>CM045764.1:111579285-114374358 GCA_025200525.1 Camellia lanceoleosa | reverse complement strand
CATTAGAGTAGTTGTCTCATGGTGTTATGTCGACGACGGTAACGTGTCGTGACTTACCATTATATACATATAACTCTCTCAGGCTCTACCAATTACTAATTAACTATCGTGAATGTATGCATATAGCGTAGTACCGGCTTTTGGCTAAGCATTGGGAATATCTTTCAAGGAAGTAGCAGTTTACTTCTGCCATTCTCTTTCCCCAACTTCTTATCTAAAGCTATGAATTTCATCTCCATAGTAGACTCTTAGCAATGTAAGTCCTCTGCTTTTGGAAGATTTCCAAGATACAAGCTGAAATTTCCACCAAGAGTAAAGACATACCCACCGGTGGATTTTGAGTTCTTTAGTGTCCATATATCCAATTTGCATCACAAAGAGCCTTCAAGTAATTCATTGGCCGATATCTAGTGCTAATTCAGCCTTAATGTTATGAGTAAATTCCTGAGATATCTTAGGAACTTCTTTATAATTGCTTTCCAGTTGTTCTACCTTAATTACCTTGTGATATCTACTTAATTTACTGTCAGATAAGCTTATATCCCAAGGAAAGTAAGCAGCTTCATCAAGTACATTAAGCTTTCTCCAATAATTTCAAGATACTCTAATTGAGAAATACTTTTATACATTTTTATAAAGAAACAAATTGAATATCCAGAGTAGGTGTCTTCGAAAGCAAGATGATCATCATCTTTAAGCTAAATTTGCTTCAAGTATTTTCTCAATGTAATGAGATTATGACAAAGCATAACCTTTTGATATTTTAGTAATTTTCATACCAAGAATTACATCAAGTTAATGCCCATGTCTTTCTGGCGTCAAAAATGTTTATTTCTAACATTTTCTTGGTAGTTTTAATCATGTCATTATTACTACCTATGATGAGCATATCATCTACATAAAGACATACAATGACACATAACCTTTGTCTATATTTTTAATATAATCACATTTGTCACACTCATTAATTCTTGAATCCATTTGACATCATTGCTTTGTCAAATTTTTTCATGCCATTGCTTTGGCAATTGTTTTAAAACCATATAGTGATTTAACCAATTTACATACTTTCTTTTCTTTTCTAAAACAAAAACCCTTCCGTTGTTCCATGTAAATTTCTTCATCTAACTCACCATTTAAGAAAGCGGTTTTCACATCCATTTGATAAATTTCTAGATTGTATAGAGATGCAATGGCAATTAGAATTCTAATAGACGTTATTCTAGTAACCGTGAATATGTGTCAAAGTAATCAAGACGTTTTTTTGTCTATACCCTTTGACCACAAGTCTTGCCTTGTATTTGTGAATTGATCCATCCGGCTTTCATTTTTCTTTTGAAAATCCACTTGTACCCAAGAGGTTTACAACCCGGGTGGTAAGTCCACTAATTCTCAAGTGTGATTTTGCAAGATGGATTCAACTTCACTATTGATGCCTTTCTTTCCATAAAGCAACTTCTCAGATCGACATAGCCTTTTTAAAAGTTAAAGGCTCATTTTCTAACAAATATGTTAGAAAATCTCGACCAAAAGATTTTGAGGTTCTAGCACGATACTATGCCTAAGTCTATCTTCTCATTTTGATTTATCTCTTTGCTAAGGATCTTGTTCTTGATCATTACTAGTAATAGCATCAAAAGAGCTTTATTGTTACTAGTCTCTTATCCAATCTTATTTGGACATACATATTCAAAAAAAGATGCATTTCGAGATTCAATAATAGTATTTACATGCATTTCGAATGTTTCGATTTATGAATCAAAAACCCATATAATTACTATTCTTGGCATAACCAATGAAAATGCAATCAACGATTTTAGGACCTATCTTAGCCTTTTTAGGACTAGGAATAGCCACTTTAGCCAAACATCCCCACACTTTTAAGTATTTAGGATGGTACTCTTCCATGCCACAATTCATAAGGTGTTTGATTCCTTTCTTCTAGGTACTTTTATTTAAAATATAATTAGCG
Source organism: Camellia lanceoleosa (assembly GCA_025200525.1). NCBI lineage: Eukaryota > Viridiplantae > Streptophyta > Magnoliopsida > Ericales > Theaceae > Camellia > Camellia lanceoleosa. The sequence continues at coordinate 114,372,386 of CM045764.1, read as the reverse complement.
TATGTATTGCTTCCTACAAGTTCGAAGGTAATCCGTAACTTATTAACATGGCATTCATCATTTCTTTTAAAGTCCTATTTTTCCTTTCAAAGAATTCCATTTTGCCGAGGTGAGTATGGAGCCGTGGTTTGATGAATTACAAAACTCACCAAAAGGTGATTCATATTCTCCACGTTTATCACTTTTTAGTTTTTTTAATTTTCTACTAAGTTGATTTTTCAACTTCATTCTTATATTGAAATGAAAGTTTCCAAAGCTTCATCCTGGTTCGAATTAAATAAACATAACTATATCTAGTATAGTCATCTATAAAAGTGATAAAATACTTTTTCCAGTCTCTTGTTTGAATTGATTTAAAATCACAAATGTCACTACTTAATTAATTCAAGTGTTTTCGTGACTTCTTTCAATTGAATGAAAAGGAATTTTTGATAATTTTGTCTCAACACAAATTTCATATTTATGATTTGGATCAATTTCAAATTTAGGTAATCATTCCATATTAATAATCTACTTAAAGATCCATAATTAACATATCCAAGTCTACTATGTCATAAATTTGAAGACTCAAGTAGAAGTAAGAAGAAGATGTATTTTATTAACAACTCGAGGGTACAAATATTACATTCATCTTGAAAAGGTCATCGACATGTAACATTTTCCTCACATACATCTTGTATATACCTTAGTAAGTACAAATTTATCACTCTCAAACACTAACCTAAACCCATTCTTTACTCAACACGTAACCGTAAACAAGATTCTTGGTAAAATGTCCAAGACATGCAAAGACATTGTTGAGAGTGAGTTCCTTTTCGTGATGTCATCTTGAGAACAATCTTCACTTGTCCTTCAACTTTGGAAGTTAAGGAGTTGCCCATAAAAAGTTTTTCACCATTGTTCTTCAGAGAATAAGATGTGAACATCTTTTGTCGGCACAATGTGGCGCAGAACACCAAGGTCCACTCACCATTCTTTAGGATTTCCGACAAGATTTGCCTCTAAACAACTCATAGTAAAGATTGATGCCATCTATACCATTGGAAATATTGTCCACTTCGGTCATATGGGCTTGAGCAGTTTCTTGCTTGTTCTTCTTTTGCTTTTTGCCTTTGCTACTTACAATCTTTAGCCCGATGTCCCTCTTTGTCACAGATGTAGCATTTGTCATTAAACTTGTATTTTTTATTCCCTCCCCGCCTACAAGGGTCAGGCAGCCTTGTGAGGAACTTTCTCCTAAACTTCCATTTCTTTTACTTTTTGGAGCATGTTCCACTCCATTGGATGCTTACTAGCCCACTCTCTAAATTGCAATTGTCTCCTCAATCCCTCAAATGCACAATTGATTCTCTAAAGACATTTCTTTTGAGCTTGTGTTTGAGGTAATTCTTGAATTCTTTTTCCAAATTCTTGGTAATTTTTCAATTAAGGCAAAGAATCTTGAAGAAGGATTCATCGAGAGACATGTCTTCTATGTGAATGTCATGTAGAATGAGTTGAGATCTTGAACTTATTGATTATAGTCTTAGAATCAACCATCACAAAATCTAAGAATTTGCCAACCACAAATTTCTTAAGCCGCATCTTCCGCTTTTGTACTTTTCTTCAAAGACTCCCAAAGTTTCTTTCTTTGCCGCCTTGATAAGATAGACGTTATATAATGTGTTGTCAACTCCATTCAAGATGTAGTTTCAGAAGGAAATCAGCATGTTTCATGCATCGATCGAAAGAATCACTTAATCGGGCCATCCTCATTCGTGAGTAGGAACATTCTCACGAGAAAACGAGCCAGTTTAGAGTTGTAAGATAGAACAACATTTTCTGTTACTCATCTTTTTAAAATCAGTTCCAAAGAACTTCTTTGGCTTCACCGTGATTTACCTGCATCACAACAAGAGGGGTTGGCTTAATTGCCCACCATTCCAAAGATTTTTGAGCATTTGTTTCAAAGAGCTATGAATTCTAAATTATAAAAACAAAATTAGAATTAGAATTTATACTACGCTGCAAAAATGAATCCAAATTCACGTATTCAATTCAGAAAAATAAAAGAAAACAAGAATGTAACTTTTATTTTCAATTAATTTGAAAATAAAATAAAAATTTATTTAACCAAATTAATTCCACATAGAAAATTAAATTTCAGAACATTTCAATAATTAAAAAAATGAATTTATTTTTAATTAATGAATACTGTAAATTATTTAAGAAAACCAAAATTAATTTCTAACAAGCTTCACAAATAAATATTCTGAATTGTTAATGACATCAGCATATAACTACAAGTTGTCAAAGAAAAAAGACAGAAAATAACAACTTTTTGTCAAACAATATATTACAACTATTTGTTTTCCACCAAGAATATTATTTGTAAAATCACGTAAAATAATTTCAAGAAGAAGAAAGAAGAAAGAAAATAAATGAAAAATCTCAGAATAGAATAATTCGATTCTCTTAAGATTGTTGGAACAATCTTCTGTGTACAATAAATAAGTTGAAACAAAAACAAACAAATAAAATAAATAATGTACCGAATTTATTTTATTGAACCGAATGAATATTTAAAGACCAAGTCGAGTGTGTGACACTCTCTCTAAGATGATTCGCCCGCTCATTACTTACGGTTGAGTAGCGCTAGGGGTGTAATTTTGGCCCATGGCTCATGGCGGAAGTCGACCCACGACCCGAGGTGGGTCTGACCGCTTAAGCCTCGAACCCAAGCTGCCTCGATGCCTGGGCGTGGCTTGGGCCATCGCTTTGAAGCTTGGCCCGCTTGGCCCAATCCATTGGCCCACTCAAGGTCCGCCCAAAAGACCAGCCAGAGGCTCTACTGCCCACCGATGCCTAGTGTTATTTTTAATGGAAAATAATAAAAATTTTGTGGAAAAAATTAAAAAAATTGTTTAGAGCCGCCCAAGCCCGCCCAAAGCCTAAGCCTGGGCTCGCCCATCGCCCGCCTAAAGCCCGACATCCTGGCCTAGGCTAGGGCCTGGGCCTAATTTTCTGGTCCGTGGGTCGGCCCGCCCGATTTTTTTACAGGAGCCCACAAGGCCCGACATGGACCCGGCCCAACCTAAGCCGAGCCCGGGCCGAAATTACACCCCTAAGTAGCGTCTATTTCCCAAGATACAATGATCTTTACAAATTTGTAGTAGCACTCCAAACAAATTTGTCCGACGAACTAGAACCTTGTGTTCTATACTCTTTTTGATTTTCTCTAAAACTAGAATGAAGAATAAATAATGTAAATGAGAGAAATAGGAAAGCAAAAGGAATTTTTTTGTCAATTTTCAGGATCAAATCACGAACAGATCTGGTTTTATAGACTTGAACAGGTGTAAATTTCAAACTGGAACTAGTGCACTGTTTCGAACAGATGCAAATTGAAAACTGGACAGATTTAAACTCAGAATCGAACAGATAATCATGTTTTGAACTCAGAATCGCTTCAGGCGCTTTTGAATTTGAATCGTCACATGATTGAAAACTATTAAGACAGTTTTGAATCATTCCCAGAGTTTAAAAAACATGTCTGAAATTTGCAACTGTAGTAGAATATGGAAACGGTACGAAATTAAATTCCTGCAATAATTTTTGAAAAAATTAATATTAGAACCAACCCACACCCGCACACGGCTCGGCCTGGTCGGACGGCGGCGCGCGTGTAGTGGTTTGGGCTAAGGTTCACTTTGTCCATAACTCCTCCATTCTACAAACTTGGGGTGGCCCTTGGGACCCAACCCAAGTGTTATCACCTAGAACTTATATATACACATAAGTTCTCTTCAAGTTTTAGGGACAAGCCATATAAGAAAACCCACATTTAATTCTTGAATTTGTCCAATTCCACAAACCCAAAAACGATGTCAAGTTTCCATTCACTCATAAATGATTTTGACGAACCGTTTCACTGCAGTGACTTGTCATGCAAGGAACACGCCACATATTTGGACCCACCCCAAAAGACGTTTGGAGCCTACTCAAAATTGGGCTCAAAGTTAGCCCAAAATAAGCCTATAAACCATTATTTCCAACATCTCCATCTCCAATGAGTTGTAAGGTATGCGTTAATTTGAACAAGGCGCCTATTAGCCGACCAAACCGCTTGCGGCCTCTCTTGAAGGTTACAACACCGAAGAGGCATGATGGTGGCCGAGTTTGTTGAGGAGTAGAAGGCAATAGAAGCCACACGTCATTTCACTACAAGAAAAGCACTTTGGCGACTAAATTTTTAGTCACCACAAGTCTAATTTTAGTCGCCAAAAGTCGATTTTTAGTTTCTGACTAAATTTTTAGTCGCCGGTTTTGTCGAAAACATGGTCGCCGGAGGTATTGACGACTAAAATTTTTTAGTCGGCAAAAATAGTCTTTAGCGACCAAAGTTTTGGTCGCCAATAGTGAATTACACTTTTAAAATTATACATTTAGTGACTAATCATTTAGTCGCTAATAGTCAAGAATTGCCAAAAACCATTTAGTCGCTAAAGAAACACTTTTGGCACCAATTATTTTAGTCGCCAAAGGTTATTCCGTGAAAAAAAAAAAATACTAACTTTTTTGGTTTTTCTGAGATTCAAACCACTAACCTCCCACATTCTAAACCTTTAGCAACACACTTTGTCCACTATGCCACTACAACACCACGTGAATATATATGCAACAAATATTATTTATATAGTATATTGACCCGTATTAATATAAAACTATATATATAAACATAATTATTTTTATTCAATATAATTTATGTAAAAAATAAATTATTTACTAAAAAAAATGAGACCACTTTTTGGTGACTAAATTGCTTTTTTAGTCGCCAATTCTATAGTTTTGGCTACTAATTATACTTTAGTTGGTAAAAAAATTCATTCTCGCCTAAAAATAACCACTTTTGGCGACTAAACTTATTTTTAGTCGCCCAAACCTCCACTTTTGGCGACTAAAGTGAATTTTAGTTGCCAATTGTACACTTTTAGCTACTAAATTTTTTTTTGTAACCAAAAACCTTCACTTTTGGCTACAAAATTTATTTTTGTCAAAAACACGATAATCGGCATCAAACTATTTTTTAGTGGCCACATCCTATACTTTTGGCTACTAAATATTTTTAGTCGCCAAAAACCTTTACTTTTGGCTACTAAAATTTTTTTAGTCGCTAAAACCCATATAATTGGCGACTAAACTAATTTTTAGTCACCAATAACTATACATTTGGCTACTAAACTGTTTTAGTCGCCAAAAGTCTTCACTTTTGGCTACTAATTCCATTTTAGTCGCCAATTCTGCTACTTTCAACGACAAAAATTCTATTTTTAGTCGCCAATTCTGCTTTTTCTTGTAGTGTTTGTGAGACATTGGATGATGCTTCGAGGACTGGAGTTATTAGACTGTAATTAAAGAAGGAAGTCATTGAGGGGTTGTTGATCCAAGAAGTAGATAAGTTTGCCATTGGAGGTGGGTCGGCATTGTTGAAGAAGGGTACAGAGGCTATCAAAAAGATGATAACAGCACCAAAATGATAACTAATAGTGCAAGGTAGACCCATTGGTGGTGCCGTGGTGGTGGTGGTGGTGGTGGTGGTGGTCTACATCTATGTTTATCCAATTCCAATAGAGCTCTGTTTCTTCCAGTTTTTGTTTTTGCTTTTCTTTTGGGAAAGCAATGTTGGTGGTGGTCCTTGAAAGGTTGTTTACATCGGATTTCACTCCAAAAAACGCGTACACATTTTCTTCAAGACAAACAAATTAAAGAGTAAACTACCAATAGATTATAATAGTTGGATTTAATTCCCATCAAGTCTTATTAAAAATAAATCATAATATAATCATCGCTCAAAATATTTTTTTGTAAATTTTTACATATATCGTTAAAAATTAACAATTAGTGATTTTTTTTGTCACGAATTTCATAAATTGTCACTAAAACTTACAATTAATGACTTTTTTGTAACGAATTTTTCAAATTATCGCTAAAAGTTGAAAATTAGTGACTTCTTTTTTGACGATTTTTTTAAACTGTAGCTAAAACTTGTAATTAGTGACATTTTTTTGTGACAATTTTCAAACTATTGCTGAAAATTAAAAATTAGTGACATTTTTTTAATAGTGTATGATGAAAAATGTCATTAATTATCCTAGGACCTATTGGACAATAAGTACACTTAGTAGAACCTATACGTAAGTCTCCCAAAATTAAATACATTGTTTAAATTTACTAATGTAATAATATATTATAAGGGCACCCCTCTTGTAGCTGTTGGATGCCTTGCTTTTAATATAATATTTAAAGTAAATTTTTTGGTGATGAAAATTCAGTTGATATAGTGTCGGTCCAATTGATATAGATTGAGTTCAAATATAAAATAAATATAAATTATAAATTATTATTTTTGAATAAAATACTAAATATAATTTTTTAAATTGTTTACAACAACTATTGCAAGTCTTTAAAATGTTGTTTATGTTCCCACTCCTTTAGTTAAGTCAAAAAACCGCACACATTTTGTTGACTAATAATACATGCACAAAAAAATCCAACTTTGATCTTCTCGATTGTAAGTTTGTAATGAAATATTTTTATTATATATCAAATTTTATTTACAAAATTGGTATTAATTTGACTAGAGAGGGACTTCATTTCTCTTCATCGCTCCTTATACCAGTAATCAATTTATGTGATTTTGAAACAAAGTGAACTAATTTTACTGATTTAAAGTGTTAATTGTTAAAAATAATAATTAAAGTGACACCAGGGTCACAAATTTTTATGAGGATATTTGGGGGCTTAAAATCTAGGTGGACTATTTTTCTGTTGGAACTCTTCATGGAGATAGACTAGTCCTTTGGCTATGTCAAAGGATGATCTTTCTTCTGGTCAGCCGAGGCAGAGCAATCTCTTGTTTCCTGTTAATTATCTACCATTACACATACATTCATAAACTAACGGTCAGCGATTTCTAGGCACAACATCTGACCAATCTTACCAAGTTTAGATGGTGAATTGAATACGAAAGACTCTTAACACAGTCTAAAATGTCTCTGATTTCTTGGCACAACATCTGACCAATCTTACCAAGTTTAGATGGTGAATTGAATACAAAATACTCTTGACACGGTCTAAGCCGTCAAGATGCTTCACTGCAACTTTGGTGCCAATGCTTAGAAGAGTCCCTTCAAAGACTGACCCATATCGTCCTTGCCAAAGTTTCCTTTTGAAATTATCAGTATTGACCTTGAGCTCTTAGTAAGAGAATCAAATGTGCATTCCAAGAACTTGATCTTTGTAATGGACAGTTTGGCCATTGAATGCTCAACACAAAAAATGTGCAGAATCGATGTAAAATGTGATAGCAAGAAAAATAGTGCAACACAGATTCTGGGAAAGCAAAGGGGAAAAACATATCAAGTGAGTGAATTTTTTGTTCAATGTGTCACTCTTTTTGTGTTCCCAGTCAAGCTCAAGATGAAAAAACAAAAGCACATTCTGCAGACTAAGAGATGTACAAAATGTTTTCTTTCCAAGCAATTCAAGAACATATTTCATCAATTAAATTAATTTTAGTCATAAAATGGCTCTGAATTTCTCCAAACTATAAGCCGACTTTTTTCCATCTTACACATCTTTTGAAGTTTGAAAAACCCACTAATTGATATTCTCTTGTTTTACTTGAATCGTTTCTTGAATCATGGGAAACTCACATTGTCTCTCACGAAATATTGATACTTTTTCCTTTTACTACAGAACTTGAGAATGTTTGAATTAAAACTATGAGAAATCTACTCTTGTTCACTACATTCATGTGGTTCTGTATGTTCTATGGCAATGATGATGGAAGAACTTGAAGAAAGATAAAAAGGAAGAATATTATTGAGAGAATCCAAATTTTATCAATGGAGGAAGACGCTACCTAAAACACCATTAATCCTGGTATCATGGGGTGTGATCTGCACAAATAAAACTATTAAATTATAGTTCACCACATATTTGGGCTTTAGAGGACCTGGGTGTGTGAACAGGGAACTGTACAAGATATGTTTCCACAGTTTTCTTCCCTTGTATAGTGATGTTTAATTCTAGAGTAAATTGAAATCTTAAAACTTGTTAGACACCGCCCCCAAAAAAAAAAAAAAAAAAAAACAGAAGGAGAGGAAGAAATACTCAATACTTTATACGGTCAACTGTAATTTGTTTGTTGAATTCTACTTGCTTTGTCTTGGTCCTGATAAAATTGATGGAAATAATAGACTAGCAGCAGCACCAATGGCATCTTCTTGGTGACCAGCAACTGTGATTGCTCTTCGTACCACAGGAGTTGTGAAGCTATAATCCAAATTGTTTTCATTTTGCCTCTCAAACTATCATTAAAGAATTAATTCAATTTTTTTAATAATATTAATTTTATATTTACTTTTTATTTTATTTTATTTTAATATTCAAGGGTCTAATTGATATTTTAGAGATAATTTAAGGATAAAATGAAATTTCAAATGAAATTTTGATACACGGTCAACAACTTCTATTTTATTATAGATGACAATTAAACGCGAGATAAATTTGATAATTTTTTTATAAATATTTTAGCTATAAAATTGATCTTAGTAAAAGAATATGGATTGAATTAATTTTGAGTTATAGGTTAGGAAATAAAATAAAATATTCTAAAAGTTTAACACTAAATCAAATCTTTCAGTTTTGTTGGTGGAGGAACCAAAACAGACAACGTGCTACAGTTTGATTTCGTCAATTTGGTGTAGAGAAATGATTAACATAAAATTTTAAAAAGTTTTATAAAAACTTATAAAATTTCACATAAAAAATAAATGAAAAAAAAAATTATTCTATAAATGTTTAATTTTTATTATAAAACATCTAATATATAAATAATTTAAAATATAAAAATATTTAAACAATATTTTAGGTAGTTCAATTTTAATTAAAACAAAAACACATTACGCGTTTTGAAAAATAGATCAAAAATCAAATTTTCAATCCCCTTGAAAAGTTCTACTCTATCAAATTTTCTTAGGGCCCCACTCACCTAATCTAGTGACGGCAATCTTATAATCAAAACAGAAAATCACATGTACACGTTACCTAAAACGTTATAAAAGTTGAGATAGCCTCTCCTCCATATCTTTATCTCTTTATATTTTTTTATATCTTTTTTTGGAGGTTTCCATTCAGATCCATACTGATAGTCTAAATCGTGTATCTTGTAAGTTTCGTAATAAAATCATTCATATAAAAATGAGTTTTATCAAAAATTATAAATCTGAGAACGAAAAAAATATTTTATTTTATAAAATGAATGGTTTAAGTTTACAATCACATTTTGTCAAACAAAATGTTTTTTTTTTCTTTAGTTTATAATTTTAACAAAGCTCATTTTTGCATGGATAACTTTTATTACGAAATTTACGAGATAGACAATTTAGATTATTGGTGCAGATCCGAATTAAAGCCTATAAAAGAAGTACGAGAATGTATGAAAAGATAAAGATATGGAGGAGCTTATCCCAGAAAAGTCATGGCAAGACGTCGTTCAACTCTACAATTTCTATGGTCCACTCCACTTGGGTGATGCTTCAGTGGATTACACATCTTCCCTCCACCCAGCAGAGTAGGGGTCGATTCTCGGGAGCGTCAATATGCTTTGGCTCATCACGCTGTACTCCAATCGACACTCTGCCTCCTGTGTGGTAGGTGGGTGAGGTCTATTTGTGTGTCCTAGTGATGGGTCTCTTTGTATGAATTATGTTAAATCTGGTACTCGGTTATCCCAGATCAGGCCCCATAGATGTTATAATGTCTCGCAAGGGAGTGTCCTTTCTTCCTATTCAAAAAAAAAAAAATTTATTTTTCAATTTTTTGTAAAATACCAATTGCACCTCCCAAAAGAAGTATGATGCTCGTCGTTGACGCCTTTACTAAAATAAAAACTAGAATTAATTACATTTTTTTATTTATATAGGTGGTCTATATATGTGACTTATATAGAGAGTTAATCAAAAATCATGAAAATAAGAAAACTTACAAAAATATGAAAATCTAACAAATAAAAAATAATACATTCTAAATATGCTTTAACACAATTAAACAAACAAATAAATAATGTAGGTAAACAAGAATAAGTATGATATAATTGAGAATTATGTTTTATAATAATAATAATAATAATTCTATTGCTAACCGGCAAATAAAACATAATAAAAAACTAAATTATTCAAGTTTCTTATAAATAATTAAAAAATCAATACCAATGGTAGAAGATAAAAATGCATTAAAATCACATAAAGATACACAAAATTAAATATTACATAAAAATATACAAACCACAAAACTATTTAAACCCTCCACCAAAAATCCTCAAAAGTTAAAATTTAAAAAAAAAAAAAAAATGATGAACATTCAATGGCTAAGTAAAGTTACTCTTGTACTAATCACATTATATATATATATATATATGTCGTTTATTACCACTAAAAAAAGTGTGTGAACAACGTTATAGAAATCATGGCATTAATTTTTATTTTTTTTTTTCAACTCTACAACTTCTATGACAGTAATGATACATAGCTCTAATATTAAAGTTCTAAATGGAGCTCTAGTGAGGTGAGAGAGAGAGAGAAAGAGTAGAGAAATAGAAAGAGGAGTGTGGGCTCCACCTTTACATGAGCACTCTCTACATCATTAACGCTCTCAAATTAAAACTCTTAAACATTATTCTTTTTATGGTCCACCGCACCTGCACAGAGAGAACATATAACTTTTTTATTATGATTATTTTCTTTGAGTGTGACAAATCACATGATAAAAATCATTCCACTTTGTTCATTCAGACTATGATATTTTGTAAATGTAAAATACTAAGGGTAAACTAGTAATAAGTTCTAATAGTTAGCCTTAATTTCCATTAAGTTTTATTGAAGATAAGTTTTAATAAAATTGTCGCTAAAAGTAATTTTTTGTGATAATTTTTTATACATGTCGCTAAAAATTGACAATTAGCGACTTTTTTAAAAATTGTGACTAAAACTTATAATTAGTGACGTTTTTCAGTGACAAATTTTTCAAACTATCACTAAAAATTAAAAATTAATGACATTTTTTGTAACAAAATTTTTAAACTATCGCTGAAAATTAACAATTAGTGAAGTGTTTTTAATAATATTTGATGAAAATGCCATTAACAATCACATGACCTATTGGATAATAAATTTATCTATTAAGTCCTACATGTAAATCTCCCACAACTACTGATTTGAGAAATTTTGTGATTTTGCACCTTGGAAAAAGATGCATGATGTAAGGTTCCACTCATTGTTGACACTTTGCTAAGTTAAAAATTAAGTTTAAGCTAGATGTGAGAAAAATGTTTGGAAGCTCTAATTTATTGATGTGAAGTTTTGGCCTTAGGTTTTTTTTTTTTTTTTCTTTTGAATTTCCACCTCATTAATGCTCTCAAATTAGTGAGATGAATCATTGTTGCTAGATGTGATAGGTTACCCTCCAATTAATGTAGTTTGATTTTGATTTGTACTTTAATCACATATAATAATAAACAAAAAAATTTAAAACCAAACATCACATAACAATTGTACAAAAAATAAATAAATAAATAAAATCACAGAAAGGCTACATGCAATATTAGGTTGAATTAGTCAATAAATTACTAAAAGATTAAAAAATTATACACAGAAGTTAAAAATTCATTTTTGTTCTTCTTACTTTTTACACATTTAAAAAAAAAATTAAAAAGTCATTCTCAAATATTTTACTTTTTTTCATCTTATATTTTAATTAAAAAATTAAAAAATCATTAAAAAACAATTTCGCAAATCAACCGTAAGTCAAAGTCGACCATGCATGATGCAAAGATGCACATCACAAACTAATCTTTTAAATTTTTATTAATTTTTCTTTTAATGTTGATCCATTGATTAACAAGAAGTCATGGCAACAAAACTTTTCCAACTATGCAGTTTCTAGAATAATGCCCATCTCTACTTGCTTGTGTAATTTTCTACCCGTGTTATACACGAATTTTGTTTGAAATTCGATTCCTGTTTTTGAGTAAATTATGCGGATCTCCTGGGACAGTTAAAAAAAATATAATAAGTGGCATATATTTGACATAAAGAAATAATTGTGTTTTTTAAAAACTAAGGGATGCGTCCCTAATAAAATTAAGGCACAGCCTCTCTTCAATCTAAATCATATTAGAGGGTGTTGTTGGACTTCCGTAGGCTCATCACGGAACTTACATCAATAATTTGAACTATTCAATGTGTTGGACTTATTGAGTATTTTATCTCGGCAAAAATCACATTGATCGGATATCGATAGCCATTTGATCAAATCACATTTGTATCAACGGTAAGTATGATTTTTAAAATAAATTGTTTATACAAATGTGATCTGATTAAGTGGCTATCGATATCTGATCAATGTAATTTTTTGCATAGATGAAATATTCGACGAGCTATATACATTGAACAATTCGGATCATCGATGCCAGCTCCATTGTGAGCCTATGGAGGCTCAATAGCACCGTTCAGTTGGGTAACCCAACTGGAGAGGAGCCTCTCCCTAAAATTACACGACAATGTCTATATAAGACAATAAAGTTCTTTAATTTTCAACACATTAATTTGGGTTTCAGCGCTTGTTTATTTATTTATTATTTTCATATATATTTATGGTCATAAGCGGTTTATTAACCTTTTTCAATGTGCACAAACACCGGCAAGATTAATAGTAATTTGGGTTGTATCTTAGTCCAATAGCACTTCTTAGAGTTGTCTAATGTCCGTTAATACATTCATGTACGTAGATAATAACAATTTTGGAAGAGTGATTATGTCTCTCTCATAATCACAAGTCAAGATTTATTTACTTAAGTTTTGATTTACATATTTACAATACATTTATTGATTTTTTTATAGTAATATTTATGGTTTATTGTATAAAATTTCCCTCAAATATTTTCTAACAAAGCACAGATGACAGCAATGAAGTGAGTAGCAGACAACACTGGCCAACAGCTTCTAGTGTTCTTGGTACTGGTGAAATTGACAAGAAGTAGACCCTCTTAATTTTTCCATACGCAAAGGATTTCTAATACCATGACACCTTCCCCTTGCTTCCTCATAATAAGTTTTTTTTGTTTAACCCAACTTATAGCTATGTTTATCTTGTAAGTTGTAAGTGGAAACTGTACCAAACAAACATAAACTTTCGACATAAAAAAGAGAGAGCTATAAACAGTGCCATAAACTGCACCAAAAGCGTCGTTCATAAACTAGAAGTCAGTGATTTCTCGACACAACGTTCCACCAATCTTACCAAGTTCAAATGGTGAGTGCTACCTATTATCTCGACTTGTTCAGCCAAGAAAAAGACTTCTTGACATGGCCTAAGCCATCAAGATGCTTCACTGCAACTTTGTTGCCATTGCTTAGAAGAGAGTTCCTTCAAAGACCAAATATCCATATCATGCTTGCCAAAGTTTCCTTTTGGAGTTATATCAGGTAGTGACTTTGAGCTCAATCCTAAGAGAATCTCATGGCCATTCCTGGCACTTTTTGATCTAAATAATCCTCCTCAGGTTAAACACTTCCTCTTTTCTTCCTTGAAAAGGAAAACACATACAGAAACTATATATGACACATAGACTGGGCAAAAAAAAAAAAAGGCTCCAAGGCTGGATACCAGTTTGATTACAAATCTGATTGTTGACTTAACCTGCATTTTATATTGACCTTCATTGAGATCATCTCTGTTAGTATATATAGAGCATTTTCCACTTGAATTTTTTTTGCGCACTTCACTTGAACAAAACAGAGCAGCCTTGCAAGAGCAGTTACTTAAACATGTTGCTTGCAACTACTCATCGTGTCTGTGTGTTCATAGTATTTGACCTGACATGGGTGGATCTAGGGAGGGTGAAGCGGAGCGGTTGCACCCCCCAAAATTGTAAAAAAAACTATGCATATTATATGGGTAATGGTAGGTAACTTTGTCTAGCTCTATGAGCTTGTGATATTTTGAAGCTTTGCAGGATAAGGGAGTAATTTCAGAACATCCAAGATTATGGTGCTTATCATTTATCTTCATCAAATAGGGCAAGTGCAGTCCACACTGGCCACGCTATCATACCATATCTACTTCAAATTAGTGGTGGTTCAAGGGGTAGGCAACTTAGGCGCCCAATTAGACACTCTAAGTAGAAGAGGGCCCTACTTACTATATATATATATACATAAAAGACCTTAAAGGATTTGGGTGAGTGAACATGCAATTTTACCAAGACCTTTCGCTAAATTAAGCAGAAATGTAACTCTTAGATAAGTTTTGTACAAATTTCAAACCACAACCAGATTGTAAGATTTACTAGTAAAATTTCTACAAGACTTAAGTTATTATGCTGTGAACAGGGAATTTTACAAAGCCTTCATGGCATGTTTTGACAGTTTTCTTCCCATATGTTGCAATGTTTCTAGAGTAAATCGAAATCCTAAAACTTATCAGTCCAAGAAAAAGATACAGAAAAACAAAAACAAAAAAAAGGAGAGAGAAAAAGAAAACTTTAAACAATCAACTCTAATTTGTTCTTAGTCTACTTTCTTTGCCTTGGTCCTGATAAAGCTGATGCAAATAAAGAAGTAGTAGCAGCAATGCGATCCTCTTGCTTACCAGCAACTGTGATTGCTCTTGGTGCGACAGGAGTTCTGAAGCTATAATCCAAATTGCTTTGAACATCTACAGAACCTTCCAAAACCTTCACAATCACCGACATAGAAGGCCTCCTGGAAAAATCACTTTGTAGACACCACACAGCAACCCTCATCCTCTCCACAACTTCTGCTCTATGTGTTTGCATGTCATCATTGTATTTATCAACAATGTCCAGACGTCTTTCCTCTTTTGCTTTCCTCTTAAACAGACCTAGTAGATGCATATCTTCCTCAAGGTGAGATCTATCCAAATTTTTGCGCCCACACAACATTTCCAATACCACAACACCAAAGCTATAGACATCTACTTTCTTAGTGATAATTGAGCTCAACCATTCGGGAGCCAAATAACCTGGTGTTCCCCTCATCATTGTTACAACTTGGCTTTGGTCCTTATCAATTAGTTTTGACAATCCAAAATCAGAAATTTTCGCATTGAAGTCTTCATCTAAGAGGATGTTTTGGGGTTTGATATCCAAGTGAAATATCTTTAGCCTACATTCCTCATGGAGATAGGCTAGTCCCTTGGCTATATCCATGATGATCTTCCATCTGGATTGCCACCCAAGAGTGAGCTCTTGGTGCCTTTGGAAGATCCATGTATCCAAGGATCCATTGGACATGTACTCGTAAACTAGAAGCCGATATGATTTTTCAACACAAAATCCAATTAAACTCACCAAATTGACATGGTGAATGTTGGCTATTGTCTCAACTTCAGCTAAGAATGACTTCTTAACTTGACCAAAACCATTGAGACGCTTCATTGCTACGTTAGTGCCATCAATTATTGTCCTTGAAACACTGACCCAAATCCTCCTTCTCTGAGCTTTTTATCGAAATCGCTTGTCATGGCTCTCAACTCTTCGTAAGAGAATATAGTAGGCATCCCTAGTACTTGATCGACGAAGAACTCATCAAATTCTTCGGATTCTTGTTTCTTTGTTAAAAGGAAAAAGCAGAAGGCAACCATAAAAAATACACCAAAGAAAGTTCCAAGATTGGATCCTAATATGATTTTGACATGCCTTGATTTCTTTTTGAGGAGAATCAGTTGGTGATTGAGATTTGTGCACTTTAAGAAATACAGCAATGTTATCGACTGCTCCATCATTATTTATAAGCGACAAGACTTCAAACAGTAATAAACAACCTTTCTTTGAATCATATCCCACGTGATACGCAAAGAAAGCGGCTTTGCACGAACAATTTTTCAAGCAACTCATATTGCAATCCTCTAACTCTGTTTTTCCATCCAAGAAGTAAATGTTGTTGTATGAGAATGTGTTTTTTGGGTTGAACTTGAAGTAACTAGTATTCTTAAGCTCCAAAAGGGTGTGATATTGAGAATGGTCACAAGAAATGGGTGTAACAGGGGAACATCCAAGGTTGGGTTGCTTATAATTTATTAGCCTGAAAGTGCTGCTGCCAGTGGCTTCCTCAAGACAACCGCAGCGTCCATTTGAAGAACAGATACCGTAATTGCCACACGGCATGGGATACCCACACTCACCGTCACGAATTTGTGATGTCAGCAGATCCACCACCACATTCCAATTCGAGTCTCCTAACTGATACACCTTCAAATGGCCATCATATTCCAACCGCATGAACTGAGGTAATGATGTTGATGCAGCAGGGATTAGCTGCCCGTTGAAGCTTCCATTCTCGAATTTGACATAATTTATAAAAAAATAAATATGATTCAAAATAGGGCAAGGGTGGATTGGATTCCACATAACCCAATAGACTGTAATCCTCAGCTGTAAGAGAATACAAACCGCGGCTTCAGTTGGATGCAGATGCGCTGGAGGTATGCTTCTGCCCAGGAACCAACGTCTGCCCAATAAGTAAGGAGTCAGTTGGGTGATCAAATGACTGCCAAACGTTTGCATCGTTTCGATCAAAGAGGACCAGGTTTCTCGATTCGGTTAATTTCAAGCCGAAGACGTACTTTCGTGAGGCATTGGTAGACCATACAAAAGTGCCATCGGAGTCTTCCAAGATCAAATCTCCATATTCAGTGAATTGTAAGGCAGCGTTAATTCGAACAAGACGGTCCCGGTTAGCAGACCAAACAAGTTGCGGTGCATTTGCTGTGTAATAGGTGTCGTTGCTTTCATCATATAAAACGCTGTCGAAGATTAAAACACCAAAGAGGCATGAAGGATTAATTTCTTGAGTAGGGCAATAGAAGCCACAGACCAAGTGTGGGGCTGAGTCATTGTATAATCCCGCGAGGACAGGTGTCACTTTTAAGCTGTCAAATTGAGTGGAAATAGTGTAAATTGAGGGGTTGTTGATCCAGAAAGATGGAGGAGATAGAGATAGAGGTTGAGCATTGTTGAAGGGTGAAGAGGCCATGAAAAATGTGATAATAGCAGCAGCAGCAACAACATAATAATAAATAGTGCAAGAACAACAACACAAACCCATTGGTGGTGGTCTATGTCTATCCATTTAGAGCTCAAAGAGAAGAAGAAGGAGAAGAAGAAGAAGAAGAAGAAGAAGACGACGAAGAATAAAGGTGAGGTGTGAAGTGAAAGCCAGAGATCTCGTGCGAACGAAAAAGTGCACTTGAAATCACCCTTAAAACCACTCTTAGGCCTGTTTGGTTAGCAGGATTCATGGCGAAGAGATTAGTGTCTGTTTGGTTTAGTTTTACAATAATGATTTGATTGTAGAGTAGTGTTTTAAATTTTGAGTTTTTGAATCATGATTTGAAAATATAAGTTCTACCTGTATATTTGAATGCTATGTTTGGTTTTATTTTCAAAAATCAATTCTAATGCCACATTTGAATACACATTCCAATGCATGCTTTTTGAATTTTGAATTTGCAAATTAGATCGTCCACCTAGACATCTCTCCGAACGTGTGGCTGATCGTCCGACCAGTTGACCGATTTTTTTTTTCTTTTGCAATTACAACTTATTATTTGAAAAACAAAAAAATTATATTTAATTTTATTCTTTTTTAAATATATAAATTATTTTTTTTAGATCGTTGTCAAACAAAACAATTAAAAAAAAATTTCAAACCAAATATATAATCAAAAATAATTTTAAAACAATAATTGAATATTTTTTTAATATTTTAAATAAAAAAAAATTTTTGGTATTTTTATAATTTTTTTTTAAAAATCAATAATTATTTTTTGAATTAAGGTCAAGTTTGGCATAACATAAATAATACAAAAAAGTCAAAAAGTCACTATCCTATTTAAGTCACATTATCTTATTTAAATCACATCACCTCTCTAACACATCACATCAAATCCAACCCAAATAAACCAATAAGTCAAAAAGTGCACTATTTTTTTAGAACATCCCAAACCAACCCTAAATTTTAAAAAGAGTTTGGTTATGAATTTTGAATAAAATTTCCAATAGAGTTTTGAGTTGTGTATTTGGTTATGAGTTATAAGTTTTTCAATTAAGTTTTGAAAAATCTTTTCAAAACTCATAATTAAACAAATTTTCTCTTTTCAAATCATAATTCAAAAACTCAAAATACAACTCCACACTCAAATCATAATTATAAAATCAACCAAACGCTACCAAAATTTGTTTGATTATTGAGTTTTGGAAATAGTTTTAGAATGATTTGTACAAAAAAATTTCTTTATTTTTATATTGATTAATGTATAGAATACAAGAGGAAAGATGAGAGAAAAAAAGTGATTGATTGATTGATTAATAATAATAAAATATAACAAAAAAAGAAGAGAAGTTTTGAAAGTAATTTTGAATTGTATTTCAAAAATATGTTTGATTAACATGTTTTATTTAAGAAAAATAAATGGTAGCTCGAAAAATAAGTGGCCGAATGGCTCAACCGCTCAAAAGCAGCGTCGTTTTGGGCAATTTTTCTCGTTTATATATGAGAAAGCAGAGGAGGCCAAGAGGAAGAGAGAGGGAGAAAGAGAGAGGAAGAGAGAAGAGAGGCGGCGGTGATGGAGGGTTAGCGATGGTGGCGGTGATGGCGGGCGACGTGATGGAGTGTTGGCGACGGTGAGCAAAGGTGACTCTTTCTTTATTTATTTATTTATTTTTTTCCTGGATCTGAAGATGAAAGGAAGAAAAAAAAATGTTGGCTGATATGTTGATGATGATGATGTTGATAAAGATGTTATTGTTATTGATGATGATGTGTTGATGAAGATATTGTTCTTGATTTTTTTTTTTTTTTTCTGATTTTTTTTGTTCTTGATGTTGTTCTTGATTTTTCATTTTATTTTATTGGTTGATGATGATGTGTTGATGATGAAGATGTTGATGATGATGATGATGTGTCTCTGTTCACAAGCTTCTTCTTCTCTCCTCTTCTTTTCTTTTTCAATCTTTGGATCTTCAGAAAAACGAGAAAGAAGAAAAGAAAAAAAGAAAAAAAAATTCAAAACGACGTCGTTTTGATAATTGGGCCATTCGAGCCACGAAGATTTCGAGCTACCAAACGGGACTGTTCATTTAAATCATGATTTGAAAATTATTCCAAACACTACCTAATAATCTCACGAATTAATATAGGGTTAGTTATTCAATTAAAAATTGAAATCCTTTTGGTTTGTGAATTTTAGGTGCAATATTATTACAAAAATATATAATATTGTTATAAAATGTGTAATTTCATTTTTGATAATATTTATTACAAAAATGTTTAACATAGCTAAAAAATACGTAATAGAATATAGAATTTCATGTACTTTGTAATCTCATGGAATAAATTCAAAAAATTAAGTAATTTTTTAGAATTTCATGAAAATGACCGTTAGTTGAGAAGAATACCAGCTGTATGGGAACTCCCAAATAAGGACACCTTTTTTTTTTTTTTTTTTTTGGGGGGGGGGGGGGGGTATTCAGTGATATCTTTTCAAAATTATGTCAACTTTTTTTTTTATTTTTATTTTTTCACTTTGTCTTTTGTAGAAGAATCTAAAAAGTAAATGAAAAAGCCAAAATAAGCACACAAAAAATCTACTATTTTTTGCTGTTATCATTATCATTATTCTTTTATTCTTCATTTTTTGAAATTTTTTTGTTACAATTCTCTGAATTTCTCTGTGATCATAACACAAAAATTTCTCATTCACTCTGAATTTTCTCTGTGAACCGAAAGTTCTCTATGCTTAAAATTTCTCTGTGTTGAAATTTCTCTATGAAAATGTTGAGAGTCCCAACTATTATGAAAATATTGTATGTCTTTGATCTTATAAAATCTTAATATGGGGGACTTTAAACTAAAAACTTCAAAATTAATAAATTGAGTTGTTATGTGTATTTTTTTTAAATTTTTTTAAATATAAAAATTAAAAAAAAAATTGTAAACTCAAATAACAAATTGTAGATTTGTTTTTAATTTTTTTAAAAATATCTTTGTTTTCTTTGCATGAATATGGTTGTATTTTTTTTTCTTTTTTTATTTATTGAATTTGTTTGTGTATATTTTTTGCAAACAATATCATGTATTATGAGTAAAACGAAAATGAGAGATGTTAGAAATAAAAATACAGAAAACATGAAATAGATAACAATAGATAAAATTTGTGTGAAATTTGTTTCAAACCTGTAAAATAATAATATAAATTTCATAAATTAATGTGTGAATCTTGCCTATTCTAACTTTCACTTACTCACTATTCTTTCATTTCCAATCTATATATCTTGTCAATTGATTCATCTATTTTATATTTTTGTTAAAAAATTAACATCAGCTCAGTATAGATTGATAGAAAAATAATAATAATAATAAAATAATAGAGACATAGATTAGTTACATATAGTGAAATAGGTATAGATGGATATTGGATTTTTCTATTTTATAGGTATAAATAAATAAAGGGTAATAATACTTTGTCCCTTTATATTTTGTCATTTTTTTTTTTATTGTAGCCGTTGAAATTTATTTATTTATTTCTTACTTTGACCTTTCATGTTTCAAGATTTTTTTCAATTTACTCCTAACTACCACGTTAACTACCACATAACATAAAAAATACAAATATCATATAGAGATTTGGGTTTGAGTAATAAATTTTTCTTATGTCATGTGACTAGTAATGTGCCATTTTTTCTATCTAATTTTAGATATAAATTAGCTTTTGGAGTAAATTAAAAAAAAAAATTAAAATATGAAGGGTTAAAGTTAAAAAATGGTCAAACATAAAAAGAACAAAGTGTAATTTATCCATAAATAAATCACAATACAAACAATAAATTATGCGATAGAGTTGGCAATTATAAATTATAAATTTTATTGGTTGATGGGCTAACTAATAAGATTTTAAAAAAAATAAAACAAAAAATCAAGAATTTTTTCTACACCAGATACATATATTCTATTTTAAAATATAATAATGAATTTTTTTTATCAATAAAATCATTCAGTGTGTTTGATTTTAGTTTTCTTAAAATTTAATTTTTAATTTTTCGTGTTTTTTTTTTTTGTTTTTAGTAAATATTTTTAAAATTGTAAGCATTTTTTTTTTTTACTTTTTTAGATGCACTTTACTTAGATATATCTAAAAAGTAAAATATTTGTAAAAAAATATTTTAAAAAATTAACAAATACAAAAAATAAGAAAAATATACTGAATATATATATATATATATTTGTATTTTTGGTATTTAGTGAATTTTTTGAAGATTTTTTTCACAAAAATTATACTTTTAATTGTATTTATGTTAGCTGTGTCTAAAAATTAAAAAAAATGCTTAAAATATTTTTACAAATCAGTAAAAATAAAAAAAAATACGAAAAATAAGAAAGTAAATTTTTTTTTAAAAAATGAATTCTAAAAGCTGAAAACAAACAGAGTGATTAATTTTAACAATTTTAATAATCAAATATGCATACTTGATGTGAATTTGAAGTTTTGATATAAATTTTTTCTAGAGTTGATACACTTATCTTATTGTTTGTTTATTAAGTTCGTTATGAAACTCATAAATAATGAGATAGATCATTATAATTTTAAAGCTATATTGTGCCAACTTTAAATTTAAATTAATAGATTACTGGCCATATTTGTTAGCTCTCAATTTTGAATTTTGAAATAGATTAAATTACTATTCTAAAAGCCATAAATCAAGGAATATTGATTTTTTTTTTTTTTAATGCTTAAATGAGAGCTAGCCAATAGAATTTTTTTAATTATTTAAAATAAAAAATAAAAAATTTTAATTTGAGATATTACAGCTATGAGAATACTTCTCCTTAAAAATCTCCTTTTACTTTATATATATATAGATATAAAATATAAATATGGTATACCATTAAAAAAAATAAGTGAAGCTAGAGGTTCTAAATATATTGAAAAAATTACATGAATTAATTCTATCTGAAATCAAAACTTTGAATTAAGGCATAAGCGGTTCGGTTTGGTCGGACAGAGAAAAAATTTAATATTGAACCGAACCATTCAACCATTTGGTTTTGTTGGTTAATGAACTCAAATACACCACTTGCTACTATTTGGTTTTGTCAGTTTGGTATAGAAAAATAATTTACGAGATTTTAACTGGTTTTATAAAAATATGTAAAATTTTATATTAAAAATAAATAAAGAAAAAAAGAGTAAAATTGTTCTATAAATGTCTTCCTTTACAAAACATATATTAGAAAAATACTAGAAATTCCAAAAGTTTAATCAAATTTTTTACCAAATATTTCACATGAGTGTGGGACGCACACCATGTGGGTTTTATGTGGATCTCACACCTATGTGAAACATTTGATAAAAAATTTAGTACAATTTTTGAGATATCTAACATTACTCCATATATTATTACTCACTTATCTTCTAATGTATAAAGAATTAAAATCAAAAAATATTTAAATATAATATAATATTTTATACAATTCAATTTATATCGACGTAAAAAAATTAAAATCAAAATAGACCACACATTTTGAAAAATAGGACTGCAAATCAAAATTTTAATCAATCTTAAATGGTTGATTTAATTACTTTTAATGAGTCTGGACTACTGTTAAAACAAAATGACATGTTAGATTCGCCCATGACATTATAAAGAGTCTGAACTTGTTCACCTTATGAGTATGTCAACAATACACACTTTTTGGCATAAAATAGTAAAGATTTGTCATTTTACTCTCAGTTCGTTTAGGTAAAAAATATTTTTTGACAAATAAAAAATAAAAGTCAATAGAAAACATTTTTCATGGTTAACAAAAAACAAATCTATATAGGCAAAAAATGTTTTCTACTTTTAAAAGAAAGAAAATATTTTTTGAATTAAAATCTTACTAATGTCACCATACTCCACTGCCACTCTTACATCTACCACCACACCACACCACACCACCATTACCACAGCTACTTCACCCCTACCACCATGTCACCACCTCTATCTCCATTTTCATTTCACCACCATTACTAAATATAAAAAATATCTTGTACAACAAATGTTTTCTTTATTTCACCACCATTTAAAAATGTTTTTCACTCAAATAAATGGAGAGTAAGATAAAACCACTGCATTGCTGTAAATATGAAGTTTAAATTTTATACTAATTATATTTTGTGTATTATTCCACCAGGGCCGGTCCTGAGGTGAGGCCACTAAGTCGCCTCGAGCCCCCAATTTTAAACAAAATTTAGGACTCCTAATTAGGGGAGTGTATCATGTCATGTTATTTCATAATTACTTTAGTATTAGTTCAACTCATTTATTTTCACGCTGTTATATGGTGTTATTTTGATTCGTGTCTGATTGATATTTAATGTGAAATTTTTTTACTTTTAGTTAAAATAACTTAGCAAGTGTATGAAGAGATTAAAATTTAATCCATAGGTTGAATTTTATAAAATTTATTTCTACTAAATGAAATTATTCATAGAATGTTTGATTTTAATTCAATTGCATTTTTCTAATTAAAAAAATTGTACCTTATTACTATATATTTTTTATTAGATTGACTCTAAAATAGGTAACAAAAAATTACATATCTTAAATGAAAAACAATACTAGCCTTAATTATTATTTTACATAATTTTTTATTCAGTTAGATGGAGTTAAATAAAAGATTAAAAAAATGTCATTCCATCCCTTAGTGAACATTAAAATATATAACTAATAATTCATATTATTGAGTCGTGTCATACTTAGATTCATGTTAAAAAATAGTCAACCCTAACTTATTAATTTTATATATTGCTTGAGTTGTGTTGAAAATTCTCATCCTTACTCCCAATTAATTTTAGTTCTTATAGCATTGGTAAGCTAAAAATAAAGATTCAATTCAACTAATTGAAATTCAACTATTTTATATATATATATATATGTTATGTAAATTTTGTTAAACTGTAATGCAATAGAAATAAATTTTTATTCTTTTTGTTTTATCTAAACAAATTTTTTTTAAAATAATGATACATGAAGAGTCTAATTTAAAAAATTTACCTTAAGCCCTAATAACTCAGGGCCGGCCCTGTATTCCACCAATAAAACGAGTGTGTGGACAAAGTTATAAAAGTCATGTGGCATTAAATTTTTTTTTTTTTTTTCAACTCTAGAATTTCTATGGTCCACTACACTTGCACAGACATAACATTTAAACTTTATTTTTTTTTTTTTTATCATTATTTTCTTTTGAGTTTGACCCACCACATGATAAAAAATCATTCCACACTTGTTAAAATTATCCTATTTTTGTAAACACTAAATTGAGAAATTTTATGATATTATCATTAGCGGCTTAAGATTATTAGATGTCTTAAACTGAATATCAAAATAAGATTTTATCTAAATAAGTCTTTAAAAAGTTAGAGTCTTCAACACTAAATTTTTTTAAAATTTTCTTATGGACTTTAGTCAACAATTTAAATGATCTAATGGCCAAGTCACCTAGATTTTACACCTTTCAAGCAATGCATGATGTAAGATTTCACTCATTGTTGGCATTTTACTAAGTTAAAAATTGAATTTTAAGTTAAATATGATAAGTTACTATCCAATTAAAAAATTTACCATTTTTTTTAAATGATAATTTTTTTTTTTTTTTTTAACCAATCCCCACAAAAAATCAGAGTAAGTCATAAGTCAATCATGCATGATGCACGCCACAAATTAATCTTTTTAAATTTTTATTAATTCTTCTCTATATGTTGGCCCACCGATTAACAAGTCATGGTATCAAAACTTTTTCCAACTATGCAGTTTCTATGATAATGCCTATTGTCTACTTGACCGTACTAATTCTCTACGAGTGTTATACACGAATTTTGTTTCAAATTTGATTTTTTCAGTAAGAATTTATTTGGGAATTGATTTTTTAATTTTTTTTTGATTTATTATGAAAAAATATGTAAAAAAAAGAATAAATTGAATGTTTGTATTAACTTTTTTGATTTTTTGTTATTTTAGCCAATTGTCAATGTATAGATCTCTCGTGATATTTGAAAATAATATAATAAATCATATAAATTTGACATAATTATATTGAGCATTTTTAAAATTTTAATTTATATATTACTTAGTTTTTTTTTTTTTTTTTTTTTTGTCAATAATATGTTAATCATATGAGTAAAAATAATAATATTATCACATCTTTTACATTAAATACAAAATTTATTTTATTTATCTTTTTGTCTTTATATTGTCTGCATTATTTTAGTCTCTTTGCCCAAATTCAAATGGAAGTCAATGTAATTATACCAAAAATATTAAACTTGCTATATTTTTTCTAATTCTCTTAGGGAGATCATTGTAATTTACCCTATTTTGTTTGTAACTTAAATTTTTTTTTAGGACTGCTAGCACTACCTATTTTAGAACCCCCTCTTCTTTTCTTTTAATTCTAATTTTGTCCAAACATAAAATTTCATTTCTACCCTCATTGCTAACTCTTTAACCCTAATTTCCCAAACCTAACCCTAATTTCCCAAACCTAACCCCAATTCCATTGGTGTCGCTGTCACCAACCATCATCGTTGACGCCACTATAAGCTTCATATCAAGTTTTGGTCACCACTCCACCTCTGGCGCCACTGTTATCGTTGCCATCACTAATTGTAGAGAGGGAGAGAGTTGCAAAGAAGAAGAAGAAGGAGAGAGAGAGATTGCTGACCTTCACCATCACAGCCCATACATCTACAAGCTGTTGTGATCTACCCCGTCATCACCGTCACCATTATCGTAGCACACCACCATTGCGGCCTGATTTCCACTTTCAAATCTAGGGTTTTGAGGAAAGAAGAAGAAGAAGAGGAGAGGAGGTTGAAGGAAAAGCTGATGGGAAAGGGAATGAGAGGCTATAGGTGTAGTAATGGAAGGACTAGTGGTGGCTGGGTGACAATATGGGTCGCGATCTGAAGAAGAAGAAGAAAAGAAAAGGAGGTAGAAGAGTGGGTGGTTATGGAAGCAACAAGTGGATTTAGATTGCGGCGGTGCAATGGTGGTTTGCTGAAGCTGAGACAAAGGGGGTGGAAAAGATAGAAAAAGAAATTGCAGTGAAATTGCGGATTGGTGCCAAGGCGACAATGGTGCCGAAGGTGGTGGTTAGGGATAGGGAGTAGAGTTTGGGTTTGGGGTTAAGGATATAATTGGCATTAAGATTGGGGTTCCAAAGAGAAAATCATGAGGTCTCATTTTGCTGGGCAATAATGCTCCGGAGCTCTAATTAGAGTCAAAAGTGCAGACTCTAATGATTGTCGACCAAATAATAAAAAAAAACAGTGAGGTAAAGACAAAAAAAAAAAAGCGAAAAAAACAAAATAATGCTCTTCTAGTCTTTGTTTTTAGAGGTCAGAACATATTTGTTTTCTTTGGGTGGTAGTTCAAAGAATTAAGGGGCCAAAGTAGAAAGATAGGTGTAAATGGCAGTCCTCTTTTTTTTTTAGAAAGGAAATTACAAAACAAAACCCTAGGGTTTGGCGTGTCTTTCACATTAAATCCCAACATTTTAATTTTAGCAATTTAAACCTTGAATTTTTAACCGTGTCCCAATGTTGACCCTCCATCTGCTTCTGTTTGTTTCTGTTAACTTTTTACACTTATTTGATACATGTGTCACTTTTTGATTCGTCCATAATTATTATACTTATTTTATTCCAAAATTATTCTAATACTTTCTCTCTTCTCACTCTCTTTTCTCTTCTCACCTTGTCTTCTCTTCTCTCTGTCATCAATCAGTCCCATTCAGAAACATACCCAGAAAATTAAACTAAAAATCAATCTGAATGACAACCCAGAAACCAAATTCGGAAAGAAACTATACAAAACATACCCTTTTGCCGAATCCAAAGATACCATGAACCAACACAATGGGTGGCAAATCAGCAACACTGGTTGACCCTTTGGGCTCTTCCTCTTTGACCCCAACATTCACATTTGACTTGAAAAGAGATTTATTCAAAGCTTGAGAAAGGTCACTAGCCACTGTTGCACTGAATACATAAAGCCATGCAAATGAACCAAAGAGCTCACAAACAACTCTGCTAAATGCAGGCCAACCATCTACAACCTGGTCATCTTCTATATATATATATATATATGTATCTCTCTCTCTCTCTCTCTATATATATGTATGTGTTTCACAGAAGAGTCTTCTCTTTCTTCAGAAAAACAATGAAGGCTCTTTTGTATCAACCTCAAGATTTGAAAATAATCAAAACCCAAATCAAACCCTTCTATGATCCATTTATTTTGTGTTTATATATATATATTAGTATTTTTTTGTGTGGACCGAAAAAGCTTTTCCTCCAATTCCAAATCAGATGATCAAACGATTATGGGGTCTTAGGGTTTTGGGAAAGAAGGAAATGGAAGAGCTCTTCCTTCCATTCCAAATCAAATGATCAAACAATTATGGGGTCTTAGGGTTTTGGGGAAGAAGGAAAGGGATTATAAAGTCTTAGGATTTTGGGGAAGAAGGAAAGGGTTTTGGTAGTGCTTTTCTTCAGCTGCTTTTCTCCCTTGCTTTCTCACTACGGCATGACTAGCCATTCTAGCGAACCAATTTGATCATAGAGCTTTGATATGGATTTGAGAAAAAAGGCAATTGAGAGAGAGAGAGAGAGAGAGAGAGAGAGAGGTGGAAGATGTTGTAGTAGCGCTGGAGCAGTGTGGACGGAGGTTGGCGAACGGGCGGAGGTCAGCGATGGGGCATCCGGAGGTCATCGATCGTTCATCCTGGAAGAGAGAAAGAGAAGATAGAAAAAAGTTAATTTAGAAATAAAATAATTATAATAATTATTGACGAATCAAAAAGTGACACACACAAACAAATGAAAATAGATGGAGAGTCAACATTAGGATACGATTAAAAATTCAGGATTTAAATTATTAAAATTAAAATGTTGAGGTTTTTTTTTGTAATCCCCCCCCCCCCCCCCCTTCTTTTTTTTTTTCTTTTTGTTTTTTTAAGGTGAATTAAGTAAGGAGTTGTCATTCAAAATTAATCATTGTCCATTTATTTCAATGGTAAAGTTCAAGTAATTGTTCTAAAATTTTAAGTTTCTTTTGTAGAAAATATTTAAAGAGTTTCAAATTTAAAAGAATAATTATGTTCTTTTAAAACTAAGGGATGTGTCCCTAATAAAAACACAGTACAATGGGAGTGTTTAGGAAGTTAAAAATTGGATTTTTAATTAAAATTCACAAAAATATAAAATAGGCTAAAATAGTCAATAAGACAAAATATTACATAAAACTTATAATCATTTTATTTTTTCTACTCACAAGCATCGCATTCAATTACAAAAAAAATTTAACTCTCTTTCCAAACACAAATATTTTAGCCAACTAAAATAGTCAAAAACTAAAATAGTCTACTAAAATAACCAACTTCCCAAAGGAAGCCAATGTCTATATAAGACATTAAAGCTCTTTAATTTTCAAATTGTTAATTTGGGTTTGTTTATTTATTTATTATTTTCATATATATGTATATATATATATATATATATATTTTTATCATAAACGATTTATTAAACCCTTTTCAACGTGCACAAACGTCACAAAGACCAACAGGAATATGGCTTGCATTTTGGAGTAATCCATTATTCGTTAATACAATCACGTGGGTAGGTAATAACATTTTTGAAAATGCGATTACATGTCTCTCATAATCTGAAGCTAAGAATTATTTACTTTTCTTTTGATTTACAAATTTACAGTATATTTATTGATTTATTATTCTAATATTGATGGTTTATTGTGTAAAATTTCCCTCAGCATCTTGTAACAAAGCAGATGACAGTAATGGAGTGAGTAGCAGAGAAAGCAGTGGCCAACACCTTGGTACTGGTGGAATTGACAAGAAATACACCATCCAAATTTTTCCATCCACAAAGGACTTCCAATACCATGACACCTTCAACTTGCTTTCAATAATAAAGGTTTTTTTTTTTTTTGAAAAACTGTTTTTGTCTTATAAGCGATAAATAGAAGCTGCACCTAATTTTACACGTATATAGCTCCATGAATTGCACTAGACAGTCCCACATTCATAAACTAAAAGTCTGTGATTTCTCATCACAATGTTCCACCAATCTCGCCAAGTTCAGATGGTGAGTGCTGCCTATTATCTTGACATGTTCAGCTAAGAAAAAGACTTCTTGACAAGGCCTAAGCCATCAAGATGCTTCACTACAACTTTGATTTTGCCGTTGCTTAGAAGAGTTCCTTCAAAGACCAATATCCATATCAGTCAGTGACTTTGAGCTCAATTCTATAGGAGAATCTCATGGGCATTCCCGGCTCTTCTTGATCTAAATAATCCTCCTCAGTTTCATCAGTTCCTCTTTTCTACCTTGAAAAGGAAAACAAAGATGAAAATTATAATAAAGAGACTGGAAAAACGCTCCTAGTCTGGATGACAGTTTGATTACAAATTGATTATTGGCTGCACTTTCTATTGACCTTCATTGAGATGATCTCTGTTAGTATATGTAGAGCATTTTCCACTTGAATTTTTATTGGAAACATCACTTGAACAAAACAGAGCAGCTCTGTAGTAGCAACTACTCTTCATGTCTATGTATTAAAAGCATTTGACATGTCAGCCTCAACAATGAGGTAGGTAACATTCTTTAACTCTATGAGCTTGTGATGTTTTGAAGCTTTGCAGAACAAAGGAATAATTTAGAACATTCAAGATTATGATGCTTATCATTTAGTTCTGTTTGAAATAGCTTACTAGTATTGCTATTAGCCACTTTTGAGTAACTGCGGTCCAAACTTGCCAAGCTATCGTACCATATCTATTGCAAACTAGTGGTGGCTTAAGGAGTAGGCGCTCTATTTAGGAGGGCCCTACTTACTATATATAGTCAAATCATAAAGAGAGAAAACAACCTCTTTTGATTGTAAAGGTTAGGGAAATTGTTAAGAATTTTAAATAAAAATTATAAAAAAAATATTACAGAGGGCCCCAATTGTATTTGTTGCCTTCATTCAAATAGGTTTGATCCATTTAGTGCACAGTTTAGCCATTGAATGTACAACAGTTTGGGCATTGATCTAATGCGCATAATCGATGTAAAAATATGATACAAGAAAAATATTGCAAATCAGATTTCAATTTATCCATTTCCTGTTACAGAACAGCAGGTTTCGGGAAAGCAGAGGGGGAAAAACATGGCAGTAGAATTTTTTGTTCATCATGTCACACTTTTTGTTTTCCCAGTCAAGCTTAAAGTGAGAAAAAAATTGCACATTCTGCAGACTAACTGATGTACAAAATGTTGTCTTTCCCAGCATTTCAAGAATATAACCCTTTAACCAAATTAATTAGTCATAAAATGGCTCTAAATTTGTCCAAAATATAAGCCACCTTTGTTCCTTCTTCAAACTTAATTTACTATTCATTGACACATCTTTTGGAGAATAAAGTTTGAATCGTAAACCACTAATTTGATGTTCTCTTGTTTTACTTGAATCATGAGAAACTCTCATACTCTCACAAAATATCTATGTACTTTGCCTTCACTTTTAATTAAAACTATGGGAAATCTAATCTTGCTCACTATATTCATGTGGTTTTGTATGTACTATGGAAATGACTATGGAAGAACTTGAAGAAATAAAAGGGGCACATATTATTGAGAGAGTTGAAATTTTATCAACTCTACCTAAAACACCATTAATCCTGGTATCATGGATTGTGATTTGCACAAATAAAAATCTTTGATTATAGTTCACTACATAAGAAATGGAAAACAAAAACTTTAAACAGCCAGTTGTAATTTGCTCATTGGAGTCTACTTTATTTACCTTGGTCCTGATAAAGCTGATGCAAATAATGGAGTAGAAGCACCAATGGCATCCCCTTGGTGACCAGCAACTGTAATTGGTCTTGGTGCCACAAGAGTTGTGAAGTTATAATCCAAATTGCTTTGAACATCTACAGAACCCTCCAAGACCTTAACCACCACTGACATGGAAGGCCTCCTGGAAAAATCACTTTGTAGACACCACACAGCAACCATCATCATCTCCACAACTTCTGCTCTATGTGTTTGCATGTCATCATTGTATTTATCAACAATATCCAGAAGTCGTTCCTCTTCTGCTTTCCTCTTAAACAGATCTAGCAGATGCATATCTTCCTCAGGCTGAGACCTATCCAAATTTTTGCGCCCACACAACATTTCCAACACCACGACACCAAAGCTATAAACATCTACTTTCTCGGTGATAATTGAGCTCAACCATTCGGGAGCCAAATAGCCTGGTGTTCCCCTCATCATTGTTACAACTTGGCTTTGGTCCTTATCAATTAGTTTCGACAATCCAAAATCAGAAATTTTTGCATTGAAGTCTTCATCTAAGAGGATGTTTTGGGGTTTGATATCCAAGTGAAATATCTTTTGCCTACATTCCTCATGAAGATAGGTTAGTCCCTTGGCTATATCCATAATGATCTTCTTTCTGGATTGCCACCCAAGAGTTTGCTCCTGGTGCCTTTGGAAGATCCATGTATCCAAGGATCCATGAGACATGTACTCGTAAACTAGAAGCCTATATGATTTTTCAGCACAAAATCCAATTAATCTCACCAAATTGACCTAGTGAATGCTGCCTATAGTTTCAACTTCAGCTAAAAATGACTTCTTAACCTGACCAAAACCATTGAGACGCTTCACCGCTACTTTGGTGCCATCGCTTAATGTCCCTTGAAACACTGACCCAAATCCTCCTTCACCGAGCTTGTCGTTGAAATTGCTTGTCATGGCTCTCAATTCTTCGTAAGAAAATCTGGTAGGCATCCCTGGTACTTGATCAACAAAGAACTCATCAAAATCCTCAGACTCTTGTTTCTTTTTGAAAAAGAAAATGCAAGAGGCAACCACAAAAAATAGAACAAAAAAAGCTCCGAGACTGGAACCCATTATGATCTCGACTTGCCCTGATTTCTTTTGAGGAGAATTTACTACTGAAGGAATAAGATTCTGTGTAGTCGGAGATTTCTGCACTTTAAGAAATACAGCAACGGTCTCATGCATTGTTTCCTCATTACTTATAAGAGAAAAGACTTCAGACAATAATAAGCAACCTTGCCTTGAATCATAGCCCAAATTATGTGCAAAAAGAGCTACTTTGCATGAACAGTTTTTCAAGCAACTTGTCTTGCAATCCTCTAATGCTAATTTTTCTTCCAAATTAAAGTTTTTGGATATGGATTGGTTGATGTTGAAGTTGAAGTAAAAGTAACTAGTATTCTTAAGCTCCAAAAGGGTGTGATATTTAGAATGGTCACAAGAAATGGGTGTAGCAAGGGAACATCCAAGGTTGGGTTGCCTAGAATTTATTTGCCAGAAAGTGCTGTTGTAGATGGCTTCCTCAAGACAACTGCACTGTCCATTTGAAGAACAGATGCCGTAATTTCCACACGCCATCGGATAACCGCAGTCACCAATATCTGATGTCATCAGATTAGCCGTCACATTCCAATTCCAATTCCAATTCCATTCATCCCACTGATAGGCCTTCAAATGCCCATCAGGATCCGACCTTATGAACCGAGGTAACCATGATGATGCAAAAGGGATTTTCCGCCCCAAAAAGCTTTCATTCTCGAATTTAACATATTTCACTCCTACATAGGATATAAAATAGGGCAAGGGTGGATTGGATTCTA
Organism: Camellia lanceoleosa; assembly: GCA_025200525.1. NCBI lineage: Eukaryota > Viridiplantae > Streptophyta > Magnoliopsida > Ericales > Theaceae > Camellia > Camellia lanceoleosa. The sequence goes on along the minus strand of CM045764.1, from coordinate 114,339,549 downwards.
CATAAGCCACCACCATCTCGTAATAGTCTTGAACTTTGAAAGAAAACAAACCTGGAGTCAAGTTCAATGCAGATTTGCTGGAGATGAGCTTCTGGTCTCGAAACAAAGTCTGGCCAACAAGCAAGGAGTCAGTTGGGTGATCAAATGACTGCCAAACCGTTGCATTGTTTTCATCAAAGAGGACCAGGTTTCCCAATTCAGTGAAATTCATGCCGAAGACGGACTTTCCTGATGTGTTGGCAGACCATACGAAAGTGCCATCTGCGTCATGCAATATCAAATCTCCATCTCCAGTGAGTTGTAAGATGGCATCAATTTGAACAGGACGGTCCCGATTAGCAGACCAAACTAGTTCCGCTGCAATTATATCAGACGAGTTGTCGCCAAAATAATTTATACCCAAGAGTACAACACCAAAGACGCATGCCTGAGTTTGTTGAGTAGGGCAATAGAAACCACAGATCAAACCTGAGACTTTGGATGACCCATCGAGGACGGGTGTGAGATTGGAACTGGGATAAGACATAAGAAAAATTGAGGGCTTGTTGATCCAAGAAGTATTTAACTTTGCCATTGGAGGTGCAAATTGGGCATTGTTAAAGAAGGATACTGAGGCTATGAAAAAGATAATAACAGCATAACAAATAGTGTAAGATAGACCCATTGGTGGTGGTTTATCATTACAGCTCTGTTTCTTCTTCTTGGTCACTAGTTTTTGTTTTTCTTTGGGGAAAGCAATGGAGAAGAAGGTGTTGAAGAAGAAAGGTGAGTTGCAAACTCCAGATTTCGTTTCTCCCAAATGCAGAACAGCGAGGAAACACTACAACAAAATGCAGTTTTGGCGACCAAAAATTACAAATTCGTCGCTGAAAGTAGGCCAATGGGCGACTAAAAGTGAGTTAGTAGCCAAATTTGATCACTTTTGGCGACTAAAAGACTTTAGTCGCCAAATATAGGTGTTTTAGCGACTAAAAGTAAGTTTAGTCGCCGAATACAGGGTTTTTAGTGACTAAAACAATTTTAGTAGCCAAAGGCGGTTTTAGCGACTAAAGGCGATTAGTAGCCAAAAGTACAGCTTTTGGCGACTAAAATAGTTTAGTCGCCGAATATAGGTGTTTTGGCGACTAAAACAGATTGGTCATGAAAGTGAAGCTTTTGGCTACCAAAAAAAAATTAGTAGCTAAAAGCGAGTATTGGCGACTAAAATTCAGTTTAGTAGCCAAAAGCGGCGTTTTTGGCGACTAAAATTAGGTTTGGTCGCCAAAAGTGCTGAGTTTTAATTGGAACTTCTTTTTTTAGCGACAAATAAATAATTAGTAGCCCAAAATAATACAATTAGCGACTAAATAATTGTTTTAGTCGCCAAAAGTGGCCAAATTTTTTTTTCAGTAAATAATTTATTTTTTGACAGAAATTAATTCAATTAAAAAAATTATATTTATAAAATATTATTTTGTATTCATAGCGGTAATTATACTATATAAATAATATATATTACACATATAATCATGAGATGGTTGAGTGGCATAGTGGGTGGCGTGTTGTGTTTAAGGCTTGGAAGGTTGAAGTCGTAGGTTCGAAACCCTTGGGAGCTCCTGAGGCTGCACTGTAGGTTCGAAATACTTTGGTCGCCAAAAGAGTGGCAATTGTATAAATAATAAAAAAAAAGTTAACTATTGGCGACTAAAATTTTAGTCGCCAAAGGTATAATTTCCGAAAATGGAATTGAGCATTGGCGACCAAACCTTTAGTCGCTAAAAACCTGCCTTTTGCCGACAAAAAGACAGATTAGTCGCCAAAACCTTCTACGACCGTTTATTGGCGACAAAACTGGCGACCAAAAAAATTAGTCGGGGAAGGTTAAACAGCTACTTTTGGCGACTAAAAATCGACCTTTGGCGACTAAAAATTTAGTCGCCAAAGGTGTGTTTTTTTGTAGTGAAAGTGCTGCATTTCAAATCACTCTTAAATCACTATTACAAGAATTATTGCAAGACATTGAAATGTTGTTTACGTTCCCTACTCCTTTTGTTACGTCAAAAGGGAGGAAATATCATTTTGCCAACTAAATTTCCACATGCTTTTTAATTTGATTTTCAAATTTTGATTAATATTAATTTTACATTTAAACTTTTAAAATTTTAATTAATTTGGTTCTTGCCGTCACATTTCATCTATAATTGGATGAAATATGTTGACGTAATACCAAATTTTATTTAGAATTTCATTTTATCCTAAAACTATACCTTAAAAATCAATTTGCCTCCCAAATATAACAAATTAAATTTAAATATTTAATAAAATGAAAGGATAAATTTTTTATAAGTCTTATTTTGAAGAGTTATACAAGATATGGTCCTATCAAAAAATTTATAACTCAATAGGTCCTATGATTTTCTTGTGGATACATTTACCCCAAATCTTAATTAATTAATAACTTGATTAATGATAATACCATATATGGAAATCTAATGTTACTATAGATTATGATCATATCTATATGGTTAGAAATTTAAAATTCAAAATAACCTAATTAATGGCAATAAAACTCAACTCAGTGCCGTTTTGGGGAGCAAATCAAAACACCACGTTTTTGCTTCATGTTCCAAAAAAGCCAGCTGCCCAAAACGCTAGTTTATGCATTTGGCAACTTTTGAAAACGCAACATTGAAATTACCGTTTGGACCTATGAGAAAAAATTGAAAAAGTAAAAAATAAATGTTAAGTAGGGATATTTTGGTAATTTTGGAGTGATGTGACATTTTTAAAAAATATTAAATCAAAAATAAAAAAAGCTAACTTTTTACTAACTTTCCAAATCACTTTCAAAAAAGCTAAAAAATTTGGTAAAAAGCCAAAAGCCAGCTTTTTACCAACTTCCCAAAACACCTATTCTCTTTATTTTTTTATATATCTTTTCATAATAACTTAATAAGTTAAAAAATTATTAAAAAATTCAATTCCCAGATAAATTCTTTCTAAAAAAAAAAAAAATCTAATTTCAAACAAAATTCGTGTACAACACGGATAGAAAATTAGTACGGGCAAGTAGACCATAGGCATTATCATAGAAACTGCATGGTTGGAAAAAGTTTGCTACCATGACTTGTTCATCGGTCGGTCAATATAAAAAGAAGAATTAATAAATAGTTAAAAATATTAATTTGTGGTGTGCATGTGTTCATCATGCACGGTCGACTTATGACTTTGATTTTTCGTGGGGTTTGGTTAAAAAAATTATCATTTTAAAAAAAAGTACAATTTTTGATCGGATGGTAACTCATCATATTAACTTAAAATTCAATTTTTAATTTAGTAAAGTGTCAACAATGAGTGAAATCTTACATCATGCATTATTTGAAAGGTGTAAAATCCAGAAGTGATTTGATCATTAAATTAATTAGATTGTGGACTAAGGTCTATAAGAAAATTTTTAAAAAAATTATTGTTGAAGGCCCTAACTTTTTAAAGACTTATTTAGATAGAGTCTAATTTTGATATTCAGTTTAAGGCATCTAATAATCTTGAGCTGCTAGTGATAATATCATAAAATTTCTCAAATTAGTATTTACAAAAATAGGATAATTTTAACAAGTGCGGAATAATTTTTATTATGCGGTGGGTCAAACTCAAAAGAAAATAGTGATAAAAAAAAAGTTGAATTTTTTTTTTTTTTGAACAAAAAAAAATGTTCTGAGGTGTCATGGCAATGGAGGTTAATATGGTGAATATTAATTCCCCATCCCTATTTTCCTACAATAAATTTTTCCCATTCCCCATTCCCCATGAAAACTAACCCCCATCTCCTAATGAGTTTGGATTTTCTCCGACCCAACTTGACTATATATATATATATATATTATTTTTTAGGTTAACAACCATTTTTTTTTTAAATTCACAATCAAAGCTAAATACACATTCAATCTTATTGTATTTTATTTGGTTCAACAACAAAATTAAGTACACATTAATTTATTAATTAAAAAATTTGTTTTAAAATAATCAAACTCAGGACCCAACAAATCAATTACCAAAAAAACACAAAAAAAAAAAAAAAAAAAATATAGAATCTCACAAAGAACAGCAACATCGAGCAATTCTAACAAGACCAAAGAAAAACACTAAACAAACAAAAATTAAAATTAAAATTAAAAAGGGTTTTGTTCAATTGCATTTTATGTATAACTCTGTGAAAGTCCCAAGAAAATAGATAGACAGTAAATAAATTTCATCTTCCACATGAGAATTCACAACTGATTTAAATCCGTAGCTTTAAACAATATTGAGTTAAAATTTCCATGAATCAAAGCAACCACTCTGTGAAGCTAATCGTATTTTCTACCGATTGATGCGTAAGACTCTTCGACAGGTTTCGCCAATTGCAAAAGAGTGCCACCAGTGTTCAACAACAATGCATCATATGCTCTCTTAACCAACCTCCCTGAGAAAGAGGGGGAAACCTAAATAGTACTGTTTGGAAGCTGAGACAGTGGCAGAAAAGGAAAAGAAAAAGAAAAAGAAAATTATGCAAATTACGATGGGAAAATACCTAGGTGAAAAGTAGGAGAGAAGGAAGAGGATCGAATAGATGAATTTGTAAACACACACAAAACAAGAGAGAAAGAGAGAACAAGAGAACGAGATAGAGAAACTTACCACGCCGGAGAACCACCGTGGTAACGCAGATGGAGATCGCCGCTGCTAGATCGTTGCCTTCGCAAATTCGATGGAGATCGTTGCCTTCACTGAATCGTTGCTATGTGAGAATGAGAATGAGAAGACCGTGACCCTAAACACAACATATGGGGAAATGGACGGGTATCCATTCCCGACCCATATCCTATGGGTATTTAAAAAACCTCACTTAATTAATCTGACGAGTAAAAATAAAGAAAAAAATTCATATATTTGAATCGGATCTCTATGGACATTCATAGGATATGATCTCCATTGTCATCCCTCATGACATCTGCGAGTTTAACCCTCGAGATAATCGATTACCAGCCTAATTTAATCCAATCCAAAAGAAGAGATTCACTGTAACGCCCTCAAAATAAACCCATAAATCATACATTCGTGATACAAGAAAGAGATATAATATTATAAATATTAGAGTATTCTTACCAAAAGTATTACATGTTGACAACAAAAGTAAATGTCCTATGAGCTAACAACTTTCCAAGTCAACACTTGGTTACAACAAAAGAAGAGTTCTAACTCTTTTACATAATGGGTCATTGGCCTGATTTACATGAAACACAAAAAGACAACAACAAAAATGATCCTTCAGCCTCTAAACCTTCCAAGCTACATCCTTGGAGATGGCATATCACCTGTACCTAAAAATGATGTCCCATATAGGGTGAGCCAAAACCCAGTAGAGATATGCTAAACCAAACATGGGAAATAACTAAAATAATAGCATTCGATAAATGTTCTACACATGAGCATAGATATACACCATTTAGTTTAGAATCCAATAACATTGGCATTCGTCTTTCAATCCAGTTTCATTTATATTTCCAATTCATTTCATTAACATAGTTCGTCTATTCCAGTGATTCAAATGAGACTACAACTCATAAGAAAACAACACTTCAATTCATCAGCAATTTAAAATGAGACTACAACTCATATCAATAACACTTTAATCATCAACATCATTCAGATGTATATAAGGTTTCAAGACATTCACCCTGGACACTTCGGCCAACTTAATTATCACTGGAGTCTATCCCCTATCTTCTCCCAAACACTAGAGTACATCCCCTATCTCTTCTCACACAATGGAGTACATCCTCTATCTATTCCCACACAACATACATATGCAATGTATTTAAATACTTCATCATATACAATGATCATTTAACGCACATATTCAATGTGTTATTCCAACAATCATATTCAATGGCATATTCCAATCGATTAGTTTCAATTTTCCCAACAATCAAGACTATCCTCCACCGGTAGCCCAAAGCAGTTATTTCTAAACAAATAATAAATTTATCAAACAGATAAATTATCAACATTTTCATAGGTAAGTGATTAATTAAACCAACTACACCATTCAACCATAATTCCATCCAATTTGATGATTTTCAACTCAATTTCATATTTCCATAATTTTTCAAATTAATTATACAAATTAATTATTCAACTTAATTAGGGCATTTCCCCCTCATTTTCTCAAATATTGCTTCCAAGGCCAAATCCACCCATTTTATACACAATGAAGACATTAACAAGGTCTCAAAGACACATGGAGTCTCATATATATAAAACCCCTCTTTATACATTTCAAAACCAAACCCTATCTTTCCAAAATTTCCATAATTCATCATTTAATCAAAATGACTAAAATTTATGTTATAACTCATAACTAGGAGTAGTTTATCCCTACCTTAATTTTCGGAGCTCAAAGGAGAAGATGAAGAAAACTCAAGGTGCCCCAAACTCAAAGATTTTCGGATCAAAATGTAGCCCACACCAAGCTCCACACTTTTTTCAAAGGGACTAGAGAAGACACATCCAAGAACCAAGGGTATTTGTAGAGAGAAGGTGTATGTAGAGAGAGAGAGTGTGCAGAATCTAGGGTTTGAAGGAAGAAGAGAGTGAAAAAGTGTGTAAAAACCAGCTGCTGCAATCTAATATACTCGAGGCTCGCTCGAGCGACCAGGCAAAAAGAGACCTCGCTCGAGCGAACAATGCAAAGTTTCAGGTCTGCAACCCAAAAGCATGCTCGAGCGCAAGAGTGCTCGCTCGAGCGAAGAAGCACAACCTTTAGGTCCAACAGAAATGCAGACGCACGCTTGAGCGCAAGACTTCTCGCTCGAGCAAAGAGACACAAGACACAAGGCTCGCTCGAGCGAAGGAAAGCTCGCTCGAGCCAAAGCTGCGTCTGAAAAAGAAACTTGAAGACCACCCATCCTCGCTCGAGCGCAATAACCCTCGCTCGAGCGAAGAAGCAAAAACCCAAGCCTCGCTCGAGCACAAAAAGCCTTGCTCAAGCGAAGGAGACAAAACCTGGGCAGCAACCATTCGCTCAAACTCACAACCAACCTGTAACAAATTTGCCCAACACATCCTAAAACTCAAATACAAAGAATTTAAGGATGGAAACAGAATATAAACAACAAAAACCAACCTCAAAACCCGAGTCCGGAACACAACACATGAAGGGAAGAACCAAGATCGCTATATTCACCACTAAAATAACAATGGACCTCACCCTACAACCACAGCAGAGGACACGGAACGAATGGAGTTAACACAGCCCAGTAATGATTTAGAGCTCTAAATAAGGAGCTCTAAATGAACCACTAGTGAGGTGGAAATTAAAAAAACAAAAAAATAAAGCACAACATACACTGTGGCAGTGGATGAGACCCATTGCCACACCATTAGTGATGGCTCTAATTAGAGCTTCCAAACATTTTTGTAACACGGCCTGCTTACAAGCAAATTGTGCCCCCTTGGGAATCGAACCCATGCCATCTACGTGGTAGGCAAGTGCCTAATCCACGTTACCACCACCCCCGGTGGTGAAAAAAGTATAAATGTTATGTCTGTGCAAAGTGCAGTGGACCATAACTTACCCAAAAAAAAGTGCAGTGGACCATAGAAATTCTAGAGTTGGAAAAAAAAATTAATGCCATGACTTTTATAACTTTGTTCACACACTCTTTTTTAGTGGCTGAATAATACACAAAATACAATCAGTATAAAAATTTAAACTTCGTATTTAAAGCAATGTAATGGTTTTATCTTTCGCTCCGTTTATTTGAGAGAAAAACATTTTTAAATGAACATTTTTTCTACATAAATTTTTTTTCAAAAAATATTTTTTGAAGAAAATATTTTTCTATATTTAGTGGTGGTGGTGGTGGTCTTGGTGAAAAACTAAGGTGGAGGTGGAGGTGGAGGTGGTGGCATGGTGGTGGGGCAGTTGCAACGATGAAGTGGCCGTGGTAATGGTGGTGTGGTGTGGTGGTGGAGGTGGAGTGTGGTGACAATGGTTAGACTTTAGCTCGGAAAACGATTTCAGCCTTTTAAAAGTAAAAAATATTTTTTGCCCGTATAGGTTTGTTTTCTGTTAATTATGAAAAATGTTTTCCGTTAACTTTCGTTTTTCATTGTATCAAATACCAAAAAATACAAAAAAAAAATATTTTCTACTCAAATAAACGAAGCATAAAATGATAAATCTTTACTATTTTATACCAAAAAGTGTGTATTGTTCACATACTCATAGGGTGTGAACAAGCTCAGAGTCTTTATAATGTGGTGGGTCAACCTGAATGTAACATGCCATTTTGTTTTAAGAGTAGTCGAGACTCATTAAAAATAACTAAATCAACCATTTAAGATTGATTAAAATTTTGATTTGCTGTCCTATTTTTCAAAATGCGTGGTCTATTTGATTTTAAAATTTTTTTACATCCATATAAATCAAATTATCTAAAATATTATATAATATTTAAATATTTTTAAATTTTAATTCTTTATACATTAGAAAATAAGTGATTAATAATATATGTTTTGTAAAGGAAGACATTTAGAACAATTTTACTCTCTTTTTCTTATATTTATTTTCAATGTAAAATTTTACAAATTTTTATAAAACCCATTAAAATCTCGTGAATTATTTCTCTATACGAAACTGACAAAACCGAATAGTAGTATATGGTATATTTGAGTTTATCATCCAACAAACCAAATGGTTGAATGATTTGGTTCAATATTAAATTTTTTCTCTACCCGACCAGACCGAACCGAACTGAACCACTTATGCCTTAATTCAAAGTTTAGATTTCAGATAGAATTAATTCAAATATATTAAGGTGTTCTTGAAAATCCAAAGATGTTATATTTTGTGAGTCGAAAATTTTCTTTCTTTGTCAAGATTTGTGTAATTTTTTCAATATATCTAGAACCTCTAGCTTCACTTATTTTTTTTAATGGTATACCATATCTATATCTATATATATACTAGTAGTAATTTGTGTTATGCACGAAACTTTATAAATTAAAAAAATCATTATAATTATCTTGAAGTAGTTTAATATTTTATCTTGTAGTATACATGAAATTTATAAGTTAACTTTTATGTTTATAACTTTTTAAATTATTAGTTTAGAAAAATTATTATATATATATATATATGTTTAGTGCAATTTTGATAATTTGTATTAAAAAAAAGTTAAACTTGATTAAATGAGATTAACTGAGTTATGACATACCTTTTCTTGTTATGAAAATATACAAATTTAAAAGTTATAACGAAACTATCTATATTACCGAAGAGTACAACACCAAAGAGGCATGCCTGAGTTTGTTAAGTAGGGCAATAGAAACCGCAGATAAAATGTGAGCCATTGGATGATCCTTGGAGAACGGGTGTGAGATTGAAACTGGGAGAATCGGTAAAATTATTGTAAATTGAGGGCTTGTTGATCCAAGAAGTATTTAACTTTGCCATTGGAGGTGCAAATTGGGCATTGTTAAAGAAGGATACTGAGGCTATGAAAAAGATAATAACAGCATAACAAATAGTGCAAGATAGACCCATTGGTGGTGGTTTATCATTACAGCTTTGTTTCTTCTCCTTGGTCACTAGTTTTTGTTTTTCTTTGGGGAAAGCAATGGAGAAGAAGGTGTTGAAGAAGAAAGGTGAGTTGCAAACTCCACATTTCGTTTCTCCCAAATGCAGAACAGCGAGGAAAGTGCTGCATTTCAAATCACTCTTAAATCACTATTACAAGAATTATTGCAGGTCATTGAAATGTTGTTTACGTTCCCCACTCCTTTTGTTATGTCAAAAAGGAAGAAATATCATTTTGCCAACTAAATTTTCACACGCTTTTTAATTTAATTTTCAAATTTTGATTAATATTAATTTTACATTTAAACTTTTAAAATTTTAATCAATTTGGTTCTTGTCGTCACATTTCGTCTACAATTGGACGAAATGTGTTGACGTAGTACCAATTTTTTTTTAGAATTTCATTTTATCCCAAAACTATACCTTAAAATTCAATTTGCCCTCCAAATATAACAAATTAAATTTAAATATTTAATCAAATGAAAGGATAAATTATTTATAAGTCCTATTTGGAAGACTTATACAAGATATGGTCCTATAAAAATAACTTATAACCTAATAGGTCATGTGATTTTCTTGTGGACACATTTACCCCCAATCTTAATTAATTAATAATGATAATACCATATATGAAAATATAATGTTACCATAGATTATAATCATGTCTATATGGTTAGACATTTGAAATTCAAAATAACCTAATTAATGGTAATACCATATATGTGAAATTCAATTTTATCATAGATTGTGATCATATCTATATAGTAGGAAATTTGAAATTCAAAACATAAATGTAACATGTAACATCTCAAACCCAATGTGACATTCCCATACGCTTTTGAAATTCAAAATAACTTGATTACTATAGACTGTGATCATATCTATATGATTGGAAATTTAAAATTCAAAACATAAATGTAACATGTAACATCCCAAACCCAATGTGACATTTTTATATGCTTCTCATCCCAAACCTAACGTAAATGTAAAATGCAACATCCCATACCTACTGTGATATTCCCATATGTTTCTCATCCCAAACCCAATGTGACATTCCAATACTTTACCGTTAAATTATGAATAATGTATCCTCCTAAACGTAACATATAACATCTCAACCCAACCCATGTATTGAACCACCATCACCCCCAACCCGTTGTAACTTCGATATCATACGACGGGATTCAATCCACATTTAATTAAAAAATTAAAAACTCAGTAATTTTGCGCAATATGATGTGACACGTATGTAAACACTGAATACAACAATGACACAACACACATTTAAAGACAAATACAACCAAACGTAACACACAAAAGACATAACAACGTTGTGGATGTGGGATAACATTACAACCAAAGGCCCCGTTTGTTTTGGGGTATAGAGGGAGGGATGAAATTAGGATAGAGGTGAGACGCATTTAATATTGTGTTTGTTTGTAGATTTGGCAAAGGGATTGAGATGGAGGAGGGGATTAGGTTGGGCCTTGGAAGGGGGATTGGGATGGAGGATATGGAGGTGGTATTAAAAAAATAGTTCGCCAGACTAGAAATTATTTATTTATTTTTCATTTTTTACATTTTGGGCATTTTTTTTTTTTTTTTGAACATTAAGGTTTAATTTTTTGTATTTTTTTTGTTAAGTAAAAATCATTGTTTTATTTGTTTTATTTTTTTATGGAAATTTTTAATTTTTTTAATTTTTTACATGTTGGACATTTTTTTTTAACATTAATGTTTAATATTTTTGTATTTTTTATTATTTTATATTTATTTTATATAAAAATAATTTAACAATTCCTACACTAACAACTATTATCAAAACAAATATAATTTTATTTAATCCCCTCACTATTAATCACCTCACTAACAACTCTCTCACTATTAATCTCATCCATTCTACCTCTAAAAACAAACGGAACCTAAATGTAACATCATTTGAGGCTAATGAAAGTGTACCAATGGATGGTTATAATAGATTGTCAAAGCTATATCAGATGATAGTGAAACATGAATAATTGGCACCACACAACAAATCTCACTAATTGGAGAAGCAAAAACCATACCTCATTCCCTTAACCACTTGGAGTCCAAATCAGCAGAAGCAAACAAAACACAACCTCCAACCTTGAAGACAGTATTGGCTATATCCTCAGCCAAACAAGTAACATTTTCAATATCCATAATTGTCGTCTATAATCAAATAGAAGTTTCTGATGTAGTATTAAAACTTCATTTAAAATTTGGAAAATTCTAAACATACATAAAATTCATAGAAAAAAAAAACTTGACAAGAATGATATGACAATGCCATTATTGTAAACAAATCCATTTTCAATGGTTTTTTGTTTTGAAGTGAAAGGTCCACAATGAGCCGTATATGAAAATCATGTATAAATTTTTTGTTTGTATAGTATTATTCTTAAAATTTTATTTCACCTTTCAAAGTAATAATTTTAAACCTATATTTTTATTTCATAATCATTAGATATATAATGAAAATCCTTTATTGTAAATAATAGATATCCTTTATTATAAAGGGCCCAGCTTCTCTCCAGTCCAAATCTGGACTGGACGGTGCTGTCCGGCCCTTTGGGGCCCACTACGGGTCGTGTTTCGATAATTTAAACCGTTCAATGTGTAGAACTCGTCGAGTACTATATGCATGTAAAAAATCACGTTGATCGGATATCAATAGCTATATGATCAAATCAGTTTTTTGTAAGCCGTTTATTTTTCGCCGTCCATTTTTTTCATAAAAAACTGATTTGATCATATAGCTATCGATATCCAATCAACGTGATTGTTTTCAGGCATATAGTACTCGACGAGTTCTACACATTGAACGGTTTAGATTATCGAAACACGAACTGACCTTCGATCAATTTAGGCGGAGAAGCTGTGACCTATTATAAACTTGTAACAAAGATGGTCAAAGTCTGATCTAGGAAATATCGTTTTGACTCTTAAACTTTCACGTATTTTTCAATTTAATCTCCAGAGATTGATTAATATCAATTTTACACCCAAACTTTAAAAATTTTGATTAATTTGGCCCCTGCCGTCACATTCAGTCTATAATTGGACAGAATGTGCTGACATGACACCAAAATTTATTTAGAATTTCATTTTGGAAAAATTATTTATAAGTTCTATTATGGAAATTTATTTAATGTGAAGTCATGTATAATTTCTTATAGAGTTTCAAGTCCTATTTAGATAGGAATGTGTTCTATAAGGTCGTATGAGTTGTAAATAAATGATATTAGTGTACTATTATACCCCTTATTTATTTTTATATTATAGGTTATTGTATCATTCAGTATATTACGTTTTTGAAGGCTTTTAGGAAAGTGGATTGTACAGGTTACGTCCGTGGCTTGAATGTCGCCTTGATCGCAGATTCCGATGGATTTTGAAAATGTTGCTTGTTTGGATGAGGGTATGGCCAATACTGTCATCAAAGTTGGAGGTTGCGTTTTGTTTGCTTCTGCTGATTTGGACTCCAAGTGGTTGAGGGAAGGAGATATGGTTTTTGCTTCTCTAATTAGTGAGATTTGTTGTTGTGTGGTGCCAAGTGTTCATATTTCACTGTCATCTTATCTGATATGGCTTGACAATCTATTATGACCATCCATTGGCACACTTTCATTAGCCTCAAATGACGTTACATTAAGAAAGTGTGCCAATGGATGGTTGTAATAGATAGTCAAAGCCATATCAGATAAGATGACAGTGAAACATGAACAATTGGTACTACACAACAACAAATCTCACTAATTGGAGAAGCAAAAACCATACATCATTCCCTCAACCACTTGGAGTCCAAATCAGCAGAAGCAAACAAAACACAACCTCCAACCTTAATGACAGTATTGGCAATATCCTTATCCAAACAACCAACATTTTCAAAATCCATCGGAATCTGCGATCAAGGCAACATTCAAGCCCACAAACGTAGCCTGCACAATCCACTTTCCTAAAAGTCTCCAAAAACGTAATATACCGAATGATACGATAACATATAATATGAAAATAAATAAGGGGTATAATAGTACACTAATACCATTTATTTACAACTCATAGGACCTTATGGAATACATTCTTATCTAAATAGGACTTGAAACTTTTTAAGAAATTATATAGGACTTCATATTAAATAAGTTCTCATAATAGGACTTGTAAATAATTTTCCCAAAATGAAACTCTAAATAAATTTTGGTGTCATGTTAGCACATTTCGTCCAATTATAAACTGAATGTGACGGCAGGTGCCAAATTAATCAAAATTTTTAAAGTTTGGGTGTAAAATTGATATTAATCAAAATCTAGAGATTAAATTGAAAAATACGTGAAATTTTGAGAGTCAAAATGATATTTCCTAGATCGGACTTTGACCATCTTTGTTACAAGTTTACAATAAAGGATTTCTATTATTTATAATAAAGGATTTTCATTATATATCTAATGATTATGAAATAGAAATATAAGTTTATAATTATTACTTTGAGAGGTGAAATAAAATTTTAAGAATAATACTATACAAACAAAAAATTTATACATAATTTTCATACATAATGATACAGCTCATTGTGGACCTTTCACTTCAAAACAAAAAATCATTGAAAATGGATTTATTTACAATAATAGCATTGTCATATCATTCTTGTCAAGTTTTTTTTTTTTTTTTTTTTTTTTAATGTATATTTAGAATTTTTCAAATTTTAAATGAAGTTTTGATACTACTTCAGAAACTTCTATTTGATTATAGACAACAACTAATGGCAAAAATAAAATTTGACAATGCTACGTAACTCAAATTTTGTGACTCAAATGGTCAAAACGACGTCGTTTTGAGTACAGAACAACATAAAAATGGCCAAAACGACATCGTTTTGGCCATTTGAGCCACAAAATTTGAGCTATGAGACATTTTCCAATAAAATTTATCAAAAAACAAATAGTTTAGTATTATAATTAATCTTATTAAAAAAAGAGAGGGAATTTATTAGAAAATCTACTTTCAAGTATGTGTATCTCAATTAATCCATAATATAGTCTTATATTCCAATAACTTATATTATTTTGGACATTTAATCTACTAAATCTTAATTTTCATATTTAAGGTAATTTATGGACAATTTTACCCTTACAAATAATTTTTGAACTCTTAGCAACTTTGTGTGCCCTATTTTGGACTATTTTAAATGTTTCATGTTATGAACATTCACATTAAATAACTTTGATAGTGTGAAAATATTCACATAATGAAACATTCATACTGTTAATGTGAACATTAATGTGTGTTTCACCCTATTATTATTCCATAAGACTTATTGGAATATAAAAAAATAATTTGAACTAAATGAAACATAAGTAGGTAAAAAGAGATTTATGAATAAATAAATTGATTTGTGAATGATAATTTGAGAGGTAAAATTAAAAAAAAAAATTCTCAAAAATTTAATACCAATTCAAATATTTCAATTTTGTTGGTTGAGGTTCCCAAACAAACAGCGAACATGCTACGATTTGATTTTGTCCATTAGGTGTAGATGAATGATTAACATGAAATTTTTAAAAAATTTATAAAATTTCACATTAAAAATAAATAAATAAAGTAAAAGTTATTCTATAAATGTCAAATGAATAGTATTAGTTACTTATCTTATAATGCACAAAAAAAAAAAAAAAATTAAAATTAAAATATACAAGCTTTTAAGTCTAAGATTTTAGTTAGTTATCAATATAAACCATTTCAAAATTGAAACAAACTACACGTTCTGAAAAACAAACAAAAAATAAAAATTCCAGTCACCTTGAGCGAATTTTTTTTTTCATCAAATTTTCGTAGTACCCTACTTCAACCTAGTCTAGACGAGAAAATGACATGTTACCCAAAACGTTATAAAAGTCATGGCAAGACTTTTTCCAACTGTACAATTCCTATAGTCCACCCCACGTGCACTGACAGAACATTTAATTTTTTTCTTTTTCTTTTTCTAAAATGCTATTGGTTTGGTTTGGAGATTGAAAAATAAGTTTTTAAATTTTGAATTTTTATTTTTATATTTTTAAAAATATTTTATTCAAATTTTGTATTTACTTTTTAGATCCACTTAAATCTTGATATACTTAAAAAATTTATTAAATACAACAAAATAGGAA
The DNA here is from genome assembly GCA_025200525.1 of Camellia lanceoleosa. Taxonomy (NCBI): domain Eukaryota; kingdom Viridiplantae; phylum Streptophyta; class Magnoliopsida; order Ericales; family Theaceae; genus Camellia; species Camellia lanceoleosa. Next base: position 114,323,781 of record CM045764.1, on the reverse strand, counting down.
AATTTATTGAATTTTTATATTTTTTTATATTTAAAAAAAATAACAATTGTTATTTAAGTGTATATAAATTTTGTATATCTAAAAAATAAAAATTTAAATAAAATATTAAAAAAATTTACTAAAAATAAAAAAAATATGCAAAAATAAAAAATTTAATTTAAAAAAGAAAAAAAAAAGAAATAACCAAACAAAGTGATTTGCACCTTCGAAAATATGTATGATGTGCTATTTCACTCGGTGTTGACACTTTAGCAAGTTAAAAATTAAGATGAATTATATTCATCTTTTTTTAAAATTTAGATAAATTAGATTTTAGAGAGAGATTATGGTATACATCCTTAAAATGTATGTACTATATACGTAAGTTATGACATTTATAGGTTTGATTACTATAAATGTCATAACTCCATCTTGTCAAAGTCTTATTAGAAGAAAAAAAGAAGATTATAACAAAACAATACTTAATGTATAATCAAAAGTTTTATTTATTTATTATTATAATCAAAATAATATCATAATCAACATATCATAACTAACATCACAATATATTATAATTAAAAACTATAAAAACCGTAACTAAATGTATATATGTGAAATGTGTATTATAGAATTTTTCTTGAGTCTAATAATGTATTTTAATTCACAAACAAACAAAAGAGCTGTGTAATAAGAGAGTGTAATTTAAAATTTTTGCAATTATTTACTGATGAACTATGTTTGGAAAAAGAAAAGATATGTAAAATGTGAATAAAATATATTTATATTTTACTTAATTTCACATATATTTTTCATTTTATTTTCCAAATCCCCTAATTAAATACAACGTTATGGTTGGAAGATTTGAGAATTTCACTTATTTATTTATTTTTTTTCCTTTCTAAATTACTCTTCAAATTTCTAAACCAAATATAGCCTAACTTTCATGGAGGGGTTTTGGCGGACAATGGAGGTTGGGCCAACGGTAATGGAGGAGGAGGAAGCGAGGATTGTGGAGCGCGGAGAGCATTTCAGGAGAGAGAGAGAGAGAGAGAGAGAGAGAGATCAATGAAGTTTTCTTCCACTAGTATGTAATCCCTGTGTCCTTAACACCATGTTTGGGAGGTAGTGAAAGGAAGCATAGGCAAGGGGCAAATTAGATGACTTTTTTTAAAGCAGTAATGATACATCTCCCATTTTGGATTCTTAATTTTGGACTCTCAATGATATGGTAAAAACTCATTAGATAATTTTTATATTTTAGTAGGGTTTCTAAGTGATGTGATTTGTGACACATCATTTGGATTTAGTTTGGGGGTCCAAAATTAGATGTCCAAAATAATTTTCCTTTTTTTAGGGTCAATTTTATTTTATTTATTTTATAACGGGTGTCTGGGGTAAAATTTATTGGGAAAATATAAAAATGAAAAGTGGAAAAATAATAGAAAACTCAGTATGAATATTATACATTAAATTGTGCAAATAACTGTTGTACTTTCATTAATTTGTAATTACTTTTTTTACTTTTCATTTTTTTGATATTTTCCCAAATTTATTTCACCTTTTTTGATTTGAGGTCTCAAATTATACTGAAATATAGACACAGTCTCATGTGATTATAGACCAAACTATGATGTTAACCAAGTTAATTATAGATGTGAAATTACAATAATATGCATATAATTTATGTTGGCCTGAGTTTGGGGTAGCATCTTGCCATGGCGGAGGCCCGAGGTAAGGTCGAGTCACAGTCGACTTGTAGCGCTTGGAACTATACCCCTTTAAGGGAATAAAGTTGCACCTTTATCACTATTTATGAGTTTTGCTAAGATAGTAAGCGTTGAAATCCTACAATTGATTTCAAAGTAAGGTCTCAATGTTTGTGCGATTCCCCTAGAGGGCATGCTGCTTGCGCTATACCCTATAATTTAATGTACCCTATAATTTATAATGCTTGCGTTCCCGTAGAGGGCATGCTACTTGCAGGCAGGTGGCGCTATATCCTATAATTTATAATTCCTAACATTAATTCAGTTAAACTACAATCATTCTTAATCATTTATTATAATTCCTAACTTTTTATCTAATTTTACTTTAGATCAATCATTTATTATATTTTATATTTTAATTTAATTTTAGGTTTGGAGAAAATGAGAACAAAATTAATATTTTTTGTGTGTTAATTTCATTTTATTTTTTTCATGAAATCAGACTGATAAATTTTGTTACATTATTTGATGGAAAATTTTACATTGCTCCACAAATTATTATACGTGTATTATATTAATCTTTTGGACTATCTAGTTTAACAATTAAGGCATTAATTTGTTCTGTAACAAATTATTATTGACGTTAACAAATCTTTATGGAAGCTCACATGAACAAATCAAGGTGGCACTATCATTCTCCAATAATATCTACATCAACTACAAGGAAAAGAGTAGTGATACGATTTCTTGGATTTTGTGGAATGATTTCATTTTAGACTCAAAATGACTTTGCTTTCATTCCCTCTTCTTTTCTCTTGTTTTTGTCTTTTGTCGTTTGTTTTTTGTTTTTTTTGTTTTTGTTTTTGTTTTTGTTTTTGTTTTCTTTTTTTGTTCAAGCTTGTTTAGCTTGCTATTAACCCATTCAAGGACGGAGTTCGATTACATATGCAAATCTCATTTACAAAATTGGTATTAATTGGACTAGAGAGGGACTATATTTCCCTTCATTGCTCCTTGTACCAGTGATCAATTCATGTGATTTTGGAACAAAGTGAACTAATTATACTGATTTAAGGTGTTAATTGTTAAAAAAAATAATTAAAGTGACACAATGGTGACAAATTTTTATAATGATATTTGGGGGCTTAAAATCTAAGTGAACTGTTTTCTGTTGGAACTCTTCACGGAGATATACTAGTCCTTTGGCTATGTCAAAGGATGATCTTTCTTCTGGTTAGCCAAGCCAGAGCAACATCTTGTTTCCTGTTAAATATCCACCATTACACATATATTCATAAACTAAATGTATGCGATTTCTCTGCTCAACATCTGACCAATCTTATTACTAAGTTTAGATGGTGAATACGAAAGACTATTGACATGGCCTAAGCCATCAAGATGCTTCACTACAACTTTGGTGACAATACATGGAAGAGTCCTTTCAAAAACCAATCCATATCGTCCTTGCCGAAGTTTACTTTTCAAATTATCAATAGTGACTTTGAGCTCATAGCAAGAGAATCAAATGTGCATTCCAGGCACTTTATCTATGTAGTGGACAGTTTGGCCATTGAATGCTCGACAGGTTGGGAATTGTTCAAATGTGAATTGTTCAAAGATGAAAAACATGGCAAGTGAAAGTGAATTTTTTGTTCGTTGTGTCACACTTTTTGTGTTCCCAGTCAAGCTCAAGGTGAGGAACAAAAAAAAAAAAAAAAAAAAAAAAAAAAAAAAAGCACAATCTGCAGACTAAGACATGTACAAAATGTTTTCTTTCCAAGCAATTCAAGAACATATTTCATCAATTAAATTAATTTTAGTCATAAAATGTCTCTGAATTTCTCCAAACTATAGGCAGGCTTTGTTCCGTCTTACACATCTTTTAGAAAGGAAGTTTGAAAAACCCAATAATTGATATTGTCTTGTTTTACTTGAATCGTTAATTGAATCATGGGAAACTCACATCGTCTCACAGAATATCGATACTTTTCCCTTTTACAACAGAACTTGATCAGAATGTTTGAATTAAAACTATTGGAAATCTAATCTTGCTCACTACATTCAAGTAGTTCTATATGTTCTTAGGCAATGATGATGGAAGAACTTGAAGAAAAACCAAAAAGGAAGAATATTATTGAGAGTCAATTTTATCAGTGAAAAACACGCTACCTAAAACAGCATTAATCCTCGTATCATGGGGGTGTGATTTGCACAAATAAAACTCTTGAATTATAGTTCACATATTTGGGCATTAGAGGACCTGGTTGTGTGTACAGGGAATTTGACAAGACCTTTCACAAAATTAAGCAGAAATACGACTCTTAGATAAGTCTTGTACAAATTTCAACCACATCTAGGCAAGAGTGGTGTGAACAGAGTGTTGGGTATACATCTTTATTGGAGTGTGGGACCTAATTGGTTTTGAAAAAAGAATTTAATTTGGTTTAATATTAATTATAATATATTTTTATATATTATATTTAATTTGTGGAGATCCAATCCAATTTGAAAACAACTAAGGTTTGATAAAAAATCTTCGGTTCAATATATTATTGACATTGTTTTCCCAAGGAAAAGAGTGAGTACGGCTGCTATAATTTGATTAATCAGTTCGTGCTTTTTGGAATTGGTGGAATAGTGCCGCGGTTTGCTATAGTAAATCAATCAGTTTTTGGTTTTGGGATTTTGTGGAGCAGCAGCAAATTAATTTCGTGTATCTTTGTTTGGGTGTTTTGGTGGAGTTGATTTGGTTCGTTATTTTAGGTCTTCTACAACTCTGGTTCTGAAGATTTTAGTTCATCTATTTGGTGAGGTCTTTCCTCTTGTTTATTTGTGATTATTTAGAATTTACCTAAGGGTGGTTTTGTGAGACCATTAGTGTTTCGTTTGTAATCATTTGAAAACTTATTTGGTTGATAGTGGAATCGGATTTCGATCCCGTGGACGTACCTCACATTGAGAGAACCACATAAAATTCTTGTGTTGCCTTTGATTTAATTTTTTCGCATTAGTTTTTATTCCCATTGATTGATTTACTTGTGGGGAATCACATATTTTTCCTAACAACTGGTATCAGAGCTTACGGTTTATTGGGATTTATTTATTTGTGTAAATCAATGGAGGGGAACGTGGGTCGTATGTCTAGCTTCAATGGAAGCAATTGGGTAACTTGGAAAACTAAAATGAAGGACCTATTATTTTGTAAAGACTTGTATGGGCCTATTGAGGGTGATAGTGGCAAACCTGATGATATGAAAGATGCTGAGTGGAAGAAGCTTAATCGAAAAGCCGTTGGTGTTATCCGTCAATGGATTGATGACAGTGTGTTTCATCATGTTGTTACTGAAACTTCAGTACATGATTTATGGAAAAAATTAGAGAGTCTTTATGACAGAAAATCAGCCACAAATAAAGTCTTTCTGTTTCGTAAGTTGGTTAATTTAAAATATAAAGAGAGCAGCCCTATTCCAAAACATCTGAATGAAATAAAGAGTATCATTAACCAACTTGCTTCTATGAAAATTATTTTTGATAATGAGTTGCAGGCTTTGATGCTACTTAGTTCCTTACCCGAAAGTTGGGAGACTTTAGTTGTGACAGTTAGTAATTCGGCACCTAATGGAGTTGTCACAATGGGCCAAGTCACTAGTAGCTTGTTGAATGAAGAAACTAGAAGAAAATCAGCGGATTCCTCTCATTCAGAAGCATTTGTTGTTAGAGGCCGAAGCAAAACAAGGGGGAGGAGTAAGACTCCTCATGGTCGTGATCAAAGCCGTGACAAATCAAAAGATAGTTCCTTTTCAAAGAAAGACATTGAGTGCTATTATTGCCATGAGAAAGGGCACATGAAGCGGGAATGCCGAAAGCTCAAGAATAAGGAGAAAATGCGTGACAAAAGTGTGGATAAGAAGCAAGAAGACACAACGGCAGTTACTACCGATGATTTCATGGTCGTTTGTGAGGATAATTGTATCAATTTTGTGAGCCAAGAGAGCAATTGGGTGATCGATTCTGGTGCTTCTTTTCATGTGACTTCTTGAGTTGATTTCTTCACTACCTACATTGTAGGAGATTATGGTTCTCTTCGAATGGGTAATGAAGGTTTGTCCAAGATTATTGGCATGGGTGATGTTTGCTTGGAAACAAATTTGGGCTGCAAGTTGTTGCTTAAAGATGTGAGGCATGTTCCCGACATTCGCCTCAATTTGATCTCTACTAGGAAGCTAGATGATGAAGGCTTCAACAACAAATTTGGTGGTGGAATATGGAAGCTCACAAAGGGTTCTTTGGTGGTGGCTAAGTGCAAGAAGACTCATACACTTTATTCGATGCAAGGAAAAATTTGTAAAGGTGTTGTCAATGCACTTGAAGATGATTCTTCTACCAAATTGTGGCACAAGCGGCTTGGCCACATGAGTGAAAAGGGGCTGCAAGTATTGTTCAAGAAAGAGCTTCTACCCGGTTTGAAAGGTACACATCTTAAAACTTGTGTTCATTGTTTGTGGGTAAACAACATAGAGTTTCTTTTCATAAAAATGTTGCTTCTAGAAAAGAAAATGTTTTGGAGTTGATTTATTCGGATGTTTGTGGTCCTTTAAAAGTTAGAACACATAGTGGTGCACTTTATTTTGTTACTTTCATTGATGATTATTCAAGAAAAGTTTGGGCTTTTCTACTAAAAACTAAAGATCAAGTTCTAGAAGTATTTAAGCATTTTTCAGGCCATGGTTGAAAAAGAAACAGGGCAAAAATTGAAGTGCATCCGATCAGACAATGGTGGTGAATACACTGGACCATTTGATGAGTATTGTCGCAGCCAAGGTATTCGGCACCAAAAGACAGTTAAGAAGACTCCTCAACAAAATGGCGTTGTCGAGAGGATGAACCGCACCATTGTGGAAAGAACAAGGTGTTTGCTTTCATAAGCTAAATTGCCAAGATCCTTTTGGGGTGAGGCAATGAGTACAGCGGTTGACGTGATCAATTTATCTCCTTGCTATCCTTTGAATGGTAATGTTCCTGAAAGAGTTTGGACTGACAAAGATGTGTCTTATGAGCACTTGAGAGTGTTTGGTTGCCGAGCTTTTGTTCACATTCCAAAGGATGAGAGGTCCAACCTTGATAGTAAGTCAAGACAATGTATTTTTCTTGGCTATAGGCGTGATGAATTCGGGTATAGATTATGGGATCCGGTCGACAAGAAAGTTATTCGAAGCCGTGATGTTGTGTTTCTTGAAGACCAAACAATTGAAGACTTTGGTAAAGGTGATCAACCGGAGCCAAAAATTAGTGATCACATTGATATAGATCCATCTCCTTCATCTTCAGTTGATGATGAAAATGGGGGAGATGTGCAGCCACCTATTGAAGATGTAGAGAATGATGCTAATCCTAATGAAGTTGAGGAAGAGCATCCAACTCAAGAACCGCCACCACAACTTGAGTTAAGGAAATCTACAAGGGACCGACAACCTTCAAGAAAGTATCCTCCCAATGAATTTGTGTTGATTTCTGATCAAGGGAAGCCGAAGAGCTATCAAGAAGCAATTGAGCATGCAAAGAAAGATGATTGGAAAAAGGCCATGAAAGAGGAGATGAACTCCTTACTTGAAAATCACACCTATGACTTAGTGAAGTTGCCTAAGGGGAGGAAAATTCTGAAAAATAAGTGGGTTTTCAAATTGAAGAATGATAGGAAGAATCTGAGGTACAAAGCACGTCTTGTTGTGAAAGGCTTTGGGCAAAAGAAAGGTATTGACTTTGATGAGATTTTCTTGCCGGTTGTGAAGATGTCTTTTATTCGGGTTGTACTTGGCATGGCTGCAAGTATGAACCTTGAAGTTGAGCAACTTGATGTGAAGACCGCATTTCTTCATGGTGATCTTGAAGAAGAAATTTACATGGAGCAACCAGAAGGTTTTGTGGAGAAAGGGAAAGAGAAATTTGTTTACAAATTGAAGAAAAGTTTGTATGGTCTCAAGCAAGCTCTGCGGCAATGGTACAAAAAATTTGACTCTTTTATGATGAATAATGGTTTTTCTAAAACCACTTCGGACTATTGTGTGTTTGTGAAAAATTTTTCGGATGGTAAATTTATTATTCTTTTGCTTTATGTTGATGACATGCTAATTGTGGGCCAAGATTCTACCATGATAAACAGGTTGAAGTTAGAGTTGAGTAAATCTTTTGCTATGAAAGATTTGGGGCTGGCAAAGCAAATATTTGGTATGAAAATTGTTCGTGATCGCAAAGAGGGACTGATTTGGTTGTCTCAAGAAAGCTACATTGAGAAAGTTCTTGAGAGGTTCAACATGAATAAAGCAAAGCTGGTTAGTTGTCCACTTGCGGGTCACTTCAAACTTAGTTCGAATCAATGTCCTACAAGTGAGAAAGACAAAGAAGAGATGTTGAAAGTTCCTTATGCTTCAACAGTTGGTTCTTTGATGTACGCCATGGTTTGTACAAGGTCGGATATTGCTCACGTAGTAAAATGGATTCTAAAGTATCTTCGATGAACTTCGAAGGTGTGTTTGTGTTTTGGGGATGGTAAGCCGATGCTTGATGGGTTCACAGATTCTGACATGGCTGGTGATGTTGATTCTAGGAAATCTACTTCAGGGTATTTGATGACTTTTGCAGGGGGAGCTGTGGCATGGCAATCTAAATTACAAAAATGTGTTGCTCTCTCAACTACCGAAGCTGAATTTATTGCCATTACGGAAGCTTGCAAAGAAGAGTTATGGTTGAAGAAATTTTTGCAAGAGTTGGGTTTGAAGCAAGAAAAGTATGTACTTTATTGTGATAGTCAAAGTGCTATTCACTTGAGTAAAAATTCTACCTTTCATTCGAGATCGAAACACATTGATGTGAGATACCATTGGATTCGTGATGTGTTAGACTCGAAATTGTTACAACTTGAAAAGGTTCACACAGATGATAATATCTCGGATATGTTAACAAAGACTTTGTCGATGGACAAACATTTAAAGTGTCGAACTTTGGCGGGTATGGTTGATGTCTCCACCTAAGTTGGTAGGGGGAGAATTGTTGGGTATACCTCCTTATTGGAGTGTGGGACCCAATTGGTTTTGGAAAAAGAGTTTAATTTGGTTTAGTATTAATTATAATATATTTTTATATATTATATTTAATTTCTGGAGATCCAATCCAATTTGGAAACAACTAAGGTTTGATAAAAAACCCTAGGTTCAATATATTATTGACATTGTTTTCCCAAGGAAAAGAGTGAGTACGGCTGCTGCAATTTGATTAATCAGTTCGTGCTTTTTGGAATTGGTGGAATAGTGCTGCGGTTTGCTATAGTAAATCAATCAGTTTTTGGTTTTGGGATTTTGTGGAGCAGCAGCAAATTAATTTCGTGCATCTTTGTTTGGGTGTTTTGGTGGAGTTGATTTGGTTCGTTATTTTGGGTCTTCTACAACTCTGGTTCTGAAGATTTTGGTTCATCTATTTGGTGAGGTCTTTCCTCTTGTTTATTTGTGATTATTTGGAATTTACCTAAGGGTGGTTTTGTGAGACCATTAGTGTCTCGTTTGTAATCGTTTGGAAACTTATTTGGTTGATAGTGGAATCGGATTTCGATCCCGTGGACGTACCTCACATTGAGGGAACCACATAAAATTCTTGTGTTGCCTTTGATTTAATTTTTCCGCATTTGTTTTTATTCCCATTGATTGATTTACTTGTGGGGAATCACATATTTTCCCTAACACAGAGACTGTACAATTTTGACAGTTTTCTTCCCTTGAATAGTGATGTTTAATTCTAGAATAAATTGAAATCCTAAAACTTATTAGTCCCAAAAAAAAAAAAAAAAGTACAGAAAGTAATACTCATGAATACTTCAAACAATCAACTGTAATTTGTTTGTTGAAAACTACTTGCTTTGTCTTGGTCCTGATAAAACTAATGGAAATAATGGGCTAGCAGCAGCACCAATGGCACCCTTTTGGTTTCCAGCAACTCTGATTGCTCTTTGTACCACAGGAGTTGTGAAGTTATAATCCAAATTGTTTTCAACTTCTACAGAACCCTCCAAGACCTTAACCACCACTGACATTGAAGGCCTCCTAGAAAAATCACTTTGTAGACACCACACAGCAACCCTCATCATCTTCATAACTTCTTCTCTATGTATCTGCATGTCATCATTGTATTTATCAACGATATCCAGAAGTTGTTCCTTTTCTACTTTCCTCTTAAATAGACTTAGTAAATGCATATCTTCCTCAGGCTGAGACCTATCCAAATTTTTATGCCCACACCATTTCCAAGGCCACGATAACAAGACTATAGACATCTACTTTTTCAGTGATAATTGAGTTCACCCATTCAGGAGCCTAATAGCTTGGTGTTCCCTTCATCATTGTTACAACTTGGCTTTGGTCCTTATCAATTAGTTTTGACAATCCAAAACTAGAAATTTTTGCATTGAACTATTTATCTAAGAGGATGTTTTGGGGTTTGATATCTAGGTGAAATATTTTCTGCCTACATTCCTCATGGAGATAGGTTAGTGCCTTGGCTATATCCATGATGATCTTCTTTCTGGATTGCCACCCAAGAGTGAGGTCTTGGTGCCTGTGGAAGATCCATGTATCCAAGGATCCATTGGACATATACTCGTAAACTAGAAGACGATATGATTTTTCAGTGCAAAATCCAATTAATCTTACCAAATTGACATTGTGAATGCTGCATATTGTCTCAACTTCAGCTAAGAATGCTTCTTAACATAATCAAAACCATTGAGATGCTTCACTGCCATTTTGGTGCCATAAATTAATTTCCCTTGAAACACTGACCCAAATCCTCCTTTCCCCAGCTAATCGTTGAAATTGCATGTCATGGCTCTCAAGTCTTTGTAAGAGAATCTGGTAGGCATCGCTAGTACTTGATCTACATAAAACTCATCAAGTTCCTCGGATTCTCCTTTTTTCCTGTGAAGGTAAAAGCAAAAGGCAACCACAAAAGATAAAGTTCCAAGACTGGACCCAAGTATGATTATTATGAGTTGCCTTAATTTCTTTCGAGAAGAATTTGCTGGTGAAAATGGATATAGAAATTGAGCAACAACAACAGCAGGAGATGGATATGGAAATGAAGCAACAACAGAAGATGTAGATGGATGTGGAGGTGGAGATGGAGATGGAGATGGAGATGGAGATGGAGATGGACCACCATTTAATGGATATACAACAGGAACTGGATTTAGATGGATCACCATTTGTTGGAAATACAACTGCAACAAGAGATTGAGGTTGGGCATTGTCGAAAGGTGCAGAGGATATGAAAAAGATGATAATAGCAGCAACAACAACAAAATAATAATAATAAATAGTACAACAACAACAACAACACAGACCCATTGGTGGTGGTCTATGTCTATCCATTAAAGCTCTGTTTCTTCATCTTGTTCACTAGTTTTTGGCTTTCTTTTGGGAAAGTGTTAGCAAAAATCTAGTTTGGGTCAAATCGATAGAGGTGATTCGATAGAATCATCAAAATTTCACAAACAACAACAGACCAAGTGACTGTGGTTGGTGTTCTATGCCTTGATAGATTCAAGGACTTCTTTGGAGGTTGTGATGTGAAGAAACAAGTGTGAATAAACTGAAAATCGATTGAAGAACAAGTAAACTTGCCACTTAATTACAAGAATTAAATTACAAGTTCAATGTGCATGACAATCGACAGAGGAAAATTTGGCTACAAAGGCTGAATTATAAATAGACTACTCCTAAGTTCAGAAGCTATTGCTAACTAAGTTAAATTACTCTTAATTTCACATGGGTTGTGAATTTGATTGAAGGTCCTCTTTCCTTCGAATTTCCAACCTTTATGCTGCTGGCTTTGCTACTTCTCTGCTGCCATGTGTCCCATCATGGAGCAAATTTCCTCCACGTCCTGTATAACTGCCCATGATCTCCATAATCGTTGGTAGTTGCTTCTTTGTTGTACTATTTTTTTCTCTTACACACTTCTTTGCACACAAACCACATGTCCTGTCTGACTTGCATGTCTAACTCCATGACTTGACACCTGGGCCACGCTTGGCCACATCCCACTGCATTATCAGAGGAATCGACATAAGAAACTACATCTGCCACATCTACTCCTTAAATGGCTTCAACTGCCACTTGCTCTGCATTCTGGGGTCCACCCCCCACTGTAAACTTATGGTTTTCACTCCTAGCAGCCCTTGGATCAACCCTCTTTATTTGTTATGTTTATTCGACAGAGAAGATAAATTTTAGTGCCAACAATGCCCCGTCATTCAAGACGATTTTTTTTTTTTGAATGAATGAATGAATGTCAAAAAAGACAAAATAAGGTTTTGGACACTTATATATTTGGGCAATTCATTTAGGCTTATAAAAACAAACCCACATGTCAAAGCCCAAATACTTATAACAACACTTAGTCGATAAAATTAACCCAAAACATGAATTCAAAAGGCCCAACCGTTAAACCCAATTGTTAGTAATAGGCCCAAACTCAATCAGGAGGGTCCATCATAAGCTATTTAATCGTCAAAATTCAAATCATCACTTCACTACTCTCATTCCCTCTGTTTTACTCTATTCTTCGCCTCTTCAAACTTTTTCTGCTTCGAAACCCCTTTTTGCTCATCCTAATGGCACCCAAATGAGCTCAAACCAAAGGAAAGAAACAAGCAGAAACGCCACCTGTGCAACGTTTTCCATCTGAGTTCCAGCAGCTACTTCGGCAACATATTTTTGATAGCTGCATTATTCCTCGCAACAAAACCTCTGCCCAAGTGGAATTAGGTCCAACCTTTTTTGGAAAAATCCCTGATGAACTTACCCTTCATTATTCCATTGCAGATAATAAAGTGATGCTTTCAAAAAAGCGAAGCTAGCTTGGAATCAGTGGCATTCGAGCCCTAGCCCCTTACGCTCGTGACAGAAACCAAACCCTAATTGGAGACTATGGGTTCATCGCATGATGATATATGATATTGACCTTTGGAGAGCTCTTGGCATCTATGATGCCATTCGATTGTCAACCTTAGCCCTAGACATGGACAAATGGACTATTGGCACTGCAATCTACTTTTGGTCTCTGTCCTATAATTCCCTTATTTTAAAGTTTGGTATGATTTCTCGTACTATCCTTGATATTGTACATTTGACTGGCCTTCCTATTGCTAGCCAACATATAAGCACCCTCTTAACTCCCTAATTAGTAGTCGCACTTGATATTGACCTTAGTTATGGGAAATTCCAAACCAAATACCAAAAATTTTCTGATAAACCCAACAAAGAAGAAAGAACAGCCTTTTACTTATTGCGGCTCTCTCAACACTTTCTATGTGTTCCAAGCCTAAAAATCACCAAAGAGTATTTGGCTCTTGCCGCTTGTATCCAAGAAGGCCCACAACTGGCCTTTGCACCTTTCATTTTAGGCACACTATACAAGGGTCTTTTCTCTTTAGTTGATAAAGAGATAGATCATAACTGTGGAGGTACTTTTTGGCTCTTTCAGGCTTGGCTTTATGCTTATTTTCCCGAAATTACGTCTACCACTCAAATCCCTTACTTCTCTCCCTGTGAAAGTTATGCTGAATTCTTCTTATTCTTTCGACCAGCTTCATCCAACTCATTTACTAAGGTGTTCACTATTCTCTTTGAACTGCCTGTCGAGAGACTTTCAACTTTTCATCCCTTTCCATACCTTTCATTTCAACTCCACTGGACTAACATGTATTAATGCTGCCCCTTGAACATTAAGTGACACTTGGAGGCAAAAACAAAAAGATTTCTGAGCTCAAGTCCTCACTCCTAGATACATTGTAATGGGTGTATCCATCTCTACCAATAAATTTCTAATTGCAGTTTCGAAAGCTATCATCCTTGCCAATAGGCTAGGCAAATGGGACTATATCAAACTGTCCCTTGTCCTTACTTGCATCCTACCATCCATGAGCAAGTTGGATTCAGAATTCAATTCAAAATCTCCCAAGAAGTGAAAGACTTGCTGGCTGAAAATCAAAATCTATTTGATCAATTTAGTTTTTACTACTACCAGACTACTCCCTGCACTACCACAAGGTTCACTGAATGGTGGTCTTTGATGGGTGCTTTGATCTTTGATGAAGATCTTCAAGCTTGTCTTTGGAATGTGTATCCAAACAATAGGAGAGGAGTAGAGATGACCATTGGTAATTCTACCTCCCCTTTTCTTTCCTTATGCACACTGCTTACTTATGAGTTTGTGTTGATACTCACTTAACCATTTTACTCCTTTGGCTATAGACATGCCTGCCTAGGCTGATCTAGCTCTTAGCGACAAAGGCAAGGCTCCAATGAACCCACCAAAGAAACCCAAAGGCAATCCTTTAAACACCACTAGCTGTGAAGGATTCATACCTTACAACCAAGGTATAGAGGTTGAGAAGAGGACCAAGAGTAGGCAAGAAGAAATCCAAGAAATTCTATCTTCTCAGCCCCAATTAGAGCACGGTGTTGACGATGGTGCTGCTCTTGAGAGGAGGTCAAAAAGAAGGCAAGAACAACCAGTTCCTCCTCAAATCACAGCTCCTGCTACACCAGCATCCTTTTCTTCTAGCAGTTCTTCTTCTCTTCCAATAATGGTGTAGCTTTCATTCAAAATTTTACTAAATCAATATGCATTATGTTTAATCATATTGACACCTTATTCCAATCTCTTTCTTCTCTTTCAGACATACTTTCAATCATACAAGAGGAGAAGACTTCTCTCTCTAGCTGTATCTCCTTTTGCTCTTGAGAGATTGCTTGAGACCCAAACCATTCTACCATCTTCTATGCCTGAGAATGAAAAGCTATCTAAAACTCAGATCAATCCCCCTTCTATGCCTGAAGACCAGACCAAAAAGCCTTCTCCTTTAATAAACTCAGGGCATCTGAATCCCTAGCTCACTCATGAAGAATAGACTGGCATTTGGGAAGAACAAATTGGCCCAAAGAGATTTGGCTCAGAGAGGGTAGGCCTAAGAGAACTGGCCCCTGAATTGGCAGAATTTTTGGTTGATATTCCTCAAGGGATAGCCCTAGAGAACTTAATGGCCTTTCCTCTAAGCAGAGTGCACCATGGAACAAATGAGATCATCAATTTTCCTATTGTGGCCTCTTCCTCAGAAGAATCAGAAGCCCCTGGCCATGCCAAAGAAACTCCAATTAACTTAGGTTATGTCAGAAAACCCAATTGATTTAACTAATAATTCTAACAACCATACAATTGCTGTCAACAGAAGTTCTTCTATCCATGACCTTGTTTTTGAACAAAATGATAACATTCCTCAAGACAGTCATATTTCATTCTACAACCAAATGAATGAGTTTGACAGAGCTAATACTGAGGTATTGGATAATGAATCAACTTCAAGTGACATGAGAACTCCTTATGAGGTGCTTATACAACCTGCTCATTTCCCTACTACCTCTATCTTAGTATCTTCATTCCATCCACCTTTACCAGTAGATGCACCCTTATTAGACCAAGTTAAAACAAGAGCAGCTGTGGCCACTTCCAACGTGCCCAACACTAAGATTTCTATTACACCTTCAATAGAGGTAACATATGTTCAAGTAGTCTATTTTCCACAGTTTGAATTAATCACTAAATTAAACTCTTTAATGCAGTAACCAAGAGTTCCTTTTCTGCAAGACTTACTCTTGGGCATCTCTGTTGTTCAACAAACTGCTGTCAATCTAATTGTTGAAGAAAGATTAAAGCAACTATCTAATGAAGAGCTAAAACTGGTAGACTTCAAAATACTTAGCCAGCCCTTGGACAGTTTGGCTCTTTCTCAAGCCACAACTTTGACCGATTGTCTGGAAGCCATTGCACCTCTGATACCTCAAATCTTTAACCCAGATCAAGTGTAGGCTTTCCAAACCTTACTCTCAGAACTTCCACATCATTTAGTTGTAATTACTCGATTTTATGCTGAGCCAAAAATTGTTGAAATAGAAGTAGATCAAATGAGAAAATCAATTAATGCCTTGACTGAGGCTTCTACCAGATCTCAAACCCTCATTACTTAGATTGCTCTTTTCACAACAGAAGAGGTTCAACTAGAAGCTCAACTGGCCCATGTGAGAGCTCAAAGAGCTGCTACTGAACAAAAACAAGCCAGCATTTCTCAACAACTTCCAACACTTCTTATTCAAGTAGAAGGTGGCCCACTTGCCATAAGACAAGCTCAAGCCAGACTTAGGCAGAATAAAATTGGGCATCAAACCGCCCTTCAAGCCTGGAGTAGGATTTCAATGTACTTTCAAAAAGACTAAACCAAATGTAATTATTTTGATTTGTACTTTTTGGGATTGTGCTCTTTGGCACAATTTCTTAATGGAAAATCTATCATGTTTTCCTATGGCTTATTATGTATACCCATGCTTTCATGGCTTATTCATGCATTCCCATATAGTTGGATAATTTTTTTTAAGGTATTTGCCATTAATGACCCTCATGTGTGGCTCACCTTCCAAAGAAGCAAGATGATAAGCTCCTCTTCTAAGGATCTTATGTATTTTAAATGGACCTTCCCAGTTTAGAGACCACTTGCCATATTCTGGACTTTTTAAGCCAATTGGTAATATGGTTTTCCACACCAACTCTCCTTTAGAAAACACTTTACTTTTCACTTTTTTATTGTAACTTCTCTCAACTTTCTTTTTCTGAGCTATCAAATGATTAAAGGCCATAATCTTTTTTTCCTCTAAGTCTTGTAATTCAATCGACATGGCATCTACATATTCATCCATAGGAATATTCAAATGCCTAGCCAGTTGATTAGACCTCACTGTTACTTCTAGAGGCAACACAGCATCATGCCCATACACCAACTCATATGGAGTTGTTCTTGTGCTATTTCTTTTTGAATTTCTATAAGCCCAAAGCACTTCTGATAAGAGATTATGCCAATCCCTAGGATTGTCTTCAATCATCCTTTCTAAAGTGTTTTTGATGATCTTGTTTGTTGCCTCATCCTTCCCATTTTCCTGGGCATAATAGGGTGAGGAATTTAATATTTGAATGCCATATTCCATGGCAAATCCGTTAATCTCATCCCCATTGAACACTGTGCCTTGATCGACAGTTATGGATTGGGGTAAACCAAACCTATGAATGATATTCTTTTTTTAAGAATTTAATGATTTGAGTTTGTGTCTCCACTTTCAAAGGCACTACTTCTACCCATTTAGTATAGTAATCAGTAGCTACTAGCAAATAAGAATGTGCTTTTGAAGAGGCTGGGAAAATCTGCCCTATCGAGTCTATGGCCCATCCTCTAAAAGGCCAAGGTTTTATTACTGAATGAAGATTTGTGGTTGGAACTCTTTGAATATTGCCATGTTTCTGGCAATTTTGACATCCTTTTGTATAATCTTTTCTGATAGATGGCCAAAAATAACCAAACGTGTTAATCAACCATCTCATCTTATCACCAGCCTGATGGGCCCCACAAATTCCCTCATGTGCTTCAGCCATGGCTTTCATTTGGTCTAACTTACCAATACAAAGTAAAGTTAAACCATCATAAGCCTTCCTAAATAAATCATCTCCCATGATGACATAATTTAAAGCTTGATATCTTATTTGCCTATTACTCCCTTCATTAGGATTCGATAGGTATTTTATTAAGGGGAATCACCAATCTTTCTCTATCACATCCAAAGTAAAAATAGGCAAGAAATTTCTACACCTACTCTTAAGTGCAGAAAAGTTTATTCTCTTAGTTCGAATCACCCTTTTTTGAGCTCCCTTAGGTATTTTTAAACCAGAAGCTGCTTGAGCCATCTCATTGACCTCTTTATTCTCTAATCTATATCTATGTGTAAAGGTGACATGGTCAAAGAAATTGATTAACCATTTGACCTCAGTTAGATACTCCTTTAGGGCACCACTTACACACTTGAATTCTCCCAAGACTTGTTTAATGACCAACCGTGAATCCCCAAAAACTTGACGACTTTTTATTTTGAACTCTATGGCCAACTCTACGCCAATTATCAGAGCTTCATACTCACCTTGATTACAAGACTGAATATGTTGTGCTTCTAACTGATACGCAAATTGGTAAATTTGCTTATTTGGTGCAATCAACACGATACCTGCTCTCACTCCTTCATTTGTCTTTGAACCATCAAACATCAACTTCCAAGGTTCATTCTCCACCATATTGATTTCATATAAATCTAAATTGATAGAGGTACAGGGGTGTTCTCTCAGAAAATCAGCTAAAGCTTGCCCTTTGACTGCTTTTTGTGGCACACACTTGAGACAATATTCAATTAATGGTAAAATCCATGTACCCTGTCTTCCCCTCAAGATTGGTTTAGACATCATGTATTTAATAACATTTGTTTGAGCTATCACAAACACTTCTGTGGGCAGCATATAATGCCTCAGTTTAATGGCTGCAAAATAAAGTGCTAAACATAGCTTTTCGACAGAGTTATACCTAGTTTCAACATCATTTAACCTTCTACTTAAGTAGTAAATGGCTTGTTCATGCCCCATACTATTTTCTTGAGCCAAAAAACAAACAATCGACAGATCCGAAGCTGAGATATACAATTTCAAAGGCTTTCCTGCCACTGGGGGCATAAGCACTGGAGGGTTTGCCAAGTACTTTTTGAGTAAATTAAAATCTTCTTGATGACATGCTTCCCACTTAAACTCATGGTCTGACTTGATTTTTATCAGAGGGGAAAATGCTAAAGTCTTCTTAGTAAATTGGCTATGAATCTCCTCAAAAAGTTGACTTTTCCAAGAAAACTTTGTAGCTCTTTCTTGATGGCTGGGGGTTTTGCCTCCAGAATTGCTTTGGCTTTGGCATCCACTTTTATCCCTTTGTGACGCACTGAAAAGCCCAAAAACTTTCTAGCAGATACCCCAAATGCATACTTTAAAGGTTTCATTTTGAGTTTGTAATTTCTCATCCTTTGAAATGTCTGCTGCAAATATTCCAAATGCTCATCAAAATTGTCAAACTTGATGGTTACATCATCTATGTAGACTTCTAAATATTTCCCAATCAAATCATGGAAAATAAAATTCATTGTCCTTTGGTATGTTGCTTCTATATTCTTTAATCCAAAAAGCATGACTACCCATTCAAATGTCCCCAAAGCACCAGGAGATCTGAAGGCTGTCTTATGTGTATCTTCTGGGTTAATAAAAATTTGATTATACCCAGCATGACCATCCATAAAGGACAAAATCCTGCTTTTGGCTACTAAATCCACTAATAAGTCAGCCACTAGCATAGGATATTCATCCTTAGGAGTTGCTAGATTTAGATTTCTAAAGTCTATGCACACTCTTAACTTGCTTTTTTTTTTTTTTTCATTACAGGGACAATATTAGACAACCACTCCACATACCTGGCTGTTTTAATAAAACCTGCTTTGAATAATCTTTCAGTTTCCTCCTTAACCAATAAGGTGACTTCATTAGTCATCCTTCTTGGAGGTTGTTTACGGGGAAGGAAATTTCCTTTAATTGGGAGTCTATGATCTACTAGTGTTCTATCTAATCTAGGCATTTCTTCATAAGTCCATGCAAAGCAATCCACATACTCAGAAACCAAACCAACTAGGTTGCTCTTCGTTCATTAGATAGATTAGCATTTACATAGATGGGCCTCTTATAGGCCTTACTCCCTAAGTTATATTCATCTAAAGGGTCCTACACATCTGCTTTAAGGTCATCAAGCTTGGCTTGGCAGGACCAGCCTTCAGATGCTCTAGTTGCACCTCTTTATAACTCATAGGGCTACTATCGATAACACATTTTGCCCAAGAACAATTAGGCATACGCTTAGGGCTAAACTTACTTTCTAAGAAGAAATAAAAAAAAAACCTAGAAAAAGTAGATCTAATTACATTAGCTGTCTCATCCAGCTTGTCTTCTTCTGTCACTTGTACTTGCATTACTCTTCATCCTCAGCAACCTCCTCTATCACAGGCCTTTTTTTGCTTTTGCATTAGGCTTGGCTTGGCCAATTCCTGGCCTATCTGCTTAAAACCTTCCTCAATGAAGGCTTTGAACTCTTCATTTGTCAGACCCTTTCCTTGAGACTTAACCTCTTCTTCATCGATCACAACTGAACCCAAATCCTCATCATATAGCATAGCTTCTATGTTATTAACATCAGTAATAAGGGGATTTGCATCTACCCAGTAAACTTCCATCCCTCTTTTACCACCACTGGTTAAGAAAATCAATGCCTGGTGTAGAGAAGAGGGTATACAACCATTAAGGTGTATCCAATCTCTACCTGGTAGCACATTGTAGTTAGAGGTGGAGTCTATTACAAAGAAAGTTGTTCCCATTGACCTGGAACCAACCTGATGTTGTAAAGCCACCACTCCTCTAGCCTCAAATGATCCACCAGCAAAATTACTTATGTTCACATTAGTAGGAAACAAATCATCAACAGATTTCCCAATAGCTTTCAGTGTCCTAGAAGGAAGAATGTTGATAATGGCTCCATTATCAACCAACACCCTTTCTACTGGCACCCCCTCTAGATAAGCTCTGACATATAAAGGCCTTAAATGCTTGATGAGCTTATCCTTTAGTTTTTGCAACACAACCTTCTCTCCATCGATAGACCTAACCACCTCAATTGACTTTAGTGGCTTGGTTTGTGTCTCAACCACTGCTATTTGAACTGCTAGTTTAGTTAGATCTTCAACATCTTCTGCCAATTCATCTGGCTAGTTTGGCTTGTCTTGAAACCTCTGAGGGATGGCCATAATCATGTTACATTCCTTGGATGGAGGTAAGGAACCAAAATGAATAGCGGCCATCTTTTCTCCAAAGTCATCATCAGAACTATTCTTCTTGACTTCATCTTTTTTAACTTCCTCATTAATATTCATGCTATTAGTGACCATTTCCTGATCCTGATCATCCTTCATTTCCACATCTTTCTCAATACTGTCATCTTCATCAGACATTAGATCTTTCTCCAATTCTTTCAGCTTCTGCCTCAGCAAAGCCTTCTTAGAGAGTTTCCCAGCAGGCCTGTAATCTACCTTTTCTGGATCCATCTTCCTTTTTAGAAGCTGAACTAGTTGAACTGGATGGGCTCTAGAAGTTGAACCCTTCCTTTCATTTCCTCTAGCAATAGGAACCAATCCATCTCTAGTCCATACTAGATCATGCCTTTCAGCTGGCCTATCACCTGCAGTTGTAGACATCATGGCATGGAATCTCCTTTGCTCTCTCCTTTTCTGAGTTCTTGTTTTCCCATTTGTCTTCAACCAATCATTGGGAACTTTGGGTGAGACACTCCTTGCCACCCTAGATGAGATGGTACTAGAGGTTTCACCATCCTTGGTTGAACTGATTGTATTTCTGGCCTTATTCTTGGGCCATGATGTTGCTGTTGAAATCCTCCAAATGGTCTTACAAATTGTTGTTGCCCTCTATATAGCCTTCCAGCTTATTGATGACCACTATATAATGGACCAGACTACTATTGCTGGCCACTATATGGCCTAGTTACAACCTTTGGACTTCCATGAGGCTTAGCACCCTTGTGTTGTTTGAGCATAGCCCTCACATTGCTTGATCCACCAAAACATAGATGAACAGGAGCTCCTTGGAATAAAAATGAAGAATCATCATTGCCATAGTTTTCTGTAGGACCAAATATTCTTGGGTCTGTCCATCATAGAACAGACAATTATTATCAAAAATCTGCAAATCATCACTACCCATAGTGTTAAACCTCAGGCCAACATCCTTTCCAATTTTTTGAATTCCATTAATCACAATGGTTTTAGCCTTTTCTTTATCAGTACCACACTTGAAACAAATGAACCTCTCACTAGATTCTTCCTGAACTCTTTTCCCTTTTATTTCTTTTGCAATTTTCTCCATTCTCTCCTTGTGAAGTTTTTCGAACTCTACCAAAAAAACTCTAGGGTCTTTTCCCTTTTTCTTTTGATCATTTGACTAAAAATCAGTTGCTACCATATTGATTTCCATAATATTGGGAAATGGATCACCATCAACTGCCATGACCCCTTTATCTTTTTCAGCTTACTTTAACATTCCCTTCTGAATCAAATCCTACAAACAATTATGAAATGTAACACAGTTATTAGTGGAATGCCTAAAACAATTATGCCACTTACAATACTCCTTGCCAACCTTGTCCCTTTCTTTGGGAATGTTGTGGCCTGAAGTCAAAGTTAAAAATTTATTTGCTAACAAGTCATCAAATAGTGCATCTGCTTTTGATAAATCAAAAGAATACTGCCTATGTGATACATCCACATTCTTTTTAGCTAGCTGTGTTGCTGGCATACTTACAGGTTTGTTAGCTTTCGTTAATATTTCACAAACCATAGGTTTTTTTACCTATTACTTGAGCAACATCTATGTTGATATCAATATTAAATTGAACTTCTTGGTAATAAGTTCCTAATGAGGCTGCATTTCTCTGCTTCTCTTCTTTGAGAATGGCCTCATAACTAGTTGCCCTTGAAGATAACTCAAACAAGTCTCTAAACATCATGCCTTCAAACTTTTTCCTAAGTTCAAAGTCTAAACCATTCTAGGCTAACCTTATAACTTCTATTTCAGGCATGTACACATGACATCTATCTTTTTATTTTTTAAACCTGTCGATGTACTGTTCTGCACTCTCTCCTTGCCTTTGTTTAAATTTTGACAAATCCACCATTGTCACTTCAGGCTCAGTTCTAAAGAATTGGGCATGAAACTGGCTCTCCATTTCTTGCCAAGTATGGACAGGATTTTTTGGCAAGTTAATAAACCATGTAAATGCCACTTTTGACAGAGAATGAGGAAAGAGTTTTAGTTTTAAATTATCATCATAACCAGGTTCTCCACATTGGAGGATGAACCTGTCTATATGTTCTATAGTTGACTGTCTCTCTTCTCTTGTAAACAAAGTAAACTCAGGAATCCTATAGTTTTTTGGAATGGGAGTTGTTTCCACCCATGGAGGGTAAGGACTCCTAAACATTGGTCTATCTGGCCTTCTCAAGCCTGGACCATATATTTCTTATATGATGTTCATTATTTGCTACCTATTATTAACCTGAGGGTCTAAATATTGCTACTGCTGTCTCCCTCATGGAACTTTTGGTTGGAAGTAAGGAAAAGGAGGACCAGGCCCTCTAGGCCTTGGATGCATTATGTTATGTTCATAATAAGGTTGTTGTATGACATGTTCCTGAAGATTCTGAGGCCTTACTTGATTCATTGGCCTATTTCTTTGTTCATGATAACCAGGCCCATCAAGTGCAGGAATACTATATGCAGGAGTATTATACACTTGTGGCCTTAGTTGCCCCCATGTCTCACTCTCATATTATTTAAGTTATGATTAAACACTGAGTTTGTGGGCTATTCTCTTTCAAACACAGGATTTATAGTCATTTCTTCCTCATATCTTTCTTAGAGTGTGGGAGGTCTATAAAATGACACAGGTTCATTTACATTTTCATGTTGTTGAGGGGTCACAGGTGGTATAAATTGTGCTTTATTTACCTAAGTCTCATCTCTAATCCTTCTTGATTGGCTGGGCTTGATGCTGACTTTCTCAAACAAAGCCAGCAAGTCATCTATCATAAATTGGTTCTCATATGCAAACATGGAACCAATTGTTTGCTGAGTTTGCAACAGAAGAGCTCTTCTTGGATCAACAGGAGGACAACTAGATTGGCCATTTTTGGCGATATTTTGGCCATTTCCTTGGCCTATTTCCTGCTTGGCCACTGAATGGCCATCAGCTAGGTTGTCTTGCACTCCTTTAAGCCCACCTTTAAGCTCTTCTCCATCTCTAACCCTTTTCTCTTGGTTTTCAAAGACTTCATGCTGTTTCTTTCTAGCCATCACCCCAAATTAGACAGGTCCCACTGGGCATGCCAAAATATGTTAGCAAAAATCTGGTTTGGGTCAAATCAATAGAGGTGATTCGATAGAATAACCAAAATTTCACAAACAACAACAGACCAAGTGACTGTGGTTAGTGTTCTATGCCTTGACAGATTCAAGGACTTCTTTGGAGGTTGCAATGCGAAGAAACAAGTGTGAATAAACTAAAAATTGATTGAAGAATAAGTAAACTTGCCATTTAATTACAAGAATTAAATTACAAGTTCAATGTGCATGACAATTGACAGAGGAAAATTTGGCCACATAGGCTGAATTATAAACAAACCACTCCTAAGTACATAAGCTATTGCTAACTAAGTTAAATTACTCTTAATTCCACATGGGTTGTGAATTTGATTGAAGATCCTTTTTCCTTTGAATTTCAAACCTTTATGCTATTGGCTTTGCTACTTTTCTGCTGCCATGTGTCCCATCATGGAGCAAATTTCCTCCACTTCCTGCATAACTGCCCTTGATCTCCATAACCGCTGGTAGTTACTTCTTTGCTGTAGCATTTTTTCTCTTACACACTTCTTTGCATACAAACCACGTGTCCTGTCTCACTTGCATGCCTAACTCCATGACTTGACACCTGGGCCACGTTTGGCCACATCCCACTGCGTTGTCAAAGGAATTGACAAAAGAAACTGCATTTGCCACATCTGCTCCTTAAATGGCTTAAACTGCCACTTGCTCTGCATTCTGGCGTCCACCCCCCACTATAAACTTATGGTTTTCACTCCTAGCACCCCTTGGATCAACCCTCTGTATTTGTTATGTTTATTCGATAGAGAAGATAAATTTTAGTGCCAACAAAAAGCAATGGAGAAGAAGGTGTTGAAGAAGAAAGGTGTTGCAAACTCCAGATTTAGTGTCTGTCAAATATAGAACCATGAAGAAAGTGCTGATTTCAAATCACTCTTAAATCACGAACAAAAATGCTATGGACCCAGATTCTCCATCACAGTTTTTTCTGGATAAAGTGTTTATGTGGTGGAGATTGAATTGAAGTTGGTGAGTCCAAGTATACAACACTTTACAAGAATTATTCCAAGAGTTCTTAAAGATGTCGTTTACGTTTCCCACTTCTTTTGTTACGTCAAAAAATGCCATACATTTTGTTGACTAGTAGTAAAATGAGAAAAAAGATTGTACTCTCCGATACACGTTGTAATAGAAAATTTTTATTATATATCTAATATTTATAAAATTGAATTTAAATTTATAATTATTTTAAATTAAAAAAATAATTACATTTACTGTTTGATTATATAATGGAGCCTCTCCATTATATATCCTTTAGTGTGTATCATATACATTTGGTTACCTATTTTTTGTGACAAATTTAAGGTATTCTTATAATAGGATTTTTGTGGGGACATATTTTGTAAATGACAACATATGGCCAAAGGTGACGCCGAAGTGTTAGCCGAGATGCCACGTGGCCTGGTCATGATGACAAGGTAATCTCGGCTAGATCGAGGTTGTCTGCAGAGATGAGCGGGTAAGGGACAAGAGTCCTAGAACAGGAGAGAATCTCAATCTGGATAAGGATAAAGCTCTTAGGGGGTTATCCCTATCTAGTTGAGAGTCCAGGATGAGTATTGAGCCTGAGTCCACTGAAGTGAGGCTTCTATAAGAATCAAGTCAGTGCTAGCTATAAAAGCAGGACACCCCCATGGATCTCAGGTATGTGATATACTGTGAGCAATAAGCTCTTTTTTATGAGCTAAGCACAATTAGTTATCTTTGAGAGATATTTGATTACTGACTTCAGCGTTGGAGTGCCCCTGGGTGGACGAACCACCGCCGAATTCTTTTCTTTCTGTGACTGGTTGTTCGGGCTTAATCTATTCTGCTTGTGCTCTCTAGCTGAGTTCCCCCTTTAGTTGTGTGGTTAGAAATCAACACCCACAATTTGACGCCGTTTATGGGAACGTAAGGAGAACAGATGGCCAACGATGGGTAGAAAGAAAAGATCGGGGACGACGTCCCATGTGGGAGTGGTAAGAATACGGATCCTAACATCAAGAAAGAAAATCGTGATGAAGGAACACAAGATCCAAATCTTGTGCAGAAGGATGTCGGCAATGAGGTTGATGCCTCGAAGAAAATAATCCGAGACGAGTATTACAACGAGAGCGACCCCTATGTATGGAAAGATAGATGCCTGAGGAAAGATGGCGAGATGAAGAGAATGGCCAACAAGTTACCAGACCTACAATCGACTGTCAACTTCATGATGTAGAACAACGTCATGTAACCACTATTCCCGTTAAAGGACACGCCGATTCCAGTGGCCAAGAACAATGCCCAGAAAGGAGAGCAGAAAGCAATTCTAGCAGTCCCTCAACACGGCAAGGTGAAGGAACGCTCACATCGGCCTTCACAGGAAGCCGGGTGAACATAGTCAATAAGAGGAGAGTCCTAGAGGACGCCTCATACCAAGTGAACTTATGTCAAGGAACATCGGCATGTTCAAGGGAAAGAACTTTGTTTTGACATGGTGAATGAAGAGAAGTCCAAGAGGACACATAACAACACTGGGAACAGCGCACCAAAATGGCTGAAATCCATCTACAGTCGAGCTCCTGGTCGGACTAAGGAGGATTTGAGGGACTACCTCCAGAGGAAGCAGCAGAATGCCGAGGTTACATCCCCCGTGAAGCCGGGAACGCCGTTCTCAATGGAGTTGGATAGGTTTGAGGCCCCAAAAAGGTTCCATATGTTGAGGTTTCAGATTTATGATGATAAATTCGATCCAAACTTTCACGTTGGCTTATATCTGAATTCAATGGCCTTGTATACCGAGAACGAACCATTGCTATGCAACGTGTTTCCCTCATCCTTTGGGGAAATCACTTCGGATTGGTTTCACAAGTTGCGAAAAGGAATTGTGAAGAGTTGGGAAGGCCTGGCTGAGATGTTTGTGGCTAGGTTTGTTACAAACAAGTTGCAGGCACTGAGGGTAGACTCCCTGATGGCACTAAAAATTGGCGAGGGAGAAAGCCTTAGGGCTTACACCAAAAGGTATTATGAGGTGTTCAACTGAATACCGGGATACAACTAGGAGCAAGTGGTCGTGTCTTTTAAGAACGGCCTAGAGGATGATTGCATGCTTCGGAAGTTGCTCGTAAAGACTCTACCAAAAAGTATGGAGGAGCTCACGGCAATGATCGAGAAATATGCCAGAGTAGAAGAGGATACACCAGGAATGAAGACGCCGAAGCAAGAGAAGGGAAACGACTTGCCGAAGCGAAACCGAGGTAATACTGGATTTAACAGGCAGTCACCATTGTGTTCCGGATCCCGGTTTATAAAGTTCTAGAAAAGATCAGGCACTAGCCATATTATAGAGTGCCGGAGAAGATTCCTAGCTAATTTATGAAGAGAAGCCTTCAGAAGCATTGTGCCTATCACAATGAGAATGGGCATCTGACTCAGGGGTGCAGCGCTCTGAAGACGCATTTGGAAGACCTGGTCAGATAGGGTCACTTGAAGGACCTGGTAGATGAGGCCAAAATGAGGGAAGAGTAGTCGAGGCTGCCCCAGGTACCGGTAGCACCACCTTTGCCACCACTACAATAGCAAGCAGATGGATCTCGAGTGACCAATGTGATTCACTCGAGGGTCAATGAGAACAAGGTACGTAGAGAGACACAGAAGGTGAAACACTTACAACATGTTTGTCAGGTTCAGCAAGAGAGGCCTAGGACAAACGAGTACCAGGGACCGATGGTGTCCTTTACTGAGGCAAACCTAGACATGGTGCAGTATCCCCACAATGATGCTCTAGTTGTGACCCTCAGGATTGGAGAATACCAGGTAAGGCGCATTCTGATCGACTAAGGCAGCTCTTGTGACATCATGTATGTCAGGTGTTACAAGGAGCTTAGCCTTCATCACGATGATTTGGAGCAGTCCAACAGTCCAATGGTCAAGTTCAATGGAAAGTCGACATGGCCTCGGGGAGCAATAAATCTGGAGGTGGAAGCGGGCACCAGGAAAGTAAGCACATAGTTTATAGTAATTGACACCCCCTTCCCTTACAATGTTATCTTGGAAAGGCCATGGTTGCACACAATGAGGGTTGTTACCTCAATACTGCACTAGTTGTTGCGATTCCTAACGGAGCATGAAATTGAAGAGGTTAGAGGAGATTAGGTGCAGGAAAAAAATTGCTCCATGGCAGCAATGAAATCCACCTGCAACGTGCGAGAGACAGAAATAGCAGAAATTGAAGACGAGGACATGGAAGTTATAAATGATGTTGGCAAAGAACCAGTTGAGAAGAGTGAGGAAGCTTTAAAGAAAATCCTGGTCCAAGAAGGGGATGAAGAACGCTTCTTCCTTCTTGGCTTAGGTTTGGCCGAGGAGAAGGAAAGGGAGTTAGCTGCATTCTTGCGAGCAAACATAGAGGTGTTTCCCTGGATGCCATACGAAATTCCTGGCATTGACCCCGAGGTCATGTGCCATAGACTAAATGTGGACAGGTCAACTAACCCTGTCATTCAAGGGGTAAGGAGGTCGACGTTGGTTCATATGGAAGCAGTAGAGAAGGAAGTGGACAAGCTGTTGGAAGCCAAGGCAATTTGGGAGGTGAACTACCTAACCTGGCTGTCCAATACAGTAGTTGTGAAAAAGAAGAATGGGAAGTGGAGAGTCTGTGTGGACTTCACCAGCCTGAATAAGGCTTGTCCAAAAGACAGTTTCCCATTACCCAAGATTGATTAGTTAATAGGTGCCACTTTAGGGCATGGAAGGATGAGCTTCCTAGATGCTTATAAGGGATACCACCAGATAGCGATGTACCCCTCTGACGAGGAGAAGACTACATTTATAACCGTAAAAAAGTTATACTGCTACAGAGTGATGCCTTTCGGGCTGAAAAATGTAGAAGCAACCTACCAGAGGTCGGTAACTAAGATGTTCAGACATCTAATTGGTAAAATAGTAGAAGTGTACATTAATGACATGGTCGTGAAGACCAAAGAACCTGAGAATCATTTGGCCGACTTGAACGCAGTTTTTGATATCCTGAGAACATATCGGCTCTGACTCAACACTTCGAAATGCGCATTTGGAGTCGGGTCTAGTAAGTATACTTGGTTACCAGAAGGGGCATTGAAGCAACCTTGGATCAAATCAAGGCCATCCTTGACTTGAAAAGCCCAACATCGGCAAATCAAGTGCAGATGTTGACTGGAAGGGCTGCAACCTTGAACGGGTTTATAAGCAGAAGTTCGGATAAGTGTAAATCATTTTTTAGTTTATTAAAGAAGGCCACAGATTTTTTTGTGGACGGAAGAGTACAAAGTTGCCTTGGCCGACTGGAAAAAGTACCTGACAACAGCTCCAATTCTGTTAAATCCAGTACTTGGAGAGGAACTATTCTTATACTTGGTAGTTTCAGAGCACGCAGTGAGTGCAGTGGTAATCAAATAATAGAATGGAGAACAAAGGGCAGTGAACTATGTGAGTAAAACCCTAGCAAGTGCAAAGACTAGGTATTTACCCCTGGAAAAATTGACACTAGCCTTGATAATGGCTTCGAAGAAGTTGAATTATTACTTCCAAGCCCACAAGATCGTGATGCTAACTGAGCATCCTTTGAAGTCCCTGTTGCAGCAAGGAGATCTGACAAGAAGGGTAGCCAGATGGACAACAGTGTTGGGCCAATATGACCTAGAATTTAGGCCTAAAATAATAATTAAGGGCTAGGTTTTGGCCAACTTTGTGGCTGAGCCTGGTGCCATCCCATGTCGGACTCCGATGAGCCACGGCTTAGGGTGCCCAGGAAAGCAAGAAGAAACCTAGTTGGGGCCAAATAACCCCATTCAAGAAAAATATAAGAAAGAAGAGAAACCAAAGCCCTGCGACATCTATGTCGGCGACTCCTTTTGCCTATTTGTTGATGAAAGTACAAACCGTTAAGGAGCGGGGGCATGAGTAGTGTTAGTATCGCTAGATGGGTGAATGTTGGAGGAGTCTATTCGTTTAGGGTTCAAGGCCTCAAACAATAAAACAGAGTATAAAGCATTGATCCCAGGGTTAAAGTTAGCAGCAGCAATGGAAGCCGATGAGGTGGTGGTCTTCTGTGACTCTCAACTTATTGTGAATCAGGCAACAGGTGAGTATGCAGCCCGAGATGAAAGAATGATACCTATGTCAAAGAAGTTGTTAGACTGCTAGCATTGTTCCAAGATTGCTGGCTACAGTAGGTTAGCCGAGATGATAACAATCATGCCGATACCTTGGCTAACCTGGCTAGCGCAATGAAATCATGAGAGGTAAGGACAATAATGGTTGATTATTTGTCAGGCCCAAGTATGGAACCACTGATTACAGAGTACGAAGCAATGTGTGTGGAGATGGGCCCAAGTTGGATGGATGCAGTAGTACTGTTCCTGAGGGATGGTAAGTTGCCAGATGATCGCAAAGAGGTGCATAAGACCAGATTGAAGTTGTCAAGGTTTAGTCTAACAACAGAAGGCCATCTCTACAGAAGGTCCTTTACTAGGCCCCTTTTGAGATGTGTGCATCCCTCCCAGGTTGAAGATTTCTTGTATGAAATACATGAAGGCGTATGTAGAAGCCATGTTGGGGGCAGATCACTTACTCATAGGGCCATTACTTAGGGGTACTGGTGGTCCTACATGCAGAAGGATGCTGAAGCCTACGTCAGAAAATGTGAGAAGTGTCAAAGGTTTGCACCTCTAATACATCAACTAGTAGTAGATTTGAACCCAGTATCCAACCCTTGGCCATTTGCTCAGTGGGGCATGGATCTTGTTGGACAATTGTCCCAAGCAATTGGGCAAAGGAAGTTTCTACGGGTAACAACTGATTACTTCACGAAGTGGGTAGAAGTTGAACCTCTTGTGAAGATTCGAGATATTGATGTGAAGAACTTCATATGGAAGAACATCATCACTAGGTTTGGGATCCCAAGGACAACAATAGTAGACAATGGTATACAGTTTGACAGTAAGCTAATCAAAAGCTTTTGTGCAAAGTACAAAATCAAGAATTACTACTCCACTCCAAGTTTTCCTTAGAGCAATGGTCAGGCAGAAGCATCTAATAAGACCATCTTGGATGGGATCAAAAAGAGGCTGGAAGTAACAAAAGGGAAGTGGGTGGAAGAGTTGTCCCAATGTACTTTGGGCATATCGGACTACGTCGAGAAGATCAACTGGGGAGTCTCTTTTTGCCATGACTTATGGCATAGAAATAGTTATCCCACTAGAAGTCAGCATCCCTGGGATCAAAACCCAGAGAGTAGAGAATGGGACTAATGAGGCATTCCTGGCCCGAGATCTAAACCTACTGGAGGAGAAAAGAGAGAGAGTAGCAATTCGGCTTAGAGCGTACCAGCAACAACTTGCTAGGGCTTACAACAAGAGGGTCAACCCAATAGAGTTCAAAGTTGGGGGACCTCGTCTTGATAAAAATCGTTGGCAATAAGAAGGATCCCAGGGATGGGAAACTGGGCCCAAATTGGGAGGGGCCTTATGGAATCACCTCGGTTACTGTCAATGGGGCATATCGGCTTGAAGACACTGATGGCAAAGAGTTGCTAAGACCCTGGAACATTTACAATTTGAAGTTTTTCTATCATTAGTTTTTTGTTTTTTCGAAGTTTATGTCATAATTTCATTAGCAGAAGTAATAATAAAATTCTAGTTTGATTTTGAAATTTGTGTGATAGGATTGACCAGTCCTATGGTGATGTTTTCGAATGAAACATGACGAATAACTTAGAATTATTATATGGCAGAGTTGAATAATACTTGCATATAATAGAGTTGAACTAAGTTGGCAATATTTCTGAATGAAACATGATGAATAACTTAGACTTATTATATGGCAGAGTTGAATTATACTTGCATATAATAGAGTTAAACTAAGTTGGCAATGTTTCCGAATGAAACATGATGAATAACTTAGACTTGTTATATGGTAGAGTTGAATTATACTTGCATATAATAGAGTTGAACTAAGTTGGCGATGTTTCCGAATGAAACATGACGAATAACTTAGACTTATTATACGGCAGAATTGAGTTATACTTGCATATAGTAGAGTTAAACTAAGTTGAATTAACCTCGACTTGCCATGTCAGCAGAGCTGAACTCAGCGTGGAACCAAGCTCGCTTCAGTTAGATTAACCGAGGTTGAACACCTCAACTAGTCTTTGTTTGAACTTGACCTCGGCGAAAGACCATAAACGTATAATGTGAACCTAAGTGGAACTTAGGCTCACATGAGGGGGCAAGGAGCAGGAATGATAAATAGACTTGAGAGCTTGGGACTTGTTGAAGTTTTAAGAATTAGAAAAATTTACAAGTTAGAATGGACTTGACGCTTGTTGAAATTTCAGAATAATTTACAAGTTAAAGTTAGCCAAGATATGCCAATTATTGGCCGAGACAAGCAGTTAAGGTTTATCCGAGGTTCCTTACCCCGAAGTGATTGCACAAGTTAAGGTGTACTTTGAAGAAATGCAAAAAATATTCTAAGTATGAGAGCATGAAAGGTATAGAAGGAGAGCAGTAAGCATACATGAAGCAAAACATTCAATACTTAGGAAAGAAAAAAGATGGCAAGCATACATTCAAGAAAAACTTGTTCAGAAAAAAAAAAAAAAAAAGCACTTCGGCCTAGCAAAAGAGATTACTTGTCCAAAAGTTACAAAACATTACAACTGTTCAAAAGTAAAGTTCAAAGCAAACAAAAAATTCCTAAGTGTTGGAATTATGGGCATTGATCTCAGATTGCTCAACCTCGGTTGTTGGCGTTGTGTTGACCTTGGTTGGCAATGTGGCTTCCTTCTCCGTCGCTATCTCGGCGTCAATTTCTAGGAGGGTCTGGTCCAAGCTTTTCTCGGCTGCCTGGACTTCGGCCTTGGAAGTTGTTTGTGTAGGAGAGGCGCCCTTGGAAACCAAGTCTTCCTCATCATCATGAGTCAAGTCCAGGACTTGATCATTCAATGTTAGAGACTTGGCCCCATCAACAACCAGCCTCTCTTCTTCGGCATCATCGACGTCGGTTTCCTCTTCATCGACCTAGCCGCCCGATCCTTTATTAGGCGGAAGGAAAGGAACCTGGAGTTTGTTGATATCTCAGAGGTCGGAATCCATTGGGATGGTAAGCTTGTTCAGAGCTGCCGTCCAGTCGAGATAAAAATCTTGGTTACAGGCTTGGTTTACTTGTTCTTTGTAGGCGTCACATACGTTGGCTTGGCCTTCAGTGTAGGCCTTTTCGTCAGCTGCCTTAATTTCGGCTGCCTTGGTCGCTAGGGCCTCTTGCAACTCCCCCTCGGCTTTGGCAATTTTGGCTTCGGATTATTTGGTCTCTGCCCTGAGTACATCAGCAATCACCTCAGCAGCCTCCGCCTTTTATTCAGCTTGATCTTGAGCTTGTTTGGCAACCTTGGCTTGATCCAGTAACATCTTCATTTTTGCCTCTACGTTATTGAGGGAGGCAAGGAAGCTAGCAGCCTCTTTGGTCTTGCAGACCAATTCCTTCTTGAAAGCCTCGGCTTTCGTTGCAAAGGAATGAGTGTGCTGGATCGCCTGAAAGAAAAAGAATGAACAAGTTAGTAAAATTTCTACGTATGAGAACTTCAAATAAAAACCAAAAAAGATAGGAGTTGAAAGACTTACCAGAACAAAGTGTTGCATCATTAAAGCAAAGTTCTCATATTTGATGATCTCGACCATTCGATTAAGATTAGTAGGCAGAAGAACAACGGTGGAGAGAGCGACGCCAACTTCAATGCTGTCAATCGCATTGTCGCCAGCTGCCATCGGCCGGTCGCCAATCGAAATCGCTGGGGCCCAAGGCTCGTCGACTTTAAAAAATCCTCGACCTTATTCACCTTCGAACCTCAGCTGTTTTGATTGCCGATTGTTGGATATCTTGGCCTGGGATGGCCTCTTCTCGGCGGAGGCATTTTTCTCAACCTCGGCCAGTTTGGAGATCGGCAAGGTGTCTTAGGTGTCCACTTGGATAACTGGGGCCTTTGCCTTAGCCCTTTTCACCCTCTTTGGTTTTGGTTTTGGCTTGGGCTAGGACTCTGATAGAGAAGATTGAACAGTCATCACTCTTGGCAGATCAGCCAAGAAGTCCTCCACAATGACTTAGCTGTGGCCCATCTTCGGCTGTTGTAGCAACGGTGATTTTGGTACCAAAGCGAATTGCTGGCAGAGTGATTGGTGGGTTTTCTAGGTCGTATGTTGATTTTTCAGAATCTCATCATTTGTGACTTTGGGTTTTGCTAGCAGGGACGTTTGGTGGAGCTTGATATCGGCGTCAACGTTGGGAAGGTGGAATCAACTGGGAGATGGATGTGGATGTAACCTCAGTTGGATCTAAAGAAGAGGCCTGGTCTGGCCTAGGAGAGGAAGCAACTGGTGGAGTTGTTGCAGAAGGTGGAGTCTTGCTTTGACGGGGAACATCAGACAGGGTCGACTTGTAAGTCGAAATGTAATCAAGTAATAGAGGGGCCTTTCATTTTTCAACTGGCAAGTCCAACAGCTTTTTTAGATCGGGATTGGGGAAGAAAATTTGTCAGAAATCCTTTGCTGGCAGGGGAAGAGCTGCAAAAGAGAACAAGAAGAAAAACATTCAAAAAGAGATATATGGGTTGGCAAGCCCTAGCAAAAATAGGATTAAAATGATGACCTAGTTCTTACCATCACCCTCTTTAAACACAGATCGACGTAGAGAGAAAAGATGAAGATAATCATTAGGAGCAAACTCCTAGTTGCCTGAGACGATCAGGTAATCATCTCCAGCACCCTTGTTGGAGTCTAGGAGGTCGGCTATGATTTTGTAGGCAGTGGATCTGGGTTTGAGGTAATAAATATAGTCTTTTTCAGACTTTAAGCCACCCATGGTATAATAATACTAGATATCGGCTAATGTGATCCTAGCTTTTTCTCGGTGGGCTAGGGCAATTATACCATTGATAACCTTATAGGAATTGATGGCTAACTGCATAGGGTTGAGTTTGTAATAGTGGAGGACTTCCCTAAAGAGAATGTTTAAAGGAAACTGAAGTCCACACTCAATGAATGCAACAACAGGAAAGGGCATGGAGTCTCTATCAGGCATGATGGAATCCTCCTCCCCAGCTAACCTGATTTGAACGTTGGCAGGAATAGAGAACTCTCTCTTAAAGTACTCAAGTTTTTCTGGGATGTCTACCCTCTACATGAACAAACCCATGTTCTCGGCTTATGATATTTTATGAGGGATTTTAGAGAAAAGAGGCTGGTAGGGCTTGAGAACCTCGACTAAACCCTAAATAGGTACTGGGACAAGGGTTTTGAAGATCTAAAGGGAATTTGTTTCAATTTTTCTAAGAATGTGATTGCTTTCAAACCCCAAACTTAAGTCTATAATAGAAACAAGAATCAAAGGCAAGAATCTAGAAAAACAAGTAAAAAAGAAACAAAAAAGAGCATGATTCAGACTCAAGAAAGCAACGGAAATTCAAGAACACAGAGTAAGTGTGTGCAAATATACAAAAGTCAAGAGTACTGGCAAATTGTTAAAACATCAAAATTTATGAACACTATGTACGTGTGGCCAAGAGCCACGAACAGTGTGTATAGACACAAAGATAAATTGGGCAGCACAAATCACAGACATGCGTGAGATTCAAAGCATAGCAAAGAGTCAAGAAACCAAAAATGACTCAATGATAATCATAAACAAAAAACAGAATCAGAGGATGAGTAAGGAGATCGCATAGCAAGAGGCATACAAGTAGTTGCATAGCAATACCATATTCAAAAAACAATGAAAGACTGAAATTAAAGAGAAGAAATCAGAGGACTTACCGATTGAAGCCGAGTGAGATATGTTGGAGTCAGACAAGCTGAATATGTTGGAGTCAGACAAGTTGAACGATCAAAGTCAAATAATGAGTGGTGTGTCGGCGGTAACGAAAAAATGCAGTTGCAGAGAGCTCGTGAATGCAACAATGGAAGATTTGGAAAAATTAGAGAGAGAGACTCTAAGAGATAAGGGAAATTGTGAATTGCAAAAGTGAAAAGATGGAGAGAGAATGAAGAGTTTTGTCAAAAACGCGAAAAGGCGGAAAAACATAATGGGATGGCTTGGACGACATGCTTGTCAGGCGGCGTATGTAGAAGCAATGCAACTTGATGGCGCGTGTCAGGTACAACCAATGAGAAAGGGATGTGTAGAGGAAACGGTTGAGTAAACCATGCGTGACAGCTCATGTGCAGTCAAAACTCTTGGAGTTCTTGATTAAATAAAGCAAAAACCTCGGCTAGAGGAGCGATCTCAGTTAGGATATTAAAAGAACTTGACTCTTAGATCTTGATCCTTGGTAATGTGGACAGTTGAGTCTTGGGTACTAGAAATCGACGACTCATGATCTCGGTCGAAGGAAAGAATGAATTTTGGCCGACATAATATATGAATAATGATGTAGGTTCCATCACCTCAGGTTGCTGAGATAATAGAACCTATGGGGTAGTTGTGGGGACATATTTTGTGAATGATAGCACACGTAGCCAAAGGTGACACCAAAGTGTCAGCCGAGGTGCCACGTGGCATAGTCATGATGCCGAGGCAATCTCGGCTAGGCCGAGGTTGTCTGCGGAGATGCCGGAATCTGAGATGAGCAGATAAGGGACAAAAGTCCTACAACAATGGAGGACCTCAATCTGTATAAGGAGAAAGCACTTAAGGGGTTTATCTCTATCTAGCTAAGAGTCGAGGATGAGCATTGAGCTTGAGTCCATTGAAGTGAGGCTTCTACAGGGATCAGGTCAGTGCTAGCTATAAAAGCAAGACACCTCCGTGGGTCTCAGGTATGTGTGATATACTGTGAGCAATAAGTTCTTTCTTGTGAGTTAAGCACAATTAGCTATCTTTGAGAGATATTTTATTACTGACTTGAGCATCGGAGTGCCCCCGGGTGGACGAACCACCATCGGATTCTTTTCTTTCTGTGATAGGTTGTTCGGGCTTAATCTATTCTGCCGGTGCTCTCTAGCTAAGTTCCCATAAAAACTCCTTAGTGTACTTTTTTCAAATGTGACAATGTAGTAGGTATGATGTGATACTTCAAAAAAAAAAAAAAAAAAAAACTCCTTAGTGTACTTTTCTCAAATGTGACAATGTGACGGGTATGCGAGTATGATGTGACACTCTAAACAAATAAACACTCTTTAGTGTACTTTTTACAAATGTGACAACGTGATAGGTATGATATGACACTTCAAAAGAAATAAAAACTCCTCAGTGTACTTTTCTCAAATGTGATAACGTGGCGGGTATGATGTGACATTCTAAAAAAATAAAATAAAAACTCCTTAGTATACTTTTTCCAAATGTGAGAACGTGACAGTTATGATATGACACTTCAAAAAAAAAAAACTCATCAATGTATTTTTCTCGAATGTGATAATGTAGCGCTTATAATGTGACACTTCAAAAAAAACTCTTTAGTATATTTTTTTCAAACGTGACAACGTGACAGGTATGATGTGACACTCTAAAAAAATTAAAAATTCCTTAGTGTACTTTTTCCAAATGTGACATGTGACATTCTAATGTGGTGGATATGATGTGACATTCTAAAATATTAAAAAATTCTTTAATTTACTTTTCCCAAATGTGACACTCTAACGTGACAAGTATGATGTGATACTAAAAAAATTCTTTAGTGTATTTTTTCAAATGTGACACTCCAATGTGACGGACAAATGAGTCATTACACATTCAAAAAGACTAAATGGATCACAATAAAAAATATAGAACTATATGAATTAGAAATTCAAAATATGAGACTTATTAATCAATCTCCCTTAAAAGAATAACATTATCACAAAAGTACATAGTATTATTACAAAATGAGTAATATTAGTTGAAATACCTGTTGGAAAAAATAATTTTTGGTGACTTTAATTTAATATTAAAGTGTGGTGACTTTAATTTAATATTAAAGTGGGTCTCAACCTTTTATTGTGTTGGGTCCAACTGGGCCAAAAACCATTGAGATTTGAATAAGAAATTGCCAAGAATTTGCTTCATGATGTTAGATTCATGAATAGGAATTTAAAGAGTATTTAAATCTTTTTTCTTGGCTAAATGGTGTGAATCCTTTGGGCATCCATACTTTTCATTTTGTGGAAAGGGAATATGGATGCTTGGTGTTTTAATGACTAGCCTTAAAGGCTGGAGGCTTTTCCTCTCTCCTCTATACATGTATAAATTGAGACCCTCCTGTCAAATTTCAAGATAGAAATTTTTGCTTCCATTTTACAAGTCAGTTTGCTAGATAGTTCCTATTGTGAGAGAGTGCTGCCATTGTTTTGTTCGCTAAGCTAGACAGATAGTGCTTTTGCCATAGCTGGTTTTGACCGTCGTATCCTGGGAGACAGACGCCGGGTTTCCTCAAGCACTCAACCCGTGAGGCAGCGAAATCTGTTTTAAGGAAACTGCTTCCGTGCAGGCTTTGGTTTCGTCTCTTTACCCTTTTATTATTTTGTGTATTTCTGTTGAAATTTAATTGTAATTATTAGCATATGTTCTTGGTATATAATTTGTTTTCTTCATAAATCTATTTATTTAATTTCACAATTTGAACAATAATACCATGCGGTACAATTATGACCAATGAATATAAATGAAGCTCATGTGGAATCCATTGAATATATAATTGTAATTGTGCCAATATTAAAATGTGATAAAAATAAAAAAAAGGATGATTATTGTGAGACTCATAAACTTAACAATAAGAACCTTTCATTAAAGACCCTAGGGCATCGACTAAATTAATTATTCATAACTTGATAGGAGTTATCAAAATGAGAAAATATTTTATGTAATGGTTACATCGCATGGACGAGATGACATGGTGTTGCCATTTCACTTTTTAATTAACATGTGATTAAAATGAAATTTAAGAAATCAACTGTTTGTGGCACAACATATATCTATTTCACCATTTACTAAATATCAGTTAATGAGTGAAAGTACGTTATTTCAGTCATCATGTGATTCACTCGTAATATAAAATATTTGTACTTTTAAAAATAGGCTTCTGGTATAATATCAGTATAAGTGAATTGTCTTTTAACACCATCTTGATCTGACTTAGAAGTTCTAAATATGTTGAAAAATTACACGAATCTTGAGAAAGAAATTTATCAAAATGATATCAAAGTTTATTTTTCAGGCTTATTGATTTGTGACATAGATAATTAACTGATAATTAGAGAAAATACGAGAGAGAGAGAGAGAGAGAGAGAGAGAGAGAGAGAGAGAGAGACCTTAGATATTTTAATAAACTATTACATTATTGAGTTTAAAAAGTGAATTTAAGTTTTGGAGTGAAGTAGCACTGCTCATTCACAAAATATATTACATCTTGGCTTTTTAAGATCACTTTAATATTTGAATTAAATCTATCTGAAATCTAAAGTTTGAACTACAAGCGGTTTACTTTTTGATCATTAAAATATATATATATATATTTTATTTTAGCTCTCAAATTATCATTAAAGAATCAATTTATTTTTTAAAAATATTAATTTTACATTAATTTTTTTTAAATATATTCAAGGGTCTAATTGATATTTTGGAGATTGTTTGAGGGGTAAAATGAAATTTCAAATGAAATGTTGATATGTGGTCAACAATTTCTATTTGATTATAGATGGCAATTAAAGGCAGAGATAAATTTGATAATAAAATAAATAGTTTAGATATAAAATTAATCTCATTAAAAGAATGTGGATTGAATTGATTTTTGAGTAGTCATAGTTTGGTGGATAAAATAATTTTTTTTAAAAAATTTAACACTAAATCAAATCTTCCAATTTTGTTGGTGGAGGAACCAAAACCGACTACATGCTATAGTTTGATTTCGTCAATTTGGTGTAGAGAAATGATTAACACAAAATTTTAAAAAGTTTTATAAAAACTTATAAAATTTCACATTGAAAATAAATGAATAAAAATAAAAATAAAAATTGTTCTATAAATGCCTAATTTTTATTATAAAACATATAGTATCAATCACTTATCTTCTAATATATAAATAATTTAAAATATAAAAGTATTTAAACACAATATTTTGGGTAGTTAAATATTTATTAAAATATATATTTTTTTAAAACAGAAACAAATTACACGTTTTAAAAAATAGATCAAAAATCAAAATTTCAATCCCTTGAACAATTAGTTCTATTCTATCAATTTTTTCTACCTCCCCACTTTAACCTAATCCAGTGACGACTACCTTACAATCAAAAGAGAAAATGACATGCACTATGTTACCCTAAACGTTACAAAGTCATGCCAAGACTTTTTCCAAACTCTACAATTTCTATGGTCCACTCCACTTCACAGACAGAACATTAAAATTTATTCTTACAATTTTTTGTAAAATACTATTTGCACCTTCAAAAAGATGTATGATGCGCTATTTCACTCGTTGTTGACACTTTTGCCAAAATAAAAATTAGAATTAATTACATTTTTTCATTTATGTAGTTTGGTTTAAATTTTATTTTAACTTTTATAATTTTAAAATTTTAAATTAAATAATTTGTTCCTACACTGTAACCAATTCTTGGATAATTACGCACTAGTTCAGTTATAAGGACTTGTACACCATTAAGTCTCACAAGTGTTTGCATAGATAAAAAAGTCCTAATAGTTGGATTTAAAGGTTTTTTGTGACGATTTTATAAATCTATTGTTAAAACTAACAATTAATGATGATTTTCTAAATCCATCACCAAAATATGACAACTAGTGACGTTTTCTGTGGTAATTTTCTAAATCTATTGCTAAAAAATGATAATTAACAACTTTTTTGTGACGAATTTTTTAAATTATTGCTAAAAATTAATTAGTGATACTTTTTATGAAAATGCTGCTAAAAAAATAAAAAAATAAAAAGATTTTATGGTAAAAATTAAAAGTGAATAGGATTTTTTGATGCACCAAAAAGCCAAGAGAATTTATTGGTACACTCATCTTCTAATGGGACTTTTTAGTTAGTTCTAGATAATTTTATTTTTACACACCAATTCCCCTACAGTGCACATATTTAATGAACACCTTCTTAGTACACATAACCACCAAAATAATAATAATAATAATAAATAGTGTGCATCTTTTTATTTCAATAATATCCTCATTTTCAATTTCAAAACCCTAATTTTTTTTACATCCACCCACTACTCCTTTACCGCTGTTGCAACCACTCTCCATCGCCACCACCACCGCCACTCCCGGCTCATCACTTTCCATTCTATACCTCCACAATCAACCTCAAAAGTGGGTGGTTCGTGGCGGAAGGCTTGTGGGAGTGTATGGTTCATGGCAGAAAGTGTTATAGGTGGAAGGAAAAATAGGCGATAGGAGGGGATGGTGGAGAAGAGAGGTGGCGCTAGCGATGGAGAATAGTTGTGGTGTTTTAGAATTAGGGTTTGGGTGGAAGAAGATAAGGGTTACTGGGTCTATAAAATAGATCTAGAAAGTGGACTTTTATATATAATTTTTCATTTACAATTACAAGTATTAAAAAAAAAAAAAAAAAGTTGGATCCCCTCTGGTTCAAAATCTGGATAGGAGGGCACTACTTGGGCCTGTGGAGTCCATACTACAGGTTCCGTTTTGATAACTCAAACCGTTTTTTTTGTTGGACACTTTGTGTATATCATCTACACAAAAATTAGGTTGATATGATAATCATAACTTATTCAGTTTATCGAATTTGTCACCAAAAAACTGAATGGCCTATTTTTTAAAATATAATTGTCATTCTTTTTCTTCTTTTTTTTTGTGACAAATATTATAAATTGAATAAGTTACGATTATTTGTTCAATCAAATTTTGTGTGTGAATGATGTACAACAAATGCCCAAGAAAATAAATTATTTAGATCATTGAGATGGACCCCGTGGACCATGGTGAATCCCATGGGCTTAAACAGTTCCCTCTAGTCCAGATTATAGATTGGAGGTAGTGATGGTCATAGGTCAGGTTTGGAGAAGGTTTGTAATCTCTTGCCTTCACCCCGTATCATATCCGGGGTCAAACAAATCGGGTTGGTGTTGGACAAGCCAGGTTAAATTTAAAAGTTTAAAAATGTAAATACTAATAAAAATTACAGATAATATAATATACTATGAAGTGATTTATAATTAATGAAGGTTAAAAGGTTTAAGACGATAAGTACGAGTGAATGAGTAAAAATGAATACTAATGTCACTACAACGTACAAGAATTTTAGAGACCAATTTTTATAGTCTCTAAAAGTGAAAATTTTGTTGTAAAAGACATTTGGAGACCAATTTCTATCGTCGTGGAGATAGTCGCTAAAAGGTCGTTCCGAAAAGTCAAAAATAAGACTTTTAGCAACAAAATTTTGAAAATGTCACTAATAAATAAACTTTTAGGGACAAAATAATTTAGTCTTAAAATGGTTTATTTTTTGAGACAAAAAATTTGGTCCCAAAAAGAGAATAATTCATCACTAATGTCTAATTTTCGTTGCTAAAAATATAATAACGATACTCTTTGCAACAAAAATATTTGGTCTCTAAAATATAGTTTTGTCCTTAAATTTTGGTCTCGAAAACCTTAATTTTTTTGTAGTGTGTAATATTTTGAGTTTTTAATTTTATCATATTGTTGACACGATATTTTATTTTTTGTTGATTTTGGCCTGTCAATAGGCCAAATTTAATCTAATTAGTTATGGCCTGTCAATTATGGTCAAATCCAATTTTATTAATTGTGACTTGTTTATCATGGCCAAATCTAATCTCATTAATTGTGACGTATCGATTTTAATATGTTGATTCATACCATAAATATCATCATGTTAAAAATTATTACCATATTATTATTATTACTAATGTTATGCAGGTAAGTATCATTCAAACCCACTATTTCGTGGGTCATGCGTGAGCAGCGTGGGGCAAACATTGTGGAATTATGGTAATGAATTGAAGAAACTACCTTTTAACAGTTGTTAATTTAGCCGTGGGACGCCTATAAATAGGCAACAGAAAATAAGTAGAAAGGCACTTTCAACCCAATTCACAACATTTGTGAAATCTTGGAATAGTCTAACTTCTCTAGAAGTAATTCAATACATGTAACTAGGAGTAGTTCTTAGCAATGAGTTTTGGTTCTTGTAACCCTTTTGATTCATGTCGATTGTGTAACAAAGATTGTACTTGTTTAATTAATACAATTGAGTGACAAATTTTAATTTTTATTATCAATTTCAGTGTTTTGTGCTTTGTTTCTTCACATTACAGCCTCCAAAAAATTCTTTTAATCTATCAAGACATAGGACACTAATCACAATTACTTGATCTGTTTGTTGTTTGTAAAATTTTGGTTGCTTTGTCAAATCAATCCCTGTGAATTTGATCCAAATCAAATTTTTGCTAACACATTGAAAAATAAATAAATAATATATGTATTATATATAAATATATTTAGTAAAGATAAAAAGTGCGTAGAAGGGTTAGAATAGGACGGGAGAAACAAAATCTGTCCACACTCCACTTTCTCATCGAAGTAAAAAAAATTATGCGAGATTGACAGGAAATACCGTGGTTGAGCAAGGCAAGAGAAAATGGCCATTCCTGCCATTGACACCTTAACGCATATTTA
This sequence comes from Camellia lanceoleosa, assembly GCA_025200525.1. Lineage (NCBI taxonomy): Eukaryota > Viridiplantae > Streptophyta > Magnoliopsida > Ericales > Theaceae > Camellia > Camellia lanceoleosa. The sequence continues at coordinate 114,280,447 of CM045764.1, read as the reverse complement.
TGGAATTTAGTTGAAAAGAAGTTTACCGTTGTCTGTGTTGTGCCGCCAAAAGAGGACCAAATTAGTGTGACAACTTGTCTATTGATTGGAGCAGACCTAATCAATCAAGTTATGAAAAGAGGGGTACTGCCTCGAAAGAGGACCAATTCAGTCTTATATGTCCCAAGGTGACCCACCCAGGCTAGCCATATGCCCAATTGACTGCTATATATCATGGACCAAGAGGATTACATTCCAAATTATTGGAATATAACTGACTAATCACAAAATAAATCATCGAACAAGTATAAAACATCATTGGTTCTATGATTAATTTTATATGTAAATTATGTTTGATGATACTATTGGTCTTTGAATAATGGGTCGGGCTGATCCAGGCCTTCCACACGGCTGTCTAATCGCTGGCCCACTGAGAAACCTGCACAAGAGTTCAACGGGGAACGGGAGTCCCCCAGCGAACTCTCCGACGAGCCAGTCAGAGAAGGGATACCAACGGAGTATAGAGATAGGATGGTGATGAAGAACTTAACCTTCTTCTTGTCTTAGAAGCTTACTTATATCCTTTGCTCATCATTTCCTTGTCCATTCTGACTTGTCATGTTTGCCAAAAGTTTATGTTCTAGCTTGCCTTGTTCATGGTGAGGCCGACTTGTTTCGTCGTGAAGGGGTTATCGTAATAAATGTTGCAGGGAACCTCATTAATGGTTGATGTGTGGTGCAATAACTTTGTAGGATCTTTGTCTGCTTATATGGCTGGTTCTTCTCTTGACAAGTGTCTGGATGTCATTGGTGGTTGGTGCAACGCTGGGTTCCAGGAACATTGGGCTTTAGTATTTGAATCATGGATTGGGCCTTAAGTGGAGGGTCAAAGACCCCTATGGGCCCACCTATATCAGTAGTCCCTCATTCCCAAGTGCAGCTTTAGTCCAACGAAGGGAATAAGGAAGAAGAAGGGGGTGGGGGTGGTCGTGTGAGAGAAAACCGGGTTAGCAGGGCTGACCGCGAAGGGTGATCGAGTGGAAGGACTAACCGGAAGGCTGGCCGATCGCGAAGGGTGACTGAGTGGAAGGACCAATCGCGAGGAGGGCCGACCGCGAAGGGTGACCGAGTGGAAGGACTGATCGTGAGAAGGGCCGATTGCGAAGGGTGACCGAGTGGAAGGACCGACCGCGAGGATGGCTAACCATGAAGGATGACTGAGTGGAAGGGGAAAGGGCGGTGCGTGGGGTTCGAGGAGCGGCGGGGCACATGATGATGTGAACTGGAATAGACAGGGAAGGGGAAAAGAGTATGGCCGAGGATGATGTAGAAAATTTTCTACCGTAAAGGGAATTTTCTACATCATCCTCGACCTCGGTAGAAAATTTCATGGCCAGATGATATGTGGATTTGACAGCTTGAAAAGCGTTAAGGGCGGTACAACCGAGGATGATGTTATAAGCAGAGGGACAGTCAACGACGAGGAAAGTGAGCAACTTGGTGGTCTGCCGCGGATACTCTCCGATGGTGATGGGGAGATCAATAGAGCCTATGGAGGTCACCCGATCCCCGGTGAAGCCGACCAGTGGGGTTTAGAGAGGGGACAAACTGTCTTCCCTGACCTTGAGCTGGCGATAGGTGTTTAGGAAGATGATGTCTGAAGACCTGCCGTTGTCGACAAGCACTCGTCTGACTTTATAATTGGACATGAGAGCTGAGATGACGAGGGGGTCGATGTGAGGGTAACGGATGCCTGTGCAGTCGGCCTCCATAAAGGTGATGGGCTCCATCCATTGCTTGGGGTGTTTGAGGGGGCGCTCCAATGTTGCAACTTCTTTGTCAGAGCCCTGTCTGATTTTTCAGAGTTCGGCTCGCTGTGCTGAACGGGATGGTCCTGTACATGCAAGTCCACAGGCAATGACTCCGATCTCTCCAACTGGGGGAGCATGGTTGCCTTGTACCCGGGGCTGCGGCAGGAGCCGGTCATTGCCTTGGTTAGGTTGGGCGGGTTGTCGAGAGGGATATGTCGGCGGTTGCCCCTAGCAGGTTCGGTCCTTGGCCGTTGTTGGGGTCGGGTGGTCGTGAACCGAATAAGGCGTCCCTGGCGTATCAAGCTTTCCATTTGGTCTTTAAGGTTGACACACTCCTCGGTGTTGTGGCCATGGTCCCGATGGAAACGACACTATTTGGATTGGTCTTGCTGATTGGAAGGAGACTGCGAGGGTTGTGGCCATTTCAAGTTGTAATCTCGCTAGATCTGGTTTAAGACTTGTTCCATGGAGGAGTTGAGGGGTGTGTACCGTTCAAACCGACTAGGCGGTCGGATAAGTGCCAACCGGTCAGCTCGAGCGGTTCGGTCTGCATACAGAGGTGTTTGCTGTGTGTACTGGGTGATTTTGTTTTTAGGTTCTTTTCTCTTCTCTCTGAGGGTTCGGTTTTTGGTCGTGGAATCTTGGCGGGCGGCCAGAGAATCTTTGGCATTCATGTATTTATGGGCTTTGGAAATGAGGGTTGCCATGGAGGTTGGAGGGTTCTTGGAGGGGGAGAAAAGGAAATAAGACGATCGTAAACTAGCCATGAAAGCCGTGAGAATGACCTTGTCATCGTTTTTTGCCACATGCAAGGCTTCGGTGTTGAAGCGGGTGACGAAGCTGCGCAGCGACTCTCTCTCCGTCTGACGGATGTTGAGGAGTTGGGTTACTGGACGCTATTGGCACTGGACACCAATGAAGTGGCTGAGAAAGGAGTCGCTAAGGTGCTGGAAAGTAGAGAGAGTTGGTCGGCAGCTGACTAAACCACAGTCGGGCCAATCTCTTAAGTGTTACGGGGAAAGCCCGACACATGATATCATCAGGAAATGCATGGAGAATCATCAGGGTCCTATAAGTCTCGAAGTGGTCGACTGGGTCTGTTGTACCGTCGAAAGAGTCAATCGAGGGCATTTTAAACTTAGGAGGTAGGGGTTTGTCCCTGATGGAGGCGACAAATGGTGAGTTGGATGTGGTGGAGGGTGTATTCTGAATGTTCTATATGACTCCTTGAAGTTGGAGTTTCATGGCTCAGAGTTTCGTGTCCTAAATAGGAACGTTGTTAACACCAAGATGGAATGGAGGCTGGACACTACTGGCCTCTCCCTTGGGAGCAGGCGCTTGGACTGGTGGATGTGGAGCCCGGGGTGGTGGGTTCATCTCTTGGGGTGGGGGTTGTAAACCCTCCAAGTTGGAGGGGTGGGAATGTTGGAAGCGATGGCTCGGGGTTTGTTCTCGATTGGGTGGGATATCTTGAGGTGGTGGAGGAGGCATAGGGAGGTTTCGTTGAAGCAAAGCATTAATCAGGGCTTAGGCCTCATTTGGGGAATGGCTATTTTATCCAAAAAGTCAAAAAGTTACTAAAAGTTGTCACATTACCTCTCTACTTTTCTGCACACCTTTTTGTAAAAAGCCAAAAAGTTACTAAAATAGCATGTTCCCAAATGAGGCCTTAGTTTTGTTCGGCTAGGCAGTTAATGCTGTTGGTGAGTTCTGTGAAATACTGCGGTGGGTTGTTTGAGTTAGGTAGATCGGCTTGGGGGTTGGCAATGCTGTATTGAGAAGCCACAGATCTAGTTGTGACCATCCACCTTGGTGGGAGGCAGGTGAGGACTATCAGGAATGGGTCTCCGGTGACAATGAGCACAGTTACCACGCGGAGCGAAAGGTTTCCCACAGATGGCGCCAATGATGATACTACTAGTCTCTGAATAACGGGTTGGGCTGATCCAGGCCTCTCACACGGTTGTCCGATCGTTGGCCCACTGAGAAACCTACAGAAGAGTTCAACGGGGAACGGGAGTCGCCCAGCGAACCCAGTTAGAGAAGGGATATCAACGGAGTATAGAGATAGGATGGTGATGAAGAACTTAACCTTCTCCTTGTCTTAGAAGCCCGCTTATATTCTTTGCTCATCATTTTCTTGTCCACTCCGACCTGTCATGTTTGCCGAAAGTCTATGTTCTAGCTTGCCTTGTTCATGGTGAGGCTGTCCTGTTCCGTCGTGAAGGGGTTATCGTAATAAATGCTGCAAGGAACCTCATTAATGGCTGATGTGTGGTGCAATAACTCTACAGGATTTTTGTTTGCTTATGTGGTTGGTTCTTCTCTTGACAAGTATCTGGATGTCATTGGTCCTTGGTGCAATGCTGGGTTCCAAGAACGTTGGGCTTTAGTGTTTGAATCATGGATTGGGCCTTCAGTGGCGGGTCGAAGACCCCTATGGGCCCACCTATGTCAATGTTTAACGTGTCAAAGAGTTTCTTAACTAATTTTGTGTCGTCATGATATGGGCATCTATATCTTCTTTGAGACTGCTTTCACCATCATCATACACTTAGCCATTCAATTCATGAAAAACCAATCATTTGGAATGAAGATGTTCTTTTGAATGAATATAATCATTAGATCAAAGCAAAGTTGCATGATTATACGTCACTTGATGTGTAATTCCATGGTCACCAAATTTTCAAAGATAAACTTGAGGAATTTCTCATGCTCAAACCTCTCAACCTTAAAGAATAAATCATTTATTTTTTCAAATTTTGGATGAACCACTAAAATTTTGAAAAAATAAAAAAATAAAATATAATAATAAAGAGATTAATGGCAAGGCAACAAGATGAAACTGGTTCCCCTGTGCTAAAAGTATGCATGACGCTGATTGAAACCTCTCTTGAGGAAATTGATTCAGAAAAGCTACAACAATACAAAGAGTTTCTTGAAATGTTTGAGCATAAATGTGAAGCTAAGATAAGACTTGGTGAAGTGATAAAAAAAATGAAGAAGAAGAAGAAGAAAGAAAAGTGCACATACACAAACCAATGAAAGCACCGAGACTGGATCTCTTTATAAACACAAAGACATTGGCATGGCATCCCACATTAGTTGTAAAAGAAAAGACTTCCGACAATAATAAGCAACCTCCCATTGAAAAGATTATTAGCCATTTGATATGCAAATAATAGAGCTCCTTTACATGAACAGTTCTTCAAACAAGTCTTCTTGCAATCCTCCAACTCAGTTTTTCCAAGCCAACCTTGTTTCCCCACCATAGGGAACTAAGTATAATATAAAGTATTTGGTATCTTTGAGCTTTAGAAGACTATGATATTGATGGTCATAAGAAGTGCTTGTTTATGCAGCCGTTGAAGCTTCCATTCTCGAATTTGACAAATGGATTTCCTTCTAAAGCAGATTCAAAATATGATTAGGACAAATTTAATGCTCAACAAGCTTGGCATTGTTCAAAAGTGCTGAATCGAACGTGATGGAAAAAAAATTAGTGCAATGCAGATTCGGTTTTTTTCTTTTTCTATTACTGATTAGTAGGTTATAAAAAGGCAAAGGGTAAAAAACATGGCGAGTGCATGCCACTCTCTTCTTGTTTTCCCAGTCAAGTTCAAGGTGAGGGGGGGGGGGGGGGGAAATGCACATTCTGCAAACTTAACAGATTTACAAAATGTTTTCTTTCCAAGCAATTCAAGAACATATCCCACCAACCAAATGAATTAGTCATAAAAATGGCTTTGAATTCGTCCAAAATATAAGCTGGCTTTGTTCCTTCTTCAAAATTAATTTACACTTCTTTTGGAAAGAAAGTTCGAAAAACCAACTAATTGACACTCTTGTTTTACTTGAATGATGAGAAACTCATATCTTCTCACAAAATATCTATCTTTTATCTTCCCCCTTGAAAAATCTAGAAACCTCCTAGATGTTGATTTGTGATTATGTATCAATTTTAAGCAGAATATAACAATCCTAATCAAACAATCAAGAGAAAGAGACACAAAGATTTTACGTGGAAAAACCACAATTGGACACCTTCCAATTGTGATCAAAAAATCACGGGCAACAGCCACAAGAACAATCCACTAAGAAGATATAAAGGAAGTACACAGGTATCACTCTCAATTATCTAGCGAATTCACAACGCCTAATTGAACCAACCTCTATGTGCCTCTTCCAACCCCATCTTCAGCACAGAATTGTCTTTCTGATGAGCCACTCCGGATTCCCTCCAAAGCTTCAGGCTCGAATTCTTCAGAATTCACAACTGAAGAACAACTCTCTCTTTTGTGTATAACAAACAAACCTTTGATGTACTCTCTTCAAACCATGAGTTAAATACTCAATAAAACATCAAAGAAAACAAAATATCCCCAGATATAAACCTTTAAGAACCAAAAAGAAGATCTGGAGGACTTCAATCAATCAGTAGTTTTAGCTTTGGGAGAAAACCAACTACTTATAGAAAAACCAAAGCAATCCTAGTTGGGAAAGAAAACCAACTTCTTGTTTGTAGAAAACCAACTTCTTGCAGAACTCCAAAGTAATCCCACTTCTTATAGAAACCCAAAATAAACCTTGTTTCAGAAGAAAACCAACTCCATAATGAATCTGGAAATCTGGGATCGCGTGGTCCGCTCGAGCGTCGGTCTTTCCGCTCGAGCGAAGACTTCAAATCTTGTGATTTCATATAGGCTCCCCGCTCGAGCGTCCGTTTCCCCGATCGAGCGGGGGATCACACCTTCAAAGATATTTTTCAGCAAAAGCAGAATCTTGTGAGCTTGCAAACCCTCGGCGCCCATTTCCCTTTCGGCGGAAGGCCAAAACTGGAAAAACTGGAAAAGTATAACATGATCGGACAGGCAATTTTGAATGCATTTTTGCATTTTGCTTCGGCCGCGAGCTGACCGGGCAGCTCGACCCCCGTAATAATCAGCGAAGTGGCAATCTTGAAAGCATTAATACCACAAACTTCTCTGCAAAGCTCGATTCAGATTGGATTCGCATCTAATAAACTCAAAGCCTCACTGAAATAAAAATGCGAAAAAAAATTACAACTCAAAGGAGTTTTGTCAAACGGGATTTCCAAGAATAAAAACCCAACACCCCTTTACTTTGGAACTTAAGAATGTTTGAATTTTAAGTATGGGAAATCAAATTTCGCCCACTACATTCATGTGGTTCTGTATGTTTCACTATTGCAATGATGATGGAAGAAACTTCAAGAAAGATAAGAAGGATATGAACAGTAATGAGAGTTTAAATTTTATTGGTGGAAGGAGACAATACCTAATACACCATTAATCTTTGAATCTTAGGGCGTGATTTGCACAGATAAAAATCTTAGAATAAAGTTAACTACATAAAGAAAGAAATACAAAAAAACTTTTAACAATCGGCTGTAATTTATACATTGGAGTCTACTTTCGTTACCTTGGAGTAGCATCACCAATGGCATCCTCTTGGTGACCAGTGGCTGTGATCGCTCTTCGTACCACAGGAGTTGTGATGTTATACTCCAAATTGTTTTCAACATCTACAAAACCCTCCAAGACCTTAACCACCACTGACATTGAAGGCCTCTTGAAAAAATCACTTTCTAAACACCACATAGCAGCATCCATCATCTCCACGACTTCTACTCTATGTGTCTGCATGTCGTCATTGTATTTATCAACAATATCCAAAAGTTGTTCCTCTTTTGCTTTCCTCTTAAATAGACCTAGTAAATGCATATCTTGAGAATGTTGTAATAGAAAGTTTTTATTATATATCTAATATTTATAAAATTGAATTTAAATTTATAATTATTTTAAATTAATAAAATAATTACATTTACTGTTGGATGATATATAATGGAGCCTCTCCATTATATATCCTTTAGTGTGTATCATATATATTTTATTACGTATTTTTTGTGACAAATGTAAGGCATTCTTATGATAGGAGTTTGATAATTTGTGATTCAAAAATTAAAATTAAAAAAAAATTTGCATAATATTACCATGAAAATTTGTGATTTAAAAATATTTCAATACGATCAAAAGAATAACATTATCACAAAAATACATAGTATTATTACAAAATGAGCAATATTATTTCAAATTTCATGCCATACAATTATGACCAATGAATATAAATGAAGCTTATATGGAATCCATTGAATTTATATTTGTAATTGTGCCAACATTTAAAATGTGATAAAAAAAAAAAAAAGGATGATTATTGTAAGACTCATAAACTTAACAAGAAGAATCTTTCATTGAAGACCCTAAGGCATCAACTAAATTAATTATTCATAAATTGATCAGAGCTATCAAAATGAGAATATTTTATGTAATGATACATCGCATGGATGAGATGACATGGGGTCGCCATTACACTTTTTAATTAACATGTGATTAAAATGAGATTTAATCATATAATTTACAAAATATCAATTAATGAGTGGAAGTACGTCATTTCAGTCATCATGTGATGTACTCGTAATATAAAATATTTTTGCTTCTAAAAATAGGCTTATGGTATAATATCAGTATAAGTGAATTGTCTTTAACACCATCTTGATCTAACTTAGAAGTTCTAAATATATTGAAAAATTACATGAATCTTGAGAAAGAAATTTATCAAAATGATGTCAAAGTTTATTTTTTAGACCTAGTGATGTGTGAAATAGATGATTAACTGATGATTAGAAAAAATATTAGAGAGAAAGAGAGTTGCCTTAAATATAAATTCTCATAGACTATTACATTATTGAGTTAAAAAAATGAATTTAACTTTTGGAGTCAAGTAGCACTACTCATTCACAAAATGGTAGTGCTAGAGGCCTCGAATTTGCCTTAATTTTTTTTTTTTTAGGCTGTGTTATTCTTTTTAGGATTTTTTTATTGATAAATCCCATTTAAAGATGTTCTAACCCAATAAGTCCATAAAGAAAATTTATAACCTAATTAGTCCTATATGTTTGTACTTTTAATTCCATGAAGTCCTTTTTTCCTAATTTTATATTTTTTTTGGGATTATTATACCCTTATATATTATGTTGATACATAACATACACAAAAAAAAAAAGGAAATACAAGTTTCTGTTTTGTTTGTTAGCATTATTCACGTTGATGATTCTGATTCAGTTAATCAATGTCAATTGTTTATGGTAGGGTTTCATTGTGGTAGGGTTTCAATGCAGTGGAGAGAAGACGACGACGAGTTTCTGTACCGTGGAAGAAAAGATGAAGACGACGGGTTTCTATCCGTCAATGTGTTCGTTTTCGTAGTTTGGTGTTTTTGTGTGCTTTGGTTCGTTACGTAATTGTTGGAAATCAGTCGTTGATCGGAGGTGGAGAACGATTACAGAATTTCTTTCTCAATGTTAATATCATTTTGTTTATGAATGCATGTTCATTTATGTGAAGGATTGCGTGCTCTGTTTTTTATTCATGTGCATTTTCTAGAATATATGTGTCACGACCCCAAACTGCCCCTAGTAGAATGGTGCCGTGATGGCCAGTAATCCGAGATTACCAAAGGCCAACTTACAAGATCACACACAATCAGAGTATACATATGGGGCTAACAAGAGCGGAAGCAATAACTTAAAATACAAGTGGTCCATAAGAGCTGTGCATAAGTCAAATGAAATGGCATACATCCTTACATAACTTTACAACTTACAAAATATACATTACATCTCAACAAAAGGGGCTTCTCAAGCCGACATAAATATAATACAGGAAGTACAAGGTTAAAACATAATCTTCACAGTTGCCGACATCCTTGATGCCGACCTAACATGCATACAAAACATCGGGCACAAAACACACCTCGGCGAAACCGACTTCTAGCTTGAAACCTACATATATACATAGAGAGGGTGAGTCTGGAAACTCAGTGAATGATACAAGTAATAAAGGGGTTAAATGAATGATTCCCGAGGTTCTTGTTAAAACAATACACATATCATAGCTTGTTCAAAACATGTACTTATAGCGTAGCTTATTCAAAACATACGTATATCATGGCTTGCATCAAAACATATACTTGGCAATACTAGTACAAAACATTCTTGGCATAACTTGTATCAAAACGTGTACTTGAGCTTTCAAAACTTGCTTACTTATCAAAACATAGGATGAACCGTATTCATCATTCTTGGCCTTACAAAACATATGTGCTACTAACGTTTTAAGTCCCCTAGCACGCACGGACTTGTGCCACTTATGCTTAAAGTCCCCTGGCACGTACGGACTTGTGCCACTTATGCTTAAAGTCCCCTGGCACGTACGGACTGACTAAAACATCATCAAAACAGAGCTTATACTTGATACATAAAACTTAAACTTGATATACCAAAATAGGGATAATCATTCATGCTTACCAAATACTTTTCAAGACAAAGCAAAGTAGAGTTTATCAGAACATTAGAACATAACTTTATTAAAAGTACCACTCACTTAGTTCTTGGGACGTCGGGGTCACAACAAAGGTCCAAGTCCTACAAACACATGGCAAGGTCCACTGAAAACACATCTCAAACAAGTCTCACATACATGCAAATGATCTCGGGAAAACATGCTGGAAGTCAAAACACTGTTTTACATGTCAGGAAGACATGCTGGGTACCAACCAGGTCTTTGCCGAGGTCCCACACCTCCTAGCCGAGGTGTGGTTACCACAGCTTCGGCGTGCGGCTGCAGGCCGAGGTTCAAACAAGACAAGTGCAAGTGATCATGCAAGGTACGCCAAGGTGAGATACGATGCTTGGCCTAAGTGTAAGGTCTAGGTAAGAATGATCTCGGAGACTACACTTCGGGAAGTGAAGTCTGGAAATCTGGGTTTCCACCCGTGAAGAACATGAAGAACATGAACATGAAGAACATGAATATGATGAATGCCAAAATCATAACTTGCTTATACAAAATCTGGGTTTTCATGCCATGAGTTCGAAAACATGGACCTGGGTACCCATACTTGAAGATCATATGAAAACAAACACAAAAACATATATCTTGGCTTGAGCTTACGGATCAAAACATGACTTTTCTTGAAGAACACTTGAATATCATTTTCTCTTTCTAAAACCGAACTTCAAAACAATGCATGGCTTACAAATCATATTCAATCATGCAATGCGATATCATGAACATAAAGAGCTACATGAGCAAATCAAGAATCTAACCTTAGAACACGAATCTAACGGTTTGATCTCTAGGAATCAAGCTTGGAAATCTACTCTTCCTCAAGAACTCTTCTCCCTCTTCTAGAGCTTCTCTCTCCTCTTCAAAACAAGAATATAACAAATGATAGGTTTCTCTCTCTCTGCCGGCTGATTTAACACTCAGCTCGGACACGTGGCAACGGCTGGTTGGTTCTCCTCAAAAAGGTGATAGATTGACAAGACAGGTGTAAGGCAAAGCGTATTCAACAAGCTTGGTGGCAAGGGCACCTCGGCAAGTGATGACATCGGCAAAAGACAAGACATCGGCAAACAAAGGACAATGACTTCGGCTAAGGACAAAACTTCGGCAAGTCAAGGAACAATGATCTCGGCTAGGAAGAACAACACTTGGCCTAGCTGTGCCACACCTTGGCCTAGATGTGCCACACCTCGGTCTAGGTCATACCATTCCTGGACAAGATCACTTGGGTTCAAGATAACATCTCGGCCTAGATAATACACACCTCGGCCTCGGCGATACACACCTCGGCCCAGATGATAATCATCTCGGCCAATATGCCAGGACAAGGGTGGAGGTCAACAAAGTGGTACCAAGATGATTCTGGACTGAAGATGACCTCGGCTTGGAAATGATCTAGGCTTAGCATGACCTAGGCTTAACACAACCTAGGCTTAACAATACAAGGGAGGAACAGAGCATACATATACACTTAGGCAAATCACATAAGCACAAAACAAGGCAAGAGTTCATGAAGGCAAATCTTAACATGGCAAATCATATAACTGCATGCAAGCATGACTAAGGCATGGAATGTGGGTCCTTACAATATGGGTAATACAAGCGCATGTTTGATGAATGAGGTTATGATTTTTTTACCAGTAATGCATGTATATTTTTGTTGTTTGAGTTTCGAATATTTAACAGAGATGCATATACAGTTGTTTGAACAAATTGATTATGGTGGATCATTGGTGAAAAGTTGCATATACTGTTATTTTGATTTTTTTTGTTAACCTCATTATTAATTAGTGTTAATCTTCATGTTATCTATAATGAAAATTTGTCATTTGTTTTATCAATCAGTGTGAATATTCACACATCCATATAATATAGAATAGTGTATATATTTTCACTGTGTTCATTGCCACTATGCAAAATGTTAAAGTTCACATCAGACCATTGCATTCAATCATATAATCACAAGCCACAATGTTTATTTAGATACAAAAATGATGTGAATATTCACTTCCTTGTTTTGTTTCATCTCTGTTTGGTTAAATAATTCAGAATATGTGAACAATGTAAATGTTCACATATCATTGGCTATAATGTGGTTATTCATTTCCTTGTTTTTGTATTTTTGTAGTAGATGGATACATTCATGTTGTTAGTGTGCTCATATGGGTGTAGTACTACTATAATAAATGTGGTGCGAGCTCTGTCTTATTCATTTTTCGTGGAGTGTGTGTGTGAAAAATGGAGCGCGTTATCTACTGATAGTGTTTCATTGTTCTATTGGCTACCTGGGATTAATAGGTGTAATTTGAACAGTGATGATGAGTTTCAAAGTATGTTCTTACTTGCCAAATCAATAAGGGTTCAACATGCAAAGGTTGTTGTCGGATTGATGTAATGTTGGAATTGCATGGGTAGTGATAATGATGAAGATGATAAAGATGAGAATGTGGGTGATGGTTTTTTTTTTTTTTTTTGGAGAGTTTGAGATTTTATGGGTTTTTTTGTTTATGAATTTCTAGTTTTTTGTATTAGAATTTTGTCATATGTATTGTCAATTAATGTTAATATTTGCACTTTTATATAATATTGAATGGTGTATATGTTTTTGTTGTGTTCATTACCATTATGCAATATTGATGATATGAATATTTAATGACCATTTTGTTTTAGACATAAACATGATGTGAATATTCACAATGCAATAAATAAATGTGAAGATTCATATTGATTATGATATGTTTGTTCATAGGTCGTACACCTAATTAATGTATAATGTGAATATTAACATTTGTAGTCAACCACAGTTTGATTTGAATATTCACAATGCAATAAATAGATGTGAAGATTCACGTTTATTCTAATATGATCATACATCTAATTAATGTATAATGTGAATATTAACATCTGCAGTCAACTACAATAAACATAAGACATAATTTGAACATTCACATTTATTGAACATAAATTAAGATGTAAACATTCACACAAACTTCAACATAAGAAAACAGATGTGAATGTTCACAGTTTATATTGTTTAGCACACGCAACACATCAACACCAAATATACCATTAAAACACATAAGTATGTGAGAAGTATATCATTGATTTATATATGTTGTCAAGTGTTTTCAACTGTAAGTTATCAAAGTTACCAAAAAAAAAAAAAAACTAGCACTGTATTTTGGTATAGCTAGTGAATGGTGGACAACCACAACTATCGAACAATGAAGTTTGCCTCAAGTAGTCCAGCTGAAAATCCAAGAACTTGGTGCTTCTCATCAGTTTTACTAAGCCTGTAATGTTTGATCGATAATTGAAATGTCGCATGTCGATGTGGGTGTTGCTCTCTAGAGGCATGCTCTCTTCTTTGATATGATACTCCTCTCTCTTCCTTTTTGTTCAAAATTTAGATACAACATCTGTTACATGGGCATACACAAATAGTGAGTGTTTGTATGAACATTAAATTTGATTTCAATAGAATTGGTACGATAGGCATGTACATTGACATCAGCACATCATTAATCAGTGTGGATGTTCACATTCAACGATATTCATATAAACAAAAGCAACAAAGTGCTATTTAAGTGACAAACATAGCAATGTGAACATTCACATCATTGGAGATGTGAATATTCACATTATTACTAGGGTATAAATAGTAGTGGTCACACCGAATGTTAATATTTACACATCCATATAATATTAGTTATGTCTATGTGTATAGAAGAGAATGTTAAAGTTCACATCAACATTTGGTTACAACAATTCACAGTAAGACAATGATTATATGTACACATTTATAAGCAAATAGCACCAATGTGAATATTCATAGTGGCTATAAATAGCCAAACAACATGACAGCATCACCCATTCATTACCCACAAACCACATATTTTCAGTGTACACAATTGTGACGTGAATAATAAGTGAACCAATATGAACAACATTAATGCTCATAATGTCATGGTTCACATCAAAATCGAACTATAAGTAGAAGAAACATTTTTATTTGAGGATTTGCTTGACACAATATTCACAATCATGTAACAAATTTATTCAGGACATTTCCCATGTGAATGTTGACATCATTCCAACAACAACAACAACAATGTCCGAAGCAACAATAATTTTCTGTTTTCTAGGAAAGCAACAAATTTGGGAGTTTACATAATTTCAACAATGCCAACAACAACAAAAAGAGGGAAAATAACAACAAAATCGTGAACAACAAGGACCAAAACTAATAATGGCAACATGTGAAAAAATTTGCATTAAGATTAAAAAAAAAAATGTAATTTGATTACACAAAAAAGGGGAAAAAAGGTGCTTACATTTGGTCTCTATGTTGAGTTGATACACTCTGATATATACAAATATTCACAGCGTTGTTTCTTCTGTGTTGGAGTATGGTTCTAGTAGCCGACAACGCTTCGATAACGGTGGAATGGTTGGAGAACGGAAAGACACAAACGGTGGGTCGACCCGCCACATGTTGACATTGTTGCTAGTATTTGCATGTGGGTTTTCTTCTTTGACATGGTGCTCATCTCTTTTTCTCTTTGAGGTTTTCTTCTGTGCAATATTTGCAAAATAAAGCATAAAAAAAAAAAAATTAAGACAAGGCTTATGTGATTAAAATAGTGGCACAAATGTAAACATTCACAGCATTGGCATAGATGTGAATGTTCACAGTTGTGTGCATGGGTGTGAATGTCTACAATTATGTGCATGGATGTGAATATCTACATCTATTTATCTACATCTGTTCATGGATGTGGATGTTCACTGTGTCAACAAAAACACAATGTGCATAGTGTGTGTGTGCGTGTGTGTAAAAATCAATGTGAATGTTCACATCTTTCAACAACAACAACAATAACATCTGAAACAATTTGATTGGCCCAACATTTTTTAATCCATGTGAATGTTCACATCTTTCAACAACAACAACAACTGAAATAATTTGTGTGTCCAACAATTTTCAATTTCATGTGAATGTTTATATCTTTCAACAATAACAACAATAACATCTGAAATAATCTAATTGGTCCAACATTTTTCAATCCTTATGAATGTTCACATCTTTCAACAACAACAACAACAACAATTGAAACAATTTGCTTGCCCAACAATTTTCAATTCCATGTGAATATTCACATCTTTTAACAACAACAATAATAACATCTGAAATAATTTGATTGGCTCAACATCTTTCAATCCATGTGAATGTTCATATCTTTCAACAACAACAACTAAAACAATTTGCTTGCCCAACAATTTTCAATTTCATGCGAATATTCACATCTTTCAACAACAACAACAATAACATTTGAAATAATTTGATTGGCCCAACATCTTTCAATCCATTTGAATGTTCATAGATTTAAACACAACATAATGGCAACTGTAATGTTTTTGGGTGAAAAAACCCATATAATTGGGGATAGGGATTGAGGGTTGAAATTAACGATTAGGGCATGAACAATAACAATATGAAGTTCCATATATTGTATGAATAGAAACAGAGGATATTGGTGAAAGTTCACAATGTTGTTTGTTGAAGAAGAGATTTAGGGTTTGCATACAAGAATGATTAGATTACTTACGTTTTTTGTCCATTTCGATGGTTGCGTTGTCACAAATGGTTGTCGATGGTAATTTTGATGAAGATAGAACTTACAAGTGTTCAACAATGGTGATTTCCATGATTTTGGCGACTGCCGATGTAGGGATGACGAAGAAGACAATGCGACAATGCGATAAGGAGAGTCTTCTGAGCATTGAGACGATATGGAATACGGTTTTGGATTTTTGGAATAGTGGAGATATTGTATATGATTTTCTGCAAGAAGAGAGGGGAAGAGAGAGATGACTATTTGATTCAAAGGATAGGCGCGTGTTTGTTTGAGGGTCATTTGGTTTTTTAGTATGAAATATATAGCGACCCCGGTCTTTTCCCATTTGATTATTGTATTCGGACTTATGTTCCGTAGATTCCCTTATTGTTGTCATCCTTTAGGTCTATTTGATTGAGTTTTAGGATGTGTTGGGCGTGTTTGGAGCAGGTTGGTTGAGCTTATGAACCAAGCCCAGTTGCCCAAAATTTTGCTTGTCCGCTCGAGCGGGGGTTTGGCCGCTCGAGCGGGGAATACAACCTTTCAGTATTTCCTGTGTTGTGTTGGCCGCTCGAGCGGGATTGGCGCCGGCGGAGTTCTGTAATGTGCCGCTCGGCGGGAGTTGGACGCCGGCGGGGAGCTCAGATCTAAAGTCTTGAGAGTGTGCATCCGCCGCCGAAAGGAGATCATTATAAAATGGCGAGATCCGACTTTTTGGACCATTTTTCATCTCTCTCTTGATTCTAAAACCCTAAAACCGTTTTCTCTCTCTCCCTACATACCTTCTCTTTTAGGTTTGATCTACTTAGAGTGAGTTTCTAACCTAGATCCTTTATTAAAAAGATAGAGTGAGTCGAGGGCTTCGTTTTAATCTGAACAATTCTTGGTTTGGAGCACTTTGGATTTTGGATCATCATCTCTATCTTCTCCATTCGAGTTCTTTGCTTCGAGGTAGGGATTTCCTACTCCATGTTATACGTTTTGTTCTAAGTTTTAGTATTTTGATATGTTTGGGGCAGTTGGGTAATTTTGGTAGAAACCCTAGGGGTTAAAATAAATTAATTTGTATAATTAATTTTGGGAAGACTGTGAAATTGGGTAAATTCATGAAATTGGGGAAATTAGTGATTAATGATGTAATTGGGTAGTTTAAATAGTTGCCTATGAGAATGTTAAATTTACATTTGTCGATATATTTATTTCTTGTTTAGAAATAACTGTTTTGGGCTATCGGTGGAGGATAGCTATGATTGTTGTAGATATTGCATGTGGATTAGGGATAACTGAAACTAATCATTGGTTAAGTCATTAATCTTATTTGTTGAATTAATCTGAGACATTATGTGTGTTGATTGTGTGTTGTATATGTTATGTGTTTACATACATTATTTTGTGTGGGAGGAGATAGGGGATGTACTCACGGTTTAGGGAAGATAGGGGATGGACCTCTAAACCGGATATTGTTTGGGAGGAGATAGGGATGGACTCCATTAGCATCACTTTTATGTGTGCTTATTTATATTGAAGTGTTTTATTGTTTGGGAGGAGATAGGGATGGACTCCATTAGCATCACTTTTATGTGTGCTTTTTAATATTGAAGTGATTTATTGATACAACACTAAAATGTGTATCAAACAGAATGAAGTGTTTTGATATGAGCTTGAGTCTCATTTGTATTGTTGATATTGGAAGTAGTGTGAATATGATATATAGTTCATCTTTGTTGTATGTTTGGCGTGTTACGAGCCATATTGATAATAATGGGAAATGAAACGAGTCTTAGACATTAGTGTCATCGGACTGTTTATTGATTTAGTAGAGTGTCTTGGTTAAACATCTATTGAACGCTATTGCTTTATTCAATGCTTATATGTGGTTTAGTATATTTCTACTGGGCTGTGGCTCACCCTATAAGGGAACATCATTTTCAGGTTCAGGTGATAAGCTGCCTCCAAGGACTTAGCTTGAGAGGATTTGGACTCGAAGACTTGTCTTTAGTTTATCTATTATATTTGAGATTGCATGTAAACATTCAAGCCAAGGGTTTAATTTGTAATTGAGTTAGAACTCATATTTTTGTGTCCAAGTGTTGGCTTGGAAAGATGTAAGCCCGTAGGGCATTTACTTTGATGTTACATGTAATGCTTTTATTTAGTAATACTCTGATGAATGGGATAATATATTATTTTCTTTTAAATACTGTATGTCAGTGATATTTATATAATGGGTTTTTTTTTGAGGGCGTTACAACTTGGTATCAGAGCGTACCGGGTTTGAATACTTTGGGTACGTGGGAAGTGATTAGTATCACATTGGGTTCGTCTCGTTTGATAGAGACTTAGTGTACTGTTGTATGCTTATTTGATAACATGTTTATGTGATTATGTGGGTATGGAACGTTGTTTCTGGGATAATGATTGGACCCTTGAGTTTCTAGTAGTCTTGTTGGAAAGGCACTTGATCACTGCTGCTTTCAACCGGAACTATAGTAACACTTTGGGACTATCATTATCCGGGAATGAAATTCGTAGGTGCTTATGTGATTATGTGCTTACGTGGAATGAATTATTGTTGTCCAATGCATTAGGACGAGAGTGTTTAGCTTCGGCACATTTATTAATGTGCTAACGTCTTTGTTTCTTGTATTAGGATGTCAGGACGAGGACGAGGACGCGGTAGGCGTGGTAGGCCGGGTAGGCAGGAAGTGCCTGTGCCAGAGGAGATTCCAATAGTCTGGAGATTCGGCGATCTGCAGGAGGGTGTTGGTCAGGCCAATGTGGCCGAGCCAGTAGGCCAGCAGGCTATGGGCGCTTTAGCCCGAGAGATAGCAGGGGCATTCAGGGAATCAGTTGGCATTCTGAGGGCTGCGAACCCAGCCCAAGTTGTTGTTGCAGATGCTGGACCTTCTTTTCTGAAGAGGGAGTTCTTCCGGTCCAATCCGGACGAATTTTTAGGTGATCCTAAAGAGCCGCTTAAGGCAGATGAATGGCTCGAACAGACAACGAAGACATTTGAGATGCTTGGCATCGAAGATGAGGGGTTGAAAGTGACCTTGGCATCGATCCAACTGAAGGGAGATGCGGGTCAGTGGTGGAAGTTCACTAAGGGTCGCATAGGAGCTACGTGGGAGGCTTTTGTGAATGCTTTCCAGGAGAGATTTTTATCTCCGTGATCGAGGGAGAAGCCGAGAGACCGGGCTTAAGCGATCGAAGTTCTTCATGGCGAGTTTGAGGCTGCATTCACTAGTTTGTCCAGGTTTGCACCTGAGTTAGTGGTGTCCGAGGAACGCCGTTGCATTAAGTTTGAGAAGAAATTGAGGCGCGGCCTCAAGTTGAGAATTGTTGGGTCTATGGTTCGTGATTATGGGCGTCTGGTTGATGCTGCAGCCCATACGAAGATTATGATGCAGGAAGAGGAGGAAGGGCAGAAAGGCTCCAAGAGGAGTCAGGATGGCCAGGGTGATGGCAAGAGGCAGAGAGGTTTTACACCTCAGCAGTCTCAGGGTAGCTTTTCTAGATCCACTTTTCCTGTGCTGAGTGCTAGTTCGGGGAAAGGCAGCCAGGGAGACATTACTTGTTACAAGTGTGGCCAGCTGGGCCACAAGTCTCCAGTTTGTCCTCAGAGGGGAGGAGGGCAGAGAACAGCATCTTCTTCGGCTTGATCTCAGAGCCGGAGTCAGGGTAGAGGCCAGCCGCTCACTTGTTTTCAGTGCGGTCAGGCAGGGCACATGAAGAGATATTGCCCGCAGTTGGGAGGCACACCTAGTGCATCAGGTTTGAGGTAGACTCAAGGTCAACAGCCAGCTCAGTCGGTTCAGGCCTCGAGGGCCAATCAGGGGGCTTCATCGTCCCAAACTGTGCAGCAGTCGTATGCTCCTAGGGGTGAGCAGGTTGATCAGAGGTCATTTGGGCGCGTGTATGCTGTTACCGCGCAGGATTTGGTATCGGCTCCATCGGTTGTGAGAGGTACCTTCTTGTTTTGCAACTCGGTTGCTAATGTTTTGATTGATACGGGTGCATCTCATTCCTTTGTGTCTGCTGCATTTGCATCTGTTTTGGAGTTGGAGTTAGCACAGTTAGCGTCTCCTATTTGTGTAGTGTCACCTCTTGGAGGTGAATTGATCTTGAAACAAGGTGTTAGGGGTTGTGATATAGAGGTCGATGATCATAGAATCCCATTTTCTTTTGTAGTTTTACCTATGAAAGGCTTTGATGTTATTTTGGGTATGGACTGGTTATCGTTATACCGGGCAGTTATTGATTGCTACCGTCAGAGGGTCACTTGTTGTACCGTTAGCGGTGAGTGTTTCCATTTTCTGGGGGACCGGGTTGGTAGTGTTTTACCATCGGAATATATTTCACGAGGGCGGAGTGAGTTTAGTGGTCTACTTGCTAATCTTTCGATTAGTGAGGTTGATGAGGTTCCGATTGTGTTGCCAAGGGTGGTTTGTGAGTACCTGGACGTCTTCCCCGAAGATCTTGTTGGTTTGCCACCGCATCGAGAGATTGAGTTCTCTATTGACCTAGTGCCCGGTACGGCACCAATTTCTATGGCACCTTATCGTTTTGCCCCAGCCGAGTTAGTTGAGTTGAAGATTCAGCTCCAGGAGTTGTTAGATAAGGGCTATATCCGTCCTAGTGTTTCACCGTGGGGAGCGCCAGCCCTTTTTGTTAAAAAGAAAGGTGGTGCTTTGAGACTTTGTATAGACTACCGAAAGTTGAATCGGGTGACGGTTAAGAATAAGTACCCTATGCCTCGTATAGATGATCTGTTTGACCAGTTGAAGGGTTCCCGTTGTTTCTCTAAGATAGACCTGAGATCGGGTTATCATCAGTTGAGAGTCAGGGAGGAGGATATTCCGAAGACGGCATTCCGTACGCGGTATGGCCACTATGAGTTTCTGGTGATGCCATTTGGGCTCACCAATGCACCTGCTGTATTTATGGATTTGATGAACCGGATATTCCGGAAATTTTTAGATCGTTTTGTAGTCGTCTTCGTGGACGACATTCTTATTTATTCACCTTCAGAGAAGGAGCACAAGGAACACTTGAGAGTGGTGCTTGAGTTACTTAGAGCCCATAAGCTTTATGCTAAGTTTGGGAAGTGTGAGTTCTAGCTAGAGGAGGTGAAATTCTTAGGCCATGTCGTTTCTGGGGAAGGGGTGTCAGTTGATACATCTAAGACGGAGGCAGTGCAAGACTGGGCACAGCCTAAGAGTGTGTTTGAGATCCGTAGTTTTCTGGGATTTGCTGGGTATTATCGCCGATTTGTGAAAGATTTCTCCAGGTTAGCTTCGCCTTTGACTAGATTGACTCGGAAGGGAGTTAAATTTGTATGGAGTGAGACTTGTGAACAAATAAGCCAGAGTTGAAAGTTAGATCGACCACCGCCCAAAGATATTGATTATTCCGGAGAGAGGGTTGGGTTATGCAGTCTATTGTGATGCCTCACGAGAGGGTCTGGGTTGTGTGTTAATGCAAGAAGGGAAAGTGGTTGCCTATGGTTCACGTCAGTTGAAAATTCACGAGAAGAATTACCCTACGCATGATTTAGAGTTAGCAGCTGTGATATTTGCCTTGAAGATTTAGAGGCATTATCTTTATGGTGAGAAGTTCGAGGTATTCTCGGATCATAAGAGTCTGAAATATCTGTTTACACAGAAAGACTTGAATTTAAGGCAGAGGAGGTGGATGGAGTTTATGGAGGATTATGACTTCGAGTTACATTATCATCCGGGGAAGGCCAATGTTGTGGCCGATGCCCTTAGCAGGAAATCTGTTAGTGACGTTGCTAGTATAGCCATCCGGGAGTGGGAGATGTTGGGTGCACTTGGAGAGTTCGATTTGCTTCTAGGTGAATCAATTGAGACTGCGGTATTGTTTTCTGTTGTTGCACAGCCTACACTTGTGACTCGAGTGTTAGAGGCTCAGAGAGGTGACCATGAGGTAGAATCCCTCCGTGAGAAGATTTCCGGTGGGAAGGTTGAGAAGGGTTTGACGGTGTATCCTGACATGAGTGTGGGATACCGAGACCGTCTGTTTGTGCCGGAGTCTTGCCGAGAGGAGGTACTCCGAGAGTTTCATCATTCGCGCCTTGCGGTGCATCCAAGAGGTACTAAGATGTATCGGGATTTGGGGCGCCAGTTTTGGTGGAGGGGTATGAAGAGAGATGTGGCAGCTTTCGTGTCTAAGTGCCTTACTTGTCAGCAAGTGAAGGTCGAACATCAGAGGCCAGCGGGTTTGTTGCAACCCTTGCCTATTGCCGAGTGGAAGTGGGAGCATGTCACTATGGACTTCGTTGTAGGTCTTCCAAGGACTCAGCGGGGTAGTGATGCTATTTGGGTGGTTGTAGATCAGTTGACTAAGTCGGCGCACTTCATTCCTATGCGCGTGAGAGATTCGGTAGATCATCTTGCCGAACTGTACATTCGGGACATAGTGAGGTTGCACGGGGTCCCAGTGACGATTGTCTCAGATAGAGATCCCCGTTTTACTGCTAGGTTGTGGCAGAGTTTGCAGAGTGCCTTAGGCACTAAGTTGACCTTTAGCACGGCTTATCATCCTCGGTGACCAGGCGGTCAAAGCGTACTATTCAGATCCTTGAAGATATGCTTCGGTGTTGTGTCCTGGACTTTAGTGGGTCGTGGAGAGGCACTTGCCATTAGTGGAGTTTGCCTACAACAGCTTTCGATAGTATTGGTATGGCACCGTTTGAGGCCTTGTATGGCCGACCGTGTAGATCTCCAGTTTGTTGGGCCGAGGTGGGTGATGCACCTCTATTGGGTCCGGAGTTGGTGAGGGAAACGACGGAGAAAGTTGAGCTTATCCGTAAGAGACTTGCTACAGCCCAGAGTCGTCAGAAATCTTATGCCGACCATAGGAGGAGACCTTTAATGTTTGAGGTGGGTGATCATGTCTTTCTGAAGATATCACCTAGACGGGGATTGATGAGGTTTGGGAAGAGCGGAAAGTTGTCCCCTAGGTTCATTGGTCCTTTTGAGATCCTTGAGAGGATTGGCGAGGCTGCTTATCGTTTAGCTTTGCCACCGCAGTTGTCCGGAGTACATGACGTGTTTCATGTGAGTATGCTTCGGAAGTATGAGCCGGATCCATCACATGTGTTGGATTGGACTGACTTAGTGGTTGACGAGGATGTCTCGTATGAGGAGAGACCAATTCGAGTCTTGGATAGACGGGACCAAGTTTTGCGAGGCAAGACCATTCCTTTAGTAAAGGTTTTGTGGAAACATCACGGGGTGGAGGAAGCCACTTGGGAACGTGAGTTAGAAGTCCGTGAGAAATATCCGGACATGTTTATTGATATGTAATCTTATATCTAGATTTTGTAATATTGTTGAACTTAAGAGCTTTTCTATATATGTCTTAAGTTGTAAAACATTGAGAATATTTTGGTTTAATGTTAATAATTTGGAACTTGCCTTGTAAGGGAAGTTTAGTATAACATTCATTATGTTGAATATATTGAATTCGAGTTCTATCATGAAATTGAATATGATATTGAAACTGTTGTGATTGAAAGGAAAAATGCATAATATTGTTACAAGTTGTAATATATGTTATTTTGTATACATATTGTGAGATGCCTCTTGATAAGAGATGAAGTGACCAATATTGGGTCAAGTTGTTTATCATTGTTATAACATATCATTGGGAATTGAAAAAAAAAAAAAAAAAACTTGTTTTTACAAACTTATGCTTAATTTCGGGGACGAAATTCTTTTAAGGGGGGAGGTTATAGCGACCCCGATCTTTTTCCATTTGATTATTGTATTCGGACTTATGTTCCGTAGATTCCCTTATTGTTGTCATCCTTTAGGTCTATTTGATTGAGTTTTAGGATGTGTTGAGCGTGTTTGGAGCAGATTGGTTGAGCTTAGGAACCAAGCCCAGTTGCCCAAAATTTTGCTTGTCCGCCGAAAGGGTTTGGCCGCCGAGAATACAACCTTTTGGTATTTCCGGTGTTGTGTTGGCGCTCGGCGGAGTTCAGTGTGCCGCTCGGCGAGTTGGACGCTCGAGCGAGGAGCCTGTATGCGAAAGTGCTGAGAGTGTGCATCCGCCGCTCGAGTGGGGGTTTGGCCGCTCGAGCGAGGAGACTGTTATAAAATGGCGAGATCCGACTTTTTGGACCATTTTTCATCTCTCTCTTGATTCTAAAACCCTAAAACCGTTTTCTCTCTCTCTCTACATACCTTCTCTTTTAGGTTTGATCTACTTAGAGTGAGTTTCTAACCTAGATCCTTTATTAAAAAGATAGAGTGAGTCGAGGGCTTCGTTTTAATCTGAACAATTCTTGGTTTGGAGCACTTTGGATTTTGGATCATCATCTCTATCTTCTCCATTCGAGTTCTTTGCTTCGAGGTAGGGATTTCCTACTCCATGTTATACGTTTTGTTCTAAGTTTTAGTATTTTGATATGTTTGGGGCAGTTGGGTAATTTTGGTAGAAACCCTAGGGGTTAAAATAAATTAATTTGTATAATTAATTTTGGGAAGACTGTGAAATTGGGTAAATTCATGAAATTGGGGAAATTAGTGATTAATGATGTAATTGGGTAGTTTAAATACTTGCCTATGAGAATGTTAAATTTACATTTGTCGATATATTTATTTCTTGTTTAGAAATAACTGTTTTGGGCTATCGGTGGAGGATAGCTATGATTGTTGTAGATATTGCATGTGGATTAGGGATAACTGAAACTAATCATTGGTTAAGTCATTAATCTTGACTGTTGAATTAATACAGACATTATGTGTGTTGATTGTGTGTTGTATATGTTATGTGTTTACATACATTATTTTGTGTGGGAGGAGATAGGGGATGTACTCCACGGTTTAGGGGAAGATAGGGGATGGACCTCTAAACCGGATATTGTTTGGGAGGAGATAGGGGATGGACTCCATTAGCATCACTTTTATGTGTGCTTATTTATATTGAAGTGTTTTATTGTTTGGGAGGAGATAGGGGATGGACTCCATTAGCATCACTTTTATGTGTGCTTTTTAATATTGAAGTGATTTATTGATACAACACTAAAATGTGTATCAAACAGAAGTATGAAGTGTTTTGATATGAGCTTGAGTCTCATTTGTATTGTTGATATTGGAAGTAGTGTGAATATGATATATAGTTCACTGTTGTATGTTTGGCCAGGTTCTGAGCCATATTGATAATAATGGGAAATGAAACGAGTCTTAGACATTAGTGTCATCGGACTGTTTATTGATTTCGTAGAGTGTCTTGGTTAAACATCTATTGAACGCTATTGCTTTATTCAATGCTTATATGTGGTTTAGTATATTTCTACTGGGCTGTGGCTCACCCTATAAGGGAACATCATTTTCAGGTTCAGGTGATAAGCTGCCTCCAAGGACTTAGCTTGAGAGGATTTGGACTCAAAGACTTGTCTTTAGTTTATCTATTATATTTGAGATTGCATGTAAACATTCAAGCCAAGGGTTTAATTTGTAATTGAGTTAGAACTCATATTTTTGTGTCCAAGTGTTGACTTGGAAAGATGTAAGCCCGTAGGGCATTTACTTTGATGTTACATGTAATGCTTTTATTTAGTAATACTATGATGAATGGGATAATATATTGTTTTCTTTTAAATACTACATGTCAGTGATATTTATATAATGGGTTTTGTTTTAGGGCGTTACAAAATAGGACCTAGTGGAATATTACAAAACACTATGGGTCTAATGGAATAGGACTCTTAGAGAGTGGATTTACTAAAAAAGCTCCCTTTTTTTTTTATTATTATTTTTAAGGGTGCTTATGTGTAGAGATGTGCCAAAAAATTAGACATTCCACACAAACTCATCGTACAAAATTATATGAAATTATCAAAATTTAACCAACAGCCTAGCTGATCATAACCACCTTAAAAAAAAAAAAAAAAAAAAAAAAAAAAAACAACAACAACAACAACAACTCAGCCTATGTGATTTGATAAGGTGAGTGAGTTGGGTTTGACTGAGTTGGTGCGAGATGTCTAGTTTTTTAGCACACCCCTACACATAACCACCCTTGCAAAAAGAAAAGAAAAGAAAAGAGAGGGAAACAAAAAAATTAAAAAAAAAATGAAATTTGAGGAAAATTCGAGCCCTCGAACATTATTGTTCACAAAATATATTACATCTTGGCTTTTCAAGATTACTTTAATATTTGAATTAAACCTATCTAAAATCTAAACTTTGAACTACAAAGCGGTTTACTTTATGATCATTAAAAAAATTAAAATTTTATTTTTGCCTCTCAAATTATCATTAAAGAATCAATTTATTTTTTTTGATAATATTAATTTTATATTAATTTTTTTATATATTTAAGAGTGTAATTGATGTTTTGGAAATCATTTTAGGGGTAAAATGAAATGTTGATACTCGGTCAACAACTTCTATTTGATTATAGATGGCAATTAAAGGCAGAGATAAATTTGATAACAAAATGAATAGTTTAGATATAAAATCGATCTTGTCAAAAGAACGTGGATTGAATTGATTTTTGAGTAGTCATAGTTTGGGGGATAAAATAATTTTTAAAAAAAAATCTTTCAATTTTGTTGGTGGAGGAACCAAAACAGACAACATGCTATAGTTTGATTTCGTCAATTTGGTGCAGAGAAATGATTAAAATGAAATTTTAAAAAGCTTTATAAAAACTTGTAAAATTTCACATTGAAAATAAATGAGTAAAAAAAATAAAAATTGTTCTATAAATGCCTAATTTTTATTATAAAACATATAATATCAATCACTTATCATCTAATATATAAATACTTTAAAATATAAAAGTATTTAAACATAATATTTTGGGTAGATTACACCTTGCACGCTTGCACTTTACACAAAATCTCACTTTAGTCCCTGCACATCAAATTGTGACACTTAACCCCTGTATTTTTGGTCAAGTGTCACATTGGCTCTTCTGTTAATAGTGAGGCTAACATAAGTTATCCTTTAGGGAGTTAAGTATCACAATTTTAATATGTAGGGACTAAAGTGAGATTTTGTATAAAGTGTAGGGGTGCAAAGTGTAATTTATCCTCACATGTTTTTCATGGGACTAGCCTCTATTAACAATGAGGCTAACAGAAGGGCCAAAGTGATACTTGACCAAACGTGCAGGGGTTAAGTGTCACAATTTGATGTGCAGGGGCCAAAGTGGGATTTGATGTAAAATGTAGGGGTGTAAAGTGTAATTTACCCTAATATTTTGGGTAGTTAAATATTTATTAAAAAAATAGATCAAAAATCAAAATTTCAATCCCTTGAACAATTAGTTCTATTCTATCAATTTTTTCTACGTCCCCACTTTAACCTAATCCAGTGACGACTACGTTATAATCAAAAGAGAAAATGGCACGTACCATGTTACTCAAAACGTTATAAAGTCACTGCAAGACTTTTTCCAACTCTTCAATTTCTATGGTCCACTCCACCTCACAGACAGAACATTAAAATTTATTTTTACAATTTTTTGTAAAATACTATTTGCACCTTCAAAAAGATTTATGATGCGCTATTTCACTCGTTGACGCCTTTGCCAAAATAAAAATTAGAATTAATTACATTTTTTCATTTATGTGTTTGGTTTAAATTTTATTTTAACTTTTATAATTTTAAATTAAATAATTTGTTCCTATACTTTAACCAATTCTTGGATATTGTAAAGGCCTCAATTATAATAAAAGATAATAAAAGGCCTCAATTAGATGATTTTAGGTTAATTACTCACAAGTCCTGTTATAAAGACATATATATCATTAAGTCTCACAAGTGTTTGTATAAATTAAAAAGTCCTAATAGTTGGATTTAAATAAATCTGCTATTAAAACTAACAATTAATGATGATTTTCTAAATCTATCACTAAAAAATGACACTAGTGACTTTTTATGTGACGATTTTCTAAATCTATTGCTAAAAAATGATAATTAATAAATTTTTTTTTGTGATGAATTTTTTAAATTATTACTAAAAACTAATTAGTGACACTTTTTATGAAAATGTCGCTAAAAAAATAAAAAATAAGATTTTGCGATAATAATTAAAAGTGAACAGGATTTTTTTAATGCACCAAAAAATCAAAAAGGACTTATTGGTGCACTCATCTTCTAATTGGACTTTTTAGTCAATTCTGGGTAATTCTATTTTCGCACACTAATTATGTAAAACTCAAGTTATGTATGGAATTGTTTTTAGATTGATTAATAATTAAAATAAATTGTATAGGTAATTTAGTAATTTTGAGAATTAGGTTATCAACCCTTTAAAAAATATATATAAAATAAAAAGAGGGGGTTTTCACATTATGTTGTATGATAATTTTACAGAGGGTTCAATGGAGGCTGCGATAGGAATTGAGTGATATTTTGATGCACCCATTCACTGAGGTAAGATCCTTCTTGTGTCACTAGTTATTAATTTTTTATTGATAAATAAAAAAACACTCGAAGCTTTATGTAAACCTGCATGTGCCTACTTGGTTTTGTGAGCTTGGTGAGTGGTGCAATATGTGGAGTGTAGGTTGGGTAAAGAGTAGAAACAGTGGAGCAGTTTGTGTGGGTGTCGTTTGACATTTGAGTTTTGTACATTAGGTAAGGTGTATTTGGCTATTAAATTGGGTGGATTGATTTGGTGTTACTTGGATTTTAAGCACTGCATATACAAAGTGGGACCTTGTTGATGTGTGAAAGACATAAAAATATTAATTTATTTGAAGTTTATTTATTAGGTTTGTGTGATTGAAGTGATGGAGCTGAGTGTTTGGAGTTAGTATGGTGGAATATTATTTTAACTGTTTGAGGTAAGTAACCCCTTATCACTGCTGATTCATTTTTATTTCTATTGAATCGTTTGAAATTATAAATATTTATTTATAACCTTCTTGTTCTCTTACAATAAAATATGGGTCAAGTATAAAACAACATTGGATATTATTATGAAATTTATTTGAATATTTTGTGAAACTATTATGAAATTGTACCAAATGTTTATTTTGAAAATATTGAATATTTTATTTAAAAGTTGTGTATTGTTTGAATTTTGAACATCACTCTAGTCTGACTATGATTTGGACCTTAGCCCATGAGGGTTATTTATTGGCACAGAAACTAGTTTCTTTTGGGGCTTCACCACCGGCCTAGGTGTGGTTCTGGATCTTGTCATGGGCTAAGTGACCGTAGTCATCGAAACTTGAGTTTTATGAATCGAATTATTGAACCATATGAATATCGAACCATCAATTTGAATAACGAAATTTTTTCAAATTATCTCATTGTCTTTTCAATTAAAATTTTTGCTACACTATTTATTTTCAGCTATGAAACCATCTTACAAAATAATTGTTCATTTATTGAATTGTAGCAAAAATATATTTATTGGTGATCGACTATTTTTTATTTTTTTTTTTTGTATACTTGATCCAGCTATCAGTGATGGTTAGTTACTTGCTAGGTTGTCTAGCTTACCCTTATTTGATTTTTTTTTCCAGATTCTGAGGAGTAGAGCTACGCTGGTTTTGTACTTGTGGGAGTGCCAAGAGTAGGACTATGATTTTAAGTTACTATTTTGTCAGTGGATTATATTAGTGGACTTGGTGGACAATTTCATGCGATAAGAATTATTTATTTTTATGGATTTTGGCATTATGATAATTAAATATTTAATTTGAGTATTTTATATTATTGGTTTATTTGATTGGACTCTTAGCCATGCATGCTCACTTAGATGAGTGTGCGGCGTTATCACGGGACTTGGGGCGTGACAAATTCCCCTCAGTGCTCACACTTGATGAACACTTCCTCACTTCCTCAGTACACATAACAAAATAATAATAATAATAATAATAATAATAACAATAATAATAATAATTTAGTGCACATCTTTTTATTTCAATGATACCCTCATTTTCAATTTCAAAACCGTAATTTTATTTCCATCCACCCTTTCTTGCCGTTGCAACCACTATCCATTGCCACCAGCGCCACCACTCCCAGTTCATCCATTTCCATCATATACCTCCACAATCAACCTCAAAAGTGGGTGATTCACAACGGGAAGCTTGTGGGAGTGCATAATTCATGGCGGAAAGTGGTCACAGGTGGAGGGGAAAATAGGCAATTGGAGGGGATGGTGGAGAAGAGAGGTGACGCTAGATAGAGGATGGTTGTGGTGTTTTAGAATTAGGGTTTGGGTGGAAGAAGATAAGGGTCACTGGGTCTATAAAATAGATCTAAAAAGCGGATTTGTATATAATTTTTCATTTTAAATTACAAGTATAAAAAAAAATTAAAAAATTAAAAAATTAAAAAAAAAAGAGGTGGATTCCCTTCGGTTCACAATCTGGACGGAAAGGCACTGTTTGGGCCTATGGAGTCCATACTACAGGTCCCGTTTCGATAACTCAAACCGTTTGTTTTGTCGGACACTTTGTGTATATCATCTACACAAAAATCAGGTTGATAGATAAGCATGACTTATTCAATTTATCGAGTTTGTCAAAAAAAAACTGAATGGTCTATTTTTTAAAATATAATTGTCATTCATTTTTTAAATTAAATAAGTTACGATTATCTGTTCAATCAAATTTTTGTGTGAATGATGTACAACAAATGCCCAAGAAAATAAACAGTTTATATCATTGAAATGGACCTCGTGGACCGTGATAAATGCCACGGGCCCGAACAGTGCCCTCTAGCCCAGATTCTAGACTAGAGGTAGTGATGGCCATAGGTTAGGTTTGGGGCAGGTTTGTAATCCCCTGCCTTCACCTCGTATCATATCGGGGGTCAAACAAATCGGGTTTGTGTCAAACGGGGTAGGTTAAATTTAAAATTTTAAAAATGTAAATAATAATAAAATTTATAGATAATATAATATATTATGAAGTGATTTATAATTAATGAAGGTTAAAAGATTTAAGATGATAAGTATAAGTAAATGAGTAAAAATGAATACGAATGTAATATTTTGAGTTTTAATTTTATCATATCGTTGACACTATATTTTATTTTTTTTTGTCTATTTTGGCCTGCCAATAGGCCAAATTTAATCTAATTAGTTATGGCCTGTCAATTATGGTCAAATCCAATTTTATTTATTGTGGCTTGTTGATCATGACCAAATCTAATCTCATTTATTGTGACATGTCAATTTTGACATGTCAATTCAGACCATAAATTATCATTTTAAAAATTTTTACCATATTATCAGTTGCGATTCGGACCTCGAATTCGGAGGCCCCGAATCCCCCGAAATTTTTTTTTTTTTTTTTTTTTCAGCAGATGAACGAAGAAGAAGACGGAGGGGGAGGGGGAGGGGGAGGGAGGAGGAGGAGGAAGGAGGAGGAGTGGACTGGAGGGGGCCATACCAGTGGGAGGAGGCGGAGGTGGGGCCGGAGGCGACGGCGGTGGTGCTGCGACGATCGGGGCCGGGCAGCGACGACCGGCGCTGGGCCGACGACGGCGGTGGTGAGACGACGGCGAACCACCTCTCCTCTCTCTCTCTCTCTCTCTCTCTGGTTCAAATTTAAAATGGAAGAAGAAGAAGGAAAAAAAAAAAACCTAATGCCCAAAACGACGTCGTTTTGGGCATTAGGGGGATTCGGGGCTGAAAAATTCGAGGTCCAAATCTTTTTTCCCATATTATTATCATAATTATTATTATTATCGTTATTATTATTACTAATGTTATGCATGTAAGTATCATTCAAACCCACCATTTCGTGGGTCATGCATGAGCAATGTCGGGCAAACATTGTGGAATTATGGCTCATGAATTGAAGAAACTGCCTTTGAACAGTTGGTAATTAAGCCGTAGGACTTTGCCTATAAATAGGCAACAAAAAAAATAAGCAGAAAAGGCACTTTCAACCCAATTCACAACAATCATGAAATCTAAGAATAGTCTAACTTCTCTAGGAGTAGTTCAGTACATGTAACTAGGAATAATTCTTAGCAGTGAGTTTTGGTTCTTGTAACCCTTTTGATTCATGTTGATTGTGTAACAAATTGTAAGACGAGCTAATTTGAGCCCACTAAATTAATTAGGCCCAATAGTCCAAGGTTGGTGGGCTCGAATTTATCGCAAGTCCAAAATTAGTGGGCCCGGATTTATCGCCATGAAACGGGCTGAATCAATCTAAGCGTCAAAAGGGTTCGAATCCACAAACTTAGAGACTTACTCGGGCCCGGACTTGAAAGGGTATTGAGCAAGCCTAGAGATCCGAGGCACTCGGACTCAAAAGGGTTTGGATCCACGAACCTAGAGAGCCGAAGCACTTGGCTTCGAACGGATTCAGATGCAATCTAGAAGTCGCTCCGTTAATGAGTCCTAGAACACTTGCAGGCTCGGAGCTTTCTGGGATCTACGCACCAGAACCATGGGCGTAATGGAGTTCGAACAAAGGACCCGATCCCAAGGATGGTGAGTGAAGATAAATTCACTCTTCGGTTAAACTAGCCTATATCTGGGTCGAGGTGGCACGATCTAACGGGTCCGTGAGACTTGGCAATATTTGCGGCAGGGCGTTCTCTTGAACTACCCCTGACCCTTATGTGGCAGGACGTCCTCTGGGACTACCCCTGACCCTTTGGGATGATTGGGGATCATTGGTTAGGTGTGGCTAAGAAGAAGGGTTCGCCGAGAGGTTGATCTCCTCTTCGAGGGTTTTTCTCATCCTCGGAGAGGTCACCTCCTTGGACAAGGTGGTTAGAGAGAATATTCCCCATGTGCTTTGCACATGGGTTCCATCCTACATCATGAGGTGCCTATAAATAGCACCCACCCATTGCTTTACAATGGATGGATTCTGGAGAGAAAACTCTTGGGAAAGAACTAATTTTCCTTCTCCATTATCAACCTTGAGAGTGAAAGTGGGAGATCCATGGGAGAGCCTTGCCATTATTCTCTCTCTAACTATTTTGCCTTTTTCTTCACCCAATCTCTTATCTCCATCATCTCCTTTCTTTTGTGTTCTTAGTTGAGATTCTTGAAGAATCTAAGCCTGTTATCATCTTCTAGAGAATTCAAATTTTTCTTCAAGGATCTTAGAAGATCTTTGAATTTTCCAACGACGTTCTTGAACCCTCTCATACATTTGGCGACTCCGCTGGGGAGGCAGATTGGTTAATGGTCTCAACAAGATCTGGAACTCATACAACACCAACAAAAATGGCAAATAATGAGACTTATCAACAAGGCTCTTCCAATGGTGGTGATGAAAGGAATCAAGTTCAAGACTCACCTCTCATCCTTGAAGCCATTCAAGAACTCCAACACACTCAACAAGAGATTCTCACGACCCTTCAAAATCTCACCCACACCATGTTGGTGATGGGTTCGAATTTCACACCACCAGCAACAAATGGAGGTCAAGTCGGCACTGACAAGCATCAACAATTTCATGGTAATGTTGGAAATGGTCAAAACCATCAAGATCTACCCCAAATTCTCCCTGAAGTTGTACAAAATGGTGTGCAAAATCTAGTGCTAGGAGAAACAAGTCATGGCCAACCTGTGGCCCATGGAGTGCCAAATCACGCACCTGGAGGATCGAGCCATGGTCCATCGGTGGTTTGAGGAGTTTCCGGTGTGATGAATGGTGTTCCAACGAATGTGGAAGTTCAAGGAAGGCCTACAGAGATTTCTCTACAAAATGGTGCTCTATCTTTGCCTAATTTTGTTCCACCGATTGTAAATTCTACTCATGTACCGAGTGGGTCTCCTTTGGCTTCGACGCCAAGTTTGCAAGTCCAACCCAGTATAGCTGTGTCGTGCAATGAAATTTATGGGACCCAATACAACGTCCCATCACCAAATGGCATGTCCATAGGTGCCGATGGCCAATATCGTCATGCGTCTTCACTGATGATGAATTCTCAGAACCCAAATGGCCAAGTCGCTCCAAGTTCAGTCCTCGTGTCTACAAGCCAAGTTCTGGAAATACCACCATCAAGTTCTCTCCCTCAACAATTTCCCACCCTTGCAGATGTGCAAGCCATGTTCGAGTTAGAACAGAGCAAGAAAACTTTACCCTCTTTGCCTGATCCGGATGTCAAGCCACCATACCCGATCGAGATGTTGAGTTATCCATACCCGGAGGGGTACATGGTGCTGAAGTTCATCAAATTTGATGGCAAACAAGGAAATGCTCAAGAACATGTTGTGTGGTTCATCGAGACTCTGGGTATTCATGGTTTAAACCACGTCCTTCGGCTGAGAGAATTCTCCAAGTCCCTCACCGACCGAACATATAGTTGGTACGTTAACTTGACCCGAAACTCTGTTCGGAGTTGGGAGGAGATGGTCAACAAATTCCACACCAAATTCTTTCAAGCGGCTGAGAAGGTAACTGCACTTACCCTATGTAAGGAAAAGCAACGGGAAGGTGAAGACATTCTCGAATACATGAAGAGGTTTCAAGACAAAGCCATAGACTGTCATGAGGCTGTGGAGGAAAGCTACTTGGTCGAAATCTGTGTTGATGGGGCATTGAACGGATACAAGATGCTTATAGTTAATCACAAGCTACCCACCTTCTCGGCACTAATTGAAGCATCTCGGAACATCAACATACCTCAATCTCAGGAGATCGGGTTCGAGACTAGTTATGAAACCAGCTTTAAGTCATCCCGAGGACCTTCTGTCACTGCGGCTTCCGTGTCTTCTACCTGAAAGTCGCAGGGGGAGGAATTCAGAGGTCAGAAGAGGAAAAACTATGAAGATGAACTCCTTTTCCATGTAGTGTCGAGGAGGTGAAGGCCTTAGTTAAAGAATGGGTGGCAGACGGGGAACTGAAGTTGCCTCATGTCAAAGAGCTTTTGCCGAAGAAGGACCGCGATGGTCCAAATTATTGTGTTTTCCACCGATTACTAGGACATCCTATAGAAAAGTGCTGGATGCTTAAGAAGATCTTTAGAAAGAAAGTTGAAGCACATGAGATAGAGTTCAGAGAACAGGAGCCCCCGGATATCTTAGAAGACACGGCTATGATGGTGCATGATGGCCACAACCCGAGCAATTGGTGAAAGCTTTCCAAATGATCTTGCAACTCTAGGGGCAAATTTCAACATTCCGTAGAAGAAGTCTATCTATGACATTTACAATTTGT
Source organism: Camellia lanceoleosa (assembly GCA_025200525.1). Lineage (NCBI taxonomy): Eukaryota > Viridiplantae > Streptophyta > Magnoliopsida > Ericales > Theaceae > Camellia > Camellia lanceoleosa. Next base: position 114,245,475 of record CM045764.1, on the reverse strand, counting down.
ATTTACTGCATTGTCTAAGAATTTTCTATCTTTCTTTCTTATGTTATGAAGAAAGTTATTTCCTCTATATTATGTATTTCCATTAGAAGTTATTTTCTCTATATTGTATACCTTCATTGTGTTATGTTGCTTGAAACAGTTTTCAATTTTTATTGCCCCTCGAAGAAGAAAGAGGAATAGTAGACTCGGTTACCAACCTGAAGGGACTTTTCTTGACACAGTAAAAGTGTACTCCCACTTAGAGAGGGACAACCTTTGCTTTCATTAGTTGCCAAAATAGTGTGTGCTCCCACTCGGACCTCCAAAGAGAAGCCATTGCTTCTTTCAATGCAAGCTTCGAGGGTCTTTCTTGCTAAAGTAGAGTGTTGCACCCACTCGGACCTCCGAAGAACAGTCATTGCTTCCATCAATGCAAGCTTTGAGGGTCTTTCTTGCTGAAGTAGAGTGTGTGCTCCCACTTAGACTTCCGAAGAATAGCCCTTACTTCTATCAATGCAAGCTTCGAGGGTCTTTCTTATTGAAAGAGAGTGTGTGTTCCCATTCAGACTTCCGAAGAATAGCCGTTGCTTCCATCAATGCGAGCTTCAAGGAATAGCATTTGCTTCCATTGATTGTCGAAGAAATGAGTGTACATCCACTTGGATTTTCAAGGAACAGCTTTGCCTCTGCTCAGATTTCTAGGGAACAATCTTTACTTCCGTTAGTACAAGCTTGATAAATTCGGTTGCCAGCCATGAGGGATTTTTCTTGCAGTTACCAGCTAGAAGGGATCTTTTTTTTTGCCAAAGAAAAGAGTGTGCTTCCACCCGGACTTCTGAGGGACAGCCCTTGCTTCCATTTGGACTTCCAAGGAGCAAACCTCGTTTCCATCAGTGCGAACTTCGAGGATCTCTCTTGTTGAAGTAGAGTGTGTGCTCCCACTCAGACTTTCGAAGAACTGACCTCGCTTCTATCACTGTGAGCCTCAAGGATCCTTCTTGCTGAAGTAAAGTGTGTTCTCCCACTCAGGCTTTTAAAGAACAGTCCTCGAGACTCGGTGGCCTATCAGAAGGGATCTTCTTGCCAAAGTAGGGTGTGTGCTACTATTCAAACTCCTGAGAGACAGCCTTGCTTCCGTTTGGACTTCCGAGGGACAGCTCTTGCTCTCATTAGTGCGGGTCTGAAGAACAGCCCTTGCTTTCATCAATACGAGCTCCGAGGATCTTTCTTTTCAAAGTAGAGTGGACTCCTACTCGAACTCCTGAGGGATAGCCTTTGCTTTCATTAGCTGCCGAAGTAGAAGTGCGCACCCACTCGAACTTCCAAGGGATAGCCTTGTTTCTGCTCGGACTTCTGAGAGAGAGCCTTGTTTTCGCTTGAACTTCTGAGGGACAGCCTTGCTTCTGCTCAGACTTTTGAGAGACAATTTTTACTTCTATTGGTGTAAGCTTGGTAGACTCGGTTGCCTTCTAGAGGGATCTTTCTTGCCGAAGTAGGGGTGTGCGCTACATTCGGACTCCTAAGGGACAGTTTTGCTTTCGTTTAGACTTCCGAAGGACAGCCCTTGCTCTCATTAGTGAAGATTCTGAAGGCCTCGGGGTCGTGGATTTCGCACAAAAAATTATTTGCTTGAAATAGTAAAACCGACAAATGAGATGAGCAATATCAATTTCATATCCTGATTCAGGCATTATCGGAATGGGGCAACATCAACAAATAATAATGATCTATTTAAGCTACAACAATTTTATTCCTCAAAGCGAGTTCATGAAAAATACAACAATCAAGATTTTGCCTCTTCGGGCCAGTTCCTCTCAAGCCGACATTAAGCAACAATGTTCAAACAAAATTTCAACATCAACATTTTATTTCCTCTGAGTGTCCACAAAATCAGCACACATCAATATATGGTCTTATTCTCTGTTGCATTAGTTTATTCTTCCAAGTGAAACATTCACCGAATATGGATATCGGGAATTCATTCATCAAGTATATAAAGCTCAATATCGGGTTTCACTATTCTCGGAACCACAACAATCAATTATCCGACAAGAAGATTTATATACAATATGAGAGACTTATTTCCTCGGATTTCTTTTGCAACAACATTTATTCACTCTACCTATTTCAAGACGAGCAAGTCTAACAAAATTTTCAGTAGCAACACCAATCCCTCATTTGCCACATTAATACCATATCTATGTCAAATTTATGAACACAAGGTCAAGCTCCAAAACATAAATTTCAGGACTACATTTATCATGCAAATCAAGATTCAATAGAGGCAATAGCTATTTCAAGACAAAATTGCAGCATCAAAGTTCTATTCAAGTTAGGATCATCAATGGAAGCTCAAATCTCATGCAAAGGTTTCAAAATGTATATTCTCAAAACGAGTTAGAGATACTAAACCAAGATTTAACAGAGCACTGTTTATCTCAAATCAGAATTACGACTTTTCGAATAACCCGAATCCCAACGAAGTTCAGAAATGGGCTTTGAACAAAAGCTTGTCTACAGATCCAGAGCAATGAATGGTTAAATCGGCACAAATTAAAATCAGCAATAGGGAGTTGGGTGAAAAGCAGCACCAGTGAGCATTGGTGTGGTCTGAGGTTGGCGTGGATATCCCACGACCGAGTTGAAATCAGAAAAATAATGCAAACCAGGAGGTGCACGAAGGTGCAAGCCGAATCGCAGCGCAGCAGCGGCTAGAGTAGGTCAGCAACGCGGTGTACTGACTGCCGTGAGCGAGTGCGCGCCGCCGAGTTGTCATGCGGTTAACAAGCTCAATGGTGACTACACACATCACGTTGAGTGGGGCGATATGTGTGGTCAGCCTTGGCCGTCGAGGCTGGAAGCAAATCAGCAGAGAGAGGCCAGCGGTAGGTTGGATCGGCGACGATGACGGCGCCGGTGCCTGGAGTTACAGCAGGTGTTGGCGTGAACCAATGGTAGCTGAAGCTTTGGTCACCGACGGTGTGCGAGGAGGTGTGGGTCTTCGGCTATTTTGTTGAAGAAGGAGAGCACGACAATGGCCTCTGGTATTGTAGCAGCAGACCAAAAAAAGAAGAAGAAAGCTGGGTCTCTCTTTGTTGAAGAAAGAGAGCACGACATTGGCGTCTAGTATTATAGAAGCAAAGTTTTCTTGGAAATGAAGAAGTTGGGTCTCTCAATATAAAGAGAGAGTAGGCTGAGAGAAGAAATTTGAGTGATTTCGGCGGCTGAGCAAGGAAAAAAGTTTGTGAGGTTTAGGGTTTGGGGCCTTTCCTTAAATAGAAAAAAAGGTGTGATGCATGGAATATGCCTCTAGATATTCTGAATATATATATGTATATATAGAAGAGGTCTGCCGTATTCAATTTCTAAGCCCATGAAAAAGTGTTTGAAGCCTTACCATTTTAATAATAATAAAAAAAGGTGAGTGCTTTGCTTTTATTATCTTTGACTTGGAGTAAAAAAGCGACCTTTTGTTGTTCTAAGGAAATAAAAAGATTTGGAGTCATGCATGCTGTTGAAAGGAATTAAAAAAAAAATTAAAGTTGACTCCAAAAAAAAAAAAAAAAAAGCTAAAAATATATATATATATATATTTATTTATTTATATAATATTACTTGTCGATTTTATCTGTAATTTACAGTGAGTCCTCAGCTTCATACATAGTTTCTATCAAGACCAAATATTTCTGAAAACGTAATGCGAAGCATGGCTAACAAGGTGAAATTATGCATGTCCGAGAAAACTAACATTTCTCATACACGCAAGGGGCAAATGTAAGAGGAGCTAATTTGAGCCCACTAAATTAATTAGGCCCAATAGTCCAAGGTTGGTGGGCCTGAATTTATCGCAAGTCCAAAATTAGTGGGCCTGGATTTATCGCCATCAAACGGGCTGAATCGATCTAAGCCTCAAAAGGGTTCGAATCCACAAACTTAGAGACTTACCCAGGCTCGGACTCGAAACTGTATTGAGCAAGCCTAGAGATCTGAGGCACTCGGACTCAAAAGGGTTCAGATCCACGAACCTAGAGATCCGAAGCACTTGGCTTCAAATGGATTCAGATGCAATCTAGAAGTCGCTCCGTTAATGAGTCCCAGAACACTTGCGGGCTCGGAGCTTTCCGGGATCTACGCACTAGAACCATGGGCGTAATGGAGTTTGAATAAAGGACCCGATCCCGAGGACGGTGAGTGAAGATAAATTCACTCTTTGGTTAAACTAGCCTATACCCGGGTCGAGGTGGCATGATCTAGGGGGTCCGTGAGACTCGGCAATATTTGCGGCAGGGCGTTCTCTTGAACTACCCCTGACCCTTATGCGGCAGGACGTCCTCTGGGACTACCCCTGACCCTTTGGGATGATTGGGGATGTGACGACCCAGAATTTTTCCCTCCGCTCGAGCGGAGGAGTTGACGCTCGAGCGGACTTTTGGGGTTCCCAGCAATTTTGCAGACGGCCTGAGATTCTGGGAGTTGTGTTTTTCTGCTCGAGCGGGGGATTCGACGCTCGAGCGGAAGGCTTTGTTGGTCTGCGCGCTCGAGCGGGTCACCAGGTTGAGTTGAATTTCTGGGGCTCGTGGGCTCGTTTTGATATTTTTATTGGTATGTTTAGAACCTCCTCATTTTATTTTGGGATGTTGCTTGAGGTGGTAATTTGATGGTAAAGTAAGGTTAAACCCTAGAATGTAATTCAGATAGTTATTTTATGATCAGCCGTCACTCTTTTGCCCATATCTTTGTCCACAGTTTGAATTTGAATGTGGGGTTGGAACCATTGGAAAGCTTATTTCCGGGGCTTCAATTTGGACACAAGAACGACCTAAAACGGAGTCCAGATGGGAGAGTTATACCTGTTCAAAGTTTCGAAGTCTGTGCTGAAAACAGGTACGCTCGAGCGGTAATTCCTCCGCTCGAGCGGGAATTACGGGACAGCAGCTTTAAGAACGGGATTTTGGATCATTTCTCATATTTTTCTTCTTTCCTCTTCCTTCCTCTTCGCCTAAGTTCGAAACCCTAGCCCCAAACCCTTGAATTCCTTTACTTTGATCACGATCCACCATGGTTTTTGGCATCAAGGATGGAGAACAAGGGAGGATCAATGTCTTTACCCGATTAGAACTTGGATTTGTGAAGGCTTCTTCTCAAGCTCACCCTTTTGCTAGATTATGGAGGTAAGGGTTTTAATACTCTTCAATATTTACATCCATAGATAGATTTGAGGTATTTTTATTGTATAATGGTACAACTTTCATCCATGTTATGTATATAGAAGAAATTATGAGATTTTGGGAATTTTGGGTTTGAACATTGGGGGTTTTATGGTTTGAAGATGTTGGGAGTTAATTAATGGGTTAAAATGGTGAATTATGAGTCCTAGGTGTATAATCAATGGAAAAGTTGGAATAAAAGTGTTGGGTTAATAAGTTTGATTATTTCTTGAAATCTCCATATTTTCTTGAAACCCTAGATTGATTAAAGATGATAACCAAAAATTTAACCCAAATTGAAAGTAAAATAATAAAATTGAGGTATTGAATTATGTATATACAAGTTTAATTGGAATTCGGAGATACTTGAAAATTATGTTTAGAATTTGCGAATGAACTTTGTTATGAGCACTGGGAATCATGTCTTAATGAGAAAGGAGATTGGGGGGAAGGGTTTGTTGACGATGTGAATGATGTAAACTTGGCTACGGAATATTGAATTGAGTCTTAGCAATTTAATTTGACTTATGTGGAATTATATTGGTAGTATTGAGTTAAATAATGTTAAATAGTGTGGATTATATTGGTTAGTGATAATTATGTGGGGTTATATCGATTATGCCAAATTGTGTTAAATGTTGTTGAATTGAATTGTGTAGGGTTATCTGCAGGGACGGACCTAGCATCTAAACACTGTGAGTAGTAGTACAAAAATGTACATGTTATTTATTGTTGATAATTATTGTCATTAATGCTTTGTTCTTTGTGAGTGTTCTACGAATATTATGAAAATTGGAAAGTTATGTGACTCCATGTGAATTGGAAGTTATTTTGTTGTGTTACAAGTTTATAAGTTAAGTCTGTTACAAGTTTACATATGCTATAAGCTCAAGAACGTTACAAGTTTATTTATGTGGCAAATTCAAGTACATACAAGTTTAAGTAAATTTACAAGTTCAAGTATATACGAGTTAAAGTATGTTATGAGTTTTACGTATGTTACAAGCTCATGTATGTTACAAGTTCACGCATGTTAGAAATTCAAGTATGTTACAAGTTTAAGTACGATACAAGCTTAAATATGTTACAAGTTTATGTATGATACAAGTTCATGTATGTTCTAAGTCACGCATGTTGCAAGTTCAAGTATGGTTTCAAGTATATTTCAAGGATAGTTTAAGTATGGTTTCAAGTATAGTTCAAACATGTTTCAAGTATGGTTCCCAGTATATTACAAGTTCAAGTATGTTACAGGTATGCTTCAAGTAAGTTACGAGCTCAAGCATGTTTCAGGTATATTTTAAATATGTTACAAGTCTAAGTATGCTACAAAGTTAGATACATTTTCAAGGGCTTAACGCCATTTTCAAGGGCCTCGTGCCATTTTCAAGGGCTTAACGCCATTTTCAAGGGCCTCGTGCCATTTACAAGGGCTTTAATGCCAACATGTTTACAAGGGCTTCATGCCATTTTCAAGGGCTTTAATGCCAACATGTTTACAAGGGCTTTATGCCGTTACAAGTTATGAGGCTTTTATGCCATTACAAGTTACAAGGGCTTTATGCCGTTACAAGTTATGAGGCTTTTATGCCATTACAAGTTACAAGGGCTTTATGCCACATGTTCAAGGGCTTTATGCCATATGTTTCAAGGGCTATATGCCAACATGTTTAAAAGTTTAATGCTATGATATTCAAGGGCTTAAAGCCGTTATGATTCAAGCTATTATGTCTCAAGCTATTATGTTTTAAGACTGGGCCTAAGGCCGTTATGAAATTAGTACAGAATCAGACTAACTATGTGAACTCCGTAATTTCACCCTCATTGATACATTATGTTTCAAGTTAAACATCGTTTTGTTATGTACTATTATTCACTGAGCCTGGCTTACTTTGTGTTATGTCTGTTCTGTAGGTGGTCACCTTGGAGGTCAGTCTTAACCCTTGGTACTCGCCTTTCATTTGTCAACCTCAGTGTGTCCAGGCACCCAGACCAAGCCCATGCATCTCTGTAATGGTTTTGTTAGAATATTTGGTTATTGTCTATCTAAGTGAGAGTGCATGTATATGACCCCTATTCTTTACTAATGTTTAGTTATACGCTCAGTAAAGGAGCTGAGTACGTGTATGTGATCCTGGCATGTTAGTAATAGCTCAATGGATGTTATTTTATGTATTTTATATCATTAAATGCTTCCGTTCAGGCCCCGTATTATATGTATAACAGGTTTAGTGTCTGATTTTGAATGGGTCATGCCCAAACCTTTAGGGGCGGGTTTTGGGTCGTGACAGGGGATCATTGGTTAGGTGTGGTTAAGAAGAAGGGTTCGCCGAGAGGTTGATCTCCTCTTTGAGGGTTTTTCTCATCTTCGGAGAGGTCACCTTCTCAGACAAGGTGGTTAGAGAGAATATTCCCCATGTGCCTTGCACATAGGCTCCATCTTGCATCATGAGGTGCCTATAAATAGCACCCACCCATAACTTTACAAGGGATGGATTTTGGAGAGAAAACTCTTGGGAAAGAACTAATTTTCCTTCTCCATTATCAACCTTGAAAGTAAAAGTGGGAGATCCATGGGATAGCCTTGCCATTATTCTCTCTCTAACTATTTTGCCTTCTTCTTCACCCAATCTCTTATCTCCATCATCTCCTTTCCTTTGTATTCTTAGTTGAAATTATTGAAGAATCTAAGCCTCTTATTATCTTCTAGAGAATTCGAATTTTTCTTCAAGGATCTTAGAAGATCTTTGAATTTTCCAACGACGTTCTTGAACCCTCTCATACACAAATATTGTACTTGTTTAATTAATGTAATTGAGTGATAAGTTTTAATTTTATTACCAATTTCAACATGTATTCCTCTCTTTTCCCCCATTTTGGCATGCTATTTTTGCCATACTTGTGATTGTTTTGTGGCCATGCTTTGTACTGGAAAAATTCTTGTTTTGGGGCTGCCTTGCTACTGTATTTTCATTCCATGTCCATAGTGTGCATGCATTGCATAGCTATAGGCCATTTCGGGTGCCTAAATTCGCATTTCGGGACCATTCCTTGCATTTGGTGTCATTTCGCCATCTTTCGGGACTGTTTTCCCCCATATTTGAGTGTTGAAATTCATTTGCATGTTTGCATATCATTTCCATGCCATTTCATGCCTTAGGGCCATTGCCTCGGTTTGCGTGCCCGTGTGCACGCATTTCGAGGCACTTCATTTTCATCCATCGGCCTCGTATGTGAGTGTGGCTGAGGCCCTCTCATGTTAGTGTAAGCCCAATTTGCATTTGGAGTGCCATTACCGTAGGCACGGTCCTCGGTTTGCGTGCCCGTGTGCACGCATTTCGAGGCATCTCATTTTCATCTAATGGCCTCTTATGTGGGTGTGGCCGAGGCTCTCTCATGTTAGTGTAAGTCCATATTGCATTGCGTATGCCATTTCTTCGGTTTGCGTGCCCGTGTGCATGCATTTTGAGGCATCTCATTTTCATCTCATGGCCGCTGATTTTGGCATGCTTGCGAGTTATCCATGTTAGTTTAAGTCCATCGTTGCATGTTGTTGCATGCCATGTTTGTTTACATGTTTAGGTTGCGAGCCTAGCATACATTGCTCATTTGCACGTTCATGTTGCATACTTAGCCGCCATGCCTAGGTTGCATTTCATTGAGCATGCATCCCTTGCCTCCTGATCAATCATGATAGGGGTTGGGGCCCTTTGATTTGTTTTGTGCTTGCATTCCATTTGATATCAAAGTTGCTAACTTGGCTTTCGGGCCATCATGCATTGAAATGCGTGATTGATGGCCCGGGGGTCGAGGGCCATGCTCCCTTGAGCCCATTACATGATAGGGAGTGTGTCCATGCATACATTTGCCTAGAAATTCTATGCCTTGCACCGGTTCTGCTGTCATTGCCAAACCGTCTTATGCAGAATTTTGTGCCGGGCAAGATAGAGTGCCGACCAAGCAATGTATTTATTGCCGATAGCTTCATTTCCACCGGTGGACTTTATACACGGTGGACATTCTATCCACGGTGATGATCCTTAGGATTCGTGGAGCCTGCTCGGGACTTTTGCAATTTTCAGAAGGTGATGAAGAAACAGAGGCAACAAAGTGGCATGGTGCGGATTGGGCAAGTAGGATCAAGCATACATCATTCACAAGATCCCGAGGCAAGAGGTCAGGGCCATCTCTTCTTTGCATTTAATTTAATTAGATTAGAGGTCTTGTAATAATTAATTCATTTATTATTCGGACTGTATTATTATTTGGTCCCTCCGAGTGAGGGCAAATTTGTAATAAGTGTGTGTGAGTGGGTGTATGTCTTCCAACCCCCATTTCTTTCTCCCTTTTATTTACCCGCTTTCGATGGTAGATTAGGGCATACTTATTTTAGCATACCTTATGCAATGCATGCGTGCATCCATGCATTTGTTTACATGCACCGGGCTCGGTACATCATACAAACTGCATTGTATTTTCAAATCTAACTTGAATACGTGCATCGAATAAAGTACATTTCACATGCCATTTTTAGGGTTAGCCGAGCCTATCCTAATCATATTCTGTATGCGATGCATTAGCCATTTAACATGAACTAGGACATGCATGTTTGCTAACTAAGTTTATTGTTTTGGCGCGGAGTACGATGTAAGTATTTTACGCTTTAGCATATCGCATGCGTGTGAATGTCTTGCCATGACAGTATGCTTGCCATGCGGCTAAGTGCTTATGTGATATTACTGTTTGAATGCCTGTGGGTGGAGGTTGGATTGCTTGAGTTGGAACAACTCATTGAAATCCGTATTTTAGCCTACTTGCGAGTAGCAAAATCTAACACGTTTTTCGAGACAAAACGGATATGCAATGTTTATTTCCAAGTTAGGCAATCTAGTCTATACTTTTGTGTTGTGCGCATCACATAGTAATTCTAGGTTAATAACCCGAATAAGAACGCATAAAGTTTTCAAAAACGGATATCACGGTTAGTAGAGGCCGGTCCTCGGACCGGGCGAAAGGGGGTGCTCATAGCTGACCTTCCCCGATTGTACCCAAGCTCCCGAGCCAAGACCACTTTGGTGATGACGGACACGCATTCTTGACCGAGTCAGGGTTTCCTAAATTTCCCATTTTAAAATATTTAGGTGGCGACTCTGTAATCTGGCAAAGCAGTCCATGTTTGGCACTACTTTTCAAAATCTATTTTTTCTTCAAAACGATTTGCCGGATTTGGACTCTTTGGTTCAGATTTAGAACCGCGACACAAATTGAGTCCGAACTGTAGTGAGGTCCCTCCGCGGACGTGTTACAGGTACGAACCTCAACAGATGTCCTAGTTTCTGCGACACTTGCCTTCTCAGTTATGTTCCTAAGACATATACTCTTAAGACTTACGACCTGCTATCAGCCATACTGATGTCTACCTTAGGAACTCCTCCACCCTTAGCCACCTAACCACAAACTCCCTAGTTTCCCAAAGCATGGGCCACAGCAAGGGTTGTGCCTCGTACCAAGCCCAAGGGGGCTTCCTTAACCCTGCCTGTGCAACCGAGATAGGTCCCTAACCTGGGTATATGGAAAGGGAGTCTCTTATTTTCGAGCTACCCTGCTCCCATCTTCACGAGGTTGCCATGGTGTACTAGCATCCTACGTACTTGTTATCAGCTCTAACCAGTAAGCGTTGGGCTCTGCTATTAGCGCCAAACTATATGTGCTTCGAGTCTGCTATCAACCCTTGGCTATTAGTGCCTTGGTGCCTGTTATCAGCGCCAAGTGTCTATGCGTTATCTTGTATGGAGGAGGCCTATCTCGAAGGTTGATGTGCCTCAGAAGATAGTTGCAAAGGTTGGAGTTGCCACACTCCCCTTCCCTTAACATGGACAAAGGTGGCGCCATTATAAAATGGACAACGCTAAGTTAGAGTCTACCTCAGCAACTAAACCACGGCATGTAACGCCCCGAAATAATTAACAATATCAAACCATCTGTGACATTAATAAATAACATTAGATTTTGAATATACATCTATTCATTCATGTGATTTCGTTGTATAAAAATAACGCATACAATTATACATTCATAAGTCCTACCCTGAATCTATAGCATGTGCCATAATAAGAGACTTAAATCAAAAGATAAACAGATAATTAAATGCCCTAAAGGCTACAACTTTTCAAGATGATGCTTGGTTACAACAAAAGTGAGTCCAAGCTCAATACAGTTAAAGTCCTAGGCTTGTACAAAAAATAAATAGAACAAATAAACAAAAGAAGCCTTCAGCTCCAAGTCTTCCCAAGTCATGTTTTTGGCGGAGTCATATCATCAACACTTGAAAAATGGGTTTTCCCACATAGGGTGAGCCAAAGCCCAGTAGAGATACTACAACACAATATATGAATTTCAACAAAGTTATAAGGTGAATGCATATGCAATACTCGTGCCAAAACATTTTAAATCTCTTTCCGAAACTATGCAATGCTAGGTTTATATCAAAATTATGAAATAATTTCATTTACAATAGAAAACAGGGCAATGAATCACAACTCTGGAAATCTCTAGGTACATGTCTGCAAGTAGGCTATACATGTACTACCAATTGTCATTTTTACCGGTATTAACCAGAAGGCTTGACACTTAACTGCATGGGTTTCTGGACTTTTACCAAGGACACATGGGTCAACATAATAGTATAACTACACCCCCTACCCACATTCACCATAGTATTCACTCTTTTTTCTCAAAACAATAAACATTTTCAAAGTATTAAATATGCAACAATACTAAATGCAAATGGATAAGAAATTAGTTTCAATTTACTTAATTCTCATACAATTTTTACAATAATGATAGCTATCCTCCACCGATAGACCAAAATAGGAATCTCTAAACAAATAAATAAATTTCCAATAAAGATATACTTTTCAAAATTTCAAGATGGGAGTGATAATACATATCAAACTCCGCCATCTTCATCGACATCCATCCAATTTCACAAAACCATCATCAACTCCATTTCTCTTTACAAAAACCAACATTTAAGATTTTAGAGCAAAATCCCATTTTTTTTATAAATCAATTCCAAGAATAAAATCTATCATTTCATCACATTTGAGGGGGGAGATTCGCGCCGGTTAGTACGGCTGAGCAAAGATAACGTCAGGCGTTACGGACTACCCGGCGCCGAGCAAATTGCTCGGTTAGAACGGCCGAGCGGGTTGGCTTGCGCGGTGGAAGATGTCGACCGGTCAACATCTTGGTGTGGCCGAGCTGTGGGTTGCTCGTGTCGGGTGAAGCTCGCAGTGGCGAATATTAACCGAGCTGAAGGATTACCCGGGCTAGACTGAGGATGCGGCGAGGCCGGTATGCCTCCGACCGTCCAGCCGAGATGAAGCGGTTGCGTGTGACCGAGATTGAAGGAAGAACGGTTGGAGGCCGGCATGCGTCGCAACCAGGTGGTCCGGATGAACCGGTCGAGAGTAGTTCGGCCGAGGTGGTGAGGCTTTCGTCTGATCCTAAGTCACAGGTCGGTGACACATAGCACGGTTAAGTGCATGTGATGGCAATTTCCCACAAGTGCTAGGCCGGTCGTGGTACCCCGGTTGGGTGTGCCACCTGGGCCAATGGCGTGAGGGAGAGGACATCTGCTCCAAGCACGCCTCAATACCAATGGACAGTTCTGTGTGTACTGGTGGAAGGACAAAACCTTTACACGCGTAAGGTGGTGAGAGGTGCGCACTGCCAACTGTGCAGGGAAAGACAGCAGAGGTAGTGCGCGCACAATCTTGAGGCTGCATGGCCAGCCTAGAAATAGGGGGAAAGACGAACGTCGAAGGTATGGAATTCACTCTCACTAACACTCTCTTCTCATTGTCTTCTTCCTTAGAGAACTGACTTGATCGTTGGAGGGTCTTTCCAGCACACCACCGTCGGGCAGCTCACTATTTTTGTGTTGCAGAGATTGACGCCGTCACCAGAAGCTTGACGTTCAAGGCGTACGGAGAGCAAAGGATATTTCGCCCCCGTACAATTGGCGCCGTCTGTGGGAAATCTTTGATACTCAACCCTTGTTTTGTAAGCTTCTTCGACCATTTCCATGGCCAACAACGACGAAGTTCCACTGTCCGTCGTCGATGGTGTCACTCCAGAGTATGTACGAAGGAGAGAAGGCCCCCCTAATGTTCCAACCATGGTGGGCCTGGAAACCTCTTCGCGAGGAGCGCACGACAAGCGTGGAAGGAGTTCGGATCGTTCACAGAGTCCAGAGGGCCGCCGGCGCCGGGGGGAGTCCCATGAGGAGCATCTGGAGCACAAACTCAAGGATCAAGAAGCCCTCATTCGTAGGATAGCGGCGGAGATGGAGCTACTGAAGCGCCAAGTTAGGGGGAAGGGTGTTGCTGGAGAGGGCAACCTCAGTGAGCACACCCTCTCCTCTCGTTCTGGCAACGGCCACCAGATGAGGACTCATTCAATCTCCATCACCAGGAACTATGGGATGGGAGATTCAGACCAGCGAGAGGGCAGATCCTTCACTCGCGACAGCACCTATCGCCCCTCACGCCCATCGTCAACGTTGCGATACTCTGCCTCCTCCCGTTCCAGGGATCTCAGGGACGTGCTGGAGGAGAGAGTGCGCCGTCGGGAGGATCAGAGGGTGCCGGCGCTGCAGAGGTTGAGTGCCCCAGTTCGTTACAGTGAAGAAGTGGTGATGCCGGCACCCAGAGACATAGCCCCAGCACTGGTGGACAAAGAGCTGGCAAAGCTTACAGCTACGCCGTTGTCCCCAGAGATTGAGAGCACCCCACTCCCAGCTGGATTCCACCAGCCAAAATTCACTTTGTACGACGGCAAGACGGATCCGTACATGCATGTGAGTCATTACCGGCAAGTGATGGCTGGCCACTGGCGGAACGATGCCTTGATGTGCCTCATCTTCCCAGCAAGCTTGGGAGAGCTGGTCTTGAAGTGGTTCGAAAGGCTCCCGGAGGGGAGTATCGAGGGGTGGCAGCAACTAGCGGAAGCCTTCGTCACCAGATTCAAGACCAACACTCGAATGCCGAAGGAGGTCGACCATCTCCTGGGCGTCAAGATGAAATCTGGAGGCTCGCTGAAGGCGTACAACGCGAAGTACTGGGAAACTTACAACGAGATTCTCGACTGTCCTACCAATCTGGCAATCACTCAATACAAGAGGGGTCTCCCAGTCGGACATAGGCTGCGAGACTCACTCACGATGCATCAGCCCACTACCATGGGATCTTTGATGTAGCGGATCAACGAACACATTCGTGTGGAAGATGACGCTGCCTCTGCGACCGAGAAGGATAATCCGGTCGCAGTGGACAAATGGATAGCGGGGAAAGTTCACTTGGTTGGGCAGGAGGAGAACCGCCCCAGTGACCGACCAAAAGATCAGCGTCGAGGGACCGGCCAAAATGACAGAAACAGAGGTCGCAAAAATGACCGGGCTGATGCGCCCCGCGACGTAGCAGAAGATGCCAAGAGAAAACTGAAGGCGCGGACAGGGATTACCACGGTCTTCAAAATTCCCATATACCGTATTTTGAGCGAGATCCGAGGAGAGCCTTTTGTCCGTTGGCCAGCCAAATTAGGGAGTGCGCAGCGAGGCTTCAATCCAAAATATCGCTGCACCTTCCATGAAGAGCGGGGGCACCGGACAGAGGATTGCTTGCCGCTCAAACATCATTTGGAGGAATTGGTAGCGGCAAGGCATCTTGACCAATATATTGATGGGGGAGTCAAGGCCGCGCCGACCGGACAAACCGAGCCTAATGGAATGGCCGCCCTAGAAGCGCCCCCACAGGGTGTAATCAACGTCATCCACAGCATCATTGAACCGGCAAGGGTCTGTGAGCTTAAAGGGATGATCAAGAAGGCCGAGCACATGAGGGAAGTGCTCTCTGTCCAGCCCGAAGGTGTGGCCGAGCTGTGGGTTGCTCGTGTCGGGTGAAGCTCGTAGTGGCGAATATTAGCCGAGCTGAAGGATTACCCGGGCTAGACTGAGGATGCGGTGAGGCCGGTATGCCTCCGACCGTCCAGCCGAGTTGAAGCGGTTGCGTGTGACCGAGATTGAAGGAAGAACGGTTGGAGGCCGGCATGCCTCGCAACCAGGTGGTCCGGATGAACCGGTCGAGAGTAGTTCGGCCGAGGTGGTGAGGCTTTCGCCTGATCCTAAGTCACAGGTCGGTGACACATAGCACGATTAAGTGCATGTGATGGCAATTTCCCACAAGTGCTAGGCCGGTTGTGGTACCCCGGTTGGGTGTGCCATCTGGGCCAATGGCGTGAGGGAGAGGACATCTGCTCCACGCACGCCTCAATACCGTTGGACAGTTCTGTGTGTACTGGTGGAAGGACAAAACCTTTACACGCGTAAGGTGGTGAGAGGCGCGCATTGCCACCTATGCAGGGAAGGACAGCAGAGGTAGTGCGCGCATAATCTTGAGGCTGCATGGCCAGCCTAGAAAATAGGGGGAAAGACGAACGTCGAAGGTATGGAATTCACTCTCACTAACAATCGCTTCTCATTGTCTTCTTCCTTAGAGAACTGACTTGATCGTCGGAGGGTCTTTCCGGCACACCACCGCCGGGCAGCTCACCATTTTTGTGTTGCAGAGATTGACGCCATCACCAGAAGCTTGACGTTCAAGGCGTACGAAGAGCAAAGGATATTTCGCCCCCGTACAACATTCTAACTATATTTCCAATCCCACAACCATTTTCAATAATCTATTTGAAAACCCCTATTTTGAATTTTAATCCCAAATCCTAGATTTGTCTAAAAATCTCCAAATCACAATGTTGTTTTAAAAAGACAAATAACTAAGCTAAAAATCATGTAAAAATATAGAAAAGTCCCTCCCTCGAGTTCGAGAAGCAACCAAAGAGAAGTCGAAAATCAACGACAGTGAAAAGTAGAAATTTTTCAATTAAAACGTAGCCCAACTTCGCTCTACACAAAAGCCTTAAGGAGTAGGGGTAGGAGATGTGTAGCTAGATTTAAAAAGGTGAAAATGGCGTCTGCAGCAGTTTGGGAGATGAAAGAGATGAAAAATAGATATTTTTGGGTTGCACAGGTTTATATAGGCTGAAGGCCATCGTAGACGCGAACTAGAGCTCGCGGGCGTGAACTACCCAACTAGCTTCATTGCGGGGGCAACCGACATGGTTGCAAGCGTGACCGTGTCATTTGCGCCATGACTGCTCATGACCCACGACTTTGCCCCATACATGGACCTGAAGGTGCATTTTGATGGCTGACCTTCATGGTAGCGACCAGCTAAATCAGAAAAATGCTGCAGTATGTTCCTGTGAGCAATGTAGGGCTTCTCATGCCCACCAAGCAGAAACTAAAGTACAAAACAGAAAGAGAAAGAGGTAAAAACACAATAGCAACGATACAAAACTGTCAGTCAAAACCCGGAACGTTATACGGCAAATAGCACCTCAACAAGTTCTCTTGGACTTTGCTCACGACCCATTTGGCCCAATTGGGTCAGATCTGGTTCAATCCTCTGGTTGACTCACTTCTCTTAAGTTTTGACCCGTATTCATTTAATGATATTAATTTGCCTGATTGAGGTGACTGCAATAATTAAGTTAGCATTAAAGATTGCATGTGCTTTTGATTTGTACTTTAATCACATATAATAATAAACAAAAAAATTTAAAACCAAACATCACATGACTACTGTCAAAAAAAGAATCGCTATGTGTGGTAATAGGTTGAATTAGTCAATAAATTACTAAAAGATTAAAATCATATAAAAAATTTAAAAATTCATTTTCATTCTTTTTACTTTTTGTACATTTAAAAAAAAAAAAACTAAATAGTTATTCTCAAACATTTTAATTTTTTTACTTCATATTTTAATTAAAAAATTATTAAAAAACTATTTCTCAAACCAACCCTAAGTCAGAAGTCAACCCTGGTCATGAGTTCACCATGCATGATGCAGAGATGCACATTACCAACTAATCTTTTTAAATTTTTATTAATTTTTCTTTTAATGTTGACCCATTGATTAACAAGAAGTCATGGCAACAAAACTTTTTCCAACTATGCAGTTTCTAGGATAATGCCTATCTCTACTTGCTTGTGTAATTTTCTACCCATGTTATACACGAATTTTGTTTGAAATTTGATTCCTGTTTTTGTGTAAATTATGTGGATCTCTTGGGACATTTAAAAAAATATATAATAAGTCACATAAATTTGACATAAACAAATAATTATGTTTTTTTAAAACTTAAGGGATGTGTCCTTAATAAAATTACACGACAATGTCTATATAAGACATTAAAGTTCTTTAATTTTCAACATATTAATTTGGGTTTCATCTCTTGTTTATTTATTTATTATTTTCATATATATTTCTAATCATAAACGGTTTATTAATCTTTTTAATGTGCGCAAATGTCGGCAAGACTAGTAGTAATTTGAATTGTATCTTCGTTGTCTAGTGTCCGTTAATACATTCACGTAAGTAGATAATAACTACTTTGGAAAAGTGATTATGTGTCTCTCATAATCACAAGTCAAGATTTATTTACTTTGCTTTTGATTTACATATTTACGATATAGCTATTGATTTTTTTATAGTAATATTTATGGTTTATTGTATAAAATTTCCCTCAACATTTTGTAGCAAAGCATAGATGACAGCAATGAAGTGAGTAGCAGGCAGCACTGGCCAACTGGTGGAATTAACAAGAAGTACACCCTCTTTATTTTGTCCATTCACAAAGGATTTCCAATACCATGACACCTTCCCCTTGCTTCTTCATAATAATAATTTTTTATTTTTTATTTTTTAAACGCAACTTATTTAAGCTCTGTTTGTCTTATAAGTTGCAAGTAAAAACTGTACCAAACAAACATAAACTTTCAACATAAAACAGAGAGAGCTATGAACAGTGCCATAAACTGCACCAAATAGCGTCGTTCAAAAACTAGAAATCAGTGATTTCTAGACACAATGTTCCACCAATCTTACCAAGTTCAAATGGTGAGTGTTGCCTATTATCTCAACTTGTTCAGCCAAGAAAAAGACTTCTTGACATGGCCTAAGCCATCAAGATGCTTCACTACAGCTTTATTGCCATTGCCTAGACCAGTATCCATATCATCCTTGCCAAAGTTTCCTTTTGAAGTTATATCTGTCAGTGACTTTGAGCTCAATCCCAAGAGAATCTCATGGCCATTCCTGCCACTTTTTGATCTAAATAATCCTTCTCAGGTTCATCACTTCCTCTTTTCTTTCTTGAAAAAGGAAAACACAGACATAAACTATATATGATACATAGACTGGGCAAAAAATAAATAAATAAAAAGAAAAGAAAAACGCTCCAAGGCTACCAGTTTTATTACAAATCTGATTGTTGACTCTGCATTTTATATTGACCTTCATTGAGATCATCTCTGTTAGTATATATAGAGCATTTTCCACTTGGATTTTTATTGCACACTTCACTTGAACAAAACAGAGCAGCCTTGCAAGAGCAGTTACTTAAACATGTTGCTTGAACTACTCATCGTGTTTGTGTATTCATAGTATTTGACCTGACATGGATGGATCTAGAGAGGGCGAAGGGTAGCGGTTGCACCCCCAAAAATTGTAAAAACTATGTATATTATACGGGTAACAATAGGTAACATTGTTTAGCTCTATGAGCTTGTGACATTTTGAAGCTTTGCAGGATAAGGGAGTAATTTTAGAACATCCAAGATTATGGTGCTTATCATTTATCTTCTTCAAATAGGGCAAGTGCAATCCACACTGGCCACGCTATCGTACCATATCTACTGCGAACTAGTGGTGGTTCAAGGGGTAGGCAACTTAGGCACTCTAAGTATATATTCACTACACAATATATATACATAAAAGACTTAGAGGATTTGGGTGAGTGAACATGCAATTTTACCAAGACCTTTCACTAAATTAAGCAAAAATACAACTCTTAGATAAGTTTTGTACAAATTTCAAACCACAACTAGATTGTAAGATTTACTAGTAAAATTTGTACAAGACTTAAGTTAGAATGGTGTCAACAGGGACTTTTACAAAGCCTTCATGGCATGTTTTGACAGTTTTCTTCCCTTGTAATGTAATGTTTGTAAATCGAAATCCTAAACTTATCATTCCAAGAAAAAGAAATAGAAAAACAAAAACTAAAAAAGGAGAGAGAAAAAGAAAAGCTTTAAACTATCAACTCAAATTTGTTTGTAGTCTACTTTCTTTACCGTGGTCCTAATAAAGCTGATGCAAATAGAGAAGTCGCAGCACCAATGTGATCCTCTTGGTTACCAGCAACTGTGATTGCTCTTGGTGCAACAGGAGTTGTGAAGCTATAATCCAAATTGCTTCGAACATCTATAGAACCTTCCAAGACTTTCACCACCACTGACATAGAAGGCCTCCTGGAAAAATCACTTTGTAGACACCACACAGTAACCCTCATCATCTCCACAACTTCTGCTCTATGTGTTTGCATGTCATCATTGTATTTATCAACAATATCCAAAAGTCGTTCCTCTTCTGCTTTCCTCTTAAACAGACCCAGTAGATGCATATCTTTCTCAGGTTGAGATCTATCCAAATTTTTGCGCCCACACAACATTTCCAAGACCACGACACCAAAGCTATAGACATCTACTTTTTAAGTGATAATTGGGCTCAACCATTCGGGAGCCAAATAGCCTGGTGTTCCCCTCATCATTGTTACAACTTGGCTTTGGTCCTTATCAATTAGTTTTGACAATCCAAAATCAGAAATTTTCGCATTGAAGAGTTCATCTAAGAGGATGTTTTGGGGTTTGATATCCAGGTGAAATATCTTTTGCCTACATTCTTCATGGAGATAGGTTAGTCCCTTGGCTATATCCATGATGATCTTCCTTCTGGATTGCCACCCAAGAGTGAGCTCCTGGTGCCTTTGGAAGATCCATGTATCCAAGGATCCATTGGACATGTACTCGTAAACTAGAAGCCGATATGATTTTTCAACACAAAATCCAATTAATCTCACTAAATTGACATGGTGAATGTTGCCTATTGTCTCAACTTCAGCAAAGAATGACTTCTTAGCTTGACTAAAACCATTGAGACGCTTCACTGCTACGTTAGTGCCTTCAATTAATGTCCCTTGAAACACTGACCCAAATCCTCCTTCTCCAAGCTTTTTATCGAAATTGCTTGTTATGGCTCTTAACTCTTCGTAGGAGAATCTAGTAGGCATCCCCAGTACTTGATCGACAAAGAACTCATCAAATCCTTCGGATTCTTGTTTGTTTGTGAAAAAGAAAAAGCAAAAGGCAACCATAAAAAATACACCAAAGAAAGCTCCAAGATTGGATCCCAATATGATTTTGACATGCCTTGATTTCTTTTGAGGAGAATCTGTTGGCGAAGAAGGATTAAGATACTGTGTATCCAGAGATTTGTGCACTTTAACAAATACAGTAATGTTATCAACTGCTCCATCGTTTTTTATAAGCGACAAGACTTCAGACAGTAATAAACAACCTTTCTTTGAATCATATCCCACATGATACGCAAAGAAAGCGGCTTTGCACGAACAATTTTTCAAGCAAGTCATCTTGCAATCCTCTAACTCTGTTTTTCCATCCAAGTGGTAAATGTTGTTGTATGGAAATGTGTATTTTGAGTTGAAGTTGAAGTAACTAGTATTCTTAAGCTCCAAAAGGGTGTGATATTGCGAATAGTCACAAGAAATGGGTGTAACAAGGGAACATCCGAGGTTGGGTTGCATATAATTTGTTAGCTTGAAAGTGCTGCTGCTAGTGGCTTCCTCAAGACAACTGCACTGTCCATTTGAAAAATAGATACCGTAATTGCCACACGGCATGTGTCACGACCTGAACCCGCCCCCATGGGTTAAGGACGTAACCGGCCAGTAACCATGAGATTACCTACGGCCTCAAACCAAACCAAAAGTATTTTAACAGAGTTCGTGGGGGCCAAACGGAAGCAATTTGAAACTTTTTCCGTAGAGCCATGCTTATATGCACATCATTACATACATATGTTAATAACTCACACAAGAAAATGCAATAACATAAAATTGTGTACAAACAGGATCACTCAAATCTAAGTTAGCCAAACAAAACTACATACAAACACATTTAGAGACTTCGCCAACCTGACAAAATATAAGTACATACAAAAGGGCGAAGTCTTGTCTCGTGCGTGAAACGCAAGGGCTGACTCCTCAAAACCTTAGTTGTTCCAAACTAACTTCCCTAAGGCTGGGTCTGGACCTCTCTTGGCTCACCTACAAACACATGAATGAGCATGAGTGAAAGCCCAGTGAATAATATCAAATAAAGGATATACGTTGGAACAATATACATCAAACGGCCTTGGGCCCAATTGCATTTCTAACTAATATATACACACATAGACATATGTAAGTTAAGTAACTGAGGTTCCAAACATATCATACGGCCTCGGGCCCAATTCATTCATGTCCATCGGCCTTTGGCCCAATCGTCTATGTCAATCGGCCTTCGGCCCACTTTCGTGTCAAACGGCCTTCGGCCCACATACACTTTCGTGTCAAACTGGTCTTTCGACCTTGCAAACTTTCATTTCAAACTGGCATTTAGGCCTTTCAAACTTGTCATATCAAACTGGCTCATAGGCCTTTCATATCAAACCGGCTCATAGGCCTTTCATATCAAACTGGCTCATAGGCCTTTTATATCAAACTGGCTCATAAGCATTTTATATAAAACTGTGTCCACCATTCAAATTAATGAACTTTACAAAACTTACATAGAAGTAGCAATTGGACAACAAAATATGTCAGATATTACTCACAGTGGTTGGCTTGTGGATTTGCCCTGGAGATTGACCGTACATATCACATAACACATATGGGTCACAATTAATTCAATCTGTTCTTTAGTTCACATATTCCTCTTTAGGCTTCATTCTTATCTCTTTAATTCAATTACAATGCTCAATGTATGCCTAAGAGTGCTTGGAAGTGAAAGGGAACGGAAAACAGAACACAGAATGCATAAACAAAGTTCCAGCAAAACAGGGTCCCCGCTCGAGCATAGGATTCCCCGCTCGAGCGGACCCTTAAGGTCTGCAAAAGTACTGGTTGCATGAAAATCCCGCTCGAGCGTGAACTCTACCGCTCGAGCGGATTTCCTGTCTACATGGCTCCCCGCTTGAGCGCCAACTTCCCCGCTCGAGCGGACACCATGTCTGCAAGAGATGCTGGGTGTCACGACCCCAAACCGCCCCTAGTAGAATGGTGCCGTGATGGCCAGTAATCCGAGATTACCGAAGGCCAACTTTCAAAGTTCACACACAATCAGAGTATAATATATGGGGCTTACATGTGCGGAAGCAATATACGTAAACCTAACTAGTCCATAAGAGCTGTGCATATGTCAAATGAAATGGCATACATCTTAATTAAAGTCTTACAACTTGACTACAAATAAAATAAGGTACATGTTACATCTTGATCAAAAGGCTTCTCAAGCCGACATTTACAAAATACATGAAATGCAACTAAGAAGCATAATCTTCAAGATTGCTGACATAACATGAATCCAAAACATCTTGCAAAACACACACATCTCGGCGTGGCCGACTTCTTGCTTGTTACCTACATACATATAGAGAGGGTGAGCTTGGATACTCAGTGAATGGTACAAGTAATAAAGGGTTTTTAATGAATGATTCCCGAGGTCTTGTCAAAACAATACATATATCATAGCTTGTTCAAAACATGTACTTGGCATAACTTGTATCTAAACATGTACTTGGGGTGATGACATTCCGAGCAAAACAAAAGCGTAACCTTGGCATCAAGCACACCCGTTCATAGTCCGTCGGTGGCCGATATCTTAACAAGGGTGCTACTTGGGCTTAACGTCCCCTAGCACGAAAGGACGGTGCTACCTGGGCTTAAAGTCCCCTAGCACGGAAGGACTATGTTACTTGGGCTTAACGTCCCCTAACACGAAAGGACGGTGTTACTTAGGCTTAACGTCCCCTAACACGAAAGGACGGTTCCAAGAATGTCATCCAAAACAAAGCTTATACTTGATGCATAAAATAAGGGTAATCATTCATACCTAACAATTACTTTCAAAACAAAGCAAATCAAAGCTTTTATCAAAACGTATAACATAGCTTTATTAAAAATACCACTCACTTAGTTCTTGGGACGTCGGGATCAAAGCAAAGGTCCAAGTCCTACAAACACATGGCAAAGTCTATTGAATGCACTCTTAAAAACAAGCTTCACATGCATGCAAATGATCTAGGGAAAACATGCTGGAAACATCTAGGGAAAACATGTTAGAAATGACCTAGGCAAAACATGCTGGAAATGACTTAGGCAAAACATGCTGGAAATGACTTAGGCAAAACATGCTGGAAATGACTTAGGCAAAACATGCTGGAAATGACTTAGGCAAAACATGCTGGAAATGACCTAGGCAAAACATGCTGGGTACCAACCAGGTCCTGGAATGGATGCACAGAAATGATCTAGGCAAAAGTGACCTAGCTGAGTGAACTCAGGAGGTCTTGGCCGAGGTCCCACACCTATTGGCCGAGGTGTGGTTACCTAGGCTTCGGGGTGCAGCTGCCTGCTGAGGTGTGCATGCAAGATAGATTAAGGTTCAAGTGATCATGCAAGATAGGCCAAGGTGAGATACGATGCTTGGCCTAGGTGTGTGATCTAGGCAAGAGCGGTCTCGGTGATCACACCTAGGGAAAAGAAGTCTGGAAATCTGGGTTTCGTCCTTGAAGAACATGAACATGAAGAACATGAAGAACATGAATGCTAAAATCATAACTTGTTATTACAAAATCTGGGATTTCATGCTATGAGTTCGAAAACATGGACCTTGGTACCCATACTTGAAGATCATATGAAAACAAACATGAAAACATGGAACTTGGTGCAAACTCTTGGATCAAAACATGACTTTTCTTGAAGAACACATGAATACCACTTTCTCTTTCTAAAACCGAACTTTGAATCAATGCATGGCTTACAAATCGTATTCAATCATGCAATGCAATAACATGATCATAAGGAACAACATGAGCAGATCACGAATCTAACCTTAGAACACGGATCTAACGGTTCGATCTCTAGGAATCAAGCTTGGAAATCTACCTCTC
The DNA here is from genome assembly GCA_025200525.1 of Camellia lanceoleosa. Lineage (NCBI taxonomy): Eukaryota > Viridiplantae > Streptophyta > Magnoliopsida > Ericales > Theaceae > Camellia > Camellia lanceoleosa. The sequence goes on along the minus strand of CM045764.1, from coordinate 114,221,096 downwards.
TCTAGAACTCCTCTTCCTCTTCCTAGAGCTTCTCTCTCCTCTTCAAAACAAGGGTATAACAAATGATAGGTTTCTCTTTCTACCGGCTGACTTAACACTCTGTTCGGACACGTGGCAACGGCTGGTTGGTTCTCTTAAAAAAGGTGACTGATTGACAAGACATGACTATGACAAAGCGTACTCAACAAGCTAGACAACAAGGCACTCCGGCAAGTAATGATCTCGGCTAAGGACATAGGCTTCGGCAACTAAGGTCTCAATGACCTCGGCTAGGAAGGATAACACTTGGCCAAGCTGTGCCACACCTCGGCCTAGATGTGCCACACCTCGGTCTAGGTCATCCCACTCCCAGAACAAGATCACTAGGTACAAGGACTAAGGATCTAGGATGCCTAGATGATAACATCTCGGCCTAGATGATGCATATCTCGGCCTAGGTGATGCACACCTCGGCCTAGATGATGACATCTCGGCCAATATGCCTAGGTGATGGTGGAGGTCAACCAAAGTGGTTCTAGGATGGTCCTAGGCTTAAGATGACCTCGGCTTGACATGACCTAGGCTTGGCATGACCTAGGCTTGGCATGACCTAGGCTTGACATGACTTAGGCTTGACATGACCTAGGCTTGGCATGACCTAATCTTAACATGACCTAGGCTTGACATGACCTAGGCTTGGCATGACCTAGGCTTAACATGACCTAGGCTTGACATGACCTAGGCTTGGCATGACCTAGGCTTGGCATGACCTAGGCTTGACATGACCTAGGCTTAACATGACCTAGGCTTGGCATGACCTAGGCTTAAGATGACCTAGGCTTGACATGACCTAGGCTTAACATGACCTAGGCTTGGCATGACCTAGGCTTAAGATGACCTAGGCTTGACATGACCTAGGCTTGGCATGACCTAGGCTTGGGACAACAAAGAAGGAACAGAGAATGCAAGCAACACTTAAGCATAGCAAGACAAGATTCATGAACACAACTTAACATGGCAAATCATATAAATGCATGCAAGCATGACTAAGACATGAATGTGGGTTGTTACACTGGGAGCATGAAATTCACGCTTGAGCGGCGGTTTTCCCGCTCGAGCGGACTTCAAATTTCTGGGTTTTCCAGATTTAGTTCTTGAGTTCAAATTCGACTTTCCAGCCACAACACTTGCATGCAATGGCTCAAATTACACATTTACACATGTTAACATGCTACCAATACAAGATTACAATATTAGGGAGCTCAATTTCAAGGATTACACACTTGCATGTCTCAAAATATGTCAAACTCAACACCAACATAACAAACTCATGCATTTAAGCTCATATCTTCTCAAATTGTTCATGCATGTGATGAATTAGCCACATTCTCAACTTAGATAACACAAATGGTGATCAAAACATGAGTATTAACCCAAAACTTTACATGAATCATGTATTTCAAGCTTATACATGCTATTTCAAAATAGTCTCTTACATGCATGCATATGTCAAGCTTTAATTCCAACAAAATCAGCTCCATCTCTTTATAATCAAACCAATTCATGATCTTGACTATTAATCAAACTTGAATCCAGAATTCACAAACTAAAATCCATGAATTCACTTACTTGGAGGCTCAATTCTCTCAATCTATAGCAATTTCTTGAGTAATCTTCAAGATTTCCAAGTTCTAAGACCAAACCTCAATTGTGAGCTCTCCCTCTCTCTCTCAGCCGACCCTTTCCCTTTTTCTTTGAGTTAGATCAGCCAAGTGATTAAAACAAAGGGGCTTGAATGTATATGGCCTTTTATGTAAAGGTCCACTAACAATATAACCAATTATTTAAATAACTTGAGCACTATGTCAACATTTTAATCTAATTAATTTGACCCGAATCAATTTCCAATTAAATTTCAACGTAGGCTTTAAAAATTATGCCAATCACATTGGCGTAGTCAATTTCAAGTTTTATGGTCGATAAGGCCCTCAATTTATTTTCCAATGCAGATAATCAAACAGATATTCCTACGGTGAACAGATAGAAATTCAAAACCACATATTTTCACATAATGGAACACAAAATCATATCAAAACACATAATCACATCATATTAAGGACCAATTAACATATTACGGAACAGGGGTATTACAGCATGGGATACCCACACTCACCGCCACGAATTTGTGATGTCAGCAGGTCTGCTACCACAGTCCAATTTGAGTCTACTAATTGATACAACTTCAAATGCCCATCCGGTTCCAACCGCATGAACTGAGGTGATGATGTTGATGCAGCAGGGATTAGCTGCCCGTTGAAGCTTCCATTCTCGAATTTGACATAATTTATAAAAAATAAATATGATTCAAAATAGGGCAAGGGTGGATTGGATTCCACATAACCCAATAGACTGTAAACCTGAACTGTATGATTAGTTATTCAATTATATTATTAAAATAATTATTTTTTATGTATTCATTTTTTTTTTCATGCCTGAGAATATGATCCCTCCCTTTTTAATATTAAAAATTAGTCAATTTCATAAGATGTCGAATGCCTATCATATATATAATTCGATTAACATATAACCAAATATGAAAATGTGAGTTCATAAACTAACAATTCCAATCTTATACTATAATTCTACTAATCAAACAAATCCTTAAATACTATTACAAGAATTATTATCAGAAATATCACTGGAGAGAATCTCGGGTCCTTGTCTTTCAAGTGTTTTTCACGTTCCCACACCTTTTGTTTGGTCAAAAAAATGCGCACACAATAAGTTTTGTTTACATACACAAACGATTTTAAAAACCGAAATTCTTTTGGTCTGTGCATTTTAAGTGTAAGATTACTATAAAAATATGTAATATTATTATAAAATGTGTAATTTTATTTTTGATAAATTTATTATAAAAATTCGCAACATAGCTAAAAAAAATATGTAACATGATATATATAGTTTCCTGTACTTTGTAATCTCATGGAATAAATTCAAAAAAGTTAAGTAATTTTTTAGAATTTCATGAAAATGACCCTCCTAAATTATATAGTTGAAAAGAATGCCAGCTGTATGGGAAATCCGAAATAAGACACCTCTTTTTTCGTTTTTTTTTTTTTGGTCTTTAGTGATATTTTCTCAAAATTATGTCAAAATTTTCCCCCCTTGTGTAGAAGAATCTAAAAAATAAATAAAAAAGCCAAAATAAGCACACAAAAAAATCTACTATTTTTTGCTATTATCATTATTATTATTCTTTTATTCTTCATTTTTTGAAATTTTTTTGGACAATTCTCTGAATTTTTCTGTGATCATAACACAGAAATTTCTCATTCACTCTGATTTTTCTCTGTGAAATTTCTCCTCACAAAAAATTTGTTTGAATTTTGTCTGTGAATCGAAAGTTCTCTATGCTCAAAATTTCTCTGTACTAAAAATTTCTTTGTGAAAATGTTAAGGGACCTCAACTATTATGAAAATTTTGCATGTCTTTGATCTTATAAAATTTTAATATCAGGAACTTTAAACTAAAAACCTCAAAATAAATAAATTGAGTTGTTATGTGTATTTTTTATTTTTTTTAAAATATAAAAATTAAAAAAATTGTAAACTCAAATAACAAATTGTAGATTTGTTTTTAATTTTTTAAAAATATCTTTGCTTTCATCATGTGAAATATGGTTGTATTTTTTTTCTTTTTTTATTTATTGAATTTGTTTGTGTATATTTTTGCAAACAATATCATGTATTATGAGTAAAACGAAAATGAGAGAGGTTAAAAATAAAAATACAGAAAGCATGAAATAGATAACAATGGATAAAATTCGTGTGTGAAATTTGTTTCAAACCTGTAAAATAATAATGCAAATTTCATAAATTCGTGTCTGAATCTTGCCCATTCTAACTTCCACTTTACTCACTATTCTTTCATTTCCAATCTTTCTATATTGTCTATTGATTCATCTATTTTATATTTTTGTTAAAAAATTAGCATCACCTCAATATAGTTTGATTAGTTACAAATAGTGATGATGGCTAACGGAGAAAAAAAATAGAGGCATAGATTAGTTACATATAGTGAAATATGTATAGATAGATATTGGATTTTTCTATTTTACAGGTATAAATAAAGAGAGCTACTATTTGCCCCCACCTAATTACTTTGACCCACCCATTTTTTTGAACCCCCCACTCAGCAAAATGAAACCTTTCATTTTCTCTTTGAACCCCCACTTTAATACCAACTATACCCCTAACCCCAAACCCAAACCCAAACCCAAACCCAAACCCCAACTCTGTGTTCTTTCTTTGTTTTCTTGCATTCCAATCAAGTATGAGTAAGAAACAGAGCAAGAGGAAACACCCATCAACAATGGCCACCATTAAAACCCTATCACAAGCTATGGCGAGTGATTTCATGGTCGTTTGTCTTGCCCTTCTCCTTCTCTCTCTTCTCTCTTTTCTTTTTATTTTCTTCTGAAAACCTTAGATTTTCATCTCTCTCTCTCTCTATCTCTCTCTCTGTCTCTCTCTCTTGCTCGCTCACTCTCCTAATAGATGGGAAGGTCACGATGGCGGAGTGGGTTCGACAACATGGTGCTAAACGAATCCTGAATATTTGGCAACACAGTGCTGAACGAATCCTTTTAGTTCAATAGCACAGTACTGAATGGGTTGATCTCTCTTCTCTAATTCAGATCTGCAGTAGGGCTAGAGGTGCTTATCGGTGGAGGTAGTGGCTGATTGCGACGAAGGGAGTGGTGGTTGCAAAAGTGGGGGGTGGTTGGAGATGATGGTGGTTGTGGCGATGAGGAGTTGTCGGAGATGATGGTATTGCTGGAGGTGATTAGGGTTAGAGTTAGAGTCTGGAAAATTAGGATTAGCATATTAGAAATGAGAGTAAAAGTGGAATTTTAGAATTGGACAAAACTGGAATTTAAAAAAAAATGAAGGTGGTAGGGGTTCAAAGAATAAAGGTAGCGGTTAATAGCAATGCTCTAAATAAATAAAGGGTAACACTTTGTCCCTTTATGTTTTGTCATTTTTTTTTTTATTGTAGCAGTTGAAATTTATTTTTTCCCATTTTGACCTTTTATGTTTCAAGGTTTTTTTTTTTTCCAATTTACTCCTAACTACCACGTCAACTACCACATGACAAAAAAAATATATTATAATATAGAGATTAGGGTTTGAGTAATAAAATTTTCTTATGTCACGTGATTGTTAATGTGTCATTTTTTGTCTAATTTTAGATATAAATTAGCTTTTGAAGTAAATTAAAAAACAATTAAAATATGAAGGGCCAAAGTAAGAAAATGGCCAAACATAAAAAGGACAAAGTGTAATTTATCCATAAATAAATCACAATACAAACCATAAATTATGTGATAGAGTTGGCAATTATAAATTATAAATTTTATTGGTTGATGGGCAAACTAATAAGATTTTTAAAAAAAAATAAAACAAAAAATGAAGAATTTTTTTTTTTCCTACACCAATAAACAAATACATATATTCTATTTTAAAATATAATGAATTTTTTTATTATCAATAAAATCATTAATTTTAACAATTTTAATAATCAAACATGCATACTTGATGTGAATTTGAAGTTTTGATATAAATTTTTTCTAGAGTTGACACACTTATCTTATTGTTTGTTTATTATTATTATTTTTTAAAATCTAGTTCATTATAAAACTCATAAATAATGACATAGATCATTATAATTTTAAATTCATATTGTGCTAACTTTAAATTTAAATTAATAGATTACTTGTCATATTTATTAGCTCTCAAATTTGAATTTTGAAATAGATTAAATTACTTTTCTAAAAGCCATAAATCAAGGAATATTGAGTTTTCTTTAATGCTTAAATGAGAGCTAGCGAATAGATTTATTTTATTATTATTTAAAATAAAAATTTAAGAATTTTAATTTGAGACATTAGAGCTATGAGAATACTTCTCCTTAAAAATCCCCTTTTACATAGTGTATACATAGATATAAAATATAGATATGGTATATCTTTAAAAAAAAAATATGTGAAGCTAGAGGTTCTAAATATATTGAAAAAATTACATGAATCTTGAGAAAGAAAGAAAATTTCCAACTCACAAAATATAACATCTTTGGCTTTTCAAGATCACCTTAATATATTTGAATTAATTCTATCTGAAATCTAAACTTTGAATTAAGGCATAAGCGGTTCAGTTTGGTCAAATAGAGAAAAAAATTTAATATTGAACCAAACCATTCAGCTATTTGGTTTTGTTTGTTAATAAACTCAAATACACCACATGCTGCTATTTGGTCTTGTCGATTTGGTATAGAGAAATAATTCACAAGATTTTAACGGGTTTTATAAAAATTTGTAAAATTTTACCTTGAAAATAAATAAAGAAAAAAAAGAGTCATTGCAAGAAATCAGCTTTTTAGAAACAAATTTATTCCGTCTCTAAAAGTGTAATATTTGTTGGAAAAAACTTTAGCCAATTAATTTTTCCTGTCGCGAAGTTGTCCCAAATGGCCTGTCCAGAAAAGTCAAAAAATGACTTTTAGAGACAAAACTTTGCATTTGTCACTATAAATAGACTTTTAGAGACAAAAATATGTGGTTGCAAAAAGTTTTGATTTTGAAACAATCAAAATTTGTCTCTAAAAGTCTAATTACAGTCCAGAGCAAATGAAGTAGTTATGGAGACAAAAAAATTGATTTTTGAGACAATAGAAATTGATCTTTAAATGTTTTAGTTTTGGGACAAATGAAGGTGGTCTCTAAAAGTTTTACTTTTTGGGACAAATGAAAGTGGTGTGTAAAGGTTATAATTTTTTTGAGACAACTAAAATTGGTTTCTAAAAGTTTGATAATTATTTATTTATTTATTTGGCTTTTTGATTTTGTAACAATTACTCTAAAAATACTAGTTCGAACATCAACTTATATTCCTTTCTTGATTTCTCAATAACCAAACAGAAAATATCAAACACATCACCAAACCATGTGTTCATCTCCAAATTAAAATTCAATTACAAAAAAAAAAAAAAAAAAAAAACCTCATCACATTCAAAGAGGCTTAATCAAAAGATATTTCAATAACAAACAAATACCATGTTATGATTCATTAGTATGTAATATCTTGATTGTATATCATAAACTGACAGAGATTTCAAAAGTATCATTTCCAATTTATAAGGTTAGTGTCATAAGCATTGTTAGTAGCATTCAACTATTCAATGAATAGATTGTAATTGAAGTTATATCTACCTACACGTTTATCTTTGTGCCACTTCATATCAGTAGCCATCTTTCTTGATATGAATAGCCTTTGTAGCCTTGGTTTTAAAGGAAAGTATCGCAGAACCTTTGGCGCTTTACAAGTAGGACACTCATCTTTATTTTCATACACCTTCCAAAAAAGTACGCAATCGTTCTTGCATACATGTATTTTTTGATATAGTCGAGGCACAAATCTTGCATTATTTGTTTAGCCTCATTGTAAGAGCATGGAAGTGTTTCACCAATAGGAAGTGCCTCATTCAACAATTTCAGCAACATCATGAGTGATTTGTTGCTCCATCTATTAAATATCTTTAAATGTAGCAAAACCATGAATGATAATTTGGAGAATCGTTGGCAATCCGGATACAAATCTTGCTCTACATCCCTCATTAATCTTGCAAATTTATTTGTTTCTCCACCACAACTACTAAGTAAATACAACTACTAGATGCTTCTCCCACATAACCAAATATGGTTGTTCCACTTCGTATGTCATGAATAACTTCTCGCACCTCAGTATTGGGGTTATTTGACTTCTCTGTCACATTGTCGAGATATTTGTCATTTTCATTTTGTGAGTCATCATTGTCATTCAACTCAAAACCTTCCCTATGATACACCCACCTAGTGTAACTTGTGACCACCCCATATGCATACAAATGAATTTCAACTTCCTCCATGGTTTTTTGAATATGGTTGTTGCATCTATAACATAGACACCAAATCTTATCTGCCCTTGGTTTCATATGATCATGAGCAAACAAGATAAATTCCCTCATCCCATCAATGTACTAAGGTGACCTTCTATTATGAAGTTGCTTGCAACTCCCATCCATGTTGCAAAAGAATTAAAGAAGAAAGAGGGGAAAAAAAAGGGTAAAAGCTTAAAAAATAGGATATACTAAAAATAAGAAATATGATGCTAGAATTTTCGACTCTAATAAAGCAAGCGAGCCAAAATAAATTTAACAATGCAATCAATTGAATTGGCATCTACATTTCCAAATAACACAAATATAATCAATCAAACAAATCAGGATTAGATCAGACCATATCATCAAAGCAAAAGAAACATTAGATTAAGCATCAATATAGAGATTCTACGAATTCTTCATACATAGCTTTTCCAAATACAAATGTCAACTTAAAAAGCTACTTCCTACTTCCTTACACAAATACCCAAACCATGTAGTACTATCCTCTACTTCTTTTCTGTGGAAAATCTAACTAGAATTACAAATTCTTACATGATTCATATCCACAAATGCATCTATATCAAATTTTCTACAATAAAAATATTAAATAAAGCAAAAATTATAAATAAGTGATACCCTAAAAAATAATTAGTGGAGTATCACCGACTATATATGCCTTGTTTGAATCTTATATTCAAAAGATGTTCTTCTGTATTATTCTGTGGTCCATGGCTAAAAAAAAAAAAAAAACTTTATACTCCACATCTCAAACCCACTCTTTTCATTTGTTAGTGTTATATAAATTTATCTCATTTTTGCAACATATGATTCTAAAACAGACCTACAACATACAAAAGAAATCAAATGCACCTTCAAGGATCTATGAAATATCATCACCTTGTTAAAAAATTACGAAAACTAATCAACTAATACAAATTACGATTGCTTCTAATAACAACAACATTCACTGTAAAAAGATCACTGAACGATGTATGATAACAAAATGCTGATAATGATGTGATAAGATCAAACAATGCATGATTCAGAGATTTTCTTATACTATGAACCCTAAAAACGAAAAATGCTTAATTGTTGACGATTACTATAAACACCTCACTGAAATAGATTGATTGAACAAACACATGAATCTATACATGTATACAAAACCATGTACGAAACCGAGGGCTAAAATATCAAATCGATTGTATAGATACATACATGTATGTATATACATGTATATATGGTACTTGATCGGAATCGCTACCGGAGAGTCACCAGGAAATCGAAGAATCGAGGAGAGATGAGGCGGCAATGGAGTGATCCAGCCCTAGAGAGAGATGCTATGAGACTCCTTGGGGATGAAATTGTTCCCGATATCAGAAGCAATCAACGAGATCCGTAGAGAAGAACCATTGCATTTGCGAGAGAAAAAGAAATTAGGGATTTTGAGAGAGAGAGAGAGAGAGTGAGTGATGAAACCTGGATGCTTTTTTTTTGTTTTTTGATAGTCCCAACTATTGTGTTCAAAAATTAATATATAAAATAAAATAATATATGATTTGGGTTTATTAGGGACCAACTAAAATTGTAGGTAAAAGTGACTGATCCTTTTACAACCAAATAAATTTGTCAAGAAAATGTAATAGCATGATTAAATATATATATACATATTTAAATTCTTTCATTTTGTCCTTGAAAGTATAATTTTTGCTGATTAATTATTTTTGTTCCTAAAAATTTGTCTTTAAAACCTTAATTTCTTATAGTGAGTAAAATTGTTCTATAAATGTCTTCCTTTACAAAACATATATTATTTAAATATATCTTCTAATGTATAAATAATTAAAATCTAAAAATATTTAAATATAATATAATATTTTAGACAATTCAATATATAATAATGTAAAAAATTTTAAAATCAAAATAGATCACACATTTTGAAAAATAGGACTGCAAATCAAAATTTTAATCAATCTTAAATTGTTGATTAGTTACTTTTAATGAGTCTGAACTATGCTTAAAACAAAATGACATGTTTCATCCAAATTGACCCACCACATTATAAAGAACTGAACTTGTTCACCCTATGAGTATATGTCAACAGTACACAGTTTTTGGTATAAACTAGTAAAGATTTGTCATTTTACTGTCCGTTTATTTGGATAAAAAATATTTTTTTGATATTTGGTACAATGAAAAATAAAAGTCAATGGAAAACATTTTTTGTGGTCAACACAAAATAAGTTTATATAGGCAAAAAATGTTTTTCACTTTTAAAAACATTTTTCGAACAAAAGTCTTACTAATGTCATCACATTTCACTGCCACTCTCACCTCCACTACCACACCACACCACACCACTATCATCATGGCCACTTCACCGCTGCCACCGTCCAGCCACCATGCCACAACCTCCATCTCCACCTTCATTTTCCTTTCACCACCATTACTAAATATAAAAAAAAAATATTTAAAAAAAATATTTTCTTCATTTCAATATTTTCTTCATTTCACCACCATTTAAAAATATTTTTCACTCAAATAAATGGAGAGTGAGATAAAATCATTACATTGCTTTAAATATGAAGTTTAAAATTTTATACTAATTATATTTTGTGTATTATTCCACCAATAAAACGTGTGTGTGAACAAAGTTATAAAAGTCATGTGGCATTAATTTTTTTTATTTTTTATTTCCAACTCTAGAATTTCTATGGTCCACTACACTTGCACAAACATAGCATTTAAACTTTCTGTTGGCTTTTTGGCTTTCGAAGGTTATTATTGTAATTGCGAGCGTGCCAGCAAGGATCAATCAGTCCTTACAGAAAATTAATTGCCAACCAATTATCAGACGATTGTGTTTTAGTTCTTTTAGCCTCAATGAAGAGGACTTTTATTGGTGGCTTGATTTAGGAGAATTAAACAATATAACAATCAAATGAAGAACATTTGAAGTATTTCATTAAAATGAAGAACTTACAATGATCCAAACTCAGCCTCGTAGAGGTTTACAGCAACAATCTACTTGAAAACTACTCCTATGAACGAAGTGCAGTGCATGAATTTAAAGTATAGGAAATGTAAGACTGGAAATGTAAAACTGGGAAAGGAAAATAAGTATAATAAGACTAGTTTTTTGGATCTGAGTTTGGGGTTTTTTTTCTGGGGCCTTCTCAAGGATGACCATCGAACTGCGTTTCCAACCGTCGAACTGCTCCTTCATGATCGCTGATCATGTTGCCTTGTAATTAGCCCACTATGCCATCACTAGCAGTTAGACTTCCCTCCTAAATTTGAATTTAAATGTGAGTAACCGTTGAAGCCACATCACCTTGCCTCTCTTTGTTGATCCACTGCTACTCAGATCTTGTAATAACCAATACTAACTGCCACATGTACGATCAGGATTGAAGACTTGACTAGCTTTCCTGTATTACCCTTATTCTGTCACGCGTCGAATTGTAATTAGCTTGTACAAAATATGTAGCCAACATTACCCCCCGCACTAATATACCAAATACTTGGTGATATTAGTGGATCAAGCCCTTTTCTCCATGTCTTAGAACGTGCATGGGCTTTGCATTCTTCTAGAAATGCAACTGTCATTCATTATCTGCATTAACTCTCCTTCAATCTTTTGAACACCCCCACCACCTTAGTATTCGAACAGACTGATACATTTTAATGGCCGAATCAATTTCCTCCTCCATTGATCGAGCACACGAAGAGTCATCTGATGATGTTGTTCCTCCTCGAAAGAACCTTCATGCATTAATTAGCCACCCTTACCCACCTTTCTATATTCAGGTCATGGATGCCTTTGCAAATTATCAACCCTTGGACTACGAACACATTGTCCTTAATCCTTTGATTCAGAAGCTTACAAATATGGACATGGGAAATCCTTCTTCTGACTCACCCTCGGACTACGAACAAACTGCTCTCAATCCTTTGATTCAGAAAGTTGCAAATATGAACATGGGAAGTTCTTCTTCACAACCCTCTACATGGGATAAGGCTGTAGCTTTTTCTTTCTCTGGGACTTCTAACTGTGATTTAAGAGAGCGAATCAACCATCACTTTGTCGAGTTTATTGACCCTTTAAAGTTCCCTTCCTATGCGCGAAGTTCGGTGGTCTATCCTTACATGCCCATCGATCATCGACACAGTTTGGAGGAAAATCTGCTTGTAGCATGGTATACATCCTCCATGCCTACAAAGACAGTGCATGCTGTCCGATGCCTCGAAGAGGCACAAGGGTACAATCCATCGTTCTTAGCCCAGAAGGCGAAGCTTTGCTCTTCTGACTGGCTCGATTATATTAATGCCCTTGTTCCTTCTGCTCTTGTTCCTCTTCCTGAAGTGGAGACTTCCATACCTTCTCCTCTGCCAACTCCTTGTTGGACAGAGAGGCTGAGGCTTGCCCTCTCCGCAGATAAGGTCTTTCCACCTTACAAGCCTCCACCTTCCCCTAATCCAGCTGAACGGAAGCAAGCTCAACTTCTGCTCGCGGCTTTCTCTCACTTGCCCTTCAATGTTCTTGAGGACGAAGTCCCTTTCAAGAACCTTCGATGGGCTTGTGATATTCTGACTCGAGGTCATGTCCTCAATCCCCTCGCCCAAGTAGAGCGTCATATGTTTTTGGACCAACTTCCATTACTTCTCCACTGGCATCGGACCTCTATGGCCACCACACAATTTTTAGACCAACTCTCGTTCCTTCGAGTTCATGCCCAGTACGAAGCAGAGAACTTCATTGAAGAATTCGATGATTTCAAGAATAAAGATTCTGCGTACTGGGATGACTTGGATATAGACGAATTGGAATGAGGATTGAGAGAAACAGCATTCGAAATAAAGGATGAAGAACTCTTTTACGAAGTGAGAGCACATCAACTCATGCAGCCAATGTTAGAAGAAATAGAGGATATGTCACGCCCCAAACTTGCCCCTAAAAGTTTGGGCATGACCTAAGCAGAAAAGGACACTTAACCTGATTTCATATAGGGGCCTGATCGGAAGCTGTAATAATAAATGATATAAAACCAGAAAATATGCCATCCATTGAGCTACTACGTTATGCCAGGATCATAACATCTCATAGAACAAGTACATCAAAAGCCAAAATACGTCTGGAAGTTAGTTATTTACATGCATATACAAATCTAACCCCAAGGTGGGGTATACAACAAAAATACTAAGTACATGACAACCTAAATCAAAAGCAAAAGAGTAAGCCATCATCAAATAAACTCCACAAAATGAGGGTTCCAACCCCAAGCTTGGCTGTGCCTAGGCTGACAAAAGTATGGCGACGCCGAGTTAAGATTGACCTCCTGATTGGTTACCTACAGAAACAGACATAACATGGGGTGAGTCAAACTCAGTGAATAATAGTACTTGCATGCGTGTAGAACTTAATTAATGTCGTAATCATGTAACCAGTCCGCTTCTATATAGATTTGTTGGACAACTTAGTCGGGTCACAATTTCATAATTTGGCCCTTCTTGTTTCACAAGTTCCCAATTCATAATTTCACATGTCACACATTGGCCCTTGGCCTCATAACAGCGTCATTCACAAATGGCCCTTGGCCACATCGTTCCATAGTTCACAAGGAGGCTCGTGGCCACATTGATTCACAAATGGCTCTAGGCCACATTGTTTCACAAATGGCCCTTTCATAACATCTTAGTTCACAAATGGCCTTTGGCCACATAGTTTCACAAATGGCCCTTTGGCCTCATAAGTTCACAATATCACAAATTGGCCCTTTGCCTCATAAGTTCACAACTTAGAGTCATAACTTCACACATTGGCGAATCATATTTCACAAGTTGACTTTCAGCCTCATAACTTCATATTTCACATTGATTTCCTATCGTCATAACTATTCCTATAACACTTACAAGGAACAAAGCGTTAGTGACAATAATTATCAATGGTAGATAAAATGTACAAATGGTATACTATTACTCACAGCGATGTGTCAGCGTGCTAGTGCCTTTAGGAGTGTGCCCTGTACACAATCATAACTTATAAATTAGTTTCCTTTTTGCTTGAATTATTGGGAAACCATTTGGTGTTATCATGCTTCATATGAATTTATAATCATCTCAAAGTCATCAGAAAAATCCTCTAAAAAGACTAGAGAGCACAGCACGTAAAGTGGAACAACACAAACTTTTTCTGGCAGTCCTCCGCCGGCGCCACTTTGGCCGCTTGAGCGGACTGCACAATTTTACTAAAAGATGCTGAGAGAGTGATTTTCCCGCTCGAGCGGGCTATCCTCCGCTCGAGCGGACCAGACGAATTCTGAAACTCTGTTTTTCTCCATTTGAGTTCCAACTTGATATTCAAACTTCAATTTCTCATTGACAAGCATGATCAAGGGTTACCATAGTTCTAAAATCATTCAAACACACAATTATTCCATATAAATTAGATCTTCCCACAAAATTGAGTTCAATCTTCACTTAAATTCCATAACCCACTCCTAACTCACTTCATACTTCTTATACACACACATATATACACATAGAGCTACTCAAGCTTCCAATTCAACTCATAATTGCATATTTTCATGGAATAGCAAGGCTTTAAAGTATAAATTCCCTCCATGACTCATCTTGATTCTAAAACACAAGTTATCACATAAGATGTGCAACATCTACCTTAGCTTTCCAAACAAAAAGGAAGTGCTAAACTAAGAGCAAGAGAGAGATTCTAGATCAAGGAATTTCATAGCTTGAGTTAAATCCACACAATCTTCACAACTTTCCCCCAATTTCTTCACTTTGGAGAGCTTCTCTCCCACACCCACGATTTCCCCCCCCTCTTTTTGTTTCCAAGAGAGTTCTCAGTCAACATTTCCAAGGAGTTTTATAGATATATATGCACTTAGATATTTATGTTTTATAATAAGACAAAATTGAATCGTTTTATCATTCCGAAATTGAAATTTTGTAAACGTACTTAATATTACCAGAAAATTATGCTGATCACAGATATATAATCAATTTCAGATAATTAAGCCATTAAGGCATCCAATTTCTAAATCAAACGTTTTAATGGTGACAGATAGTTTTCTTGTGAAACAGATAGACTTCTTTTAAACTTGGAATTTTTCCACATGGAAATTCACAATAAGCATAGAAATAGATAGAATAAGGAAACTGAAAGTATACAGATCATAGACGAGGGTCGGGTTATTACACTCTCCCCCCGTTAAATAAGTTTGGTCCTCCAAACTTGTTTCAACGTCTAACAAGGTAGAAATCTTAGTCTCACTTCAGTGCCTCCTTTGCTTATAAAGGTTCACATAATCTTTGTAGTTCAAACGTTTCACAGTTACTCGTCCTTACCATCATCATTCGAAGGTGTCACCACAATCAATATCTTACTGTTTTATTTAACCAGTCGAGTTAATATGTAGTGGGCACGTAAAAACAAAATAACGCAGGACAAGATTACACGAATCCATAACAGGGTATTACAGACATGTAATCGCCAATAGGCAGGATATCGAATTGCATCCATAAGTTTGATACAAGTAATTTTCACGGATAAAAGCATACAATTTTCAAATACAGAACATAATAGATATCGTTACCTTCAACACATGAGTCACATAAATCATATTTCCGTAGCATACATTAATTCCAGCCACAACATTACTTATTTATTATGATTATTATTATATATATATATTTTAACAAATCTTTAAAAACGACATTTTGATAGCATTACTGGAAGTGTCGAATTACAAGGAAAATCATACCCCGGTCAACGATTAAGATAACACTTACATAACTTCATGCAGGTATATCGTCATAACACTTGGACATGTTTCATGAATACAAATCGAAGTAACAAATAGAATTACGACAATCGCCGTTTCAAGCAAAAGGAGTCATTTAAAAATAAGTTAGAAATCACGTTTAGGATCGTATTGCATCACTCAATTACAATGATGTAGTATCACACCCACTCTTCTTAAGTCTTCTATCCAGTTACTACAAACAAGTGCGTCACTTCTCTTTTCTTCCTTTTCCATCATCACTCTAGGAGTTATATTATTATTATTATTATTTTTTTTTTTTGATAGTGCATATAATCAACTACATTGTTCCGTAGCCACAATAGTACTCACCAAACAATCATACATAAATCACAACCCAGTTATTCAGTTTAGCTCTGCAATGTAAGCAAAGTATCTGGTTCTTCTCCGTATGTAGACTCAATTAAATCTCTAACATGGCTATAGGAACTTAACCCAACAGTATATCCATAAAGTGATGGATCAACACTACAGGCACTTACTACAGACTCACACAAGGCGGAATATACAAATCTGTATGACCATGTAAGAGGAGATATATATATCCGGCAACTCATTTTTATCCTGAAATACCCCTATAATCATTTATTCTCGTCAAAATTCACAGTGACACCCATAACAGCTTGTCTTATTCCGTCAAATACAACCTAGGGGTTGGCTTGACAATTTGCAATATTCACACAAACTTTTATCACAGACGTGTTTTCTTCTTCTTAGCGATAGGATGCTAATTCTTACAGTAACCTATCACATTACTAATTAATTTACTTAGTGATTAGTTATTGCTTTGCAAGTATCATATGGACGGACTCGGATTATAGGCGGGGTTCCTTATGTTATTCGACTCCTCCTTATAAGAAGTCTCAATGGCAAAGTACAAGTTCGACATAAACAAAGCAGGGATCTGATCACAAATTATACATAACAAACAAATTCGAAACATAACGTATCAGATGATAGAATTATGTCATTAGAGTACACTAATAAACAATTCACATTCTAATGAGGTCAAACTTTTGCTTTCATGCCGTAAGTTTAAATAGCTCAGGTCCCTACGTAACACAACAGAATAATCTCAACTTCACACAGGTACCCTAATTTATATATAAACATCCTTCCATTTAATCGGTAAGGTACAACTTAGTTTGCTTAAAAATAGTAAGACGGTTTTTTTATTCATTAGTGACACAACAGAAGGATTCTAAACTCATACAGAGGTACAATCCAACATGCAGCTTAGTTAGCCATATAAGCAGTGTATCCAGTTACTTTTCGTACATAGGTACTATTAGATCCATTTTCAAAATCATAAATCCCCATTAAATATGCCGCATTCATAGTTAGCACAGTCAGTAATGTCAAAGCTAAACAAACAATAATATTTTATCGTAAATCAATTTGTAACCATGTATTAATTATCGTTC
This sequence comes from Camellia lanceoleosa, assembly GCA_025200525.1. NCBI lineage: Eukaryota > Viridiplantae > Streptophyta > Magnoliopsida > Ericales > Theaceae > Camellia > Camellia lanceoleosa. Next base: position 114,203,868 of record CM045764.1, on the reverse strand, counting down.
AAATCGAAAAACAAAAATCATTAACATAGCATATTCCCAATTCCATTTGTTTCTGTCCGAATTCACATTGTCATGCAGAACGGTTCGCACTTGAAGGCTTTCACAATCTTAAAATCGTTTAAAGAAACATGATTAAAGCATAAATTCATGATGTAATGCTATATATATGCTCATAGATGTTCCATAGATCAAATACCACATAGTAGCTTCAATTAACCATAAATTCCCTTCATTCATTCCATTACTTGTCATAAATCGTAGATGATTCAACCTTACTTCAAGAATCTTGATCACGGATTATCGATTATACATAACAAAACAAGTTACAGATTTCAAATTTTCATAAACAAACCCCTCAGTCCCTATCAGACATTGATAATAAATGTGTCAGCTCACAAATTCATAGTCTTTATAGCTTATTCCAAATCAGAAGTCATAGTACTTGATCAAATCGGTTCAAGGTCAATCTTCACATGTCCAAACACAACTAATATGTATGTCATTCTCTTCTTTCGTATAAACTATCAGTAGGAAACAGGTTATCACAGCCAGTCCCTCTCAATGCATTACCAAACGTCATGCAAAATTCATTCTTGTCAGAAAGTCTAAGTACAAGCCCCCGCAGGTTTGAACATTGCTCTAATACGGTGAACGTGACTGTACTGCGAAATGTACATATTGTATATATTATTTTGTTTAATCACTAAGTCGTAGGAATAATCCATATTTAAGGTGTGAGCCATTCAGCTAAACAGATACTAGAAACACAATCATTTATTATCATTGTGCAAATATCGATCAATCCATCAATAACAACCAATAACATAAAAGTGCACTTTATCATGGACAAATAAATTATCTTACCAGTCAACTCGAATTCTTACCCCACTTCTACCGGCAACTTTGTTGATCCAATTCCACCTGCTTGCCTATATAGTTTACCAACAATTTTTCTTTTCTTTTCATCTTTTTTTTTTTCCAACCCAGCGGAGGTAAAATCCTTTATTCTTACTCTCGCCATATTCTGCACAACAATCATTATATAGTAGACATAATTCAAAAGTGTTAGCCTTATCAGAGTACTCTTAACGTTGCTATCGGTCTATCATATATTTTCTGGATGTCATGCAAGATGCCTAAAACTTTTCTAGACATCCTAAAGCTCAATGGATCCGTGTGTGAGATAGCAACTCGTGCTCTGATACCACTTGTCACGCCCCAAACTTGCCCCTAAAAGTTTAGGCATGACCTAAGCAGAAAAGGACACTTAACCTGATTTCATATAGGGGCCTGATCGGAAGCTGTAATAATAAATGATATAAAACCAGAAAATATGCCATCCATTGAGCTACTACGTTATGCCAGGATCATAACATCTCATAGAACAAGTACATCAAAAGCCAAAATACGTCTGGAAGTTAGTTATTTACATGCATATACAAATCTAACCCCGAGGTGGGGTATACAACAAAAATACTAAGTACATGACAACCTAAATCAAAAGCAAAAGAGTAAGCCATCATCAAATAAACTCCACAAAAGGAGGGTTCCAACCCCAAGCTTGGCTATGCCTAGGCTGACAAAAGTATGGCGACGCCGAGTTAAGATTGACCTCCTGATTGGTTACCTACAGAAACAGACATAACATGGGGTGAGTCAAACTCAGTGAATAATAGTACTTGCATGCGTGTAGAACTTAATTAATGCCGTAATCATGTAACCAGTCCGCTTCTGTATAGATTTGTTGGACAACTTAGTCGGGTCACAATTTCATAATTTGGCCCTTCTTGTTTCACAAGTTCCCAATTCATAATTTCACATGTCACACATCGGCCCTTGGCCTCATAACAGCGTCATTCACAAATGGCCCTTGGCCACATCGTTCCATAGTTCACAAGGAGGCTCGTGGCAACATTGATTCACAAATGGCTCTAGGCCACATTGGTTCACAAATGGCTCTAGGCCACATTGTTTCACAAATGGCCCTTTCATAACATCTTAGTTCACAAATGGCCTTTGGCCACATAGTTTCACAAATGGCCCTTTGGCCTCATAAGTTCACAATATCACAAATTGGCCCTTTGCCTCATAAGTTCACAACTTAGAGTCATAACTTCACACATTGGCGAATCATACTTCACAAGTTGACTTTCAGCCTCATAACTTCATATTTCACATTTATTTCCTATCGTCATAACTATTCCTATAACACTTACAAGGAACAAAGCGTTAGTGACAATAATTATCAATGGTAGATAAAATGTACAAATGGTATACTATTACTCACAGCGATGTGTCAGCGTGCTAGTGCCTTTAGGAGTGTGCCCTGTACACAATCATAACTTATAAATTAGTTTCCTTTTTGCTTGAATTATTGGGAAACCATTTGGTGTTATCATGCTTCATATGAATTTATAATCATCACAAAGTTATCAGAAAAATCCTCTAAAAATACTAGAGAGCACAGCACGTAAAGTGGAACAACACAAATTTTTTCTTGAAAAACAGTCCTCCGCTGGAGCGCCACTTTGGCCGCTCGAGCGGACTGCACAATTTTACTAAAAGATGCTGAGAGAGTGATTTTCCCGCTCGAGCGGGCTATCCTCCGCTCGAGCGGACCAGACGAATTCTGAAACTCTGTTTTTCTCCATTTGAGTTCCAACTTGATATTCAAACTTCAATTTCTCATTGACAAGCATGATCAAGGGTTACCATAGTTCTAAAATCATTCAAACACACAATTATTCCATATAAATTAGATCTTCCCACAAAATTGAGTTCAATCTTCACTTAAATTCCATAACCCACTCCTAACTCACTTCATACTTCTTATACACACACATATATACACATAGAGCTACTCAAGCTTCCAATTCAACTCATAATTGCATATTTTCATGGAATAGCAAGGCTTTAAAGTATAAATTCCCTCCATGACTCATCTTGATTCTAAAACACAAGTTATCACATAAGATGTGCAACATCTACCTTAGCTTTCCAAACAAAAAGGAAATGCTAAACTAAGAGCAAGAGAGAGATTCTAGATCAAGGAATTTCATACCTTGAGTTAAATCCACACAATCTTCACAACTTTCCCCCAATTTCTTCACTTTGGAGAGCTTCTCTCCCACACCCACGATTTCCCCCCCTCTTTTTGTTTCCAAGAGAGTTCTCAGTCAACATTTCCAAGGAGTTTTATAGATATATATGCACTTAGATATTTATGTTTTATAATAAGACAAAATTGAATCGTTTTATCATTCCGAAATTGAAATTTTGTAAACGTACTTAATATTACCAGAAAATTATGCTGATCACAGATATATAATCAATTTCAGATAATTAAGCCATTAAGGAATCCAATTTCTAAATCAAACGTTTTAATGGTGACAGATAGTTTTCTTGTGAAACAGATAGACTTCTTTTAAACTTGGAATTTTTCCACATGGAAATTCACAATAAGCATAGAAATAGATAGAATAAGGAAACTGAAAGTATACCAGGATCATAGACGAGGGTCGGGTTATTACACTCTCCCCCCGTTAAATAAGTTTGGTCCTCCAAACTTGTTTCAACGTCTAACAAGGTAGAAATCTTAGTCTCACTTCAGTGCCTCCTTTGCTTATAAAGGTTCACATAATGCCGTAGTTCAAACGTTTCACAGATTACTCTGGTCCTTACCATCATCATTCAGAAGGTGTCACCACAATCAATATCTTACTGTTTTATTTAACCAGTCGAGTTAATATGTAGTGGGCACGTAAAAACAAAATAACGCAGGACAAGATTACACGAATCCATAACAGGGTATTACAGACATGTAATCGCCAATAGGCAGGATATCGAATTGCATCCATAAGTTTGATACAAGTAATTTTCACGGATAAAAGCATACAATTTTCAAATACAGAACATAATAGATATCGTTACCTTCAACACATGAGTCACATAAATCATATTTCCGTAGCATACATTAATTCCAGCCACAACATTACTTATTTATTATGATTATATATATATATATATGTATATTTTAACAAATCTTTAAAAACGACATTTTGATAGCATTACTGGAAGTGTCGAATTACAAGGAAAATCATACCCCGGTCAACGATTAAGATAACACTTACATAACTTCATGCAGGTATATCGTCATAACACTTGGACATGTTTCATGAATACAAATCGAAGTAACAAATAGAATTACGACAATCGCCGTTTCAAGCAAAAGGAGTCATTTAAAAATAAGTTAGAAATCACGTTTAGGATCGTATTGCATCACTCAATTACAATGATGTAGTATCACACCCACTCTTCTTAAGTCTTCTATCCAGTTACTACAAACAAGTGCGTCACTTCTCTTTTCTTCCTTTTCCATCATCACTCTAGGAGTTATATTATTATTATTATTAATTTTTTTTTTGATAGTGCATATAATCAACTACATTGTTCCGTAGCCACAATAGTACTCACCAAACAATCATACATAAATCACAACCCAGTTATTCAGTTTAGCTCTGCAATGTAAGCAAAGTATCTGGTTCTTCTCCGTATGTAGACTCAATTAAATCTCTAACATGGCTATAGGAACTTAACCCAACAGTATATCCATAAAGTGATGGATCAACACTACAGGCACTTACTACAGACTCACACAAGGCGGAATATACAAATCTGTATGACCATGTAAGAGGAGATATATATATCCGGCAACTCATTTTTATCCTGAAATACCCCTATAATCATTTATTCTCGTCAAAATTCACAGTGACACCCATAACAGCTTGTCTTATTCCGTCAAATACAACCTAGGGGTTGGCTTGACAATTTGCAATATTCACACAAACTTTTATCACAGACGTGTTTTCTTCTTCTTAGCGATAGGATGCTAATTCTTACAGTAACCTATCACATTACTAATTAATTTACTTAGTGATTAGTTATTGCTTTGCAAGTATCATATGGACGGACTCGGATTATAGGCGGGGTTCCTTATGTTATTCGACTCCTCCTTATAAGAAGTCTCAATGGCAAAGTACAAGTTCGACATAAACAAAGCAGGGATCTGATCACAAATTATACATAACAAACAAATTCGAAACATAACGTATCAGATGATAGAATTATGTCATTAGAGTACACTAATAAACAATTCACATTCTAATGAGGTCAAACTTTTGCTTTCATGCCGTAAGTTTAAATAGCTCAGGTCCCTACGTAACACAACAGGATAATCTCAACTTCGCACAGGTACCCTAATTTATATATAAACATCCTTCCATTTAATCGATAAGGTACAACTTAGTTTGCTTAAAAATAGTAAGACGGTTTTTTATTCATTAGTGACACAACAGAAGGATTCTAAACACATACAGAGGTACAATCCAGCATGCAGCTTAGTTAGCCATATAAGCAGTGTATCCAGTTACTTTTCATACATAGGTACTATTAGATCCATTTACAAAATCATAAATCCCCATTAAATATGCCGCATTCATAGTTAGCACAGTCAGTAATGTCAAAGCTAAACAAACAATAATATTTTATCGTAAATCAATTTGTAACCATGTATTAATTATCGCAAAATCGAAAAACAAAAATCATTAACATAGCATATTCCCAATTCCATTTGTTTCTGTCCGAATTCACATTGTCATGCAGAACGGTTCGCACTTGAAGGCTTTCACAATCTTAAAATCGTTTAAAGAAACATGATTAAAGCATAAATTCATGATGTAATGCTATATATATGCTCATAGATGTTCCATAGATCAAATACCACATAGTAGCTTCAATTAACCATAAATTCCCTTCATTCATTCCATTACTTGTCATAAATCGTAGATGATTCAACCTTACTTCAAGAATCTTGATCACGGATTATCGATTATACATAACAAAACAAGTTACAGATTTCAAATTTTCATAAACAAACCCCTCAGTCCCCATCAGACATTGATAATAAATGTGTCAGCTCACAAATTCATAGTCTTTATAGCTTATTCCAAATCAGAAGTCATAGTACATGATCAAATCGGTTCAAGGTCAATCTTCACATGTCCAAACACAACTAATATGTACGTCATTCTCTTCTTTCGTATAAACTATCAGTAGGAAACAGGTTATCACAGCCAGTCCCTCTCAATGCATTACCAAACGTCATGCAAAATTCATTCTTGTCAGAAAGTCTAAGTACAAGCCCCCGCAGGTTTGAACATTGCTCTAATACGGTGAACGTGACTATACTGCGAAATGTACATATTGTATATATTATTTTGTTTAATCACTAAGTCGTAGGAATAATCCATATTTAAGGTGTGAGCCATTCAGCTAAACAGATACTAGAAACACAATCATTTATTATCATTGTGCAAATATCGATCAATCCATCAATAACAACCAATAACATAAAAGTGCACTTTATCATGGACAAATAAATTATCTTACCAGTCAACTCGAATTCTTACCCCACTTCTACCGGCAACTTTGTTGATCCAATTCCACCTGCTTGCCTATATAGTTTACCAACAATTTTTCTTTTCTTTTCATCTTTTTTTTTCCAACCCAGCGGAGGTAAAATCCTTTATTCTTACTCTCGCCATATTCTGCACAACAATCATTATATAGTAGACATAATTCAAAAGTGTTAGCCTTATCAGAGTACTCTTAACGTTGCTATCGGTCTATCATATATTTTCTGGATGTCATGCAAGATGCCTAAAACTTTTCTAGACATCCTAAAGCTCAATGGATCCGTGTGTGAGATAGCAACTCGTGCTCTGATACCAGTTGTCACGCCCCAAACTTGCCCCTAAAAGTTTAGGCATGACCTAAGCAGAAAAGGACACTTAACCTGATTTCATATAGGGGCCTGATCGGAAGCTGTAATAATAAATGATATAAAACCAGAAAATATGCCATCCATTGAGCTACTACGTTGTGCTAGGATCATAACATCTCATAGAACAAGTACATCAAAAGCCAAAATACGTCTGGAAGTTAGTTATTTACATGCATATACAAATCTAACCCCGAGGTGGGGTATACAACAAAAATACTAAGTACATGACAACCTAAATCAAAAGCAAAAGAGTAAGCCATCATCAAATAAACTCCACAAAAGGAGGGTTCCAACCCCAAGCTTGGCTGTGCCTAGGCTGACAAAAGTATGGCGACGCCGAGTTAAGATTGACCTCCTGATTGGTTACCTACAGAAACAGACATAACATGGGGTGAGTCAAACTCAGTGAATAATAGTACTTGCATGCGTGTAGAACTTAATTAATGCCGTAATCATGTAACCAGTCCGCTTCTGTATAGATTTGTTGGACAACTTAGTCGGGTCACAATTTCATAATTTGGCCCTTCTTGTTTCACAAGTTCCCAATTCATAATTTCACATGTCACACATCGGCCCTTGGCCTCATAACAGCGTCATTCACAAATGGCCCTTGGCCACATCGTTCCATAGTTCACAAGGAGGCTCGTGGCGACATTGATTCACAAATGGCTCTAGGCCACATTGTTTCACAAATGGCCCTTTCATAACATCTTAGTTCACAAATGGCCTTTGGCCACATAGTTTCACAAATGGCCCTTTGGCCTCATAAGTTCACAATATAACAAATTGGCCCTTTGCCTCATAAGTTCACAACTTAGAGTCATAACTTCACACATTGGCGAATCATACTTCACAAGTTGACTTTCAGCCTCATAACTTCATATTTCACATTGATTTCCTATCGTCGTAACTATTCCTATAACACTTACAAGGAACAAAGCGTTAGTGACAATAATCATCAATGGTAGATAAAATGTACAAATGGTATACTATTACTCACAGCGATGTGTCAGCGTGCTAGTGCCTTTAGGAGTGTGCCCTGTACACAATCATAACTTATAAATTAGTTTCCTTTTTGCTTGAATTATTGGGAAACCATTTGGTGTTATCATGCTTCATATGAATTTATAATCATCTCAAAGTTATCAGAAAAATCCTCTAAAAATACTAGAGAGCACAGCACCTAAAGTGGAACAACACAAATTTTTTCTTGAAAAACAGTCCTCCGCTCGAGCGCCACTTTGGCCGCCGAGCGATCGCACTAATTTTACTAAAAGATCTTTGAGAGAGTGATTTTCCCGCCGAGGCTATCCTCCGCCGAGCGGACTGGCAATTCTGAAACTCTGTTTTCTCCATTTGAGTTCCAACTTGATATTCAAACTTCAATTTCTCATTGACAAGCATGATCAAGGGTTACCATAGTTCTAAAATCATTCAAACACACAATTATTCCATATAAATTAGATCTTCCCACAAAATTGAGTTCAATCTTCACTTAAATTCCATAGCCCACTCCTAACTCACTTCATACTTCTTATACACACACATATATACACATAGAGCTACTCAAGCTTCCAATTCAACTCATAATTGCATATTTTCATGGAATAGCAAGGCTTTAAAGTATAAATTCCCTCCATGACTCATCTTGATTCTAAAACACAAGTTATCACATAAGATGTGCAACATCTACCTTAGCTTTCCAAACAAAAAGGAAATGCTAAACTAAGAGCAAGAGAGAGATGCTAGATCAAGGAATTTCATACCTTGAGTTAAATCCACACAATCTTCACAACTTTCCCCCAATTTCTTCACTTTGGAGAGCTTCTCTCCCACACCCACGATTTCCCCCCTCCCCCTTTTTGTTTCCAAGAGAGTTCTCAGTCAACATTTCCAAGGAGTTTTATAGATATATATGCACTTAGATATTTATGTTTTATAATAAGACAAAATTGAATCGTTTTATTATTCCGAAATTGAAATTTTGTAAACGTACTTAATATTACCAGAAAATTATGCTGATCACAGATATATAATCAATTTCAGATAATTAAGCCATTAAGGCATCCAATTTCTAAATCAAACGTTTTAATGGTGACAGATAGTTTTCTTGTGAAACAGATAGACTTCTTTTAAACTTGGAATTTTTCCACATGGAAATTCACAATAAGCATATAAATAGATAGAATAAGGAAACTGAAAGTATACCAGGATCATAGACGAGGGTCGGGTTATTACAGGATAAAATAAAGAAAGAATAGAAATTCATTGATCATTGTTGGACTAAATTTCATGATCTTGTTATTTATTCCATTCCTTATTTTTATGAGCTTGAGTTTGTACCCAAATAGGGCCATTCGATGTAATTGCTTTTGCTTTAATGCCACTAAGACTTTTTTCTTTGTTTGGTATGGTTTGATCTTGTCCCCATTTGTCTTTAAAGCAAATTCAGGGCTTCGAACAGAACAATCTTATCCTTCGAATTTGGACTCAATCGTTTTAAATGAAACACTAAAAAGAACCAACAATGAACCTTTCCAATTCATGGAATATAGTTAACAATTTTTGCTGATTTTCATTTAGAATTAGTGCTTCGAATTTAACAATCTTACCGCTTAAAGCTTGTTTTAATCATAACCAACATATGGTCATGGTTAGTATGATCAACCAATTTTAAATTGATCATTTTTTCTTCGAAGAACAGTCCATGCTGTTTTTAGTTCAAAAGACAATCTCTGTCCGTATGTATACAAACCAACTATTGGTTTTGATATTTCGAATACCAATTCCCATCCTTAAGGGATCTCAAGTTTTACTTCGAAAGACATTACTTTTATTGAGAAACCTAAAACAGGTCTTCAATCCTTTTGAAGCAAACAAATACTTGAATATTCTTACATCTTTAGGTATGGAAGGTACTTCGAAGCTGGCTTGGTAGTTTCGAAGCCGTTTATTATTTGATTTTTTGCGCCAAAATCTGGTTTCGAAGCCAAATACTATACTTTGAAGCTGGCTTCAACATCTGGAATGTGTTTTTCCCTCCAAAAGTAGCAATATTGAAGGAAGCTCTTCGTATTTGTACTTTTAGTACTTTAAGGAATTACGCGATATATCTTCCGGACACAAAGGTTTTTTAACACCCTTTTTATTTCAAGCTTTGAAATCACTCGTTCGCTCAAAACACAAACCGTTTTCCTCTGTTAACCCCTCAATGGATTCTTCTTCTCTAAAAGTGCTTGCTGGTGATCGTATAAGCCCAACCATGGCTTTGAAAAGATGTATTGATGAAGAGATCGCCAAGTTAACAACTGATGAGTCAAGCGCCATAGACGGCCGCCTCTTCGTTCCTCGTCACAGCAACAAACAAGAATACGTCTTGGGTCCCATCTTTCGAGAGGCTCCTGCTCAACTTCCAGCTTTATACCCTCGTCTGGAGGACGATTTTCTTCTCTACGAAAGAGGGCTCGACTGGGGAAATTGGAGGGTAACCCGACCTCATCGCTGCTGGCCGACATTGAGAGCTGAATGGGAAGAATGGTATGACAGAGTTGTACATGAGCGAGAAGACGACTTGTAAGAGCTCTGCATTCTCGATGCCCTCCGTCTTTCCAGGTTTATCACTCCTGAAGACCCTTTCTTGATTCCCGCTGCTCTCTGTTTTTGGAACATGGCTTTCAATTTTTTCCAATTTCGGTGTGGTATGATGGCCCCCACCGTTCTTAATATTTGCCATCTTTTAGGGCTTTCACCCCTTGGCTCTCCTTTCACTCCCGGCTATCCAGACCTCCCTGTTAAGTTCTCTCTTCCACCCTTAAACTCCTCTTACAGTGATTTTGTAAAGGCCGAAAATAAAAGGGTAGGTCCCGTGAGAGATAGAAAACTTTTTTCCTTCATTTTGTACTGGTTGTACAAATTTCTCTTTTGTACATCATCTCAGAAGATTATGCCTGAGTTCGCGCCACTTGCGAAGGCACTTGTTTTGAAAAAACGCATAGCCCTGGCTCCTTACCTCTTAGGCCATGTTTATAGAGCCTGTTCCCAATTTTGTGAGAAACCTCTTGATGTGAACCAAGGGGGTCCCCTTTGGGTGCTCCAACTTTGGCTCTTTGCTTACTTCACTGATTTGCATCCCAAATGCTTAAAATTCCTTGTTCAGGACCCTAGCACTTATGGGGAAAAATATGCCAGAGTTCTTTATCATGCTTCCTTTGCCTACTACTTCACCTTTTTTTTACCAACTTCCCATTTCTCCACCTGCTACCTTCTTCTGCCTCTTTGATGCCAATAAAGGACCTTATTGGCTTCGAACATTTTTAGCTGATAAAGAGTGCTTAACCCCACCCCATAAAAGCATGTGGGCTTCTATTTTGCTGCCAAGGGAGCTGTTCATTAGCACTTTAAACCCTTGAGCTTATAAGTGTATAGCTGAGGTGTACTGTCCTTCTCAATTTGCCAGGCAATTTGGGTTAACTCAGGGGATTCCCATTCCACTCTGCAGTCTCTTGAATGTCCATCTTACAGCTAGAGACCTGAGAATACCCAAATCAAAACTGGAAGAAGCAACATTCAAACTATTGAAAGAATCGAGCGAGTTCAAATTTGTCCCCTTCCTTCCTTCTGGCCTGGCTTTGAAAAGATTTCAAAACTGGTGGACAACCAATATGGAAGTGCGTCTATCCGTACACCCTCATGACTTACTGATAGGGTTAGGAGTGTCTTCGAAGGCCAAATCAACCACAGTTGAGAACATCCTCTCTGTTTCGACAGCTGCCAAAACTGCTCCTGTAGCCTCATCCTCTCCTGCTAGAGTTACTAGAGCTGCTTCAAAGAGGGGTAAGTATTTTTCAGGTTTCCCCTTAGACTCTTTTGTTTGTTTCCTTTACATTCATACCTCTTGGTGCAGGGTCTCCACAAGAAGAATCCCCTAAGAGGGCTGAAACCCTAGCTACTCTTAAGGACAAACAAAAGCAGAAAAAGAAAAGGAAGCTGATACTCACTCCTGAGGAATCCGAATCCCAGATTGAAGAAGAAAAGATTGAGAAAGAACAGGAAGTACCATTACAGAGGAGAAAGAGGGAACAGATGACTGTCTTTCCTTCGATTGAAGATCCCACTCATGAGACAGTTGCTAGAGTAGTAAAAGAGGAACTTATTTATGAGGAATCTGAATCCCAGAATGAAGAGAGAGAAATTGAGAAGGAACAGACAAGACCAATACATAGAAAAAAGAGAAGGAAGATGACTGTCTCTCCTTCTGATTTGGTTGAAGACCCTATTCATGAAGCAGTTGCTAAGGCAGTAGAACAAGAGCATTCTAAGGCCAGCATTGTCTTTGAGAGAGCTGAGAAGAGGCAGCAGTAGCAATTCTTAAGAGATGAAGCAGCTGCTGCTGATGCAATCCAAAGGGGAACTGCAATAGGGCAACATATTGCTGAGCACTATTCCCTTTGGAGCTCTCCTATTGCTGCTATCACTTCTGAAACAAGTAATTTCTTTCATGCTTCTACTGTTTCTCCCTTATCAAATTTTTGGTATTGAAACATGACATTACTTTACATCTCTTCTTTTGCAGCAACAACTACTAAGCCTATTCTTCCAATAAGGACTCCCTCAGTTTCAGTTGAAGTTGATCAGATGCAAAATGTGAGGACTATTCAGATAATACTCCCACTTACTAGGCCTACGTTCAGTGTACCCTCCTTGAGGCCAAGCATTCATGCATCTCTTTCCTTTGGATTAAATTTGTATCTTCCTTACTTATCTTTGGATCTACCTCAATTCAGTTCTCTTTCGAGCCTTGCTCTTCCCCCTCCTCCTAAGGAAATTCCAACTGATGCTCCATCTTTGATGGTAGTTGATTCCCCTACAGAGGGTGCTGGCAGCTCTCCAACCCATGGTTTATTATCTTTACCTACCTCCAGCCCTTCTTCCCTTGACCTATTGGTGGCTAGGACCATAAAAATTGCTGAAGATGCTCCACCCATCTCTCCTATCCCTATGCAGTCCTCTGTGCCTTCCACTACAACTCTTTCTGTGCCCCTCATGTCCACGGATGAGGTAGATATCTTCGAAGCAAGACTTGCCAGTCTCCTTGACATGCTTTCTACTTCTCCAATAGCCAATGATGAAGTTGAGCCATTAGTTTTGGCTGACTCTTTACTAGAAATTTTTCAGAGTCCTTCTTCCAGTAGTAAGCCTTCTACACCTCTAATAGACTTGGACAACTGCTTGGAACTATTGACATCTTTTTGAAGGATTCCTTTCAAGGCCCTAGAGAGACCTATAATAAGGAATGGCTTCCTTCAGTGCTGCAAAATTGTTGAGCAATTCGGCATGACTGTCTCAAGTCATCTATCTCAGGCAGCAGCTACTATTGACTTCTACATCAATATTCACCGTTTTGCCAAGGCTGCAGAGGAGAAATTGGTCAGAGATCAGGACTTTGTTTCAACAGTACATGCTGAGATATCAGAGCTAAAGGAACAACATTCCTCTGTCTCCCAATTTCGTACTCAACTACTGGAGAGGAACGCTCAACTTGAGGAGGAGTTATCTGTAGTCAACCAGGGCTTAGCCCGAACTGATACCAAGTTGCTAATCACCAACCAAGGACTGGCCGATTGAAAGCAAGAAATGACTACAGCCATTCAGTTGTTTTCATCCTTTAAAACTAGAACATCTGTTGTAAAAGAACAACTAAGGCATTGTAATGATTTCTGGGCCAATTTATGGCAGAATGTATTTAATTCTTTATGAAAAAACAAACTCTTGTTTTATCATTTGAGTATTCTTGTGTTCTTATACTTAATATTTATTTTATTCCTTGTGTTTCCCAAATGGTTGGAAAATAAGGCTTCAAATATCTGTCATTAATCTTTTTGGGATGTACATATCCATTCAAATTTCTCAAATGGTATGCTCCAAAAGGCAGGACTCTATGAATTTGATATGGTCCTTCCCAGTTAGGTGACCATTTTCCAAACTTATGGCTTTTAATTCCTATTGGGAGTATTGTCTTCCAAACCAAATCACCTTCATCAAAGCCAATGTGTTTGACCTTCTTATTATAATTTTTGGCTGCTTTCTTCTTTTGAAAAAGAATGCTATTTAATGCCAGAATTCTAGCTTCATCTATGCTTTCTAATTCCAAGCACATACTCTGATGGTATTGCTCAGGATTTAACTGGTCGTGGCATTTTACCCTCAAGGACTTAACATTAATTTCCACAGGTAACACTGCATCATGCCCATATACTAAGGCATAAGGAGTGACTCCTGTGCTTGACCTTGGAGAAGTTCTATAAGCCCACAAAACATCCAACAACAAGTTATGCCAATCCCTAGGATTGTCCTCCACAACTTTTTGTATTCCCTTTTTCAAGGACTTATTGGATGACTCAGCTTGACCATTGGCTTGTGCATAATAGGGGGTGGAATTAACAATGCTAATTCCAAACTCTGCCATAAAAGACTTTACCATTTTCTCATCAAACACAGTCCCATTATCAACAGTTATAGTCTGTGGGATATAGGGATGGCAATTTGAAACCGGCCCGACGGGGATCCCCGATCCCGACCCCGATTTATGTGGTTTTTCCCCGAAAAATACCCCCGATGGGGAGGGGACGGTATCTGAAAATCAATCCCCGATCTGTTCCGGGCCGGGGACGGTGATCAGTGTTTAAGCCCCGGCCCGGCCCCGTCCCCGGCCCCATCCCCGAATTTCCCCGAAATTAAATTACTTTTATACCACTTATATATATATATATAATCAAATAAACCAAAAATAAACCCCAATCTATCTGTGTTGCTCTCCCCTCTCTAACGCTGATATATCTCTCTCTCTCTCACTCACTCACTCACTCTCATCTCAACTCTCTCTCACTCTCTCTCTCGTTGTTCTCACTCACCGACGGCGACTCGTCACCACCGTCGCTGGCCTCGACCCTCTACTCTCTCTCCGTCTCCGCAAACCTCTCATCTCCGTCTCCGCCGTGGCACAGTCGTAGCACAGCATCGCGACGCCGATGATGCTCTCGGATAGATGATCGTCCATCGCCAGTGGCCAGCCACCCATCGCGATTCGCCACCGATTGTCCTCCTCCATGAACTCCACCAGATCTGTGTTATTGATGATGCACAGTCCAGATCTGTGTTGATGATGCACAGACTAAGATCTGTGTTGGTGTTGATGATCCACCAGATTTCTTTTTTTTTTTTTAATTTTTTATTCTGTTGTTTATGTCTCTCTGATGTTGTTGTTGATCTCTCTGATGTTGTTGAAAATGTATGTGTGATGTTGAAAGAAATTTAGGCCGGGGAATTTTCAGGGTCGGGGAAACCCGATCCCTGATCGGGGGCGGGGATGGGGAGAGTGATAGGTTCCTCGTCGGGGATCGGGACTGGGGACGGGGCCATGTTCACCATCGGGGATCGGGGACGGGGAGTGTGATCCCCGGCCCCGCCCCGCCCCGTTGCCACTCCTAGTGGGATACCAAATCTGTGGATTAACTCCTTAATGAATCCAATAACCTCAGTTTGGTCTACAGCCTTGTATGGCTTAGCTTCGACCCACTTAGTGAAGTAATCAGTGGCCACTAAAATGAAACAATGATGCTTCGAAGAAGGTGGGTGTATTTTCCCCATCATATCCATGGCCCATCCTCTAAATGGCCAAGGCTTTACTACTACATGCAGGTCAGTTATGGGCACATGCCTGATCGTGCCATGCTTTTGACATGCCTGGCAACCCCTTGCATATTCTATGCAGTCTTTAAGGATAGTTGGCCAATAGTAAGAATGCCTTCGAAGCAACCACCTCATCTTCACACCAGGCTAATGAGCACCACAGATGCCTTCATGAACCTCAGCCATAGCTGTCAATGCTTCTTTTGGGCCTAAACATTCCAACAATAAACCATCTCCCCCCCTTTTGTAGAGAGCATTACCGTATATGATGTATTGCATAGATTGCAATTTAACTTTTCTGCTAGCCTTCGAGGATGGGCCAGCCAAGTACTGCATTATTGGATGCCTCCAATCTTGTTCCTGCAAGTCATTATGATTGACTTCCAAGACCACAATCCTTTTATTCAAGGGTGGTATTAATTTCTGATATGTTGTTTGGTTTATGTCCCTTTGAGCATTATCCTTCCTCTTGAAATTCGAAGCTTTCTGAGCCACTTCATTAGCTCTATTATTCAAGAATCTTGGGACATGAGTTACATTTGCTATTTGAAATTGAGAAAGCAGATATAATGCAACAACATAGTATGGCAACATGCTTATACTTTGACATTTGAAAATCCCTTTCACTGGGTTTACCACCAATTGAGAATCTCCAAATATGTCAACTGCATGAACTTGTAGTCTAATAAGAATTTCCAATCCCACTATTAAGGCTTTATATTCAGCTTGATTATTAGAACAAGTAATTTCATCTACTCTGAAACCATGTGTGGTTTCTATTCCTTGTGGTGACTTAATCACTATACCAATTCCAGTTAGGCCATTGGCTTTTGATCCATCGAACCACATTTGCCATGGCTCAACACCAGCCATGCCATGTTCCATTATCTCTTGGCTTTCTGTTTGAGATGGATGATCTGCCAAAAAATTGGCTAAAACTTGTCCTTTCACTGCCTTTTAGGGAACATATTCTAAATGAAATTCTGATAATGCTAATATCCATTTGCCAATTCTTTCCCTCAACATAGGTCTAGATAACATATACTTAACCAAATCTGTGGTTGCAATTACCAAGACAGTTGTAGGCAAAAGATAGCATCTTAATTTCATTGCAGCAAAATACAATGCAAGGCACAGCTTTTCTACAGCTGAGTATTTACATTCATAAGAATTTAAAAACCTACTAAGGTAATAAACAGCTTGCTCCTTGCCTTCTTCATTGTCTTGGGCTAAGAAAGCTCCCAATGAATCTTCCACTGCAGTTATGTACAACTTTAAGGGCTTATCACCCTTTAGTGGCATCAGCACTGGAGGATTGGCCAAGTAGGCTTTGATACCTTCGAAAGCAATTTGATGCTCTACTGTCCACACAAATTCCTCTTCATCTTTTAGCCTTAATAAGGAAGAAAATACTTTAGTTTTTCCTGCAGTGTTAGAAATGAATCTTTGAAGGAAATTAACCTGTCCAAGGAACTTTTGTAATTCTTTCTTACTTGATGCAGGTCTGGCTTCAATGATGGCTTTGGCTTTATTCTGGTCAATCTGTATTCCTCTCTTGTATATTACACAGCCCAAGAAGTTTCCAGATGATACGCCAAAAGCACACTTAAGGGGATTGAGTTTTAACTTGAACTTTCTCATTCTTTCAAAGGCTGCTTCTAAGTGAAACAGATGCTCCTCCATGGATAGGGATTTAACTACAATGTCATCAATATAACACTCTAAATACCCTCCAATGAGGTCATGAAAGATAGTGTTCATAGCCCTCTGATATGTAGCCCCAACATTCTTCAGGCCAAATGGCATTTTAACCCATTCGAAGGCCCCAATATTCCCAGGACATCTGAATGCTGTCTTGTGAACATCCTCCTCTACAATGCAGATTTGGTTATAACCGGAGTGCCTATCTATCATTGATAAAATTTGATGCCCTGCTGAACTGTCTACCAACAAGTCTACTATAGGCATAGGATATTTATCTTTTGGAGTTGCTAGATTTAAGTTTCTAAAATCAATGCATACCCTCATTTTACCATTCTTCTTAACTACAAGCACAATATTGGATAGCCATTCAACATACCTGGCTGTCCTAATAAAGCCTGGCTTGAGTAATCTAAGAATTTCTTCCATAAATTTCTGAATCACTTCTGGACTCATTCTTCTTGGCTTTTGCTTATATGGCTTGAAATTAGGCCTCATAGGGAGCCTATGTTCCACTAATGACCTATCCAATCCTGGTAGTTTATTATAAGACCATGCAAAACAATCTTTATATTTCTTCAGAACAACCAACAATTGGTCCTTGTTTAGAGCATTCAAACAAGCACTTATATAGGTGGGTGTAGACACCCCATTTTTGACCGCCCTTAAGACTTGGGCGTTACTGATGGTTTACTTGGTGGTAAAAGGTGTGCAGGGCAAAGGTTCAATTTTTTCGGTAATGAGAGAGACAAATCTCAACTTCACACCCCATTTTGGACCAAAGCTATTTTGAATGGTTTTCAGACCTTAAAACCCTCTCTTTCAAAACATTTTTGAAATAAAGTTTCTACAATGTTCCGAGGCTCACATTTTGTCAAATAATGCGCTTTTCGATAAACCGAGCAAGGGCAAAGTGGAAATGAATGAAAGAGAGATGAAATCTTTGGAAAATCTTTCAAAACACCTTGCTTAGGGGTTTGAAGTTGAAGAAAAGAGGAGAAGAGGAGAGAAAACAAGTTGGAGAAGAAGTTCGGCATGAATCCGGGTGGAAGAGAGTCGAGCAGCCCTCGCTGAATCGGGCCTATTCATCTGCATACTTGGATTTCAGCTATAAGGCCACCACCATTGGAAAGCTTACTTCCGGGGCTTCATTTTGCACTCAAGAATCTCCTAAAGCCAAGTTCGGGTGGGGGAGATATGGTTCGTTGAAGTAGGGGATCAGTCCGATTGGATCGAATCTGCGCGGCTTCACCAAAAAGGGCATAACTTTTTGTACATAATGAATTTTAATGCAAGGTTTGCGGCATTGGAAAGCTAACTTCTAGGGCTTCACTCTAGACACCCACTGGCCACTTTTTGGCCTTGGCAGCACCTACCGGCCATCAATTTGGCCGGCCGGCCAAATAAGTAGCAAGCCGGCCAAAAAAGTGGCCGGCCGACCAATTTTGCTGGCCGACGACCTTTCGGAGTATTCTATAGATTGAATGCATGCCAGCTGTGCCAGCTGGAGTGCACAGACCCTGCTTCGCATGCACGTGTGTGGTTGTTTCCACCATTTGACCCTTTTTTTGCACCTTTTGCTCAAAGCTTCTTGAGGAAGCTTTGACCCCTTGTCTTGGCTTCCTCAAGAAGCTTACACCTTTGCATTAGCTTCTCTTAGAAGCTTGACTCTTTTGACCCTTTTGTTTAGCTTCCCTTAGAAGCTTCAAGCCATTATATTGTCTATATAAGCAAACCCTCTCCTTCTTTGTTAGGGTTAGAACAAAAAACCAGAGCTATACACATATATATCTAATATATATCATCCTCTCTCTCTATATTTCCCTCTCTCTCTACTTTTGTGTGTGTTTGAGGGCCTAAAGTGTGTGTTTGTTCATAGTATTGCACTAAGACACACACTATTACACCCTACTTCGACTTGGGAGGTATTGAGGGTTTGTTCTTGAAGTTTTGAGCTTGATTTGATCAGAAGAAGGTGGTTGGACTTGCTGTTCTTGAGGTGTTCTTCAAGGGTAACACTTTTGCTTTATTTTCCCCAATCTTGCATTAGCTTTTGACCTGTCTTGCATGCTGATTTAAGCTTTGTGTATAACTGAAAAAAGTTTTTTTTTTAGCTCCTTTTTAAGTTTGTTCAAGATTACTTTTGTGTTTGGGGTTGTTTACCCCCTCTTAGGCCTTGTTTGACCTCATTTTTGTGTCTTTTTTGTGAGCTTCGGGACCACCTTATATTGGCCTTCTCACCACTGAAATCCAGAGGGATTTCAGTGGTGGGGATGGTGTTTTGAAGTCCTAAGAAGGAGAGGGGTGATCCTCTCCTTTGTTGTCTTGTTTACTAGTATGTTTGGCCCTTCAAAGGAGCCCTTATTTGCACACTTCTTGAGCATGATTCAGGCATTTTTCAGTGAGTTTTAGGGCCTTCTTGAACCTTTTCTAGAGCTGTTTTTGTTGTTTAAGGCTTGCCTCTTGCATGTGTAGAGCAACCCCTTGTATGGCCTTCCAAAGGAGCACCTCATTCTAACATGTGTTGACCACATTCCAGTGGGTATTTGGTCATATTTTGGCATGCCTTAGATCTGTTTTTGCTTGGTTTAATGGTCTCTTGCATGCATCATATGCTTGCCTTGTAATCCCATGTTTTGGTCTAACATGTATCATGTTGTGAGATGACATTTTAGCATGATTTTGGTTAGGTTCCAAGAGGGTTTTAGCACTATTTTTCCATGCTTAAGGTCTGGTTTTGTTTGTTTTGATCATGTTTGCCATGATTTGTATAGCCGTCTTGCATTCTAGCTTACTAGCCTTGGGTGTATGGGTCACTAGCATGCTTTACTTGGCTTGTTCTCATGATTTGGCATCATTGGAGACCACATTTCAGTCCATGTTCCATGCTTGCATACTTGCATTTTCCATCCCTTTCATGCTTTGAAGAGTTGATGGTTTATGCTCCATGTTTAGGCCCTTGTGCATGCATGCTTGTGTGTGTGTTTTCATGCCTTTGTTGCATCATTATGGCCACTGATTTTGGCATGCTTGAGAGCTACCCATGTTAGTGTAAGTCCATCTCACCATGTTGTTGCATGCTATACACGTCCACATGTTTAGGTTGTATGCCTATTGTATATTGCATGTTCACATACTCGTGTTGCATGCTTAGTTCATATGCTTAGGTTGCATTTGGCATGCATGCTTTGCCTCTTGAATTGATTATGATTGAGGTTGAGCCCATTTGTTTGTTTGGTTTGCATTACATTTGAAATCAAAATGCACAACTTGGCTTCTTGGGCCATCACGCATCGAAATGCGCGATTGGTGGTCCGAGAATCGAGTACCATACCCCTTTGAGTCATAAACATGATAAGGGATGTGGTGGTGCACACATTTGCTTGAAATGCATTGCCATGCCTTGTTTTGCCCTCTGCTGCTGTTAAAACAGGATTCTGCAGGAAGATTTGGCCGGCCGGCCATCTGCAGTGCCGGCCGGCCATCCATCAGTGGCCGATGGCTTCACAAGTGGCCGGTGACCACTCACTTTTGGCCGTGACCATCCCACATGGCCGGTGGTCCCCCCCCCCCCAATGTCCAGAGAGTGCTCCTTGGGACTTGTGCAATTTTCAGAGGAGCAGAGCAGGGAAAACAGAGGCAAACTTATGCATGGCATTGGATTTCCGAGCAAACCCGAGCACGCGCACATTGGATCCTCTTCCCGAGGC
The DNA here is from genome assembly GCA_025200525.1 of Camellia lanceoleosa. NCBI lineage: Eukaryota > Viridiplantae > Streptophyta > Magnoliopsida > Ericales > Theaceae > Camellia > Camellia lanceoleosa. Next base: position 114,182,928 of record CM045764.1, on the reverse strand, counting down.
CTTTACTGCTTTCTTAGCTTAGTTAATTTGTTAATTAATTAGATGGTCTGTAATTATTTAATTAGCTTGTAGGTTAATTAATTTGTATTATTCTTTTGGTCCCTCCGAGCGAGGGCGAGTTTGTAATAAGTGTGGGTGAGTGTGTGTATGTCTTCCAACCCCGACTTCTTTCTCCCATTTACTTACCTGCTTTCAATGGTTAGTACTAGGGCATATTTATTTTAACATACCTTATGCTATGCATGCGTGCATCCATACATTTGTCTTGCATGCACCGGGTTCGGCACATCATGCTAACTGCACTTGTATTTTAATTCCAAGTTGAATACTTGTTAGTTGCAGTATTTCACATGCCATCTTTAGGATAGCCGAGCCTATTCTAGCTACATCCTGCATGTGTTGCATTAGCCATCTTAACATGAACTGGGGTCATGCATATGATTACTAACTAGTTTTTGTCTTGGCTTGGAGTACTAGGTAAGCTTTTATGCTTTAGCATACCGCATGCGTGTGAGTGTTGCCATAATAGCATGATTACCATGAGGCTAGCTGCTTATGTGATATAATTGCTTGAATGCCTGTGGGTGGAGGTCGAATTACCTGAATTGGAATAATGCATTAAAACTGTGAGTTTTAAGCCCACTAGATAGTGGCAAAACCATCTTTTCTAAAGCCCACTCGAGGGTGGCAAAACCTGCATTTTTAGCCTACTTGCGAGTAGCAAACCATTTTCAAAGCAAACATGGAATGTTTTGTTCCAATTTGGGCGATTTGGTCTATACTTGTTTGCTGTGCGCACAACATAGTAATTCTAGGCTAATAACCGGAATAAGAACGCGTAATGTTTTCAAAACAAGATATCACGATTAGTAGAGGCCGATCTTCGGATCAGGCGAGAGGGGGTGCTCATAGCTGACCTTCCCCAATCGTACCCAAGTTCCCGAGCCGAGGCAACTTTGGTGATGACGGACACGTGGCCTTTGGCACGGAGTCAGGGTTTCCTAAATTCCCCCATTAAAAAATATTTAGGTGGCGACTCTGTATCTGGCAAAGCAGTCCATGTTTGGCACTTCTTTTCAAAAAATCTGTTTTCTCAAAACGATTTGCCGGATTTGGACTCTTTGGTTCAGATTAAGAACAGTAACCAAGACGAGTCCGAACTGTAGCATTGAGGTCCCTCGCGGACTTGTTACAGTGGGCTGTCGTATAGAACCTTCCCCTAAATTTACTTCTTCTAAGGGGTCTTGTGTCTGAGAACTTACTGAAGCTTCTTCTTTGATCCCTTCTGCCTTTGAAGCAATCTTCTTGCTTTGTTCTGCTTCCAGATTCTTTAATTCAACATCTTTACCCTCATCTTCATAGACAAAGTCTGTCCATAAGGCTTCTTCCTCCTGTATCTCCTGGACTTTTGTTTCAATGTCCAATGCACAGTATTTGTCAAGGACCAAAACTCTGGCCTGTTGTTGTTTCTGCTTGCAGCCAATTATCATGGCTTCTTTCTCTTGCTCTTGTACTCCCTGGACTATTGATTTTACATCCAATATTGAGAACTTAATTAGAGCCAAAGACTTGGCTTCTTGGACTTCATTTCTTTGCCTACAACCATGCATCATTGTCATCCTTAACAACAACCTCTTCATCAGCACTCTCCTGGACTAAGTGCTTCAGGTGTGTCACTTCTTCATCAGCCGTCACTTCGGCTGAGCCATCAGGTTTTCTCAGTATACTGAGTGGTGTCACTCCCTCAATATACAATTTGGCCTCTGCGAAGTCTACACAGGCTATGAAGGGTTGAGGATCTGCATCAATTTCCTCTGTCTCCTCATTGCCCAAGGTCATCATTATTTTCTGATGCAAAGAGGAAGGCACACACTTGTTAGTGTGAATCCAATCTCTACCAAGTAAAGCATTGTACTTAGCATTACTGTCGATGACGAAGAATGCTGTCATGCCGTCCCTGGTTCCCATACTCAGGTTGATAGGCAGAATTCCTGAGCCATCTGCTTGTCTCTAGCGAAACCAACAATGGTTGTGCTGGTTGGGATTAACCTGGGGTTCCTTTTCCCTAGTTTCTTCAAGGAAGATTTCGGTAGTAAGTTCACCGCTGCCCCATTATCTATCAAGACTCAGTTCAATTGTATCCCATCGAAAAAGGCCTTGACATACAAAGGCTTGACATACTGTGTCATAGAGTTCGAGGGATATTCAAAAGGATATGAGAGGTTAATGCTCACCTCTTCTTCACTCTCATATTCAGTTTCCATTGGGGTAGCCATTCCGGAATCATCTTGCACCATACTCACTTGTGAGTCTTCACTAGAGACTAGAATTGGGTCCATTTCTTGCCCCTCCTGGTTCTCATCTCCAGCTTGGAATTCATGCGGTAGTATGTGTACCATATTCACTGATACTGAGCCAAATTGGATAGCTGGCTGTGCCTATTTCTCCTCTTGGCCACCTTGTTCAGTTACTTCAGAAGCATCCTCCATATTGCATTTTGGCACTTCCTTACTAGCAAGCTCTTTCAAATGGTCTTTTCTGACTCGTTTTTCAACCAAAAATGTTTGTTTAGCCATGAAGGCTTCGAACATTTCTTCCTCAACCATTTCTTTCTTTTGGCCTAGGCCAACTTCTTTCTCTGCCTCGCTGTCACTCTCCATCAACGCCTTCTCAAATCCTGCTAAACTGGACTTCTCTCTGGCTTTTAGTTCAGAGTGAACTTTGGCCAACTGTTCTCTGCTGCCACCCATCTTGCCTTGTAGAGTTGGTTTTGGAGTATGGTCTGACTTTGGATTCTTCTTTCCTTCCGTCTGTACCAATGAAGAACTCTCTCTACTCTCTTTCAGGTCTTGCTGGTACTGAGTGTACCTACGCTGAATTTTCCTCCTTTGTGATCTTGAAATTACGGGGACCATATCTGGTTTCTTTGTTTTTGGGTGCTTAAGCAATACCCAATTGTTTAGGGCCACCAAAGGAGGCTTGACTATCCTGCCTTGGTTTCCAATTACATCTCTTTGGGTAAACACTTCCCTAGGTTTGTTTTGCATCACAAACCAATCTGGGACCCCAGGTACCCATGAACTTACTGACCCGGCTATTGAACTGCTTCTTTCTTCCTTCGAAGTCACCTTCGAAGTTGGCTGTGAAGGCCACTGTTTGGCCCTGACTTCATGCTTTGGGCCTAACTCAGGCCTTTGATGAAGGTGTCCAATTTCTGTCCTGCGTGAGGCTGGTCTAGGGGGCCAATCTCTGGCTTTGATCCCATAAACTGAACCTCACTCCAGTCTCCTCTCAGAATGACTGCTCTCTATTCTGTAATAATTAGGTGGCCTGGACTCATATAAAGGCCTCTTGCCTTTGGAATGCATTCTATCAGCTGTTGCTTCAACCATCAATGGCTGCTGCCTAACACCAGATGGATATGGCCTTTTATTGTAAGCATTGGTTGGTTTGGGACGTCTCTGCACATCCCTGTAATATTGCTTCCCATCAATTGGAAGCCCTCTCAGCCATTTGTAACTCGATGCACAGGGACACATCCTTTGCATTACAGCTGCTTCTAAGGAGTCGTCATCCAGTGCTTCTTCATCGGAGTCTTCCCTCTGGTGTGAGAAACCTTGTCCAATAGCTGGTAGATTTCCTGTGTCCTTCTTGATAGTTGTCTGGTTGGCAACATGCATCTGCACATTGACTTCTCCCAATTCTTTCAAGGACAAGCTTCGAAAGTCTGGCATTATGACATTGGCTACCACCTCTCCAATCTCTGGAAATGGATTACTATCAATCCCCATGGCCTTTTCTGCTTTGGCTGGGAATTTCAAACTTCCTTTCCGAATCTGTTCTTGGATCCTGTCTCAAAAAACAATACAGTTCTTAGTCGAGTGAGACCAAGAATTATGCCCTTTACAATATATTTTTCCTTTAAGTTCACCAGGAGATGGAATTTTGACTCCTTTCGGTAACTTAAGGAAGTTGGCCGCAAGCAAATGATCAAAAATGTCATCTGCCTTAGTTAAATCGAAAGAGTATTTCTTATGAAGGTTTTTCTTTTTAAACTATTGGTCAATTGTTGTATCCTTATGAATTAATGCTTCACAGATTACAGGTTCTTTCCCCACAATCTCTGCTGTATCGATCTCATAATTAGGATCTCTATAATATGTCTTGTACGATGCATTATTTCAATCTTGTTCCTCCTCCAGTAATGCTTCGTACCTAGACACCTTATAAGTGAGTTCCACTAAGTCTCTGAAATCAGTCGAATCAAACTTCTTTCGAAGCTTGAACTCTAAACCATTTTGAGCCAATCTCACGAATTCTGGCTCTGGTAAGATGACTCTACATTTATTTCGAGCCCTTTTAAATTTGGCAATAAACTGAGTAGCTTTTTCATCAGGCCTTTAACTCAATCTTGCCAAGTCTGCTATGGAAACCTCTGGCTCTGATTGGAAGAATTGGGCATGAAATGCCTCTTCCATCTGTTGCCAAGTCTGGATAGAGCCAGGTGTAAGGTTAATATACGATACAAATGCACCCCCAATTAGGGAATTTGGGAATAACCTTAACTTCATATAGTCATTATTGGTAAATTCGCCGCATTGAGTAGCAAACCTAGCAATATGCTCTACTGTTGATTGGTTTCCATTCCCATAAAAAAGGGCAAAATCTGGTATCCTGAAACCTCTTGGGTATTCATGTACCCTGTCTACCTATTCTTGATATGGTTTCCTGTATACAGGAGTTTGGACCCCCCGAGCCATCGGTCCACACATCTCTCTAACAATATCTGCAATTTGGTCCCTAGGGACCACATTTTGTACCTGGTGAACCACTACTGGAGGGGCAAACGTAGGATTTGGTGGGCAAACTTGTGCCTATGGTCCTCTTGGTCCGTAAGGTGGTATATTTGGGACTGGTTATCCCTGTGGTGCAGGTTGCTGTTGGGGGTGTGGGTAACCCCTTTGAGCCTATCCTGCCAAAGGACCTGCGAAAGGTGCTGGAACTGGTATTGTGTCTCTTCCATTTGTAAGAAAACCTTCCAACCCTCGGGTATAAATTCGAATAAGGGATTAAGTGAACCCCCTTGTACCAGGTATGGCTTCGAACATGGGATTTGGAGCCATTCTTATGCCATTTTCTTGTACTAGGCCAGATCCACCAAATTGCATGGCTTCACTGTTAAGTACAGAGGTATTTTGACCTGCTATAGGCCTCGGAATAGGTTCGTACCAAGACTGAGGTGATGGTCTTTCATAGTTTTGACTACTAGTTTGACTATTAGAATGTTCATTAACTTGCATAGGCTGTTTATCTCTAGCCAATCTTTGCTGAGGGACATTCGAAACTTCCTCCATGTGTCTTACGTTTGTTAGTTGGTGGTTATTCATTCGATCCAAAAAGGATGTTGCCCACCTTTCCATTGTGTTCATTAATTGGTGTCCCATAGCATCTACTAGGCCACCCCATGGATTCATTGGCTGAGTAGATGAAACAGTGGATGGTCCAATTCCTTGGTCTCGTCCAATATTATGAACATGTGGTACTTGTTCTGAAGTGCTGGTCTGTTCGACCATAGGTTCTGATAAAATAGGGGTTTCCACAGAATGTGTTATCACATTAGCCTCTGGATTAGGTATCTCTACCTCTCCTTCCACGCCTTCTTCCAAGCGTTCATTTTCTCCCTGTCTCTTACGTCTAGCCATTTCAATTAGTCCCACCGGGCGTGCCAAAATATATGTTGGCTTTTTGGCTTTCGAAGGTTATTATTGTAATTGCGAGCGTGCCAACAAGGATCAATCAGTCCTTACAAAAAATTAATTGCCAACCAATTATCAGACGATTGTGTTTTAGTTCTTTCAGCCTCAATGAAGAGGACTTTTACTGGTGGCTTGATTTAGGAAAATTAAGCAATATAACAATCAAATGAAGAACAGTTGAAGTATTTCATTAAAATGAAAAACTTACAATGATCCAAACTCAGCATCGTAGAGGTTTACAGCAACAATCTACTTGAAAACTACTCCTATGAACGAAGTGCAGTGCAGGAATTTAAAGTACAGGAAATATAAGACTGGAAATGTAAAACTGGGAAAGGAAAATAAGTATAATAAGACTGGTTTTTTGGATCCGAGTCTGGGGCTTTTTTCTGGGGCCTTTTTTGCTATTTATACTTCTCAAGGATGACCATCGAACTGCGTTTCCAACCATCGAACTGCTCCTCCATGATCGCTGATCATGTTGCCTTGTAATTAGCCCACTATGCTATCACTAGCAGTTAGACTTCCCTCCTAAATTTGAATTTAAATGTGAGTAACCGTTGAAGCCACATCACCTTGCCTCTCTTTGTTGATCCACTGCTACTCAGATCTTGTAATAACCAATACTAACTGCCACGTGTACGATCAGGATCGAAGACTTGACTAGCTTTCCTGTATTAAACTTATTCTGCCACGCGTCGAATTGTAATTGGCTTGTACAAAATATGTAACCAACACTTTCTTATCATTATTTTCTTTTGAGTTTGACCCATCACACGATAAAAATCATTCCACACTTGTAAAAATTATCCTATTTTTGTAAATACTAATTTGAGAAATTTTATGATATTTTCACTAGCGACTCAAGATTATTAGATTTCTTAAACTGAATATCAAAATAAAATTTTATCTAAATAAGTCTTTAAAAAATTAGAGTCTTCAACACTAATTTTTTTTGAAAATTTTCTTATGGACCTTAGTCGACAGTTTAATTGATCTAATGGTCAAGTCACCTTTGAATTTTGCACCTTTCAAGCATTGCATGATGTAAGATTTCACTCATTGTTGACATTTTACTAAGTTGAAAATTGAATTTTAAGTTAAATACGAAAAGTTACCATCCAATTAAAAATTGTACCTTTTTTTTAAATGATAATTTTTTTTTTTAAAAAAAACCAAACCCCACAAAAAATTCAGAGTAAGTCATAAGTCGACCATGCATGATGCACAGATGCACGCCACAAATTAGTCTTTTTAAATTTTTATTAATTCTTCTTTGTATGTTGACCCACCGATTAACAAGTCATGGTAGCAAAACTTTTTCCGACTATGCACTTTCTATGATAATGCCTATTGTCTACTTGCCCATACTAATTTTCTACCCCTGTTATACACGATTTTTGTTTCAAATTTGATTTTTTTTTTGTAATAATTTATTTGGGAACTGATTTTTTTAATAATTTTTTTGATTTATTATGAAAAGATATATAAAAAAAGAATAAGTTAAATTTTTGTATTAATTTTTTTTTTATTTTTTGCTATTTTAGCCAATTGTCAATGCATGGATCTCTCGTGATATTTGAAAATAATATAATAAATCATATAAATTTGACATAATTATATTGAAAAAATGCTTTGGAGCTCTAAATCTTGAGCTCTAAAACCAGCTCTAATGAGCTGGCAGTGAGCTCTACTGTGATGTGATATTTTGGTCTTGGTTTGTTTGTTTGTTTGTTTGTATTTTTTTTTAGTGCTTTGAATCATTGTTGATTATATTGGACACTTCTAAAATTTTAATTCATATTGTCAATAATACGTTAATCATATGAATAGAAAAAAAATAGGGCAAATTACCAACACCCTCCTTGAGGTTTGACTAAAATACGAATTCCCCCCTGAGGTTTGAGAAATTATATCCCGCTTTTGAGATTTATATTTGCATAACAAATTGCCCATTGAGGTTTATATTTGCATAACAAATTGTCCCCTCATTTGTTATGCAAATATAAGTCTCATGGGGCAATTTGTAATTTCCCAAACCTCAGGGAGGAGTCTATATTTTAGTCAAATCTTGAGGAGGGTGTTGGTAATTTGCCCCAAAAAATAGTATTGTCATATCTTTTACGCTAAATACAAATTTTATTTCATTTATCTTTTTGTCTTTATATTGTCTGCATTATTTCGGTCACTTTACCCAAATTCAAATGGAAGTCGGTGTAATTATACTAAAATATTAAACTTGCCATATTTTTTTTTTCTTCTAAATCTCTCAGGGAGATCAGTGTAATTTATTGGAACTTAATTTTTTTTTTTTTTGGATTGCTATTACCATCTATCTATTTTCTTAGGACATCCCTCTCTTCCTTTTTTTTTTTTTTAATTCCAATTTTGTTCAAACATAAAATTTCATTTCTACCCTCATTCCTAACTCTTTAACCCAAATTTCCCAAATCCTAACCCTAATTCCATTGGCAGCGTTGTCACCAACCATCATTGTCGACGCCACTGTAAGCTTCATATTGAGTTTTGGTCACCACTCCACCTCTAGCGTCACTGTTATTGCTGCCATCATCTATCGTAGAGTGTGTGTGTGTGTGTGTGTGTGTGTGTGTGTGTGAGAGATCGTTGACCATCGCCATCGCAGCCCTTACATCTACAAGCCATTGCGATCTACCTCATTATCACTGTCACCACCGTCACAGCACACCACCATCGCGGCTTGATTTCCATTTTCAAATCTAGGGTTTTGATGGAAGAAGAAGAAGAAGAAGAAGAAGAAGAAGAAGAAGAAGAAGAGAGGAGGTCAAAGGAAGAGCTGATGGTAAAGGGAATGAGAGGCTGGAGGTGTAGGAATGGAAGGACTGGTAGCGGCTGGGTCACGATCTGAAGAAGAAGAAGAAGAAGAAGAAGAAGAAGAAGAATAAGAGATGAGGCAGATGAGTGGGTGGTTATGGAAGTGACTAGTGGATTCAAATTGCGGTGGTGCAATGATGGTTTGTCGAAGCTAAGACAGAAGGGGTGAAAAAGAAGGAAGAAGAAAAATAAGAACAAGAAGGGTCGAAGGTGAGTTGTGGATTGGTTGTCGGAGGCAACTGCAGTGGTGCCGAAGGTGGTAGTTAAGAGTAGGGGCTTGGGTTTGGGTTTGGGTTTGGGTTTGGGTTTGGAGTTAAGGGTATAGTTGGTATTAAGGTGGGGGTTCAAAGAGAAAATGGTGAGGACTCATTTTGCTGGGTGGTGATTCAAAAAATTAGCGGACCAAAGTAAAAAGATAGGTGCTAATAGCAGTCTTTTCTTTAATTTTTTTTAAGGTTAATTAAGTAAGGAGCCGTCATTCAAAATTAATCATCATCAATTTATTTCAATGGTAAAGTTCAAGTAATTGTTTCTAAAATTTTAAGTTTCTTTTGTAGAAAATATTTAAAGAGTTTCAAATTTAAACGAATAATTGTATTGTTTTAAAACTAAGGGATGTGTCCTTAATAAAAACACACTACAATGTCTATATAAGACATTAAAGCTCTTTAATTTTCAAATTGTTAATTTGGATTTGTTTATTTATTATTATATATATATATATATTTTAATTATAAATGGTTTATTAAACCTTTTTCAACATGCGCAAATGTCATAAAGACTAACAGGAATATGAGTTGCATTTTGGAGTAATCCATTATTTGTTAATATGATCACGTGGGTAGGTAATAACATTTTTGAAAATGCGATTACATCTCTCGTAATTAGAAGCTTAGAATTATTTACTTTACATTTGATTTACATATTTACAATATATTTATTGATTTTTTATAGTAATATTGATGGTTTATTGTATAAAATTTCTCCCAACATCTTGTAACAAAGTGGATGACTGCAATGTAGTGAGTAGCAGAGAAAGCAAGTGGCCAACAGCTTGGTACTGGTAGAATTGACAAGAAGTACACCATCTAAAGTTTTCCATACACAAAGGACTGCCAATACCATGACACCTTCCCCTTGCTTTTCAATAGTAAGTTTTTTTTTTTTAAAAAAAACTGTTTTTGTCTCATAAGCGGTAAATAGAAGTTGCACTAAATAATTTTACACATATATAAAAAAGAGAACGCTATAAACAGCTCCATAGGTTGCACTAAACAGTCCCATATTCATAAACTAGAAGTCTGTGATTTCTCAACACAATGTTCCATCAATCTCGCCAAGTTCAGATGGTGAGTGCTGCCTATTATTTTGACTTGTTCAGCTAAGAAAAAGACTTCTTGACATGGCCTAAGTCATCAAGATGCTTCGCTGCAACTTTGATTTTGCCGTTGCTTAGAAGAGTTCCTTAAAGACCAATATCCATATCATCCTTGCCAAAGTTTCCTTTTGAAATTATATCAGTTAGTGACTTTGAGCTCAATTCTATAAGAGAATCTCATGCCAATGTTTTAAAAAGCGGTCGCAACCATTACGTAATGGTTGTGGTGGTTACTGCTACTCCTTATTGCCGCTATGGCAGTGTGATGGAAATTCACATGTGTAATGGCCGTTTCGGTGTTACGTAATACTCGTAGCGGTACCATAATAGCCGTAACAGTCAATTACACACCGTTACATCCTTTCATAATATTCTGAATAACTTCCTTCTCCGAAAAAAAAAAACTTACAAAAAAAGAACAAGTACTAAAGTGATTCAAGCCTAAAGAAAAAATCTTATATGAATTTATTTTCTTTATAATTTTTTTTAAAATTTTTATTTCATTACATTAACATATAAAATAAAAAATATATAAACAGTGGTTATATTTATTTTTATAATCATTTTATTTAATATTTAATTGTAAATATTTTTTTATTTTATTTTGTTGCTGTAATGTGTTGTCTAAAAAATATCTTCAAAAAGCTCAAAAATAATTTTTGTTTATGGCACAATTTTTATTTTTATAATCATTTTATTTAATACTTAATTGTAAATAATTTTATTTAGTTAGTTGTAAAGTGTTGTCTAAAAAAATGCCTCAAAAATAATTTTTGTTTATGGCACAATTTTTATTTTTATAATCATTTCATTTAATAATTCTGAATATATTTTATTCAGTTAGTTCAGTTATTGGTCAAAAATAATTTGTAAATATTTAAAATCAATTATTTTTAAAGTCATTAACCATTGAAATAGAATGTAAAATGCGTATCGGTAAGTTTTCTTCAAATTGTGCGAAAAAAAAAATAAAAAAATCACCATTCCGGTTACCACAACCGTTACGCTACGGCCTTTATATTCTGCAACCACAACCGTACATCAAGAATCGTTATTACGATCAGAATCAAGAATCGCTGAAACCTTACTCATGGGCATTCCCGGCACTTCTTGATCTAAATAATCCTCCACGGTTTCATTGGTTCCTCTTTTCTACCTTGAAAAGGAAAACAAAGATGAAAATTATAATAAAGAGACCGAAAAAATGCTCCAAGTCTGGATACCAGTTTGATTACAAATTGATTATTGACTGCACTTTATATTGACCATCATTGAGATGATCTCTGTTAGTATATATAGAGCAGTTTCCACTTGAATTTTTATTGGAAACATCACTTGAACAAAACAGAGCAGCTCTATGGTAGCAACTACTTAAACAAGCTTGCTTGCGACTACTCTTCATGTCTATGTATTCATAGCATTTGACATGTCAGCCTCAACAATGAGGTAGGTAACATTCTTTAGCTCTATGACCTTGTAATGTTTTGAAGCATCGCAGAGCAAAGGAATAATTTCAGAACATTCAAGATTATGATGCTTATCGTTTATTTATATGTTTAAACTAGCTTACTTTTATTGCTATTAGCCACTTTTGAGTAACTGCGGTCCAAACTTGCCACACTATCATACCATATCTACTGCAAACTAGTGGTGGCTTAAGGAGTAGGCGCTCTATTTAGGAGGGCCCTACTTACTATATATTCACTACACAATATATTTATATATATACATAAAAAAAAACTTCTACTCAAAATAATTCTCAAAAAAAAAAAAAAAAGTGGCAAAAAATCTCTCAGTAAATAAATAAAAATGATTATATCTTAAATTATCAAACAAGAATAACACTTCACGAGTTATCTTACTATCAGTCAAATCATAAAGAGAGAAAACAACCTCTCTTACTGGAGGACATTTACATTACACCTCTTCAATTATCTGGTCAAGTCAAAAAAATAAAAATAAATAAAAGGCCTTTTTATCAAAATTATTTTGATTGTAAAGGTTAGGAAATTGTTAAGAATTTTAAATAAAAATCATAAAAAAAATATTACAAAGCGCCCCAATTATATTTTTTTGCCTTCATTCAAATAGGTTTGATCCATGTAGTGCACAGTTTAGCCATTGAACACACAACAACTTGGGCATTGATCTAATACGCAGAATCGATGTAAAAAAATGATACAAGAAAAATATTGCAAATCAGATTTCAATTTATCCATTTCCTGTTACAGAACAGCAGGTTTCGGGAAAGCAGAGGGGGAAAAGTATGGCAGTAGAATTTTTTGTTCATCATGTCACACTTTTTGTTTTCCCAGTCAAGCTTAAAGTGAGAAAAAAATTGCACATTCTGCAGACTAACTGATGTAGAAAATGTTTTCTTTCCCAGCAATTCAAGAATATAACCCTTTAACCAAATTAATTAATCATAAAATGGCTCTAAATTTGTCCAAAATATAAGCCGGCTTTATTCCTTCTTGAAACTTAATTTATTGACACATCTTTTGGAGAATAAAGTTTGAATTGTAACCCACTAATTTGATGTTCTCTTCTTTTACTTGAATCATGAGAAACTCTCATACTCTCACAAAATATCTATGTACTTCGCCTTCACTATAGAACTTGAAAATGTTTGAATTAAAACTATGGGAAATCTAGCTCACTATATTCATGTAGTTTTGTATGTACTATGGAAATGATGATGGAAGAACTTGAATAAATAAAAGGGGCAAATATTATTGAGAGAGTTGAAATTTTGTCAACTCTACCTAAAACACCATTAATCCTGGTATCATGGATTGTGATTTGCACAAATAAAAATCTTTGATTATAGTTCACTACATATGAAATGGAATACAAAAACTTTAAACAACCAGTTGTAATTTGCTTGTTGGAGTCTACTTTATTTACCTTGGTCCTGATAAAGCTGATGCAAATAATGTAGTAGCGCCAATCACATCCCCTTGGTGACCAGCAACTGTAATTGGTCTTGGTGCCACAGGAGTTGTGAAGTTATAATCCAAATTGCTTTGAACATCTGTAGAACCCTCCAAAACCTTAACCAACACTGACATGGAAGGCCTCTTGGAAAAATCACTTTGTAGACACCACACAGCAACCCTCATCATCTCCACAACTTCTGCTCTATGTGTTTGCATGTCATCATTGTATTTATCAACGATATCCAGAAGTCGTTCCTCTTCTGCCTTCCTCTTAAACAGATCTAGCAGATGCATATAATCCTCAGGCTAAGACCTATCCAAATTTTTGCGCCTATACAACATTTCCAAGACCACGACACCAAAGCTATAAACATCTATAGTTTCTCGGTGATAATTGAGCTCAACCGTTCGGGAGCCAAATAGCCTGGTGTTCCCCTCATCATTGTTACAACTTGGCTTTGGTCCTTATCAATTAGTTTTGACAATCTAAAATCAGAAATTTTTGCATTGAAGTCTTTATCTAAAAGGATGTTTTGGGGTTTGATATCCAAGTGAAGTATCTTTTGCCTATATTCCTCATGAAGATAGGTTAGTCCCTTGGCTATATCCATAATGATCTTCTTTCTGGATTGCCACACAAGAGTTTGCTCTTGGTGCCTTTGGAAGATCCATGTATCCAATGATCCATTGGACATGTACTCGTAAACTAGGAGCCTATATGGTTTTTCAGCACAAAAGCCAATTAATCTCACCAAATTGACCCGGTGAATGCTGCCTATTGTTTCAACTTCAGCTAAAAATGACTTCTTAACCTAATAAAAACCATTGAGATGCTTCACCGCTACTTTGGTGCCATCGCTTAATGTCTCTTGAAACACTAACCTAAATCCTCATTCCCTGAGCTTATCATTGAAATTGCTTGTCGTGGCTCTCAATTCTTCGTAAGAAAATCTGGTAGGCATCCCTGGTACTTGATCAACAAAGAACTCATCAAAATCCTCGGACTTTTGTTTCTTTTTGAAAAAGAAAATGCAAGAGGCAACCAAAAAAAATACAACAAAAAATCTCCGAGACTGGAACCCAGTATGATCTTGACTTGCCCTGATTTGTTTTGAGGAGAATTTGTTGTTGAAGGAATAGGATTCTATCTAGTTGGAGATTTCTGCATTTTAAGAAATACAACAACGTTCTCATACGTTGTTCCCTCATTACTTCTAAGAGAAAAGACTTCAAACAATAATAAGCAACCTTACTTTGAAAAATAGCCCAAATTATGTGCAAAAGAGCTACTTTGCATGAACAGTTTTTCAAGCAACTCTTATTGCAATCTTCTAATGCTAATTTTTCATCCAAGTAAAAGTTTGAGGGGAAGTATTCGTGGAAGTTAGAGTAAAAGAAACTAGTATTCTTAAGCTTCAAAAAGGTGTGATATTGAGAATGGTCACAAGAAATGGGTGTAACAAGGGAACATCCAAGGCTGGGTTGCCTAGTATTTTTTTGCCAGAAGGTGTTGTTGTAGATGGCTTCCTTAAGACAACTGCACTGTCTATTTGAAGAACAGATGCCATAATTGCCACACACCATGGGATAACCGCAGTCACCAATATTTGATGTCATCAGATCAACCATCACATTCCAATTCAATCCATCCCACTTATAAGCCTTCAAATGCCCATCAGGATCTAACCTTATGAACTGACGATGAGGTGACGATGATGATGCAACAAGGATTGTCTGCCCCAAAAAAATTTCTTTCTCGAATTTTACGTATTTCACTCCTACATAGGATTTAAAATAGGGCAAGGGTGGATTGGATTCTACATAAGCCACCACCATATTGTAATAGTCGTGAACTTTAAGAGAAAACAAACCTGGAGTCAAGTACGATACGGATTTGCTGGAGGTGAGCTTCTGGCTACGAGACCAAGTCTGGCCAACAAGCAAGGAGTCAGTTGGGTGATCAAACGACTGCCAAACCGTGGCATTGTTTTGATCAAAGAGGACCAGGTTTCCCAATTTAGTGAAATTCATGCCGAAGACGGACTTTCCTAATGTGTTGGTAGACCATACGAAAGTGCCATCTGCGTCATGCAATATCAAATCTCCATCTCCAGTGAGTTGTAAGGTGGCGTCAATTTGAACAGGACGGTCCCGATTAGCAGACCAAACTAGTTCAGGTGCTATTATAGAAGGCAAGTTGTCGCTAAAATAATATCTACTACCGAAGAGTACAACACCAAAGAGGCATGCCTGAGTTTGTTGAGTAGGGCAATAGAAACCACAGATCAAATGTGAGCCCTTGGATGATCCTTCGAGGACGGGTGTGAGACTTAAACCGACAAAATCGGTAAATTCAATGTAAATTGAGGGCTTGTTGATCCAAGAAGTACTTAACATTGCCATTGGACGTGGAAATTGGGCATCGTCAAAGAAGGATACTGAGGCTATGAAAAAGATAATAACAGCATAACAAATATTGCAAGATAGACCCATTGGTGGTGGTTTGTCATTACAGCTCTGTTTCTTCTTCTTGGTCACTAGTTTTTGTTTTTCTTTGGGGAAAGCAATGGAGAAGGTGTTGAAGAAGAAAGGTGAGTTGCAAACTTCGAGGAAAGTGCTGCATTTCAAATCGACTCTTAAATCACTATTACATTGCAAGAATAGGGAATAACAACATGGTCACAGAAAAAAGAAAAAAAGAAAAAGAAAAAAAAAGGACAAATCAGTAATAATGTTTATTCACTTTAATAATTAAAAGGAGGATGATCTCTAGTTTAAATTTTAGATTGGAGCATCTTGTATGGACTTGTAGAACTCATCACATATTTTGTTTTGATTATTTGAACTGTTTATTTTGTTGGATGTTTTATATATTTTATCTACATAAAAAATGAAATCATAAATTTTTAGGATTAAAAATGCAATAAATTGAAAAAATTACAATTATTGAATCGACTTAATTCTTTATATGAATAAAATACATAAAGTACTTCTCACGACCCAAACCCACCCCTATGGGTTTAGCATCAATCGCCAAGAATCCGAGATTACAATGCCTCGCTAATAAAGAATACAAGAATGTAGCATGTACATGGCCATGAAGCCAAACAGTAAATAAACATTGTCCAATGAGCTGTGACAGTCTGTATGCAAAAAGACTTTTCATACATATAGACATTCGGTACAGAAACAGTATATACATACATGTACAATCATTCAGTAGACAGGGACCTAATCCCTATTAACAGTACAGTACAGTGCAAAACATTCAGTCTATACAGTAGTACATAACAGGTACAGAGACAGACGGGGGATTAAAACACCCTTAAGCCATAGCTTGGCAGGCTCAGAACCTCGCAGTGAGGCACAATGGTTGACTTGACAAAACTGGAGTTAACCCCGACGCTTCTAGCTTTGATCCGGTGCCTGTACACCTACATATATATATGAGCAGTGAGCTAAAGCTCAGTGAATAACATAATGCGTAAAGAGGTTTAGAATGAATGTCCTTACAGTAATGAAAACAGTTCATTAAATCAGTATTTCAGTCATTCAGTCATATGTGGTACATCCATTAGCATAGCAGTACAGTAAACAGTAGGTCTTAAAAGACCAAACAGTGATTGATGGCCATCAATCAAGAAATGAGTGGTTCCAACAAGGAATCGACAGAGATCTCTGTAAAGATGGCGATAAAGAAATGAGTTGCTAAGGATGCCACAATATAGTTCGGAATATAGGACATACATTCATTCAATTAACAGTATCAGTTCAGAAAACAGTACAGTTCAGTATTCAGAAGATAATCATTTTGAACATATCTTTACACAATTGTTACTCACAGAGTTCTGGGCTACAGTGAGCTAGAGCGTCTCCTCGGACGCCAACTCTACACAGTTTACAGATTGAACGCACACTAAGCTACACAGTTGGGAAAGATAATAACTTAATCCCTAATTTGCCTTGGTGTGGTTCTACATCTATATCCTCATTAAGATGCCTTAAACATGCCCTAGGAATGCCTAGGATGGGAAGAGGATACAAAGATGCACTTTCAAACACTTAACAAAATTTTGAACAGGGTCTCGCCGGCGTGGCTTTCTACGCTCGAGCGGACATGCAGACAAAGGGTCTCCGCTCGAGCGTGACTTCCATCGCTCGAGCGGATTGTATGCTATAGTAAAAATACTGGATGGTCAAAATTCACGCTCGATGGGAGCTCGACCCTCGCTCGAGCGTGAGACACAAGTCCTCGCTCGAGCGTGAGTTCTCTCGCTCGAGCGGACTGTGAACTCATGCAAAGTACTGGATGCCCGCATTTCATGCTCGAGTGTCACTTCTCTCGCTCGAGCGGAAGGCATGATCACAGAGTGTACGCTCGAGTGTGGACTTCCTCGCTCGAGCGTGGGTCCAAAATCTGGAAATTCCAGATTTGAACCTCAAGCTCAAAACCAAGTTTAAATGTACCAAATTCGATCCTCTTGGGCCAATTTTCTAGAAAACACTTATAAACACATAGAATAACATGATTCAAAGCTCAATTTGAGAAATCAAAGCCCAAGGGTGTTTAATTCAAACTCAATTTCATGAACATGATGAACATGGAACATGCATGGATTTAAACCACTTCCAAGCTTCAAAACATGCTCAAAGGAGCCAAATTCTTTTCAAAACAAGATGAAATCATGGATTCAAACATAATTATGAACATGCATGTGACATTTGACCATGAAATCAACTCACAACTCAACAATACCAACATGCATGCATGGAATGAGTTCCAATTCAACACTATTAGACTAACACATGACTTAGCTCTCTTTAGAGGCTCAAGAACCATGCAAGAACAATCTTAAACACAACAATGAGATGGTGAAATCCTTACCTAAGTCTTGTAGTTCAAGCCTAGAAGTACAAATATGCAAGAATCCTTTCAATTCCACCCAAGTTCTCAAGCCAATACTCTAGATGAAAACAATCTTCTTGTTTCTCTCTCTCTAAATTCGGCTAGAGCTCTCAAATGTGGCTGAACAAAATGTTTGTCTAAGTGTGTATGAAGCAATATGTTGGGGTAGTGGCCCACTAAGGATGGCATCATGGTAATTAAATCCAACTTGTGGATTTTATCAATATTTAATCTAGTTTAATCATAAAAAATCAAATTTTCAATTAAATACACCATAAAATCATATAAATTCCAATTAACATAGAACATTGATCGATTTCAGGTTCGGCCGCCGATAAGGCCTTCAATTAGCAGTTTAAACACAAAGACATGAACAGATAATCAAACAGTCAAACAGATAGGAATGCATTTAAACAGATACAGTCAATTAATCAGTTTCAGATTTCAGTCAGTCCGTCCAGTATTTTCAATCAGTTCAATTACTTCTCATAATCAGTCTCAGTTTAACAGAAATTCGCAGTTTATCGGTAATCAGTGATGAGGGTTGTTACAGTCTTCCCTCCTTAAAAAGAGTTTAGTCCTCTAAACTCGAGTTACCTTCATTCTGGAAGAAAACAGGATTCAGTGGAAACAGTTCAGGATATCTCTTAGCCATGTCATCTTCCTTTTCCCAAGTGGCATACACGCCACCGTGGTTTTGCCAGTTAACTTTCACTAGCGGGATCTCTTTGTTCCTCAACTTCTTGATCCGTCTGTTTACAATCTGTATAGGCCGTTCTTCATAAGTGTAGTCATCACTTAGCACTACACGGGTTGGCTCAATCACATGAAAAGGATCCCGGAGGTAGTCCCTCAACATAGAAATGTGGAAGACGTTATGCATATGCTCCATTTCAGGAGGAAGCGCAACTTGATATGCCACTGGATTGATTTTCTCAATAATCTCATACGGTCTGACATATCTTGGCGCTAACTTGCCTTTGACTCCAAAACGAGTCTGGCCTTTCATCGGTGTCACTTTCACAAAAACGTGATCACCCACTTCATATTCTCTCGCGCCTTCTCGACATCCGTGATAACTTTTCTGCGCTCGCATGCGCTTTTCTCTGTTGTATCAGTTTCACTTTTTCAGTCGTTTCATAAACAATCTCGGGCCCAAGCAAAGGCCCATCTCCAACTTCTGCCCAACAAATCGGAGATCTACATTTTCTGCCATACAATGCCTCGAAAGGCGCCATACCAACACTTGAATGATAACTGTTGTTGTAGGCGAATTCAGGTAAAAGCAAATGGCTTTCCCAGTTTCCCTAAAAATCAAGGACGCACATTCTCAGTAAATCCTCCAGAGTCTGGATGGTCCTTTCTGACTGGCCATCTGTCTGAGGATGATAAGCACTACTCAGTCTCAGTTCAGTACCCAATGCAGTCTGTAAGCTTTGCCAGAACCTCGATGTAAACTTCGAATCTCTGTCAGAAACAATGGACACAAGCACTCCATGCAGTCTAACAATATAAATCACAGCCAATTTGTCCGCATTATAAATTGTTTTGACAGGTAAGAAGTGAGCATATTTAGTCAATCTATCAACAATAACCCAAATCGAGTCCATACCTTTACTGGAGCGAGGTAACCCAACAATGAAATCCATGGTGATATGTTTCCATTTCCACTCCGGTATTGGTAAGGGCTACAATAAGCCTGCGGGTCGTTGATGTTTGGCTTTAACTTGTTGGCAATGAAGACATGTTGATACAAAATCAGCAATTTCTTTCTTCATTCCCGACCACCAGAAATT
This sequence comes from Camellia lanceoleosa, assembly GCA_025200525.1. Taxonomy (NCBI): domain Eukaryota; kingdom Viridiplantae; phylum Streptophyta; class Magnoliopsida; order Ericales; family Theaceae; genus Camellia; species Camellia lanceoleosa. Next base: position 114,163,300 of record CM045764.1, on the reverse strand, counting down.
CAGTTTCAAATCTTGATACATTTTCGTATTCCCCGGATGGATAGAAAATTTTGAATTGTGGCCCTCTTGCAAAACTCTCCTTTTCAGTTCAGTATCATTTGGTACACACAGTCTTTCTTGAAATTTCAGCACATTATTTTCAAATTTGAAACCCGGTCTTAGTTTAGACTCCCTTTCTTTGATGATCTTCTTCAAGAAGTCATCCTGTTGCTGTTTCTCTTTAATCTCTTCAATCAGTGCCGGTTGTGCATAAATAACAGCTATTGTCCCACCTCGTTCTTTCAAAACTATTTCAATTTCAGATTTTTCAAGCTCACAAAGCAACTCTTTCTGTCCGGTGAGCAAACAGGCTAAGCTCCCAATCGATTTCCGACTCAATGCATCGACAACGGTGTTGGCTTTCCCCGGATGATACAGAATTTGTAGGTCATAATCTTTAATCAGTTCTAGCTATCTCCGCTGTCTTATGTTCAGTTCTTTCTGTGTGAAGAAGTATTTCAGACTCTTGTGGTCGGTATATACTTCATATGTCGCCCCATAAAGGTAGTGACGCCAGATTTTCAATGCAAATACTACTGCAGCAAGTTCCAAATCATAGGTTGGGTAGTTCTTTTCGTGCGGTCTCAGTTGTCAGGAAGCATAGGCAATTACTCTCCCATTCTGCATTAAAACACACCCCAAACCCTTATGAGAAGCATCACTAAAAATGGTAAAACCATCCGTACCTGAAGGTAGGGTCAGAACATGTGTAGTCACAAGTCGAGTTTTCAACTCTTGGAAAGCTGATTCCCTTTGGTCCGTCCAGTCAAATGATATCCCCTTTTGAGTCAATTGTGTCAACGGTAAGGCGATTTCGGAGAAATCTTTGAAAAATCTTCTGTAATATCCAGCCAAACCCAAAAAGCTTCGGACTTTTGTCACATTTGTCGGTCTAAGCCAGTTTACTACAGCTTCAATTTTCTGCGAATCAACCGAAATTCCATCCTTGCTAATAACATGTCCCAAAAACATAACATGATCAAGCCAAAATTCACATTTAGACAGTTTAACATAGAGTTTTTGTTCTCTTAGGATCTGTAGGGCAAGTCTCAGATGATGTTCATGTTCTTCTCTAATCTTAGAATAAATCAGGATGTCATCAATGAATACAATAATAAAGTCATCGAGGAATGGTTTAAAGATTCTGTTCATGAGGTCCATAAATGCAGCAGGTGCATTGGTAACTCCGAAAGGCATAACTAAAAATTCATAATGTCCATACCTCGTTCGAAAAGCAGTTTTATCAATATTTTCTGGTTTAACCTTCAGCTGATGATATCCGGATCTGAGGTCAATCTTAGAGAATACTTGAGCACCTTGTAACTGGTCAAATAGGTCATCAATGCGCGGTAATGGATATTTATTTTTCATAGTTACCTTGTTCAGTTCATGGTAGTCGATACATAGTCTCAGTGAGCCGTCTTTCTTTTTCACAAACAAGACAGGTGCGCCCCACGGTGAAGTACTGGGCTTGATGAACTTTTTGTCTAACAATTCTTGCAGTTGCACTTTCAATTCCTTCAGTTCGGTTGGAGCCATTCTGTGAGGAGCTTTAGATATCGGCTGTGTGCCCGGAATCACATCAATAGTGAACTCAATCTCCCTGTCAATCAAATCCCCTGGCAAATCATCTGGGAAAACATCTGGGAATTCTCTAACTATAGGAATATTGTTCACATTAGCATTATCATCAGTGGATGCAGTCAATACAGAACACAGATACCCTTTACACCCCTTTCTAATCAATTTAACAGCTTTCACAGATGAAATCAAATACGGAGGAGGTACTACTCCAACCCCATTAAACACAAATTCAGGTATACTCGGTGGACGGAAAACTACTTGTTTCGTTACACAGTCTATGGTGGCATGATATTTCGTTAACCAGTCCATCCCCAATATTACATCAAAATGATCAATATTCAGAGGCAGTAAGCTAATAAACAAATGTGCATCTCCAACAATAATTTCACAAGCAGGGTACATGTATGCACAAGTCATGGATCCCCCAACGGGTGATGATACAGCTAACAGATAATTCATGGGTTCTAAGGGTCTATTCAATTTTCGCGAAAAAGCATGCGATACGTAAGAATGTGTAGACCCCGAATAAATCAGTACATATGCATTTTGAGTACAAACAGAGAGGATACCTAACACAATGGTCTCAGTATTTTGTACGTCTCTCGGTACTAGGGCGACGACTCGGCCCTACCTCATGGGCTCTTTCCCGATAGCTTTGGGGTTTAGTTTTGGTGTAACAGTTGATGCTGTTGCGCTTGGTGCAGCTTTACTATTGGCCTGCGGAGCAGAGGGGCAGTCTTTAACCATGTGGCCCACCTTGCCACACTTGTAACAGGCTCCAAATATTTTATAACAAACCCCTTTGTGCTTCCTGCCACACTCAGAACAGGGTGAAATGAAACCACTCCCTTGGCTGGGGCTAGTTGTTAACCCCGTATTCTGTTTCTTGTTCAATGGGTTATGCTTGCCTTTCTTAAACTTGAAACCCTGCCTTTTACCACGCCATTCAGACGTTGGTGTTTCAGATTGTTTCACTGCTTCGATGTTCGACTCACCCATCAATGCTTGATCAAGAACACCTACATAGTTCGGTAGCTTTAAAACACTTATTCTGTCCAGTATTGCAACATTCAGGCCGCCTTCAAACTTTCTGGCCTTCTTGTAGTCAGTGTCCACCATATGTGGCGCATATCTAGCAAGTTCAGTAAATTTTGTCTCATATTCAGCAACGGACATTGTGCCCTGTCTCAATTGTTCAAATTCAGTCACCTTTCTATCCCTGACACACTGAGGGATGTACTTTTCAAAGAAGGCTCCTTTGAATTGAGCCCATGTCAGGACGGTGTTGGTGTCACGGACTAGCATCCACCACCTTCTGGCCTCTTCTTGCAAGGTGAAGGTAGCTAGCAGTACTTTATGTGCCTCCGAGCACGGAAACACTTCAAACAATTTTTCAGGCTCCAAAACCCATGCTTCAGCTTTTAGCGGTTCAAGACCTCCCTGAAAGGATGGCGGTTTCATTTTGTTGAACTTCTGGGTAAGAGCAATTATGTCCTCATCATTAACATTCACATTATGTTCCGGCTGTACCGGAGGAGGAGGTGGGGGCTGTTGATTCTGTTGTTGCTCTAGTCTTGCAGTTATTAGTTCCATCATTCTTTCCATTCTTGCCATTCTTGCTTCAGTAGATGAGGATTCAGGTTCATTTGCAGTTCTTGTATTATCTATTTCACTATAAGCAGTTATAGCAATTTTAAACATAAGCAGTTGCATAGATAAGCAGTTTAACACATCAGCATATATTCGGTCATGTCATAGTCACACACTTATCATGCTCATGTAATGCCCTATTTACTTTTCTAGGACACCCTAGAGCTCACTTGGACACGTGTGTGCGGTATAACTCATGGTAAGTACCGCTCTGATACCACTCTGTCACGACCCAAACCAGCCCCTATGGGTTTAGCATCAGAATCGCCAAGAATCCGAGATTATCAAGGCCCGCTTACAAGAAAACAAGAAAAGTAGCATGAGGCATGGCGGAAGCCAAAAGCAAGAAATAAACAATGTCCAATGAGTCAGGATACCAGTATGCAAAAAGACTTTTCATACATATAGACATTCGGTACAGAAACAGTATATACATACATGTACAATCATTCAGTAGACAGGGACCTAATCCCTATTAATGCTGATGCTGAAGGCAAAACATTCGGTCTATCTGAGTACATAACAGTAATGAGAGAGAGGCGGAGATTAAAACACCCCTAAGCCACAGCTTGGCAGGCTCGGAACCTCGCAGTGAGGCACAATGGTTGGCTTGACAAAACTGGAGTTAACCCTAACGCTTCTAGCTTTGATCCGGTGCCTGTACACCTACATATATATATGAGCAGTGAGCTAAAGCCCAGTGAATAACATAATGCATAAAGAGGTTTAGAATGAATGTCCTTACAGTAATGAAAATAGTTCATTAAATCAGTATTTCAGTCGTTCAGTCATATGTGGTACATCCATTAGCATAGCAGTACAGTAAACAGTAGGTCTTAAAAGACCAAACAGTCATTGATGGCCATCAATCAGTAAACAGTAGTGGTTCCAACAAGGGAACCGACAGAGATCTCTATAACAAGATAGCGAATAAAGAAATGAGAGTTGCTAAGGATGCCATAATATAGTTCGGAATATAGGACATACATTCATTCAATTACTTGATGTCGATTCGACCAAAGATTCAGAAGATAATCATTTTGAACATATCTTTACACAATTGTTACTCACAGAGTTCTGGGCTACAGTGAGCAAGAGCGTCTCCTCGGACGCCAACTCTACACAGTTTACAGATTGAACGCACACTAAGCTACACAGTTGGGAAAGATAATAACTTAATCCCTAATTTGCCTTGGTGTGGTTCTACATCTATATCCTCATTAAGATGCCTTAAACATGCCCTAGGAATGCCTAGGATGGGAAGAGGATACAAAGATGCACTTTCAAACACTTAACAAAATTTTCAGAAAACAGGGGTCTCGCTCGAGCGTGGCTTTCTACGCTCAAGCGGACATGCAGACAAAGGGTCTCCGCTCGAGCGTGACTTCCGTCACTCGAGCGGACTGTATGCTACAGTAAAAATACTGGATGGTCAAAATTCACGCTCGATGGGCGCTCGAGCGTGAGACACAAGTCCTCGCTTGAGCGTGAGTTCTCTCGCTCGAGCGGACTGTGAACTCATGCAAAGTACTGGATGCCCGCATTTTGCGGTCGAGCGTCACTTCTCTCGCTCGAGCGGAAGGCATGATCACAGAGTGTACGCTCGAGCATTGACTTCCTCGCTCGAGCGTGGGTCCAAAATCTAGAAATTCCAGATTTGAACCTCAAGCTCAAAACCAGGTTTAAATGTACCAAATTCGATCCTCTTGGGCCAATTTTCTAGAAAACACTTATAAACACATAGAATAACATGATTCAAAGCTCAATTTGAGAAATGAAAGCCCAAGGGTGTTTAAATCAAACTCAATTTCATGAACATGATGAACATGGAACATGCATGGATTTAAACCACTTCCAAGCTTCAAAACATGCTCAAAGGAGCCAAATTCTTTTCAAAACAAGATGAAATCATGGATTCAAACATAATTATGAACATGCATGTGACATTTGACCATGAAATCAACTCACAACTCAACAATACCAACATGCATGCATGGAATGAGTTCCAATTCAACACTATTAGACTAACACATGACTTAGCTCTCTTTAGAGGCCCAAGAACCATGCAAGAACAATCTTAAACACAACAATGAGATGGTGAAATCCTTACCTAAGTCTTGTAGTTCAAGCCTAGAAGTACAAATATGCAAGAATCCTTTCAATTCCACCCAAGTTCTCAAGCCAATACTCTAGATGAAAACAATCTTCTTGTTTCTCTCTCTCTAAATTCGGCTAGAGCTCTCAAATGTGGCTGAACAAAATGTTTGTCTAAGTGTGTATGAAGCAATATGTTGGGGTAGTGGCCCACTAAGGATGGCATCATGGTAATTAAATCCAACTTGTGGATTTTATCAATATTTAATCTAGTTTAATCATACAAAATAAAATTTTCAATTAAATACACCATAAAATCATATAAATTCCAATTAACACAAAACATCGATAGATTTCAGGTTCGGCCGCCGATAAGGCCTTCAATTAGCAGTTTAAACACAAAGACATGAACAGATAATCAAACAGTCAAACAGATAGGAATGCATTGAAACAGATACAGTGAATCAATTAGTTTCAAATTTTAGTTAGCCCGTCCAGTATTTTTAATCAGTTCAATTACTTCTCATAATCAGTCTCAGTTTAACAGAAATCTGCAGTTTATCGGTAATCAGTGACGGGGGTTGTTACAGTACTCGATGAAATGAATAATTTAAATTATCAAAACGAAATCTATAGTGAATCTCACGAATCCAAATAACACTCTTTTTCCTAAAATGTAGACCCAAAAACATCTTTCTCCCAATTAAAATGGTATATTACTTTATAATTTTATATTTTTTTTACCGTGCCGCCGTGCAGTTATTTCTCCTTACAAGAATCGTTGCCAGAGTCCTTCAAATGCGCACACTTATTCTGTATTTAGTTGAGAGATTTAAGGATAGATTAAAAAAAGAAAATATAAAAAGTAGGTGAAATGTGAATAAAATATACCTACGTTTTATCTAATTTCACATACTTTTTCCTTTTCTCTTTCTAAATTCCTCATAAAATTCTCCAACCAAACACAGGCTTAGAGAAATGGTGCACGTGGGTAGTTCTTGGCCCAAGGTTTTGGTTAAACTAGCAATGGTTTTGTATTAATATAATGATATAAAATATTATATTGTGTTGCATTTGGTGTAAAGGTATGGTCGAAATTTTTGCGGGTGGTTTTTATGGGCCATTAACATGTGGGTCAAATGAGTTACACTTGGCTTTCTTATTGGGCTAATTGTTAATCACGTGGTTTTTGCCTAGGGTTTTTGGTTGAGCCATTGTCCGATGGTGTACTGTTGCAGTCGATTTTATTTTATTTTTTTATTATGATAATTGATTGTGTGATCCTCATGTAACTCTAGATGAGGTCATTCTTGAACCACCTCCGCCAAGAGTGATTTAGGGGTCACTGCTATGGGGAATCGTGGTTCGATGACTAGCCAAGTTAGAGACTAGGAGATGGAAATTTATCGGATTTCTAGTTGTCTCTTCTCTTCATGTGACCCATACTGATTTGGTTTTTAAGCCACTCCCAACATGGAGTGAGGGAGACACTGCTGTGGGGATTGAGGCTTTGTGATCAACCAAGGAAGGGACTGGGGAATGTGATGTTTGATTATATGATGGGATTGATTTTAACTGTGACTGTCGGTATAGTGGTTATTGGTTTTTGCTATACTTCCTTGAGACCGTTAATGTGACACCTGACCGTATGAGTTTCATGTGATTTTATCGGGATCTTTCATGGGGTAACCTTTTCCATCGTCATGGCTTTTGTGAGTGGCTATGAGGTGCGAGGTGCTTATTAGACTTTATATTCTATCTATGGTAAAAACAGGAAGCTTGTGTAGGAGGTAAGCATTGTTGATTGGTTTTGGTGGACATTTAGCCTGTGTTTTTCTATTTAATGTACGTGTTTCGGCTGTATTTATGTAGTCTATGTGGTTTTCTTTTGTATACTTGCCAAAAATTTTTTTCCCAGGTTTCCATCTATTATCTTTGGTGGTAGGGTTACTTGGGGATAAAAAAAGATATATGGGTGTAGCTCGACTTTTTTGCGCCCCCCCCTTTCGAAAGTTCGAAATAAGCCCTATAGTTCGGACCCCCACGGTTTTGAATATAATCTCACAAGTACAATGTGAAATTGATAAACACCAAAGAGTCCAAATCTCATAAATATTTTGGAAAGTAGATTTTGAATCAAATTGCCAAAAAATGGACTGCTTAGCCAGATACAGAGTCGCCACCTAAATATTTTATTTTGGGAAAATTTGGGAAACCTATGACTCGTGCCAAAGGCCACGTGCCCGTCATCACTAAGATTGTCTCTGCTCGGGAACTTGGGTACGGGAGAGGAAGGTCATGAATACATTTGAGCACCCCCGCTCGCCCCGATCAAAGATCGGCCTCTACTAATCATGATATGATTTTTATCAACATTATATGCTCTTGTACCGGTTTATTAGGCTCACATTACTATGTGATGCACACAAACAAGTATAGACTAAATTGCAAGAATTGGAACATCTCGAGTCATGTTTGTTTCGCAAAATCGTTTCGAAATATGTACCACTTGAAAAAGTGATCGCATATAAACATTACTCAAATTATTCCAATTCAATCAACTAGCCTTCATCCACAGGCATTCAAGGGTTATAGCATTTAAGCATGGCAAGCATGCTAAACATGGCAACAATCACATTCATGCAATATGCTAAAGCGAGTAAAGGCTCACCTAGTACTCCAAGCCAAAATAAACAAAAAAGTTAGAAAAATGCATGATCCTAACTTTATGCAATATCACTAATGCAATACATGCGACATGCAACTAATAGGCTCGCTACTAGTATGGCATATGAAACAATTTGATAACATGCGGTCCAAGCACGTATTCAAAGAATGTTTAAACTAACAATGCAGTTAGAATGATGAACCGAGCCTCGGTGCATGTAAGACAAATGGATGCAAACATGAAGTATGCTAAACAGAACATGATGTCCCTAAACTAACCAACATAAGCTAGTAAATAAAAGGGAGAAAGACGTGTGATTGGAAGACATGCAGGTTATTACATTACGCTCTCACGAAGGAGAGTCCGAATGAATAAACTAGCTAATTAACTAACTAAATAAAGCTAAGCTAAGCTAATTAAGCTAACTATTACAAACCGAAATAAATAACTAGCTAAGCTACTTAAATAATTATTACAATAACAAATGAATTAACTAACTAGCTAGTTAACTAATGACAAAATTGAATAACTAGCTAACTAACTAATTAAATAGTTACAATACAAGTGCAATTAGAAAAAGTAATTAAAGTAAACAACTAACTACTCCGTCTCAGGAAACGAGGGATGTTCATGCGCATGCACGGTTTCCACCCGAAAAGACCACCGTTTTGCTTCCGGAGAGCCTCTGTTGCACAGAGAACACTTACACTTCTGCCCACTTCTAGAATAACTCTACTCTGCCAAAGGAACACACTGCTGAATTTTGCATCAGTGGTCAGCCGGCCAGTGATGAGGGTTGTCGGCCACCAATGACGGCCGGTCGGCGATCAAAGGTGGTCTGCTGGCCACCTGCCGGCCATGAAAAGTGGCTATCAGAGGTGGTTTGCTGGCCACCTGCCGGCCATGGAAAGTGGCTGCCGACCACTGTTGCCCAGTTCTCCTTGCTGCAACAGAGGACAAACAGAGCATATACAAGGTACTTTCATGGGTTTGTTTGCACTACTCTCCCTTCTTTTTCATGAACAAATCAAAGGAGTAGCAAGTTTGGTTCACATACCATCAATGGATGCAATTTCATTGCATGATGGCTCATGAAACCAAGTGTGCAAATTCAATAAATGCAACAAAACAAGACTCATACCACCTCCCTATCATGGAAGATCACGGGAAGTAGTGACCTTGGAACCTTGAATCATTTCATCACTAATGAGTATGAAATGGTTCAAGCTTCCATGTGTTCAATTAACGTCCGATTGAACACAACCAAATTCTTATCTTTCACCATTTTAGTCCCAAGTTTTAATTACTTCATTTTAGATTACCATCCATTCTTTAATCAATTGAGTCCAAAGGATGAGTTTAAGTCCTGTAATGGAAAGATGGCTCAAACCAAGAGTTGTTTTATGCATGAAAGAGACATCATACCGTTGGTAATGATCCTCCTAAGGGATTAAACCATTGAGCATGACATCTCAATCTCATGCTTTAAACAAACAAATTGTTTGAAACAATTACAAAGAAAAACAAAAAGCCAAGAAAGGAGGGAGGTTGCAGAGATTATTAATGCTGAAAATGAGTGAGAAAAACATAAATAAATACTATCAACTCAAATAAGATGGTGTATAAGGCCTAGAACACCAAACTTATGAGGACTATTACACTACAAGCATGCAAAATAAAGCTCAAATGCAACTAACAGCCCAAAACAGTCCTAAAATAGGTCTAATACAGTCCTAAAACATGCTGGAATTGAGCTAAAAATAGCTAGATTAATATGCTAAAACATGACACAAACTAGGCTAGTAAGCAAGACACAAGGAGGGGATACTAACCCCTCTAAATTTGGAATTCAAAACATGATTTTGGCCACTGAAATAACTCTAAAAATCAGTGTTTAAAAGCTTAGAAAGAGATAGTAAAAGGGTGGGAAACACAAGGGCAAAGGCCTCCAAAACAAGGTATAAAGAAGGGTGGATTACCCCTCAACCTTTAATGGCCTTAGAATCCAAGTTTTAGCTCAAAAATATAGAAGTTTTATAGCCCAAAAATAGTTTGAAAACAATAAGTACAATAGTAGAAAAAACAAGTAAAGGGAGAAAGCCTTATACCTCTTGAAGAGAAGAAGCAATTCAAGCAACAAAACCAAGCAAACAACATCCTCAAGAGCTCAAACCAGGCTCAAAAAGACCTCAGCTCAAAGATGAGAAGATTTGGCTAAGGGTGTATAGGCAAAGGTTAAGGATTTGTAGGCAAAAGTGTAGAGATTTGCTAGAGAGAAAGAGAATTGTAGAGATAGAGGAAAATTTTTGATCTCAAATTTTTTTAACCTTAAAACATGAGAGAGGGGTCTTCTATATATAGAAAACATGAATTCCCTACAAGGATATCCAGCCTTACACGTGTGGACAGATGCATGCATCTGTGCAAACAGCTGGCACAGCTGGCATAAAATATATGCAAAAGAAACTAGTGGCCGGCCGGCCATCCATCAATGGTGGCCGACAAGCCACATCAGTGGCCGGCAGCCCATAAGGGTGGCTGGTAGGCCACCAGAAGCTGCTAGCTTGAAAGACCAAGGCTTGATCCAAAAAATAAGATAACAGGGGTGTGGGGTTTGAAAGGCTCAAAGCTGTGGCATTCTAGTGAGGACTTTGAGTACTTGGCGAGCACATAAACTCATCATTGGGTGTGCATGCGATGGCGTCCAATTCGTAAGGGTCATAAAAAATGGGGTGTCTACAGTTGTCCCTTTTTGACAGAACTCAGAGTCATGAAATGACGTAAGTGAATGTCAAAGCTCGAAGATGGCCCATTTTGACAAGGCCATAAGACTTGGACAAACAATCAAGACAGAAAACAAAAAGATGTTGTTTTACTTGACAACTCTTAGCCTTGCAAGAGTTTTGAGTGAGGATCCACCAATTGTAGAAGAGAATGAGCAAGACAAGCAGAAGCTCATGACTCTAAATACTTGTAAGCAGGTGGACTTTCTTTGCTATAATTATGTTTTGAACAGCTTGGTAGATACACTATTTAATGTGTTTTATGCTAAGAAGTCGGCAAAGAAGTTGTGGAATGCGTTGGACAAGAAGTACAAAATCGAGGATGCTGGGGTAAAGAAATTTGTTGTTGGCTGGTTTTTGGATTTCAAAATAGTGGACTCCAAAACCATTGTTAGCCAGGTCCAAGATTTTCAAGTAATTTTGCACAAGATTCATGCAAAGAGAACGTTGTTAAGTGAATCATTCTAGGTAATTGCTTTGATTGAGAAGCTGCCTAATGGTTGGAAAGGCTTCAAGAATTACTTGAAGCACAAGCAAAAGGAAATGATAGTCAAAAAGCTCATTGTCAGACTTCGAATTGAGGAAGATAACAAGAAGAAATGGAGGAGTACCTCAATTGTTAAAGCAAATATGGTTAAGCGTGGCCAGTTTTTTAAGGCCAAAAAGAAGCAACTGATGAACAAAGGCTCGAAGTTGGGGCCTAAATGTGGTGTCTTCAAGAGGCCAGTCTACAAGCTGCAGGAAACTACTTATAGGTTCAATGGAAAGTGCTTCAATTGTGAAAGCGATGGGCATAGGGTAGTTGATTGCCACAAGAAGAAGAAGCCATACAAGAAGAATCCTCCACAAAACAAAAGTCGAGCACACTTGGCTGAAATGGAGGATCTTTCACAAGATGTTGGTGGCATGCACCTTTCAGCTATCATCTCTGAGGTGAACATGGTGGAGTCCAATCCGAAGGAACGGTAGGTAGACACTGGGGTCACCTGCCACATTTGTGTTGAGCAGAAAATGTTCATAACTTTTGAACCAGTTTTAAACGATGAGAAGTTGTTCATGGAAAATTCTACAACCTCAACTGTTAAGGGGAAAGGCAAGGTAGTCTTGACTTCAGGAAAAGAGCTGACTCTAAACGATGTCATGTTTGTGCAGGACATTCGTAAGAACCTTGTATAGATTCGACTTTCTTCGCACGCCCCCCTTTCAGAGAGGCACGAATTGGACTCCTACAGTTTGGACTCCTGTCACGGTTCTGAATCTAATCTTACAAAGTGCAATGTGAGATTGATAAACACCAAAGAGTCCAATCTGGCGATTCATTTTGGAAAATTGATTTTAGATCAAATAATGCCAAAACTGGACTGTTTTTCCAGATTACAGAGTCACCGCCTAAATATTTTATTTTGGGAAATTTAAGAAACCCTGACTCGTGCCTAAGGCCACGTGTCTATCATCACCAAAGTTGCCTTGGCTCGGGAACTTGGGTATCAGAAGGGAAGGTCATGAAATGAGCACCCCCGCTCGCCCGATCAAAGGATCGGCCTCTACTAACATGATAAGTTGTTTTATAAACCTCATGTGTTCTTATCCAGTTATTAGCTAACTTTACTATGTGATGCGCACATCATACAAGTGTTGACTCAATCACGAGAATTGGAACAAAACAACTCATGTTTGTTTTTGAAAATGGTTTGAAAGTGTTACTCGCAAGTAGGCTAAAGCGCGGATTTGCCACCCTCAAGTGGGCTTAAAACATGATTTTGCCACTCCTCAAAGTGGACTTAAAACTCACAATCATCGAGTTGTTCCAATTTAGGCAACAAAGCCTTCACCCACAGGCATTCATGTAGTTAATCACTTAAGCAAATAGCCTCATGGCAAACATGCTATCATGGCAACACTCACACTCATGCAAGTATGCTAAAGCGTAAACACTTACAAGGTACTCCAAGCCAAAACAAAAAGCTAGTTAGAAATCACGCATGATCCTAGCTATGTTAAGATGCTTAGTGCAACACATGCAATAATGCAACTAAATAGGCTCGGCTATCTAAGATAGCATATGAATGCAACAATTGATACACGTATTCAACTAGGTATTGAAATACGATGCAGTTTGAATGATGCGCCGAGCCCGGCGCATGCAAGACAAATGAATGGATGCAAACATGCAAAGCATAAGGTATGCTAATCAAAACGTGCCCTAAACTAACCATCGAAAGCGGTTAAATAAAAGGGAGAAAGAAGTGGGGTTGGAAGACATGCACACACACACGCACGCTTATTACAACATTACGCCCTCTCGCAGGAGGGTGCAAAAGAATAAGCTAAGCTACTCTAAGCTAAGCTAATTAACTAATCTAATTAAACTAATTAGACTAATTATTACAAAACAAATCAAATGAATAACTAGTAAACTACTAACTAATTATTACAAAACAACGAATTAACTATGCTAAGCTAATTAGCTACAAGCAAACTAGTTAACTAATCCAAGCTAATTAATTACAACACAATTGAATTTGCATAATTAGCTAATCTAAGCTAGTAAGAAGAATATTACAAAACTTGAATTGGATTAGCTACGCTAACTAAGTAAAGCAATGTAAAGTTGCCTTTCGGGCGAGGGGAACATGCATGCTCAGTTGGTGTCCGCTCGGAAATCCATTGCTTTACCATCAATTGCCTCTGTTTGCACTCGCTTCTGTTTCTGAACATTGAACCAAACTCCACACTAGTTATGCTCCAAAACAGGATCTTTTCTGCACAAAGATGGACTGGTGGCCGGTCAGCCACAAAAAGTGGCTGGCGGCCACCTCAACTGGCCGGCCGGCTAGTGAAAGTGGCCGGTCGGCTACCTCAAGTAGCTGGTCGGCCACTTGCTTCCCCAAATTTCTGGTTTTGCTGCAACATAGAACAATAGAGGCATAACAATGTATTTGCAAGAAAATGTATGCACTGCCATTCTCCTCATCATGTCTCAAGCTCAAAGGAGTGTGACGCTCGGCTTTCAAGCCACCAACCAAGCATCTCAATGCATGATGGCCCAAAAATCAAGCTTGTACAAGCTTAATGAATGCACAAACAATACACAAAGAGGCTCCCCCCCCCCATCATGCATGATCAAGGGTGTTGGCAACCAAGAAATGTGATACGTTTCATTATTTCAAGTATGAAACGTCTCGCATTTCTTGTGTTTGGATTAACGTCCGATCCAAACACATGCAATGCAACACAAATATGTTATCTTGGCATGTTTTACTTGGTTGATTCTTGTTTACAAATTTTAGATTACCGATTAATCTATTAACCGATTAAGTCCAATGTGAAAAGTCCACTAATTGGAAAGATGGTCTAACCCACTAGTGCCATGAGCATGAAAGAGGTTTCATATTATTGGTTAGTAGAAATCCGCAAGAGAGGATTAAAATCATTAGGCATGTGAACCTCAATTCCACATTCAAGCCATCAAGGGGCTCAAGACTACTTTCAAAGCGAATGAAAGATTGAAACAATGAAGTGTAATGACATATATTTCAGCACTAAAATCATATGCTAAGTGGCTCAAAATCATGCAAACAACTCATGTAATGCATATTTAAAGGCTTAACTCTTTAAGCTAATGGAAGGGGTTATACTGCAACCTTACAACACAAGCCTCAAAAGGCCAAATCAACTCAAAACAGATGTAAAGCATGCCAAAACAAAGACTAAATCATGCTGAGATTGAAGCCTAAAAGGGAAGAAAATCATGCTCACAACTTGGCTCACAAGCAAGGCATAAAGCACCACTCTCAAAAGAATTTAAAGAGAGATATATGTGAGAGCTTGACAAAGCAACATGCTCTGAAATCACATGCTAAATGATGCCATATCATGCAAATAACTCAAATGAAGCATGCTAAGAGCCTTAAAACACAAAGCTAGTAGGGCCATTTACACTATAGCTATACAAAGCAAAGCATATGTGACCAAGACCACTTGAAATAGAGTTAAAGCATGCTAAATCAAAGCCAAAAACATGCTAGGGTCAAGCTAACACAAGCTAGAACAATAGGCTAAAACAACAAGCACACTAGGCGAGTAAGCAAGATTGAACTACAAGGGTAAGAAGCAAACAAGAGGTGCTCTGACCAGCCAAAAACAAAGTTATAACATGTTAAAATATGGCCAAAAACATGCTTCAACTAAGCTAACATAAGCCATAAAAAGATACTACTTTGTAGTGCTAACAAGGCATGGCATAGAGAGACAAGGAGGGAAGGCCACTCCCTTCCATTTTGGACCTCAAAACAAACTTTCTACCACTAAAATTCTCCTAAATTTCAGTGGTTAAAAGGCCAAAAAGAGATTGTTTCAAAAGCTTTAAAGGATGGCACAAAGCTTAGCAAATAGGCAATACAAGAGGGTGGACCACCCCTAACTCCAAGAAAGACTTAAACCAACATTTTTTACAGTTAAAAATAGAGGTTTTTGTAGTTGACAACTAGGCCAAAAACAGCATGCAAATGTGGCCAAGCACTTAAGCAAAACAAAGCTTAAAAGGGGTAAAGCCTTACCCTTGAAGCATAGCAGCAAACAACACAACTTCTAAACCAAAAAAACAGCTTTAGGAGGTCCAAACAAGCCTTAAGGAATCTCAGCTCCAAGGTCAAGATGTTTGGCTAAGGGGGTTGTATGCAAATATGCGAAGAACACTCACGTTCAAGCACAATATGGCACAATATAGAGAGAGAGAGAGAGAGAGTGAAATTTTTGCTTCTACAATTTCAGAACCCCTCTAAAGGGGAGTGGGGGAGGGACCTCCCCTTATATAGAAGAAACAAGCAAAAAGCTTGCTTCATCCGTCCATACACGTGTATGGAGATGAGACTCAGTGGCCAACAGCTGGCTCAAAAGATCTGAAAATATCTGAAAAAGTAGAAAATTGGTCGTCGGCCACCTCCCCTAGCCGACTGACCACTTCAAGTGGCTGGCAAAGAAGAAAAGTGGCAGGCAAGTGCCAAAAGTGGCTGGCAGGGCACTTTTCCCCTCCAAGCAAGAGGCACCAAGGTTTGGCCCAAAAACAAGGCCAAAACACAAAGGGTTAAGAGGCTCAAAGACAAGGCACTCAACTGAGAACTTCGGACACTCAAAACGAGCGCAAACATGCACAATCATCACGCGCACAAATGATGATGTCTAAGTCTTAAGGTTGGTCAAAAATGGGGTATCTACAGTTGCCCCTCAGAACTCGAAAGCCATGAAATAACGGGAGTGAATGTCAAAGCCCAGGGACGACCCATTTTTGACAAGGCCGAAGACTTAGACAAACAAGCAAGATAACAATACCGATGCGCCCGTAGGCAGGGGCAAGAGGCAAACGACATGCACAATGCCGAACATAACTTATGATCATGCAATGAGAGTTGTAATGAAACATCTAGATGCAAATGCTGCAGCAAACTCGTACATAAGCAAGTTAACACGAACCAAACTATATCTCATGTAGAAAGGATATAAGAAAATTATACCCTCTTAACCACGCCATATGCGGAAAAGGCAAAGAACAATAACCGTCGAGAACACTTGAGGCGGCAAACAAGATCCCAACGTGTGGCATACGTGAGGAAAGAGGTGGTGTGAACCTAAGGATACACCTTAAGGTTCCGAGCCACAGAACAACGATAACAAGTGAAACACATTCAACCCATCATGCACTTGAAACGAAGAGCGGTATAAGCATCGGGATCTGTCCAGATACATTTAACCACAGCATCCTAACACGGTGCACGCAAGAAGGAAAGGGGAGCGGTGCAAGCACCGGAAGGTGGTATAAACATCGAAGCACGCTCCAATCTTTCTAACCAACAAGACGGTATAAGCGTCGGACATATGATCCAAACACTTCTAACCGAAGGAGTATAGACATTGGGCATACGACCCAATGCCTCTAACTAGCAAGGTAGTATAAGCGTCGGGCACACGGTCCAAATGCTTCTAACCGAAGGGTAGTATACACAGTCCCAAATGCTTCTAACAGAAGGAGTATAGACATCGGGCACACGACCCAATGTTTCTAACTCAAACAAGGTGGTATAGGCATCGGGCACATGACCCAATGTCTCTAACCAGCAAGGTAGTATAAGTGTCGGGCACACGGTCCAACGCTTCTAACCGAAGGGTGGTATAAGCGTTGGACACACGGTCTAAACGCTCTTAACCAAAGCGAGGTGTAAGCGTCGGACACACGGTCCAAATGCTCTTAACCAAAGTGAGGTGTAAGCCTCGGACACACGGTCCAAACGTTCTTAACCAAAGCGAAGAGGAGTGGTGTAAACGTGGGGCGTACCCGAATGTTTCTAACCAAAGCAAGGGGTTCGAGAGATTGGAAAGATCTCACCGGAGATTCCTTTGAATGAACCGTACATACAATATCGTCCGATTGCATCAGCTTCAAATGAACCGTACATGCAATATCGTGCCTGCACAAGAAAGAAACTTTACAGGTACAATGTAATGCAAATGCATATTCTATGCGAGATTGGTAGCATGACACAATGCTTAGCAAGGCATGTTTCATGCACATCATGTGAGGAACGAAACAAAAGCATATCTTATGCAACAAAACACATGACATATTCTATGTAATACCGAATGCATGCACAATGCAACAGGTACGGGCAACTTCTATACGAATGTAAGGGCATGCGCAATACGATACAACATGACATGCATAGTCTATGCAGTAGAAAGGCATGGGTAATGTAATGCAATGCAACGCATCATATGTATTATGTGCTAAATGACAACAATGCATATGCAACGCAACATCGATAGCACGTTCAATGCGAAACGTCGAATCAAGAAATGTGTGTCTGAAAAAGACAGATGTATTTGCAACCTCCGAGTTACCTCTCGGAGAAGTCATAATGTATTTCAAAAAGGATACACCTCGTTTATGCCGGCTGACGATGAGTCACGCATCGAAAACATGAGTTGAAACTTCCGCAGAAACATTTTGAGCTGAAAAGTGGACTTTGCTTGCACTTTCTTGAGAACCAAGGACTCAAAACAGCTTGAAAACACACATGGGGGGTACTAGGAACCTGCCGGCCACCATAAAGCATTGCCGGCCACTTTCTGTAGCTGTCGACCACTTAAGTGGTTGGTTGGCCACAGGGGCAGTCTTGTCCATTCACTTGGAGAACTTTAAAACCACTTCCCCAAATCAATTTTTCTCACACCTACAGTGCCGAATCCCTTTCTTCTTTGTCTCTAGATCCTTTTTCTTCTCAGATCTGTGCTCTACACGCGTTTTCCAACGCCCCTCGCGAAGTTGATTCGCTAAAACTCTTCGGTTCTCTTCGTTTTGAACCGAACAAAAGTTGTTTTCGGAGCCCTTTTCCTCCATTTTCACAATTTGAGGTTTGTTTCCCTCTACTTTGTCTTGAGTTGGCACCCTTTTCCCGGGCTTTGACTTTCTCTGACTTTTCTCTTTCCAAAAGTTGACTTTTGTTGACTTTTTTGCATTTTTCCCCCATTTTGCTCATTTTCGCCTATTTTTCACCTTCTTTCCAGATGGCAGACAACGCACCACACGGTGGGGATCCCCCAGGGATGGAGGGAGAGCTCGAGCACATTTCATTGCCGCTGAGAGTCCGGCCATTCGATCCGGAGACGTATCATCCTGAGGCACATGTGCTTCCACTTAGCACAGTGCCCCATTTCACTGGATTTGCATGGCGCGCGCCTCCAGATCTTCTACTGTGGGCGCCTGAGTCTCATTTATCCCACAACGCCCCTGAGGTACACACTGCACTTTTACAGTTTCTGCGATGTACTTTACATTTTTGCATAGCTTGCACTTTTGCTCTGTATTTCCGCTGCTTATTCTGAACATATTCACACTGTATTTCTGCTCTTTCTGAACACTTTCACACACTGTATTGCTGCTCTTTCTGAACACTATCACAGACTATATTTCTGCCTATCCACACAAGTTGACTCCCGTTTCACCCGTGGATACGGGTCGATCGCAGCGAGGGAGTGATACTTAGAGCTCCCTAACGGCGTCCAGCAGATTATTGACGAGGCGGGGTTTGGCTTATTCTGCATGGGGCTCTCGCGTCTCTTTGCGAGTAGGACCATCTTAGGTGCGTTGGTAGAGAGATGCTGGGACACCACCAACTCCTTCCATTTCTCTACTACGGGGGATATGACCATGACCCCGTACGACTTTGCCATGCTGACGGGCATTGAGGTAGGAGGCCAGCCGATCCCATACGACTCTGACATGGGCGAGTGAGAGGCTGCTTGGAGCTATCTACTGGCTGCACACCTGCCCATTTACCGAGGATCAGGCTTGGTCCGGTACACCTGGTTCGCCGACCATTTCAGAAAGAGAGACCCTATGACGATCGAGGAGACAGAGCAGTACGCTTGAGGTTTCCTCATGTTCCTCTTCGGCACTACTTTGTTCACTGACAGTGGGAACACTGTTGGGCTGTATTTGCTGAGTGCATTAGCAGACCTATCCCAGGTGCGGCATTATGATTGGGGGGGCGCCGGTCTCGCTACCCTCTACTGCTATATGAGCTCGACCTCCCGCAAGAGCAGGAACATATTGGGTGGCTACTGGAGAGCCTGGGAGGTATGCTTTACTGTTCAGCTTTACATTTTCTGCCATACTTTCTGCTTTGCATTTTTTGTACACAGTACACTGCACACTACAAACTGTACACTGCACACATACTCTGCTCTGCACTTGTACTTTCTATACACTGCGCCACACTTTGCTTTCTGCATTTTCTTTATTTTGCATTCTCTGGACTTCGTACACATACTCTACTTTCCGCATTATCTGTGTTTACCTGTATTCTCACTGCCATCTTGCTTTTCCCAACTATGGGTATATGCCTATTTCCCAGCACTTGCTCCCGAGCCAGAGGTTGAGACGCCACTCGAGGTGCCCTACTCGTATCGTCTGACGATCGGTGCCGACCTAGGGCCGAGAGACCCTCCATACATGCGATGCCCGACCGCAGTGAGGACGACAGAGGTAATTCAAAACTCACAGTTTTTTTTTTCATCCTCAATTCACTTTGCATATCTAATGGCAACTTATCAGTCTATGCACTTGTTGTTTGCATATCATATGGCAGCCCTGGGCGGCGATGCCAGAGTTTGCCGGATTTCATTTTACTGGAGCTCGGGGTGCCTTCCGATATCGGCTTGTGCTCGAGGGACCCGTGGGCCAAGCCTGGTTCTTAGGTGAGTGCTTCATGCGCCAGACATTGGGCTTGCAATTACAGTAAGTTCCTCTGCCACCTCCACCATCTATGCGGGCCACAGAGAGCCTCTCCCCTCAGGAGCTTACTGACGTCATACGAGGCTCAGATGCAGACCGGTTCATTGGGGAGGAGGACTACATACATCCAGGTGTACCTCATGCCTCCATTAGTAGGTGTTCGTGCTTCCATGGGGAGGACAGCTGATATTGCTTCATCGAGCAGGGCTTGGACAGCAGGCACTTCCTCGACTAGTAGGGCCCGGGCAGCAAATGTCCCCTCGACGAGCAGGGCTCGGGCACGGAGGGGTGAGACTAGAGGGATGCCTTCTACTAGGCAGTGTGTTGGATGGCCGGATCCCCCGATTGAGCTGATAGGTTGGCGGTATGGTGGGGTACCTTATCAGATTCCACTTGAGCCTCCGTTGCCAGGTCACAGATATGTTAGGACACCTGACTTACGACTGGTATGCATTACAGTCTTTCATTTATTTCAGTTTCACTCAGATTCTTATTCATTCATGCATTGATTGTTTCAACTTGCATTTGCAGCCCTCCGTAGAGTATGTCGAGGGGTTGCTCGAGGTGATGGCCTCACTTGAGGGTATAGTCTTGCAGAGGGAGATGATGCTGAGCTCTCACGGCATTTTGGTACTCTTCAGTTTTCTTGCATTTATCCTACTCCTGCTGATGTACCGAAACTGATATCTTAATTGAACATTTTCCCACGCTGCACCAACACATTGCATGTATAGAGCACGTTTGACACATTGTATCCACATACTGTATCTGACTTCTGCATGTACTCACTCTGCACACCACTTTTGCATCTGATACATACTATGGCTGATATATTCAAACTGCCTTTTCAGATCACACCTCTTCAGACAGGACCAGCAGAGTCTTCTCCAGTAGCAGGGAGAGTGATTTCGACATGCGGCTGAGGGAGACGTCGGGAGCCTATCAGGCGCGATGACGATGACGAGTCCAGTAAGGACGGGGAGCCAGTGAGTCCCCAATCAGAGTCATCTGAGGGTGGACGCGACGGCATCGGCTCAGGTTCTGAAGGTAGTGATGATGCTGAGGAGGGCTCCGAGAATGGGAGCGGAGACGGATCTGGTTCAGGCCTTGGCTCAGTTTTGGGCGGTGGTGCCGACGGCGATGGTGTAGAGTCTGCTCAGCCGAGGAAGAGGAATGTCATGACCCGAACCCGCCCCTATAGATTAAGGTCATAACCGACCAGTAATCATGAAATTACCTACAGCCTCAAACCAAAACAAAAGATATTCCATCAGAGTTAAGGGGCCAAACGGAAGCAAGCTTAAAAATTTTGTCCAATGAGCTATGCTTACATGTCATGTCAAAACATTTCACATATACTTAATAATAACTCACACCACATATCAGTAGTTAACATCTTGTATACCCATGATCATTCAAACACATAGTCAGCTAAACCAAAAGCTTATAGACATAAACGGTCTATCACGACCAATAGAAATAGTAGAAGAAATACAAAAGATCATAAACAAAGCCTCTTGCGTGAGGCACCTGGGCTGACTTCATAAAACTCGGGTTCCTTTCTTAAATTCCACTAAGGCTGGGGTTGAAAGCCCTTTTGCTCACCTACATACATATAAATGAGAGTGAGCTAATGCCCAGTGAATAATATCAAAATAAAGAGGTTGATGAATGAGGTTCGTTCATAAATGAATCATACTTATAATGTACACATTTGAACCACCCTTCTCATTTACACCAAATTTACAAATCTCAACAAAGCAAAATGACCTTGGGTCCAACACATCATATCCATATGCCAAACGACCTCAGGTCCAATTCTTATATATCAAACGACCTCGGGCCCAATTCGAATATATCAGGCATATCAAACGGCCTTGGGCCCATTCTCTTTATATTCACATCCATGCGTATTTCATATTCATGATCATGATCCCTTTTATTCAAACGGCCTTTGGCCCATCACAGTATTCAAACATATCAAATGACATATTCAAACGGCCTTTGGCCCATCTTTGCATTCATGTCTAATGGCCTTTGGCCCAATTGTTCATATTCGACGGCCTTTGGCCCAATCATTCATGTCCAACGACCTTTGGCCCAATGGTGCATGTCCGACGGCCTTTGGCCTAATGGTGCATGTCCGACGGCCTTTGGCCCAATCCTCCATGTCCGACGGCCTTTGGCCCAATCATTCATGTCTGACGGCCTTTGGCCCAATCATCCATGTCCGACGGCCTTTGGCCGAATCATCCATATCCGACGGCCTTTGGCCCAATCATTCATGTCTGACAGGCTTTGGACCAATCATCCATGTTCGGCGGCCTTTGGCCTAATCATCCATGTCCGACGGCCTTTGGCCCAATCATTCATGTTCGACGGCCTTTGGCCCAATCATTCATGTCCGACGGCCTTTGGACCAATCATCCATGTTCGACGGCCTTTGGCCCAATCATCCATGTCCGACGGCCTTTGGCCCAATCATTCATGTCCAACGGCCTTTCGCCCAATCATCCATGTCCAACGGCCTTTCGCCCAATTTAAACATATCAAACATATCAACGGCAAATGGCAAACGGCCTTAGGCTCAATTCAAATATATCAAACGTATCAAACGGCCTTATACAAGATTAGGCATATAGAATACTCATTCATATTTCAAATCAACAAATCCATGAAGCTTATACAGAAAATTAGGCATATAGAATACTCATTCATAATTCAAATCAACAAATCCATGGAGCTTATACAGAAGTAGCATTTGGAAAATAATATACTTGAAAATATATTTACTAAGATATTACTCACAGTGTTCTGCTGGTGGATTTGCCCTCGAGCTCGACCCTACACATTGTATAACATATATGGGTTACAAACGATTCAATCCGTTCTTAACTTATGCATTCCTCTTAGGCGTCTTTATTATCTTCTTAATCCATTTACAATGTTCAATGCATGCCTAAGAGTGCTCAGAAATGGAAGAGAACGGAAAATAAAACACAAAACATCTTTACAAACTTCCTGAAACAGGGCTCCTCGCTCGAGCATGGCTTTGCCTGCTCGAGTGGACCCCTTTGGTCTGCAAAAGTACTGGTTACTTCATTTTTTATGCTCGAGTGTGACTTCGGACGCTCGAGCTGAGAGTCAAACTACATGGCTCCCCGCTCGAGCGGACGTCCATGTCTGCAAAAGTTCTGGGAACTAGCATTTCACGCTTGAGCAGGGCTTTCCCTGCTCTAGTGGACATGCCGAATTTTGGGTTTTCCAGCAGCCAATTTGAGCTTCAAACTTGCATCCAAACTAATGTAACTTGCATATTATGACTGATACTTCACATTGAAACCTTCTAACATGATACAAATGCTAAATTACAACATTTCAAAGCTCAATTCCCATGGATCAATTTCATATTCATACAATCTTTGCCAAACCCATCTTCAAAACATGTGGTTGAGTCCCATAGTCCCATTGTCCATGGATGCATGCCATAATTGACTTCCAATTCAACTCATTTAACATATCTTACACACAAACATGAAAACCCATAACAAATTGTTAGATGCATGCACACATTGATCACAATTTCATCATGTTCATCATGCTTTGCATTCAAATATGCATCTACAAGGCAATTTCTTACATGCATGTGCATTTTAACTTCAAACTCACTCAATTCAACATAAATCCTTATTCTTGGTTCCAATATAACTTGAATTCACAATATTACAAACTTAACTCATAAGTCCTTGCTTAATTACTCTCCTATGAGCTTCAATCTTCACAAATTCTTGTTAATTCTTGAATGTAGCTTCCCAATCCACAATCTTTGAGTCAAAATGCACAATTCTCCCCCTTTCTCTCTCTAGAATCGACACACTCTCTCTCTCTAGAGAGCAAATTCAGATTTTGAGCTCAAACATATGGTGAGTTTAAGTGTATAAGGGCCTATTTACAGGCTCATCTAATTAGACTTGATTAAGGCTAATTAATTGTACCCAATTCAATTAGTTTAATCTAATTATTTTGATCCGAACCAATTTCTAATCAAATTTCACCATAGGCTATAAAAATTATGCCAACCACAATGGCGTAGTCAATTTCGGTTTTTGCGGCCAATAAGGCCTTCAATTTTCAGTTCAAAGCACAGATTCTATCAGATTTTCCTACGGTGAACATATATAAAGCCAAAACCACATATAATCATGCAATTAATACCCAAATTTGAATTAAGCACATAATTACAAACATAAGTATGATTAATTAACATAGCACAGGACAGGGTTATCACAAGGATGAAGAGGGCCTCTGAGTCTTGAGCTGGGTGGCGGCGATCTAGATGTTTCTTTTGCTTTGTTTTCTTTTTGCTAGTAGTGTTAGCACATTGTACAGCCTTAGGAAGTTTTATTTTCTTAAAACTTGTACCTTTGTAAAAAGAAACCATGATGGAATGAAAACAACTTTTTGAGTGAAATAGTGTTGCATTTTATATTCTAAGCATCACATAACATAGCACAACATGAAAAAGAGATTGATTTTTGAAAATTGCGCGTTCAAATGACATTATCTTAATCAGGTAGTGAACTAACCAACAACTGAAATAACAAAATAACTCGATAATCAACACAAGGCCTTGATAAGCCAATCAATGTAATTACAACTCGATAAGCAAAACAACAACTTGATGAATGAAACAAATACAACTCAATAAGCAAATTGCAACTCGATAAGCACATTGCGACAACTCGATAAACAAATTACGACAACTTGAGAATGACTCAATAAAGCTGCTGCAAAATGAATCCAAAGTGGAACAAAACACAGGTTTTCAGCATCCTTAACACACAGGGAGACCCAAAACACTCTGCTTGGGACAAAAAGAAGCCGTCAACCACTTTTTATTTCTGCCGGCCAATTATTCTCAGTGCCAGCCACTTAAACTGGCTGGTCGGCTACTCCAACTGGCTGGTCGGCCAGTTTTGGTATGAGCCTTCAGATTACTGCCACTTGTCTTCCATTCAATGCTTTATCTGCCACAAAAGCTCCAGCTTCGTGGTTTCTTCATTTCAACTCTGTTTTTGCCACAAATGGAGCCATTTCTTGCCCAAAAACTCTCCGATTGGCTTGCAGCTTTAGATGGCTCGGAAAAGCTGAATTTTTGGAGTTTCGGGATAAGCGCACTATTCACGCTGAATCGCACCCCGCTGTGTTTTCCATTCCTCCATGCCGCAGCTAGATGTTGGAATCCAATTACACATGTTTTTAGCTTTGGCGGACAAGCGATATGTCCCACAATCGAAGAATTCCAAGCTTTGATGGAAACTTGGAGTGAAGAGGAAATCTTGCCCCAGTCTCGTTTTGGCCACATCCAAGCCCTAGGACGGATGTGTGGGCTCACTTTGCATGATGCTCGATCTCTAGTTCGCGACGGGGAGCTGGACATTCCCAACTTGATTCATCAGTTTTCTGACGCCGGCAACCGTGGTGATCATTTTTGGCAAAGTTTTCGGCAACATGCCCTTTGCTTGTGCATGTTGTCTCATTTCCTACTTGCCCCTAGCTTCGGAGGGTCTAGCATTCATTTGATTGAAGTTGCCCAAGGCTTGAAAGATGGCAAGAGCTGTATTGGCTTAACACTGGCCGAAACGTTTATGGGTTTGGATGCTTTCCATCGCCGAGAGACAACCAGGTTTGCAGAAAGCCCACTACTCTTACAGGTAATGTTTCCTACCTTTCTCACATGTGTATTTCTCACATCACTTGGCCCTCAGGCTCTGTTTTTTCTCTCAAAACCCTTTCTCACTTTTTCTCTCCACGTATACCTCTCTATTCTTTAATCTCTCTTATTTTTCATCCCTCCCTAGATATGGCTCATGGATAAATTGAAAGTAGTGGATTTATGCCCTACATATTCAGCACGCGGCTATTTCTTTCGCCCACAGCTAGTTGATACCCTGAATGAAGCATGGTGGTGTGAATGGATGTGCACTCGATCTGCTATTGACATCGCTTGGCGTTGCCCCTAGTTTAATCTGCCTGAGATGAGCTACAGCATGTCCCAACAGTCTGGCATTCAGCTGATGGGCCTGACACACTGTGTCTTCTACTTTCCATTCTGGTTCCGGCGTCAGTTCGGACACGACCAGACTTGCCCAGAAGAGGGAGTGGAGTACCTGACTTCATATCCAATCAAAGGCTCACATCTAGCTCGATACCTTACTGCATGGAGGACGAGAGAGCTTCTGGCCCCCGCTTCCAATTTCAGTTGCGCCCTTTCTGACGAGTGCATAGCTTGGCTTGAAGATGAGGCACAAATTGGGCCTACCTTGGCATCTGAAGCTTCTACAAGCTCTGGGAGGGGGCACAGGAACACCTGACTTACTATGCCCCAAGTTTATTGCTTTAATCTATACTTTCAAGTTTTCTCTTGAATGTAATAAAAGGCAACTTCAATTTGTATCAAGAGTCAGAGAATTCTGTAATGAAATCAATGAAATTGAAGGTTGTGGGTACTGAAAATTTTCTGTTTTGGTCCAAAAATGGTCTAATTTGTAAAAAGATTAATTTAAACAAAATCAACTTTTATTAAAACTTTCAAAAACCATTTTCGATATGGACCACAACTGGACACACCCGAGATCTATTGCTGAGGTGTACAACCTCGGCTCCAACAACTAGAAAGTTGCCCCTTGTCTGAATAGCACTGCATTGTAGCTCACAACCGAACTCTTGAATGCAGAAAAGACGAAGATGACCAAAACAATCACATGGACACAGTAGATTTGGAAGTGTTTATGGCTGGACTTCAGAATGAAGTTGCTTACGTATCCCGAATATGAGAATCAAGCCTTACGTAGTTCGGTTCGGGTCCACTCGGGTTTTAACACTCTCCTTTTGCGCTCTAACTTTTGCCAAGGCCGCCTTTTTCCGGTTTTCAACCTTGTGAGCTCAGTTTTTCTTATTTTAAATTTTTTATGCTCTAACTTTTGCCTAGGTCGCCCTTTCGGGTTTTCGGCCTAGCGAGTCACTTAGGGATAGTATTTCTTCAACTTGTCCATGTTGATAGGTTGGGAGAACTGAAGGCCATCTAAATCCATTAAAACGACAGCTCCACCTGGCCAAATAGACTTGATGATGTAAGAGCCAGTCCAATTGGGTTTGAACTTGCCCCTAGGGTCGTGGATAGGAGCTCGGTTGTCTTTGAGCACCAAATCCCCTTCTTTCAGATTCCTGGACTTAACCTTCTTGTTGAAAGCCTTGGCAATTCTGCATTGATAACCTTGAATGTGGTACAATGCTTTCAGCCTTCTTTCGTCGAATAGCATAAGTTCCTCAAACCTACTCTGCTACCAATCTGCCTCTGCTATCTGGCACTCAGCCATAACCTGTAATGACGGAACCTCAACTTCGATCGGCAGAATAGCCTCCATCCCATAAACCAAGGAATACGGAGTTACCCAAGTAGAATTCCGAATTGATGTTCTGTAGCCCCAGAGAGCAAATGGCAGCTTATCTGGCCAGTCCCTGTAGGTTTCCACCATCTTCTGTAGAATGTGCTTGATGTTCTTGTTGGCGGCCTCAACTGCTCCATTGGTTTGCGGCCTATATGTGGATGACTTATGAAAAGCCTCGTTGTATTTCTCCAACAAGTCTATCACTTCCTTCTTGAAGTGGGAACCATTATCCAAGATGATCTCATTTGGGACCCTATACTGGCAGATAATGTTATTCCTGATGAATCTAGCCACATGTGACGCTTTCAGCACTACATAGGATTGGGCCTCGACCCACTTTGTAAAGCAATCTATTGCCACCAGAATGTATTCATGCTCGTTCGACCCTTCAGAGTAACTGCCCCAATAACATCAATCCCCTAGACTGAAAATGGCCATGGTGAAGTCATATTGTACAGCTTCGACAGTGGGATGTTCATGCGATTTGCATGGATCTGGCATTTGTGGCATCGCCGAACAAAACCAATACAATCCTCCTCCATGGTTGACCAGTAGTAACCCTGTTTGAGAATTTTTTGAGCTAGCATCACTCCGTTCATGTGCACTTTGCACTCTCCTCCGTGGATGGCCTCCATCAGGCGCCCCGATTCTTCAACATCAACACACAGTTTATGCTTTCCCAGATGGCCCCGTTTGTACATTTTACCTCCGCAGATGATGAACTGAGCAGCCATTCCTCGTATTGCCCTCTTGTCTTTGGCATTTGCCCCTGGTGGAAAAGCCTCCTTTTCCAAGAAGTTCCAAATATCAAAGTACCAGGGGTTCTGATCTTGTGCTTCATCTATGGCGGCAATCAGCTCGTAGACCAGCACATACCTCTGTTCAATGATGATTGGATGCATCCGGACTCCCAAAGGGATGTCCATTATAGAAGATAGAGTTGATAAAGCGTCTGCGAACCTGTTGCACTCTCTCAACAGATGGGTGAAGGTTAACTTCTCGAACCTAGGGATTAGAACGTCCAGGGTTTGGTGATAGATTTTCATCCTTTCTTCTTTAACCTTCCAGTCTCCTTTCGCTTGAGATACAACAAGGTTCGAGTCCCCAATGACGTCCAACCGTTTTGCCCCTAGTTCCAGGGTGGCTTCCAAGCCAACGATACATGCCTCATACTCTGCTTCATTGTTTGATACCTTGAACTAGAGTTTGAAAGCTAAGGATATGTGGGAATTGTCGGGTGCTATTAGCAACACCCCTATGCCATACCCATATTGATTAGATGCTCCATCGAAGTACATAGTCCAAACCTCTTCTTCAATCTGCAGAATGGCCTCATCTGGGAACGGATACTCTACTACTTCATCTCCCTCCACTGGGTGATCGGCTAGGAACTCCGCTACCACTCCCCCTTTCACCGACTTGCGAGTCATATACTTCAAATCAAATTCGGAGAGAAGAAGCAACCAACGGGCTAGCCTACCCGTAAGTGCTGGTTTCTCGAAGAGATATTTGATGGGATCTAATCTCGAAACTAGTATTATAGAGTGAGCTAACAGGTAGTGCCTCAACTTCCTGGTAGCCCATACCAAGGCCAAACAAGCCTTTTCAAGCGGAGTGTAACGGGTCTCATATTCCAGCATCTTCTTGCTCAGGTAATAGATAGCCTTCTCCACTTTGTCTTCAGACTCCTGTGCAGGCATGCAGCCCATTGTTGTGTCGGTTACTGACAGATACAATATCAACGGTTTCCCCGGCTCTGGCGGTGACAACACAGATAGGTTCTGTAGATACTGCTTGATCTGCTCAAAAGCAACTTGGCATCAGTCATCCCATTGGAACTTCTTTCCTTTCTTCAGGAGACCAAACAGTCGTTCACAAGTCAAGGTTAATTTTATGATAAACCGTCATATGAATTGCACTTTACCCAAAAAGCGTCGCACCTCCTTTTTAGTCCTTGGTGGTGGCATTTCTAAGATGGCCTTCATTTTGGAAGGATCGACCTCAATGCCCCTTTGTGTAATCAAGAACCCCAGCATTTTCCCTGTTGTAACACCAAAAGTACATTTAAGAGGATTCAGCCGCAACCGATACTCTCTGATCCGTTGGAAAATTTTCTTCAAGGCGGTGTAGTGGCCCTCTCTTTCCTTGGACTTGACAATCATGTCGTCCACATACACCTCAACCTCTTTGTGGATCATGTCGTGCAAAATCGTGGTTGCAGCCTTTTGATACGTAGCCCCAGCATTCTTCAGACCGAACGACATCACCCTATAGCAATAGGTTCCCCACGGGGTAGTGAATGTAGTTTTCTCCCTATCTTCGGGTGCCATCAGAATCTGATTATAGCCCGAAAACCCATTCATAAACGAGAGTAGAGCATGCCCAGCGGTAAAGTCCACTAATTCGTCGATATGTGGCAAAGGAAAGTCGTCCTTCAGACTGGCTTTGTTCAAATCTCTGAAATCCACACATACCCGATGTAGCACGCTCGCGAGGGACCCCGCGCTACACGCTACAGTTCGGACTCGATTTTGTTTGCGGTTCTAAATCTGAACCAAAGAGTCCAAATCCGGCAAATCGTTTTGAGAAAAACAGATTTTTGAAAAGAAGTGCCAAACATGGACTGCTTTGCCAGATACAGAGTCGCCACCTAAATATTTTTTAATGGGGAAATTTAGGAAACCCTGACTCGGTGCCAAAGGCCACGTGTCCGTCATCACCAAAGTTGCCTCGGCTCGGGAGCTTGGGTACGATTGGGGAAGGGCAGCTATGAGCACCCCCTCTCGCCCGGTCCGAAGACCGGCCTCTACTAACCGTGATATCCGATTTTGAAAACGTTATGTGTTCTTATTCCAGTTATTAGCCTAGAATTACTATGTTATGCGCACAGCAAACAAGTATAGACTAGATTGCCTAATTTGGAAATAAGCATTGCATATCTGTTTGTCTAAAAAAAAAAACACTTTGGAATTTGCTACTCGCGAGTAGGCTAAAATACGAATTTCAACGAGTTTCTCCAACTCAGACAATCCAACCTCCACCCACAGGCGTTCAAACAGTTTATCACATAAGCATCTAGCCACATGGTAAGCATGCTGTCATGATAGCATTCACACACATGCGATATGCTAAAGCATGAAAATACTTACATCGTACTCCGCGCCAAAACAATAAACTAGTTACCAAACATGCATGGTCCTAGTTCATGTCAAATTGACTGATGCAACACATACAGGATGCAATTAGGGTAGGCTTGGCTAACCTAAACATGGCATGTGAAATGCGATCAATTGATGCACGTATTCAATTTGGAATTGAAGTACAAATGCAGTTAGCATGATGCGCTGAGCCGGTGCATGTAAGACAAATGTATGGATGCACACATGCATAGCATAAGGTGTGCTAATTTAAACATGCCCTAATCTACCATCATAAGCAGGTAAATAAAAGGGAAGAAAGAAGTGGGGATTGGAAGACATGCACACACAAGCACCCACACTTATTACAGATTCGCCCTCGCCCGGAGGGACCAAATAAATATTACAGATAATTAACCTACAAGCTAATTAAATATTACAGGCCATCTAATTAGCTAAGCAAATTGACTAATCTAGGGAAAACAATAAACCGCCTCGGGAGGAGAGCCTGATGCAATGCATGCTCGGTCTTGCTCGGAAGTACACTGCCGCCATGCTTGTCATTGCCTGCTATACTCCTCTGAAGACTGCCAAAGTCTCAGGATTTGCTTACTGGATGTTGAAGAGTGCCACCGGCTGGAGGGAATCATCACCGGCTGTGATTTGGTGTCCATCGGCACACAATGAGTCCATTGGCCACCGATTTATTGCCGGTCGGCACTCTATGCAGTCGATCGGCAAGAAGTTCCTGCAGAACCTGTTTGACAGCAGCAGAGGATAGAGCTTTGCCTGCCAATGCAATTCAAGCCATATATGCACCAATCATGTCCCTTATCATGTTAGTGACTCAAAGGGACATGCTCCTTGGTTCTCGGACCATCAATCGCGCATTTCCATACGTGATGGCCCAAGGGACCAAGTGTGCACATTTTGATGTCAAATGCAATGCAAACCAACAAACCAAAGGGGCCCAATTCCTATCACCAGATCAAGGAACAAGGCATGCATGCAAGATGCAATGCAACCTAGGCATGCAAGCTAAGGATGCAACATGGGCATACAAGGTATACATGCAAACATGCAAACATACATGCAAGGTAAGCATGCGAGCAAGCATAGGATGGACTTAAACATGATTTAGGCAGCTCTAATTAGGCCCAAAACAGTGGCCATAATGCTAAGTTCGTGAAGGCAAATGTACATACGAGCATGCATAGATACATGATTCAAGACTTAAGCATAATGAAGCAACTTTCAAGCACACTCAAAAGGGAGAAACATGGACTTATGGCATGCAGACCAGGCTCTGAAAATCATGCTAAAATGGTGCCAAACCAATTAAACAAAGCAAGCATATCATGCAATTAAGGTCTAAAACCTAAGGCTCACCAAAGAGGCATTGGACTACACTTATCAAGACCAAACATGGCATTAATTTAATGACCAAGACAGAGTTTTAGCACATAAAACAAAGCCCAAAAGACCACTTAGATGGCATCTAAATGACTTGAATTCAAAAGCATGCACAATGACCAAACATGGAGCACAAGGCACAACCTTTCAAAGCAACAAAGAGACATCCAAGGCAAGCATACAAGCATGTCTTAGAGACTGAGATTATGCTATAAATGATGCCAAGCTACTAAGATAACTCAAGCAACGCATGCTCAACACTTCTCATTTTCAAAGCCTACAAGCTAACAATGCAAAGAGGCTATGCAATACATGGCAAGTATGACTAAAGCAACTTAAAAAAGAGCTAAAGCATACAAAAACATGCATTAAAGCTTCACAAAGCTAAGCCTAAAACATGCTAAAACAAGGGCTTACAACCTAAGGCATGTTAAGGCAACAACAAGGCATTACAAGGCATGTATGCTAAGTAAGCATGGTGTACCAAAACCAACATATGACAATGTTATTTCATGGCAAAATAAGCATAAATAATAGCCAAGGCATGGTCAACATGAGACTTGACTAGGTGCTCGTTAAAGAGGCAAAAATGGCCCTTTTTAAGGACAATAAGGAGAGGGGGTGGCCCTCTCCTTCTTGGGACTTCAAGGCACCATCCTTACCACTGAAATCCCTCAAGATTTCAGTGGTGAGGAGGTCCAAACACTAAAGTCCCGGAGCTCACTCAAAATAGCACAAAATGGAGCCCCTCAAGGCTTAAGAGGGGTCAAACACCTCCAAACCACAAAACACTCTAAACAAACTATTTAGAGGGCCCAAAAACAGAACTTTTTTATATTATACACTAAGCTCAAAAACAGTACTAAGATAGGCAAAAATAGTATGCAAGAATGAGGTAAAAAGGGGTAAGATTGTTACCCTTGAAGAACCTCTTCACAAATGGTGGACCAGCCCCCTCCTTGAGCTCAAAACAGCTCCAAAGCTTCAAGAACAAACCTCTGGTCCTTCACAAACTAAGAGAAGGTGTAGCACTATGTGTTTGTGTGCAATAGTAAGCCTAAACACACACAATACAAGAGAATGAGAGATATAGATATAGGATAGGTACAAAACCCTAAACCTAGAACCAGAGTTTCTCTCACAACTTTTCTAACCTTTTTTTGTCTAACCCTAAAGCCAAGAGAGGAGGGCTCCTCTTATAGAGAAGCCAATCTTGTAAAGCTTACCAATGAAGCTAACAAGAAGGCCATCCCTCCATACACGTGTATGGAGGGGAACAAAATGCAATACAGCTGTATTAAAATATCTGCAAAAGCATATGAACAGTAGTCGGCTGCTCAAAATTGCCATTTTGACAAAATGGACTGCCGACCGGCAACAAAGAATGCCGACCGGCAATATACATTGCCGATGGCAACAAAACACCAGCCGGTGGCCTCTGGCCATGGCCGGTGATGTGTGGGGATGCCTCACAAGGCATTCCTGCCTCCAAGGCAAAACACAAGTGTTTGGTGCAAAACCAGACACTAAGCAGTCAAGTTCGGAGATCTGAGGCAAAGGCGTGGCGAGACCTTCGAACTCCAAAGCGAACACAAACATGGATGATCACCGGGTGTTCAAGCGGTGGCGTCCAAGTCTTGAGGACGGTCAAAATGGGGTGTCTCTGATTGCCCTCTTTGTGAACTCGAAAGTCATAACAATGACGGGAGTGAATGTCAAAGCCCAGAGACGACCCATTTTTGACAAGGCCGAAGACTTAGACAAACATGCAAGACAAACAAGGTATGCGCCCGAAGGCAGGGGCAAAATGCAAGACAATGCACGAAACCGAGCATAAATTATGATCATGCAAAGAAAAGATGTAACGAAGCACACATGCAACAGTTTTAAGCTAGCATACACCAAACTACACTACAATGCAGAAAGGATGTAAGAGAATTATGCAATTCTCGAGACGTCTCACGCGGAGGATACAATACCTGTCTGGTTCGTCTGGTTCCACCAGTCGCAAATGAACCGTACATACAATATCGTGCCTGTAAAGAAAACAACTTAATAGGTACGATATTGTTAGCAACATGCATGACAATGCAAGAATGAATGCAAAATGATATGCAATATATACAAAACAATGTATGAATAATGCAAATGAAAATGCTATGCAATTGAAATAATGCGAACTACATGCAAAGCAATTGAATCATGATCCAATCATGAGCAGTTTGAAACCACACAAATGTCAAATAGATTGATGGATGTAACAAGTCCGTCTACCATAGAACGGTCTACTGAACTATGAGTAATGTAGACGGACACAAGAACGAGTATTGGGGGGGAATGACATAAGTGGGGTAACAACCCGCTGGAGAAAGAATGATGATCCTAATGCCGGATGCAAAAATTACACTATAATATAATATCTACAATGGATATGGCATGTAGCCAAACCAAATCTTGCCTAGAAAGGGCATGTACGCAAACAAGCCGCAGCTAATATAGAACAGTCTACTGAACTATGCTTCGACACGAGAAGTATGGGCACATACCAGACCAAGCTCAACAAGGAAAGGCGCAAGCCATAGATGGAAGGTGATGCCATGAATGCATGCAAACTAAAATGCAATATTTACAAATATGTAATGCAATGGAAATGGATACAATGGATATGGAACGTGGGCCAAACCAAATCTTGCCTAGGAAAGGCATGTACACAAACAAGCCATGTCTAACACAAAAAAGGTGCCGCAACCCTCAAACCAACATACCAGCGTGGAATAGGCGCGTACACATGCAGAACTGTGCTTTAACGTGAAAAGTAAGGGCACATACCAGACCAAGCTCAATCAAGGAAAGGTGCAAGCCATAGATGGAGGGTGATGCAATGAATGCATGCAAACTACAATGCAATATCTACAAATATGCAATGCAATGGAAATGGATACAAAAATGCATGACAATGCGGTATGATGCGATATGCTGGGGAAAATGCAATGGACGCATGCAAGCTACAATGGAAATGCATGACAATGCATGTTTATTTTCTACAATGCATGACAATGCAATATTTACCATGTATGCATGACAATGCACTACTTATAATGGATGCATGACAATGCACTATGATGCAACGGCTATGATTGCAGCTCTCCCTATCTTACCAACAGGGCGATATACTAGGTTGGTTTAGTATCCAGAACTGAGGCGCAGACATGCTGCCTCAACCTATGGGGCTTCCATACAGATTTCAAGCCGAGGATACACCCCTGGGTATTTAAACCAGACTTTAGTCTCGAAACTCCCGAACCTTTGCATTCTAGGCATAAGCCGTTCAAACTCTAGTTTCCACCGTCCCAGTTGGTCTTCTAGGAACTCACCGCAAACACAGGCAGGTGGCTTTACCAGACCACCGAAAGTCGTTCGGGCACGACAAACACCAAAGGAATTGCACCTTTAGAGGATTTAAGGTCTCCTAGACCGGGATGCAAAATGTATGCATGACAATGCATGTTTTTGTTTGTTGTTTGTTTTTGTTTTTTTTCTTGGAATGCAAATGATGCATGATGTTGAAGTGCGCGACAACGCAAGTTTACTTGAAATGCATGACAATGCATGAAAATTTGATGCGCGGCGACGCGCGGCTTTAGATGCATGACAATGCAAATGAACTGAGAATGCATAAAGATGTATGATCTCGAGATGCGTGACAACGCGCGGCTTTTGAGGTGCATGACAATGCGATCAAGCGGGTTTATGGTCTCGCCAGACCGCGCGTGTTTTTGGTCCCGCCGGACTGTGGCGTGTTTTCGATCCCGCCGGACCCATTTTGGGGCAATGCATGTCAATGCGAGTGAACTTGAAATGCGCGACTAAGCGCGGTTTTTAGAGATGCATGACAGCGCACGCTGATGCAAGTGTGTGACAACGCACGTCCTTTGAAATGCAAGACAATGCAACTGAGCGGATTTAAGGTCTCGCCAGACCGTGCGTGTTTTTGGTCCCGCCGGACCGTGCGCGTTTAAGGTCTCGCTAGACCATGCGTGTTTAAGGTCTCGCCAGACCATGCGCATGACAATGCATGTGAGGTGCGCAAAATAGCGCGAACAATGTGTATGCCAAATGCAATAAGACGCATGAAACGACGTGATGCATTGGACAACGCGAATGGAATGCGATGCGCAAGACAGTGCAATGCGCTAAACAGCGTAATTGAATGCATGCCAAATGCATATGGGGGCAACTTTCGAGTTTTGTAAAAACCAAAAGGATACGGAAAGGATACACCTTACATGAATTCGAGTGCCACACACAGAAGACACAGTCCGAGGTCAAAACGGAGGCCGATAGCTTCGGAAGTGCACTGTCTTGCACTGTTTTGAGCAATGAAGGCCCTGAACCACACATATAACCCAAACAAGGATGTAGAAGGCTCAAAAACCACTGTAGGACACCACCGAATAACCACCGGCCATCAAAATGCATCACCGGCCGTCCATGGGCCCTCATACAATTTCATCGGCACAATATATTGCCGACCGGCAAAGAATGTGGCCGACCGGCAAAGAATTCCTATATCGGGGCAGTTTTGTCAATTGGCCACGGGTCTTTTAAAATAGGGTTTCTAACCCTATTTTCTTCACCTCCTTTTGCTCGAAAATCTTTCCCCCTCTCCTCTAGGGCATTTTCCTCCTTCGATTCTCTCCTTTTCTTGCGTTCTAGCTCCCGTTTCGTTGTTCGATTCGCGATCTCCTTCGCGTTTCGGACATTTTCAACCGAACGAAACTTCGTTTCGGTGTCCCATTTTTGATTTCCACCACTCGGGGCTTGCTTCCCTCGAGTTTTTCTCGATATCCGTGCCTTTTCTGCACCTCGGCTTTTCCGGCCATTTCCAGCCCTCTCGGGGTTGACCTTTTGTTGACTCTTCACATTCTCTCCCATTTTTCTTCCTTTCAGCCATTTTCACATTCTCTTTGAGATGGCGGACGATCTTCCACAGGGTGGGGCTCCTCCAAAGCTCGAGATGGATCCCGAGGCCGAGCCCTTGCCGCTTCGCATCGGGCCATTCGATCCGGAGACTTCTGAGCCATTGCTCACGTGATGCTCCCCGATGGACTACGCCAGTTCCGGAGCTTCGAGAGGGGCGTAGCACCCGAGCTACTACTCCGTGAGCCAGAGTCACACTTGTCGCACGGCGCCTCCGAGGTACATTCTTCCTCCGATTTTATTTTCCGCAATGTAGAAGTACATTCTTCCCCCGGTTTTATTTTCCGCAATGTAGAACACTTAAACTGCCATAGTTGACTCTGTTCTTTAATTGCTTAGTTCGAATCTGTGATGCCTTTGTACCTTGTAGTTATTTGTGAATACACTTGCAATCGATAATCGCTTGAATCGACACGCAGCACACACCTTGCTATACTGAATTGCTCAAACACATTGACACAACACATACTGTACTTCACTGTAGACACACCGGCATCCGATATCTGTTTGATTTCTGAAAAACGTGCACACATGCCGTAATTGCCCTGAACCACTCAAACACGCTGACACATCATATGTCGTAGTTCACTGCTAGCACACCGGCACCCGATGTCTGCTTTACATTTGAAAACGCGCACACACACACTATATCTGTATGCTTCTCAAAACTGCATCTTGAATATTGTTTCGCAATTGTGTTTTTGATTACAGGGGGACTCCCATACCATCCGTTGGTATGGGAATGTCGTCGCCCGAGACTGGTATGCGGAGTTGCCAGATGCGGTTCGCCACATCGTCGACGAGGCGGGTTTCGGCATCTTCTGCAGGGGGATCTCCCAGCTTACCACCTACAGGCCCTTGCTCGCTGCTTTAGTGGAGAGGTGGTGGGATACCACCAACTCCTTCCACTTCTCCGTCTCAAGGGACATGACGATGACCCCTTATGACTTCTCGATGCTTACTGGCATCGGGGTAGGGGGGGATCCGATTCCCTTCGACACTGATATGGGTGAGTGGGACGCCGCCAGTATGCTGCTTCGGCCTCCCCTTGCTCGGCGGGGTTTGTCGATACTCGTGGTTCGAGAGCCGATTCGGATTGCCGAGCCTTGGCGGAGGCGCAGATGACCCGAAGGAGGTGGATCAATATCGCGGGCTTCATCATGTTTACGCCGGGATGACCCTTTTTCGCCGACCGGCCGAACAGTGCCTCTATATGCATTGAGCGACCTTGGTGGATGTCGTGGATCCGCTATATTTGGGGTGGCGGAGCCACATTATGCGGTTACATGAGCTCTTCTTCGCCTCGTGAATGACTTCTTGGCGGATACTGGCGAGCTTGGGAGGTACATCTTCTTCCCCTTTTACATTTCTGCTTTCTGCTTTACATTTTCTATATCCTGTACATTGCACACACCACGGTCAGCCTCTTACTAACTATATACTGCACACGCGGCACACACATATACTCTGCTTTACACTGATTGTACCCTGCACACACTGTACACTCTGCACAATACACTGCACAACACACGGCTCTGCCATTTTTGCTTTATACGTATTACGCTTTATCGATAGTCATCTTGATATACATTACTGCAGTTGTCGGTCTACGCCTACTTTCCCAGGCTTGCCCCAGTACCCGATGTGGAGATCCCGCTCGACGTCCCCTTTTCTCATCGCTTTGACATGCGGTGTGTGCGGAGACCCCGTGAGTCTTTCATCTTCTTCCGCCGCTACTTCCATACCATCACCGCCGCGGAGGTATGTTCAACTTTAGAGTTTGTTTAAGCTTCGCTTTAGCACTGTATTTTCGATAATAGATAGGTAACAAACTGCATTTGTACCTGCAGATCACTTGGCAGCCTTGGGCTCCATTGCCGACCGTGGTGAGGGATCACTATGAGAGTGCTGAGAAGACTGCCCATCTCCGGATTCTGTTGGAGGGCCCGGTTTGTCGGGCTTGGTACCTGGGGGAGTGCTTCTTGCGTCAGACCCTGGGTTTACCGGAGCAGATAGTTCCAGGTCCGCCTCCTACACATATGAGGCATACAGAGAGGCTTTCCCTCGCACACCTGAGGGAGTATACCACTGGCTGGGGCGCGGAGCGTCACAGAGACGAGGGTGACTATGCCGAGTACGTCCGGACCTACATCATGCGACCCTTGGGCGGTGATCGCCAAGCTGGGAGGGAGGCAGCCAGCCGTGGCTGGAGGCGGGAGGCGTCGAGGAGGCTCGAGTCCGTGGCGGGCGGAGTTGAGAGAGGCGGGGGCGGCACTGCTCTGCCCACTTCAGACATCACGAGAGGCGGGGTGGGGCGACCTACCAGATCCCCTTTTCTCCTCCCCCGGCTGATCACGAGTTGGTCGGTGTCCCTGACTTGCCTCCGGTATGTATTACTTCATTTCGCATCTTGTACTGTTATTTCATTTTAGTTTAATTGATTTTCCGCAGAATACGGATGCATATATATATATTTTTTTACAGGCTTCCTCCGAGTATACTTGGCAGTCATTGGAGTTGAATGCCCTCATGATGGGGATGCTTCAGCGGACCTTCGACCTCCTGGCCCTCTACAGTATTCCGGTATGTTCTTTCTGACCACAGTCTCAAACCACACGTAAACCGCTTCACATAATCTGACACACAACACAATACCTGATAAACTGTTCATAGCATTCATACACTGTATTCACACACTGTACTTATACACTGCATTCTGCATTGATACATTGCTCACGGCGTTCACACACTGTACTCATGCATTGTATTCTGCACTGATACATTGCTCACGGCATTCACACACTGTATTCATACACTGTATTCTACACTGATACACTGCTCACGGCATTCACACACTGTATTCATACACTGTATTCTGCACTGATACACTGCTCACACTGTACTCATGCATTTGCCTTTTATGCTTTTCAGCCTCCTTTCCAGATCCCTCTGGTGGGTGGTGCTCCAGCTGGGCCCTCTATTCCTGTTCGTGGAGGGCGTGGAGACACTGGACATTCCCGTGCTAGGGCGGGGTGTGCTCATGTCGGGAGTAGCTCTCGGGCACCCATTCCTGATGATGAGGATGATGAGTCCGAGTCCGAGTCCGAGGCAGAGGTAGAAGCGGCGGGGTCATCGAGGAAGGCAGGAGACGATTCGAGACTTCGGGTTGAGATGATGGTCGCGATGCTCTGGACCTTTGTCCAGGAAGAGGGCGAGGACAGATCCCGGGCGAGACTCACGATGGCGACCAGACTTTTCTTTGCTTTTCTTCACTTTTTTGTACTTTTTTCTTTTTCTTCTTCTTCTTTTTTTTTAGTTGGTAGCCCCAGTATCTTGTACACTTGCGTAAGTTTTATTTCTTCAAAACTTTGTACTTGAACGAGATTATATGAAATGAAACAAACTCTTTTTGTCTAAAAAAGTGTTATATCTGTACATTCCATACTTTGCACTGCATTGTATCATGCTGCATCACATCACAATGGGATTGATTTGTTGTCTGAAAATCAAATATTTGCATTGTAATAACCAGGTAATGAACCAGTTAATAGCAAACCACTCATGCAAACCACTGTTTAACCTGAACACACAGCCCGTACTCTACTGAGAATTAGTCTGCGTACAGCCCACAACACAATACTTGGTTTATTCTGCGCACAGCAAACCCTGACCAAACAGCCCCAATCTGACAAGACGGACTACGAAGGTGAAACCGGCTGAAATTGAAGCATACTCAGATGCTCCAAATTTTCCTTCTCTTCTTTTGCGGCGCCTAAATGTAGAGAATGGCACAGCACTCTAAGCATAAGCGATTTTTTTTTTTGAAATAAAGAAGTGTTTTCAACCGGGGTATCGAGCTTGCAACTGAACACAGCGAGAAAGACTCAAACAAAGGGTACACGACCCAAACACAACGAGGCACGCCCGGAAAAGACTCAAGACAAGAATTGCGACAAAACAAAGTAAAAGACACGACTCACGGACGCGTTTACAAGAATGAGAGACCTCAGATCATGAGGAGCCAGTTTCCCCGGGTTTTGTTCCCACCCTTTCTGATTTGTGATTCTCACATCGCTCGGCCCTCAGGCTCGATTTTTCTCTCAAAACCCTCTTGCTCACTTCTTTTCCCACTTACACCTCTCTATTCTTTATTCTCTCATTTTTCATCCCTCCCCAGGGTGATTGATGGATGAATAGGGAGTTGCGGGTTTGTGCCCAACACCGGTAGCTCACGACTATTTCTTCTGGTGGATAGAGTGCCCTTCTGGAAAGTATGTTGACGGCGGGGAAAAGACAGAAGACCTGACTCAATTGCACCCCTAGTTCGTTACTTTGACCATTTTTTGTTTTCTAAAATAGTTTTGACCAAAATGAGAGCTAGATTAACATACTTGTTCGATTTTTGATTTGAAAATCATGCAAGTCAGGCTGTGAGCACTGAAAATTTTCCTTTTTGGGTCCAAGAAGATGGTCCGATTTTTGGAAAATGAAATAGTTTTCGAGAAAATAGTCAACTTCAATAAAAATTTTCAAAAACTATCTTTGCAAACAATCAATGCTCGACGAGCACGGAACTTACCCTCGAGATGCGCAACCTCGGATCGGAGGCAATGGAAAATTGCCCCTTGCTTGAAGGGGGTACATGGCAACGGAAAGTTGCCCCTGGTTTGGATGGTAACTTGCGGCAACGGAAAGTTGCCCCTTGTCTGGATGGTGCCGCGACATCTTAGAAAGCTACTTTTATCGACGTTGAACTCGAAGACGATGGTCTGAACCAATATATGGACACAGTCACTGTAAAAGCAATGGTGGCTGGACTTCAGGATGAAGTTGCCTACGTATCCCAAACATGGGAATCAAGCCTTACGTAGTTCCGGTTGTTACAACCGAATTGTCGGATGTAGAGGAAGCAAGGATGATCGAAACCATTACATGGACTGGGGCGCTATGAAAGCGTCGGGGGCTGGACTTCAAGATGAAGTTGCCTACGTATCCCAAACATGGGAATCAAGCCTTACGTAGTTCCGGTTAAGGTACACTCTGGTATTTTAACCTTCACTTTTTAGGCTCTAACTTTTGCCAAGGCGCCTGTTGTAGGTTTTCGACCTTGCGAGCTTCTTTTTCTTCTTTCCCTCTTCAAATTTTTTTTTTCATTTCTTTTTTTTCTTTTTTGTTTCATTTGTTCTTTTCTTTGATTTTCTTTTTTTTGCATTTTTTTCATTCTTTTCTTTTTTCTTGCTCTAACTTTTGCCTGGGTCACCCTTCCGGGTTTTCGGCCCAGCGAGCCTCTCAAAGGGTAAAAGTGTAGCATAGTCCATGCCAAATGGTTTTGAGATCCTGAAGTCATCTGAATCCAGGAGAATGGCTGTTGTACTGATTTGCGGAAGGATCCATCACGGTCGCTTCACGAGCCTCTGCCGGTGAGATCTAATCTTCTTGATCTGAATTTGGTACCTCTTGCTCGAGGGTTGCTTCAAATCGGGCCGCACAGGCCTTTCATGGCAGTTAACTGTTGAACGCTTTGAATGAATTCCAGGTTTGAAACAGATAGGTTGAATCTCGAGGCTGAGAACGATCCTAGACTGCACAATTTCAAGAGCAATTCCACACAAGTCTTCACAGGACCACGCAAAATATTTTGTTTTTGAAAGTTTTTAAGAAAGTGAAAAATCGCTCGCGCTGAAGATAGTGTGAAACTAATCTGGATCAAGCCAGGGTCCTTCTCAGTACTCACGCTGACAAGCATGATTTCATTCATAAAAAGGCTTAGCATGCCTATCTTTCTCTCAAATATGATCAAGTTTTGCAAAACCCGAGGAATTCCTTCCTCTTCGTTTTTTACCACCGCAGTGCTCAAAAAAAGGGGTTTTGAAAAACTTAGGTTAATGCAATGAGTTTGGCGCGCAGGAGAGCAGGCGAGATGTACTGTCAGCCCATTCAAATCCTCTAGCATAACCGGCTCAAACAATAAGTAAGGGAACATGATAGCCGCAGCCGTTTCATTCAAAACTTCCAACTGCAACTGGCTCCTTAACAGAGACAGACTCAAAAGGAAAAAAAAAAAAGGGTAATTACAAAACGGTGTTCGAGGCGACAACCCCGAAATCACCCGGTGTTCTATACAAAGGGGACTGACTTGCTACATCAAGACAGACCCTTAAGCAAAAAGACTAACTCAAGACAAAGAGACAGACTCAAAACAAAAGAGTGACTCGATACCCAAGCCAGAATTTACGAAACTAGTGTTCGCAGATGCTCAAAAATGCGTGCCAGACGCCACATCAAAAATATACCAAGCGCCGCCCGCAGGTGATTCACTCTCTGATTACATACTCACAGTATCAGTGTCCTCAAAGTCCAACAGTTGAGTAGTAACGGACTTGGCTGAGGTGGGTGGGAGGATAACCTCGTTGTCAATCAAATCCTGTACCTCATGACGGAGGCAGA
The DNA here is from genome assembly GCA_025200525.1 of Camellia lanceoleosa. Taxonomy (NCBI): domain Eukaryota; kingdom Viridiplantae; phylum Streptophyta; class Magnoliopsida; order Ericales; family Theaceae; genus Camellia; species Camellia lanceoleosa. Next base: position 114,119,765 of record CM045764.1, on the reverse strand, counting down.
AGTAATTATCGGTAGCGTGACCAGTTTGTTGGTGGTACGCGCAGTACAAAGCAGCATCATGTGTAGCAGGGAGATTCTTCGGGAGGGGCCGAGGCTCCTTAAGGTGCCCTCTTTCGGCCAGGATCTGAAGTGCCTTGGACAATGGCATATAAAGAGCATGAAAGACCCTGCGCCCTCGGGGCAGGTACTTCGAAGTCTGAGTATTTTTGCTAGACGCACTAGCGAGCCTGCCTTAATCGCCTTAACTTTCTGGTCCTTCCGGGTGCGGGGTTGGGAGTAGGAACTATTACGGCATGGGGCCTATCCGTTCTCTGACTTGAACTACCCTCGGTGGAGTGGAAAGCATCCTCCTGACTTTTGTCACAACTGCAGATATCTGTTGCTTGTTCATCCCCCCGGCTTTCAAAGCCTCGACTGCCCACAGCAGTTGTTCGATAGGATCGGCATCTGCCTTCATTTTGTCTTTACCTCTGGCCTCGGCCTGATCAAGGGTTTGGGTTGACGTTGGCATGTCATTGTTATAGTTGGAGGCCATCTCCGGTTGGCTAAGTTCAATCACGATCCGTCCCAATAGCGGGGGCTCCTGGGGTACAAAACCTCCGGCATATGGTGCGGCTGGTGGCGAAGCGGACATTCCATAGGCGAGATCCGCCATGGACCTCTGAAGGTCACCTATCATCCCCATTAGTTCGAATGTAGTAGGCTCGCGAGCCTGATATAGTTGAGGGGTCCAAACCGGGTGTGCAGCAGGCGACCTAGGTGGATGCGGCATATCAATATTGGTCTCACTTTGTGGATTGATTCCTTGACCCAACGCGGCCGTCATAACAACGATCTCTTCTGAATTCTGCGTCATCATAGGTCTTGCCTTGGCAAGGGGGAACACTGACTATTCTGGAACTCTCGGCGAAAGGAAGGAAAAACAAGCGACATTTCACAAAAGCGGATCAAACACAGTGCCGAACAAGCATGTACTCTACTATCGATCCTTTGTTCCCCAGAAATCACTGTCTCACAAAACACTGAATCGGATATCCACAGACATAACTGATTCTCACAAATACTGATATTGGTGCCCTCAGGCATGATGCTCAAACTTGCAAACTGATATGTGCGTTCCTGTAGAGATACACTCTAAAAGTACATAGCAAATAAATGAGAGCCAATACACCTCTATGTTGGGGTAGGGTTTCCCTGCCCTATCTTGTCAGGAACTAGGGTTTCACTATGCACGCAGCGGTTTCAAACAACCTAAGATCGGGTGAGCAACCTGTCCTAATTTGGAATGGTCACTATGGATTCCGAATATGCACTAGGTCGAATGGTCGAAGGGTGCCGGTAAACCGGGGTTTGTGTTCCCATCTTGGCGAGCCATAACCGTCGACCTTATGGCATGCTTTGACAAAGTCAAGCCTCCGTGACCGCTCAGAATAGCAGATGGCCAACACGGTGTCCTAGGCGCGCAATGCACATGCAATGCAAAGAGACACATAAATGAAGTCAAAGCAGGATATCACGAGTTCGAGTCAAGCTCTCTAAACTCCCATAGAGTCGCGAAATCAGAGCACGCCGCGAGACCCCGCCACTACGCTCTGATTCGGACTCGATTTTGTTTGCGGTTCTAAATCTGAACCAAAGAATCCAAATCTGGCAAATCGTTTTGAGAAAAACAGATTTTTGAAAAGAAGTGCCAAACATGGACTGTTTTGCCAGATACAGAGTCGCCACCTAAATATATTTTAATGGGGAAATTTAGGAAACCCTGACTCGGTGCCAAAGGCCACGTGTCCGCCATCACCAAAGTTGCCTCGGCTCGGGAGCTTGGGTACGATTGGAGAAGGTCAGCTATGAGCACCCCCTCTCGCCCCGTCCGAAGACCAGCCTCTACTAATCGTGATATCCGATTTTGAAAACGTTATGTGTTCTTATTCCAGTTATTAGCCTAGAATTACTATGTTATGCGCACAGCAAACAAGTATAGACTAGATTTCCTAATTTGGAAATAAGCATTGCATATTCGTTTGTCTAAAAAAAAAAACACTTTGGAATTTGCTACTCGCGAGTAGGCTAAAATACGGATTTCAATGAGTTTCTCCAACTCAGACAATCCAACCTCCACCCACAAGCATTCAAACAGTTTATCACATAAGCATCTAGCCACATGGTAAGCATGCTGTCATGATAGCATTCACACACATGCGATATGCTAAAGCATGAAAATACTTACATCGTACTCTGCGCCAAAACAATAAACTAGTTAACAAACATGCATGGTCGTAGTTCATGTCAAATTGATTGATGCAACACATACAGGATGCAATTAGGGTAGGCTCGGCTAACCTAAACATGGCATGTGAAATGCGATCAATTGATGCACGTATTCAATTTGGAATTGAAGTACAAATGCAGTTAGCATGATGTGCCGAGCCCGGTGCATGTAAGACAAATGTATGGATGCACGCATGCATAGCATAAGGTGTGCTAATTTAAACATGCCCTAATCTACCATCATAAGCAGGTAAATAAAAGGGAAGAAAGAAGTGGGGATTGGAAGACATGCACACACACGCATCCACACTTATTACAGATTCGCCCTCGCCCAGAGGGACCAAATAAATATTACAGATAATTAACCTACAAGCTAATTAAATATTACAGGCCATCTAATTAGCTAAGCAAATTGACTAATCTAGGGAAAACAGTAAACCGCCTCAGGAGGAGAGCCTGATGCAATGCATGCTCGGTCTTGCTCGGAAGTACACTGCCATGCGCAAGCTGCCTCTGTTTCTCCTGCTATACTCCTCTGAAGACTGCCAAAGTCTCAGGATGTGCTTACTGGATGTTGAAGAGTGCCACCGGCTGGAGGGAATCATCACCGGCTGTGATTTGGTGTCCATCGGCCCACAATGAGTCCATCGGCCATCGATTTATTGCCGGTCGGCACTCTATGCAGTCGATCGGCAAGAAGTTCCTGCAGAACCTATTTGACAGCAGCAGAGGACAGAGCTTTGCATGCCAATGCAATTCAAGCCATATATGCCCCAATCATGTCCCTTATCATGTTAGTGACTCAAAGGGACATGCTCCTTGGTTCTCGGACCATCAATCGTGCATTTCCATGCGTGATGGCCCAAGGGACCAAGTGTGCACACTTTGATGTCAAATGCAATGCAAACCAACAAACCAAAGGGGCCCAATTCCTATCACTAGATCAAGGAACAAGGCATGCATGCAAGATGCAATGCAACCTAGGCATGCAAGCTAAGGATGCAACATGGGCATACAAGGTATACATGCAAACATGCAAACAAACATGCAAGGTAAGCATGCGAGCAAGCATAGGATGGACTTAAACATGATTTAGGAAGCTCTAATTAGGCCTAAAACAGTGGCCATAATGCTAAGTTCGTGAAGGCAAATGTACATACGAGCATGCATAGATACATGATTCAAGACTTAAGCAGAATGAAGCAACTTTCAAGCACACTCAAAAGAGAGAAACATGGACTTATGGCATGCATACTAGGCTCTGAAAATCATGCTAAAATGGTGCCAAACCAATTAAACAAAGCAAGCATATCATGCAATTAAGGTCTAAAACCTAAGGCTCACCAAAGAGGCATTGGACTACACTTATCAAGACCAAACATGGCATTAATTTAATGACCAAGACAGAGTTTTAGCACATAAAACAAAGCCCAAAAGACCACTTAGATGGCATCTAAATGACATGAATTCAAAAGCATGCACAATGACCAAACATGGAGCACAAGGCACAACCTTTCAAAGCAACAAAGAGACATCCAAGGCAAGCATACAAGCATGTCTTACAGACTGAGATTATGCTATAAATGATGCCAAGCTACTAAGATAACTCAAGCAACGCATGCTCAACACTTCTCATTTTCAAAGCCTACATGCTAACAATGCAAAGAGGCTATGCAATACATGGCAAGTATGACTAAAGCAACTTAAAATAGAGCTAAAGCATACAAAATCATGCATTAAAGCTTCACAAAGCTAAGCCTAAAACATGCTAAAACAAGGGCTTACAACCTAAGGCATGTTAAGGCAACAACAAGGCATTACAAGGCATGTATGCTAAGCAAGCATGGTGTACCAAAACCAACATACGACAATGCTATTTCATGGCAAAATAAGCATAAATAATAGCCAAGGCATGGTCAACATGAGACTTGACTAGGTGCTCATTAAAGAGGCAAAAATGGCCCTTTTTAAGGACAATAAGGAGAGGGGGTGGCCCTCTCCTTCTTGGGACTTCAAGGCACCATCCTTACCACTAAAATCCCTCAAGATTTCAGTGGTGAGGAGGTCCAAACACTAAAGTCCCGGAGATCACTCAAAATAGCACAAAATGGAGCCCCTCAAGGCTTAAGAGGGGTCAAACACCTCCAAACCACAAAATACTCTAAACAAACTATTTAGAGGGCCCAAAAACAGTCCTAAGATAGGCAAAAATAGTATGCAAGAATGAGGTAAAAAGGGGTAAGATTGTTACCCTTGAAGAACCTCTTCACAAATGGTGGACCAGCCCCTTCCTTGAGCTCAAAACAGCTCCAAAGCTTCAAGAACAAACCTCTGGTCCTTCACAAACTAAGAGAAGGTGTAGCACTATGTGTTTGTGTGCAATAGTAAGCCTAAACACACACAATACAAGAGAATGAGAGATATAGATATAGGATAGGTACAAAACCCTAAACCTAGAACCAGAGTTTCTCTCACAACTTTTCTAACCTTTTTTTGTCTAACCCTAAAGCCAAGAGAGGAGGGCTCCTCTTATAGAGAAGCCAATCTTGTAAAGCTTACCAAGGAAGCTAACAAGAAGGCCATCCCTCCATACACGTGTATGGAGGGGAACAAAATGCAATACAGCTGTATTAAAATATCTGCAAAAGCATATGAACAGTAGACGGCTGCTCAAAATTGCCATTTTGACAAAATGGACTGCCGACCGACAACAAAGAATGCCGATCGGCAATATACATTGCCGATGGCAACAAAACACCAGCCGGTGGCCTCTGGCCATGGCCGGTGATGTGTGGGGATGCCTCACAAGGCATTCCCTGCCCCTCCAAGGCAAAACACAAGTGTTTGGTGCAAAACCAGACACTAAACAGTCAAGTTCAGAGATCCTGAGGCAAGGCGCGTAGCCGAGACCTCCGGGAACTCCAAACGAACACAAACATGGATGATCACCAGGTGTTCAAACGGTGACGTCCAAGTCTTGAGGACGGTCAAAAATGGGGTGTCGACATCCGAATTCTGTCATCCTTCTTTGGCACCGGAACTATGTTGGCCAGCCAAATAGGATACTCAGATACTAACAGGAACCCTGCATCAATCTGCTTGGTGACCTCCTCGATTTTCAGAGCCCAGTCCGGGGGGATCCTTTGGAGCTTCTACTTAACAAGGCAGGCCTCTAGGTCAAGAGGGATCTTGTGCTGTACAATCTCAGGATCGATTTCAGGCATGTCTTTGTAGGAGCACGCGAAAATATCTTTGAAATCTTTTAATAAAGTGACTAAGCACTCACGTTCCTCCGAAGACAACGTGGACCCGATTTGGACCAGCCGCGGATCCTTCTCAGTACCAACATTAATTGAAGTGATTTCATCAACTATGGGTTTTACAAACCTCTCCTGCTCTCGATCAATCAAATGTTTCAAAATCGGAGGAATTTCTTCCTCGTCACTTTCATCAAAGTTTTGAAAATCCCGATTAATGCATTAAACGAGCGGCACAGAAAGTACTCAGAAACCATAGCATCATTCTCATTAACAACTTCCAGATCGTCTGATTCTTCGGTTACAATAGACTCAAAGGAAAATGAAAAAGACGACCTTGACAGCACAACGGCATCCGGGTTATCACACCAAGGAATACTAGACTCTGACTCAGAAGAGCTGGAATCTGATTCCGACTCCACAGACTTTGTGGAATCAGATTTTGATTCACTACCTGACCCAAAACTGCTAGATAAAAAGCCTTCCTCGTATTGCCAGATGAGGGAGGGTGCGATGGATGCATCCAGAATGCCAGAAGAAGGGGCCACAGCTGTGTTATCTCCAATCATGGAAACTGAGAAATCAACCCCTGAGCACTCTGGTAAGATTTGAGGATTTGAGAGAAGACAGGCCAGCGCTGCTCACATCTCAAAATCTGTGCCGCTGGACTCATCCTCCTTGCACTGCTCAGCCATAGTTGGTGGGTCAGTCTGTTCTTCGGCAACTTCATTCCCTAGCAACTGTAAGTCAAAAAAGATCTCAAAACCCGGCAAGCGCCGCCTCTCTGAATTCATCCATAGCTCTGGAAAGTCGCAAAATAGGAAATCCTCTCCCTTCCGGACAAAGCGTCCGTTCAGGGTCCCTTGGATAGGTCTATGCACTAACTCATAGTGCTTCCCAGCTTGTTTCGCGTTGGCTCTTCCAGCCATCTCCTTTCTCTTTCTCAACCAATCCTCTTTGGTAGGCGTAAAGCCTAGACCACAGGTATGGGGATTATGTGGCACTTTGGCCAATTCAGCGACGCCCTTCTAGCCACTCCTTCCTAATCCCATCCCAGGCACATGTTGAAGCTTGTTCATGAGGTAAACAGATTGCACACTGACATACAGCCCCTCATCAACAGCTAAAAGGTCTTGCACTACCCGAGCCTCAGTCAAGGTGAACCCAGACAGGAAGACATCCTCCTCACCATATACAATCTCCAAGATTGGCATAGTAACCTCTGGCGGCAGATGTATTGAAGAATTCTTGAAAAAAATTGCCACCCTCTTCTCGTGGGGGTATTTCAACATCTGGTGTACGGTGGAAGAGACAGCTCTTACTTGGTGCAGCCACGGTCACCCAAGGAGTAAGTTGAAGGTGACTGGAACATCCAGAACATGAAATTCGATGTCCTATTGGCCCGAACCAACCTGAGTTTTGATCCGCACTGTCCCCATCACCTCCTGGCTGGTGTTGTCATAAGCCCGTATCACTTGGGCTGTTGGTGCAAAATCTGCGGGCTTCAACCCGATAGCATATGTCGTTTGCGACAGACACACATTTATGGTAGATCCCGTATCAACTAGGACAATCGGTATCCATTTTTCCTTACACTCCATAGAGATATAGGGTGGCTTGTTATGCTCAGCGCCCTCAGGCGGTAATTCTTTGTCTATGAAGGTTAAAGTCGATGAAGCTCCACCCGGGAAAACAAACCCTACCAACTGTTTGAGGGTCGTATCAATTGAAAGCTTAGCCTTGTCCATGGCTGAAAGGACAGCTTGTCTATGCACCCTCGAGGCTATGAGAGGTCCCCAGATGAAGATGTCTACAGTATCATCCGGGGAAGGCCAATGTGGTGGCTGATGCCCTTAGCAGGAAACCTGTTGGTGTCATAACTAGTATAGTCATCCGGGAGTGGGAGATGTTGGGTGCACTTGGAGAGTTTGATTTGCTTCTGGGCGAATCTGTTGAGGCTGCGGCCTTGTTTTCTGTTGTCGCACAGCCTACACTTGTGACTCGAGTGTTAGAGGCTCAGAGGGGTGACCTTGAAGTAGAATCCCTTCGAGAGAAGATCTCCAGTGGGAAGGTTGAGAAGGGTTTGACGGTGTATCCCGACCTGAGTGTGAGATATCGAGACCGTCTGTTTGTGCCGGAGTCTTGCCGTGAGGAGGTACTCCGAGAGTTTCATCATTCACGCCTTGCGGTGCATCCGGGAGGCACTAAGATGTATCGGGATTTGGGTCGCCAGTTTTGGTGGCGGGGTATGAAGAGAGATGTGGCAGCTTTCGTGTCTAAGTGCCTTACTTGTCAGCAAGTGAAGGCCGAGCATCAGAGGCCAGCGGGTTTGTTACAACCCTTGCCTATTGCAGAGTGGAAGTGGGAGCATGTCACTATGGACTTCGCTGTAGGTCTTCCGAGGACTCAGCGGGGTAGTGATGCTATTTGGGTGGTTGTAGACCGGCTGACTAAGTCAGCGCATTTCATTCCGATGCGCGTGAGAGATTCAGTAGATCATCTTGCCGACTTGTACATTCAGGACATAGTGAGGTTGCACGGGGTCCCAGTGACGATCGTCTCAGATAGAGATCCTCATTTTACTGCCAGGTTGTGTCAGAGTTTGCAGAGTGCCTTAGGCACTAAGTTGACCTTTAGCACGACTTATCATCCTCAGACTGACGGGCAGTTTGAGCGTACTATTCAGATCCTTGAGGATATGCTTCGGGGTTGTGTTCTTGATTTCAGTGGGTCGTGGGAGAGGCACTTACCTTTGGTGGAGTTTGCCTACAACAACAGTTTCCAGTCTAGCATCGGTATGGCACCGTTTGAGGCCTTGTATGGCCGACCGTGTAGATCTCCAGTTTGTTGGGCCGAGGTGGGTGACACACCTTTGTTGGGTCCGGAGTTAGTGAGGGAAACGACGGAGAAAGTTGAGCTTATCCGTAAGAGGCTTGTTACAGCCCAGAGTCGTCAGAAATCTTATGCCGACCGTAGGAGGAGACCTTTGGTGTTTGAGGTGGGTGATCATGTCTTTCTGAAAATATCGCCTAGGCGGGGATTGATGAGGTTTGGGAAGAGTGGGAAGTTGTCCCCTCGGTTCATTGGTCCTTTTGAGATCCTTGAGAGGATTGGCGAGGCTGCCTATCGACTAGCTTTGCCACCGCAATTATCCGGAGTTCATGGCGTGTTCCATGTGAGTATGCTTCGGAAGTATGAGCCGGATCCATCACATGTGTTGGATTGGACCGATTTAGTGGTTGACAAGGATGTCTCGTATAAGGAGAGACCGGTACGAATCTTGGATAGGCGGGATCAAGTTTTGCGAGGCAAGACCATCCCTTTGGTAAAAGTTCTATGGAAGCATCACGGAGTGGAGGAAGCCACTTGGGAACGTGAGTTGGAAGTCCGCGAGAAATATCCGGACATGTTTGTTGATTTGTAATCTTGTATTTAGATTTTCTAATATTGTTGAACTTAAGAGCTTTACATATGTCTTAAGTTGGAAAACATTGAGAATGTTTTGGGTTTAATGTTGTATTTTGAAACTTGCCTCATGATGGAAGTGGAATATAACATTTATATGTTGAATGTGTTGTATATATCATGAAACTGAATATGATATGGAAATTGTTAGCATTGGAAGGAAGAATGCATAATATTGATGCAGGTTGTAATATATGTTATTTTATATACATATTGTGAGATGCCTCTTGATAAGAGATGAAATAGCCGGTGTTGGGTCAAGTTGTTTATTATTGTAATGTCATGTTGTTGGAATTTGAGAAAAACCTGTTTTCGAAAACTTATGCTTAATTTCGGGGACAAAATTCTTTTAAGGGGGGGAGGTTATAGCGACCCCGGTCTTTTCCCATTTGATTATTGTATCCAGACTAAGGTTCCGTAGATTCTGTCATTGTATATTGTTGTTGTCATCCTTTATTTTCTCTTGGAGTTGTAGGATGTGTTGGGCAGGTTTGTTTCAGGTTGGTTGGGTTCGGAAACCAAGTGTTACTGTCCAATTTTTGGGTTGGTCGCTCGAGCGAGGTCTTGGTCGCTCGAGCGAGGGTTGTATTTTGTGTCTGGTGGCTCGAGCCAGGGTTTCTTCGCTCGAGCGAGAGATTGCGTCTAGTACAGACCTGAGAGCAGTGTTTCTTGGCTCGAGCAAGCTTTTCTTCGCTCGAGCGAGCTGGTTTGTTCTTCGCTCGAACGAGCTTTCCTTCACTCGAGCGTGCGTCTGGTTGCAGACCTGAGGGTTTGCGTTCCTCGCTCGAGCGAGCTTTCTTTCGCTCGAGCGAGCTTCTGGGTTGTTGGCTCGAGCGAGTCATTCTTTGCTCGAGCGAGGGTTTTCTGTGTCTGGTCGCTCGAGCGACCAAGTCTTCGCTCGAGCGAGCCTGTCAGGTTTAAATAGGCAGCAGCGGGTTTTAAATCACTTTTTCATCCTCTTTTTGATTCCAAAACCCTAGGTACGAGTTTTCTCTCCCTCTACACACCTTCTCTCCTAGGTTTGATCTACTTAGAGTGTATTTCTACCCTAGATCCTTTATTAAAAATGTAGAGTGAATCGAGGGCTTCTGTTTAATCTGAACAATCTTGGATTTGGAGCACTTTGGATTTCGGGTCATCATCTCCGTCTTCTTCATTCGGGTTAATTTCTTTGAGGTAGGGATTTCCTACTCCATCTTATAGGTTTTAATCCTAAGTTTTGGTACTTCTGATATGTTGGGGTCATTTGGTAATATTGAGAAAAGCTAGGGTTTGTTTTATAATTTAAAAAGCCCTAATTGTTGTAATAAAATTAATTCGTATAATTAATTTTGGGAAATGTATGGAAATTGGTTTAATTCATAATATTGGGAAGTTATGAGATTAAATGATGTAGTTGGATAATTTAACCACTCATCTTTGAAATTGAGATTATATGTGTTGACACATTTATTTCCTGCTTAGAAATAACTGTTTTGGGCTATCAGTGGAGGATAGTCATGATTGTTGTAGACATTGCATGTGGATTAGGGAAAACTGAAACTAATCAATTGATTAGGTTGTTGAGTATAAAGGATGGAATAATACATTAAATTTATGTATTGATTGATTGTGTATATGACTATGTGTTTATATGCATCACACGTGTATGGGAGGAGATAGGGGATGTACTCCATGGTTTAGGGAAGATAGGGGATGTACCTCTAAACCGGTTAATGTTAAGGGAAGATAGGGGATGGACCCAGGGTCGCAGCTCATATGCTCGCCCATTACAGTTATGATACAGCTCTTATGCTTATCTACTGGAGTATTTGCTGTTGATTCGATACATCACTAAAATGTGTATCAATTGGGAAGTATGGAAGTGAATTTTGATTGAAGTTGATACAACACCAACATGTGTATCCATTATGATATAAGAAAGGTTTAACTTGATTTGTTATCCCTGTTGAATTTGGAAATATTGTTAATAAGAGATGAAACCTCTGTTGAGTTATTTGGCTAGGTTCTGAGCCATAGTTGTATAAAAGGAAAGTGAAACGTGTCATAGACATTAGTGTCATGAAATTGTATAATGATGTAATTAACTATCTTGTGTTAACCATCTATCGAATGCTACTGCTTTAGTTAATTATTATATGTGGTTTAGTATATTTCTACTGGGCTGTGGCTCACCCTATACGGGAACATCATTTTCAGGTCCAGGTGATTCATTACCTCCAAGGACTTAGCTTGAGAGGATTTGGACTCGAAGACTTGTCTTTAGTTTATTTGTTTTTATTTGAGATTTCATGTAAACATTCAAGCCAAGGGCTTAAGTTGTAATTGAGTTAGTACTCAATCTTTTGTGTCCAAGTGTTGGCTTGGAAAGATGTAAGCCTTTAGGGCATTTACTTTTAATGTCTTTCAATAAAAGTACTCTGATGGATAATTTAATGATTTGTTTAGATTTATTAATGCATGTTAATATTATATATTATGGGTTTATTTTCAGGGCGTTACAACTTGCTAGCTGCTTCAGTACAACTTCCTCCTCTAAGAGTTTGTCCTTCTGCTTCTCAACTTCTTTGTCTTTCCCGGACGCCTCCGGCTGGTCCAAATGTGGGGGCTTGAAGTACCGCCCACTCTGGGTCTTATGATCGACCTCCTTGGTGTACCAAGTTTTGTCTGGTTGATTCTGTCCCCAGTCTTCATCAGTATGGGCCAGACGCAAATCATCGTCTTCCCACCACATGCCCTCAGCAACTGGTAAACAACTGTCCGGCTCCACTGTAGTCATTCTCATGCTCACAGCACATTCTGTCCGCGCAAGACCCTTGGTTTTCTAGTCCTGTCATCATTCTCAATTCTCTCTTGTTCAAACCGCTTCAATGCAGCTTCTTGTTCTGTGTCTGTTGTACAAATGCTACCCGATTCCCGAGCAAAATTCTTCGTACCGGTGCTCTCCGGTAACTCTTCCTTGTTCTCGACCATTCCGACCGCTACAGATGTTCCTATTTCTGACTATCCCTATTTCAACTGAGATCCCTCATCAATATATGGCTCATCACTAAGCCACCCCGTACTATCTGCTGCTTCATTCAGGTCAAACTAGTTGATGCTCACATCCCCTGGATCCTACTCATCGAAAAATTGCAGACTAGCAATATCCTCCTCAAGTTCTGCTAAATCATCCAACCCCTGACTTGGTCCATCTTCTTGAACCACATTGACCTCTGCTCCAGTTGGCAATTCTACCATTGGCTTGGCCTGATCTGTTGGCACAATATAACCGCACGGGTCGTATGCTTCCTCAATTAAGCTTGTAGAGCCCTTGGGCCTTCCCTCTTCTGTCATGGCCACCACCATGGGTTCAGGTTGGGATATTGACATGCTCATCATGCATAATTTTGTGCATTCCAAAATGAACAACGCCGGCTTAGGTAGGTGGGAGGAAGTGATATATATGCTAGGGTCATACGGGACAGCCATTATTTGGATCAGGTTCACTTGCCTAGGTGGTGGAGGGGGTTGTTGATTATGCGGTGGGAGGGGGTTTGTGGTGACATTTGGTTTGTCAGGAGGTGCAATTACTTTGTTGTCAATGAGATCTTGAATCTCATGACGTAATCTGAAGCATTGATCAGTATCATGCCCATGCTGCTGATGGAAGGCACAATACTTGGCTGGGTTGTGTGAAAGGGGGAGAGGATTTGGCAGTGGACGGGGTTCTAGGGGCTTCAGATGCCCTTTTCTAATCAGGACCCTCAAGGCCGCAGACAAAGACATATAAAGAGGGGTGAAAGTCCTTTGGCCCCTGGGTGGGTATTTTGCTGCAAGTTGGGAGGTGGCTCCAGACGAGCCGGTGAAGGGTGTGGTTGTTTTTGGGATGGTGGTGACCATGCCCACATCAGAAGTTCTTGTGGATGCATTGCTACTTGTAGCTGCATTCGAACTGTGGGTAAACGCCCTCTTGGACTGCTCCTTCTCCTGGTCAATCAAACCTTGTTTCATAGCGTCTTCTATCTGTACCCTAATCTCATGAAGGTCAGCAAAGGTGAGGAGGGGTAAGACAATCATTTTTTGCATCAGCTTCGGTTACAGGTTGCGCACATCCATCCTTATCTGATCTTTTTCGAGTGGCCGAGTTGTCATCATGGAGGCCTTGGCCCTCCATCGAGTGACAAAGTCCGAAAAGCCTTCCTTTGGCTCCCACCGGGTCGCCTCGAGATCACGGGTCGTGACCTTGATTTGGGTGTTGTAGACATATTGGGCAATGAAGGCCTCGGCCATCTCTTCCCAACTTCTTTTCATTGAATCCTCTAGCTTGGAGTACCAGATGGCCGCAATACCCGACAGGGTACGACCAAAGAGGGAGAGTTTCTGGAGTCTTGTCAAGCCCATCGGGCGCAGAATATCCAAAAACAGCCTCAAATGAACCATAGGATCGCCCGAACCGTTGAAGCGATCTATGTGAGGCATTTTGAACCTATCCGGCAATGTCACCGCCGAATCTGTGTAGCCATCCTCTATGTCCGGGATTGAGTTGACTCCTTGAGCTCGTTTGAACAGCTTTTCGAGCTTGCTTACTTTCAAAGCTGTAGGATCGACCTCAAATTAAAACGGTGTATCCGTTGGGTAGGCCGGTGCTTTTGAAGTCTGTGGTAGGGCTGGTGGTGGAACTGGCCCTGTTGGAATGTCCGTATTCTCCTGGACGTTAGTTGTTTCCTCGAGTGTTGGAACCCTAGGTGGGGGTGGGGTGGATGCGAAGCAGATGCTCCGGCTTGTTGTGGTTGCTGTTGTTGTTGAAGCCTAGCAATTAGTTCGGCCTGTTGGGCTACAACCTCTGTTTGACGAGCGGTAACCTCCGCTTGGTGAGCAGCATCCCACTGCATAGCCTCCATGGTCTGTTAGAGTTGACGCATCATTTCCTCCATACTGTCTGTGAAATACTAATTTGTCTGAACAGGTGTAGACCCTATTTCTGAGGTAGAACTAGAAAATTGAACCCTACTGCGCATAGGTGAAACAGATAGTGACTGTTGCACTGGTACTCTATGCTTGACTGCCCTCCGTCTTGTAACCGAGAGTAATTAAGCAAACACTTGTTATCCGTCAATAAGATCCTCAGATCTATAAAGCCTTCTACCTCTGATCCAGAGTGCTCGGGGGGTATTTGCCTCGTCAGAAACAATGATGAAAATACTACCTTGCAAAATAGAAAATAAAGCAAAACAAACAAAAATCAAAAAAATAGACAGCAACTCGGCTTAGATAAAGACAACACACAGTTGAACTCATAAGTTGGACATCTATACTCAAACATTGATTTCTACTCCCCAAACATTCTGCCTCAAATACTGATACCCTCAAATACTGATGTCCTCAGACTGATACCCAGACTTGCAACTGATACATGCATTCCTGTAAAGACACACCCTAATAGCACATAACAAGCAAGTGAGAGCCAAAACACCCCTATGGGGGGGGGGGGGTAGGGTTTCCCTGTCCTAGTTTCGTCAGGAACTAGGGTTTCCCTACGTACGCATGCGGTTTCAAACAACCTATATTCCGGTGAGCAACCTGTCCTAGTTTGGAATGGTCTCCATGGCTTCCGATATGCAACTAGGTCAATTGGTCAAAAAGGGTGCCTCGGCGGTGATCCCAATCCAAGGTTTGTGTTCCCATCGTGGCAGAGCCCGTAACCGATCAGCCTTATGGCACGCTGTAGACACCCCATTTTTGACTGACCTTAAGACTCAGATGTCATCGTTTGTGCACTCGATGATTGCGCATGTTTGTGCTCGTTTTGAGTTTCCGAAGATCTCGGTCGTGCGCCTTGTCTTTGAGCCTCTAAACCCTCTATGTTTTGGCCTGGTTTTTGGACCAGACCTTGGTGCCTTTTCCTGGAGGGAAAGAGAGGCCTGTTGGCCACTTTTTGTAGCTGTAGGCTACTTTTCCCTCTTGTAGGCCACTTGCAATGGCCGGTAGGCTAGTTTCCGGGCCTTTCGGCTGAGCGCCTTGTCTCGGGGCCTCTTGGATCCCTTTCTTTTGGTTTGTTTTTGGACCATACCTTGTTAACCCTTGCCTGGAGGGAGAGGAGGACCTGTCGGCCACTTTTGCCAGTTGTAGGCCACTTTTCCCTCCCGTAGGCCACTTGAAGTGGCCGGCAGGCTAGTGGAAGTGGCCGATGACCATTTTTTTATTTTTGTAGACATTTTTGGTGCCAGCTGTGCCAGCTGTTGGGCACAGAATGCATCCTGCATACACGTGTATGGAGGGATGGTAACAAGCTTCTAGCTTGTCAAACAAGCTTGAGGCTTGAAATTCTATAAAAGGGGAGGTGCCTCCCCCTTCTCAGGGGTTCAGATTTTTTTAGAGCAAAAAATCCTACTCTCTCTCTAGAATTCTCTCTCTATATATATATATATATTTGTGCTTAAAAGGGCTTGAAAGTGGAAATTCTTGGTGCATTTGCAAAGGGACTCTTGATCAAACACCTCTACCTCGAAGCTAAGGTGCTTGGAGATCTCATTTGAACTCTTAAAGACTGGTTTTGGCTCAGAAGTTGTTGATTTTAAAGTTGTGCTTCAAGGGTGAGTGTTTTCCCTTTTAAGGCTTTATTTTGATCATTAGTTTGGCATTCTTTGCATGCTATTTTAGGCCTAGATTTCAACTACAAAAACCTTTGTTTTTAAGTGTTAAAAATGGTAGTTTAAAGTGTTTTTGGAGTTAGGGGTGTTTCACCCTCTTTGGTGGCTTATTTGCTAAGCTTCTTGCCTTTCTTTAAAGCCTTTGAGATCACCTTGTTTTGGCCTTTTAACCACTGAATTCCAGAGAAATTTCAATGGTAGAAAACTTGTTTTGAGGTCCCAAATAGGAGGGGGTAGCCCCCCCCTCCTCTTGTCTTGATAGCATGTGTTGTTGGCCTATCAAATGAACATGTTTTTCTACTCTTTTGGGGCTCCATCTTAACATGTTTTTTGGTCTTATTTTCGCATGTTATAACTCTGTTTATGGCTGGTTCGGTCACCTCTTGCATGCTTTATATACTTGTAGTGTAATCCTACTTGCTAGCCTAAAATGCTTCATGTCTTAGTCTATAATTCTAGCATGTATTGGCTCCACTCCGGCATGTTTTTGGCCATTATTTAACATGGTTTAACTCTGATTTTGGTTGGTTGGGCCACCTCTTGTTTGGTTTTTTCATTTGTAGTGCAATTATGCTCATTAGCCTAGTGTACTTGGTGATTTGGCTTGTCATTCTAGCTTATTTTGGCTGCACTCCAGCATGTTTTAGGCATTGTTTTGACATGCTTTAGGACTATTTTGAGTGGTATTAGCCTCTTGGGGCTTGCTTTGTATAGCTATGGCATAGTTGGCTTCACTAGTCGTGTGCTTTGAGACCCCTAGCATGCCTTATTTGTGATGTTTGTGTGATATGGCATCATTTGGTACGTAATTTCAAAGCTTATATCTTTTCCATGCTTCCACTCGAATCACTCTTTAAGTGCTCTTGAGAGTTAAGCTTTGCGCCTCGCTTGCGAGCCATCATTTGAGCATGCATTTTCTTGCTTTTCATGCTATCATTTCAGCCCATTTTAGCCACTGTTTTGGCATGCATGAGGTCTGTTTGGGGCTAGATTAGTCCCTTGAGCATGGTGTTGCATGGTTCTAGTGTTATGCTCTTTTCTTACTTCAATGCTTTCGACACCGAGAATGTGTTGCATGCATCATTTTCATGCTTTGATGTCATTTAGCATCCTATTTCAGTGTTGGAATATGTGCCATTGCATTCCATCTTTTATTTGTTACATTACTGTTGAAAGTGGTCTTAAGCCCTTTGTTGGTTTGAGCGCGAAATTGAGGCGTTCATGCCTAATGGTTTTAGCCTTCTCTTGAGGGTTTCTACTAACAAATGGCATGATGCTTCTTTCATGCTCAAGAAGCTTGTGGCTTGGTCCATCTTTCCCATTAGAGGACTTCTCACTTTTGGACTTAACCGGTTAAAGGATTTATCGGTAATCTAAAACGAGTAAACAAAATGAATCAAAGTAAAACATGCCAAGATAACATGTTTGTGTTGCATTGCATGTGTTTGGATTGGACGTTAACCCAAACACAAGAAATGAGAGATGTTTCATACTTGAAGTGATGGAACGTGCCTCATTTCTTAGTCACCGACACCCTTGATCGTGCATGATAGGGTGGAGGTTCATCGAGTCCTACTTGTGCATTCATTAATGTGCACACACTTGGCTTCTCGGCCCTCATGCATTGCATGCTTGGTTGATGGCTCGAGAGTTAAGTACCACACTCCTTTGAGCTTGAGAAATGATAAGGAGGGTGGTTGTACACACATACCCTGCAAATACCTTGCTTTGCCCCTTTTGTACTCTGTTTGTAGCAAAATTGTAGTGGGCAGAAGCAAGTGGCCGACCAGCCAGTGGAAGTGGCCTACAGCCCCTTTAAGTGGCCGACAGTTCTCAAGCTCAAAAGTGGTCAAAAGTTGTTCTGGTTCTGGAGCAGAAACAACCTGGAGATTAGTTCGGTGTTCAGGAATCAAGGCGAATGCAAACAGAGGCAACCGGTGGCAAGGCGACGGATTTCCAGGAGAAAGTCGATCAAGCATGCATGCATCCCTCGCCCCGAGGCCTTTTAACTGTTTCGCTTAGTTGGTTAATTCGTTGGTTCTGTACTTAAATAATGTGCTTAGCTAATCGGTTTGTGTTGTAATAATTAGTTAACTAGAATAGTTAATTAGTTTGATTTCTAATAATTATCTTAGCTTAGTGTAGCTTAACTTATTTATTCGAACCCTCCGTCGAGAGGGCAAATGTTGTAATAAGTGTGTGTGTGTGTGTGAATGTCTTCCAACCCCACGTCTTTCTCCCTTTTATTTATCCGCTTTCAGCGGTTAGTTTAGGATCATTTTCAATTAGCATACCTTATGCTTGCATGCGTGCATCATTCATTTGTATTGCATGTACTGAGCTCGGCGCATCATACCAACTGCATTGTATTTCAATACCTATTTGAATACATGTATCAATTGTTGCATTCATATGTCAAGATTAGATAGCCAAGCCTATTTAGTCGCATTTTGCATGTGTTGCATTAGGCATTTTGTATAGTTAGGAGCAAGCATGGTTTTCTAACTAGGTTTATGTTTTGGCTCGGAGTACACTGTAAGTGTTTTCACTTTAGCATCCTTACCATGAAGACTATTTGCTTAATTGCTATAACTGCATGAATGCTTGTGGATAAAGGCTTCATTACTTGAATTAGAACAATTCATCAAAATGTGAGTTTTAAGCCCACTTGGAGTGGCAAATCATCATGTTTTAAGCCCACCTTGTTTGGTGGCAAATCCGCGTTTTAGCCTACTTGCAAGTAGCATCTTCAAACCATTTTCAAAAATACAAACATGAGATGTTTTGTTCCAAATCGAGCGATTTAGTCTATACTTGTATGTTGTACGCATCACATAGTAAGTTAGCTAATAATCAAACAAGAATACATGTGTTTTCAAAAATAACATATCATGATTAGTAGAGGTCGATCCTTTGATCGGGCGAGCGGGGGTGCTCATTTCATGACCTTCCCCCCTCATACCCAAGTTCCCGAGCCAAAGCAACTTTGGTGATGACGGACACGTGGCCTTAGGCACGAGTCAGGGTTTCCTAAATTTCCCAAAACAAAATATTTAGGTGGCGACTCTGAAATCTGGCAAAGCAGTCCATGTTTGGCGCTTTTTGATTATAATCGAATTTCCAAAACGATTTGCCGGATTTGGACTCTTTGGTGATTTATCAGTCTTGCATTGCACTTTGTGAGATTAGATTCAGAATCGTGACAGGAGTCCTAACTGTAGTAGCTAGAACCTAATTTGTGCCTTCTCCGAAAAGGGGGGCGCGCGGAGGGAGTTTGGACGGCTACACACTCTTTTCCAAGCAAGCCTCCGGCAAACCGTTCAGGAATAGCAGATAGCAAACACTATGACTTAGGTGCACCTATGCAAATGCCATGCAAAGAAACACATAAATGTAGATAAAACAACATATCATGAGTTCGAGCCAAGTTCTCTAATTCCCTAGCAGAGTTGCCAGAAACTGTAGACTCGACTTTCTTCGCGCGCCCCCTTTCAGAGAGGCGCGAATTGGTCTCCTACAGTTCAAACTCCTGTCACGGTTCTGAATCTAATCTCACAAAGTGCAATGTGAGACTAATAAACACCAAAGAGTCCAATCTAGCAATTCATTTTGGAAAATTGATTTTAGATCAAATAATGCCAAAACTGCACTGCTTTGCCAGATTACAGTGTTGCCACCTAAATATTTTATTTTGGGAAATTTAGAAAACCTTGACTCTTGCCAAAGGCCACGTATCCATCATCACCAAAGTTGCCTTCGCTCGGGAACTTGGGTACAAGAGGGGAAGGTCGTGAAATGAGCACCCTCGCTTGCCCGATCAAAGGATCGACCTCTACTAACATGATATGTTGTCTTATAAACCTCATGTGTTCTTATCCAGTTATTAGCTAACTTTACTATGTGATGCGCACAGCATACAAGTATAGACTCAATCACGAGAATTGGAACAAAACAACTCATGTTTGTTTTTGAAAATGGTTTGAAAGTGCTACTCCCAAGTTAGCTAAAGCACGGATTTGCCACCCTCAAGTGGGTTTAAAACATGATTTTGCCACTCCTCAAAGTGGGCTTAAAACTCACAATCATCGATTTGTTCCAATTCAGGCAACAAAGCCTTCACCCACAGGCATTCATGCAGTTAATCACTTATGCAAATAGTCTCATGGCAAGCATGCTATCACGGCAACACTCACACTCATACAAGTATGCTAAAGCATAAACACTTACAAGGTACTCCAAGCCAAAACAAAAAGCTAGTTAGAAATCACGTATGATCCTAGCTATGTTAAGATGCTTAGTGCAACACATGCAATAATGCAATTAAATAGGCTCGGCTATCTAAGATAGCATATGAATGCAACAATTGATACACGTATTCAACTAGGTATTAAAATATGATGCAGTTTGAATGATGCGCCAAGCCCGGTGCATGCAAGACAAATGAATGGATGCAAACATGCAAAGCATAAGGTATGCTAATCAAAATGTGCCCTAAACTAACCATCAAAAACGGTTAAATAAAAGGGAGAAAGAAGTGGGGTTGGAAGACATGCACACACACACGCACGCTTATTACAACATTGTGCCCTCTCGCAGGAGGGTCCGAAAGAATAAGCTAAGCTACTATAAGCTAAGCTAATTAACTAATCTAATTAAACTAATTAGACTAATTATTACAAAACAAATCAAATGAATAACTAGTAAACTACTGACTAATTATTACAAAACAACTAATTAACTATGCTAAGCTAATTAGCTACAAGCAAACTAGTTAACTAATCCAAGCTAATTAATTACAACACAATTGAATTTGCATAATTAGCTAATCTAAGCTAGTAAGAAGAATATTACAAAACTTGAATTGGATTAGCTACGCTAACTAAGTAAAGCAATGTAAAGTTGCTTCGCGTGCAAGGGGAACATGCATGCTCGGTTGGCATTCGCTCGGAAATCCATTGCTTTGCCGTCAATTGCCTCTGTTTTCACTCGCCTCTGTTTCTGAACATTGAACCAAACTCCACACTAGTTTTGCTCCAAAACAGGATCTTTTCTGCACAAGGATGGACTGGTGGCCGGTTGGCCACAAAAAGTGGCTGCCGGCCACCTCAACTGGCCGGCCGGCTAGTGAAAGTGGCCGGTCGGCTACCTCAAGTAGCTGGTTTGCCACCTGCTTCCTCAAATTTCTGGTTTTGCTACAACAGAGAACAACAGAGGCACACCAATGTATTTGCAAGAAAATGTATGCACTGCCACTCTCCTCATCATGTCTCAAGCTCAAAGGAGTGTGGCGCTCGGCTTTTAAGCCACCAACCAAGCATCTCAATGCATGATGGCCCAAAAATCAAGCTTGTACAAGCTTAGTGAATGCACAAACAATACACAAAGAGCCTCCCCCCCCCCATCAGGCATGATCAAGGGTGTTGGCAACCAAGAAATGTGATACATTTCATCATTTCAAGTATGAAACGTCTCGCATTTCTTGTGTTCGGATTAACGTCCGATCCAAACACATGCAATGCAACACAAATATGTTATCTTGGCATGCTTTACTTGGTTGATTCTTGTTTACAAATTTTAGATTACCGATTAATCTATTAACCGATTAAGTCCAATGTGAAAAGTCCACTAATTGGAAAGATGGTCTAACCCACTAGTGCCTTGAGCATGAAAGTGGTTTCATATTGTTGGTTAATAGAAATCCTCAAGAGAGGATTAAAACCATTAGGCATGTGAACCTCAATTCCACATTCAAGCCATCAAGGGGCTCAAGACTACTTTCAAAACGAATGAAAGATTAAAACAATGGAGTGTAATGACATATATTTCAGCACTAAAATCATATGCTAAGTGGCTCAAAATCATGCAAACAACTCATGTAATGCATATTTAAAGGCTTAACTCTTTAAGCTAATGGAAGGGGTTATACTGCAACCTTACAACACAAGCCTCAAAAGGCCAAATCAACTCAAAACAGATGTAAAGCATGCCAAAACAAAGGCTAAATCATGCTGAGATTGAAGCCTAAAAGGGAAGAAAATCATGCTCACAACTTGGCTCACAAGCAAGGCATAAAGCACCACTCTCAAAAGCATTTAAAGAGAGATATATGTGAGAGATTGACAAAGCAACATGTTTTGAAATCACATGCTAA
The DNA here is from genome assembly GCA_025200525.1 of Camellia lanceoleosa. NCBI lineage: Eukaryota > Viridiplantae > Streptophyta > Magnoliopsida > Ericales > Theaceae > Camellia > Camellia lanceoleosa. The sequence continues at coordinate 114,097,992 of CM045764.1, read as the reverse complement.
ATGATGCCATATCATGCAAATAACTCAAATGAAGCATGCTAAGAGCCTTAAAACACAAAGCTAGTAGGGCCATTTACACTATAGCTATACAAAGCAAAGCATATGTGACCAAGACCACTTGAAATAGAGTTAAAGCATGCTAAATCAAAGCCAAAAACATGCTGGGGTCAAGCTAACATAAGCTAGAACGATACACTAAAACAACAAGCACACTAGGCTAGTAAGCAAGATTGCACTACAAGGGTAAGAAGCAAACAAGAGGTGCTTTGACCAGCCAAAAACAGAGTTATAACATGTTAAAATGTGGCCAAAAACATGCTTGAACTAAGCTAACATAAGCCGTAAAAGGATGCTACTTTGTAGTGCTAACAAGGCATGGCATAGAGAGACAAGGAGGGGAGGCCACCCCCTCCCATTTTGGACCTCAAAACAAACTTTCTACCACTAAAATTCCCCTGGATTTCAGTGGTTAAAAGGCCAAAAATAGATTGTGTCAAAAGCTTTAAAGGATGGCACAAAGCTTAGCAAATAGGCAATAAAAGAGGGTGGACCACCCCTAACTCCAAGAAAGACTCAAACCAACATTTTTAACACTTAAAAATAGAGGTTTTTGTAGCTGACAACTAGGCCAAAAACAACATGCAAAGGTGGCCAAGCCCTTAAGCAAAACAAAGCTTGAAAGGGGTAAAGCCTTACCCTTGAAGCACAGCAGCAAGCAACACAACTTCTGAGCCAAAAAAACAGCTTTAGGAGGTCCAAACAAGCCTTAAGGAATCTCAGCTCCAAGGTCAAGATGTTTGGCTAAGGGGGTTGTATGCAAATATGTGAAGAACACTCACTTTCAAGCACAATATGGCACAATATGTATATATATAGAGGAATCCAGAGTGAGAGTGAAATTTTTGCTTCTAAAATTTCAGAACCCCTCTAAAGGGGAGAGGATGAGGGACCTTCCCTTATATAGAAGAAGCAAGCAAAAAGCTTGCTTCATCCCTCCATACACATGTATGGAGATGAGCCTCAGTGGCCAACAGCTGGCTCAAAAGATTTGAAAATATCTGAAAAGGGAGAAAATTGGCCGTCAGCCACTTCAGGTGGCCGGCCAGCCACCTCCCCTAGCCGACCGACCACTTCAAGTGGCTGGCAAGGAAGAAAAGTGGTGGGCAAGTGCCAAAAGTGGCCGGCAAGGCACTTCTCCTCTCCAGGCAAGAGGCACCAAGGTTTGGCCCAAAAACAAGGCCAAAACACAGAGGGTTAAGAGGCTCAAAGATAAGGCACTCAGCCGAGAACTTCGGACACTCAAAACGAGCGCAAACATGCACAATCATCGTGCGTACAAACGATGATGTCTGAGTCTTAAGGTCGGTCAAAACTGGAGTGTCTACACCTTGTCTCGGGGTCTCTCCTAAGCAAGCATGGCATCCGCATGGTTTTTGAATATGATAAGGTCATGTTGACCAAAAGTGAAGTTTATGTGGGAAAAGGATATATGTCAGGTGGTATGTTCAAACTCAATGTAATGACTATTATCTCGAAAGTTAATCAGAAAGTTTCCTCTTCTACTTATATGCTTGAGTCCCCTGAATTGTGGCATGGTAGACTAGGTCATGTGAATTTTGATTTTTTGTATAGATTAATTATGTTAGATAATACCATCTTTCAAGATCAATCCAAATCACAAGTGTGAAACTTGTGTAGAAGAAAAATTGACTAGGACTTCATTTCATCCTATTGAAAGAAGTATGGAGCCTTTAGATTTAGTGCATTGTGATGTATGTGACTTGATATCACACCCCAAACCCGCCCCTAAAAGTTTTGGGCATGACTTATTCAAAAACGGACACTTAACCTGATATACGTAATATATGGGGCCTGAACGGAAGCATTAATAATATAAAATAACATAAAACATCATCCATTGAGCTACCACAAACATTGCATTAGGTAGATAATATACAGGAGACATACACCCGAGCTTTAATTATAGTTATTCATATTCTTACACAAGTATTACAGAAGAAGGGGTTATATACATTCATTCATAGGTAAATAACCAAAGTATGAGCCAAAACTTAGTAAGACTTTGCAAAATGCACGGGTGTAACAAGCTCGTGGGGGCACCTCGCTACAGTTCGGACTCGATTTGTGTCACGGTTCTCAATCTGAACCAAAGAGTCCAAATCTGGCAAATCATTTTGAGAAAACAGATTTTGAAAGAAGTGTCAAACATGAACTGCTTCGCCAGATACAGAGTCGCCACCTAAATATTTTTTTATGGGGGAATTTAGGAAACCCTGACTCGGTGCCAAAGGCCACATGTCCGTCATCACCAAAGTTGCCTCGGCCCGGGAGCTTGGGTACGATTGGGGAAGGTCAGCTATGAGCACCCCCTCTCGCCCGATCCGAAGATCGGCCTCTACTAACCGTAATATCTTGTTTTGAAAACATTACATGCCCTTATTCTGGTTATTAGCCTAGAATTACTATGTTATGCGCGCAACAAACAAGTATTGACCGAATCGCCTAAATTGGAACAAAACATTTCATGTTTGTTTTGAAAATGGTTTGCTACTCGCAAGTAGGCTAAAATGCAGGTTTTGCCATCCTGGAGTGGGCTTAAAACTCATAGTTTCAATGCATTATTCCAATTTAGGTAATTCAACCTCCATCCACAAGCACTCAAGCAGTTATATCACATAAGCAGCTAGCTTCATGGTAATCATGCTGTTATGGCAACACTCACACGCATGCGGTATGCTAAAGTATAAAGGGCTTACCTAGTACTCCGTGCCAAAACAGAAACTAGTTAGTAATCATGCATGATCCTAGTCCATGTTTAAATGCCTAATGCAACACATACAGAATGTCACTAGAGTAGGCTCGGCTAGTCTAAGGTTGACATGTGAAAATGCACAGATAGCGTGTATTCAAGTTGAATTTGAAATACTTATGCAGTTAACATGATGTGCCAAGCCCGGTGCATGCAATACTGATGAATGATGCACGCATGCGTAGCATAAGGTGTGCTAAAGTAAATATGCCCTAATACTAACCATCAAAGAAGGTAAGTAAAAGGGAGAAAGAAGTGGGGGTTGGAAAACATGCACACACGCACCCACACTTATTACAAATACACCCTCACTCGGAGGGACCAAAAGAATAATACAATTTAACTAACTGACAAGCTAATTAAATATTACAGACCATTAAATTAATTAAGCAAATTAATTAATCTAAGAAAGCAGTAAACAACAGCCTCAGCAGAGGGCTCAATGCATGCGCGCTCGGTTTCGCCCGGAAATCCACTGCCATGCTCAAGATGCCTCTGTTTTCCTTGCTCTACTCCCCTGATGACTGCCAAAGTCTCAAGGTTTACTCTCTGGATACTAGGGAACACCACCAGCTGAAGGAGAACACCACCGGCCATATAGAATGGTCACCGGCCACAAATTTGATCCATCGGCCAACAATGATGGCCTGTCGGCAATGAAGATAGTCGGCCAGCCAAATCTTCCTGTAGAATCTGTGTTTGACAGCAGCAGAGGGCAAGACTTGGCATGGCAATGCATTTCAAGCAATGTATGCACCAATCACATCCCTTATCATGTTTATGACTCAAAGGGACATGGGCCTCGATTCTCGGACCACCAATCACGCATTTCCATACATGATGGCCCAAAGAATCAAGTGTGCATTTTAATATGGAATGCAATGCACATAATCAAACAATGGGGCTTAACCTCTATCACAAGCAATTCAAGAGGCCAAGCATGCAGGCCAACGCAATGCAATCTAAGCATGCGAACTAGTATGCAACATGGACAATGCAAGCAAGCAAGGCATGTTAGGCACACATCCTAAGTAAAGAAGCATGAAAGGCATGAAGCGATGCAATCTACAAGTAGGCAAGATGTAATGTGGGTGTTCAAGTATGCAAGCCAACATGTGACTTCATTCAATCATGCAAGTCCAACCATGCAACAACTCACCGATATGCTACAGCATACAAGGAGTGCATGCAACAACATGCAAAGGAGGGACTTACACTAATTGGACAACTCTATACTAAGCCCAAAGCAGTGGCCAAGATGCTAGGGAGTGAGGGCTAATTGATATACAAACATGCATGAAAACATGGACCAACACTCAAGCATAAAGTACAACTTCTAAGCACACCTAAGAAGATGCAAACATGGACAACTAGCATGCAATGAAAAGCTCTGAAATCATGTTGAATATGATGCCAAATCAAATGAACAAGACAAGCATAGCATGTAACCAAGGTCCAAAACTTAAAGCAAGCCAAAGGGGGTTAAACCAAGGCCAAGTCAACTAAGCCTCACAAGGCCAAGGGGACTTAAAATAGGTCTAATGCAGACCTAAACAAAGCTAAGGATGTACTTAGATGGCGTCTAAGTGGTCTAAAAATGCAAGCATACTCCAAGGCCTAAACAAAAGGCATAAGGCAACAACCTCTAAACACATTAAAGGGGGATCAAATGCGAACATATAGGAACATCATGAGGTCTGAAATAACATGGCAAGTGGTTCCAAACCACTGAAACAAAGCAAGGATGGCATGCTAGAAGGGCCAAAGCTTAAGGCATACAAGAGGGATTACATGGTAGCTATACAAAGCGGGGCATGAATGACTCAAATGACTTAAAATAGTCCCTTAGCGCATCAAAACATGCATGTAAGCTTCTCAAAGCTTGGCCAAAACACAAAAGCATGGTAGTCTAAATGCTATGCATGTATTGAGGCAAATCATGGCATTACGAGGTATGTATGCTAAACAAGTATGGTGTACCAAAACCAACTAAAAACAGAGGCATATCATGACATAATAAGCATCAAAGTCAGCTAAGGCATGGCCAACACACACTTAAACATGGTGCTCTCTCAAGAGGCAAAAATGGTCCTTTTTAAGGACAACCTAGGACCTCAAGGCACCATCCTCACCTCTGAAATCCCTCAAGATTTCAGTGGTGAGGAGGCCCAAACTCAATGGTCCCGGAGCTCACTCAAAATGGCACAAAATGGAGCCTTGCAAGCCTTAAGAGGGGTCAAACAACCCCAAACCATAAAGCAACCTTAACCAACTATTTAGAGCACTAAAAAACAAAACTTTTATATGTTATACACAAAGCTCAAACACAGCTGCAAGGTAGGTAAAAAGAGTGTGCAAAAATGGGAAATAAAGGGACAAGCTTCTTACCCTTGAAGACCCTCTTCACCAATGGAGCTCCAGCAGCTTCTTTAGGTTGAAATCAGTCTAAAACCTCCAAAACAACCCTCAAGGGCCTCAGCTCCAAGGGATGGTGTGATGGTGGGTGTTTGTGAGCAAAAGTAAGACAAAACACACACAAGAGAGAGATATAGAGGTAGGATATGAACAAACCCTAACCCTAAAACTCAAACCCTAAAAAACGCTATCTAAAAAATGTCTAACCCCTCAAAATGGGAGAGAAGGCTCCTCTTTATAGAGCTTTTAGTCTTGTAAGCTTACAAAACAAGCTTCTAAAGAGAGAGATCCCTCCATACACGTGTATGGAGGGGAGCCAAGTGCATGTCTGCTGCACCAAAATATCTGCAAAAGCAGATGCACAGTAGTCGGCCGGCCAAAGATGCAATTGACCAAAAAAAGATAGCTGGCCGGCTATCTATAGTGCCGGCCGGCCAAACATTTGGCCGATGGCAACAAAACACAGCCGGTGGCCTCAAGCCATGGCCGGTGGAGTGTGGGGATGGCCCACAAGCCATTCCCTGCCCCTCCTAGGCAAAGCACAAGTGTTTGGTGCAAAACCAGACATGAAACAGTCGAGTTGAGAGATCCTGAGGCAAGGCGCATAGCCGAGACCTCCGGGAGCTCAAGAGGAACATGAACATGGGTAATCACCGAGTGTTCAAGCGGTGACGTCCAAGTCTTGAAGACGGTCAAAAATGGGGTGTCTACAACGGGTTTCATCTTAAGTGCCTGGACACACTGAGGTTGACAAGAGAGGGACAAGTCTTAAGGGTTAGGACTGGCTTCCCGGTTGATTACCTACAGAAATAGACAAAATACAGAGTGAGTAAAACTCAGTGAATAATAGTACATAAATAATGTAATGGTTAACTTAAACAACAAAGTATATCACTGTAGAGGCATATGATGAATTATATTCTGTAAAACGGCCATGGGCCCAATTTCCTTAACAGAGTGGCTTTAAGCCCAGTAATATACAGAACGGCCATAGGCCTAACAGATCTGAAGCGGCCATAGGCCCGAATTATCGTAAGCGACCATCGGCCCGTAAATAATGTAAGCGACTTATCAACCCGGAAATATGAGCGACTTATCGGCCCGAAATATGAGCGACTTATCAGCCTAGAAATAACAGAACGGCCATCGGCCCAGATCACATATGTATGGATTCAAGAGGTGGCTTGTACGGATTCTATAGGTTACTCGCATTGCAACACTTAGTTCCGTACAACACTTTGTTCCATACCAGAAATAATAGGTCTTATCATGTCATAGCATAGACGGAACAAACAACAAAACAGAATAACCTCAGATATCATCAGAACAGACTAGTTTTAGAGTTATACAGAGGCACATAGATTCTTCCAATCATTCATATGAGTTAATGTAGTTAGTTTACATTTAACAGAATACTAATGATAATTATTAGCAATAAGGATAGCGTATCCCACAGATTATACACGTGCCATCACAATATTATTTGTAGGGACAAAACAATTTACCTCAGAACAGTCTTGATTCATCATTGACAAAACAGAATGATTCAGGATACACAAGCATCATTATTCCACTTGATCATTATGAATCATTAAGGTTAATTTACGGATAACAGAACATTAATAAAATGTCTTTTAACGGTAAGCAAAATGCACTACTATAGTATTATCCAATTATGCTAATCCTCTTTAGCAGATATCTATGTCACAAGACATATATTGAACCAAACAGATTATAGGAGTTCCTGACAGAACATTCGGGGTATTACGTTCCCATTCAAATGCAAAATCATAGGTAATTTATAGGTTATTGCACATTAGCGATAACCGTTAACCGTGGTTGGAATGCAGAATAATTTCAGAGTCGTATCAATGTATGCCAAATGTTTCAATGTTTATACCAATTCCCAATCAACATACACGTTAACATAGTTGCCCATGGAGAACAGAATGTTAATAAAAATAATTATTAATAGTACTAGATGTACATTGATAGTACTATTACTCACAATGATCGGCTCCCGGTAGTAATGGGATGATGTCCTCGTCTCGACCTACAAGTACATTGCACAACACATAATATGAGATTATATCCGATCCTTTACTTATTCTCTTTGATCATTCAATCAATTAGCCATGGTGGTACCAAGCTCATTATTCTTTAATAAGTTATAATCCATGTCTCAGAAAATAGGAGAAATCGATGGGAAATGGTTTAGGTGAAGAAATGGTACAAAACTGGTTGACAGAAAGTGAACAGTCGTCACTAATTTGGGCATAACTATTTCTGTATTTATAATTTTGGCGTGCGACTACCACCATTGGAAACTAGACTTCTCGGGCTTGATTTTAGGCTCAAGAATCACTCAAAACGGAGTCCGGATGCAAAAGATATGCTTGTTCAAAGTTGGTTGGACAGAGCTGTCTCCGCACGTGCGGGGGAACAGTGCCGCACGTGCGGCCCTGGACAGTTTGCAATCCGAAAATGGCTGAAAAATTAGGACTTCGCATTTTCAAAATCAAACCTCAATTCCATGTAAATCAAAGCCCAAAACCCTTTAATACATAACAAATTTCATATTATTAATCTCCATCAAACATCATAACCTCAAACTATTACTCAATTTCCAAGCACAAAGACACAAGAATATAATATAGCCATAGTTGGGGTTCAAAGCTCACATCTTCTATATCAATCCTTGATTTCATGTATTTGATGCTTTAAACATAAGGATTCAAGATAGGTGATCATACCTTAGTTCAATCTTTGACTTCCTTTTAATTCTCCTCCATTTCCTCAAGCCTCCATGGTAGTTCTCCCTTCTCTTTCTACAATTCCCTTCAAACCCCCATGATTGTTAAGCTTTTCTTGGTCTCTCCTCTCTTTTCTCCCCCACGGTTCTCTTCTCTCTCTTTTAGATATTTTGGCTCCCAAAAGATGAGACCAATCACTCACAAACATATCTATATATCTAAATAAACACACACACATGGCTTAACACAATAGGGAGAGCCAAACGTGGCCTTACAAATCGCGCAAAATCAAATTTCAATTAAAGTTCCTAGGTGACTCTAAAAATTGCGCTGATCATAAATATATCCCCTGTTCTGGTTTCTGAAGTCTCTAGGGTCTTCAATTTACAGTACAAAGTTAACCACCCAAATATGCATTCAAATTAAATTTCCAATTAGTTTTCCCAAATAGCTTTAAAAATTCCCATTAATATATCCAAGTCCTCAATTGTGATTTCTGAACCCGTAAAGGTCGGTAATTTAAATTTTAAAGCCGTAGCTTAACAGTTAATTCCTCAATTTGAACACATATCATTAAATTAAAATGAATTAACCCATAAGGCCGTAGAGGTAATCTCTAATACGGATTTTGGGGTCGTTACACTTGAAAGTCATACAATCACACGGTGACAACGAGTATTTTATCACATTTGTTGATGATTGCACTAAATATTATTTTGTGTATTTGCTTAAAAGTAAAGATGAGACGATTGATAAATTTATTCTTTTTAAGAATGAAGTTGAGAATCAACTAAGTGGGAAGATTAAAGCTTTGAGAAGGGATTATGGTGAAGAATATGAATCGTTATTATTGAGATTTGTGCTCAATCTGGAATTATCTACCAAACTACAGTGTCTTATTCCCCTTAGTCAAATGGTGTTGCTGAGAGGAAAAGTAGGACGTTAAAAGAAATGATGAGGAAAAGTAGGACGTTAAAAGAAATGATGAATGCAATGTTGATTAGTTCTAGGTTCCACAGAAACTTGTGGAGGGAAGCAATTCTCTCTATGAATTATATTCTAAATAGAATACCTTAGAAGAAAGTGGACAAGACTCCGTATGAATTGTGGAAAGGCCGCAAGCCTTCTTATAATTTCCTACGAATGTGGGGGTGTCTTGCAAATGTGGTGGTGCCTACACCCAAGCGGGTTAGGATAGGCCCGAAAATCATGGATTGTATATTCATCAATTATGCACAGAATAGTAGTTCATATAGGTTTCTTGTGCACAAATCTGATATTTCAGATATACACAAGAATGCCATTATGGAGTCAAAGAATGCATTTTTCTTTGAGGACTTGTTTCCTTGCAAAACCTAGTGAGAGGATCAAAGTTTCGAAAAAGAACTTGAAGATGATACTAGTGATAGTGATCAAGATGAGAAGGTAGATGAGCCAAGAATGAGTAGCAGAGCTAGGACCTCCAAGTCTGAAGGTTTGAACTTCTTAACTTATATGTTAGAAGAAGAGCCTCGAACTTTCTATGAAATTGTGACTTCACCTGAAAGTCCCTTATGGAAAGAAGCTATTAAAAATGAAATGAACTCCATCTTACAAAACCACACTTAGGAGTTGGTTGATTTATCCCTAGGCAGTAAGGTTTTAGGGAGTAAGTGGATCTTAAGAGGAAAAATGAAAGTTGATGGGTCAATTGACAAGTATAAAGTTAGGATAGTTATCAAAGGATACAGATAGTGAGAAGACTTGAATTATTTTAATACGTATTGAATTGTGACAAAGGTAATATCCATTCACACAGTGATTGCGATAGCAACTTTGCGTGGTCTGGAAATACATCAAATGGATATAAAAATAGCTTAAATGGAGATTTAGATGAAGAAATCTACATGGAGCAACCTAAGGGGTTTTCAGCTTTAGGATAAGGTAAAAAAGTCTGTAAGTTTGTCAAATCATTGTATGGTTTGAAGTAAACCCCTAAGCAATGGCATGAGAAGTTTGACAACACTACGTTGTCAAATGGATTTAGAATCAATGAGTGTGACAAATATGTATATGTCAAAGATACTGACAAAGGTTATGTCATTTTGTGTCTATACGTTGATGACATATTCATTGTTGATAGTAATGATGAGATGATTAAAACTACTAAGAAGTTGTTAAACTCTAAGTTTGACATGAAAGGTATGAGCCTTGCAGATGTGATTCTAGGTATTTAGATTACCAAAACATCTGGTGGTATTGTAGTTTCTAAATCTCATTATGTTGAGAAGATACTTGAGAAATTTGGTAAATCATATACGAGTGTGTTAAGGACACCAGTAGACTTGTATCTACATTTGACCAAGAATAATGGTGAGAGTGTCTCTCAATTAGAATATTCTAGGGTCATTGGGAGTTTGATGTATCTGATGAGTTATACGAGGCCGGATATAGCCTACTCAGTTAACAGGCTTAGTAGATACATGAGTAATTCTAATGTTACTCATTGGAATAGCATTATGCAGGTGTTGGGTTATCTACGCTACACCCGGGATTATAAGCATTATACCAGTTACCCAGCGGTACTAGAAGGCTATAGTGCCGCGAATTGGATGTTTAATAGACTCCAAATCCACTAGTGGTTATATATTTACCTTTGGAGGGGTAGTCATGTCTTAGAAATCTTCCAAACAAACATGTATATTGAGATCAATGATGGAATCTGAGTTTATTACTTTGGATAAAGAAACAGAAGAAGCTGAATGGCTACGCCAATTTGTTAAAGATATTCCATGTTGGCCAAAACTTATGCCCGCTATCTGTATTCATTGTGATAACCAATCGCAATTGGATGGGCACAGAGTAATATGTATATGGCCGAAACATATCTGTCGTAGACATAATTTCATATGACAACTACTCTCTAATGGAATTGTCCCTCTAGACTATGTAAAGTCTAAAGACAACATTGCGGATTCGCTAACCAAAGGGTTAACTCAAGAGTTAGTAGAAACATCGTCAAGAGGAATGGGGTTAAAGACTTTAGCAAATGTTACCACAATGAAAAACCCAACCTAGTTGACTGAAGATCCTAAGATCTAGGTTCAACCTAATTGCGTGTAACGGGTGAGTCACTGAAAAGGTAAATCCTCTTACCCATTCCTTTATACAGTGATACCTTGTGGAGTGGAAGGATAAGCTCATATTTTTAATGATCTAATTGAAGTGAATAGTCAATCGTGGTATAGTGAAATACCTTATGTAGGTCACCTACATGAGTGCAAAGTGGGGCCGTTTTTTTAAGAATTGACAATGCCGAATTCTTTAAAAACACTTACTGAACCAAACTAGTGTTCCAGGGCCAAATCGGACACACCACTGAGAACAAGAACAATGGTTGAAGTAACTCCTGTGTGAGGTCTATTGTCAAGGTTTACATAAATAGTAGAACAATTCAAGATATCACGTTCACTGGTTAGTTAGTAAATCTGGTAGGCTTTCATTATGAAAGGTTTAAGGCCAACAACTCTCTTTTCTGATGCAGGGTTATTCTATGTGCTCTCTCATTGAGTTTTTATTGTTAAACTTTGTGCTTTTTTTTATTCGGTCAATTTTTATTCATGTGGGGCATTGTTGAAAAAATAGTTTTATGGTGACTTTAATGTGAAATTAAAGTGGGTCCCAACCATCAATTAAGGTAGGATCCAGTGAGTCTAGATTCCTTGTAATATTGTAATAAGATCTTTACACCACAAAAAGAATGACCAAAAACCATTAAGAATTGAATAAGAAACTATCTCATAAATTTGGCCTCATGAATGAGTTATTGTGAATGGTGTGTAAACTACCTATCCTACATTGATTGTAGAGGAAAGTATTGATTGGTATTTAAATCCCAAGTTTTTGGTAAGGGTGTGAATCCTTTGGGGCATCCAAATTTTCTGAACGAAGAGAGTTATGAATGCTTCAAGGACGGACTTGGGCCAAGACTATGGTCCAAGTTGATTATGCAAAAAGTGCCATACGCGCGTGCGCGCCACCTGCCCTACCGGACTAGGCCGGGTCGAGCTGTGTCTGTAGGTCGCAAATCTTGGGTCTTGGGCTTGGGCTTGAGACTTGAGACTTGCGACTTGCTAGAATGGAAAAGGTTTGGGTGGCCCACTAACCTAATCTTTTGGGGCTAGGTTAGATTGGCTATTGATATAGATATACACACATGTGTATATTATGTGTAACCTCTACACATAAGATGGTGATTTACACCATCAGTTTTGCTGTATTTGTTTTATCAGTTTTTCTAAAATGAATTATGCATTTGTTGCTGGCCTTCATAGGTGGAAAGGGTCCTCCACTCTCTCCCTTGTGTATAAATAGAGACCTCTCTCTTTGGTTTTGTTACACAAAAATTTTTGCTCTCGAATTATATAGTCAGTCTGCATATATTATTCTTCATGTGTGAGAGAGTGCTGCCATTGTTAGTTCGCCGAAACTATATGTGAGAACCCGAATATACAAATCAAATAAATAATTAAGTAATAATTATTTTACAATCTCAAATATTTTGCTTGTGAATCTTTTAGTTCAAACTAAATATTATTGGAGGATCTTTTAATTGATTTTAAAACCTAAAATAAATTTATGGTGAAAGTCTCTAATTTAGAGGTATAATTTACTATTAAAATAAATAATAGTAATAATGTTAAATAATAATAATAACAATAATAAAAAAAATAAAAGAAAAGAAAAGAAAAGAAAAGAAAAGAAAAAAGTTAAGGGAGTCAGATTATTTGAAGCGTGTGGGTAACCCTAAACTCTCATTATATTGAATGAGCAGCCGTGAAGTGAAGGGAGAAGAGGAGATAGGCGCAGCTTTTGGGTGAAAATTAAAGAACTAGTTTGGTGCTTGAATAACCCGAATATACCAATCAAATAAATAATTAAGTAATAATTATTTTACAATCTCAAATATTTTGCTTGTGAATCTTTTAGTGCAAACTAAATATTATTGGAGGATCTTTTAATTGATTTTAAAACCTAAAATAAATTTATGATGAAAGTTTTTAATTTAGAGGTAAGATTTATTATTTAAAATAAAACAAAATAAATGGAGAAGAGGGTGTGACTTGAACTCTAGACCACAATTTGATAAATAATGGTCTTACTATCTGAGTTGCTTACGACATATTTAAACATTTTGTCTATTATTTATTTATTTGACCTACACATGCTTTAGGTGTACCCAACCACTAGTATTAAATAAAATATACATAAAACCCTACCTTCTTATTTGTTCTTCACAATAGCGACCTACACATGCTTTAGGTGTACCCAACCACTAGTATTAAATAAAATATACATAAAACCCTACCTTCTTATTTGTTCTTCATAGCAGCCGTGAGAGAGAGAGAGAGAGAGAGAGAGAGAGAGAGAGAGAGAGAGAGAGATTTGAGAGAAACTTTTGGCAACATTGGTGTTCAACAACTCTAAGGTATTGTTTTATTTTATTATATCTATATATTGTGATGGTTCATATGTATAATCTGCTTGTTGTTGGGAAGGAATACGAGAAACGGGTGTGTTGTTTGGGTGCTAAGTCAGTGATTGGTGATGAGAAATAATGGGTGTAGTTCTTAATCCAAAAAGCAAAATTTTGTACAGAATCACAAACTTTAAAAATCAAGAAATTATATCAAATGGATGAATTTTGAACTAAAATTTTTACAGTAGATTAATTACATATTAAATTGCATATCTGAATTTTCTCATAATTTTTGGGAGTCAAAATCTATATTAATTGCTGCGTTCAAATCTGTCCATAAAACTGGTTTAAAATAGTAACTTCAGAAGTGTTGTTCTCTTTGGGTATAAATCTGAAAATTATCAAATCAGTGTCATTAAAACCGGTTACGAGTCCTTGCATTGATTGCTCGTGTATTCTAAGAGAACCACTAATTTCTTTAAAGTGCTGCAGAAAACAACCTGTTTGGGTGTAATTAATTGTAAATAATTATTTTGATAAGCAAATCAAGTAAAGCCAATTGGGTTTGAAATTTCAGATATATTAGTTGATATCTGGAGGGTTTTGGAATTTTTCAAACAACATGGGGTGGGTTTTGTAATTTTCAAACTTAGCAAATAGATTGGGAAAACTTGTTTAAAACTCTGTTTTATCTTAAAGTTATTTTTAATTAAGTTTTGATCTGAACCCATGTCTTGGGTAATTTTAGACCTTGAATGTAACGCCCTCAAAACAAAACCCATCATATATAAGATTAACATGCATTAATAATAGAGAACGACACATTCTATTATCCATCAGAGTATTACTAAATAAAGCATTACATGTAACATCAAACTAAATGCCCTACGGGCTTACATCTTGCCAAGCCAACACTTGGACACAAAGAAATAAGAGTCTAACTCAATACAGATAAAGCCCTAGGCTTGAATGTTTACATGTTTCAAATAAAAACAAATAAATAAAAGCAAGTCTTCGAATCCAAATCCTCACAAGCTAAGTCCTTGGAGGTAATGAACCACCTGAACCTGAAAATGAAGTTCTCATATAGGGTGAGCCACAGCCCAATAGAGAAATACTAAACCAAGCATAAGAATTAACTAAAGCAGTAGCACCCGATACATGGTTAACACAAAATATACACTTTGCAATACTATGACACGAATATCTACGTTGTCTATGACACATGGTCTATGACACAATACACCTTCCATTTATACAGACATGGCTCAGAACCTGGCCAAACAGCTCAACAAGGATAACAAATAAGGTTAAACCTTTCTTATAACAAAATAAACACACATGCTGGTGTTATAACCACCTCAATCAAATCCACTTCCATACTTCTCAACTGACACACATGGTGATGATGTATCATATTAACAACAAATAGAAATATTTCTATTATCAATAAGCACACACATATGTGATGCCTTGGAGTCCATCCTATCTCCTCCCAACAAATCCGGTTTAGAGGTCCATCCCTATCTTCCCTAAACCGTGGAGTTCATCCCCTATCTCCTCCAAAACCAAATGCATATGCAACATAATCAATACTTGACATACACAAGACATAATCAATACACGAATATTCAGATCAATTCAACAACAAATAAGTGACTCAATTTCAGTTATACCTAAGCCGCATGCAAGGTCTACAACAATCAATGGCTATCCTCCACCGATAGCCCAAAACAATTATTTCTAAACAAGAAATAAATATAACAACACAAATAATCTCAATTTCACAGATGAGTGATTAAATATCCAACTACATCAATTTATCTCATAATCCCCCAATTTCATGAATTAAACCCAATATCACCATCTTCCCTTAAATTAATTATATAAATTAATCTATGACAAACCCTAAGGTTTCTCCCAAAATTACCAAACTACCCCCACATACCAAAATACCACCATTTAGGATTAAAACGTATAAATGGAGTAGGAAATCCCTACCTCGAAGAAATAACTCAAAAAGAGGGAAGATGAAGACGATGCCCAAACTTCAAAGTGCTCCAAACCAACAATTTCTCAGATTAAATGAAAGCCCTCACTCTCCTCTATCTTATTTGTGAAGGAACTAGGGTAGAAACCCACTCTAGATAGATCAATCCTAGGAGAGAATGTGAGTTGGGAGAGAGAGAACTCGTAACCTAGAGTTTAGAATCTGAAAGGGCTGAAAATCGTTTAAAACACGCCACAGATTTAAACTCGACAGTCCGCCGAAGCACAACACACCGCTCGAGCGTAAAGAACAAAAACAAGGTCCGCTCGAGCGCAATGATAACCGCTCGAGCGTAGATCTCTCACCTGCAGAAGTTTTGCAGGGACCAAAAATTGCTGGAAGAGTGTAAACCCCGCTCGAGCGTAGGAATGTCCGCTCGAGCGGACAGGCTAAAAACTGGGCAACCAACAGCTAGACCAAGGCTCAACCCAATTGTTCGAAACACGCCTAACACATCCTAAAACTCGACCAAATAGAATTAAAGGATGTCAACAACAACAATATGACAACGGAATCCACGGAACATAAGTCCGGATATAATAATCAAATGGGAAAAGACCGGGTCGCTATAACCTCCCCCCCTTAAAAGAATTTCGTCCCCGAAATTAAGCATAAGTTGTAAAAACAGGTTTTTCTCAATTCCCAATGATATTATAAAACAATAAACAACACTTGACCCAATACCGGTCACTTCATCTCTTATCAAGAGGCATCTCATAATATGTATAACCCAACATAGATTTCAGCCTGCATCAATGTTATGCATTATTCCTTTCAATGTTAACAAATTCCATATCATATTCAATCTCATGATATAAACAACACATTCAATATATAAATGTTATATTTCACTTC
Source organism: Camellia lanceoleosa (assembly GCA_025200525.1). Taxonomy (NCBI): domain Eukaryota; kingdom Viridiplantae; phylum Streptophyta; class Magnoliopsida; order Ericales; family Theaceae; genus Camellia; species Camellia lanceoleosa. Next base: position 114,081,631 of record CM045764.1, on the reverse strand, counting down.
CAAAAAAAAATAAGTTCAGATGTTAACATTAAACCCAAAACATTCTCAATGTTTTCCAACTTAAGACATGTATATAAAATTCTCAAGTTCCACAATATTATATAACCTAAATACAAGATTACAAATCAATAAACATATCCGGATATTTCTCACGTACTTCCAATTCACATTCCCAAGTGGCTTCCTCCACTCCGTGATGCTTCTACAAAACTTTCACTAAAGGAATGGTTTTGCCTCGCAAAACTTGATCCCGCCTATCCAAAACCCGTATCGGTCTCTCCTCATACGAGACATCCTCATCAACCACTAAATCAGTCCAATCCAACACATGTGACGGATCTGGCTCATACTTCCGAAGCATACTCACATGAAACACATCATGAACTCCGGATAACTGCGGTGGCAAAGCTAAACGATAGGCAGCCTCGCCAATCCTTTCAAGGATCTCAAAAGGGCCAATAAATCGAGGGGATAACTTCCCACTCTTTCCAAACCTCATCAAACCTCGTTTGGGTGATATCTTCAGAAAGACATGATCACCCACCTCAAATACCAAAGGTCTCCTCCTACGGTCAGCATAAGATTTCTGACGACTGCGTCGTAACAAGCCTCTTACGGATAAGCTCAACTTTCTCCGTGCTTCTCACCAACTCGGACCCAACAGCGGTGCATCACCCACCTCGGCCCAACAAACAGGAGATCTACACGGTCGGCCATACAAGGCCTCAAACGGTGCCATACCGATACTAGACTGAAAGCTATTGTTGTAGGCAAACTCCACTAATGGTAAGTGCCTCTCCCACGACCCACTAAAGTCGAGCACACAACCTCGAAGCAGATCCTCAAGGATCTGAATAGTACGCCGGACGCCTGTCACCGAGGATGATAAGCCGTGCTAAAGGTCAACTTAGTGCCTAAAGGACCCTGTAAACTTTGCCACAACCTAGCAGTAAAACGAGGATCTCTATCTGAGACGATCGTCACTGGGACCCCGTGCAACCTCACTATGTCCCGGATATATAAGTCGGCAAGATGATCTACCGAATCTCTAACACGCATAGGAATGAAGTGCGCCGACTTCGTCAACCGGTCTACAACCACCCAAATAGCATCACTACCCCGCTGAGTCCTCGGAAGACCCACGACGAAGTCCATAGTGACATGCTCCCACTTCCACTCGGCAATAGGCAAGGGTTGCAACAAACCCGCTGGCCTCTGGTGTTCGGCCTTCACTTGCTGACAAGTAAGGCACTTAGATCAAAGTCGCCACATCTCTTCATACCCCGCCACCAAAACTGGCGACCCAAATCCTGATACATCTTAGTACCTCCCGGATGTACCGCAAGGCGCGAATGATGAAACTCTCGGAGTACCTCCTCTCGGCAAGACTCCGGCACAAACAGACGGTCTCGGTATCTCACACTCAGGTCGGGATACACCGTCAAACCCTTCTCAACCTTCCCAATGGAAATCTTTTCTCGGAGAGATTCTACCTCAAGATCACCCCTCTGAGCTTCTAACACTCGAGTCACAAGTGTAGGCTGTGCAACAACAGAAAACAAGGCCGCAGCCTCTACGGATTCGCCCAGATGCAAATCAAACTCCCCAACTGCACCTAACATTTCCCACTCCCGGATGGCTATACTAGCTAAGTCACCAACAGATTTCCTACTAAGGGCATCGGCCACAACATTGGCCTTTCCCGGATGATAGTGCAACTCGAAGTCATAATCCTCAATGAACTCCATCCACCTCCTCTGCCTCAAATTCAGGTCTTTCTGTGTAAACAGATATTTCAGACTCTTATGATCCGAGAATACCTCGAACCTCTCACCATAAAGATAATGCCTCCAAATCTTCAAGGCAAAAATCACAGCTGCTAATTCTAAATCATGCGTAGGGTAATTCTTCTCATGAATTTTCAACTGACGTGAGCCATAGGCAACCACTTTCCCCTCTTGCATCAACACACAACCAAGACCCTCTCGTGAGGCATCACAATAGACTGCATAACCCAACCCTCTCCGGAATAATCAAGACCGAGCGGTGGTCAATCTAACTTTCAACTCAAACGATTTTCACAAGTCTCACTCCAAACAAATTTGACTCTTCCGAGTCAATCTAGTCAATGGTGAAGCTAACTGGAGAAATCTTTCACAAACCGACGGTAATACCCGCTAATCCCGTAAAATGCGGATCTCAAACACACTCTTAGGTCAGGCCCAATCTTGCCTTCGCCTCGGTCTTGGATGTATCAACAGACACCCCTTCCCGTAAAACTACATGGCCTAAGAACTTCACCTCTTCTAGCCGTAACTCACACTTCCGAACTTAGCATAAAGCTTATGGGTTCTAAGTAACTCTAGTACCACTCTCAAGTGTTCTCGTGCTCCTCCTCAAGGTGAATAAATCGTAATGTCGTCCACGAAGACGACCACAAAACGATCCAAGAATTCCCGGAAGATCCGGTTCATCAAATCCATAAACACTGCCGGTGCATTGGTGAGCCCAAACGGCATCACCAGAAACTCATAGTGGCCATACCGCGTACGGAATGCCGTCTTCGGAATATCCTCCTCCCTGACTCTCAACTGATGATAACCTGATCTCAAATCTATCTTAGAGAAACAACGGGAACCCTTCAACTGGTCAAACAAATCATCAATACGAGGCATAGGGTACTTATTCTTAACCGTGACTCGATTTAATTTCCGGTAATCTATACAAAGTCTCAAAGCACCACCTTTCTTCTTAGCAAATAGGGCCGGTGCTCCCCACGGCGAAGCACTAGGGCGAATGTAGCCCTTATCTAGTAACTCCTGGAGTTGAACCTTCAACTCAACCAACTCGGCTGGGGCAAAACGGTAAGGTGCCATAGAAATCGGCGCCGTGCCGGGCACTAAATCAATAGAGAACTCAATCTCTCGATGAGGTGGCAAACTAACAAGATCCTCGGGAAAAACGTCCGAATACTCACAAACCACCCTCGGCAATACAATCTGGGTCTTATCACCCTCACTAATCGAAAGATTAGCAAGTAGACCACTAAGCTCACCCCGCCCCCGCGGATCATACTCCGGTGGCAAAACACTACCAACCCGATCCCCCAGAAAACGAAAACACTCCCCGTTCACGGTACAACAAGTGACCCTCTGACGGTAGCAATCAATAACTGCTCGATATGACGACAACCAGTCCATACCCAAAATAACATCAAAGCCCTTCATGGGCATAACTACAAAAGAGAAAAGGATTCTATGATCATCGACCTCTATATCACAACCCCTAACACCTTGTTTCAAAATCAACTCACCCCCAAGAGGTGACACTACACAAATAGGAGATGCTAACTGAGCTAACTCCAACTCCAAAATGGATGCAAATGCCGCAGACACAAAAGAATGAGATGCACCCGTATCGATCAAGACACTAGCAACTGAATTGCAAAACAAGAAGGTACCTCTCACAACAGATGGAGCCGGTACAGGATCCTGCTGTAATAAAGATACACGCGCCCAGACGACCTCTCGATCAACTCGCCACCCTCGAGCATAAGATCACAGACGGATCGGGACGATGAAGCCCCCTGATTGGCCCTCGAGGCTCGAGCAGGCGGTGACTCGAGCTGCCTCGAACTCGATGCACGGATGTGCCACCCAACTGTGGCAAAATCTCTTCATGTGCTACCGACCGACTGAAAACAAGAGAGCGGTGGCCTCTCGCTTCGACTGGCTCGAGATCGAGCCAAGAAGATCTCGCTCTGAACTCCTCCTCTCGAGGACAAATCGAGACTTGTGACCCAAATTGGCCACACTTGAAACAGTAACGCTCTCCATGACTACCTTTCCCGTAACTAGCACTTCAGATCGAAAAGTGGATCTAGAAAAACTACTCACGAGGTCTGGCGAGTGAAACCTCTCGCCTCTCGCCATCACTCCGCCTTCCCGACTCCTCTTGGAGCCTTCGCCCTTCCTCCTCCTCCTGCATCATAGTCTCGGTATGGGCCGCAGATCAACCAATCGTCCAAAATCCCTAATCATAGATCCGACAACTCTCAAAGATGAGGCCACGCCTCAACTTCTTCTCAAACTCAATACACCGGCGCCTCAGACGCCACTAACTCAAAGTAACTCGACAAACTAGTAAATGAGGCCTCAAACTCAGCCACTGATAAGCTATTCTGCTTTAGCTAGCAGAACTGATCTCTCAACTTTTCCTGAACAGCTGGAGACAAGTACTTCTCCTGAAAAGCATCAACAAACGCCTTCCAAGTACCTCCAATACGACCCTTGGTGAACTTCCACCACTGACCCGCATCTCCCTTCAGCTGGAACGATGCCAAGGTCACTTTCAACCCCTCATCTTCGATGCCAAGCATCTCAAATGTTTTCGTTGTCTGTTCGAGCCATTCATCGGCTTTAAGCGGCTCTTTTGGATCACCCACAAATTCATCCGGATTAGACCGGAAAAACTCCCTCTTGAAAGGAGGGTCCTCAGATCCGCAACAACAACCGGAGCCGATTCTCGGCTGGAGAATGCCCTCGACTCTCGAATGCCCTGCTATCTCTCGGGCTAAAGCGCCTATAGCTCGGCTGCTCATCGCTCGCCACACATTGGCCTCGCCAACACCTCCCGAATCGCCGGAATTTCTCCCAGATAGGCACTTCTGCTCGCTTACCACGCCTACCACGACCTCGACCTCGTCCTGACATCCTAATAAAGGAAACAAAGACGTTAGCACTCTAAACAATATGCCAAAACTATGACACTCGCGTCCTAATACATTGGACAGCAATAAATCACACCACGTAAGCACATAATCACATAAGCACCTACGAATTTCATTCCTGGATAATGATAGTCCCGAGGCGCCACTAAAGTTCCGGTTGGAAACTGTAACGACCCCAAAGTGCATATAGAAAGTCATCCTTATTTAATTAGGGGTTAATGTGTTTACTATTGGAATTAAAGAACTATCCGTTGGTTTATGCCTTTGAAACTGGAATTGGTGATCTTTACCAAACAATCTGAAATTTGTCTTTCCGCTCGAGCGGAGTATTTTACGCTCGAGCGTACTTTTGGGGTTTCCAGCAATTTTTCAGACGGCCTGAGATTCTGGGAGTTGTGATTCTCCGCCGGCGGAGTTTACGCTTCGAGCGGGCCGTTGGTCTGCACGCCGAGCGGTCTCCAGGTTGAGTTGTACTTCTGAGGCACGTGGGCTTGTTTTTTATCCTTTAATTAACGTATTTGGAATGTTCTTATCTTATTTTAGAGTATTGGTTGAGGTGGTAATATGATGGTAAGGTAAGATTGGATCAAAGAATTTAATTTGGATAGTTATTTTACGAACAGCTGCCACTCTTTTGCCCTTTTCTTTTGCCACACTTTGAATTTGGATGTGAGGTTTGAACCATTGGAAAGCTTATTTCCGGGGCTTCAATTTGGACACAAGAACGACCTAAAACGGAGTCCGGACGGGAAAGTTACACCTGTTTGAAGTTTTGGAATCTGTGCTGTGAGTAGGTCCGCTCGAGCGGGAAAAGGTGCGCCGAAAGGGAATTAGGACAGCAGCGTTAAAAACGAGATTTTTGGATCATTTCATAGATTTTCTTCAACCCTCTTCTTTCCTCTTTGCCTTAGTCCGAACCCTAACTCTCAAAACCTTGATTTCACCCATTTCTATCAACAATCCACCATGGTTTTGGCATGTGGGATGGAGAACTAAGAAAGATCAAAGTTTTTACCCGATTAGAATTTGGATTGGTGAAAGTTTCTTCTCAAACTCACCATTTGCTTGATTATGGAGGTAAGGGTTTTAAGACTCTTTAATGTTTACATCCATAGATAGATTTGAGGTATTGTCATTGTATATTGGTGCAAATTCCATTTATGTTATGTATATAGAGGAAATTATGAGATTTTGGGAATTTTGGGGTTTGAGCATTGGGGTTTTATGGTTTGAAGATGTTGGGAGTTAATTTATGAGCCCTAGATGTGTAATTGATGGAAAAATTGGAATAGAAAGTGATGAATTAGTAAGTTTGAATTTGTCTTGAATCTTAATGTTTTCTTGAAACCCTAGGTTGGGTAATGATGTTAATTGATGATTTGGCCAAATTGGAAGTAAAATCATGAAATTAGTGGGTTGAATTTCATGTGTGCAAGTTTAATTGGTATTTGGTGACACTTGGAAATTATGTTTAAATTTAGCGATTGAACCTTGTTATAATATGTTGGAATTCATGTAATAAGGTAAAAGAAAAATTAGGGAAATAATTTAGTAAAGATCTGGAGGACATGAACTCAATTGTGGAGTGTTGAAATGAGATTCAAAGATTTAGTTTGAATTATGTTGAAGCAAAGTGATGTGTGATCGAATAAAGAGAATTAATTAAGAACGAAATAAGTTATGTGATCCGATTTCTTTGTGTATTACAATTGTGTAGGGTCACCACGAGGGTGACCAAGCACCAACACTGTGAGTAATAGTACTACATATGTACATCAATCTTATTGTTATTATTCACATTGCTTTTTCCATGACAATTATGCTAACATGGTTGTATTTGAGAATTGGTGTGAACATGGAAGGATTTGGCATCCGTTGGGATGACTCTGAAACTATTCTCAGATTCCGCTCACGATTAATGGTTATTGGTAATGTGCTATCGCTTATATAGTAATCGCGTGTTCTATTTACCGTTAAAGAATATTATTAACATTCATATCCGTAGATTAACCTAAATAATTCATAGTGAATAAATGGAACAATGATGTTTATGTAGTGATTTAAAGTATGGAACTATGGTACCTTTATATTTCTGAAAGTGTTCAATCCGTAAAACATGTTCAACATTTGCTAATAAATATCAGTAACGTTCTGTTAAACTTATGCTATGTATTTTCAGTACACCATGATACCAAATGATTGATTTTTGAAAATTTATGATATGTTTGAAATGAACGAACGAACGCTCAGTTTTCTGAAAAGTATTTATGGCACCCTTAGTCCGGATGGCCCTCGCCCGGGGGTAACAATACCGCGGCCTATGGCCCTCGCCCGGGGGTAACAATACCGTGGCTGTTGGTACCAACTTTGTGGTCTTTGGACCCATCTGTGGTGGTCTTTGGACCTATCTGTGGTGGTCTTTGGACCTATCTGTTGTGGTCTTTGGACCTATCCGTTGTGGTCTTCGGACCTATCTGTTGTGGTCTTTGGACCTATCTGTTATGGCTATTGGTACCAACTTTGTGGTCTTTGGACCTATCTGTGGTGGTCTTTGGACCTATCTGTTGTGGTCTTTGGACCTATCCGTTGTGGTCTTCGGACCTATCTGTTCTGATGGCTAATGGGTGTACCACATAGAATCTTATGTAAAATCTGAATATGGAAATAATTATGAAAACGATTACGAAATGGTTTGGAATCTGGAAATGCATAAGACTCTGTTTTGATAAGATTATGTTCTGTTATTTCTGGGCTGCTAAGCCAATTTGTTATTTCTGGGCTGTTAAGCCATTCCGTATTTCTATTATTACAGTTCCATGCATATTTCGCTATTATCGCTCATTCGATATTTACGGATCTATGGTCGTTTCAGATCCAGAGGCCTATGGTCATTCTGTATATATTGGCTTAAATCCGTTCTGTTATGGAAATTGGTCTTATGGCTGTTTTGGAACTAATTACGGAAAATCGTTAATCATGTGTATCTACAGTTTTATAATTGATTATTCAAGTTAGTCAATACATTATTTATGCACTATTATTCACTGAGTTCGCTCATTCTGTATTTTGTCTGTTTGTTTCTGTAGGAAACCAATCGGGAGTTCAGTCCCAACCTTTGAAGCTTGTGTTTTTCTTATCAACCTTGAGGCGCCCAGCACCACCAAGCCGTTTTTGCAAAGTTTTGCCGAGTTCCGATTTATACCTTAGATGTCTATTTTGGGTTGATTGTATATAATTTCTTCTTCATTAGTTTTTGTGTTATGTGCCTATTTACGAGAATGAGTCGAGGCATATGTGTGTAAATTATCTGTATAATATTTATTTAGTGTAATGTGTGCGGTCCTGGCATAGTAGTAGTAGCTCAATGGATGATGTTTTATGTATTTTATATTATCAAATGCTTCCGTTCAGGCCCCATAAGATATGTATAACAGGTTTTGTGTCTGTTTTCGAATGGGTCATGCCCAAACTTTTAGGGGCGGGTTTGGGTCGTGACAGAAACAACATTGATCAAGTGTCTTTCCAACAAGACTTTCAGAGACTCAAGGATCCAATCAACATCCTAGAAACTACATTCCATACCCACATAATCACATAAACATGTTATCATATAAGCATGTAATCATTATACTAAGTCTCTATCAAACGAGACGAACCCATTGTGATACTAATCACTTCCCACGTACCCAAAGTATTCAAACACGGTACGCTCTGATACCAAGTTGTAACGCCCTCAAAACAAAACCCATCATATATAAGATTAACATGCATTAATAATAGAGAACGACACATTCTATTATCCATCAGAGTGTTACTAAATAAAGCATTACATGTAACATCAAACTAAATGCCCTACAGGCTTACATCTTGCCAAGCCAACACTTGGACACAAAGAAATAAGAGTCTAACTCAATACAGATAAAGCCCTAGGCTTGAATGTTTACATGTTTCAAATAAAAACAAATAAATAAAAGTAAGTCTTCGAATCCAAATCCTCACAAGCTAAGTCCTTGGAGGTAATGAACCACCTGAACCTGAAAATGAAGTTCCCATATAGGGTGAGCCACAACCCAGTAGAGAAATACTAAACCAAGCATAAGAATTAACTAAAGCAGTAGCACCCGATACATGGTTAACACAAAATATACACTTTGCAATACTATGACACGAATATCTACGTTGTCTATGACACATGGTCTATGACACAATACACCTTCCATTTATACAGACATGGCTCAGAACCTGGCCAAACAGCTCAACAAGGATAACAAATAAGGTTAAACCTTTCTTATAACAAAATAAACACACATCTTTGGTGTTATAACCACCTCAATCAAATCCACTTCCATACTTCTCAACCGACACACATGGTGATGATGTATCATATTAACAACAAATAGAAATATTTCTATTATCAATAAGCACACACATATGTGATGCTCTTGGAGTCCATCCCTATCTCCTCCCAACAAATCCGGTTTAGAGGTCCATCCCTATCTTCCCTAAACCGTGGAGTTCATCCCCTATCTCCTCCAAAACCAAATGCATATGCAACATAATCAATACTTGACATACACAAAGACATAATCAATACACGAATATTCTCAGATCAATTCAACGATCAAATAAGTGACTCAATTTCGCTTATACCTAAGCCGCATGCAAGGTCTACAACAATCAATGGCTATCCTCCACCGATAGCCCAAAACAATTATTTCTAAACAAGAAATAAATATAACAACACAAATAATCTCAATTTCACAGATGAGTGATTAAATATCCAACTACATCAATTTATCTCATAATCCCCCAATTTCATGAATTAAGCCCAATATCACCATCTTCCCTTAAATTAATTATATAAATTAATCTATGACAAACCCTAAGGTTTCTCCGAAAATTACCAAACTACCCCCACATACCAAAATACCACCACTTAGGATTAAAACGTATAAATGGAGTAGGAAATCCCTACCTCGAAGAAATAACTCAAAAAGAGGGAAGATGAAGACGATGCCCAAACTTCAAAGTGCTCCAAACCAACAATTTCTCAGATTAAATGAAAGCCCTCACTCTACTCTATCTTATTTATGAAGGAACTAGGGTAGAAACCCACTCTAGATAGATCAATCCTAGGAGAGAAGGTGAGTTGGGAGAGAGAGAACTCGTAACCTAGGGTTTAGAATCTGAAAGGGGCCGAAATCGTTTAAAACACGCCGCTGCAGATTTAAACTGATAGGTCCTTTCGGCGCACAACACACCGCCGGCGTAAGAACAAAAACAAGGTCCGCCGGCGCAATGATAACCGCTCGAGCATAGATCTCTCACCTGCAGAAGTTTTGCAGGGACCAAAAATTGCTGGAAGAGTGTAAACCCTGCTCCAGCGTATGGATGTCCGCTCGTGCGGGCATGCTAAAATCAACGGGCTAGACCAAGGCTCAACCCAATTGTTCGAAACACGCCTAACACATCCTAAAACTCGACCAAATAGAATTAAAGGATGTCAACAACAACAATATGACAACGGAATCCACGGAACATAAGTCCGGATATAATAATCAAATGGGAAAAGACCGGGGTCGCTATATTGAAGAACATGAGCTTAGGTAATATTTAAGAGTAACAGTGAGTTGGGTTGAGCTGTATTAGGGCGCTTTAGTTTGGGGTTACTTAGTTCTTATTCTTTAGTATTTTTAAATTAGTAGTGACGTGTAGTTTTCATACTTGGTTCGGGGCACTAGTTGGACTCTTATACTCTATTCGAGGATTACATTGTTCCGTTTTCAGGTGAGTAGTTGCATGCTACATATTTTTATAAATGTTCTCCTACCCTGGACTGTTGGAAAATTAAAATGTTGTTTCAGGACTACATTGTTTTGATAAATTATTATATTATCGATGGAATTAAACTATTTCTGAAACATGTGTAAACTTGGCATACTGTAAACTATTTGTTATGGTCTCATGTTCATAATGGTGAACTACTATGTTTTGTGAAACTGATGTGTATTGATTATTAGGACCATCTATATATTTTAGTCCAGGGAAATTATTCCACTGTGTGTGGTGACTCTGGCCACTAGGGAAAAGATTCGGGTTGGGGCGTGATGACTCTAATGCTCAACGATCGTAAGGAAAAGACCTGGATTGGGCTTGGTGACCTTCAATTGGATCGTCTTAGAGAAAAGGCCCCGATTGCCACCTCGAGGATGACTCTTGGTTAGATATTCGATCCAACGGGCTTATTGCCTTGAGAACTGTGTGGTATGTTACTTGTTATTCTTGGTACCCAGAAAATTATTAGTGTTCATGTTGTAATATGTTTTAAGTGAAAAATGTCATTTATTATGTTCCCGAGAGACATGAGTATTTTAACTGTTGAACTGTGGAACCTTTTTTTTTTTAAACAGATTATCTTTATCAAAAGTGTATGCCAATCTAGTTTCTATGATATATATCTTATTTTGGAATTGATCCCTGTTTTCAAAACTATATATACTATCCATGTTGCTATTCACAGAGCTATCAGCTGACTTAGTTGTTTATTATTTCCAGATGTTAGAAGGACTTAGAGTGGACTCATGGCGTAGTGGGGACACAATTGTATGGACCTCTAGGACATTTATTTATTTTGTTTTAGATTGTTATGTTAAGTTTGTGCATATTTATTTTTATTTTTATTTTTATTAGAGTTCATTTAGAATTATTTTGATATGTGGGCTGTTTATATCCCATAAGTTTAGATGGTATTGATTACGGTTGGTTTTGCCATTTATAATTGTGGCATGCCACCGGATTGAGTTTTGGTTATTTATTACTGGATTATTGTATAGTTATTCAATGTGTTTATGGATTCCTGTTTAAGCTTATATGTGCCTTGGGCGAAGGCCCTGTGGGCCACGGCCAGTCATACCCGAGTTTGGAGTGTGACACTATATAGAAGGTGCTTCTGACTTAGTTGGTTCCGACTGTCGTATCCTAGGAAACAAACGCCGGTATACCTCTAGGACCCACGGTGAAGCGGCGAATCTGTTTTAAGAAAGCTGTGGTATCACACAAGTTTCAATTTGCTTCCTATTTCTTGTTTCAATTTACTGTTTTATTCCAGAATATTTGTTATATATTTCTGTGAATCAAATTGTAATCTCCAGCATAAAGTAGTTCTATCATTTGATATTCTATAATCTTAATCTAATTTAAATATGAATCTATTTATTTTATTTTAAATATACATTTTGTATAACACTCATAAACTAGAAGCCGATATGTTTTTTCAGCACAAAAACCAATTAATCTTACCAAATTGACATGGTGAATGCTATCCTTTGTCTCAACTTCAGCTAAGAATGACTTCTTTACTTAACCAAAACCATTAAGACGCTTCACTGCTATGCAAGTGCCATCACTTAATGTCCCTTGAAGCACAGACCCAAATCTTCATTCCCCAAGCTTGTTATTGAAATTGCTTGTCATGACTCTCAACTCTTCATAAGGGAATCTAGTTGGCACTCCCAGTACTTGTTCGACAAACAACTCTTCAAAATCCTCAGATGTTCATATTTTTTCTAAAAAGGAAAAGGCAGAAGGCAACCATAAAAAATACACCAAAGAAAGCTCCGAGACTGGATCCCAATATGATTTTGATATGCCTTGGTTTCTTTTGAGGAGAATCGGTTAGTGAAGAAGGATCAAGATGTTGTGTAGCCGGAGATTTGTGCACTTTAAGAAATACAATAATGTTATCAACCCCTCCCTCATTATTTATAAGAGAAAAGACTTTAGACAGTAATAAGCAACCTTTCTTTGAATCATGTCCCACATGATAAGCAAAGAAAGTGGCTTTGCACGAATAGTTTTTCAAGCAACTCTTCTTGCAATATTCTAACTCTGTTTTTCATCCAAGTAGTAAATGTTTGTGCATGTGAATGTGTATTTTGAGTTTGAGTTTGAGTTGAAGTTGAAGTAACTAGTATTCTTAACCTCCAAAAGGGTGTGATATTGAGAATGGTCACAAGAAATGGGTGTAACAAGGGAACATCCATTGGGTTGCATATAATTTATTTGCCTAAAAGTGTTGCTGCTGCTGCCAGTGGCATCTTTAGGACAACCGCACTGGCCATTTGAAGAACATATACCGTAATTGCCACACGACATGGGATACCACACTCCCAACCACGAATATGTGATGTCAGCAGATCCGCTACTGCATTCCAATTCAAGTCTTCTCCCAACTGATAAACCTTCAAATGCCCATTAGGTTCCAACCTCATGAACTAAGGTAATGATGATGATGCAGTAGGGATTATCTGCCCGTTGAAGCTTCTATTCTCAAATTTCACATAATTTATAAAAAATAATTTGGACTGAAAAGAGGGCAAGGGTGGATAGGATTCTACATAACCCAACAAACTGTAATCCTGAATCGTAAGCAAGGTTCTAAATATCGGCCGGTTCGTACTGAAAAATTGGAGTCCCGAGTCGGATACTCACCGGTATACCGGTGAGAATGAATTTCGCGTCCGTAGCGGCCGATTCCCATTACGTATCGGCCTAAATCCGATACGTGAGCAATACAGTTCAGTACGGCTGAAAATGGAGCAAAGCACCTGCAAAAATAATTGAGCAAAGGTTTGTTCTCTCACCAATTTCGTACTTCTTCGTTGAAGGTTTGTTCTCTGAGAGCTGCACTGCTCTGTTTTGAGGCTGTTTGTATGGACTTTGGAGAACTTCTCTGAGAAAAGGTTTGTTCTGTGGGTGAATTTATATGATCATCTATAGACTCAATTACAAAGGTTTGTATGATCAAAGGTGAATTTATATGATCACCTATGATCACCTATTGAGCAAAGGTTTGTCAGAGAAGTTCTATTTGTAATTACAAGACTCTATAGGGTGAATTTACGTTGATTAAGTATGTTTGTAATTGAGCAAAGGTTTGTTCTCTGAGAACTTCCCTCACGCTCTGTTTGTATTTGTCATGCTCCGTTTTTTCTTTTGGTTGAATAAGCGATCCTTTTGCTTGTTAAGTTGTTGTGTTCGGTTTATAAATTATTATTATTATTATTTTTCCCCTGTTTGTTCTGTGGTTATTTTTTTATTTATATTATGGTATGGGATGGGAATGGGATATATTTTAATATATATTTATGATTGTTTAAATATATATATATATATATATATATTAGGAGCATTTATATATATTGAAGCAAAGCTCTGCAGATCCCCCATCGACCTTTATATTTGATGTCCCACTTTGTTTTTCTATTTTAGTCTCCCATGTGTTGATTAGTTTCTTTGTAGAGTCCAACATTATGTGCACCGAATTTTGAATCATATTTTTCCCATTTAATCATTTTTGTTGGAAAAATTATCTAACATTATGATGAGAGGTGGAGGTTAGTATTGAATTAGTACCAAATAAAAGCTTGAGACTAAAATAAATACATATCATTTAGTTGAAAATGAGTCAAAAGTGTCTTTACATATCAAAACTTTGATTAAAATGTGATAAATTAAGGCTAAAAGAGTAAAAAAAAAATGCATAAAATTGAGTTTTAGAGGGATTGTTAATGATTTTTGAAATTTCACAATTGCGACGCCCAATACCCGATACGTACCGGTCGATAATACCGATACCGATACTCCGCGATCGATACCGTTACGTTACCCGATACCGCGATTTAGAACTATGATCGTAAGAGAATACAAACCTGGAGTCCAGTTCGATGCAGATGTGTTGGATGTGAGCTTCTGGCCAGGAAACAAAGTCTAGCCAACAAGTAAGGAATCAGTTGGGTGATGAAATGACTGCCAAACTGTTGTATTGTTTCGATCAAAGAGGATCAAGTTTCCCAATTCGGTGAATTTCATGCCAAAGAAGGACTTTCCTGAGGTATTGGTAGACCGTATGAAGTGCCAACAGAGTCTTCCAAGATCAAATCTCCATCTGGAGTGAGTTGTAAGGTGGCGCAATTTTGAACAGGATGGTCTCGATTAGCAGACCAAACTAGTTGTGGTGCATTTATCGTGGAATACATGTCGTAGATATAATCATAAATGGTTTCGAAGATTACAACACCAAAGAAGCATGAAGCATGAAGCATGAATTTGTTGAGTAGGGCAATAGAAGCCACAAAGAAAGTGTGAGGGTGAACCATCATCGAATGATCCTTGAGAACTGGTGTCAGTTCTAAGCTGTCAAATTGGGTGGAACTTGTGTAAATTGAAGGCTGGTTGATCCAAAGAGGTAGATAAATTTGCCGTTGGAAATGGAGATGGAGAAAGAAGTTGGGCATTGTTGAAGGGTGCAGAGGCTATGAAAAAGGTGATAATAGTAGCAGCAGCAGCAACATAGTAATAAATAATACAACACAGACCCATTGATGGTGGTCTATGTCTATCCATTAGAGCTCTATTTAATTCTTCTTCTTCTTCTTCTTATCAATAGGTAGGTTTAAATGAAAGTGGAAGAAGAAGATAGAAGAAAGGTGAGGTGAGGTGTGTAGTGAAATCCAGAGATTTCGTGGCAACGAAAAAGTGCATTTGAATCACCTTTAAACCCTCCTTTAAAACCACTCTTTAAATCACTATAAAAAGAATAATTGTTAGAAATATCATTGGAGAGAATCTTGGTAATTTGTTTTTCAAATGTTTTTCACTCCACTCCTTCTGTTTGCTCAAAAAAAAAGCGCACACAATTTGTTTTGTCTACATGCACAAAAGATTTTAAAAACCAAAATCCTTTTGTTTTATGTCATTTATGTGTAATATTATTATAAAAATTTGTAATGTTATTTTTGATCTAAATATTGTTGTAATTCTAGTAAAAAAACAACGTAACATTTATCATAAAAATCCGTAACATACCCTACAAAATTACGTAACAGGATATAGAATTTGCCGTACTTTCTAATCTTGTGGAATAAAATCAAAAAATTAAGTAATGCTTTGGAATTTCATGAAAATGACCCTCTTTAATTATAGGGGAATTTTTTTTAAATTCCCTGATATTAAAATTTTATAAGATAAAAGAAATATAATATTTTTATAGTAGTTAGGGTCCCTCAATATTTTTCACAGAAAAAATTCGACTCAAACAAATTTCATCCAACTTAGAGAAATTTTGGCCTCGACATAGAAAAATTTCAATTTTTACAAAGAAATTTCTCTAATTTCATAAAGAAATTTCAAATTTTCTCTGATATGATCAAAGATAAATTTCATCAAGAGACTTTAGCTAATAAAAAAAAATCTTGGACCTCTCCTACTATACAAAGTCGGAGAGGGATGTTTTACTAATTTTCCCTAAATTATATAGTTGTAAAGAATGCTAGCTGTTTGGGAACTCCCAAGTACGACCTCTTTTTTCTTTTCTTTCTTTTTTGGTGACCATTTTCAAAATTATGTCAAATTTTATTTTTTATTTTTTACTTTTTTGGTTTGGTTTGTTTTGTATAGACAAATCTAAAAAGTAAATGAAAAGATCAAAGTCAAAAAAATCTACTAATTTTTTTGTTTATTTTTGTCTTTTCTGAACTTTTCTAGAATTTTTATAATTTTTTAGTTTTTCTCGTTGAGTATAATTTAAAAGCCTAAATTTTTTTAAAAGTTAAAAAAAAAGAATCAATATAGACGAATATAAGCCAAAAAAAAAAAGCAAATCCCAAATATGCTTGGTTATCATTTTTCAAAAACACTTTTCAATAAATTATACTTTCTTATTTTTCGTATTTTTTTGTTTTTATTGAATTTTTTAAATATTTTGAGCAATTTTTTTAATTTTTAGACATACCTAACATAAATATACCTAAAAAGTAAAAAAAAACTAAAAAGATTATCAATTTTAAAAAGGTAGACATAAATATTACAAAACTAAAAAAGGTAGACATAAATTATACCTCAAATCAAATATTACAAAACTATACCTCAAATCAAGTTATACCTCAAATCAAATATTACAAAACTAAAAAAGGTAGACATAAATTTTGTGGGGAGAATTGAACAATAATTATTTTAAATCAATTTTATAGAATAAAATTGAAAGCAAAACAGACTCTAAAAAATAGGTTTTTACAATTCAATAAAATTATATATACATATATATATATGAAAAATCTAGAAACCCTAGATGTTGATTTGTGATTATGTATCAATTTTAAGCAAAATATAACAATCCCAATCAAACAATCAAGAGAAAGAGACACAAAGATTTCACGTGGAAAAACCACAATTGGACACCTTCCAATTGTGATAAAAAAAACCACGGGCAACTGCCACAAGAACAATCCACTAAGAAGATTTAAAGGAATTACACAGGTATCACTCTCAATTATCTAGCGAATCCACAACGCCTAATTGAACCAACCTCTATGTGCCTCTTCCAACCCCATCTTCACCACGGAATTGTCTTTCTGATGAGCCACTCCAGATTCCACCAAAGCTTCAGGCTCGAATTCTTCAGAATCCACAACTGAAGAACAACTCTCTCTTTTGTGTATAACAAACAAACCTTTGATGTACTCTCTTTAAACCATGAGTTGAATACTCAATAAAACATCAAAGAAAAAATAATAAAATATCTCCAGATATAGACCTTTAAGAACCAAAAAGAAGATCTGGAGAAATTCAATGAATGAATCAATGAATAGCCTAGATTTGGGAGAAACCCAACTATTTATAGAAAACCGAAGCAACCCTAGTTGGGAAAGAAAACCAACTTCTTAAAGAACTCTTGTTACAACCTTGGTTTTGATCCTTCCAATTGTGATCAAAAAACCACGGGCAACTGCCACAAGAACAATCCACTAAGAAGATTTAAAGGAATTACACAGGTATCAGTCTCAATTATCTAGCGAATCCACAACGCCTAATTGAACCAACCTCTATGTGCCTCTTCCAACCCCATCTTCACCACGGAATTGTCTTTCTGATGAGCCACTCCGGATTCCACCAAAGCTTCAGGCTCGAATTCTTCAGAATCCACAACTGAAGAACAACTCTCTCTTTTGTGTATAACAAACAAACCTTTGATGTACTCTCTTTAAACCATGAGTTGAATACTCAATAAAACATCAAAGAAAAAATAACAAAATATCTCCAGATATAGACCTTTAAGAACCAAAAAGAAGATCTGGAGAAATTCAATGAATGAATCAATGAATAGCCTAGATTTGGGAGAAACCCAACTATTTATAGAAAACCAAAGCAACCCTAGTTGGGAAAGAAAACCAACTTCTTGTAGAAAACCAACTTCTTAAAGAACTCTTGTTACAACCTTGGTTTTGATCCATGGAATTTGACAACAAAAGGTCCTAACAATCTCCCCCTTTGTCAAATCCTGGATAAAACCAATCTAAAACAAATTTCCTAACAAAATCTCTCAAGCAGCACCACCAACTATGAACCAACACTCAAAACCATGCTCTTGAACAATTATCCTGAAATAAAATAACTACACACAAGCCAACCAAAATATGTGGAACTGGATTAAATAACAAAATATAAATCAATCTATAAATAAAATACTAACAATCCAACTGTACCAAAGAAGGATATAAGCAAAAGTAAAAACACTATACCATCAACCAAACTACTGTACCATCAATATACATCAAACACTGGTAATGATGAACCAAACTCCCCCTCATTAAAAACAACCACAAACACTGAAAACAGTGAACAAATAATATCGTGGAGCAAGCAAGGAATTTCAGATTTGTACCATAAAACACACAAGACTATCCAAGAAGCACAATTACTTGAAAACACAATGTGCACAGTCTGTAGAAGATTCCTCATGAAAGAAAGTGATGCATTATGTGAAAAGCATAGATCCCATGATAAAAGTGTGTGTGTGACTCTTGGAGTTCGACAAACACAAGATTCAAATCCTAGTAGTGATATTAAAGCTGGACCTCCGACAAGTGAATCTAAGCACAACAAAGGAAAGTCAAACCACTAGGAATCAAGGGGTATTTGGTGCGTAAAGGCGGAGGCTCCCCCTCAATCAATGAATCCTTTATTTTTTCATTTTTTTTTCTTTTTTTTTTCACATATTTTTCTTTTCTTTCTTTTGCACATTTTTTTTCTTTCTTTTGCACATTCATTGGCGGCTGACACGCTCAAGAGTATGGAAACCGAACCAGAGAAGCATGGAAATAATAAGGATGGCCTGGTTGGTGACTCTGAGGTAGCCTTTTCCTCATGTCTGGGCTACAAAAAATAGAGGGGAAAGCCATGGAGATGCAAAAAGATAGAAGGTGGTTAAGAGACTCAACATCACCCATGATATGCTAGTATAGGTCAATTCCTCTAGAAAAGCAAAAGATACAATGCCAGAAGTCCATAGAAAAAATAATCACTAATGTGGAAGACTCCAATATTTTCTAATCCAAGAGTGTGTATAGAATGAGACATACTAATCAAAGAACACACACTCCAAAATGAGTAATGACCACAGAAAGCACACACATATTAACATGTAATGGATATTCTCATCAATTCCAATATGCACCAAGGACATCTCAAAAATTCAAACTTGCAAAACCATACTAAGAAAATCTTTTTGGTTTTTTTTTTTTCAACAATAAAGCAAGACAAAAAAAAAACAAAACATGCACATTTTTTTTTTATTAAAAAGAACAGAGACCCAAAAAACTAAAAAGAGAAAACACATTAACACAAGTCAAGTTTTCTTACCCAAATCTTTTTGGTCTTAACAAAATCAGGTCTAGCGGTCTTGGTAAATGTCATGGTGTTGTGAACACCCTCATGAATCTTGGTATTCCGCCTAGACAAGTAAGGTTGTCTCCTAACCCAAAAAGTATTCGAATTTCTACCCTTTTGAGACATTCTCCCATGCAATTTATAACAAAAAGGACGAATATGGCCATGCATACCACAATGATGACAAATAAAAACATGATGTACCTTCTTTTCTTTTACCTTACCAACTCTAGAGAGTTTGAGAAGTCTTTTCTCTTGTTGAATCTTTTGTCCTCCCTTTCCTTGAGTTCTTGTATCATGAGATGTGGAAGCACTCTGTTTTTGCTCTCTCTTATCTCCAAAGCCAATGCCACTCTTGTCTGAACAGATTTGTTGAGACCCAATGATATCCTCCAAAGTCTTTGATCCTTTGTTCCAAAGACCAATGGTAACCATGGCACACTTGAGCTCTTCCTCTTTCTTGATCATTAGTTCTTCCAAGGCAACTTGTGATATCTCGAGAGATTCAATCTTTTCTTCATACATGGTATGAGTTTCCTGTAGCTCATTCCTCTCTGTCTCACAAGTCAACAGTTTAGCACAAAGAACTTGTTGATCATCAGCTATCTTGATGGCATTGATCCTAGCCTCGGAAATCTCCTCCTTAAGTTTGACATTCTCACATTCACATGCTTTGAGTTTCTTTGTGAGTTTGTCATTCAATTTGAATAAATTAAGAGACTCCTTATACAGCTTTTCATAGGCTTGCTCAAGCTCTTCATGATCACTCTCCGAGGATTCATCATCAGTAGTATTCTCAACTGACCTTTTCGGAGACTCTGTTTGTCCTTCAGTTTCGGAAGCCACCATGAAAGCAAGGAATTGCTTATGTCCCTCTTCACCTTGATCTTCATTGTCACTTTCATCTCCATTAGATTCCGATTCATCATCCCAAGTGATGGCGAGGGCTTTCTTCTTCCTCAAACGAGTGGGGCATTCTAAAGCAAAGTGGTCAAATCCTTGGCATTCATAGCATTGGACGCTTTTAGAGTTCCCTTGTATCTTTCCTTTCTCCTTCTTGGCTATAGAATTAATTTTGACTTTATCTTTGCCTTTGGATTTATGAGTATGAGTAGATTCCAAAAGATTAGGATTTTTCTTCAAAAAGATTTTTTAAATTGTTTAACAAAAGCAGCGATAATCTTGGAATCTATCTCACAATCCTCATCAGAAGCCTCAACCACTTTATGAGCACTACTAAAAGCAAGATCTTTTTGTTTCTTTTTTAAATTTCTATGTGCCTCATAAGTTTGAAGATTTCCAACCAACTGATCTAGCTTGAGGTTGTCAACATCTTGAGCCTCCTCAATAGCCGTAACTTTTGGTTGGAACCGATCGGGCAAGGATCTCAAAATTTTTCCCACAACTTTGGATTCTGGTATTTTTTCACCTAAATTGAAGCTGGAATTTACAATGTCACTCAACTTCGCATAAAATTCATCAAAGGTCTCACTATCTTTCATAGAAAGGTTTTCGAAACTAGATGTGAGCCTTTGAAGTTTTGATCGTTTAACAGAAGGAGTGCCCTCATGAATAGTTTGTAAGATATCCCAAGCCTCTTTTGCGACTTCACAATTACAGATACGACTAAACTCTTCAGGTGTGACAGCGCAAAAGAGAGAATTGATAGCTTTACTATTCCAGCTACTATTTTGGTAATCAATTGTGTCCCACTTATCAATTGGTTTGGGGAAAGTTACTCCATCAATGGTAATCGTTGGTTCAGTCCACCCATTCATGACGGATTGCCAAACTTTTTCATCAATAGATTTTAAAAAAGATCTCATCCGAGCTTTCCAAAAAGAATAATTAGATCCGTCAAGTAGGGGTGGTCGAACCATAGAATTTCCCTCACAAATTGAATCCATTATCACAAATCAAACAAGATCTCGTTCTAAAAGATTTTTTTTTTTTTTTTTAAAAAGAGCGTTCTAAAAGAATTTTTTTTAAAAAAATAGAACGACCCGCTCTGATACCAATTGAAAAATCTAAAAACCCTAGATGTTGATTTGTGATTATGTACCAATTTTAAGCAAAATATAACAATCCCAATCAAACAATCAAGAGAAAGAGACACAAAGATTTTACGTGGAAAAACCACAATTGGACACCTTCCAATTGTGATCAAAAAACCACGGGCAACTGCCACAAGAACAATCCACTAAGAAGATTTAAAGGAATTACACAGGTATCACTCTCAATTATCTAGCGAATGCACAATGCCTAATTGAACCAACCACTATGTGCCTCTTCCAACCCCATCTTCACCACGGAATTGTCTTTCTGATGAGTCACTCCGGATTCCACCAAAGCTTCAGGCTCGAATTCTTCAGAATCCACAACTGAAGAACAACTCTCTCTTTTGTGTATAACAAACAAACCTTTGATGTACTCTCTTTAAACCATGAGTTGAATACTCAATAAAACATCAAAGAAAAAATAACAAAATATCTCCAGATATAGACCTTTAAGAACCAAAAAGAAGATCTGGAGAAATTCAATGAATGAATCAATGAATAGCCTAGATTTGGGAGAAACCCAACTATTTATAGAAAACCAAAGAAACCCTAGTTGGGAAAGAAAACCAACTTCTTGTAGAAAACCAACTTCTTAAAGAACTCTTGTTACAACCTTGGTTTTGATCCATGGAATTTGACAACAAAAGGTCCTAACAATATATATATATAACAAAAGAAGAAAAAGATGAAGAAAAGGATTCAGAAAATAGCCTATGTGATTGTGAGAGGCACGTCAAAGACGCTATCCTAAAGTTGATATGTGCTCCCTCCGTGCAAATTTTAACAATCACAAACGACTCCAAGATACAACCCAAAACTTTACAGGATCTGACACAATGCACAATTGCACCAGAAGAATTTGCCAAGAATGTATCGATTGTCCAGAAATATGGAACATAAAAATATAGTAAAGAGGAGAGAGAGAGAGAGAGAGAGAGAGAGAGAACGTTGTATATTTTTCCCAATATTAGAGTCCTGTATAAAAAAGCTCTATGGTGTCTATTAGAAACAGACACACCTATTGCTTTTGAAACCAAATACATATTTAAAATTCAAATAAATAAGACTATTAAAAGAAATAAATAAATAAATAAATAAAGTTTTGAAGCTTTTAAGAAATCTCCAACAATCCCCCACAAGATTCAAAACTTTGAAAAACTGTCAAATAAATACAAAATAATAATAATAATAATAATAATAATAATAATAATAATAATAATAATAATAATAATAATAATAATAATAATATGGGCAACTTTAAAACCATACAATGGGTGTAGGTGTTTTTCAAACTTGAACCTCACTTAGTGTTAACAGTTTCATTCTGAAAGAATCTTAGTGAACCAAGTCTTGAACTAAATCCCTTTTACTAGAAAAAAAAAACATGTCACACATATGGTATGATACATAACTGTGGCGCGGGTTAGCACTATTAGCAGCTATGTCCCCAATCTTGATTCTCATGAGAGTTTTAGGAAACAACCCTATTTCCACGGTCGCGGCTTCACGACACTCTCACTTAGGTGAATCCTCTAAAGATAGAAGTGACGGATGTTTATCTTGCGAGAATATGCCCGCCTCGGATTAATTTAGAGTAAATACTCTTCCTTAACCCTCACATTTACATCTGCACTGACATTTTAGGGATGCGCAAGAGAATATAAATAATAAATTTAATAAAGTCTCATTCTTTAAACTGTTGGAATACTAGTCACACTATAAGGATTGTTCCTACCCGTTGAACTTCCTTCATGGGATCTCCAATCACAGAAGTCGGGTTACTTCCTTAGTTGACTCTCTATGGGTATAGACCCATCCCCCTCGATAAATCTAAGACTACACTCTTAGATAAACCTTTGGTTAACTGATCAGTAATATTCTTTTTAGATTTCACAAAATTCAAAGATACAACATTTTTATTCACCAAGCTTTTTTATAGATTTATACCTCACTGGCATATGCCTATTCATGTTTTTATTAGTATGTGTTTGTCTCACAAGTTCTATTACAACTCTATTTTCACAATGTATGGAAATAGCAGGTATAGGATCTTTCACAAGTGAAATATCAAGGAGTAAATTTTTAATCCACTCAGCTTCAGTACACGTAGTATCTAAGGTTATAAGTTTTGATTCTGTTGTACTTCTAGAGATAAGGGTTTGTTTTTTAGAACCTCAAGATATTGCTGCTCCACCTAACACAAATATATACCAGTAGTAGACTTAATATCTAAGTTATCTGTTATCCAATTAGCATCGCTATAACCTTCTACCACATTAGGAAAACCACTAAAGCAAAGTGAATAATCTAGAGTTCCTCTTAGATATTTAAATACTCTTTCCACAGCAATCCAATGATCTTTACTAGGATTATGAGTATATCTACCTAATCTTCTAACAACATAGACAATATCAGGTCTAGTCTTATTAGCAATATAGAGAAGTGATCCAATAATTTGAGAATATCTAAGTTGAGATACAGGTACACCATTATTTTTCTTCAAATTCATGCTAGGATCAAAAGGAGTTAAAACATGTTTGAGATTATAATAATCAAACTTTTTTAACATTTTCTCTAGGATTCTAGATTGATTCAATGTAATACCTTTGGTTGTTTTCTCTAATTTCATACCCAAAATTATATAAGCTTCTCCTAAATCTTTCATATCAAATTTTGAAGATAAATAAGATTTCATATTTTTAATTATCTCTAAATTTGTTCCAAATAGTAAGATATCATCAACATATAAACACAAAATAATACATTCTCCATTATCTTCTTTATAGTATACACATCTATCATGTTCATTGATCTTTAAACCAAATTCTAAAATTATCTTATCAAACTTTTCATGCCACTGTTAGGAGCTTGCTTAAGTCCATACATGGATTTAACCAACTTGCAAACTTTATGTTCTTGTCTTTCAACCACAAAACCTTATAGTTCCTCCATATAAATTTCTTCATCTAAATCTCCATTCAAAAAAGCAGTTTTAATGTGCATTTGATGAATTTCTAAATTATAAATAGATGTTAGAGCAATTAAGACTCTAATGGTTGTAATCCAAGAAACAAGTGAATAGGTATCGAAATAATCTATTCCTTTCATTTGTGTAAATCCCTTGGCTACTAATCTTGCCTTATATTTATCTATACTTCCATCAGGTTTTAATTTCTTTCTAAATACCCATTTGCAACCGATAGCTTTAATCCCAGGAGGTAGATTAGTCAAGTCCCAAGTATTATTTTGAAGTATAGATTAACTCACTATTAATGGCTTCCTTCCAAAATGGTGCATCTAAAGACGACATGGCTTCTATAAAAGTATTTTGTTCTCCTTTAGTTAAAAAAGTATAAAAATCATCTCCAAAGGTTTTCTCTATTCTAGTTCTCTTACTCGTTCTAGGTTCTATATCTAGATGTTCAGAATCATCTCTCAAAGAAATAACTAGCACTAGTAGTAGAAGTTCTATTTACAACCTGATTTGAGATCCTAGTTTTATATCCAAAAATATTTTCAAAAAATGTAGCTTCACGAGATTCAATTTTCATATTATTAGTAATTTCACTAATTTCATAATTTATTACTAGAAATCTATTAGCACTACTATTTTGAGCATAGCTTAAGAAAACGGTATCAACAGTTTTAGGTCCTATTTTCTTACGTTTAGGTTCTGGAATTGCTATTTTTGCTAAACACCCTCACACTTTCAACATTTTTAAGATTAGGTACTCGTTTTTTTCGAGATTTCATAAGGTGTATTATCATTATCATTCACAATTACTCTATTTAATATAACCCAAGCAGTGAGTATCAATTCCCCCTACAAACTCTCCGGTAAATCAGAACTAATAAGCATTGCATTTATCATATCCATTAGAGTTCTATTTTTCCTTTCAACTATCCCATTCGATTGTGGAGAATAAGGTGGGGTTACTTCATGCATAATTCCATGTTCTTCACAAAAAGTACTAAGGATACCTACATTATATTTGCCTCCTCTATCAGATCTAAGTTTCTTAATCTTTCTTTCTAATTGATTTTCTACTTCATCTTTATAAATTTTAAATTTACTAAAAACTTCATCTTTGGTTTTGATTAAATATAAGTAACAAAACTTAGAACAATCATCTATAAAGGTTACAAAATATTTATTTCTTACTCTAGTTAGTGGTCTATTAGAATCACAAGCATCACTATGTATAATGTAATAACCTGACCCTCTCATATGTTTTAATTCCCTCATTATATGTGTGATTATAAGTGTGCTTATGTGTTTGATGTGAAATGCCATGTTTTAATGGGTGTATTACATGTTTATAAATTTGTATTTGTTGGTTATGAGAAAATCTGTTGAAATTATGCCCTTTAGATTGAAAATTGAAAGCCTTAGAAGTGCAATAAGCTAAAACCGACGACATAGATATGACCAGCATGATTTTTAAAGTCTAATATGAATTTTTGTAAAATTTTGATTCGGAATGAATTCTTGTGTCATCTCAGCTCAAACTTTGAATTTGACGGCCTAAATAGGTTCCGAAACCGCAATGGTATACATGGATAGATTAATTGGAATTTTTGGGATCATTTGGGAAGTTTAATTAAAAATTTATTTTATCCGATTCGTTAAGGTGTGGGCCACCTTTAAGTATGTGTATACAGTGGCGGAGCCACATTAGGCCCAGGGGGGTCACATGCCCCCCTTGGGTTTTGGGAAATTTTTTTTTTAAAAAAAAAACATAAATAAAATATTTTAACTAAAAAAATTTATAAAAATATTATTTAAAGTGAAATATTAATGATATTTTAAAATTATGAGAATAATAATGATTATTTTCATTGAAAATAAAGAGACTATGATAAGTCATATTATTATTTATGAAAATTTCAATATAATGGTGATGTCTATCATTATTGACATGCAAGCATAATTAATTTCAATGAAGATATGAAATTTATTAGATTGTTAGTTACATTTGACATGTGGAGTTTATCTTCCATGTGTTTCTTTCCATTCATAACTAAAATGACCAATATATAAATTATAATCAAGCAATATATCTTCAATTATAAAAAATAAAAAAATTACCATAGGTCATAATTAATATCAGAATGAGTCATAACTAACTATTACTTGATATATAGTCTTAACCAAAATAACAACCACAAGAAGTTATAACTAAATTATATCTAACACTATAATGTGTTATAACTAAAGACCACGAAGATCATAATTGCAACATATGATAGATATATATTTTTTTGCGGTATGTTTTATAGAATTTCTCTACTAAAATATATCATTTCTATCTCAACTTATCTTCTTTTTTAAATTTCCAATCCACCTATAAAATAGTTACTCCCCAATATTTGTATAAAATTTAATCTCAAATCCTTTTAATTTAAAATTCACATTTATCCAAATGAACTCTTAATATTTAAGTTTAGTAATATCTCATTGTTGTTTATTATGAAAAAAAAAATAAAAATTAATGTTGTTATTAATTCGTGCCCCCTCTCCACTAAATTCCTAGCTACGCCACTCTGTGTGTGTATATATATATAAGTGATATAAGTCATTTGGGGCTCATCTCTATCTTGTTTTAAAACACAAAAATCTAAGAGAGAGAGAGAGAGAGAGAGAGAGTTCTGGAACAAGAAAGAGAGAGGGAGAGCTCAATGAGAAGAATGAAGAGAGAAACTTGAAGAGATAAGCTAATCTACAACAAATTAGCCAACTAAGGTAAGCATCTTCCTCTAATTTTATGAATACAAGTTGTATTCTTCATGAGATCATGTAATCTAGGTTGAAGTAAGAAGTTGAATGGTGTAAATTGGTGGAAATTAAAGTAAGAACCCTAAAGGAGAAGATTACTTGGTGTTAGCATTTTGAGTTCTAACCTTACTTGATATATATATATAAACATATGTGAAATTGGACTTGGATTTGTTTGATTAAGAGTTGATTGCTTTGAAAATACTTAACTTGGGTTAGATTGTGAGAAGTTGAGCCTTAATCTTGAGGTTTTGTATGAGTTGAAGTCATAAAATGATATATGAAATAAAGATTATGTGACTTCGGAAGAAGAAGTTTTGAAAAAGTTTGGAAAAGAACTAAATACGGATTTTGATCTTTCTTGCTTAAAGATTCATTGTGTTTTTGAGGCTTTGATTTAGAAAATCATTATAATCTCATGTTTTTCATTGATTCTGCTAAAGATTCATTGTGCGGCTGTCCACTTCCGACACCCAATTTGATTCTACTAAACAAGCACGTTGTCCAGCACATGGGGCCCAATACCAACAAGTGCGGAACACCCCTGTTTCAGCCCAACTTCAAATAATCATATCTCTCTCATTCGGACTCCATTTTAAGTAATTCTTAAGCCTAAATTCAAGTCTAGGAAGTCTAGTTTCCAATGGTGGTGGTCCCACATCCAAATTATAAGTACAAAAAAAGATATGTTTAAATTAGTGAAGATCGTTCACTTTCTTTTTAACCGTTTTATGCTATTTCCTCTCTGTAGACACCCCATTTTTGACCGTCCTCAAGACTTGGACGTCACCGTTGGAACACTCGGTGATTATCCCTGTTTGTGTTCGTTTGGAGTTCCCGGAGTTCTCGGCTGCGCGCGCCTTGCCTCAGGACCTCCGAACTCGACCGTTTGTGTTTGGTTTTGCACCAAACGCTTGTGTTTTGCCTTGGGAGGGCAGGGAATGCCTTTTGAGGCATCCCTACACACCACCGGCTGGGGCTGGAGGCCACCGACTGGCTGGTTTGTCCATCGGCACTTTATTGTGCCGACCGGCACTAAATTTTGCCATTTGGTACTCTTTGCCGGCCGAGCACTGTACACTTGCTTTTTGAGATATTTTCTCACAGCTGTAAAGTGTTTTGCTCCCCTCCATACACGTGTATGGAGGAATGAGCCCTTGGCTTGCTTAGTGGCTAAGCATTCCTTGCCTATAAGAGGAGAGCTCTTCCTCTTGGCTCAAGGGTTAGCCTTTTGAGAGCCAAAACCAGAGCATTATACATATATCTCTGATATACATCCATATATATCTATACCTCCCTCTCTCTCCTCTTGTGTGTGTGTTTTTAGGCCAAAAAGTGTAGTTTTACCACAGTTTTGGTCCTTTAGACACACCATTACACCTTAGCTCGAGATTGAGAGACTTAGGAGGTTGTTTGTGTTGGTTTTGGACTGGTTTTGAGCATTAGAGAGTGGCTGCTCCACCTGTTCTTCATTGGATCTTCAAGGGTAAACTTTTTGCTTTAGATTCCCCATTCTTGCAACTAGTTTCTACCCCTTTTGCTTTGTGTTTTTGGACTTGTGTTTAACATAAAAAAATCTTGTTTTTACTTGCTTAAGAACATTCATTAAGGTCACTTTTGCATTTGAATAAAGCCTCACTCTTTTAGGCCTTGTTTTGGTCCTTTTGTGTCTCTTTTTGGAGCATTGTCTAACTTCAGTATTTTTGGTCTTCTCACCACTGAAAACCAATGGATTTTCAGTGGTGAGGGAGGTGTTTTGAAGCCTCACATAGGGGAGGGACACCCCTCTCCCCTTTGTCCCTTGTTTGGCTTTGTTTTGGGCTCGAATAATAGCATGTGTGTATGGTGAGTTTTGGCTTCATTTCAAAGTATATTTGTGCCTAATATGACATGTTATACCTCTGTTTTCGGTCGGATTTATGGCCCTTAGCATGTCTCTCACACTTGCTTTGAAATGCTCTCTAGTGCTTAAAAGTATGTCATGCATCTAGGCCATGTTCTTTGCATGTTTTAGTTTGGTTTCATGAGGGCATTAGCATCATATTGTTATGTATAAGGGCTGTGAGCCACTGTTTTGGCCATGTTTGGTATGTTTAGCATGGTTGTCTTGTACTTTAGGCTTGTAAGCCTTGTATGTTTTGGCTCCTAGCATGCTTAACTCGTCTTAATCCCATGATTTGGCATCATCTAGGGTCATTTTTCAGTCCATAAATCATGCTTGTATACATGCATGTGTAGCCTATTTCATGTCATAAGGGTGTGCTCTTGTATGTCTAGGATTGAACATTGTGCATGCTTCCATGTTTGGCGCATTTTTGGGGTTGCCATATACGGGGTTTGGGTGCCATTTTGTATGCTGAAAACCTGTTTTGGTTGTCTAACATGTGCCATGTTTGGTCTTGTTAAGTGGTGGTTCAATGCCCCACTTTGTGCCTTAGCCTTAGGCCTCATAGCTTGCATGCTTGTATATCATCTTGCTCTTGTTTTGAGGCATGTTTTGCCACTGTTTTGGGGGAGTTTGAGGACTACCCTCTATGGCTTAAGTCCATTATTGCATGCTCATTACATGGTTGTTGCATGATTGGTCAATGAAGCCTTGAGCGCATGCTAGGTCTATGCTTAATTGGTCCCTCTTTGCATGACTTCTATGCTTTCCATATTCTAGCATTTTGCATGCCTAATTTGCTAGCATCTTAGTCCCCATGTTTGTATGTTTGCATGTTTGCATGTTTGCATGATTGCATAGTTGCATTTCATTGCTTGGTTTGGGGTGTCAAACCAAGTGTGGGAGTTGAGGGGTGTTTGTACCTTAAGTGACAAAACACACCTCAATCCCCCATGTCGTTAGGGCCCTTGACATTAACATGATAGGGGTTTAATCCATTTGTTTGTTTGCATGCATTGTTACATCAAAATAGCAATCTTGGTTCTTTAGGCTATCATGCATCAAAGTGCATAATTGATGGCCCAAGAACTAAGGGTCATGTTCCCTTGAGTCTCAAGCATGAGAGGAGGTCATGACCATGCTTACATATGCCCAAAAACCATGCCTTGCACCTTTGCTTTTTTTTTTCTTCTTCATCAAACCGTCTCTCTGAGAACTTTTTGCCGACCGGCAGTATAATGTGCCGATCGGCACTGTATTTGTGCCGATAAACACCATTAGCAGCCGGTGGTCAATGGGAGGAGCCGGTGATCAATTCTTCCAGCCGGTGGGGTATTTCAGATCATTTGGGAGGTATTCTGAAACTTTGGGAATTTTTGGAGAGGCAGGGCAGTGAAAACAGAACCAGCAGTGGCACGGTACGAGTTTTCCGAGCAAGTCGGATCGAGCATCCATCATTCGCGCATCCCAAGGCAGGGCTGAGCCCCCCCCATTGCATTTATTTTGCTTTAATTTTAGTAATTAGAATTTGTAATAATTGATTCATTTATTCGTTGGATCAGATATTATTTTGGTCCTCCGAGCGAGGGCAAAATAGTAATAAGTGTGCGGGAGTGGATGTAAGTCATCCAACCCCCATTTCTTTCTAACACTTTTATTTACCTGCTTATGGTAATGGACTAGGGCATGTTTAGTTTAGCATACCTTATGCAATGCATGCGCATTCATGCATTTGTTTACATACATCGGGCTCGGCACATCATGCAAACCGCATCGTACTTTCAAATCCAAATTGAATACGTGATAGTTGTTGCATCTCATGTGCCATGTTTAGGTTAGCCGAGCTTAGATTACACTCTGTATGTGTCGATTAGCCACTTAACATGAACTAGGTCATGCATGTTTGCTAACTAGTTTCTTGCTTTTGGCACGGAGTAGGATGTAAGTTTTTATGGCTTTAGCATATCGCATGCGTGTGAATGTTTAACATGCCAAAATGTCTGCCATGCAGCTAAGTGCTTACATGAGAAACTGTTTGAATGCCTGTGGGTGGAGGTAGGATTGCTCGAGTTGGAACAACTCGTTGAAATCCGAATTTTAGCCTACTTGCGAGTAGCAAAAACTAACACGTTTTTCGAGACAAAACGGATATGCAATGTTTATTTCCAAATTAGGCAATCTAGTCTATACTTTTGTGTTGTGCGCATCACATAGTAAATTCTAGGCTAATAATCGGAATAAGAACGCATAAAGTTTTCAAAAACGGATATCACGGTTAGTAGAGGTCGGTCTTCGGACCGGGCGAAAGGGGGTGCTCATAGCTGACCTTCCCCGATCGTACCCAAGCTCCCGAGCCAAGTCACTTTGGTGATGACGGACACGTGGCCTTTGGCACCGAGTCAGGGTTTCCTAAATTTCCCATTTTAAAATATTTAGGTGGCGACTCTGTAATCTGGCAAAGCAGTCCATATTTGGCACTTCTTTTCAAATAATCTGTTTTTCTTCAAAACGATTTGCCAGAGTTGGACTCTTTGGTTCAAGATTTAAGAACCGCAACAAACAAAAAGGGAGTCCGAACTGTAGCGCGAGGTCCCCATGGGCGTTACAAGCTGGCGACTACTGGGAGTTTAGAGAGCTTGACTCGAACTCGTGATATCCTGTTTTGACTTCATTTATGTGTCTCTTTGCATTGCATGTGCATTGGTGCGCCTAGGAACACCGTGTTGGCCATCTGCTATTCCTGAGCGGTTTGCCGGAGGCTTGTCTTGTCAAGGCATGTCCATAAGGCTAACCGGTTGTGGGCTCTGCCAGTATGGGAACACAAACCCCGGTTTTTACCGGGGCACCCTCTTTTGACCATTCGACCTAGTGCATATTCGGAATCCATAGTGACCATTCCAAACTAGGACAGGTTGCTTACCCGATGCTAAGTTGTTTGAAACCGCTGCGTGCATAGTGAAACCCTAGTTCCTGACAAAATAGGACAGGGAAACCCTACCCCAATATAGGGTGTTTTGGTTCTCATTTATCCGCTATGTGCTTTAGAGTATAACTCTGCAGGAACGCATGAATCGGTTTGCAAATTTAAGTATCCGCCCGAGGGCATCAAGTCGATGTTTTGAGAATCAGTTGTCTGTGGATATCAGATTCAGGCCTAGGGGCAATGGTTCATGATCGCGATCGGTTGAGAAACAAGCAGTATCCAAAGATTCGACCGTTTATTTTAAATACCCGACCGTGTGTTGTGTGTTTATTTACTTTGCGCCGTTATGCTGTCCGATTGTCTGTTTATTTATACGTTTTATTTATCTTTTTATTAGGGTAGTTGAGCACGATTGCTTCTGACCCAGTAGATACTCCCCAAGCACTCTGGACTAGAGGTCGCCGACTCCATCGATCTGAGGATCTGATAGACGGACAACCAGTGTACTACTCACTACCCCCGGTTACTAAACGGAGGTCAGTCAAACAAAAAGCATCAGTACAGCAGACAGTTCAGAGGGCTTTATCTACCCCACCTGCGCTCAGTAGGGATCAGAATTCTGTGTCACCAACAGAGAGAGGATATATACCAGTAATTCAACCAGAACAAGATAATATGGCTAGTTTGGAGGAGATGGTGCGCCACCTTCAAGAAAGCATGAAAGCAATGCAGCAGGATGCCGTCCGTCAGCATTTCGCCAGAACAAAGCCACGATTGAGAGAACAGCAGAGACAATTGCGGGCTAGAACAAAGAACCGGAGATCATCCGCATCAAGTTCCTCCCCCACCAGGAGTTCCTAACATCGGGGAGACGGCCAATATTCAAACTGATACAGAACTTCCCACGGGACCACCTCCACCCCCGATCTTACCTCAAATCCAACCCCAGCTATCAAAAACACCCACTAACCTACCAGACTCTCCCTTTGAGTTTGAAACTGATCCCACCGCACTGAAGTTAAGCAAACTTGAAAAGTTGTTCAAAAGATCCCAGGGGGTCAAGACTATCCCGGACATTGAGGACGGGTATATTGATGCAGCCGTGACGCTGCCAGATCGGTTCAAGATGCCTCAAATTGACCGATTTGATGGGTCCGGGAACCCCATGGTGCACCTGAGATTGTTTTCAGATATCTTAAGGCCGATGGGCCTCACCAAACTACAGAAGTTGTCTCTGTTCGGCCGGACCCTATCGGGTGTGGCGGCCATCTGGTATGCCAAGTTGGAAGACGATGTTAAGAGGAATTGGGATGAGATGGCCGAGGCCTTCGTTTTACAATACTCGTATAACACACAAATCGAGATTACAACCCGTGATCTCGAGACGACGAGACAAGAGGTTAAGGAAAGTTTCTCTGAATTTGTGACCCGATGGAGAGCAAAGGCCTCAATGATGACCATTAGGCCAACGGATAAGGATCAAATACGGATGGTTGTGCGCAACCTCCAACCCAAGCTTATGCAAAAGATGATTGTGCTCCCCTTTCCCACCTTTTTAGATCTACATGAGATGGGAGTACAGATCGAGGATGCGATGAAGTAGGGCCTGATTGACCAAGACCGAGAGCAGCCCAAGAGGGCATTCAACCGCAGTTCGAATGCAACCACCGGTGGTGATGCAGCTGCTAGGACTTCAGACGTAGGCATGGTCACCACCACCACACCAAGAGCAGCCACCCCCTTTGTTGGTGCGCCCACTTCAAACCCCCGAACTTCAGACTATCTACCCCGAGGTAAGAGGGTCTTCATCCCACTCTTTATGCCTTTGTCTAAGGCTTTAGGGGTCCTACTCAGGAAAGGACATCTGAAACCGTTAGAACAACGGCCCTTACCAGATCCTCTCCCTGCAAAGCATGACCCGGCTAAGTACTGTGCTTTCCATCAACAAACCGGTCATGACACCGACGGTTGCATCCGTCTCCGCCACGAGATACAAAATTTGATTGACAATGGGGTCATCCCCGCACCAAGCTCTGCAAAGTCTATCGGCACTTGATCAGTGAACCTGTGGGGGGATAATGTGATGTGATTAGGGGACGGACCACCTGCGAGCGGCGCTCAGTTTACTCCAGATGTGGCGTATGGCACGCACCGTTTTGAGCATTTGTGAATACTGGTTTTTGTACATTCTGACTTGGGTATTGGGTCAGTCTTGTTGTGTTATTTCGAGTTTGTCTCTTTGTTTTGAGTCAGTCTTTTTGTTTTGGGTCAGTCTTGTTGTGTTATTTTGAGTCTGTCTCTTTGTTTTGAGTCAGTCTTTTTGTTTTGGGTCTGTCTTGTGGTGGTTTCGAGTCAGTCCTGTTGTATCGGCACTTGATCAGTGAACCTGTGGGGGGATAATGTGATGTGATCAGGGGACGGACCACCTGCGAGCGGCGCTCAGTTTACTCCAGATGTGGCGTATGGCACGCACCGTTTTGAGCATTTGTGAATACTGGTTTTTGTACATTCTGACTTGGGTATTGGGTCAGTCTTGTTGTGTTATTTCGAGTTTGTCTCTTTGTTTTGAGTCAGTCTTTTTGTTTTGGGTCAGTCTTGTTGTGTTATTTTGAGTCTGTCTCTTTGTTTTGAGTCAGTCTTTTTGTTTTGGGTCTGTCTTGTGGTGGTTTCGAGTCAGTCCTGTTGTATCGGCACTTGATCAGTGAACCTGTGGGGGGATAATGTGATGTGATCAGGGGACGGACCACCTGCGAGCGGCGCTCAGTTTACTCCAGATGTGGCGTATGGCACGCACCGTTTTGAGCATTTGTGAATACTGGTTTTTGTACATTCTGACTTGGGTATTGGGTCAGTCTTGTTGTGTTATTTCGAGTTTGTCTCTTTGTTTTGAGTCAGTCTTTTTGTTTTGGGTCAGTCTTGTTGTGTTATTTCGAGTCTGTCTCTTTGTTTTGAGTCAGTCTTTTTGTTTTGGGTCTGTCTTGTGGTGGTTTCGAGTCAGTCCTGTTGTATTGGAGTTGGGTGATTCCGGGGATATTACCTCAGATCTCACTATTTTGTTTTGTGTTTGTCTTTTCACTTTCTTTTGAGTCTGTTTCTGCCAAGGAGCCAGTTGTGCCAACAGATTTGAATGGAACAGCAGTGATTTTTGCTTCAGCCGTGTGCCAGTTGTGCCAGAAATTCTAAATGAGATGGCAGTATTTGACTAAGAACTCTGTCTTTTCTGTGCCTTGAAATTATTGCATTGACGTAAGTTTTTCAAAACCCTTTTGAACACTGCGGTGAAAACAAAGAGGGAGGAATTCCTCGGGATTTGCAAAACTTTGATCAAATTGAGAGAAAGAGAGGCATGCTAAGCCCTTAATGAATGAAATCATGCTTGTTAGTGTGAGTACTGAGAAGGACCCTAGCTTTGATTCAGATTGGTTCTACACTGTCTTCAGCGCAAGCGATTTGTCGCTTTCTTAAAAACTTTCAAAAAATGTTTTGCGCGGTCCTGCGAAGACTTGTGTGGAATCGATCTTGAGATTGTGCAGCCTAGGATCGCTCTCAGCCTCGAGACTTCACCCCCCCTTGCTTTCAAACCTTGAACTTGCACTCAGAATGTTCAACGGTTAACTACAACGTGAGGCCTGTGAGACCAGATTCAAAGCAGCCCTCGAACAAGAGGCAAGAAAGTCAAACCAAGAAGATCAGATGTCGTCAAGAGAGGCTGGGGAAGCTAGATCAGAAGCCCTCCCTCAAACTAGGGGCAAAGATGTCAGATGTGCCCGAAGAGCCGAAGATGAGTTCTCTTGCGAATCAACAGCCACTCTCCTGGATACGGATGGCATCAAAACCCTAAAACCATTTGGCATGGACTTGCTACACTTTTACCCTTTGAGAGGCTCGCTGGGCCGAAAACCCGGAAGGGCGACCCAGGCAAAAGTTAGAGCAAGCAAAAAAATACATACAAAAGGAAAGAAAAAATACAAAAAAAGAAGAACAAAGGAAGAAGAAAAAAGAAAAGAAAAGAAAAAGAAGCTCGCAAGGTCGAAAATCTGCATTGGGCGCCTTGGCAAAAGTTAGAGCCTAAAAAAAAAGAAAGAGAAAAAAAATGAAAAAGAAAGAAAAGAAAGAAGAACAAAGCTCGCAAGGTCGAAAACACGCAGCGTAGCCTTGGCAAAAGTTAGAGCATAAAAAGAGAGGTTAAATACCCGAGTGTACCTTAACCCCGAACTACGTAAGGCTTGATTCCCATCTTTGGGATACGTAGGCAACTTCATCCTGAAGTCCAGCCGTAAAACACTTCAATTTGATTGTGTCCATGCGATGGTTCTGGTCATCTTTGTCTTCTCTGTATCTGAGGATTTGGTTGTGTTCGTCACTCTGAGGACTGACTACAATGCGCCGCTGTGCTATCCAAACAAGGGGCAACTTTCCGTTGCCATTCAGTGTGCTGCGGCGCCATCCAAACAAGGGGAAACTCTTCGTTGCCATTCAGTGTGCCGCGGCGCCATTCAAACAAGGGGCAACTTTCCGTTGCCATTCAATGCGTCGCGGTGCCGTTCAAACAAGGGGCAACTTTCCGTTGCCATGCAGCTCCCCTCCAGCAAGGGGCAATTTTCCTTCGAATCTGAGGTTGTGCATCTCGAGAGTGGGTTCTATGCTCGTTGAGCAGTGGCCGTTTGCAAAAATAGTTTTTGAGAATTTTTACTGAGGTTGACTAATTTTCTCGAAAATTGTTTCATCTTTTCCAAAAACTGGACCATTTCTTAGATCCAAAAAAGGAAAATCTTCAGTGCTCATAGCCTGACTTACATGATTTCAAATCAAAAATCGAACAAGCGTGTTAATCTAACTCTCATGTTGGTCAAAACTGTTTTAGTAGAAAGTAAAAACAAAAAATGGTCAAAATGATGAACTAGGGGCACAGTTGAGTCAGGTTCTCTGTCTTTCCCCTTTTATCAACATACTTGCCAGAAAGGGCACCATACTTGCCAAGAAGGGCACTCTACCTGCCAGAAAAGGCACAACTGAGGTTAACAACAAAAGTGAAAGCTCTCAACATCCTCAAGCGGCGAGGTATCAAGCCGGTCAAGCTAAGCTGAATTTGGAGCAAGGTATTCCACTCCATCATCTGGGCAAATCTAACCATGTCCAAACTCCCCGGCAGAGCATCGTCGACCAATGTCAGGCACAGATTCGCTAAACACCCAATTGTAGCGCGGCCCCTCTGTGGAAGAGACTCCTCATTGTGAACAAGAAGAAGAATCTAGCAGAATGCTAGGGGCACGAGCCCACAACTTTCTGTTTATCCATCAACCATCTAGGGGAGGGATTGAAAAATGAGAGATTGAAGAATAGAGAGATGTGCGATGAGAGAAAAAGTAAGAAAAGGGCATTTTCAGAAAACAAGAGATTGAATGCCGAGTGATGTGAGAATCACAAATGAGAAAGGGTGGGAAATAATACCCGGTGAAACAGGCTCCCTGTGCGCATTTGAGTCTTTCGTTGTGTTTTGTTTGTCTTGATTCTT
Organism: Camellia lanceoleosa; assembly: GCA_025200525.1. NCBI lineage: Eukaryota > Viridiplantae > Streptophyta > Magnoliopsida > Ericales > Theaceae > Camellia > Camellia lanceoleosa. The sequence goes on along the minus strand of CM045764.1, from coordinate 114,044,022 downwards.
GTTTTGAGTCATTTCAAGTGTCAATAGATGTGTTTAGGTTGTTTACCTTTATTTTCCATTGTTGGGTCGTCTTTGCTGTGTTCAGTTGTAGTCTCAATACCTGGTCGAAAAACTCATCTCTCAATTTCAACAATAAAATTGTTTTGTGCTCCAAGTGCCGTGCCGTTCTCCACATTTGTTCAAAACAGTATTTGTTCTTTCATAAAACCGCAGGGTTCAACCCAGGTCATATGAGAACAGTGAAACCAAGACCTATCTGACGCTATAATGGTTCCAGACTGCAAAGCAAAAGCAAAAAAAGGAAAATCGAAGCATCTGAGTGTGTTTCACCTTCAGCGAATTCTGAGATTGTATTCCGGATGTACCACTTCAGACCTTGTCAGTGTTCCGAAGAATGAGCGTGCCTCTATCCCAAGTGTAAGCCTGCTTCAAGTCAGAATGGCGATTAAAGTAGCAACAGATGTTATCTCTCTCTGGTATGAACAGGGTGTGCCCGTTTTTGAGCTGAGTGTGTTGCAAACCCCTTCGAAAGGTAAATCGGAGGTCGCGTTTTAATCTGGTCTCGTTAAGGCTTGTATTCCCTTATTCGGCATTTTGTTTCAAATATGCATCGCGATGCACTTCCACCCACATTGTTATGCACCCACTTCACTAGCATTGTTATGCTCATTCATTGCATTGATTATGCACATTTATCTAGCATTGTTATGCTCATTACTTGCATTGTTATGCACCTTTTCACTTGCAATTATCACTCTTTCTCCTCGCGCGTGCGACGGGTTAGACCTCCTCTGGTTTAGAGCATTTGGAATACGTTCCAATGCTTATACCTTTCTGAAACACCGGGATACGTCCCTACATTTCTTCTCCCTTTCCGAAACATCGGGATACGTCCCTACGTTTCTCCCTTCTTTCCGAAACACCGGGATGCGTCCCTATGTCTCTTATACCTTTCCGAAACACCGGGATGCGTCCCTACGTTTCTCTCTCTTTTCGAAACATCGGGATACGTCCCTACGTTTCTCCTCTCTTTGCGAAACACCGGGATACGTCCCTACGTTTCTCCCTTCTTTCTGAAACACCGGGATACGTCCCTAAGTTTCTCCCTCTTTTCAAAACACCAGGATACGTCCCCATGTTTCTCCCTTCATTCCGAAACACCGGGATACGTCCCTATGTTTCTTTCCCTTTCCGAAACACCGGGATACGTCCCTATGTTTCTCCACCATTCTGAAACACCGGGATACGTCCCTATGTTTCTCCCTCTTCGGTTAAAAGCGTTCAGAATACGTTCCAATGCTCACACCATTCTGAAACACCGGGATACGTCCCTATGTTTCTCCATCTTCGGTTAAAAGCGTTCGGAATACGTTCCAATGCTCACACCATTCCGAAACACCGAGATACGTCCCTAAGTTTTTCCCTCTTTTCGAAACACCGGGATACGTCCCTATGTTTCTCTTGCCTTTCCGAAACACCGGGATACATCCCTATGTTTCACATTCCTTGCGGAACACCGGGATACGTCGCTATGTTTCGCATTCCTTGCAGAACACCGGGATACGTCCCTAATCTTTGGGATACGTCCCTAATCTTTGGGATACGTCCCTAACCTTTGGGATACGTCCCTAATCTTTGGGATACGTCCCTAACCTTTGGGATACGTCCCTAACACTGGGATACGTCCCTAATCTCTGGGATACGTCCCTAATCTTTGGGATACGTCCCTAAATCTTGGGATACGTCCCTAAATCTTTGGGATACGTCCCTAACCCTTGGGATACGTCCCTAATCCTTGGGATACGTCCCTAATCCTTGGGATACGTCCCTAACCTTTGGGATACGTCCCTAATCTTTGGGATACGTCCCTAACCTTCGGGATACGTCCCTAACCTTCGGGATACGTCCCTAACCTTTGGGATACGTCCCTAATCCTTGGGATACGTCCCTAACCTTTGGGATACGTCCCTAATCCTTGGGATACGTCCCTAAACACCGGGATACGTCCCCATGTTTCTCCATCTTTGGTTAAGAGCATCCGGAATACGTTCTAATGCTTATACATTTCCGAAACACCGGGATACGTCCCTATGTTTCTTTGCATGATCATAAGTTACGTTCGGCTTCTTGCATTGTCAGTTGCATTTTGCCCCTGCCTTCGGGCACATGTCTTTATCTGTAGCTTGTATGCTTTGTCTAAGTCTTCGGCCTTGTCAAAAATGGGACGTCTCTGGGCTTTGACATTCACTCCCGTCATTTTTATGACTTTCGAGTTCTGTCAAAGAGGGGCAACTGTAGACACCCCATTTTTGACCGTCCTCAAGACTTGGACGTCACCGTTGGAACACTCGGTGATTATCCCTGTTTGTGTTCGTTTGGAGTTCCCGGAGTTCTCGGCTGCGCGCGCCTTGCCACAGGACCTTCGAACTCGACCGTTTGTGTTTGGTTTTGTACCAAACGCTTGTGTTTTGCCTTGGGAGGGCAGGGAATGCCTTTTGAGGCATCCCTACACACCACCGGCTGGGGCTGGAGGCCACCGACTGGCTGGTTTGTCCATCGGCACTTTATTGTGCCGACCGGCACTATTTTGTGCCGACCGGCACTAAATTTTGCCATTTGGTACTCTTTGCCGGCCGAGCACTGTACACTTGCTTTTTGAGATATTTTCTCACAGCTGTAAAGTGTTTTGCTCCCCTCCATACACGTGTATGGAGGGATGAGCCTAACTTGCTTAGTGGCTAAGCATTCCTTGCCTATAAGAGGAGAGCTCTTCCTCTTGGCTCAAGGGTTAGCCTTTTGAGAGCCAAAACCAGAGCATTATACATATATCTCTGATATACATCCATATATATCTATACCTCCCTCTCTCTCTCCTCTTGTGTGTGTGTTTTTAGGCCAAAAAGTGTAGTTTTACCTCATTTTTGCTCCTTTACACACACCATTACACCTTAGCTCGAGATTGAGAGACTTAGGAGGTTGTTTGTGTTGGTTTTGGACTGGTTTTGAGCATTAGAGAGTGGCTGCTCCACCTGTTCTTCATTGGATCTTCAAGGGTAAACTTTTTGCTTTAGATTCCCCATTCTTGCAACTAGTTTCTACCCCTTTTGCTTTGTGTTTTTGGACTTGTGTTTAACATAAAAAAATCTTGTTTTTACTTGCTTAAGAACATTCATTAAGGTCACTTTTGCATTTGAATAAAGCCTCACTCTTTTAGGCCTTGTTTTGGTCCTTTTGTGTCTCTTTTTGGAGCATTGTCTAACTTCAGTATTTTTGGTCTTCTCACCACTGAAAACCAATGGATTTTCAGTGGTGAGGAGGGTGTTTTGGAGCCTCACATAGGGGAGGGACACCCCTCTCCCCTTTGTCCCTTGTTTGGCTTTGTTTTGGGCTCGAATAATAGCATGTGTGTATGGTGAGTTTTGGCTTCATTTCAAAGTATATTTGTGCCTAATATGACATGTTATACCTCTGTTTTCGGTCGGATTTATGGCCCTTAGCATGTCTCTCACACTTGCTTTGAAATGCTCTCTAGTGCTTAAAAGTATGTCATGCATCTAGGCCATGTTCTTTGCATGTTTTAGTTTGGTTTCATGAGGGCATTAGCATCATATTGTTATGTATAAGGGCTGTGAGCCACTGTTTTGGCCATGTTTGGTATGTTTAGCATGGTTGTCTTGTACTTTAGGCTTGTAAGCCTTGTATGTTTTGGCTCCTAGCATGCTTAACTCGTCTTAATCCCATGATTTGGCATCATCTAGGGTCATTTTTCAGTCCATAAATCATGCTTGTATACATGCATGTGTAGCCTATTTCATGTCATAAGGGTGTGCTCTTGTATGTCTAGGATTGAACATTGTGCATGCTTCCATGTTTGGCGCATTTTTGGGGTTGCCATATACGGGGTTTGGGTGCCATTTTGTATGCTAAAAACCTGTTTTGGTTGTCTAACATGTGCCATGTTTGGTCTTGTTAAGTGGTGGTTCAATGCCCCACTTTGTGCCTTAGCCTTAGGCCTCATAGCTTGCATGCTTGTATATCATCTTGCTCTTGTTTTGAGGCATGTTTTGCCACTGTTTTGGGGGAGTTTGAGGACTACCCTCTATGGCTTAAGTCCATTATTGCATGCTCATTACATGGTTGTTGCATGATTGGTCAATGAAGCCTTGAGCGCATGCTAGGTCTATGCTTAATTGGTCCCTCTTTGCATGACTTCTATGCTTTCCATATTCTAGCATTTTGCATGCCTAATTTGCTAGCATCTTAGTCCCCATGTTTGTATGTTTGCATGTTTGCATGTTTGCATGATTGCATAGTTGCATTTCATTGCTTGGTTTGGGGTGTCAAACCAAGTGTGGGAGTTGAGGGGTGTTTGTACCTTAAGTGACAAAACACACCTCAATCCCCATGTCGTTAGGGCCCTTGACATTAACATGATAGGGGTTTAATCCATTTGTTTGTTTGCATGCATTGTTACATCAAAATAGCAATCTTGGTTCTTTAGGCTATCATGCATCAAAGTGCATAATTGATGGCCCAAGAACTAAGGGTCATGTTCCTTGAGTCTCAAGCATGAGAGGAGGTCATGACCATGCTTACATATGCCCAAAAACCATGCCTTACTGCTTCTTTTTTCTTCTTCTTTATCAAACTGTCCTCTGCAGGAACTTTCTGCCGACCGGCAGTATAATGTGCCGATCGGCACTGTATTTGTGCCGATAAACACCATTAGCAGCCGGTGGTCAATGGGAGGAGCCGGTGATCAATTCTTCCAGCCGGTGGGGTATTTCAGATCATTTGGGAGGTATTCTGAAACTTTGGGAATTTTTGGAGAGGCAGGGCAGTGAAAACAGAACCAGCAGTGGCACGGTACGAGTTTTCCGAGCAAGTCGGATCGAGCATCCATCATTCGCGCATCCCAAGGCAGGGCTGAGCCCCCCCATTGCATTTATTTTGCTTTAATTTTAGTAATTAGAATTTGTAATAATTGATTCATTTATTCGTTGGACTGTATTATTATTTTGGTCCCTCCGAGCGAGGGCAAAATTGTAATAAGTGTGCGTGAGTGGATGTATGTCTTCCAACCCCCATTTCTTTCTAACCCTTTTATTTACCTGCTTATGGTAATGGACTAGGGCATGTTTAGTTTAGCATACCTTATGCAATGCATGCGTGCATTCATGCATTTGTTTACATACATCGGGCTCGGCACATCATGCAAACCGCATCGTACTTTCAAATCCAAATTGAATACGTGATAGTTGTTGCATCTCATGTGCCATGTTTAGGGTTAGCCGAGCCTGTTTAGATTACACTCCTGTATGTGTCGCATTAGCCACTTAACATGAACTAGGTCATGCATGTTTGCTAACTAGTTTACTGTTTTGTACGAGTACGATGTAAGTTTTATGGCTTTAGCATATCGCATGCGTGTGAATGTTTACCATGACGGTATGCTTGCCATGCGACTAAGTGCTTACATGATAAACTGTTTGAATGCTGTGGGTGGAGGTTGGATTGCACGAGTTGGAACAACTCGTTGAAATCAATTTTAGCCTACTTGCAGTAGCAAAAACTAACACGTTTTTGAGACAAAAGCGGATACGCAATGTTTGTTTCCAAGTTACGTTATCTAGACTATACTTTTGTGTTGTGCGCATCTCATAGTAAATTCTAGGCTAATAATCGAATAAGAACGCATAAAGTTTTCAAAAGCGGATATCACGGTTAGTAGAGGTCGGTCTTGACGGGCGAAAGGGGTGCTCATAGTGACCTTCCCGATCGTATCTAAGCTCCTGATCCAAGTCACTATGGTGATGACGGACACGTGGCCTTTGGCCGAGTCGGGGTTTCCTAAATTTCCCATTTTAAAATATTTAGGTGGCGACTCAGAATCCGCAAAGCATCCATATTTGGCACTTCTTTTCAAATAACTGTTTTTCTTCAAAACGATTTGCGAGTTGGACTCTTTGGTTCAAGATTTAAGAACATAACAAACAAAAAGGAGTCGAGCAGAAGCGCGAGGTCCCCATGGCGTATTCTGATTCTGGCGACTCATTGGGAGTTTAGAGCTTGACTCGAACTCGTGATATCTGTTTTGACTTCATTTATGTGTCTCTTTGCATTGCATGTGCATTGGTGCGCCTAGGAACACCGTGTTGGCCATCTGCTATTCTGGCGGTTCTTGGGAGGCTTGTCTTGTCAAGGCATGTCCATAAGGCTAACGGTTGTGGGCTCTGCCAAGATGGGAACACAAACCCGGTTTTCTGGGCACCCTCTTTGACCATTCGACCTAGTGCATATTCGAATCCATAGTGACCATTCCAAACTAGGACAGTTGCTTACCCGATGCTAAGTTGTTTGAAACCGCTGCGTGCATAGTGAAACCCTAGTTCACGACAAAATAGGACAGAAACCCTACCCCAATATAGGGGTGTTTTGGTTCTCATTTATACGCTATGTGCTTTAGAGTATAACTCTGCAGGAACGTCTGAATCGGTTTGCAAATTTAAGTATCGCCCGAGGGCATCGATGTCGATGTTTTGAGAATCGGTTATGCGTGGATATCGATTCGTGCCTAGGGGCAATGGTTCATGATCAGTGATCAGTGGTTGAGAAACAGTGTATCCAGCATTCGACCGTTTATTTTAAATACCCGACCGTGTGTTGTGTGTTTATTTACTTTGCGCCGTTATGCTGTCCGATTGTCTGTTTATGTATACGTTTTATTTATCTTTTTATTAGGGTAGTTGAGCACGATTGCTTCTGACCCAGTAGATACTCCCCAAGCACTCTGGACTAGAGGTCGCCGACTCCATCGATCTGAGGATCTGATAGACGGACAACTAGTGTACTACTCACTACCCCCGGTTACTAAATGGAGGTCAGTCAAACAAAAAGCATCAGTACAGCAGACAGTTCAGAGGGCTTTATCTACCCCACCTGCGTTCAGTAGGGATCAGAATTCTGTGTCACCAACAGAGAGAGGATATATACTAGTAATTCAACCAGAACAAGATAATATGGCTAGTTTGGAGGAGATGGTGCGCCACCTTCAAGAAAGCATGAAAGCAATGCAGCAGGATGCCGTCCGTCAGGCAGAACCGCCGAACAACGAGCCACAGTTGTGAGAGAAACAGCGAAGACAATTGCGGGCTAGAAACAAGAAGCCGAGCATCAAGTTCCTCCCCCACCAGGAGTTCCTAACATCGGGGAGACGGCCAATATTCAAGCGTCTGAGAACTTCCCGGGACCACCTCCACCCCGATCTTACCTCAAATCCAACCCCAGCCTATCAAAAACACCCACTAACCTACGGACTCTCCTTTGAGTTTGGCCGATCCCACCGCACTGAAGTTGAGCAAACTTGAAAAGTTGTTCAAAAGATCCCAGGGGGTCAAGACTATCCCGGACATTGAGGACGGGTATATTGATGCAGCCGTGACGCTGCCAGATCGGTTCAAGATGCCTCAAATTGACCGATTTGATGGGTCCGGGGACCCCATGGTGCACCTGAGATTGTTTTCAGATATCTTAAGGCCGATGGGCCTCACCAGACTACAGAAGCTGTCTCTGTTCGGCCGGACCCTGTCGGGTGTGGCGGCCATCTGGTATGCCAAGTTGGAAGACGATGTTAAGAGGAATTGGGATGAGATGGCCGAGGCCTTCGTTTTACAATACTCGTATAACACACAAATCGAGATTACAACCCGTGATCTCGAGACGACGAGACAAGAGGTTAAGGAAAGCTTCTCTGAATTTGTGACCCGATGGAGAGCAAAGGCCTCAATGATGACCATTAGGCCAACGGATAAGGATCAAATACGGATGGTTGTGCGCAACCTCCAACCCAAGCTTATGCAAAAGATGATTGTGCTCCCCTTTCCCACCTTTTTAGATCTACATGAGATGGGAGTACAGATCGAGGATGCGATGAAGTAGGGCCTGATTGACCAAGACCGAGAGCAGCCCAAGAGGGCATTCAACCGCAGTTCGAATGCAACCACCGGTGGTGATGCAGCTGCTAGGACTTCAGACGTAGGCATGGTCACCACCACCACACCAAGAGCAGCCACCCCCTTTGTTGGTGCGCCCACTTCAAACCCCCGAACTTCAGACTATCTACCCCGGGGTAAGAGGGTCTTCATCCAACTCTTTATGCCTTTGTCTAAGGCTTTAGGGGTCCTACTCAGGAAAGGACATCTGAAACCGTTAGAACAACGGCCCTTACCAGATCCTCTCCCTGCAAAGCATGACCCGGCTAAGTACTGTGCTTTCCATCAACAAACCGGTCATGACACCGACGGTTGCATCCGTCTCCGCCACGAGATACAAAATTTGATTGACAATGGGGTCATCCCCGCACCAAGCTCTGCAAAGTCTATCGGCACTTGATCAGTGAACCTGTGGGGGGATAATGTGATGTGATTAGGGGACGGACCACCTGCGAGCGGCACTTCGGTTTACACCAGATGTGGCGTATGGCACGCACCGTTTTGAGCATTTGTGAATACTGGTTTTTGTACATTCTGACTTGGGTATTGGGTCAGTCTTGTTGTGTTATTTCGAGTTTGTCTCTTTGTTTTGAGTCAGTCTTTTTGTTTTGGGTCAGTCTTGTTGTGTTATTTTGAGTCTGTCTCTTTGTTTTGAGTCAGTCTTTTTGTTTTGGGTCTGTCTTGTGGTGGTTTCGAGTCAGTCCTGTTGTATCGGCACTTGATCAGTGAACCTGTGGGGGGATAATGTGATGTGATCAGGGGACGGACCACTGCGGCGGCGCTTCGATTTCCAGATGTATGTATGGCACGCACTGCTTTGAGCATTTGTGAATCTCGGTTTTTGTACATTCTGACTTGGGTATTGAGTCGGTCTTGTTGTGTTATTTCGAGTTTGTCTCTTTGTTTTGAGTCAGTCTTTTTGTTTTGGGTCAGTCTTGTTGTGTTATTTTGAGTCTGTCTCTTTGTTTTGAGTCAGTCTTTTTGTTTTGGGTCTGTCTTGTGGTGGTTTCGAGTCAGTCCTGTTGTATTGGAGTTGGGTGATTCCGGGGATATTACCTCAGATCTCACTATTTTGTTTTGTGTTTGTCTTTTCACTTTCTTTTGAGTCTGTACGCCATGAGCCGCTTGTGCCAGCCAACAGATTTGAATGGAACAAAGATGATTTTTGCTTCAGCCGTGTGCCAGTTGTGCCAGAAATTCTAAATGAGATGGCAGTATTTGACTAAGAACTCTGTCTTTTCTGTGCCTTGAAATTATTGCATTGACGTAAGTTTTTCAAAACCCTTTTGAACACTGCGGTGAAAACAAAGAGGGAGGAATTCCTCGGGATTTGCAAAACTTTGATCAAATTGAGAGAAAGAGAGGCATGCTAAGCCCTTAATGAATGAAATCATGCTTGTTAGTGTGAGTACTGAGAAGGACCCTAGCTTTGATCCAGATTGGTTCTACACTGTCTTCAGCGCAAGCGATTTGTCGCTTTCTTAAAAACTTTCAAAAAATGTTTTGCGCGGTCCTGCGAAGACTTGTGTGGAATCGATCTTGAGATTGTGCAGCCTAGGATCGCTCTCAGCCTCGAGACTTCACCCCCCCTTGCTTTCAAACCTTGAACTTGCACTCAGAATGTTCAACGGTTAACTACAACGTGAGGCCTGTGAGACTAGATTCAAAGCAGCCCTCGAACAAGAGGCAAGAAAGTCAAACCAAGAAGATCAGATGTCGTCAAGAGAGGCTGGGGAAGCTAGATCAGAAGCCCTCCCTCAAACTAGGGGCAAAGATGTCAGATGTGCCCGAAGAGCCGAAGATGAGTTCTCTTGCGAATCAACAGCCACTCTCCTGGATACGGATGGCATCAAAACCCTAAAACCATTTGGCATGGACTTGCTACACTTTTACCCTTTGAGAGGCTCGCTGGGCCGAAAACCCGGAAGGGCGACCTAGGCAAAAGTTAGAGCAAGCAAAAAAATACATACAAAAGGAAAGAAAAAATACAAAAAAAGAAGAACAAAGGAAGAAGAAAAAAGAAAAGAAAAGAAAAAGAAGCTCGCAAGGTCGAAAATCTGCATTGGGCGCCTTGGCAAAAGTTAGAGCCTAAAAAAAAAGAAAGAGAAAAAAAATGAAAAAGAAAGAAAAGAAAGAAGAACAAGGCTCGCAAGGTCGAAAACCTGCAACAGGCGCCTTGGCAAAAGTTAGAGCATAAAAAGAGAGGTTAAATACCCGAGTGTACCTTAACCCCGAACTACGTAAGGCTTGATTCCCATCTTTGGGATACGTAGGCAACTTCATCCTGAAGTCCAGCCGTAAAACACTTCAATTTGATTGTGTCCATGCGATGGTTCTGGTCATCTTTGTCTTCTCAGATCCGAGGATTTGGTTGTGTTCGTCACTCGAGGATCGACTACAATGCGCCTGTGCTATCTGAAACAAGGGGCAACTTTCCGCTGTTATTCAAAGAAAGCCGCGCGCCATCCAAACAAGGAAACTCTTCGTTGCCATTCAAAGAAGCCGGCGCCATTCAAACAAGGCAACTTTCCGCTATTCAATGCGTCGCGGTGCCGTTCAAACAAGGGGCAACTTTCCGTTGCCATGCAGCTCCCCTTCAGCAAGGGGCAATTTTCCTTCGAATCTGAGGTTGTGTATCTCGAGAGTGGGTTCTATGCTCGTTGAGCAGTGGCCGTTTGCAAAAATAGTTTTTGAGAATTTTTACTGAGGTTGACTAATTTTCTCGAAAATTGTTTCATCTTTTCCAAAAACTGGACCATTTCTTAGATCCAAAAAAGGAAAATCTTCAGTGCTCATAGCCTGACTTACATGATTTCAAATCAAAAATCGAACAAGCGTGTTAATCTAACTCTCATGTTGGTCAAAACTGTTTTAGTAGAAAGTAAAAACAAAAAATGGTCAAAATGATGAACTAGGGGCACAGTTGAGTCAGGTTCTCTGTCTTTCCCCTTTTATCAACATACTTGCCAGAAAGGGCACCATACTTGCCAAGAAGGGCACTCTACCTGCCAGAAAAGGCACAACTGAGGTTAACAACAAAAGGGCTGAAAGCTCTCAACATCCTCCAAGCAGCGAGGTATCAAGCCAGGTGCGAAGCACGAACTGGACTGGAGCAAGGTATTCCACTCCATCATCTGGGCAAATCTAACCATGTCCAAACTCCCCGGCAGAGCATCGTCGACCAATGTCAGCCACAGATTCGCTAAACACCCAATTGTAGCGCGGCCCCTCTGTGGAAGAAACTCACTGTTGTGAACAAGAAGAAGAATCTAGCAGAATGCTAGGGGCACGAGCCCACAACTTTCTGTTTATCCATCAACCATCTAGGGGAGGGATTGAAAAATGAGAGATTGAAGAATAGAGAGATGTGCGATGAGAGAAAAAGTGAGAAAAGGGCATTTTCAGAAAACAAGAGATTGAATGCCGAGTGATGTGAGAATCACAAATGAGAAAGGGTGGGAAATAATACCCGGTGAAACAGGCTCCCTGTGCGGATTTGAGTCTTTCGTTGTGTTCTGTTTGTCTTGATTCTTGTTTTGAGTCATTTCAAGTGTCAATAGATGTGTTTAGGTTGTTTACCTTTATTTTTCATTGTTGGGTCGTCTTTGCTGTGTTCAGTTGTAGTCTCAATACCTGGTCGAAAAACTCATCTCTCAATTTCAACAATAAAATTGTTTTGTGCTCCAAGTGCCGTGCCGTTCTCCACATTTGTTCAAAACAGTATTTGTTCTTTCATAAAACCGCAGGGTTCAACCCAGGTCATATGAGAACAGTGAAACCAAGACCTATCTGACGCTATAATGGTTCCAGACTGCAAAGCAAAAGCAAAAAAAGGAAAATCGAAGCATCTGAGTGTGTTTCACCTTCAGCGAATTCTGAGATTGTATTCCGGATGTACCTCTTCAGACCTTGTCAGTGTTCCGAAGAATGAGCGTGCCTCTATCCCAAGTGTAAGCCTGCTTCAAGTCAGAATGGCGATTAAAGTAGCAACAGATGTTATCTCTCTCTGGTATGAACAGGGTGTGCCCGTTTTTGAGCTGAGTGTGTTGCAAACCCCTTCGAAAGGTAAATCGGAGGTCGCGTTTTAATCTGGTCTCGTTAAGGCTTGTATTCCCTTATTCGGCATTTTGTTTCAAATATGCATCGCGATGCACTTCCACCCACATTGTTATGCACCCACTTCACTAGCATTGTTATGCTCATTCATTGCATTGATTATGCACATTTATCTAGCATTGTTATGCTCATTACTTGCATTGTTATGCACCTTTTCACTTGCAATTATCACTCTTTCTCCTCGCAAGGCGACGGGTTAGACCTCCTTCGGTTTAGAGCATTTGGAATACGCCCAATGCTTATACCTTTCAAACACCGGATACGCCCCTACATTTCTTCTCCTTTCCAAACATCGGGATACGCCCCACGCTTTCTCCTTCTTCCAAACACCGGATGCGCCCTATGTCTCTTATACCTTTCCAAACACCGGATGCGCCCCTACGTTTCTTCTCTTTTCAAACATCGATACGCCCCTACGCTTTCCTCTCTTGCGAAAACACCGGATACGCCCCTTACGCTTTCCCTTCTTTCTGAAACACCGGGATACGTCTCTACGTTTCTCTCTCTTTCCGAAACACCAGGATACGTCCCCATGTTTCTCCCTTCATTCCGAAACACCGGGATACGTCCCTATGTTTCTCCCCCTTTCCGAAACACCGGGATACGTCCCTATGTTTCTCCACCATTCTCAAACACCGGATACGTCCCTATGTTTCTCCTCTTGATTAAAAGCGTCGTAATACGCCCAATGCTCACACCATGCTGAAATACCGGGATACGTCCCTATGTTTCTCCATCTTCGGTTAAAAGCGTTCGGAATACGTTCCAATGCTCACACCATTCCGAAACACCGAGATACGTCCCTAAGTTTTTCTTTTCAAACACCGGATACGCCTATGTTTCTCTTGCCTTCCAAACACCGGATACATCCCTATGTTTCACATTCCTTGCGGAACACCGGGATACGTCGCTATGTTTCGCATTCCTTGCAGAACACCGGGATACGTCCCTAATCTTTGGGATACGTCCCTAACCTTTGGGATACGTCCCTAACCTTTGGGATACGTCCCTAACACTGGGATACGTCCCTAATCTCTGGGATACGTCCCTAATCTTTGGGATACGTCCCTAAATCTTGGGATACGTCCCTAAATCTTTGGGATACGTCCCTAACCCTTGGGATACGTCCCTAATCCTTGGGATACGTCCCTAATCCTTGGGATACGTCCCTAACCTTTGGGATACGTCCCTAATCTTTGGGATACGCCCCTAACCTTCGGATACGCCCCTAACCTTTGGGATACGCCCTAATCCTTGGGATACGCCCTAACCTTTGGGATACGCCCCTAATCCTTGGGATACGCCCTAAACACCGGATACGCCCCCATGTTTCTCCATCTTTGGTTAAGAGCATCCGGAATACGTTCTAATGCTTATACATTTCCGAAACACCGGGATACGTCCCTATGTTTCTTTGCATGATCATAAGTTACGTTCGGCTTCTTGCATTGTCAGTTGCATTTTGCCCCTGCCTTCGGGCACATGTCTTTATCTCAGTAGCTTGTATGCTTTGTCTAAGTCTTGGCCTTGTCAAAATGGGACGCGTCTCGGCTTTGACATTCACTCCGTCATTTTTATGACTTTCGAAGTTCTGTCAAAGAGGGCAAATCAGAGACACCCCATTTTTGACCGTCCTCAAGACTTGACGCCACCGCTGGAACACTCGGTGATTATCCCTGCTTGTGTTCGCTTTGGAGTTCGAGTTCTCGGCGCTTTGCCACAGACCTTCGAACTCGACTGCTTGTGTTGGTTTTGTACCAAACGCTTGTGTTTTGCCTTGGGAGGGCAGGAATGCCTTTGAGGCATCCCTACACACCACCGGCAGCCGAGGCCACCGACCGGCCGGTTTGTCCATCGGCACTTTATTGTGCCGACTGCACTATTTTGTGCCGACCGGCACTAAATTTTGCCATTTGGTACTCTTTTGCTTGCCCGAGCATCGTATACACTTGCTTTTTGAGATATTTTCTCACAGCTGTAAAGTGTTTTGCTCCCCTCCATACACGTGTATGGAGGGATGAGCCCTTGGCTTGCTTAGTGGCTAAGCATTCCTTGCCTATAAGAGGAGAGCTCTTCCTCTTGGCTCAAGGGTTAGCCTTTTGAGAGCCAAAACCAGAGCATTATACATATATCTCTGATATACATCCATATATATCTATACCTCCCTCTCTCTCCTCTTGTGTGTGTGTTTTTAGGCCAAAAAGTGTAGTTTTACCTCATTTTTGCTCCTTTACACACACCATTACACCTTAGCTCGAGATTGAGAGACTTAGGAGGTTGTTTGTGTTGGTTTTGGACTGGTTTTGAGCATTAGAGAGTGGCTGCTCCACCTGTTCTTCATTGGATCTTCAAGGGTAAACTTTTTGCTTTAGATTCCCCATTCTTGCAACTAGTTTCTACCCCTTTTGCTTTGTGTTTTTGGACTTGTGTTTAACATAAAAAAATCTTGTTTTTACTTGCTTAAGAACATTCATTAAGGTCACTTTTGCATTTGAATAAAGCCTCACTCTTTTAGGCCTTGTTTTGGTCCTTTTGTGTCTCTTTTTGGAGCATTGTCTAACTTCATTTTTTTTGGTCTCCCCACCACTGAAAACCAATGGATTTTCAGTGGTGAGGGAGGTGTTTTGAAGCCTCACATAGGGGAGGGACACCCCTCTCCCCTTTGTCCCTTGTTTGGCTTTGTTTTGGGCTCGAATAATAGCATGTGTGTATGGTGAGTTTTGGCTTCATTTCAAAGTATATTTGTGCCTAATATGACATGTTATACCTCTGTTTTCGGTCGGATTTATGGCCCTTAGCATGTCTCTCACACTTGCTTTGAAATGCTCTCTAGTGCTTAAAAGTATGTCATGCATCTAGGCCATGTTCTTTGCATGTTTTAGTTTGGTTTCATGAGGGCATTAGCATCATATTGTTATGTATAAGGGCTGTGAGCCACTGTTTTGGCCATGTTTGGTATGTTTAGCATGGTTGTCTTGTACTTTAGGCTTGTAAGCCTTGTATGTTTTGGCTCCTAGCATGCTTAACTCGTCTTAATCCCATGATTTGGCATCATCTAGGGTCATTTTTCAGTCCATAAATCATGCTTGTATACATGCATGTGTAGCCTATTTCATGTCATAAGGGTGTGCTCTTGTATGTCTAGGATTGAACATTGTGCATGCTTCCATGTTTGGCGCATTTTTGGGGTTGCCATATACGGGGTTTGGGTGCCATTTTGTATGCTGAAAACCTGTTTTTGGTTGTCTAACATGTGCCATGTTTGGTCTTGTTAAGTGGTGGTTCAATGCCCCACTTTGTGCCTTAGCCTTAGGCCTCATAGCTTGCATGCTTGTATATCATCTTGCTCTTGTTTTGAGGCATGTTTTGCCACTGTTTTGGGGGAGTTTGAGGACTACCCTCTATGGCTTAAGTCCATTATTGCATGCTCATTACATGGTTGTTGCATGATTGGTCAATGAAGCCTTGAGCGCATGCTAGGTCTATGCTTAATTGGTCCCTCTTTGCATGACTTCTATGCTTTCCATATTCTAGCATTTTGCATGCCTAATTTGCTAGCATCTTAGTCCCCATGTTTGTATGTTTGCATGTTTGCATGATTGCATAGTTGCATTTCATTGCTTGGTTTGGGGTGTCAAACCAAGTGTGGGAGTTGAGGGGTGTTTGTACCTTAAGTGACAAAACACACCTCAATCCCCCATGTCGTTAGGGCCCTTGACATTAACATGATAGGGGTTTAATCCATTTGTTTGTTTGCATGCATTGTTACATCAAAATAGCAATCTTGGTTCTTTAGGCTATCATGCATCAAAGTGCATAATTGATGGCCCAAGAACTAAGGGTC
Organism: Camellia lanceoleosa; assembly: GCA_025200525.1. Lineage (NCBI taxonomy): Eukaryota > Viridiplantae > Streptophyta > Magnoliopsida > Ericales > Theaceae > Camellia > Camellia lanceoleosa. The sequence goes on along the minus strand of CM045764.1, from coordinate 114,028,071 downwards.
ATGTTCCCTTGAGTCTCAAGCATGAGAGGAGGTCATGACCATGCTTACATATGCCCAAAAACCATGCCTTGCACTGCTGTTTTTGCTGCTGCTGTCAAACTGTCCTCTGCAGGAACTTTCTGCCGACCGGCAGTATAATGTGCCGATCGGCACTGTATTTGTGCCGATAAACACCATTAGCAGCCGGTGGTCAATGGGAGGAGCCGGTGATCAATTCTTCCAGCCGGTGGGGTATTTCAGATCATTTGGGAGGTATTCTGAAACTTTGGGAATTTTTGGAGAGGCAGGCAAGAAAATGTATAGCAGTACGATGCACGAGTTTTCCGAGCAAGTCGGATCGAGCATCCATCATTCATCCCAAGATCCAAGGCAGTAATGAGCCCCCATTGCATTTATTTTGCTTTAATTTTAGTAATTAGAATTTGTAATAATTGATTCATTTATTCGTTGGATCAGATTATTATTTTGGTCCCTCCGAGCGAGGGCAAAATTGTAATAAGTGTGCGTGGATGTATGTCTTCCAACCCCCATTTCTTTCTAACCCTTTTATTTACCGCTATGGTAATGGACTAGGGCATGTTTAGTTTAGCATACCTTATGCAATGCATGTGTGCATTCATGCATTTGTTTACATACATCGACTCGGCACACATCATGCAAACCGCATCGTACTTTCAAATCCAAATTGAATACGTGATAGTTGTTGCATCTCATGTGCCATGTTTAGGGTTAGCCGAGCTGTTAGATTACACTCTCAGATGTGTCGCATTAGCCACTTAACATGAACTAGGTCATGCATGTTTGCTAACTAGTTTACTGCTTTTGGCACGAGTACGATGTAAGTTTTTATGGCTTTAGCATATCGCATGCGTGTGAATGTTTACCATGACAAAGATGCTTGCCATGCGACTAAGTGCTTACATGATAAACTGCTTTGAATGCCTGGGTGGAGGTTGGATTGCTCGAGTTGGAACAACTCGTTGAAATTCAATTTTAGCCTACTTAAGTAGTAGCAAAACTAACACGTTTTTCGAGACAAAACGGATATGCAATGTTTATTTCCGAATTAGGCAATCTAGTCTATACTTTTGTGTTGTGCGCATCACATAGTAATTCTAGGCTAATAATCGGAATAAGAACGCATAAAGTTTTCAAAAACGGATATCACGGTTAGTAGAGGCCGGTCTTCGGACCGGGCGAAAGGGGGTGCTCATAGCTGACCTTCCCCGATCGTACCCAAGCTCCCGAGCCAAGTCACTTTGGTGATGACGGACACGTGGCCTTTGGCACCGAGTCAGGGTTTCCTAAATTTCCCATTTTAAAATATTTAGGTGGCGACTCTGTAATCTGGCAAAGCAGTCCATGTTTGGCACTTCTTTTCAAATAATCTGTTTTTCTTCAAAACGATTTGCCAGAGTTGGACTCTTTGGTTCAAGATTTAAGAACCGCAACAAACAAAAAGGGAGTCCGAACTGTAGCGCGAGGTCCCCCGTGGGCGTGTTACACTCTCCCAACCCAGTTTCCTTTCATTTCTGAGGACTAATGAGTTTAGAACCAACATAAATAATTGGTTGTGGAGCGAAGTAAGGGATTTGTTTATTTGATTAATAAAAGATTATGAAAAGTAAATTTGATCAAGAAAGTAATTCCATGTTTCGATATTGTGATGATCTGTAATTATGTTTTATGCGGATGAATGAGTTACAAGACCTATGAAATGGAATATGGATATGAAATGTGAAATGTTTGTAACATGATATGGTGGGCCCAAGGCCATTCCGTTTATCTGTTCTGTTTATGCTATGACGTGATATGAACTGTTCGGTCTTTAAGACCTATGGATTTTTAGTATGGAACAAAGTGCCGTACGGAACTAAGTGCTACGGTAGGAGTCACCTCTAGAATCCATACGAGTCACCTCTTGGGTCCATACATACATGCATTGGGCCCAAAGAGAAGTGGAGATATGTCGATGTTCCTTCTACTCCATGATAAGATACAGTGATACGGTATGATATGTTTGAACTTGAGGTCGTTCTTAACAGTTGTTAACATGTGATTGGGCCTAAGGCCGGCCCGTACTAAGTGTGGGCCTAAGGCCGTTTTGATATACGTTGGGCCTGAAGCCATTTTGTTTAAATGAGTATGAATATTGTGAGAACCTTGATTATCTATTTACACTATTTTACTGTATTGAGCTTCACTCACTTCGTATTTTATATGTATGTAGGTGATCAATCTAGAGACCAATCTTAAGTTAGCCTTAGGAGTTCTTGTGTGGGCCTATTATGTCAAGCCACCCAAAAGGCGCTTCTGTGTCGAGGCTTTAATTTTTTATTGTTAGAATTTATGTTTTATGTATATGTGTGTGAGATATATAAGATTTGTATATGAATAAAAATTCTAGTGTGTCCAAATGTTTTAATTATTCCAGTTATCATGTATGCACAAGCTCAATAGACATTATTATTTGTTTTGCTTCCACTTTAGGCCCCGATATGATTTGAATAGTTTTGAAATTTTGTCTCTGAGGCCTGAGTACAAGCCGGTCATGACCTAAATTTTTATGGGTGGGTTTGGGTCGTGACATATAAGGTCTAAAAGTTGTGAATTTCTTTCTATAGATTTATAAGGTTTCTTAGGTTGTTTTGTTTGCATACATATTTCACATTTGCGTTTAACATCAATAGGTGATTTAGGTACTAATTCTAAATCCATCATTTTCATAATTTTCTTTAAATTCATATGTCCAAGTCTTCCATGCCACAAATCACAAACTTCAATATTCAAAATATTATGAGAGATATAATTAACTTCAAAAAAATACATTCAATTTAAATAAACCATCACATACAAAACCTTTACCAATAAAAATATCATTTTTACTTATTATAATTTTATTCGATTCCATTACAATTTTGCAACCTAACCATACTAAACACGATCCACTAATAAGATTTCTTTTAACATCAGGAACATATCGCACATCTCTCTAAGTTAAGATTTTTCCAAAAGTCATCTTCAAATCTATATGTCCAATGCCAAGTATCGATGCAATTGATCCATTCCCCAAAGTTACACTTCCTCCACTTGATTTCTAGAAAGTTTTAAAATAACCACAATCAAAACACACATGTATATTAGCCCCGGAATCTAACCACCAATCTTGATATTCAAAAGTATAATTAATTTCAAGATTATACCTAAAAGATGGTCCGACAATTTCTTCTTTTTCCAAAATCATATTCACTTGAGCATTATGATCTTGATTTCTTTCACTACTAGAATTATGATTTTTTGTGTCTATTTTTTTGCGACTGATTAATTAACCGTCGCAAAAAATCATTTCTGACATTAAAATTTCATTTTACAGTCTCATTTTCGTCACCCAATCGTGTCCTTAACTTAAAAAAAAAAACCCCCAAATTCTCTCCCTCTCATTTCCGAAATCTGAACTCTCTCTCTCTCCTTCTCAAAGTCTGTCTCGCTCGAATCTCACTGGCTCTCTAGCTCGAATCTCTTGCTCGAATCTCACTGGCTTTCTCGCTCGAATCTGTCGATCGATTCAACTCTCTCAAGTCCACAACTATTGAAGATTTCATAATCGGTAAGCCTAAACACATCTTCATCGATTCAACTCTCTCTGTAACGATCCGAGTTATGTACTTCTCTGTAATGGAATCTGTCTCAAGAAGAATCTGTAACAGCGCTTTACACGGAGCTATGACGCGCTTGTCTTTGGTCCGCTTCGTGATGGCTCCGTGAAGGCAAACACGTGTTCTATTTTCCTCAAGGACATATTGAGCAGGTTAGTTTCCAACTCTAGGCAATCATATTCGGAGTTCTTTGTTTCTTTCAGAGGTTAGATTCATTAGGATTTCTCATAATGCTCTATAATTTTATTAATTTTGTCTCTCTTGGTTGTGCATCTCCAATTGTTCATCAATTTGTTCATCAGATTCAAATTTGATGAAAGAAATGGCTCCAAAATGTTTGATTATTGATGAAGAATTATGTTTGATTATCTTCAGTCATCAAAATGATATTACTCCAATTTTGCCATCATACAATGATTTTAGGAATTTCTAAATTTTTATTTTATTATTTTGTGATCTAGAACTAGCTGATTATCATTGATATGATCCAAAATATAAGCCTGACCTTGTGACCCAAACAACTGATGATGTACATGATGATGACTTGCAGATCAATTGACATTACTTTTAATATTATCATAAGAAAGGTTGACATTACTTTTAATGCCAAGGGAAGCCAGTCCAGATGCCCCAATCACTGCCTCTAGGTAAGTTATAGAGTTCGGTGTTGTTTGGTCCAATTTATTAGAGTTGTTTATAGTTTTTTTATTTTGAGAAATTTGTGCCAAAGTATTTTTTATAGTTTCGGTTTGTAATTTATGAGGCAGAAATAGCTTAGGTAAAATTATAAATAAATACAAAAATTAATTATTTGAAAGCAATGAGAGAAGTGTTTTTAACTTTTAACTTTTTACTTTTATGTTGTCAACTTTCAGTTTAAGGAAAGTTATACAAAATAGCCTCTTCAAGCTTATAGGTTGTTGACACTGCAGTTTTGGAGCATCATTGTAGAGCATGTTTGTGTTATGTTTTTGACTAATGAGGTTGTCCAAACAAGGCGGAATTGGGCTATAACGTTGTCTCGACCTAGACAACAATAGTTGATTAGGTTCACTCTACTCATCCTCTGACATTTAACAAAAAAAAAAAAAACTCTACAAAAGTTTCTTGTGGAGGGCACAAAATAATTCCAAGTGTTGAACCGTACTGACACTTTTTTTCCCTCCAAGGCTGAAGTTCATCGACATCCTCATTGAGTTATTAGAATGGTTAAAATTCACCCTCTTTCTTTTAAAAACAACAGCAAATTCAGATTTAAAAGTGTAATAATGGAACACCAACTCAAATGATTTCCAAAAGAGTTGCCATGAGGAGGTTGCTATTTGGCATGTCGAAAGCCATGACCGCTCCTTGAATTGACGGGTCCCAGCTATATAGTGCCCTCGCAATGCCATTCATATTCGAATGTTGAGGTGGCTGTGCAACCGTGGTAGAGTGGTCTGATGAGGGAGGCGATCTTTTATCATCTGGTGAGGAGATTTAGTGTCTGTGACATTAGACGTGGTGATGCCATGGATGCTAGACCTCCTCTTATCCTTCTCTCCAGAAAGCTGCCTGATAAAGTACTTCTGAGCATGACTCGCAACAAGCTTCAAAAGAAAATGAATAGGTATGCCACTCTGCTCTTCAAAAGGAAATTATTAACACATTATGTTAACCTATTTCTCTGCTTTTGATGAATTTTTCAGCTTATTATGAATTAGGTTGCTTATTTCTCTGAGAGTCGTTGTTATGGAAGTAGCATTTTAAATCAATTCTTTTTGGGTGTATGTATGGCCTCAACATTGTTCAGTAGTTTTTTGTTGGGGAGAGGAGCATTCAAGATTGTGTATGGTTCCTAGACCCGTCTTTAGTTCTTTTTTTCTTTTTTTTTATCCGCGTGAATTGTGTAGTTCATATATGACATGGTTAATGCTGCTCTTGTATTGCTATAAATCAGCATCTGCTTGTTTTCTTTAATCTGCTTGTAAAGAGACAAAAACATGGGTCAATAATTTTTTATTTTGTTTTTTTGTTCAAAATTAAAACAATAATTGACAAAGGACCACATTGCAGTAATTGACAGAGGACCACATTGTGCTGGTCCGTCCCGCCGCCGCTCCTCCTCACGTTCGCCGGCAACCGGAGCACCTCCTCCTCCTCCTCCTCCTCCTCCTCCTCCTCCTCCTCCGCCATCACCATCGTGATTGCTGCGACCACCACTGCCTCCGCTACCACCTGCGTCGATGCCCTCTTTTCACGACGCCGCCTCCTCCTCCTCCGCCGATCTTCACAGATCTGCAAATGTCCCTGAACCAGAATCGCTATATGTGAGAAAAATGATTGTTTATACATTTATTCATTTATTGTTAGATATATATGTAAACACTTTAAGTATGATCATATAATTGTTAGAAAAATGATTGAGAGGTACGGTTGTGGCTCACCAATGTATTTGAAGTCACCTAAGATGATAGAATTTTTGTAAATTGAAGGCTAGCATCTTTATTGAGTCACCTAAGTTGATTTTTATTTTTTGTTTTTTGATTTCTTCTTCTAATGAATCGGTAAAATTTCCTTTACTCACTCACAAGCTTACCTGTAAAGGTGGATGATATTTTTTACCCCATTTTGTTGCAGTTTCTAATTTTGGATTTGTGGTGCTTTAGAAAATCAAGAACCCCAACTATAAGGGCAAGTGGAAAACCCCATGGATTGATAACCCAGGTATAGTCCTCTTCTGAAGAAATTTAACTAGTAACATGGGCAATGCTAGACGTGTCATTGCACTTTTGAAAATTTCTGTGAATTTGTTAATTTTTTAAGTTATGCTTATCGCTAATTGTTTGGGAATGTAAGCTAATGAGGTGGAAATTAAAAATAAAAGGTATGTCGAAGATGAAATTATTTTTTTCTGTGAATTAGTTTAATTACAATACTTGTTTGTTCCTTGCAAAGTTCGAAGATGATCCTCACCTTTATGTGTTGAAGCCAATAAAATATGTAGGCATTGAAGTTTGGCAAGTAAGACTCTTGACTCTTTATTATTAAAGTATTGTTATTTCTTCTAATTGGGTCTATGATCTTGCACTTTCTGATTCAAGCTTAGTCTGTGAACCTCTATTGTTATGAAGTAAAAAGGTTGCAATGCTTCATTGTCAGTTTCAGGACTTTGGCCAATTTTATTGATTTTTTATTTTTTTTGAAAAAGTTGTTCATGTCATCGGTCTGAATACATATTTTTCTTTTTCTTTTTTCCAAAAAGGAAGAAAAAAATGCTGACCCTATTTGTTTTGAACTTTTCTAATATGGTTTTTAGCAAATTGTGGGCCCTTTAAGAGTTGCTACCAACTACAATTAGTTCATTTTCGTTGTAAATTTTTTAGCTTTGCCTGGAATTATTGGAGCTCTTTTATTGCATTGCAGGTAAAGGCTGGTGAGAATCACTCAAATATTTTATTTACAAGTTTTTATCATGTGAATTGCTCTTTATAGTTGATTTGATAGTTATATTATCTAATTTGCAAGTTTTTATCTTTATGAAATTTCAGATTGAAAAAGATGCCTTTGAGGAGGCAGAGAAAGCAAGAAGAGCTAAGGAAGAGGAGGTGATTGACAAGAATTAAATTATTAATTGAGTTTTGTGGCTTGACCTAGTGTTTCTTCTGAATATTCTCCTGCTAAGGAACAGGATTGTGGTTCATTGATTGTTATCACTCTCACAACCTTTGAAGGTAACTGGATGCCACTTTCAGAGCTTCCTATGCATTCATGATTAACTTCAAGCTTTCATCAAAATTCAGGTGGTTGGCAATTTTTTTTGTTAATATTATGCCTAACTTCCAACTAATCCCACTTTTGACATTCTTTTGGTGAATCTTTATAGTATTGTTGATGTATTGAAAGCAAAAGAGAAGAAATGTACACTTGCAATTCAGAGCTTCCTATGAATTGAGCATATTGCAGACCTACATAGCAATTAAGTGTTCATCCAATTTTTTTTCTCACAAGTTTCTATTTACATCAGCACTTTCTCATCATTGATACTTCACAACACTTCTTTCATAACAACATATATGCATGTTCTATATTGGAATAAATGAATAGTAATGACTTTCATTATTTAAATTTGATGAGTTAATATGACCTAAGGAGAAAATCCCTAGTTTTGAACAAGTTTGCTTTGACTTAAGCTTTAATGATTATGAGGTCATCTCACCATTGGTTTTCTATTGTGACTCCATTCTAGAAGATAGGATTTTGCCTTGTCTTGGTGGATGGGATCCATGTTGTCTTGTAGGATCCATGTTGTCTTTTAAATGTTGTTTTTATAACTTCTTAATTATTCTTTCTTCACTAGGATTTGAGTTGTATCTTGTATAGCCTAAAATTCTCATGTTAAAATACATAAGTTAATCCTAAAGAAGTTTGACTGCTCTATCAGTAGCCGCATATACGGCAATATTCTCATTGGTTTCCATTCTTTTTTTTTTTGGGGGGGCCATTTAATTGGTAGCTTGTTTGGAGTGAAGGACATATCTGGTGCTGATTTGAACTGTTGAGGCACATATGCAGCTGAGGTACTCTTGCTTTCTCTTATGTTGCTTAATCTTATTATTCTCATCAGCTGTAAAGGACATATCATAGGTTCCTTATTGTAATATTTAGATGGGTTCTTTACGGATCTGTCAGTTATGGGAATTCAGATGGAAGTGATAATGTAGTTCAATAGGCTTCCTTGACTCTTTCTTGTGGGGGGAAGGTCCCTCTCTCTCACAAAAGAAAATTAAATTAGAAAACTTGCCAAGGGAGCACCACCTTCATACAATCAAACAAAAGAGGTAGAAAACAAGAATAAAAGCGTAAAAAAAATAAACTCCAAACCCAAAAAGATCTGCTTCAAATTTTTGGTATGCTTCAATATATGCCCACTTCACTGGAAAATGTCTTTCTCATTCTCTTTTCAATCTTGGTTAAATAAAGGGCGTTCTCTGCTTTTGACATTGATTTCCTTTTGTTTCCATCGACCTTTCAAACAACAACATCAATTATTATTGTTGTTCTTCTTCTTCTTCTTCTTCAGTTTATTAGTTCTATATATGTTCATTCAACATTAGCACGTATCTGCGAACTGTCCCATTTATGGTGATATATTTTTGAGTACTTTGTCCGTATTACTTCAGTATAGACAGTGTTGTGCATTTAATTTATGAGTTCTGTGTTATGAATTCAGTTGTAGTTAAACTGGTGTTGTAGCACAGTTGCTTACTCTTAGAAAAATTCCTGACTCAAATTCTTAAAATTTCTGTTGCAGGGTGTTCTCTACGCAATTAGCATCATTGATTTGTCCAGTTGAATTAGAAGATAATCGAGTCCAAGTAATTTTTCAATATTCTTGGAGCTGATTATTTGTCAATTAATGTGCTCTTTGTATCCATTTTTGTTTTGGCATCCAACTTAGTCAACTAAAATATTGATGTATATTTTTGCAAGTAGTGTTGAGGGAGTAGTTTATATGATTGAGTGGGTGATATTGAGAGCTAAACTGAGATTTTTTTTTTTTTGAGGACTTGAATATATTAGTATTTTGTATAAATACTTTTAAGGATAGTTGATGGATATTTATTTTGCATGTATAGAAGTCTATATTTTGTACGCACGTTTTTTTTTTTTTTTTTTGAAGAAAGATAATTTTGTTGAGCTAAGTGATGGAAAATAATACATGAGTATTAGAAGTTTTACAAATGTCACTTTACATTTATTATATATAATAAGTTGAATATATATATATATTAGAATATAGGTTGCTACAATATTGTAGCATTTTTTTTTATTTTTTTGCGACAGTAACAAGATGGTCGCTAATACATTATGGGTATTTTTTTTTTTTTTTTTTGCGACGGCAAAATATTAGTCGCCATAAGTAGATTAGGTGGTCGCAAATAGTTTGCGACTGTTATTTTGCGGTCGCAAAAAGTATTTGCCACCCCCACATTCGCGACCCCCATTTGCCGTCGCATGGGCCGTCGCAAAAGGTCTTTTCTTGTTGTTTTTATTATTTGACGGCTTGTAGCGATGCATAAAAAGTACTTTTTTTAGTAGTGTTTGCTTATTGTTGAACCTTGATTTATACTCATCAGTCTCCTTAAAAAAACAATCCTTAGCATAATGATTGGTTCTTCCACATACATAGCACAACCTTTTGCCACTCCCTTGTCCCTTAAAATTATTAGTATTGGCTTGGTAGTTGTTATTATGCTGTTTGCCATTTTGACCTCTAGATTTAAACTTAACGTTGGTTCTAAAAATTTTACTTTTAGGTCAAAAGTTATTCCGATTGTTAGAACTATTCTTATTCCCATTCTCCACCAAATTTACCTCAGGAGTTTTCTCTTTTCCAATTTCAAGATTTGATCTATGCTTCTCTTCCACCCTAAGTGTATTGATTAGTTGAGGTAATGAAAGATCTCCTTGTTTGTGCCTAAGACGCTTAGCAAAGTCATTCCAAGATGGAGGTAATTTATCGATAAGGCAAGACACTTTAAACTCCTCACTAAAAGTTGTCCCTTTCTTTTCTACTTTTTTAAGTAGCTCTTGAAATTCATGAATTTGGTCTCCTACAAGTATGTCATCTTTTATTTTATACCCATTAGTTAGAGACAGTGAACCCATCAATACCAGCATCTACAGTTCCACATTCGGCCTCTAAGGTTTTCGATAGTTCTTTTGCAGTCGAGGTGGCTGACTGATACACATCATATAAATGGTTAGACAACACACTAAGGATTCTGTTATAGCAATGAAATTCGATTTGTTTGGGTGACTACCAAGATCCAACAAAATCCTGATCTTCTATGGCAGACATAAGACCCAACACAGTCAACTAATATTTTGTTTGTTTTTGCCATCTTTCAAAATTATTACCATTAAATTTTTCAAGTTTCATACTAATAATTTCTTCTAAATTAGTCATAAAAATAAATTAGTTAAGGTAGAAGAGAGTAAGTAATTATAAAATCTATCAAAGACAACAATCAAACAATCACAATTTAGGAATAGATAAAATGTGACAATATATATATATATATATTTTAATACAGATCAAATCTAAACACAATAATTTATAACTTGAACAATGCTAATTAAATATCATGAATCTGAACAAAATAATTTATCACGGGAAATTTTTGATTTTACTCAACAACTTTGCTAAGAATAATTAATATAAAAAAAAAACTACACGAACAACAAAGTCTACAACTTCTCTGAATTAATATATATATATATAAGTCAATGTTTCCAAACAAATTTACACTATTTTCGAAAAAGAAAAAAAAATTGAATAATATCAATGTAATCAACCCGGGCCTCACTCCTACAATACAAACATATGTATATATTGTATTGCAATCAAACAAGGGAGGCACGTTTACCAATTTGATGGGAAAAATCAAAATTCCAGATTTTACCAAATTGACAAGAAACAAAAATCAGTTCTTTTTTTTTTTTTTTTTTTTTGTATAACAGATTTGTTCAAGATCAACAAATGCAATTATAAAACATAAATAATTAAAAGATTAAATATGTTACAGTAATAATGACTTTAGATTGTTAGGAGAATTGACCAATAATTATTTTAAATAAATTTTATAGAATAAAATTGAAAGCAAAATAAACTCTAAAAATTAGGTTTTTACAATTCAACAAAATTATACACACACACACACACATGTATATAACAGAATAAGAAAAAGATGAAGAAAAGGGTTTAGAAAATAGCCTGAGTGATTGTGAGAGACACGTCAAAGACGTTGTCCTTGTAACGCCCCAAATTTCTAGCCCAAATGATAATACAACAATCATGGCACTTTCAAGGAAAACTGAATATAAATCTCCAAACTTACATTACATGATACAATAGTTCTTCATGCAACAATACATTAACCCAACAACAAGTAAATAAACAAATAAATACCCCCAAGGGTTTATAAGTTTCCAAGGCTTAAGCCTGGTTACACAAAACGGTTATTCAAACCCACACACATACAGCCCTTGGCTTACACATAGAGTCATAGCAAAATGAGAGTCTCGTACTCTCAATACAAATTTCCTCGCCTTTAGTTAGGCAGCATCACCACATCTTTTCCTGCAAAAAAATCATGTAGGGCGAGCATAAAGCCCAGTAAGAAATCCTTAATAAAGTATATACATTTTATACAAGTTTCAAGAGATGAAATGCACATGCCATGCTATGCCCCTTTTTGAAGATAAATCACATTTTTTATCTTTTGAAAACCATCATGCTCAATGATGTCATGCAATTTCAATTGTTCAAAACTTAACAATTTATTTCAAGGGCAGTAAATACGACTCTGGTAATCCCTAGGTTGGTGTCTGCAAGTAGACTATACAAGTACTACCAATTTGTCATTTTTACCATCATTGACTGGAAGACTCGACACCTATAATCTGTCATTTTTACCAGTATTAACTGGAAAGCTCGACACCTATTCAATTTCATCTACACCACTTGTCAAGACTTACCACCGTATTTACCCCAAAACCAATTCATGGAAACTTGTTTCTCAACATTCTTTTCACAATGCAAGTTTTCAAATCAACTTTCAAAATTTAATATAATCAAATGAATTGATATGCCAATAACACAAAATGAATATAAATACTTTTATTCCAATTCATTATCCAAGGAATAACACAATTCCCTCTTCTCAGGTTACCTCAACAATTAGTCATTTCAAGACTATTTCAACATTTTGAACAATAATTTCCAAAATGAACAACAATTCTCATATTCCCTGAAATTTATCATTTATATAAATATAAATAAGAAATTTTTCAAACATCTATTTATTTTGACACACAAAATAAATATAACAATATCATTCATGGATTTTCAATATCTTTAAAAAAAATCCCCAAATTCTAGATTTCCTCACCAAAACTATACAACTCAAATCCTTTGAAAGAAAACTTTTCAAAATCATATTTTCTTGAATCAACGAAGATCAAAACCCATAAGATCATTTTAAAAGAACAAGAGACAAACCTACTTTCAAAATCACTCAACTTCTTGAATCAACAGTCAATTTTCAAAGCTATCGAAAAATGATTTCGAAAATCATATAGATCTTGCATATATATATATATAACTCTAAGAAAATCCCTACCTCAAGTTTTGAAGGAGAAATGAGATGAATTCCCCAAAATCAACGATGTCGAAACTCGATCTTCACCGCACACAACGAAGCCCTCGAGAAGTTAACTAACTTTGATGAAGAACTTATGGCAGAACTCGAATGGATCTTGAGAAATCAAGATTTTGATTCAATTTGGCATAGGGAAATGTAGAGAGAAGGGAGAAGAAAGGGTTTTTAGAGAAAGGGAGAGATATACAAAAGTGATCTGAAATATCAGATTCACGAATTGATATAACATGGTCCGCTCGAGCGTGGAAAGCCCCGCTCGAGCATCGAATACACCTCCCCAGTACTTTTACAGACAGATCAAATTTTTGGAACCAAACATTCTCCGCTCGAGCGCATAAACGGCCGCTCAAGCGAACAAGTAACTTCGAATGCATTTTGCATTTTTGCTTGAGAACCTTGCCCTTGACCCAGTATTGCCCTCAGACTTATAAACGTTGCCCCCTCGACCCATGGTGGCCGGACAGCTCGATCCCCGACCTGCTATAGACACCCCATTTTTGACCGTCCTCAAGACTTGGACGTCACCGTTTGAACACTCGGTGATCATCCATGCTTGTGTTCGTTTTGAGTTCCCGAAGGTCTCGGCCGTGTGCCTTGCCTCAGGATCTCTCAACTTGACTGTTTTGTGCTTGGTTGGACCAAACACTTGTTGGTTTTTGCTTTGGAGGGTAGAGAGTGGCTTGTTTGCCATTCCCTCAACCCACCTTGCCATCGGCCTTATTTCCTTGCCATCGGCCAAAGGTTGTGGCCGGTCGGCACCTTTTGTGGTCGGTCGGCCACCTTTGTTGGTCAATTGGCCATTTTGGCTGGTCGACCCCCTTTCATCTGCTTTTGGCAGATATTTTATGCCGGCTGTCATAGCTGGCATCCACAATACCCCCCCATACACGTGTATGGAGGGATTTGCTTCTCTTGCTAAGCTTCTTCAACAAGCTTTAAGATTGGAATTCTATAAAGAGGGAGCTTCTCCTCCCTCCTCAAGGGTTCCAGAGGTTCTGAAATTAGGGTTAGAGAGAGTTGTATCTATCCATCTCTATATCTCCCTCTCTTTATATATTTGTGTGTGTATAAGGTTGTTTTGTTCATACTTTTGCACTAGAACACCTAGTAATACACCATCCTTGGTAGCTGAGGTCCTTGGAGGTTGATTTTGGTGTTCTTGGGTTGCTTTGAACTCAAAAAATCTGCTGGAGCATTGTTCTTGAAGAGGGTCTACAAGGGTGAGTATCTTTACTTTATATATTTCATTTTGGCTTAGGCTTTTAGCCCTTCTTGCTTATTGTTTTAAGCTTTAACTATAACTAATAAAAGATCTGATTTTGTGTGCTTTAGAACTTTGTTTAAGGTTTCTTTGAGGTTTGGGGCTGTTTCCTCCCTCCAAGGCCTTGTTAGGCCTTGTTTTAGGCCATCCATTTTGGCCCTTGCTTTGGTCTTTGCATGACCTCTCTACCACTGAAATCCAGAGGATTTTTAGTGGTGGAGAGGTGGTTTTGAGGTCCTAAATAGAAGAGGGTCATCCCCTCTCCTTGTTGTCTTTGATGCTTGCACAAATGGCTTGTGTTGTAGCTTGTATGCCTAGCTTACTTTAGCTTTATTTCAGTAGGTATTAGGCTTTGTTTTGCCATGTTATACCTCTGTTTCAAGTTGGTTTAGACATGCCATGTATGCTTCATACACTTGTCTTGTAATCCCATGTTTTAGCCTTAACATGCATCATGTTGTAACATGTGTTTTTAGCATGATTTTGGCTCAACTCCATGAAGCTTTTAGCCTTGTTGTAGCATGCTTAAGCTCTTTTTTTCATTGTTTTGGTCATGCTTGCATTGTTTTGTATAGCTACCATGCAATCTAGCTTGCTAGCTTTGAGTGTCCAAGTCATGAGCATGCTTTGTATGGACCATTTCAGTGGTTTGGCATCATTTAGAATGTTATTTTAGTCCATGTTTCATGCTCAAACACTTGCACTTATCACTCCTTTAATGTCTTAAAGGGTTTGTGCTTTGTGCCTCGTGAATGTGTCATTGTGTATGCCATCATGCTTAGGCCTTTGGGATGTCATCTAAGTGGGTTTTTGGGCTCATTTTGACATGACATAACTCTATTTTTTTTGTTGCTCAAATCATGCCATGTTTGGTTATGTTAGGTGTAGTGTAACACCTCTTTCATGCCTCATGATTTTGTCCCTTTGTTTTAGCTTGTTTTGGCTTTGGTCATTGCATGTTTTAGGCTCACTTTAGCATGATTTAGGACTGTTTTGGGTCATATTTGCCATAGGCTCTTTGCTTCATGTAGCCTTGGTTCGAGTCCCTCGACTAGTTTCAAGTTTTAGGCCTTATTGCATGCCTTAATTGCATAGTTTGGTTGATTTGGCACCATCCCTTGCATGATTTTCAGAGCTTACAATGCATATTACATGCCCATGATTAGCCTCTTTTAAGTGTGCTTAAAAGTTGCCCCTTCGATGTTTAAGTGTTAGGCCAATTGGCATGCATGCTTGTATGTACTTTTGTCCTCATCTCCATAGCATTTTGGCCACTGATTTGGGCTTATTTGAGAGCTGTCCAAATTGGTTTAAGACCAATCCCGCATGTTGTTGCATGCTTGCCTTGTATGTTGTTGCATACTTGGCCCATTGACATGTTGTTGCATGTTTAAGTGGTATTGCATTTGGCATGCATCTTGTGTTAAATTGCTTTGCATATTTGCATGAGTTTGTCCCTCACATGTTGTTACATGCTTACCTAACCATGAATATTGTCACATGCCTTGCATGTTTGCATATTAGTTTAGGTTGCATTACATTTGGCATGTTTATTATACTTTGCTTGTTGGCATGCCCATGTTGCACTAGTGTGATTGCATAGCATTGAGCATGCATCCCTTGCCTCTTGATCAACCATGATTGAGGTTGGGGGTCCCTTGGTATGTTTTGTGTTTTGTGCATTTAATATTGAAGTTGCATACTTGACTCATTTGGCCATTATGCATTGAAATGCGCGATTGGTGGCGCAAGGGTCGGGAACCATACTCCTTTGAGTTGTAAACATGATGAGGAGTGTGGTGCTGCAAACATTGCTTTTAGAATGCTTTGCCATACTCTACGTCTCTGCTCATTTGTCAAACAGATTCAGAGGAAGAGATGGCGGTCGGCCATCTTGATCTTACGGCTATTAATTTTTGGCCGAGAGCCCCATTTATGGCCGATAATCAGTTATCCTTGGCCAGTGACCATTTCTCTTGGCCAGTGACATCCCACAGTGTTCAGGGAGTGTTCCAAAACCAACCTTGGGACTTGTGCAATTTTCAGAGGCATAAAACAGTGCAAACAGAGGCGGCATGAGTATGGCGTTGGATTTCCGAGCGAAGCCGAGCGTGCATGCATGCACCCCTCTCCCCGAGGCTGTTTTACTGCTTTCAGTAGCTTAATTAATTTGTTTAATTAGTTAAGTGGTTATGTAAATAATTAATTAACTTGTTAGTAAGTTAATTTGTATTATTCTTTCGGACCCTCCAAGAGAGGGCAAGGTTGTAATAAGTGTGCGTGTGTGTGATGCATGTCTTCCAACCCCACGTCTTTCCCCCTTTTACTTACATGCTTTGATTGTTAGTTCTAGGTCATGTTTTGATTAGCATACTTATGCTCGCATGTTTACATCCATTCATCTGTATTGCATGCACCAGGCTCGGCGCTTCATACTAATCGCATAAGTATTTCAATTCCAAGTTAAATATGTGCATCGAACTGTTGCATCTCATATGCCATTTTAGATTAGCCAAGCCTACTCTAATTGCATTTTGTATGTGTTGCATTAGCCATCTTAACATGAACTAGGATCATGCATTGATTACTAACTAGTTTCTATTTTGGCTCGGAGTATGCGGTAAGTGGTTTATGTTTTAGCATCCTTGCATGTGTGTGAGTGACTGCCATGGTAGCATGCTTACCATGAGGCTAACTGCTTAGTTGATTAACTACCTGAATGCCTGTGGGTGAAGGTTGGATTGCTTGAATTGGAACAATTCATTAAAATCTGTATTTTAGCCTACTTGCGAGTAGCAAACCTCAAACCGTTTTCAAACGAGCGGATATGCAATGCTTTGTTCCATATTAGGCGATCTAGTCTATACTTGTTTTGCTGTGTGCATCACAGAGTAATTCTAGCTAATTAATCGGAATAGGAACACATATGTTTTCAAAACTCAATATCATGGTTAGTAGAGGCCAATCTTTGATCGGGCGAGCAGGGGTGCTCATAGCTGACCTTCCCCAATCGTACCCAAGTTCCCGAGCCGAGGCAACTTTGGTTATGACGGACACGTGGCCTTAGGCAACGAGTCAGAGTTTCTTAAATTTCCCAAAATAAAACATTTAGGTGGCGACTCTGTATCTGGCAAAGCAGTCCATGTTTGGCACTTCTTTCTAAAAATCTGTTTTCAAAACGATTTGCCGGATTTGGACTCTTTGATGATTCATCGGTCTTGCATTGCACTCTGCGAGATTAGATACAGGACCGTGACATTGAGTCCTGAACTGTAGTCAGCCCAAATGAACAAAATGGGATTCCCTCCCGAGATGTTCGGGGACGTCCACACCTACCCAGTCGAAGTGGCAAAACATGAAAGAAGGGTCGAAACCGGGATCGATACAACTTTCCCCCCTTAAAGAATTTTGTCCCCGAAATTTCAAATCCAACTACCCAAACAAAGGGGTTTCTAGCGATCAAAACCACGCTATTTCATTTTCAAATCACAATACTAACTCTCAACCAAATTCCACCATTTCCACCATGGTTATCTCATTAACAACAACCTCCCAAATACGCATAAACATGAAATTTCCTAAAAAGTAATGGCAGCTCTCAACAACCTTATGCCTAAAAAACAAATTGAAATATGTTTCCCTCAACACTAGGGAATATTACAAAGAAAAGCAACTTAAGCATTTTCAAATAAATTCGGATATTTGGAGTGGACTTTCGCCTCCCGTTCCCACGTCGCTTCTTCAATCCCATGGTGTCTGTACAACACCTTTACCAACGGTATAGTTTTGCCCCGTAGCACTTGCTCTCAGGTATCTAATATTTGAACCGGTCGTTCTTCGTAAGAGGCATCCTCATCTACCTCCAAGTTAGCCCAATCAAGCACATGAGAAGGGTTGGGTTCATACTTCCTAAGCATAGCTACATGAAATACATTGTGAACTTCCGAAAGTTGTGGCGGTAAAGCTAACCGGTATGCCAGTTCCCCAATTCGCTCTAAGATCTCAAAAGGCCCAATGAACCTTGGAGATAATTTACCACTCTTACCAAATCTCATCAAACCCCGCCTTGGTGAGATTTTAAAAAACACATGGTCACAAACTTCAAAAGATAAAGGTCATCTCCTCTTATCGGCATAACTCGTTCGTCGGCTTTGGGCCATAGCTAACCTCTTTCGAATGAGAACAACTTTCTCAGTTGTCTCTCTAACAATTTCCGGACCCAGTAATGGTGCATCACCCACTTCGGCCCAACAAACCGATGATCTACAAGGTCGGCCATAAAAGGCCTCAAATGGTGCCATTCCAATACTAGCTTGGTAACTATTGTTGTAAACAAACTCAATCAATGGTAAGTGCCTTTCCCAAGGCCCCTTAAAATCAAGGACACAAGCTCTAAGCATTTCCTCCAAAATTTGAATGGTATGTTCCGACTGTCCATTGGTTTGAGGATGATAAGCGGCGCTAAGAGTCAACTTAGCTCCCAACGCCTCTTGAAGGCTTTGCCGTAACCGGGCAGTAAAACAAGGATCCCTATCCTACACAATAGTCACAGGGACTCCATGAAGTCGAACTATCTCTCTAATATACAACTCTGCCAAGCGTTCAATTGAGTCGCTGGTGCACATCGGAATGAAATGGGTAGACTTAGTCAACCTATCAATAATCACCCAAACGGCGACATTGCCTCGTTGTGTTCTAGGAAACCCAACTACAAAATCCATGGTAATACACCCCCATTTCTACTCGGCTATCGGTAAGGGGTGTAACAAACCTGCTGGTCTTTGGTGTTTGGACTTCACTTGCTGACAAGTAAAGCACTTTGCTACAAATAAATCAACATCTCGTTTCATACCCCTCCACCAAATCTGATGACTAAGATCATGATACATTTTAGTGCCTCCCGGGTGTACCGCAAGGCGTGAGTGATGGAACTCCTGAAGTGCTTCCTCTCTACAAGATTCTGGTACAAACAAACGGTCTAGGTAATGTACACTCAGATCCGAGTGAACGTTCAAACTTTTCTCTTCCTTCCCATTGGAAATCTTAACACGGAATGATTCCACATCACGGTCTCCTCGTTATGCCTCTATGACCTTACTAACCAAGGTAGGTTGAGCATTCAAAGTAAATAAGGTAGCATTCTCTCCAAACTCACCCAAGTGCAAATCAAACTTTCCAATAACATCTAGCATATCCCATTCCCGAATGGCCACACTTGTCAAACTACTCACAGATTTTCGACTCAAAGCATCGGCCACCACATTGTCCTTCCCTGGATGATAGTGTAACTTAAAGTCATAATCCTCCATAAATTCCATCCACCTCCGTTGTCGTAAATTCAAGCCTTTTTGAGAAAACAAATACTTTAGACTGTTATGATCAGAGAAGACTTCAAAATTCTCACCGTACAAGTAATGCCTCCAAATTTTCAAAGTAAAAATCACCGCTACTAATTCTAGATCATAGGTGGGGTAATTTTTCTCATGAGTTTCAATTGTCGTGAACTGTAGTCCACAATTTTTCCCTCTTGCATCAAGACATAACCAAGTCCATCTCCGGACGCATCACAATAGACAGTGTAATTCAAACCCCTTTCCGAAATTATCAAAACTGGTACGGTAATCAATCTAGTCTTAAGCTCTTGGAATGACTTTTCACAAGCCTCACTCCACACAAATTTGATACCCTTTCTAGTCAACCTAGTCAAAGGTGCAGCTAGTCTAGAGAAGTCCCTTACAAAACGTCGATAATACCCCGCTAATCCCAAGAAACTCCGGATTTCAAAAACATTCTTTGGTTGTTCCCAATCCTGTACGGCATCTATCTTTGAGGAGTCCACAGTCACTTCCTCTCTAGACACTACATGCCCCAAAAACTTCATCTCTGTTAACCAAAACTCGCATTTTTCAAATTTGGCATACAATTGGTGCTCACTAAGTAAATCCAACACTACCCACAAGTGAGTTTCGTGTTCCTCTACAAAGGTTTAATAAATCAAGATGTCATCCACAAAGATGATCACAAAATGGTCCAAGTATTCCCGAAAAATTCTATTCATCAGGAAGCCGGTGCATTGGTCAACCCAAAAGGCATTACTAGGAATTCATAGTGGCCATAACGAGTACGAAAGGCCATCTTCTGAATGTCCTCCTCCCGGACTCTCAACTTATGGTACCCGGACCTCAAATCTATTTTTCAGAAGCAACGAGACCCTCTAAGTTAGTCAAACAAATCATCTATTCTATGTAGAGGATACTTGTTCTTAACTGTAACTCTATTCAACTTACGGTAATCAATACACAACCGCAATGACCCATCCTTCTTCTTTGCAAAGATAGCCGACGCTCCCCAAGGCGATGTACTAGGGCGAATGAAGCCCTTGTCTAAAAGTTCTTAGAGTTGAATCTTGAATTTATGCAATTCGGTGAGTGCAAATCTATACGATGACATGGAAATCAGTGTCGTGCCAGGCACTAATTCAATGGAGAACTCGATCTCCCGGTGAGGTGGTAAACTAGTAAGATCTTCTAGAAAGACATCCGGGTATTCACAAACTACCCTTGGTAACTCAACATGAGCCCCGTCACTATCACTATCCAAGAGAGTTGCAAGAAGGCCACTAAGCTTGCTCCTACTATGAGGGTCAACAACTGGCGACAAGGCTCTATCAACTCGGTTCCCCAGAAAATAGAAACGATCACCACCCGAAGTGCACACTGTAACTCTCTGACGGTAACAATCAATCACAGCTTGATAAGAACACAACCAGTCCACAACTAAAATGACATCAAAACTCGACATATCTAGCAACACAAAAGCAAACGGAAGTTGACGCCCAGCAACTTCTATTTCACAATCACGACAACCCCAGTCTAAATCAATTGTACCCCCAACAGGTGACTCTACTATGAGTGGAGGCACTAACCGTGCTACCTCTAACCCCAATGCAAAAGCAAATGCAGTAGATATAAATGAATGAGACGCACCCGTGTCTATCAATACATTAGCCTAATAATTACACACAACAAAAATACCTCTCACAACTGAGAATTCTAGCAACTGCTCTGGCACGATAACAACATACATACGCCCCTGTGGCCTTTGATTAACTTGCTCCCCTCTCAGAGCATAGGCCTGTTGTACTGACTGAACCGAAGTGGCTCCCTGATTAACTCGTGAAGTTTGGACTGATTGAGCCTGCTGGTGGCTCTGAGTTTGCCTCGACCCTGATGCGCCAGATGCGCCTCCCAACTGTGGGCAAGTTCTCTTCATATGCCCCGGCTGACCACACTGATAACAATTAAACCCTTGACCTTTATTCTGAGACTGAGATTGACTTTGAGATCGGTTAGGTGGTGGTAAAATTAACTGCCCTCCTCCCTTCTGTGGGCATGAGAAAGCTTTGTGACCCTGTTGGCCACACTTGAAACACGAGAAGATACTCGATGCACTTTTTCCGGGACCCGCACTAGACAAAGCAAAAGTGGATCTAGATTGTTGTTGTTGGGACTAGAATGGATAGATGTTCCTGCTCTTCTTGTTCTGCCTATAGTCTCCTTGAGACTATTGGCCCCTAGACCTCGAACTCCGAAGCCTCTCCTCCTCGGCTTGTATGGAAATTTCTACGTGTGTCGCCGTCTCCACAAGACGGTCATATTCCCAAATCATATTTCTGACAAGCTTGAACATAATTTCTGACAAGCTTCAAATTCAATGCAACAGGGCTCTTCTATTGCCACTAACTCTGGTGCAAATCTGGACAAACTAGAGAAGATCGCCTCAAACTCGGCCACGGGCATGTCGAGTTGTTTAAGGTCTTTAAACTCTTGCCTCAATCTCTCCCCAGCAGTGGGAGGTATGTACTTATCTTGGAAAGCAGCCGCAAAGGCTTTCCATGTCGACTCCACTCTACCCTTGGCATATTTTCACCATTGACCCGCGTCTCCCTTAAGGTAGTAACTCGCTAGAGTCACTCTTAGTTCACTATATTCGATGTGAAGCATCTCAAATGTCTTCACAGTTTGTTCAAGCCACTCATCCGCTTTCTTGGGCTCGAGGCCACCATGGAACTCATCCAGTTTGGCCTGCAAGAACTCTCTAGTAAGGAAACTCGCCCTTGACTCCGCGGTGTTCTCTCGGGCTTGATTCTCCACCCTTAACAAGTTCGTAGACTCTCTTAAAGCAGCTGCCATTTCTCGACCTAGGGCCCCCATTGCGGTTTGACTCGCTTGTCCCACCTGCTTGGCCACATTAGCTTGGCCTGCTTGCTCGGCCATATTAGCTTGGCCGAATCCTTCTTCTTGCACCAGAACCCTATGGACCGGTACCACATGCACACCTCGGCAAGCCCTACCATGCCTCCCGCCTCTACCACCACGGACTTGACCCTTTCCTAACATCCTAATAAAGGACACAGGAGAAATAATTTAGCACATTAACTCATATGTGCTTGTAACTTGACTCACATGTTCAACTACAACAATTCTATATATTTCTCTACCATATACACAATTCAATTTCACTCCACATAAGCACTTAGTCATGTAAACACATACGGACTATTCTTTTACGACGAAATCCATCCCATGAAAAACCAAGAATTCTTAGTAGAACGAGTATTAATCAAGTACCCTTCTAATGAGACATCAAGGAATTTAACAGGCACAAATAACATCCCAAACATCCAATCCCATACCCATTTAGTCACATAAGCATGTTATCACATAGTCACAAAATGCATAACACTTCCTAAACATACTAAATGAACCCATTGTGGTTAAACAACCACTTCCCACGAGCTCCAAGTATTCAAACCCGGTAGCTCTGATACCAAATTGTAAAACCCCAAATTTCTAGCCCAACTGATAATACAACAATCATGGCACTTTCAAGGAAAAAGAAATATAAATCTCTAAACTTACATTACATGATACAATAGTTCTTCATGCAACAATACATTAACCCAACAACAAGTAAATAAATAAATAAATACCCCCAAGGGTTTACAAGTTTCCAAGGCTTGAGCCTGGTTACACAAAACGGTTATTCAAACCCACACACATATAGCCCTTGGCTTACACACAGAGTCACAGCAAAATGAGAGTCTCGTACTCTCAACACACATTTCCTCGCCTTTAGTTAGGCGGCATCACCACATTTTTTCCTACACAAAAATCCCGTAGAGTGAGCATAAAGCCCAGTAGGAAATCCTTAACAAAGTATATACATTTTATACAAGTCTTAAGAGATAAAATGCACATGCCATGCTATGTCCCTTTTTGAAGATAAATCACATTTTCACCTTTTGAAAACCATTATGCTTAATGATGTCATGCAATTTCAATTGTTCAAAACTTAACAATTTATTTCAAGGGCAGTAAATACAACTCCGGTAATCCCTAGGTTGGTGTCTGCAAGTAGACTATACAAGTACTACCAATTTGTCATTTTTACAACATTGACTGGAAGGCTCGACACTTATAATCTGTCATTTTTACCAATATTAACTGGAAGGATTGACACTTATTCAATTTCATCTACACCACCTGTCAAGACTTACCAATGTATTTACCCCAAAACCAATTCATGGAAACTTGTTTCTCAACATTATTTTCTCAATGCAAGTTTTCAAATCAACTTTCAAAATTTAATGTAATCAAATGAATTGATATGCCAATAACACAAGATGAATATAAATACTTTTATTCCAATTCATCATCCAAGGAATAACACAATTCCCTCTTCTCAAGTTCCTCAACAATTAGTCATTTCAAGACTATTTTAATGTTTTGAATAATAATTTTCAAAATGAACAACAATCCTCATATTCTTTGAAATTCATCATTTATGCGCTGTCTCCGTGTAGGTTTTAACTATCGCAAACGACTCCAAGATACAACCCAAAACTTTACAGGATCTGACGCAATGTACAGTTGCACTAGAAGAATTTCCCAAGAATGTATCGATTGCCAAAAATATGGAATACAAAAATACAGCAAAGAGGAGAGAGAGAGAGAGAGAGAGAGAGAGAGAGAGAGAGAGAGAGAGAAAGAGAGAATAGAGAACGTTGTATATTTTTCCCAATGTTAGAGTCCTGTATAAAAAGGCTCTATGGTGTCTGTTAGGAACAAACACACCTATTGCTTTTGAAACCAAACACATATTGAAAATTCAAATAAATAAGACTATTAAAAGAAATAAATAAATAATAAAATAATTAAAGTTTTGAAGCTTTTAAGAAATCTCCAACAAAAGTGCATTAAGCGAAATTCTGGGACAAGAAATTTAAAATTGTGATAGAGAAGTAACCTCCAAGTTCAATAAATTAAACAAGACACATAAATTTAAGAAATTTAATTGATGAATGTTGAGATTTAAAAAAAAAAAAAAAAAAAAAAAAAAAAAAAAAAAAAAAAAAAAAAAACAGCAATAGTAGATAAACTTTCAAATAATTTGGAAGGAACAAAACTTCAACAAAGTTGTTGCATTGTTTGCCAAGTGGTGGGTCTATGGTTAGTAAGCTCAACTTCTTTTAGATATGTTTTGGACTGCTCTTGCAATAATAGACTTTTGTCCAAAGGTTGCAACCAGTACTCTTATTAATCCAAGTTATACACTTCGCTGCCCAATCTTATCTCAAACAGTTGGTGCTCTTTTCTTCTTTGGAAAAGCAGACTTGACTTGATGTTGCTCCTTAATCACCCCTACCATTGGTACAAATCTTTTCAGTGTGCTAAACACCCCTATTTCTCACCTACCACCCTCACCAAAACCCACATTGACCACACCCCCCAACCCAAACTCGGTACTGCCTACGAAACCCATAGGTCCTAAGCGTCATATCTGGCTTCCCCAATCATAAACCCAACTTCAAAAGTTACCAAGCTTTTTTTATTTCCCTCAACAAAATATTCCCTCACTGCGAACAGCCACCACTTTGTATGTATATTGAGTGGGTAATTTGTATGAACAAATTAGGCCGAGCTAATTAGGTGCACTAATTGGGCTGAACTAGTTGGGCCAAGCACTAGGCCGAGGTAAGAGCTTGGGTAGCTCGATTGGGGATTGAATGGAATTGGAACTAGCTAATTATGTGTAAGTCATATACAGAAGACTGAGGGGGCTTTGGTGGGGAATGCCGAGCTCGATTTAGTTCGGCAGGTTGTCATTTGGCTGAGTGTATGGTTTGGCTAGAGAAAGGGAGCAAACTGAGGTGACCTCAAGGAATGAAGTCGAGCTAGCTGTAGCTCAGCAAAGCACTAGTCTTTGGTCAGGATTAGCACAGAGCGACTAGAAGTAGAACAAGGCAGGGTAGCTCAGTTAAGCACAGTAATAGCCGAGGAAAGAGTTACACCATCTCGCTTGGCTTGCAGTGAGGAGGGTGTTCCAAGGATAGGCATTATCCTTGAAGAATATAATTCCTAAGAGGACTCTGTAGTGGAGAGTTAGAGTCCTATGTAGTGGAGAGTTAGAGTCCTACTAGGATTGTGCCGCACAGAATCTATAAAAGCTCATGATAACACCTATATCCAGGTATTGCAATTCTCACTTGTGAATACACATAGCTTTGTGTCCCTTGTCAACTTGATGACTTAGGCATCGGAGGGATTTCTGGTACACACTCGCCGACTAACTTACGATTGTGTTTGCAGGTGATAAAACGACAACGTTTGGACGAGCTCAAACTTGATCAATAGGATTATACGAGAAGAATCATTTTGTGCTCGTACAATTGGCGTCGTCTGTGGGAAGAATACAGAGAACTTACCTCTTGATTAAGTTTTTCCTCCAACTAGTTCCAATGGCGCACAACGAAGACTTGCCTCAATCTATCGTCAACAGGCAAACTCCAAAAGGGAACATGAGGCCCGATGATTTGCCTCATGTTCTGCCCATGGCAGACCTAGACCCGCAGCGACGGAACCCGCATCGGGGCACACGAGAAAAATGGGGTTTGAAGTCCTCGTTGCTCTTAGAGCCTAGATGGACAAAGCTGCAAGATGGATGCCCAAGTCTTAGAGGATTGTGTGAGGGAGCAAGATGAGTTAATCAGAAGAATGGTGGCAAACATGGAAACTATGAAGTGACAGATAAAGGGCAAAGGCGTGGCAGGGGTTGAGATCCACGAAGGAAGAATGCATTCTCGCTATATAGGACATCGGGATAGGTAGGCCACACCTACCCATTCTAGGAGTAGGAGCCTCAGAATAGGCGATACATATTCAAGAACTTCCAGGACTTGTGACTCTAGATCTGAGAGAGTGAGGACTGAAAGGTCTTACCCAAAGGGAAGCAATTATCGACCCTCGCATACTCACCAATCTACCTCCAGACACACCGAGCTGCCCTGGTCGGGGGACTTGTGAACCGTTCTAGAAGACAGGGCCCAAAGGAGAGAAGACGCCCAAGCCTGTGACCCTCATAGGGTCTCAGCTCTGTAACAGTTGGCACCTCGGACGTAGGGAAGCGTCGAGGTTGGAATGCTAGTATCGCGCCTTGCTTACAAAGCAGTTGATAAAGCGTTAGCAAGGTTGCAAAGCTCGTCGTTCGTTCTAGCGATTGAGAACGCACCGCTGCCCTTAGGCTTTAACCAGCCTAAGTTCACGACCTACGACGAAAAGTCGGATCCCTACATGCACCTAAGAAACTTTCATCAAGTTATGGCCATATATTGACGGAATGAAGCTCTAATGTGCATCCTATTTCCGTCAAGCCTTGGCGAATTGGGCTTGACTTAGTTTGAGAAGTTTGAAGGCGACATTGCTTCATGGGCACAACTGACAGAGGTGTTTGTCACCAAGTTCAAGACAAACACCAAGACGCTAGAGGAGATAGACCAGTTGCTCGCCATCGACATGGGCAGAAAAAAGAAAAAAAAACATTGAAGTCCTACAATAACAGATATTGGGAGACCTTTAACCAGATAGGCGACTGCCCCCACCAACCTAGCTATCGCACAGTACAAATGAGGTTTTCCAACAGGCCGCAAGTTGAGGGATTCAATGACAATGACGCTGCCTCTCGCAATAGAAGCCCTAATGGAAAGAGTGTATCAGCACATCAGGGTAGAAAAAGACAGCGCTCATGCCAAGGGCAAGTCCGGCACAACAGCAATGTCAGACAAAAAGCCCCCAGCAAAAGTTAACGTGGTCGAGAGGAAGGATCGACCGTGCAGAAATAATCGCAACAAAGACCCCAAAGCAAGGAGGCTAAGGGTCTGCACCGCCATCACAATGGTGTTCAAGAAACCTATTTACCGAATATTGAGTGAGATCCACGATGAACCCTTCGTTCAACGACTGGTCAAGTTGGGTGAAGCGCAAAGGGGCTATGACGAAAGATATAGGTGCACCTTCCATGATGAAGTTGGGCTCCGAACTGAAGATTGCACGTCTCTGAGGTAACATTTGAAAGAAATGGTGGCAACAGGCCACCTAGATCAGTACATTGAAGGGGGAGCTCAACCTGCTTTGGCAAGTGGCCCACCTCAAGGCGTGATAAATCTTATTCATGGGATCATTGAACTTGAGTGAGTCTGCGAACTCAGAGGGATGATCAAAAAGGCAGAGCACATGAGGGAAGTGATGAGAGTCCAATACCATAAAGAAAGGGAATATCATCACTTTCTCAAATAGGGACTTGGCGAGGTTGCAGAACCCTCACAACGAAAGGGACTTGGCGAGGTTGCAGAACCCTCACAACGATGCACTAGTGGTTACTTTGCGCGTCAAAAATTTTGATATTAAAATGATATTGATAGACCAGGGGAGCTTGTGCGAGATAATGCACTATGAGACTTTCAAACAATAGACATTGGAGGACAAAGATTTGGTACCTGCGACTTCCCCACTGGTCAGTTTTAATTTGATGCCAGAATGGCTGGTCGGCAAGATCATTTTGCTGGTCAAAGTTGGCTCAATGACAAAGCAAGTGGAGTTCTGGGTGTTGAAAGTCCCTTCCACTTATAACATCATCTTGGAGAGGGCATGGCTGCATGTCATGCAAGCCGTTGGATCGACCTACCATCAGGTAATGCGGTTCCCTAACGAAGCTGGCGTAATTGAAGAGGTCTTGGGAGACCAGATTATGTCCAAGTGATGCTTAAAAATCGACGAGAACGACCAAAGAAGTTATGTTTTCTCAGTTCATCCTTGTCTAGCCCCGAGAGAAAGGAGCTCATAGAATTTTTGATCTCCAATATCTAAGTGTTTTCCTGGACGCCATATGATATGCTTGGCATTGAACCAAATTTCATTTACCATCAACTTAATGTCTACCCCACTGCTAGACCAATTATACAGTGGACTCGCAGATCGGTGCTACACCATGCAGAGCAGTGGCTAAAGAAGTGGGAAACCTGTTGGAAGTAGGGGGAATCAAAGAGGTTCACTATCCCAAGTGGATCTCCAACACTGTGGTGCTGTCAAAAAAAAATGGTACATGGTTTGCATGGACTACAAGACAATCAACAAAGCGTGCCCAAAAGATAGTTTCCCTCTACCAAGGATATACCAACTAGTGGACCTAACTGCAGGACACAACTGACTTAGTTTTCTTGATGCGTATCGTGGATACCATCAGATTGCTATATATGAACTGGACCAGGAGGTCACATCCTTCACGACTCCAAGGGGGTTATATTGTTACAAGGTCATGCACTTTGGCCTGAAGAATGCAGGGGCAACATTCGAGCGAATGGTCAACAAAATGTTTGAACCATTGTCAGGCAAAATAGTGGAAGCCTACATTGACGACATGGTGGTCAAAAGTAAGGATAAAGCAGACCATCTTAACAACCTAGCTAAGATGTTTCAAATCTTGAAGACCTACAAGTTGCGGCTAAATGCTTCTAAGTGTGCGTGTGGGGTGAGGTCAGGCAAGTTTCTTGGCTTTCTAGTGACCAACTGCGATATAGAAGCAGATCCCTCCCAAATTAAGGCTGTTTAGGAGCTCAAAAGGCCTAACACGGTCAAGGAATTGCAGTACTTGACAAGCCTAGCTGCGACACTAAACAGATTTATCAGTCGGTCGTCAGACAGGTTTCGACCATTCTTCCAGGCGCTTAAAGCAAAATTTCAGTAGGATGAAGAGTGAGACTAAGCTCTAAAGAGCCTGAAAGAGTATCTGACCTTGCCACCATTGTTAGCAACCCTAGTTCCTGGAGAGGAACTTTTCTTGTACTTGGCGGTTTCTTAATATACCGTTAATGCGGTGTTGGTATGTGCGGAATAAATATAACACTTGCTCATCTTTTATGTGAGCAAGACCATACTGGATGCCAAAACAAGATATTTGTCATTAGAAAAGCTTACTTTAGCCCTAATGGTAGCTTCAAGAAAGCTGCCGCACTACTTCCACTCGCACACTATGGTCGTGTTAATGGCGTTCCCTCTAAAAGCCTTGTTTGAAAAGACGGACTTCTCTAAAAGAACATTGAAACGGGCAGTGGAGTTTGGACAATACGACATCAAATTCCATCCTAGGATGGCGATTAAGGCCCAAGCTTTGGCAGACTTTGTGGCAAAGTTTGCCCCAGGAAGTCATTCTGTTTGTCTAGTTGACCTGACTGAGGAAGCCTAACAATGG
The DNA here is from genome assembly GCA_025200525.1 of Camellia lanceoleosa. Taxonomy (NCBI): domain Eukaryota; kingdom Viridiplantae; phylum Streptophyta; class Magnoliopsida; order Ericales; family Theaceae; genus Camellia; species Camellia lanceoleosa. Next base: position 113,998,363 of record CM045764.1, on the reverse strand, counting down.
GGGAAAAGTGTTGGGGGAATTGAGCAGCCCCCATATCAACCTGGTTAACTGTGCAACGCGCCGTTAAGCCTAATAGTGGCTACACCATCCTCAAAGGCCAATAGCATATTGCCAAAGAGAAAAGGAGCAAGCCGCGCAAATACAAGCACAATTTGCGATGACATGCATGAAAAGGAAATAGTAAAGCAGCTGAGCAGTGAGGACCAGATCCAAACGATGGCTAGAGACTTGGAAGAAATCACCAATGTCCTAGACCCTAAAGCATCTTTACATCCATCCACATGTTGGAAATTGTTTGTAGGAGAGATGTGGAAGCTCTTCGTAGATGGCGCATCCAACTGGTATAGGGCTGGACTTGGCATAGTCCTTATCTCACCAAACGGCTTGACCATTGAACAGGTAATCACACTTGGATTTCCAGCATCCAATAACGAAGTGGAGTACGAGGCACTGTTAGTCGGTCTGAAGTCAGCCCACCGGATGAGGGCCATCGAGCTAATGGTATACAGTGACTCCCAATTAGTAGTCAACCAAATATCTGGCGACTATGAAGCAAAGGATGACAGAATGGCCAAGTATCAAGAGCAAGTCAGAAACGAGATTATGAAATTCAAAGTCATGAGGATAGAACAAATCGGCCGAGAAGAGAATAGCAAGGCAGATGAATTGGCTGGTTTGGCATCAATCGCAGACACTTCTATCCCAGACCCTTTACTAATTGACTTCTTGCTAAGACCAAGCATTGAGAAACCTGAAGTGGCCGAGGTACTATGCACCGAGCTAGATCCCTCCTAGATGGACCCCATCATCACTTTCTTGAAAGATAGGATTTTTCCAGATGACAAGAAGGAGGTGAACAAGATTCGAGCAAAGTCGCAACGGTTTTGGCTTTCTCCATCCCTAGCGCAATACAAAAAATCTTTCACTGGACTATGCTTGAAGTGTGTCCATCCTAGCAAGGTTGAAGCATTTTTGTTCGAAATTCACAAGGGCATTTGTAGAAGCCACCAAGGGGGTAGATCTTAGGCCTACCGAGCTATCTCACAAGGTATTGGTGGCCATACATGCTGGCAAACACAGAGAAGTATGTTAAGAAATGCAAAAAATGTCAGAAGTTAGCACATCAAATCCATCAGCTAGCTGGAGAGCTTCTACCTCTGACCAGCCCTTGGCCTTTTGCAATGTGGGGCTTAGACATAGTAGGACCACTCTCAACTGCACTGGGCACCAGAAAGTTCTTAATCGTGGCAACAAACTACTTTACAAAATGGGTGGAGGCGGAGGCACTCGCATCCATCAAGGAGAATGATGTCAAGAGGTTTGTTTGGCAAAACATCATAACCCGGTTCAGAATTCCCAAGGCCCTGATATCAGACAACAACACCCAATTTAATGGAAGAATCTTTAGGGGTTTTTGCGAAGAACACAAAATAGAATTTTATAACTCCACGCTGGTGTACCCCCAAGCCAACGGCTAGGCTAAAGCATCGAACAAGGTGATCTTAGATGGCTTGAAGAAGAGGTTAGAAAAAGTGAAAGAAAAGTGGGTTGAAGAACTACCCCTTGTCCTGTGGGTCTACCGAATAACACCAAGACGATCAACTAAGGAAACGCCCTTTGCCTTGGCCTACAGCATGGACATAATAATCCCTCTGGAAGTTGGCCTCCCCACTATTAGAAGCAAAAATTTTGACCCAGAGCTGAATGGAGAAGTAATAGCCTTGGAGCTAGATCTAGTCGAAGAACGAAAAAAAAGGGTGCTGATTCACATCACTTCGTATCAGCAATAATTGTCCAGAAAATACAATAAGGCAGTGCATCCAAGGCAATTCAAGATTAGAGATTGGGTACTACATAAAGCAATGGGAAACACTTTGGTGCCTGGTGATGGAAAATTAGGACCCAACTGCGTGGGACCGTACAAAGTTATGGGGCTAGTAGGAAAGGGAGCTTACCACTTGGAGGACACTGATGGCCGAGCTATCCCAAGGCCATGGAACACAGCCAAACTCAAAATATTCTATTTTTAGCTTTTTGTACTTGTATTTTTACAACTCTTTGTTCGGATTTAATAAAACAAGTAGACAATTTCATTTTGAACACTTTTTCAATACATGTATGTATTTCGATTGTTTAAAAATCTTTGCTCAACTAGGGGCAAAGTGGGTTGGCAGGTTTTACCAACCCCTTCTTCAAATCTTTGCAAGACTGGGGACAAAGAAGGTTGGCAAGTTTGACCAACAAGTTTTTGCACTCTTTGACCGAGATGGTCATCTCGGCCAAAGAAGGTTGGCAGGTTTGACCAACAAGTTTTTGCACTCTTTAACCGAGATGGTTATCTCAGCCAATGAAAGTTGGTAGGTGTAACTAAGTTTTTGCACTCTTTAACCGAGATAATCATCTCGGCCAAAGAACGTTGGCATGTTTGACCAACAAGTTTTTGCACTCCTTGATCGAGATGGTTATCTCGGCCAAAGAGAGTTGGCAGGTTTGACTAATAAGTTTTTGCACCTTTTGACGGAGATGGTTATCTTGGCCAGAGAGGGTTGGCATTTTTGACCAACAAGTTTTTGCACTCCTTGACCAAGATGGTTATCTCGGCTAGAGAGGATTGGCAGGTTCGGCCATAATTTTATGCACTTTTTGACCGAGGTGATTATCTCAACCAAAGAAGGTTAGCAGTTTTGACCAATTTTTGCACTTCTTGACCGAGATGGTTATCTCGGCCAGAGAGGGTTGGCAAGTTTGATAAACAATTTTTGGCACTCTTTGACCGAGATGATTATGTCGGCCAAAAAAGGTCGACAGGTTTGGCCAACAGTTTTTATCATTCTTCGACCGAGATGGTTATCTCGGCTGAAGAAGGTTGGTAGGGCCATGTGTAGCCAAGCTGGTTACCTAGCCAAAACATGCATTCAAAGTTGTAACATTTGAAAAGAAACAAAAAAATATATGCAAATAGTTGGAAATTTTCATTGATAAATGAAATGACTACAAAATGGGGGGCTGCTAGCCCAATTACATTGTCGAAATAGGAAGAAAAGGAAAAAAAAAACTATAAAGATGGAAAATATAGAAGCAAGTTTCATCACGGACAAGCAAACAGGTCGGCCAGCTCGGCATCGACACCAGCACCGACTTTGTGACGACCCAGAAATTTTTCCCTCCGCTCGAGCGGAGGAGTGGCCGCTCGAGCGGACTTGTGAGGCTCCCAGTATATTTTTGCGGTATCGCCGAGATTACGAGGTTGTAGATTCTGCCGGCGTAGAAGTGGACGCTCGAGCGGACGTCTTTGTTCGTTGGAGCGCTCGAGCGCAAGGTGGGGCGCTCGAGCAGGTCACCTGGTGAGCTTGAATTTTGAGGCACGTGGGTTCGTCTGAGGCATTTTTTTAATAATGTATTTGGAACCTCTTTAATCTATTTTGGGGTATTGATTGTGGTGGTGATATGATGGTAGAGTAAGATTGGATCAAAAACTTTAGCTTGAATAATTCGTTTACGATCAGCCGTCACTCTTTTGTCATTTTCTTTTTCCACACTTTGAATTTGAATGTGAGGTTAGAAGCATTGGAAAGCTTATGTCCGGGGCTTCAATTTTGACACAAGAACGACCTAAAACGGAGTCCGGATGGGAAAGTTATACCTGTTCAAAGTTTCGGAATCTGTGCTGAAAACAGGTACGCTCGAGCGGGAATTCCTCCGCTCGAGCGGGAATTACGGGACAGCAGCTTTAAAAACGGGATTTTGAGATCATTTCTTATGTTTTTCTTTCCTCTCTTGATCCCTCTTGTCCTAAGTCCGAAAACCCTAGGGTTTTGATCCCCAAATACTTCCATTTCCCTTAGGTTTGAGCAAGACCTTCCACCAAGAAGTGAAGAAGGCAAGAAGATGAACAATTTCAACCGATTGGAATTGCGAGATTTTGGAGAATTCTTCTCAAAGCTTTGCTCCTTGCTTGAGTCTTGAGGACACGCTTCGGGAGGACTAAAGCTTCACCAATGCACTGTGAGTAATAGTACGAAGATGTACATTTTATTTATCATTGATAATTATCACCACTAATGCTTTGTTTCTTGTAAATGTTACACGAACATATTACACGAACATTATGATGATTGAAAGACAATGTGAACGTTGAAAGAGTGGCTTACATCGGTATGATTTTAAAATGACTATTCTGTCAATGACGAATTATAATTCTCTATTATCTATAAGTAAATCGTGTGATTCTTTAATAAATAAGTGGAATAATGTTCATCTTTAAACCAAGTATCTGTACGAAACTGTGATTATTCCGTTGTGTTACATGTGGACCTGAGGTCGTTAAGAACCTATGACATGCGTGCAAATGTGAGACTCACGTAGAATGTGGGTTATTCCGTCCTTATTAAGCATATGGCAATGATATATGTGGCCTCAATTAATAATTGTTACTGTTGTTATTATTTAGTTATACGTAAGACATCTGTATTAAATTGTGGTCACGCCACGGAAAATTTATGTGTATTATTACGTAATGGTGTTCTAAGAGAACTGAAGTTATTTCTATTACTGTTCCGGTTGTGTTATGCTATGATAGGATATTAGCTTCTGTTTGACTTAATGTAAGTTTTGTGACATAATGTCTGTTAATAACATTCTGCTTTTCGTCAGTTACGATATTTGCATATGTATTGATTGGAACTCGATGAGAATGAAATGTTGAAAAGATATACGTACATAATTGTACGTTCTGTTATTATTGGGCCTGAGGCCGTTCTGTTATTATTGGGCCCGAGGCCGTTCTGTTATTTTTGGGCCCAAGGCCGTTCTGTCATTATTGGGCCCGAGGCCGTTCTGTTATTATTGGGCCTAAGGCCGTTCTGTTATGATTGGGCCTAAGGCCGTTCTGTTATGGTTGGGAATTATGTTATTTCTGGGCCTATAGCCGTTCTGCATCTTCTGTACCTACTGGGCTTAAAGTCATTCTGTTAAGAAAACTGGACCCATGACTGTCTGTGACTTAATTATGGGATGTAGTTAACCATATGTGTTCTTTATTGATAAATGCACGGATATATATTATAATTCATGTTGAGCATTGAATTGTTATGTGCTATTATTCACTGAGCTTGGCTCACTTTATTTTATGTCTGTCTCTGTAGGCACTCAACCTGGAGGTCAGCCTTAGCCTGTGGCTACCGTCACCCAGTTGTCAACCCCTGAGTATCTAAACCCTTAGAAGATGACCGCTCATGTCATGGAGTTTTACTAAATTATCAATTTGTACCCTAAGTGTCTTTTAAGCTTGATGTGTATGTAATCCGTATATCTTCCCATGTTTTCGTTACGCCCGATCTTAAGAAATTTGAGTGCATATATGTATATGTATTTAGCTATCTCTAGATGTACGTCATTGTATATTTATCTGCATTATGTTCTGTCTGTGATCCTGGCATAATAGTGGTAGCTCAATGGATATTATTTTACGCTATTATATGATATTAAATGCTTCCGTTCAGGCCCCCTATGATATGTATAACAGGTTTAGTGTCTGTTTTCGAATGGGTCATGCCCAAACTTTTAGGGGTGGGTTTGGGACGTGACAAGTGGTATCAGAGCATGAGTTGCTATCTCACACACAGATCCATTGAGCTGTAGGATGTCTAGAAAAGACTTAAGCTCCATGCATGACATCCATAGTACATATGAAAAGATTGATAGCAACGGTAAATGTAATTTGTTTACGTTAACAATTATGAGCTATGTATATATTGTGATTGACTGCTGTGTAGAATGTAGCGGGAATAAGGATGGAGGATTGTCTCGGGTTGGTTAAACAAAAGAAAAAGGGAAAATGATTGATAAGTAATGCATATGCCATTTTTGGTTGTTATATTTGAACTGATAGTCACCCATCGTTTATTTAGACAAATTGCTTGAACACTAAACGTGGAACATTTACTTATGATATAGTTATGTCTTCCCTTGTCATGATACTGTTTGGACTTATGGTTTGAAAAGTTATTGTGGTACGTACTTTGATAAGTTGTGTTCTGTATAATACCTGAATCATGTTACGTATGATCGGCTGCAAGAGAAAGCTATGTATACAGTGGCCCATATAAGAAGAGAATTATCCTATTTTGTTAAGTGCACGATAACGTCATGATATGATAAGCAATGTTTTGTTCTTTTGATATGTTATGTCACGAAACAAGGAATGATGTTCCATACATGCAAAAGTAATCATGGCATCTTTCGTACAAGGCCCTTACCAGGGGGTAAGAATACCGTGGTTTCAGTGTGTTACAAGATATCTCTTGCCACCGACGGTCTTGTACGGGTGGATTATGATCAAGCATAAACTCTGATTTCTGTTTCTGTTTAGTATATGTCTGAATATGCTTCTAGTTATCCGTTCAGTTTACGCCATGTTATAACATGATGTGAATTGATAGTGTTGAATGCGTTCAGTTTATGTGTAATCGGGATTTGTTTGTGGAATCTGTGATTTGTGATATATGAGGGTTCTATAAAAAAAAAAACAAACGAAAGAAAAGGGGCAGCTATTGACTACTTCGAAGTCAAACTAAATGATGGGTAAACAGGGAAGCTACCGCTTTAAGTGACTTAAGATTGAGAAATTATCCATGTGAAATATTTTGTGTAACTATGCCACATTGTCTAGTATCGCCTATACAGAAGTTATGATGTGAATCGTTCTACGTGATATCATGAATTGTGGTGAAAACAAATAAACATGGGTATATACCATTTTGTTAATGGGCTAGCAATATGTATTAGACATTTACTATCTCTTACATGTTTAGACAACTTTGTATAATGCTCACTACGTGATTATGAATTGATTTACTACCACATTGCATTAATCTTACCAAGACTTACGTCTAACCAAGAATTACGAATCTTGATGTTACGGAATCAAATTACTTCTTTGCTATACTATTACATATGTTGTTTGATATTATAAACTCTGAAGGGATGTGATTCTTATGGTTACTGTATACATAATGAGATTCATGATCCTACGAATGAACCTGGTAGAATCTATGTATGAGGAATGACTGGAAACTCTAATTATGATAACTGACTGAGCCAGATGGTTAGTCTCTAATTTTTGTATAACCGTTTGCTGATCCACTATAATTACAAGCTGTGAATATGAAACCCTGTGATTGACCTCATGTCTTCCAGTAAGAAAAGAATGAATCGTTTGAATTGTGGACCAAAAAGGGACCGAATTAAATTATGCGATAACAAGAAAAGTACTAGTAAAGGAAAATGTTATACCTTATGGTTATGAGTGATTAATCAAGTAAGATTTTGGATTCGATTTCTAGCCTTGTTTTGATAGCTGTATATATTATCCAGATTGGAACTTATGACGGCATGATCAGGTGTTTATAATGGGGATTCTTCTTTCCACCGTTTCGATCTTGTCAGGAATTAATAAATGCGTTTTTGACCCCACATAACGATATGATTTCGATATGATTTCGGAAATAGAATATGTTGTACCTTTTAGGCAGAACCTTATTTAGTAGGTTCTAAGATCTGATTCAATGATACATAATCGAATTTGAATCTAACCACGTAATTAAGTTATTTTGGGAACTATATGTAACTGTAATGGTTTTGTACCACCGAGTAAATTGTATTATAAGATTCACTTAAGAAATTACTTAACAGGATAAGTTTGAACGTGTGCCTCTAATGAAAATTTGCATATGAACTATTGACGTTGGGCCGACCTAGTTAGAGATGTAGTGAAGAGTAATTTCAATATGATTAAGATTAATGCATGCCGTGGAAATCTCTTAAGTATACGTTTAAGAAAATGTCAGCTATTATGTTTTGTACTTTTGAATGTTTACGGTAAACTTTCCTGAGCAATTACGGTTAAGTGGTAAAACTATGTTTAAAGATGTCTATCTGTTTAATAAGAAACGTAACTGTTATGCTTAGAATGAGCGAATAAGAGATTGGAAGCCTTAAAGGTTAATTATCTGAATTTGATCATATATCTGTGATCAGTATAATTTTTTTTACATAATCTTAAGTATGTCTACGAGATTCCAATGTTGCAATGAGTAAACGATTGGATTTTGTCTTATATGCTTCTATATGACTTTGGGCATTCATTAGACGTGGTCCGCTTAGTTGTTAATTGAAAAGTTGTTATGTACTTGGGATTATAAATGGTTAGTGTTGCTCCTTACCCGTTGAAATTCTGATGCGTGTATGTTGATCGAAAATATTTGTGATCCTTTCCTATCCCAAGTGTGGATTTAGTTTTGAAACCTTACAGGGTGTGTTTCTGTTTATGTTTGACCTGTTTTCTATTTGGTTTCTCAAATTTCGAGGACGAAATTTTTTTTAAGGAGGGAAGGATGTGACGACCCAGAAATTTTTCCCTCCGCTCGAGCGGAGGAGTGGCCGCTCGAGCAGACTTGTGAGGCTCCCAGTATATTTTTGCAGACTGCCCGAGATTCTGAGGGTTGTAGATTCCCGCTCGAGCGTAGAAGTGGGCCTTTCGGCGAGCGTCTTGTTCGTTGGGCGCCGGCGCAAGGTGGGCGCTTCGGCAGGTCGCCTGGTGAGCTTGAATTTTGAGGCACATGAGTTCGTCTGAGGCATTTTTTTAATAATGTATTTGGAACCTCTTTAATCTATTTTGGGGTATTGATTGTGGCGGTGATATGATGGTAGAGTAAGATTGGATCAAAAACTTTAGTTTGAATAATTCGTTTACGATCAGCCGTCACTCTTTTGTCATTTTCTTTTTCCACACTTTGAATTTGAATGTGAGGTTAGAAGCATTGGAAAGCTTATGTCCGGGGCTTCAATTTGTACACAAGAACGACCTAAAACGGAGTCCGGATGGGAAAGTTATACCTGTTCAAAGTTTCGGAATTTGTGCTGAAAACAGGTACGCTCGAGCGGGAATTCCTCCGCTCGAGCGGGAATTACGGGACAGCAGCTTTAAAAACGGGATTTTGAGATCATTTCTTATGTTTTTCTTTCCTCTCTTGATCCCTCTTGTCCTAAGTCCGAAAACCCTAGGGTTTTGATCCCCAAATACTTCCATTTCCCTTAGGTTTGAGCAAGACCTTCCACCAAGAAGTGAAGAAGGCAAGAAGATGAACAATTTCAACCGATTGGAATTGCGAGATTTTGGAGAATTCTTCTCAAAGCTTTGCTCCTTGCTTGAGTCTTGAGGACACGCTTCGGGAGGACTAAAGCTTCACCAATGCACTGTGAGTAATAGTACGAAGATGTACATTTTATTTATCATTGATAATTATCACCACTAACGCTTTGTTTCTTGTAAGTGTTACACGAACATATTACACGAACATTATGATGATTGAAAGACAATGTGAACGTTGAAAGAGTGGCTTACATCGGTATGATTTTAAAATGACTCTATTCTGTCAATGACGAATTATAATTCTCTATTATCTATAAGTAAATCGTGTGATTCTTTAATAACTAAATGGAATAATGTTCATCTTTAAACCAAGTATCTGTACGAAACTGTGATTATTCCGTTGTGTTACAAGTGGACCTGAGGTCGTTAAGAACCTATGACATGCGTGCAAATGTGAGACTCACGTAGAATGTGGGTTATTCCGTCCTTATTAGGCATATGGCAATGATATATGTGGCCTCAATTAATAATTGTTACTGTTGTTATTATTTAGTTATACGTAAGACATCTGTATTAAATTGTGGTCACGCCACGGAAAATTTATGTGTATTATTACGTAATGGTGTTCTAAGAGAACTGAAGTTATTTCTATTACTGTTCCGGTTGTGTTATGCTATGACAGGATATTAGCTTCTGTTTGACTTAATGTAAGTTTTGTGACATAATGTCTGTTAATAACATTCTGCTTTTCGTCAGTTACGATATTTGCATATGTATTGATTGGAACTCGATGAGAATGAAATGTTGAAAAGATATACGTACATAATTGTACGTTCTGTTATTATTGGGCTTGAGGCCGTTCTGTTATTATTGGGCCCGAGGCCGTTCTGTTATTATTGAGCCCGAGGCCGTTCTGTCATTATTGGGCCCGAGGCCGTTCTGTTATTATTGTTATTATTGGGCCTAAGGCCGTTCTGTTATGATTGGGCCTAAGGCCGTTCTGTTATGGTTGGGAATTATGTTATTTCTGGGCCTATAGCCGTTCTGCATCTTCTGTACCTACTGGGCTTAAAGTCATTCTGTTAAGAAAACTGGACCCATGACTGTCTGCGACTTAATTACGGGATGTAGTTAACCATATGTGTTCTTTATTGATAAATGCATGGATATATATTATAATTCATGTTGAGCATTGAATTGTTATGTGCTATTATTCACTGAGCTTGGCTCACTTTATTTTATGTCTGTCTCTGTAGGCACTCAACCTGGAGGTCAGCCTTAGCCTGTGGCTACCGTCACCCAGTTGTCAACCCCTGAGTATCTAAACCCTTAGAAGATGACCGCTCATGTCATGGAGTTTTACTAAATTATCAATTTGTACCCTAAGTGTCTTTTAAGCTTGATGTGTATGTAATCCGTATATCTTCCCATGTTTTCGTTACGCCCGATCTTAAGGGCTGGGTCTGTATATGTATATGTATTTAGCTATCTCTAGATGTACGTCATTGTATATTTATCTGCATTATGTTCTGTCTGTGATCCTGGCATAATAGTGGTAGCTCAATGGATATTATTTTACGCTATTATATGATATTAAATGCTTCCGTTCAGGCCCCGTATGATATGTATAACAGGTTTAGTGTCTGTTTTCGAATGGGTCATGCCCAAACTTTTAGGGGTGGGTTTGGGACGTGACAAGTGGTATCAGAGCACGAGTTGCTATCTCACACACGGATCCATTGAGCTGTAGGATGTCTAGAAAAGACTTAAGCTCCATGCATGACATCCATAGTACATATGAAAAGATTGATAGCAACGGTAAATGTAATTTGTTTACGTTAACAATTATGAGCTATGTATATATTGTGATTGACTGTTGTGTAGAATGTAGCGGGAATAAGGATGGAGGATTGTCTCGGGTTGGTTAAACAAAAGAAAAAGGGAAAATGATTGATAAGTAATGCATATGCCATTTTTGGTTGTTATATTTGAACTGATAGTCACCCATCGTTTATTTAGACAAATTGCTTGAACACTAAACGTGGAACATTTACTTATGATATAGTTATGTCTTCCCTTGTCATGATACTGCTTGGACTTATGGTTTGAAAAGTTATTGTGGTACATACTTTGATAAGTTGTGTTCTGTATAATACCTGAATCATGTTACGTATGATCGGCTGCAAGAGAAAGCTATGTATACAGTGGCCCATATAAGAAGAGAATTATCCTATTTTGTTAAGTGCACGATAACGTCATGATATGATAAGCAATGTTTTGTTCTTTTGATATGTTATGTCACGAAACAAGGAATGATGTTCCATACATGCAAAAGTAATCATGGCATCTTTCGTACAAGGCCCTTACCAGGGGGTAAGAATAACGTGGTCTCAATGTGGTACAAGGTATCTCTTGCCACCGACGGTCTTGTACGGGTGGATTATGATCAAGCATAAACTCTGATTTCTGTTTCTGTTTAGTATATGTCTGAATATGCTTCTAGTTATCCGTTCAGTTTACGCCATGTTATAACATGATGTGAATTGATAGTGTTGAATGCGTTCAGTTTATGTGTAATCGGGATTTGTTTGTGGAATCTGTGATTTGTGATATATGAGGGTTCTATAAAAAAAAAAAACAAACGAAAGAAAAGGGGCAGCTATTGACTACTTCGAAGTCAAACTAAATGATTGGTAAACAGAGAAGCTACCGCTTTAAGTGACTTAAGATTGAGAAATTATCCATGTGAAATATTTTGTGTAACTATGCCACATTGTCTAGTATCACCTATACAGAAGTTATGATGTGAATCGTTCTACATGATATCATGAATTGTGGTGAAAACAAATAGACATGGGTATATACCATTTTGTTAATGGGCTAGCAATATGTATTAGACATTTACTATCTCTTACATGTTTAGACAACTTTGTATAATGCTCACTACGTGATTATGAATTGATTTACTACCACATTGCATTAATCTTACCAAGACTTACGTCTAACCAAGAATTACGAATCTTGATGTTACGGAATCAAATTACTTCTTTGCTATACTATTACATATGTTGTTTGATATTATAAACTCTGAAGGGATGTGATTCTTATGGTTACTGTATACATAATGAGATTCATGATCCTACGAATGAACCTGGTAGAATCTACGTATGAGGAATGACTGGAAACTCTAATTATGATAACTGACTGAGCCAGATGGTTAGTCTCTAATTTTTGTATAACCATTTGCTGATCCACTATAATTACAAGCTGTGAATATGAAACCCTGTGATTGACCTCATGTCTTCCAGTAAGAAAAGAATGAATCGGTTGAATAGTGGACCAAAAAGGGACCGAATTAAATTATGCGATAACAAGAAAAGTACTAGTAAAGGAAAATGTTATACCTTATGGTTATGAGTGATTAATCAAGTAAGATTTTGGATTCGATTTCTAGCCTTGTTTTGATAGCTGTATATATTATCCAGATTGGAACTTATGACGGCATGATCAGGTGTTTATAATGGGGATTCTTCTTTCCACCGTTTCGATCTTGTCAGGAATTAATAAATGCGTTTTTGACCCCACATAACGATATGATTTCGATATGATTTCGGAAATAGAATATGTTGTACCTTTTAGGCAGAACCTTATTTAGTAGGTTCTAAGATCTGATTCAATGATACATAATCGAATTTGAATCTAACCACGTAATTAAGTTATTTTCGGAATTATATGTAACTGTAATGGTTTTGTACCACCGAGTAAATTGTATTATAAGATTCACTTAAGAAATTACTTAACAGGATAAGTTTGAACGTGTGCCTCTAATGAAAATTTGCATATAAACTATTGACGCTGGGCCGACCTAGTTAGAGATGTAGTGAAGAGTAATTTCAATATGATTAAGATTAATGCATGCCGTGGAAATCTCTTAAGTATACGTTTAAGAAAATGTCAGCTATTATGTTTTGTACTTTTGAATGTTTACGGTAAACTTTCCTGAGCAATTACGGTTAAGTGGTAAAACTATGTTTAAAGATGTCTATCTGTTTAATAAGAAACGTAACTGTTATGCTTAGAATGAGCGAATAAGAGATTGGAAGCCTTAAAGGTTAATTATCTGAAATTGATCATATATCTGTGATCAGTATAATTTTTTTTACATAATCTTAAGTATGTCTACGAGATTCCAATGTTGCAATGAGTAAACGATTGGATTTTGTCTTATATGCTTCTATATGACTTTGGGCATTCATTAGACGTGGTCCGCTTAGTTGTTAATTGAAAAGTTGTTATGTACTTGGGATTATAAATGGTTAGTGTTGCTCCTTACCCGTTGAAATTCTGATGCGTGTATGTTGATCGAAAATATTTGTGATCCTTTCCTATCCCAAGTGTGGATTTAGTTTTGAAACCTTACAGGGTGTGTTTCTGTTTATGTTTGACCTGTTTTCTATTTGGTTTCTCAAATTTCGAGGACGAAATTTTGTTTAAGGAGGGAAGGATGTGACGACCCAGAAATTTTTCCTTCCGCTCGAGCGGAGGAGTGGCCGCTCGAGCGGACTTGTGAAGCTCCCAGTATATTTTTGCAGACTGCCCGAGATTCTGAGGGTTGTAGATTCCTTCGGCGTAGAAGTGGGCGCCGGCGGGCGTCTTTCGTTGGGCGCTCGGCGCAAGGTGGGCGCCGGCGAGTCGCCTAGTGAGCTTGAATTTTGAGCCACGTGGGTTCGTCTGAGGCATTTTTTTAATAATGTATTTGGAACCTCTTTAATCTATTTTGGGGTATTGATTGTGGTGGTGATATGATGGTAGAGTAAGATTGGATCAAAAACTTTAGTTTGAATAATTCGTTTACGATCAGCCGTCACTCTTTTGTCATTTTCTTTTTCCACACTTTGAATTTGAATGTGAGGTTAGAAGCATTGGAAAGCTTATGTCCGGGGCTTCAATTTGGACACAAGAACGACCTAAAACGAAGTCCGGATGGGAAAGTTATACCTGTTCAAAGTTTCGGAATCTGTGCTGAAAACAGGTACGCTCGAGCGGGAATTCCTCCGCTCGAGCGGGAATTACGGGACAGCAGCTTTAAAAACGGGATTTTGAGATCATTTCTTATGTTTTTCTTTCCTCTCTTCATCCCTCTTGTCCTAAGTCCGAAAACCCTAGGGTTTTGATCCCCAAATACTTCCATTTCCCTTAGGTTTGAGCAAGACCTTCCACCAAGAAGTGAAGAAGGCAAGAAGATGAACAATTTCAACCGATTGGAATTGCGAGATTTTGGAGAATTCTTCTCAAAGCTTTGCTCCTTGCTTGAGTCTTGAGGACACGCTTCGGGAGGACTAAAGCTTCACCAATGCACTGTGAGTAATAGTACGAAGATGTATATTTTATTTATCATTGATAATTATCACCACTAATGCTTTGTTTCTTGTAAGTGTTACACGAACATATTACACGAACATTATGATGATTGAAAGACAATGTGAACGTTGAAAGAGTGGCTTACATCGGTATGATTTTAAAATGACTCTATTCTGTCAATGACGAATTATAATTCTCTATTATCTATAAGTAAATCGTGTGATTCTTTAATAAATAAGTGGAATAATGTTCATCTTTAAACCAAGTATCTGTACGAAACTGTGATTATTCCGTTGTGTTACAAGTGGACCTGAGGTCGTTAAGAACCTATGACATGCGTGCAAATGTGAGACTCACGTAGAATGTGGGTTATTCCATCCTTATTAAGCATATGGCAATGATATGTGTGGCCTCAATTAATAATTGCTACTGTTGTTATTATTTAGTTATACGTAAGACATCTGTATTAAATTGTGGTCACGCCACGGAAAATTTATGTGTATTATTACGTAATGGTGTTCTAAGAGAACTGAAGTTATTTCTATTACTGTTCCGGGTGTGTTATGCTATGACAGGATATTAGCTTCTGTTTGACTTAATGTAAGTTTTGTGACATAATGTCTGTTAATAACATTCTGCTTTTCGTCAGTTACGATATTTGCATATGTATTGATTGGAACTCGATGAGAATGAAATGTTGAAAAGATATACGTACATAATTGTACGTTCTGCTATTATTGGGCCTGAGGCCGTTCTGTTATTATTGGGCCCGAGGCCGTTCTGTTATTATTGGGCCCGAGGCCGTTCTGTTATTATTGGGCCCGAGGCCGTTCTGTCATTATTGGGCCCGAGGCCGTTCTGTTCTTATTGTTATTATTGGTCCTAAGGCCGTTCTGTTACGATTGGGCCTAAGGCCGTTCTGTTATGGTTGGGAATTATGTTATTTCTGGGCCTATAGCCGTTCTGCATCTTCTGTACCTACTGGGCTTAAAGTCATTCTGTTAAGAAAACTGAACCCATGACTGTCTGTGACTTAATTACGGGATGTAGTTAACCCTATGTGTTCTTTATTGATAAATGCACGGATATATATTATAATTCATGTTGAGCATTGAATTGTTATGTGCTATTATTCACTGAGCTTGGCTCACTTTATTTTATGTCTGTCTCTGTAGGCACTCAACCTGGAGGTCAGCCTTAGCCTGTGGCTACCGTCACCCAGTTGTCAACCCCTGAGTATCTAAACCCTTAGAAGATGACCGCTCATGTCATGGAGTTTTACTAAATTATCAATTTGTACCCTAAGTGTCTTTTAATCTTGATGTGTATGTAATCCGTATATCTTCACATGTTTTCGTTACGCCCGATCTTAAGGGTTGGGTCTGTATATGTATATGTATTTACCTATCCCTAGATGTACGTCATTGTATATTTATCTGCATTATGTTCTGTCTGTGATCCTGGCATAATAGTGGTAGCTCAATGGATATTATTTTACGCTATTATATGATATTAAATGCTTCCGTTCAGGCCCCGTATGATATGTATAACAGGTTTAGTGTCTGTTTTCGAATGGGTCATGCCCAAACTTTTAGGGGCGGGTTTGGGGCGTGACAAGTGGTATCAGAGCACGAGTTGCTATCTCACACACGGATCCATTGAGCTGTAGGATGTCTAGAAAAGACTTAAGCTCCATGCATGACATCCATAGTACATATGAAAAGATTGATAGCAACGGTAAATGTAATTTGTTTACATTAACAATTATGAGCTATGTATATATTGTGATTGACTGTTGTGTAGAATGTAGCGGGAATAAGGATGGAGGATTGTCTCAGGTTGGTTAAACAAAAGAAAAAGGGAAAATGATTGATAAGTAATGCATATGCCATTTTTGGTTGTTATATTTGAACTGATAGTCACCCATCGTTTATTTAGACAAATTGCTTGAACACTAAACGTGGAGCATTTACTTATGATATAGTTATGTCTTCCCTTGTCATGATACTATTTGGACTTATGGTTTGAAAAGTTATTGTGGTACGTACTTTGATAAGTTGTGTTCTGTATAATACCTGAATCATGTTACGTATGATCGGCTGCAAGAGAAAGCTATGTATACAGTGGCCCATATAAGAAGAGAATTATCCTATTTTGTTAAGTGCACGATAACATCATGATATGATAAGCAATGTTTTGTTCTTTTGATATGTTATGTCACGAAACAAGGAATGATGTTCCATACATGCAAAAGTAATCATGGCATCTTTCGTACAAGGCCCTTACCAGGGGGTAAGAATACCGTGGTTTCAGTGTGTTACAAGATATCTCTTGCCACCGACGGTCTTGTACGGGTGGATTATGATCAAGCATAAACTCTGATTTCTGTTTCTGATTAGTATATGTCTGAATATGCTTCTAGTTATCCGTTCAGTTTACGCCATGTTATAACATGATGTGAATTGATAGTGTTGAATGCGTTCAGTTTATGTGTAATCGTGATTTGTTTGTGGAATCTGTGATTTGTGATATATGAGGGTTGTATAAAAAAAAACAAACGAAAGAAAAGGGGCAGCTATTGACTACTTCGAAGTCAAACTAAATGTTTGGTAAACAGAGAAGCTACCGCTTTAAGTGACTTAAGATTGAGAAATTATCCATGTGAAATATTTTGTGTAACTATGCCACATTGTCTAGTATCACCTTTACAGAAGTTATGATGTGAATCGTTCTACATGATATCATGAATTGTGGTGAAAACAAATAGACATGGGTATATACCATTTTGTTAATGGGCTAGCAATATGTATTAGACATTTACTATCTCTTACATGTTTAGACAACTTTGTATAATGCTCACTACGTGATTATGAATTGATTTACTACCACATTGCATTAATCTTACCAAGACTTACGTCTAACCAAGAATTACGAATCTTGATGTTACGGAATCAAATTACTTCTTTGCTATACTATTACATATGTTGTTTGATATTATAAACTCTGAAGGGATGTGATTCTTATGGTTACTGTATACATAATGAGATTCATGATCCTACGAATGAACCTGGTAGAATCTACGTATGAGGAATGACTGGAAACTCTAATTATGATAACTGACTGAGCCAGATGGTTAGTCTCTAATTTTTGTATAACCGTTTGCTGATCCACTATAATTACAAGCTGTGAATATGAAACCCTGTGATTGACCTCATGTCTTCCAGTAAGAAAAGAATGAATCGTTTGAATAGTGGACCAAAAAGGGACCGAATTAAATTATGCGATAACAAGAAAAGTACTAGTAAAGGAAAATGTTATACCTTATGGTTATGAGTGATTAATCAAGTAAGATTTTGGATTCGATTTCTAGCCTTGTTTTGATAGCTGTATATATTATCTAGATTGGAACTTATGACGGCATGATCAGGTGTTTATAATGGGGATTCTTCTTTCCACCGTTTCGATCTTGTCAGGAATTAATAAATGCGTTTTTGACCCCACATAACGATATGATTTCGATATGATTTCGGAAATAGAATATGTTGTACCTTTTAGGCAGAACCTTATTTAGTAGGTTTTAAGATCTGATTCAATGATACATAATCGAATTTGAATCTAACCACGTAATTAAGTTATTTTCGGAATTATATGTAACTGTAATGGTTTTGTACCACCGAGTAAATTGTATTATAAGATTCACTTAAGAAATTACTTAACAGGATAAGTTTGAACGTGTGCCTCTAATGAAAATTTGCATATGAACTATTGACGCTGGGCCGACCTAGTTAGAGATGTAGTGAAGAGTAATTTCAATATGATTAAGATTAATGCATGCCGTGGAAATCTCTTAAGTATACGTTTAAGAAAATGTCAGCTATTATGTTTTGTACTTTTGAATGTTTACGGTAAACTTTCCTGAGCAATTACGGTTAAGTGGTAAAACTATGTTTAAAGATGTCTATCTGTTTAATAAGAAACGTAACTGTTATGCTTAGAATGAGCGAATAAGAGATTGGAAGCCTTAAAGGTTAATTATCTGAAATTGATCACATATTTGTGATCAGTATAATTTTTTTTACATAATCTTAAGTATGTCTACGAGATTCCAATGTTGCAATGAGTAAACGATTGGATTTTGTCTTATATGCTTCTATATGACTTTGGGCATTCATTAGACGTGGTCCGCTTAGTTGTTAATTGAAAAGTTGTTATGTACTTGGGATTATAAATGGTTAGTGTTGCTCCTTACCCGTTGAAATTCTGATGCGTGTATGTTGATCGAAAATATTTGTGATCCTTTCCTATCCCAAGTGTGAATTTAGTTTTGAAACCTTACAGGGTGTGTTTCTGTTTATGTTTGACCTGTTTTCTATTTGGTTTCTCAAATTTCGAGGACGAAATTTTTTTTAAGGAGGGAATGATATGACGACCCAGAAATTTTTCCCTCCGCTCGAGCGGAGGAGTGGCCGCTTGAGCGGACTTGTGAGGCTCCCAGTATATTTTTGCAGACTGCCCGAGATTCTGAGGGTTGTAGATTCCCGCTCGAGCGTAGAAGTGGACGCTCGAGCGGACGTCTTTGTTCGTTGGAGCGCTCGAGCGCAAGGTGGGGCGCTCGAGCAGGTCGCCTGGTGAGCTTGAATTTTGAGGCACGTGGGTTCGTCTGAGGCATTTTTTTAATAATGTATTTGGAACCTCTTTAATCTATTTTGGGATATTGATGGTGGTGGTGATATGATGGTAGAGTAAGATTGGATCAAAAACTTTAGTTTGAATAATTCGTTTACGATCAGCCGTCACTCTTTTGTCATTTTCTTTTTCCACACTTTGAATTTGAATGTGAGGTTAGAAGCATTGGAAATCTTATGTCCGGGGCTTCAATTTGGACACAAGAACGACCTAAAACGGAGTCCGGATGGGAAAGTTATACCTGTTCAAAGTTTCGGAATCTGTGCTGAAAACAGGTACGCTCGAGCGGGAATTCCTCCGCTCGAGCGGGAATTACGGGACAGCAGCTTTAAAAACGGGATTTTGAGATCATTTCTTATGTTTTTCTTTCCTCTCTTCATCCCTCTTGTCCTAAGTCCGAAAACCCTAGGGTTTGATCCCCAAATACTTCAATTTCCCTTAGGTTTGAGCAAGATCTTCCACCAAGAAGTGAAGAAGGCAAGAAGATGAACAATTTCAACCGATTGGAATTGCGAGATTTTGGAGAATTCTTCTCAAAGCTTTGCTCCTTGCTTGAGTCTTGAGGACACGCTTCGGGAGGACTAAAGCTTCACCAATGCACTGTGAGTAATAGTACGAAGATGTACATTTTATTTATCATTGATAATTATCACCACTAATGCTTTGTTTCTTGTAAGTGTTACACGAACATATTACACGAACATTATGATGATTGAAAGACAATGTGAACGTTGAAAGAGTGGCTTACATCGGTATGATTTTAAAATGACTCTATTCTGTCAATGACGAATTATAATTCTCTATTATCTATAAGTAAATCGTTTGATTCTTTAATAAATAAGTGGAATAATGTTCATCTTTAAACCAAGTATCTCATCTAAAGCTGTGATTATTCCGTTGTGTTACATGTGGACCTGAGGTCGTTAAGAACCTATGACATGCGTGCAAATGTGAGACTCACGTAGAATGTGGGTTATTCCGTCCTTATTAAGCATATGGCAATGATATATGTGGCCTCAATTAATAATTGTTACTGTTGTTATTATTTAGTTATACGTAAGACATCTGTATTAAATTGTGGTCACGCCACGGAAAATTTATGTGTATTATTACGTAATGGTGTTCTAAGAGAACTGAAGTTATTTCTATTACTGTTCCGGTTGTGTTATGCTATGATAGGATATTAGCTTCTGTTTGACTTAATGTAAGTTTTGTGACATAATGTCTGTTAATAACATTCTGCTTTTCGTCAGTTACGATATTTGCATATGTATTGATTGGAACTCGATGAGAATGAAATGTTGAAAAGATATACGTACATAATTGTACGTTCTGTTATTATTGGGCCTGAGGCCGTTCTGTTATTATTGGGCCCGAGGCCGTTCTGTTATTATTGGGCCCGAGGTCGTTCTGTTATTATTGGGCCTGAGGCCGTTCTGTTATTATTGGGCCCGAGGCCGTTCTGTTATTATTGGGCCCGAGGCCGTTCTGTTCTTATTGTTATTATTGGGCCTAAGGCCGTTCTGTTACGATTGGGCCTAAGGCCGTTCTGTTATGGTTGGGAATTATGTTATTTCTGGGCCTATAGCCGTTCTGCATCTTCTGTACCTACTGGGCTTAAAGTCATTCTGTTAAGAAAACTGAACCCATGACTGTCTGTGACTTAATTACGGGATGTAGTTAACCCTATGTGTTCTTTATTGATAAATGCACGGATATATATTATAATTCATGTTGAGCATTGAATTGTTATGTGCTATTATTCACTGAGCTTGGCTCACTTTATTTTATGTCTGTCTCTGTAGGCACTCAACACGGAGGTCGGCCTTAGCTCAGGGCTACCGTCACCCAGTTGTCAACCCCTGAGTATCTAAACCCTTAGAAGATGACTGCTCATGTCATGGAGTTTTACTAAATTATCAATTTGTACCCTAAGTGTCTTTTAATCTTGATGTGTATGTAATCCGTATATCTTCCCATGTTTTCGTTACGCCCGATCTTAAGGGTTGGGTCTGTATATGTATATGTATTTACCTATCCCTAGATGTACGTCATTGTATATTTATCTGCATTATGTTCTGTCTGTGATCCTGGCATAATAGTGGTAGCTCAATGGATATTATTTTACGCTATTATATGATATTAAATGCTTCCGTTCAGGCCCCGTATGATATGTATAACAGGTTTAGTGTCTGTTTTCGAATGGGTCATGCCCAAACTTTTAGGGGCGGGTTTGGGGCGTGACAGACTTCACCGCTCGCCAAGTCAGCTCCAGTACCATCCTCTAAGACCAAGTCAGTGATGCCTTCTTTGACAATCAGATTTGGCTCAGTACTTCCAACTGAGCAAGAAGGTCAATGGTTGGAGCAAGCGCATTGTTTGGCATCGGGCTCTCCTTCTCCACCTCCAAGAATTTCTATTGAACGGCATTAGCATAACTTGTTATATAGCTTGGTTTGAAATATGGAGTAGGATTCTAGAAAACGTCACAGTTAGGCCATGATCGAGCTTCTCTGCCGCGGCTTTCCAACCACTTAAAGAAGATATCTTTGGTGACTTCGCATTGTTGAATGTAGGTTTCCTCACTCTCTTTGAAACTGCAGTCCTTATCATCCTCCGTCTTCTTCTGCGTCGATGCTATTTCGGCATCTTTCTTCTCCTTTAGCTAGGCAAGCTCACGAATATAGCGGCCTTTGTTTTCGGCCAAGGATTTTTGCTTAGCTGCCTCAACCTCATTAAGTAGCTCGGCCAATTGATCTTAATTAGTGGATAGCTTGGCCAGCTTGGCCTTTACCCCCTTAGGCTCAGCATCCTTAGCCTCACTTTTGGCAATAGCCGCCCACGCTGTCTTCCTCAATTCAAGCGCGCATCGGTGAGCAGCGTGGTTTTTCTGCATGACCTATAATTCGGCCAAACAAGCAAAGAGTTAGACTGAGCTAAAATTTAAAAATAAACAGAAAAGAAAATGCAAAACCCAAGCTTACCAACACCATAGACTTGGTAGCTAACCGAATAGCTCTTAGCTCAGTCAGTTATTCGTACCGCTCCATGTCGGCAGGCAGGCAGGAGGCGCTCTTGCCTAGATTAAAGGCCAGGTCATGGTCCTTCTCAGTGCATACCGAATCAACCATGGTCATAACACAGCCTTTAAATGTCACAGCCGACGCCCAACACGGGGGAGAGGAAATGTCAGAACTGCTAGAGTGGCAGCTCTTGGATGATGGTGAAGTTACCAGCAGATCGGCCTCTGGCTGCTCGGTCTCCTCTTCGTCCACTAGTCGCTACTGCTCGATGAACAACATACAGGCACGTTTGGCTAGGGGTGCAACTCGGGCGGGTTCGGTCGGGTTGGAGGTTTACCCAAGCCCAGCCCGAACTGTGTTTGGCAGTGCCCAAGTCCGGACCAAGCTTCATAATTCGAACTCGAGTTAGCCCGAATTGCCCAAATTTCACAAGGCAACAAACCGCTTCTGAATTTTTCCATACAACAAACAGTGCTTCATTATATACATAAGTCCATTAGTCTATACAACAAACTTAAACATCATCTTAGCCACAAGAGTCTCAGAGAGAGGGAAGAAAGAATAGATAAGGTAGGGTTTTGTTTTCAGTTTTAATATATTGGTCCAAATAAAAAATGCTAATCCAATGGCCAAAGACCAGCCAAAAAAATAAAAATAAATTAAGGGCCAGTTATTTATTTTATTTTATATATATTATATAATTTATATAATATATTAAATGTAATTTGGGTTTGGGTTACTCGGGTTAGCCACTGACTTTGCCCAGGCCCGGCCCGAATTACAATTCGGGAATCAAAAACATGCCCAGGCAAGTCCAGATTACAAGATATTGTTGCCCAACCCTAAAATAACTCGGGTTGGGCACGGGTTGCTTGGATTAAGCCCGCTCGAGTTGCACTAGTATGTTTGGCGGGCCAAGATGATGAAGCCCTCGCTGTTAGGAGGGCGATGACGGTTTCGTGCGGCTGCTTAGTGGGAGGATGCTCAGTCTGGAACTCGTCGGTGGCTTGCTTAGTGATTAGCGCTCAGACAACTCTCCTCTTGGCCATTTCTTGTTCTTCAGTGAGAGGGACGAGGTTGATTTCAAGGAGAGTTGGGTCAGGCTCAGGCGAGGACTCCAAGAGGAAGTCGGTCACCTTGTTCTTTCGCTTACCGTTGTACTGGTAAGTCGGTTAGAAATTCAGGAGCTTAGTCTAGCCTCTATGTTGCTATCGTAGCACGGCGTGGAGTCTTGATTGGCGTAGGGGTAGTTCTCCTTGAGCAAATTCAGATCTGCAATGAAAACAAGGGTTTGCACGGTAAATAGCATTCAAAATGGAAAAGACGCGACCGAGCTATTCTTACCAATTGTGCCTTTGTTCCAGTTTATGTTATAGCCTGATTTTTAGGCTTCGTGATCTTCAAAGTTTCAAGAGACCTAGAGAAAATTGTCATCATGCAAGTCTTTGTATGGCGTTCTCTTCATGAGTTTCTCTCGGACTCTCTTTATTTTGAGATAGTATACCCATTCGTCGTCATTTTGACTGAGCGAATATTGGTGGAAGATCTTGGCTAATCCGAGGTGGAAACCGAGACGGTGATTTAGCTCGGTGATCCCATTTACTATCATATAGGTGTTAGTAGACAATTGAGTTGGGTAGATCCTGGTTTGCCTTAAGAATTCACAAATGAGAGACTAGACGGGAAACTGTAGTCTGCCCTCTACCATGGACATCACGGTGAAAGGGACGAAGCCAGGCTTGCCCCAAGGAATGGTGTCTAGCTCGGCTAGAGAGCGGTGTACGTCATTTGGAATGTTGTAGTCCTTTCGAAACTCGACTATGGCACCCAGTGAGCTAACCATGAAACGGTACTTGTCCATGGTCTTAAATTAAAAAAGATAATAAGTTTGCTTGACTGGCTAGCTCGACTTCGATTGGGTAGCTCGATTGAGCAGCATTGCCAAGTGGTGAAGTGAGGGTGTGGCTGGCCAACCTAGCAAAGTCTGCAAAGTGACAAATAAAATGTGTTATACCCAAGTGCTGACCGAGCTTAGGCAATAGTGTAAACTAACCGTTTGATATTTTGCTCGGCCGGAAGTGTGTACACACGGTGCTTGGCTCGGTCTGAGCTAACGGTCATAGTTCGGCCCAACAGCAGAGCAAGGTGTTAGCTCGGCTAAGGAAGGGCCGACTAATTAGCTCAGTTGTGACCACGGGCAAGGTTTTAGCCCAATCAAGATCATGTGTGGGGCTTCTAGCTCAATTGTGACTAGGGCAAGATTTTAGCCCAATCAAGATCGTTTATGGTTTTTCCAGCTCTGTTGTAATCATTTAAAGTGTGTGCAAAGAAGATTTTAGTTCGGTTTCTGCGATTTCGGATTGAAATCGCTGTTTACGACTGGTTCTTGTTCCAATCAGGAAGATTTGTTTTCGAACATGGAATTTTAAGGGTTTTTTTTTACAGAGGTTATAATATCAAGATCATTTTATGATAGGTTAACATGCTAAAACATTGTTTTTGAGCCTAGATGGTGGATTAACAGCACTAAAACATCAATAATGTGGAGAACGCCATGAATATTCATGAAAAAAGTGAGTTGGTTTGAGAAACTTACATGTTAAAGGGCTAAATCGAGTTCCAGACTACAAAAATGATTCTTTGGGCGACCGCGAGTTAAATAGTCCAAATGTTTGAGGCATTGATGGGAGAATCGAGAAGAGGCACGGGTTCTAGGGTTTGCAGTGGAAGAAGTTGAACAGTAAAGGGTTTTGAGCATATATCTGGGCTATATATATGAAGAAGGCATAAAGGCGGGACTGTTCAAATATTTGGCGTAGTGTGTGACAATTGTAGCAGAGTTACAGGCACAGTAGGACCTCGCCATGTGTCACAAACATGCCAAGCATGACAGATGTGTCAAAATAGTGGCAAAACGGGTGATACAATTGACAAGACTTCTTAAAATCGAGCAAGTTGTGTGACCAAGTAACTATTTTAGTTCGGCTGATGTGAGCATCCATAGCTTGGCCTGAGAGAAGTAATCTCAATCATGCTTTCCCGATGGAATTAAAGGGCAATTGGGAGGATAATTTGTATGAACAAATTGGGCGATCTAATTGGGCCACGCTAATTAGGTTGAACTAGTTGGGCCAAGCACTGGGCCGAGGTAAGATCTTGGTTAGCTAAGTTGGGCACTGAATGGAATTGGACCTGGCTAATTGTGTGCAGGTCATATACAGAAGTCCGAGGGGGCTTCGGTGAGGAAGGGCGAGCTCGATTTTGTTTGGCAGGTTGCCATTTAGCTGAGTGTATGGTTCGACTAAAGAAAAGGAGCGAACCGAGGTGACCTCAAGAAATGAAGCCAAGCTAGCCCTAGCTTGGCAGAGTGCTATTCTTTGGTCCAGATTAGCACAGCTCGGCTAGAAGCAGAACAAAGCAGGGTAGCTTGGTTGAGCACAGTAATAGCTGAGCAAAGAGTTGCGCCATCTCGCTTGTCTTGCAATGAGGAGGGTGTTCCAAGGATAGGCATTATCCTTGAAGAATATGATTCCTAAGAGGACTCTGTAGTGGAGAGTTAGAGTCCTACTAGGATTGTGCCACGTGGAATCTATAAAAGCTTATGACAGCACCTATATCCAGGTATTGCAATTCTCACTTGTGAATACACAGAGCTCTGTGTCTCTTGTCAACTTGCTGACTTAGGCATCGGAGGGCTTTTCAGCACACACCTGCTGGCTAGCTCACGATTGTGTTTTCAGATGATAAGACGACCGTTTGGAGGAGTGCAAACTTGATGAACATGATTATACGAGAACAATTATTTTGTGCTGGTACATATATAACAAGAAAAGACAACAATATGTACCAAACCAACAATGTATATGTTGAATTCGAGTCAAGGGTAACTTTGTGGACTATAGCTCATGCTTTACAATATTTTCTTTGCTATCATGCTTCAGCCTCGAATTATACATCTTGAGCCATGGAAGAAACATGAAAAATGGGGTTTTAAGTTGCAGAGATAGACTAAGACTAAGAGAGATGACTTTGGGTTGTCAATGGTGGCGGGGTTGATGAGCGTTGGATTGGTTAGACCATAGTTCTAAATCGCGGTATCGGATAACGTTTGTGTGTTTGATTGGGGGGATAAGGGGGGACTATCCACTATTTGGACTCCATGTCCAGCCTCCCTCCTTATCCGTCGTTTGATTTTTTTTTAGTCTGCCGGACTCCATGTCCGGCTGAACTCCATGTCCCCCATATGGGGGACTATCCTGTCCTGGGAGGGGGGGTAGGATTGTTTTGGAGGGACTAATCACTATTGGGATTAGATACGAAAATGACAATTTTGACCCTCTACTATTTAATTATGCATTATATTTAATAAAATTCAATAAAATTTAAATGTCTCAATTTAAAAATAAAATAACTTTATTTAACTTTTTATTAATGTTTTATTTATTTAATTTTTTAAAATAATTTTTTATAGATATTTTATTGATGTTTTATTTTAGAATTTTGTTTATAATTTATTTAATTTCATTATTTAAATTGTAATAGGTGTTTTATTTAAAATTTATTTAAAATTTTAATTAAAAAAAGAATATAAATTTTTTATACAGGTTATACAGTATTTTATTAAATCAAATTTAGTGGTTATTCATTTATTTAATTGTGTAAAAAAAATAAATTTATGTAAAAAAAATAAATTTAATTTATATTATTAAATTAATGATATTTTTTGTATGTAAAAAAACAAACACAGTAACGTTTTGTATGTAAAAAAAATAATGATTTGTTATACAGTAATGATTTAAAACAAATTTTATTGATATTTTATTTATTTATTTATTTATTTAAAAAAAACAAATTTATTTAATTAAAAATAATTAAAATATTAAAGATATGTTTAATATTGTTATTCCTTAGTAAACAATTGAAAAAGGGCAAAATAGTCTTTTGTTCATTTATCCTATCCAGTCCATCCAACCAAACGTTGGATTCACTAAAAATAGTCCTTTCCAGACATCTAATCCCATGAAAAAACAAACACAGGATACATATCCAATCCGACCAAATAGTCCGGGGGATTCACAGTCCCAGGACTCAAGTCCGATGGATTCTAATCCCCCCTTATCCAGTCCGCCCAATCAAACACACCCTAATGGTATTAATCGCAGAGTATCGATATCGGTAGTACCAACCAGTACATATCGAGAATCAGGTATTGCGGCCGTAAAATTTTAAAATTCATTAGCAATCCCTCTAAGACTCAATTTTATGCATTTTTTTTTTGTGGTGGGGGGGGGGGGGAGGGGGGACTCTTTTAGCCTTAATTTGTCACATTTTAATCAAAATTTTGATATGTAGCAGCACTTTTAACTCATTTTCAACTAAATGATATGTATATATTTTAGTCTCAAGCTTTTTTGGCATATATTAAACTTCTAATAAAAAAAAATTGATGTGGAAATATTTTAAAAATTGATATGTTAAACTTTTAAAAATTGATGTAGGTGTATAAACAAATAAATAAGAAAAAAAAAATCTAAACATTACAATCTACAAATCCACCATAAACATACGCACCTTCATGTACCTCACTCTTCTTATCCATTTCAATCTCCCATACCATAATATAACCACAAACATTCCTATCCTCTCTCTCTCTCTCTAAAAAATGGCTGACGCTAACCGGAAGTTGTAGAACAATGGCTTTTCCAGCCAAACCCAAACAAATATTTTAGCTTTAGATCGACACTAAAACAAGACCAAAAAAAAAAAAAATGAAATACGAAGCAGAAATAGAGCATAGCAAAACCTACAACAACTCACCAAAATAGAGGACAACAACAACAAAACATGTTCTCTGCTCCAATTTCATCCATACCGGCGATTGCAAATCTGTATCGGACTGTATCGCCCCATGTATCAGATTCAGGCCGCTACATACCGGGACTCGGATGCTACGACTGTGAATTTCATTCACACCGGTATACCAGTCCATATCCAAATTGGCACTTTGATTTTTCGGTACGAATAGGTCGGTATGCTACATATCGGCCAATATTTAGATCTATGGGTTAGACTAGGAATAAAAGTGAGAGATAGCATATATTGCATTTTTTATTTGACTTGTCCAAAGATTGATATTTTCTTTCTTTTATTATACTTTTAGTCTTTAGTTTTATTTTTTTTTTATTTTTTTGCATTTTATTTTTGAGGTTAAAATGGGCATTTTAAATTAATAGTATGATGAGGTCAGCAAAACCAGCCACAGTTAGTGATGGACAGTTAGTGACGAAGAGTTAACAGAAGGGGCGATGTGTTACCAACAAACAAACCAGAATGGATGTCATTGTTATTTCAGAAATCTCAGAGGAGGTATCTATAATTTCGTTAAACCTCATGGAGGTCTATTTAATTTATCCAATTAATTTTTATTTTATTTTATTTATTTATTTATTTTTAAGATTTCTATGGTCCACTGCACTTGCACAGACATAACATTTAACTTTTTTATCATTATTTTCTCTTGACTTTGACCAACCACATTATAAAAATCATTACTATGCTATTTTTGTATCCACACTTATTCAAACTATGCTATGTTTGTAAACGTAAAATAGTAATTTGTGAAATTGTGTGATTTTGCCATAGCGGCCCAAGGTTATTAGATATTTTAAATTAAATATCAAATTGAGACTTTATATAAATATTTTTTTTTTTTTTTTTAAATTGAGGCCGTCAGCACTAAGAATTTTAATTTTAATTTTTTTTTTTTTCCTTTTTAGGCATCAGGCAGCAATCTATCTTGCTTAATGGTCAATCTGCCTTGAATTTTGAGCTTTCAAAAAGATGCATGATTTAAGATTTCACTCATTGTTGACACTTTGCTAAGTTAAAAATTGGGCCTCTTTTGGGAAGTGTAAAAAAAATAAAAATAAAAAATAAACTAGTTTATTGACTTATTAGTTTCTTTGACTCATAGTATCTCTCTATTTTTTGTACGTTTTTTCATAATAAGCAAAAAAAAATTAACTGTTTTAGCACTTTCCAAAACAACCCTGAGACCTCATTTGAAAACAAGTTATTTTAGAAATTTTTTAGCCTTTTACGAAATGATGTATAGAAAAATAGAGAGAGTGATGTGATAACTTATAGTGATTTTTTGACTTTTTAATCAAAATATATGGTAGCGTTTGGTAGAATTTTAGAATTATAATTTGATAATATATGTTTCGTTATGAGTTTTGAAAAAAGTTTTGAATTGAGTTTTAGAGGGAGTTTTAAGTTTTTGAAATTAAAAAAATTACTGATTCAAAAACTTATAACTCATAACCAAACACACAATCCAAAGTTCTATTCAAAACTCATAAAAAAGTTTTAAAAAAATTCGAAAATATTTTTTATTTAAAATATAAAAAAATAGCAGGTGTCAATTGCCCTTAAAAAAATCCGAAAAATAATTTTTATTTAAAATATAAAAAAATAACAGGTGCCATGTTCTTCAAAAATAACAATTTATCCCTTAAAAAGATATACAAGTATATTTTTTAGACTTTTAATATATATATATATATAATGATATATAAGTAAGATGATTAATTGATAATTAGAGAACATGTGAGAGAGAGTTGCTTATGAATTCTAAGGATGTCACATAATTACGTTTAAAAAATGAGTCTAATTTTTTAATTTAAGTAACATCACATATATTTTTATGAATTTGGATTATTCATTTATGCAGGATGAATGTGAATAATTAATTATATTTAGTGGATTTCTTTATTCAAAACTTTGTGTTTAAGTAGGGGTTTAAGTAAAGTTAAACTTGTTTTTTCAGTCTCTAAAGCAAGCGATTTTAGTTTCGACCAAATTTTATTTGGTTTAATTTTTTCTTTCATCTTTTAATTTTTTTACAAATTTAAAATCTACACTCAACTTGCATATTTTCAAAGCTGTCAAATATATCTCCTCCTTCCTATTCTCTCATGTTTTGCCTATACCAAATTAACCCTTCCTCCCTATTCTCTCACACACGAGGCAAATTGAGGCAAGTTGTTGGGATATGCCATAGTACTTTCAAGTGCGAGTTAAGTTGGGCGTCTTACAAATTTTATTCTCAAAATTGATACATGGATTTGTTGGCAAGGCAAACTTTGGGAAACAGATTGATCAATGGCATTGTTGTTGTTGGCATTGTACAAAATCACACACAAATTGCAAAGTTAAAAATGATGCAACAAACCTTCACAAAATCAGTCCCAAAGAGAAACAATAAGATGTAATTAAAACCTTTCTTTTATTATAATTTTATTATAAAGAAAAGAGCTTAACTTGGATAAGTTAACACATTTCATCATGATACAATGAGGGCAAGGCAAGGCTAGGATAATATTAGTGATGAAGCATTACCACAATTGTAAATGCACGCACACTTGCCCTCTGAGCAAATACCACGAATGTATTGTACTATGCCCGGCTTACCATGCTCCTTTAGACACTCTGCATTGCAGGCAACATCCGTGCATGGCAATGCAACCGGCACCACCACAAAACATATCTTTGCTGCCATTGCTTGCTTCTTCTTCTCCTGCTGCATCCCTACATTCCATCGTTCAATCACCACCCACACCCACATTCATGTTCATACACACACACACACACACACATATATATATAACAACAAAAAAACCATAACTTTAGCATTGCCCAAGTTCAATTTTTTGTTGAATGGGTTTAATTGCACTTTTCATTTCTATAGTTTGAACACTTTGGTCACCAAATTGGAGTTAAAATTAATAATTTTTGAACACTTGTCAATTTTTTAAAGTGTACACAAATAAGATTAACAAATTTTTTAATGAAATGACTAAATTGAAACTAGTCTAAAAATGTAGGAATGAAATTATTCAAATTGAAACTATAAGGATTAAAGTAAAGTTTGAGGCAAATTTTAAGGGTAAAAAGTGTAATTAACCCTATATAAAAATAATGCACTAATACTATGTACCTGGAATTTGTATTTGAATTTTACTCAAAAAAATATGAATCATATTCGGATCTATGCATGGATTCTACAATATAGTAATTGAATCTCAACCACAATTTTTCATTCTAGGCAAAATTCTTGAATTATGATAATATTTTTTTTTTTTTTTTGTCCTAATTTGTTTAAGCTGTTTTTTTTAATAAGTGGTAAGCATAAAACTCACCAAAGCAACTAAGATACACTACATCAAGAATCCAATGTAAAGAATTTTTGAAATTTGTTTGTGAAAGAAGTTTTCTATATCAGTGAAAGATAAATGAAGAGATGACATTGAAATATTAAAATACCATACCACTAGTAATGAAGAGAGCAAACACCACAACAACAGCAATGGAGAGGGTCTTCATGGTTGTTTTCCAATAGATGCAAACACAACTCAGGTTTTTCTTTTTCTTTGTTTTTTTTTTTTTTCTTCTTTTGTTGTTGTTGTTGCTGCAATATATGTTTGTAACTAAGCAAAATAGATTTTGTTGGACCATTTTAATATCTTTTATTTATTTATATATATATCTGGTTCATGAATGGGGTTTCATTACTTTGGTAACCTCTCATCTTGGTCATAAATGAACATAAATGGAGTTTCATTACTTTGGTAACCTCTTATCTTGGTCATGAATGGAGATTAATTAGAATTCATGACCTTGGTGGTCAGTTAATTTTGGAGTTTCATTACTTTGGTAACCTCTAATCTTGGTCATGAATGGAGATTAATTAGAATTCATGACCTTGGTGGTGAGTTAATTTTGGAGTTTCTCCATTTTCTCTAGTTTAATGATCATCTTTATTTTTGGTGTAACTGTAAGGTCCTAGTGACCTATAAATAGTCCCTCTCATCTACTATTTTCTACACAAACACATCAACCATTTTCTATACAAGAGAGATTACTTGCAAAGAAGGGTGTTTTCTTGGTAGAGCTTTGGGTTCACCATCTTGTGCAGAGTTGGCCTGAACCATACGACAAGTGGTCGGGCGGTTGTGTCCTAGAGGGGACAAGTCATAGTTTTGTGACTGCTGCATCGATATTGGGGTTCTTCCTACCACAGTGGGCTTGATCTTCTTAAAGAAAACGAGATATTCGTGCTTTAGCCTGATCTATTTGTATCTCATTTTCTTTGCATTATTTATCAATAAAAGTCTTTCTTATAACTAACTTACCATGACCAGAACAATTAATTCTTTATTGCCTTAAACCAAAATTTTACCATATACAATTTGGTAAATTGAATAATTCCAACAATTTCTTTACTTTTTCAATAGTTTTTCAATAAAAAAATTAAATTGACACTCAATTATAAATCACTCTCCTCCTACCTATATTCTACTTAATTCAAATTATTTTATTATGTTCCAATAAGTCTTATATAGCGATCCTAGTTTTCCCTTTATTGTTTAACAGTATTCCGGACTTAGGTTCCATGGAATTGATTGTTGCATATGTCTTGTTGTCATCCTTTAATTCCTTATGTTTGAGTTTTAGGATGTGTTGGGCGTGTTTCGAACAGGTTGGTTGAGCCTTAGTCCCATTCCTTGTTGCCCAGATTTTTGGTGGTCCACTCGAGCGGGTCCTTTTGCGCTCGAGCAGAGTTTACACACTTTCAGCATTTTATGCCTCTGCAAAACTTCTGCAGGTGCGTTTTTCACGCTCGACCGATTTTCCATACACTCGAACGGGCCTCTTGGCGCTCGAGCGGGTGTTCAATGTCTGTAAAAGTACTGGAGGAATGTAATCTACGCTCAAACGGCTTTTCTTTTGCGCTCGAGCGGGTTCAATTTTGTGTGCTTGACGCTCGAGCGTCCTATTCTCCGCTCGAGCAGACTAGTCGTATATCAGTTATCAACTGGGTCTTTTTGGATCACTTTTCAACTTCCACTCTCTCTCTTACTTTTTGAAAAAGCCATTTTTGAGAGCTCCTGTCACTACTTTCTACCATCTCTCTTAGGATTGATCTAGTAGGAGTGATCTACTCTCTTAGTGCCTTCACATAAAGTGTAGAGCTTGTTGTGGGCTTCCTATCTATCCGAAAATTTCTTGATTTGGAGCATTTCGGGTTTCTTCACCATCTCCATTTGATTTTAACTCTTGAGGTAGGGATTCCTACTCGTTCTTATATGCTTTAACATAGATGTTGAACTAATTGTATAGATGGTTGTTGAACTAATTGTATAGATGGTTTGATTTGGAAAGTTAGGGTTTGAGATGTGTTATAATAAAAAGAGGGGTTTTATTCTTTTGGCTCATATATATATATATATATATGTTTTGGGTCTAAAAAGAAGGTTATTGATGTTAGTTGATGATATTTGGGCCTTTGGGTCAATATTGGAAAAGGGAGGAAAATGCCATGTTTGGGTATAATTGGG
This sequence comes from Camellia lanceoleosa, assembly GCA_025200525.1. Lineage (NCBI taxonomy): Eukaryota > Viridiplantae > Streptophyta > Magnoliopsida > Ericales > Theaceae > Camellia > Camellia lanceoleosa. Next base: position 113,964,743 of record CM045764.1, on the reverse strand, counting down.
TCATTTATGTGATTGATGACATTTGTTATGAGAATATGTAATTGAGTTGAATACATTGAAATTGGCTCATTATGAGATGGGATAGTGAAGTTGGATTTATTAATCGCTCACTTTTGAAAATGTTGATAAACTATCTGTTGACGCATTTATTATCTATTTAGAAATAATTGCTTTGGGCTATCGGTGGAGGATAGTCGTGATTGTTGTAGATAATGCATGATGATTAGGCGAACCAAAACTAGTCAATTGAATATGTCATCGAATATGACAGTTGGAATAATACATCGAATCTGTGTATTGATTAAACATGTATATGATAAATATTTATATGCATTGTGTTGTGTGAGAGGAGATAGGGGATGTACTCCACGATTTAGGGGAAAATAGGGGATGGACTCCTAAACTGGATGTTATGTGGGAAGAGATAGGGGATGGACTCCATTGATACAGCAATTCTGTGTATCTATTGAAGTGTTGATACAACAAATCCGTGTATCACTCGTGAAGTATGGAAGTGTTTGTATGTGTTAATGATACAGCAAGTATGTGTATCTATTGAGACTCATTGAAGTGTCTTGTTAAGAGTTGTTATCTCATTTGAATTATTGAAATGGAAGAACTGTTAACATGAGATGAAATCTCTGTTAAAGTATGTGGCCAGGTTCTAAGCCAGGGTTATGAATTGAAAATTTGAATAAGAACCGGAATAAAACATGGACACTTGGTCATGTAATTGAAATGGGTTATGAATTGATTTATGAGAGTTAAACATTTATCAATTACTAATGTCTTAGTTATTGCTTATATTATGTTTAGCATATCTCTACTGGGCGTTGGCTCACCCTATATGGGACATCATTTTCAGGTTCAGGTAGCATGCCACCTCCAAGGACGTAGCTTGGGAGGATTAGTGGTTGAAGAACCCTTTTTGTGACTATTTTTGGGTATTACATGTATATTCAGGCCATAGGCTTATTGTGTAAAGAGTTAGAACACTTCTTTTGATGTAACGAAGTGTTGACTTTGAAATTTGTAAGCTCATAGGGCATTTACTTTTGTTGTCAACATGTAATACATTTTGTACTGAATACTCTGATGAAATATAATTATCATTAATTCTCTTCTGTCTAGCATGTAAAGAATGTATGGTTTTTTTATGTATTATTTTGAGGGCGTTACAACTTGGTATCAGAGCATACCGGGTTTGAATACTTTGGGTAGGTGGGAAGTGATTAGTATCACAATGGGTTTGTCTCGCTTGTTAAAAGACTTATGTATGATAGTATGTGTTTATTTGATAACATGCTTATATGACTATATGGGTATGGGATTTAGTTTTTAGGATGTTGATTGGATCCTTGCGTTTCTGTGAGTCTTGTTGGAAAAGCACTTGATCAATGCTGTTTCTAACCGAAACTCTAGTAACGCCTCGAGACTATCATTATCCGGAAATGAAATTCATAGGTGATTATGTGATTATGTGCTTACGTGGAATGAATTACAGTTGTCCATGCATTAGGACGCGAGTGTTTTAGCTTCGGCACATTTATGAATGTGCTAATGTTCTTCGTTACCTTTATTAGGATGTCAGGACGAGGACGTGGTGGTAGGCGTGGTAGGCCTAGGAGGCAGGAGATGCCTATACCAGAGGAGATTCCGGCGCAGCAGGAGGGTATTGGTCAGGCCAATGTGGCCGAGCCAGCGGGTCAGCAGGCCATGGGTGCCTTAGCCCGCGAGATAGCAGGAGCCTTGAGGGAATCCATGGGTATTCTCAGAGCTGAGAATCTATTTCAGGCCCAAGTTGTTGATGCAGGGCCTTCCTTTCTGAAGAGTGAGTTTTTCCGGTCTAATCCGAATGAGTTTGTTGGGGATCCAAAAGAGCCACTGAAAGCTGATGAATGGCTCGAACAGATAACCAAGACGTTTGAGATGCTTGGCATCGAAGACGAGACTTTGAAGGTGACCTTGGCATCTTTCCAGCTTAAGGGGGATGCGGGTCAATGGTGGAAGTATATGAGGGGCCTTATTGAAGGGACTTGGGAGGCGTTTGTTGATGCTTTCCAGGAGAAGTTCCTGTCTCCAGCTGTCAGGGAGAAATTGAGGGACCAGTTTTGTCAGCTCAAGCAGCTGAGTATGTCAGTGGCCGAGTTTGAGGCCGCATTCACGAGCTCATCGAGATTTTCTCCTGAGCTGGTGGCGTCTGAGGAACGCCGTTGTCTGGAATTTGAGAAGAAGTTGAGGCATGGCCTCAAGATGAGAGTTAGGGGTTCTATGACCCGGGATTATGGGCTCCTTGTAGATGATGCGGCCCACATGGAGAGTATGATGCAGGAGGAGGAGGAGAGGCAGAGAGGCTCCAAGAGGAGTCAGGATGGTCAGGGGGACGGTAGGAGGCAAAGGGGTTCTAACCCTCAACAGTCCCAGGGAGCTTTTGTGAGATCGACCTTTCCAGTACTGAGTTTGGGTTTTGGGAGAGGCAATCAGAGAGACATTACCTGTTACAAATGTGGTCAGCTAGGCCACAAGTCTCCAGCTTGCCCGTAGAGGGGCGGAGGGCAGAGAGCAGCTTCATCTTCGGCTCGACCTCAGAGCCAGAGTCAGGGCAGAGGCCAGCCGCTGTCTTGTTATTAGTGTGGTCAGGCGGGGCACCTGAAGAGGTTTTGCCCACAGTTAAGTGGCACATCTGGTGCATCTGGACAGAGGCAGAGTTTTCAGCCAGCTCAGTTAGTTCAAGCCTCGAGGGCCAATCATGGGGCTTCATCGTCCCAGTCTGTGCAGCAGTCGTTTGCTCCGAGAGATGAGCAGGTAGACCAGGGGCCCACAGGGTGTATGCTGTTACCGCGTAGGATCTTGTACCGGCTCCATCAGTTGTGAGAGGTACCTTTTTGTTTTGCAACTCCGTTGCCAATGTGTTGATTGATACGGGTGCATCCCATTCTTTTATATCTGCTGCATTTACATCTGTTCTAGGTTTGGAGTTGGCACAGTTAGCATCTCCTATATGTGTTGTATCACCTGTTGGGGGTGAGTTGATTCTGAAACAAGGGTGTAGAGGGTGTGATATAGAGGTAGCTGATCGCCGACTTCCATTTTCTTTTGTAGTTATGGCTATGTCTGGTTTTGATGTTATTTTGGGTATGGACTAGCTATCGTCATACCAGGCTGTTATCGATTGTTATCGCCAGGGGGTCACAATATGTACCTTGAGCGGGGATTGTTTCCATTTTCTGGGGGATCGGGTTGGTAGTGTATTGCCACCGGTGTATGATCCGCAAGGGCGGAGTGAGCTTAGTGGTCTTCTCGCTAGCCTTATGAGTAGTGAGTGTGATGAGACCAGTATTGTATTGCCGAGAGTGGTTTGCGAGTATTCGGATGTTTTTCCCGAGGATCTTGTTAGTTTGCCACCTCATCATGAGATAGAGTTCTCCATTGACTTATTGCCCGGCACGGCGTCGATTTCTATGGCACCTTATCGTTTTACCCCAGCCGAGTTGAGTGAGTTGAAGATTCAACTCCAGGAATTGCTAGATAATGGTTTTGTTCGCCCTAGTGTTTCGCCGTGGGAAGCACCGGCCCTCTTTGCTAAAAAGAAAGACGGTGCCTTGAGACTTTGTATTGATTACCGGAAGTTGAATCGGGCTACGGTTAAAAATAAATACCCTATGCCCCGTATAGACGTTTTGTTTGACCAGTTGAAGGGTTCCTGTTGTTTCTCTAAGATAGATTTGAGATCGGGTTACCACCAGTTGAGGGTTAGGGAGGAGGATGTTCCAAAGACGGCATTCCGTACGCGGTATGGCCATTATGAGTTCTTGGTGATGCCATTTGGGCTCACCAATGCACCGGCAGTGTTTATGGATTTGATGAACCGGATATTCCGGGAATTCTTGGATCATTTTGTAGTCATTTTCGTGGATGACATCTTGATCTATTCACCTTCGGAGGAGGAGCACGAGGAACACTTGAGAGTAGTGCTTGAGCTGCTTAGAGCCCATAGGCTGTATGCCAAGTTTGGGAAATGTGAGTTCTGGCTAGGAGAAGTTAAGTTCTTAGCCTATGTGGTTTTCGGGGAAGGGGTGTCTGTTGATACATCCAAGATAGAGGCAGTGCAAGATTGGGCACAGCCTAAGAGTGTTTTTGAGATCCGCAGTTTTCTGGGATTAGTGAGGTATTACCGCCGGTTTGTGAAAGATTTATCCAGGCTAGCTTCGCCATTGACTAGATTGGCGCGGAAAGGGGTCAAGTTTGTATTGAGTGAGACTTTTTAAAAGTCGTTCCAAGAGTTGAAAGTTAGATTGACCACTGCTCCTGTGTTGATTATTCCGGAGAGAGGTTTGGGTTATGCGGTTTACTGTAATGCCTCACGAGAGGGTTTGGGTTGTGTGTTGATGCAAGAGGGGAAAGTGGTAGCCTATGGCTCATGTCAGTTGAAAATTCACGAGATGAATTACCCTACACACGACCTAGAGTTAGCCGATGTGATTTTTGCCTTGAAAATTTGGAGGCATTACCTTTATGGTGAGAGGTTCGAGGTATTCTCGGATCATAAGAGTCTGAAATATCTATTTACACAGAAAGACTTGAACTTGAGGCAGAGGAGGTGGATGGAGTTCATTGAGGATTACGACTTTGAGTTGCACTATCATCCGGGGAAGGCCAATGTTATGGCCGATGCCCTTAGTAGGAAATCCATTAGTGATGTAGCTTGTATAGCCATCCGGGAATGGGAGATGTTGGGTGTACTTGGCGAGTTTGACTTGTCTTTGGGCGAATCGGTTGAGGCTGCGGCTTTGTTCTCTGTTGTTGCGTAGCCTACACTTGTGAGTCGAGTGTTAGAGGCACAGAGAGGTGACCTTGAGGTGGAATCCCTTAGAGAGAAGATCTCCAATGGGAAGGCTGAGAAGGGTTTGCATGTGTATCCCGACCTGAGTATGAGTGTGGACGCGCCCCGGGGGAGGGACTTATGCTGCCACAGTTTGGACTCGTTTTGTCACAGTTCTTAATCTTGAACCAAAGAGTCAAAATCCAGCAAATCGTTTTGAGAAAACAGATTTTTTTTGAAAGAAGTACCAAACATGGACTGCTTTGCCAGATACAGAGTCGCCACCTAAATATTTTTTAATGGGGGAATTTAGGAAACCCTGACTCGGTGCCAAAGGTCACGTGTCCGTTATCACCAAAGTTGCCTCGGCTCGGGAGCTTGGGTACGATTGGGGAAGTTCAGCTATGAGCACCCCCTCTCGCCCGATCCGAAGATCGGCCTCTACTAACCATGATATCCTATTTTGAAAACGTTATGTGTTCTTATTCCGGTTATTAGCCTAGAATTACTATGTTGTGCGAACAGCAAACAAGTATAGACCAAATCGCCTAAATTGGAACAAAACATTTCATGTTTGTTTTAAAAATGGTTTGCTACTCGCAAGTAGGCTAAAATGCAGATTTTGCCACCCTCAAGCGGGCTTTAGAAAAAGTGGTTTTGCCACTATCTAGTGGGCTTAAAACTTGCAATTTTAATGCATTATTCCAATTTAGGTAATTCAACCTCCATCCACAGGCATTCAACCAGTTATATCACATAAGCAGCTAGCCTCATGGTAATCATGCTATTATGGCAATACTCACACATATGCGGTATGCTAAAGCATAAAAGCTTACCTAGCACTCCAAGCCAAAACAGAAACTAGTTAGTAATCACATGCATGATCCTAGTTCATGTTAAGATGGCTAATGCAACACATGCAAAATGCAACTAAGATAGGCTCGGCTAACCTAAACATGGCATATGAGATGCTACAACTAACACGCATTCAATTTGGAATTGAGATACAAATACAGTTAGAATGATGCGCCGAGCCCGATGCGTGCAAAACAAATGAATGGATGCAAACATGCTATCATACTGTATGCTAATTGAAACATGCCCAGGACTAACCATCATAAGCGGGTAAATAAAAGGGAAGAAAGACGTAGGATTGGAAGACATGCACACACTCACACACACTTATTACATAATTGCCCTCACTCGGAGGGTCCAAATAAATATTACACAACCGAATAAATAATTATCTACTTAATTAATTATTACAGAACTCCTATTTAATTAACAAATTAAATACAGAATTAAAGTGGTCATAGCCCCCGCCTTAAAATGTTTGGATGACGCATGCTTGACTCGCACTGCCCGGAAACTCACTGCCATAGCATTGCTGCCTCTGTTTACACCGACTAGCTCCTCTGAAGACTACACAAGTCTCAGAATAGGTTCTCTACATACTTTGGAACACCACCGGCTAAGAGGAATTGCCACCGGCCATGGGAAATGGTCACCGGCCGCTGATGAAGTTATCGGCCATTTATGGATGGCCGGTCGGCACTAGAGATGGCCGGCCAGCCAAAACTTCCTGCAGAAACTGGTTTTGACAGCAACAGAGGACAAGCAGTGTATGGCATGGAATTTTTAAGAAAATGTAAGCATGGCCACACTCCCTATGATGCAATGGACTCAAGAAAGCATGACCCTTGACCCTCGGGCCATCAATTATGCATGATGGCCTAAGAGGCCAAGTCTTGCAATTCAATGTAAATATATGCAACAAAAGAGATAAGTGCCAACACCCTATCATGTTGAAGTCAAGGTCATTGGCGGCTGAGGGTTGAGATGTGTTTCATCACTTAGAGTACGAACACTCCTCACCCCTCAAGTTTGGCTTGACACCCCAAACCAAACAATGCAATGCATGTATACAAACTTGGCTCAAAGATGCAACATGAGCAATGCAATATGCTAAACATACAAGATGTAATGCCATGTAACTCATCACGCAAACTATGACATGAAATGCAAATAGCTAACAATATGCAAGCATGCAATTGTGATACTAGGCAAGCATGAAATCAAAGCAATGCAATATGATCATGCAATGGCGGACCTGAAAACACAAAGGGGCAGACCTTAGCCCACCCCAAAATAGTGACAAAAGATGGCTTAAATGATGGATAAATACTCATGTGAGCATACACGCCAATAGGCCCAAGATTAAGGTTAACAAAGGAGCATTCTACTGCCACTACCCCAAGCAAACATGGCATGAGCTATACAACCAAAACAGAGTTTTAATACACCAAAATAAGTCCCAAAACCCATTGTTATGACAACTCAAATGACCCAAACACATAGGCATGCACAATGCTTCATTTCAAGGCTTAAAGGAGACTTCTTCAAGCCATGGAAGGAATGATAGATGCGAACATTTAAGCACAAAACATGAACTAAAATGGCATGGTAAGTGATTCCAAATCACTGAAATAGCCTAGCCAATGCATGCTAATGACTCACACACCCGATGCTAACATGCTAGAATGCTAAGAAGCCATACAAAGCATATCAAATACGACCAAACCGGCACCTAACAGACCTCAAGCATGGCAAAATATGACCGAGAACTTCACAAAGCAAGGTCCAAACATGAGAGCATGGAGGTCAAATGGCATGATACACTTCTAGGCAAAATAAGGGAATACAAAGCAAGTGCAATATGCATGTAAAGGGGCATAAATCTAACCAAAGACAGAGGCAATATGTGACTCAACAACAACTAAAAACCTCTGAAATGGGGCCTAAAACAACCAAGCAAACATGCTACCCTTATAAGCCAAAAACATAGACAAATGGGACACAAAGGGGAGAGGGGTGTCCCTCCCCTATACAAGACCTCAAACCCTCTTCTTCACCATTGAAAATCCACTGGATTTCAGTTGTGAGAAGGCCAATACACCAAGGTAACCAAAGCTCAACAAAGGAAGCACCAAAAGGGCCAAACAAGGCCTAAGAGGGGGAGGTCGACCCCAAACAACAAAATAACCTTAATGAAGTATCTTAAGCATGCGAATACAAGACTTTTTTCAGTTATACACAAAGTCTAAAACAGTAAGCAAGATAGGAAAAAGTCTAGTGCAAGATTGGGGAATCTAAAGTAAGAATGTTACCCTTGAAGAACCCTTGATGAACAGTAAGTGTAGCCTCCTTCCTTTGATCAAAACCAGTCCAAAACCTCAAGAAAAAACCCTCAAAGCCTCTCAAGGTCGAAGTATGGTATAATGGTGTGTGTCTTAGTGCAAAACTAAGGTCAAAACACACTTTTAGGCTTCCGAACACACACAAAGGATGAGAGAGAGGGAGATATAGAGAGAGAAAGTATATGGTAAATATATGTATGTATATTGCTCTGGTTTTTGCTCAACCCTTAACCATGGAGGAGGAGGGGCTCTTATATAGACAATGCAAATGACTTGAAGCTTCTCAAAGAAGCTAAACAAAAAAAGGTCAAAGGGGGCAAGGCTTCCTGAGGAAGCTGGGACAGCTGGAAAGCTTCTTTAGGAAGCTAAGACAAAGATCCAAGCTTCCTCAAGAAGCTAGACCAAAAGGATGCAAAAGGTGTAAAACAGCCACACTTATGCACGGGGGCAGGGTTAGTGCATTCCAGCTAGCACAGCTGGCATGCACCATGCCTGAAAAAGGCAAAAAAAATGCTACCGGCCAGAAAAGGAGGCCACCGGCCAAACAGATTGCCGACTGGCCACACTGAATGCCGACCGGCCAATGGTATACTTCACCAATGGCTGGTAGCCTCAAGCCACGGCCGGTGGGTTCCAGGGGTAGCTAACAAGCTACTCTCTACCCCTAGAAGCAAAAACACAAGTGTTTGGTGCAAAACCAAATACAAAACAGTCGAGTTGAGAGATCCTGAGGCAAGGCGCGCAGCCAAGACCTACGGGAACTCAAAACGAAACACGAACATAAGTAATCACCGAGTGTTCGAGCGGTGACATCCAAGTCTTGAGGACGGTCAAAAATGGGGTGTATACAGTGAGATACCGAGACCGCTTGTTTGTACCGGAGTCTTGCCGAGAGGAGGTACTCCGAGAGTTTCACCATTCACGCCTTGCGGTGCATCCGGGAGGCACCAAGATGTATTGTGATTTGGGTCACCAGTTTTGGTGGCGGGGTATGAAGAGGGATGTTGCGGTGTTTGTGCCTAAGTGTCTTACTTGTCAGCAAGTGAAGGCCGAACATCAGAGGCCAGCGGGTTTGTTACAACCCTTGCCTATTGCCGAGTGGAAGTGGGAGCACGTCACTATGGACTTCGTTGTTGGTCTTCTGAGGACTCAGCGGGGTAGTGATGCTATTTGGGTGGTTGTAGACCGGATGACTAAGTCGGTGCACTTTATCCCTATGCGCGTGAGAGATTCGGTAGATCTTCTTACCGACTTTTATATTCGGGACATAGTGAGGTTGCACGGGGTCCCAGTGTCGATCGTCTCTGATAGAGATCCTCGTTTTATTGCTAGGTTGTGGTAGAGTTTGCAGAGTGCCTTGGGCACTAGATTGACCTTTAGCACGGCTTATCATCCTTAGACTGACGGGCAGTCCGAGGGTACTATTCAGATCCTAGAGGATATGCTTCGAGGTTGTGTCCTTGACTTTAGTGGGTCGTGGGAGAGGCACTTGCCCTTGGTGGAGTTTGCCTATAACAACAGTTTTCAGTCGAGTATCGGTATGGCACCGTTCGAGGCCTTGTATAGCCGATCGTGTAGGTCTCCAGTTTGTTGGGCCGAGGTGCATGATGCACCTTTGTTGGGCCCGGAGTTGGTGAGGAAAACGACGGAGAAAGTAGAGCTTATCCGTAGGAGGCTTGTTACAGCCCAGAGTCGCCAAAAGAGTTATGCCGACCGTAGGAGGAGGCCTTTGGCATTTGAGACGGGCGATCACGTCTTTCTGAAAATATCACCTAGGCGAGGTTTGATGAGGTTTGGGGAGAGTGGGAAGTTGTCCCCTCGGTTTATTGGTCCCTTTGAGATCCTTGAGAGGATTGGGGAGGTTGCGTACCGTTTAGCTTTACCGCCGCAGTTGTCCGAGGTACATGACGTGTATCATGTTAGTATGCTTCGAAAGTATGAGCCGGATCCGTCCCATGTGCTGGATTGGACCGATTTGGAGGTTGACGAGGATATCTCGTATGAGGAGAGACTGGTTCGGGTCTTGGATAGGCGGGATCAAGTCTTGTGAGGCAAGACCATTCCCTTGGTAAAAGTTTTGTGGAAACATCACGGAGTGGAGGAAGTCACTTGGGAACGTGAGGTGGATGTCCATGAGAAATATCCAGACTTGTTTGTAAATGTTTAACCATGTATGGGGATTTTTTAATATTGATGAACTTTAAGAGCATTAAATATGTCTTAAGTTGTAAAACAAAGTATATGTTTTGATTTATGGAATTATTTTGAAACTTGCCTTGGAATGGAAGTTTAATGTAACATTGCATATGTTGAATGTATTGTAAAAATGGAAATATATCATGAACATTGAATATGATATAGAATTGTGAAATATGTGTTGAAATTAGTGAATTTCAAGGGAGAACATGCTAATAATGCATATTGTGTATATATTATGAAATGCCTCTTGAATAGAGATTGAATGACCGGTAATGGGTCAGGTTGTTGAATATTGAGTTGTAATACTGTTAAGAATTGAGAAAATCATGTTTTTGAAAAGCTTGTACTTAATTTCGGGGACGAAATTCTTTATGGGGGGAAGGTTATAGCGATCCTAGCTTTCCCTTTATTGTTTAACAGTATTCCGGACTTAGGTTCCGTGGAATTGATTGTTGCATGTCTTGTTGTCATCCTTTAATTCCTTATGTTTGAGTTTTAGAATGTGTTGGACGTGTTTCGAACAGGTTGGTTGAGCCTTAGTCCCATTCCTTGTTGCCCAAATTTTTGGTGGTCCGCTCAAGTGGGTCCTTTTGCGCTCGAGCAGAGTTTACACACTTTCAGCATTTTGTGCCTCTGCAAAACTTCTGCAGGTGCATTTTTCACGCTCGAGCGGTTTTCTATACGCTCGAGCGGGCCACTTGGCGCTCGAGCTGGGGTTCAATGTCTGTAAAAGTACTGGAGGAGTGTAATCTACGTTCGAGCGGCTTTTCTTTTGCGCTCGAACGGGTGTGTTTTGCAGTTGTGTCTTGGCGCTCGAGCGGGCATATTTGCACTCGAGCGGGTTCAGTTTTGTGTGCTTGACGCTCAAGCGTCCTATTCTCTGCTCGAGCGGACTAGTCGTATATCAGTTATCAGCTAGGTCTTTTTCGATCACTTTTCAACTTCCACTCTCTCTCTTACTTTTTGAAAAAGCCATTTTTGAGAGCTCCTCTCACTACTTTCTACCTTCTCTCTTAGGATTGATTTAGTAAGAGTGATCTACTCTCTTAGTGCCTTTACATAAAGTGTAGAGCTTGTTGTGGGCTTCCTATCTATCCAAGAATTTCTTGATTTGGAGCATTTCGGGTTTCTTCACCATCTCCATTTGGTTTCATCTCTTCAGGTAGGGATTCCTACTCATTCTTATAACCTTTAACATAGATGTTGAACTAATTGTATAGATGGTTTGATTTGGGAAGTTAGGGTTTAAGATGTGTTATAATAAAAAGAGGGGTTTTATTCTTTTGGCTCATATATATATATATATATATATGTTTTGGGTCTAAAAAGAAGGTTATTGATGTTAGTTGATGATATTTGGGCCTTTGGGTCAATATTGGAAAAGGGAGGAAAATGCCATGTTTGGGTATAATTGGGTCATTTATGTGATTGATGACATTTGTTATGAGAATATGTAATTGAGTTGAATATATTGAAATTGGCTCATTATGAGATAGGATAGTGAAGTTGGATTTATTAATCGCTCACTTTTGAAAATGTTGATAAACTATCTGTTGACGCATTTATTATCTGTTTCGAAATAATTGCTTTGGGCTATCGGTGGAGGATAGTCGTGATTGTTGTAAATAATGCATGATGATTTGGCGAATCGAAACTAATCAATTGAATATGTCATCAAATATGACAGTTGGAATAATACATCGAATCTGTGTATTGATTAAACATTTATATGATAAATATTTATATGCATTGTGTTGTGTGGAAGGAGATAGGGGATGTACTCCACGGTTTAGGGGAAGATAGGGGATGGACTCCTAAACCGAATGTTATGTGGGAGGAGATAGGGGATGGACTCCATTGATACAACAATTCTGTGTATCTATTGAAGTGTTGATACAACAAATCCGTGTATCACTCGTGAAGTATGGAAGTGTTTGTATGTGTTAATGATACAGCAAGTATGTGTATCTATTGAGACTCATTGAAGTGTCTTGTTATGAGTTGTTATCTCATTTGAATTATTGAAATGGAAGAACTGTTAACATGAGGTGAAATCTCTGTTAAAGTATGTGGCCAGGTTCTAAGCCAGGGTTATGAATTGAAAATTTGGATAAGAACCGGAATAAAACATGAACACTTGGTCATGTAGTTGAAATGGGTTATGAATTGATTTATGAGAGTTAAACATTTATCAATTACTAATGTCTTAGTTATTGCTTATATTATGTTTAGCATATCTCTACTGGGCGTTGGCTCACCCTATATGGGACATCATTTTCAGGTTCAGGTAGCATGCCACCTCCAAGGACGTAGCTTGGGAGGATTAGTGGTTGAAGAACCCTTTTTGTGACTATTTTTGGGTATTACATGTATATTCAGGCCATGGGCTTATTGTGTAAAGAGTTAGAACTCTTCTTTTGATGTAACCAAATGTTGACTTGGAAAGTTGTAAGCACATAGGGCATTTACTTTTGTTGTCAACATGTAATACATTTTGTACTGAATACTCTGATGAAATATAATTATGATTAATTCTCTTCTGTCTAGCATGTAAAGAATGTATGGTTTTTTATGTATTATTTTGAGGGCGTTACATCTTATCGGTGACATAGTTACTAAAATGTCCCTAATAATAATATTCATATTAACAGTCTGAATATTCTGTGATGTGAACATTCATATTATAAAATATGAATATTTACATCACTAAGTTGTTAACCATGCAAAAAATATTTCTTAGGATAAAATTTTTCATAAAATATCTTAAATATGATAATTAAGATTTAGTGGATCAAATGTCCAAATAATAAGACTTATTTAAAAACAATAATATGTTATACACTAATTGTGATACAAGTATTTGAAAATGATTTCTTAATAAATCTCTCAAAATTAAACCCATATAGGCTTTGTTTGGGAAGCTGGCTATTTGGTTATTTAGCCTGACTAAAAAAGTTGTGTTTGGAAAGTTGATTTTTTTTTAATTTTTAGTTGATTTGATAGTTGTGAGAGAAAAAATAAAATGATTATGCACTCGTTTAGTTACAAAAAGACGAAATAGGCTAAAGCCAACAAGACAAAATGTCACATTCAAATCATAATCATTTTATTTTTTTTCTTACAAGAGTCAAAAAAAAAAAAACAAAAAGTCTATTCCAAACGAGATTTTTTAGCCTTAGCCTAAAATAGTCAAAAATTTAAAAATTCAATCCACATTCCAAACGAACCCTATTTGTTGGATGTAACATTTTATCTTATTAACTATTAGGGTGTTCAGCGGATATTCCGATCCGCCCAACCGACCGAATCGAACCTATCCGCCGCATTTTGGACAGATGCGTGATGACGAGCAAACGGTTGTGGATAGATTTTTTCCAATCAACCTACTTTTGGACGAATGATGGATTTGAAGTTCCTTTGGCCGCAGCCGAATTGTCAAATCGCGAGCACCCCTAATAATTTGTAAGACTTTGTATTTTCAATTTGTTTGACTTTGTGTTTTTAATTTGTTTAGATGTTCTATTTGTATTTTCAATTGAAAAATTTAGATATTTTGTTATGTTTTCAATTTATTTTCAATTTGAAAATCTTTTTATCAAATGACAAGTGTTGATATTTGGTGTTTTTGTGTGAAAAATATAATACTTAATTTTGTCATTTAAAAAAAAATCAAATTAAATAATTTTTGAATTAAAAAAAAAAAACTAATGGAATAGTTTTGATGATGCATGGTTTTCTTATATGTATTTATTATTGATATTTGATAATTTACTTGATAATCTTTTGGTTATGTTTAAAAAAAAAAAAAATGTGGACAAGTTATTGTTTTATGTTTAAAATTTTTAAAAGTTTAAACCGTTAAACCAATTCGATCTATCTGTCAATCTGTCAATCCGCTCAATCTGTATCCGTCAATTCGGCGGACAGATGCGGATTGATTTTTGGATTGATTTTTTCCAATTTGCCAATCTGGCAGAGAGAGAGAAGAATGGAGATTCCCCAACCGCAAACCAGATCACAAACGCTCCTATTAATTATTTTAATCTATTTTATTTTTTAATAAATTATTTTAACCCAACTCTCACCCAAAAATATTTACTTCGTCTCTTCTTCTCCACTATATTTTTGTGCAATTATTCTTTTTACTACCTTTTTAATTTCTAATTTTATTCCACTAACCCAAAAACTGAGAAATGAAAAACAAAAAATAATCTTAATTTAATAATGAATGTTGAATGTTGTAATAACTAGGTAGCCATTTATAATTTTAAAACATTGCCTAATTTATTAATGCAATTAAGGTGGAAGGCATTAGGGCATCTCCAATTGTGTATATTTTTTTTTTCATAAAATTTGAGTAAAAACTCATTTTGATATCAAATGTTCCAATAGAAAGTTTAAAAGCTTCATCAAACCACCGGTCAATTGACCAGTGTAATTTTCTTATAAATTTTTGTCTTAAAGTGGTCATCTAAGGGATATCTGATAGTGAAAATCCAATGACAATAAACAATAATTTGATAAAATGCACAATCGTTCTCAATTTGATGAAAGATTTGAAAAATCCTAAACTTGATGAACCGTTGAAGGATCAAAAAAATAAATTTTTCATCAAATTTAAATTTAATAAACCATTAGAGATGATCTAAGTAATTGCTATCAAGCACAATTGACTAGAAGTTTAATCACTTACTACTTAAAATGATTGGAAATGTGAAAAATGACTTATAATATTTAGTATTTTTAAACTTTACACAGTATAACGCAGGCCAAATGCCCTAGTTTAGCACTAGAAATTCAGTAATAACCATTTTCAATACTTAATAATTTCACTTTCTCAAATAAACCCTTTTTTTTAAGTATGATAAATAAAAATAAAATCTATTCAATCATAGATTCAATCTGGTGGTGCATTTCCAAAAGCTGTCACAATGCTTGATCTATTTTGGATAAAAACCATCTAACAAGCAGATATTCACTGGAAAAAAAAACCTGTAAATTTTTTTTTTTTTCTTTTTTTCTTTTTAGGCCTTAGGCAGCAATCTATCTTGCTTAATGGTCAATCTGCCTTGAATTTTTTGATTTCAAAAGGATGCATGATTTAAGATTTCACTCATTGTTGACACTTCGCTAAGTTAAAAATTGGGCCTCTTTTGGGAAGTGTAAAAAAAATAATAATAAAATAAACTAGTTTATTGACTTATTAGTTTCTTTGACACATAGTATCTCTCTGTTTTTTGTACGTCTTTTCATAATAAGCAAAAAAAAAAAAAAAACTGTTTTAGCACTTTCCAAAACAACCTTGAGACCTCGTTTGGAAACAAGTTATTTTAGTAATTTTTTAGCTTTTTACGAAACGACGTATAAAAAAATAGAGAGAGTGATGTGACAACTTATAGTGACTTTTTGACTTTTTAATTAAAATATATGGTAGCGTTTGGTAGAATTTTAGAATTATAATTTGATAATAGAGTTGCATTTCGAGTTTGTGAGCTTTGGAATTATGATTTAAGTATGAAAATTTTGTTTGGTTATGAGTTTTGAATTGAGTTTTAGAGGGAGTTTTGAGTTTTTGAAATTAAAAAAGTTATTGATTCAAAAACTTACAACTCATAACCAAACACACGATCCAAAGTTCTATTCAAAACTCATAAAAAAGTTAAAAAAAAATTGAAAATATTTTTTATTTAAAATATAAAATAACAACTGGTGTCAATTGCCCTAAAAAAAATCTGAAAAATAATTTTTATTCAAAATATAAAAAAATAACAGGTGTCAATTGCTCTAAGGAGAAAAAAAATAAAAAATGAAAAACGAACACTGTTCCAGTCAACCGGTCTGACGTCTCGGAGAATATGACCGGTTAGACGTGTTTTCAAAAGTGGGTGTGAAATCAATTTTTGAAAGCTGTAACCAAACACCACACTCAAACCAAGAGTTAGAAATGTGATTTGAAAACTGTGATGACCGGTTTCGTATACGTCACTTCACTTATAGTCCTCTTTGGGTTTGTTGTGTTCGAAAGCTTTTTCTCAACTTTCGGTCCTTGTTTATTCCGGGTTTGAGTGTCACTCGTTTCGCAGGGTGCTCGGTCGAGTATGGAGTGTCTGGAATCGAACCAGAAAAAATTTCTGAGCTGGAGGACCAAGGCCGCACATGTGAGAGAGGGCTGCACGTACGGGGAAGCGTGGGCGTTTGAACATTGCACACTGCATTATATGCAGGTACGGAGGGGAAATGCGAGAAGGTGCCGCATGTGCGGGGGTCAGAGCCGCACATGTGGATGGGCCTAAGTCCGTAAAGCTCTGCTTTTCTTCTCTTTTTGCGCTGTGTGTGTCACTTTTCCTATATCACTCTCTTACTAAAAACACACTACTCTCCCTTCTCTCTACATTTCATACCCCAAAACTCTTCAAACTCCTGATCCCCTTGGATCCATTGCATTTTCAACCCAAGTTCCTTCATCAAAGTTGAAGAACTCCCCAAGAGCTACATTGTGTACGGTGGAGATTGGGTTTTGGCACCATTGATTTCAAGCGTTTCATCTCATTTTCTTCTTCAAAACTTGAGGTAGTAACTTCTTTGAGTTATATATACATGTCTATGCAAGGTTAATGTGATTTTGGAGCTTTCTTAAAGACATTATAAAAAGGTTTTGGTTTTTAGCTCAAGAAGTTAATGGTTTTGCAAAAGAAATCCATCTTTTGTTTCTTTGAAAGATTTTCTTGAATAATTGAAGCTCATTGTCATAAAAATGATGTTTTTGGTGAGATTTTACCAAGAAATAAAGAAATGCATTGTTTGGGTGAAAAACCTAGAAATTTGGGGGGTTTGTTGGATGTTGAGAAATTATTATTCTACTTGTGTTAAATGAATGTACAAATGGAGATTTCATGACATTAGATGTAAAATGTCAAATTTTTTAGTATATGCGAAATTAGTAAATTTCCTTGGAATCTATTGTATATGTAGATATGTATATGAATCTTGAAATGACAAAATGTTGAGACCATATGAGATGTGGAAATGTTGCAACACTTGGATAGAGGTAAAAGTTCATGAATTATCCATGTTAAATGTATTGGAAAAAGAAAGTGGAAATTATGATCGCAAATGGAACAATTGTGGGGAAATTATGTTAATGGTTGGATAATACATCGCATGGGTAATCACTACATGGCATGGTTAATTGTTGCATTGCATGGATAACTGTGGCATTGACATTTCAATATATAGCTTGTTATAATTATTGAATTGGGATTTGAAACTTGCATTGAGAAAGAATTATTGAGAAATGAGAACTATTGTAATGTCTTGGGATAAATACGTTAGTAAATCCGGATAAGAGGTATAGATGGAATTGATTAAGTTGGCCTGAGTGTCCGGGGTGAAAGACTGAAAACACGTACGGATGAGGTACCACTTCCCTTCCGGTTAGCGACCGGTAAAGTAGGCTTTTGGTAGTGCTAGTTATGCCTACTTGCAGATACCAACCCAGGGATTACCTGAGTTGTATTTACCGCCCCAATGAATTAAACAGGAAATTTCTGAATTGTAGAGAATTTCAAGTTATTGTTGTGCATGGTGGTTTCAAAGAGATGTAAACGAACTCTTTTTTTGGAGCGTAGCATGGCATGTGCATTTCATATTGGGAATTCTTGTAGAAATGTATATACTTTGTTAAGTTTTCTCTACTGGGCTTTATGCTCATCCCTATGGGACTTTGGTGCAGGAAAAGATGTGGTGAATCCGCCAAACTAGGGCGTGGAAGTATGTTTTGAGAGTATAAGGCTCTTTTGTTGTGATTGAAATATTTGCAAGCCAAGGGCTATTCATGTATGGGTCCGAGAGACCATTTTTGTGTAACCGGGCTTAAGTCTTGGAATATGTAAGTCTTCAAGGGCATTTTATTTATTTTGGGATTTGATGTTCTACATGCTATAGATTCAAGTATTTCTATATCATTGAATGTATAAATCACACGTAGGACTTTTGTACAAACCTTATTGATTAATGGTGTAAAGGTTGGAGAATTGCTATTATTCTTTAATGGATGTTCGTTGATGTACCTAATTTGTGTTGGGTTATTTTGGGGCGTTACAACTTGGTATCAGAGCTACCGGGGTTTGAATACTTAGGGCTCACGATGAGTGGTTGTTATACCACGGTGGGTTCATTTCGCATGATTAGGTGATGTTTCGTATTTTGTGATTATGTGATAATATGTTTATGTGACTATATGGGTATGGGATTGGACTTTTGGGATGTTATTTGCGCCTATTAAATTCCTTGAGGTCTCATTAGAAGGATATTTGATCGATACTCGTTCTATTAAGAATTCTTGGTTTTTCGCGAGACAAATCTCATCACAAAAGAATAATCCGTATGTGCTTACGTGACTAAGTGCTTATGTGAAGTGGAATTGAATTGTTTGTGTGGTAGAACATATATAGAATTTTTATAGTCTAATGTGTGAGGCAAGTTACGAGCACATTTGGAATTATGTGCTAAATTGTTTATCTTGTTCCTTAAGTAGGATGTCAGGAATGGGTCAAACTTGTGGTGGTAGAGGTGGAAGGCGTGGTAGAGCTCACCGGGGTGTGCATGGAGTGCCGGTTCATAAGGTTCCGATGCAAAAAGAGGGGTTGGGCCAAGCTAATATGGCTGAGCAAGTGGGGCAAGCAAGAATTTCGAGGGAAGTGGGTCAAGCCGCATCCTAGCCCGAGAAATGGCAGGGGCCTTAAGGGTATCGATGAATATACTGAGGACAAAGAATCAAGCTAGAGAGAACGCCGTAGAGACGAGGGCGAGCTTTCTCACTGGGGAGTTTTTGCGGGCCAAGCCGGATGAGTTCCATGGTGGCCTCGAGCCTAAGAAAGCGGATAAGTGGCTCAAACAGACAGTGAAGACATTTGAGATGCTTCACATCGAAGACAGTGAGCTTAGAGTGACTCTTGCGAGTTACTACCTCAAGGGGAATGCAGGCCAATGGTGGAAATACGCCAAGGGCCGAATAGAACTGACATGGGAAGCATTTGTGGTGGTTTTCCAAGACAAGTACCTACCTCCCACTGCTAGGGAGAGGTTGAGGCAGGAATTTCAGGACCTTAAGCAACTCAATATTTCCGTGGCCGAGTTTGAAGCGGCCTTCTCTAGTTTGTCCCGGTTTGCACCGGAGTTAGTGGCAACGGAAGAGCGTCGTTGCATTGAGTTTGAGAAGAAACTAAGAACCAAAATCTTGTTCAAGGTTGCCGGGAACATGATCCGGAATTATGATCGACTTGTGGAAGCGGTGGCACACGTAGAGATTACCGTAGAGGCCGAGGAGAAGAGAATCTGAGGGTCAAGGTCGAGGGGTCAAGGGTCACAGGGGGACTATAGGCCCAACAAGAAGAGCAAGAACACATTTTCATCCCAGTTCCAACCGCAACAGTCTAGATCCACCTTTCCCTTGCCTAGTGCAGACCCGGGGAAGAGTGCACCGAGTGGTTTTTCTTGTTTCAAGTTTGGCCAACTGGGTCACAAGGCCTTTGCATGTCCACAGAAGGGAGGAGGACAACAAATGTTGCCACCACCACCACCTAACCGATCTTAGAGTCAATCTCAAAGTAGGGGGCAGGGGCCTACTTGCTATCAGTGCAGTCAGTCAGGGCACATAAAGAGAGCTTGCCCGCAGTTGGGAGGCGCATCTGGCATCAGGATCGAGGCAGACTCAGAGCCACTAACAGGATCACTCAATCTAGACTTCGCAAGCTAATCAGGGAGCTGCTTCGGCTCAATCAGTGCAGCAAGCCTATGCTCTGAGAGATAAGTAGGTTGACCAGAGGCCACAAAAGCACGTGTATGCTGTTACCGCACCAGAGCAATTGCCAAGATCCTCGGTTGTGAGAGGTATTTTTGTTGTGTGCACTTCTTTGGCTAATGTGTTGAAAGATACAAGTACGTCTCATTCATTCATATCTACTGCATTTGTGTCTGCATTGGGATTAGAGGTGGCATGGTTAGCATCTCTGCTCAGAGTATAGTCACCAGTTGGGGGTACAGTTGACTTAGATGGGGGGTGTCACAGTTGTGAGATAGAGGTTGCCCAGCGTCGACTCCCGTTTGCTTTTGTATTGCTAGACATGTTGAGTTTTGATGTTATTCTAGTTATGGATTAGTTATCTTCGTATGAAGCAGTGATTGATTGTTTTCGCCAGAGGGTCACAGTGTGCACCTCAAATGGTGATTGTTTGTACTTTCTGGGGGACAGGGTTGATAGGGTCTTGTCGCCAGTTTTTGACCCTCATAGTAGAAACGAGTTTAGTGGCGTTCTTGCTACTCTCTTGGATGGTGAGAGTGATGAGACTCGTGTTGAGTCGCCAAGGGTAGTTCGTTAATACCCGGACGTATTTCCCGAGGATAGTTTGTGAATACCCGGACATATTTCCTGAGGATCTTACTAGTTTGCCACCCCACTGGGAGATTGAGTTCACTATTGACTTAGTGCCTAGAACGACACCAATTTCTATGGTGCCGTATAGATTCGCACCTATGGAGTTGCATGAGTTGAAGATTCAACTCCAAGAGCTTTTAGACAAGGGTTTCATTCGCCCTAGTACATCACCTTGGGGAGCGCTGGCTTTCTTTGCGAAGAAGATGGATTGGTCATTGCGGTTGTGTATTGATTACCGTAAGCTAAACCGGGTTACCGTTAAGAACAAGTATCCTTTACCCAGAATAGATGATTTGTTTGACCAACTTAAAGGGTCTTGTTGCTTTTCGAAGATAGATTTGAGGTCAAGATACCATCAATTGAGGGTTCGGGAGGAGGACATTCAGAAAACGGTCTTTCGTACGCGTTATGACCACTATGAATTCCTTGTAATACCTTTTGGGTTGACTAATGCACCGGCTTTCTTTATGGACTTGATGAACCTAATTTTTAGAGAATACTTGGATCATTTTGTGGCCGTCTTTGTGGGCGACATCTTAATTTATTCAACTTCCGAGGAAGAACATGAGACTCATTTGAGGGTAGTACTTAACTTGCTTAGAGAGCACCAATTGTATGCCAAATTTGAGAAATGCGAGTTTTGGCTCACCGAAGTGAAGTTTTTGGGTCATGTAGTGTCAAGAGAGGAAGGGTGTGTTTGGTTTGTGTTTATAGAGTAGTTTTTGAGATAAAAAGTACGAAAACTTGTTTGGTTTGTCTTTTTTCAGAAATGATTTTGGAAAATTGTTTTGGAGAGAGAGTTTTAAAAAAAGTGATTGATTTGATGTGTATGAGAGAGAGAGAGTGATTTTGGAAAGTAGGTAACCAAACAAAATTTTGAGATTTTTTTTAAAAAAAAATTTGTTTGTTTGATTACTCTTGAAAATTTGTTTGTAGAGAATTTTTTCCAAAATCTTTTCTAAAAAACAAACCAAACAAGGCCGAAGTAACTGTAGATTCTTCAAAAATAGACACCGTGCAGGATTGGGAACAACCCAAAAATGTTTTTGAGATTCAGAGTTTCTTAGAATTGGTAGGATATTATCGATGTTTTGTAAGGGACTTTTCTAGACTAGCCGCGCCTTTGACTAGATTGACTAGAAGAGGGGTTAAGTATGTGTGGAGTGAGGCATGTGAAAAGTATTTCCAACAACTTAAGGCTAGATTGACTACCGCACCGGTGTTGATAATTTCGGAAAGAGGTTTGGGTTACACCGTGTATTGTGATGCGTCTGGAGATGGGCTTGGTTGTGTCTTGATGCAACGGGGAAAGGTTGTAGCTTACGGTTCATGACAATTGAAACTCATGAGAAGAATTACCCCACCTACGACTTGGAGTTAGCAGCAGTAGTGTTTGCCTTGAAAATTTGGAAGCATTATTTGTATGGTGAGAAGTTTGAGGTTTTCTAAGATCATAAGAGCCTAAAATGTTTGTTTTTTAAAAAAGACTTGAATTTACGCCAACGGAGGTGGATGGAATTTTTGGAGGATTATGACTTCAAGTTACACTATCATATAGGAAAGGCCAACGTTGGGGCCAACGCCTTAAGTCCAAAATCCGTGAGTACTTTGGCGAGTGTGGCTATTCGAGAATCGGTTATGTTGGGTGACATCAGCAAGTTTGAATTGCACTTGGGTGAGTCCGATGAGGATGCAACTTTGTTTACCTTGAGTGCTCAACCTACCTTGATTAGTAAAGTTATAGAGGCACAACAAGGAGACCGTGAAGTAGAGTCAATTCGTGATAGAATCTCTAACAGGAAGGAAGAGAAGGGTTTGAACATCCACTTGAATCTGAGTGTACGATTCCTAGACCGTTTGTTTGTACCAGAATCTTGTATAGAGGAAGTGCTTCGGGAGTTCCATCACTCACGCCTTGCGGTACATCCGGGAAGCACCAAAATGTATCATGATCTTAGCCGTCAGTTTTGGTGGAGGGGTATGAAGCGGGATGTCACTTCCTTTGTGTCGAAGTGCCTTACTTGTCAACAAGTGTAGGTCGAACAGCAAAGGCCAGCGGGTTTATTACAACCCATACCGATAGCCGAGTGGAAATGGGAGCACGTTACCATGGATTTTGTAGTTGGACTTTCTAGAACACAGTGGGCAATGATGCCATTTGGGTGATTGTTGATAGGTTAACTAAGTCTACACATTTCGTTCCAATACGTACCAGCGACTCAATTAAGCACTTGGCAGAGTTGTACATTAAAGAGATAGATCAACTTCACGGAGTTCCTATAACAATCGTATCAAATAGGGATCCTCATTTTACTATCCGGTTGTGGCAAAGCCTTCAAGAGGCATTGGAAATTAAGTTAACCATTAGCACCGCTTACCATCCTCAAACCGATGGGCAGTCGGAGCGTACCATTCAGATTTTGAAGGACATGCTTAGAGTTTGTGTCCTTGATTTCAAGAGGTCTTGGGAGAGACATTTGCCGTTGATTGAATTTGCCTACAACAATAGTTACCAAGCTAGCATCGAGATGGCACCATTTGAGGCCTTGTATAGCCGACCTTGTAGATCACCAGTTTGTTGGGCCGAGGTGGGGGATGCACCATTGTTGGGTCCAGAAATTGTTAGGGAGACAACCGAGAAAGTTGCTCTCATTCAAAAAAGGTTAGTTACGGCCCAAAGCCGACATAAAAGTTATGCCGATAAGAGGAGACGACCTTTGTCTTTCGAAGTGGGTGATCATGTTTTCCTTAAGATCTCACCTAGGCAGCGTTTGATGAGATTCGGTAAGAGTGGTAAGTTGTCTCCAAGGTTTATTGGGCCTTTCGAGATATTGGAGAGAATTGGGGAGGTGGCGTATCGGTTGGCTTTACTGTCACAACTTTCGAGGGTTCACAATGTGTTCCATGTGTCTATGCTTAGGAAGTATGAACCCGACCTTTCTCATGTGCTTGATTGGGTTGATTTGGAGGTAGATGAGGATACCTCTTACGAAGAGCGACCAGTTCAAATACTAGACACCCGGGAGCAAGTGCTACGGGGCAAAATTATACCGTTAGTAAATGTGTTGTGGAGGTACCATGGGGTTGAGGCGGCAACTTGGGAACGAGAAGCGGAGGTCTGCTCCAAGTATCCAGATTTGTTTGGGAATACTTAGTTGTTTTAAATTGTAATATTCCCTATTTTCGAAGGAAAAAGTGTTAAAATTGTTAATAACATGTTGTTATATGTATTGTTAATATAAGCATGAGGTTGTGGTGGAATGATATTTTGGTAGAAAGCTTCATTTCGAATGCCTATTAGAAGCAGTTGTCGTTTTGAAATAATGACGATGATGATGGTAAATGTTGGTTGAAGATCGATTTTGTGATTTGAAATTATGATGGCATAGTCATGATTGCTAGAACCCATTTGTTTGGTTAGTTTATTTAAATTTCGAGGACAAAATTTCCTATGGTGGGGAGGTTGTGATGACCAGTTTCGTATACGTCACTTCACTTATTGTCCTCTTTGGGTTTGTTGTGTTCAAAAGCTTTTTCTCAAATTTCGATCCTTGTTTATTCCAGGTTTTAGTGTCACTCGTTTCAGAGGGTGCTCAGTCGAGTCCAGAGTGTCTGGAATCGAACCAGAAAAAAATTTTGGGCTGGAGGACCAGGGCCGCACGTGCCAGGGATGAAGCCGCACGTGCAAGGAAGTGTGGGCTTTTGAACATTGCACACTGCATTATATCGTGATATATGCAGTGGACGGGAATCTGGGAAGGTGCCGACGCAGGGGATCGAGCCTGCAAAGGGGGCAAGTGTCGTCGACGAACTGAGTCTGTAAAGCTCTATTTTTCTTCTCTTTTTGGGTTGTGTGTGTCACTTTTCCTATATCACTCTCTCACTAAAAACACACTACTCTCCCTTCTCTCTACATTTCATACCCCAAAACTCTTCAAACTCTTGATCCCCTTGGATCCATTGCATTTTCAACCCAAGTTCCTTCATCAAAGTTGAAGAGCTCCTCAAGAGCTACATTGTGTATGGTGGAGATTGGGTTTTGGCACCATTGATTTCAAGGGTTTCATCTCATTTTCTTCTTCAAAACTTGAGGTAGTAACTTATTTGAGTTATATATACATGTCTATGCAAGGTTAATGTGATTTTGGAGCTTGCTTAAAGACATTATAAAAAGGTTTTGGTTTTTAGCTCAAGAAGTTAATGGTTTTGCAAAAGAAATCCATCTTTTGTTTCTTTGAAAGATTTTCTTGAATAATTGAAGCTCATTGTCATAAAAATGATGTTTTTGGTGAGATTTTACCAAGAAATAGAGAAATGCATTGTTTGGGTGAAAAACCTAAAAATTTGGGGGGTTTGTTGGATGTTGAGAAATTATTATTCTACTTGTGTTAAATGAATGTTCAAATGGAGATTTCATGACATTAGATGTAAAATGCCAAATTTCTTAGTATATGCGAAATTAGTAAATTTCCTTGGAATCTATTGTATATGTAGATATGTACATGAATCTTGAAATGACAAAATGTTGAGACCGTATGAGATGTGGAAATGTCGCAACACTTGGATAGAGGTAAAGGTTCATGAATTATACATGTTAAATGTATTGGAAAACAGAAGTGGAAATTGTGATCGCAAATGGAACAATTGTGGGGAAATTATGTTATTGTTTGGATGATACATCGCATGGGTAATCACTACATGGCATGGTTAATTGTTGCATTGCATGGATAACTGTGGCATTGCCATTTCAATATATAGCTTGTTATAATTATTGAATTGGGATTTGAAACTTGCATTGAGAAAGAATAATTGAGAAATGAGAACTATTGTAATGTCTTGGGATGAATACATTGGTAAATCCGGATAGGAGGTGTAGATGGAATTGATTAAGTTGGCCTGAGTGTCCGAGGTGAAAGACCGAAAACACGCGCGGAGGAGGTACCACTTCCCTTCCGGTTAGCAACCGGTAAAGTGGGTTTTTGGTGGTGCTGGTTATGCCTACTTGTTGACACCAACTCAGGGATTACCTGAGTTGTATTTATCGCCCCAATGAATTAAACAGTAAATTTTTGAATTATAGAGAATTTCAAGTTATCGTTGTACATGGTGGTTTTCAAAGAGATGTAAACGAACTCTTTTTTGGGGGCGTAGCATGGCATGTGCATTTCATATTGGGAATTCTTGCATAAACGTATATACTTCGTTAAGATTTCTCTACTAGGCTTTATGCTCACCCCTATGGGACTTTAGTGCAGGAAAAGATGTGGTGAACCCGCCAAACTAGGGTGTGGAAGTATGTTTTGAGAGTATAAGGCTCTTTTGTTGTGATTGAAATTTTTGCAAGCCAAGGGCTATTCATGTATGGGTCCGAGAGACCATTTTTGTGTAACCGAGCTTAAGCCTTGGAATATGTAAGTCTTCAAGGGCATTTTATTTATTTTGGGATTTGATGTTCTACATACTATAGATTCATGTATTTGTATATCATTGAATGTATAATTCGCATGTGAGACTTTTGTACAAACCTTATTAATTAATGATGTAAAGGTTGGAGAATTGCTATTATTCTTTAATGGATGTTGGTTAATGTACCTAATTTGTGTTGGGTTATTTTGAGGCATTACAAAAATGCCACCAAACACGGTCTATAGTTGACAAACGAGACTTTAGTCTTAAGTTAAATCTGATAGGCTACCATCCAATTAAAAATTATACTCTTTTTTTTTTTAAATGATTAAAAAAAATTGCAACTATTACTCTACAGTGATGTCAGAGGAAACAAATTATACATAAAAAAAGAAAGTTTATAATTTTAATTATTAATATTTATATAATTTTTCATTAATTTGGAATTTGTTTTCACAAACTACACCGATGTATAGTTTCTATAAAAAAAAATTAACGAAACGTCACAAAAAATCAGACTAAGTAGTCATATGTCCACCTTGCATGATGCACAAATGCACACCACAAATTAATCTATTTAAATTTTATTAATTCTTTTTTAATGTTGGGTAAATTACACTTTGCACTCCTACACTTTGTATCAAATCTCACTTTGACTCCTACACATGAAATCATGACAATCAACCCCCTGCACTTCTGGTCAAATTCCACTTTAATCCTTGCACATGAAATTGTGACAGTTAATCTCCTGTACTTTTGGTAAAATCTCACTTTGATCTCTATACAAGTGTCAATTTTCTTTTATGTTGCTTAATTATTTAAATATTTAATATAATCTTGTCATGTGATAAGAATGTAACTATGACATGAGCGTAAGAAAGGAAAATTATATACACTTTATCCCAAAATTTACATCAAAATATGATTGTATTAGACTAAAATAAAATGAAAATTGTGAACAATTAAGAAGATGAACTAGGATTTCACATAAATTAAAATCATGAAACTCTATTTTTCATGGTAACACAGTCTTTTGTCTATTCATATTTCTTTCTCTTTGATTTCTTTGTCGCATGTTTTTAATTTCAAAAACTCTACTTTCTTCTTTTTTGGTCACAATTTTTACCATACGAATATATATATATATTATATAACTCTCAAATACTTATCACGTAAGAAAAAGTGTATTAGTAGAAACATAGATGATTTTCTTCTCTTACTCTTATTTCGTAGTCACATTTTTGTCACATGACTGGATTTTGTTAAAGATTTAAAAATGAAGTAACAGAAAAGGGACATTGACACTTGTGTAGGGACTAAAGTAGGATTTGAGTAAAAGTGCAAGGGATTGATTGTCACGACTTCATGTGTAGGGACTAAAGTGGGATTTGACTAGAAATATAAGGGTTGACTGTCATAATTTCATATGTAAGAGTCAAAGTAAAATTTGATACAAAGTACAATAGTGCAAGGCGTAATTTAGCCTTTAATGTTTGACCCACCGATAACAAGTCATGGCAGCAAAACTTTTTCCGACTATGCAGTTTCTATGATAATGCCTATTGGCTACTTTTATTTATTTATTTATTTATTTTTATCAAGAAAAATGAGTGTTTCTTAGAGATATTATTGCAATTCTGAGGCTCCCGTATTTTGGTTAGATTTATCTAACTCAAATGAAGGAATTCACCACTAGAGCAAGTAGGGAATGCATCAATCCTCAGTACATGAGGTAAAGTCACTTGTGCAAATGGATCCTTAATTGTGCTCCAAGAATCGAGCTCTACTCACTTGTGTAAAACGCCAACGCCTATCCACAACGCCGCTGCCACCCTCGGTGGTCCTATTGGCTACTTGTACTAATTTTCTAGCTGTGTTATACGTGAATTTTGTTTCAAATTTGATTTTTTTTAATAAGAATTTATTTGGGGATTATTTTTTTTAATAATTTTTTATTTTTTAATAAAATGACATGTACAAAAATAGAGATAATGGGTTGAGTTTTTATATTTGTTTTTTTTTTTTAACTTTTTGACTATTTTAATCAACTGCAAATAAATAGATCCCGTGATATTTGAAAATAATATAAATTTGATATAATTATATTGGACACTTAAAAAATTTTAGTTCATATAACACTCTTTGTGTGTGTGTGTGTGTGTGTCAACAATACGTTAGTCATAAAAATAGAAGAAAAAAAAAATGATATTGTTTTCTCTTTTACAATGAAATGAAAATTTTATTTTATTTATTATTACATCTTTATATCACTTGCATTGTTTCGGTCCCTTTTTCTTTATAAACATTTTATGATTCAATCATGATTTTCATTGTCAGATTATTTTAGTTGATTGATTTATTTATTTAGGAAAAGTTTTTTATTCTGTATATCATCTTGTTCTATTGTAGACTCAAGGCACAAATCAATTAGTGAAAGTAATTAATTTGTTTGGAATTAATATGGAATAATCATTTTTATCTTCCGATTGAAAATACCTTTTGTTTATGTTTCAATCGAGTTATATAAATTGAACCTAAAATATTTATAAAGAAAACATTGGAGTTTCAACCCTAACCTTAACAAAGAAAATTAGAACCTCATAAACTAAACTAAAAGACTCTGTATTGAAATGAATGAACTCTCCGAAAAAAATTGTTCTCTTCCTCAATGAGATTGACATGTATTTATAGAGGTCACTGGGGCTGTAAATTTGGATAGATTCTAGCATCATCCAGCCAATAGAATTTCTGGATGCACCTTTCAACCATCAGTCATCCAATTGCCTTTGGAACTCATTCATCAAATAGAATTCTGCCTCATACATCTTTGCATTATCCAACCAATAAGATTTTGCCCCAACATCACATTGCATCACTAATCCAATTAAGTTTCTTCATCCACGTAACTGTGTTTTGTTGATTGGTAGTATGATGCTGTTTGGGGAATGAATTTGATTTGGGCTCCTTTCCTCTAATTGCCATTTAGTCCCAACATTTATTCTAATTGCAAATTATTCTGTAAAAATTAAAATTAAATCATTAAACTCATAACTAAAAATAAAGTAGGGGAATTAAATTAATAAGAGTGTATTAATGATTAAAAATAATAAAATAATTATACATTTTTAACCATTATCACCAAACTAAAAGGGAAGTCATATAATATGCTAAAAATATAAGACTTGTATTTTCTCTAATTCTCAGAGAGATCAGTGTAATTTACTTTTATTTTTTGGGGGGAAAAAGCAGCGTCATTCAAAACTAATCATCATCAATTTATTTCAATGGTAAAGTTCATGTAATTGTTTCTAAAATTTAAGTTTTATGTGTCGAAAATATTTTAGAGTTTCAAATTTAAGCAAATAAATCTGTTCTTTTAAAACTAAGAGATGTGTCCCTAATAAAAACACACTGCAATGTCTATATAAGACATTGACTTTCAACATGTTAATTTGGGTTTCTTCTCTTGTTTTTTTATTTATTATTTTCATATATGTTTTTTATCATAAACGGTTTATTTACCTTTTTCTATGTGCGCAAACGTCATAAGTACTAATAGTAATTTGATTTGCATCTAGGAGTTGTCCATTATCTATTAATACGTTTGCGTGGTTAGGTAGTAACAACTTTGAAAAAGCAATTATATGTCTCACATAATGACAACCCAAAATTTATTTACTTTACTTTTGATTTAAATATTTATAGTAATATTGATGGGTTATTGTATAAAATTTCCCCCAACATCTTGTAACAAAGCACAGATGACAGCACTGGATGGAGTAGCAGAGCGTTGTATGACTTCTAGTGTTCTTGATACTGGTGGAATTGATAACAAGTACATCGTCTAAATTTTTCCATCCACAAAGGATTTCCAATACCATGACACCTTCCCCTTGCATTTCAATAATGAGTGTTAGGTCCTATCTTGTCAAAATCCCGCGAACAAAACTCAGTGATTGAGTTGTAAATTTTCTGTGTTTTTTTTTTCTTCCTCCCTCGAGCGAAGATGTCCTCGCTCGAGCGAAGGACTGCGTCTGGTATAAAACCTGAAGGAGATGAATGTGCGCTCGAGCATGGAATTGGTGGATCGAGCGAAGGTCAATGCTCGCTCGAGCGAAGATGAAGGTGGCTCGAGCGACGAATTGCTTCCATATAAAAACCTGAAAGTATTGTTTCCTCGCTCGAGCGAAGAGTTCGTGGCTCGAGCGAAGGCACTAGTAGAAATCACGCGAGATAAGCTTCTCGCTCGAGCGAGAGGAGCCTCGCTCGAGCGAGCTTCAGAATCCGAAATTTTTCAAGTGTTTGGTTTCTTTCAGAACTGGGATTCTTTTTGGTTTTCTATAAGTAGATGGTTTTCTCCTAAAACCAATCTAACTTTTTTCTAGATCTGATTCAAGAATTCTAGAGTTTTGTTTGAAGTGTTCTTCTGAGAGTTTGATGAGTTTTCTTTGATGTTCTTGAGAGAGTTCTAAACTCATGAGTTGAGATTCATACATCAAAGAGTTTGATACTACATATTCAAGAGTGTTCTCTTCGGTGGAATCCGAAGATCCACACGTAAAGTTTCAAAAGGCGTTTGATTCTTTACGTAGTCGTTAATTCGACAAGTGAAGTTGTGATGTGGAATCAACTTCAGAATCAGTTTCGTGACGAAGGCGTGGTGAAAGAGTTACAGAAGATTCAGAGACAAATTGACTGGGTTGGGTAATTTGTATGGTTTCTTTGTAACCTTATAGTCCTTCAGTAGTGGATTGATTAGTGGCGGTTCGCCCGTGGTTTTTTATTACAATTGAAGGTTCTTCAATTGTGATTTTTCCACGTAAAAAATCGTTTGTGTCGATTTATTATTTATTCCTAAAAACAAACAAACTAAAATCACTCTCGTAAGTGCTTGATGATTTTAGATTGAGTGTTTTGGAATTTTTGGGATTTGGAATATTTTAATCTTTAGCTAATCACGAATCACATAGGATTTTCAATGAGTTTTGTTTTTTTTTTTTTTTGGTTGAAATAGTTATTTGTATCTTATAAGTTATAAGTAGAAGCTGTACCAAATACTCTTACGCAAACTTTCAATATAAAAAAGAGTTATAAGCAGCTCCATAAGTTGCACCAAATAGTCCCATTCATAAACTAAAAGTCGGTGATTTCTTGACACAATATTCCACCAATCTCACCAAGTTCAGACGGTGAGTGCTGCCTATTATCTTGACCTGTTCAGCCAAGAAAAAGACTTATTGACATGGCCTAAGCCAACAAGATACTTCACTGCAACTTTGGTTTTACCATTGCTTGGAAGAGAGCTCCGTCAAAGACCGATATCATCCTTGCCAAAGTTTCCTTCTGAAGTTATATCAGTCAGTGACTTTGAGCTCACAGTAAGAGAATCTCATGAGCATTGCCGGCACTTCCTTATCTAATAATCCTCCACGATTTCATCAGTTCCTCTTTTCTAACTTGAAAAGGAAAACACATATGGAAATTATAATAAAGAGACCGGAAAAACGCTCGGCTAGATACTAGTTTGATTACAAATATGATTATTGACTTAACCTGCACTTTATATTGACCTTTATTGAGATAATCTCTGTTAGTATATATAGAGCATTTTCCACTTGAATTTTTATTGGATACTTCACTTGAACAAAACAGCAGGCACTCTGCGAGAGCAACTACTAAAACAGGCTTAGCTTCCAACAACACTTTTCATGTCTGTATTCATAGTATTTGAATTGTCCGCCTTGACAATGAAGTAGGTAAAATTCTTTAACTTTATGAGCTTGTGATATTTTGAAGCTTTGCAAGACAAGGGAGTAATTTCAAAACATCAAGGATTATGATGCTCATCATTTATTTGCTTAATATAGCTTGCTTGTATTGTTGTTTGCCACTTTTGGGTCCATACTTGCCACGCTATCGTACCGTATCTACTGCAAACTAATGGTGGCTCAAGTGTTAGACAACTTAGGCGGTTGATTAGGCCCCTGAGTAGAAGAGGGCCTACTTATTGTATATTCATTATACAATATGTGTATACATCAAAGAAATTATAGTCAAAATAATTCTTCAAACTAAAAAGTGTAACAAAAAATCTCTCAGTAAATAAATAAAAATGGTTAAATCTTAAATTATCAAACAAGAATACCACTTCATGAGTTGTCTTAGACTATCAGTCAAATCATAAAGAGAGAAAACAACCCCACTTAGTAGAGGACATTTACATTACACCTCTTGCATTCTCTAGTCAAGATAACAAAAAATAATAATTATAAATAAAAGGCTTTTTTATCAAAATTATTTTGATTGTAAAGGTTAGGGAAATTTTTATGAATTTTAAATAAAAATTATAAAAAAAAATATTACAAAGGGCCCCAATTAGATTTAGCCATTGAACGCACAACAGGTTGGGCATTGATCAAATGCGCAAAATCAATGTAAAACATGATACAAGAAAAGTATTTGCAACTTAGATTTCAGTTTATCCATTTCTGTTCTGCATCAAGAGGTTATGGGAAAGCAATGGGGCAAAAACATGTCAAGTAGAATGTGAAGTTTTTTGTTCATCATGTCACATTCTTTTTGTTTTCCCAGTAAAGCTCAAAGTGAAGTAAGAAAAAAAATTGCACATTATGCAGACTAACTGATGTACAAAATGTTTTCCTTCCCAATAATTCAAGAACATAACATTTTAACCAAATTAATTAGTTATAAACTGGCTCTAAATTTGTCAAAAATATAAGTCGGCTTTGTTCCTTCTTCAAACTTAATTTACTATTCATTGTCACATCTTTTGGAGAAGAAACTTTGAATCACACTAATTTGATGTTCACTTGTTTTACTTGAATCATGAGAAAACTCGCATACTCTCACAAAATATCTATCTTCTTCCCCTTCACAACAGAACTTGAGAATGTTTAAATTAAAACTATGGGAAATCTAATCTTGCTCACTACATTCATGTGGTTTTTGTATGTACTATGGAAATGATGATGGAAGAACTTGAAGAAATAAAAAAGGCAAATATTATTGAGAGTGTCAAAATTTTATCGACACTAACTAAAACACCATTAATCTTGGTATCATGGAGTGTGATTTGCACAAATAAAAATCTTAGATTATAATTCACTACATAAGAAAAGGAATACAAAAACTTTAAACAATCAGCTATAATTTTCTTGTTTGAGTTTACTTTCTTTACCTTGGTCCTGATAAAGCTGATGCAAATAATGGAGTAGCAGCACCACTGCCATCCACTTGGTGACCAGCAACTGTAATTGCTCTTGGTACCACAGGAGTTGTGAAGCTATAATCCAAACTGTTTTCAACTTCAACTAAACCCTCCAAGACCTTAACCACCACTGACATGGAAGGCCTCCTCAAAAAATCACTTTGTAGACACCACGCAGCAACCCTCATCATTTCCACGACTTTTGCTCTATTTGTCTGCATGTCATCATTGTATTTATCAACAATATCCAGAAGTCGTTCCTCTTCTACTTTCCTCTTAAACAGACTTAGTAAATGCATATCTTCTTCAGGCCGAGATCGATCCAAATTTTTTCGTCCACACAACATTTCTAAGACCACGACACCAAAGCTATAGACATCCACTTTCTCAGTGATAATTGAGCTCAACCATTCAGGAGCTAAATAGCCTGGTGTTCCCCTCATCAGTGTTACAACTTGGCTTTGGTCCTTATCAATTAGTTTTGACAATCCAAAATCAGAAATTTTCGCATTGAAACATTCATCTAAGAGAATGTTTTGGGGTTTGATATCCAAGTGAAATATTTTCTGTCTACATTCCTCATGGAGATAGGTTAGCCCCTTGGCTATATCCATGATGATCTTTTTTCTGGATTGCCACCCAAGTGTGAGGTCTTGGTGCCTTTGGAAGATCCATGTATCCAAGGATCCATTGGACATGTACTCATAAACTAGAAGACGATATGATTTTTCAGCACAAAATCCAATTAATCTCACCAAATTGACATGGTGAGTGCTACCTATTGTCTCAACTTCAGCTAAGAATGACTTCTTAGCCTGACCAAAACAATTGAGACGCTTCACTGCTACGTTGGTGCCATCACTTAGTGTCCCTTGAAACACTGACCCAAATCCTCCTTCGCCAAGCTTATTATCAAAATTGGTTGTCATGACTTTCAATTCTTCGTAAGAGAATCTGGTAGGCATCCCTGGTAGTTGATCAATATAGAACTCATCAAGTTCCTCGGATTCTCCTTTATTTCTAAAAAGGAAAAAGCAAAAGGCAACCACAAAAAATACACCAAATAAAGCACCGAGACTGGATCCAAGTATGATTATGACTTGCTTTGATTTCCTAGGAGATTTCTGTACTTTAAGAAACATAGTAACTTCATCACCCCCTCCCTCATTATTTATAAGAGAAAAGACTTCAGATAATAATAAGCAACCTTGCCTTGAATCATTAAAGCCCAACCTATTTAAAAACAACGCTGCTTTGCATGAACAGTTTTTCAAGCAACTTGTCTTGCAATTGTTTAATGCTAATTTTTCATCTAAGTAAAAGTTCGTGGATGTGTATGCGTACGGGTTAATGTAAAAGTAACTAGTATTGTTAAGCTCCAATAGGGTGTGATATTGAGAATGATCACAAGAAATGGGTGTAGCAAGGGAACATCCAAGGTTGGGTTGCCTATAACTTATTTGCCTGAAAGTGCTTGTTTCACTATTGGCATCGTCAGGACAGGCACACTGCCCATTTGAAGAACGGATGCCGTAATTGCCACACGACATGGGATACCCACACTCGCCGCCCGAAACACCATGGGATGTCAGCAGATCCGCCACCTCATTCCATTCCTGTCCTGCCAACTCATAAGCCTTCAAATGCCCATTAGGATCCAACCTTATGAACTGAGCTGACGATGATGACGTAACAGGGATTTTCTGCCCAATAAAGCTTTCGTTCTCGAATTTGACATAGTTCACATCCGAATAGATTTCAAAATAGACCAAGGGTGGATTGGATCCTACATAACCGGACAGACTGTGATGCTGAAGCGTTAGCGAAAACAAACCTGGAGTCCAGTTCGATGCGTTTGTGCTGGAGATGAGCTTCTGGCCAGGAAACAAAGCCTGACCAACAAGTAAGGAGTCAGTTGGGTGATCAAATGACAGCCAAACCGTTTCACTGTTTGGGTCAAAGAGGACTAGGTTTCCCAATTCGGTGAATTTCATGCCGAAGACGGACTTTGATGATGTGTTGGTGGACCAAACGAAAGTGCCATCCGAGTCATGCAATATCAAATCTCCATCTCCAGTGAGTTGTAAGGTGGCGTTAATTTGAACAGGACGCTCTCGATTAGCAGACCAAACCAGTTGCGGGGCTCTTATAAAGGAAAAGTTGATAGATGGTGGTATATACTATCGAAGATTACAACACCAAAGAGGCATGATGACTGAGTTTGTTGAGTTGAAGGGCAATAGAAGCCACAGATCAAATGTGAGCCAATATTGGATGATGGTTCGAGGACTGGTGAAAAATCGGTGTAAATTGAGGGGTTGTTGCTCCAATTAGTAGATAAGTTAGCCATTGGAGGTGCAATTAAGGCATTGTTGAAGAAGGGTACTAAGGCTATGAAAAAGATGATAACAGCACCAAGATGATAACAAATAGTGCAAGATAGATCCATTGGTGGTGGTGTTCTATCCATTAGAGCTCTGTTTCTTCTTCTGGATCATAAGTTTTGACTTTCTTTTGCGGAAGCAATTTAAAATCAGAGAAGATATAGAAGAAGACGGGTGCATTTGAAATGTTCCACTCTGTAAATGCTTAAAAAAATTAGGAGAAAAGACCGTATACATTTTATAATTAAAATAAAAAAATAACATAATTATATATTTTTTAAATTATAATTATATAAAAAAAATTATAATCAAACACATATAAAATATAATTAAAATAATATTATAATTAAAAAATAAAATTAATCATAATTAAAAATAATAATATAAATAAGAATACATGTAATAACATTTCCTGTCAATTCAAATAATATAAATAAGAATGCATATAATAATATTTCCTGTCAATTCAAAGGAAAGTGCACTTGATACATATATATATATATATATATCTATATAATAAGGGAGAAGGGATTTTGAAAATATGTAAAATGTATCACAGATACATTTCATTTTAAGGGCTCAGATCAATTGTGATACACATCAATGGTTGAGATTATGCTTCAATTCCGCCCAAACACTCGGTGCTCTCTCCCACCTACCCACGTCTCCTCCCCCATTCCATCTTTATCTCCTCTCTATTGCTCGTCTCCCTTATCTCTATCTCCCTCTTTGTTCCTCTTCTTTATCTTTCCCACAGACGCTACCACTCTCCTTCTCTCTCACCTGATCTCTGCCTCTCCCCCCACCCTCCCACTTGCTGTCTCTCCCCCTCTCCCCCCTTTCACAGAGACGCTACCTCTCTCCTTCTCTCTCACCCGATCTCTGCATTTCCCCCTCTCGCCCCACCCTCCCGCTCGCTGCCTCTCCCCCTCCACTCGATCTCTGCCTCTCCTCCTCTCCCCCACCCTCCCACTCGCTGCCTCTCCCCCTCCACTCAATCTCTGCCTCTCCTCCTCTCCCCCCACCCTCCCACTCGCTGCCTCTCCCCCTCTCCTCCCTTTCGCAACCCTCACACTCGCTTTCTGAAGGCTAGCGTTTCCGATTAAGAACCGCCGCCGTCTTCTCTTTCTTTCACGCCGTGGTTGTGCAATCAGATAATCATAAATTGTTTTCATTTTAATTTTGATTTAGTTTATTGTGTATGATCTTTCCATTTTACTTTTTGTTTGAACCCTTTACTAATTTTACATAATTTATATATTTGCAATTTGTTCTTCATGACTCAATCTCTTCTTTGTAAAGGTTTTATCTGATCGAAATTTGGATTTGAATTCATTTGCAATCTATGATTTTGTCGGTGAAACTAGCATTCTTGAATTTATTTATTTATTTAATTTTGTTGTTTTGCTTATCAATTTGATTCACTTTATAGTTTCTTACATTGGTTTGAGTGTAGACCATTCAAGTTGGTGTGTCCAAACACGTTGACTCCTCTGCAACAACAGCTATTTTGTTGTTTTCCCTCTGACTCTGATCTTCAATCCCCTGCTGTTAAGGTTTCTTCACCCATTGAATGTTTGTTATTTTTCTCAGCTGATTTTGTTTCTGTGGTGTGAATGGTTATGGGTTTATCATGAAATTAAATGGATTTTGCTCCTTTTTCCACACTTTTCACAATTAAGCACTAGACATAGCAAATGATACAAAATGGGTTCAGATTATCAAGTAAATTAAATAAGGAATGTTGAAAAAAATTTGATTGTGGAGTGAATTATTTTGTTGTTCCAAATTTTGTACCGTTGGGTTTAGTGAATTATTCCCATTCAATTTTTGTTATTTCTCAGCTGATTTGATTTCCGTCATGTGAATGGTCATGAGTTGATTTAGAAATCAAATGGGCTTTGCTTTTTTTTTTTCACAATTAATTAATAAACATGGCAAATGATACCAAATGGGTTCAGAATCCCAAGTAAATTAAAGAAGGTATATTGAAAAAATATGTGATTTTGTGGAGTGAAAAAATATGTGATTTTGTGGACAGAATATATTGTTTTTGTCCATACCTCATCATTTTTTTCCTTCTGTATTTGGATTTCAGTTTCACAATTTGAAACTACAGCATCTGTTTGAGTCTCATCTCTATGTTCATTTCATCTATCTCAAGTATCTCTCTCAATTACAATTTGTTATTTTGATTTTAAAATTTTTAATACTTATGTTTCTTATGCCTGTAGATTTCTGGTTTCTCATATTGAATTGTATTATTAGTTTTAATTTTTTTTTAATTGACATCGGTCAGAATATATTGTTTCTGTCCATACCTCATCATTTTTTCTCTTCTGTATTTTGATTTCAGTTTCACAATTTGAAACTACAGCATCTGTATGTTTCTTATGCCTGTAGATTTCTGGTTTCTCATATTGAATTGTATTATTAGTTTTAATTTTTTTTTTAATTGATTCAATGACAGTCAGTGTTCTGAGGGGCCGTCTGGTAATAGATTTTTTAGTGATTTTATAAAAACAAACTTCTCTCAGCAATCCAAAAGGGAAAACCAGGGGCCTTTTCTCCTGTAAGACCTACAGCATTCTTGAAAAATTACAAATCAAGCCTAGATTTCTTGGGTCATTTAGAAGGTAAATTCTTTTAATTTTTTATTTGAACTCTTTTGGATTTAATTTTTTTCTTTTCAACAGAGGTGACTGTAATATTCAAACAGGAGCCTTCGATTCCTCTAGACAATCACAAACCTTTGCCAGTTTTAAAGAGTTGCAACCTCTTTCAAAAATCTCTATGATGGCTATAGAAAAATTGTCACTCACTTTTCCAATTCATTCGATTTTCGCTAATTCTTCCTGCATATATTTTGTATACTAAGTTTCCGAGAGTACATAACATAGTTTTTGTACAATCAAATTTGTATGTACACAAATTCGACTACGGAGGTGGTCATGTTGATCCTAACAAAGCCATAAATCCCGGTCTCATATACGACATGAAAGTCACAGACTATTTCAAATTTCTTTGCTCCATGGGCTATAATGACACTACCATCAGCTCAATAACCAGGGATAGCAGCCCATGCCAAAGAACACCGAACTTCCTTTTAAACCTTAATATGCCATCTATCTCTATTCCAGAGCTAAAGCATACTGTCACAGTGTCAATAACAGTCACAAACGTTGGTCCGATATTATCTTTCTATGTTGCTCGTGTTGAAGCTCCCCCGAGCATAAATGTGACAGTTGAGCTCTCGATTTTGTTTTTCAATTTTACAACAGAGATGCTCAAGTTCAAGGTAACATTTTGCTCCCAACTGAGAGTTCAAGGAAGATATATGAGAGGGTAATTTATATGGTTAAATTGGGCCGAGCTGGGCAATGGGACGTTAATGGGCCAAAATAAGAACAGCAG
This sequence comes from Camellia lanceoleosa, assembly GCA_025200525.1. Classification (NCBI taxonomy): domain Eukaryota; kingdom Viridiplantae; phylum Streptophyta; class Magnoliopsida; order Ericales; family Theaceae; genus Camellia; species Camellia lanceoleosa. The sequence goes on along the minus strand of CM045764.1, from coordinate 113,925,658 downwards.
AGTAAAAGGAGCCCAAAACCCACGAGTTAGTCCGGTCTGAATGAGGCTTGAAGATTATTCCGGACTAAAGATACTTTGTGCTTAGACCGGTCTAAGGTTACTTTGAAGTTAGTTCGGTCGCCAAAGTTAGACCGGTCGCAGGCATAGCACGGATAGCTCGGTAGGACCTAGCTAATTGTTAGCACGGTTCAAACAACATAGTTAGCACGGTTTGAGTAGGAAGAGCCGAGGCAGAGCAGTGAAGGAGGGGACCAAACTATCAATATTTCGGTCTACTCTATGGCTCGACATGGCCATGCTTACTTCGGTCGTGGTAGTTCGGCCATGGTAAAACCATCTCACTTGGTTTAAGCAGTGAGGGAGGTGTTGAAGGATAAGCATTATCCTTCAGGAGTATGAATCCTATGAGGACTCTGCATGGAGGAGCAGAAGTCCTACTAGGATAGTGCCACATGAAACCTATAAAAGTTCACAAACATCACCTATGGAGAGGTAACACAACTTTGTTTTCTGAATACACAGAGCTTTTGTCTATTTGTCAAGCTTACTGACTTAGGCATCAGAGAGGTTTTCGGCACACACCCGCCGGCTAGCTCACGTTTGTGTTTTCAGGTGATAAAGCGACGACGTACGGAGGAGCGCAGACTTGATCAACAGGATTATACGAGAAGGTTTATTTCTTTCCCGTACAATTGGCGCCGTCTGTGGGAATTCAGACAAGAACAAAACCTCTTGATCGAGCTTTTCCTCTTAAAAATCAATGGCGCACAACGAAGATTTGCCACAATCCGCCATCGACGGACAAACACCAGAAGGGGGTGCAAGGCGCAAAGGTCTACTTCTTATCCCTCCTATGGGGGATTTAGAGCCTCAAAGACAGAATCCCAGGAGGGATACAAGAGGAAGAAGGCGGACTAACAGCCCTCATCACTCTCGTTCACAGAGTCCAGAAAGACAAAGGCGGAGGATTGATCCTCAAGCTTTGGAGGACCGCGTCAAGGAAGCGGGAATTAATCTGACGAATGGCGGAGGACATGGAATCTCTAAAGCGCCAGGTGAAGGGAAAAAGAGTGGTGACAGGAGGGGGGCGTACAAACAAGATGCCCCCTCGCCACACGGAAAATCGTAGTAGGAATACCACACCCTCACAAGCAGAGCGAGGCCTCGGATCGGCGATGCAATCAGGACATCGAACTCGTCACTCTAGGTGCGAGAGGGCCGAGATCTCGAGAGGCCAGCAATCGAAGGGAGCACCTATTGGCCCTCACATACGCACCAAACGAGATCCAGACAGACAGAGTTGCCCAGATCGTTCGACCTACGAACCGTGCTAGAAGAGAAGGCACGATGGAAGGAGGACGCCAGGGTACGCGATCCGCATAGAGTTTCTGCCTTACAGCGGTTGGCTCCTCGGACGCACGGAAACGTCGAGGTTGGAATGCCAATACTGCGCCCCGCCTACGAACCAACGGACAAGGCATTGGCGAGGCTGCAGACCTCACCGTTCGTCCCGGCAATAGAGAATGCACCCCTACCATCAGGCTTCCTTCAGCCCAAATTTACTACATATGAGGGGAAGACGGACCCCTACTCACACTTGAGCCACTTTCGCCAGGTCATGGCTGTATACCGGCGAAACGAGGCCTTGATGTGCATCCTCTTCCCATCTAGCCTTGGCGACCTAGGCTTGACTTGGTTCGAGAAACTTCCAGAAGGCAGCATAGCCTTTTGGGCGCAATTGGTGGAGGCGTTCGTAACGAGGTTCCGAACAAACACAAAAACCCCGGTGGAGATCGACCAGCTACTCTCCATTGACATGCGCGACAAAGAGACCCTAAGATCCTATAACAGTCGCTACTGGGAGACCTTCAATCAGATTGGGGACTGCCCCACTAATCTCGCCATTGCACAATACAAAAGAGGCCTTCCAGTCGGAAACAGACTAAGGAACTCAATCACCATGACACCGCCCCTCACCATGGAAGCCCTGATGGAAAGAGTGCATCAGCACATCAGGGTGGAGGAGGATGGCGCACGTGCCAAAGCAAAATCTGGCACGACCACAGTACCAGAAAAGAAGGCCTTAGCAAATGTCAACACGGTAGATTGTTCGAACAGAAACGGACGTGGCAGGCGAGACAATGGAGAGGACCAGGATAAAAGATGGTTGAGAGTCCGCACTGCCATAACCACGGTCTTCAAGAAACCGATCTACCGAATTCTAAGTGAAATAAGAGACGAGCCTTTCGTCAGATGGCCTGCCAAGCTAGGAGAGGCCCAGAAGGACTACGACAAGAGGTCGCGGTGCACCTTCCATAAAGAAAAGGGACACCGCACTAAAAATTGCACGCCATTGAGACAGCACCTGGAGGAGTTGGTTGCAGCAGGTCACTTGGATAAGTACATTGAAGGAGGAACGCAACCAGCCCCCCAAGACCATAATAACCCCAACGGGATGCCGATCGACGCCCCACCTCAAGGCATTATCAATGTGATACATGGAGTCTTTGAACCTGAGCGTGTATGCGAGCTCAGAGGATCAATCAAAAAGGCTGAACATTTAAGAGATGTACTAAGTGCCCAACCTGCCGTTAAGAAAGGGAAGTCAGAGGCCACGAACGTCATGTCTTTTCCGGATAAAGACTTGGCAAGGATATATTGCCCTCACAATGATGCCTTGGTCGTCACCCTCCGAGTCAAGGATTTTGACGTCAAGCGGATTCTGATTGACCAGGGTAGTTCATGTGAAATCATGTACTACGAGACATTTAAACAATTGAAGCTACAAGACAAAGACTTGGCACCCGCCGTATCTCCCCTAATTGGATTCAACTCCATGCCAGAATGGCCCGTCGGCAAAATAATTCTTCCAGTCAGAGCAGGAAGCGTGACGAAACAAGTGGAGTTCTGGGTGTTGAAAGTCCCCTCCACTTACAACATCATCTTGGGCAGAACATGGCTGCATGCCATGCGATCGGTGGCGTCATCCTACCACCAAGTAATGCGGTTCCCCAACGACACCGGGGTAATTGAGGAAGTCTATGGAGATCAGGACATGTCGAAGCAATGCTTTGTCACGGTGAATGGCAGCCGCGTTGCCAAAGGATATGTTTATTCAGTGGAAGAACCTGAGAGCAATGAACTATTCGCAGATGTCGGCAAAGCAGCTGATCAGAAAGCGGTGGAAGACTTGGTAGAGGTAAGAATAGATGAAAAGAACCCGGATAAGTTCTTTTTGATCGGTTTGTCGTTATCCAGCGCTGAAAGATTAGAGGTATTGGAATTTTTGACCTCCAACATCGAAGTGTTCGCCTGGACACCATACGACATGCCAGGCATTGATCCCAACTTCATTTGTCACTAACTCAATGTCCACCTATCCGCCAGACCAATCATTCAACGCACACGCAGATCGGCACTCCACCATGCCGAGATAGTGGCGGAAGAAGTAGGAAACCTACTGGAGGCAGGAGCAATTAGAGAGGTGTACTACCCAAGATGGATCTCCAACACAGTCGTAGTACCAAAAAAGAATGGCAAGTGGCGTGTCTGTGTTGACTATAAAATAGTCAACAAGGCGTGCGCAAAAGACAGCTTTCCTCTACCACGGATAGATCAACTGGTGGACCTAACGACGGGGCACAACTGACTTAGCTTTCTGGATGCATACAAGGGCTACCATCAAATTGCCATGCACGAACCAGATCAGGAAGTGACATTCTTCACAACTCCAAGAGGTCTATACTGCTACAAGGTCATGCCCTTTGGCCTAAAAAACGCAGGGGCAACATTCCAGAGAATGGTCACCAAGATGTTTGAACCATTGTTAGGCAGAACAATGGAGGTTTACATCGACGATATGGTGGTCAAGAGCAAGAATGAGAATGACCATCTCAAGGACCTAGGTGAAATGTTTGAGATCCTAAAGAAGCACAAGTTGCGCCTTAACGCGTCTAAGTGTGCATTCGGAGTAGGTTCTGGCAAATTCCTGGGTTTCCTAGTAACGAACCGGGGTATAGAGGCAGACCCCTCTCAGATTAAAGCAATTCAGGATCTGGAAAGGCCTAACTCAGTCAAAGAAGTGCAGCATCTCACCGGCATGGCAGCTGCACTCAATCGGTTCATAAGCCGGTCGTCAGACAGACTACGACCATTCTTCCATGCTCTAAAGGCCAAGTTTGAGTGGGACGACGAATGCGACCAAGCTCTGGAAAGCTTGAAAGAATACATGTCTTCTCCACCACTACTTGTAACCCCAATTCCTAGAGAAGAACTCTTCTTGTACCTGGCAGTCTCACAGCACGCAATTAGAGCAGTATTGGTCCGTGCAGAAGGAATCCAACATCTACCCATCTATTATGTCAGCATGACATTACTGGGCGCCGAAACAAGGTACTTGCCACTAGAGAAACTGGCCCTAGCCTTGATGATGGCTTCAAGAAAGTTGTCGCATTACTTTCATGCCCACACCATAGTTGTCCTCACAGCATTTCCATTGAAAGCTCTCTTTGAAAGGGCGAACTTTTCCGGGCAGATTCTGAAGTGGGCAGTAGAGTTGGGACAATACGACATCAAATTCCAGCCCAGAACCGCAATAAAGGCACAAGCTTTGGCTGACTTTGTCACAGAATTCACCCCAGGAAGTCATCATATCTACCCAGTCAACCTGACTAAAACAACTGAACTAGGGATGGAAGTTGACGTCGGAATAACGCAACCCCTGGCACCGGATACTCAGTCAAGTTCCAAGGCAAACCAGAGTACAGCAAGAAAGGAAGAAGCAAACCATGCTACGACAAATCAAGACTTGGTACAACCAGATGGTGGGGGGCAGACAGCAGGCATGAACCATGAAGAAGAAAACACCGGCAGCAGGGAAGATCCCAAGGCATCATCTGATCCCTCCACTTGCTGGAAGTTGTTCGTCGGGGAGATGTGGAAGCTCTTCGTGGATGGAGCATCCAACCGGCATGGAGCAAGACTCGGCCTAGTAGTGGAGCAGGCAGTCAACCTTGGCTTCCCAGCATCAAATAACGAAGCGGAATATGAAGCGCTTCTTGCCGGTCTCAAATCAGCATTCTACATGAAGGCCACCGAGCTCATGGTCTACAGCGACTCACAGCTGGTGGTGAACCAAATTTCAGGCGACTATGAAGCAAAGGATGACAGAATGGCTAAGTACCAAGAGTTGGTCAGAGCAGAGATCAAGAAGTTTGAAGTGGTGAGGATAGAACAGATTGGCAGGGAGGAAAACAGCAGAGCAGACGAACTAGCAGGCTTCGCCTCAATGGCAGATACCTCCATCCCTCATCCACTACTGATCGACTACCTGCCTAGACCAAGCATTGAAGACCCAGAAGCAGAAGAGGTATGTTGCGCCGATCTAGGCCCTTCTTGGATGGATCCCATCATACTATTCCTAAAAGATGGCACATTACCGGAAGAAAAGAAAGAGGCCAACAGAATAAGAGCAAAGTCACTGCGATTTTGGCGCTCCCCATCCTTGGCATTGTACAAAAAATCGTTCTCAGGACCCTACCTAAAGTGTGTTCACCCCAGCAAAGTGGAAGCATTTTTATTCGAGATTCATAAAGGTGTATGCGGAAGCCATTAAGGAGGAAGATCACTGGCATATAGAGCAATCTCGCAAGGATATTGGTGGCCATACATGCAAGAAGATTCAGAAAAATATGTCAAAAAATGCGAGAAATGTCAGAAGTTTGCGCACCAAATACACCAACCTGCCAGAGAACTTTTACCTCTCACTAGCCCATGGCCTTTCGCAATGTGGGGCTTAGACATAGTAGGGCCACTTCCAACAGCACTAGGCAACAGGAAGTTCTTTCTTGCAGCAACCGACTACTTCACAAAGTGGGTGGAAGCAGAAGCCTTGGCCTCAATCAAGGAAAAAGATGTGAAGAAGTTTGTTTGGCAGAACATCATCACTCGATTTGGCATACCAAAAGCACTAATCTCAGACAACGACACTCAGTTCGACGGCAGGATTTTCAGAGGCTTTTGTGAAGAATACAAGATAGAGTTCTACAATTCTACACCGGCATATCCCCCCAAGCAAATGGTCAGGCAGAAGCATCAAACAAGGTCGTCTTAGATGGATTGAAGAAAAGGTTAGAGAAAGCAAAAGGCAAGTGGGCAGAAGAACTCCCTCATGTTTTATGGTCTTACCACACCACACCTCGGCGATCGACAGGAGAAACTCCATTTTCCTTAGCCTATGGTATGGAGACTGTAATCCCACTAGAAGTTGGCCTCCCCACAATCCGAAGCGAGAATTTTGATCCAGACTTGAACGGCGAAGCCATAACATTGGAGCTCGACCTTGCAGAAGAAAGAAGAGACAGAGCATTGGTTCACATCGCCTCCTACCAACAAGAACTATCCAGAAAGTATAACAAAATAGTACATCCAAGGCAATTCAAGATCGGAGATTGGGTGCTGCGCAAAGTAATGGGAAACACCTTGGTGCCGGGAGATGGCAAGTTAGGGCCTAATTGGGAAGGCCTTACAAAGTGGTCGGATTAGCAGGCAAAGGGGCATACCACTTAGAAGATAAGGACGGTAAAGCAATTCCCAGGCCATGGAACACTGCCAATCTCAAGTTATTTTATTTTTAGCTATTTTCTTTTCAAGCATATGTAATTTTTTCTTTTCTCAATAAAACAAGACAATTCTTTTCAGCATAATTGTTTTCTGTAAAAGATAGTTTTAAAGAGTTAGGAGCATTGTAAATATTTTATTCTAAGTTGGCTGGAAAAACTAACTTAGAGGTTGGCTGGATTAAACCAACACCCCTCCTAAGCCTAGGATAAGGATCCAAGCTACAAGACGTTTGGTCGGAATAACCAAACATTTTATTCTAAGTTGGCTGGAAAAACTAACTTAGGGGTTGGCTGGATTAAACCAACACCCCTCCTAAGCCTAGGATAAGGATCCAGGCTGCAGGACGTTTGGTCGGAATAACCAAACACTTTATTCTAAGTCAGCTGGAAAAACTAACTTAGAGGTTGGCTGGATTAAACCAACACTTGTTACTCTTCAGCCGAAGTGAGTTTATGGCTGAAGAGTGGTTGGCTGGATTAAACAACTCTTCAGCCGAAGTAAGTTTATCGGCTGAAGAGTGGTTGGCGGGATCAAACCAACTTTTGGTACTCTTCAGCCGAAGTAATTATATCGGCTAAAAGAGTGTTTGGTAGGTATATATTATAAAGCTGAGACCGAGATGGTTATCTCGGCATGAGAATATTATCTAAGTACAAAATAAATGCAAGCTTGGCATTAGACCGAACTGAAAGTTAGTTCATTCAAAGTAAACCATACAAGAAGGAAATTACTTTAGTCCGGCTACATTGTAAAATACAAAGAAAAATAAAAATCAGTTGAAAAGATCATCAATTTCAGCGTCAAGGTCAGCATCAGCATCAACACGTAGACCGGTTTCAGGCGGGAACTCGGTTTCAGTCGCAAGAATGGTCTCGGTTGGAAGCACGGCTTCATTTGGTTGCTCAATGATCAGGTCTTCCACCGTGGGCTCCACCCGAACTGTCTGATTAGCATTAACAACCGGAGTGTCCTCAGGGGATGAGTCTTCATCAGAGTCTGAACCTTCAAGAAATTGCTGCTGAAGAGCATCAGCGTACTCCGCCAGGGAGCTCAGTATGAAGTAGGCTGGAGAGTTGAAGACCTCGGTCTGTGGACCGTAACCGAGCTTCTCCACAGCTGCCCTCCAGCCGCACTTGAAGAAGAGATCCTTGGCGGCTTCGCATTGTTGGGTATAAGCGGCCTCTTCCTTCTTGAAGCCCTGTCGTTCGGCACCTTTTATGCTCTCCTTCAGCTGGGTTATCTCGGTATCTTTCTTCTTCTCAAGCTTCGCCAGCTGGCGCAGGTACTTGTCTTTCAGCTCAATGGCAGCCTTTTGCTTTTCTGCTTCGGCCGAACTAACCAGTCCGGTCAGTCGGCCGTTCTCAGATCGTAGCTCGGCCATTTGCTTTCTGGCCTCCTCTAGCTCGGCCGTTTTTGCTTTAGCTTCTGCCACGGCCTGCCTTGTTGTTCTCCTGAGCTCCAGCACTCTCCTGTGTGTGATGTTGTTTTTCCAAATGACCTGCAAGAGAGTAGTAACTTTCTCTTTAGCCGGACTGACGGTTGGAAAAATTACACAGAAAAAAGAGAGCTACTTACTAGGATCATTGATTTCGTTGATGACCAGATGGACTTCAGCTCGGTGGTTAGTTGCTTGTGGTGGTGCTCCATGTCTTTTGAAAGGCAAACACTCTTGGCAAGGTTGAAAGCCATCAAGTGATCCTTCTCAGCAACCACCGAGTCGGTATCCAGAATATTTCGATTTTGAAAGGTAAGATTGGGAACCCATTTGGAGGAGCCAGCTCGGTCAGAGTGCTCCGGTTGAGGGCTTGGAGGAGGGCTTGGTGGCAGAATGGTTTCGTCCTCATCAACAAGGCGTTGCTCGGTTTGGCTAGTCCGGGCATGCTTGCCTGGACGAGATGAGGATGGCTGTTGCGATGGAAGAGCTACCACGGTCTCAATGGTCTGACCAGTTTGTGGTACCTCGGCTTGGTTTGTTGCGGTTAGCAGGGCCTTCAGTTTGCTCCTTTTGGCCATCTCTTGTTCGGCAGTCAGAGGGACTAGGTTGATTTGTGGCAAGGTTGGGTCCGGTTCAGGGGCGTCCTCAAGCAAAAAATCAGTTACTCTGGCTTTTCGGCGGCCGCTGTATCTGTATGTCGGCTCAAACTTTAGCAACTTCGCCCAACTTCTTTCTAGGTACCGTAGTGCGGCGCGTAGAGTACCTAGGTTGGGGTAGCTGTACAATGAATGAAGATGGGCTGAGTCTGCAGAGAAAAGTACAACTGTTAGTTCGGTTCAAGGACGGAAAACCAAAATAAAAAACCGAAGTAATTATACTGGGTATTCCTTTTTTCCAGTTTATTCTTCGGCCAGGAATCTGGGCTTGATGATCTTCAAAGTTCCCAGACACCCAGAAAAAATCGTCATCATTCAAGTCTTTGTCCGGTGTATCTTTTATTATTTTCTCTCGGCCGCGGCGTATTCTTAAATAATAAACCCAGCCGTCTTCTTTGGAGCCTATGGAGTATTGGTGAAATAGTTCGGCTAAACCAAGGTTAAGACCGGCTTGGCGGTTTAGTTCGGCTATTCCCATTATTATACGGTATGAATTGGTGGAAAGCTGGGTTGGGCATATTCTTGTTTGTCTAAGGAATTCACCGATTAAGGGTTAGACTGGAAATCTTAGTCCGGTTTCTATTATTGAAAGAAGGGTAAAGGGTACGAAGCCCTCATTCCCCCATGGTGTGACATCTTTCTTGGCTAGGACAAGTTGGACGTCGTCAGGGATGTTGTAATCCCTTCGGAATTCGGCCAGGCCTCCAGGGGTTTCTACCAAAAACCTATATTTACCCATTTGTTCTTTAAGTTATGAATAAATTAGATCGGTTGAAGATTTGTGCTCAGTAGCTCGGTGAGCGCTCAAAGGAGTGCCTGGGCAACCTAAGTCTGCAAAGTGGAAAACAAAGAAGTTAAGCACAGATCGTTGGACCGTGCTACAAAGTAAAAGCAAGATGAAAGGAGTCCTACTTCGGTTATGTGGGATGCTACAGGTTCTATCTCGGTTTCAAGAAGATGCTTGGTAGCTCGGGTTGAGCAAGGGGTTTTGTTAGCTTGGTCTTGGCGAGCGATTCGTTACATCGGTTGGTGTGAAGGTTCTGTTAGACCGGTTGAGCCTCTAGGGGCAGCTTTCTGAGTTCGGTCTAAAAACTAAGAAAGTTGGCTCAGCCCCGAAGGTCTAGCTTGGTCGTAGGCTAAGGTTTCCAGTATGCTAAGTTCAAACTTTGTTCGGTTAAATTAAATCAGAAGATGGTGACTTATTGAAATTACTGATATCTACACAAGTTCAAGTTCGGTTATGGTCTAGATAGATTTGCATACGGCATAAACAGTATCCTAGTTCGGTTGGGGCATGTTTATGGATCAAACCTAGTATTTCTCGTGTTATTACATGAATTCAAGTGTCCTATAGCTAAGATTTTTCCAGAAAAGTGCAAAACTAACAAAAAAAAGCATTTTGCAAAATAGTATGCAATGGATTGACGAAAGCAAAAACAAAAAAACAAAAAAAAAAGGAAAAACGAACTTGAGCAGCTTACCTGATCAAAGAAACACGAGAAGATGGAAATGGAAGTAGAGACAACAGCAAAGGCATGCAGCTTCTTCAAAGTGAAAAATGAAGAACAAGAAGAGCTCAGAAGAGAGAGAAAGAGAGAAGAGCTTGAACAGTAAAATGATTGATGTGGGAGATTCAAAGGGCGAAAGAGGTGTTTTGGAAGGTAGGAAGGACGAAAAAGCGCGGGACTATTCAAATTTTGCGGAGTACGAGGGCGGCGTGACAGCTGCGAAGGACCAATCAGAGGCTGCCACGTGTCATTGGAATGGGAAACGATTCAGTTGCTGTGATTGAAGAGACGTTTTGACCGGACAAGTGCAGCTCGGTTTAAGTTAGCTCGGCTGGACAGGCTAAAAGAGTTTTTTAGCTCGGTTGCAAAGGCTAAAAGAAGTTTTTTAGCTCGGCTGGAAAAGCTTAAAAGTTTTTTAGCCCGGCTGTTAGCTCGGCCGATATACAAGTAATCCCTATCATGCTTTGCCGATGGAATTAAGGGGCAATTGAGAGGGTAATTTATATGGTTAAATTGGGCCGAGCTGGGCAATGGGCCGTTAATGGGCCAAAATAAGAACAGCAGAGTAAAAGGAGCCCAAAACCCAGAAGTTAGTCTGATCTGAATGAGGCTTGAAGATTATTCCGGACTAAAGATACTTTGTGCTTAGACTGGTCTAAGGTTACTTTGAAGTTAGTTCGGTCACCAAAGTTAGACCGGTCGCAGGCATAGCACGGATAGCTCGGTAGGACCTAGCTAATTGTTAGCACGGTTCAAACAACATAGTTAGCACGGTTTGAGCAGGAAGAGCCGAGGCAGAGCAGTGAAGGAAGGGACCAAACTATCGATAGTTCGGTCTACTCTGTGGCTCGGCATGGCCATGCTTACTTCGGTCGTGGTAGTTCGGCCATGGTAAAACCATCTCACTTGGTTTAAGCAGTGAGGGAGGTGTTGAAGGATAAGCATTATCCTTCAGGAGTATGAATCCTAGGAGGACTCTGCATGGAGGAGTAGAAGTCCTACTAGGATAGTGCCACACGAAACCTATAAAAGTTCACAAACATCACCTATGGAGAGGTAACACAACTTTGTTTTCTGAATACACAGAGCTTTTGTCTATTTGTCAAGCTTACTGACTTAGGCATCGGAGAGGTTTCCGGCACACACCCGCCGGCTAGCTCACGTTTGTGTTTTCAGGTGATAAAGCGACGACGTACGGAGGAGCGCAGACTTGATCAACAGGATTATACGAGAAGGTTTATTTCTTTCCCGTACAATATACATTTGGAAATCTGTATTGGGAAGATGGTTTACATATAGTAAGGATACCATTGATAGTTCGACCTGTCATTGAATATTTTTATTCTGAAACATGATCACATACTATATCATCTTCTTTTTTCTTTTTTTCTTCTTTTTCCTTTTTCATATTATTAGCCTGTAGTTTTTTATAAGAAAAATAACATTGATTTGAGTTCATTTTGCAAAGCAATAAAATGCTATAATTGCTAAGCAGAAGATGGAAAAGCCGATGATGCCATGACCGGGACTTACCAGATTGTTTGTCGTAGTTTCTACTGTAAAAACTGTGATATATGTGTGCGCTCGCGCGCGCACGTTTGAGATGTTCCTATCTGTTCAAACAATCTTTGTATGTTTGAATAAGGTTGCAGTTTTTATCATATTCCAGGTTATGTATTTCCTTTTACCTTTTAACATAGTGGTAATCGTCTCTTTACTTATAGGCTTTTATTTTTATTTTTCTTCTTCTTCTACTTCTTCTATTTTTATTTTTTATTTTTTATATTAAAAAAAATGGGATTCGTGCATTTTAATCTTAATATTATTTAAAGTTTGGTAGGCTTATATGCCACCAAACTGGGTTCTATTTTATTTTTTTTTAAAAAAATGGTGGGTTTGGATCGTGATCAACATTTTTTATGTGTTTATAGATTTTTAAATTGAATGTCTAAATCTAGGGAATCACTATCCTCAATTGGGATAGTAATCCCATTAAATATGTTATCATACACTTGAGCCACACCAAATCACAAAAATATCCACAAATCCCATTTTGATTTATGGGTGGAAAATTGGTGGGCTTGGTGTTTTCCACCCATAAATCACAATACCGGCCCGAAATGGAGTACTTGGGTTATGTGTAGAATTGTGGATACTTTTCTCAAGGTTTCAAATATTTTTCCGAGTATCACTATAATTTTCCCAACATGAGAGTTAGGCTACACTACACTACCCAAAAAAATAAAATTGAATAATTTGAGATGTTCTAATATGTTCAAATCTGTTTAAATAGTATTGGAATTAAATTTAAATTTAAATAGTGTTGGGAATAAATTTAAATTTAAATAGTGTTGGGATTAAATTTAAATTTAAATAGTGTTGGGAATTAATTTAAATAGTGTTGGGATTAAATTTAAATAGTGTTGGGATTGAAAAATAAATGTAAATAGTGTTGGGATTAAATTTAAATTTAAATAGTGTTGGGAATAAATTTAAATTTAAATAGTGTTGGGATTAAATTTAAATAGTGTTGGGATTAAAAAATAAATTTAAATAGTGTTGGGGTTAAATTTAAATTTAAATAGTGTTGGGATTAAATTTAAACAGTGTTGGGATTAAATTTAAATAGTGTTGGGAATAAATTTAAATTTAAATAGTGTTGGGATTAAATTTAAATTTAAATAGTGTTGGGATTAAATTTTAATAGTGTTGGGATTAAAAAATAAATTTAAATAGTGTTGAGATTACTTGAAGAACCGACCCTATCAACAAAACACGATGGGGGTGGTTTCGACCACTCGGCTGTGGTTGAGATTGATGAATTTAATTCTTATCTCAAATAGATATTGAATTTAATATATAAAAAAAACCATATAATCGACCCAATCAACTTATTCATATGCGTACAACTTGAAACATGTGTGTTTATTTTCTAAATTAATAACTTGAATTCAGCTTTAAACAACTGTCGCTAAAGGACTCCAAAAAAGCACTTAGAATCTGTTTTTGAGGTTTGATATCCTTGAATTTCATTACTTTGGGTTCAAGGTCTCAAGGAATTTAATTGGGTGTATGAATATTATATAGATATGGTATAGCGATCCCGGTTTTCCTCTCCTTTGTATATTGTATTCCGAACTCGGTTCCATGGTTGGGTTGTTGTCTCATTCTCATTTCTAGCCTTTACTCTTTGTATTTGAGTCTTGGGTTGTGTTGGGCAGGTTTGAAACAGGTTGGTTATACCTTGAAACGAAAAGTTGACGCCCAAAATTTGTCCTTCACGCTCGAGCAGGGCTTTTGACGCTCAAGCGGGCCCTTCGTTGTTGCTTCTCCGCTCGAGCGGGCGTTTTGACGCTCGAGCGTGAATTCCCATCTCCTAGTATTTTTCTCTGCAGGTCTTCGTATGCTCGAGCGGGAGTTTTGACGCTTGAGCGTGACCCTTTGATTTTGTTCCTCCGCTCGAGCGGGGAGTTTGACGCTCGAGCGGGGACCATGTCTGCAAAACTTCTGATAGTGTGCAATCGACGCTTGAGCGTGAGTCTGTGTCTGACTCTTGAGCGGGGGTTTCCATGCTCGAGCGGGGGGACGATTATATCATTCCGAGATTTCACTTTTTGGATCACTTTTTCAACACTCTTTCTCTCTCTTACTTTCCCAAACACAGATTTGAGAGCTCCTCTCTCTAAAACCTTACCTTCTCTCTAGGGATTTATCTAGTAGGAGTTATTTCCTCACCTTGGGCCTTTGTAAAAGTTGTGGGGATTGTTGAGGGCTACACTTTGATCCGAAAATCTTGGGTTTTGGAGCATCTTGAATTTCTTCCTCTTCTTCCTTTGGGCTCCGAATTTGAGGTAGGGATTCCTACTCATTCTTATGTGTTTTAACATAGATATTGAGCTATTTGTATAGATGGTTTGATTTAGGAAGTTAGGTTTTGAAATGTGTTATTTTAAAAAGAGGGGTTTTGTCCTTTTGGCTCATATATATATATATATATTTTTTGGGTCTTAAAAAGGGGATTATTGATGTTTTTGTTAATATTTGAGCCTTTGGGTCAATATTGGGAAAAAGGAAAAAAATGCCATGTTTGGGTATATTTGGGTCATTAGTGTAATTAATGACAATTGTTATGGAAATATGAAAATTGAGCTAGATAATGAAATTGGCTCATTATGTGGTAGAACTGTGGAGTTGGATTCATTAATCGCTCACCTTTGAAAATGTGGATAAATTATCTGTTTAGAAATAATTGCTTTGGGCTATCAGTGGAGGATAGTCTTGATTGTTGTAGACAATGCATGATGATTAGGCGAACTAAAACTAATCAATTGAATATGTCAATCGAATATGACGGTTGGAATAATACATCAATTTTGTGTATTGAATGATTGTGTATATGATAAACGTTTATATACATTGTGTTGTGTGGGAAGAGATAGGGGATGTACTCCACGGTTTAGGGGAAGATAGGGGATGGACTCCTAAACTGGATATTATTTGGAAGGAGATAGGGGATGGACTCCATTGATACAACAATTTTGTGTATCTATTGAAGTATTGATATAGCTAATTTGTATATCATATATGAAGTATGGAAGTGTTTGGTTTGAGATTGATACAGCAATTATGTGTATCTTTGGTTAAGTGTGAAGTGTTTAATTTGAGTTGTTATCTCAATTGAAATGGAAGTACTGTTGATAAGAGATGTAATCTCATTTAAAGTATATGGCCAGGTTCTGAGCCAGATTTATGAATTGAGAAATTGGATAAGAAATGGAAAACGAAATGAAACATGGACACATTTATCATGTAATCGAAATGGGTTATGAATTGATTTATGTGAGACAAACATTTATCAAATGCTAATGTTTTAGTTATTGCTCATATTATGTTTAGCATATCTCTACTGGGCGTTGGCTCACCCTATATGGGACATCATTTTCAGGTTCAGGTACTATGCCGCCTCCGAGATCTTAACATGGATTGTTGTGGGAGTTAAAGACTCTTTTTGTTAATTTTTGTTGTAGTACATGTATATCAAGCCAAGGGCTTCTTTTGTGTAGAGTTAGCACTCTCTTCTTTTGTAACCAAGTGTTGACTTGGAAAGTTGTAAGCCTATAGGGCATTTACTTTTGTTGTTAACATGTAATACTTTTTGTAAGAATACTCTGATGATTATAATATGAGATCCCTTTTCTTTATCGTGATTGTATGATATTATGGGTTTATTTTTAGGGCGTTACAACTTGGTATCAGAGCATACCGGGTTTGAATACTTTGGGTACGTGGGAAGTGATTAGTATCACAATGGGTTTGTCTCGCTTGTTAGAGACTTAGATGTAATGTTATGTGCTTATGTGATAACATGTTTATGTGACTACTTGGGTATGGGATTTAGTTTCTAGGATGTTGATTGGATCCTTGGGTTTCTAGGAGTCATATTGGAAAAGCACTTGATCAATGCTGTTTCTAATTGGAACTCTAGCAACGCCTCGGGACTGTCATTAACCGGAAATGAAATTCGTAAGTGCTTATGTGATTATGTGCTTACGTGGAGTGAATTACAGTTGTCCAATGTATTAGGACGCAAGTGCTATAGCTTCGGCACATTTGTGAATGTGCTAATGTTCTTCGTTACCTTTATTAGGATGTCAGGATGAGGACGTGGTGGTAGACGAGGTAGGCCTAGGAGGCAGGAGGTGCCTATGCCGAATGAGATTCCGGAGCAGCAAGAGGGTGTTGGTCAGGCCAATGTGGCCAAGCCAGTGGGGCAGCAGGCCATGGGTGCCTTAGCCTGTGAGATAGCATGGGCATTGAGGGAATCTATGGGCATTCTCAGAGCTGAGAACCAAGCCCAGGCCCAGGTTGTTGATGCAGGGCCTTCCTTTCTGAAGAGGGAGTTCTTTCAATCTGACCTGGATGAGTTTGTTGGAGATTCGAAAGAGCCACTGAAAGCTGATGAATGGCTCGAACAGATAATAAAAACGTTCAAGATGCTTGGCATCGAGGACGGGGCACTGAAGGTGACCTTGGCATCTTTCCAGCTTAAGGGGGATGCAGGTCAGTGGTGGAAGTTCACGAGGGGTCGTATCGGTGGTACTTGGGAGGCCTTTGTGGATGCTTTCCAGGAGAAATTCTTATCTCCAGCTGTCAAGGAGAAGCTAAGGGACCAGTTTTGCCAACTTAAGTAGATGAGTTTGTCAGTGGCCGAGTTTGAGGCCGCTTTTACGAGTTTGTCTGGGTTTGCACCTGAGCTTGTGGCGTCTGAAGAACGTCGTTGCCTGGAATTTGAGAAAAAGTTGAGGCATGGCCTCAAGATGAGAGTTGGGGGTTCTATGACCCGAGAGTATGGGCGTCTTGTGGACGCTGCAGCCCATATGGAGATTATGATGCAAGAGGAGGAGGAGAGGTAGAGGGGCTCCAAGAGGAGTCAGGATGGCCAGGGTGATGGCAGGAGGCAGAGGGGTTCTAACCCTCAGCAGTCTCAGGGTGGTTTTACTAGATCTACCTTTCCAGTGCCGAGTGTAGGCTCGGGGAGAGGCAGCCAGAGAGACGTTACTTGTTACAAATGTGGTCAGTTGGGCCACAAGTCTCCAGCTTGCCCGTAGAGGGGAGGAGGTCAGAGAGCTGCCTCATCTTCGGCTCGACCTCAGGGCCAGAGTCAGGGCAGAGGTCAACCACTGTCTTGTTATCAGTGTGGTCAGGCGGGGCACCTGAAGAGGTATTGCCCGCAGTTGGGCGCCACGTCGGGTGTGTCTAGTTCTAGGCAGACGCAGAGTTTTCAGCCCGCACAGTCAGTAGGCCTCGAGGGCCAATCAGGGAGCTTCGTCGTCCCAGTTTGTGCAGCAGTCCTTTGCTCCGAGAGGTGAGCAGGTAGATCAGGGGCCTACAAGGCGTGTGTATGCTGTTACCGCGCAGGATCTAGTATCGGCTCCATCTGCTGTGAGAGGTACTTTCTTATTTTGCAACTCGGTTGCCAATGTGTTGATTGATACGGGTGCATCCCATTCTTTTATATCTGCTGCATTTGCATCTGTTTTGGGTTTGGAATTGGCACAGTTAGCATCTCCTATTTGTGTTGTATCACCTGTTGGGGGTGAGTTGATTTTGAAACAAGGGTGTAGAGGTTGTGCTATAGAGGTAGCAGACCGCTGGCTTCCATTTTCTTTTGTAGTTATGGCTATGTCGGGTTTTGATGTTATTTTGGGTATGGACTGCCTATCATCATACCGAGCAGTTATTGATTGCTACCGCCAGAAGGTCACAGTATGTACCTTGAGCGGGGATTGTTTCCATTTCTTGGGGGATCGGGTTGGTAGTGTGTTGCCACCGGTGTATGATCCGTGAGGGCGGGTGAGCTTAGTGGTCTTCTCACTAGCTTTATGAGTGGTGAGTGTGATGAGACCCAAATTGTGTTGCCAAGAGTGGTTTGTGAGTACTCGGACGTCTTTCCCGAGGATCTTGTTAGTTTGCCACCTCATTGAGAGATAGAGTTCTCCATTGATTTAGTGCCTGGCACGACGCCAATTTCTATGGCACCTTATCGTTTTGCTCCAGCCGAGTTGAGTGAGTTGAAGATTCAGCTCCAAGAATTGCTAGATAAGGGCTTTATTCGCCCTAGTGTTTCATCGTGGGGAGCACCGGCTATCTTTGCTAAAAAGAAAGATGGTGCCTTGAGACTTTGCATCGATTACCGGAAGTTGAATCGGGCTACGGTCAAGAATAAGTACCCTATGCCCCGTATAGATGATCTGTTTGACCAGTTGAAAGGGTCCCGTTGTTTCTCTAAGATAGATTTGAGATCGGGCTACCACTAGTTGAGGGTCAGGGAGGAGGATATTCCGAAGACGGCATTCCGTACGCGGTATGGCCATTATGAGTTTCTGGTGATGCCATTTGGGCTCACCAATGCACCGGCAGTATTTATGGATTTGATGAACCGGATATTCCGGGAATTCTTAGATCGTTTTGTGGTCGTTTTCGTGGACGACATTCTAATTTATTCACCTTCTGAGGAGGAGCGCGAGGAGCACTTGAGAGTGGTGCTTGAGTTGCTTAGAGCCCATAGGCTGTATGCCAAGTTTGGGATGTGTGAGTTCTGGCTAGGAGAGGTCAAGTTCTTAGGCCGCGTGGTTTCCAGGGAAGGGGTGTCTGTTGACACATCCAAGATAGAGGCAGTGCAGGATTGGGCACAGCCTAAGAGCGTTTTTGAGATCCGCAATTTTTTGGGATTAGCTGGGTATTACCGCTGGTTTGTGAAAGATTTCTTCAGGCTAGCTTCGCCGTTGACCAGATTGACGCGGAAAGGGGTCAAATTTGTATGTAGTGAGACTTGTGAAAAGTCGTTCCAAGAGTTGAAGGTTAGATTGACCACCGCTCCGATTTTGATTATTCCGGAGAGAGGTTTGGGTTATGCGGTTTATTGTAATGCCTCACGAGAGGGTTTGGGTTGTGTATTAATGCAAGAGGAGAAAGTGGTAGCCTATGGCTCACGTCAGTTGAAAATACACGAGAAGAATTTCCCTACACATGACCTAGAATTAGCAACAGTGATCTTTGCCTTGAAGATTTGGAGGTATTACTTGTATGGTGAGAGATTCGAGGTATTCTCGGATCATAAGAGTCTGAAGTATCTGTTTACACAGAGGGACTTGAATTTGAGGCAGAGGAGGTGGATGGAGTTCATTGAGGACTACAACTTTGAGTTGTACTATCACCTGGGAAAGGCCAATGTTGTGGCCGATGCCCTTAGTAGGAAATCCATTAGTGATGTAGCTTGTATAGCCATTCGGGAGTGGGAAATGTTGGGTGCACTTGGAGAGTTCGATTTATACGGCGAATCCGTTGAGGTCTTGACCTGTTTTACTGTTGTTCTTGTGACCTACACTTGTGAGTCGAGTGTTAAAGGCATAGAGAGATGACCTTGAGGTAGAGTCCATCCAAGAGAAGATCTCCAGTGGGAAGGCTAAGAAGGGTTTGTCTGTGTATGCTGACCTGAGTGTGAGATACCGAGACCATCTGTTTGTACCGGAGGCTTGTCGAGAGGAAGTACTCCGAGAGTTTCACCATTCATGTCTTGTAGTGCATCCGGGAGGCACCAAGATGTATCGTGATTTGGGTCGCCAGTTTTGGTGGCGGGGTATGAAGAGGGATGTGGCAGTTTTCGTATTGAAGTGCCTTACTTGTCAGCAAGTGAAGGCCGAGCATCAGAGGCCAGCGGGTTTGTTGCAACCCTTGCCTATTGCCGAGTGGAAGTGGGAGCATGTCACTATGGACTTCGTTGTAGGTCTTCCAAGGACTCAGCGGGGTAGTGATGCTATTTGGGTGGTTGTAGACCGATTGACTAAGTCGGCGCACTTTATCCCTATGCGCGTAAGAGATTTGGTAGATCATCTTGACAACTTGTATATTCGGGACATAGTGAGGTTGCACGGGGTCCTAGTGTCGATCGTCTCAGATAGAGACCCTCGCTTTGCTGCTAGGTTGTGGCAGAGTTTGCAGAGTGCCTTGGGTACTAGATTGACCTTTAGTACGGCTTATCATCCTCAGATTGACAGGCAGTCCGAGCGTACTATTCAGATCCTTGAGGACATGCTTCGAGGTTGTGTTCTTGACTTTAGTGGGTCATGGGAGAGGCACCTGCCCTTGGTGGAGTTTGCCTATAACAACAGTTTCCAGTCGAGTATCGGTATGGCACCGTTTGAGGCCTTGTATGGCCGACCTTGTAGGTCTCCAGTTTGTTAGGTCGAGGTGGGTGATGCACCATTGTTGGGCCCGGAATTGGTGAGGGAAACGACGGAGAAGGCTGAACTTATCCGTAGGAGGCTTGTGACAGCCCAGAGTCGCCAAAAGAGTTATGCCGACCGTAGGAGGAGGTCGTTGGCATGTGAGACGGGTGATCATGTTTTTCTGAAAATATCACCCAGGCGGGGTTTGATGAGGTTCGGGAAGAGTAAGAAGTTATCCCCTAGGTTTATTGGTCCCTTTGAGATCCTTGAGAGGATTGGGGAGGTTGCATACCGTTTAGCTTTACCGCCGCAGTTATCCGGGGTACATGACGTGTTTCATGTTAGTATGCTCCGGAAGTATGAGCCGGACCCGTCCTATATGTTGGATTGGACCGACTTGGAAGTTGACGAGGACATCTCGTACGAGGAGAGACCGGTTCGGGTCTTGGATAGGCGGGACCAAGTCTTGTGAGGCAAGACCATTTCCTTGGTAAAGGTTTTGTGGAAACATCACGGGGTGGAAGAAGCCACTTGGGAACGTGTGGTGGATGTCCGTGAGAAATATCCGAACTTGTTTGTAAATGTTTAACCATGCATTGGAAATTTTGTAATATTGTTGAACTTTAAGGGCATTAAATATGTCTTAAGTTGTAAAACACTATAAATGTTTTGGTTTATGGAAGTATGTTGAAACTTGCCTCGAAATGGAAGTTTAATGTAACATTGCATATGTTAAATGTATTATAGAAATGGAATATATCATGAACATTGAATATGATATGGAATTGTGGAATATGTTAATGCATATTGGGTATATATTGTGAAATGCCTCTTGAATAGAGATGGAATGACCGGTTATAGGTCAAGTTATGGAAAATTGGTGGGTAATGTCATGTCCCAAACTCGCCCCTAAAAGTTTGGGCATGACCACTTCAGAAATGGACATTAAACCTGAAGGATATAACCTATGGGGCCTGAACGGAAGCACTTAATATCATATAATAGCGTAAAATAATATCCATTGAGCTACCACTACTATGCCAGGATCACATATAGAACATAATACAGATAAATAGACAATGTTATGCATCTAAAGATAGCTAAGTACATATATATATATATAGACCCAGCCCTCAAGGTCGGGCATATAACGAAAACATGGGAAGGTAAACGAATTACATACACCTCAATCTTAATAGACATTTAGGGTACAAATTAAAACTTAACAAAACTCCATAACTTGAACGTCAACATCTAAGAGCTCAGGGATTGACAACGGAATGACGGAAGTCACAGGTTAAGGCTGACCTCCAGGTTGAGTGCCTACAGAAACAAACACAAAATAAAGTGAGTCAAACTCGATGAGCAGTAGTACATAAACAATTTAAGGATTAACTTAACTTACTTACTGTAACGCCCTCAAAATTAACCCATAATAAATAATATTAACATGCACCATTATATTAAAACAAGAAATATAATCCCATTCATCAGAGTTTTAAGAAATAAATATTAAAATAAATGCCCTACGGGCTTACATCTTGCCAAGCCAATACTTGGACACAAGTCCATGAGTTCTAACTCAAAAACAAATAAAGCCCTAGGCTTGAGTATTTACATATAAAAGCAAGTAAACTAAAAACAAATCTTCGAGTTCCAATTCCTCACAAGCTAAGTCCTTGGAGGTAGTGAACCATCTGCACGTGAAAAATGAAGTTCCCATATAGGGTGAGCCACAGCCCAGTAGAGAAATACTAAACCAAGTATAAGAATTAACTAAAGCATTAGCATCTGATACATGGTTAACACGCGATATTCCAATTACAATTTTTATAACATGATTATCTGTATTGCCTATGACACATTGTCTATGGCACATCTTACCTTCCATCTATGGCTCAAAACCTAGCCAAAAACTCAACGGGAATCTCATCTCTCAATGATTTAACAGGGATAATAAATTAAGCTAAACCTCTCTATAACATAACAAATACACATGCTGGTATTGTATTAATCACAACCACATTCACTTCCATACTTCCCAACTGATACACCTAGTAGTGATGTATCATATCAACAATAAATAGAAATACTTCTATTAACAAATAGCACACATATATGTGATGCTAGTGGAGTCCATCCCCTTTCTCCTTCCAACAAATCTGGTTTAGAGGTCCATCCCCTTTCTTCCCTAAACCCCCAACAAATTCGGTTTAGAAGTCCATCCCTTTCTTCCCTAAACCGAGTCCATCCCTATCTCCTCCAAAACCAAATGCATATGCCACATAATCAATACTTGCAATATACAACACCTAATCAATACATGTAATGTTCTGTATTAATTCAACAGTCAAATAAATGACTCAATTCCAGTTAAACCTAAACCACATGCACGGTCTACAACAATCAATGGCTATCCTCCACCGATAGCCCAAACAATTATGTCTAATTAGAAATAAATATCACAATATATATAATATCAGTTTACAGATGAGTGATTAAATATCCAACTACATCAATTGATCTCATAATCCCCCAAATTCATGAATTAAACTCAATTCCACAAACCTCCCTTAAATTAATTACACAAATTAATCTAAGTCAAAACCTAGGGTTTCTCCCAAAATTACCCAACCACCCTCATATACCAAAATACCAACACTTATGATTAAAGCGTATAAATGGAGTAGGAAAACCCTACCTTAAAGCGAAGAATCCAAAGGAAGAAGACGAAGATGATGCTCAAAACCCCAAAGTGCTCCAAATCAACAATTGCTCCAATTAAATGAAAGCCCTCACTCTCCTCTACCTTTTTAATGAAGGAACTAGGTTAGAAACGCCCTCTAGATAGATCAAACCCAAGGAAAAGATGAGTTGAGAGAGAAGAAACTCGGAACTAGGTTTTCTGGATCAAAAATTGTGAAAAAGGACGTTTTAAAACTGCTGCTGCGTTTAAATACTGGACAGGCTCGCTCGAGCGAAGACATGGTCGCTCGAGCGACCAGACACAAGCAATACTCGCTCGAGCGAAGAAAAGCTCGCTCGAGCCAAGAACTCGATGCTTCAGGTCTGCAACCCAGAAGCACGCTCGAGCGACAGAATGCTCGCTCGAGCGAAGAACTCGAAAACATACAACTCGCTCGCTCGATCGAAGAAAAGCTCGCTCGAGCGAAGACACCCTGCTCTCAGGTCTATACTAGACGCAATCGCTCGCTCGAGCGAAGAAATCCTGGCTCGAGCCACTAGAGACAAAACTCCACCCTCGCTCGAGCGACCAAACCCTCGCTCGAGCGACCAACTCAAAAACTGGACAGCAAGATTTGGTTTCCGAACCCAACCAACCTGAAACAGACCTGCCCAAAACATCCTATAACTCAAAATGAGAAGTTAAAGAACGACAACAACAATTAAACCATGCTAGGATCTACGGAACCTAAGTCCGGATACAATAATCAAATGGGAACAGACCGGGGTCGCTATAACCTCCCCCCCTTAAAAGAATTTCGTCCCCGAAATTAAGCATGAGTTTGTAAAAACAAGTTTTTCTTAATTCCCAATGATATATAAAACAACAATAAACAACTTGACCCAATACCGGTCACTTCATCTCTTTATCAAGAGGCATCTCACAAATAAAAAAAAACAGTATATCTTTCAACCTGCATTAACAGTATGCAATTTCCTTTCAAGTTCAACATTTTTGAAATACAAGATTCCCATTTTCATATCATATTCAATTCCATGATATTCAATAATAAACCAACATATGCAATGTTCCAATAAACTTCCAAAATAAGGCAAGTTTTAAATTAATCTCACAAAACCAAAACATTCTCAATGTTTTCCAACTTAAGACATATATAAAGCTCTTAAGTTCAACAATATTACATAATCTAGATACAAGATTACAAATCAATAAACATATCCGGATATTTCTCACGGACTTCTAACTCACGTTCCCAAGTGGCTTCCTCCACTCCGTGATGCTTCCACAAAACCTTCACTAAGGGGATGGACTTGCCATGAGGGGATGGATCCCGCTTATCCAAGACTCGAACCGGTCTCTCCTCATATGAGACATCCTCATCAATAACTAAATCAGTCCAATCCAATACATGTGACGGATCTGGCTCGTACTTCCGAAGCATACTCACATGAAACACGTCATGAACTCCGGATAACTGCGGTGGCAAAGCTAAACGATAAGCAGCCTCGCCAATCCTCTCAAGGATCTCAAAAGGCCCAATAAACCGAGGGGACAGCTTCCCGCTCTTCCCAAACCTCATCAACCCTCGTTTAGGTGATATCTTCAGAAAGACGTGATCACCTACCTCAAACACCAAAGGTCTCCTCCTACGGTCGGCATAAGATTTCTGACGACTCTGTGCTGTAACCAGCCTCTTACGGATAAGCTCAACTTTCTCCGTCGTTTCTCTCACCAACTCCGGACCCAACAAAGGTGCATCACCCACCTCGGCCCAACAAACTGGAGATCTACACGGTCGACCATACAAGGCCTCAAACGGTGCCATACCGATACTAGGCTGTAAGCTATTGTTGGAGGCAAACTCCACTAATGGCAAGTGCCTCTCCCACGACCCACTAAAGACGAGAACACAACCGAAGCATATCCTCAAGGATCTGAATAATACGCCGACCGCCCGTCAGTCTGAGGATGATAAGCCGTGCTAAAAGTCAACTTAGTGCCTAAAGCACTCTGCAAACTCTGCCACAACCTGGCAGTAAAACGAGGATCTCTATCTGAGACGATCGTCACTGGGACCCCGTGCAACCTCACTATGTCCCGAACATACAACTCAGCAAGATGATCTACTGAATCTCTAACGCGCATAGGAATGAAGTGCGCTGACTTCGTCAACCGATCTACAACCACCCAAATAGCATCACTACCCCGCTGAGTCCTCGGAAGACCCACAACAAAGTCCATAGTAACATGCTCCCACTTCCACTCGGCAATAGGCAAGGGTTGCAACAAACCCGCTGGCCTCTGATGCTCGGCCTTCACTTGCTGACAAGTAAGGCACCTAGATACGAAAGCTGCCACATCTCTCTTCATACCCCTCCACCAGAACTGGCGACTCAAATCCTGATACATCTTAGTACCTCCCGGATGCACCGCAAGGCGTGAATGATGAAATTCTCGGAGTACCACCTCTCGGCAAGACTGCGGCACAAACAGACGGTCTCGGTATCTCACACTCAGGACGGGATACACCGTCAAACACTTCTCAACCTTTGCATTAGAAATCTTCTCTCGGAGATTCTACCTCATGATCACCCCTCGAGCCTCTAACACTCGAGTCACAAGTGTAGGTCAGTGCAACAACAGAAAATAAGGCCGACCTCAACAGATTCGCCAAATGCAAGTCAAACTCCCCAACTGTACCCAACATCTCCCACTCTCGGATGGCTATACTAGCTAAGTCACCAACAGATTTCCTGCTAAGGGCATCGGCCACAACATTGGCCTTTCCCGGATGATAGTGCAACTCGAAGTCATAATCCTCAATAAATTCCATCCACCTCCTCTGCCTCAGATTCAAATCTTTACTGTGTGAGCAGATATTTGAACTCTTATCATCGCAGAATACCTCAAATTTCTCACCATACAGATAATGCCTCCAAATCTTCAAGGCAAATATCACAGCTGCTAATTCTAAATCATGCGTAGGGTAATTCTTCTCATGAATTTTCAACTGACGTGAGCCATAGGCAACCACTTTTCCCTCTTGCATCAACACACAACCCAGACCCTCTCGTGAGGCGTCACAGTAAACTGCATAACCCAACCCTCTCTCCGGAATAATCAAGACCGGAGCGGTGGTCAATCTAACCTTCAACTCCTGAAACGACTTTTCACAAGTCTCACTCCATACAAATTTGACTCCCTTCCCAGTCAATCTAGTCAACGGTGAAGCTAACCTGGGGAAATCCTTCACAAACCCACGGTAATACCAGTAATCGAGCTGCGGATCTCAAATACACTCTTAGGTTGTGCCCAATCTTGCACTGCCTCAGTCTTGGATGTATCAACAGACACCCCTTTCCCAGAAACTACATGGCCTAAGAACTTCACCTCTTCTAGCCAGAATTCACACTTCCCAAACTTAGCATACAGCTTATGGGCTCTAAGTAACTCAAGCACCACTCTCAAATGCTCCTCGTGCTCTTCCTCTGAAGGTGAATAAATCAGAATGTCGTCCACGAAGACGACCACAAAACGATCTAAGAATTCCCGGAAGATCCGGTTCATCAAATCCATAAACACTGCCGGTGCATTGGTGAGCCCAAACGGCATCACCAGAAACTCATAGTGGCCATACCGCGTACGGAATGCCGTCTTTGGAATATCCTCTTCCCTGACTCTCAACTGATGATAACCCGATCTCAAGTCTATCTTAGAGAAACAACAGGAACCCTTCAACTGATCAAACAAATCATCTATACGAGGCATAGGGTACTTGTTCTTAACCGCAACCCGGTTCAACTTCCGATAATCTATACACAGCCTCAAAGCACCACCTTTCTTTTTAACGAAAAGGGCTGGCGCTCCCCACGGTGAAACACTAGGACGGATATAACCTTTATCTAACAACTCACGAGTGAACCTTCAACTCAACTAATTAATTTGGGGCAAAACGGTAAGGTGCCATAGAAATCGGTGCCGTGCCGGGCACTAAATCAATAGAGAACTCAATCTCTCGATGAGGTGGCAAACCAACAAGATCCTCGGGGAAGACGTCCGGGTACTCACAAACCACTCTCGGCAACACAATCTGGGTCTCAACATCCTCACTAATCGAAAGGTTCGCAAGTAGACTACTAAGCTCACTCCGCCCTCGCGGATCATACCCTGGTGGTAAAACACTACCAACCCTGTCCCCCAGAAAATGAAAGCGTTCTCCGTTAACAGTACAACAAGTGACCCTCTGACGGTAGCAATCAATAAATGCCCGGTATGACGACAGCCAGTCCATACCCAAAATAACATCGAAGCCCTTCATGGGCATAACCACGAAAGAAAAAGGGATTCTATGATCATCGACCTCTATATCACAACCCCTAACACCTTGTTTCAAAATCAATTCACCCCCAAGTGGGGACACTACACAAATAGGAGACGCTAACTGAGCTAACTCTAACTCCAAAATGGATGCAAATGTAGCAGACACAAAAGAATGAGATGCTCCCGTATCGATCAAAACACTAGCAACTGAATTGCAAAACAAGAAGGTACCTCTCACAACCGACGGAGCTGGTACAAGATTCTGCGCGGTAACAGCATACACGCGCCCAGATGACCTCTGATCAACCTGCTCACCCCCAGGAGCATAAGACTGCTGCACCGAATGGGACGATGAAGCCCCCTGATTAGCCCTCGAGGCCTGAACGGACTGAACTGGCTGACTCTGAGTCTGCCTCAAACCAGATGCACTAGATGTGCCACTCAGCTGTGGGCAAAACCTCTTCAGGTGCCCTGGCTGACCACACTGAAAACAACTCAAACCAGACGCACCAGGTGTGCCACTCAACTGCGGACAGAACCTCTTCAGGTGCCCCGGATGACCGCACTGAAAACAAGAGAGCGACTGGCCTCTACCCTGACTCTGGCTCTGAGATCGAGCCGAAGAAGATGCTGCCCTCTGCACTCCTCCCTTCTGAGGACAAACTGAAGACTTGTGGCCCAGCTGGCCACACTTGAAGCAAATGATATCTCCTCGATCGCCCTTCCTAACTAGCACTTTTCATGCAGGAAAAGTAGACCTAGAGAAGCTACTCTGAAGCTGCTGAGGAGTGAAACCTCTCTGCCTCCTGCCATCACTCTGGCTATCCTGACTCCTCTTGGAGCCTTTCTGCCCTTCCTCCTCTTCCTGCATCATAATCTCAGTGTGAATTTCTTTGCATCAACTAATCGCCCAAAATCCCGAATCATAGACCCTACAATCCTCACCATGAGGCCAGGCCCCAAGTTCGTCACAGACACAATACGACGGGGTTCCTCCTTCGCCACTAACTCAGGTGCAAACCTGGACAAACTAGTGAATGCAGCCTCAAACTCATCGATGAATTATGCCTGATGAACTGCTCTCTCAACTTCTCTGAGCAATGGAGCAGTACTTCTCCTGAAAAGCATCAACAAAAGCCTTCCAGGTACCTCCAATACGACCCTTGGTGAACTTCCACCACTGACCCGCATCCCCTTCAGCTGGAACGATGCCAAGGTCACCTTCAACCCTCGTCTTCGATGGCAAGCATCTCAAACGCGTTTTCGTTATGACCATTAAATGCGCCTTAAGTGGCTCGCTAGGATCACCCACAAACACGTCCGGTTGAGACAGGAAGAACTCCCTCTTCGAGAAAAGAAGGCCTGATCGCCACAACAACTGAGCACGATTACGAGCCCTAAGAATGCCCATGACTCCCTAAAAGCTCCGGCTATCTCTTGGGCCAGCGCCCATACCTTCTTGTCTCTTGGCTCGGCCACATTGGCACAGCCAACACCTTCTGAATCGCCGGTATTTCCTCCGGTATAGGCACCTCTTGCCTACCCGCCTACCACGCCTACATGACCTCGTCCTTGTCGACATCCTAATAAAGAAACAAAGACGTTAGCACTCTAAATAATGTGCGAAACTATAACACTTGCGTTCTAATACATTGGATAATAATAAATCACACCACGTAAGCACATAATCACATAAGCACCTACAATTTCATTCTCGGATAATAGCAGTCCGAGACGTCACCAAAGTTCGGTTGGAAACAACATTGATCAAGTGCCTTTCCAACAAGACTTTCGAGAGACTCAAGGGTCCAATCAACATCCTAGAAACTACATTCCATACCCAGAGTCACATAAACATGTTATCATATATGCATGCAACCTTTACACTAAGTCTCTATCAAGCGAGACGAACCCATTGTGATACTATTCACTTCCCACGTACCCAAAGTATTGAACCGATGCGCTCGATACCAAGTTGTAACGCCTCAAAATTAACCCATAATAAATAATATTAACATGCACCATTATATTAAAACAAGAAATATAATCCCATTCATCGAGTTTTAAGAAATAAATATTAAAATAAATGCCCTCACGGGCTTACATCTTATAAGCCAATACTTGGACACAAGTCCATGAGTTCTAACTCAAAAACAAATAAAGCCCTAGGCTTGAGTATTTACATATAAAAGCAAGTAAACTAAAACAAATCTTGAGTTCCAATTCCTCACAAGCTAAGTCCTTGGAGGTAGTGAACCATCTGCACGTGAAAAATGAAGTTCCCATATAGGGTGAGCCACAGCCCAGTAGAGAAATACTAAACCAAGTATAAGAATTAACTAAAGCATTAGCATCTGATACATGGTTAACACGCGATATTCCAATTACAATTTTTATAACATGATTATCTGTATTGCCTATGACACATTGTCTATGGCACATCTTACCTTCCATCTATGGCTCAAAACCTAGCCAAAAACTCAACGGGAATCTCATCTCTCAATGATTTAACAGGGATAATAAATTAAGCTAAACCTCTCTATAACATAACAAATACATCTTTGGTATTGTATTAATCACAACCACATTCACTTCCATACTTCCCAACTGATACACCTAGTAGTGATGTATCATATCAACAATAAATAGAAATACTTCTATTAACAAATAGCACACATATATGTGATGCTAGTGGAGTCCATCCCCTTTCTCCTTCCAACAAATCTGGTTTAGAGGTCCATCCCCTTTCTTCCCCTAAACCCCCCAACAAATTCGGTTTAGAAGTCCATCCCCTTTCTTCCCCTAAACCGGGAGTCCATCCCCTATCTCCTCCAAAACCAAATGCATATGCCACATAATCAATACTTGCAATATACAACACCTAATCAATACATGTAATGTTCTGTATTAATTCAACAGTCAAATAAATGACTCAATTCCAGTTAAACCTAAACCACATGCACGGTCTACAACAATCAATGGCTATCCTCCACCGATAGCCCAAACAATTATGTCTAATTAGAAATAAATATCACAATATATATAATATCAGTTTACAGATGAGTGATTAAATATCCAACTACATCAATTGATCTCATAATCCCCCAAATTCATGAATTAAACTCAATTCCACAAACCTCCCTTAAATTAATTACACAAATTAATCTAAGTCAAAACCTAGGGTTTCTCCCAAAATTACCCAACCACCCTCATATACCAAAATACCAACACTTATGATTAAAGCGTATAAATGGAGTAGGAAAACCCTACCTTAAAGCGAAGAATCCAAAGGAAGAAGACGAAGATGATGCTCAAAACCCTAAAGTGCTCCAAATCAACAATTGCTTCAATTAAATGAAAGCCCTCACTCTCCTCTACCTTTTTAATGAAGGAACTAGGTTAGAAACGCCCTCTAGATAGATCAAACCCAAGGAAAAGATGAGTTGAGAGAGAAGAAACTCGGAACTAGGTTTTCTGGATCAAAAATTGTGAAAAAGGACGTTTTAAAACTGCTGCTGCGTTTAAATACTGGACAGGCTCGCTCGAGCGAAGACATGGTCGCTCGAGCGACCAGACACAAGCAATACTCGCTCGAGCGAAGAAAAGCTCGCTCGAGCCAAGAACTCGATGCTTCAGGTCTGCAACCCAGAAGCACGCTCGAGCGACAGAATGCTCGCTCGAGCGAAGAACTCGAAAACATACAACTCGCTCGCTCGAGCGAAGAAAAGCTCGCTCGAGCGAAGACACCCTGCTCTCAGGTCTATACTAGACGCAATCGCTCGCTCGAGCGAAGAAATCCTGGCTCGAGCCACTAGAGACAAAACTCAACCCTCGCTCGAGCGACCAAACCCTCGCTCGAGCGACCAAACCCTCGCTCGAGCGACCAACTCAAAAACTGGACAGCAAGATTTGGTTTCCGAACCCAACCAACACAAGCAGACACCAAAACATCCTATAACTCAAAATGAGAAGTTAAAGAACGACAACAACAATTAAACCATGCTAGGATCTACGGAACCTAAGTCCGATACAATAATCAAATGGGAAGACGAGGTCGCTATAACCTCCCTTAAAAGAATTTCGTCCCTAAAATTAAGCATGAGTTTGTAAAACAAGTTTTTCTTAATTCCCAATGATATATAAAACAACAATAAACAACTTGACCCAATACCGGTCACTTCATCTCTTTATCAAGAGGCATCTCACAAATAAAAAAAAACAGTCTATCTTTCAACCTGCATTAACAGTATGCAATTTCCTTTCAAGTTCAACATTTTTGAAATACAAGATTCCCATTTTCATATCATATTCAATTCCATGATATTCAATAATAAACCAACATATGCAATGTTCCAATAAACTTCCAAAATAAGGCAAGTTTTAAATTAATCTCACAAAACCAAAACATTCTCAATGTTTTCCAACTTAAGACATATATAAAGCTCTTAAGTTCAACAATATTACATAATCTAGATACAAGATTACAAATCAATAAACATATCCGGATATTTCTCACGGACTTCTAACTCACGTTCCCAAGTGGCTTCCTCCACTCCGTGATGCTTCCACAAAACCTTCACTAAAGGGATGGTCTTGCCACGCAGGACTTGATCCCGCTTATCCAAGACTCGAACCGGTCTCTCCTCATATGAGACATCCTCATCAATAACTAAATCAGTCCAATCCAATACATGTGACGGATCCGCTCAGCATTCAAGCATACTCACATGAAACACGTCATGAACTCCGGATAACTGCGGTGGCAAAGCTAAACGATAAGCAGCCTCGCCAATCCTCTCAAGGATCTCAAAAGGCCCAATAAACCGAGGGGACAGCTTCCCGCTCTTCCCAAACCTCATCAACCCTCGTTTAGGTGATATCTTCAGAAAGACGTGATCACCTACCTCAAACACCAAAGGTCTCCTCCTACGGTCGGCATAAGATTTCTGACGACTCTGTGCTGTAACCAGCCTCTTACGGATAAGCTCAACTTTCTCCGTCGTTTCTCTCACCAACTCCGGACCCAACAAAGGTGCATCACCCACCTCGGCCCAACAAACTGGAGATCTACACGGTCGACCATACAAGGCCTCAAACGGTGCCATACCGATACTAGACTGAAAGCTATTGTTGTAGGCAAACTCCACTAATGGCAAGTGCCTCCCACGACCCACTAAAGTCGAGAACACAACCTCAAGCATATCCTCAAGGATCTGAATAGTACGCCGACGCCCGTCACCGAGGATGATAAGCCGTGCTAAAGTCAACTTAGTGCCTAAAGCACTCGCAAACTCGCCACAACCCGCAAGAAACGAGATCTCTATCTCGAGACGATCGTCATTGGGACCCGTGCAACCTCACTATGTCCCAACATACAACTCAAAGAAGATGATCTATTGAATCTCTAACGCAAGATAGGAATGAAGTGCGCCGACTTCACAACCGATCTACAACCACCCAAATAGCATCACTACCCCGCTGAGTCCTCGGAAGACCCACAACAAAGTCCATAGTAACATGCTCCCACTTCCACTCGGCAATAGGCAAGGGTTGCAACAAACCCGCTGGCCTCTGATGCTCGGCCTTCACTTGCTGAGAAGTAAGGCACCTAGATACGAAAGCTGCCACATCTCTCTTCATACACCTCCACCAGAACTGGCGACTCAAATCCTGATACATCTTAGTACCTCCCGGATGCACCGCAAGGCGTGAATGATGAAATTCTCGGAGTACCTCCTCTCGGCAAGACTCCGGCACAAACAGACGGTCTCGGTATCTCACACTCAGGTCGGGATACACCGTCAAACCCTTCTCAACCTTTCCATTAGAAATCTTCTCTCGGAGAGATTCTACCTCATGATCACCCCTCTGAGCCTCTAACACTCGAGTCACAAGTGTAGGCTGTGCAACAACAGAAAATAAGGCCGCAGCCTCAACAGATTCGCCCAAATGCAAGTCAAACTCCCCAACTGTACCCAACATCTCCCACTCTCGGATGGCTATACTAGCTAAGTCACCAACAGATTTCCTGCTAAGGGCATCGGCCACAACATTGGCCTTTCCCGGATGATAGTGCAACTCGAAGTCATAATCCTCAATAAATTCCATCCACCTCCTCTGCCTCAGATTCAAGTCTTTCTGTGTGAACAGATATTTCAGACTCTTATGATCGGAGAATACCTCAAATTTCTCACCATACAGATAATGCCTCCAAATCTTCAAGGCAAATATCACAGCTGCTAATTCTAAATTATGCGTAGGGTAATTCTTCTCATGAATTTTCAACTGACGTGAGCCATAGGCAACCACTTTTCCCTCTTGCATCAACACACAACCTGCATCTTCGTGAGGCGTCACAAGATGCATAACCCAACCCTCTCTCCGGAATAATCAAGACCGAGCGGTGGTCAATCTAACCTTCAACTCTGAAACGACTTTTCACAAGTCTCACTCCATACAAATTTGACTCCTTCCGAGTCAATCTAGTCAACGTGAAGCTAACTCGGAGAAATCCTTCACAAACCGACGGTAATACCTACCAATCCCGTAAAAGCATGGATCTCAAATACACTCTTAGGTTGTGCCCAATCTTGCCTCGGCCTTGGATGTATCAACAGACACCCCTTTCCTAAACTACATGGCCTAAGAACTTCACCTCTTCTAGCCGAAATTCACACTTCCCAAACTTAGCATACAAATTTTATGGGCTCTAAGTAACTCAAGCACCACTCTCAAATGCTCCTCGTGCTCTTCCTCTGAAGGTGAATAATCGTAATGTCGCCCACGAAGACGACCACAAAACGATCTAAGAATTCCGGAAGATCCGGTTCATCAAATCCATAAACACGCCGTGCATTGGTGAGCCCAAACGGCATCACCAGAAACTCATAGTGGCCATACCGCGTACGGAATGCCGTCTTTGGAATATCCTCTTCCCTGACTCTCAACTGATGATAACCCGATCTCAAGTCTATCTTAGAGAAACAACAGGAACCCTTCAACTGATCAAACAAATCATCTATACGAGGCATAGGGTACTTGTTCTTAACCGCAACCCGGTTCAACTTCCGATAATCTATACACAGCCTCAAAGCACCACCTTTCTTTTTAACGAAAAGGGCTGGCGCTCCCCACGGTGAAACACTAGGACGGATATAACCTTTATCTAACAACTCCTGGAGCTGAACCTTCAACTCAACTAATTCGGCTGGGGCAAAACGGTAAGGTGCCATAGAAATCGGTGCCGTGCCGGGCACTAAATCAATAGAGAACTCAATCTCTCGATGAGGTGGCAAACCAACAAGATCCTCGGGGAAGACGTCCGGGTACTCACAAACCACTCTCGGCAACACAATCTGGGTCTCAACATCCTCACTAATCGAAAGGTTCGCAAGTAGACTACTAAGCTCACTCCGCCCTCGCGGATCATACCCTGGTGGTAAAACACTACCAACCCTGTCCCCCAGAAAATGAAAGCGTTCTCCGTTAACAGTACAACAAGTGACCCTCTGACGGTAGCAATCAATAAATGCCCGGTATGACGACAGCCAGTCCATACCCAAAATAACATCGAAGCCCTTCATGGGCATAACCACGAAAGAAAAAGGGATTCTATGATCATCGACCTCTATATCACAACCCCTAACACCTTGTTTCAAAATCAATTCACCCCCAAGTGGGGACACTACACAAATAGGAGACGCTAACTGAGCTAACTCTAACTCCAAAATGGATGCAAATGTAGCAGACACAAAAGAATGAGATGCTCAGATCGATCAAAACACTAGCAACGAATTGCAAAACAAGAAGGTACCTCTCACAACCGAATTTGGTACAAGATTCTGGCATGTAACGGCATACACGCGCCAGATGACCTCGATCAACTCGCTCACCCCAGAGCATAAGATCACAGACCGAATGGGACGATGAAGCCTCGATTAGCCCTCGAGGCTGAACGGATCGAATTTGGCCGACTCGAGTCCGCCTCAAACCAGATGCACTAGATGTGCCACTCACCGTGGGCAAAACTCTTCAGCCCTGCCGACCACATCGAAAACAACTCAAACCAGACCCACCAGGTGTGCCACTCAACTGCGGACAAAACCTCTTCAGGTGCCCCGGATGACCGCACTGAAAACAAGAGAGCGACCGCCTCTACCGACTCGCTCGAGATCGAGCCAAGAAGATCTTGCCTCTGCACTCCTCCCTTCTGAGGACAAACTGAAGACTTGTGGCCCAGCTGGCCACACTTGAAGCAAATGATATCTCCCTGACTGCCCTTCCCCGAACTAGCACTCGGTACAGGAAAAGTAGACCTAGAGAAGCTACTCTGAAGCTGCTGAGGAGTGAAACCTCTCTGCCTCCTGCCATCACTCTGGCTATCCTGACTCCTCTTGGAGCCTTTCTGCCCTTCCTCCTCTTCCTGCATCATAATCTCGGTGGGTCATTGCATCAACCAATCGCCCAAAATCCCGAATCATAGACCCTACATTCTCAAAGATGAGGCCACGCCTCAACTTCTTCTCAAACTCAATGCAACGGCGTTCCTCCGCCACTAACTCAGTGCAAACTCGACAAACTAGTGAATGCAACCTCAAACTCGCCCTCGATGAACTGCTCGCTTAAGTGGCGGAATGCTTCTCTCAACTTCTCTGAGCAAACCGGAGGCAGTACTTCTCTGAAAAGCATCAACAAAAGCCTTCCGGTACCTCCACGACCCTTGGTGAACTTCCACCATCGACCAAGATCCCCTTCAGCTGGAACGATGCCAAGGTCACCTTCAACCCCTCGTCTTCGATGGCAAGCATCTCAAACGTTTTCGTTGTCTGTTCGAGCCATTCGTCTGCCTTAAGTGGCTCGCTAGGATCACCCACAAACACGTCCGGTTGAGACCGGAAGAACTCCCTCTTAAAAAGAAGGCCTGATCCGCCACAACAACTCGAGTCGATTCTGAGCCCTAAGAATGCCCACTGACTCCCTAAAAGCTCCAGCTATCTCTTGGGCCAAAGCGCCCATACCTTGCTGTCCTACTGGCTCGGCCACATTGGCCTGGCCAACACCTTCCTGAACTGCCGGTATTTCCTCCGGTATAGGCACCTCTTGCCTACCCTGCCTACCACGCCTACCGCGACCTCGTCCTTGTCCTGACATCCTAATAAAAGAAACAAAGACGTTAGCACTCTAAATAATGTGCCGAAACTATAACACTTGCGTTCTAATACATTGGATAATAATAAATCACACCACGTAAGCACATAATCACATAAGCACCTACGAATTTCATTCCTGGATAATGACAGTCCCGAGACGTCACCAAAGTTCCGGTTGGAAACAACATTGATCAAGTGCCTTTCCAACAAGACTTTCAGAGACTCAAGGGTCCAATCAACATCCTAGAAACTACATTCCATACCCACATAGTCACATAAACATGTTATCATATAAGCATGCAATCTTTACACTAAGTCTCTATCAAACGAGACGAACCCATTGTGATACTAATCACTTCCCACGTACCCAAAGTATTCGAACCCGGTACGCTCTGATACCAAGTTGTAACGCCCTCAAAATTAACCCATAATAAATAATATTAACATGCACCATTATATTAAAACAAGAAATATAATCCCATTCATCAGAGTTTTAAGAAATAAATATTAAAATAAATGCCCTACGGGCTTACATCTTGCCAAGCCAATACTTGGACACAAGTCCATGAGTTCTAACTCAAAAACAAATAAAGCCCTAGGCTTGAGTATTTACATATAAAAGCAAGTAAACTAAAAACAAATCTTCGAGTTCCAATTCCTCACAAGCTAAGTCCTTGGAGGTAGTGAACCATCTGCACGTGAAAAATGAAGTTCCCATATAGGGTGAGCCACAGCTCAGTAGAGAAATACTAAACCAAGTATAAGAATTAACTAAAGCATTAGCATCTGATACATGGTTAACACGCGATATTCCAATTACAATTTTTATAACATGATTATCTGTATTGCCTATGACACATTGTCTATGGCACATCTTACCTTCCATCTATGGCTCAAAACCTAGCCAAAAACTCAACGGGAATCTCATCTCTCAATGATTTAACAGGGATAATAAATTAAGCTAAACCTCTCTATAACATAACAAATACACATGCTGGTATTGTATTAATCACAACCACATTCACTTCCATACTTCCCAACTGATACACCTAGTAGTGATGTATCATATCAACAATAAATAGAAATACTTCTATTAACAAATAGCACACATATATGTGATGCTAGTGGAGTCCATCCCTTTCTCCTTCCAACAAATCGGTTTAGAGGTCCATCCCTTTCTTCCCTAAACCCCCAACAAATTCGGTTTAGAAGTCCATCCCTTTCTTCCCTAAACCGAGTCCATCCCTATCTCCTCCAAAACCAAATGCATATGCCACATAATCAATACTTGCAATATACAACACCTAATCAATACATGTAATGTTCTCAGATTAATTCAACAAATAAATGACTCAATTCGTTAAACCTAAACCACATGCACGGTCTACAACAATCAATGGCTATCCTCCACCGATAGCCCAAACAATTATGTCTAATTAGAAATAAATATCACAATATATATAATATCGGTTCATGATGAGTGATTAAATATCCAACTACATCAATTGATCTCATAATCCCCAAATTCATGAATTAAACTCAATTCCACAAACCTCCCTTAAATTAATTACACAATTAATCTAAGTCAAAACCTAGGGTTTCTCCCAAAATTACCCAACCACCCTCATATACCAAAATACCAACACTTATGATTAAAGCGTATAAATGGAGTAGGAAAACCCTACCTTAAAGCGAAGAATCCAAAGGAAGAAGACGAAGATGATGCTCAAAACCCTAAAGTGCTCCAAATCAACAATTGCTTCAATTAAATGAAAGCCCTCACTCTCCTCTACCTTTTTAATGAAGGAACTAGGTTAGAAACGCCCTCTAGATAGATCAAACCCAAGGAAAAGATGAGTTGAGAGAGAAGAAACTCGGAACTAGGTTTTCTGGATCAAAAATTGTGAAAAAGGACGTTTTAAAACTGCTGCTGCGTTAAATCGGGACAGGCTCGCTCGGCGAAGACATGGTCGCCGGCGACCGTACAGCAATACTCGCCGGCGAAGAAAAGCTCGCCGAGTTAAGAACTCGATGCTTCAGTTCGCAACCGGAAGCACGCTCGAGCGACAGAATGCTCGCTCGAGCGAAGAACTCGAAAACATACAACTCGCTCGCTCGATCGAAGAAAAGCTCGCTCGAGCGAAAACACCCTGCTCTCAGGTCTATACTAGACGCAATCTCTCGCTCGAGCGAAGGAATCCTGGCTCGAGCCACTAGAGACAAAACTCCACCTCGCCGAAGCGACCAAACCCTCGCCGGCGACCAACTCAAAATCGCTGACAGCAAGATTTGGTTTCCGAACCCAACCAACCTGAAACAGACCTGCCCAAAACATCCTATAACTCAAAATGAGAAGTTAAAGAACGACAACAACAATTAAACCATGCTAGGATCTACGGAACCTAAGTCCGGATACAATAATCAAATGGGAACAGACCGGGGTCGCTATACTTACAATGTACATATTCATTCAATTACATAAATAAATGCAAAAATCTTGTGGTTAGTCTGCTTCTATAACTTTGTAGGACAACTTTGTCAGTTCACAATTTCACAATTTGGCCCTTGGCCTGAGGAGTTCATACATTCACAAAAGGGCCATTGAGTTTCATAGATTCACAATTTATCATATTGGTCCTCGGCCCTTTGGATTCACAAGTTCACAAGTTCATAAATTCACATTTCACATATCGGCCCTTGGCCTCATAGCTTCATAGTTCACAAATGGCCCTTGGCCACATAGGTTCATAGTTCACAATTCCTTTAATACTTTTCATAATTCCACAAGGTTTCAAACATAGCGTATATAACTTCACAACCTCTTGCGATGTTTCCATAATTTCATGATTCACAAGTTGGCCCTCGGCCACATAATTTCATAATTTACAAGTTGTACCTTTCACATCTTCACAAATTATATCTTTCATAATTTCACAAGTCGTATCCTTTATAACTTCACAAATTGTATTTTTAAGCCCAGTAATGTACAGAACGGCCATAGGCCTAGAAATAACAGAACGGCCTAGCGGCCCAGAAATCACATATGTATGGACTCAAGAAGTGGCTCATACGGATTCTAGAGGTGGCTCCTACCAAGGTGTAGCACTTAGTTCCGTATAGCACTTTGTTCGATACCAGAAATCAATAAGTCTCATCATGTCATAATATAAACGGAACGAACATCATAACGGAATAACCACAGATATCATCAGAACAGACTGGTCTTATAGTCATTCAGAGGCACATAGATTATTCCAATCATTTACATGAGTTAATGTAGTTAGTGTACGTATAACAGAATACTAATGATAATCATTAGCAATACGTATAACATATCTCACAACTTGTACAGATGCCATCACAATGCTATTTGTAGGAACAAAATAATTACCTCATACCAGTCTTAGACCATCCTTGATAAAACTGAATAGTACGGAATACATATGCATCATTGTTCCATTTGTTCACCACGAATCATTAAGCTTAATCTATGGATAACAGAATGTTAATAATGTTTTTTTTTTTTTTTTTTAAACACACTACTATATAGATTATAGCACATTACCGATAACCATTATCATAGATGGGATACAGAATAGTTTCAGAGTCATATCAACGGATGCCAAATCCTTTTATATTCACACCAATTCTCAAATACAAACATGTTAACATAATTGCCATGGAAAAATGGAATGTTAATAATAATAATAACTATTAACTGTAATTGATGTACGTTTATAGTACTATTACTCATAGTGTCCTGGTAGAGCATTTATTCCTCCCGAAGCGTGTCCTCAAGAATCAAGCAAAAGAACGAAAATTGATGAGAATCCTTCGCAATTCCAAGTTCCAATCGGTTGAAAATGTTAATCTTCTCTTGTTCTCCATCCT
The DNA here is from genome assembly GCA_025200525.1 of Camellia lanceoleosa. Classification (NCBI taxonomy): domain Eukaryota; kingdom Viridiplantae; phylum Streptophyta; class Magnoliopsida; order Ericales; family Theaceae; genus Camellia; species Camellia lanceoleosa. The sequence goes on along the minus strand of CM045764.1, from coordinate 113,885,643 downwards.
TGATGCAAGAACCATGGTGGATTGTTGCTAAAAGTGGAGGAAATCAAAGGTTTTGGGGCTAGGGTTTCAGACCTATGCAAGAGGGAAGAAGAGGGAAAAAGAAAAATGGAAGAAATGATCTCAAAGACCCGTTTTTAAGCTGCTGAACCTGCTATTTCCGCTCGAGCGTCCCTATTCCCGCTCGAGCGGACCTGTTCCCAGCACAGATTACAAAACTTCGCACAGGTATAACTCTTCCATCCGAACTCCGTTTTAGGTCGTTCTTGTGTCCAAATTGAAGCCCCGGAAATAATCTTTCCAATGGTTCTAACCTCACATCCAAATTCAAAGTGTAGACAAAGAAAGGGGCAAAAGAGTGACGGCTGATCGTAGACAACTTACCCAAATTAAAGTTTTTGATCAAATCTCACTCTACCCTCATATACCATTACAATCAATACCCCAAAATAAAATAAGGAGGTTCCAAATACATTAATAAAAATGCCTCAGACGAACCCACGTGCCTCAAAAATTCAGGCTCAACCAGGCGACCCGCTCGAGCGCCCCACCTTGCGCTCGAGCGCTCAGACAAACAAATACGTCCGCTCGAGCGGCCACTTTTACGCTCGAGCGGGAATCTACAACCCTCAGAACCTCGGCAGCCTGCAAAAATGCTGGGAGCCGCACAAGTCCGCTCGAGCGTTAACTCCTCCGCTCGAGCGGAAGGAGAAATTCTGGGTCGTTACAGGTAATGTATTGAGAATTGAGAAAATCATGTTTTTGAAAACTTGTACTTAATTTCGGGGATGAAATTCTTTAAGGGGGGGAGGTTATAGCGATCCCGGTTTTCCTCTCCTTTGTATATTGTATTCCGGACTCGGTTCTGCGGTTGGGTTGTTGTCTCATTCTCATTTCTAGCCTTTGCTCTTTGTATTTGAGTCTTGGGTTGTGTTGGGCAGGTTTGAAACAGGTTGGTTGTACCTTGAAACCAAAAGTTGATGCCTAGAATTTGGCCTTCACGCTCGAGCGGGCCCTTCGTTGTTGCTTCTCCGCTTGAGCGGGCGTTTTGACGCTTGAGCGTGAATTCCCATCTCCTAGTATTTTTCTCTGTAGGTCTTCGTACGCTCGAGAAGGAGTTTTGACGCTCGAGCGTGACCCTTTGATTTTGTTCTTCCGCTCGAGCGGGGAGTTTGATGCTCGAACGAGGACCATGTCTGCAAAACTTCTGAAAGTATGCAATCGACGCTCGAGCGGCGCTTGTCACGCTCGAGCATGAGTCTGTGTCTGACGCTCGAGCAGGGGTTTCCACGCTCGAGCAGGAAGACGATTATATCATTCCGAGATTTCACTTTTTGGATCACTTTTTCAACACTCTTTCTCCCTCTTACTTTCCCAAACACAGATTTGAGAGCTCCTCTCTCTAAAACCTTACCTTCTCTCTAGGGATTTATCTAGTAGGAGTTATTTCCTCACCTTGGGCCTTTGTAAAAGTTGTGGGGATTGTTGAGGGCTACACTTTGATCCGAAAATCTTGGGTTTTAGAGCATCTTGAATTTCTTCCTCTTCTTCCTTTGGGCTCCGAATTTGAGGTAGGGATTCCTACTCATTCTTATGTGTTTTAACATAGATATTGAGCTATTTGTATAGATGGTTTGATTTGGGAAGTTAGGGTTTGAAATGTGCTATTTTGAAAAGAGGGGTTTTGTCATTTTGGCTCATATATATATATATATATATATATTTTGGGTCTTAAAAAGGGGATTATTGATGTTTTTGTTAATATTTGAGCCTTTGGGTCAATATTAGGAAAAAGGGAAAAAATGCCATGTTTGGGTATATTTGGGTCATTAGTGTAATTAATGACAATTGTTATGGAAATATGAAAATTGAGCTAGAAATAATGAAATTGGCTCATTATGTGGTAGAACGGGGGAGTTGGATTCATTAATCGCTCACCTTTGAAAATGTGGATAAATTATCTGTTTAGAAATAATTGCTTTGGGCTATCAGTGGAGGATAGTCTTGATTGTTGTAGACAATGCATGATGATTAGGCGAACTAAAACTAATCAATTGAATATGTCATCGAATATGACGGTTGGAATAATACATCAATTTTGTGTATTGAATGATTGTGTATATGATAAACGTTTATATACATTGTGTTGTGTGGGAAGAGATAGGGGGATGTACTCCACGGTTTAGGGGAAGATAGGGGATGGACTCCTAAACTGGATATTATTTGGAAGGAGATAGGGGATGGACTCCATTGATACAACAATTTTGTGTATCTATTGAAGTATTGATATAGCTAATTTGTATATCATATATGAAGTATGAAAGTGTTTGGTTTGAGATTGATACAGCAATTATGTGTATCTTTGGTTAAGTGTGAAGTATTTAATTTGAGTTGTTATCTCAATTGAAATGGAAGTACTGTTGATAAGAGATGTAATCTCATTTAAAGTATATGGCCAGGTTCTGAGCCAGATTTATGAATTGAGAAATTGGATAAGAAATGGAAAACGAAATGAAACATGGACACATTTATCATGTAATCGAAATGGGTTATGAATTGATTTATGTGAGACAAACATTTATCAAATGCTAATGTTTTAGTTGTTGCTCATATTATGTTTATCATATCTCTACTGGGCGTTGGCTCACCCTATATGGGACATCATTTTCAGGTTCAGGTACTATGCCGCCTCCGAGATCTTAGCATGGATTGTTGTGGGAGTTAAAGACTCTTTTTGTTAATTTTTGTTGTAGTACATGTATATCAAGCCAAGGGCTTCTTTTGTGTAGAGTTAGCACTCTCTTCTTTTGTAACCAAGTGTTGACTTGGAAAGTTGTAAGCCTATAGGGCATTTACTTTTGTTATTAACATGTAATACTTTTGTAAGAATACTCTGATGATTATAATATGAGATCCCTTTTCTTTATCGTGATTGTATGATATTATGGGTTTATTTTGAGGGCGTTACATATGGTTTGCGTGAACTCCTCATTATGGTCTTGCTTTGTAAGTTATTCATGTATAGGTATGGTTTGGCTGATGGTTGTTCATTATATATATAGGTATGGTTTGTCTATGACATTTTTCTGCTTCTTATCTTTTCTTTTCTTTTCATTACCAAGTGTCTCATTTGTCTAATAACAAATATCAAGTTTTTTTTTTTTTTTTTCATTACCAATTGTTTAAATTGCTGATTAAACAGTTTTTTTTTTGTCATAAAATTATGTTTGGACTTTCTAAATGATAATTATAAATTTAATTTGAAGACTATAAAATTGAAGTTAGTTGGAGAAGAGAAGAGTTTAAATTTGGACAATTGTTGTGCTCCCATTTTAATACCCTTTATGTTGGTAGGGCTGATTTTAATTTTATCATTTTAATGTAATTGTTAAAATACATCATTCAACCGTCATAATTATATAACCAACTATTTTCAGGTTGAAGTACAATAGTTATGGACAATATCACTATTTTTGGTCAAGTAAGTTTTTTTTTTTTTTTTTTTTTTTCTTCTCCCCCTCCATATAAATTTAAATACCTCTCTTATAATGTAAGGCCTATTTATTTAAAATAAAACCTATTTATTTATTTATTTTAAACTTATCATATCTAATTTTCTTCTAATAAATGCTTTAAACAACTACTTTATAGGTGGATGAAGACTTACACCGAACAGTAATATCAAGAAAGAAATGATTTTTTTTCTTATTTATCTGTACAAAGTTGTATTTATCACTCTAAAGTTTTTGTATATATAGATTCAATTTCTTCAACAAAGAAATGTTAATGTTGTTGTTCGCGATGAACGTGACCTTAATACTATTCGCATTCATGAAGTAAGCCTAAAAGTAATTAATATGCAAATGCATTTTCTTATCATTTTATAAATTATTTATAAATAGATTCAACTTATTTTTTTATAAGCAAAGGCAAAGGAAAAACACAAAGCAACATCAAAGGAGACAGAAAAGGCTATCCCTTCTAGCAAAGGAAAGGAACATGCAAATCCTGTGGTATGGTTTCTTAACATTTTTAAAAATTTTGTTTTCCAAATATTTATTAAAATTTTGTTTTTATATTGATTGACACATCTTCTGTAAAGCATACAAATTTTGGAAAGCTTTAACCCAATTTTTTTAATAAAGTTTTAATCCACTCTTTTGGTGTATGACAATATAATGTTTGTTTTTCTTATGTAGTTATAATTTGATTAGCAGCAGTAGCACTAACTGGTGTGCATTTTAGTTTTAATTTTTTTTAAATTGCAGAGCACTAGCTAGTGTGCATTATTTGATATTTAATTTTTTTTTAATATTTGATTTGTTTGGAATTGTAGAGTATAGTCTGTTAAATATATTTTTATAACTGCATTTTAATCTTAATATTATTTACACCGTGCTTTTAGGCACGGGTATACGGTAGTATATATATATTTTAAGAGGCTGACACTTGAAATGTTGTTCAATTCTTTTTCGGTTTGTTTGGTTTGTATTTTAAGATATAATTTTTAAGAAATTTTTTTAAAATTTTGTTTCATTTAAATTTTTGAAAAAAAAATTCAAAATCACTTTCTCTCTCCTACACTTCAATCAATCACTTTTTCTCTCTCCTGTATACTTCTCAATTACTTTTTCTCTCATACACATCTACTCAACTATAACAAAATATCAAATCATCCCAAACTCTCAAACTGTAAAACTACTTTCAAAATATACAACCAAACAAACCAAAAAAATTCTAAACTCTCTCTTCAATTTTTATTTTTTATTTTTTGAAAATTTATCTCAAAACACAAATCAAATACACCCTTTAGCTTCATTTGGAAGTTTGTTATTTTAATTTTTAATTATTTTAATAGGTTAAAATATTTATGTTTAAGAAGATGATTAGATTTTTTTTTATAGTTAGATGTAATGTTTTTGAGAAAAAAAAATAAAATGATTATGAATATAATATGATATTTTATCTTATTAATTGTTTTAACTTATTTTATTTTTTAATAGATTTACAAATTTAAAAAAAAAAAAAAAAAAAAAAAAAAAAGCCTTTGCCAAAGAAGACCTAAATGCGCTCACATTTTGACTAAGCTTTCGTTTGGCAACTTGGATTGGGTTGGATTTGGGGCTATTTTAACCACAAAAAAACAAAATAGACTTTTTAGTCTAATAAGACAAAATGTCACATCTAATCCATAATCATTACATTTTTTTTTTCTCACAAAAGTAAAAAAAACCAAAAAGTCTATTTCAAACAAGGCTTTTTAGACCCATGCTAATAAAGTCAAAAGGTCAAAAAGCCAACTCACTTTCCAAACGAACCCTAATACATGCACAAAATACGTGTTGTTCAACTCTTCGTTGACTAATACATGCATAGAGTAATAAATAGAGCAATGATAGAGAGGTTTAATATTAGGAGATTGACCAATAAATTATATATTTTGAACTTGTCATCCACATTGTAGTGTCACATTTGAAAAAAGTATATTAAAGAGTTTTTTAGTATCACATCATACCCGCCACATTGGAGTGTCACATGTCACGTTTGGGAAAAGTACATTAAGAATTTTTTATTTTTTTTAGAGTGTCACATCATACCCGCTACGTTGTCACATTTAAGAAAAGTACACTAAGAAATTTTTATTTTTTTTAAAATATCACATCATACCCGTCACGTTGTCACATTTAGAAAAAATTAAACTAAGGAGTTTTTATTTTTTTTTGAAATGTCACATCATACCTACCACGTTAAAGTGTCACATGTCACGTTTGGAAAAAGTACACTAAGGAGTTTTTAATTTTTTTTAGAGCGTTACATCATACCCGCTAAGTTGTCACGTTTGAGAAAAGTACACTAAGGAGTTATTATTATTATTTTTTTTAAAGTGTCACATTATACCTGCCACATTGTCACATTTAGAAAAAGTACACTAAGAAATTTTTATTTTTTTTGGAGTAAAAGTTTTGGAGTGTTACATTATACCCATCTCATTGTCACATTTAGGAAAAGTACACTAAGGAATTTTTTTTTTTTTTTTTTTTTTTGGAGTGTCACATTAATACCTACCACATTGGAGTATAATATCATACATGTCACATTAATAAAAGGATATAGTTGTCCACCAAAATACTACCAAAAAAAAAAAAAAAATAGGACCACATGGAAAAAAACTCTCCACTAATAGGACTTAACATATCAATAGAAAAAACTTGAGACTAATTGGAGTACTTGCTTGGGAGATGAGATTTATTGGTAAATATCCCTTTAATATTTGAGCTCTAAAGAGATTTCTACACATGTAGTAAAGAAAAAACAAAAACACACACACACACACACAGGCACACACATCCAGCGGTGCAACTTGGGCAGGCTTAACCCGAGCAACCCGAACCCAACGAGAATTTTTTTAGGGCTTGGACAAAATATTTTCAAATTCGCTATGGGCTTGGACAAAAATTCAGAAGCTTGAATTAAATTTTGGCAGACTTGGGCAAAAACGTCAAATAACCCGAGCAATCCAAAATCTGAATTATGCATATAGAGATATATATATACAAATATTAAATATACATATAAATTATTAGCCATTACATGATATTAAAGTAATTTAGATTATTAAATCATATTGAATATATATTATATATACAAATAACATAAAAATCTTACTTTTTTATGTTCACTCATAAATTGTAAAGACTACTATAGCTGTTTTCCTCTTACATTATATAAATTATTTGTTTTGATGGTATTAATGATTTTCTATTAAAAAATGTAAATAGATTCAAATTTTGATAATTTAATAATGTAGTTGCAAAAAAAAAAAAAAAATGAAATTCATTAACAATTTTGGCAATTCAGGTTTAACTCAGGTCGGGCTTAAACAGGCAACCTCAGGTTACAATTCGGGCCTGGGCAGGTGTCAGCACAACGTGGGTTGGGCTTGGACAACCTCCCAACCCGACCGAACCAGCCCGAGTTGCACCCCTACACACATCACATCATAGGTGAGCTCCACCTATTTAGAGCTCCTCTAGAGCTCTCAATCATTTTTCTAATAAATATATCAGTGATTGTTGTGGAATTTTCAAAATATTTTTAAAATTTACATTTTAGTTTTTGGGTCTTTGAAAAATCTTTCTTTTTTTCTTTTTTTTTTTTTGGTTGGAAAGTTTGAAATAAGTTTGAGAATTTTATCTCACGTTGGAAAGAGAGGAAAATATGAAATACTTAATAAAGTACTACATATAATATTATTTTAATATGAAATTTTGGAATGGATGCTAGTGTGTATGCACTCACACTTCAAGAATGTTACATGTGCGTGGTGTGGGCTGTGTGGCGTTTGATGGCGCACTTTGCATGAATGCATCGCGTAGGTGCTTTTCTATTTACATTGAACAAGTTAGAGCGATGTAACTCGACCTTTCGCGCTCCTTTCAGAAGACAAATAAGCCCTACAGTATCGGACTCCCGTGGTTCTAAATCTGATTCCACAAGTGCAATGTGAAATAGATAAACACCAAAGAGTCCAAATCCAGCAAATCTTTTGGAAAATCGATTTTGAATCAAATTGCTAAAAATGGACTGCTTTGTCAGATACAAAGTCGCCACCTAAATATTTTTTGGAAAGTTTAGGAAACCCATGACTCGTGGCCACGTGTCCGTCTCGGGAACTTAGGTACGAGAGGGGAAGGTCATAAATTGAGCACCCCCGCTCACCTGATCAAAGATTGGCCTCTACTAATCATGATATGAATCTTATTTACATTATATGCTCTTGTTCCGATTTATTAAGCTAGCATTACCATGTGATGCGCACACACACAAGTATAGACTATTTTGCAAGAATTGGAACATTTGATTTCATGTTTGTTTTGAAAATTATTTCGAATATGTACCACTTAAAAAAGTGATCACATATGAACATTACTCAAATTATTCCAATTCAAGCAACTAGCCTTCATCCACAGGCATTTAAGCAGTTGATCATCTAAGCACTTAGCCTCATGGTGAATATGCTTTGCTATGGCAATAACCACATTCATGCAATATGCTAAAGCGAAAATGCTCACCTAGTACTCCAAGGCAAGCCAAAAGAAAAGAGTTAGGAAAATGCATGCTCTAACTAATGCAACATGACTAATGCAACGCATGCAATATGCAATTACTAGGCTCGGCTACTAATATGGCATATGAATCAATTTGATAACATGCGGTCTAAGCAAATATTCAAAGAAACATTAACTAACAATGCAAGTTAGAATGATGCGCCGAGCCCAATGCATGCAATACAACTGGATGCAAATCATGAAATATGCTAAATTAAACATGATATCTTAAACTAACCATCATAAGCAGTTAAATAAAAGGGAGAAAGACTTGGGATTGGAAGACATACACATTAATACAAATTTTGCACCCTCATGCAGGAGGGTCCGAATAAACTAACTAGCTAAGCTAATTAATTAGCTATTACAAAGCCAAATGAATAAATTAGCTAAGCTACTTAACTAATTATTACAACAACAAATTTATTAACTATTGTAGCTAACTAATTATTTAAAATATTTTACAAAATTAACAAGCTACAACTAATTAATTACAACAAATATCTAAGCTGATTAATTAGATCAAATAGCCCGAGAAGCGAGGAGTGCTCATGCATGCACGCGGATTTTCACCCGAAAAAGGCCACTGTTCTGCTGCCAGATGCCTCTGTTGCACAGTAGAACACTTGCACTATTTTTTACATCAAAACAACTCTGTTTTGCTAGAAAAGTACACTGCCTGATTTTGCAAAGGTAGCCAGCAAGCTAGAAGTGGTGGCCTGCAGGCCACAAATGATGGTCTGTTGTCCACAAAAGTGGCCTCCCGGCCACTGATGTCTGGTTTTTCCTGCTGCAACAGAGAGCAAACAAAGCAAGCACAGGGTATTCTCAAGGATTGTTTGCACAACTTACCCCTTCTTATCATCAAATAGCTCAAAGGAGTAGTAAACTTGATTCACAAACCATCAATTGATGCAAGTTCAATAAATGCAACAAATAAAGACTCTTAAACCCCCTCCCTATCATGGATTGATCAAGGGAAGTGGTTGACAATGACTCTTGAACCGTTTACATCACTAACAAGTATGAAATGACTCAAGACTCAATGAGTTCAATTAACATCCGATTGAACCCAAGTTGATTATTATCTTGTATCACTTTTAGTCCCAATTTTATTAATTCATTTTAATTACTAACCATTCTTTAATCAATTGAGTCCAAAAGTGAGCTTTAAGTCCTCTAACAGAAAGGAGTACCAAACCAAGAGTTGTTTTAGGCATAGGAGAAGTGTCATGCCGTTTGTAATAAACCTCCAAATGGATTAAACCATTAAGCACAAGACCTCAATCTCAAGCTTAAAACAAGCAACTACTTTGAACCAACTTTCAAAGCAAAGAAAAAGCCAAGAAAGGAGGGAGGTTGCTGTGATAACCCTGTTCCATATTATGCTAATTAATCTAAATTATGCTTGTGGTTATGTGTTTAATATGATTTTGAGTGCCATTCATATGATTATATGTGTTTTTGAAATTATATCTGTTCACCGTAGGAAAATTTGTTCAACTTACTGTTATGAACTGAAATTGAAGGCCTTATCGGCCACAGAAACCAAAATTGACTACGCCATTGTGATTGGCGTAATTTTTAGAGCTTATGGTGAAATTTAATTGAAAATTTATTCGGATCGAATTAATTAGATTAAAATTGATTTAATTGTGCTCAATTAACTAGTGTTAATGAAACTTGATTATAGGTGTGTATATAAAGGCCATACACACTTAAACTCCTTATTTTTGCACTCAAAAATCCGGTTATATGCTCTAGAGAGAGAGAGGGGCTGGCTCTAGAGAGAGGAAGAGGGAGAATTGTGCATTTTGGCTCAAAGTTTGTGAATTTAGAAGCTACACTCAAGATTTAGCTATAATTTGTGAAGATTGAAGTTCCTAGGTGAGTAATTGAGCATAGATTCATGAATTTAAGTTTGTAATTTTGTGAACTCAAAATTAAGTGGTAATCTAGAACATAATTTCTGTTGATTATGATGAAATTGAAGTGTATATGCACATGCATGCATAGAATTGACATGAATTTACATGATCAAGCATGTAATAAGTTGAATATGAGAAATTGAGTGTTGAAGTATACATCCATGCATGGTTTTGTTGAGTTTCATGAGAATAAGCATCATTTGTGTCATTTGAAATGGTATTGGGGTCCATTTTGCACATGCATGAATGATCCATAGAGATATGGGATTTGTATGAAGTTAAGAAGCATGAGTTTGGACCATGTCAAGAAAAATGTTAAAAGATTTGAGAATTAAATCATGATTTCGAATAATTGGCCTCATATTACTTGTATTCTCATGATATATAATGTGTTTCCACATTTTTGAACCAAGAACATGAGTTTGGGACCTTTGAAGGTCGAGTTTGAGCTTCAAGAACAATTTTGGAAATTCCAGAATTTTGCATGTCCGCTCGAGCGGGGAAATCGCCGCTCGAGCGTGAAATGTTAGTTCCCAGAACTTTTGCAGACATTGATGTCCGCTCGAGCGGGAAGAGTCGCGCTCGAGCGTAAGTCACATGTTTTGAACTTTTAGCTCGAGTGTCCGAAGTTATGCTCGAGCGTAAATATGAGGTAACCAGTACTTTTGCAGACCAAGGGGTCTGCTCGAGCGGCAGAAACCACGCTCGAGCGGGGAGCCCTGTTTCAAAAATTTTGTAAAGTCGATCTAAGTGTTGTTTTCCATTCTCTTTCATTCTAAGCACTCTTAGGCATGCATTGAACATTATAAATGAGTTAAACGATAAGAAAGAAGCCTAAGAGGGATGTATGAATTAAGAATGGATTGAATTATTTGTGACCCATATGTGTTATGTATTATGTAGGGTCAAGCACGAGGACGAATCCACCAGCAGAACACTGTGAGTAATATCTTAAGAAAGATATTTTGAAGTATGTTAATTGTCCAATTATTCACTCCTATTTGAGTTTCATAAGCTTGTTAATTCGAAAGGTGGACGATACTTGTTATGCCATATGATTGGGCCAAAGGCCGTTTGACATGATGATTAGGCCAAAGGCTGTTGGATGTGAATGATTAGGCCAAAGGCCGTCAAATATGAATGATTGGCCCAAAGGCCGTTGGATATGAATAGTTGGGCCAAAGGCTGTTTGACACAAATGATTGGGCCAAAGGCCATCGGACATGAATGATTAGGCCAAAGGCCGTTTGATATGAATGGATTGGCCAAAGGCCGTTTGATACGAATGAATTGGGCCTAAGGTCGTTTGACATGTTTGAATTTGTAGTTGTTTGATACACTAGATAGAAACATGAACTGGGCCTAAGGCCGTCCGATGCATCTATTTCAAATTTCGTTCATGTACCTTCTTTATTTGATATTATTCATTGGGCTTCCGCTCACTCTCATTCATGTGTTTGTAGGTGAGCCAAGAGATGTCCAAACCCAGCCCTAGTGAAGTATGTGAGAAACAGTCAAACTTTTGAAGAGTCAACCCATACGTCTCACGCACGAGACTTGTTTTCGCCCTTTTGTCCTCTCGTTATATTTTGCTATGTTGGCGAAAACTTTAGATCACCTTTGTATATAAGCTTTTGGGTTGGCTGACTTTGACTTGAATGATCCTGTTGTGTAAAGCTATATGTTAACTTCCTTTGATGTGACTTATTAATGAATATATGTGAAATGTTATGATGTGCCACATAAGCATAGCTCTATGGACGAAAGTTTTAAATTCGCTTCCGTTTTGGCCCCTTGACTCTATTGAAATATATCCATTTTGGTTCGAGGTCATAGGTAATCTCTTGATTACTGGCCGGTTATGACCTTAATCCATGGGGGCGGGTTTGGGTCATGACAGAGTGGTATCAGAGCATGAGTTAATAACTCACACACTTGTCCAAAAGAGCAATAAGCATCTAGAAAAGATCTAGGATGCATTCATGTGATAAATAGGTATCTGTAAACATTGAGAATGTGCTTAAATGCTTCGAAGTAAATGATTATGTGCTATGTGTTTGTGATTTACTTGCATTGCAAATTGTTTGAATATGTATCCTCTCTAGTATATGCATACTTGTGAATCGTTTGTGTAAGGAATAATGCAAGTCTAATTAGATGGTGAGAACAAGAGGAGATGAAATAGAAGAGTCTTCTACTGCCAGAATGGATAGAATGGAAAGACTGATTCAGGAAATGGCAGAAACATTGAGGCAACAACAGTGGCAACAGCCACACCCTCCGCCTCCACCTCCACCTCTACCTCCAGTACCACCTGCCCAAGATCTTCAGAATGATGACCAAATAATATCTCTCACCAAAGAGTTTAAGAAAATGAAACCGCCACAGTTCCAAGAGGGATTAGATCCTTTGAAGGCCGAAGCATGGGTTCTCGGCATCAAAAAGCTATTTGAAGTGTTTCCCTGTTCAAAGACATATAAAGTGCTTATAGCCACTTTTATGCTAGAAGATGAAGCAAGAAGATGGTGGATGTTAATGCATGAGAATCATAAAGACATTGGCTGGACAAAATTCCTAGAAATGTTCTATGATAAGTACTTTCCACAATATGTCCGTGACAAGAAAGTATCGGAGTTCATGGAACTCAAGCAAGATAGTATGACAGTAGCTGAGTATGAGGCCAAGTTCACTGAGTTGGCCAGATTTGCACCACATGTGGTCGACACTGACTACAAGAAAGCGAGGCATTTTGAAGGTGGGCTTCGCGATGATATCTTAGAAAGAGTGAATGTCCTTAAGCTGGAAACCTATATTGGGGTGCTAGATCAGGCCATAATATCAAAAGCTAACATAGCCAGATAGGCCAAAACAACAACTGACTGGAAAGGTAGTAAAAGACAGGGCTTCTTTTCAAAGAAGAAATTTTCAAAGAAGTAGAATACGGGCTCCTCAAGCACTTCGAATTCTTCCCGAGATACATCTCCAATGTGCAATATTTGTAGTAAAAGGCATCGTGGGGTTTGTTACCATGTGTCAGGAGCCTGCTTTAAATGTGGTAAAACGGGGCATATAGCCAAAGACTGTAATCAGAACAGTGGAAAGTTAGCTGCTAGCTCCACCGCATCGATCCCGAAACCGGGGAATACTATGAGATCTACTACTACCAGAGATATCGTGAGGCAAGGGAGAGTTTTTGCGCTTGTTCTGGGTGATACACGGAATGCTGAAGCCGTTGTCTCAGGTACTATCTCTATATGTAATCAGGATGCTTTTGTGTTAATTGACTCCGGATCAACACACTCTTTTGTAACTTGTGCATTTGCATCTAGACTGAGTAGACCTCTAGAATCATTGCCATATTTTCTATGTGTATCTGCTCCATCCAGGGAATCTGTGTTGTGTTAATCTGTATATCGATTTTGCGACATGCGTATTGGGAATGCTATTCTGTATGTGGATTTGTTGTCCCTGAATTTTAGACATTTTGATATAATTCTAGGCATGGATTGGTTAACCAAATATTGTGCCACCATTGATTGTGTAACAAAACGAGTTGTATTTAAACCACCGAAACATGAAGAAATTGTGTTTGTGGGTAACGGGGTAGTGCCTCCACCTTATTTGATATCTGCCATGAAAGCATGTATATTGATAAGGAAAGGGTGCCATGGTTATTTGTGTTGTGTACTATCTGAACAATTTGAGAATGTTGAATTGAACAATATCCCTATTGTTAGCGAGTTCCCAGATGTGTTTCCAAATGAGTTACAAGGCGAGTTAGTGGACAGGGAGATAGAGTTCACTATTGAAGTTGTGCCAGGCACTCAGCCTATTTCTAAGACTCCCTACAGAATGGCTACCACTGAAATGAAAGAATTGAAGGAACAGTTGCAAGATCTGCTTGACAAAGGGTTTATGCGACCTAGTACTTCACCGTGGGGTGTACCAGTGTTATTTGCGAAAAAAAAAAGATGGAACCTTGCACTTGTGTATTGACTATCGAGAACTGAACAAGGTAACAATAAAGAATAAATATCCCTTACCTCGTATTGATGACCTGTTTAACTAGTTACAGGAATCACAAGTGTTTTCCAAAATTGATTTGAGGTCCAAGTATCACCAGCTGAAAGTGAAAACAGAAGATGTTGAGAAAACTACGTTTCGAACAAGGTATGGCCATTACGAATTTCTTGTTATGCCATTTGGGGTGACTAATGCTCCGGTAGCATTTATGGACCTAATGAACCGAATTTTTAAGACCTACCTTGATGAATTTGTTGTGGTCTTTATTGATGATATCTTGATATACTCAAAAAATAGACTTGAACATGAACATCACTTGAGAACTGTCTTGCAAACACTTAGAGAAAAGAAATTATTTTCCAAACTGAAGAAGTGTGAATTTTGGTTGGATGAAGTTCTCTTCTTAGGGCATGTTATCAACAAGGAGGGAATTTCAGTGGACCTGCAGAAAGTAGAAGCAATTGTGAATTGGCATACACCGACAAATGTAACAGAGGTCTGCAGTTTCATGCGCTTAGCTGGGTACTACAAGAGATTTGTGAAGGACTTTTCAAAAATAGCTATACCAGTTACCCCAACTGACACGCAAAAGGCAACCATTTGAATGGAACGACGAAAGAGAATCTGCCTTTCATGAACTGAAAACGAGACTAACCACTGCACCAGTTTTGACATTACCATCAGGTACGAAGAACTTTGTGATTTTCAGTGATGCATCTTATAAAGGCTTGGGTTGCATACTAATGCAAAATGGAAGGGTGATTGCCTATGCCTCCTGGCAATTGAGGCCACACAAGAAGAACTACCGAATGCATGATTTAGAATTGGCCGTAGTCGTATTTGCTTTAAAAATCTGGCGGCACTATTTGTATGGGGCAAAATGCGAAGTCTACACAGATCACAAAAGTCTGAAATACTTCTTTACACAAAAAGAGCTAAATATGCGACAGAGAAGATGGCTCGAATTGATAAAAGACTATGACCTTGAGATTCAGTATCACCCTGGGAAAGCCAATACAGTTGCTGACGCTTTGAGCAGGAAATCGATGGGGAGTTTGGCTTGTTTACTCACTGAACAGAAAGAGATTTTGCAAGATTTTGAGAAATCTAGGATTTAAGTGATATTGTGTGAACAGGACAGATTGATAGCCGCCATTTCAGCCGAACCGACAATCATTGATGAGATTAAACAGAAACAGAAGGAGGATGAATTCCTTAAAAAGATAGTTGATGAATTTGAAATGAATCCGAGACCGGAATATACTGTGGTAAATGAGGTGCTGAAATTCCAAGACAGGTTGTGTGCTCCAAACATTCCCGAGTTGAAGAAGAGGATTCTAGACGAAGCCCATAAGCCAGTATTTTCTATGCATCCGGGTAATAACAAAATGTATCGGGATTTGAAACAAAGCTATTGGTGGCCCAAAATGAAGAAAGAAATTGCAGAGTATGTGTCCAAGTGCCTTCAATGTCAGCAAGTTAAAGCTGAACATCAGAAACTGGGCAACCTACTTCAACCTCTCCCTATTCTTGAATGGAAATGGGAGCATGTGACTATGGATTTTGTTGCTGGTCTACCTCGCACTCCCTGAGGTATGGACTCTATTTGGGTTGTAGTTGATAGACTGACTAAATCTATGCATTTTCTACTTGTCAGAACTACATTTGATGCTTATAGATTGGCTACTATATATGTTGATGAGATTGTTCGTTTACACGGAGTTCCGGTATCTATTGTCTCGGATAGGGATCCGAAATTTGTGTCTAGATTATGGAAAAGTTTGCAAAAAGCTATGGGGACAAAATTGAGGTTTAGTACCGCGTTCCACCCACAGACAGACTGGCAATCAGAATGGATAATACAAACCTTGGAAAATATGCTAAGAATGTGTGCCTTGAATTTTCAAGGGAGTTGGGAAGATTATTTGCCACTAGCAGAATTTGCATACAATAACAGCTTCCACTCCAGCATCAATATGGCACCATACAAGGCTTTGTATGGTAGAAAGTGTAGATCACCAATTTGTTGGATAGAAGTCAGGGATAGGGCTTTGCTTGGGCCTGAAATTGTACAAGACACTTTTGAGAAGATCAAAATCATTCAGCAAAGGCTCAAAATAGCTCAGAGTCAACAAAAGACTTATGCAGACGTTCGAAGGAGACCTCTTGAATATGAGGTTGGTGATCATGAATTTATTCGCGTAACTCCAATGAAAGGCCAAGTGAGGTTTGATAAGAAAGGAAAAATGTCACCCTGGTATATTGGGCTGTTCCAAATTCTAGAAAGGCTTGGTTCTGTTGCCTACCGAGTCGTTTTGCCACCGGGATTTGAACAAATGCACAATGTATTCCACGTATCAATGTTGAGGGGTTATCTTCGAGATCTGCTTCAAGTGATTAATTACCACCGGATAGCTCTAGATGAAAATATGAAATATGCAGAATGGCCAGAACAAATCATTGACCGGCAAGTGAAACAGTTGAGGAGCAAGTACATCCCGATGGTGAAAGTAGAATGGAAAGAACACTATAGAACGGACGCTACATGGGAAAAAGAGGATGCAATGCGACAACGCTATCCACATTTGTTTTCTGAAGAAGGTAAAATAAGTTTGGAGGACCAAACTTCCTAAAGAAGGGAAGACTGTGATAACCATGTTCCGTATTATGCTAATTAATCTAAATTATGCTTGTGGTTATGTGTTTAATATGATTTTGAGTGCCATTCATATGATTATATGTGTTTTTGAAGTTATATCTGTTCACCGTAGGAAAATCTGTTCAACTTACTGTTATGACCTGAAATTGAAGGCCTTATCGGCCACAGAAACTGAAATTGACTACGCCATTGTGATTGTCGTAATTTTTAGAGCTTATGGTGAAATTTAATTGAAAATTTATTCGGATCGAATCAATTAGATTAAAATTGATTTAATTGTGCTCAATTAACTAGTGTTAATGAAACTTGATTATGGGTGTGTATATAAAGGCCATACACACTTAAACTCTTTATTTTTGCACTCAAAAATCCGGTTATATGCTCTAAAGAGAGAGGGGCCGGTTCTAGAGAGAGAAAGAGGGAGAATTGTGCATTTTGGCTCAAAGTTTGTAAATTTAGAAGCTACACTCAAGATTTAGCTATAATTTGTGAAGATTGAAGCTCCTAGGTGAGTAATTGAGCATAGATTCATGAATTTAAGTTTGTAATTTTGTGAACTCAAAATTAAGTGGTAATCAAGAACATAATTTCTGTTGATTATGATAAAATTGAAGTGTATATGCACATGCATGCATAGAATTGACATGAATTTACATGATCAAGCATGTAATAAGTTGAATATGAGAAATTGAGTGTTGAAGTATACATGCAAGCATGGTTTTGTTGAGTTTCATGAGAATAAGCATCATTTGTGTCATTTGAAATGGTATTGGGGTCTGTTTTGCACATGCATGAATGATCCATAGAGATATGGGATTTGTATGAAGTTGAGAAGCATGAGTTTGGACCATGTCAAGAAAAATGTTAAAAGATTTGAGAATTAAATCATGATTTCTAATAATTGGCCTCATATTACTTGTATTCTCATGATATATAATGTGTTTCCACATTTTTGAACCAAGAACATGAGTTTGGGACCTTTGAAGGTCGAGTTTGAGCTTCAAGAACAATTTTGGAAATTCCAGAATTTTGCATGTCCGCTCGAGCGGGGAAATCGCCGCTCGAGCGCGAAATGTTAGTTCCCAGAACATTTGCAGACATTGATGTCCGCTCGAGTGAGGAGAGTCACGCTCGAGCGTAAGTCACATGTTTTGAACTATTAGCTCGAGCGTCCGAAGTTACGCTCGCGCGTAAATATGAGGTAACCAGTACTTTTGCAGACCAAGGGGTCTACTCGAGCGGCAGAAACCGCGCTCGAGCAGGGAGCCCTATTTCAGAAATTTTGTAAAGTCGATTTAAGTGTTGTTTTCCGTTCTCTTTCATTCTAAGCACTCTTAGGCATGCATTGAACATTAAAAATGAGTTAAAATGATAAGAAAGAAGCCTAAGAGGGATGTATGAATTAAGAACGGATTGAATTATTTGTGACCCATATGTGTTATGTAGGGTCGAGCATGAGGACGAATCCACCGGCAGAACACTGTGAGTAATATCTTAATAAAGATATTTTGAAGTATGTTAATTGTCCAATTATTCACTCCTATTTGAGTTTCGTAAGCTTGTTAATTCGAAAGGTGGATGATACTTGTTATGCCATATGATTGGGCCAAAGGCCGTTTGACATGAATGATTGGGCCAAAGGCCGTTGGATGTGAATAATTAGGCCAAAGGCCGTTGGATATGAATGATTGGCCCAAAGGCCATTGGATATGAATAGTTGGGCCAAAGGCTGTTGGACACGAATGATTGGGCCAAAGGCCGTTTGACACGAATGATTGGGCTAATGGCCGTCGGACATGAATGGATGGGTCAAAGGCCGTTTGATACGAATGAATTGGGCCTGAGGTCATTTGACACGTTTGAATTTGTAGTCGTTTGATACACTAGATAGAAACATGAACTGGGCCTAAGGCCGTTCGATGCATCTATTTCAAATTTCGTTCATGTATCTTCTTTATTTGATATTATTCACTGGGCTTCCGCTCACTCTCATTCATGTGTTTGTAGGTGAGCCAAGAGATGTCCAAACCCAGCCCCAGTGAAGTATGTGAGAAACAGTCAAACTTTTGAAGAGTCAGTCCATACGTCTCACGCACGAGACTTGTTTTCGCCCTTTTGTCCTCTCGTTATATTTTGCTATGTTAGCGAAAACTTTAGATCACCTTTGTATATAAGCTTTTGGGTTGGCTGACTTTGACTTGAATGATCCTGTTATGTAAAGCTATATGTTAACTTCTTTGATGTGAGTTATTAATGAATATATGTGAAATGTTATGATGTGCCACGTATGCACAGCTCTATGGACAAAAGTTTTAAATTCGCTTCCATTTTGGCCTCTTGACTCTATTGAAATATATCCATTTTGGTTCGAGGCTGTAGGTAATGTAACACCCTCAAAATAAACCCATTAAACATACATTCTTGACATGCTCAGACATAAGAGAATAAAGCATAATTACATTTCCATCAGAGTATTCATTACAAAATGTATTACATGTTGACAACAAAAGTAAATGCCCTACGGGCTTACAACTTTTCAAGTCAACACTTGGTTACAAAAAGAGTGATTACTAACTCAAAACAGATAATAAGCCCTTGGCTTGATATACATGTAATACAAAAATGTAATCACAAAAGATATCCCAGCCACTAAGCCTCTCAAGCTACGTCCTTGGAGGTGGCATGGTACATGTACCTGAAAATAATGTCCCCTATAGGGTGAGCCAACGCCCAGTAGAGATATGCTAAACATAATATGAGCAATAACTAAAACATTAGCATTTGATAAATATTTAACTCATATAACCAACACATAACTCAATCCAGATCCATGACAAAATCTATGTGTCATTCCACTTTCCTTTACTTAACAGTTTTCGATTTATCAATATGGCTCAGTGTAGACGTCCCCGAACGCATCCCGGGCGAGGAGTGCGAGTCCCCCCCCCCCCGGTTCTGGTTCGATATTGGGTCACTACAGTTCGAAGGACTCAAAATGTCATGGTTCTCAATCTTGAACCAAAGAGTCCAACTCTGGCAAATCGTTTTGAAGAAAAACTGATTTTTGAAAAGAAGTGCCAAACATGGACTGCTTTGCCAGATTACAGAGTCGCCACCTAAATATTTTTAAAATAGGAAATTTAGGAAACCTTGACTCGGTGCCAAAGGCCACGTGCCCGTCATCACCAAAGTGGTCTTGGCTCGGGAGCTTGGGTACGATCGGGGAAGGTCAGCTATGAGCACCCCCTTTCGCCCGGTCCGAAGACCGGCCTCTACTAACCGTGATATCTGATTTTGAAAACATTACATGTTCTTATTCCGGTTATTAGCCTAGAATTACTATGTTATGCGCACAGCAAACAAGTATAGACCGAAATCGCCTAAATTGGAACAAAACATTGCATGTTTGTTTTGAAAATGATTTGCTACTCGCAAGTAGGCTAAAATGCAGGTTTTGACACCTTCAAGTGGGCTTTAGAAAAGACAGTTTTGCCACTAACTAGTGGGCTTAAAACTCACAGTTTTTTTTTAATGCATTGTCCCAACTTAGATAATTCAACCTCCATCCACAGGCATTCAAGCAGTTATGTCACATAAGCACTTAGCCTCATAGTAGTCATGCTATTATGGCAACACACACACATGTGATATGCTAAAGCATAAAAGCTCACCTAGTACTCCAAGCCAAAATAGAAGCTCATTAGAAATCCATGCATGGACCTAAGCATACTGAAATGTCTAATGCAACACATGCAAGGATGTAATCTAGGTAGGCTCGGCTATCCTAAACATGGCGTGTGGGATGCTACAAATAACACGTATTCAATTTGGAATTGAAATACAATGCAGTTTGTATGATGTACCAAGCCCGATGCATGTAAACAAATGCATGGATGCACGCATGCATAGCATAAGGTATGCTAAAATAAACGTGCCCTGATCTACCATCAAAGCAGGTAAATAAAAGGGAGAAAGAAGTGGGAGTTGGAAGACATACACACACTCACCCACACTTATTACAAATACGCCCTCACTCGCAGGGACCAAAAGAATAGTACAGATTAATTAACTACGCAATCTAATTAAATATTACAAATTCACTAAATTAATTAACAAATTAACTAAGTTAATTAAAGCAGTAAATGCCTCGGGAAGAGGGCAAGATGCATCACGCGCCCGGGACTCGCTCGGAATCGCACTGCCATGCATGATTGCCTCTGTTTTCCCTTCTTACCTCCTCTGAAGACTTCCAAAACTTCAGGAATACTTCCTTGGGCACTAGAGATCACCACCGGCTGGGGTAGAACACCACCGGCTGAAGGATGCGGCCACCGGCACTGAATTCATCCATCGGCTGCCAGAGATCGCCGTCGGCACTAAACAAAGGCTTGCCGGCACCAAATGCCTGCAGAACTTGAAACTCACAGCAGCAGAGGACACAACTTGCATGGCAATGTAATTCAAAGCATGTATGCACCAAACACACTCCTTATCATGTTTTTGACTCAAAGGAAGATGTACCTCGGTTCTCGGACCACCAATCACGCATTTCCATGCATGATGGCCCCAAAGAACCAAGAGTGCAACTTCTATTTCAAATGCATGCAATGCAAACAAACACATAAGGGTGCCAAACCTCCATCATGACTTGGTCAAGAGGCTTAGCATGCATGCCAATATGATGCAATCCCAGACATGTCAACTAGTATGCAAGATGGACAATGCAAGGCACTTATGCAAACATGCAAGTAAGCATACAAGACAAGCATGCAAACCAAGCAATGGGGTGGACTTAAACATGGATTAAAGACCCCAAATAGGCCTAAAACTATTGGCCAAAATGCTAAAGAGGTGAAGTCACAATGCATGCAAACATGCAACCATACATGCTCCAACACTTAGGCACAAACATGGCAACTCTTAAGCACACTTAAAGAGACCAAACATAGACAATGAGCATGCATAGAAAGCTCTGAAAATCATGCAAAACATGGCGCCAAATCATGCAACAAAGCAAGTCAAACATGCAACAAATGGCCCAAATACTTAAGGTTCACCAATGAGGCTTTGAACTACACATAGTACAACCACTCATGGCAATACTTAACCAACTAAAAACAGAGTTTTAACACATAAAACTAAACCCAAAAGACTACTTAGATGGCATCTAAGAGGCTTGAAATCAAAGGCATGCAACATGACCAAAACATGAGGCATACAACACATGTTTTTAAAGCATTAAAGAGGCAACTAAGGCAAGCATACAAGCACACCAAAGGGACTGAAATAGCATGCTAAATGGTTCCAAACCATCGAAATGATGCAAGCAAGGCATGCTACACTCTCATGCTCTTAAGGCCAACAAGCCAAATGCAAAGGAGCTATGTAATGCGAGTCATGGCCGACCAAAACAAGCATGGACAGACCTTATTCATGGTAAAATAAGCATACAAGCTTCATGGATCTAAGCCTAAATCATGCTAGAAATAAAGGCATACAACCTAGACATGTTAAGGGACTATTAAGGCATTACAAAGCAACTATGCAAAGCATGCAAGGAGTGCTAAAACCAACACTTAGCAATGTCATATTAGGGCATAATAAACATAAAATGCAGCCAAGACACGCTCAACAAACAATCAAACACTATGCTCTCTCAAGAGGCCAAAACTTGCCCTTTTCAAGGACATCAAGGAGAGGGGGTGGCCCCCCTCCTTCTTAGGACTTTATGGCATCATCTTCACCACTGAAATCCCTCAAGATTTCAGTGGTGAAGAGACCCCAACACCAAAATCCCGGAGCTCTCACAAAATAGCACAAAATGAGGCCTTTTCAAGGCCTAAGGGTGGTCAAACCTACCCAAACCACCAAACACTCTTAAGAAACTATCAAGATGACTAAAAAACAGAACTTTTTTGTATTAAACACCAAACACAAAAACAGTTCAAAGATAGGTAAAAATGGAGTGCAAAAATGGGGTAAATAAAGCAAGTTTCTCACCCTTGTTGACCTCCTTCACCAAAGATGATGTTGTTGCTTCCTTGAGCTCCAATCCAGCCAAGAACCTCAAGAACAACCTCTTGGAACCTCAGTAGCCAAGGAAAGGTGAAACACTAGGTGTTGATGTGCAATAGTAAGGCACAAACACCTAGTGTACAAACAAGAGAGCAAAAGAGAGATATGATAGATATAGAATTTCTAACCTAAAACCAGAGCTCCTCCTCTGTCTAAAATGTCTAACTTTCCAATTTTTCTAACCCTTGAGCCAAGAGAAGAGAGCCTTCTCTTATAGGCAACAAAGCTTACAAGCTAAGTCAACCAAAGGCTCATCCCCTCCATACACGTGTATGGAGGGGAAGCAAAAGCTAAACAGCTGTCTAAAAATGTCTCATAAAGCAGCTGTAAAGTGGTCGGCAGGGCAAAATGGTCATTTTGCCAAAAATAGTGCCGACCGGCACAATAAAGTGCCGGTGACAACAACAACCAGCCGGTGGCCTCTAGCTAGTGCCGGTGGTGTGTAGGGATACCTTACAAGGCATTCCCTGCCCCTCCAAGGCAAAGCACAAGTGTTTGGTGCAAAACCAGACACAAAACAGTCGAGTCGAGGGATCCTGAGGCAAGGCGCGCGAGCCGAGACCTCCGGGAACTCAAGACGAACACAAACATGGATAATCACCGAGTGTTCCAACGGTGACGTCCAAGTCTTGAGGACGGTCAAAAATGGGGTGTCTACAGTTGCCCCTCTTTGACAGAACTCGGAAGTCATAACAATGACGGGAGTGAATGTCAAAGCCCAGAGACGACCCATTTTTGACAAGGCCGGAGACTTGGACAAACATACAAAGCGCAAATGGTTGAACTCGCAAGCTGCCTACATATCCCTTTAGGAATCAAACCAGCGTAGTTCAGGTACAGGCATACAAGCCGCAGAAAAGGTATGCGCCCGTAGGCGGGGGCAAGATGCAACTGAACATGCAAGAAGTCGAGCATAACTTATGATCATGCAAAGAAAGCTGTAATGAAGCACACCTGCGACAGTTATAAGCTAGCAAGCACCAAACTACACTACAATGTAGAAAGGATGTAAGAGAATTATGCAATTCTCTGTGCGTCTCACTCGGAGGATACAATACCTGTGTGGCTCGTCCGGTTGCACCGGCCTCGAATGAGCCGTACATACAATATCGTGCCTGCAAAGAAAGCAAACTTAACAGGTACAATATTGTTAGCAATATGCATGCCATGCAAAATGAATGCAAAATGGAATACAATATATACAAAACAATGTATAATAATTCAAATGATATGCCATGCGATTGAAACAAAATGCAAACTATATGCAAAGCAATTGAATCATGACCCAATCATGAGCAGTTCGAAACTACACATATGTCAAATAGATTGATGGAAGTAACAAGTCCGTCTACCATAGAACGATGTCTGAACTATGAGTGATGTAGACGGACACGATAACAAGTATTGGGTGGATTGACATAAGTGGGGTAACGACCCGCTAACGAAAGAAAAATGATCCTAATGTAGGATGCAAAACTTACACTACAATGCAATACCTACAATGGATATGGCCTGCAGCCAAAACCGAATCTTGCCTAGGAAAGGATGTACACATACAAAACATGTCTAGCACAGAAAAGGTGCCGCAACCCTCAAACCAACATACCAGCGTGGAATAGGCGCGTACACATGTAGAACTGTGTTTTGACGTGAAAAGTAAGGGCACATACCAGACCAAGCTCAACAAGGAAAGGCGCAAGCCACAGATGGAGGGTGATGCAGTGGATGCATGCAACTAAAATGCAATATTTACAATATGCAATGGAATGGATATTTACAATGGATATGGCACGCGAGCCAAACCAAATCTTGCCTAGGAAAGGCATGTACACGTACAAAACATGTCTAGCACAGAAAATGTGCCGCAACCCTCAAACCAACATACCAGCGTGGAATAGGCGCGTACACATGCAGAACTGTGTTTTGACGTGAAAAGTAAGGGCACATACCAGACCAAGCTCAACAAGGAAAGGCGCAAGCCACAGATGGAGGGTGATGCAGTGGATGCATGCAAGCTACAATGCAATATTTACAGAAAATGCATGACATATGCACTATACTACAATGATGATGCATGACATGTGCAGGTTTTTTTTTTTTTTTTTTTTTTGTTTTTTTTTTGAAATGCATGACATATGCACTATATACGATGATGCATGACATATGCACTATTTACAATGATGCATGACATATGCAGTATTTACAACGATGCATGACATATGCATGTTTTTTTTTTTTTTTTTTTGAATTTTTTTGAAATGCATGACATATGCAGTATTTACAAATGATACATGACAATGCTCTATTTACAACGATGCATGACAATGCACTATGATGCAACGACTATGATTGCAGCTTTCCCTATCTTACCAACAAGGCGATGTACTAGGTTGGTTCAGTATCCAGAATTGAGGCGTAAACATGCCGCCTCAACCTATGGGGTTTCCATACAGATTTCAAGCCGGGGGTACACCCCCTGGGTATTTAAACCAGACTTTAGTCTCGGAGATCCCGAACCTTTGTGTTCTAGGCATAAGTCGTTCAAACTCTAGCTTTCACCGTCCCAGTGGTCTTCTAGGAACTCACCGCAAAAACAGGCAGGTGGCTTTACCAGACCACCGAAAGTCGTTCGGGCACGACAAACACCGAAAGAATTGCACCTTCAGAGGATTTAAGGTCTCCTAGACCAGGATGCAAAACGTATGCATGACAATGCAAGTGCGGTGCGCAAAACGGCGCGGTGCGCAAAATAGCGCAAACGACATGTAATGCACAAGATAGTGCGCTGCGCAAAACAGCGCGATGCGTTAGACAACGCGAGTGCACAAAACAGTACGATGCGATGCATGCCAAAAACAATGAGGTGTGCACCTTAATGCACCGAAGGTCTTGCACCTCCCGAGGATTTAAGGTCTCCTAGACCGCGCGTGTTTAAGGTCTCGCCAGACCGGCGCTTGGGGCAATGCATGAATTGAGATACGGTGCACAAGACAGCGAGGTGCGCGAAATAGCGCGACGAAATGCATGCCAAATGCAATGAGGTGCGCAAAATGCACCGAAGGTCTTGCACCTTCCGAGGATTTAAGGTCTCCTGGACCGCGCGTGTTTAAGGTCTCGCCAGACCGGAGGGCGAAAAACAATGAGGTGCGCAAGATAGCGCGATGAAATGCAAAATGAGGCACGCGTACCTCGAGATGCGATGAAATGCAAAATGAGGCACGCGTACCTCATTTGCATGGAAAATGGAATGCAAAACGAGGCACGCGTACCTCGAGATGCAATGAAATGCAAAATGAGGCACGCGTACCTCATTTGAATGGAAAATGGAATGCAAAACGAGGCACGCGTACCTCGAGATGCAATGAAATGCAAAATGAGGCACGCGTACCTCATTTGAATGGAAAATGGAATGCAAAACGAGGCACGCGTACCTCGAGATGCAATGAAACGCAAAATGAGGCACGCCTACCTCATTTGAATGGAAAATGGAATGCAAAACGAGGCACGCGTACCTCGAGATGCAATGAAATGCAAAATGAGGCACGCATACCTCATTTGAATGGAAAATGAAATGCAAAACGAAGCACGCGTACCTCGACATGCAATGAAATGCAAAATGAGGCACGCATACCTCATTTGAATGGAAAATGGAATGCAAAACGAGGCACGCGTACCTCGAGATGCAATGAAATGCAAAATGAGGCACGCATACCTCATTTGAATGGAAAATGGAATGCAAAACGAGGCACGCGTACCTCGAGATGCAATGAAATGCAAAATGAGGCACGCATACCTCATTTGAATGGAAAATGAAACACAAGCATGACAAGCATGCCACACGACAATGCAAAACGGTGTAAGTCGCAAGAGACGTGCAAGATGGCGCGATACGACGCGCCGGACAATGTAATGGATGCGTGCAACACACATGGGGCAATTTTTGAATCTTGTAAAAGACAAAGGATACAAAAGGATACAATCTTTCCTTAAATCTGGGTGCCACGCACAGAAGACACGGTCCGAGGCCAAAACGGAGGCCGGTTGAGCATCGGAGATGCACTTTCTTGAGCTATGAAGACCCAAAACCCTTCATATGGTCTAAACAAGGCCTTGGGAACACCACCGGCCGGGCTAGGAGGCCACCGGCTGCAGAATTACTCCACCGGCACAATATTGTGCCGACCGGCACAAAATAGTGCCGACCGGCCAAAAGTTGCTGATCGGGGGCAGATCTGACTTTTCGCCACGGGTGTTTTAAAATAGGGTTCTAAACCCTATTCTATTCACTTTGCCTCCGCCGAAAAACCCTTCCCTCTCTCTCTAGAGTGTTCTTCCCTCCTCGATCCCTCATTTCTTCGCGTTCTAAGCCCGTTTTGTCGTCGGATTCGCGATTTCCTTCGCGTTTCGGACATTTTCGACCGAACGAAATTTCATTTCGGAGCATCCTTTGCTATTTCCGCTTTTTCGGGACTTGTTCCCCTCGATTTCCTCTTCATTTCCGCGCCTTTTCATCTTCCGGCCTTTCCGGCCATTTTTCACCCGCTCGGGGTTGACTTTTTCGGTTGACTTTTCACATTCCGGCTTTTCCGACCGTTTTCTCACTACCATTGCCATGGCTGACGATGTTCCACACGTCGGGACTCCCCCAAACCATGAGATGGATCCCGGGGTCGAGCTCCTCCCGTTGAGCGAGCGTCCTTTCGACCCGGCGATCCACGTCCTACCTCCGGATGGTCTTCGCCATTTCCGTGGCTTCGACAAGGCTCTGGACCTGGAGCTTCTCCTGCGCAAGCCGACCTCTCACCTATCCTTCGGCGTTTCCGAGGTAACATTTTTTCTCTGTTTTACTTTCTGCAATGTAGAACTGTTAACTGCCATAGCTGAATTTGTTCTTTAACTGCTTAGCTCTGATATGCTGTACACTGTAGTTGATCGCAATCATACTTGTAACTGATATCTGTTTGAGACGGACACATGCACCCACGTTGCACTAGCCTCAATCACCCAAACACACGGCACACACCGTACTTCACTGCAAATCTACCGATACCCGGTATTTATTTGAATCTGAAAACATGTTGTATGCTGTATTTACACTGAACCACATAAAACACACTGACGCATCATACGTTGTAGTTCACCTACTAGCACACTATAACCCGATATCTGCTTGAATCTGAAAAATGCGCACACGTGCACCATGTTTACATTGCACTTACTCAAGACACGTTGACGCATCAAACACTGTAGTCCACCGTAGGCGCACCAGCACCTGGTATCTGTTTGAATTTGAAAAACTTGTACGCATGCTAGATTTGTACCGACTTTACTCAAACACACTGACGCATCAAATGTTATAGTTCACTGTAGGCACACCGGCACCCGGTATCTATTTGAATCTGAAAAACTCGCACGCATGCCGCATTTGCACCGAACCACGGTTTTTTCAAAACTGTCCATTTCATATTGCTTCGCAACTATTTGTTTGAAAACAGGGAGACTCCCATACCGTCCGCGGGTATGGGAACATCGTGGCTTGAGATTGGTATGGCGAGCTACTCGACGCAGTTCGACGCATCGTGGACGAGGCGGGCTTTGGTTCCTTTGCGGTGCGACGACTTCTTCTGCGAGCCTCTCCTAGCCGCCTTGGCAGAGAGGTGGTGGGACACCACCGACTCATTCCACTTATCTGCGACCGGGGACATGACGATGACCCCTTACGATTTCTCGGTGCTTACCGGCATCGGGGTAGGGGGGGATCCAATCCCCTTTGATATTGATATGGATGAGTGGACCGCTGCTCAGGTCTACTTACTTGGTGCGGCTCTGCCTCTTGCGCGCCCAGGTTTCGTCCGCTACTCCTGGTTCGAGGTGCAGTTTCGGGTGCAGCCTCTTCTTGTTGACGCAGCTCCGATGACTCGGGAGGCCGTGGAGAGATATGCACGCGACTTTCTGATGTTTTTGTTAGGGACCACCCTCTTCGCCGACCGGGCGAACACAGTGCCCCTCTGCCTCCTCAGCGCACTGGTGGATGTCCGGGACATCTTGCGTTTTGATTGGGGTGGTGCGGCTCTGGCCACCCTCTACGGCTATATGAGCTCAGTCTCCCGCGGCAGCGGGCAGTTGCTCGGGGGCTATTGGCGTGCTTGGGAGGTACGTCTTCTCCTCTGCTTTACGTTTCTGCTCTATACTTTCTGTATTCTGCACACTGCACACACTGTAGTCTACTTTACACTTGTCAGATATACGCATACACCGCACACATACATACCGCTTTACCTTGACGCACACTTCTCTGCTTGTACACTCATAAAATATCTTGCACAACACACGGCTATTTACGCTTTAATTCAGATACGCTTTATCTGATAAATATTCTGGTATTCACCTTGCAGTTGTGGGTTTACGCCTACTTCCCTAGGCTAGAGCCAGTGCCAGAGACGGAGACTCCTCTAGTCGTCCCTTTCTCACGCCGCTACGATGGGAGGTGCACCCGGCGGCCCCGCGACACATTCAGCTTTTTCCGCCGCTATTTCGACACCATCACCCCTGCCGAGGTGTGTTTTTACTTACAGTTCATTTAAGCTTCGCTTTTCTGTTGTATATTTGCAACACCAGTAGTTAACAAACTGTATTTCAATTTCAGATCACCTGGCAGCCTTGGGCTGCTCTGCCAGTGCTGATGCAGGATCGGTTTGCCGGTGCCGTCGAGACTTCGCGTTACCAGATTCTGCTAGAGGGCCCGGTCTATCGGGCTTGGTACCTAGGTGAGCGCTTCTTGCGTCAGACCCTGGGCTTACCTGAGCAGATAGTCCCGGTGCATCCCCCTGAGCACATGAGGGATACCGAGTGTTTCACTGCTGAGCAGATGGCGGACTACACCCTTGGCTGGGAGGAGAGCGGCTTCAGAGGCGAGGGCGATTACTCAAAGTACGTCTGGACCTTCATCATGCAGCCTCTGAGCGGTGGTCGAAAGCGAGAGAGAGAGGCGCCAGCGCCAAGGCTGGAGGCGGAGGCTGGAGGAGGAAGCAGGAGGGCTCGAGTCATGGCGAGGGCGGAAGTGTAACAACGCATGGGGGACCTCGCCACAGCTCGGACTCGATTTTTGTTGCGGTTCTCAATCTCGAACCAAAGAGTCCAAATCTGGCAAATCGTTTTGAAGGAAAACATTTTTGAAAGAAGTGCCAAACATGGACTGCTTTGCCAAATAACAGAGTCGCCACCTAAATATTTTAAAATGGGAAATTTAGGAAACCACGACTCGGTCGAAAAGGCCACGTGTCCGTCATCACCAAAGTTGGCTCGGGAACTTAGGTACGATTAGGGAAAGGTCACATCGTGAGCACCCTCTCGCCCGGTCAAAGACCGCCTCTACTAACCATGATATCGATTTTGAAAACATTGTATGCTCTTATTAGGTTATTAGCCTAGGTTACTATGTGATGCTTTCATGACAAACAAGTATAGATGGCGTCTGAATTGGAACTAAACATCTCATGTTTGTTTGTGAAAGGTGGTTTGCTACCCGCAGTAGGCTTAAAATCTGATTTTGCCACAATCTAGTGGGCTTAACAAACAATCGATGAATTGCTCCAATTCAAATAACCCAACCTCCACCCACAGCATTCAAGGCGGTTATATCACATAAGCATTTAGCCTCATGGCAAGCATGCTATCATGGCAACACTCACACGCATGCAAGGATGCTAAAGCATAACCACTTACCGAGTACTCCAAGCCAAAACAGAAAGCTTATTAGAAATCATGCATGATCCTAAAATATACAGAATGCCTAATGCAACACATGCAAAAATGCAACTATAGCAGGCTCGGCTATTCTAGAGGTGGCATATGAAATGCAACGGCTAACATGTATTCAACTTAGAATTGAAATACAAATGCAGTTTGTATGATGCGCCGAGCCCGATGCATGCAATACAGATGAATGATGCAACACATGCTGTCATGCTGTATGCTAATTGAAATATGCCCTATATCTAACCATTCAAAGCGGGTAAATAAAAGGGAGAAAGAAATGGGGGTTGGAAGACATACATCACACTCACACACCCTTATTACATTTATGCCCTCGCGCAGAGGGTCCGAATAAATATCTGATCCGAATAAAAGAATATCTGATCAGGAAATAAATATACAAATTCTAATTAATTAACAAGTTAATTACGAATGAATTAAAACTGGCGTGCAAGCCGAGGACCGCCTAACCGATAGATGATGTATCTTTGGATGCTTGGCGTGAAATCCTTTGGAATGCCTCGATTCGCCTCTGTTTGCAATATTCCTCGAATTCTTGTATTTGGACTCGAAAAGTTGCTAAACTCTGAATTTTCTTTAGCAGAGAGCGAGAAAGAACTGGCGGTGTATTTCACAAATATATGCATGTCTCGATCCTCGCGCCACCAATCACGCATATCGATGCATGATGGCCGAGGAGCAGATTTGCACATCTGAATAATAGGATGAATAAACATGAATGCTACGAAAAATGGGATGCCTCGTCTGGCGTGCCCGCAGACGCATAAGCGAGGCAATCTTGAAGATGAAAATCGGATAAAACCGAAGTGCCTCGAAGTGCGTGCCCACAGGCGCGCAAACCGAGACGAAACCAAAATGGAGATCAGATAAAACTGGAGTGCCTCGAAATGCGTGCACACGGGCACGCAAACCGAGGCGATGATGTACGATGCAAAATCGGATAAAACCGAAGTGCCTTGAAATGCGTGCACACGGACACGCAAACCGAGGCGATGATGAAAGAATGAAAATCGGATAAAACCGAAGTGCCTCGAAGTGCGTGCCCACAGGCGCGCAAATCGAGACGATGATGAAAGAATGAAAATCGGATAAAACCGAAGTGCCTCGAAGTGCGTGCCCACAGGCGCGCAAATCGAGGCGATGATGAAAGAATGAAAATCGGATAAAACCGAAGTGCCTCGAAGTGCGTGCCTGGTAGCGCCGAATCGAGGCGATGATGAAAGGAGAAAATCGGATAAAACCAAAGTGCCTCGAAACGCGTGCCCGTCGGCGCGCAAATCGAGGCGATGATGAAAGAATGAAAATCGGATAAAACGAAGTGCCTCAAAGCAGCGTGCCACAGCGCGCAAATCGAGGCGATGATGAAATGCAATGAAATGGCATACGGAATGCCGGGATGGACTTACACCAACATGGGAGAGCCTCAGCTCACTCACATAGGAGGCCGTCGGGTAAAAAAAACGCCTCGCCACGCACATAAATCGAGGCAATGGCATACAAGCATGAAAATGCGAATTGGGCTTACGCCAACATGAGAGGGCCTCAACCACACTCACATAGGCTGCGGAATGATAAAAGAGGTGCCTCGAAATGCGTGCCCATTGGCACGCAAACCGAGGCAATGCAAAAATGATATCTGAATGGCCGAAATGATATGCAAGCATGGTAATGGAATTTCAGCACCTAAATAAAGGGAAAACAGCCCCGAAACAAATCAAACGACACCAAGCATGCATTCATCCCGAAAGTCTGAAATTAAGCCCGAATGGCCTATAGCCATGCTATACATGCAAAATATGATCATGGCAGCAAGAACAGTAGCAAGGCAGTCCCAAATATGGCATTTTTTAGTAATAAACATGGCCAAAATGCAAGCATAGATATGGCAACAAAAGCTCGCAAGAATACGGTAAAAGAGAGGATTTTCAAAGCAAGTAGTATATAGAAAATTCAAATAGAAAAATTTTCTTCTACAACATGAAAGAGGGCCCAAAAATAAGCATATATGCAGAAGATGGCAGCCTCTAAATCATAAGACAAATATGCTAGAAATAGAAGGCAAAAATGAAGCCACAAGAGGGTATAACCTAAGACATGCAATCTACACACCAAATGACCAAACCTTCTTCATGAAACATGTAAAGGGGGTCAAAATAAGACTAAAACCAGTAGGGGTCGAAGTCCTAAAACCAAACACAAATAGGTCAAAAATTGCATACAAAAGTGGCACACTTGATGAAATTTGAAGGAGGTGGTAGATACAAAGGCCAAATGAAGTTGAGCCTATCTACAATGTTGTAGAGAGGCTCATTTTAAGCACAAAATCAGTATGGGTCGGACCCCCAAAAACCAACACAAATAGGTCAATTTTAGCATGCAAAAATGTTACCAACTTGAAGAATATTGAAGGAACTAGTGTATACAAACACCAAATGAGGTTGAGCCCTTCTACAAAGTTTTAGAGGGGCTCATTTTAAGCACAAAAGCAGTAGGGGTCGGAGCCCCAATTCTCAACCAATTAAAGTATAGAAAAGGATCAAGAAAATGCCCTAAAAGTTGGTTTTGAGGACTTACCCTTGAAGACTTGTCTTTCTTTGATTCTTGGCTCTGATTTGTAGCTTCTCAACCTCTGAAATTCACCTCCTTGCTGCTGAAGTGATGGTAGGGATGGTGAGGCTAGGTGTTGATGAAGGAATGGCCTTGACACTTGAAGCTTTTTTGGAGTTTAAAGCTATGAAAATGAGGGAATTTGGTTAAGTGTTCTTGAGACCAAAATTTCTAACCTTGAAGAAGGAGGGGGAGGGGCCTTCAAATAGGCAAGAAGATGGGGTGTAAAAGGGGAGGGAAAGCATCCAATCTTTCCCTCCTGAAATGTCCCCCGGATGAGGGAGACACTTTGAAAAGCAGCTGGACAATTTGGAGCAGTGAAGAAGTCTGGCCGGCCAGGTAGTTTTGCTCAAGGTGGCCGGCCAGCCACCCACCATGGCCGGCCAGCCACCTCCTATGGCCGGCCAGCCACCTCAAAAAATCAACTTCAAAATTTCTGGCCGACCACCAAACAAGAGTGTCCTCCCATGTGTGTAGAATAAGGCCCCAGGGTCGGAATTTGGCAACACTGAACCAGGAGTCACAACATAGAGCTTGAAGGAGAGGCCCAAAAATGAAAGGCACAATTTCTGGCCGACCACCATACCAAAGTGTCCTCCTAGATGTGTGCAACAAGGTTCCAAGGCCGGAAATTGGCAACACTGAAGCAGGAGTCACAACATAGAGCTTGAAGGAGAGGCCCAAAAATGAAACTCACAGTTCGGCCGACCAAGATGGTTGGTAGGGTCCTCCAGTCCCTCATCACAGATATGTAACTTTGGTTGGAAGAAAATACCCCAAGGTGTTCAACATTGGCAGGAAGTGAGCAAAAGCGGGCTCCGGGAGGAAGCCAGTTATCTGGGATAATTGCTGGCCTCCCACCCCAGTGATCTTCCCGATGTTGAAACAGAGGTACCGCCAAGTTTGAACAAAACTAATGAGAAATGAACGTTCGGGGCCAAAACCAGCAAATCGGGATCCCGAAAATGAAACATGGTCTGCGGAAGTGGTGTTCGGCAAAGTGGGTATCCGCGACCCGGTGTCCTCTGGAATGACAAAACAGAGGTACCGCCAAAACCGGAGAAGATGGATGCGAAATGAATGCTCGGGACCAAAACCGCTCGGTTTGGGGTCCCAAACCGCTATGAGCACCGAAGTGGCATCTGACCCACGAAGTGGGCATCGGGGCCCCAGGGTTCCTCGAAATATTAAAAGCAGGTCTCATAAAAACCGGAGAAAGGTGATGCAAAATGGCTTCGGGACCAAAACCGCTTCGGTTTGGGGTCCGAAAAATGGGTCGCCGCACCGAAGTGGTGTTAATTGCGAAGTGGGCATCAGGGGCCCAGTGTCCCTCGGAACACTAAAAGCGAGGCACATGCCAAAACCGGAGAAGGCGATGCAAAATGAATGCTCGGGGCCCAAATCACGCAGCCGGTCCAAAATGGGTCGCCGCACCGAAGTGGTGTTCGCGCGAAGTGGGCATCGGGGGCCCCAGTGTTCCTCGGAACACTAAAATGAGGTCTCGCCAAAACCGGAGAAGTCGGAGATGGTTGGGCGGTCCTGAGCCGAGGCACCTGACTACGGCCAGCAAGGAACCGGGCCGAAAGCAGGCAAAATGGCCTCTGACCACGAAAAAGTAGCCCACGGCCACCGGAGATAGTCTACAAGACCACTCCCTTCCTCGAAAGAAAAAACAAAAAACCAAGCCCGTTCGCAAACCGAGACAAGGTAGAAAGGGTTCGGAGTCCGGAGGCGGCGCCTGCGCGACTCTGAAACTCTTGAGCAAGCACATGATGCAACATCACCGAGCACTCAACCGGTGACGTCTGAGTCTTAAGGTCGGTCAAAAATGGGGTGTCTACAGCGAGGGACCGGTTGGCCTGCTCTGCCCGCTTCATTGACTTTCCGAGGGCAGGGTGGGGCGACCTATTAGATCCCCTTTGCCCCTCCGCCGGCCGATCATGAGTTTGTCGGTGTCCCCGACTTACCTCCGGTATGTATTACTGCATTTCTGTATAGTTATTTCAGTTTATTTGATATTCCACAGAATACTGATGCGTCTGATTCTCTTGCAGGCATCTTCTGAGTATACCCGGCAGTCATTGGAGATGAATGCCTCCATGATGGGGATGCTACAACAGACATTCGACCTCCTAGCCCTCTACAGCATTCCGGTATGTTCTTTCTGACCATAGCTTTAAACCATACCCAAACTGCTTTACATAATCTGATGCATATCACAACATCTGATGCACTGTTCACGGCATGCATATACTGCACTTATAAGCGCATTACTGCAGCGATAAGCGCTCACGGCACCCATACCGTACTATACTGCTGCATTCTACATCGATAAGCGCTCCACGGCACCCATACTGCTGTACTCGCCTGCGCATTACGCAGCGATTCACTACTCACGGCACCCATACATCAGCTTTGTACTCGCATCTGCATCATCGCGATTCACTTTTCGCGGCATGTCTTGATGCATCGCCGCCGTGTTTTTGTTGTTTGTTTTTTTTTAGCCTCCCTTCCAGATTCTTCCGGTGGGCGGCGCTCCGGCTGGACCTCCCGTTTCTACTCGGGATGGCAGGAGATATCCCCGTGCGAAGGCGCGACTTACGTCGGGAAGCGACTCACGAGCTCGATTCGAACGGCGAGTGCATGGCAGAGACGGGGTTGTCGGAGGAGGAGATCGAGGACGGCTCGGGCTCAGACTCAGACAGCGATGCTCCTGATGACACTCCTGGGCTTCTGCCCAGGAAGAGGGTGAGGACGGACTAACAGCCCCGGAGTCATTTTTGACAATTGATACAAATTTTGCTGTTTTTCTGTTCTCTTCTTTTTTCTTGTACTTTTCTCTTTTTGGTAGTTAGATTGCCTTGTACTGCTGCGAGCAGATTTTTGTTTCCAAAACTATGTACTTGAAAAAGATGATATGAAATGAAACAAACTTTTTGTCTGAAAAAGTGTCACATTTGTATATATCTGCATATTTCGTACTTTACACTGCATTGCATCATGTTACACCTCAAATGTAAATGGAAATGATTTGTTGTCTGACAATTGAACATTTGCACTGTAATAATCAGATAACCAACCAACTAAACAGCAACACGCCACATACGAACCACTGCTCAAAATTGGATACACAGCCCATACTCTGCTGGGGACTAATCTGCTGGGGATTGATCTGTACGCAACCCAGAACGCAGCATTCGGCCCATTCTGCATACAACAAATTCTGAACTAACAGCCCAATCTAGCAAGACGGACCAGGAAAGTTGAAACAGTTATAGTTGAAACACATCCGGATGTCCCAAATCATCCCTTTCCTTCTCCTGCCTCACACGAATGTAGAGAATGGCACAGCATTCAGAGCACAAACAATCTTTTCAAAGTAAGGAAAGGTTTCACGACCGGGGTATCGAGCCTACCACAGGACATGGCGAGATAGACTCAAACAAAGAAACAAAGGCACACGACCCAACATAACGAGGCATACTCGGAGAAGACTCGAAGCCAAAAGCAAGACCGACAAATCAAAAGACACGACACACGAACGTGTTCACAAAAGGGACTCCAGACCTCGAGGAGCCAGTTCCTCCGGGTATTACTCCCACCCTTTCTGATTTGCGATACTCACATCACTCGGCCCTCAAACTCGGTTTTTCTCACAAAACCCTTCTCCTTACTTTTCTCTCAACTTACTCCTCTCTATTCTTTATTCTCTCATTTTTCATCCCTCCCCAGAGTGGTTGATGGATTAGTGAGAGGTTGCGGGTTCACGCCCGATACAGCTAGCTTGCAGCCATTTCTTCTGGTAGATGGGGTGCCTCTCGGGCCAGTGTGTTGGCAGGGGAAAGACAGAAGACCTGACTCAACTGTGCCCCTAGTTTGTCACTTTGACCATTTTTTGTTTTCTTCCTAAAACAGTTTTGGCCAAAAGTGAGGGTCGGATTAACACACTTGTTCAGTTTTTGATTTGAAAATCATGCCAATCAGGCCTTGAGCACTGAAAATTCTCCTTTTTGGGTCCAAGAAAATGGTCCGGTTTTGGAAAATGAAATAATTTTTGAGCAAATAGTCAACCTCAGTAAAAATTTTCAAAAACTATTTTTGCAAGCAATCAATGCCTAACGAGCACGAACTCACCCTCGAGATGCGTAACCTCGGATCGGAGGCAATGGGAAATTGCCCCTTGCTTGAAGGAGGGGCAAGGCAACGGAAAGTTGCCCCTAGTTTGGACGGCAACTCAGGGCAACTTATGACAATGCATGGCAACGGAAAGTTGCCCCTTGTTTGGATGATGCCGCAGCATGCTGTAAACCGGTCCTCGTTGATGATGATCGGATCCTCGGACACGGAGGAGACGAAGATGGTCTGAATCAATATATGGACACAGTCACCTGGAAGGTGTTGATAGTTGGACTTCGGGAGGAAGTTAGCTGCATAATTTCGATTGTCACAACCGAACTATCGAATTCACAAGAGGCGAAGGTGATCAAAACCATTGCATGGATCGAGATGCTTATGAAACTATCGAATTCACAAGAGGCGAAGGTGATCAAAATCATTGCATGGATCGAGATGCTTATGAAAGCGTTGGGGGCTGGATTTCAAGATGAAGTTGCCTACGTATCCCAAACATGGGAATCAAGCCTTACGTAGTTCCGGTTAAGGTACACTCGAGTATTTTAACCTTCACTTTTTAGGCTCTAATTTTTGCCAAGGCGACTGTTGCAGGTTTTCGACCTTGCGAGCTATGTTTTCTTTTTCTTTTTCAATTTTTTTGATTGATTTTTTTTTTTCATTTCTCCTCTTTTTCTTTTTTTTTTTTGCCTTTTTTGCTTTCTTTTCTCTTTTTGCATTTTTTTGTATTTTTCTTTGCTCTAACTTTTGCCTGGGTCGCCCTTCTGGGTTTTCGGCCCAGCGAGCCTCTCAAAGGGTAAAAAGTGTAGCAAGCCCATACCAAATGGTTTTGAGATTGAAGCCTTTCTGTGTCGAGGAGAATGACTGTTGTGTTGATTTGCAAAAAAGTCCATCACGGCTACTTCACGAGCCTTGCCGGGTGGGGTCTGACCTTTTTAATCTGACTTTGATGCCGCTCGCTCGAGGGCTGCTTCAAATTGGGCCACACGGGCACTCGACTGCTTGGATATTCTGAACGGATTCCAGGTTTGGAACAGATAGATTGAACCTCGAGGCTGAGAGCGATCCTAGGCTGCACAATTTCAAGAGCGACTCCACACAGGTCTTCACAGGACTGCGCAAAACATTTTATTTTTGAAAGTTTTTAAGAAAGCGACACATCGCCTACGCTAAAGATAGTGTGGAACCAGTCTGGATCAAGCCAGGGTCCTTCTCAGTACTCACGCTGACAGGCATGATTTCATTCATTAAAAGCTCAACGTGCTTCTCTTTCTCTCAATTTCGATCAAAGTTTTGCAAAACCCGAGGAATTCCTTCCTCTTCGTTTTTATCACCACAGTGTTCAAAGAGGGTTTTTTGAAAAACTTAGGTCATTACGACGATGTTTAAGGCACAAGGGAGTAGGTGGTATGTACTGTTGTTCCATTCACATCTTCCGGCACAATTAGCTCAAACTGAAAGTAAGCATGAAAACGGGATAGCCGCAGCTGTTTCATTCCTAAAACCTTGATTGCAACCGGCTCCTCGGCAGCAACAAACTCAAAAAACAAACAACTAATTACAAGACAAAACGGTGTTTGGGGCAACAACCCCGAAACCGCCTGGTATACTATACAAGAGGGACTGACTCATTACAACAAGACGGACCCTGTAAGCAAAAAGACTAACTCAATACAGAGAGGCAGACTCAAAACAAGACAAAAGACTAACCCGATACCCAAGTCAGAATTTACAAAACCGGCATTGGCAGATGCTCAAAAATGCGTGCCAAACGCCCCATCCAAAATATGTCCGGCACTGCCCGCAGGCGGTTCACTTTCTGATTATATACTCTCAGTACCGGTATCCTCAAAATCCAAAAACTTTGTGGTGACTGACTTGGCCGAGGTAGGCGGAAGGATGACCTTATCATCAATCAAATCCTGCACTTCATGACGGAGGCGGAAGCAATTGTCAGTAGCATGACCAGTCTGCTGATGGTACGCACAGTACTGAGTGGCATCATGGCCCGCTAGAAGAGGTCTGGGGAGCGGCCTAGGATCGAGGGGTGTAAGATGCCCCTTTTTGGCCAAGATCAGAAGTGCCCTAGACAAAGGCATGTAGAGAGGATGGAAGACCCTGCGCCCTCGGGGCAGGTACTTCGAAGCCTGAGCACTTTTGCTAGATACACTAGCGAACGGATCGGCGGGTGCGGCTTTAGATTTCTGATCTTTCCCGGATGCAAGGCTGGGAGCGGGAAGAACTATTTTGGGTTGACGGGGCCTATCCCGGTTCTCTGACTGAATGGAACTGCCCTCAGGCGGGGTGGGGAAAGTGTCTTCCACAGCTTTTGTCACAACTGCGGATACCTGTTGCTTGTTCATTCCCCTGGCTTTCAAAGCCTCGACTGCCCACAGCAGTTGTTCGATAGGGTCGGCATCTGCCTTCATCTTATCTTTGCTTCTGGCCTCGGCCTGGTTAAGGGTTTGGGTGGATATTGGTGCATCATTGCCATGGTTGGAGGCCATCTCCGGTTGACTCAGTTCAATCACAATTCGCCCCAACAGCGGGGGTTCCTGAGGTAAAAGTTCCCGGCATATGGTACGGCTGGTGGCGAGACCGGCATCCCATAGGCGAGATCCGTCACGGATCTCTGGAGATCTCCTATCATCCCCATTAGTTCAAAAGTGGTAGGCTCACGAGCTTTGAGTGAGGGCCTGCATCGGGTCGCAACCCGATCTGGTGGATCTGGCATATCAATGAGTCTCATTGTAGGGTGATTTCCTGATCCAATGCGGCCGTCATAACCACAATCTCTTCTGAATTCTGCGTCATGCTGAGACACTAGCTATTCTGGACCAACTCTCTGAATCTCTGAACTGAAACGGAAAACAAGCAGTATTTCAGCTCCAAACAGATCAAACATGGGTGTAGCCGAGCAACTGCACTCTACTACTGATCACTGTTCCCCCCAGAATTACTGTTCAAAACTGAACTGACACCCGCAGGCACAACTGATTCTCAACAACACTGATACTAGTGCCCTCAGGCCTGATGCTCAAACTTTGCAAACTGATATGTGCGTTGCCCTGCAGAGATACACTCCAAAACGCACATAGCAGATAAATGAGAGCCAAAACACCCCTATGTTGGGGTAGGGTTTCCCTGTCCTATTTTGTCAGGAGCTAGGGTTTAACTACGCACGCAGCGGTTTCAAACAACCTAATATCGAGTAAGCAACCTGTCCTAGTTTGGAATGGTCACTACGAATCCGAATATGCACTAGGTCGAATGGTCAAAGAGGGTGCCCCGGTAAAACCGGGGTTTGTGCTCCCAAGCTGTCAGAGCCCATAACCGGTCAGCCTTTTGGTCATGCCTTGACAAGACAAGCCTCCGGCAAACCGTTCAGGAATGGCAGATGGCAAACACTGTGTTCCTAGGTGCACCAATGCACATGCAATGCAAAGAAACACATAAATGGAATCAAAACAGGATATCACGAGTTCGAGTCAAGCTCTCTAAATCCCCAGCAGAGTCGCCAGAAACTGTAGACATCCCCGAACGCATCTCGGGCGAGAAGTGCGAGTCCCCCCCCCGTTCTGGTTCGATATTGGGTCACTACAGTTCGAAGGACTCAAAATGTCATGGTTCTCAATCTTGAACCAAAGAGTCCAACTCTGGCAAATCGTTTTGAAGAAAAACTGATTTTTGAAAAGAAGTGCCAAACATGGACTGCTTTGCTAGATTACAGAGTCGCCACCTAAATATTTTTAAAATGGGAAATTTAGGAAACCCTGACTCGGTGCCAAAGGCCACGTGCCCGTCATCACCAAAGTGGTCTTGGCTCGGGAGCTTGGGTACGATCGGGGAAGGTCAGCTATGAGCACTTCGCCTCGTCAAGACCGGCCTCTACTAACCGTGATATCTGATTTTGAAAACATTACATGTTCTTATTCCGGTTATTAGCCTAGAATTACTATGTTATGCGCACAGCAAACAAGTATAGACCGAAATCGCCTAAATTGGAACAAAACATTGCATGTTTGTTTTGAAAATGATTTGCTACTCGCAAGTAGGCTAAAATGCAGGTTTTGCCACCTTCAAGTGGGCTTTAGAAAAGACAGTTTTGCCACTAACTAGTGGGCTTAAAACTCACAGTTTTTTTTTAATGCATTGTCCCAACTTAGATAATTCAACCTCCATCCACAGGCATTCAAGCAGTTATGTCACATAAGCACTTAGCCTCATAGTAGTCATGCTATTATGGCAACACTCACACACATGTGATATGCTAAAGCATAAAAGCTCACCTAGTACTCCAAGCCAAAATAGAAGCTCATTAGAAATCCATGCATGGACCTAAGCATACTGAAATGTCTAATGCAACACATGCAAGGATGTAATCTAGGCAGGCTCGGCTATCCTAAACATGGCGTGTGGGATGCTACAAATAACACGTATTCAATTTGGAATTGAAATACAATGCAGTTTGTATGATGTACCAAGCCCGATGCATGTAAACAAATGCATGGATGCATGCATGCATAGCATAAGGTATGCTAAAATAAACGTGCCCTGATCTACCATCAAAGCAGGTAAATAAAAGGGAGAAAGAAGTGGGAGTTGGAAGACATACACACACTCACCCACACTTATTACAAATACGCCCTCACTCGGAGGGACCAAAAGAATAGTACAGATTAATTAACTACGCAAGCTAATTAAATATTACAAATTCACTAAATTAATTAACAAATTAACTAAGTTAATTAAAGCAGTAAATGCCTCGGGAAGAGGGCAAGATACATCACGCGCCCGGGACTCGCTCGGAATCGCACTGCCATGCATGATTGCCTCTGTTTTCCCTTCTTTCCTCCTCTGAAGACTTCCAAAACTTCAGGAATACTTCCTTGGGCACTGGAGATCACCACCGGCTGGGGTAGAACACCACCGGCTGAAGGATGCGGCCACCGGCACTGAATTCATCCATCGGCTGCCAGTGGACTGCCGGTCGGCACTAAACAGTGTCGGTCGGCACCAAATGCCTGCAGAACCTGCAACTCACAGCAACAGAGGACACAACTTGCATGGCAATGTAATTCAAAGCATGTATGCACCAAACACACTCCTTATCATGTTTTTGACTCAAAGGAAGATGTGCCTCGGTTCTCGGACCACCAATCACGCATTTCCATGCATGATGGCCCCAAAGAACCAAGAGTGCAACTTCTATTTCAAATGCATGCAATGCAAACAAACACATAAGGGTGCCAAACCTCCATCATGACTTGGTCAAGAGGCTTAGCATGCATGCCAATATGATGCAATCCTAGACATGTCAACTAGTATGCAAGATGGACAATGCAAGGCACTTATGCAAACATGCAAGTAAGCATACAAGACAAGCATGCAAACCAAGCAATGGGGTGGACTTAAACATGGATTAGGCAGCCCCAAATAGGCCTAAAACTATTGGCCAAAATGCTAAAGAGGTGAAGTCACAATGCATGCAAACATGCAACCATACATGCTCCAACACTTAGGCACAAACATGGCAACTCTTAAGCACACTTAAAGAGACCAAACATAGACAATGAGCATGCATAGAAAGCTCTGAAAATCATGCAAAACATGGCGCCAAATCATGCAACAAAGCAAGTCAAACATGCAACAAATGGCCCAAAGACTTAAGGTTCACCAATGAGGCTTTGAACTACACATAGTACAACCACTCATGGCAATACTTAACCAACTAAAAATAGAGTTTTAACACATAAAACTAAACCCAAAAGACTACTTAGATGGCATCTAAGAGGCTTGAAATCAAAGGCATGCAACATGACCAAAACATGAGGCATACAACACATGCTTTTAAAGCATTAAAGAGGCAACTAAGGCAAGCATACAAGCACACCAAAGGGACTGAAATAGCATGCTAAATGGTTCCAAACCATCGAAATGATGCAAGCAAGGCATGCTACACTCTCATGCTCTTAA
This sequence comes from Camellia lanceoleosa, assembly GCA_025200525.1. Taxonomy (NCBI): domain Eukaryota; kingdom Viridiplantae; phylum Streptophyta; class Magnoliopsida; order Ericales; family Theaceae; genus Camellia; species Camellia lanceoleosa. Next base: position 113,842,363 of record CM045764.1, on the reverse strand, counting down.
GGCCAACAAGCCAAATGCAAAGGAGCTATGTAATGCGAGTCATGGCTGACCAAAACAAGCATGGACAGACCTTATTCATGGTAAAATAAGCATACAAGCTTCATGGATCTAAGCCTAAATCATGCTAGAAATAAAGGCATACAACCTAGACATGTTAAGGGACTATTAAGGCATTACAAAGCAACTATGCAAAGCATGCAAGGAGTGCTAAAACCAACACTTAGCAATGTCATATTAGGGCATAATAAACATAAAATGCAGCCAAGACACGCTCAACAAACAATCAAACACTATGCTCTCTCAAGAGGCCAAAACTTGCCCTTTTCAAGGACATCAAGGAGAGGGGGTGGCCCCCCTCCTTCTTAGGACTTTATGGCATCATCTTCACCACTGAAATCCCTCAAGATTTCAGTGGTGAAGAGACCCCAACACCAAAATCCCGGAGCTCTCACAAAATAGCACAAAATGAGGCCTTTTCAAGGCCTAAGGGTGGTCAAACCTACCCAAACCACCAAACACTCTTAAGAAACTATCAAGAGGACTAAAAAACATAACTTTTTTGTATTAAACACCAAGCACAAAAACAGTTCAAAGATAGGTAAAAATGGAGTTCAAAAATGGGGTAAATAAAGCAAGTTTCTCACCCTTGTTGACCTCCTTCACCAAAGATGATGTTGTTGCTTCCTTGAGCTCCAATCCAGCCAAGAACCTCAAGAACAACCTCTTGGAACCTCAGTAGCCAAGGAAAGGTGAAACACTAGGTGTTGATGTGCAATAGTAAGGCACAAACACCTAGTGTACAAACAAGAGAGCAAAAGAGAGATAGGATAGATATAGAATTTCTCACCTAAAACCAGAGCTCCTCCTCTGTCTGAAATGTCTAACTTTCCAATTTTTCTAACCCTTGAGCCAAGAGAAGAGAGCCTTCTCTTATAGGCAACAAAGCTTACAAGCTAAGTCAACCAAAGGCTCATCCCCTCCATACACGTGTATGGAGGGGAAGCAAAAGCTAAACAGCTGTCTAAAAATATCTCATAAAGCAGCTGTAAAGTGGTCGGCAGGGCAAAATGGTCATTTTGCCAAAAATAGTGCCGACCGGCACAAAATATTGCCGACCGGCACAATAAAGTGCCGGTGACAACAACAACCAGCCGGTGGCCTCTAGCCAGTGCCGGTGGTGTGTGGGGATACCTTACAAGGCATTCTCTGCCCCTCCAAGGCAAAGCACAAGTGTTTGGTGCAAAACCAGACACAAAACAGTCGAGTCGAGGGATCCTGAGGCAAGGCGCGCGAGCCGAGACCTCCGGGAACTCAAGACAAACACAAACATGGATAATCACCGAGTGTTCCAACGGTGACGTCCAAGTCTTGAGGACGGTCAAAAATGGGGTGTCTACACTCAGAACCTGGCCAGACAGTTTAAATGAGATTACACCTCATATTAAAACACTTCCATAATTCACCATAGATACACAGATTCGCTGTATCAATAACACATTAAAGCACTTCCATACTTCACAAATGATACACAGATTCGCTGTATCAATACTTCAATAGATACACACATTTGCTGTATCAATGGAGTTCATCTCCTAGCTCCTCCCAAATAACGTCCGGTTTAGGAGTCCATCCCCTATCTTCTCCTAAACTGTGGAGTACATCCCCTATCTCCTCCTACACAATACAATGTATATAAACGTTTATCATATACATGTTCAATTAATACACAAATTCGATGTATTATTCCAATCGTCACTTTCAATGACATATCCAACTGATTAGTTTTAATTTGCCTAATCATCATGCAGTGTCTACAACAATCAAGACTATCCTCCACCGATAGTCCACAGCAATTATTTCTAAACAAATAATAAATGCATCAACAGATAAATTACCAACATTTTCAAAGGTGAGTGATTAACGAACCCAACTCCACCATTCTATCTCATAATGAGCCAATTTCTTTATTTCCAACTCAATTTTATATTTCCATAATAATTGTCATTAATTACACTAATGACCCAAATATACCCAAACATGGCATTTTCCCCCTTTTTCTCAGTATTGACCCAAGGTCCAAATATTGATCAACAACATCAATAATCTCTTTTCAAGATCCAAATACACATATGTTTGAATCAAAAGAACAAAACCTCTTTTTCAATATAACACATCTCAAGCCCTAACTTCCCAAATCAAACCATTTATACAAAAAGCTCAACATCTATGCTAAAGCTCATAAAAATGAGTAGTTATCCCTACCTCAAGAGATGAAACCCAAAGGAGATGATGAAGAAATCTCGAAATGATCCAAAACCCAAGATTTTCGGATTGATAGATAGTCCACAACAAGCTCCACACTTTCAACAAAGGGACAATGGTGGGAGATCACTCAAACTAGATCAAACCCTATAGAGAAGGTGAAATATAGTGAGAGAAGCTCTCAAAAAGGGATTTCTAGAAAGTAAGAGAGAGAAGGAAAAAGTGAAAAGTGAATTAAAATCACCCAGCTGCCATCTGATATATGACTAGTCCGCTCGAGCAGAGAATAGGACGCTCGAGCGTCAAGCACAAAAACTGGACTCGATCGAGCGCCAAGACACAACTGCAAGATACACCCGCTCGAGCGTAGATTACACTCCCCCAATATTTTTACAGACATCGAACACCCGCTCGAGCGCCAAGAGGCCCGCTCGAGTGCGACCCGCTCGAGCGTAAGGAAATCCGCTCGAGCGTGAAAAACACATCTGCAGAAGTTTTGCAGACGCGCAAGATACTGAAAGTATGCAAACTCCGCTCGAGCGCAAAGAGACCCACTCGAGTGGAACACTAAAAATCTGGGCAACAAGGAATGGGACTAAAGCTCAACCAACCTATTCGAAACACGCCCAACACATCCTAAAACCCAAATATAAAGAATTAAAGGATGATAACAAGACATATACAACAACCAACTCCACGAAACCTAAGTCCGGATACAACAACCAAAGGAGGAAGAACCAAGATCACTATAGGTAATCTCTTGATTACTGGCCGGTTATGACCTTAATCCATGGGGGCGGGTTTGGGTCATGACAGTTGCAGAGGTGATTACATATGAAAACAAGTTTGGAAAGCAAGAAATAAACACTATCAACTCAAATAGGTTGGTGGCTAAGGCCTAAACCACCAAACCTATGAGGACCATTACACTACAAGCATACTATACAAAGCATAAATGAAATAAATACCTCAAAACAGTTCTAAATGAAGCTAAAACAATGCTGGAATTGAAGTGAAAATAGCTAAAAGAGTAAGCTAAAATATAGAGCTATGTAAGCTAGTAAACAAGACACAAGGAGGGGAGGCCCCTCTATTTTTTGACCTCAAAACAACATTTTAGCCACTAAAAAAGCTCTGAAAATCAGTATTTAAAAGCTCAAAAAAAGTTGAGGAAGAGATGGGAAACACAAGTGTAAAGGCTTAGGAGATATGTGTAAAGAATGGTGGTTAACCCCTCTACCTTTAATAGCCTTAAACCATAAGCTTCAGCCCATAAAAACAGTCCAAAAATAGTTCAAAAACAGCAAGAAAAGATGGGAGAGAAGTAGTATAGAGATGCTCAAAATTATATCCTTGAAGCAAGATTACTCTTTTGTTCACAAACCACAAAGCTTACACTCTCAAGGGTTGAAATTTGGACTCAATAATCTTAACAAGGAGAGCTCCAATATTGGTTTAGGAAGTGTAGAGAGAGAGTGTATAGGTTGTAAGATAGAGATAGAGGGAGAATTTCAAGAATTTGAGGTTTTGAAATTTTTTGTAACCTTAAACCAAGAAGGAAAGTCCCCTATATATAGAAAAACAACCTCACAGGTCGGAAATATCATGCCTGGAACAACTGAAGCTTTTAGAGGACAACTGGCCAAAAATATCTGTGTTTTTCACCAGTGGCCGGCAAGCCAGAAGTGTGAATTACAGGCCACAAATGGTGGCCTGCCGGCTACAAAAATCTATTTCCAGACCCGACTTCAAATGGGTATATCTCTTTCATCCGGACTTGGTTTCAGGTCATTCTTGAGTCTAAATTGAAGCCCCGAAAGTCTACTTTCCAATGGTGGAAGCCTCACATCTAAATTATAAGTCTACCAAGAGATATTCCTATTTTAGTGAAGGGTACTCATTTATATCTTAATCGGATTGATGCCTAACTTCAAACGGCCATATCTCCTTCATCCGAATCGGGTTTAGGAGATTCTTGAGTGTAAATTGAAGCCCCGGAAGTCCAATTTCCAATGGCGGTGGCCTCACAACTAAAGTCTAGGTGTACAAAGAGATAGGCCTGATTTAATGAAAGTTGCTCAGTTCTCTCTTAACGGTTTGATGCCTAACTTCTTCCCCAACTAGTTTTCTTCCCTCCCCTCCAATTTTCTCCAACTCCAAACCTCTAAATAAGATGTTTAAAAATATTTTTCAAAGAATTCACCTCTCTTCCATTTATTTCCACTTTGTCCTTACTCGATTTACCGAAAAGTGCAATTTTTAACGAAATGCGAGCCTCGGAACATCGTAGAAACATTTTCAAAAATATTTTGAAAGAGAGGGTTTTAAGGTCTAAAATAGTTTTGGTCAAAATGGGGTGTAAGGTTGGGATTTAGAAGCTCTTCTTGCTGAAGAAATCGAATGTTTGTACAGCATAACTTTCATCATCGAGTGATCAATCTGAGGTGCCCAAGTTTTAAGGGCAGTCAAAAATGGGGTGTCTACAAGCGATGACATGGAATACAGTCAGCTTCGCGTGGTAGTGATATAGCATCCATTGGTGATAAGTCAACCAATCGATAGAAACGGTTGTGTGTCTGATTTGAAATGGTTTGATCATAACCTTTGAATCCTAGAGGCGAATTTGCTATAACTCCCTGTACACCTATTTGTGGGTGCAAATATTGTCTTTAGAAAAAAGACTAAGTAATGTGACTTGAAACACTAATTTTCTCTTCTACATAGACAAGATCATTGCCAAGTTTTAAGGATCCGAAGACCACCAACTGAAGATTTCAAGACTAATTTCTCCAACAGTGATATCCCCTATATCAGTGATATTATAAAGGCTGAGCTTGTCTCATGTTCATGAAGTGTATTGGATCGTATTGTTAGAGTGTGGAGTCTATTATAAGTTTCATCTCCATAATTCAAACTATTTATTTTTTAAATTATAATGTGTAGATTATTTATAAAAAAATTCATGTCAATCTGATAATCGTAATCATATTAGTTATGATATTTATTTACAAAAAAATAAACAATAAATATTATTTAAAAATTAGACCATTTATCTTTTGATAAATAAATGTAATAAACTATTGTAGTTACAATTATCAATTCGATCTAATTTTTTATTTTTTATTTTTATAAATGATCAAAACGTTATTATCTAAAATATGCACTATTCGAATTATTGAGATAAGACCCGTGTTATGCCCTCACTTATAAACTCACAATTTATTTTTATTTTTTTTGAGAATTTAATTGAGGATTAAAAATATGATTCTTTGTCACGACCCGCTCCCCGTACCCAAGGGTTAAGCATCGTGATGGCTAGTAACTGAAGTTACCTCCAGCCAATTCTTGAACAAATAAATAAACGCTAGCGGAAATAATATTTAAGTGAGGGTACCAAAATAATCATCGGAGCTTCTATTTTTATTACAAAATTTATTGACCAAAAATGCCAATATTTACATATGAAAATATCATAAAAGTGTTGTGTGTGTCTATTCCGCAGCCCCGCGTCTAAGACTTTCCAAAAGCTATTTCTGAATTGCATTGTTTCCTGAAAATTGGTAAACAGCTATAAGTACATGGCAAAGTGAGAAATATTATACCAAGAGCATGAGGGACACAAAATAACCATGGATAGTTATGTAACTAAAATATTTAAGATAACTTAGTCTGAACAAATAATCATTTAAGTAGCAAAACTGAGATTATGTAAATAAATAACCATAACCACGGTACCGAACAGAACAGAACAGAGGTCACAGGAGTGACAATCAGAACATAAGTCAATGGATTCATAACAATACAGAGGTACGGATTCAAGTGGTGGCTCGTACGGATTATAGAGGTGGCTCCCACAATAGTGTAGCACTTATCTCCGCACAGCACTTTGCTCCACACAAAACAGAGGTCAATAGATCCATGACAATAGAGAGCCACAAAGTGACCAAACAGAGACCAATGGTTATTTAAGTCCCCCAAGGCGTGGGACTCCCGTGGTGGTACTTACAAAATATAATTGTTTACAAAATCATTGTCAAATAATCATTAAAAGTTAAACAAATATATCCATGGGTTTCATTTTAAGCAAATAGGGTTCAGAAAATAATCAACATAATTAAAATATAAATATAAGTTATAAAATATAACTTGTATAAAATAAATTATGGTAACTAAAAACATACATAAAATATATTATGGTGACTCAATGTATAATATAACTCACCTTAACTTTAATACCTTACTCTTTCTTTCCACTATCAAAGACCCTCTCGGCTTCCATTATTTTTTTCTTCCTTGTCTTTGTTTCTTTCCCTTCTCCTTCCTCTCTTTTTTTCCTTTTCTTCCCACAGTGATCACCTCCTCCCTATTTATAGGGAAGTAAGAACATTAGCTGGCCAACACGTGGCCAGCGCTTATCTTTCCCCAGATTTGATTCATAAATTATATGGATTTATACTTATCTTTAATAAATATTTAAGATAATTACACTTTGGCCCAGTTTTCTAATATAACTATATAAATGAATTAATCCCTAATTAAATTACACTCTATCGTATACCAACAGAAAATTAATTATTTATTTTACTACCACACCCATTATTATTATTATTATTATTTTTTTTTTTTTAATAATATATCATCACATACGACCATAATACTAGTATAAAATTTAAGGGACAACTTAAATTTTCTGGTTGTTACATTCTTTATGTCTAAGATTGATTTCACTCAGATACACTTAAGTTTACTACAAAGTATGGGTGAAAAATTAACCGCATAAACTTAACTAACCAGTTGAACTGACTGAACCGCTCAGTTTTCAGTCTACTTTTTTTTTTCTTTTTGTCTAGCTACAATCAGTCGAAGTATTTTTTATTTTTTGCAATTTTCGGTTTCGGTTTTAGTTTTGCAGAAAATAGGGTCGAACCACGCCGCACCGCATCGACCAAATATCCCTAATCACCTTAGTTGTCCACGTGGCACAATCACAGCCATTGATGTGCCTCACTTATATAACAAAAAAAACCCTCTTTTTTCACATAGACGCAATAGTGGGTAAACAAACAGTCACTCGCTCACTATCTCTCTCTTTCTCCTCTCTTCTTTCTTCGTCTTCAACTTCTCACAGCCTCAGAGTTTCTCATTCATCACTACTCTCATCCATGACGATCTATCACACTCTTCATCGTTACATCTGAAGCACGAATGCAGGCGATCTATCGCACTACTTCGTCTTCACTCTCATTGCAATGATCTTCTTGTTGCTGTAGCAATTTCGAATCCAAATTAAGGTAATTTTGAAGTCCTTGTTTTTTATTTTGAAAACCCTATTGATTTTGAACACCCTAATCTTTTGAACCTTTTTGAAAACCCTAATCTTTTAAACCTTTTTGAAAACCTATTGATTTTGCTGAATTTTGAACCGTTGGATTGAATTAATATTCACTGTTGTATGTCTTTTGTTTTTGCTTTTTTTTTTTTTTGGTTCTTGAATTGGATGGATATCATCCATCGCAAATAACTACATTGCATTTAGCACTTTGGGGGCTTTTTTTCAAACTTTTTATTATTTTTTTACAGCAACCCTTTCGTATATATATATATATTTCCAGAACAGGGTATCCATCACAAATCTACATCGTATTTAGCATTTTGGGGTTCTTTTTTCAAACTTGTTTTAATTTTTTATTTTTTTTCAAATTACTAATGTGTTTTTTTCTAGGACAAAAGAGGCCCAAAATCATAACAATCGGTCGAACCGCACCAAACCGCATGTACCGGTTTGGTGCGGTTTATATACATATTTCAGTCTATTCGGTTATCTTAAGTATAGAACCAAATGAACCGATTCAGTTCAAAAATTAAAAAAAAAAGGCTGAACCGAACCGATTTCACCCCTACTACAAAGACTGATTTTAAAGGACGATTTTTATTCATTTATTTTTTTTAGGGTAAATTACATTGACACCCTTTGAAATTTCTGTTTAATACAGATTTCCCCTCACATTTGAAAAATTACATCATCCTCCCTGAGGTTTGTAATCTCATTACAAATTGTTTTCTAGATAGCTGATGTCATGCCTTAAAATTTTCTAAATAACCATCTTATCCTTTTTCCTACCAATTCTTCTTCCTATTATCATGTACAACTTTCCATCATTAAATTCTACCTAAGCATATTCTTATTGAGTGATGATATACAAATATCAAACACAATGATATAGCTTAATGGTGACCTTTCACTTTAAAACAAAATACCCATAAACATGATTTATATTTACAACAATATTACTATCACAACATTTTTATGATATTTTTTTGTATAAATTTTAATATATATGAATATAATTTTTCATTTTAATTTTCACAATTATATCTAAATTAGATCAATTTAATCTAGATATATTTAAAAAAGTATAAAATTTGTAGAAAAAATTAAAAAAAAAATTCATTGAATATAACAAAATAAGATAATGTATTGAATTGTAATATTTATTTTTTTTTTTTTTTGTATTTGGTGAATTTAAAAAAAAAAATCACAAAATATTATATTCCTTAAGTATATCCAAATTAGGTGTATCTAAAAAATAAAAAAGATTGCTTAAAATATTTAAAAAAAATCAGTAAAAATAAAAGAATACGAAAAAAAAAAATTTAATTTTTTATGTGAGTCAAATCAAAAAAGATGATTGTTATTTCTCTTGAAATGATATGAACAAAAATATATGTATTATTTTGTTATTTTATATATATAAATGTTAAGGGGTAAATATGTCATTTTAATCTGACAAGGGATAAGTGTAATTTTTCAAATGTGAAGGAGGAATCTGTATTAAACAGAAACCTCAGGGGGTGTTAGTGTAATTTACCCTTATTTTTATGACCGGGCTTGTAATAACCTCGACCTGTGATTAGCTAATAAACCTTACTTAAGAATGCTTAATCAGTAAGTAAGATGAAATTCTTAGTTAATTACATGTGCTAGGTGTTAATTGTGTTTATATTTGTTCATGGTAGGAATATCTGTCTGTGTTTCTGTTTCGGTATGCAAATTGAAAGGCCTTATTGGCATCCGATTACGAAATTGACTAAGTTTGTGTTATTTAGAATTTTTAGAACTTTATGGTGGGTTTAATTGAAATCTGATTCGGAACCAAATAATTAGAATAAAATAATTCATCCTAACCTAAACTTAATTCATCTTCATTAACCAAGCCTATATATGGCTTATTTGACATAAGACTCTTAAATTACACCTACACTCATCTTCCTTGGCCTAAAAAACGTGTGAGAGAGAGAGAGAGAGAGAGAGAGAGAGAGAGAGAGAGAGAGAGAGCAACAATTTGTAGGAGATTGGAGATTTGACTTGGAATAAAGCTAGAGATTTGAACAATTGAGAAGAGCAATTAGAATTCTTGCTAATCCAAGGCTCTAGGTGAGTAATCAACTCCTACCTTCTATATTTCAGTCATCAATTATGTAATTCAAGAAGTTTGAGGTTAAGCAAGAGAATTGAACTTAGGAAGAAGAGAAGAAGAGCATATCATGCATGCATGCTCATGTCGTGACAATTTGAATTTGATTTCCAAGAATTCTCATATGCATGTGATTATCTTAGCTTTGTTTTGAGAATTCATCACATTTCATGGCATTCTACCTTATTTGATCATGTTTGGGAAGGTTGGAGTTCATATTAACTCATGCATGTTGTGTTTTCAAGTTTCAAGTTTGATTTTGAACAATTGGCATGCTTTTGGTCTTTGATTTTGTGAAATGATCCTTGATTTATGATGCTTCATAAGTTTACAAGTATTTTCTCAAGTTTTGGGCCCAAATGATGTGTTTTAAAGCTTTGAATTTGAGTTTTGCATCTTGAACAGCAATCTGAAAATTTCAAAATTTTGCATCATCGCTCGAACAACCAAAGTTGCGCTCAAGCGACCACCCTTTGTTTTGCACCTGCTCGAGCAACCAAAAGTTGGCTCGAGCGTAAAATTCGAGCTTCTAGTACTTTTGCAGACATGAGCCTTGGCTCAAGCAATAGAACCTGCGCTCGAGCAACCACCCTTTGTTTTCTATCTTGGCTTGAGTGACAAAGCTCTTTGCTCGAGCGTAAAATGAGAGCTCTCAAAGGTTTTGCAGACCAAGGGGTCTGCTTGAGCGACCAAAAGTTGCGCTCAAGTGAACTATCCTGTTTCTGGAAATTTTACGAAGTGTTTTTAAGTGCATTTTGGCATCCTCATTGCATCTTAGACATTCCTAAGCCTTCATTAATACATAATAATGAGAATAAGGATTAGAAACACACCAAGATAGAAAAGAAATGAGTTTAGTGTTTTTCGAGCGTGTGTTTCAATGTGTATCCACTATGTGTTTGTGTAGTCACGCGCCATAGACTATTTGATCTGTCTGTTCAAACTATTCCGTTACTGGAGCTATCTGTGAGTAATAACTCTGTAAAGCTATATTCAACTTTAATCATTTTCTGAAATACTATATTCTATAAGAATGATTGATTGTCCGAATTTCTAAAATGTAATCATGGCATCCTTAGCTTCATGTGATATCTGTTATTTGTTACCTGGTACCAAAGGTTCTATCATGGAACTGGTTAAGCAAAACCATTATCTGCTTTGTATCTACTTTGTATCTGACTGTACCATGTGATCATGGGTCATCTGTACGTCCCATGTAATTATGGGTCATCTGTTCTATTAGCATTAATGGATGTACCATGTATGATTATTTGTGAATTCTGAATTCTAAATATGAATATGAATATGTTTCTGACTTTGAACTCTGATTTCTGAATCTGTTATGGACATTATTCATTAAAACCTTTACTCTATTATTATTAACTGGGCTCCAGCTCACTATATTATTTATGTATGTAGGTGATCAGGCGTGTGACCAGGCTTAGTGATGATTGTCTGGAGATTTGTTTTGTCAGCCAACCATTTCGCCTCCCGAGGAGATTCCCAAGTTAAGGTGTGGTCATGTTTTTGCAAAGTTTCTAAGTTTTTGTCTTCTTCTATTTGTCTAAACAATTTTTGCACACTCTGTATTTAGGGCTAAGTCCCTTTGACTGTATTTGTATTAGTGACGTAAGACTAACATGAATATGACGTCATATATATGTTTATAAGTTTTAAATTTTCTATCCCATGTATGTCTATACAGCTTAATAGACATTATATTCTGATATTTGCTTCCGCTAGCTCCTTAATTTTGTTTAATCTGTTCAGAGGCCTTCAGTAATCCCAAGATTACTGGCCGGTTACGGCGCTAAACCTACAGGGGCGGGTTTGGGTCGTGATAGGGCTTTAAGAAGTTGATAGCACTTAGTAAAAGTTGAGTGTGAGACCTGGAGGGAGCACACTCCCAAATTCAAAATTGTACTCAGTAGGCCAATCCCTTGGGTTTATTTTAAAGGTCAATTTTTATTTTATTTTTTTGTGTTTTTGTTTTTGTTTTTGAGATAGCCAAAGGTGGATTAGGTTGGCTATTTCAAATGAGTAGTGCTCCTTTAATTCAAAAGTAAGATTTATTTTTTAAACACAATAATGTGGCAATCTATTATAATATTTAAGGCAATTATCTCTCTCATATGTTCCCCAACTATCAACTAATCATCTCTATTATACATCATTAGGTTAATAAAATGATTCTATAAAGTGGGTTTGTATATTATTTTGCATTTTAAATTATAAGTATAAAACAAAAGAGGTGGATTCACTCTGGTTCACAATCTAGTCTAAAGGACATTGTTTGGGCCTATGGCGTCCCCACTATAGGTCTCTTTTCAATGATTCAAAACATTTGTTTTATTGGGCACTTCATGTATATCATTTATATAAAAAAATTAGGTCGATATGATAATTGTAACTTATTCAATTTGTCGCGTTTGTTATAAAAATAAAATAAAATGAATGGTCTAGTTTTTAAAATACAATTGTTATCTATTTTTTTGGTGACAAATATTATAAATTGAATTAGACTACGATTATTGGATCAATTTAATTTAATTTTTTGTAAATAATATACACAAAATGTCTGAAAAAATGAACAGTTTCGATCATTAAAATGAGACCTATGGTGAACCCCACATGCCCAAACAGTGTTCTCTAAGATTGGAGATGGACACGGGCCGGGTTTGGGCAGGTTTGTAATCCCCTGCCCTCTACCCCGTATCCTATCAGGGGCCGAGCAAATGGGGTTGGTGTCGGGGGAGGACCGAATTAATTTTAAAATTTAAAAAATATAAATACTAATAAAAATTATAGATAATAATTTATAATTAATGAAACTATCTAAAAAAAATTATAATTAATAAAAGTTAAAAGATGTAAGATAATAAGTATATGTAAATGAGTAAAAAATGGATACTAAATGTAATATTTTGGGTTTTAATTTTATCATATTAAAAAAATAAATAAGCAATTTTTTTTTATATACATATTAATATATTTCGTAAATATAAATAGAGCGGGAGTGGATTAGAATGAGACGGGAGAAGCAAAAGTCATTCGTACTCCACTTTCTCATTGAGGTAGAGAAAACTCATTTAGAACTAGACAGGGAATGCAAGGACGAACCAGGATGACAGAAAATGGACATTCCCAATTAGAGAATCCACCTCCTAAAAGAAACTTCAAATCTCATACCTGTTTTTAGAATTGTGCAAAATATCGTTTAATTTGCTAAAATCGTACCAATTCGTACCATTCTATTTGTTACTCGCGGATTAAATTTTAAAATTTATAAACCGTTTTCGAAACCCCTCCACTCCGCTATAATTAATATATATATATATATATTAATCTCTAATCAAATATCAAAATAAAAATAGTGTAAGAGAGATTTAAGTTATAAAATTTATTACAAATTAATAATTATATATATGAAAAATATTATATAAAATTAGTTTGTATTATATATATGAAAAATATTATACAAATTAGTATTATATATTATAAAAATACTTGATAATTAGTTAAAAATATTCTTTAATCCGTCAATCCATTTCAACCATGATTTAATTATTCATTAATCTACCATTTAATTTATAATTTTTACTCTAAAACCACTCAATTCGCATCGCACATCCCTACCCGCCATTGACACCTTAATGCATATTTATGGAATTGAGTTGTGCTGCTAAAGTGGAGAGGACGAAATTAATGTGACAACTTGTACATTGATTGGAGCAAAGACCCGTATCAATCAAGTTTTGAAGGGAGGTGTAATGCCTCCGAAGAGGACCAATTAGTCTTATCTGTCCCAAGGTGTCCCACCCAGGCTAGCCATATGCCCAATTGACTGCTATATATCATGGACCAAGAGGATTACATTCGAAATTATTGGAATTAATATAACTAACTAATCACAAAATTAATCATCGAATAAGTATAAACATTGTTAGTTCTATGATTAATTTTACAGTAAATTATAAATATATCTTTTAAGATTTGCTTGTATTTTATAATTTTGAAAATTATATCTGCTCCTTGAAATTTCAAATTTCATAACAAATAGCTCATTTTATTAATAAATCATCAAATCAATTAACAATTTTAATGATGTTAGAAATTTATTTCAATTAATAATTCAGATAATTTTATTATTATATAGAATAGTAGTTAGAAATTTTATTTTTTTCAATTAATTATGTTAAATAAAAAATTCAAACATTAGGGTATTTGTAATTTTTACAAATTACAGAAAACAATTCATATTTTAACCTTAATTTTATATGCAAATTATGTTTAAATGTCAAAGAGTTTTTGTATCATCATGATATGGGCATCTAGATCTTCTTTGAGACTGCTTTCACCATAATACTCTTTGCCATTCAATTCATCCAAAACCAATCATTTGAAATGAAGATATTCTGAATGAAATGAAGATATTCTGCTTTCATCTCAATTGTTGTGTAATTCCAAGGTCATCATATGAAATCAGAGTTGGAAGTATATCACCCTTCACTTTATTTTATGAGATCAAATTTTCATAGATAATCACGAGAGCATAAAATAAAATTTTACCTTTTTCTTAGGGAAGAAAATTGGAAAAATCTCACTTTGTTCTCCCTCAAACTATCACATTTATATCACTTCACTCTCTCAATTATCAATTTTAAAAATTAACGCCTTAAATTATTAAAATTATTTCACTTTGTTCCAAGTTGTCAAGGGCATTACAATTATTTGATGGAAAATTTCACATTACTCCACAAATTATTACACTTGTATTATATTAATCTTTTGGACCATCAAGTTTAACAATTAACGCATTAATTCACTTTGTTTTAAATTATGAATGATGTTAATAAATTTTTATGAAATCTCATATGAGCAAATCAAAGAGGCATGGAAAAAAAATAAAATTATTCTCCAATAATATCTACATCAACTACAAGGAAAAGAGTAATGATAGGATTTCTTGGATTTTGTTGAATGATTTCATTTAAAACTCAAAATGACTTTGCTTTCATTCCCTCTTCTTTTTCTTCTTTTTTTTTTTGGTCAAGCTTGTTTGGCTTGGTATTAATTTAGTGGTAAAAAGGATGGAGTTCAATTACATGTGCAAATCTCATTTACAAATTGGTATTAATTTGACTAGAGAGGGACTACATTTCCCTTCCTTGCTCCTTATACCAGTGATCAATTCATGTGATTTTGGAACAAAGCGAACTAATTTTACTGATTTAAGGTGTTAATTGTTAAAAATAATAATTAAAGTAACACAAAGGTGACAATTTTTTATAAGGATATTTGGGGGTTTAAAATAGAAGTGTATTTTTTTTCTGTTGGAACTTTCATGGAGATGGACTAGTCCTTTAAAGGATGATCTTTCTTCTGGTTAGCCAAGCCAGAGCAACCACTTGTTTCCTGTTAAATACCCACTATTACACACTTATTCATAAACTAAAAGTCATCGATTTCTCAACACAACATCTGAATGATCTTACCAAGTTTAGATAGTGAAAGTTGCCTATTGTCTTGACTTGTGCTGCTATGAAAGACTTCTTGACATGGCCTAAACCATCAAGATGATTCTCTGCAAATTTGTGCCATTGCTTAGAAGAGTCCCTTCAAAAACCAATCCATATCGTCCCTGCTAAAGTTTCTTTTTGAAATTATCAGTACTGTGAGCTCATAGTAAGAGAATCAAATGTGCACTCCAGGAACTTGATCTATGTAGTGGACAGTTTGGCCATTGAATGCTCAACAGGTTGGGCATTGTTGGGGAAAAACATGGCAAGTGAATACTGAATGCTCAACAGGTTGGGCATTCTTTGTGTTCCCAGTCAAGCTCAAGGTGAGGGAGAAAAAAAAGCACATTCTAGAGACTAAGATGTACAAATTTCTTTCTTTCCAAGCAATTCAAGAACAAATTTTATCAACCAAATTTATTAGTCAAAAAATGGCTCTGAATTTCTCCAAAATATAAGCTGGCTTTGTTCTGTCTTACACATCTTTGGAAAGAAAGTTTGAAAAACCCACTAATTGATATTCTCTCGTTTTACTTGAATCAGGAGAAACTCACATCCTCTTACAAAATATCTATCTTTTTCCCTTTTGCAACAGAACTTGAGAATGTTTGAATTACAAAAATGGGAAATCTAATCTGGCTCACTACATTCATGTGGTTCGGTATGCTCTATGGCAATGATGATGGAAGAACTTGAAGAAAGATAAAAAGGAAGAATATTATTGAGAGAGTCAGAATTTTATCAGTGGAAGAAGACACTACCTAAAACACCATTAATCCTGGTATCATGGGGTGTGATTTGCACAAATAAAACTCTTTAATTATAGTTCACCACATATTTGGGCTTAGAGGACCTGGGTGTGTAAACAGGGAATTTTAAAGGACCTTTCACAAAATTAAGTAGAAATACAACTCTTAGATAAGTCTTCACAAATTTCAACCACATCCAACTAAGAGTGGTGTGAACGGGGATATGTACCAGACATGTTTTGACAGTTTTCTTCCCTTGTGTCAATGTTTAATTCCACAGTAAATTGATAATCCTAAAACTTAATAGTCCAAAAAAAAAAAAAAGAAGCAAAAATAAAAACAAAAACAAAAACAAAACAAAAGGAGAGAAAGAAACACTCAATACTTTAAACAATCAACTGTATTTGTTTGTTGATGTCTACTTGCTTTATCTTGGTCCTGATAAAACTGAGGGAAATAATGGGCTAGCAACAGCACCAATGGCATCCTCTTGCTCTGGGTTACCGGCAGCTCTGATTGCTCTTCGTACCACAGGAGTTGTGAAGTCATAATCCAAATTGTTTTCAACTCCTATAGAACCCTCGAAGACCTTAACGACCACTGACATGGAAGGCCTCCTTGAAAAATCACTTTGTAGACACCACACAGCAACTCTCATCATCTCCACAACTTCATCTCTATGTATCTGCATGTCATCATTGTATTTATCAACGATATCCAGAAGGTGTTCCTCTTCTGCTTTCCTCTTAAATAGATCTAGTAAATGCATATCTTCCTCAGGTTGAAACCTATCCAAATTTTTGCGCCCACACAACATTTCTAAGACCACGACACCAAAACTATAAACATCTACTTTCTCTGTGACAATTGAGTTCAACCATTCGGGAGCTAAATAGCCTGGGGTTCCCCTCATTATTGTTTCAACTTGACTTTGGTCCTTATCAATTAGTTTTGACAATCCAAAATCAGAAATTTTCGCATTAAAGTGTTCATCTAAGAGGATGTTTTGGGGTTTGATATCCAGGTGAAGTATTTTCTGCCTGCATTCCTCATGGAGATAGGTTAGTCCCTTGGCTATATCCATGATGATCTTCTTTCTGGATTGCCACCCAAGAGTGAGGTCTTGGTGCCTGTGGAAGATCCATGTATCCAAGGATCCATTGGACATATACTCGTAAACTAGAAGACGATGTGATTTTTCAGCACAAAATCCAATTAATCTCACCAAATTAACATGGTGAATGCTGCCTATTGTCTCAACTTCAGCTAAGAATGACTTCTTAACATGATCAAAACCATTGAGACGCTTCACTGCTATTTTGGTGCCATTGCTTAATTTCCCTTGAAACACTGACCCAAATCCTCCTTTCCCAAGCTCATCGTTGAAATTGCATGTCATGGCTCTCAAGTCTTTGTAAGAGAACCTGATAGGCATCCCTGGCAGTTGATTGACATAGAATTCATCAAGTTCCTTGGATTCTCCTTTATTTCTAAAATGATAAAAGCAGAAGGCAACCACAAAAAATACAGCAAAGAAAGCTCCGAGACTGGACCCAAGTATGATTATTATGAGTTGCCTTGGTTTTCTTTGAGAAGAATCTGCTGGTGAAGATGGTGATGGAGCAACAACAACAGCAGGAGAATCTGCTGGTGAAGATGGAGATGGAGCAACAACAACAGCAGGAGATGGAAATGGAGATGGAGATCGAGATGGAGATGGAGGTAGAGGTGGAGAAGGAGAAGATAGAGGTGGAGATGGAATAAAAGTATTACCATTAGTAGATGGAGGTTGGCGATTTCTCAAAGCTGCAGAGGATAAGAAAGGAGATGGAGGTTGGGCATTGCTGAAAGGTGCAGAGGATAAGAAAAAGGTGATAATAGCAGCAGCAGCAGTAACATAATAATAAATAGTGCAACAACAACAACAACAACAACACAGATCCATTAGAACTCTGTTTCTTCTTCTTGATTACTAGTTTTTGGTTTTTTTTTGTAGGGAGAAGAAGGTTGAAGAAGAAAGGTGAGCTGTAAACTCCAGCTTTCGTGTCCGGCAAATGCAGAACAGCGAGGAAAGTGATGCTTTTCAAATCACTCTTAAATCACTATCACAAGTTTATAATAAAAGATTTTCATTATATATCTAATAATTATAAAATAGAAATGTAAGCTTATATGAAATTTTGATTCTACATCAAAAACTTCTATTTGATTATAGACCACAACTAATGGCGAAAATAAAATTGATCAAAAAACAAATAGTTCAATTATATAATTAATCTTATTAAAAAGAATGGGGAATTCTATTATGCACACCTTCATACCATATGTACCATTACTTGTGTCATTTTCTTCTTTAGTTATGATATTATTTTGAAATATTTAGTTATGATTTTTTTGTGCTTGGTTATGACTTCTTTTTTTCTTTTTCTTTTTTATAGTTATAACTCAGAAAATATGGAGTTATATAATTTTCTTATACCCATAGTTTTTTCCTAAAATAATAGAGGTTAAATTGATTTTTGAATGATAATTTGGGATGTAAAATATATATATTTTTAAAAAAAAATCAACACCAAATCAAATCTTTCAGTTTTGTTGGTTGAGAACATGGTAGGATTTGATATTGTCGATTTGGTGTAGATGAATAATTAACATGAAATTTTAAAAGATTTTATAAAAAATTATAGAATTTCATGTTAAAAATAAGTGAAGAAAAAAGTCAAAGTTATTCTATAAATGTCACCCCTCTTAATTTTTATTACAAAACGAGTAGTATTTAGTCACTTATCTTCTAATGTATAAAAAATTTAATATAAAATTTTAGTTAGTTCGACTTTTATTAATATAAAAAATTTTTAAATTGAAACTAGTTACATGTTTTGAAAAACAAGCCAAAAATAAAAATTTCAGTCGCATTGAATGATTTTTTTGGGAGGGAAATAATCAATAAGTCCTATATTGCTCTTAATATTACTAACCATCGAGTCTTATCAAATTTCAATATGGACAATTAATTCTATTTGTGATAAAAAGTTTTCAAAAAATCTATTACTCCATAATGATGTGTCTTATCTTAATTTTACCCTTCCTATTTAATATGAATAACAATTTTATAAATAATTTTAACTTAATTAAAATTTAAAATTTAATCGTAAAAATTATCAATCTTATACTTATAATTTTGTTTATGAAAAATCATTTAATTTGAAAAATTAAAAATAATTTAATTATAAAATTTCTAATAAATTAAAATTATTTATGGACTTTTTTGTTCATATTTTAATGAAAAAGATAAAATGAAAATAAAATATACTATACCAGTATATATACACAGGTTATTAAAACTTTTTTGACAATTAGTGACTTTTTTTTATCACGATTTTTACAAATTGTTATTAAAACTTATAATTAGTGACGTTTTCTTGTGACGAATTTTTCAACTATTGCTAAAACTTGTAAATTAGCAACTTTTTTTATGACGATTTTTTTAAACTGTCACTAAAACTTATAATTAGTGACATTTTTTGTGACAATTTTTAAACTGTTACTAAAAATTAACAATTAGTAACGTTTTTTAACAGTGTTTGATGAAAAAAGTCATTAACTATCACAGGACTTATTGAACAATAAATTCACTTATTAAGACCTACACGTAAATCTTCCAAATACTAATTTGAGAAATTTTGTGATTTTGCACCTTGGAAAAGATGCATGAGGTAAGATTTCACTCATTGTTGACACTTTGCTAAGTTAAAAATTAAGTTTAAGCTAAATGTGATAGGTTACCCTCCAAAATTTAGTTTGATTTTGATTTGTACTTTAATCACATATAATAATTAACAAAAAAAATTAAAAACCAAACATCACGTAACAACTGTACAAAAAAAAATAAAATAAAATCACAGAAAGGCTACGTGTGGTAATAGGTTGAATTAGTCAATAAATTACTAAAAGATTAAAAAAATCATATAAAAAATTAAGATTCATTCTTGTTCTTTTTACTTTTTACACATTTAAAAAAAAAAAAATTAAAAAAACATTCTCAAATATTTTAATTTTTTTCACCTCATATTTTAATTAAAAAATTAAAAAATCATTAAAAGACTATTTCTCAAACCAATCCTAAGTCAAAGTCAACCCTAAGTCATAAGTCAACCATGCATGATGCAGAGATGCACATCACAGACTAATCTTTTAAATTTTTATTAAGTTTTCTTTTAATGTTGACCCATTGATTAACAAGAAGTCATGGCAACGAAACTTTTTCCAACTATATGCTGTTTCTAGGATAATGCCCATCTCAACTTGCTTATGTAATTTTCTACCGTGTTATACACGAATTTTGTTTGAAATTTGATTCCTGTTTTTAGGTAAATTATGCGGATTTCTTGGAACATTTAAAAAAAAATATAATAAGTGGCATATATTTGACATAAACAAATAATTGTGTATTTTTAAAACTAAGGGATGTGACCCTAATAAAATTACACGACAATGTCTATACAAGACATTAAAGTTCTTTAATTTTGCAACATATTAATTTGGGCTTCATCTCTGGTTTATTTATTTATTATTTTCATATTTATTTCTGATCATAAACGGTTTATTAACCTTTTTCAATGTGCGCAAACGTCGGCAAAGCTAATAGTAATTTGGGTTGTATCTTAGTTGTCTAGTATCCATTAATACATTCACGTAAGTAGATAATAACAACTTTCGAAAAGTGATTAAAGGTCTCTCATAATCACAAGTCAAGATTTATTTAATTTACTTTTGATTTACATATTTACAATATATTTTTTGATTTTTTTTATAGTAATATTTATGGTTTATTGTACACAATTTCCCTCAACATTATGTAACAAACTCAGATGACTGCAATGAAGTGAGTAGTAGACAACACTGGCCAACAGCTTTCAGTGTTCTTGGTACTGGTGGAATTGGCAAGAAGTACACCCTCTTAATTTTGTACATACACAAAGGATTTCCAATACCATGACACCTTCCCCTTGCTTCTTCATAATAAGTGTACGGGGGCGAAATATCCTCTGCTTTCCGTACTCCTTGGACTCCAAGCTTCTCGTGACGGTGTCTAACCTGATAACACAGAAACGGTGAGCTGCCCGACGGTGGTTTGCCGGATAGACCCTCCAACGATTAAGTCAGATCACTTGAGGAAGAAGAGGGCTGTTAGAGAGAGAGTGTGTGTTTCAGATGGCGCAAATTGCTTACCTCTAACGTTCATCTTCCTCTCCTATTTCTAGGCTGGCCATGCAGCCTCAAGATTGTGCACGCACTACCTCTGCTGTTCTTCCCTGGACAGGTGGCAGTGCTCGCTTCTCACCACCTTACGCGTGTAAAGGCCTAGTCCTCCAACCAGTACACGCAAAACTGCCCAACAGTATTGACGCGTGCTTGGAGCAGATGTCCTCTCCGTCATGCCATTGGCTCAGGTGGCTCACTTAACCGGAGTACCACGACTGGCCTAGCCCTTGTGAAGAGTTGCCACCACAAGCAGCACAACCGAGCTGTGTCTCGCCGACCTATCCCTCGAGGAAGAAGCGAAAGTCTGATTCTCATGGCCGAGCTACTCTTGGTCGGTCCATCCTGGTTGATCGGCCGTGAGGCATACCGGCCTCCCCCCGTCCTACCTTTATTCTCGGTTGTATGAAGTCCGTCCATCTCGGCTAACCGGTTAGAGGCATGCCGGTCCTCGCCCCGTAATCAGTCTAGCTCGGGCTACCCTTAGCTCAGTTGTCACACGTCACCGTGTGCCCTGCCAAACGTCTGGTCACTGCTCGGTCAGGCCTTAGACCGTGCCTGGTCAGCCAACCTTTTCGGTCATGCAAAACAGGCCGAAGGGCCGTGTCAGGAGAGAAAACAGCTCGGTGCCGTGCGGTTTGTCTCGACCCGTGTTACCGAAGCTCGGCCATACTAACCGGTGCAAATCTCCCCTCTCAATTGCCCCTTAATCCCAACCGAGCTAATCGTGATTGGGGTTACCACCATGACCGAGCTAATGGTCACCGAGTTGCGCCAGTACAGGCCAAGCGTGATTGGCACCAAATCCGTTGCCGAGCTATCCCATTTGGTCGGCCATTGCCTCAGTAGTCTTGTCAAGGGTCGTACAGCCATACTGATAGCCGCGCTCTCAGTGCCACGTGGCCTCACACCATTGGGCTGTACAACCCAGCTGTCTTCTACTCGTAGAATTCAAACAGTTGCCGCCGTTTGTGTGTTTCCCCCCTCTTTAAACATCACACGAAGGGTCACTATTGCCTCTTCACTGTTCATTTTCTCTTTTAAGCAAACCCTAGCCTCCAAGCTCCCCAATCGTCCATTCCAAGCCTCCATCTTCACATTCATCCATTCTCGCCCCTGCATAAGCCGTACCCAAGCTCGTGAGGCCTACTTTGCTTCGCATCTGCTCTTGATGAGTTCTCTATCTCTTCATTGCATTTCCTGTTTCCATTTCCCGTACCTCCATATTTATTCTTCATTTTTGTGCTTGCGTTCTTGCTTAGAAATGCTAGGAACCTACCAATACCTCCTCCATGGAGTAGTATTGGCACACCTTAGGGAAAACTGGAACTGGAGGGGTGGATGGGGCCTTCGTGCCCCTGTTTCTCCTTAGTTTGAATGAATGAACCTTGAACTTAGGATGAACTGGATGAACACTGGACAAAACCGAGCTAAATGCTCATTTAGATCCGTAAATCGGACTTAACCGAGCTAAAATTTGTTTGAGGTCTCTACTTGGGGCCTTGACCGAGCTGAACACTCAATTAGATCCGTAAATAGGACTGAACCGAGCTATAACTCGTTCGAGTTTTCTTCTTGGGCCTTGACTGAGCTGAAAATAGAGAATCAGAACCGAACTAGGAAGGCCAAATCGGCCAAGTTGTCTAGCCGAGTTAGGGTCGAACCGGTCAAACACCCAAAAACCCTTCACCGAGCTAAAAAATCCACATTGAAGCCGTGCAATTTATGTCGTGCTAACCCTTGGACTTGTTTCTTAACAATGCAGAACAAACTAGGACCGACCAGGCCAGTCCAGAACTATCACTGGTGGAGCTCAAAGTTCGAGCAAATACACCAAAATTTTTCACCGAGATACAAATTAAATCACCGAATAAAACCAAGATAGATGGGGAAGTACCGATTCATGGTGAGCTCGCCCAATGCGCTAGCCGAGTTTCGTAGGGAGTACAACATTCCAGACGATGTCATTTTAGAGCTAGCCAAGAAGGGAGATACCCCTTGGGGCGACCTAGACCGATGCCCCTTCACGGTCGTGTCCATAGTCAAAGGAGGACTTCACTTCCCAGTCCAACCCTTGATCTGCGAATTTTTGAGGCAGACAAGGCTTTGTCCAACCCAAGTGTCGAACAACACATACAAGATAATAAACGGCGTGGCTGAGCTAAACAGGAGGCTCGGTCTCAATCTCGGCCTCGCCGAGATATTTCATCAATACAGCCTCAACAAGAATAAAGGTGGGTTTTGCTGGTACCTAAAGGTAAAGAAAGGCCGAGCAAAACTCATCGAGGGCAACCCAGACAAGGAGACCAATGATGATGACTTCTTGTGGGTGTCCGGTAATTACGAGGACACCGAGGCGCCCATACCGGGCTGGTATATTAGGAAAGATTTTGGCAGTGCTGGTGAGTAGCTTGACTAACCGCACTATTTTCTTTCTGCATTAGTCTCTCTATGTGCCGGTCTAACACTTCTTCTATTTGCAGATTACAAGCACTTGGCAGAAGACTACCACCGGGCTAACCAAGAGGCCATAAGAGTCTTACTACGTCATCCAGAAGAAGAAAGAGAATCACCAAAGCTGCTCGGCTTTGAACCGACCTACAACTACAAAGTGCCGCACAAAAGCCAGGTTACCGACTTCCTTCGTGCTCCTTCCCCAAAACCTGACCCAAATCTTCCGCTGATCAGACTTGTTCCTCTCACTGCTGAGCAAGAAATGGCGAAAATCCGGGCAATCAAGTCCATGATCACCGGTGAGGAAGGCGAGTCCCAACCACCGGAAGCAACCGGGGGAACATCTTCCACTCCAGCCGAGCAAAAGGAAGGGGCTGTGCTGGCTCTTGCCAGCGAACAACCAGCTGGCCGGTCGAAGAAGCGACCGAGGAAAGACCAGACAGAGCAGCACCTTGTTGATAAGGACTCCACTGAACATGCCTCCACTGAGCTGGGGGACCAATCGGGCCATCCAAGAGCCCAACCTTCTCCCCGGTCTGGGCGCTCGAGATCAAGTACAAGGGCCGGGCAGTCTCTGTGGCCGATTCAATGTATGCGGACAAGGATTATTCCCTCGGTTTCAACATGACCAAGGGGCTAATCCTTCCTCCCGACATGAAGAAACACGATGAGCTGTCCGACCTGAAGGTGCTTCGCTTGACAGCTAAGTCGATCGTGTTGGTAACTTCTTCACTCCTTTCTTCAAGTTATTGCTCGGTTTTTGCTCGGTTTTCTAAATACTCACAATCTTTCATTTGTTTGCAGGCCGCACAAAAGAACTATCTCGCCCATGAGTGCATGATCGCTGTGCGGCAGAGTCTGCGCGAGGCCATAGCTAAGAACAAGGCCCAAGCGGCCGAGATAGCGAAGCTGAAGGGCGCGCAGGAGGCAGTTGTGGCCGAGCGAGATAACCTGACCCAGAAGGTTGACCGAGCTGAAGCGGACAAACAGCGGGCCGTGAAGTCAACGAAGGCCCGGTACCTCGTCGAGCTGTGGAAATTGCGCGATGCCCATAAGGAGCAGAAAGATAAGGCGGTTGACGACGCCGAAGACAGGGGCTATGCTCAAGGCGAGAAAACGTATGAACGGCAAGTGCAGGCGACCAAGGACATCTTTTTCATGTGCGGTTGGAAAGCTGCCGTGGAGAAAGTTGGCCTTGATCAAGACGCTGATATGTTCCTGAACCCATATGTTGCCTTCATACTGCACTATATGGAGGCCTATGCGACTGCCGCACAGAAAAGGCTCATAGAGGAGGCCAAAAAGGAAGCCGAGGTAGAAGCTGCTGCTGCGCAACAAACCGAGCAAACTTCTCCTGAAGCATCTCAAGATGCGAAAGATCAAGTGGCCGATCGAGAGGTTGCCGCGGTGGAGGGCGTTGGCGATGAGGCAGAAGAAGGCTTGCCTGAGCACACTGCGGAGGTCGCCGAGTAGACTGTGGAAGTCCCCGAGCAGATGGTCGACCTGGAATTGGATTGAAGATGTTCCTTTCTATTTTCCTTGCTTTTGTTTTTTGTTTTCTTTCTTTTTTGAATGTAACCGGGCTAGGCCCCACATTTTGTAATGCAATTTCCTTGATCAATGAAATTTTAACTTTTTGCTCGTTTAACTCCTATTTCTGTTCGGTTGGCACGTGCAAAATTTCTTCATTCAAACTTTAATGTATCACAACTGGTACGTCGGCTATGCCGTGCAATATCCCAAGCTAAAATTAGAATTTCTTCAACTTAAATGTTCACGAATCAACTGGCAGCTCGGTTCTTTGATTTTTCGAATGAACCCAAAAATTTTCATTCGACCGAGCAAAAATTACCACTGCCGTTCTGGCTTTGACAACACTTCAAGTCTTGTATTTGGACGGGCAACAATCAGCTCGGCCCTAAAGGAAGTTGGACAAATCACAATTATTTCACTTCGGCCAAGTAAAACCAGCTCGGCCTGTACATTGGGCAAAACACCAATATTCCGACATGGCCGAGCAAAATCAGCTTGGCCTTGGAGTTGGATAGAACGTCAACATTTCTTTTCTCCGAGCAAAGTCAGCTCGGCTTCTTGTAATTTGGACAAGGCACCGACATATTGCTTGGCCGAGCAAAGTCAGCTCGGCTATTATTAGTTGGACAAAACACCAACATTTCATTTTGGCCGAGCAAAATCAGCTCGGCCTTAACATTGGGCAAAACACCAATATTTCATTTAAGTTGGTCATGACGCCAACATCCCAATTGGGTGAGCAAAAACCAGCTCGGCCCTTATGTGAATTGGACCATACGCCAATCATTTCGCTGGACAATACACCAATTGTTTGTGCGGTCCGTTTCTATACTGGCGAGAGAAAATCAGTCCGGTCCCATTCAGGTCCGTCTCTTTGCCCCTGGCATCCATAGTGGCCTTGTATCCTTGCGGTGTCATTGTACAGAGAGATGTAATACAAAACAACAAGAGGGCTATTTTTCATTACAAAAAGCAGTGCTATCCTTACATCAAATGCCAAAAGGCTAAAGGTCTAGAAAGCTAAGCAATAAAAGCAATTACATCTTAAAAGTAAAAGATCTTAAGGTTGGCTGCATTCCATGGTCTAGGGACAGCTTTGCCATCTAAATCTTCCAGATGGTATGCCCCTTTGCCAGCGAGACCAGTCACCTTGTATGGTCCTTCCCAATTTGCACCGAGCTTTCCTTCGCCAGGGACCACCGTGTTGCCAAGCACTTTTCTTAAAACCCAGTCCCCAATCTTGAACAGCCTGGGGTGCACAGCCTTGTTGTATTTCTTGGAGAGTTCTTGCTGATAGGCCACTATGTGGATTAGTGCCCGCTCCCTCCTTTCCTCGGCAAGGTCTAGTGCCAATGCCACTACTTCATTGTTCAAATCTGGCTAGAAGCTTTCAGACCGGATGGTTGGCATGCCAATTTCCAGCGGGATAACGACTTCCATGCCATAGGCCAAGGCAAACGGAGTCTCTCCGGTCGACCATCTTGGCATAGTGCGGTACGCCCAGAGTACATTAGGGAGTTCTGCAACCCACTTCCCCTTGGCCTTCTCAAGCTGCTTCTTCAGCCCATCCAGGATGGTCTTGTTTGAGGCCTCTGCTTGACCATTTGACTGAGGATAGGCCGGCGTTGAATTGTAGAATTCGATCTTCAGCTCTTTGCAAAATCCGCGAAAGAGTTTCCCATCGAATTGAGTGCCATTATCCGAGATGAGGGCCTTGGGTATACCGAAGCGAGTGATAATATTTTTCCAGAAAAACTTCTTCACATCCTTTTCCTTTATGGTCGCCAGCGGCTCGGCCTCAACCCACTTGGTGAAGTAGTCAGTGGCAGCGATGAAGAATTTGCGATTGCCCAGTGCTGCTGGGAGTGGTCCAACAATATCTAACCCCCAAAGCGCGAACGACCAAGGACTTGTAAGGGGGAGCAATTCTCTACCTGGCTGGTGGATCTGGTGAGCGAACTTCTGACACTTTTCACACCTGCGAACGTATTTCTACGCTTCTGCTTGCATGTACGGCCACCAATAACCCTGGGAAATTACTCGGTAAGCCAAAGATTTGCCCCCAGTATGGCTGCCACAGATGCTTTCATGGATCTCATAAATAAAAGCTTCCACCTTGGCGGGGTGGACACACTTCAGATACGGCCCGGTAAAAGACTTCTTATACAAGGCTCCGAATGGGGAGAGCCAAAACCGCTCTGACTTGGCCCGGATCTTGTTGGCTGCCTTTTTTTCTTCCGGTAGAACTCTATCTTTTAGGAAAGCGATGATGGGATCCATCCAGGAAGGACCCAAGTCTGTGCAGAGTACCCCGGTCGCTTCCGGTTCCTCAATACTTGGCCAAGGTAAGAATTCTATCATCAAGGGGTTAGGAAAAGCTGTCTGAGTAGAAGCAAGTCCGGCCAATTCATCAACCGTGTTGTTTTCTTCGCGGTTGATTTGTTCCACTCTTATGGCGTCGAACTTTTTGATCTCTGTGCGCACCAGCGCCTGATACCTTGCCATTCGCTCATCCCGGGCCTCATACTCCCCTGAGACTTGATTGACCACCAGCTTGGAATCGCTGAATACCATAAGGGCTAACGCTTTCATTCTCAATGCTCTCCTTAGTCCGGCAAGGAGGGCTTCATACTCCGCCTCGGTGTTGGATGCTGTGAAGCCGAGCGTAATTGCTTGCTCGATGATCAGCCTGTCCAGTGAAGTCAGTACGATACCTAGCCCGGCCCCATGCCTATTGGATGCCCCATCAACGAAGAGCTTCCACATCTCGCCAATGAACAGCTTCTAGCAATCAGAAGGGTTCTGGGAGCCTCTCAATTCCAAGTCTCTGATCGGCTCATTCGGGTCTCTTTCCTTGTCCCGGTTGAGTCCGTCTTCCAATGAGTTACCTGGCTTCGCTAGTCCAGTCGCCTTTTGCCCTTCTTTCACTTGTGAGCCAACACTTGTCTCCATTACCTGATCCATGGGCTGTGCTAAATCCGCACCAGCCAAATCAACCGGGCAAACTGGATGCGTTCCAGGGGCGAACTCCGCCACAAAGTCAGCGAGAGATTGAGCCTCGATTGCAGTGCGCAGGCGGAACTTGATGTCGTACTGTCCTAATTCCACGGCCCATTTCAAAATTCTCCCGGTAAAGTCTGCCTTTTCAAAGAGCACCTTGAGTGGAAACTCGGTTAGCACAACTATTGTATGGGCATGAAAATAGTGTGCCAGCTTTCTTGACGCCATCATCAAGGCCAGCGCTAATTTTTCCAGCGGAAGATATCTCGTCTCGGCCGGGAGTAGAGTCTTGCTTACATAGAAAATGGGAAAGTGCTGGATGCCTTCAGCATGGACTAGAACGGCGCTCACTACATGTTGAGAGATTACCAAGTAGAGATACAACTCTTCGCCCAGCTGAGGTGTGACTAAGATAGGGGCTGAGGAGAGGTACACTTTTAAGTCTGCCAGTGCACGGTCATATTCGTCATCCCAGAAGAACTTGGTCTTCAAAGTTTTGAAGAAGGGCCTGCAACGATCTGAAGACCGGCTAATAAATCTGTTCAGCGCGGCTGCCATCCCGGTAAGATGTTGCACGTCCTTCGTGGAGTTTGGGCGCTCCAGGTCTTGTATAGCCTTGATCTGTGATGGGTTGGCTTTAATCCCTCGGTTTGTGACCAGAAAACCCAGAAACTTCTCGGTGCCGACTCCGAAGGCGCATTTGGAGGCATTCAAACAAAGCTTGTTGCGTCTAAGTATAGCAAACATCTCTGCTAGGTCGGAGAGGTGCTGAGATTTCTCCTTACTCTTCACCACCATATCGTTGATGTGGGCCTCCATGGTACGGCCCAGCAGTGGGGTGAACATCTTTGTCACCGTCTGTTGAAAAGTTGCTCCGGCGTTTTTCAGTCCGAACGGCATGACTTTATAGCAATACAAGCCTCTAGGAGTGGTGAACGATGTGATCTCTCGGTCCGGTTTATACATGGCTTTCTGGTGGTAGCCGCGATACGCGTCCAAGAAGCTAAACCTCTGATGGCCAGCGATTAAGTCCACCAGCTGGTCAATTCGAGAGAGGGGAAAGCTATCTTTTGGGCAAGCATGGTTGACCATCTTGTAGTCAACGCAGACTCGCCACTTGCCATTCTTCTTCGGAACCACCACCGTGTTGGATATCCACCGAGGGTATTGCACCTCTTCTATGGCTCCAGCTTCTAATAAGTTCTTCACTTCTTCTGCCACTACCTCAGCATGGTGCAGAGCTGAGCAGCACGTCCTTTGGATGACTGGCCGTGCATTAGGGAAGACATTCAACCGATGGCAAATGAAGCTCGGGTCAACGCCAGGCATATCGTAAGGCGTCCACGCAAAATCCTCCAAATTGGAAGTCAAGAAGTTGACATAATCTAATCGTTCGGCGCTAGACAAAGATGATCCTAAGAGGAAGAACTTAGTTGGGTCATTCTCGTCGATGCGCGCTTCTACGAAATCCTCGACCGATTTTTCCTCGGCCTTTCTTCCTACATCTTCAAGGACTTCATTTCCCTCGGGTCCCTCAATCATCTGGATAAACCCCTTGGCTGCTCGGTTGCCATTTATCGCAACGAAGCATTGTTTTGCCATCACCTGGTCTCCCCAAACTTCCTCTATTTGTCCGATTGGCGTCGGAAAGTGCAAAACCTGATGGCAAGTCGATGCTACTGCTTGCATGGCGTGCAACTAGCCCCTGCCCAAAATTAAGTTGTAGGTGGATGGGACCTTGAGCACCCAGAATTCCACTTGCTTCACGACTGAACCCGCTTTGACTGGCAATATGATCTTCCCCACCGGCCACTCTAGCTGTGAGTTGAATCCAACCAAAGGAGACGTCGCAGGGGCCAAGTCCTTGTCCTCTAGCTTCATCTGCTTGAAGGCATCATAGTACATAATCTCGACCGAACTCCCCTGGTCGATCAAGATTCTCTTGATGTCAAAGTCCTTGACGCGAAGAGTTACCACTAGGGCATCATTGTGGGGCATCTGGATCCTTTCCAAATCCTTTCTTGAAAAGGTAAGTACGTCTTTCTCCTTGGTCTTCCCCTTCTTCACAGCGGGCTGAACGGAGAGCACTTCCCTCATGTGCTCGGCCTTCTTGATCATCCCTCTCAGCTCGCAGACCCTGGCCGGTTCAATGATGCTATGGATGACGTTGATTACACCTTGCGGCGCCGCGTCTAGGGCGGCTACGCCGTTTGGTTCGGTTTGTCCTGATGGTGCGGCCTTCATACCCCCATCTATGTATTGGTCAAGATGCCCGGCCGCCACTAATTCCTCCAAGTGTTGTTTGAGCGGCAAGCAGTCCTCTGTTCGGAGCCCCCGTTCCTCATGGAAGGTGCAGCGATATTTTGAATTGAAGCCTCTCTGCGCACTCCCCAACTTGGCCGGCCAGCGTACAAAAGGCTCGCCTCGGATCTCGCTCAAAATGCGGTAGATAGAGATTTTAAAGACCATGGTGATTCCAGTCCGCGCCTTCAATTTTCTCTTGGCAACTTTCGCTGCATCACGGGGAGCATCAGCTCGGTCATTTCTGCGACCTTTGTTTCTGTCATCGCGGTTTAGGCCACGACGTTGATCTTTTGACCGGTCATTTGGGCGGTTATCCTCCTGCCCGACCGAGTGAACTTTCCTTGCCACCTTTCTGTCCGTCACGACCGGATTAGCCTTCTCGGTCGTAGAGGTAGCATCCTCTTCCACATGAATGTGCTTATTGATCCGCTGTATCAAGGACTCCATAGTGGTGGGCTGGTGCATCGTGAGCGAGTCTCGCAGCCTATGTCCGACTGGAAGACCCCGCTTGTACTGAGTGATCGCCAGATTGGTAGGGCAGTCGAGGATCTCGGTGTAAGTTTCCCAGTACCTCGCATTGTATGCCTTCAATGAACCTCCAGATTCCATCTTGACGCCCAGAAGATGGTCGACCTCCTTCGGTGTTCGAGTGTTAGTTTTGAATCTGGTGACGAAGGCTTCCGCTAGTTGCTGCCATCCCTCGATACTCCCCTCCGGGAGCCTTTGGAACCACTTCAAGCCCAGCTCTCCCAAGCTTGCTGGGAATATGAGACACATCAGGGCGTCATTGCGCCGGTGGCTAGCCATTACTTGCCGGTAATGACTCACGTGCATGTACGGATCCGTCTTGCCGTAGTACAAAGTGAACTTTGGCTGATGGAATCCGGCAGGGAGTGGCGTACTCTCGATCTCTGGAGATAGCGGCGTGGCTGTTAGTCTCGCCAACTCTTTGTCCACCAGCGTAGGGGCCATCACCTTGGGCACCGGCATCACCACTTCTTCGCTACAACGAATTGGAACGCTCAACCTCTGCAACGCCGGCACTCTCTGAGCCTCTCGACGGCGCGCTCTCTCCTCTAACACATCCCTGAGGTCTCTGGAACAGGTGGAGACAGAGTATCGTGACGTTGAGGACGGGTGGGAGGGATGGTAAGTGCTGTCGCGAGTGAGGGATCTGCCCTCTCTTGGGTCAGAATCTCCAACCCCATAGTTCCTGGTGATGGAGAGAGAATGAGTACTCCCCTGGCGGCGACTGCTAGAACGCGGGGACGGGGTGCGCTCACTGAGGTTGCCCTCTCCAGCAACACCCTTCCCCTTAATCTGGCGTTTCAGCATCTCCATCTCCGTTGCCATCTTGCGAATGAGGGCGTCTTGGTCTTTGAGTTTGTGCTCCAGGCGCTGCGCACGGGACTCCTCCCGCCGCTGACGGCCCTCTGGACTCTTCTTGCTATCAGTACTTCTCCCGCGCTTGTCTCGCGCACCTCGCGAAGAGGTTTCTAA
Organism: Camellia lanceoleosa; assembly: GCA_025200525.1. NCBI lineage: Eukaryota > Viridiplantae > Streptophyta > Magnoliopsida > Ericales > Theaceae > Camellia > Camellia lanceoleosa. Next base: position 113,810,305 of record CM045764.1, on the reverse strand, counting down.
ACCCGCCATGGCTGGAACATTCGGGGGGCCTTCTCTCCGTCGGACAGACTCTGGTGTGATGCCATCGATGACGGACAGTGGAGTTTCATCGTTCTTGGCCATGGAAATGGTCGAAGAAGCTTGAAGAACAAGGGTTGAGTATCAAAGACTTCCCACAGACGGCGCCAATTGTACGGGGGCGAAATATCCTCTGCTTTCCATACTCCTTGGACTCAAAGCTTCTCGTGATGGCGTCTAACCTGACAACACAGAAACGGTGAGCTGCCCGGTGGTGGTTTGCCGAATAAACCCTCCGACGATCAAGTCAGATCACTTGAGGAAGAAGAGGGCTGTTAGAGAGAGAGAGAGAGAGTGTGTGTTTCAAATGGCGCAAATTGCTTACCTCTAACGTTCATCATCCTCTCCTATTTCCAGGCAGGCCATGCAGCCTTAAGATTGTGCGCGCACTACCTCTGTTGTCCTTCCCTGGACAAGTGGCAGTGCTCGCCTCTCACCACCTTACGCGTGTAAAGGCCTAGTCCTCCAACCAGTACACACAGAACTGCCCAACGGTATTGACGCGTGCTTGGAGCAGATGTCCTCTCCGTCACGCCATTGGCCCAGGTGGCTCACTTAATCGGAGTACCACGATCGGCCTAGCCCTTGTGGAGAGTTGCCACCACAAGCAGCACAATCGAGCTGTGTCTCGCCGACCTATCCCTCGGGGAAGAAGCGAAAGTCTGATTCTCATGGCCGAGCTACTCTTGGTCGGTCCATCCTAGTTGATCAGCCGTGAGGCATACCGGCCTCCCCCCGTCCTACCTTCATTCTCGGTTGTATGAAGTCCGTCCATCTTGGCTAACCGGTTAGAGGCATGCCGGTCCTCGCCCTATAATCAGTCTAGCTCGGGCTACCCTTAGCTCGGTTGTCACACGTCACCGTGTGCCCTGTCAAACGTCTGGTCACTGCCCGATCAGGCCTTAGACCGTGCCTGGTCAGCCAACCTCTTCGGTCATGCAAAACAGGCTGAAGGGCCGTGTCAGGAGAGAAAACAGCTCGGCGCCGTGCGGTTTGTCTCGACCCGTGTTACCGTAGCTCGGCCGTACTAACCGGTGCAAATCTCCCATCTCAATAAGTATTTTTTTTTTAACCCAACTTATTTAAGCTATGTTTGTCTTATAACTTGCAAGTAAAAACTGTATCAAAAAAACATAAACTATCAACATAAAAAACAGAGAGCTATAAACAGTGCCATAAACTGCACCAAACAGCGTTGTTCATAAACTAGAAGTCAGACACAATGTTCCACCAAAAGTTTAAATGGTGAGTGCAGCCTATTATCTGGACTTGTTCAGCCAAGAAAAAGACTTCTTGACATGGCCTAAGCCATCAAGATGCTTCACTGCAACTTTGTTGCCATTGCTTAGAAGAGAGTCCCTTCAAAGACCAATATCCATATCATCCTTGCCAAAGTTTCCTTTTGAAGTTATATCTGTCAGTGACTTAGAGCTCAATCCTAAGAGAATCTCATGGCCATTCCTGGCACTTTTTGATCTAAATAATCCTTCTCAGGTTCCTTACTTCATCTTTTCTTCCTTGACAAAGGAAAACACAGACAGAAACTCTATATGATACATAGACTGGGCAAAAAAAAAAAAAAACACTCCAAGACTGGATATCTGTTTGATTACAAATTTGATTGTTGACTTAACCTGGATTTTATATTGACCTTCATTGAGATCATCTCTGTTAGTATATATAGAGCATTTTCCACTTGAATTTTTATTGCACACTTCACTTGAACGAAACAGAGCAGCCTTGCAAGCGCAGTTACTTAAACATGTTGCTTGCAACTACTCATCATGTCTGTGTATTCATAGTATATTATATGGGTAATAGTAGGTAACATTGTTTAGCTCTATGAGCTTGTGATATTTTGAAGCTTTGCAGGATAAGGGAGTAATTTTAGAACATCCAAGATTATGATGCATATCATTTATCTTCATCAAATAGGGCAAGTGCAGTCCACACTGGCCACGCTATCGTACCATATCTACTGCAAACTAGTAGTGGTTCAAGGGGTAGGCAACTTAGGTGCCCAATTAGGCACTCTATGTAGAAGAAGGCCCTACTTACTAGATATTCACCACACAATATATATATACATAAAAGACTTTAGAGGATTTGGGTGAGTGAACATGCAATTTTACCAAGACCTTTCACTAAATTGAGCAGAAAGACAACTCTTGGATTAGTTTTTTACAAATTTCAAACCACAACTAGATTGTAAGATTTACTAGTAAAATTTGTACAAGACTTAAGTTAGAATGGTGTGAACAGGGAATTTTACAAAGCCTTCATGGCATGTTTTGACAGTTTTCTTCCCTTGTATTGCAATGTTTCTAGAGTAAATCAAAATCCTAAAACTTATCAGTCCAAGAAAAACAAACAGAAAAACAAAAACAAAAACAAAAGAGGAGAGAGAAAAAGAAAAACGTTAAACATTCAACTCTAATTTGTTCGTAGTCTACTTTCTTTACCTTGGTCTTGATAAAGCTGATGCAAATAATAGCAGCACCAACGTGATCCTCTTGGTTACCAGCAACTGTGATTGCTCTTGGTGCAATAGAAGTTGTGAAGCCATAATCCAAATTGCTTTGAACATCTACTGAACCTTCCAAGACCTTCACCACCATTGACATAGAAGGCCTCCTGGAAGAATCACTTTGTAGACACCACACAACAACCCTCATCATCTCCACAACTTCTACTATATGTGTTTGCATGTCATCATTGTATTTATCAACGATATCCAGAAGTCGTTCCTCTTCTGCTTTCCTCTTAAACAGACCTAGTAGATGCATATCTTCCTCAGGTTGAGATCTATTCAAATTTTTGCGCCCACACAACATTTCCAAAATCACGACACCAAAGCTATAGATATCTACTTTCTTAGTGATAATTGAGCTCAACCATTCGGGAACCAAATAACCTGGTGTTTCCCTCTTGATTGTTACAACTTGGCCTTGGTCCTTATCAATTAGTTTTGACAATCCAAAATAAGAAATTTTCGCATTGAAGTTTTCATTTAAGAGGATGCTTTGGGGTTTGATATCCAAGTGAAATATCTTTTGCCTACATTTCTCATGGAGATAGGTTAGTCCCTTGGCTATATCCATGATGATCTTCTGTCATGACCCAAACCCACCCCTGTAGGTTTAGCATCGTAACCGGCCAGTAATCCTTGGATTACCGAAGGCCTCTGAACAGATTAACAAAATTAAGGGGCTAGCGGAAGCTAATACATAAATATAGTTGTCCAATGAGCTGTGCTGACTTATATGAAATAGAATATTTAAAACTTTATATACATAACCGGCAGTCAACCATACATTATACCCACACACATTACAGTATTTTAAGTATAGCCAATGACATCAAATCAAGTCTTATATAAGCAGAAACCACAGAACTTAAACACAGGACGCTTCGGGAACCTCCACGTGAGGCACAATGGTTGGCTGACAACGGAACACAGATCCAGACAAAAGCCTTCAGGCTCGAACTCCAGAATGCTCACCTATACATATATATATATATATACAAACAATGAGCTAAAACCCAGTGAATAACATTAAGGTAAAGGGGTTAGTGAACGAAATCCGAATGTATCGTAAGCAGAAAACAGATCATAGCATAATCATTTTCATATCATAACACAATAATGGTACATCCCACAGAACACATCACAGAACATCTTCCGACTAGAGTAATCGGTTCCGGATACCAATTAAACACATATCACCACAATGAAGTGGCTAACGAGATCTCGTAAACACATGAATGTCATGGACCCGCATTTTCATGCCGTGTCCCATGACTTGGGACTATCTATGGATGCCATAATAGATTTCAAATATGGAATATTCGTTCACAAAAACAGATATCATTTCAGAAAACATAGCTTATCACATTTCATTTGGAACATAATTCATATAAATGTCTCTTTACGATAACGTTACTCACAGTGGTTCCAGTAAGCGGTCAATCAATCCTCGAGTCTTGACCTACAATCACAAAATACATAACACAAGCATGTATTATCATTACACATTCAAGTGGCCATTAAGGCTTAGCTTTCATTACATTAGTTCATATTCTTTCTTATCACATTGCCTAAAACACACACACTTGCAGTCTCAGAACTTAGTACATTCTTTTCTTAGTGTGTTTCTAATCCACAACCTCATTACTATGGCCTAATTAAGGCTTAGGAATGCCTAAGATGCAATAAGGATGCCAAAACATGCCTTGGAACACTTAGGCAAAATTTTCTAAAAATAGGGTCCACGCTCGAGTGCAGATTTCCTCGCTCGAGCGGACATGCAAAATGTGAATGGTCGCTCGAGCGCACATTCCTTCGCTCGAGCGATTTGTAAAAGACATAAAACTTCTGGGAGCTTGCAATTCACGCTCAAGCGGACTTTTGGATGCTCGAGCAGAGTGCACGCACTCAGGGTGGTCGCTTGAGCGTGAACTCCCACGCTCGATCGTATATGCAAATTCTGGAATTTCCAGGTTGCACCTTCAAGCTCAAAATTCTAATTCCAACCTTCAAAACACATCTCTTGGGCCCCAAAACTTGAGATAACATAGTAAACTTGTAAAACATGAAGAATTTAGGATCATTTCATAAAATCATGGCCCAAGGTTTTGCCAAAAACTCACATTTCATCTTGAAATTTAAGAAACAAAGCATGCATGCAAAATCTTTCAAACTCTTTTCTTCAAAACTCAAGAAACTAGCAAATTGAGCTCATAAGCTCCATGCATGTACGAAATTCTCTTGCAAAACATGAACTTAAGTGATTAACATGGCAATTCTAACATGCAAGTACCAATTAACTTACTAATATAACTTAGATGCTCAAAATCAAACTTAACATGCCAAAGCTCCATATATTCATGCATGCATGTAGATTTCTCTTCCAAATTCTCTTTCAAGACTTCGAAAACATGGGATTGACTTACAAAACTTGATGAAATATGCATGCATGTACCATCCAACCTCCATATTCAACACCATTGGTGAAATACAAAGCTAACATGGTAAATTAACACCTACATGGGCATGTATGTATGATTTGTAACTCAAATCCTTATTCTAAGCTCAATGTACACATTTAAACTCATAATCTACATGTTGATGACTTAGATTCATAAATTAGGGGTTGAATTCATACCTATAGTCTTGAATTAACTAAATCCTTGCACAATCTTGATGAGTTCAAGCCAAAGCCTTCAATTCTCTTCAATTTCTACACACTCTCTCTCTAAAGGTGAACTCTCTCTCTCTCTCTAAAACAAACTCTCAGATTTTTCCACTCAAGGGAAATGAAAGAAAATGAGATCACAAGAGCTAAATGTGATGCATATATAGTTATGATGATATAATGCACTAATTAAAACATTAGGCTAACCAAACACAACCTAATTAATCGTTCTGAATTAATTTTTAATAAAACTTGCCATTTGATTCTAAAAATTCCAAATAAACATATTGATGTAATCAATTTCATTTTCGGGTGCCGATAAGGCTTTCAATTTCCATTTTTAAAACGGTGTTCCAAACAGATATTTCTATAAGTAATAGATAGAAAGCCAAAATCATACAAAGTGCAGAATAAACACATAATTTATTTTAATCCCCTCATTAACATCCTTAATTACTGATTAGTGGCTAATTACGGATGGGGGTTGTTACATCTTCCTTCTGGATTGCCACCTGAAAAACCTAAGCGATTCATGATTCGGAGCAGAATTAATTGCAACAATTCCCATACAATTAAAACTACCAATCTAAATCATCTAGCTCATACGAAAGTGATTTAGATTGCAATTTCAAAAATAACAAATCGACACAACCTTATTTTACATGGAAAAACCACAATTGGAGCACCTCCAATTGTGATTAAAAAATCACGGCGAAACGACACTAATCAATCCACTATGAAAGAAAGAAAGAATACAAATTTACCAAAACAAATTACCCAACCTCAATCAATTTGTCTTCAACAATTTGTATCTCTTTCACCACCGCCTTCGTCTTGGAATTGATCAGCTTGATGTTGAATCCACAATATCCATGTCAAATCAACGACCACATACAGCTTCGAACTCCTTCGAAACTGTACGCTTGAATCTTCAGAATCCACTGAAGAAGAACACTCTTGTATTTGAATACTCAATCAACTCTTTGGTCAAACAAACATCAAAGAAACTAGCAAAATAACTCCAGAAGAAAACCTTAATTCCTTCAAATAAGATCTAGAAGCCGTACCCTAAAATCAGACTGAAAGACTTTATAGAAAACAAGGCCGTGATGGTCACTCGAGCGCATGATCTGACACTTAAGCTACGAGACTAATACGCGAGTAATCCATAAGTCCTTTCACTCAAGCCAGGCTTCCTTCGCTTGAGCGCACAAAATTCCTTCCTAGTATTTTTGCAGACAGGGAAAACGACTGGGATCAAAGTGTCTTCACTCGAGCCAGGAATCCTTCACTCGAGCGAGCAAGACAAAATTCCAGGAACACTTACAACTCGATAAATAATGTTTGTTCACGAAATTGGCAAGACTAAGGGACCTAACAATCTCTCCTTTTGTCAATTCCGGGACAAAACATTCTAACAAAGTTTCCTAGCAAACACACACACTAGACTAAAGAATCAACCAAACACAACCCCTACAAAACTAGGCTAAACCAATCCTGTGTATGCCAAACACCCTTGAAGAAACACCCTGTAAAAAAAACAAAAACCAGAGTACTGGAAAACGATTGATCAACCATGAAAACATAACAGATCAACATAATCACATAAACGAATGAAAATCCAAATCTAATCCAATATCCCAAAAAGTGATCCCAATATTGATTAGCCCAAAAATTGATTAGTTCAAAAATTGATTAGTCCAATGCTATGCATAACAATATCCCAGTATCCAAAAGTATACCAAATCAATATTCCAAAATATACTCCCCCTTTTTGACCGGGAGGGACAAAGGGAAGAGGAAACAAAAAATAGTAACAAAAGAAGATAAACTATCCAAAACTAACATTGTCCAAAGGAGAAGAGCGAACATCACTGTGAGGAAACATCATTGCGAGGACGGTGGTGGTGAAGGCGGCTGCTGCAACTGTAATAGAGAAAGGATATGTGCAAGCATGGAGGTCTGCTGAGTGAGGCGGCCATCAAAGGCATCGAGCCAGGTATCCATCTTATAAAGGTAGTGTGTGATGGACTGCTCGAACTGACACAGCTGGTCACGAAACGAGCGTGGGCGCATCTCGGGTGCAACGACATTGGCCACATCAAACTCTGCCTCCTCCGTGAATGGATCATCACCTGCAACAAAAACCCCAGCCCCCAATAACCCCCCTTAATATGAGCTTGACTCTGTGAGACGGTCAGTTTGGTGACAGGTTTAATGGGAGAGGCAAACTCCTCATCATAAAAGGTGAGGACACCAAGAGAAGTGAGAAACTGGTTTAGCAAACACCCGTAAAGGAGACCTAAAGACTTGCGACCCTCAAACACACCAATCATTTTGGCCACGATCATTTCAGACAGGTCGATAGGGAGGCGGTGGTCAATGCAATACAAAACATAACCCTGATCTTAGGTAATGTGAGAGGAATGAGTGGTAACATGGATGTTGGCACAAACGATGATATTTAGGAGGCGAAAACGGGGAAGAAGCTCATTTTGCTGAATGAGCGCCCGACTATCCAAGTCCAAAGAGTACCAAATAATTCAGTGGCGACTTGGTCAAAATCCACAATGTTGCGGGTAATAAGAAATGGATAGTGGCAGTTCCGGATTTCAGGAAGGCCAAGAAACTGACAGAGAACCTCTTCATCAAGGAAAATCTCTTTGTTATGAACCCAAGTGTGGAAAGAATGGGCAACTTTGCTTATGGAGTGCATATTGTAGTAGAACTCACGAACCCAACTAAGGTTTTGTGGACCATAGAAAAGAAGGACCTGGTCACCCCCAATCATCGAATAGGGACTAGATAGTGATAGACTCAAAAGCACTGAGTTGGACATTCCATTCTAAATGAACTATCCGAGAATGATAAAAATCCCGATACAGGTTGGACTTATCTCTGGATTGGAATTTGGCTGTATTGTACTGGGGACGGGACACAGTGGTTTTGTGGTGTTTGGTAGACTCGACAATAGCTGGCAGACACACAGGAAGACCACCACAAGAAAAACCCCAAAACCAACCCACCAAGGCAAAATCACACCCCAATTGTAACCCCCAAACATAAAAGAAATCAACAGAACAAAGGTAGTTAGTATCCAGGGGTTAAAAAAAAGTAAATGCAATAGTATAGTAGTATAGTGAGAATTCAAATCTAGAAACCTATCAGCAAAAATGTGAAAATAAAATGCACTCTCAGCAGTAAACTAGGAAACTCAATCACATCAGTAGCTCAAAACTACAATCCCACTGTGTAAGCAAAAGGCACAAAAGAGCAGTGCAACTCCCAAAACAGCAAAATGTAGCAATAAGTGACACCAACAAAATCCACTCAAAACTAGCATAAGGGCAGCAATTTAAAAAGAGGATTCATGGAAAAATAGGGGTAAGCCAAGACAAAACCCTCATAATCACACAGAACTGAAATGATGCAAAAACCCTCGAAAGAATGCACAAACCGAGCAATAGACAAAGAAAAAGAAAATAAACAAGGATAAAATGAAACTTAAAAAAAAATAAAGAAACCTCTAAAGAGGGCAGAAAACTCGAAACAGCACACAGATGGTGAGAGAAAGAATAGGAAAAATGAAATCGACAAGAAGAGAGAGAAACTTACCAAAAACCTGAGATGGAGAGGCTGGAGAGAAGATAAAAACCACCCAAATCTAGGGCAACCAAAGCATGAGTAGCAAGAGAGAGGAGTGCCCTAGGAGAGAGAGGGCAATCAACGAAAGTAGGGAACAAATGTGACTGAAAAGATAGAGAGCACAATTTATACCAGGACAGGTCGCTCGAGCGAGAAGTTTGTCACTCGAGCTAAGACACTTACATGCACGGGGTCACTCAAGCCAAAACACTATTGCTCAAGCAAAAAACACAAGCTCTCAGAATCTATGCCACCTGTAAAAGTACTGTGCTAAGGAAATGTGTGCTTAAGCGCAAACTCTTTCGCTCAAGCGAGGGTGAAAAACCAAAACACCTTAAAAACACCCTTTTGAGCAGATTAAAAACACTCACACCGTCACATGGGACCTGCAACAAGTGGGGATTAGCATAATAGCAAGAATGTGACGCTAAGATGAGATAATCCACATACCATGAAGTCTACAATCTCGGAAGTTGGACAATACAAAGCACAGTATCATGAGCAGAATAGGGAAACAAAGATCAATGATCATAAGCAACATATGAATGCACAAATCAGAGACAATCATGAAAGCTCACAAAATGAATGTGTGTATGTGCAATCCTTGAGAGACCATAATGCTAGAGTTAATCCTAGTAGTGATCAGATGGCTAGACCTCCGGCAAGAGTAATGAAACATCACGGAGAAAAGTCAAACCACTAGAAATCAAGGGGTATTTGTTGAGTAAAAGTGGAGACTCCCCCCCTCAATCAATAAGTCCTTTTTTTTTTTCTCATTTTTGATTTTTGACTTTGCTTTCTTGTGGGCACTCACTGGTGGCTTTCACACTCAAGAGTATATAGACCAAACCAAAGAAGCGTAGAAATAATAAGGATGGCCTGGTTGGTGCCTCTGAGATAGCCTTTTCCTAATGCCCAGACTTAAAAAAAAAAGTGAGGGAGAAACAGAGGAAGTGAAACAAGATGGTGGATGGTTAAGAGACTCAACATCACCCATGATATGCCAGTATAGGTCAATTCCTCTAGAAATGTATAAGAGACACTGTCAGAAGTCCATAGAGAAAATTGATCACTTATGCAGAAACTCTTGCAACAGTTTATCTTAAGAATGTGTACAAAATGAGATCATGAATTCAATGAGCATGAGCATTCAGAATGAGCTATGAACAAAGATAAATGAACTCTAGCAAGCAGCATGAGAGGTGTTCATATAATTCTAAGTGCAATGATGACAAGAATCAATGACAATGAGATTATAGCATCCAAGTACACATAATGCCAATCACTCTCACCCACTACTGCAACAAGATGCACTCTAGTTATTGAGCACTACACCCAAGTTCTTTCTAAGGAACTCAAACCTAAGAAGATCAAGGGGTTTTGTAAAAATATCAGCTTTTTAGTGCTCAGTGGGTACATGTTCAAGAACAATAAGGCCTTCTTCAACTAACTCTCGAATGAAATGATGACGAATGTCAATATGTTTGGTGCGAGAGTGTTGGATAGGATTTTTAGAGATGTTAATGGCACTTGTATTATCACAGAAAAGGGTGAGAGTGTCCTAGTCTATACCATAATCATGAAGCATTTGCTTCATCCATAACATTTGTGCACAACAACTCCCCATAGCAGTGTACTCAGCCTCGGTGGTCACAAAAGAGATGGCATTTTAATTATTCCCAAGGTAAAAACACCCTCTGAATGTGTTCTTTGGATCATCAGCACACCCGGCCCAGTCGACATCAGAAAAACCAATGATTTCAATTGTGGTGTCGATCGAGAACCAAATCTCATACCCCAATGTCTCATTAACATACTTAATGATGTGTTTGACAGCAAGAAGATGAGACTCTTTAGGACAAGCTTGGTAGCGGGCACAAACACCTACACTAAATGCAATGTCAGGTCAACTGGCCGTGAGGTACAAAAGACTTCCTATCATACTCCTATAAAGGGTTGGATTAACATCAGTACTAGAAGAGTCTTTGGAGAGGTGAAGACTAGTTCTCATGGGAGTGCATGCATGTTTGGCCGACTCTAGACCGAACTTAGACACAAGGTTTTTGGCATACTTGGTCTGAGACACAAACATACCCGAAGGAGACTGTTTAATTTGAAGACCCAAGAAATAAGACAACTCCCCCATCATGCTCATCTCAAACTCATGTGTCATGCAATCCGAGAAATATTTTACAAGAGAATCAGAAGTGGATCCAAATACAATATCATCGACATAAATCTGAGCAACAAGTATATGAGACTTAGTATGTTTCACAAATAAGGTCTTGTCCACACTACCTCTTTGAAAATCATTATTAAGAAGAAAGATAGTAAGTCTATCATACCAAGCTCAAGGGGCTTGTTTCAACCCTTATAATGCCTTGTCTAACTTGTAGACATTTTGGGTCCTCAAACCCTTTTGGTTGCTCAACATAAGCTTTCTAACCACAGTACCATTCTCATCAGATTTATTTTTAAATATCCACTTGGTACCTATCACATTCATGTCTGTAGGTCTGGGGACAAAAGTCCAAACTTTGTTATGTTCAAATTGACCTCATTCTTCATGCATTGTATTGACCCAACTATCATCTAGTAAGGCCTCTTTTACATTCTTAGGTTCAATTAACGGAACATAGAAAATATGAGATACCTCTTCCCAAATTTGTTTTTGGGTTTTCATTCGGTTTGAGACACTTCCAATCACCTATTGAACCGGATGATTCAGTTTTACTCTTGTTGATGGTTCTAAAACTGGACTGGTAATGACTTGAACATCGGAGGTGGTATCTCTTTGGGCTCGGACTTACCATAGAAATTGGTACGGGCTCACCTTCTTAGGCTTGTTCCTGTGCTTCTCCTTGACTTTGTGGTTCAGTATCCATGATTGAAGACTCACAATTTTCTTCCTCGTGTATAGCTGGAGTAGGAGAACCTGTGTCATCTACAACCACATTGATCGATTCCATTAAAGATAAAGTACGTAGGTTATAGACACGAAAAGCTTTACTGGTGGTTGAGTACCCTAGAAAAATACCTTCATCACTTCGGCAGTCAAATTTGCCCAAAGGCTCTTTGTCTTTGAAAATGTAACATTTACTCTCAAAAGTTTTGAAGTATTTTACATTAGGTTTCAACCATTTTTACAATTCATATGGAGTTTGTAAAGTGTCGGGCCTTAAATACACACGATTCACAACATAAACAACGGTATTTAAGGCTTCAGCCCAGAACTTTGGAGGAACTTTATTACTAAGAGTATGACCCTAGCCATCTCTTGTGCTACCATGTTTTTCCTCTCAACAACTCCATTTTGTTGTGGAGTAATGGAAGCAGAAAACTCATGCTTAATTCCATGCATATCACAAAAATCCAAAAACGGACTATTTTCAAATTCACGACCATGATCAGTTCGGATTCTTATGATACGCCCAATAGAAACACCCTGTTCATTTTGGATTTTAAGGACTAAGGACTGGAAAGCATCAAACGTATTAGATTTTTCTCTTAAAAATTAACACATGAAAAGCGAGTGTAATCATCAACAGTTAAAAAAATGTATCTTTTACCTCCAATGCTTTTAGTGCGAGTGGGTCTCATAAGATCCATATGAACAAGTTCAAGAGGACGTTTGGTTATGAAGTTGTCCACCTTTTTATGAGGGGCACGAGTTTGCTTCCCAAGTTGACAAGGTCCACACACATGGTTCACATGCTTACCCATTTTGGGTACTCCTCTCACAAGCTCTTTGTTGGCTATCTTAGTTAGGTCTTTGTAATTCATGTGACCTAATCTTTGATGCCACAGGTCAAGGATACTTATGACGGCTGAGTGGCATATAAGATAATTAGTTGTAACAATCCCATAGCAATTATGAGATGTGCGAACCCAATGTATGACAGTATTTCCCTTTTTATCCAAAATTTCACATTTATTTTTTGAAAAAAATACTTCATGATAGGAATCACACATTTGACTAATGCTCAAAAGATTAGCTTTAAGGCCATCAACAAGTAAGACATTTTTTAGCTTAGAAAGACCAACCACACTTATAGAGCTCTTACCAATGACTCTAGATGTTCCACCATCTCTAAAGGTAACAATTCCTCCTTCATATTTTGCAAGAGATGTGAAGTAGGATTTGTCACCAGACATGTGACGAGAGCACCCACTATCAAGATATCACATGTGTGAGTCATATGCTTTTAGTGCAATGTGAACAACAAAACAAGTTAAGTCATTCTTTCTCAACCATATCTTTTTAGTCTTAACAGAAGCAGGACTAGTAGTCTTGGTAAAAGTCTTAGCATTGTGAACACCATTATGAATCTTGGTGTTCTGCTTAGACATGTAAGGTTGACTCTTAACCCATGAAGTATTAGAATTTCTAATTTTTTTAGACACCTTACCATACAACTCAAAACAATAAGGGCGAATGTGGTCATACCTACCACAATGATGACAAACAAACACAGGTTTTACCTTCCTTTTGTTGATCTTACCCCTTTTAGATTGATGAAGAGAGTGATCACCCTATTGAACCTTCACCTTTCCCTTTGCTTGAGTCTTGATGTCATGTGATGTAGAGGCCTGTCCCTTTTGAAATGTTGCATCGCTATAGCCTATCCCACTTTTGTCACAACTCATCTGTTGAGACCCTATGATGTCTTCCAATGTCTTTGACCCTTTGTTCAACATATCAATCGTGGCTCTAACATCTTTGAGTTCTTTCTCTTTCTGACGAACCAGCTCTTCCAATGTAGCTTGTGACATCTCAAGAATTTCAATCTTCTCTTCATATGTGGCATAGATTTTCAGAAGTTCATTCCTTTCGATCTCACAAGACAGAAGTTTTCCACAGAGGTCTTGCCTGTCATTTGAGATCTTGATGACATCCATTTTTGCTGATACAATCTCTCCCTTTAGCTTGACATTCTTGCTTTCACATGTTTTGAGCTTGACAGTGAGTTTGTCATTGATCTTGGACAAGTTCCGAGATTCATTGAAAAACTTTTCATATGCTTGTTGTAGGTCATCACCATCACTCTTATCATTGTCTTCTGAGGTTTCATCATCTTCTTTTTGTTTCTCTTTCTCCTTGATCTCATCCAGTCGAGTAACTAAAGCATGAAAGTTGATGGACGGTTGTGAAGATGACTCTCATCTTTCATGGATTTGACTAAGAATGTCCCATGCATCTTTGGCCTTTGTACAATGAGCAATCCATTGTTGTTCTTCTTCGAAAATTGCTTCACTAATGGTATTCAAAACTCTTTGATTGCTCGGATTGTCAGCACTTTTAACATCCTTTTCAATTGCTTGCCAGCCTTCAAGGTCATGAGCTTTAAGATACATCCTCATTCTTATCTTCCAGAATAAGTAATTACTTCCATCAAAGGTAGGAGCACGGTGCAAACTCTGACCATGAGCAACTCAACTGGCTTTGGAGGTAGTTGAGTGAAGGTAGACCAGAATGCCATATAGGTACTATCTCCGTCTTCACCGGATTCGGTTTCTTCGGGTTCTTTCTCTAACCCGCTTTCATCATCCCAAGTCACTGTATAGACTTTTTTTCTGGTTCTTTTTCAATGGACATTCAAGAGCAATATGGCCAAACCCTTGAGATTCATAACACTTGACACCTTGCCCCTTTACAGTCTTCTTATCAGTTTTTGGAGAAACTTTAGGTGGAAAGATTTTGAATTTTTCATTACCCTTATCTTTTGAACTAGAGTCCCTGAAATTAGGCTTCTTTTTCTTTAAATTTTTTTTGAACTATTTGGTAAACATAGCCATCATTTCAGACTCTAGATCAAACTCAAACTCAAGGCTCTTAGCAGTCTCATGAGCACTGGAAAAAGCCACACTATCTTTTTGTTTTTTCTTAAAAATCAGGTAGGCTTCATAAGTCTGCAAGTTTCTAACCAACTGATCAAGCTTGAGGTTCTCAACATCCTGAACCTCCTCAATAGCTATCACTTTTGATTGGAACCTCTCGGGTAATGATCGTAAAAATTTTCCAACAACCTTTGATTCAGGGATTTTTTCACCGAGTGTGAAACAGGAATTCAAAATGTCACTAAGTTTAGCATAAAAATCATCAAACGTCTCATCGTCATACATAAAAAGAGTTTTAAAAGAAGAGGTGAGACGTTGAAGTTTTGATCTTTTAACAGCAGTAATACCCTTGTAAACAGTTTCAAGAATGTCCCAAGCCTCTTTTGTTATCTCACACATGCAAATACGACAAAACTCTTCAGGTGCGACGGAGCAAAAGAGGGAATTGACAGCCTTACTATTCCAACTTGAGTTTTGATAATCGAATGCGTCCCATTTATCAAGTGGTTTGGGGATATCAACACTATCAATGGTGACAACAGGTTCACTCCACCCATAGATCACACAGTGTCAAACTTTCTCATCAATAGATTTTAAAAACGCCCTTATGCGAGCTTTCCAATAAGAATAGTTTGTACCATCAAGTAACGAAGGTCTATGGGTTGAGTAACCCTTGTGAATTTAATCCATATCACAAATCACACAAAATCACACTCCTACAGTTTTGATAAAAACAAAGAGTAACCTGGCTCTGCTACCAATTAAAAAACCTAGGCGATTCGTGATTTGTACCAGAATTAATTGCAACAATTCCCAAACAATTAAAACTATCAATCTAAATCATCTAGCTTATACGAAAGTGATTTAGATTGTAGTTTCAAAAATAATAAATCGACACAACCAATTTTTACGTGGAAAAACCACAATTGGAGCACCTCTAATTGTGATTAAAAAACCACGGGCAAAACACCACTAATCAATCCACTACGAAAGAAAGAAAGAAAGAAAGAAAATAAATTTACCAAAACAAATTACCCAACCTCAATCAATTTGTTCTCAACAATCTGTATCTCTTTCACCACCGCCTTCGTCTTGGAATTGATCAGCTTGATGTTGAATCCACAACATCCATGTCGAATCAACGACCACGCACAGTTTCGAACTCCTTCGAAAACTCCACGCTTGAATCTCCATAATCCATCGAAGAACACTCTTGTATTTGAATACTCAATCAACTCTTTGATGTATACTTATCAAACCATGAGTTTAATACTCAAACAAACATCAAAGAAACTAGCAAAGTTACTCCAGAAGAAAACCCTAATGCCCTCAAATAAGATCTGGAAGCCGTATCCTAAAATTAGATTGAAACACGGCTTTATAGAAAATAGGGCCGCAGCGGTCGCTTGAGCGCAAGATCTATCGCTTAAGCGATGAGACTTGAAAAATCTAGAAATCCCCTAGATGTTGATTTGTGATTATGAATCAATTTTAACAGAAAAACAACCCCAATCAAACAATCAAGACAAATCAACACAACGATTTTATATGGAAAAACCACAATTGGAGTGCCTCCAATTGTGATAATAAAAAAAAAACCACGGGCAAAAGCCACAAAACAATCCACTAAAAAGACATAAAGGAATTACACTGGTATACTCTCAATTACCTAGCGAATCCACGCCCAAATTGAACCAACCCCTATGTGCCTCTTCCAACCTCGTCTTGACTACGGAATTGTCTTGCCCAATGTTGAATCCACAACGCCAATGTCAAATCACGACGATGATGAGCCACTCCAGAATCCACCAAAGCTTCAGGCTCGAATTCTCCAGAATCCACCGAAGAACAACTCTCTCTTTTGTGTAGAATAATCAAACACTCTTTTGATGTATACTTCTTAAACCATGAATTGAATACTCAATCAAAACATCAAAGGAACCTAGCAAAATAGCCCCAGATATAAACCCTAGAACCCAAAAAGAAGATCTGGAAGCGTAACCCTAGATTTGGACTGAAACACGTATTTATAGAAAATTGTCCCGCGATCTCTGCTCGAGCACCGGAATGGCCGCTCGAGCGAACCGACGCTTGAGCGCGGAAAATTCCGCTCGAGCGGAAAAAAACATATCGTAGTATTTTTGCAGGCGATCAAACTTCTAGAACCAAGGATTCTCCACACCAACGGGGGAATGGACGCTCGAGCGGATAGGCAACTTTGAATGCATTTTTGCATTTTGCTTCGGGGGCGTTGCCCCTCAACCCCGCCATGGCGCTGCCCCAGACCCGCCAAAGGGCGCTGCCCCGTGGACCCCCGCGAGCTGACCGGGCAGCTCAATCCCCGTCATAGTCAGTGAAGTGGCAATCTTGAAAGAATTAACATCACAAACTTCTCTGCAAGGCACAACTCGGGTTGGATTCGCATCTAAAAACTCATAGACTCACTGAAATAAAAAATGCGAATACAAGTACAACTGAAAGGAGTTTTGTCAAACGGGATTGCCAAGAATAAAACCTAACAAGACTGATACGCGTGTAATCCATAAGTCCCTTCTAGGGCCGGCTGTGGTCTAAGGCCAGTAAGGCCTGTGCCTTAGGCCCCAAAATTTTGGCCCAAAAATAGGATCCCCAAATTTAGTAAAATGCTATAGGCTCAAATTTTATTTTATTTTTTTTAGGATCAATTTAGAGGGCCCCAAAATATTTTATTGGGTCCATGTATGGTTTAGCCCATATTTATTTATAAGTGTAGTTTGGCCCATATTTATTAAAATGAAAAAATATATTAAAAAAAAAGAGTGTTTAGGCCCAAGAAGAACAATACATACAATATATGGGCTCTATTTTTTTTTTTACCTTCTTTATGTATTAGATTTTAGTGGAATAAATAATTTTGCCTTAATTTTTTTACCTAGGTCTTTATTAGTTTTAATTGAATAATTTTTTCCTAATTTTGTTTCATTAGATTGTTTTGTTTATAATTTTAATGATTATATGTGCAAGTAAATATTTTTGTGGTTACAAACAAATAAAAAAATTGTAACTTATCGTTTTATCCATGAACTTTTTTTTTCCCAATGTAAGAGGGGCCCTCATTTCCGAAATTCACCTTACGCCCCCTAAATCTCAAGGCCGGCCTTGGTCCCTTCGTTCGAGCCAGGCTTCCTTCACTCAAGCGTACAAAATTCCTTCCCAGTATTTTTGCAGATAGAGAAAACGACTGGGATCAAAGTGTCTTCACTCGAGTGAGCAAGACAAAATTCTAGGAACACTTACATCTCGATAAATAATGTTTGTTCGCAGAATTGGCAAGACTAAGGGACCAAACATTACCCAAGAGTGAGCTCCTGGTGCCTTTGAAAGATCCATGTATCCAAGGATCCATTGGACATGTACTCGTAAACTAGAAGCCGATATGATTTTTCAACACAAAATCCAATTAATCTCACCAAATTGATGTGGTGAATGTTGTCTATTGTCTCAACTTCAGCTAAGAATGACTTCTTAACTTGACCAAAACCTTTGAGACGCTTCACTACTACGTTAGTGCCATCAATTATTGTCCCTTGAAACACGGACCCAAATCCTCATTCTCCAAGCTTTTTATTGTAATTGCTTTTCATGGCTCTCAACTCTTCATAAGAGAATCTAGTAGGCATCCCCAATACTTGATCGACAAAGAACTCATCAAATTCTTCGGATTCTTGTTTCTTTGTGAAAAGGAAAAAGTAGAAGGCAACCATAAAAAATACAACAAAGAAAGCTCCAAGACTGGATCCCAATATGATTTTGACATGCCTTGATTTCTTTTTAGGAGAATCTGTTGGTGAATGAGATTTGTGCACTTTAAGAAAAACAATAATGCTATCAACTGCTCCATCATTATTTATAAGCGACAAGACTTCAGACAGTAATAAACAACCTTTCTTTGAATCATATCCCACATGATACAGCAAGAAAACGGCTTTGCACGAACAATTTTTCAAGCAACTCATCTTGCAATCCTTTAACTCTGTTTTTCCATCCAAGTAGTAAATGTTGTTGTATGAGAATATGTATTTTGAGTTGAAGTTGAAGTAACTAGTATTCTTAAGCTCCAAAAGGGTGTGATATATTGAGAATGGTCACAAGAAATGGGTGTAACAGGGGAACATCCAAGGTTGGGTTGCTTATAATTTGTTAGCCTGAAAGTGCTGCTGCCAGTGGCTTCCTCAAGACAACTGCACTGTCCATTTGAAGAACAGATATTGTAATTGACACACGGCATGGTATACCCACACTCACCATCATGAATTTGTGATGTCAGCAGATCCGCTACCACAATCCAATTCGAGTCTCCTAACTGATACACCTTCAAATGCCCATCAGGTTCCAACTGCATGAACTAAGGTGGTGATGTTGATGCAGTAGGGATTAACTGCTCGTTGAAGCTTCCATTCTCGAATTTGACATAATTTATAAAAAATAATATGATTCAAAATAGGGCATGGGTGGATTGGATTCCACATAAGCCAATAGACTGTAATCTTGAACTGTAAGAGATTACAAACCACTACTCCAGTTGGATGCAGATGTGTTTCTGCCCAAGAACCAACATCTGCCCAATAAGTGGGGAATCAGTTGGGTGATCAAATGACTGCCAAACTGTTGCATCGTTTCGATCAAAGAGGACCAGGTTTCCCGATTCGGTTAATTTCAAGCCGAAGACGAACTTTCTTGAGGTATTAGTAGACCATACAAAAGTGGCATCGGAGTCTTCCAAGATCAAATCTCCATATTTAGTGAATTGTAAGGTGGCATTAATTCGAACAGGATGGTCCCGGTTAGCAGACCAAACAAGTGTGGAGCTGAGTCATCATATAAAACGCTGTCGAAGATTAAAACTCCAAAGAGGCATGAAGCATGAATTTCTTGAGTAGGGCAATAGAAGCCACATACCAAGTGTGGGGCTGAGTCATCGTATAATCCGGCGAGGACAGGTGTCAGTTTTAAGCTGTCAAATTGGGTGGAAATAGTGTAAATTGAGGGGTTGTTGATCCAGAAAGATAGAGGAGAGAGAGATAGAGGTTGAGCATTGTTGAATGGTGAAGAGGCCATGAAAAAGGTGATAAAAGCATCAGCAACAGCAACATAATAAATAGTGCAAGAACAACAACACAGACCCATTGATGGTGGTCTATGTCTATCCATTTAGAGCTCAAAGGGAAAAAGAAGAAGAAGAATAAAGGTGAGGTGTGAAGTGAAAGCCAGAGATTTCGTGCCAACGAAAAAGTGCATTTGAAATCACCCTTAAAACCACTCTTAGGCCTGTTTGGTTAGCAGGATTCATAGCGAAGAGATTAAGGGTCTGTTTGGATTAGTTTTAGAATAATGATTTGACTATGGAGTAGTGTTTTGAATTTTGAGTTTTTGAATCATGATTTGAAAATATATGGTAGCGTTCGATAGAGTTTTCTAAATATGATTTGAGAATAGAGTTGCATTTTGAGTTTGTGAGTTTTGAAATTTTGATTTGAGTGTGGAAAATTTGTTTGGTGAAAGAGTTTTGAATTGAGTGGGAAATTTTTGATGTGACATATAATATTTGATACAAAAACTTATAATGCATAACCAAACACACAACTCAAAATTCTATTCAAAAGTCATAAAAAATTAAAATATTCTGAAATTTTTTTATTTAAAATATAAAAATAATAGGGGCCAATTGTATATAAAAAAAAAAAGGAAAAAAATAGCACTATTTCGGCCAACCTGCCGGACATCCGGGGGGACGACCGGTTAGCCCAGATTTTCCCGCCTTAGAAAGAGTTTTCAAAAGTGGGTGTGAAATTAATTTTTGAAAACTCTAAATAAAACAAGACACTCAAAACAAGAGGTGAAAATATGTTTGGAGAATAGAACCAAACACAGCTATAAGCTTCTAATCAATTTTCCACCCTTATATTTGAATTCTATGTTTGGTTTTAGTTTTCATAAATCAATTCCATGCGACATTTGAATATACATTCTAATGCATGCTTTTTTGAATTTTGATTTTGCGAATTGGATCGTCCGCCTGGACGTCCCACCAGACGTCCACCCGGAACAATTTTTTTTTTTTTTTTTTTTTTTTTGGCAATTACAGCCTATTATTTGAAAACAAAAAAATTTATATTTATTTTTAATATTTTTTTAAATAGACCAATTATTTTTTTTAGATCGTTGTCAAACAAAACAATTATAAAAAAAAATCCAAACCAAATATACAATCAAAAGTAATTTTAAAACACTAGCTGAATATTTTTTTAATATTTCAAATAAAAAAATATTTTCAAAATTTTTTAAATTTTAAAAAAAAAATTCAATAATTATTTTTTTGAATTAAATTATAAAAAAATTTGGTTATGAGTTTTGAATAAAATTTTTAATAGAGTTTTGAATTGTGCGTTTGGTAATGAGTTATAAATTTTTCAATTAAATTTTGAAAATTCTTTTCAAAACTCATAACCAAATTACTTTTCTCATTTTAAAACCCATAACCAAACAAATTTTCTCTTTTCAAATCATAATTTAAAAACTCAAAAATTCAAAATACAACTCCACACTTAAATCATAATTCTAAAACTCAACCAAATGCTACCAAAATTTGTTTGGTTATTGAGTTTTAGAAATAGTTTTGGAATGATTTGTAATTTTTTTTTTATATTGATTGGTGTATAGAATGTGAGAGGAGAGTGGAGAGACAAAAAATGATTGATTGATTAATTAATAATAATAAAATAAAAATAAAAATAAAAAAGAAGATAGGAGTTTTGAAAGTAATTTTGATTTGTATTACAAAAATAAGTTTGGTTAACATGTTTCATTTAAATCATGATTTTAAAATTATTCCAAACGCTACCTAATAATCTCATGAATTAATATAGGGTTAGTTATTCAATTAAAAACTGAAATCCTTTTGATTTGTGTATTTTAGGTGTAATATTATTACAAAAATATGCAATATTGTTATAAAATGTGTAATTTCATTTTCGATAATATTTATTACAAAAGTGTTTAACTGTGAAACCCCGTATCTTTATATAATAAAAATAATATATATTTTTAATTTTCTTAAATAAGTATTCACAATATTTTAAATTTAATAGTCTGTATATTTTTATACTGAACATTTTTTTTAAAATAAAATAAAATAAAATATTTTTGACTTTATATTATTGTTCAGTATTAATTTTTGAAATTTATGATATTTTTATTATATTTTTTCTCTATATTTTTGTAATCAAATTACACTGGAACCTAATATTTTCTGTAATAAAACCCAATCAAAAACCATGGGTTTGCTCCCCAAGTTTTATCGCTTTCCACCTTCAACGTGTAATCATCTTACGTATGTGAAAAAAAAATAAAATAAAATAATAATAATAACAATAAAATAAAAAAATAAAAAATAAATAAAAAAAAAAGTGGTGGACATGCTGATGGCATACCACCAAGTGTTCAACTTCATACCACCAAGTGTTCAACTCCTTTTTCTTTTCTTTTAAAAAAAAAAATAAAAAAAATAATAATTCTTTTCATTTTCTTCTTTTACTCTTCCTCATTTTTTTTCCCATAAATTGAACCAAACTTTTCTTCACATTCTTCATATTTTCCTTCACTTCCAGCTTCATCTTTCTCTCCCTCTCCGTCGGTTCTCCCTCTCCCTCCACCTCTCATTTTCAAAACTCTCTTCCTCCTTCCTTATCTATGTTTTTCTTCCTCCCCTCCCCCCGACCTCCATAGCCATGGCCTCAACCCATACTATCACCCTCTGAACCACCAATCCGCGAACTTCACCACCATTGGCGCACCGTCGGACCGCCACCACCACCATCACCTATTCCATTATCATCTAGAACCACCATTCACAAAGTGTTGTAGGTGAAGAAAGAGAAGAAGAAGGAAGATGGAGGAGAAAGAAACAAAGTTAAAGAAGTTTATTTTGAAGTTCAAAAGTTGTCTTCGGCTTACTTTCGGCATGCCAAAACCATCCATTCCGGGAAGACGTGAGACAAATAGGCCATGTAAGATGAAGTATACGAAGTAAGTTGAAGAGATTGGCGAAAGAATGAAGTAAACCGTTAAGAATTAAGAAAGTTATGGGGTCCGAAAGATGGTTCGAAAAAAAATGTCCGAGACGGTAGGAAAATAATCTTATTTCTTGTCAAATTTTGGAGATCCGACGGCATGCAAAAAGAGACGGAACGAGGCATGAGAGTAGTGAACCAAAAACTAGGCCGTGAGGTGAATCCAATGACAAAAAAAATTAGATAAAACGGAGTTACGATGAAGAAGATACAAGTATTTGAACTGGTGACATTGAAACTAAAATTCTGGGTCTCTCTGTCGTGTATGCTGGGGGCAGTTGGAGAAGATGAACTAAATTTTATCCAGTGTTTCTCGGCCCATGGTGCTACAGTGCATCCTAGTATATTTAGATTAATCGAGTGGTCCTATGACTTTGGGGATGACCACCCTTAGGTTTTTCGACGTGTAGAATCCATTTTTGGGGTTAGATCTTGTAAATTCTAAGTCTAAGATGATGATCAACAACTAAAAGTTCTAAGAGAATCCAATGGAAGATCAATGGTGAAATCGCATCCGATTAATGTGAAATTTCAACAAGACGGTCATGGAGCCAAGATGGTCATATCTTACGATCAGAATCATAAATCAAATTCGGACGATAAATCGTTAACAACCTAACATAGTAAGAAAACCCTCTCAACCCTCTCATTTTTTTTATATTTGAAATTTCAGATTATATACGTATGATAAAATGTTTAAACTTGTAGATAGAATTTTATTTATAATGGTATGAAAATTTATGATGGTATATCAAATATTGATAGTCCGAAAAATCATGATAATATTGTGGAGTTTGGACTTGCATATGTAGTTTATGCCATTAAAAAGATTATTGAAGATGTTATTTGGCCCTTTAAATCTGTCAGAAAGCTATACAAATTTTTAGACAATTTTACACTCGAAATTTGAAGATGATTTCTTCTACAAAGTTGTTTATAATGATGTCTAGTTCATCCACAAAAGTTTTCAACAATTATTGAGTTTTGTACGAATTTATACAGATTTTTAATCAAATCTGGAGCTATAGGCAGATTTTATTATGTGTTTGAAAAATCATTAAAAATTTTATATTAAACCAAATCTGATAATTTCTAAGCAAAAAATAAAATTTGAGAAGTCTATTTTCATAATAAATTTTTAGATTATGTAATTGATTTATAAATTTAAGTATGGAATTAATTTAAGAAAATGTGATAAATCTGTGTCATGAACATTCTTGGAATTTTTAAGAATTATTTATAATTTATTTTTGGAAATTGCTTTATGAAAAACGACCATAACCTGTTTGTTGAGTATTCTGTAGAGTTATATGAATTTAGAGTTGTATAAGTAATTTATTTATAATTTCATTTGCAAGATATACATTCTGAAAATTTTGGCAGATTAAGAAGGAATCAAAAAAATAAATAAATAAATAATCTCTTCAATTGTTTTCCTTGGACTAAAATTTAATATGGTGCTAATCTAATATTGTAGATTAAAAGTCCATGCATGTGTGTAACTATAAATTATTTCTATTCTTTGGGTATCTAAATAATTATTTCATACCATGGTTTAAATAAATTGTTTATTTAAATTTTGTACAATTATTTATTATTGTGTGACATGTGTAATATTTTATGTTCGGGTTTTAATGAGTTGGTATAACATTATTGGTAATTAAATTTTGAATTATTGTGAATACCAGTTGTTCAGGGTGAGTTTTGGTTTTAAAGAGTGTACGAAATTAAGGGTTGACGGTCAATACCGGTTGTTCAGGGTGAGCCCTGGTTTTGAGAATTCTCACGTAAATTGTGTTGCGAAACTCTAAGATGGCACGGGACTTATTTGAACCCTTTTCGGTATTCGGTTTTGGAATAAGGGTGGATGTGCAGGTGGCACACAGGGAGGTTACTTACCCCTGGCAGACCGTTTCCTTGGGGCAGACCACGGATGCCACTACTTGGGTATATAACTCCGGACGTGGGCATCCCTGGTAGTTACGGTTGGTAACACTTAAATATTTGACCAAGGGAGGGTTTCAAATTAACCGTTGCCATGCTTAGTGGTTGGTAAGTTAAATCTCTTTGGTGAGATTTCGAGTGTCACCTAATTTATTAAAATTATTGAAATTATTTTAATGGTTGTAATTTATGTTTACAATTATATTGTTGTCTCATGTTTATAATCTTATTATTTTTCTCTTAAAAAGAATGGTAGGTTGGTTATGTTTTCTTACTGTGTTGCAAAACTCATGGCCTATATTTTTGTTGCCCTGGCGTTTTATGCCAGGTTTTGGCGAGGAAATAATTGAAGCTGAAATGGAGTTGACGCTAACGTAGAGCCTTGGCTGACTTGAAATCATGACTAAAGTCGAATAACTTTATTATCTTATATATTAGCTATTAAGGACCTTATAATTTCATTTGATGTTGTGTTTGGATAATTTTAAGTTTTTATTTAATATTATTTGAACCTTTGGTTATGTACAAGAGTTGAAATGCTCTATTAAGATGTCAATTTTTTAGTTTATTAAGTCATTTTGTTTATTTAATTTTCCCTTGATGTTCAAAAAAAAAAAAAAATTCAGGACGTCACATTAACATAGCTAAAAAATGCATAATAGAATATAGAATTTCATGTACTTTGTAATCTCATGGAATAAATTCAAAAAATTAAGTAATTTTTTAGAATTTCATGAAAATGACCCTCAGTTGAAAAGAATGCCAGCTCTATGGGAACTCCCAAATAAGACACCTCTTTTTTCGATTTTTTTTTTTTTTTTTTTGGGTCTTTGGTGATATTTTTTCAAAATTATGTCAACTTTTTTTTTTCTTTTTATTATTATTATTATTATTATTATTATTATTATTATTATTATTATCATCGGTTTGTCTTGTTTAGAAGAATCTAAAAAGTAAATGAAAAAGCCAAAATAAGCACACAAAAAATTTACTATTTTTTCTATTATCATTATCATTATTCTTTTATTCTTCATTTTTTGAAATTTTTCTGTGACAATTCTCTGAATTTCTCTGTGATCATAACATAGAAATTTCTCATTCACTCTGAATTTTCTTTGTGAAATTTCTCTGAATTTCTCTTCACAAAAAAACTTGTTTGAATTTTGTCCATGAACCGAAAGTTCTCTGTGCCCAAAATTTGTTTGTACTTAAATTTCTCTGTGAAAATGTTAAGAGTCCCCAACTATTAAAAAAATATTGTATGTTTTTGATCTTATAAAATCTTAATATCAGGGACTTTAAACTAAAAACTTCAAATTAATAAATTGAGTTGTTATGTGTATTTTTTATTTTATTTTATTTTTAAATATAAAAATTAAAAAAATTGTAACCTCAAATAACAAATTTTAGATTTGTTTCTAATTTTTAAAAAATTTCTTTGTTTTCTTTGCATGAATATGGTTGTATTTTTTTTCTTTTTTTATTTATTGAATTTGTTTGTGTATATTTTTTGCAAACAATATCATGTATTATGAGTAAAACGAAAATGAGAGATGTTAAAAATAAATATACAAAAAACATGAAATATATAAAAAAAAGATAAAATTTGTGTGAAATTTGTTTCAAACGTGTAAACTAACAATATAAATTTCATAAATTAGTGTGTGAATCTTGCCTATTCTAACTTTCTCTTACTCACTATTCGTTCATTTCCAATCTTTATATCTTGTCTATTGATTCGTCTATTTTATATTTTTGTTAAAAAATTAACATCAGCTCAATATAGATTGATTAGTTACAGATAGTGATGATGGCTAACGGAGAAAAAAAAATAGAGACATAGATTAGTTAAATATAGGTGGTGTTTGTTTCGTAGGATTAGGCCATGGGATTTGACTATTAGTACATCCGGACTAATAATTCCTTATTTGGTTCAATATTTTTGCTCCGGATTAATAATCCCTCCGGTCTATTAGTTCCTCATATGTGGGATTAAACAATCCTAGGGGAAGGAGTGGAATTATTTCCATGGGATTGGTATCCCATGGGATTAATGTGTGAAATGTCCATTTTAAGCTCATTATATTACTTAGTAAACAATTAGAAAATGGTAAAATAATCTTTTGAACATTTATAAATTATTTTTTTAGTGTTGTTAATTTAAAATTATATATTAAATAAAAAATATAAATCATAAATTATAAATTTAATTAAAAATAATAAATTAAAAATTATTGCCTTATAAATTAAATTTTTTTTAGTGTTGTTAAAAAATTAAATTTATATATTAAATAAAATTATTTTTTTAGTGTTGTTAATTTAAAATTATATATTAAATAAAAAATATAAATTATAAATTTAATTAAAAATAATAAATTAAAAACTGTGGCCTTATAAATTAAATTTTTTTAGTGTTGTTAAAAAATAAATTTATATATTAAATAAAATTATTTTTTTAGTGATGTTAATTTAAAATTATATATTAAATAAAAATTATAAATTATAAATTTAATTTAATTGATAATAATAAATTAAAAATTATGGCCTTATAAATTAAAAAATTTTAGTGTTGTTAAATTATAAATTATAAATTATAGATTACAAATTTAAAATTATATATTAAATAAAAAATATAAATTATAAATTACAAGGGTAAAATAGTCTTTTGAACATTTATCCTTATCTAGTCCGTCTAATCAAACATTGGATTCACTAAAAATAGTCCAATCCAGACATCTAATCTCATGACTAAACAAACATAGGATACAAATCCAGTTTAACCAAATAGTCCGGGGACAATGTATCCCAAGACTAACAGTCCGATGGATTACAATCCTCCCTTATCCAACCCGTCCAAACAATTTTTTTCTATTTTATAGGTATAAATAAATAAAGGGCAACATTTTGTCCCTTTATGTTTTGTCATTTTTTTTTTTATTGTACCCGTTAAAAAGTATTTTTTCTTACTTTGACCTTTCATGTTTCAAGATTTTTTCCAATTTACTCCTAACTACCACGTTAACTACCACATAACATAAAAAAAATATAATGTCATATAGAGATTTGGGTTTGAGTAATAAATTTTTCTTATGTCATGTGACTGTTAATGTGTCATTTTTTTTTTTGTCTAATTTTAGATATAAATTAGCTTTTGGAGTAAATTAAAAAAAAAATTAAATATAAAGGGCCAAAATAAAAAAAGGTCAAATATAAAAAAGACAAAGTTTAATTTATCCATAAATAAATCACAATACAAACCATAAATTATGTGATAGAGTTGGCAATTATAAATTATAAATTTTATTGGTTGATGGGTGAGAGGGTAATTTATATATAAATTGGGCCGAGCTGGGCCGTTGTGGGCCTCAGTACGAAGGGCTGAGTAATAGTGCCATGAAAGCTACTCCGGTCCCAGAGAGACGTAAAGCTACTCCGGTCAAGGAAGTTATATCGGTCGCCATGCTCCATCTTATACCGGTCATGGCGCAGTATGGTTAGTCCGGTCTAAGCGTTGTTAATAGTTAGCTCGGTTTAACCTTACCACGGTTGATGGTGGCGGACTGAGGTAAGAACGGAAATTGGAGAACCAGACTAAGTGTAGTTCGGTCGAAGATCACATGTGCCATGCTTACTTCGGTCGTATGGTAATTCGGCCGTGGTAAAACCATCTCACTTGGTTTAAGCAGTGAGGGGGGTGTTGGGGGATCAACATTATCCTTCAGGAGTATGAATCCTAGGAGGACTCTACATGGAGGAGTAAAAGTCCTACTAGGATTGTGCCACTCGAAACCTATAAAAGCTCACAAGCATCACCATGGAGAGGTAACACAACTTTGATTCCTGAATACATAGAGCTTTTGCCTATTTGTCTTGTTTGCTGACTTAGGCATCGGAGAGGTTTCCGGCACACACCCGCCGACTAGCTCACGTTTGTATTTTCAGGTAGTAGAACAACGTCGTACGGAGGAGCGCAGACTTGATCAACAGGATTATACGAGAAGGTGTATTTCTTTCCCGTACAATTGGCGCCGTCTGTGGGAACTCAGGCAAGAACAAAACCTCTTGATCAAGCTTTTCCTCTTAAGAATCAATGGCGCACAACAAAGATCTACCACAGTCCGCCATCGACGACCAAACACCAGAAGGGGGTGCGAGGCGCGAAGGTCTACCTCTCGTCCCTCCTATGGCATATTTGGAGCCACAATGACAGAATCCCAGAAGGGACACAAGGGGAAGAAGGCGGACTAACTGCCCTCGCCACTCCCGTTTACAGAGTCCAGAAAAGACAAAGGCGGAGGATTGATCCTCAAACTTTGGAGGATCGCGTCAGAGAACAGGATGAACTGATACGACGAATGGCGGCGGACATGGAATCTCTAAAGCGCCAGGTGAAAGGAAAAGGAGTGGCGACAGGAGAGGGGCATACAAACAAGACGCCCCATCGCCACTCGGAAAATCGTAGTAGGAATACCACACCTTCACAAGCAGAGAGTAAAAGCCTCAGGACAGGCGATACTCAATCCAGGTCCTCCAGAACTCATCACTCTAGGTCTGAGAGGACGAGATCTGAGAGGTCATGCACGGAAGGGAGCACTTATTGGCCTTCACATAAGCACCAAACAAGATCCAGACAGACGGAATTGCCTAGATCGTCCGACTTACGCACTGTGCTTGAAGAGAAGGCACGGTGAAAGGAGGACGCCAAGGCACACGATCCACGCAGAGTGTCCGCCTTATAACGGTTGGCTCCTCGATCGCATGGAAGCGTCGAGGTTGGAATGCCAATTCCGCACCCTGCCTACGAACCAACGGACAAAGCATTAGCAAGGCTGCAGACTTCGCTGTTTGTTCCAGCAATTGAGAACGCACCTCTGCCGTCAGGCTTCCTACAGCCCAAATTCACTACATATGAAGGGAAGACGGACACCTACTCACACTTGAGCCACTTTCGCCAGGTCATGGCTGTATACTGGCGAAACGAGGCTTTAATGTGCATCCTCTTCCCATCAAGCCTTGGCGACCTAGGCTTGACTTGGTTTGAAAAACTTCCAGAAGGCAGCATAGCCTCCTGGACGCAATTGGCGGAAGCATTTGTAACAAGGTTCCGAACAAACACTAAAACCCCGGTGGAGATTGACCAGTTACTCTCCATCGACATGGGCGATAAGGAAACCTACGATCCTACAACAGTCATTACTGGGAGACATTCAACCAGATTGGGGATTGTCCCACCAATCTAGCCATTGCACAGTACAAAAGAGGACTTCCAGTCGGAAACAGACTAAGGGACTCGATCACCATGACACCACCTCTCACCATGGAGGCCCTGATGGAAAAAGTGCACCAGCACATCAGGGTGGAAGAGGATGGCGCCCGTGCCAAAGCAAAATCGGGCACGACCACAGTACCAGAAAAGAAGGCCTCAGCAAAGGTCAACGCAGTAGATCGTCCAAACAGAAACGGACGTGGCAAGCAAGACAACGGAGAGGACCAGGATAAAAGATGGTTGAGAGTCCACACTGCCATAACCACGGTCTTCAAAAAACCGATCTACAGAATTCTAAGTGAAATAAGAGATGAGCCTTTCGTCAGATGGCCCGCAAAGCTGGGAGAGGCCCAGAAGGATTACGACGAGAGGTCACGGTGCACCTTCCACAAAAAAAAGGGGCACCGCACTAAAAATTGCACGCCGTTGAGACAGCACCTAGAGGAGTTGGTGGCGGCAGGTCACTTGGATAAATATATTGAAGGAGGGGCGCAACCAGCCCCCTAGGACCATAATAACCCCAACGGAATGCCAATCGATGCCCCACCTCAAGGCGTAATCAATGTGATACATGGAGTCTTCGAACCTGAGCGTGTATGCGAGCTCAGAGGATCAATCAAGAAGGCTGAACACTTAAGAGAGGTACTAAGTGCCCAACCTGCCATCAAGAAGGGGAAGACTGCGGCCACAAACGTCATGTCTTTTTCGGATAAAGACTTGGCAAGGGTATATTGCCCTCACAATGATGCCCTGGTCGTCACTCTCCGAGTCAAGGATTTTGACGTCAAGCGGATTCTGATTGACCAGGGTAGTTCGTGTGAAATCATGTACTACGAAACATTTAAACAATTAAAGTTGCAAGATAAAGACCTGGCACCTACCGTATCTCCCCTGATTGGATTCAACTCCACGCCAGAATGGCCCGTCGGCAAAATAATCCTCCCAGTCAGAGCAGGAAGCGTGACGAAACAAGTGGAGTTCTGGGTGTTAAAGGTCCCCTCCACTTATAACATCATCCTGGGCAGAACGTGGCTGCATGCCATGCGATCAGTGGCGTCATCCTACCACCAAGTGATGCGTTTCCCCAACGACACCGGGGTGATTGAGGAAGTTTATGGAGATCAGGTCATGTCAAAGCAATGCTTTGTCACGGTGAATGGCAGCCGCGCTGCCAAAGGATACGTTCATTCGGTGGAAGAACCTGAGAGCAATGAACTGTTCGCAGATGTTGGCAAAGCGGCTAGCCAGAAAGCGGTGGAAGATTTGGTAGAGGTAAGAATAGATGAAAAGAACCCGGATAAGTTCTTTTTACTCGGTTCGTCGTTGTCCAGCACCGAGAGATTAGAGGTCTTAGAATTTTTGACCTCTAACATCGAAGTGTTCGCCTGGACACCGTACGACATGCCAGGCATTGATCCCAACTTCATCTGTCACCAACTCAATGTCCACCCATCTGCCAGACCAATCATTCAGCGGACTCGCAGATTGGCACTCCACCACGCCGAGATAGTGGCGAAAAAAGTAGGAAACCTGCTGGAAGCAAGGGCAATCAGAGAGGTGCACTACCCAAGATGGATCTCCAACACAGTCATAGTGCCAAAGAAGAATGGCAAGTGGCGTGTCTGCGTCGACTATAAAACAGTCAACAAGGCGTGCCCAAAAGACAGCTTTCCTCTACCACGGATAGATCAACTGGTAGACCTAACGGCGGGGCACAACCGACTTAGCTTTCTGGATGCATACAGAGGCTACCACCAAATCGCCATGCATGAACCAAACCAGGAGGTCACGTCCTTTACAACTCTAAGAGGACTGTACTGTTACAAGGTCATGCCCTTTGGCCTAAAGAACGCAGGGGCGACATTCCAGAGAATGGTCACCAAGATGTTTGAGCCATTGTTAGGCAGAACAATGGAGGCTTACATCGACGATATGGTGGTCAAGAGCAGGGATGAGAATGACCATCTCAAGGACCTAGGTGAGATGTTTGAGATCCTCAAGAAGCATAAGTTATGCCCCAACGCGTCAAAGTGTGCATTCGGAGTAGGATCTGGCAAATTCCTGGGCTTCCTGGTGACCAACCGGGGTATAGAGGCAGACCCCTCCCAGATCAAGGCAATTCAGGATCTGGAGAGACCAAACTCAATAAAAGAAGTACAGCATCTCACCGGCATGGCCACTGCGCTCAATCGGTTCATAAGCCGGTCGTCAGACAGACTACGACCATTCTTCCATGCACTAAAGGCCAAGTTTGAGTGGGACGAAGAATGCGACCGAGCTCTGGAAAGCTTAAAAGAATACATGTCTTCTCCACCACTGCTTGTTACCCCAATACCCGGAGAAGAACTCTTTCTGTACCTAGCAGTCTCTCAGCACGCAATCAGCGCAGTGTTGGTCCGTGCAGAAGGAGTCCAACATCTACCCATCTATTATGTCAGCAAGACACTGCTGGGCGCCGAAACAAGGTACTTGCCACTGGAAAAACTGGCATTGGCCTTGATGATGGCCTCGAGAAAGTTGTCGCACTACTTCCACGCCCACACTATAGTTGTCCTCACAGCCTTCCCATTAAAAACTCTATTTGAGAGGGCTAACTTCTCTGGGCGAATCTTAAAATGGGCAGTTGAGTTGGGGCAATACGACATCAAGTTTCAACCCAGAACCGCAATAAAAGCATAAGCCTTGGCTGAATTTGTCGCAGAATTCACCCCAGGAAGCCATCATATCTGCCCAGTCAACCTGACCAAAACAACCGAACTAGGGATGGAAGTTAACGTCGGAATAACGCAACCCCTAGTACCAGTTACTCAGTCAGGTCCTAAGGTAGACCGGAGTAAAGTAAGGAAGGAAGAAGCGAACCATGCTACACCAAGTCAAGACTCACCAACAAAACAAGACTTGGTACAACCAGATGGCGAGGGCAGACAGTAGGCATGAACCATGAAGAAAAAGACTCCAGCAGCATGGAAGACCCCAAGGCATCATCTGATCCCTCCACTTGCTGGAAGTTGTTCGTCGGGGAGATGTAGAAGCTCGTCGGGGAGATGTAGAATCTCTTCGTGGATGGAGCATCCAACCGGCATGGAGCAGGACTCGAAATAGTCCTCATCTCTCCAGACAGCCTAGTAGTGGAACAGGCAATCAACCTTGGCTTCCCAGCATCAAACAACGAAGCGAAGTATGAAGCGCTTCTGGCGGGTCTCAAATCAGCATTCTACATGAAGGCCACCGAACTAATGGTTTACAGCGACTCACAGCTGGTGGTGAACCAAATTTCAGGCGACTATGAGGCAAAGGATGACAGAATGGCAAAATACCAAGAGCTGGTGAGAACAGAGATCAAGAAGTTTGACGTGGTAAGGATAAAACAGATCAGCAGAGAGGAAAACAGTAGAGCAGACGAACTAGCAGGCTTCGCCTCAATGGCAGATACCACCATCCCCCATCCGCTATTGATCGACTACCTGCCTAGACCAAGCATTGAAGACCCAGAAGCTGAAGAGGTATGTTGCACCGATCTAGGCCCTTCTTGGATGGATCCCATCATATTGTTCCTAAAAGATGGCACCCTACCAGAAGAGAAGAAAGAGGCCAACAGAATAAGAGCAAAGTCGCTGCGATTTTGGCTCTCCCCATCTTTGGCATTGTACAAAAAGTCGTTCTCAGGACCTTACCTAAAGTGTGTTCACCCCAGCAAAGTGGAAGCATTCCTATTCGAAATACATGAAGGCGTATGCGGAAGCCATCAAGGAGGAAGATCACTAGCATACAGGGCAATTTCGCAAGGATATTGGTGGCCATACATGCAAGCGGATTCAGAAAAATATGTCAAAAAGTGCGAAAAGTGTCAAAAGTTTGCACACCAAATACACCAACCTGCCAGAGAACTTCTACCTCTCACTAGCCCATGGCCCTTTGCAATGTGGGGTTTAGACATAGTAGGGCCACTTCCAACAGCTCCAGGAAACAGAAAGTTCTTTCTTGCAGTAACCGACTACTTCACAAAGTGGGTGGAAGCAGAAGCCTTGGCCTCAATCAAGGAAAAAGATGTGAAGAAATTTGTTTGGCAGAACATCATCACTCGATTTGGCATACCAAAAGCACTAATCTCAGACAACGGCACTCAGTTCGACGGCAGAATTTTCAGAGGCTTTTGTGAAGAGTACAAGATAGAGTTCTACAATTCTACACCGGCATATCCCCAAGCAAATGGTCAAGCAGAAGCATCAAACAAGGTCGTCTTAGATGGGTTGAAGAAAAGGTTAGAAAAAGCCAAGGGCAAGTGGGTAGAGGAGCTCCCTCATGTTTTATGGGCTTACCGCACCACGCCTCGACGATCAACAGGAGAAACACCATTCTCCTTAGCTTACGGCATGGAAGCAGTCATCCCATTAGAAGTTGGCCTCCCCACAATTCGGAGCGAAAACTTTGATCCAGACTTAAATGGCGAAGCCATTGCATTAGAGCTTGACCTTGCGGAAGAAAGAAGAGATAGAGCATTGGTTCACATCGCCTCCTACCAACAAGAATTGTCTAGAAAGTATAACAAAATGGTGCATCCAAGGCAATTCAAGATCGGAGATTGGGTACTGCGCAAAGTGATGGGAAATACCTTGGCACCAGGAGATGGTAAGCTAGGACCTAACTGGGAAGGACCTTACAAAGTGGTCGGATTAGCAGGCAAAAGGGCATACCACTTAGAAGATGAGGATGGCAAGGCAATTCCCAGGCCATGGAACACTGCCAATCTAAAGTTATTTTATTTCTAGCTTTTTTTTTTTTTTTCTTTTCTTTCAAGTATGTGTAATTTTTACTTTCTCAATAAAACAAGTCGATTCTTTTTCAGTATAATTGTTTTCAGTAGAAGGTAACTTTAGTATGTTTGGAGCATTGTAAACATAGTTGGCCGGACTAACCAACTATGACCTTTCCTAAGCACAGGATAAGGATCCAGGCTGCAGGACGTTTGGTCGGAATAACTAAACATTGTATTCTAAGTTGGCTGAAAAAACCAACTTAGAGGTTGGCTGGATTAAACCAACACCCCTCCTAAGCCCAGGATAAGGATCCAGGCTGCAGGACGTTTGGTCGGAATAACCAAACACTGTATTCTAAGTTGGCTGGAAAAACCAACTTAGAGGTTGGCTGGATTAAACCAACACTTATTACTCTTCAGCCGAAGTAAGTTTATGGCTGAAGAGTGGTTGGCTGGATTAAACCAACTCTTATTACTCTTCAGTCGAAGTAAGTTTATGGCTGAAGAGTGGTTGGCTGGATTAAACCAACTCTTTGTACTCTTCAGCCGAAGTAAGTTTATGGCTGAAGAGTGGTTGGCTGGATTAAACCAACACTTAGTACTCTTCAGCCGAAGTAAGTTTATGGCTAAAGAGTGGTTGGCTGGATTAAACCAACACTTGTTACTCTTCAGCCGAAGTAAGTTTATGGCTGAAGAGTGGTGGGCTGGATTAAACCAACACTTTTTACTCTTCAGCCGAAGTAAATTTATGACTGAAGAGTGGTTAGACAAATTAAACCAACTCTTTGTACTCTTCAGCCGAGATAGTTCTATCGGCTGAAGAGTGGTTGGCTAGTAGGATTGAATACTTAGAACCGGAAAACTCTATCTCGGTCAAAAATGTGGCAAGAAAGCATGCTCAAACAGGAAAGCAAACCGAAATAGCAGTTGGAAATATTGAAAATTCATTACAGGCAAGCACACAGAACAAAACCGGAATAAGAGTTTAGCACAAAAGCGAAATTTTCATTCATTAAAATGGAGAGCAAGTACAACGGGAGGGCCGTAGCCCGGTTACAAGTTCAAAAACAAAAGAAAAGCACAAAGACAATCAGGGGAAAAGATCTTCAATTTCAGCATCAAACTCAGCATCGGCATCAACACGAAGACCGGTTTCAGGCAGAAGCTCGGTCTCCGTCACAAGCGTGGTTTCGGCCGGCAGCACGGTTTCACCTGGTTGCTCAATAATCTGGTCTTCAGCCGTGGGCTCCGACCGAACTGATTGGTCCGCGTTGACAACCGGAGTATCCTCAGAATCAGAATCTGTTTCAGAGCCTGAACCCTCTTCAAGAAATTGCTTTTGAAGATCGGCAGCGTATTCCGCCAGTGAGGCCGGAATGAAGTACTACGAAGCATTATATACCTCGGTCTCGGATCCGCAACCGAGCTGCTCCACCGCACTCCTCCAGCCGCACTTGAAGAACAGATCTTTGGCGGCTTCGCACTGCTGGGTATAGGCATCCTCTGCCTTCTTGAAGCCTTGCTTTTCGGCTCCTTTGATGCTTTCCTTCAGCTGGGTTATTTCGGTATTTTTCTTCTTTTTAATCTTCGCCAGCTCACGAAGGTACTTATCCTTCACCTCGATGGCGGCCTTCTGCTTCTCTGCTTCGACCGAACTAACCAGTTCGGACAGTCGGCCGTTCTCAGATCGCAGCTCGGCTATTTGCTTTCTGGCCTCTTCTAGCTCGGCCGTCTTTGCTTCGGCCTCTGCCATGGCCTCCCTTGTGTTTCTCCTGAGCTCCATCACTCTCCTGTGTGTAATGTTGTTTTTCTGAATGGCCTGCAAAGGAGTTGTAACTTTTCCTTTAGCCGGACGGAAAGTTGGAAAAATTACAAGGAGAAAAGAGAGCTATTTACCAGGATCATTGACTTTGTTGATGACCGGATGGATTTTATCTCGGTGTTTAGCTGCTTGTAGTGGTGCTCCATGTCCTTTGGAAGGCACACACTCTTGGCTAGGTTGAAAGCCATCAAGTGGTCCTTCTCGGATACCACCGAATCTGATTGCAATATGTCTCGGTTCTGGAAGGTAAGGTTGGGAACCCATTTGGAGGAGGCAGCTCGGTCAGACTGCTCCGGTTGAGAACTTCGTTGAGGGCTTGGGGGAGGGCTTGGTGGCAGAATCGTCTCATCCTCATCAGTAAGTCGTTGCTCGGTTTGGCTAGTCCGGGCACGCTTGCTTGGGCGAGATGAGGACGGCCGTTGAGATGGGAGGGCTACCACGGTCTCAGTGGTCTGGCCGGTTCGTGGTACCTCGGCTGGGTTTGTTGCGGTTAGCAGGGCCTTCAGTCTGCTCTTTTTTGCCATCTCTTGTTCGGCAGTCAGAGGGACTAGGTTGATTTGGGGCAAGGTTGGATCCGGTTCTGGGGCCTCCTCAAGAAGGAAGTCGGTCACTCTCGCTTTTCGGCGACCGCTGTATCTGTAGGTCGGTTCGAAATTTAGAAGTTTTGCCCAACTTCTTTCTTTAACCCGTAGTGCGGCGCGGAGGGTATTGAGGTTGGGGTAGCTATAGAGGGAGTGTAGATGCGCTGAATCTGCAGAAAAAAGTTCAACTGTTAGATCGGTTCAAGGGCGGAAAACCGAAGTAAAAGAGAAACATGAAAGAAAACTGAAGTAGTTATACCGGGGTCTCCTTTTTTCCAGTTTATTCTTCGGCCAGGAATTTGGGCTTGATGATCTTCATAATTCCCAGACACCCAGAAAAAATCATCGTCATTCAGGTCTTTATCCGGCTTATCTTTTATTATTTTCTCTCGGTTGCGGCGTATTCTTAAATAATAAACCTAGCCCTCTTCTTTGGAGCCTATGGAGTATTGGTGGAATATTTCGGCTAGGCCGAGGTTGAGTCCCTCTTGGTGGTTTAGTGCGGCTATTCCCATTATGATACGGTATGAATTTGTGGAGAGCTGGGTTGGGCATAGTCGTGTTTGTCTAAGGAATTCACATATCAAGGGTTGGACTGGGAATCTTAGTCCGGTTTCGATTATTGACAGAAGGGTAAAGGGGACGAAGCCTTCATTTCCCCATGGAGTTACATCTTTTTTGGCCAAGATAAGTTGGACGTCGTCAGGGATGTTGTACTCTCTTCGAAATTCGGCTAGGCCTCCAGGGGTTTCTACCAAAAACCTATACTTCCCCATTTATTTTGTAAGTTAAGAACAAGTTAGTTCGGTCGAAAAAATTGTGCTCAGTAGCTCGGTTGAGCGCGCAGAGGAGTGCCTGGGCAACCTAAATCTGCAAAGTGGAAAACAAAGGGGTTAAGCACAGATCGTGGGGCCGTGCTACAAAATGAAAGAAAAGATAAAATTGCTACTTCGGCTGCGTGGGACGCTACAAGTTCTATATCGGTTCTAGCGAGGTGCTTCGTAGCTCGGTTTGAGAAGGGGTTGTTTATCTCGGTCTGAGCTACGGGTTTGTTACTCCGGTTAAGCCTATAGGGCAGCTTTCTGAGTCCGGTTTAGGAACTAAGAAAGCTGGCTTAGCCCCAAGACTTAGCTCGGTTGAATACCAAGGTTGCCAGTTTGCCAAGTTCAGATTTATTCCGGTTCGTTTATGTCGGCTAAGGTAAATCAGAAGATGACTTACTGAGACTACTGGTATATTCACAAGTTCCAGTTCGGTTAAGGTCTGAATAGATCTACGCCTAGCATAAACAGTGCCCTAGTTCGGTTGCTTTGTGGTTTTGAATCAAAATCAGTATTCTACAGGATATTATGTGTATTCGAATATTCTATGGCTAAGTTTTTCAGGAACAACACAAGTGGAAGCAGAAAGGTGTTTTTCAAAAACAAACACAAAAAGCTATGGATTGCAGAGCATAAAAATGCAAAAATGAGGCGAGAAAGATGGATTTGCTTACCAGATTGAAGCAAGAGGAGCTGGAGATGGAAGTAATGACAGTGATGAAGAACACGAAACAAGATTCACAGTTGCAAACGTTGAGAGGCAATAGAGCAAGAGAGAGAGAGCAGAAGAAGTGAATAGTGTAGTGTTTGATCCAGATGAAATGAAAGGTTTTTGTTTTGGTAGAAAAGAAAAGGCGGGAACTGTTCAAAAATTGCGAAGTACGAGGCGGCGTTACAGCTGTGGATAGCCAATAAAAGCCTGCCACGTGTCATTGGAATACTGAACGATTCAGATGCTGTGATTGAAGAGACGTTTTGACCGAACAAAATGGAGCTTGGTGTGGAATTTGCTTGGCCGGATAGGCTACAAGGTTTTAGCTTGGTTGGAAAAGCTGAAAGATTTTAACTCGGTTGGAGAAGCTAAAAGATTTTAGCTCGGCTGGAGAGGCTAAGAGATAGTTTAGCTCGGCTGATAAATCGGTAATCCCTATCATGCTACGCAGATGGAATTAAGGGGCAATTGAGAGGGTAATTTATATATAAATTGGGCCGAGCTGGGCCGTTGTGGGCCTCAGTACGAAGGGCTGAGTAATAGTGCCATGAAAGCTACTCTGGTCCCAGAGAGACGTAAAGCTACTCCGGTCAAGGAAGTTATATCGGTCGCCATGCTCCATCTTATACCGGTCATGGCGCAGTATGGTTAGTCCGGTCTAAGCGTTGTTAATAGTTAGCTCGGTTTAACCTTACCATGGTTGATGGTGGCGGACCGAGGTAAGA
This sequence comes from Camellia lanceoleosa, assembly GCA_025200525.1. Lineage (NCBI taxonomy): Eukaryota > Viridiplantae > Streptophyta > Magnoliopsida > Ericales > Theaceae > Camellia > Camellia lanceoleosa. The sequence continues at coordinate 113,770,835 of CM045764.1, read as the reverse complement.
ACAGAAATTGGAGAACCAGACTAAGTGTAGTTCGGTCGAAGATCACATGTGCCATGCTTACTTCGGTCGTATGGTAATTCGGCCGTGGTAAAACCATCTCACTTGGTTTAAGCAGTGAGGGGGGTGTTGGGGGATCAGCATTATCCTTCAGGAGTATGAATCCTAGGAGGACTCTACATGGAGGAGTAAAAGTCCTACTAGGATTGTGCCACTCGAAACCTATAAAAGCTCACAAGCATCACCTATGGAGAGGTAACACAACTTTGATTCCTGAATACATAGAGCTTTTTCCTATTTGTCTTGTTTGCTGACTTAGGCATCGGAGAGGTTTCCGGCACACACCCGCCGGCTAGCTCACGTTTGTATTTTCAGGTAGTGGAACGACGTCGTACGGAGGAGCGCAGACTTGATCAATAGGATTATATGAGAAGGTGTATTTCTTTCCCATACAATGGGCTAACTAATAAGATTTAAAAAAAATTAAAACAGAAAAAATCAAGAATTTTTTTCTACACAAGATACATATATTCTATTTTAAAATATAATGAATTTTTTATTATCAATAAAATCATTCAGTGTGTTTGATTTCAATTTTCTAAGTTCAATTTTCTAAAAGTTAATTGTTTTTATTTTTCGTATTTTTTTGTTTTTAGTAAATATTTTTAAAATTTTAAGCATTTTTTTTTAAACTTTTTTAGATGCAGCTTACTTAGATGTATCCAAAAAGTAAAATATTCGTGAAAAAAATATTTTAAAAAATTAAAAAATACACAAAAATAAGAAAAATATACTGAATTTATATATATATATTTTGTATTTTTGGTATTTAGTGAATTTTTTAAAGATTTTTTTCACAAAAATTATTCTTTTAAGTGTATTTATGTTAGCTGTGTCTAAAAATTAAAAAAAATGCTTAAAATATTAAAAAAATTAGTAAAAATAAAAAAAATACGAAAAACAAGAAAGTAAATTTTTTTGAAAAGTGAATTCTAAAAACTGAAAGCAAACAAAGTGATTAATTTTAACAATTTTAATAATCAAATATGCATACTTGATGTGAATTTGAAGTTTTGATATAACTTTTTTATTGAGTTGATACACTTATCTTATTGTTTGTTTATGTAGCGACTCCGGTTTTGATCTGACCCTTGTTGTAATCTGGTTACGGGTTTCTTGGTTTCGTACTGTTGAACATGTCTTGCTTACCTTCTTTTCCCTTAAACTTGGCTATGGGATTGTTGTGGTTGTGTTTGGAATAGATTGGTTGTTCGTTTTCCCAACTCTTGTTGCCTAGAATTTTGTTTTTCCGCTCGAGCGACACTTCTTACGCTCTAGCGGGCTTTGCAAACTCTCAGTACTTTTGCAGGACTACAAAACTACTAGGAGAGTGTATTTTATGCTCGAGCAGAGTTTCCTACACTTGAGCGGGTGTGTGTTCGAACGGCCATTCTTATGCTCGAGTGATGTTCTTCTGTCTGCAAAACTACTAGATGTGTGTATTTTACACTCGAGCGGTCATTTCTTGAGCTCGAGCGGAACAACTTATTGTGTCTGACGCTCGAGCGTCAACTCTTACGCTCGAGCGGACTGTGCATATATCAGTTCGCAGTAGCCTCATTTTTTATCACTTTTTCATCTCTTTTTCTCTCAAAACCCTAGATCGGGACCCCCTCTCTTTAAAACCTACCTTCTCTCTACATTTTCACTTAGATTTGTTAGTTTCTCTACCTGTGTGCCTTTGATAAAAAGGTAGAGTGTCTCTAGAGCTCCGTTTTGATCCGTGCAAAAATTGGTTTCGGCGTCTTTGAAGTTCCTCCATTGTTTTCTTGGTCATCTAAGCTTGAAGTACAGACTTTCTACACTCTCTATGAGTTTTAACTTGTTTATTCCTTGATGTATGAGAAACATTGGGTGTTGAGGTGGTTTTAACAAACCTAGGGTTTGGGGTTTAATTCCGAAGACGGGTTTTTCAAATGGATGTCTTAGAAATGATTATGGGGATGAATGTGACCTTGGGTTATGTTTAAATGGTTGAATTTTTGGTGATTGGGATGAGATTGGGATAAATGGGAGTTAGCCCTAAATTGCCTTGAATAATTATTTTGTATAAATAATGGAAATTGTACAAGAAATATGAAATGGGATAGACATTTACATAAATTGTGTAGCTAGATACATGTTATCTCTCACCTACGAAAATTTGAATAATTTATCTGTTGAGAAGATTGTATATCTGTTTAGAAATATCTGTTTTGGGCTATTGGTGAACGATAGCTATGATTGTTGTAGAAATTGGATGAGGATTAGGTAAATTGAAACTAATTTCTTATTGGTTGTCATTAAATATGACGGTGTTTTAATACATTATATATGTATAATGTTTGGGAGGAGAAAGGGGATGTACTCCATGTTTGGGAGGAAAAAGGGAATGGACACCATTAAATTAAGCTGGCCTTTGTGTCCTGGGTGCAAGTCTCGAAAACCGCGCGTATAGACGAAATTTTCACAAAATGGCAAAATGAAGTGTTTGTGTGTAGTGGTTGTGTAGTGAGCAAACCACTAAGTTGTAATCTCAGTTGGGTCTTCTGGATAACATTGGATATGACTCATAAAGTGATGAGATATGAAATGTCATGAAACAAATTGATATAAAATGGATTGGGATATAACACTTGACATAATATGGTTTTGGGAAAAGAGTTGTGAGTGATTTTATCTTTGTGAATTGGTCATGTGCATCATGTTTATAACCTTGTTAAAGTTCATATATTATGCTAGATTGTTTCTGTTGGACTTTGGCTCACCCTATTTGCAAAAACCATTTTCAGGTGCCGATGATATGCCTCTGCCAAGGACCTAGCTTGGAAGGATTATGGAGCTGAGAGCTCACTTTTGTTTATTTTGTATTTACTCTTGTACAAGCCTAGGGCTTTATTTGTATTGAGCTTCTGACTCATTTTTGCTGTAACCAAGCATTGTCTTGGAAAGTTGTAAGCCCATAGGGCATTTTTTTCATTGTTCATTTAGTTTGATACCAAATGCTATAGATTCAGGGTAGAGCTTATGAATGTGTAATGCATGTGCCCCCTTTGTAAATTGACTCTGATTAATGAAAACCTATTACTCTATTTATGTCATTTTGTATTAGTCTTTACTGATGAATTATTGTATTATTTTCGGAGCATTACAACTTGGTATCAAAGCGTACCGGGTTTGAATACTTTAGGTACGTGAGAAGTGGTTAGTACCACAATGGGTTTATCTTGTTTGACAAAGATGTTTATGTGTTTTCAATACTATGTGCTAACATACTTATGTGATTTTATGGGTATGGGATTAAATTTCTAGGATGTTGATTGAGTCTATGGGTTTCTAGAAGTCCTATTAGAAGAGCACCTGATCACTGCTGTTTCTAACCGGAACACTGGTAACACTGCGGGACGGTCATTATCCGAAAATGAAATTCATATGTGTCTACGTGACTATATGCTTATATGGAGTGAATTACTGTTGTCCACTACATTAGGACGCAAGTGAGTTAGGTTCGGCACATTTGTAAATGTGTTAATCTCTTTTGTTACCTTCATTAGGATGTCAGGACGTAGACGTGGCGGTGGTAGGCGTGGTAGGCCTAAGAGGCATGAGGTGCCTTTACCGGATGAAATTCTGGTGCAAGAAGAAGGGGTTGGTCAGGCCAATGTGGCCGAACTGGTTGGTCAGTAGGCCATAGGCGCCTTGGCCCGTGAAACGGACGGAGCATTGCGAGAGTCTATGGACATTCTCAGAGCTTAGAATCAAGTCCAGGCCCAAGTGGCTGAGATAGGGTCGTCTTTCTTGAAGTGAGAGTTTTTCCGGTCAAATCCAAATGAGTTTGCGGGTGATCCCAAGGAGCCACTGAAGGTAGATGAGTGGCTAGAATAGATAGTGAAAACATTCGAGATGCTTGGCATCGAGGACAACCAGTTGCGAGTGACCTTGGCATCCTTCTAGCTAAAGGGAGATGTAGGGTAATAGTGGAAGTATACGCGTGGGCGTATTGGGGTAACTTGGGAGGCTTTCGTCAGCGCCTTCCAAGACAAGTTTCTATCTCCCACAGTTAGAGAGAAGTTGAGAGACTAGTTTTCCAAGCTGGTACAGTTGAACACTCCGGTGGTAGAGTTTGAGACCACATTTACGAGCTTATTGGGGTTTATACTCGCACTCGTGGCGCCTGAGGAGCGTCGTTGTTTAGAGTTCGAAAATAGATTGAGGACCGGGCTATTGTTCAAGGTGGTTGGGTCAATGGTTAGAGATTATGGATGCCTTGTGGAGGCGGCGACTCATCTTGAGACCGTGATACAAATGGAGGAGGAGAGGATGAGGGGCACTAGGAGGAGTTAGGCTATGCAAGAGGATAGTAAGAGGCCGAGAGATTCTAACCCACAATCGTCCCAGGAAGTTCAGTCGAGGTCCACTTTTTTCCATTACCGAGTTCGGGTTTTGGGAGAGGTGGTCCAGAAGATTTCACTTATTACAAGTATGGCCAGTTGGGCCACAAGTCTCCAGCTTGCCCGCGGAGAGGAGAAAGGCAACGTTCTATATTGTCTTCAGCCTCCAGCTTGCCCGCGGAGAGGAGAAAGGCAACGTTCTATATTGTCTTTAGCTCGTTCTCAGAGCCAGAGTTAAGGGAGAGGGCAGCCGTTCACTTGTTATCAATGTGGACAGGCGGGGCATATAAAGAGATTTTGCCCTCAGTTGGATGGCACACCTAGTTTGTCTAGTTCGAGACAGACACAGAGTCACCGGCCAGCACAGTCAGCGCAAGCCTCAAGGGTCAATCAACAAGCCTTTTTGACTCAGTCAGTGCATAAGGCCTATGCTCTGAGGGAAGAGTAGGTAGATCAGGGCCAATAGGGCGCATGTATGCTATTAGCACGCTAGATCTAGTACCAGCACCTTCAGTGGTGAGAGGTACCTTCTTGTTTTGCAATTCAGTTGCTAATGTGTTGATTGATATGGGTGCATCCCATTCATTTATTTCATCTACATTTGCGTCGATTTTAGGGTTAGAGTTGGCTCAGTTAGCATCTTCTATCTGTGTAGAGTCGCTTATTGGTAGTGAGGTTGTTTTAAAGTAGGGGATATTTGTGTATTCAGTTGAACTCATATTTTTTGGGATATTTATGCCATTAGTATTCATATTTGTTTCTATTACACATTTATGTTTACTACTTTTTGCAATGGTTTGTGAATTAGCATACACAGAATAATTAAATTGATGTTAGCAGGCAAGATTGGCTCACTCACACGAGCAATCGCCCTTAGCGCTAGCTAGCGAGCAAGGATGAGACTAGTGGCTTATTGTATTTGGAGCAAATAGAGAAGCTAAAATCATCCACTAGCTATGTCACCTTGGTTGGAGCCAATATGAGGTCTTGTTAGAGACCGACCATGGATATAAGAGTACCCACTTTTCCATGATGTGCCTGTTATGCATAGCCAGATGCGAGATCTCATTTGATGCCTGAGAGGCGAGCAAAGAGAGAATTCAAGTTAGACGCTAGGAAGCGACTTGTGCACTTAAGAGCGACTAGACTAAGATCTGTATGGTGTGTGAGTTTAACATCACTCTTTGGAAGAGTTACTCCACTATAACATGCATTCGTACTGTATGTGCTTATCAACCCGTTAGCGAGGTGAAAGAATGGATCCCTACTTCTTTACCGTGTGAGTCCTAAAAGTCATTTTTTCCCTAAATGACTTCACTTTGTGCCTTTTGTGACCTTTGACTATGTCATAAGATGAGGAGTTGATGTTCAGCTACTTTGGTATGTTGCATGCGGTCATGTATGATTCAGCTTTAAGGGACATTACTAGGAAAGCAGTCAATTTCAAATTAAATGATATAAGGGTGAAGGGAAGATCATCTAATTCTACATCTCTGCTCTATATTCACTGTCGACAACTCACATCGCTCTCTATGGGATGCTGATTGGGTGTGAATATAATGCGGGACCTAGGAGAGTCAAACATGCTCTTTAAGGGATTAGAGATGTTTTTGGACCGATGTAGCTAGATGGGTCTAGGTACATGAGACACTATTTCTGTTCATTTTGGGTTGATGTCTCTATGCTGACTCATATTGAGTTTCTAGTATAGAGCTCCCACATGCAGGTGTTCTCAGCGGTCGCACGGTGCATTGGCTAGTATGAGATTGTTCATTTTTTGGGAAGATTGAGATAGAGATATGGCAGTGTCATGCCAACTCATGTGCGAGTGAGAGATGTTAGAAATTGGGCGCCTATGTGGCATGACCCTTTTAACCTTTTGAACCTTATCTATGTAAGTTTGAATTTGAATTCAAAACTTATTTAGATAACCACTCAGGATATCTATATCTATCATATCAACTGATATGGATAGATGATATATGGGATATGGGTATTAGCAAACAACGTATGTTTTTTGTTTTTCCCATACTAACTCTCTCCCATTAAACAACAATCAAGCTATTTTGCACTGTGACTTGTGTGGGTGATACTCATTTTGTAGTATCACTCCACTGCTGGGTTGGTTGTTCACATTCTGGAAGCACGTAATTTACCCACGAGATTCTTCGCTTCAGGCTCTGCTGAAAGGTATGATTTTGAAATTCTTCATCCGCTCCGTTATATTTTAATTTACAGTTCTGCTAGCTAGTATATGGAGCTGCTGCTGTGGGTATTTTGTTTGCTGCTGTGGGTTTTTCTTGTGGCTGATTTCAGTCAGGTGGGGTTGGTTTTTTTTTTTTTTTTTGTTCTATTTTGTTGTTTGAGTTTTAGAAGCTGGAATGGTTGTTCTTTTTTCTTTTTTTTTTTTTTTTTTTTTTTTTTTTTTTTTTTTTTTTTTTTTTTTTTGGGTTTGGCTTCTCGCCAGCCCTCTGGCTTGAGCTAGCATATAATTGGGTGCTTTCCTTGGTGCCAACATAGTTGGGATGAAGGGTTTTGCTATGATGCTTTTTGCTCGCCTCCGTTTTATTGATTATAGCGATCTCGGGTTTTCCCCTTTATGTACAGTATTCTGAACTTGAGTCCCGTAGTTGAGCATTGTTGTATATATCTTGTTTTCCGTCCTTCAATACTTTGTATTTGAGTTATAGGATGTTTTGGGCAGGATTGTTACAGGTTGGGTGTGATTGGAAGCAAATGGTTGCTGCCTAGATTTTGATGTCTTCGCTTGAGCGAGGCTTTTGTCACTCGAGCGAGCTCTTTATTTTAGTTCCTTCGCTTGAGCCAGGGTTCCTTCACTCGAGCGAGAGTTGGGTCTTGTGTCTGGTGGCTCGAGCGAGAAGTCTTGCGCTCGAGCTTGCGTCTGCGTCACTTTTGACCTGATGGTTTTGATTCTTGGCTCGAGCGAACTTTCCTTCGCTCGAGCGAGCGAGCTACATGTTTTGGGTTTCTTCGCTTCAGCAAGCATTCTGTTGCTCGAGCGTGCTTCTGGGTTACAGACCTGAAGCTTCGTATTTGTTGGCTCGAATGAGGCTTTCTACGCTCGAGCGAGAGTTCTTTGTGTCTGGTCGCTCGAGCGACCACTCCTTTGCTCGAGCGAGCCTCTATTATATCAGCACATAGCAGCGGGATTACAATTTACTTTTTCATCTCCTCTTTTACACAAACCCTAGAACCGACTCTCTTTCTCTCTCTATATACATTCTCTCTAGGGATTGATCTACTTATAGTGTGTTTCTACCCTAACCTCTTTGTAAGAAAGATAGAGAGTGACTTGGGCTTCCTTTTAATCTGAAAATTTATGAGTTTGGAGCACTTTGGATTTTCACCATCTTCTTCATTTGGTCTCTCCATTTCGAGGTAGGGATAACCTACTCCATTTTATGAGTTTTGGCATAAGTTTTATGCATTTTGATTAGTTGGTGGTGTTTGGTAATTTTGGGAAAAGTTAGGGTTTGGTTTTGTAATTTATAAAGAGGGGTTTTCAAATGTTTAAACCCATGTGTATATGAGACCTTGGAAAAATGGTATTATTGTTGTTGAAATGGTGAAATCGAACCTTAGGGTTGATATTGAGAAAGGGGGGAAAATGCCCTAATTATTGTAATAAATTAATTTGTATAATTAATTTGGGAAATGTGGAATTGAGTTGAGGATAATGAAATTGAGAAATTATGGGATTAAATGGTATAGTTGGATTAGTTAATCACTCACCTACGAGAATGTGGATATTATATCTATGTGTTGCATTTTTTATCTGTTTAGAAATAATTGATTTGGGCTATCGGTGGAGGATAGTCTTGATTATTGTAGACATTGTATGTTGATTAGGGAAAACTGAAACTAATCACATTGAATATGTCATTGAATATGACGGTTGAATTAATACAGCAAATATGTGTATTGATTGATTTTTGTATATGTCAAGTATTTAATTACATTGCATATGCATATTGTTTGGGAGGAGATAGGGGATGTACTCCATGATTTGAGAGGAGATAGGGGATGGACTCTCAAACTTGTTCAGGAGGTGATAGGGGATGGACTCCATTGATATAGCAAATATGTGTATCACTTGAAGTATGGAAGTGTTTAATATGAGCTTTAGGTTCATTTGAATTATTGATATTGGATGTATTTTTATATGAGTTGTTGTCTCATGAGAATTGTTTGGCCAGGTTCTGAGCCATGTTTGTATAAATGGAAAATTGGATAAGTAAAGGAAAGTGGGACGTAACGTGGACTTGATAGTCATGGAATTGTATTGTGATATAAATTGGTTTATAAGTGTTAACCATCTATCAAATGCTATTGTTTTAGTCATTGCCTATATCTGGTTTAGTATATCTCTACTGAGCTTTGGCTCACCCTATATGGGACATCATTTTCAGGTTCAAGTGATATGCAACCTCCAAGGACATAGCTTGGAAGGTTTTCGGAGTTGAAGACTCTTTTGCTTGTTTTGTTGTTTTGATATTACATGTAACTTCAAGCCAAGGGCTTATTTTGTATAAAGAGTTAGAACTCTTCTTTTATTGCACCCAAGTGTTGGCTTGGAAAGTTGTAAGCCCATAGGGCATTTACTTTTGTCGTCAACATGTAATACTTTTGTAATGAATACTCTGATAAATAGAATTATGTTTTATTCTCTCATGTCTATGCATGTCAATAATGTTGGGATTTATGCATTATTTTGAGGGCGTTACTACTTGGTATCAGAGCGTACCGGATTCGAATACTTTGGGTACGCGGGAAGTGGTTAGTACCACAATGGGTTTGTCTCGCTTGTTAGAGACTTGTGCATGATGTTATATGTTTATTTGATAACATGTTTATGTGACTATATGAGTATGGGATTTAATTTCTAGGATGTTGATCGGATCCTTGGGTTTCTGGGAGTCTTGATGGAAAAACACTTGATCAATGCTGTGTCTAACTAGAACTCTAGCAACGCCTCGAGGCTGTCATTATCTGGAAATGAAATTCGTAAGTGCTTATGTGATTATGTGCTTACATGGAGTGAATTACTGTTGTCCAATGCATTAGGACGCGAGTGTTATATCTTCGGCACATTTATGAATTTGCTAATGATCTTCATTACCTTTATTAGGATGTCAGGACGAGGACGTGGTGGTAGGCGAGGTAGGCCTAGGAGGCAGGAGATGCCTATACCGGATGAGATTCCGGCGCAGCAGGAGGGTGTGGACCAAGCCAATGTGGCCGAGCTAGTAGGTCAGTAGGCCATGGGCGCCTTAGCCCGCGAGATGGCAGGAGCATTGAGGGAATCTATGGGCATTCTCAAGGCTGAGAATCAAGCCCAGGCCTATGTAACTGAAGCAAGGCCTTCCTTTCTGAAGAGGGAGTTCTTCCGGTCTAATCCGGACGAGTTTGTTGGCGATTCTAAAGAGCCACTTAAGGCTGATGAGTGGCTTGAGCAGATGACGAAGACGTTTGAGATGCTTGGCATTGAAGATGGGGCTTTGAAGGTGACCTTGGCGTCCTTCCAGCTGAAGGAAGACGTAGGTCAGTGGTAGAAGTTTATTCGGGGCCGTATTGGTGGGACTTGGGACGCTTTCGTTGACGCCTTCCAGGAGAAGTTTTTGTCTCCCACTGTCAGGGAGAAGTTGAGAGATCAGTTCTGTCAGCCCAATCAGCTGAGTATGCCTATGGCTGAGTTTGAGGCCGCATTTACTAGCTTGTCGAGGTTTGCTCCTGAGTTAGTGGCGTCTGAGGAACGCCGTTCTTTGGAATTTGAGAAGAAGTTGAGGCACGGACTCAAGACTAGAGTTACGGGGCCTATGATCCGGGAGTATAGGCGTGTTGTGGATGCTGCAGCTCATATGGAGATTATCATGCGTGAGGAGGAGGAGAGGATGAGGGGCCCCAAGAGGAGTCAGGATGGCCAGGAGGATGGTAGGAGGCAGAGGGGTTCTAACCGTCAACAGCCCCAATGAGCTTTTGTGAGATCTACCTTTCCATTGCCGAGTTCAAGTTCTGGGAGAGGCAGTCAGGGAGACATTACTTGTTTCAAATGTGGTCAGCTGGGCCACAAGTCTCCAGCTTGCCTGCAAAGGGGAGGAGGGCAGAAAGCAGCTTCATCTTCGGCTCGACCTCAGAGCTAGAGTCAGGGCAGAGGCCAGCCGCTCTCTTGTTACCAGTGTGGTCAGGCGGGGCACCTGAAGAGGTTTTGCCCGTAGTTGAGTGGTACATCTGGTGCATCTGGTTCGAGGCAGACTCAGAGCCCTCAGCCAGCTCAGTCAGTTCAGGCCTCGAGGGCCAATCAGGGGGCCTCATCGTCCCAATCTATGCAGCAGTCTTATGCTCCGAGAAGTGAGCAGGTAGATCAGAGACCTTCAGGGCATGTGTATGCTGTTACAATGCAGGACCTAGTACCGGCTTCATCTGTTGTGAGAGGTACCTTTTTGTTTTGCAACTCGGCTACTAATGTGTTGATTGATATGGGTGCATTCCATTCCTTTATATCAACTGCATTTGCATCTGTTTTGGGGTTGGAGTTGGTGCAGTTAGCATCTCCTATTTATGTTGTATTACCTGTTGGGGGTGAGTTGATTTTGAAGCAGGGGTGTAGAGGTTGTGATATAGAGGTCGCTGATCGTCGGCTTCCATTTTCTTTTGTGGTTATGGCTATGTCGGGTTTTGATGTGATTTTGGGTATGGACTGGTTATCGTCATACCGGGTTGTTATTGATTGCTACCGCCAGAGGGTTACCGTGTGTACCTTGAGCGGGGATTGTTTCCATTTCTTGGGGGACCGGGTTGGTAGTGTTTTGCCACCAGTGTATGATTCGCGAGGGCGGAGTGAGCTTAGTGGTCTTCTCACCAGCTTTATGAGTAGTGAGTGTGATGAGATCCAGATTGAGTTACCCCGAGTGGTTTGTGGGTACTCAGACGTCTTTCCCGAGGATCTTGTTAGTTTGCCACCCCATCGAGAGGTGGAGTTTTCTATTGATCTAATGCCCGGCACGGCGCCGATTTCTATGGCACCATATTGTTTTGCCCCAGCCAAGTTGATTGAGTTGAAGATTCAACTCCAGGAGTTATTAGATAAGGGCTTTATTTGCCCTATTACTTCGCCGTGGGGAGCACCAGCCCTCTTTGCTAAGAAGAAAGATGGGGCTTTGAGACTTTGTATCGACTACCAGAAATTGAATCAGGCTACGGTTAAGAACAAGTACCCTATGCCTCATATTGATGATTTGTTTGACCAGTTGAAAGGGTCCCGTTGTTTCTCTAAGATAGACTTGAGATCGGGTTACCATCAGTTGAGAGTTAGGGAGGAAGATATCCGGAAGACGGCATTCCGTACGCGGTATGGCCACTATGAGTTTCTGGTGATGCCTTTTGGGCTCACCAATGCACCGGCAGTGTTTATGGACTTGATGAACCAGATATTCCGAGAATTCTTTGATCATTTTGTAGTCGTTTTCGTAGACGACATATTGATTTATTCACCCTCGGAGGAGGAGCACAAGGAACACTTGAGAGTGGTGCTTGAGTTGCTTAGAGCCCATAAGCTGTATGCCAAGTTTGGGAAGTGTGAGTTCTGGCTAAGAGATGTGAAATTCTTAGGTCATGTAGTCTCCGGGGAAGGGGTGTCTGTTGATACATCCAAGATAGAGGCAGTGCAGGATTGGGCACAGCCTAAGAGTGTCTTTGAGATCTGCAGTTTTCTGGGATTAGCTGGGTATCACCACCGATTTGTGAAAGATTTTTCCAAGCTAGCTTCGCCTTTGACTAGATTGACGCGGAAAGGGGTCAAATCTGTATGGAGTGAGACTTGTGAAAAGTCGTTCAAAGAGTTGAAAGTTAGACTTACCACCGCTCTGATTTTGATTATTCTGGAGAGAGGCTTGGGTTATGCGGTTTATTGTGATACTTCACGAGAGGGTTTGGGTTGTGTGTTGATGCAAGAAGGGAAAGTGGTAGCCTATGGCTCGCGGCAGTTGAAAATACACGAGAGGAATTACCCTACACATGACCTAGAGTTAGCAGCCGTGATTTTTGCCTTGAAGATTTGGAGGCATTACCTGTATGGTGAGAGGTTTGAGGTGTTCTCGGATCATAAGAGTCTGAAGTATCTGTTTACACAGAAGGACTTGAACTTGAGGCAGAAGAGGTGGATGGAATTTATTTAGGATTACGACTTCGAGTTGCATTATCATCCGAGGAAGGCCAATATTGTGGCCGATGCCCTTAGCAGGAAATCCATTAGTGATGTAGCTTGTATAGCCATCCGGGAGTGGGAGATGTTGGGTGCACTTGGCGAGTTTGATTTGCTTCTGGGCGAATCTGTTGAGTCTGTGGCTTTGTTTTCAGTAGTTGTGCAGCCTACACTTGTGAATCGAGTGTTAAAGGCACAGAGAGGTGACCTTGAGGTAGAATCCCTCTAGGGGAAGATCTCTAGTGGGAAGGTTGAGAAGGGTTTGACTGTGTATCCCGACCTGAGTGTGAGATACCGAGACCGTTTATTTGTGCTGGAGTCCTGCTGAGAGGAGGTACTCTGAGAGTTTTACCATTCACGCATTGCGGTGCATCCGGGAGGCACTAAGATGTATCGTGATTTGGGTTGCCGGTTTTGGTAGCGAGGTATGAAGAAGGATGTGGCAGTTTTTGTGTCCAAGTGCCTTACTTGTCAGCAAGTGAAGGCCGAACATCAGAGGCCAGCGGGTTTGTTACAACCGTTGCCTATTGCCGAGTGGAAGTGGAAGCATGTCATTATGGACTTCATTGTAGGTCTTCCGAGGACTCAGCGGGGTAGTGATGCTATTTGGGTGGTTGTAGACCGGCTGACTAAATCAGCGCACTTCATTCCTATGCTCGTGAGAGATTCGGTAGATCATTTTGCCGACTTATATATTCGGGACATAGTGAGGTTGCACGGGGTCCCAGTGTCGATCGTCTCAGATAGAGATCTACGTTTTACTGCTAGGTTGTGGCAGAGTTTGCAGAGTGCCTTGGGTACTAGGTTGACCTTTAGCACGGCTTATCATCCTCAGACTGACGGGCAGTCCGAACGTACTATTCAGATCCTTGAGGATATGCTTCGAGGTTGTGTCCTTGACTTTAGTGGGTCGTGGGAGAGGCACTTGCCCTTGGTGGAGTTTGCCTACAACAACAGTTTTTAGTCGAGTATCGGTATGGCACCGTTTGAGGCCTTGTATGGCCGACCTTGTAGGTCTCCGGTTTGTTGGGCCGAGGTGGGTGATGCACCTTTGTTGGGCCCGAAGTTGGTGAGGGAAACGACGGAGAAGGTTGAGCTTATCCATAGGAGGCTTGTTACAGCCCAGAGTCATCAGAAGTGTTATGCCGACTGTAGGAGGAGGCCTTTGGTACTTGAGGTGGGTGATCATGTTTTTCTGAAAATATCACCTAGGCGGGGATTGATGAGGTTTGGTAAGAGTGGGAAGTTGTCCCCTCGGTTTATTGGCCCTTTCGAGATCATTGAGAGGATTGGCGAGGTTGCCTACCATTTGGCTTTGCCACCGCAGTTGTCCGGAGTGCATGACGTGTTTCATGTTAGTATGCTTTGGAAGTACGAGCCGGATCCATCGCATGTATTGGATTGGACCGACTTAGAGGTTGATGAGGATGCCTCGTATGAGGAGAGACCGGTGCGGGTCTTGGATAGGAGGGATCAAGTCTTGCGAGGCAAGACCATTCCCTTGGTAAAAGTTCTGTGGAAACATCACGGGGTTGAGGAAGCCACTTGGGAACGTGAATTGGAGGTCCGAGAGAAGTATCCAGATCTATTTGGGAATGTTTGAGCATATGATAATTATGTTGTTGTATTGTTAAACCTTAAGAGCATTGTATATGTCTCAAATTGTAAAACATTGTACATGTTTGGTTTATGGAAATATTATGGAGGTATTATGAATTATGCCTTGAGAATAGAAGTTTATTTTAACATTGTGTATGTTAATTCTATTTTAGAAATGCAAATATATTGTTGGCATTGAATATGTAATTGAATTATGGAATATGTGTTGAAATTGGTAAATTTTAAAGGAATGCATGTTGATAATGCAGGTTGAAAATTATATTGTGATTTGCCTCTTGAATAAAGATGAGATGACCGGTAGTGAGTCAGGATGTGGGATGTTGAACTGTAAAGTTGTTGGGAATTGAAAATTCTTGTTTTTAAAAACTTGTATCTAATTTCGGGGATGAAATTCTTTAAGGAGGGAAGGTTATAGCGATCCCGGGTTTTCCCCTTTATGTACAGTAATCTGAACTTGAGTTCCGTGGTTGAGCATTGTTGTATATATCTTGTTTTCCGTCCTTCAATACTTTGTATTTGAGTTATAGGATGTTTTGGGCGGGATTATTACAGGTTGGGTGTGATTGGGAGCAAATGGTTGCTGCCCAGATTTTGATGTCTTCGCTCGAGCGAGGCTTTTGTCGCTCGAGTAAGCTCTTTGTTTTAGTTCCTTCGCTCGAGCCAGGGTTCCTTCGCTCGAGCCACGATTCCTTCGCTCGAGCGAGAGTTGGGTCATGTGTCTGGTGGCTCGAGCGAGAAGTCTTGCGCTCGAGCTTGCGTCTGCATCTCTTTTGACCTGATGGTTTTGATTCTTGGCTCGAGTGAACTTTCCTTCGCTCGAGCGAGCATTCTGTCACTCGAGCGTGCTTCTGGGTTGCAGACCTGAAGCTTCGTATTTGTTGGCTCAAGCGAGGCTTTCTACGCTTGAGCGAGAGTTCTTTGTGTTTGGTCGCTCGAGCGACCACTCCTTCGCTCGAGCGAGTCTCTGTTATATCAGCACACAGCAGCAAGATTACACTTCACTTTTTCATCTCCTCTTTTACACAAACCCTAGAACCGACTCTCTTTCTCTCTCTATATACATTCTCTCTAAGGATTGATCTACTTATAGTGTGTTTCTGCCCTAACCTCTTTGTAAGAAAGATAGAGGGTGACTTGGGTTTCCTTTTAATCTGAAAATTTGTGAGTTTGGAGCACTTTGGATTTTCACCATCTTTTTCATTTGGTCTCTCCATTTCGAGGTAGGGATAACCTACTCCATTTTATGAGTTTTACCATAAGTTTTATGCATTTTGATTAGTTGGTGGTGTTTGGTAATTTTGGGAAAAGTTAGGGTTTGGTTTTGTAATTTATAAAGAGGGGTTTTCAAATGTTTAAACCCATGTGTATATGAGACCTTGGAAAAATGGTATTATTGTTGTTGAAATGGTGAAATCGAACCTTAGGGTTGATATTGAGAAAGGGGGGAAAATGCCCTAATTATTGTAATAAATCAATTTGTATAATTAATTTGGAAAATGTGGAATTGAGTTGAGGATAATGAAATTGAGAAATTATGGGATTAAATGGTATAGTTGGATTAGTTAATCACTCACCTACGAGAATGTGGATATTATATATGTGTGTTGCATTTATTATCTGTTTAGAAATAATTGCTTTGGGCTATCGGTGGAGGATAGTCTTGATTATTGTAGACATTGTATGTTGATTAGAGAAAACTGAAACTAATCACATTGAATATGTCATTGAATATGACGGTTGAATTAATACAGCAAATATGTGTATTGATTGATTTTTGTATATGTCAAGTATTTAATTACATTGCATATGCATATTGTTTGGGAGGAGATAGGGGATGTACTCAAGCCAAGGGCATATGCATATTATTTAATTGCTTGTTTTGTTGTTTTGATATTACATGTAACTTCAAGCCAATGGCTTATTTTATATAAAGAGTTAGAACTCTTCTTTTATTGCACCCAAGTGTTGGCTTGGAAAGTTGTAAGCCCATAGGGCATTACTTTTGTCGTCAACATGTAATACTTTTGTAATGAATACTCTGATAAATAGAATTATGTTTTATTCTCTCATGTCTATACATGTCAAGAATGTTGGAATTTATGCATTATTTTGAGGGTGTTACATTGATGTTATCCATATGTATTTATGTTTGATGCTATCAATAAAGTTTTTTTTTTTGCTGATAAAAAAAAAAGGCATTGTTGAAGAAGGGTACAAAGGCTATGAAAAAGATGATAACAGCACCAAGATGATAACAACTAGTGCAAGATAGATCCATTGGTGGTGGTGGTCTATCCATTAGAGTTCTTTTTGTTCTTCTGGATCATAAGTTTTGGTTTTCTTTTGCGGAAGCAATTTAAAATCAGAGAAGGCATAGAGGAAGACACGTTTGAAATGTTCCACTCTGTAAATGCTAAAAAAAATTAGGAGAAAAGACCATATACACTTTATAATTAAAATAAAAAAAAATAATATAATTATATATTTTTTAAATTATAATTATATAAAAAAATTATAATCAAATACATGTGAAATAAAATTAAATTTTTTTAAATCATAATTAAAATAATATTATAATTAAAAAATAAAACTAATCATAATTAAAAAAATAATAATATAAATAAGAATACATAACATTTCCTGTCAATTCAAATAATATAAATAACAATGCATATAATAACATTTCCTCTCAATTCAAAGGAAAGTGCACTTGATATATATATATATGTATGTATATATTTTAAGAGGGTGACACTTGAAATGTTGTTCAATTCTTTTTGGGTTTGTTTGGTTTGTATTTTAAGATATAATTTTTAAGAAAATTTTTTAAAATTTTTTTTCAAAATCACTTTTTCTCTCCTGCATATCAATCAATCATTTTTTTTCTTTTATCTCTACTTCTCAATCACTTTTTCTCTCACACACATCTACTCAACTATAACAAATGAGTGTTTCGGGAAGTTAGTAAAAAGCCGAGTTTTTGGCTTTTTGGTTTTTTTGGTGGCTTTTTTGGCAAAAAAGCTAGTTTTTTTTTGGCTAAAAGGCCATAAAGCTAGCTTTTTTAGCTTCTTGCCAAAGTGCCCCAAAATATCAAATCATTCCAAACTCCTAAACTGTAAAATTACTTTCAAAATATACAACCAAACAAACCAAAAAAATTCTAAACTCTCTCTCTCTCTCTCCAATTTTTTTTTTTTTTTAAAAAAAATTTATCTCAAAACACAAATCAAATACTCCCTTTAGCTTCGTTTGAAAGTTAGTTACTTTAATTTTTAATCATTTCAATAGGTTAAAATATTTATATTTATGAAGATAATTAGATTTTTTTTATAGTTAGATGTGATGTTTTTGAGAAAAAAAAAATGAAATGATTATGAATATAATATGATATTTTATCTTATTAATTATTTTAACTTATTTTATTTTTTAATAGATTAAAAAAATAAATAAAATAAAAAAAAAAAAAACCTATGCCAAAGAAGACCTAAACGCACTCGCATTTCGACTAAGCCTTTGTTTGGCAACTTGGGTTGGGTTGGATTTGGGGTAATTTAGACACAAAAAGACAAAATAGGCTTTTAAGCCTAATAAGATAAAATGTCACATCTAACTCATAATCATTGTATTCTTTCTCTTACGAAAGTCAAAAAAGTCAAAAAATCTATCCCAAACAAAACTTTTTAGACCCATGCTAATAAAGTTAAAAGGCCGAAAAATCAGCCCGCTTCCCAAACGAACCCTAATACATGCACAAAACACGTGTTGTTCAACTCTTCGTTGACTAATACATGCACAAAATAGAGTAATAAATAGAGTAATGATAGAGAGGTTTAATATTAGAAGATTGTCCAATAAATTATATATTTTGAACTTGTCATTCATAAAATCATATATTTTTTTCTTGTGATCAATTTAGTACTTTTGGATATATAATGACTCATTTGCCCACCACATTATAGTGTCACATTTGAAAAAAGTGTATTACAGAGTTTTTTAATATTACATCATACCCGCTACATTAGAGTGTCACATGTCACGTTTGGGAAAAGTATACTAAGGAGTTTTTTTTTTTTTTTTTTTTTTAGAGTGTACATCATACCCGTCACGTTGTCACGTTTAAGAAAAGTACACTAAGAAATTTTTTTTGAAGTGTCACATCATACCCGCTACGTTGTCATATTTAGAAAAAATTACACTAAGGAATTTTTATTTTTTTTGAAGTGTCACATCATACTTACCACGTTGGAGTGTCACACATCACATTTGGGAAAAGTACACTAAAGAGTTTTTAATTTTTTTTAGAGAGTCACATCATACCCGCCACGTTGTCACGTTTGAGAAAGGAACACTAAGGAGTTATTATTATTATTATTATTTTTTGAAGTGTCACATTATATCCGCCACCTTGTCACATTTGAAAAAAGTGCACTAAGAAGTTTTTTATTTTTTTTGAAGTAAAAGTTTTAAAGTGTTACATTATACCCACCTCGTTGTCACATTTAGAAAAAAATACACTAAGGAGTTTTTTTAAATTTTTTTAGAGTGTCACATTAATACCTACCACATTAGAGTATCACATCATACATGTCATATTAATAAAAGGATATAGTTGTCCACCAAAGTACTACCAAAATAAAAAATAGGGGTATTTACGTATAAGTCCTAATAAGTGGACTTATTGTCTAATAGGCCCTATGGGAAAAATTTGTAATAAAAAAGGTCACTAATTGTAAGTTTTAGCGACAATTTATAAAAATCATGACAAAAAAAAAAGTCACTAATTATCAATTTTTAGCGACATATATAAAAAATTGTCATAAAAAAATTATTTTTAGTGATAATTTTACCAAGACTTATTTTTAATAGGACTTGATGAGAATTAAGTCCAACTATTAGGACTTATTAGTAGTTTACCCTAAAAAATAAGATCACATGAAAAGAAACTCTCCACTAATAGGACTTAACAGATTAATAGAAAAAAAACTTTGGACTAATTGGAGTACTTATTTATGAGATGAAATTTATTGGTAAATATCCTTTTAATATTTGAGCTCCAAAGAGAGCTCTACACATGTAGTAAAGAAAAAACAAAAACACACACACACACACACACACGTAGGCACACATATCTAGCGGTGCAACTTGGGCAGGCTTAATCCGAGCAACCCGAACCCAGTCAGAATTTTTTTAGGACTTGGACAAGATATTTTCAAATTCACTATGGGCATGGACAAAAATTCAGAAGTTTGAATTAAATTTGGACGGGCTTGGGCAAAAACGTCAAACAACCCGAGGAATCCGAAATCCAAATTATACATATATAGATATATACAAATATTAAATATACATATAAATTATTAGTAATTACATGTATTAAAGTAATTTAAATTATTAAATCATATTGAATATATACTATATATACAAATAACATAAAAATCTTACTTTTTTTTATGTCCACTCATAAATTGTAAAGACTACTATAGCGGTTTCTCTCTTACATTATATAAATTATTGGGGAAATTACAAAAAAAAAAAAATCCCAGGGTTTCGCGTGCTTTTCAAATTAAACCCCATAGTTTCAATTTTGACAAATTAAATCCTGGAGTTTCTTTCGTGTTTCAATGTGAACCCTTCGTCTATATCCGTTTAATTGAATTAACGGAATCTGGGCAAAATTCTCAGATTCAAGCACACAAGTTCAAACATTTATATCTCCCTCATTGTAACTATGTTTCGACTCATTTTTACGTCGTTGGATTCACCTCATTACCTAGTTTTCATTACATCCCTCATACACCTTGTTCCACCTCTTTTTGTGTGCCATTGGAACTCCGAAAGTTGGAAAAAAAAATAGATTTTTCTCTCTTAGGAAAATTTTCAGATTTAAGCACACGTGTTCAAGCACTTGTATCTCTATCGTCGTAACTCCGTTTTGCCTCATTTTTGCGTCTTTGGATTCACCTCATGACCTAGTTTTCGTTCCACCCCTAATAAACCTTGTTCCACCTCTTTTTGCATACCGTTGGAGCTCCAAAATTTGGCAAAAAATAAGATTTTTCTTTCTTTGGGCAAAATTTTCATATTCAAACCCACATATTCAAGTACTTGTATCTCCCTCATTGTAACTCCGTTTTGCCTCATTTTTGCTTTATTGGATTCACCTCATGGCCTAGTTTTCATTTCACCCCTCATGCGCCTTATTCCATCTCATTTTGTATGCTGTCAAAGCTCCAAAAGTTGGCAAAAGATTTTTTTTTTTCCGTCCTTTATTTTCTATCTCCATGCTTCTTCCTTCCTACTTTCTTTCCACAATTATTCTATTTTTTCCTTTTCCTTCATGGCCCTTCCACCGAACTTGTGGTGGCCATCGAACCTCCGACGGTGGTGGTGTCGTCGAGTATGAATGTATATGACTTACAAGAACGAAAAGAAACGTAAGAGTAGGGGAAGGGCCATGAAGGAAGAGGAAAAGAGAGAATAATTGTGGAAAGGAAGGAAGAACGAAGAAGTACGGAGATATAAGATAGACGAAGAAAGAAAGAAAAAGAAAAAAAAAATCTTATTTTTGGCCAACTTTCGGAGCTCCAACAGTATGCAAAAAGATGCGGAACAAGGCTTATGAGGAGTGGAACGAAAACTAGGCCATGATGTGAATCCAAAGATGCAAAAATGAGGCAAAATGGAGTTACAACGAAGGAGATACAAGTGCTTGAACATATGTGTTTAAATCTGAAAATTTTCCTAAGAGAGCAAATCTTCTTTTTTTCCAATTTTCGGAGTTCCAACAGCACACAAAAAGATATGGCACAAGGCGTATGAGGGATGGAATGAAAACTAAGCAATGAGGTGAATCCAACAACGTAAAAATGAGGCGAAACGGAGTTACGACGAGAGAGATACAAATGTTTGAACATGTGTGCTTGAATCTGAAAATTTTGCCCAGATTCCGTTAGTTCAATCAAACAGATATAGACGGAGGGTTCACATTGAAACACAAAAAAAATTCCAAGGTTTAATTTGAAAAACACGTGAAACCCAGGGATTTTTTTATTAATATCCCCTAAATTATTTGTTTTTATGGCATTAATGATTTTCTATTAAAAAAAATATAAATAGAGTTAAATTTTAATAATTTAATAACGTAGTTGCACAAAAAAAAAAAAAAAATTCATTAACAATTCTAGCATTTCAGGTTTAACTCGGGTCGGACTTGAACAGGCAACTTCGGGTTACAATTCGGGCCTAGGAAGGTCTCAGCACAACGTGGATTAGGCTTGGACAACCTCCCAACCTGACCGAACCCGTCCGAGTTGCACCCCTACACACATCACATCATAGGTGAGCCCCACCCATTTAGAGCTCCTCTAGAGCTCTCTTTCTAGAGCTCTCAATCATTTTTCTAATAAATATATCAGTGATTGTTGTGGAATTTTCAAAATATTTTTAAAATTTATATTTTAGTTTTTGGGTCTTTGTAAAATCTTTATTTATTTATTTATTTTTTTGTTGGAAAGTTTGAAATAAGTTTAAAAATTTTATCCCACGTTGGAAAGAGAGGAAAATATGAAACACTTAATAGAGTACTACATATAATATTATTTTAATATGAAATTGTGGAATGGATGCTAGTGTGTATGAGCTCACACTTCAAGAATGTTACATGTGCGTGGCGTGGGCTGTGTGGCGTTTGATGGCGCACTTTTGTAACACGCCCGCGAGGGACCCCGCTACACGCTACAGTTCGGACTCGATTTGTGTCACGGTTCTTAATCTGAACCAAAGAGTCCAAATCTGGCAAACCGTTTTGAGAAAACAGATTTTGAAAAGAAGTGCCAAACATGGACTGCTTTGCCAGATTCAGAGTCGCCACCTAAATATTTTTTAATGGGGAAATTTAGGAAACCCTGACTCGGTGCCAAAGGCCACGTGTCCGTCATCACCAAAGTTGCCTCGGCTCGGGAACTTGGGTACGATTGGGGAAGGTTAGCTATGAGCATCCCCTCTCGCCCGATCCGAAGATCGGCCTCTACTAACCGTGATATCCGTTTTTGAAAACGTTATGTGTTCTTATTCCAGTTATTAGCCTAGAATTACTATGTTATGCGCACAGCAAACAAGTATAGACTAGATTGCCTAATTTGGAAATAAGCATTGCATATCCGTTTGTCTTGAAAAATATTTTGGAATTTGCTACTCGCAAGTAGGCTAAAATACGGATTTCAACGAGTTTTTCCAACTCAGACAATCCAACCTTCACCCACAGGCATTCAAACAGTTTATCACATAAGCATCTAGCCGCATGGTAAGCATGCTGTCATGTTAACATTCACACTCATGTGGGATGCTAAAGCATAAGATACTCACAGTGTACTCCGTGCCAAAACAGTAAACTAGTTAGCAAACATGCATGGTCCTAGTTCATGTCAAATTGACTAATGCAACACATACGGGATGCAATTAGGGTAGGCTCGGCTAACCTAAACATGACATGTGAAATGCAATCAATTGATGCACGTATTCAATTTGGAATTGAAGTACAAATGCAGTTAGCATGATGTACCGAGCCCGGTGCATGCAAGACAAATGTATGAATGCACGCATGCATAACATAAGGTATGCTAATTTAAACATGCCCTAATCTACCATCATAAACGGGTAAATAAAAGGGAAGAAAGAAGTGGGGGTTGGAAAACATACACACACTCACCCACACTTATTACAGATTCGCCCTCACTCGAAGAGACCCGAAAGAATATACAGATAATTAACCTACAAGCTAATTAAAATATTACAGTCCATCTAATTAGTTAACAAATTAACTAAGCTAGAAGAAACAGTAAACCGCCTCGGAAAGAGAGCCCAATGCAATGCATGCTCGGTCTTGCTCGGAAGTGCACTGCCATGCGCAATCTGCCTCTGTTTTCCCTGCTATACTCCTCTGAAGACTGCCAAAATCTCAAGATTGCCTTTCTGAACACTGTACAGTACCACCGGCTGGAGAGAATGGCCACCGGCCGTAGGAGATGTTCATCGGCTGAGAATTAATCCATCGGCCACCAATTGTTTGCCGGTCGGCACTATGTGCAGTCGATCGGCAAAAAGTTCCTGCAGAACCTGTTTGACAGCAGCAGAGGACAGAGCTTTGCATGGCAATGCAATTCAAGCCATATATGCACCAATCATGTCCCTTATCATGTTAGTGACTCGAAGGGACATGCTCCTTGGTTCTCGGACTATCAATCGCGCATTTCCATGCATGATGGCCTAAGAAACCAAGTGTGCATATTTTGATGTCAAATGCAATGCAAACCAACAAACCAAAGGCCCAATCCCTATCACTAGATCAAGGAACAAGACATGCATGCGAGATAGAGTGCAACCTAAGCATACGAACTAGCATGCAACATGAGCATACAAGGTATACATGCAAGTATGCAAACAAACGTGCAAGGTAAGCATGCAAACAAGCAAATGATGGACTTAAATATGATTTGGGCAGCCCTAATTAGGCCCAAAACAGTGGCCATAATGCTAAGCACATGAAGGCAAATGTACATACAAGCATGCATGGATATATGGTTCAAGGCTTAAGCATATTGAAACAACTTCTAAGCACACTTAAAAGAGATAATCATGGACCGTTAACATACAATGGAAAGCTCTGAAATCATGCTAAAATGGTGCCAAACCAAATGAACAAAATGAGCATGGCGTGCAATCAAGGTCCAAAACTTGAGGCAAGCCAAGAGGCTTAAACCAAGGCCAAGTCAACCAAGCCTCACAAGACCAAGGGGACTTAAAATAGGTCTAATGCAGACCTAAACAACACCGAAGGAACACCTAGATGGCATCTAAGTGACTCAAGTATAAAGGCATGCACAAATGCTAAAACATGGAGCATGCAAGACAAGCTTTCAAAGCTTCAAAGAGGCATCCAAGGCAAGCATACAAGCATGTTAAAGGGACTGAAATAACATGGCAAATGGTCCCAGCCCACTAAATTAAGGCAAGGATGCATGCTATACATTCACACACTTAAGGCCAACAAACCAAAAATGCAAAGGGGCTATACTAAGCATGCCAAAGTCGATCCAAACAACTAAGGACATACCTCAAACATAGCAAAATAAGCACAAAAGCTTCACAAAGCCAAGCCTAAAACATGCTAGAACAATGGTTTACAACCTAAGGCATATTAAGGCAACAACAAGGCATTACATGGCATGTATGTTAAACTAACATGGTGTACCAAAACCAACATACAACAATGCTATTTCATGGCAAAATAAGCATAAATAACAGCTAAGGCATGGTCAACATGAGGCTTAGCTAGGTGCTCATTAAAGAGGCAAAAATAGCCCTTTTCAAGGATAATAAGGAGAGGGGGTGGCCCTCTCCTTCTTGGGACTTCAAGGCACCATCCTTACCACTGAAATCCCTCAAGATTTCAGTGGTGAGGAGGCCCAAACACCAAAGTCCCGGAGCTCACTCAAAATACCACAAAAAAGGGGCCTCTCAAGGCTTAAGAGGGGTCAAACACCTCGAAACCACAAAACACTCTTAACAAACTATTTAGAGGGCCCAAAAACAGAACTTTTTTGTGTTATACACTAAGCTCAAAAACAGTTTTAAAACAGGCTAACAAGCTATGCAATAATAGGGGAAAAAGGGCTAAGATTGTTACCCTTGAAGCACCTCTTCACAAATGATGGACCAGCCCCTTCCTTGAGCTCAAACCAGCTCCAAAGCTCCAAAAACAAGCCTCAAGGACCTCAGCTCCAAGAGGATGGTGTGATGGTGGGTGTTTGTGTACAAAACTAAGGCTTAAACACACACAATACAAGAGAAGGAGAGATATAGATATAGGATAGATATAAAACCCTAAACCTAGAACCAGAGCTCTCTAACTATTTTCTCCAACCTTTTTTTCTAACCCCCAAATGCCAAGAGAGGAGCCCTCTTCTTATAGGCAAACCAATCTTGTAAAGCTTATCAAGGAAGCTAATAAGAAGGCCATCCCTCCATACACGTGTATGGAGGGGAACAAAATGCAAGACAGCTGTCTTAAAATATCTGCAAAAGCAGATGAGCAGTAGTCGGCTGCTCAAAATTGCCATTTTGTCAAAATGGACTGCCGACCGACAACAAAGAATGCCGACCGGCAATATACATTGCCGATGGCAACAAAACACCAGCCGGTGGCCTCTAGCCATGGCCGGTGATGTGTGGGGATGCCTCACAAGGCATTCCCTACCCCTCCAAGGCAAAACACAAGTGTTTGGTGCAAAACCAGACACTAAACAGTCGAGTTCGGAGATCCTGAGGCAAGGCGCGTAGCCGAGACCTCTAGGAACTCCAAACGAACACAAACATGGATGATCATCGGGTGTTCAAACGGTGACGTCCAAGTCTTGAGGACGGTCAAAAATGGGGTGTCTACAGTTGCCCCTCTTTGATAGAACTTGAAAGTCATAACAATGACAGGAATGAATGTCAAAGCCCAGAGATGACCCATTTTTGACAAGGCCGAAGACTTAGACAAACATGCAAGACAAACAAGGTATGCGCCCGAAGGCAGGGGCAAAATGCAAGACACTGCACGAAGCCAAGCATAACTTATGATCATGCAAAGAAAAGCTGTAACGAAGCACACATGCAACAGTTTTAAGCTAGCATACACCAAACTACACTACAATGCAGAAAGGATGTAAGAGAATTATGCAATTCTCGATACGTCTCACGCGGAGGATACAATACCTGTCCGATTCGTCTGGTTCTACCAGCCACAAATGAACCGTACATACAATATCGTGCCTGCAAAGAAAACAACTTAACAAGTACGATGTTAGCAGTATGCATGACAATGCAGAAATGAATGCAAAATGATATGCAATATATACAAGACAATGTATAAACAATGCAAATGAAAATGCAATGTAATTGAAACAATGCAAACTATATGCAAAGCAATTGAATCATGATCCAATCATGAGTGGTTCAAAACCACACAAATGTCAAATAGATTGATGGAAGTAACAAGTCCGTCTACCATAGAACGATCAACTGAACTATGAGTAATGTAGACGGACATAAGAACGAGTATTGGGTGGAATGACATAAGTGGGGTAATGACCCGCTGGAGAAAGAATGATGATCCTAATGCCGGATGCAAAATTACACTACAATGTAATATCTACAATGGATATGGCATGCAGCCAAACCAAATCTTGCCTAGGAAAGGCATGTACGCAAATAAGCCGCGGCTAACATAGAACGGTCCACTAAACTATGCTTTGACACGAGAAGTATGGGCACATACCCGACCAAGCTCAACATGGAAAGGCGCAAGCTACAGGTGGAAGGTGATGCAATGAATGTATGCAAACTACAATGCAATGGAAATGGATACAATGGATATGGCACGCGAGCCAAACCAAAACTTGCCTAGGAAAGGCATGTACACAAACAAGCCGCGGCTAACATAGAACGGTCCACTGAACTATGCTTTGACACGAGAAGTATGGGCACATACCAGACCAAGCACAACATGGAAAGGCGCAAGCCATAGATGGAAGGTGATGCAACGGATGCATGCAATCTAAAATGCGATATCTACAAATATGCAATGGAATGGATATTTACTGTGGGGATGTATTTTCTGAGTACCAACACGTGGCCGAGGTGACACCGAAGTGTCAGCCGAGATCCCCACGTGTCTTGGTCGTTGTACCGAGGTCATCTCAGCTAGGCCGAGGTTACCTCCGAAGATATCGGAATCCGAGATAAGCGGATAAAGGACAAGAGTCCTAGAATAAAGAGGAAGCTCAACCAAGATATGGACAAGAGTCCTAGATTGTGAGAAGACTTCAGTTTGGGTAGAGATAAAACTCTTAGGGAGTTTGTCCTAACTGACTGGGAGTCCCAGAATAGCAATAATCCTGAGTCCCATTGGAGTTAGGCTCTTACGGGGACTAGGATTGTATTGGCTATAAAAGAGAGGCACCCCCATGGGTCTAAGGTATGTTTTTTATACTCAAGCTAGTGAGTTAAGTACTTGATTATCTTTGAGAGATATACTGACTTGATCGTCGGAGTGCCCCCGGGTGGAAGAACCACCGCCGGAGTCTTTTCTTTCTGTGCAGGTTACAGGAAGCCGTCTACTCTGCCTGTGTTCTTCGGCTGATTCACTAAGGAGGGCAGTGTGATCGGAAATTCACCCACACAATTTGGCGCCGTCTGTGGGAACGAGAGAAGAGTAGATGGCCAGTAACTCGCAGAGGGAAAAGGTTGGGGACGACACTCCAGTCGGGAGTGGAAGACCCGTCGACCTTAACGCGGAAGAAGGAGACCATAACGAAGAAACTCGTGATCAGAATCACGCAGAAAAAGCCGTCGGACAAGATGGTGATACATCAAAGAAAGCGCAGGGCAAGTACTATAATGAGGATGATCTCCAGACCTGGAAAGACAGATGTCTGAGGAGGGATGAAGAAGTAAAGGAGATGGCAAATAAGTTGGCAGACCTTCAGTCGGTCGTCAACTTCATGATGCAGAATAATGTCATGCAGTCGCCATACCCGCTGCAGGACACACCAATGCCAGGAGCAAACGGCCAGAAGAAGGGACGGAAAGAAATCCCCGAAGCCCCACAACACACGAGGAGCGGAAGGTACTCTCACCGACCCTCCAAGGAAGTCGGCCGAGAAGAGCCGAGGAGAGAAGAGTCCTGAAGGACATATCGCGAGAAGGAAGCAGACCCCAAGGAACATCGGCATGTTCCGGGGCGGATATTGTGCTTCGATGCATCCTGCGGAGAAGGATCAAAAAGGGGCAACCATGAGGCCGAGAGTAGCGCGAAAAATTTGAAGCCCAATAATGGGTCAGTGCGGGGAAGAAGTAAAGAGGACTTAGAGATTACCTCAAGAGGAAGCAGGAGAATGTCGGGCAGTAACTTCCCGGTTAAGCCGAGGACTCCATTCTCGGCGAGTGGATAGATTTGTCGCGCCAAAAGATTGATATCCGAGGCTCGGATATATGATGGTAAGTCGGACCCTAACTTCCATGTTGGATTATTTTTGAATTCAATGGCATTGTACAGTGGGAACGAGCGTTGCTCGCAAAGTGTTCCTTCATCCTTCGGGAAATTGCATCGGTGGTTCCTAAACCGCCAAAGGGGCGTGAAAAATTTGGGAAGGCTGGCGAGATGTTTGTTGCCGAGTTCATAACAAACAAAGCTACTGACCCGAGGGTGGATGCGTTGATGGCCCTAAAAATCAGCAAAGACGAAAGCCTTAGGGCTTATGCAAAGAGGTACTATGAGGTGTTCAATCGAATACTGAATGCAACAGAGGTGGCGGTCGTATCTTTCAAGAACGGCTGAAGGATGGTATCCATTGCGGAAGTCTTTGGCGAAAACCACCTAAAGAGCATGGAAGAGCTCATGGCGAGAATTGAGAAATACGCGAGCCGAGGAAGACACCTCGGGGAACAAGGATCTGAAAGAAAAAAGGCAACGGCTTCAAGCGAGCCCGAGGCACCAATGGCCAAAACAAGCGAGAGCGAGTTGAGGACTAAACAAGCGATGGCACGGTGTTCAATTCGATCAAAAGGTCCTTGACCAAATTGAAATCACCCTACTTGGTAGCGGCAAAACACAAGGAGAATTCATGGGGAGAAACCTTGGTAGGCGTTGTGCCTACCATAATGAGCAGTCACCCAACTCGGTGGCAGGGCCCTTAAAGCACACTTAGAAGATCTGGTGAGACAAGGCCATTTAAGAGACCTTGTGGATGAGGCCCGAACCAGGGAAGAACAGGCACGATTGCCTCAAGCACCAGCAGCCCCGCCCCGCCCCCCCCAGCACAGCAACCACAGGCAGGTGGACCTTGGGGGGGTAACGTGAGCCACTCAAAGGTGAATGAAAAGCGACATCTGGGAGACGCAGAGGGTGAAACATCTGCAGCATGTCAACCAGGTCGGACTGAAAAGACCTCGGCCTGAAGATTGCCAAGGACCAATGATAACCTTCACAGCGGCCGACCTTGACATGGTTCAGCACCCGCACAATGATGCCCTGGTAGTATCCCTCCAGGTTGGGGAGTGCCAGGTGAAACGCATCTTGATTGATCAAGGCAGCTCCTGCGACATCATGTATGTCAGATGCTATAAGGAGTTAGGCCTTCACCCTGATGATATGGAGCAGTCAAACGGCCCGATGGTCGGCTTCAATGGAACGCCGACATGGCCTTTAGGTGCAACAAGCTTGGAGGTACAAGCTGGCACGAAGAAGATGAGGACAGAATTTATTGTGATTGACACACCTTCGCCTTATAACATCATCCTGGGGAGGCCGTGGTTGCATGCAATGGGGGCAGTTCCCTCAACCTTGCATCAACTGCTACGATTCCCAACAGAACATGGGATTGAGGAAATCAGAGGAGATCAGTTGCAGGCGAAAAATTGCTCCATGGCAGCAATGAAGTTAACCTACAGCATTCGAGAACCAGAGGAAGCAGAGGTTGAAGAAGAGGACATGAAAGTCCTAGATGATGTCGGCAAGGAGCCGACCGAGAAGAGTGAAGAAGCATTAAAGAAAATCTTCGTACAAGAGGGCGATGAGGAACGCTTCTTACTTCTCGGCACAGGATTAGCCGAAGAAGAAGAAAGGGAGTTGGAAGCCTTTCTGAGAAAAAATATTGAGGTGTTCGCCTGGACACCTTATGAAATGCCTGGCATTGACCCCGAGGTCACATGCCACAGACTCAACATTGACAGGTCGGCCAAACCTGTAATACAATGAGCCAGAAGACCGACGTTGATGCACGTCGAAGCGGTGGAAGAGGAAGTAGCCGGACTTCTAGAGGCGGGGCCATCAGAAGCCAATTATCCGGCGTGGTTATCAAATACCGTGGTAGTAAAGAAGAAGAATGGCAAGTGGAGGTCTGCGTAGACTTCACAAATTTGAACAAAGCTTGTCCCAAAGGCGACTTCCCTCGCTAAAGATCGACCGGTTGGTGGGCGCCACATCTGGACATGGAAGGATGAGCTTCTTGGGCGCATATAGGGGTATCACCAGATAGCCATGTACCCCGGATGAGGAGAAGACGGCGTTTATCACTCCCAAAGGTGCGTATTATTCTGAGTCATGCCTTTTGGGTTGAAGAACGCAGAACAACTTACCAAAAGTGGTGACCAAGATGTTCAGACACTTGATTGGCGAGCGTGGAAGTCTACATCGATGATATGGTCATGAAGACCAAGGAACCAAAGGATCATCTCGCTGACTTAGAAGAGGTCTTTGACATACTCAAAACATATCGGCTCCGACTAAACGCATCAAAATGCGCGTTTGGAGTCGGATCCGGTAAGTTCTTGGGATACCTGGTGACGAGAAGGGGCATTGAAGCCAGCCCAGATCAGATCAAGGCGATTCTGGAATTACAGAGTCCGACATCGGCTAAGCGAGTTGAGATAAGCTTCTTGGAAGGGCCGCAGCCCTAAACAGGTTCATAAGCCGAAGTTCGGACAAGTGTAAACCCTTTTTCAATTTGGTGAAAAAGGCCACAGATTTTTTATGGACAGAGGAATGCGAGGCCGCTTTGGCCGACTTGAAGAAATACCTCACCTCGGCTCCAGTCCTCTCAACACCTCAACACAGGGAGGCTGTTTTATACCTAGCAGTTTGAGCACGCTGTGAGTCTTTGTGATTATCCGAGAAGAAGGGAGAAGCGAGAAAGCGTATACTACGTAAGTAAAACCTTGGCGATCTTGAAACAAGGTATTTACCACTAGAGAAATTAATGCTGGCCTTGGTAATGGCCTCAAAGAAGCTAAACCATTATTTTCAGGCTCATAAGATAGTGGTTCTGACAGAGCACCCATTAAAGTCCTTGTTGCAACAAGGAGACTTGACAGGAAGAATTGCAAGATGGGCCGTAGTGTTGGGCCAATATGACCTGGAGTTCAGGCTGAGAACAGCGATAAAAGGCCAAGTCTTGGCCGACTTCGTGGCCGAGTTCTCACCAGAGTACATCGAACATCGGGCTCTGCTGAGCCGAGATGAATGGCATCCGAGCAAGGAAGGAGAAGCCCAGCCAAAGGCCAAGGAACCAAGGAAGGAAAAACTCAGACCCTGCAGCATCTACATCGGAGACTCCTTTCAGCTTTTCGCTGATGGAAGCTCAAACTGGCAGGGTGCAGGGGTAGGAGTAGTGCTAATTTCCCCCGATGGGGAGATATTAGAACAGTCCATTCGACTGGGGTTCAAAGCCTCGAACAATGAGGCGGAGTATGAAGCACTGATTGCTGGACTGAAGTTGGCAGCCGCGGCAGAAGTAGATGAGGTAATAGTTTTTTGTGACTCACAACTTATAGTGAATCAAACTACAGGAGAGTTTGCTGCCCGAGATGAAAGGATGTCGGCATACGCAAAAGAAGTCATCAGACTAGCAGACATGTTTCAAAACTGCCGACTTCTTCAGGTTAGCCGAGATGATAACAACCACGCCGACGCTACCGCCAATTTGGCAAGTTCGATTGCAAACCGGAAGACGAGGACAATAATGATTGATTACCTACAGGGCCCGAGCATAGAGCCACGAACACAATGCAAGAAGCATTATGTGCGGACTTGGAACAAAATTTGGATGGATGCAATTGTTGCATTCTGAAAGAGGGCAAGCCGCGAAGATCGAAAGGAAGCACACAAGGTCAGTTGAAGTCGGCAAGATTGATCTGACAATGAAGACATCTCTACGAAGATCCTTCATGGACCTCTTTTAAGGTGTGTACACCCTCTTGGTCGAAGACTTTACGTATGAAATTCATGAAGGAGTTTGTGGAAGCCACTTGGCGAGGATCGTTAGCTCACAGGCCATTACCGGGGTATTGGTGGCCCTATATGCAAAAAAGATCGAAGCCTATGTGAAGAAGTGTGAACAATGCTAGAGGTTTGCACCATTGATACATCACCAATTCTTGACTGAACCTGTTTCCGACCCTTGGCCATTTGCCCAATGGGGCATGGATCTTGTTGGAAAAATTGCCCCAAGCAAGCTGGGCAGCGGAAGTACCCTCTTGGTAGCTACGGACTACTTCACAAAATGGATAGAAGCAGAGCCTCTTGCCAAAATCCGAGATGTGGATGTGAAGAACTTCATCTGGAAAAGCATCATCACCAGATTTGGGATTCCAAGAGCAATCGTTGCTGACAACGGAACACAGTTTGACAGCAAACTCGTCAAGAATTTTTGCGCCAAATTCAAGATAAAAAATTATTTCTCAACACCAAGCTTTCCCCAAAGTAATGGGCAAGCCGAAGCATCAAACAAAGTCATTCTAGATGGAATAAAGAAGAGGCTGCAGGCAGCAAAAGGAAAGTGGGTAGACGAATTGCCCAACGTGCTCTGGGCATATCGCCTCTGCCGAGAAGATCAACAGAATCCCTTTTGCCATGGCTTATGGCACAAAGCGATCATTCCGGAGATCGGCATCCCGAGATCGAACGCGAGGAGTTGAGAACGGGTCTAATGATGTGCTCTTACCCGGAGATCTGGACCTAGTAGAAGAAAGAAGAGAGAAAGGCGCAATCGACTAAAGATACCGACAACGACTTGCCAAAGCCTACAACAAGAAGGTCAATCCAAGGGATTTCAGGTCAACGACTTAGTCTTGAGAAAAGTCGTCGGCAATAAGAAGGATCCCAGAGAGGGCAAACTTGGCCCAAACTGGGAAGGCCCCTACAGAATCACTTGATTAGGGAATGGGGCATATCGACTCGAAGATAATGAGGGCAAAGCACTGCCTAGACCATGGAACACTTGTAATTTAAAGTTTTTTTTATCATTAGATGTTCTTTGATTTTTTGCCGATATGTTCAATAAAATAGCAGAATTCCTCTGAACTTATACAACTTTGCATGATGTCGTTTTTCGAATAATGAGAACCCAAGAGGAACTTAGGTTCACATTGGGGGCAGAGAGAAGACATTAGTAATGCTTAGCCGAAGTTAAGCTGAGATAAATTCCTTATCTTTACTTGTTGAAATTTGTAGCAATTTACAAGTTAAAGTTAAGCTGAGATAAATTCCTTATCTTTACTTGTTGAAATTTGTAGCAATTTACAAGTTAAAGTTAAGTTGAGATAAATTCCTTATCTTTACTTGTTGAAATTTGTAGCAATTTACAAGCTAAAGTTAAGCCGAGATAAATTCCTTATCTTTACTTGTTGAAATTTGTAGCAATTTACAAGTTAAAGTTAAGCTGAGATAAATTCCTTATCTTTACTTGTTGAAATTTGTAGCAATTTACAAGCTAAAGTTAAGCCGAGATAAATTCCTTATCTTTACTTGTTGAAATTTGTAGCAATTTACAAGTTAAAGTTAAGCTGAGATAAATTCCTTATCTTTACTTGTTGAAATTTGTATCAATTTACAAGCTAAAGTTAAGCCGAGATAAATTTCTTATCTTTACTTGTTGAAATTTGTAGCAATTTACAAGTTAAAGTTAAGTTAATATGATTATTTATCTTCACTTGTTGAAATTTGTAGCAATTTACAAGATAGAGATTAATTGAATTTATATGCTTTATACTTGCTGAAGCTTATGACAAGTTTACAGGTGCAGTCCTAGCCGAGGCAAATCTTCAGGTAAAACATGCCCGAGGTATGTTACCCGAGGAGATTGTGCAAAGAAGGAAGAATCTGGAAATCATGCAAAATATTCTAAGTATAGAATCATTCAGAAGCAGTAAGAAGAATTAAAAGTCTGAAGCGTTCAAGAACAAACAGTTGTATAAATAAGTTGTTTACAAGCAGCAGAGAGGCACATCGGCCACAAAAAAGAACAGTTTACAAAGAAAAGAAACAAAGTACAAAAGAAAAACAAAAGACATTCAAGTTGTTTCAGCTTCAGGAGTTGGTTGGGCTGAGACCTCGGGGGGCCCTTGAGGAACAACTCCAGCATTTTCTTCTGCCACAACCTCAGTCCGCCCTTCCACCACAGCCTCAGCTTCTTTATTTGCTGCAACCTCAGCCTGTTTGTCGGCTACAACTTCAGCATCGATCTCGGCAAGGGTTTCATCAACACTTCTCTCTGCTAAAAGAAGATCAGAGGAAAGAGTGCCGATGTCTGCCTTTTTGGGAGCGGCTTCAGGATCTTCATCTTCAGTCAAGTCCAAAACTTGATCAGCCTTGAGAGGAGATTTGGCCTTCCTCACCAGGGCTTCACCTTCACTTTCCTCTTCAGCCTCGGCTTCAGAATTATCTCCTTCAGTTTGGCTTAGAGATGGAGGAAGAGGGCAAGGAAGACGCAGGGCCTCGGTCTTGCACCATGGCGAGTCGGCTGGAAGATCAAGCTTTTTGGCCAAAGCATTCCAACCTAGGACGAATCCTTTGTTGCATGCTTTCTTGACCTGAAGCTTATAATCTTCAGCAACGTCGGCCATGCCTAGATCGTAGGCAGCATCAACTTCGGCTTTCTTGGTGGCCAGAGCATCTCTAAGCTCTTTCTCGGCCTCAGCCCTCTTAGCCTCGGCTTCCTTTCTTTCGGCCTCGGCAACTTTTCTTACGTTCACAGCAGCCTCAAATTTTTGAAGAGCAAGTGATTGGGCCTTTGTAGCTTCTGCAGCCTGATCTTCCAGCCTTTTCATTTTCAGTTCGTTGGCCCTGTTTTGTTTATGGATAAGAGCGAACTCCTTCTCCATGTCAGCCAGCTTCCTCCCAGTTTCAAATGCCATCATGGAGAAGCTATGAGCATGTTGGATAGCCTGAAAGAATACAAGGCAAAAGTTAGTACAAGAAATTTCAGAATTCTACAAGTATGGAAGACAGATTTTCGAAGAACAAAAAGACTTACTTGGGTATTTGCATCATATGGACATAGTTCTCATAACCAGACATTTGTTCATTTTTCTCCATGTCACCCTCAAGAAGGACGGCAGTGCTGAGTGCCACGCCGATCTGGGCATCGGTTGCACTTTCATTTGTATACACTGGCCGGTCTTCAAGAGTGACTTTGGGTTCCCAGGGGATCTTGGGACCCTTGGACCTCGAAGACGTCCCAGCAGATGATTTCTGTTTCTTTGCTGCAGTGGACTTTGGTGGTTGGGCCTCAGCAGGCCTCTTAGAAGGAGCCGAGGTGGTCTTCTCGGTCAATTTTGATATTGGCAAGGCATCTTCGGCCTCGGCATCAGCTTCAGTAGCCTTAGCCTTCGGTTGGGCCTTCTTGGTTCTCTTCGGTTTTGGTGGGGGCACAGTTTGGGCTGGTGCATCATCCATATCATCAGGAAGATCGGCCAGAAGGTCTAGCACCTTTTTGACTGGACGTTCCATTTCGGCCGTTTTAACAAGCCTTCGTCGGCGTTTCTTTGGAGCCGAGGTTGACTACCGGTGGGCCAATTTGAAGCAACTTGTTCTGTGGAGGCAGTTGATGAAGAGGCGCTCCTCTTCCTCTCTCTTGGAACGTCGGCCAACTTTGATGTGTATGTGGGTATGAAGTTTAGGAGCAATGGGGCCTTGCGCTTTTCAAGCGGAAGATCCAAGAGCTTCTTCAGATCTTTCCCAAGATAAAAGGACTGGCGGAAGTTCTTAGGTGGCTGGCGAACGTCTGCAAAACAGAACAAAACATGAGAAACAGATAAAATTTTTGAAAAACATGCAAAATTTTTGAAGAAAGCAATAGCTAAGCAGTTGACGTTGGGCTCTTACCCTTGCCCTCTCGGCCGTGCGTGGAAGGGAAAGAGATGAACTTCTTCATCTGCGAATTCCCGGTTTCGAAGCGATCAAGTAATGTCTGACCCCTTTGTTGGAGTCGGGAAGGTCGGCTACTATTTTGTAGGCAGTGGACCTCGGTTTAAGATAGTATACAAAACCTTTTTCCTTATGGTCAAGGCCACACATGGTATAACAGTACTGGATGTCGGCAAGAGTGATTCTAACACCCTCCTGCCTAGCTAAGGCTATTATTCCAATAAGTATCCTAAAGGCGTTTATGGAGAGTTGCATGGGGTTAAGGGAATAGTAGTGAAGGACCTCGCGGAAAAGGGGATCAAGGGGGAACCTAAGTCCACACTGGACGAAGGCTACTATGGGGAAGGGCATTTTATCACCATCAGGCATAATAGAGTCCTCTTCCTCAGCTAGTCTAAGATGGACATCCTCTGGTATGGAAAATTCTTGCCTAAAGTTTTGAAGCTTGGTTGGGGTGTTCACCCTGTCTCTCCACACACCCATGGTCCTGATAAAGATAAGCGTTTGGCTACAGAAACTGAGGATTCCTGAAAGGTTTTAAGGACCTCGGCTAAAACCTAGGTACTGATTGTTTCAGTTTTTCCTAGAGATTGATGGTTCAACAACAAATCCCAAACCTAAATCTACGAGTAAATGAGAATGGAAGGCAGAAAATCTGGAAAACAGAAAGTAATAAGAAATCTGAAACAAGCGAGAACGGGAAGAAGGAGCGGTGGCTTACGGATAAAGGTGAGTAGGGATGAAGCTCACGAGGTCGATAATGAACGCATAAAGATGCAAGAGCTTCAGAGCTTAGCAGAAATGGCAGATGGAGGCAGTTACAGGGCTTCGGGCAAGTGTAATGG
Source organism: Camellia lanceoleosa (assembly GCA_025200525.1). Lineage (NCBI taxonomy): Eukaryota > Viridiplantae > Streptophyta > Magnoliopsida > Ericales > Theaceae > Camellia > Camellia lanceoleosa. The sequence goes on along the minus strand of CM045764.1, from coordinate 113,733,977 downwards.
CAGAATTGAAAGAGAAAAAGTTTTAGAGAGAAAGAAAACAAGGAGATTCAAAGTGTAAAAGTGAAGCGGAGGAGAGAGAGACAAACGTTTTTGTCAAAAGTGAAACGGCGGCAAAAAACAGCAATTATTACGCCTAGGGTAACGCATGCGTCAGACGGCGCGGGCAGAGAAAAGACGGCTTGCAGGCGCGTCAAAGGCACGGACCGGTAAGAATGAAGCGCGTCATCAGAACGGTTGAGAAAAGGTGTATGACAGCTCATACGCGTAAGGGAATTGATTCGAATCTGAAGAGGACGTACCGTCCTGGAATGAATGATCTCGGCTAAAAAGTTCTTAGGCCGATGTACGAGAAAAAGTTCGAAGATAGGTTCCATCACCTCAGAATGCCGAGGTAATAGAACCTAGGGGGCAGTTGTGGGGATGTATTTTCTGAGTACCAACACGTGGCCGAGGTGACACCGAAGTGTCAGCCGAGATCCCCACGTGTCTTGGTCGTTGTACCGAGGTCATCTCGGCTAGGCCGAGGTTACCTCCGAAGATATCGGAATCCGAGATAAGCGGATAAAGGACAAGAGTCCTAGAATAAAGAGGAAGCTCAACCAAGATATGGACAAGAGTCTTAGATTGTGAGAAGACTTCAGTTTGGGTAAAGATAAAACTCTTAGGGAGTTTGTCCTAAACTGACTGGGAGTCCCAGAATAGCAATAATCCTGAGTCCCATTGGAGTTAGGCTCTTACGGGGACTAGGATTGTATTGGCTATAAAAGAGAGGCACCCCCATGGGTCTAAGGTATGTTTTTTATACTCAAGCTAGTGAGTTAAGTACTTGATTATCTTTGAGAGATATACTGACTTGATCGTCGGAGTGCCCCCGGGTGGAAGAACCACCGCCGGAGTCTTTTCTTTCTGTGCAGGTTACAGGAAGCCGTCTACTCTGCCTGTGTTCTTCGGCTGATTCACTAAGGAGGGCAGTGTGATCGGAAATTCACCCACACATTTACAAAAATGCATGACAATGCAGTATGATGCGATCTGCTGGGGAAAATGCAATGGATGCATGCAAGCTACAATGGAAATGCATGACAATGCACGTTTATTTTCTACAATGCATGACAATGCAATATTTTACCATGTATGCATGACAATGCACTACTTACAATGGATGCATAACAATGCACTACTTACAATGGATGCATGACAATGCACTATGATGCAACGGCTATGATTGTAGCTTTCCCTATCTTACCAACAGGGCGATATACTAGGTTGGTTCAGTATCCGAGCGAGGCGACATGCTGCCTCAACCTATGGGGCTTCCATACAGATTTCAAGCCGAGGATACACCCCTGGGTATTTAAACCAGACTCTAGTCTCGGAACTCCCGAACCTTTGCGTTCTAGGCATAAGCCGTTCGAACTCTAGTTTCCACCGTCCCAGTTGGTCTTCTAGGAACTCACCGCAAACACAGGCAGGTGGCTTTACCAGACCACCGAAAGTCGTTCGGGCACGACAAACACCAAAGGAATTGCACCTTTAGAGGATTTAAGGTCTCCTAGACCGGGATGCAAAATGTATGCATGACGATGCATTTTTTTGTTTTTTGGAATGCAAATGATGCATGAAATGCATGTTGCATGGAATGCGCGACAACGCAAGTCGCTCGAAATGCATGACAATGCATGATTTTTGATGCACGGTAATGCGCGGCTTGAGATGCATGACAATGCAAACAAACTGTGCACATCAATGCACGGAGGGTCTTGCACCTCTCGAGGATTTAAGGTCTCCTAGACCATGTGTATTTTTGGTCCCGCCGGACCGAGGGTGCATGATAATGCAAGCTGTGTGCGTTATAACGCGTGTGTGTGTGTGTGCATAAAGATGCAAGGGATGATGTGTGCTATAGTGCATGCCGACATGCAAACACCAACCGAGCGTGTTTAAGGTCTCGTCAGACCATGCGTATTTAAGGTCTCGCCAGACCGAGCGTGTTTTAGGTCCCGCCGGACCCGTTTTGGGGCAATGGATGTCAATGCGAGTGAACTTGAAATGCGTGACTAAGCGCGGTTTTTAGAGATGCATGACAGCGCACGCTGATGCAAGTGTGTGACAACGCACGTCCTTTGAAATGCAAGACAATGCAACTGAGCGGATTTAAGGTCTCGCCAGACCGTGCGTGTTTTTGGTCCCGCCGGACCGTGCGTGTTTAAGGCCTCGCCAGACCATATGCATGACAATGCATGTGAGGTGCGCAAAATAGCGCGAACAATGAGTGTATGCCAAATGCAATAAGACGCGCGAAACGGCGTGATGCGTTGGACAACGCGAATGAAATGCGATGCGCAAGATGGTGCAATGTGCTAAACGGCGTAATTGAATGCATGCCAAATGCACATGGGGCAACTTTCGAGTTTTGTAAGAGACAAAAGGATACAGGAAGGATACACCTTGCATGAATTCGAGTGCCACACACAGAAGACACGGTCCGAGGTCAAAACAGAGGCCGATCGAGCTTCGGAAGTGCATTGTCTTGCACTGTTTTGAGCAATGAAGGCTCTGAACCACACATATAACCCAAACAAGGAGGTAGAAGGCTCAAAAACCACTGTAGGAGACCACCGGATGTCCACTGGCCATCAAAATGCATCACCGGCCGTCCATCGGCCCTCATACAATTCCATCGGCACAATATATTGCCGACCGGCAAAGAATGTGGCCGACCGGCAAAGTGTTCCTGTATCGGGGCAGTTTTGACATTTTGCTACGGGTCTTTTAAAATAGGGCTCCTAGCCCTATTTTCTTCACTTCCTCTTGCTCGAAAATCCTTCCTCTCTCTCTCTGGAGTGTTTTCCTCCTTTGATTCTCTCATTTTCTTGCGTTCTAGCCCCCGTTTCGTCGTTCGATTCGCGATTTCCTTCGCGTTTCGGACATTTTCAACCGAACGAAACTTCGTTTCGGTGTCTCATTTTTGATTTCCACCACTCGGGGCTTGTTTCCCTCGAGTTTTTCTCGATATCTGTGCCTTTTCCGCACCTCGGCTTTCCCGGCCATTTCCGGCCCTCTCGGGGTTGACTTTTTGTTGACTTCTCGTATCCTCGCCCATTTTTTCTTCCTTTCGGCCATTTTCACATTCTCTTCGAGATGGCGGACAACCTTCCACAGGGCGGGACCCCTCCAGAGCTCGAGATGGATCCCGAGGCCGAGCCCTTGCCGCTTCGCATCCGGCCATTCGATCCGGAGACCTACAGGCCAGCGGTTTACGTGATGCTCCCCGATGGACTACGCCAGTTCCGAAGCTTCGAGAGGGGCATAGCACCCGAGCTACTACTCCGTGAGCCAGAGTCACACTTGTCACACGGCACCTTGGAGGTACATTCTTTCCCCGGTTTTAATTTTCCACAATGTAGAACACTTAAACTGCTATAGTTGATTCTGTTCTTTAACTGCTTAGTCTGAATGCACTGATGCACTGTACACTGTAGTTGACTGTGAACACACTTGCAACTGATAACTGTTTGAATCTGACACGCGCACACACACTGCACTAGCCCTGATTTGCTCAAACACGTTGACGCAACACACTCTGTACTTCACTGTAAGCACACCGGCACCCGGTATCTGCTTGAATTCTGAAAAACATGCACACATGCTGTATTTACCCTGAACCACTCAAACACACTGACACATCATATGCTGTAGTTCTTTATTAGCACACTGACACCCAATGTCTGTTTGAATCTGAAAAACATGCACACATGCTATATATATGTATGTTTCTTAAAACTACATCTTGAATATTGCTTCGCAATTGTTGTTTTTTGATTACAGGGGGACTCCCATACCATCCGCGGGTATGGGAACGTCGTTGCTCGAGACTGGTATGCGGAGTTTCCAGATGCGGTTTGCCACATAGTCGACGAGGCGGGTTTCGGCATCTTCTGCAGGGGGCTCTCCCAGCTTACCACCTGCAGACCCTTGCTTGCCGCTTTAGTGGAGAGGTGGTGGGATACCACCAACTCCTTCCACTTCTCCGTCGCAGGGGACATGACGATGACCCCTTATGATTTCTCGATGCTTACTGGCACCGGGGTAGGGGTGATCCGATCCCCTTCGACACCGATATGGGTGAGTGGGACGCCGCCCAGCTGTACCTGCTCGGCACTCAACCTCCCCTCACTCGAGCAGGGTTTGTGAGGTACTCGTGGTTCGAGAGCCACTTCTGGATTCAGCCAGCTTTAGCGGAAGAGGCGCAGATGGCCCCAGAGGAGGTGGATCAGTATGCGCGGGGCTTCATCATGTTTTTGCTCGGGACGACCCTTTTCGCCGACCGGGCGAACACCGTGCCTCTTGCCTGTTGAGCGCACTGGTGGATGTTAGGCGGATCCGACACTACGACTGGGGGGGGCGCAGGCTTGGCCACTTTGTATGGTTACATGAGTTCTTCTTCCCGCCTCAGCGGACAGCTCCTTGGCGGATACTGGCGAGCTTGGGAGGTACATCTTCTTCCCCTTTTTACATTTTTGTTTTCTGCTTTACATTTTCTGTATTCTGTACACTACACGGTCTATCTCTCACTGACTATATACTACACACGCGGCACACACATATACTCTGCTTTACACTGATTGTACACTGCACACACTGTACACTTCGCACAACACTGCTTGCACAACACACGCCATTTACGCGCTTATTCGTATACGCTTTTCTAATAGTCATCTTGATATACATTACTGCGTTGTGGGTCTCGCCTACTTTCCTGAGCTTGCCCGATGCCGATGTGGAGATCCCGCTCGACGTCCCCTTTTCTCATCGCTTTGACATGCGGTGTGTGCGGAGACCCCGGGAGTCTTTCATCTTCTTCCGCCGCTACTTCGACACCATCACTGCTGCGAAGGTATGTTCAACTGTAGAGTTTGCTTAAGCTTCGCATAACACTGTATTTTTGATGATAAACATATAACAAACTGCACATTTACCCACAGATCACCTGGCAGCCTTGGGCTCCGTTGCCGGCCGTGGTGAGGGATCATTATGAGAGTGCTGAGGAGACCGCCCGTCTCCAGATTCTGTTGGAGGGCTCGGTCTGTCGGGCTTGGTACCTGGGGAAGCGCTTCTTGCGTCAGACCCTGGGTTTACCGGAGCAGATAGTTCCGGGTCCGCCTCCTACACATATGAGGCATACAGAGAGGCTTTCCCTCGCGCACCTAAGAGAGTATACCGTTGGCAGGGGCGCGGAGCGTCACAGAGACGAGGGCGACTATGCCGAGTACGTCCGGACCTACATCATGCAACCCTTGGGCGGTGGTCGCCGAGCTGAGAGGGAGAGGCCAGCAGCGCCGGCAGCTAGAGCGGGAGCGTCGAGGAGGGCTCGAGTCCGTGGCAGGGGCGGAGTTCAGAGAGGGCGGGGGACCGGCTGGCCTGCTCTGCCCACTTCACTGACATGCAGAGGGCAGGGTGGGGCGACCTACCAGATCCCCTTTGCTCCTCCCCCGGCTGATCACGAGTTGGTCGGTGTCCCTGACTTGCCTCCGGTATGTATTACTTCATTTCACATCTTGTACTGTTATTTCATTTCAGTTTATTTGATATTCCGCAGAATACTGATGCATCTGATACTTTTGCAGGCGTCCTCCGAGTACATCTGGCAGTCCCTGGAGCTGAATGCCTCCATGATGGGGATGCTACAGCGGACCTTCGACCTCCTGGCCCTTTACAGCATTCCGGTATGTTCTTCTGACCGCAGTCTCAAACCATACATAAGCTGATTCGCATAATCTGATGCACGATACAACACTTAATACACTGTACTCATACACCGCGTGCAGCGATTCACTCCTCCGACATACATACCTTTACTCATTCACTTTGTATCTGTCTTGATTCACTTTGCTCACGGCACTCCTGAGGTATGCTCATACTGCGTATTACATCTTGATTCACTGCTCACGGCACTCACAGGCTGTACTCATACACTGTATTCTGCACTGATTCACTGCTCACAATACTCACAGACTGTACTCATACACTGTATTCTGCACTGATTCACTACTCACAGTATTCTGATGTGTTTGCCTTTTATGCTTTTCAGCCTCCTTTCCAGATCCCTCCGGTGGGTGGTGCTCCAGCTGGGCCCTCTATTCCTGCTCGAGGAGGGCCTGGAGACACTGGACATTCCCGTGCCAGGGTAGGGTGTGCTCATGTCGGGAGTAGCTCTCGGGCACCCATTCCTGATGATGAGGATAATGAGTCCGAGTCCGAGGCAGAGGCAGAGGCGGGGTCATCTGAGGAGGAGACCGGAGATGGTTCAGACTCAGGTTCAGATGATGGTGCCGATGACAATGCTCCTAGACCTTTGTCCAGGAAGAGGGCGAGGACAGATCCCCAGGCCTGAGACTACTGATGACGACCCAGACTTTTGCTGCTTTCTTCTCTCTTTTTTTTTTTAGTACTTTTTTCTTTTTAGTTGGTAGCTCCAGTATCTTGTACTGCCGCAGGCGGGTTTTTGTTTTCTTCAAAACTATGTATTTGAAAAGATGATGAAATGAAACAAACTTTTTCTCTAAAAAAGTGTTACATTTGTATATCTCACGCATTGCATCGCATTATGTTATGTCATATTACACCTCAATGTAAATGAAGTCGATCTGTTGTCTGAAAATTGAACATTTGTACTGGAATGATCAGATAACCAACCAGCCAATAGCAGAATAATCAAGCAACTCAGCTCTAACTTTGAACACACCACACACATTGCTAGATTAATCGCATCTGACCCATAACACGACTTTCGGTTCATTCTGCACATAGCAAACACTGAACAAACAGTCCGATCTAACAAGACGGACTACGGAAGCTGAAACGGTTGAAACTGAAACACACTCAGATGCCCCAAATTTTCTCTTTTCTTCTTTTGCTTCGCATAAAATGTAGAGAATGGCACAGCACTCTGAGCATAAACGATTTTAACTTTTTAAGAAAGGTTCTGCAACCGGGGTATCGAGCCTAAAACTGGACACAGCGGGAAAGACTCAAACAAAAGGTGCGTGACCTAAACATAACGAGACTCGCTCGGAAAAGACTCAAAACAAAAGTTGAGATAGACAAATCAAAAGACATGACACACGGATGTGTTTATAAAAACAAAAGACCTCAGATCTCAAGGAGCCAGTTCCTCCGGGTATTATTCCCACCCTTTCTGATTTGTGATTCTCACATCACTCGGCCCTCAGGCTCGGTTTTTCTCTCAAAACCCTCTTCTTACTTTTCTCTCAACTTGCACCTCTCCATTCTTTATTCTCTCATTTTCATCCCTCCCCAGGGTGATTGATGGGTGAATAAGAAATTGTGGGTTCACTCACAGCATTGTAGCTTACGGCTGTTTCTTCTGGTGACGTCGAGTCGGGATTCCGGATAGGGAAAGCCTCTTCCAGTGGATAGAGTGCCTTTTTGGCAAGTATGTGGACGGCGGGGGAAAGACAGAATACCTGACTCAGCTGTGCCCCTAGTTCATCACTTTGACCATTTTTTTGTTTTCTTCTTTCTAAAACAGTTTTGACCAAAATGAGAGTCGGATTAACATACTTGTTCAATTTTTTATTTGAAAATCATGCAAGTCAGGCCATGAGCACTGAAAATTTTCCTTCTCTTCTTTTTTTTTTTGGATCCAAGAAAATGGTCCAGTTTTCGAAGATGAAACAGTTTTCGAGAAAACAGTCAACCTCAGTAAAAATTTTCAAAAACTATTTTTGCAAACGGTCAAACGAGCACGGAACCTACCCTCGAGATGCGCAACCTTGGATCGGAGGCAGTGGAAAATTGCCCCTGGCTTGAAGGGGGGGCATGGCAACGGAAAGTTGCCCCTAGTTTTGGACGGCAACTCGGGGCAACTCATAGGAACGCATGGCAATGGAAAGTTGCCCCTTGTTTGGATGATGCCGCAGCATTTTATAAACGGTCTCTGTCAGTTGTGGTAGCCGAATATTCAGTAAAGGTAGAGGAGTAATATCTCGGCCTCTAGGCGCCAAACGGGTAAAATTCTCGAAGGGGTGATCGGCCGAATACGATGACTAGGCCGAATAGGATAAAGCCCCTGCAGCCGAGTGTAAGGAAAGGTAATGATTGAAAAAGTAGACCCGGGTCCCGAGGATCAGAAGAGACGAGTATAAATACAATGGTAGTGGATCAGAAAAGGTATGTAAGAAACACTTCTAAAAACTTAGTAAGCAAGCTTTCTGGAGGAGAACTGACTTGTCCGTCGGAGTGCTAATTCCGGCACCCCCGACCGGAGTGTGTATTTTTGCAGGTGACTAGCAGAGGATCGTTGGCGTCTTCCAGGATCTGAAGAGTATTTCCAAACCACATTCACCACAACTGGCGCCGTCTGTGGGAATACTCAAATATATCCATGGAAGGCGTGACCGAAGATCCTCCGATAGCCACCGACGCGATCACAAGCAGAAGACGACCTCACCCCAAATAACATGCTCGGAAAAGAAACCATTGCTGACGACGGCGCACCTTGCGCTTCGACTTCAAAGACAAGAAACAATGCGGTGTCATCGAGCAGCAAAGCGAATCGAACAAAGGCTCGAGAACATGATCGCTGAGCGAACGACTCCGTCAAGACTTGGCCTGGAGGTAGCAAAATCTAAGGAAGCCATGCGCGTAAACCGAGCCATTTCTGGGGCAGGCGGACAGAGGCCACGGGCGACCAAAGGTTACCAACAATGACTCCAACTCATTATCCACGGAGCTCGACGCGAGGGAACGATCCGAAACCTCCAGCTCCTCCGACAAAGATCCGCGACCAAGGAACAAGCGAAGAAGAAGCAGCTCGAACGAGGAAGACCGTCACGACCCTTTCGTTCGGAGAATCACAAGGGCGTCCTTGCCCAAGAAATTCAAAGCTCCGTCATTCACTCTTTACGACGGAAAATCAGACCCCACTGATCATATCCGTCACTACAAGCAGGCCATGACGTTACATGCAGACAATGAGGCCCTCATGTGCCGAATATTCCCCAGTAGCCTAGGACCACTAGCCGTCAGGTGGTATTACAAGTTGGAGCCAGCGTCGATCAAGAACTTCCACCAACTACAAAAGTCTTTCAGGGCCAGGTTCATCACCAACGAGGTACAACCAAAACAGGCCGACTCCCTCTGGGCAATGCAGATCCAGTCGGGAGAGACGCTCAGAGCGTATTCAGCTCGATATTGGGAGTGCTTCAACCTGGTTGACGACGCTTGCAACGACTCCATGGCCATAACCGCCTTCAAAATGGGCTTACACCCTGACAGTGCTCTGCGCAGCTCCTTGACCAGGAGGCCCCCCAAAACAGTCTGGGCCTTGATGAAGAAAGTCGAAGAATATTGTAAAGTCGAAGATGATGCCCTGAGAACAAAGGCCGGACAAAGCTCCAGAAAAACGGAACTCCCCGAAATTGCTCGACCAATAAACTCCGTGCCACCAAGCCCTGAACCACGGCAACGAACCAAGCGAGACAAAAGGCGTGATTCCCGCCGAACAAACGATCAGTGCCCCTACCGAGCAAACGAACAGTTACAAGTCGACAGCAGACGCTCAAGGCGAAACGACAAGAAATATACGGAGCTAACAGAACCGATCGCGGCAATAATGACCAAGGTCCAGCACCTCCCATTTTTTAAGTGGCCGTCAAAGATGATAGGGCCTCCCGACACACGGAGGCGGGACAGACGATGCGAATACCACAAAGATCACGGCCACGAAACCGAGAATTGCTATGCACTGAAGGATCATCTGGAAGAATTGGTGCAGGATGGTCGGCTACAGCAATACGTTAGCAAGGGAACGCCGACTAAAGCATTAGCCCTGAGACAGGATTCACCTCCGCTTGGCGTGATCCATATGATCTACGGTCTGCCGACCACCCCGATCGTCCACACGATCCAATCGCACCCGTCTCCCCAGAAACATAACAAGCCAACCGGCAGCCCCAGTGAAGCCCCGACGATTGGGTTCGACGACTCCGACCTCCTCGGAATGAAGGCCAGCCACGTCGACCCTTTGGTCGTCACGCTACGCGTACGTCAATTCAGCGTTGAACGCATCCTCATAGACCTGAGGAGCGCTTTGAAATCAGACTACAAAGCTTTTGTAGAACTTCGCCTTAACGAGTCGGATCTGTCACCATCGCCCCGGCCATTTCGCTTCAACGCGAATCCGAGTATCCGGCTGGGAAGGTCGTCTTTGCCGGTTGAGCGGCTCTCAGCAGTCGACACGAATTCTTGGTTGTAAAGCTTCCATCGCGATATAATGCCATCATAGGCCGCCCGGTTGCACGTCATGAAGGTCCCAAGCACCTACCATCGACTTATGCGCTTCCCAGAGCACCACGGCATTGAAGAGATCCGTGGCTCGTATAATCCACGAATGTAGATTTTATGCAAATTCATCTACAGACCCAACTTGTGGGACCTGATGCTTGTACTGGAACTTCATTTTAATGAAAACGGATTTTTGTTTGCCTGACCTTCAACCCAATTGGGGCCAAAACAAGTCTCCGGATTCGGAGCGCCCTTTCGATGCACGTCATCTGGGGCCGAATAAGCCTCCGGATTCGGAGCGCCCTTCGTGGATATCACGATTGGCCAAAACAAGTCTCCGGATTCGGAGCGCCCTTTCGATGCACGTCATCTGGGGCCGAATAAGCCTCCGGATTCGGAGCGCCCTTTCGATGCACGTCATCTGGGGCCGAATAAGCCTCCGGATTCGGAGCGCCCTTCGTGGATATCACGATTGGCCAAAACAAGCCTCCGGATTCGGAGCGCCCTGTCGATGCACGTCATCTGGGGCCGAATAAGCCTCCGGATTCGGAGCGCCCTTCGTGGATATCACGATTGGCCAAAACAAGTCTCCGGATTCGGAGCGCCCTTTCGATGCACGTCATCTGGGGCCGAATAAGCCTCCGGATTCGGAGCGCCCTTCGTGGATATCACGATTGGCCAAAACAAGTCTCCGGATTCGGAGCGTGGATATCACGATTGGCCAAAACAAGTCTCCGGATTCGGAGCGCCCTTTCGATGCACGTCATCTGGGGCCGAATAAGCCTCCGGATTCGGAGCGCCCTTCGTGGATATCACGATTGGCCAAAACAAGCCTCCGGATTCGGAGCGCCCTGTCGATGCACGCGTCATCCGGGGCGAATAAGCCTCCGGATTCGGGCGCCTTCTTGGATATCACGATTGGCCAAATCAAGTCTCCGGATTCGGAGTGCCCTTTCGATGCACGTCATCTGGGGCCGAATAAGCCTCCGGATTCGGAGCGCCCTTTCGATGCATGTCATCTGGGGCCGAATAAGCCTCCGGATTCGGGCGCCTGCCGATGCGTCATCCGGGGCGAATAAGCCTCCGGATTCGGGCGCCCTTCGATACGTCATCCGGGGCGAATAAGCCTCCGGATTCGGGCGCCCGCCGTGGATATCACGATTGGCCAAAACAAGGCTCGGATTCGGGCGCCCTTCGATACGCGTCATACGGGGCGAATAAGCCTCGAGATTGGGCGCCCTTCGTGGATATCACGATTGGCCCAAACAAGCCTCCGAATTCGGAGCGCCCTTCGTGGACATCACGATTGGCCAAAACAAGTCTCCTGATACGGAGCCCGTTTTAATCAGCAGCCAGAATCACTAACGTGACCCCCCGGACAAGATGCCTTAGCCGGCCCGGAATATAACAATTCACACTCCCAATCCGCCTAAGGCAGGGGCCGACCCCTACATACAGGAAAAATGTTTAAGCCACAATAGTTCCGATGGCAAGCGAACAGCAAACTATTAAAGCATATGAAGTAAAACACATGAAATAACACTCTGTATTTAATGACACTTTTTATTCGATTAAAAAGTTGTTACATCGACGCAACTGCGTTCGAACATTACAATATCTATTTCTAACTTCTAAGACAAACGAATCCATCGATCCAAGGGCACATCCGCGCCCGAATCGCAATCCCCCCGGGCCTCTGACGCCATCGACAATGTCAAGGCCAAGATCCAAGACAAGGAAGGTTTTGGGGAACGGTCGCTGTATCTCCTTTCGGGACGATCTGCTTCAGCAACTTGGAGACTGACGAGTTTCCAGTTCCTCCTTCCACGGGTCCACCGCCCACACCGGAGAATCCTCCGCCGCAAACCAACGGAACGCCAAGTTCGGCCGGAAGCTGAGCTCCTACAACTATCATCACGTTCTGATGACGAGAACTCTCGATCTGCATTACCCCATACAATAGCTGCTGGGGAACTAAATAGGCTCGATCGCATAAGGGCCTTGTCGTTTTTATTCTCAGTAATGGCCCCGATCTCGAGGCCCAAATCTCGAAATAATTCTTATCAGCGTTAAACCCCACGAGACAGGCGTCGATCAACATTCTCCATGACTTGGTTAAACCAACGGTTGACTAAAACAAGCAAGGGCTAGAACCATCTATCCCAATCGGCTAGACATGCGGCATTTGTGCCGTCTTGCAAACAAAAACAAGAATGCCGATACCCCTCCGTTCCCTGGCTCATGGCTTACCCAAATTTTAAACACGCAATGGTTTAATTCTAAATCAAACGGCCATTACATGGAGGCCGATCAAGCCAACCAATCGGCGCATCGAATTAAAACGCCGAGTCCGATTGGTGTATTTTCGTCTAGCCAAACATTCATGCAATAAAATTAAACACGCGTACGCCGAATGCGGGAGAGAATTTGATATTTCCCATAAAGCATCTTTTATTAAACATCAAGAAATTACATAATTACGAACGCGACCAGCGTCCGAACCATACAACAAATACATATTATACGGCATCACCCTCATCCTCACTCTTTTCAACCTCAAAAGCAGAAAACGGAAAGTCCTTCTCGCGGTAGCGAGGCGACGCCGCATCAATTCCTGCCAGGCGAAGAGATTCGGCAACTTGAGTTGCCCTGATCCAACCGTGCCTAAACCCACGATTTTCACATCGGCAAACCTCTTCGGCGAGCTTTTCCTTGGTCTTTTGAATTCCAACCAGCCTTCGTGAAAACCTTTTTCATAGGACCTCCTTCTGCGGACTCCAAAGGCGAACATACTCGCCAGTATCCCGATCGGCAATGGCGGTAGCTTATAAGCGGTGGTAACCCTCTCTTCAACGATTGGGTTTACCTTACCTGGTATGCTGAGCCGCCTTGATCGTCCCTAACTCACGCGTTCGGCCGCCTCTGCTCGAGCCTCCAAACTCGGATCTGGCTTCCTTCTCCGCCATTTCTCGGCGGCGGCTGTCGCATGCCGACTTCAGTAAGTCGTATAGAGCCCTTTCACCGCCCCATGTATACCCTCGCGAAACACTTCCGTAGTCTGACGACCGATCATCGATCTTGAACCGGGAGGAAATATTTGTCGGCGAACTCGACCGCCACATCTGGATCTCGCGATCGAATCCGCTTCCGTCATGGGCCTATTCTTCACATACACTACAAAACTCAGCAGACGCGAAGTCGCGTCCGATCTCCTTTCGACACGGGCGTGTGGCAACCTTCCTTGAGACTGCCTGTCTCGTCTGGGCGACCTGCTTCGACGTCGAGGAGATCGACGCCCCTCTCTACTCATAGAGCTCTTGCTCCCCGCGCACAAGGGCGCGCCTCGATGTTCACTCCGACTCATATCGCCACCCAGCTCAGCCAATGTCTTCGCTTCCCCTTTGCTGTTAAAAAAACGTTTGTTCGACATTCGCACAATCGACTTCCTTTCAGGAGTTCGAACACAGCACCTACCAGTTTCTTTAAAGCTGTCCCTTCGAACACAGTACCTACCAGACTCTTTAAACACCCGCAAAGGTAACGCGATCGAGGCAGGTTCATTAATTACAAACCCAATCGCCCGACGCCGAATGGGATGACGAGGCGGTGGTTGGTTCAACGCTCACAGGTTGCTGGAGCTAGGCGAGTTCATCAATCTATTCGGCTCGAGTGCCCAGACGGCCACAGATCGTTAGGCAGTGAAATTGCAAATGCCGATTTTGATAGGATACGTATTGAATCCTATCAAAATTGTTCGGCCAGGGTATCCAGCCGGCTTGCAAATTGAATCCAAAGCGCCCTTATCATGAGCCCACTGGGGCAAGGGCAGATTCATCAATCTGTTCGGCTCTAGTGCCCAGTCGGCCCAAGATCGGTAGGCAGTGAAATTGCAAATGCCGATTTTGATAGAATACGTATTGAATCCTACCAAAATTGTTCGGCCAGGGTATCCAGCCGGCTTGCAAATTGAATCCAAAGCGCCCTTATCATGAGCCCACTGGGGCAAGGGCAGATTCAACAATCTATTCGGCTCTAGTGCCCAGTCGGCCCAAGATCGGTAGGCAGTGAAATTGCAAATGCCGATTTTGATAGAATACGTATTGCAAAATTGCCCTTGCAGTGAAATTGCAAATGCCGGTTCTTGCGGATATATATTAAACAAACGATATTGCATGTACGGCTTGTTCAGAAGAGTTCTAGATAAAAATCACCAATGCCACAGTAAAATTTATCCATTCAGACCCAGTACCCCAACCGGCACACAAAAGGCAATTCTTTTCACGAACCCCCTGGGGTACGGGCAGGCCCACCGATTAGGGTTTTCCCACAATACATGCAATTCCATTTTACCAAATGCATTGACAAAACATAGAACTCTTTCATTAAAATTAAGCATAGAACCGTCTCATACAAAGTGTGTGGTGGCAGCAAAAATTAATACGTATTGAAATTACAAGGAACTTTTCATTAATAAATTGCACGCAGATGCTAACCAATTTATACATGAAAACTACCAACGCACTATCCAAAAGAAGAAAAACAACAAAGACAAAAAAGAAAAAACGACGCCCGCTCGGTAAACGGCTCCCAGATCACTCGTCGGCATCGGATTCAAGCGGCTCAACATCCACCTGCTCGTAAGGAATTGGCAAATCCAATGTAACCTCAGCGGCAGCAAGGGCTTTGAGCCACCCATGCTTGAACCCGCGATTCTCAAATTTGGCCACTTCTTCAACATACTCCGACAAAGCGGCGCCCCTCCCTGCCTCAAAGGCCTCCGATTCGGCTTTCTCGCGGGTCGCCTTAAGCTCGTCTAATTGAGCCTCGCTTGACAAGTGCTGCAGGAAAGCTCGAGCGATTCCTCGCCAGATTTGCCCCGCCTTCAAGATCAACACGGTTGCTCGGCGACTCGAACCTCTCTTTCCGCTTCGCTCACAAGGCTCTCCATTTCAGCCCTCATAATTTTGAATTCCGCCCTACTTCTCTGACCCTGCAGCTCTGTTTGCAAATGGTCGATTCTCCCGAGAGCATCACGCAGGCGGCGGCCCAAGTCGGCGACCCTTCCGACCGTCTGCAAAACAATTCGGTGTAATTAGACGCCCTTAAACAAACAACAAGGAAACGAAGCTGACCTACCAGAAGTGCTGATTGAGCAGTTAAGGCAACGGCCATGACATCAGGCACGGCACCGAAGGCTTTGCTGTCAGCTGGCAGGGAAATTGAAGCCGCCAGGCTAAGAGCAACGGCCGGATCCTCGCTGGCCGAAGCATCGGATAAAATCGGCGTGCCCCTGATCTTCGGCTGAATAACGAACGGAGCCACCATGACCGGTTCTTCAAGTCGAGGCCGTTTACTACCCGGGCCAGCTTCTGAAGTCGCTTCTCCTTCGGCATCGCGTTTTTGGCCTTGCTCCGAAATTAGCTCTCCCTGATCGGCCTGTTCTCCACCCTCCTTTTCCTTGATGGACACGGCAACCTCAACCGTGCCCTCAGAAACGGCTACGAATGGCTTGATCAAGGTAGGATTAGATTCGGCACATTCAGCCTTCTGGCGGGCGGCCAAGCGCTCGGCATTTCTTTTGCGCGCCATCTGCGTTAAGCTCTCCTTTGCCATATCCTCAGAAAAATCGCCGGGTAGATCCCCCAAGTTCGCAAAAATATCCCCAGAGAAATCGTCATTCCGAGGTGGATGGTTGAGGGCCTCGGATGCGGCGACGGCCTCGCCGCCCTCGACCTTTAGCAGATCCTCGGTCGGTCGGCAATCACTTCTCTGATGCGCTCGGCGTCTTCCTCCGAATCGAAGCTTGAGACCGATCTGCAAGATTTCTGAAGCTGGGAAAGATAAGGGCCGAGAGCTGTTGATCGCCCAATGGAATCGGAATGTTATCTGCAGCCGAGAAAGTGGTGTAAGTGGGTTCGTACCGAAGGAGAATATGGGCGGCCCTCCCTTGTTTTTGTACGTTTGGGCGGCCGAAATACGTCAATGCAGTCTCAATTTCCCTAAGAACTGCGTCATCAACCGAATTCAAAATTTTCTTCAACCTATTACCTGCAAAAGATAAAAAGCGATCTAAGAAAAAGAAGCCGAATAAGGAATAGGCCAACGAACATAAGACATTGCGTGTCAACCTGGTTCACCCTTACGCCTAGGAATAGGGTCCAGGCGATCCTCCCCTTCGGCGAACTCCCAATTACCTCGGACGTTGACCATCACGTCGTCAACTCGCTTACCAGAGCTGGCAAGCATAGTCACTAAATGATGGTCGGTATCTTTGGCCCTGAGAAAATATCGCCCCAGCCGACCAGAGGATTTGGCTAAGGCGTAACAATGCCGAATGGCCGGAATCCCAAGGTTAATACGAAGGCGTTGATTCAACTACACAACCCCCATGATGATTCGGAAGAAATTTACATTGGGTTGAGAAGGGATCAAACCCCAATAGCGGAGAACGGCCCTAAGGATTGGGTGTAAGGGGAAGCGAACTCCGCCCTCCGCAATGGACAAGAGAGGGAATACGACCGTGTTTTGATCTTCCCTCTCCATGTCGAGAGCGTTGTCCGTGACGAGGGACAGATGAACGTCGTCAGGGATAGAAAAATGCTTCCGGAAACCAGAGATACGATCCTCTGAGAGGAGGTCTTTCAAGTGTTTTGCCATTTTAGCGGAACCAAGTATTCGCCGAGGCTAAAAATAACAAATAGAAAATAGGATTACGATGGAGGGAGAAGAAGACTTACGAAAAACGGATGAGACAAAGGAAGGCAGGAAGAGGTTGCAGAAAACGCGAGCCACGAGGGATATGCATGGCGATCCAAAAAGCTCAGAGGCAATCGAAAATGTGAATTTGAAAGGACTAAAGTTTCAAATCACAATAAATGCTGAGATATACGAATAGAGCGGGAAAGTGTAATGATGAGCAAAAAAGGCGTGCGCTTCCTGACGTATTGGGACATGCGAGGCCGCCCGATGATAAGCTTCTTCGAATTTCGAGCCAAACACGCCGATTCAACTGCCGGTTAAATAGGGGGTTCGGGGGGCAATTGTGGTAGCCGAATATTCAGTAAAGGTAGAGGAGTAATATCTCGGCCTCTAGGCGCCAAACGGGTAAAATTCTCGAAGGGTGATCGGCGAATCGATGACTAGGCCGAATAGGATAAAGCCCTCGCAATGAAAGTGTAAGGAAAGGTAATGATTGAAAAAGTAGACCCGGGTCCCGAGGATCAGAAGAGACGAGTATAAATACAATGGTAGTGGATCAGAAAAGGTATGTAAGAAACACTTCTAAAAACTTAGTAAGCAAGCTTTCTGGAGGAGAACTGACTTGTCCGTCGGAGTGCTAATTCCGGCACCCCCGACCGGAGTTTGTATTTTTGCAGGTGACTAGCAGAGGATCGTTGGCGTCTTCCAGGATCTGAAGAGTATTTCCAAACCACATTCACCACATCAGTGATGACTAAACTCCGAAGACGATGGTCTGAACCAATATATGGACACAGTCACTGTGAAAGTGTTGGTGATTGGGCTTCAGGATGAAGCTGCCTATGTAATTCTAGTTGTCACAACCGAACTATCGGATGCAGAGAAGGCAAGGATGATCAAAACCATTACATGGACTGAGGCGCTATGAAAGCGTTGGGGGCTGGACTTCAGGATGAAGTTGCCTACGTATCCCAAAGATGGGAATCAAGCCTTACGTAGTTCCGGTTAAGGTACACTCGGGAATTTTAACCTTCACTTTTTAGGCTCTAACTTTTGCCAAGGCGCCCGATGCGGGTTTTCGGCCTTGCGAGCTTCTTTTCTTTTTCTCTTTTTTCTTTTCTTTCAATTCTCTTCATCTTTTCTTTTTTGATTTCTTCATTTTTCTTTTCTCTTTTCGTATATGTGTTTTTTTTTTTGTATATTTTTCTCTTTTCATTTCTTCTGCATTTTTTTTGTATTTTTCTTTTCTTTTTCTTGCTCTAACTTTTTCCTGGGTCGTCCTTCCAGGTTTTCAGCCCAGCGAGCCTCTCAAAGGGTAAAAGTGTAGCATAGTCCATGCCAAATGGTTTTGAGATCCTGAAGTCATCTGAGTCTAGGAGAATGGCTGTTGTACTGATTTGCGGAAGGATCCATCACGGTCGCTTCACGAGCCTCTGCCGGTGAGATCTAATCTTCTTGATCTGAATTTGGTACCTCTTGCTCGAGGGTTGCTTCCAATCGGGCCGCACAGGCCTTTCACGGCAGTTAACTGTTGAACGTTTTGAATGGATTCCAGGTTCAAAACAGATAGGTTGAATCTCGAGGCTGAGAGCGATCCTAGGCTGCATAATCTCAAGAGCAATTCCACACAAGTCTTCACAGGACCGCGCAAGACATTTTGTTTTTGAAAGTTTTTAAGAAAGCGACAAATCGCTCGCGCTGAAGATAGTGTGAAACTAATCTGGATCAAGCCAGGGTCCTTCTCAGTACTCACACTGACAGGCATGATTTCATTCATTAAAGGCTTAGCATGCCTATCTTTCTCTCAAATATGATCAAATTTTGCAAAACCCGAGGAAATCCTTCCTCTTCGTTTTTATCACCACAATGTTCAAAAGGGTTTTGAAAAACTTTGGTCATTGTAATAATTTTTAGGGCACAAGAGAGCAAGTAGAGTGCACTGCCGTTCCATTCAAACCCTCTGGCACAACTAGCTCAACTAGCAAATAAGCACGAGAACATGATAGCCGCAGCTGTTTCATTCAGATTTGCTGATGCAACTGGCTCCACAGCAGAGACAGACTCAAAATAAAACAAAAACGGGTAATTACAAAGTAAAATGGTATTCGAGGCAACAACCCCGGAATCACCTGGCATTCTATACAAAAGGAGGGGTTGACTCGCTATAACAAGACATACCCGTAAGCAAAAAGGACTGACTCAAGACAATGAGACAAACTCAAAACAAAACAAAAGACTGACTCGACACCCAAGCCAAAGTTTGCAGAATTAGCAATCGTAGCTGCTCGAAAATGCGTGCCAGACGCCACATCAAAAACACTGGGCGCCGCTCACAAATGGTCCAACCCTGATCACATACACATAGTATTCGCATCCTCAAAATCCAATAACTGGGTAGTAACGGACTTGGCTGAGGTGGGTGGGAGGATAACCTCGTTGTCGATCAAATCTTGTACCTCATGACGGAGGCAAAAACAGTTATCGGTGCAATGACCGGTTTGCTGGTGGTATGCACAGTACATAGCAGCGCCATGCGTGGGAGGGAGAGTCTTCGGGAGAGGCCTGGGCTCCAAGGGTTTAAGATGCCCTCTTTCGGCCAAGATTTGAAGTGCCTTGGACAGGGGCATGTAGAGTTCATGGAAGACCCTGCGCCCTCAGGGCAGGTACTTTGGAGCCTGATTATTCTTGCTAGACGCACTAGCGAACGGGTCGGCAGGCGTGGCCTTGGATTTCTGATCCTTCCCGGGTGCAGGGTTGGGAGCAGAGGGAACTGTTCTGGCATGACGGGGCCTATCCCGGCTTTCTAACTGACTTGAACTACCCTTAGGTGGAGCGGGGAAAGCATCCTCCATAGCTTTTGCCATAACTGCAGATATCTGTTGCTTGTTCGTCCCCCCGACTTTCAAAGCCTCGACTGCCCACAGCAGTTGTTCGATAGGATCGGCATCTGCCTTCATTTTGCCTTTGTCTCTGGCCTCAGCTTGATCTAGGATTTGGGTTGGTACTGGTACGTCATTGCCATAGCTGGAGGCCATCTCCGGTTGGCTAAGTTCAATCACAATCCGTCCCAACAGCGGGGGCTCCTGGGGTACAAAACTCCCGGCATATGGTGCGGCTGGCGGCGAAGCCGACATTCCGTAGGCGAGATCCGCCACGGACCTTTGGAGATCACCTATCATCCCCATCAGTTCAAATGTAGTAGGCTCGCGAGCCTGATATAAACTGGGGGTCGGTGTCTTATGACCGGCGATCTGGGTGGATGCGGCATGTCAACAGTGGTCTCACTTTGCAGAGTGATTCCTTGATCTAATGCGACTGTCATAACCACGATCTCTTCCGAATTCTGCGTCATGCTAAGTCCTGCCTCGGCAAGGGGGAACACTAATTATTCTGGAATTCTCTGAACTGAAAGGAAAAACAAGCAGCATTTCAGCCCAAACGGATCAAACACAGTGCGGTAGAACAATCATACTCTACTACGATCATCGTTCCCCGAAAACCCTTGTCCCAAAACCGAATCGGATACCCTCAAATATAAGCGATTACATCAAATCGACATTGGTGCCCTCGGGCCTGATACTCAAACTTTGCAAACTGATATGTGCGTTCCTGTAGAGATACACTCTAAAAGCACATAACAAGTAAAGAGAGCCAAAACACCCCTATGTTGGGGTAGGGTTTCCCTGTCCTATTTTGTCAGGAGCTAGGGTTTCACTACGCACGCAACGGTTTCAAACAACCTATAATCGGGTAGGCAACCTGTCCTAGTTTGGAATGGTCACTACGGATTCCGAATATGCACAAGGTCAAATGGTCGAAAAGGGTGCCCCGGTAAAACCGGGGTTTGTGTTCCCATACTGGCAGAGCCCGCAACCGGTCAGCCTTATGGCATGCTTTGACAAAGTCAAGCCTCCGGCAAACCGCTCGGGAATAGCAGATGGCCAACACGGTGTCCTAGGCGCACCAATGCACATGCAATGCAAAGAAACACATAAGTGTAGTCAAAACAAGATATCGAGAGTTCGAGTCAAGTTCTCTAATAACTCCCCAGCAGAGTCGCCAGAAACTGTAACACGCCCGCGAGGGACCCCGCTACACGCTACAGTTCGGACTCGATTTGTGTAACAATTCTTAATCTGAACCAAATAGTCCAAATCTGGCAAACCGTTTTGAGAAAACAGATTTTGAAAAGAAGTGCCAAACATGGACTACTTTGCCAGATACAGAGTCGCCACCTAAATATTTTTTAATGGGGAAATTTAGGAAACCCTAACTCGGTGCCAAAGGCCACGTGTCCGTCATCACCAAAGTTGCCTTGGCTCGGGAACTTGGGTACGATTGGGGAAGGTCAGCTATGAGCATCCCCTCTCGCCCGATCCGAAGATCGGCCTCTACTAACTGTGATATCCGTTTTTGAAAACGTTATGTGTTCTTATTCCAGTTATTAGCCTAGAATTACTATGTTATGCGCACAGCAAACAAGTATAGACTAGATTGCCTAATTTGGAAATAAGCATTGCATATCCGTTTGTCTTGAAAAATATTTTGGAATTTGCTACTCGCAAGTAGGCTAAAATACGGATTTCAACGAGTTTTTCCAACTCAGACAATCCAACTTTCACCCACAGGCATTCAAACAGTTTATCACATAAGCATCTAGCCGCATGGTAAGCATGCTGTCATGTTAACATTCACACTCATGTGGGATGCTAAAGCATAAGATACTCACAGTGTACTCCGTGCCAAAACAGTAAACTAGTTAGCAAACATGCATGGTCCTAGTTCATGTCAAATTGACTAATGCAACACATACGGGATGCAATTAGGGTAGGCTCGGCTAACCTAAACATGACATGTGAAATGCAATCAATTGATGCACGTATTCAATTTGGAATTGAAGTACAAATGCAGTTAGCATGATGTACCGAGCCTGGTGCATGCAAGACAAATGTATGAATGCACGCATGCATAACATAAGGTATGCTAATTTAAACATGCCCTAATCTACCATCATAAACGGGTAAATAAAAGGGAAGAAAGAAGTGAGGGTTGGAAAACATACACACACTCACCCACACTTATTACAGATTCGCCCTCACTCGGAGAGACCCAAAAGAATATACAGATAATTAACCTACAAGCTAATTAAAATATTACAGTCCATCTAATTAGTTAACAAATTAACTAAGCTAGAAGAAACAGTAAACCGCCTCGGAAAGAGAGCCCAATGCAATGCCTGCTCGGTCTTGCTCGAAAGTGCACTACCATGCGCAATCTGCCTCTGTTTTCCCTACTATACTCCTCTGAAGACTGCCAAAATCTCAAGATTGCCTTTCTGAACACTGTACAGTACCACTGACTGGAAAGAATGGCCACCGGCCGTCGGAGATGTTCATCGGCTGAGAATTAATCCATCGGCCACCAATTGTTTTCCGGTCGGCACTATGTGCAGTCGATCGGCAAAAAGTTCCTGCAGAACCTGTTTGACAGCAGCAGAGGACAGAGCTTTGCATGGCAATGCAATTCAAGCCATATATGCACCAATCATGTCCCTTATCATGTTAGTGACTCGAAGGGACATGCTCCTTGGTTCTCGGACTATCAATCGCGCATTTCCATGCATGATGGCCCAAGAAACCAAGTGTGCACATTTTGATGTCAAATGCAATGCAAACCAACAAACCAAAGGCCCAATTCCTATCACTAGATCAAGGAACAAGACATGCATGTGAGATGGAGTGCAACCTAAGCATATGAACTAGCATGCAACATGAGCATACAAGGTATACATGCAAGTATGCAAACAAACGTGCAAGGTAAGCATGCAAACAAGCAAATGATGGACTTAAACATGATTTGGGCAGCCCTAATTAGGCCCAAAACAGTGGCCATAATGCTAACCACATGAAGGCAAATGTACATACAAGCATGCATAGATACATGGTTCAAAGACTTAAGCATATTGAAACAACTTCTAAGCACACTTAAAAGATATAATCATGGACCGTTAACATACAATGGAAAGCTCTAAAATCATGCTAAAATGGTGCCAAACCAAATGAACAAAACGAGCATGGCGTGCAATCAAGGTCCAAAACTTGAGGCAAGCCAAGAGGCTTAAACCAAGGCCAAGTCAACCAAGCCTCACAAGACTAAGGGGACTTAAAATAGGTCTAATGCAGACCTAAACAACACCCAAGGAATACCTAGATGGCATCTAAGTGACTCAAGTATAAAGGCATGCACAAATACTAAAACATGGAGCATGCAAGACAAGCTTTCAAAGCTTCAAAGAGGCATCCAAGGCAAGCATACAAGCATGTTAAAGGGACTGAAATAACATGGCAAATGGTCCCAGCCCACTAAATTATGGCAAGGATGCATGCTATACATTCACACACCTAAGGCCAACAAACCAAAAATGCAAAGAGGCTATACTAAGCATGCCAAAGTCGACCCAAACAACTAAGGACAGACCTCAAACATAGCAAAATAAGCACAAAAGCTTCACAAAGCCAAGCCTAAAACATGCTAGAACAATGGTTTACAACCTAAGGCATATTAAGGCAACAACAAGGCATTAAATGGCATGTATGTTAAACTAACATGGTGTACCAAAACCAACATACAACAATGCTATTTCATGGCAAAATAAGCATAAGTAACAGCCAAGGCATGGTCAACGTGAGGCTTAGCTAGGTGCTCATTAAAGAGGCAAAAATAGCCCTTTTCAAGGACAATAAGGAGAGGGGGTGGCCCTCTCCTTCTTGGGACTTCAAGGCACCATCCTTACCACTGAAATCCCTCAAGATTTCAGTGGTGAGGAGGCCCAAACACCAAAGTCCCAGAGTTCACTCAAAAGAGCACAAAAAGGGGGCCTCTCAAGGCTTAAGAGGGGTCAAACACCTCCAAACCACAAAACACGCTTAACCAACTATTTAGAGGGCCCAAAAACACAACTTTTTTGTGTTATACACTAAGCTCAAAAACAGTTTTAAGATAGGCTAACAAGCTATGCAAGAATAGGGGAAAAAGGGGTAAGATTGTTACCCTTGAAGCACCTCTTCACAAATGATGGACCAGCCCCTTCCTTGAGCTCAAACCAGCTCCAAAGCTCCAAAAACAAGCCTCAAGGACCTCAGCTCCAAGAAGATGGTGTGATGGTGGGTGTTTGTGTACAAAACTAAGGCTTAAACACACACAATACAAGAGAAGGAGAGATATAGATATAGGATAGATATAAAACCCTAAACCTAGAACCAGAGCTCTCTAACTATTTTCTCCAACCTTTTTGTCTAACCCCCAAATGCCAAGAGAGGAGCCCTCTTCTTATAGGAAAACCAATCTTGTAAAGCTTATCAAGGAAGCTAATAAGAAGGCCATCCCTCCATATACGTGTATGGAGGGGAACAAAATGCAAGACAGCTGTCTTAAAATATCTGCAAAAGTAGATGAACAGTAGTCGGCTGCTCAAAATTTCCATTTTGTCAAAATGGACTGCCGACCGGCAACAAAAAATGCCGACCGGCAATATACATTGCCGATGGCAACAAAACACCAGCCGGTGGCCTCTAGCCATGGCCGGTGATGTGTGGGGATGCCTCACAAGGCATTCCCTACCCCTCCAAGGCAAAACACAAGTGTTTAGTGCAAAACCAGACACTAAACAGTCGAGTTCGGAGATCCTGAGGCAAGGCGCGTAGCCGAGACCTCCGGGAACTCCAAACGAACACAAACATGGATGATCACCGGGTGTTCAAACGGTGACATCCAAGTCTTGAGGACGGTCAAAAATTGGGTGTCTACAACTTTGCACGAATGCATCGCATGGGTGCTTTTTTACTTACATTGAACAAGTTAGAGTGATGACATGGAATACAGTCAGCTTCGCGTATATAGCGTCCATTGGTGATAAGTCAACCAATCGATCGAACGGTTGCGTGTCTGATCTGAAGTGGTTTGATCATAGCCTTTGAATCCTAGAGGCGAATTTGCTATAACTCCCTACACACCTATTAGTGGGTGCAAATATTGTCTTTAGGAAAAAGACTAAGTCATGTGACTTGAAACACCAATTTTCTCTTCTACATAGACAAGATCACTGCCAAGTTTTAAGGATATGAAGACCACCAACTGAAGATTTCAAGACTAATTTCTCCAACAGTGATATCCCCTATATCAGTGATATTATAAAGGCTGAGCTTGTCTCATGTTCATGAAGTGTATTGGATCGTATTGTTAGAGTCTAGAGTCTATTATGAGTTCCATCTCAATAATTTAAACTATTTATTTTTTAATTTATAATGTGTAGATTATTTATAAAAAATTCATGTCAATCTGATAATCGTAATCATATTAGTTATGATATTTATTTACAAAAAAATAAACAACAAATATTATTTAAAAATTAGACCATTTATTTTTTTGATAAATAAATGTAATAAACTAATGTAGTTATGATCTAATTTTTTATTTTTTATTTTTATAAATGATCAAAACGTTATTTTCTAAAATATGAACTATTCGAATTATTGAGATAAGACCTGTGTTATGCCCTCAATTATAAACTCACAATTTTTTTTTTGAAAATTTGATTGAGGATTAAAAATATGATTCTTTAGGTCTAAGTAAGATTGATTTCACCCACATACACTTAAGTTTACTACTAAGTAGGGGTGAAAAATTAACCACATAAACCGAACCAACCGGTTGAACTGACTAAACCGCATGGTTTTCGGTCTACTTTTTTTTTTTTTTTTTTAAATTTGTCTAGCTACAATCAGTCGAAGTATTTTTTATTTTTTGCGATTTTCGGTTTTGGTTTTAGTTTTGCAGAAAATAGGGTCGAATCGTGCTGCACCGCACCGACCGAATATCCCTAATCACCTTAGTTGTCCACGTGGCACAATCACAACCATTGATGTGCCTCACTTATATAACAAAAAAAACCCTCTTTTTTCACATAGACACAATAGTGGGTAAACAAACAATCTCTCTCTCTCTCTCTCTCTCTCTCTCTCTCTCTCTCTCCTCTCTTCTTTCTTCGTCTTCAACTTCTCACAGCCTCAAGGTTTCTCATTCATCACCATTCTCATCCATGACGATCTCTCGCACTCTTCATTGTTACATCTAAAGAACGGACGCAGGTGATCTATCGCACTCCTTCGTCTTCACTCTCATTGTAATGATTTTCTTGTTGCTGTAGCAATTTCGACTCCAAACTAAGGTATTTTTGAAGTCCTTGTTTTTTATTTTGAAAACCCTATTTTTGATTTTGAACACCATAATCTTTTGAACCTTTTTGAAAACCGTAATCTTTTAAACCTTTTTGAAAACCTATTGATTTTGCTAAATTTTGAACCGTTGGATTGAATTAATATTTACCGTTGAATGTCTTTTGTTTTTGCTTTTTTTTTAAGGGGGGGGAGGGGTTCTTGAATTGGATGGATATCATCCATCGCAAATAACTACATTGCATTTAGCACTTTGGGGGCTTTTTTTCAAACTTTTTATTATTTTTTTACAGCAACCCTTTTGTATATATATATATTTTTTTCCAGAACAGGGTATTCATCACAAATCTTTATCGCATTTAGCATTTTGGGGTTCCTTTTTCAAACTTGTTTTAATTTTAAAATTTTTTTTTTCAAATTACTGATGTGTTTTTTTTCTAGCGTGAAAGAGGCCCAAAATCATAACAATCAGTCGAACCGCACCAAACCGCATGAACCGGTTTGGTGTGGTTCATATATGTAACGCCCTCAAAATAAACCCAAAATCATACATTCTTAACATGCTCAGACATAGGAGAATAAAGCATAAGTACATTTCATCAGAGTATTTCTTACAAATGTATTACATGTTAACAACAAAAGCAAATGCCCTACGGGGTTATAGGTTTCCAAGTCAACACTTGGTTACAAAAAGAAGTGTTCTAACTCTATACAAAATAAGCCCTTGGCTTGATTTACATGTAATACAAATAAAGTAATCACAAAAGATGACCCAGCCACTAATCCTCTCAAGCTACGTCCTTGGAGGTGGCATGCTACCTGTACCTGAAAATGATGTCCTATATAGGATGAGCCAATGCCCAGTAGAGATATGCTAAACATTGTATGGGCAATAACTAAAACATCAGCATTTGATAAATGTTTAATTCACATAGATCAATTCATATTTCATTTCAAATACATGACCAATGTGTCCATGTTTTTATTCCATCTCTTAACCAATTCTAAATTTACAATCCTGGCTCAGAACCTGGCCATATACTTTAGGTAAGATTACATCCCATATCAACAACATTTCTATTTCAATTGAAATAACAACTCAAATTAATCATTTCATGCTCCATAATAGATACACATTTTAGTACTGTATCCATCTCAGACAAAACACGTCCATATTCTACATATGATACACATTTTAGTGCTGTATCAATGTCAAACAAAACACTTCCGTATTCCACATATGATACACATTTTAGTGCTGTATCAATGTCAAACAATATTCGGTTTAGAGGTCCATCCCCTATCTTCCCCTAAACCGTGGAGTACATCCCTTATCTCCTCCCACACAACACAATGTATATAAACACATATCACATACATAATCAAACCAATACATAAAATTCATGTATTCTATCACCTGCCATATTCAATGGCATACTCAATTGATTAGTTTTAGTTTGCCTAATCATCATGCATTGTCTACAACAATCAAGACTATCTTCCACCGATAGCCCAAAGCAATTATTTCTAAACAGATAATAATTACGTTCAACAGATAAATATCAACAATTCCAAAAGTGAGCGATTAATAAATCCAACTTCACTATTCCATCTCATAATGAACCAATTTCAATATATTCAACTCAATTTCATATTCTCATAATTATACCAATTAATTTATGCACAAATTAGGGCTTTCTTTCCCCGTTTCTCAATATTAACCCAAAGGTTCAAATGTCAACAACTCTTCAACAATACCATCATTTTGAGACCCAAATACATATTCAAGAGTCAAAATAACAAAACCCCCTTTTTTCATTTTGAAACCCTAAGCCCCCAAATTTCCCAACTCAAACCATCTATACAAATAACTCAATATTTATGTTAAAACACATAAGAATGAGTAGGAATCCCTACCTCAAATTTTAGAGCTCAACGGAGAAGAAGATGAAAACTCAAAGTGCTCCAAATCACGAGATTCTCGGATCAAAAGATAGCCCTCGACAAACTCAACAACTTTTACAAAGGCCCAAGGGTAGGAGATCACTCTAACTAGATCAAATCTAAGAGAGAATGTGAGGTTTTAGAGAGAGGTGGTCTCCAATGGTGTTTTTCAAAAAGTAAGAGAGAGAAAGGAAACCAAAAAGTGATCCAAAAAGTCGAATCCCGAAGTGATATACCAGTCGCCCCGCTCGAGCGTGGAAACCCCCGCTCGAGCGTCAGACACAGACTCACGCTCGAGCGTCAAAAGCACTGCTCGAGCATAGATTGCACACTTCCAGAAGTTTTGTAGACATGGTCCCCGCTCGAGCGTCAGACTCCCCGTTCGAGCGGAGGAACAAAAACAAAGGGTCACGCTCGAGCGTCAAAACTCCCGCTCGAGTGTCTGAAGACCTGCAGACAAAAGTACTGGGAGGTGGAAAATTAAGCTTGAGCGTCAAAACTCCCGCTCGAGCGGAGAAGCAACAACAAAGGACCCACTCGAGCGTCAAAAGCCCCGCTCGAGCGTGAAGGCCAAAATCTGGGCATCAACTCTAGGTTTCAAAACACAACCAACCTGTTTCAAACCTGCCCAACACAATCCAAGACTCAAATACAAAGAGTAAGGGAAGGAAATGAGAACGAGACAACAACACAACCACGGAACCAAGTCCGGAACACAATATACAAGGAAAGGTAAACCGGGATCGCTATAATATACATATTTCGGTCTATTCGATTATCATAAGTATAGAACCGAATGAACTGATTCAGTTCAAAAATTGAAAAAAATTGGCTGAACAGAACCGATTTCACCCCTACTACAAAGATTGATTTTAAAGGACGATTTTTATTCATTTATTTTTTTTTAGGGTAAATTAGATTGACACCCTTTGAAATTTCTATTTAATACAGATTCCCCCTCACATTTGAAAAATTACATTCTTCTCTATGAGATTTGAAATCTCATTACAAATTGTCTTCTAGATTGCTGATGTCATGCCTTAAAATTTTTTAAATGACTATCTTATCATTTTTTTTACCAATTCTTCTTCCTATCATCATGTACAACTTTCCATCATTAAATTCTACCTGAACATATTCTTATCGAGTGATGATATACAAATATAAAATTTTCAAACACAATGATATACCTTTCACTTTAAAACAAAATACCCATAAACATGATTTATATTTACAGTAATATTACTATCACAACATTTTTATGATATTTTTTGAATAAATTTTACTATGAATATAATTTTTCATTTTTATTTCCACAATTATATCTAAATTAGATCAATTCAATCTAGGTATATCTAAAAAGTATAAAATTTGTAGAAATTTGTTTTTAAAAAAATTCATTTAATACAACAAAATAAGATAATGTATTGAATTGTTAAATATATATATATTGTATTTGGTGAATTTAAAAAAAAAAATCACAAAATATTATATTTCTTAAGCATATCCAGATTAGGTGTATCTACAAAATAAAAAAATAAAAAATGCTTAAAATATTAAAAAAATCAGTAAAAATAAAAGAATATGAAAAATAAAAAAATTTAATTTTTTTGTGTAAGTCAAACCAAAAAAGATGATTGTTATTTCTCTTGAAATGACATGAACAAAATATTTGTATTATTTTATTATTTTATAATTATAAATGCTAAGGGGTAAATATGTCATTTTAATCTGACAAGGGGTAAGTGTAATTTTTCAAATGTAAGGGAGGGACCTGTATTAAACAGAAACCTCAGGGGGTGTCAGTGTAATTCACCCTTATTTTTATGACCGGCTTGTAATAATCCCGACCTGTGATTAACTAATAAACCTTACTTAAGAATGCTTAATCAGTAAGTAAGATGAAATTCTTAGTTAATTGCATGTGCTATGTGTTAATTGTGTTTATATTGTTCATGGTAGGAATATATGTCTGTGTTTCTGTTTCGGTATGCGAATTGAAAGGCCTTATTGGCATTCGATCACGAAATTGACTAAGCTTATGTGTTATTTAGAATTTTTAGAACTTTATGGTAGGTTTAATTGAAATCTAATTCGAAACCAAATAATTAGAATAAAATAATTCATCCTAACCCAAACTTAATTCATCTCCATTAACCAAGCCTATATAAGGCTTATTTGACTTAAGACTCTTAAATTACACCCACACTCATCTTCCTTGGCCTAAAAAACATGAGGGAGAGAGAGACAGAGAGCAACAATTTGTAGGAGATAGGAGATTTGACTTGGAATAAAGCTAGAGATTTTTACAATTGAGAAGAACAACTTAGAATTCTTGCTAATCCAAGGCTCTAGGTGAGTAATCAACTCCTACCTTCTATATTTCAGTCATCAATTATGTAATTCAAGAAGTTTGAGGTTAAGCAAGAGAATTGAACTTAAGAAGAAGGAAAGAAGAGCATATCATGCATGCATGCTCATGTCATGACAAATTGAATTTGATTTCCAAGAATTCTCACATGCATGTGATTATCTTAGCTTCGTTTTGAAAATTCATCACATTTCATGTCATTCTACCTTATTTGATCATGTTTGGAAAGGTTGGAGTTCATATCAACTCATGCATGTTGTGTTTTTAAGTTTCAAGTTTGATTTTGAACAATTGGCATACTTTTGGGCCTTGATTTTGCGAAATGATCCTTGATTCATGATGCTTCATAAGTTTACAAGTGTTTTCTCAAGTTTTTGGCCCAAATGATGTGTTTTAAAGCTTTGAATTTGAGTTTTGCATCTTGAACAACAATCTAAAAATTTCAAAATTCTACATCATCGCTCGTGCGACCAAAGCTACGCTCGAGCAACCACCTTTTTTTTTGCACCTGCTCGAGCAACCAAAAGTTAGCTCGAGCGTAAAATTCAAGCTCCTAGTACTTTTGCAGATATGAGCATTGGCTCAAGTGACAGAACCTGCGCTCGAGACACCACTCTTTGTTTTCTATCTTGGCTCGAGTGACAAAGCTCTTTGCTCGAGCGTAAAATGAGAGCTCTTAAAGGTTTTGCAGACCAAGGAGTCTGCTTGAGCGACCAAAGTTGCGCCCGAGTGAACTGCATTGTTTCTGAAAATTTTGTAAAGTGTTTTTAAGTGCATTTTAGCATCTTCATTGCATCTTAGGCATTCCTAAGCCTTAATTAAGACATAATAATGAGGATAAGGATTAGAAACACACCAAGATAGAAAAGAAATGAGTTAAGTGTTTTCCGAGCGTGTTTCAATGTGTATCCACTATGTGTTTGTGTAGGTTACGCACCATAGACTGTTTGATCTGTCTGATTTGACTATTCTGCTACTGGAGCTATCTGTAAGTAATAACTCTGTCAAGCTATGTTCAACTTTAATTATTTTCTGAATGATATGATATGATCATTTTTCTAAAATACTATATTCTGTAAGAATGATTGATTGTTTGAATTTCTAAAATGTAATCATGGCATGCTTAGCATCATGTGATATCTATTATTTGTTACCTGGTACCAGAGGTTCTATCATGGAACTGGTTCAGCAAAACCATTATCTGCTCTATATTTGCTCTGTATCTGACTGTGCCATGTGATCATGGGTTATCTGTACGTCCCATGTAATTATGGGTCATCTGTTCTGTTAACACTAATGGATGTACCACGTATGATTATCTGTGAATTCTGAATTCTAAATATGAATATGAATCTGTTTCTGACTTTGACTCTAAACTCTGATTTCTGAATCTGTTACAGACATCATTCATTGAAACCTTTACTCTGTTATTATTCACTGGGCTCTAGCTCACTATATTATTTATACATGTAGGTGATCAGGCGCGTGACCTGGTTTAGTGATGATTGCCTGGAGATCTATTTTGTCAGCCAACTATTTCGCCTCCCGAGGAGGTTCCCGAGTTAAGGTGTGGTCATGTTTTTGCAAAGAAGTTTCTAAGTTTTTGTCTTCTTCTATTTGTCTAAACAATTTTTGCACACTCTGTATTTAGGGCTAAGTCCCTTTGACTATATCTGTATAAGTAAAGTAAGACTAACGTGAATATGACATCATATATATGTTTATAAGTTTTAAATTTTCCATCCCATGTATGTCTACACAGCTTAATGGACATTATATTTTGATATTTGCTTCTGCTAGTCCCTTAATTTTGTTTAATCTGTTTAGAGGCCTTCAGTAATCCCAGGATTGCTGGCCGGTTACGGCACTAAATCTACAGGGGTGGGTTTGAGTCGTGACAGGGCTTTAAGAAGTTGATAGCACTTAGTAAAAGTTGAGTGTGAGACCTGGAAGGAGCATGCTCCAAAATTCTAAGTTGTACTCAGTAGGCCAATCCCTTGGGTTTATTTTAAAGGTCAACTTTTTTTTTTTTTTTTTTTTTTTTTTTGAGATAGCCAAAGGAGGATTAGGTTGGCTATTTCAAATGAGTAGTGCTCCTTTAATTCAAAAGTTAGATTTATTTTTTAAACACAATAATGTGGCAATCTATTATAATATTTAAGACAATTATCTCTCTCATATGTTCCCCAACTATCAACCAATCATCTCTATTATACATCCCTAGGTTAATAAAATGATTCTATAAAGTGGGTTTGTATATTATTTTGTATTTTAAATTATAAGTATAAAACAAAAGAGGTGGATTCACTCTAGTTCACAATCTAGTCTGAAGGACATTGTTTGGGCCTATGGCGTCCCCACTATAGGTCTCTTTTCAATGATTCAAAACATTTGTTTTATTGGGCACTTCATTTATATCATTTATATAAAAAATTAGATCGATATGATAATTGTAACTTATTCAATTTGTCGCGTTTGTCATAAAAAAAAAAATGGTCTAGTTTTTAAAATACAATTGTTATCTATTTTTTTGGTGACAAATGTTATAAATTGAATATATAGACTACAATTATTGGATCAACCTAAATTTTTTTTATTTTTTTATTTTTTGTAAATAATATACACAAAATGTCTAAAAAATATAAACAGTTTCGATCATCAAAACAAGACCTATGATGAACCCCACATGCCCAAACAGTGTTCTCTAAGATTGGAGATGGACACAGGTCGGGTTTGGGCAGGTTTGTAATCCCCTACCCTCTGCCCCATATCCTATCAAGGGCCGAGCAAATGGGTTGGTGTCAGGGGTGGACCGAATTAATTTTAAAATTTTAAAAATATAAATACTAATAAAAATTATAGATAATATAGCATATTATGGATAGTAATTTATAATTAATGAAACTATCTAAAAAAAATTATAATTAATAAAAGTTAAAAGATGTAAGATAATAAGTATATGTAAATGAGTAAAAAATGGATACTAAATGTAATATTTTGGGTTTTAATTTTATCATGTTAAAAAAATAAATAAGTGACATTTTTTTATATACATATAAATATATTTAGAAATATAAATAGAGCGGGAGTGGATTAGAATGAGACGGGAGAAACAAATGTCATTCCTACTCCACTTTCTCATTGAGGTAGAGAAAACACAATTAGAACTAGACAGGTAATGCAAGAATGAACCAGGCTGAGAGAAAATGGACATTCCCAATTAGAGAATCCACCTCCTAAAAGAAACTTCAGATCTCATACAGATCTCATACCTGTTATTAGCGGTGTAAAATACCATTTAATCTGCTAAAATCGTATCGATTCGCACCATTCTATCTGTTAATTGCAGATTGAATTTTAAAATTTATAAACCGTCTTTGAAACCGTTCAACTCCGCTATAGTTAATACATATATATTTTTTAATCTTTAATCAAATATCAAAATAAAAATGAGTGTAAGAGAGATTTAAGTTATTAAATTTATTACAAATTAATAGTTATATATATGAAAAATATTATATAAAATTAGTTTGTATTATATATATGAAAAATATTATACAAATTAATATTATATATTATAAAAATACTTGATAATTAGGCCTCGTTTGGGAACAGGCTATTTTAGTAACTTTTTGACTTTTTACGAAAAGATGTGCAGAAAAGTAGAGAGGTGATGTGACTAGTTTTAGTTGGCTTTTTGGCTTATTGGCTAAAATAGCCAGTCCCCAAACGAGGCCTTAAAAATATTCTTTAATTCGTCAATCCATTCAACCGCGATTTAATTATCCATCAATCTACTATTTAATTTATAATTTTTACTCTAAAACCACTCAAATCCCATACCCGCAATTGACACCTTAATGCATATTTATGAAATTGAGTTGTGCTGCCAAAGAGGACGAAATTAATGTGGCAACTCGTATATTGATGGGAGCAAAGACCCTAATCAATCAAGTTTTGAAGGGAGGTGTACTGCCTCCAAAGAGGACCAATTAGTCTTATCTGTCCCAAGGTGTCCCACCCACCACTGCTGGAAAATCGACTTTAAGCGGCGTTTTAAAAACGCCGCTATAGGTACTGAAAACGTCGCTAATTAATTTTGTGACGTTTAATACCAAACGCCGACGACGCGGCCGTCGCTATAGCTTTATGAGGTTTGGAAAACGTCGTTATATTAGTATAGGCGGCGTTTTAAAAAACGCCGCCAAATGTCCTTCCTTAATTTACTGTGACGTCATTATGACATTTAGCGACGTTTTGAACACGCCGTTAAAGACATTTATACATTTTAAAAATCTAACCGTTGGGGTAGGTATATAGTGACGTTCAAAAAACGCCGCCATTGCCTTTATTTTTATTTATTTTTATTTTTAAAGTTGTGCTAATTTTATATCGTTGAAAAAAATACCTATCATAAACAATTATTAAGAACTAATTATTGATGTTTATTAAAATAATAAATAAACTAAGTTTGAAAACAAAATTAAAAATAAAAAACAATGCAATAACATGTCCGTGTTGCCGAAGCTGATTCCTAACAAAATTAACCGCTTCTGAGCTGAAACAATAGCAAAGTTGATGAGATAATACTCATCTTGTGGTTAATTGAGAAAAATATTAAATAAATAACTATCGTGCTAATTTAAGATAATTTACAGAATGTAAGTACAAGGTTCAAACAGGAAACCACAAACAGCACTGTCAGTGTAAGGCACAATTTTTACGTCGTCATAGATATCTTCATCAGCAGTTCCAAGAGCTGCCAAGCCCAGACCCAAGCATGCACCATGCTGAATAACCTGCACCAATCAAAATTTCCAGCACTATTATAATAGAAATTCATGGTGCACAAAAGTAACCGAACAATAGATTATAGAGAGCAAGCACCTCTACATTGGTACTGCATAGGCTATCACGAAGAAATTGTTTGATACCCTCCCATGGTTTGCATGAATCAAGCCTAGACTACTCAATAAAGCTATATATATATAGACTACTCCATGTTAATATATATAGAAATTGTCCAAACATTGAACTTAATTTTAAAATTACAATATATACTAACTTCATATATCATTAACAAATGCTAACTTCACAATTTACTTCACAATTTAAAGTAGCTTACCGATTCCAATTTGTATGATAGTAAACTTGAAGAATGGGTATGGTGGACGGACGATGGACGCAACAAGTAGACCTATTAACGACCCTGATATGGTAGCTAGAACAACGTTAAAAGGAATGAACCACCTGCAAAGGTGAAAAAATGCTTGCTTAAACAACAAATCTCTGAGCTATTGCTATTCAAAAAACAAGAAAAACATCTAAATCTTACCACTCAATCATTTTCTCTAAAGTGATGGCTTGTCCGAGTTGAGAGAATATCAAACATGGAAGTAAAAGTGAAAAAACCAACTGCACCACATAGTTTGAACAATCAGTTAGTTTGCATATATTGGCATATCACTAGATAACACTAACTAAGAAGACAGGTAGAAAGATTTTATTTTCTAGAAGAAAAAAAAACACTTGGTAATAATAAAATCTCATTGCCCATTGATTCTAGCATCTTTAGCAAAACTGAAAACTACATTGGAGGAAATTCACAATGTTTTACACAATTCTACAAGTTGAGGGCAACTAACTAAATCTTGTTGGTTTCTCAATCAGCCTAGATTCTAGCTGACAAATAGTACAAAGGGTAATCACCAAGACTCCTACTCATATTGCCCTAAGATCTCTCCATTTCCACCTACCAATAAAAAAAAATATTTAAAAAGAAAAAGAAAAGAGATCTCTCCAATTACACACACGAATATAATCTACAAGTTATACAGCAATACAAAAACTAGATCATCGAGTAGATAATTCAATACTCTTTACAAAAACAAGATAATAATAAGCTTGCTTACCCCATTTAAAAGCTTCCTTCCATTGGCAGGTAATAGCTTAAAATAAGCAAGAAGAAATCCCAAGAAGCAAACTGTAAAAACCTTTGCTATGGGTAAAACTGCTATCTTTATAGTCCCAATCAATGACTCTCCTCCTCCATTTTGACTGTCCATTAGAACTTCTGATAAAAACCTTTCCATATTTTCCAATGTAAACTTCCAGACTTCAAATCATCAAACAATAATGTTCCGAACTGCTGAAAATTGTTCTCCCCTATTTCAAGGTTGGAATTCTCAATGAAATCGAGTGTGAGCTAATTAACGGTTCAAATGCAACAAAAGGGTTTTTAAATTGTTAAAAAAATCCCCAGAAGATTGTAGCTTTATTGTATACAGAACAGATTTCCAATTCAAAAGATTCTTGGAAATCAGAATTCAGCCAGAGTTTCTCCACGCCGAGATCTTGATGAAACCTTCAACTCCTTTATTTATTTGTATTGCCTGATCTTCTTGAAGAT
This sequence comes from Camellia lanceoleosa, assembly GCA_025200525.1. NCBI lineage: Eukaryota > Viridiplantae > Streptophyta > Magnoliopsida > Ericales > Theaceae > Camellia > Camellia lanceoleosa. The sequence continues at coordinate 113,697,013 of CM045764.1, read as the reverse complement.
TGCTTTTATCTCTTGGTTTTTGATTTATGAAAACAGAATAACCACCTCATCTATAATGTACATTTCTGAATCATACTAGGAATTTAACATATATAGCAATGAACTGTTTAGGTGCATAGAAAACCAATCAATAATTTATAATCTGTTTAGGTGCATAGAAAACCACCTCATCTATAATGTACATTTCTTAATTTCTGTTTTCATAGTATTCAGTTTCAGCTTTAGGCACAAAGAGATGAGAAAGCAAGAAGGACTAATTGTCATAATAAAATTTATAATTTAAAGCATAAAACTCTTATATTGACAGCATACCTCTTCACAACCTGATTCCATCATCACTTTAATAGATCTGGTCACAAGTTAGACAGACAAAATAACATTCAGAAAAAAAGGGGAGAAAAAACAAACCCCAAAAATAGAGAGATGGTTGGGAGGTGGGGGGAGAGTGGTGATTAATGATGTGTTTCACTCAAGTAATGGCATGATCGAGATAAATTAGTTGGATATTTCAAACTTACTCTTCAGTAACCTTGGCAAATGCAGCTAAATCAGATTTTGCCAAGTGCTTTGCATACTGAGCTGCTATTTCCTGACGGGTCTGCTGATCTGGTAAGCCAAAGGTGATCATAGAATCAAACCGACTGACAGAAATGAATGAAACGTATGTTAGTAAACCTTGAATCAATTCTGCATATAACCGTCATATAAGAAAATGTGCACTGGTATACCTAATCAAAGCAGGATCAAGGTCTTGCTTTCTGTTGGTTGCAGCAATGACCACCACTTTTTTCTCCTGCTCAAATCCATCAATCTGCACCAGAAGAGTAAAATTTACTAAGGCCACAGCAAAAACTGTCTAATTCAGCTATATCCTATTTAGTTTAACACATGCTACCAAAGAATGATTACATCTATCATTTCTCGAAAGTATTCAAAGAACATGACAAACAGCGAAATTTGAGAAAAAGACAGCACAATCCCACTTTTGAGGGAATAGTAGGCAGTAAGTTGCAAGGTGTTCGAGGTTCTTTGGATAGTATGAACTGGGAGAATAACATTTTTGACAGAATAGTGCAAACTTCAGTGACAATAATATCATTCAGGAAAATATCATATAAAAAAGGATAGAACTTGATAAGTATCATATACCATGCTCAAGACCACAAAGAATAAAAAACACATTCATTCCAGATAAATTTTAAAGTATCAGGTTTGAAACACCAACATTCTTTATGAATGTGCCCAAGATCTACCAAAGCATTATAAGGGGAAAGTAGCATCCATAAGGCCAAAAATAATCCAAAAGTCATCCAACTGACAATTTATGAACTCAACGTATGATCAATTTCACACAAGAGAGAGTATTCATGAACTCAAATCCAAGCAAGAGGCTACAAAACCCATAAAAAAACAGGAAAGAGAATACAAGACATCACCATGGCATGGCATGCTTGGCAGAATTAATTTCATTTATCATCTAAAGGTGCAGAAGTTTTTAACTGCTATAAATCCCTTCCTCATTTTTTCTTTCTGTTTGGGGTTGAGGACTATCATTGCTGGCATACCATATTCAACACCAACAAGCAAAAGAAAGTAACATACCACTGCAGGAATATCAAGACAGCGAGAAGCAACATCAGTACATAATAAGATGCCCTTCTCTGCTTTGCAGAAGTCAAAAAAAGTGGATGTACGTTTCTGCTGCTTTTGCTTTCCATGGATATCAAAGCAATCTACATGAATGTATCTGAGAAGTTCAGAGTGGAACTTGACCGAGTTACATGAAGAGAAGACAACCATCACTTTCTTTGAGAGATTCCTCTTCAAGAAGGAATACAAAAGAATAAATCTCTTGGCACTTGGCACAACACAATAGCCTTGCTGCAGCCCTTCATTAGTGACCTATAATAGCAGACATCTTACAGAACTGAAATAAGTTAGTAACTAATAGAACTGAAATATATTACACTCGAAACTTTTTCTTTGGTTGTGTTTGCTTGTTTTGTTTTTTGTAGAACACACAAAACTTGTTTTTCCAAAAACAGGTCCTTTTTGGAAACTGTTTTCACAAATATAAAAATGATAGGTATTTTTTAAACATTTCATTTTTTTTTTGGTTTCCATAGACACAAAAACATAACCAAATGATCAATTAGCAGACGCGGAATTGTAACTCACTTATTGTGAACATCAACATATTCATCAGTTTCATCCAGTATTTCTTCCTTCAAAACAAAACACAAATATTAGTTCATCAACAGAAAAAAACACATTAAGTCTATGTACCCAGAAAAAGAACTCAGAAAAAACAGTGCCATGTCTAGATATGGTGAGGTCTAAATTAAAAAAGAATTTGAACCACGAACCATTACTGTTTTTTTTCTTTTTCTTTTTTGTGAATAAAATTTTAGGTATTTTATCAGGATACCTAGAAGGCTTGCGGAAAGAAAAGCATATATGAAAGGACTGATCTAATATTTACATATACGAAATTTCCTATCACCTATATGGAAGAAAAGCGTTCATATTGAAGCTAGTTTTGTGTACTTGGACAGAATTAACTTCTATAAGTTATATCTAAAGCAGCAATATTAATTAACTATAATGGAACACAAAATAACATTTGCATGAAGTACATCATAGTATTTATTAATACTAGTTAATTAGTTATATATATTACTAACCTGTAAGAGTTCCTCTAAAACATCTTCCATAGTAATGATACCAATGACTTCTTCCTCTTGATCTGGAAGTGATTCCAAAACTTCCTTTGTTTTATTTGCATCTCCTTGTTCACCTCCTTTCTTTGGTTGGAGGTTCCAGCTGTCACTGCATCGCTCCGCTATGTACTATAATGCTGGACTCTGACTCTCAGTAGTGTCGCTGGAAGTCACAGATGGTGGTGCATGTGTAGAAATACTCTTTTGTTGCTTGATCTCAATTCCTATTTATTATAAAAGGAAATAGCAATGACCAACATATAACGTCAAGTTTCCTTGTGTTCCATTGGACTTTATTTTAATAAATAGACTGAATATATCCAAAATCTGGGAAATTTGTACACAATGCAATGTCAGTCACATGATCAGGTAAATGGAATTTTGGATTGTAATGTAAAGCACCTAAAATATTGAAAGAAATTGTCTTTTCCCTCCGCTTGTTTTTGTAATATTGATGAGTTTGAATTGATGTTTATCATGATCATGTCATTTTTGTCTGTTGCATTTCCTGCAGTGTCCTTAACATTGTGCTTGCTCTTCACAACAGCAGCCATGTGGCTGTGCCCTTTTTGGAATTGGTTCAGTATATCATACAGTGGTAAACTATCCTCCACCCTTTCACAGATAAAATCACGCACAAAAAAAATAAGATCAAGGCCAAACAAAAAAATAAAATCACCCTTTCAAACTATCTTGATATTTTTTTTACCATACTATATAGATACTATCATATAGTGTTACCAACTCGCTGAAATTTTGGCAGCCAAACAAATTTGAGTGCAATTTTTACAGCTTGCAGTTGAGAGATCAAGTCTCAAAACTTCATTCTCAAATTTACCATCAGAAAACCACAGGTTTCCAGCAACAAGTAGCTTAAAATGGATAGTTCTTAAATTCAAAACATGTTGGGCAACATCCAGTAATGCCAATGCAATGAATATACATGAAAGTCCTAATAATATACTTAAATTCACATAATCTTACCACAGATTGTAATAATATAAAGCATCATATTAACAACAAAGCCAAGAATATTAAATGTGTAGAAGCATAATCTGTAACAATAAGATCACTACAACTCTTCTATAATTCTGTTGATTATTAAAAAAGCTTTAAAAAATATTACATAAGAAGGGTAGAGTTTTAAAACGGAGCAAAATCACAGCAAAATCAAATGAAATGGCTTTTGAAACAAAGCAAAATCACAGCAAAATCTCATTTGACTCCTTCCAGGCCCTCCACCACAGTAACATCACAACAAAATCAAATGAAATGGAGTGATATTATAGCAAAATCAAATGAATCTCAAATGAATCAAGTGAATGCTAGAACTGACATTACAACATATACAACTACTTACCAGATAACAGTAGTATAATGCCTTCACCGCCCTCTCCTTGTTCACCTTCACCGTACACAGCTTGTACAGCGTCGTCATCTCGTCCTTCTTCCCCCTATTCGATCCATTCATCAACAGCGTTATCAATGGCGGAATCGCTCCGCAAGCTACGATCGAAATCTTGTTCTCGTTGATCAACGACAAGTTCAGCAACGCACATGCCGCTCTGAATCTTCGAAATCGCTCTGAACAACCGATTGATATCGATCTGAATCTTCGAAATCGCTTCGAAATCGCTTTGAACAGCCGATGGAGCTTGTGTTCTTTGAAGCTTTCTTCAAGAACAGCCGATTGATCTTTCGAGAGACGAAGCTTCTTTCGAGAGTACTCTCCTTCGTCTTCTTCGTCGCTGAGAGAGAGAGAGAGATGTGTGCGTATAAGATAAGAGAGTTGTGTGGGTATAAGAGAGAGAGAGAGAGAAAGGGCTCAGATTCAAGAATAAGGGCTTAAAAACGGGGCGCGTGTATGCACCGCATTCGGAGGCGCTTCTAAACGCCTTCAATTACAAAACGGTGCCGTTTTGGTTAAAAAAATATACGACGATTATAAAACGCCGTTAAAAATTAAAAAACGTGACGTTTAATAAAACGCCATTAATTAAACGCCGTTAAATCCCTAATTCCCTGCAGTGCACGCTAGCGATATGCCCAATTGACTGCTATATACATCATGGACCAAGAGGATTACATTCCAAATTATTGGAATATAACTGACTAATCACAAAATTAATCATCGAATAAGCATAAATATTGTTAGTTCTATGATTAATTTTACAGTAAATTATAAATATATCTTCTAAGATTTGCTTCAAATACAAATTGTTCTTTATAATTTTAAAAATTATATCAGTTCTATGAAATTTCAAATTTCATAACAAATAATTTATTTTATTAATAAATCATCAAGTCAATTAACAATTTTTAATGATGTTAGAAATTTATTTCAATTAATAATTCAGATAATTTTATTATTATATAGGAGAGTAGTTAGAAATTTTATTTTTTTCAATTAATTATGTTAAATAAAAAATTCAAACATTAGGATATTTGTAATTTTTACAAATCACATAAGACAATTTGTATTTTAAATAAATTTCATGAAATGTATTTATGATTTAACCTTAATTTTATATGTAAATTATGTTTAAATGTCAAAGAGTTTTTGTATCATCACGATATGGGCATCTAAATCTTCTTTGAGATTGCTTTCACCATCATACTCTTTGCCATTCAATTCATCCAAAACCAATCATTCTGAATGAATGAATATAATGATTATTGCTCTTTCATCCAATCAGCTCAAAGCAAAGTCGCTTGATTATACCTCAATTGTTGTGTAATTCCAATGTCATCATATGAAATCAGAGTTGGAAGTATATCACCATTCACTTTATTTTATGAGATCAAATTTTCATAGATAAATCACGAGAGCATAAAATAAAATTTTACCTTTTTCTTAGGGAAGAAAATTGGTAAAATCTCATTTCGTTCTCGCTCAAACTATCACATTTATATCACTTCACTCTCTCAAGTATCAACTTTAAAAATTAACGCCTTAAATTATTAAAATTATTTCACTTTGTTCCAAGTTGTCAAGGGCGTTACAATTATTTGATGGAAAATTTCACATTACTCCACAAATTATTACACTTGTATTATATTAATCTTTTGGACTATCAAGTTTAACAATTAACACATTAATTCACATTGTTTCAAATTATGAATGATGTTAATAAATTTTTATGAAAGCTCATATGAGCAAATCAAAGAGGCATGGAAAAAAAAAAAAATTATTCTCCAATAATATCTACAACTACAAGGAAAAGAGTAATGATAGTATTTCTTGGATTTTGTTGAATGATTTCATTTAAAACTCAAAATGACTTTGCTTTCATTCCCTCTTCTTTTTCTTCTTTTTTTTGAGTCAAGCTTGTTTGGCTTGGTATTAATTTAGTGGTAAAAAGGATGGAGTTCAATTACATGTGCAAATCTCATTTACAAATTGGTATTAATTTGACTAGAGAGGGACTACATTTCCCTTCCTTGCTCCTTATACCAGTGATCAATTCATATGATTTTGGAACAAAGGGAACTAATTTTACTGATTTAAGGTGTTAATTGTTAAAAATAATAATTAAAGTAACACAAAGGTGACAATTTTTTATAAGGATATTTGGGGGTTTAAAATAGAAGTGTATTTTTTCTGTTGGAACTTTCATGGAGATGGACTAGTCCTTTGCCTATGTCAAAGGATGATCTTTCTTCTGGTTAGCCAAGCCAGAGCAACCACTTGTTTCCTGTTAAATACCCACTATTACACATTTATTCATAAACTAAAAGTCATCGATTTCTCAACACAACATCTGAATGATCTTACCAAGTTTAGATAGTGAAAGTTGCCTATTGTCTTGACTTGTGCTGCCATGAAAGACTTCTTGACATGGCCTAAACCATCAAGATGATTCTCTGCAACTTTGTGCCATTGCTTAGAAAAGTCCCTTCAAAAACCAATCCATATCGTCCCTGCTAAAGTTTCTTTTTGAAATTATCAGTACTGTGAGCTCATAGTAAGAGATTCACATGTGCACTCCAGGAACTTGATCTATGCAGTGGACAGTTTGGCCATTGAATGCTCAACAGGTTAGGCATTGTTGGGGAAAAACATGGCAAGTGAATACTGAATTTTTCTGTTCATCATGTCACACTCTCTGTGTTCCCAGTCAAGCTCAAGGTGAGGGAGAAAAAAAAGCACATTCTAGAGACTAAGATGTACAAATTTCTTTCTTTCCAAGCAATTCAAGAACAAATTTTATCAACCAAATTTATTAGTCAAAAAATGGCTCTGAATTTCTCCAAAATATAAGCTGGCTTTGTTCTTACACATCTTTGGAAAGAAAGTTTGAAAAACCCACTAATTGATATTCTCTCATTTTACTTGAATCATGAGAAACTCACATCCTCTTACAAAATATCTATCTTTTTCCCTTTTGCAACAGAACTTGAGAATGTTTGAATTAAAAAAGTGGGAAATCTAATCTGGCTCACTACATTCATGTGGTTCGGTATGCTCTATGGCAATGATGATGGAAGAACTTGAAGAAAGATAAAAAGGAAGAATATTATTGAGAGAGTCAAAATTTTATCAATGGAAGAAGACATTACCTAAAACACCATTAATCCTGGTATCATGGGGTGTGATTTGCACAAATAAAAACTCTTTATTTATAGTTCACCACATATTTGGGCTTAGAGGACCTGGGTGTGTGAACAGGGAATTTTAAAGGACCTTTCACAAAATTAAGCAAAAATACAACTCTTAGATAAGTCTTTACAAATTCCAACCACATCCAAGTTAGAGTGGTGTGAATGGGGAACTATACCAGATGTTTTGACAGTTTTCTTCCCTTGTATCAATGTTTAATTCTAGAGTAAATTGAAATCCTAAAACTTATTAGTCCAGAAACAAACAAAAAAAAAAAAAACAAAAGGACAGAAAGAAATACTCAATACTTTAAACAATCAACTGTATTTGTTCGTTGAACTCACTTTATCTTGGTCCTCATAAAACTGATGGAAATAATTGGCTAGCAACAGCACCAATGGCATCCACTTGGTTACCGGCAGCTCTGATTGCTCTTCGTCCCACAGGAATTGTAAAGTTATAATCCAAATTGTTTTCAACTTCTATAGAACCCTCCAAGACCTTAACCACCACTGACATGGAAGGCCTCCTTGAAAAATCACTTTGTAGACACCACACAGCAACCCTCATCATCTCCACAACTTCTTCTCTATGTATCTGCATGTCATCATTGTATTTATCAAATGATATCCAAAAGTTGTTCCTCTTCTGCTTTCCTCTTAAATAGACTTAGTAAATGCATATCTTCTTCAGGCTGAGACCTATTCAAATTTTTGCGCCCACACAACATTTCCAAGACCACGACACCAAAGCTATAAACATCTACTTTCTCAGTGATAATTGAGTTCAACAATTCAGGAGCCAAATAGCCTGGTGTTCCTTTCATTATTGTTTCAACTTGGCTTTGGTCCTTATCAATTAGTTTTGACAATCCAAAATCAGAAACTTTTGCATTAAAGTATTCATCTAAGAGGATGTTTTGGGGTTACATATCCCGGTGAAATATTTTCTTCCTGCATTCCTCATGGAGATAGGTTAGTCCCTTGGCTATATCCATGATGATCTTCTTTCTGGAATGCCACCCAAGAGTAAGGTCTTGGTGCCTCTGGAAGATCCATGTATTCAAGGATCCATTGGACATATACTCGTAAACTAGAAGCCGATATGATTTTTCAGCACAGAATCCAATTAATCTCACCAAATTGACATGGTGAATGCTGACTATTGTCTCAACTTCAGTTAAGAATGACTTCTTAAAATGACCAAAACCATTGAGACACTTCACTGCTATTTTGGTGCCATCGCTTAATGTCCCTTGAAACACTGACCCAAATCCTCCTTCCCCGAGCTTGTCATTGAAATTGCATGTCATGGCTCTCAAGTCTTTGTAAGAGAACCTGGTAGGCATCCCTGGTACTTGATCAACATAGAACTCATCAAGTTCCTCGGATTCTCCTTTATTTCTAAGAAGGTAAAAGGAAAAGGCAACCACAAAAACTACACCACAGAAAGCTCCGAGACTGGACCCAAGTATGATTATGAGTTGCCTTGATTTCTTTTGAGAAGAATGTGCTGGTGAAGATGGAGATGGAAATGGAGCAACAACAACAGGAGCTGGAGATGGAGATGGTGATGGAAATGGAACAACAACAGTAGAAGACGGAGATGGAGGTGGAGGAGAAGTTCGAGATGGAAGTGGAGGAATTGGAAAAATAGAAAAATATGGAGGTGGAGGAGAAGTTTGAGATGGAGGTGGAGGAATTGGTAAAATAGTTACCGGTTGGGCATTGTTGAAAGGTGCAGAGGATATGAAAAAGGTGATAATAGCAGCAGCAGTAACAACATTAATAATAAATAGTGCAAGAACAACAGCAACAACAACACAGACCCATTGGAGGGTGGTCTATGTCTATCCACTAGAGCTCTGTTTCTTCATCTTGTTCACTAGTTTTTGGTTTTCTTTTGGGAAAGCAATGGAGAAGAAGGTGTTGAAGAAGAAAGGTGAGTTGCAAATTCCAGATTTCGTATCTGGCATATGCAGAACTGCCAGGAAAGTGCTGCATTTCAAATCACTCGTAAATCACTATTACAAATAACAAAACAGAAATGTTTGGGATCCAATTTTATCTTGGCCCTTGAAGTGTGTGTGGGGTTCACCCATGTATGTGTGGACCCCACATTATGAGTGCTTGGGATGAGAGTGGGGTGGTGGGGGTCATGTTTGTGTGGTGACAAAAATGTTATGAACCCACGTACTCTGTCCCAGATTTTTCTTGAGTGATTTTCCTTGAGTGGGTTTTTTTTTTTTTTTGTATGGATATTAAATTGATGTAGTGTGAATACAAAGTATAAAATGAATTTAATTCAACTTGCTTGGCTTGAGTTTTCTGAATTGACTTTTCAGATAATTGAAATTTTTTGTTTTCACTGAATATTTTTAATATTTTAAGTATTTTTTTAATTTTTTAAAACACCTAACATAAATACACTTAAAAAATATAATATTTGTAAAACAAATTTAAAAAAATTTACTAAATAACAAACATACCAAAAAAACAAAAAATGAAAATACAATATATTATCGTATTCTTATGTATTTATTAATTTTTTAAGATATTTTTTTATAAATATTTTATTTTTTTATATACATGTAAGTAAAGTGTATCTAAAAAAGTAAAAAAATTGTTTAAAATTTTAAAAATATTCAATAAAAAAAAGCGAAAAACAAAAACTTAATTTTTAGAAAATTAAATTTAAAAAATTGAAACGAAACACAAAGTTATTTCTGCATAAAATTCAAACTATAATTTTTAAAGGACCAGGTTTGGACAGTGTTGTTGGGTCTGTGAGGCCTACCACAGGTTCTATTTTGATAATTCGAATTGTTCAATATATAGAGCTCGTTGAGTACTTTATTCTTGTAAAAAATCACGTTAATCGGATATCGATACCTACTTGATTAGATCAATTTTTTTTCAATAATTTATTTTGAAAATTATATTTTCCATTGACAAAAATCTGATCTAATCAAGTAGCTATTTATATCCGATGAACATAATTTTCTACAAAAATAAAGTACTCGACAAATTTTACACACTAAACAAGTCAAACTATCGAAAAAAGAACCGTCATAAACATTCACAGATCTAACAATATGTTCCAATTCAATCTCACACTAAAGATAAGCCTCGCCTATTTTTAAAACAAAAAATGCTTAAAACTTTCAATTTTTGAAGACTCTCACAACCTCTTTTAGATCTCTACATTTGATATATGAATGAGACTCACTCATGTATGTGTGAAGTTCACACCATTAATTATAAACATTCAAAAGAGATTATAAAAATTTCTAAAAAATGAGGGTCTCAATTATTGTTTTTAAAACCGTTCACAACAATTATTGCAAGAGTCCTTGAGATGTTTTCTTACGTTCCCCACTCCTTCGGTTACGTCAAAAAGCGCGTGGACATTTTGTTGACTAATAAAATAATATTAATACATGCACAAACAAAAAGATCGGACTGTGATCTTCTCGTTTAAGCACTATTGTTTGTGACAAATGTAAGGTATTTCTATAATAAGTTTAAGCGAATTTTTTTAAAGTCTCCAATAATAAGATTTTATAAAATAAATAATATATAATTGTTTGTATTATATATATATATCAATTATAATCTATTAGTTATGATTAAATTCGATTATAATTTGTCGATCAAAATTATAAATTATTTTTAAAAAATAATCTTGACCACATTATTTATTATTATTATTATTATTATTATTATTATTATTATTTCTGTCGACATACATGTTAACCTGACATGACAGATGTGTTAAGAAAGTGTCATGATGACATGTTAAATGGAGGGTCAGAAAGTTAGCCGTTGCAGCAATTTGAAACTTAGTTACTGAAATCAAGGAGCCAAAATCAAATCAAGTATCAAATCTGTAAAATGGTTCCTATCAAACATGGGGTATAGATAATATTGAAGAAATCGTTGGCTTAAGTTATCTCTTTCTCTCACGCGATTGAGCCTACGAATAGACCAAGAGAGATATAAAGAAAGAAAAATCATCAACTATCAATCACTTGCAAAGAGTTATTTAGAAATAGTATTAAAGTAGCCATTTTAGGAGTAGATTAAATTAGGAATACTTACATGTAGGTCCTAATAAGTGGACTTATTATCTAATAGGTCATATGAGAAAAATTTGTCATAAAAAAAAGGTTACTAATTGTAAGTTTTAACGACAATTTATAAAAATTATGACAAAAAAAGTCACTAATTGTCAATTTTTAGCGACATATGTAAAAAAATTGTCACATAAAATTATTTTTAGCGACAATTTTACCAAGATTTATTTTCAATAGGACTTGATAGGAATTAAGTCTAACTATTAGGATCTATTGGTAGTTTACTCTGAGTAGATTTTCCAACCCCCATTTCTTTTCTTTCTGTCGATTGTTGTATTTGTTCAATGCTTTATTCTTGTTAAAGTTTTTATAACTAGTAACAAGTGACAATTTATTTAGATTAATACATATTCTATTATGTTCCATTTCTTCTTTATTCAATTACCTCCAAGGAAGTCCTTAATCTGTTTAAGGTATAGCACTCAACCACAAAGTCTGATATTTTTTTATTTATTAAATTTTGTTTAAGTCTGTCGATCAATCACTGTTGATTGAGTCTAAATCAAATTTTTGCCATCAATAATATTTTTATATTAGTCAAGGTTTTTTGATATTTTCATTAAAAAAAAAAATTCGACTTAAAGAAATTTTATCCAACATAGAGAAATTTTGAAATTTCTCTATTACTCTATGAAAATTAAAATTTCTTTGAGCTAGGACCGAAATTTCTTTGAGTTTGACGAAATTTTTTTGAGTCGGGTAAAATTTCTTTGAGTCAAATTTTCTTTGTGAAAATGTAGAGGGACTTTAGCTAATAAAAAAATATATTTTAAACCTCTTCTATTTCACAAAGTTTAAAAAAAATATTTCACTAATTATCCTTATATACTACCAATATATAAATATATTTAACAAATATTATGGGGGTGGGAGTCAAGTAAAATGAGGTGGGAGAAATCAAAATCGGTTCCCACCACACTTCTTCATCGACACAAGAAAAATGGGTACAATTTTTTTGAAGGTGTAAATACTATTTTACAAAAAAATAAAATAATAATAATAATAAAATAATAATAATTAAATGTTCTGTCAGTGGACCATAGAAATTGGGGAGTCCATGACTTTCCAACGTTTCATTTGGCTTTTGTTTTTGGAACTGGTGTTCCTTCGGCTAACATGTCATTTTTTTCTTTCGATTATATTACAAGGGTAGACTAGACTGGGTCGAAGTGTAGGGCGGCTAGAAAAATTAATATATAAAAAAAAAAAACCATTAAGGCAATTGAAATTTTGATTTTTTGAAATGTTCGTCAAAACTTGTTGTTATATCTAGAAAAATTAGTGAAACATTTTTTTAACTTTGTGTACTATAAGAGGTTTAAGTTATATTTTATTTTTTTTAGTTGACGTCTCTCAATATTTTTATGGAGAAAATTTGACTCAGAAAAATTTTAACTTTTACTAAGAGAAATTTCAAAATTTTTCTAGTATGATTACAGAAAAATTTTGAAATTTCTTTGTGAAATTAGAAAAAAATTTCTATGAAAATTAAAATTTCTTTTAGTCGGACAAAAATTTTCTAAATCAAATTTTCTCTGTAGAAATGTTGAGGGCCCTGAAGTATTTTGAAAATATTGTGTATCATTTATCTTATAAAATCTTAATATTAGGGATCTTAAAAAAAAATTTCTCTAATATATATAACTTAATTTTTTTATTGTAGTAAAATTAAAACACTAAAATATTGTACTTAATATTAATGTTTACTCATTTATTTTTTTATCTTATATCTTATAATTCTCAATAAATATAAATCATTATCTGTAATATAATATATTATTTATAATTTTTATTAATATTCTTATTCTTCAACTTGTAAAATTAATCATCTTTCGCCCCGCCATCTCTCACCCCAGACTTGACCCGTGACCATCCATTGTTGACAGTTTGGTAAGCTAAAAACTATGATAAATTACACTGATATTTCCTAAAGTTTAGAAAGGGATGATTTGCACATCAACCAAACCATAAGATGGTAATGTAAAATTTGTCTAAATTATCCAACAGGTCATACCTATATCATATGTGATCGGTCCTTCCAAGTGTAGGGCCATGTAACTAATTTTTCCTACCTTATCTCCTACATTATAGGCAAATTGATTATGTGCCATCTTAAACTTATTTTGACAATAGGCTAAAATAGTCAAAAAAAATTAAAAAGTCACCATAAAAAAGTTAAATTGTTTTCTCTATTTTTTTACACATTTTTTCATAAAAAATTAAAAAGCTTAGCCAATTTCCACAACACCCTTACTATAAGATTGACACCTAACCACGTAATAGATCGGACCTACCAGATAACTTCTTCCTCTAGCGAATCCTACCTTGCAACCTCATACTCGTCCCTTATGCTATGTTTAATTGGGAGATTTAGAAAGAGATTTGGAAAGAAAAATGAAAAAAGAAACGGTAGGTGAAATATGAATAAAATATATTTACATTTTATCCAGTTTCACACACATTTTCTCATTTCATTTTCAAATCCCTTAATCAAACATAGCGTTAGAGTCCTTTATCCTCATATCTGCTTTGTTCTGTTGCTCTCCCTGTCCATAGTAGCTCATAGAAGAGTGGATAGGAGAAATTTTTATTGTGGAGCCAATCCTTTGCTTATGTGGGAACTCTTGACCAATGGATGTACAAAATGTTTTCTTTCCCAGCAATTCAAGAACATATCCCTTGAACCAAATTAATTAGTCATATAATGGCTCTAAATTTGTCCAAAATATAAGCTGGCTTTGTTCCTTCTTCAAACTTATTCATTTACACATCTTTTGGAAAATAAAGTTTGAGTCATAACTCACTAATTTGATGTTCTCTTATTTTACTCGAGTCATAAGAAAACTCACATACTCTTACAAAATATCCATCTTCTTCCCCCCTTCATTACATGGTCGGGAATGTTACACATTTAATTCACCAATATACATTTTATTAGTTTATTTATTTATATTATTTTATAATTTTATATGATTTTGTATGTTTATACATATTTTAAGTGTTTGTACATAAGTAGTTATAAATAATATATTTAATATTAGATTATAATATAATATAAAATAAAATAAAATAATAAATAAATAAATAAACTTCCGATGTGAGAATCTTCCCTACCGTTATTCAACATCTTCAATTATATATAAAAAATAAAAGGTAAATTACAAATACATCTCTTGAGATTTGCTTAAAATATAAATTGTCCCTTGTGGTTTGAAAAATTACAAATATCCCCTTATTAGAATTTTTTATTTAACAAAATTAACTAAAAAAATAAAATTCATAATTGCTCTTTTATACAATAATAAAATTACTTAAATTATTAATTAAAATATATTTTTAACATCATTAAAAACTATTAATTGGCTTGATGAATTATTAATAAAAAGGGCGATTTGTTATGAAATTAGAAACCTCAGGGGTAGAATGTAATTTTCAAAACCACAGGAGGCAATTCGTATTTTAATCAAACCTTAGGGGATGTATTTGTAATTTATCTTAAAATAAAATATTATATAATTATATTATTATATTTACGGAAGTTATACAGAATTCTAATTATAGAGTTTTAATTTGAGCTCTACTGATACAGCAAGGAAAAAAAAAAAAACAAAACAAAACATAAACATACACAACGTATCACACATGAGACTCACTATTTAAAAGACCGTGATTGGTAGCTCGAAAATCAGCCCCTCGAATCGCCCGAAAACCTCAAAACGACGTTGTTTTGGGGGTTTTTCATATTCTCTTACCGGTAAGATAATATTTCGGGCTATTCGCGCTCTACATATTCGCGCTCTCACGCATTTTCCCTATTTAAAACTGGGGTACTGTTATGGTGTGCAACTTACGCCTTACACTTATGCCTTTTCTGTTTGCAGTCCTGCTTTTGTTTTCACCTTCCACTTACATTTTTTGTGTAAGTGGCACATGGTGTGCAACCCTTGACCTTAAAACTGTCTTAAACTCTCTTTTTAAAACTCCAAATCATTTTGGGTAATACTATAGCATGCAACTTACACCTTACACCTTTTTGTGTTCATTTACACCTTACACTTACACCTTTTTTACCTTGCACTTACACCTTTTGTGTAAGTGGCACATGGTGTGCAACTTATACATTTCATTTATACCTTCCACTTACACTTACACCTTTTGTGTTAGTGGCACATGGTGTGCAACCCATTTACACCTTTTGTGGGTTGCACACCTAAGAAAACTCCAATCATTTTTGTTATGCTTATTTGATTGCACGTTGAAGTCTGGAAAGTGCAAAGAAAAGGGAGAGAAAGAGGAGGAAAGAGAAGGAAATGATGGAAAATGATGGTGGTCTGCCATGCCCTCCACTTTTCTTTGTTTTTTCTTATTTAATTTAGGATTTATTATACTTTTTACTCTTAAATAATTATCAAATTTTCTATTTAATTTCTAAATTATCAATTGAATCTGTTATTCTTTAAACTATCATCGAATTCTCTATTTAGTCCCTAAAGTATAAAAATTAAAATCTATTTAATCCCTAAATTATCGATTGAATACATTAAGTCTCTAAAGTATTTAATTAAAACTTATTTAGTCCCTAAAAGGATTATAAAAATAAAATATAAGTTCATAAATATTATAAATTAATAAAACACCCTATTTAGTTAAAATTTTATTTCAAAAAAAATCTTAAATTTTTATTCTATTTTTGAATAGTGGGCGCCAATCTATATATTAAATATCCTTTATAAGGAAAAGGGTAATTAATAATAGTATTTTTTTTACTTATCTTCTACAATAAAAACGTGTTTGCCTTAATATCTAGCATTAAATGCCAGATTTCGTTTATAATTTCTAATTGATTATTTTTAAGTTTTTCGCTAAATTCTTTTTATTACTTAATTAATGTATTATTTTGTTCTATTACTATTTGTAGAGAAGTGTTATTATTTAAACTATCCAATTCTACTCTTTCAGTATATCTAATATTCATATATTCTACTGGTAAGACTGAAAAATCAGTCTCTAATATTAATTTAAACACACAACGAAATGAAATATCTTTTAAAGACAAAATAAAAATTTAAAAATATTTTTCTGTAATAAAATCTTAATTGGAGAGGGCTTTTTACTAATTTATAATATGTATGGGCATATATTTTATTTTTGTAATCCTTTTAGGGATTAAATAGTTTTGAATTAAATATTTTAGGAAATTAATAGATTCAATCGATAGTTTAGGAACTAAATAGACTTTGATTTATATACTTTAGGGACTAAATAGAGAATTTGATGATAGTTAGGGATTAAATAGATTCAATTGATAGCTCAGGGACTAAATAGAGAATTTGATGATAGTTTAGGAGTAGAAAGTGTAATAAGCCCTGTAATTTATTTGCTCTTGTAGGTGGGCATCCACATTGTTGATGAATTGGCTTGGGAAATTTGCCTATGAGAAGATGCAACATTCAGCCAGAGAGAGGAGAGCAGAGAGACTGGGGAGAGAAGCAGAGAGCTTCTTCCCAAAGCAGAAGGCCAAAGAAGAGAAGAGAGCTGAGTGTTTTGGCGGTGTCTGACACATCGAGGACACGTACGGGACACATTGGTGGCGTGACCCTTTAATTTATTACTTTTTTTTTTTTTTGCAAAGGACATGGCAGAGACACGTGTGTCCACCAAATCTGGACACAAAGAGCAAAAGAGAAGAGTAAAGGAGAAGAGTAAAGGCCAAGAGACAAACCTGGACATCGATCCAGTCGACTCGCCTGTCGACCTCCATGACTTCGACCACCGTATGCCAGTTGACTTCGACCACCGGAAGCCATTGACCTCGACCTCAACCTCCATCCAGTCGACTTCGACCATCGTAAGCTTCTCTCTCTCTCGCCTTCCCTCTCGCTCGCATCTCTCGCTCTCTCTTTCTCTTGCTCTCACTGATTAATATGTAATATATAAATATATAAATATATGTATTTATTTAATATTAATAAAAAAAAAAAGACATATCTTATATCTTATATAATTTATATATATAAGATATAATATATACTTATACATATTAATCCAAAAAAAAAGTAGATAAAATAAAATTAAAAAATTAATAGAAACACATTTATTTAAAAATATAATAATTAAATAAAATAATTAACTTGTATTAAAAAAAATATTTATTAAAAAGAAAAATATTTGCCATGTCCCCAACCGTGTCTGTGTTTCCATTTTTTTAAAATTGTCGTGTCTCGTGTCCCGTGTCTGTGTCCGTGTCTGTGTCTGTGCTTCATACGATTTAGCCATTGAACGCACTACAGGTTGGGCATTGATCAAATGCACAGAATCGATGAAAAACATGATACAAGAAAAATATTGCAACTTAGATTTCAATTTATCCATTTCTTGTTACAGATCAGTAGGTTCTGGGAAAGTAACGATGGAAAAATATGGCTAGTAGAACGTGAATTTTTTGTTCATCATGTCACACTCCTTTTGTTTTCCCAGTCAAGCTCAAAGTGAAGGGAAAAAAATTTCACATTCTACAGACTAATGATGTACAAAATGCTTTCTTTCCCAGCAATTCAAGAACATAACCCTTCAACCAATTAATTAGTTATAAACTAGCTCTAAATTTGTCAAAAATATAAGCCGGCTTTGTTCCTTCTTCAAACTTAATTAACTATTCATTGACAAATCTTTTGGAGAAGAAACTTTGAATCGTAACCCACTAATTTGATGTTCACTTGTTTTACTTGAATCATGAGAAAACTCGCATACTCTCACAAAATATCTATCCTCTTCCCCTTCACAACAAACTTGAGAATGTTTAAATTAAAACTATGGGAAATCATGTGGTTTTTGTATGTACTATGGAAATGATGATGGAAGAACTTGAAGAAATAAAAAGGGCAAATATTATTGAGAGAGTTGAAATTTTATCAACACCACCTAAAACACCATTAATCTTGGTACCATGGAGTGTGATTTGCACAAATAAAAATCTTAGATTATAATTCACTACATAAGAAAAGGAATACTAAAACTTTAAACAATTAGCTGTAATTTGCTTGTTGGAGTCTACTTTCTTTACCTTGGTCCTAATAAAGTTGATGCAAATGATGGAGCAGCAGCACCAATGGCATTCACTTGGTGACCAAAAATTGTAATTGCTCTTGGTACTACAGGAGTTGTGAAGATATAATCCAAATTGTTTTCAACTTCAACGGAACCCTCCAAGACCTTAACCACCACTAACATGGAAGGCCTCACAGCAACCCTCATCATTTCCACGACTTCTGCTCTATTTTTCTGCCTATCATCATTGTATTTATCAACAACATCCAGAAGTTGTTCCTCTTCTGCTTTCCTCTTAAGTAAACCTAGTAAATGCATATCTTCTTCAGACTAAGATCTATCCAAATTTTTTCGCCCACACAACATTTCCAAGACCACAACACAAAGCTATAGACATCTACTTTCTCAGTGATAATTGAGCTCAATCATTCGAGAGCCAAATAGTCTGGTGTTTCACTTATCATTGTTACAACTTGGCTTTGGTCCTTATCAATTAGTTTTGACAATCCAAAATCAGAAATTTTCACATTGAAACATTTATCTAAGAGAATGTTTTGGGGTTTGATATCCAAGTGAAATATTTTCTGCCTACATTTCTCATGGAGATAGGTTAGCCCTTTAGCTATATCCATGATGATCTTTTTCCAGATTGCCACCCAAGTGTGAGCTCTTGCTGCCTTTGGAAGATCCATGTATCCAAGGATCCATTGGACATGTACTCATAAACTAGAAGACGATATGATTTTTCATCACAAAATCAATTAATCTCACCAAATTGACACGGTAAGTGTTGCCTGTTGTCTCAACTTCAGCTAAGAATGACTTCTTAACCTAACCAAAACCATTGAGATGCTTTACTGCTACATTGGTGCCATCACAAAGTGTCCCTTGAAACACTAACCCAAATCCTTCTTCACCAAGCTTATTATCAAAATTGCTTGTCATGACTCTCAATTCTTCGTAAGAGAATCTGGTAGGCATGCCTGGTAGTTGATCAATATAGAACTCATCAAGTTCCTTGGATTCTCCTTAATTTCCAAAAAGGAAAAAGCAAAAGGCAACCACAAAAAATACACCAAAGAAAGCTCCGAGACTAGATCCCAATATGATTTTGACATGCCTTGATTTCTTTTGAGGGTAATAGGTTGGTGAAGGAGTATGATACTCTACAATCAGAGATTTTTGCACTTTAAGAAACACAGTAACGTTATCATACCATCCGTCATTATTCATAAGATAATAGACTTCCGATAGTAATAAACAACTTGTCTTTCAATCAGATCTCAAATCATATGCAACAAAGCAGCTTTGCATGAATAGTTTTTCAAGCAACTCTTCTTGCAGTCCTCTAATGCTATGTTTTCAACAAAGTAATATGTGTATTTATTGAAGTAAAAGTAACTAGTATTGTTAAGCTCCAAAAGGGTGTGATATTGAGAATTGTTACAAGAAATGGGTATAACAAGAGAACATCCAAGGCTGGGTTGCCTATAATTTATTTGCCTGAAATTGCTATTGCCGGCGGCTTCCTCAAGACAACCGTGCTGTCCATTTGAAGAACAGATGCCATAATTGCCACACACTACACTGACCAATATATGTTGTCATCACATTCGTCGCATTCCAATTCGATCATGTCCACTCATAATCCTTCAAATGGCCATCAGGATCCAACCTAATGAACTGAGCTGACGATAATGATGTAAAAGGGATTTTCTATGTATCAAAGCTTGTATTTTCAAATTTGAAAAATTTCACATCTGAATGCCATTGAAAATAGGGCAAGGGTGGATTGGATTCTACATAAGCCAATATACTGTAATCCTGAATTGTAAAAGAATACCAAATCTCCATCTCTAGTGAGTGAGTTGTAAGGTGGCATTAATTTGAATAGGACAATCCCCATTAACTGACCAAACCAGTTGCGGGGTGATTCTAACGAACTTGGCTCTATAGAATATTACAACATCAAAGAGGCATGATGATGGCTGAGTTTGTTGAGTAGAGCAATAGAAGCTGAAAAATCTAAAATCCCCAAGATATTGATTTGTGATTATGTTTCATAGATTTGATGTAGCTCATTCCTCTTTGTCTCACAAGTGAGGAGTTTTGCACAAAGAACTTGTCGATCATTAGAGATCTTAATAGAATCATTCCTAGTCTCGGAAATCTCTTCCTTTAGTTTGACATTCTCACTTTCATAGGCTTTGAGTTTGATAGTGAGTTTGTCATTCGATCTGGATAAGTTAAGAGATTCCTTGTACAAACTTTTCATAAACTTGTTGAAGCTCTGCACCATCTACATCATCCTCATTCTCCGAGGATTCATCATCAGTGGTATTCTCAATCGGCCTCTTCAGATACTCCATTCGTCCTTCAGTTCCGAAAGCCACCATGAAAGCAAGAAATTGTTCATGCCCCTCTTCGCCTTGAGTTTCATTGTCACTTTCATCTTTATCAGATTCTGATTCATCATCCCAAGTGATAGCGAAGGCTTTCTTCTTCCTCAAACGATTAGGGCATTCTTGAGTAAAGTGGCCAAATCCTTGACATTCATAGCATTGGACTTTTTCAGAGTTCACTTGTATCTTTTTTGGTTATAAAATTAATTTTGAATTTATCTTTGTATTTGGATTTATGACTTGATTCCAAAATATTAGGATTCTTTTTTAGAAAAGACTTTTTAAATTGTTTACAAAAACATATGTAATCTTGGAATGAATCTCACAATCCTCATTAGAATCCTTTCCAACTCTATGAACACTACTAAAAGCAATATCATCTTTTTGTTTCTTTTTGAAATTCATATGTGCTTCATAGGTTTAGAGATTTCCAACCATATGATTCAGCTTAAGGTTGTCAACATCTTGAGCCTCCTCAATAGCCGTAACTTTTGGTTGGAACCGATCGAGCAAGAACCTCAAAATGTTTCTCACAATTTTGGATTCCGGTATTTTTCCACCTAAATTGAAGCTGGAATTTACAATGTCACTCAACTTCACATAAAATTTATCAAAGGTCTCACTATTTTCAATTGAAAGGTTTTCGAAACTAGACGTGAGCCTTTGAAGTTTTGAGCGTTTAACCAAAGGAGTGCCCTCATGAATAGTTTGTAAGATATCCCAAGCCTCTGTTGCAAATTCACAATTGCAAATATGACTAAACTCTTCTGGTGTGACGGCGTAAAAGAGATAATTTATGGCTTTACTATTCCACCTACTATTTTGGTAATCAATTGTGTCCCACTTATCAATTGGTTTGGGAAAAGTTACTCCATCAATGGTAATCGTCGGCTCTATCCACCCACACATGACAGATTGCCAAACTTTTTCATCAATAAATTTTAAAAATGATCTCATTCGAGCTTTCCAAAAAGAATAATTAGATCTGTCAAGTAGGGCTGGTCGAACCATAGAATTTTCCTCACGAATTGAATCCATTATCACAAATCAAACAAGATCTCGCTCCAATAGTTTTTTAAAAAATAAATAAAAAATATAGCGACCTGCTCTAATACCAATTGAAAAATCTAAAATCCCCAAGATAATTATGTTTCAATTTTAAACAACAAATAACAATCCCAATCAATGACAAATCAACACAATGATAAAACGTGGAAAAACCACATTTGGAGCGCCTCCAATTGTGATAAAAAAACCACGAGCCAAAGCCACAAAACAATCCACTAAGAAGACAAAAGGAATTACACAAGTGTAGTGAATTCATGTCCGAATTGAACCGACCCCAATATGCCTCTTCCACTACCATATTCACCTTTGAATCGTCTTGCTCAATGTTAAATCCACAGTGCCAATGTTGAATCCATGACTACGAGTAGCTTCAAACTCCTTCAAAGTCTTTACGCTCGAATCATCGAAATCCACGGAAGAAAAACTCTTTTGTATTGAAAAGATCAAACACACATCCCTTTGATATAACACACTTAATTCATGCTATAAATTCTCAAATATATCAAAGGAAACAAGCAAAGAACCTCCAGAAGAAAACCCTGGAATCCAAAAAGAAGATTTGGAAGTCGTACCCTAAAGACTAACAATATCGCAGCTTTATAGCAGTCAGATTCGCAATCACCACTAGAGCACAGGAATGGCCGTTTGAGCGGTGTGACTTAAATGCGTGCTTCTGAATAAGGGTCCACGCTCAAGTGATGGAAAGTGTGCTCGAGCATAAAAACACAACTCCCAGTACTTTCGTAGTCAATAAAGACTTTTAGGACCAAAGATTCTTCGATTGAGCGCACAAATGACCGCTCGAGCGGTCAAATAACTTCAATTTTATTTTTGCTTTTTACTCGATCCCCAACTTAGTTAGCGAAGTAGAAAACATGAAAGGATTAAGCTCACAAACTCCTTTGCATAGGCACAATTCAGGTTGGATTCGCATCTAAACTCTCATAGCATCACTAAAACAAAGAGCGAATAAAATTACAACTGAAAGGAGTTTTGTCAAACGGGGTTGCCAATAACTAAAACCTAACAGAAGACATACGTCATTTGTAAGCCATTCGATGATGCTTCGAGGACTAGAGTCAAAGTTATTAAACTGGAATAATCGAGGTAAATAGATTTAATTAAGGGGTTGCTGATCCAAGAAGTAAGTAGATAAGTTTTCCATTGGAGGTGCAAATTGAGCATTGTTAAAGAAGAGTACAAAGGCTATGAAAAAGATGATAACAACACCAAAATGACAACTAATAGTGCAAGATAGACCCCATTTATAGCGATTCTGGTGTACACTCGACCCATTTTGTATTTTGGACTCAGGTTTCATGGTTTCGTATTATTGATCATGTCTTACTCCCCTTTTAATTCCTTGGATTTGACTATTGGATTGTAGTGGTTGCGTTGGGAACAGGTTGGTTGTTTGGTTTTCAAACTTTTATTGCCCAGAATTTTACTCCTCCACTCAAGCGTCACTTCTTGTGCTCGAGCGAGTTTTGTGAACTCTCAGTACTTTTGGAGGTCTGCAAAACTACTGGGAGAGTGTATTGTATGCTCGAACGGTACTTTTTATGCTCGAGCGGTTTTAACTCAAGCGGCCTTTCTTGCGTTCAAGCGTTGGTTTACTATCTACAAAACTATTGAAAGTATGTATTCTGCACGCTAGCGTCACTTCTTGCGCTCGAACGGAATAACTTATTGTGTCTGGACGCTCGAGTGGATTGTGCGTATATCAATCCGTAATCAGGCTATTTCTACTCATTTTTTCATCCCTCTCTCTCTAAAACATTTCAAAACCCTAGATCTAGAGCTTCTCTCTCTAAAACCCTCTCTCTATCTCTAGTTTGCCTAGACCGAAATACGACTCTAACTCCAAAACTGGGAACTCGATTGGAGTCTCGTCTTCTCTCACAAGTCTCTCGTGCCTAGGCGGTCGTGTGTGCCAATTTTCGTGCCAATCCGACCCCATTTGGTGATTTTGGGGCGTCAACACCTCGAATGCAAGTTTCTTAAGGAACTAGTTTGCCTAGACCGAAATATGGCTCTAACTCCCAAACCAAGAACCCGATTGGAGTCTTGTCTTCTCCCACAAGTCTCTCATGCCTAGGCAGTCGTGTGTGCCAAGTTCGTGCCAATCCGACCCCGTTTGGTGATTTTGGGGCATCAACACCTCGAATTCAAGTTTCTTAAGGAATTAGTTTGCCTAGACCAAAATACGGCTCTAACTCCGAAACCGGGAACCTGATTGGAGTCTCATTTTCTACCACAAGTTTCTCGTCCCTAGGCGGTCGTGTGTGCCAAGTTTCGTGCCAATCCAACCCTGTTTGGTGATTTTGGAGCGTTAACATCTCGAATGCAAGTTTCTTAAGGAGTTAGTTTGCCTAGACCGAAATACGGCTCTAACTCCAAAACCGGGAACCCGACTGGAGTCCCGTCTTCTCCCACAAGTCTCTTGTGCCTAAGTGGTCGTGTGTGCCAAGTTTCATGCCAATTCGACCCCGTTTGGTGATTTTGGAGCATCAACACCTCGAATTCAAGTTTCTTAAGTAACTAGTTTGCCTAGACCGAAATATGGCTCTAACTCCGAAACCGGGAACCCGATTGGAGTCCCGTCTTCTCCCACAAGTCTCTTAGCTTAGAATGCAACAAATGCAAAGATACATTTTAGCTTAGAATGTAAAGATACATTTTATACCTGATCTTCTGGTGGTGGTGTATATGGATTCTCGTCTTTTGCAGATTTCATAAATGCCCGGTGGCCACTCGATGCATCAGGAGCCTATGATAGTCAATGCATAATGTGTTAATCATATTCAAATTTTATACATAATGTTGTGTGAAAATTCAACTATCAAACAATTTAATTTATATCAAACCTATGTGTTGGGATCCACACTTGCCCCCTATGACACAAAGGCCATCATCTCAGCTCTCAGCTGCTGTAAATGTGTAGAGAACTCTGCTCGCAGCTCCTCCCTCAACTCATCCATTAGCTCCGCACGAACCTGCTGGGTGATTTGAACAATAGTCGATGGCTGGAGTGCTGACTGTGATGGCCCAGCACCATCTTTATACACTGCTCTCCAAGGCACAGTTCTCCCGTATGTGCGACAATATCCATGATTTTCATGACCTATCAACTCATGGAAAATGGCATTCCTAGCCTCCAAAGTCCGACAATCCTCAGGTAGCATAGAGAGTTGGCCATTAAACTCATCCTGTATTGAATAAGACATACAAGTATATGCCAAATTAAGATGGTTGACACACAAAAAATAAAAAATAAACTTTAAATACAATCAAAGGTGTTTGGAAACTACCAAGGTCTGGATAACCTCTGGGTCATCTGCTCTACGTGTCATAAGCCAAACATTCATCTTATCAGTAGACTCCCCCTTATTGGTCATCTACATTTTTTTAGAAATGTGAAATTTAGAATCCAAATAATTTGCAAATATACAATGTTTCTTTATATACAAAAATAAAACAATAAAATATACCCCATGCCATATCTGACCGAAAGTAGTACGCCCTGTGGTATGAGCTATGCCGTAAGCTCGCCGATTTTTAGTGTTCCTAGTTTCAATTTTCTATAACAGGTTCAACAAATGTAAGTATATAAATATGATTTGTATGTTTACATATCATACATATAACTTATTTGTATACCTCAGCATCAGAAGTATGCCAATACTCCACAAGTTCTTCCTACTAGCTTGGCACAATGTGCAAAGGAACATCATCCTTCATATTAGGATCTTCGCTTCTAGGCTTGAAATACTTAGACTTAATCTTATTCTTGTGATCCTTCCATATGCTATTATAGTTTTTCATGTAGATTGACTTGTACTCCTCTAGACATATATTCAAATTGTCCTATAAAACACAATTTCAAAGTTTAAATAATAATAATAACACAATTTTGGAATTTAAATTTTTGGACAAAAATATACTTTTACCTTCACATCCTTCCAGATAGCATCAAGAATATCATCAGGCACAGTGTTTCAGTCAAGAAAAGTAAGAGGAACAATGTTACCATTTCGCACAATAATGCCAAGTTGAGTAATTAACTTAGACACATTATCCCCTATTGGACAATAATTTTCATCAAATTGTATGTCCAACTTTGTACCAGTACCCCACTCCCTAATGCCCTTGGCACATCCTCTACCACGCCTACTCAAGGTTGATGAAGAACTAACATGACCTGCGAGATAAAATAAGAATAAACAATATGCAATGATAATAAACAAATGCAAATTTAAATAATGTCAATACAAATCAATTTCTTATACCTGAGGGAGGCTGTGATGAAGTCGAAGGGTCTGAAAAATACAATGAAAATAAACAAGTTATATGTAATGAGAACAAATAAATATATATTTAAATAATTTTCATACAAATCAAAGCAAATTTATATACCTGCGGATGGCTCATAAGCCGATGACTCTAGTCGGGATGATAGCTGCTACGGTGGCACTGATGGTGGTCAATGCGGTGGCACTAATGGCCCCTCTGATGGTGCTCGCTGTGATGCCTCCTCTAATGGTGGACGCACCAATGGTAGGCGTGGAGGCTGAGTAGATGATAGCTGTTGTGGTGCCATTAATGGTGGTCGATGCGGTGGCACTAATGGTGCTCGCTGTGATGCCTCCACTAATGGTGGTGCCACTAATAGTGGTCACTGCGGTGGCTGGTCAAATAGTGGTGGCACTAATGGCCCTTCTGATGGTGGTCGATGTGATGCCTCCTCTGATGGTGGTGTCGCTGATGTCCTCTTACGTACCGCATCGGACATCATGCGTATGGGATGATCAGGCTTCCTCTTCCTTGCCATAATAATCTGCAAGTGCCGTGACATTAATTGACATTAGAAACGTAGAGAATGGTTTTGAATCAACTATAATATGACATTAATTGAACTAATACAATTACAAAGACAAAGTAAATTAAGAAACTGAACATTAACTACAACCTTGGCCTGAATTCAATTACTGATGTTTATTAAATATCAGTCTATTTCCACATCAAGTGTTTCTCCTTCAGCAGCTTCCCTCACCCAACCAACTTCTTCATCACGAAGCATTATGTTTTTTTTTTCTAATTGTTGGCTCATATATGGCTTTATTTCTGGATCAGTCGAATTCATATCAATAAACCTTTTTGAGACATCTTCACCACTACTTGCCAGTCTAGTTCTAACGGGTCTGCAACATACCCAACTTGCTCTGCTTGGGATGCCAAGATGAAAGGTTCATTGGTAATTCGATCATCTCTGTACAACAAATGATTGAAGTTGACTAACGTGAAATTGAAGACATCTTGTATCTTCTCGTGAATGTTGTCAATCCAATCACACTTAAACAACGCATGCTTCTTCTCATTGGAATATCGAATCTCAACAATATCTGTCAATTGTCCATAATAGTACACAGACCCCACACGAGGATTCTTGTCTTTCTGACTAGCATAACTTATGGTATCTGCCTTCAAAGCTACACCACAATGTTGTGTGGCTCGACAGTCATCCATGGCCTTTACTCGATACTGAAACCCATTCATTATATAGCCGTTGAACCTCCTTTCCAGGTTACGAGGACCATTTGCCAATACAGTAATCTCTTTAGAATATGTGACATCACTAGTCCTTTACAAAGTTTGAACCTATTTTAAAAAATAAAAATTGTAAAATTTAATATGTAGTTCAACTTAGGTAAATAGAATCTGTAGATTTAAATACATACATGTTCCTTGAACCAAATGTGAAAAGTTTCAAAATGTTCACACCGAAGCTGATGATCGTCAACACGAGGCATTTTGACCTTAAGTTTTTCAAGGTGTTTGCTGTGTAGATTGAAATTTTATCAAAAAAACAAAATTTGGTTCAAAATTCAATGAAACATAATAAAATATTGAGTGAGTGACATAACTTACTTTATGAATGGTTGAACTGCGGATGTATTGAATAAGACATACCGATGAGTTTGTGCCCAAGAAGTGTTATCAAGATAAAAGCTTGTGATTTCACTAACAGCACGACCCAGATTATCATCACCACTGTAGTTCCTCACGGGTCGATTAGATTTAGTTTCCACATCATTGAGATGTTGTGCACAAAAATTCATGCATTCTTCCATAAGATATCTGTAATAACCCCAACCTTGATTAACACTAATTGGAACTTAATTATGCCTAATAGTAATTAAGAGGAAATCTGGAATTAATTTGCATGTGCATTGCATGAATTATGTGTTCCTATCTGTTCGGTGTTGAAATATCTGTTCGTGTTTTACACTTTAATTTGTAAATTGGAAGCCTTATCGGCGCCTGATTCCGAAATTGAATAGTGTTTTGGACTAGTTAGATTTTATGTGATTTTATGGTATGTTCAATTAAAATTCAATTTGGAATGTTTAAATCAGATTAAATAACATTTTAATAATGAACCTAGCCTATTTACAATAGTGCCATTGAAGGCCACTATCTAAGACCACCTTAGGACTTATCTTAAAACATTTTGCTTCCATCTTCTTGTGAGACCAACGTGGGAGAGAAATAGGGAGAGTAGGAAAACTTAGCTCCAACAAGAATTTTGGCTAAAAACTTGGAGAATTGAAGGGTGGTGTACAAACTAGAGCTTCTAAGCTTGACATTGAAGAGTTAAGGTAGAGAATTCATCCTCTAGAACTAGAATTTAGATTATTCTTGCATGATTCTTGGATAGTTGGGTGATTAAGGTTAGGAAGGGGTTTAATATGTTGAATTGGGAGCTAACTCATGCATGCATGCTCATATCATGCTATTTTGAAAAGTTTTCATGTACATTCTTTACATGCAAGGCCACATTCAAGTTGTAGCCCATGAATTCAACAAAATTCTAAGTTTAATTTTTCCTTGGAGCATGTTTTGGAGCTTTGAAATGGAATTGAACTCATGCATGTGTGTTTAAACATTGTTCTTGAAGACTTATGGAAGTGGTGCTCAAATTGACTCACTCTTGGCCCATGAATTTACAAATTGGCTTTTGAAACTTGATGTAATATGTGTTTCAAGTGTTTTTCCAGAATTTGGGCCCAAGAGGTTGAGTTTTTGGTTGGACAGTGCTTGGTTCGAACTTGAAAGACAAATCTGGAAATCCCAGAATTTGGCTTCCTCGCTCGAGCGAAGGATTCCTCGATCGAGCGACCACCTTTGTCCAGAAGCTCGCTCGACCGAGCATCGAGCGGAAAAAATCAACAACCAGTACTTTTTCATTTCATCAGACCGCTCGAGTGAAGGATTCATCGCTCGAGCGAGCCCCTTTGGTTTTGCAAGCTCGCTTGAGCGAAGGAAGGCTCGCTCGAGCGAGACCCCTGTTTCCAGCAACTTTTAAAAAACATTTTCTAAGGCATTTTTACACCCTCATTCCATCCTAGGCATTCCTAGGCCAGGTTTTAGGCTCCATACTAAGGGTAAGGGGTTAGGTACACACTTAGAATCGTTGATGTAAGTTTTGTACAATTTGAGTGCATGTTTCAAAGTGTGTATCCGTGATGTGTTATGTAGGTCACATGCCGCAACCTATTTGACCCTTTGATTTCATCTACGTGTATCAACGCCCACAGTGAGTAATAACTTTGTAAAGTTATGTTCGATGTCATGTATTTTTCAATGTACTATGATACGAAATGATTGATTCTTGAAAAGCTATGATATGTTGGAAATGAATGAATGAATGTCCAGTTTTTCTGAAAAGTATTTGTGGCACCCTTAGTCGATAAGGCCCTCGCCCGGGGATACAATACCGTGGCATAAGGCCCTCGCCCGGGGGATACAATACCGTGGCTACTTGCGCGCAAGATATGGACCTTTATGGTTGTTGGTACCAACTCTGTCTGTGGTCTTTGGACCTATCTGGTTTGTTAGCTAATGGGTGTACCACATATGATCTTACGCAAAAATCTGAATATGAATACGAATATGAATATGAGCATGTATCTGACTCTATTTCTGATGAGACTGTGTTTCTGATTTCTAACTCTGTGATGGACATCATTTATTAAACCCTTTTACTCTGTTTATTATTCACTGGGCTTTCGCTCACAGTTTATATTATGTATGTAGGTGAGCCGGCACAAGACCCTGGCCAGAGTTAATGGCCCTCTGTTTTATTTTTGGTCAGCCACCTGTTGCGCCTCCCAAGGAGGTTCCGCCTGGAGTCCGATGCCATGGCAGTTTTGCACCTCATGCTAGTCCTTTGTACCTGTTTTGCTAAGTTGGATCTTGGGATGTACTTGTATAAATATTTTGTACATATGGGTGTACCCGACTAGCATGTTTATGTATATAAATAAGCTTTGAATTTTCTGTCCCATGTACGTCATCACAGCTCATTGGACCTTGGTTACTTTCTGTATATGCTTCCGCAGCCCCTTATTATTGGTTAATGTCTTCAGAGGCCGTAGGTAATCCACGGATTACTGGCCGGTTACGGCGCTAAACCTATAGGGGCGGGTTTGGGTCGTGACAATATCCTTTAGCAATTGAACCTTCTAGATGAGCTCTATTACGCACATATTGCTTCAAAGTAAGAAGATACCTCTCAATTGGATACATCCATCGAAACTGAATCGCTTCACCTAATAATGCTTCGTCAGCTAGATGTATAGGCAAGTGCTCCATCATATCAAAAAAAGTAGGAGAAAATATTTTCTCTAGATGACAAAGTGTTACAGCAATGCAATCTTGAATATATTGCAAATCCATCGCACGATTCACTTTGGAACACAATTGTCTAAAGAAATTGCTCAATTCAATCAAAGGTTCAATTACATTCTTCGGTAACGATCTTCGAATGGCCAATGGAATTAGTTGTTGCATCAGAATATGATTATCGTGCCTCTTAAGACCCCCAATACTTCTATCATGTAAGCGCACGCGACGCGATATATTGGATGAATACTTGTCGGGAACTCTAACTTCCTTCAATACTTTCAAGAACAAATCTTTCTCATCTTTGGTCATCGTGAATTGTGCCGGTGGTAAATAAGCTTTATTCGACCCTCTTAACTGCAAATGCAGGGGTTTTCTAATATTCATTTCTTGTAAATCACGCCGAGCATTAACACCATCCTTTGATTTTCCTGCAAACCCTAATATTGTCCACAACACATTGTCACAAACATTCTTCTCTATATGCATCACATCGAGGTTGTGTCTAATTAGATTGTGCTCCCAATATGGCAGTTCATAGAAGATACTCTTTTTCTTCCAGCTATGGGTGCGATGTCCAGCTTTCTCCTTCTCTACTTGTCTCTTATGCCTCTCCTTAAGGTCATGCCTCTTGTATTGGGTTAAAATACCCTCAGATTCTAATTGTAGCAAAGATCTCGGCCTGCACAACAATTTTGGTTTGAATCTGACTTCCCGACTACCATCAAATGATACTTTATCCTTTCGGAATTTATGGCCACTAGGTAAAAATCTGCGATGACCCAAGTATGATTGTTTCCTACTATACTTCAACCAACACGATGTAGTTTCCCTATTGCAACAAGGACATGCATATTCTCCTTTAGTGCTCCATCCTGACAAGTTTGCATATGCAGGGAAATCACTAATTGTCCACAGTAAAGCTGCATGCATTTGAAACATTTGATTTGTTGATGCATCAAATGTGGAGACACCGTCATTCCATAGTTCTTTCAACTCCTCAATCAACGGTTGCATATACACATCAATCTTGTCACCAGGTCCTTTTGGGCCATCAATAAGCACATATAAAATTAGGAATGGTTGTTTCATGCACATCCATGGCGGCAAGTTGTATGGAATGAGTACAACAGGCCAAGTGCTATGAACTATGTTCATCGTCTTGAATGGATTAAAACCATCAGATGCTAAGCCAAGCCTTACACTTCGACAATCATTACTAAAGTCAATATTCCGACGATCAAAATCTTTCCATGCAAGGGAGTCTATAAGATGCCTAAAGACACTGTCATTAGTTCATTCCTCTGCATGCTATCTCATTAACTTAGCCATCTTGGATGACATAAACAACCTCTACAACCTTGGCTTTAAAGGAAAATATCTCATTTGTTTTGTAGCTATTCGTTTGCCACCGTTGTGAGGACCATTTGAACCACCATCACCATTTGATTTTCATCTTGAACAGTTGCATATGACACATTTATCAAGATTGGCGTCCTTGTTTCGAAACAACATGCAATTGTTGGGACATGCATCCCACGTCTCATACGTGAAGCCCAAATCTGTTGTGACCTTTTGAGCTTTATAGTATGAGTCCGGGAGTTTCACACCCAACGGGAACGCCTCATTCAATAACTCAAGCAACATGTCAACAGACTTGTCTGTCCACTGATTAAGCACCTTCAAATGTAGAAGTCGAACAATGAATAACAAAGATGTGAACTTCTGACAACCCGGATATGATTCACTTTGTGCATCTTGAAGAAGTTTGAAATACTTTGCTGTCTCTGCATTTGGACCGAGCTGGGGTTCAGATGCATGGGGATCAAGCCCCTGTGGTTCATTACCCTCAACACTTGTACCGGCATGTGGATTTCCCATAGCCCCTTGTATCATTCCAACCATATTGTCCCCAATGTCTAAATTAGCCAATGTTTCATTCTCTCGATTACCATGCAGAGATACATAAAATTCCCTATGATTAATCCAATGTTTATACTTTTTTAAAAAACCATTCAAAATCAGATGCTCCCGTACACCCTATCGTATAAGATGGTATCGATTCTCACATTTTCTGCACGGACTACTAACCATCGAACCTTCAACCCTATTGGTGTAGGCAAATACAAGGAATTGATCAATCCCATTAATGTATTCCCTTGACATACTATTTGGCAAATCAATCCAACTCTTATCCATCATCTGTATTTCCCTCAAATGCACACTTCACTTCTTTTGTAATCTTCTCAACAATATGTAATCTTCTTTTGGGAACCTTTTTGTTTGTGCTGAATTATGATCTCATTGGCTGTCAAGTAATGAATACCAAAGAAGAAGATAAAATTGAGGAACCATCAGGACTGAGCCATCCCTATAAAATGCTTTAATATAAAAATACTAATCAAAAAATTTCACATAAACATTAATCTTCAGATAATGAATCAAAATTTTGCATTGCATCCTCTCTAAATTCTTATCAAGGTAATTATTCTCTTCCTCATTAACTATACTCATTAACCCTGTCTGTATCCCACTAAATTTGTCCTTTTCAAATTAAGAAGCATATATGTCTTTTCACACTCGCAGTCAAGAATTTGGGGTTTAGATGCCATATCTTGGTTTTGAATTTGGGTCCATTTAAGGCAAAAGCTTACTAAACAATCAAAGCTACACAACTGTTACAACAGAGAGCCGCAAATTTGCAGGCATGACATAGCTAAAATAGCTGAACATCTGCCAAATTGGCCCAAAATATTTGCACAACTTAGCTCGGTTCAATGTGAAGCTCATACTATGCACTGTAATAGCTTTTGTTTTGGATCAAGCATGAGATAACTCCCAGCCTTCCTCTACTAACTAGACTTGCTGAACCTTGCCTCTTAAAAAATTCTATTTCCACCAAAGTCCTCACCTGAAGCCCTAATAAAGTTGCTAAGAGACCACAAATGCACACAAGGAGGGAGAGAGAGAGAGAGAGAGAGAGAGAGAGAGTTGAAGAAAACTCCGATATTGCATTCGATAACATGAATCTCTTGCTAGCGTCAAAAGGATAAGCACGAGTCAGGTTTGGATAAGCACAATTCATTTTACAACTTTATTAATACTATACCAGTATTTATATTTTGCCTGTTTAAACTCCACACAAATGGTAGATTGGCAAAAGATAATACTCCTACTTCAAGATGGTGAAATAACAACAATTCAGCTCTACCATATCTAAGTATCAAAAAACAAAAACACAAGACTTCTACTAAAATGGGGACTTGCGGAGGGCAAGATGTACGCCTTATTTTATTTCTCGATAGGCTGTTTTCACCATATCCCTTTCAATTAAAGAATATGTGCATCACAAATATATATAAAAATAAAAAAAATAAAAAAAAGAATAGAGGAACATTTCTCTATATACGTACACTCAGGTGAAATGGAAATGTCTTTGAAGATTAGAGTCACATATACCACACCAAGCATGAAATAGAGAGCAATCTACATATCTTGACTATGGAACCAAAATTAAACTGGGTGACTGATTATTGATCAGATGAACAAAATTAGTAAAACGAATGGCTTACATATATAAACAATATACACAAAAACAGCCTACGTGACATTTTTCTAAATAAAAGAAAAGAAAAGAGAAAGAGAGAGAAAGAGAAAGAAATGCCTTGAGCAAAAGCATACGAACTACGCTTACAAATTATATATAAGGTAAATTTATCAGGTAATCAAGGATGAGAAGCCAAAAAAAAAATCTAGGTAGAGAGCATGCCTGCAAGGAAGGAGGAAAATGAAGCCTGCAAATTCTATACTCTAGTTCCCTGAAAAATAATCAGCTCATATGCAGGTTGATCACATTTCAAAAATTCTTCATAGAGAATGATTTCGGACCATCCACAAAATGCAGCTCAATAAGAGGTAAACCTCAAAGTAGCTGCAGTGTCCCCTGCAGATCAAACCAATTGTCAGCAATCTTCAATCTAGTGCCCCATGGCAAGGAAACTGATATCCTTGTTATTGTGACGCGAAATTGAAAAATAAAAGTTTCAGGTGATTCAATTATGTGAGAGATCAAAATTATCAAATCAATCTAATTTTTTCACCGATAACTTACTCTTGAACAAATGATTTTCTAGGCTGCCCCGAGGCATGAACTCATACACAAGAAGCCGCTCTTCATCTTCACAGCAATAGCCGATCAATTTAACCAAGTTTTGGTGCCTAAGCTGTCCAAGAAAAATCACTTCGGCCTTCAAGCAGAAAAACATTAAATATCAGAGGAAATTTTTTGATCAACTCAACTAAATGTATCATAATTTTCTCATCTTTATTTTCCTTCTCATGGACAGACACTTCATCCATTTGAGAAAAAATTGTTGATTTTGATTGGGTTCTTACACACAAAACAACTTCACCAAACAATATTCACAACTTGTTACAAAATATAGTTCTTGAAATTGACAAAAATGAGAAACTTCTAAATTTTAGTACCAAAATAAGTATCAAATTGTCGTGCTTATAATTCTTCCCCTAATTAATTTATTTATTTTTTCCCCAACAATAGTTATGGGTAAGACAAGGAGAACCCTCCCCTAAAATAGACAAAAGGCAGGACACAAAAATATTTAAAAACATAAAATAGATCCCATTAACATATTTCAAAATCTAGATAGTTTAAAAAACTGTTATCCAGGTGAACCATTTATATCCCAATCAAAAGTCTTTACCAAATAAAGTTATTAACACCTTACATATTTAGAAGGTTCTTTTACGGATAGGAATAGGAATAACACTAGCAGAAGTTATTGGTGAGCTTGAGTTAGTCTATTTCACAATGAAAACGAAGAATGAGAAACAGAAATAAGCTGGAAAAAAAAAAAGTTTTGCTGAATAATAATTCTGAAGTTGTTGAAGAGGACAAACCGGATAATAATTCTGAAACGTTGATGCTCTGTCTTGCCTCGTCACTCGTTGTTCATCCTCGTCACTCGTCACTCGTCGCTGCTGCTCTTCACTCCGGCGAAGGCCGTCAATCACCCTCGTCACTCTGCGAAGGCCATCGCCGTCGGAGATTGGGGATTTTGGGATTAATGGATTTTGATTTGGGATTTTAGGGATTTTAAGACACATGAGCGTGAATGGGATATAGAAATGGGCGGGATATGAAAAAAAAACTCTTTTTGCGACGGCATATTTTAACCGTCGCAAATGGTACATCATTAACAAATGAAAACGACGTCGTTTTACCCATAGTTTTTGCGATGGGCTTCTGCTGTCACAGATGGTCCACCATTTGCGACAGTAACTTTTTACCATCGCTAAAGAATACTTTTTGCGACGGTATACCGTGCATCGCGACTGTTCCTACATTTTTCTTTTACAATCATTAGCGACGGAAGTCATACCCATCGCAGAAGTCCATTTTTATCGACTGTAAATAAACGCCGTCGCAAAAGACTTTTTTGGCTACGGCAACTACACTACGTCGTAAAAAAACCACTTTTTGCGACGGCAGTTACCCCGTCGCAAAAACCTCCGTGTTATTTGCCAGGTTTTCTTGTAGTGTATGTGCACAGAGACTAAAAAGTTTGTGAAAATAAAATTTCTCCTAAAAAGTTAAAAGGCATAGCTAATTATAAAAAACAACCCTTATTATAAGATAAGCACATAACTACCTAGTAGATGGGTCCTACCAGATAACTTCATTCTTTGGCGAATCCTCCACTGCGACCTCTCCCTGAATCCCTTCTGTTGCTCTCCCTGTTCATAGTATCTTAGAGAATAGTGTTTAAGAAAAATTTTAATTGTGCAGCCAATCCTTCGCTTATGTGCCAATTCTTGACTAACGTATGTACAAAATGTTTTCTTTCCCAGCAATTCAAGAACATATCCCTTTAACCAAATTAATTAGTCATAAAATGGCTCTGAATTTGGCCAAAATATAAGCCGGCTTTATTCCTTCTTCAAACTTAATTTATTTCCTATTCATTGACACATCTTTTGGAGAATAAAGTTTGAATCGTAACCCACCAATTTACAAATTTGATGTTCTCTTGTTTTACATGAATCATCGGAAAACTCATATACTCCCAATACAAAATATATATCCCCTTCACTACAGAACTTGATGAGAATGTTTGAATTAAATAAAAAATGGTTAGATAAATTACAAATACATCCCTTGAGATTTGCTTGAAGTAAAGATTGCTTCCTGTAATTTCAAAAATTACAAATATCCCATTGTTAGAATTTTTTATTTAACAGAATTAATTAAAAAAAATGAAATTCATAATTGTTCTCATATTCAATAATAAAATTACTTAAATTATTAATTGAAAAATATTTATAACATCATTAAAAACAGTTAATTGACTCAATGATTTATTAATAACATGAGCGATTTGTTATGAAATTTATGAAATTAGAAACCTCAAGGGATAGAATGTAATTTTTAAAATCACAGGGGGCGATTCGTATTTTAATTAAAACTCAGGGAGTGCATTTGTAATTTACCCAAAATGGTTAAATCTTAAGAATGATTATGATGCTTATCAAACAAGAATACCACTTCATGAGTTATCTTAGACTATCAATGAAATCATAAAGAGAGAAAACAACTTCTTATTGGAGAACATTTTACATTACACCACTTGCATTCTCTAGTCAAGAACAAAAAATAAA
Organism: Camellia lanceoleosa; assembly: GCA_025200525.1. NCBI lineage: Eukaryota > Viridiplantae > Streptophyta > Magnoliopsida > Ericales > Theaceae > Camellia > Camellia lanceoleosa. Next base: position 113,659,678 of record CM045764.1, on the reverse strand, counting down.
TAAAAGGTCTTTCTATCTCAAAATTATTTTGATTCTAGAGGTTAGGGAAATTGTTATGAATTTTAAATAAAACTTATTAAAGAAAAAAAAATATTGCAAAGGGTGAAAAACATTGTTTGGTTTGGTTTTTTAGGATTCACTTTTAAGAAAATTGAAACTTTTTATTTTCCGTGTTTTTATTTTCACTGAATTTTTTTTAATATTCTAAGCAAATTTTTTTTTAAAATTTTTAGATACACCTAACATAAATACACTTAAAAAGTATTATATTTGTGAAAAAAAAAACTTCAGAAAACTCACTACATGCCAAAAATACAAATAAATAAATAAAATACGTGAATTCAATACATTTTTTGTATTTTTGTGTATTTTTCAATTTTTTAAAATATTTTTTTGTAAGTATTTTACTTTTTAGATACGTCTAAGTATGGTGCATTTAAAAAAGTCAAAAAAAAAAATTGTTTAAAATTTTAAAAATATTCACTAAAATTTTTTATAAAAAAATACGAAAGATAAAAGAACTCAATTCAATCCAAAAAATTGAAATCAAACACAGTGAATCAACTCAGATTTCAGTTTATCCATTTCTTGTTACAGATCAATAGGTTCGGGAAAGCAAAGGGGGAAAAAAATGGTAAGTAGAATGTGAATTTTTTTGTTCATCATGTGACAATCTTTTGGTTTTCCCAGTTAAGCTCAAAATGAGGGGGAGTGGGGGGGGGGGGGGGGGGGGGGAATCCACATTCTGCAGACTAAGGGATGTACAAAATGTTTTCTTTCCTAGCAATTCAAGAACATATCCCATCAACCAAATTAATTAGTCAAAAATGGCTCTAAAATTGTCCAAAATATAAGCCGGTTTTGTTCCTTCTTCAAACTTTATTTACTATTCACTGACACATCTTTTGGAGAATAGTCCACCTCAGTTTCATCAGTTCCTCTTTTATTCGTTGGAGACTATCTATGTATGATACATAATGTCACGACTCATACCCGCCCCTAAAGGTTTAGACTATGACCGGCCAGTAATCTCAAATTACCTTCGGTCTCAAAGGCAAAATCAAATTATAACATAATAAACAAGGCTTGGCGGAAACAATATTAAAATAAAGATAAGTCCATTGAGTGATGCATACATGACAAATTTCACAAGTATTTAAGACTTCACTCTTTATACATAGATACACATCACAACAAATTTAAACTTATATTACATAACATCCATTCACTAAAATTTCCAAATAACAAAAGAACAAAACAAAGCAAAAGGGTTGACAAGCTTGGCTCCACATGAGTCCAAGTACGCCCCATCACGGAGGCACTCCAAAAACTGCTTCACATAAGAGTGGACTCCCAAGGCACTTCTAGTCTTAGCATCCCACTTGCTCACCTACATATATATAATTCTAGTCTTGAATTAAAATTCTTTCGAACATATCTTTATAAAAATACTACTCACAGTAGACTGGCACATATATTATGCTTTGGGTGACCACCTACACAAAACACACAATAAAGGCACATAATGAAACACTAGTCTTAATCAAATGTTCTTTCATAATTCATTTCCCTTCAATGTATTTCTAACTCATTCCCTCATTAATTATGTCTAACCAATGCCTAAGAATACTAACAAGAGTATGAGGATGTAGACATGCACGTGGGAGTATTTTTTTAAAATGCTAAAAACAGGACAGTTTGCTCAAGCGTACCTTTGGTAGCTTAGTGGTGTGGCATGTCTGCAAAAGTACTGGATGGTGCTAAAGTGGGCTCGAGCCAGAACTTGGTCGCTCAAGCCAAGTGCAATGCAAAAGCTGGGTTCACTCGAGCACACACTTGGTCACTCGAGCCAGATATAAAGGTCTGTGAAAATATTAGGAGTATGCAAAGTGCTCTCGAGCGACGACTTTATCGCTCGAGCGAAGTGGTCGAATTGTAGGTTTTCCAGAATTAAGTTTTGAGTTCCAAAACATGAGTTTCATACCCAAAAGCTTGCATGGCTAATAGAAACATGAAAAAACACTTTATAAAACATGAATACTTGATAATTATCAAACTAAAGTCTCAAAATCTCTTTCAATTTTCCAAAACAAAACTCAAAACTTTATGATCTTGCCATGCATGTAATAAATTCAACTCTTTTCTTTTCAAAACATGAATCTATGAAATGGTGAGTGTAAATCATGGAGAATTTTCAAAGATAACAAGTATAACCTCATGCATGTAAGGATTTTGTGGAAAATCAAGCTTAAGAATGATGAAATATGCATTCATGCCCCAATTCAAACCATTTTTTACTAAATTCAAAGTGATTCTAGCCATTTCTTTACAATTACAAGCAAATGATCCTATATATATGATGAATTCAACTTTTACATGGGTTATCTACAAGAATTATGGTTGTAATTCATACCTAAAGCTTGAATTTTATGAGTCTTGACACAATTCTCTTCAATTCCCTTCTTTTCCTACTTAATTATTGATGTTGAACTCTCTTCCTCCCTCTCTCTAAATCTCAGCCAATAGTAATGAATGAGCTCAAAACATGTTTAGAACACATATTTATACCTAGGATTAGTGAAGACTAATTAATTAGGCTTAGGGTTAATTAATCTAGCATAAGTCTAATTAATCTTACTCAATTCTAATTGATTTATTCTAATTATTTTGATTCAAATCAAATTTTAATCAAACTTACCATATGATTCTCAATATTCTAATCAGTCTATTGAGCTAGTCAATTTCGGTTTTTGAATCCATATGGACTTTCAATTTCAGATTCGAAGTCGGTATTCTAACAAATATTCCAAAAATAAATAGATAAGCACAAAATTTAACACATAATCATGCAATTCTCTTAATAAAATAATATGCACGTCAGGTCGTCACACATAAACTGAGGAAAAAGAAAATGCTCCAAGGCTGGATGCTAGTTTGATTACAAATCTAATTGTTGACTTGACTTGCACTTTATATTGACCTTCATTGAGATAATCTCTGTTAGTATATATAAAGCAGTTCCACTTGAATTTTTATTGGACACTTCACTTGAACAAAACAGAGTAGCCTTGCAAGAGCAGTTACTTAAACAGGTTGCTTGCAACTACTCTTCGTGTCTGTGTATTCATAAGTATGTAACTTTGTTTAGCTCTATGAGCTTCTGATATTTTGATGCTTTGCAGGATAAGGGAGTAATCTCAAAACATCCAAGATTATGATGCTTATTATTTATATGCTTAAAATAAAGCGAGTGCAGTCCACACTTGCCACACTATCGTACCATATCTACTGCAAACTAGTGGTGGTTCAAGGGGTAAAAATGTGAGAAGTGAAGGAATGCTGGTTGTTTTCCCTCCGTCCTAAAATATTAGTCTCTTTTAGGGAATTCAACTTTTTTTAGTAATACAATTATTACACTTCAAAAGTATTAAATTTTCAAAACTACCCTTTGACTTCTTCTTGGGAACATCAATTGTCATAATTAATGAATTTAAAAAAAATGACAAAATAAAATATTCATGTTATTTTAGTCCTTGATTTGTGAAAAAAGACTAATATTTTGGGATAATGAAAAATAGAATAAGTGACTAATATTTTGGGATAATGAAAAATAGAATAAGGGACTAATATTTTGGGATAGAGGGAGTAGATTTTTTAGGGCCCTACTCACTATATATTCACTACATTATATTATATATATATAAAAGACCTTAGAGGATCTGAGTAAATGAACATGCAATTTTACCAAGAACTTTCACTAAATTAGGTAGAAATACAACTCTTAGATAAGTTTTGTACAAATTTCAAACCGTAACCAGCTTGTTAGATTTACTAGTGAAATTCTCACAAGACAAAGTTAGAATGGTGTGAACAGGGAACTTTACTAAGTCTTCATGGCATGTTTTGACAATTTTATTCCATTGTGTTGCAATGTTCCTAGACTAAATCGAAATTATAAAACTTATCAGTCCAAGAAAAAGAAAAAAAAGGATAGAAAGAAATAGAAAAGACTCAAACCAATCAACTGTAATTTTTTCGTAGACTACTTTCATTACCTTGGTCCTGATAAAACTGATGGAAATAAAGTAGTAGTAGCACCAATGTGATTCCCTTGGTGACCATGAATTGTGATTGCTTTTGGTGCCACAGGAGTTGTGAAGTTATAATCCAAATTGCTTTGAACATCTACAGAACCCTCCAAGACCTTAACCACAACCGACATGGAAGGCCTCCTGGAAAAATCACTTTGTAGACACCACACAACAACCCTCATCATCTCCACAACTTCTGCTTTATGTGTTTGCATGTCATCATTGTATTTATCAACGATATCCAGAAATCGTTCCTCTTCTGCTTTCCTCTTAAATAGATCTAGTAGATGCATATCTTTTTCAGGTTGAGACCTATCCAAATTTTTGCGCCCACACAACATTTCCAAGACCACGACACCAAAGCTATAAACATCTACATTCTCGGTGATAATTGAGCTCAACCATTCAAGAGCCAAATAGCCTGGTGTTCTCCTCATCATTGTTACAAATTGGCTTTGGTCCTTATCAATTAGTTTTGATAATCCAAAATCAGAAATTTTCGCGTTGAAGTCTTCATCTAAGAGGATGTTTTGGGTTTTGATATCCAAGTGAAATATCTTTTGCCTACATTCCTCATGGAGATAGGTTAGTCCCTTGGCTATATCCATGATGATCTTCCTCCTGGATTGCCACCCAAGAGTGAGCTCCTGGTGCCTTTGGAAGATCCATGCATCCAAGGATCCATTGGACATGTACTCGTACACTAGAAGCCGATATGATTTTTCAACACAAAATCCAATTAATCTCACCAAATTGACATGGTGAATGTTGCCTATTGTCTCAACTTCAGCTAAGAATGACTTCTTAACTTGACCAAAACCATTGAGACGCTTCACTGCTACGTTAGTGCCATCAATTAATGTCCCTTGAAACACTGACCCAAATCCTCCTTCTCCAAGCTTTTTATTGAAATTGCTTGTCATGGCTTTCAACTCTTCATAAGAGAATCTAGTAGACATCCCCAGTACTTGATTGACAAAGAACTCATCAAATTCTTCGGATTCTTGTTTCTTTGTGAAAAGGAAAAAGCACAAGGCAACCATAAAAAATACACCAAAGAAATCTCCAAGACTGGATCCCAGTATGATTTTGACACGCGTTAATTTCTTTTGAGAGAATCTGTTGATTTGTGCACTTTAAGAAATATAGTAATGTTATCAACTGCTCCATCATTATTTATAAGCGACAATACTTCAGACAGTAATAAACAACCTTTCTTTGAATCATATCCCACATGATACGCAAAGAAAACAGCTTTGCATGAACAATTTTCCAAGCAACTCATCTTGCAACCCTCTAACTCTGTTTTTCCATCCAAGTAGTAAATGCTTTCATATGAGAATTTGTATTTTGAGTTGAAGTTGAAGTAACTAGTATTCTTAAGCTCCAAAAGGGTGTGATATTGAGAATGGTCACAAAAAATGGGTGTAACAGGGGAACATCCAAGGTTGGGTTGCTTATAATTTATTTGCCTGAAAGTGCTGCTTCCAGTGGCTTCCTCAAGACAACCGCACTGCCCATTTGAAGAACAGATACCATAATTGCCACACGACATGGGATACCCACACTCACCATCACGAATTTGTGATGTCAGCAGATCCGCCACCACATTCCAATTCGAGTCTTCTAACTGATACACCTTCAAATGCCCATCAGGTTCTTACCACATGAACTGAGGTGATGATGTTGATACAGCAGGGATTAGCTGCCCGTTGAAGATTCCATTTTTGAATTTGACATAATTTATAAAAAATAAATATGATTCAAAATAGGGCAAGGGTGGATTGGATTCCACATAAGCCAATAGACTGTAATCCTGAACTGTAAAAGAATACAAACCGCAGCTCCAGTTGGATGCGGATGTGCTGGAGGTGAGCTTCTGCCTAGGAACCAACGTCTGCCCAATAAGTAAGGAGTCAGTTGGGTGATCAAATGACTGCCAAACCGTTGCATCGTGTCGATCAAAGAGGACCAGGTTTCCCGATTCGGTTAATTTCAAGCCGAATACGGACTTTCTTGAGGTATTGGTAGACCATACAAAAGTGCCATCGGAGTCTTCCAAGATCAAATCTCCATATTCAGTGAATTGTAACGTGGCGTTAATTCGAACAGGACGGTCTCGGTTAGCAGACCAAACAAGTTGCGGTGATTAGGGGTGGGCACGGGTTGGTTGCGGCCACGGAACTTCCAATCCGCCATCCGTCCGCCAGATTGGCGGATTGAAGAAAATCAATCCGCATCCGTCTGCCAATCCAACGGATGTGGATTGAGCGGATTGGCGGTTTGGCGGATAGATGCGAATCGGTTTAGCGGTTTAAAATTTTATAAATTTTCAACAAAATTCAACTTATGCACTTCCTCAAAAAAAAAAAAAAAAAAAAAAAAAAAGAAAAAAAAAAGAAGAAAGTATTACAGTCAATGACTTAAAAAAGTATTACAATAACTGTATGCCTTATCTAAAGAAAAAAAGTTTGAAACTTTAGAATATCACGATCACTGCATGCCTCATCCACATATTACAATCACAGCATGATTCATCCACATAAAGTATTACAATATGTGATTATTAAAATATAATAATAATTCAAACCACCAAAACCATGAACAGAGCAGTAATAGAGATTGTATGTCTCTATATTGTTACATCTACATATGTTTTTGAAAACAAAAACCAACCAACAAATATCATATTTTCTATTTATTATTTTTAGAGCTAGATTTAAAAACCAAAAAATATAGATAAATAATATGTTTATTTTTTTCAATTCAAAAAATATATTCAAGTTGAAAACTTTTTTTCAACAGAATATTTAAATTCTTTTTCAATTGAAAATACAAACATAATATTTAAACAAATTGAAAATACAAAGTCTTATAAATTACTAGAGGTGCTCGTGATTTGGCAGTTTGGCGGTTCGGTTGCGGCCAAAAAAATCTCAAATCCGCCATTCGTCCGCCAAATTGGCGGATTGGAGAAAATCAATTCGCAACCGTCCGCTCGTCATCACGCATCCATCCAAAATGCGGTGGATCGGTTCGGTTCGGTCGGTTTTGGCGGATCGGTATATCCGCTGCTCACCCCTAGCGGTGATGAAACGCTGTCGAAGACTAAAACACCAAAGAGGCACGAAGCATGAATTTCTTGAGTAGGGCAATAAAAGCCACAGAAGAAGTGTGGGGCTGAGTCATCGTATAATCTCCCGAGGACAGGTGTCAGTTTTAAGCTGTCAACTTGGGTGTACAAAGTGTAAATTGAGGGGGTGTTAGTCCAAAAAGATGGAAGAGATAGAGATAGAGGTTGAGCATTGATGAAGGGTGAAGAGGCTATGAAAACGGTGATAATAGCAGCAGCAGCAACAACATAATAATAAATAGAGCAAGAACAACAACACAGACCCATTGATGGTGGTCTATGTCTATCCATTTAGAGCTCAAAGGGAACAAGAAGAAGAAGAATAAAGGTGAGGTGTGAAGTGAAAGCCAGAGATTTCGTGCCAACGAAAAGAGAAAAGTTAGGGATCATGAAAATTTTTTCATGAAAATGATCATAAAAGATTTATAATCCTTGGATTACATTGATTAGTGTGTGGTGCTTTATTCTAAGTGTAATTCAAGGGTCACAAAGCTTTCATGATTATTTTCATAAAAGGTTTTCATGATACCTAGCATCGCTGCAACGAAAAAGTGCATTTGAAATCACCCTTAAAACCACTCTTAGGCCCTGTTTGGTTAGCAGGATTCATAGTGAAGAGATTAAGGGTCTGTTTGATTTAGTTTTAGAATAATGATTTGACTGTGGAATTTTGTTTTGAATTTTGAGTTTTTGTTGAAAAGATAAAATTTATTTGTTTATGAGTTTTGGAAATAGTTTTGAGATGATCTGTAATTTTTTTTTTTTTTTTTATATTGATTGATATATAGAATGTGAGAGGTGAGAGGTGAGAGGAGAGAGGAAAGAGGAGAAGAAAAAAAGGGAATAATTGATTGATTAATAATAAAAAAATAAAAATAAAATAATAGCGGAGTTTTGAAAGTAATTTTGAATTATATTTCAAAAATTTGTTTGATTAACATGTTTCATTTAAATCTTGATTTAAAAACAAAATCATGATTTGAAAATTATTACAAACGTTACCTAATAATCTTATGAATTAATATAGGGTTAGTTATTCAATTAAAAACTGAAATCCTTTTGGCTTTTGTATTTTAGGTGTAATATTATTACAAAAATATGTAATGTTGTTATAAAATGTGTAATTTCATTTTTGGTAATATTTATTTAAAAAATGTATAACATAGCTAAAAAATACATAATAGAATATAGAATTTCCTGTACTTTGTAATCTCATGGAATAGATTCAAAAAATTAAGTAATTTTTTAGAATTTCATGAAAATGACCCTCCTAAATTATATAGTTGAAAAGAATGCCAGCTCTATTGGAACTCCGAAATAAGACACCTCTTTTTTTTCGATTTTTTTTATATTTATTTATTTTATTTTATTTTTTGCAGTTTATCTTGTGTAGAAGAATCTAAAAACTAAATAAAAAAAGTCAAAATAAGCACACAAAAAATCTACTACTTTTTGCTATTATCATTATCATTGTTCTTTTATTCTTCATTTTTTGAAATTTTTCTATGACAATTCTCTGAATTTCTCTATGATCATAACATAGAAATTTCTCATTTACTCTAAATTTTCTCTGTGAAATTTCTCTGAATTTCTCTTCATAGAAAAATTTGTTTGAATTTTGTTTGTGAACCGAAAGTTCTTTGTGCTCACAATTTCTTTGTACTAAAATTTCTCTGTGAAAATGTTGAGGGGCCCAAACTATTATGAAAATATTGTATGCCTTTGATCTTATAAAATCTTAATATGAGGGACTTTAAACTAAAAACCTCAAAATTAATAAATTGAGTTGTTATGTGTATTTTTTATTTTATTTTTTTAAATAAAAAAATGAAAAAAAATTGTAAACTCAAATAACAAATTGTAGATTTGTTTTTTATTTTTTTTAAAATATCTTTGTTTTCTTCGCATGAATATGGTTGTATTTTTTTTTTCTTTTTTTTATTTATTGAATTTGTTTGTGTATATTTTTTGCAAACAATATCATGTATTATGAGTAAAACGAAAATGAGAGATGTTAAAAATAAAAATACAGAAAACATGAAATAGATAACTATAGATAAAATTTGTGTGTGAAATTTGTTTCAAACCTGTAAAATAATAATATAATTTTCATAAATTCGTGTGTGAATCTTGCCTATTCTCTTTCACTTTACTCACTATTCTTTCGTTTCCAATCTTTATATCTTATCTATTGATTCATCTATTTTATATTTTTGTTAAAAAATCAACATCAGCTCAATATAGATTGATTAGTTACAGATAGTGATGATGGCTAACGGAATAAAAAAAAAAAAAAAATAGAGACATAGATTAGTTACATATAGTGAAATAGTTATAGATAGATATTGGATTTTTCTATTTTACAGGTATATATAAATAAAAGGGTAACACTTTGTCCCTTTATGTGTTGTCATTTTTTTATTGTAGCCGTTAAATTTTTTTTTTTTCCACTTTGACCTTTCTTGTTTCAAGATTTTTTCCAATTTACTCCTAACTACCACGTTAACGACCACATAACATAAAAAATATATTATTATATAGAGATTTGGGTTTGAATAATAAAATTGTCTTATGTCACGTGACTGTTAATGTGTTATTTTTTTTGGTCTAATTTTAGATATAAATTAGCTTTTGGTGTAAATTAAAAAAAATGAAACATGAAAGGCCAAAATAAAAAAAATGGCCAAATATAGAAAGGACAAAGGGTAATTTATCCATAAATAAATCACAATACAAACCATAAATTATGCGATAGAGTTAGCAATTATAAATTTTAAATTTTATTGGTTGATGGGCTAACTAATAAGATTTAAAAAAATAAAACAAAAAAAACAAGAATTTTTTTTCTACACCAATAAACAAACATATATATTCTATTTTAAAATATAATGAATTTTTTATTATCAATAAAATCATTAATTTTAACAATTTTAATAATCAAATATGCATACTTGATGTGAATTTGAAGTTTTGATATAAATTTTTTCTAGAGTTGATACACTTATCTTATTGCTTGTTTATTTTATTTTTTTAAATCTAGTTCATTATAAAACTCATAAATAATGAGATAGATAATTATAATTTATATTTATATTGTGTCAACTTTAAATTTAAATTAATAGATTACTTGCCATATTTATTAGCTCTCAAATTTGAATTTTGAAATAGATTAAATTACTTTTCTAAAAGCCATAAATCAAGGAGTATTGAATTTTTTTTAATGCTTAAATGAGAGCTAGCCTATAGAATTTTTGTTTTAATTATTTAAAATAAAAATTAAGAATTTTAATTTGAGAAGTTAGAGCTATAAGAATACTTCTCCTTAAAAATTCTCTTTTACTTAATATATATAGATATGGTATACCATTAAAAAAAATAATAATAAATAAATAAATAAATTGTAGCTAGAGGTTCTAAATGTATTGAAAAAATTTACATGAATCTTGAGAAAGAAATAAAATTTTCAACTCACAAACATCTTTGGCTTTTCAAGATCACCTTAATATATTTGAATTAATTCTATCTCAAATCTAAATATTGAATTAAGGTATAAGCGGTTCGGTTTGGTTGGATAGAGAAAAAATTTAGCGTAAATTACAAATACACTCCTTGAGATTTGCTTAAAATACGAATTGCCCCCTGTAGTTTGAAAAATTACGAAATCTCCCTGTCAGAATTTTTTATTTAACAGAATTAATTGAAAAAGTGAAAATTTTAATTATTCACCTATAGAATAATACAATTATCTGAATTATTAATTGAAACAAAATTTTAACGTTATTAAAAACTGTTAATTAACTTGATGATTGATTAATAAAATGACCTATTTATTATGAAATTAAAAACATTAGGGGGCATAATGTAATTTCTAAAATTACAAGAGATAGTTTGTAATTTAAGTAAATTTCAGAAGGTGTGTTTGTAATTTACCCAAAAATTTAATATCGAACCAAACCATTCAACCATTTGGTTTTGTTGGTTAATAAACTCAAATACACCACATACTACTTCGGTTTTGTTGGTTTGGTATAAAGAAATAATTCACGAGATTTTATGGTTTTTATAAAAATTTGAAAAATTTTACATTGAAAAAAAAGAAGAAAAAAGAGTAAACTTGTTCTATAAATGTCTTCCTTTACAAAGCATATATTATTAATCACTTATCTTCTAATGTATAAAGAATTAAAATCTAAAAATATTTAAATACTAGTGTATGCCCGTGCCTAAAGGCACGGTGTAAATAATATTGAGATTAAAATGTAGTTGTAATTTGTACTCTACATATTAAAATTTGTAGAGTCTGTAACACCTGATAAAAGTTCAAGTCAGCACTCCTACCATTAGTTTGTGGCTAACACCTAATACATTGGTGAGTGTCATAGTACCCCGAACCACAAATATCTGATTGAAATAATATAATACATAGAACATAAATACCATAACCTCGCAAATAGTAGTCTTTAGAAATTGTTTACGAATTAAGATACGGAAATCAAATATTTTGAAATAATTTTCCAATCAAGATAAGGAAAGCATTGAAAAACTAAATGCATCATATCATGAAGAAGAAATCAACTCTATGCCATAGCATCCCAACAATAAATGGTTAAAAAAATAAATTCCTGCAACTCATCTGGTTTGTCAAATTAATGTGAAAATCATCAATTACATCAACTATAGAATACAAATTGTTGCTTTACAAAATAGTCAAATTAAAAAGATTTTAAAGTCATATAATAGCCATCAGGTATTGCTAGTATCAATACTTGAAAGAAAATGTATAGTAAGAAGAGTAAATTAAATAAGAAAAATTATAAATATGTGATAACTTCACAAAATATTTAAAAACTCATTGATTTGTAATTTTCTCAATGAAAAAAGAAGATGAGTAAAGAGAGCCCATATAACAGGTTGGTGCAAATCTCCATCATCCTATGAAAATAAAAGAGAACATAATTTTATACAAAAAGGGGGGGAAAAAAAGTGTATACAAAGTAGTGACAACTTACATGTCCAAAGTAGTGACAACTTACATGTCCAAAGTAATAACTCAATTGTAAAAGATCAAGTCAGCACTTTTAAATCAAACTCAGCTATACTGGAAATGCAAAAATATAGGGGAATAAAAGGCTTCACAAAAATATTTGAAATGCAACAAAGTCCACATAGGTGGAAAGCTTTACAAAAAGTGGGTCATAGACATTGTCTGCTTTACAAAATGTATATACTTTACAAAAATATGTGTTTGATAATGTCTTCAAATTTGTTCTTTCCCACAATTCTTACGAACGTCTCATCAATTTCTGAAAGGTCTTCATAACAAAACTTCAGGGTAAACAATATTTGTAGTGGAATCTGGCTCATCATTAGGGAGGAGAATACTTATACGATCGAAAGATGTGCATCTGGATAATGCCACGTATAGTTGCCCATGACTAAAAACAGGTGTACGCAAATCAACCCCAACAAATTTCACAGATTGTCCTTGAGATTTGTTAATGGTCAAAGCGTATGCCAATCGAACTGGAAATTGACGTCTTGTCATTCGGAAAGGCATTTCTACAGAGGACGGAGTCAATGATATCCGTGGTATAAATGCCAAATTGCCAAACTTCTCTCCAGTTAAGATTCGAGCTTCAATTATGCGAGTGTCGCACCTTGATACCATCAATCTTGTGCCATTACACAGTCCATCTTTCGGTGCAATGTTTCTTAATAACATTATAGGACAACCCACTTTCAACTCTACCTTAAAAGCTGGTAGCCCAGGAGGATCCAATGAATTTAAAAACTCATTAGGATATCTGTTTGTAATGGAAGGATCAATTTCATCCTCTTCAGCCATCTTATCTGCAGCAAGATACGTATATGTATTCCCTGGAAAAATATTCAACGCAGCAATATTGATAGCACTGACATCATCATTTCGTGCAGAAATAATTGTACGTTCCGTTAAGAATGATGGAGTTGATGTATCTGCCACATCTAATTGTGGATAAACTGCTGAGAGTAATTCCTTTAGATCCTGGCATTTGTGTATTGTTGATGGAATTTTAATGATTTCTTGCGGATTGGTTCCAACCTAATAAATAAAATAAAATAAATTTTTAAAAAATGGTGTAATCAAAGTATCATCAAATGGTATAATCAAAGTTCGAATGAGTATTACCTCCGTCAAGAATTTTGCAAAAATAGCATTTCCAAGGTTTGCATGATTCAAGCGCATATTCAAATCTAAAGATAAAACATGTAGATCCTTCCACAAAACAGAGTGTCTCAATGATGCATTCACAATTTGCTCACGAACTCCTTTGGTTATAACTGGTAAGATTTGTCGAAAGTCTCCACCAAGAACAACAGTGATACCCCCAAATGGCTTTTCACAATCACAAATATCTCGAAGTGTGCGATCAACTGCCTCAACACAATGTCTGTGTTGCATAGGAACTTCATCCCAAATTATGAGTTTTGTTTCTCTAAACAATTCAGCCTGTAATGATTGCTTGCTAAACCCACAAACTGAATTTTCCAAGACATCCAATGGAATGGAAAATGTTGAATGTGCAGTGCGACCTCCTACTAATAGCAATGATGCAATTCCAGATGAAGCCACGGCAACAACAATATGGCCAAGGCTGCGACATTTTAATGCAATCGTAGTGTATAAAAATGTTTTTCCCGTTCCAGCACTGCCATTCAAAAAGAAAATAGTCCCTTTACTTTCAAAGACTGAAGAAGTGATTGCGTTATAAGCAGTTCGTTGTCCATTATTGAGGCGATCAATAGTAATTTGCACATCTGTCTGTTGTGCCTCATTATGTAGTTGTTGATGTTCAAATATCAATCGGTTACCAACTGTTGCACTCCAATTTGCTGTAGGTTGTGGCATGGGCGAGAAGTCAATTAAACTCTTTCCTGATTCTTGAAGCATTTGATTCAAAAGATACAAACCATAATCTTCAATTTGAGCCTCAGTTGGGTTAGAAATGGCAAACAATGTACGAAGCTTATGTGCAAGATCATCACAGATATGCATTGAAAATTGATTCCATAACGTATGTGGTTGTAGTGGAAAACATTGGGTCAGAATAATACAAAACAATCTCCTCAATTGATATCCAGTTTTCATAACTGCAGCCTCTTTCAGGCACTGTATCCATTCTTCATCATCTTCTAAGAGTCCTCTGGCAACACATGCTGATTTAAATGTCTCATGCAAAACATTGTTAACTGTACGTAAACATTGAAACGATCTTGGCCCTTTGACAACAGTTAACAACAAACGCAGATAAAATCTTTCACCACAGTTAGGGCTAGCAAAGTACATTCTACCAATTGCATATCCATGTTCTCTTGGTTTCCATCTATGTTCTGACTTGAGCCAAACAAAATGTTGCGGAAATTCTTGGTAAGTGAATTGGCATTCATTTTCATTGGAAGCACAATAATCAAAAAAACCAGTAAGAGTCGATTTTTGTTGCGCAGCTCTAGAAAGAATCATTTCCAATGAGTCATTAGGATTGAAAAGAACACGATGCATTCCAGGTAGATGAAGTGCCAATCGAACAACTGTTGGCATCTCTGCATGCAAATGATGACCGAATATTCTCCAAGCGACCGTGGTCCAATATACCTCGCATCAAGATATTGTTGGATCTCATTAATCAATCCCAAAACCATTGTTGTGCGATCATAACCCTTGTAAATATACTTATGTATATACTTAACACATCTCACTCCAGCACAAACTTCTACATTTATATGACAGTTGAACCGTTTAGAAAGATATGCATTGTATGGTACCACATCCTGTTATCAACTTCGCCCTCTCACAAGATATACTTGACCACTATTGCATTTATTTATAGATTGGATATCCATCTTGGTCCATAGTTGTTGATTCTCAAGAAAGGCTCGAGGGGATTTCTTAGTACATCTCCCATTTTCCATACATGGTGCTTGGGGATTTCGAGCACCACATGGTCCATGTACCATACAACACTTGACAGTTTCAAAAAGTGTAGGAACATCTTTTGGATCTGAAATTTCGCACAAACTAATTTGTCTACTTGAGCACATGTTCGAATTTTGTGCGGACCTTTAAGAAAGAGAAGTGCATGCATATGTGGTAGGCCTCGCTTTTTGGAATTCAATTGTAAAAACATGTGCAACTTTATTACGAACACTTTGTTTGTCTCTATCTCCTTCATCAAACACTTTTTTTAGCTCAAAAACACGGCAATCAAATCCGGACGATCAATAGCTTTTTGGTGTGGTAATAATGCCAAGTAATTTCGTGCCAATTGGGATTTGCAGTCATGGTGAGAAAAATATCTGGGTGCTGGTTGTATCGCGTGACAGCCATTGAATCTTGAAAGATTTCAAACATATGTCTAGGACTGCCAGTAAATGAAGATGGAAAAATAAACCTTTGACCAATTTGATTAGGTCGCAAGTCATCTGGATCAATATCGCTTAAATCTTGGTAAAGTTCAGCCCGAATTTTTTTTTGATTAAGCTTGTAGTACGTTAACCGATTTTGCTCAGTTGCAGCCCAAGCATCTACCAAAAACTCTTGGAATAGTTTTCCACCTCTCAAAATTGTTGAATACTCTGTAGGTCGCTCAAACAAACGATAACTATAAAAATCCATTTGAGTAAGTCGATCAGTTGAAGGCCGATCATGTTTAACGTCCCATAATTTCAACTCAGGTTCCCATCCGAGCACACCATACGGGAATAATAAAACATAATGCAATGGCAAATACGCTGGGTGACATTCATTAATTTGCATCAGTTCGTTATTTCCCTGTAGATGTAAAACAACATCTCTCATTCCAGTAACCTCGGTTCCATCACCTGGTATTACAATTGCAATCTCATCAGCAGTTGGTAGCTTATACCGTCGTCGGTCTGTTGCTGAACTGTAGTGAAGATGAGCAGATAGATTTTGTCCAGTGAAGGCTAATTGATTCAAAATTGCATGAGCTTGGCGAAATTTGTCTACAAATGCATTAACTTGCAACAAACTATCTTGAATTGTTTTGAGAATATCCCTTTCTAAATGAGGATTTCTACAATTTCGAACTTCTAAAGCTGAATCAGGATCATAAATATACAACTGAGCATAAGTCGCATCCTGACCTGGCTGTGGTAGAAGTGATCCTGTTCGTTGTCGCAATTCCCCATGGATAATAAATGGTTTAGGGCCGCTTCCCCTTAGTACTCTGGGATCCAATGTAGCACCAAGACTTGTAAAAGCATTGGCTGCATTGTATATTCGAGTATAACGTCGAAACGATCTTGCTTGATCATCATCCCCATCATATAATGCTTGAAGCGGTGGAGGGGGTGTCATAAGAAGAGGTAGCCTAGTCTTTCCTTTTGAACAGCAAGTTCCAAATAGGGGACGCTTTCGAGATGATTGTGCTAATTTTTCATCTATCCAATGTAAGGCTGAACAGTAAGGACATAACACATCCATCTTGCCGAGAGAATGACGACATGAATTCATGTGTGATTGAGTATTAATCGCAGTATTTGTAGTCATATCTTCTAATTCATCATCTGTACATAGATCTTCTTGAAGAAATGTGACTGTAGAATTAGGCCTACAAATATTTGTTGTGCATAAATTAAAATTTATACACATGTAAAAGTAAGAGTATTATTTAAAGAATTAAACATGTTTTACCAATTCCGAGCTAAAGATGTACTTTCCATAGAGAACGAACATGTGGATGCATGTGTAACCATTATTCGTTTTTGTGCCAACGAAGTATCCGCAAGTGTCTTTGTACCCTGTTCTAGGCAAGCATGACTGCGACGACTCGGTGTTAATGAAGGAAAGTCTTTAACATATGCTCCTAATCTCTCTCGTTCTTGTCGCAAGCGGTGTCTCGATTGATATGCAGAGCATGTATTTTCATTTCTTTCACGTTCTCGTCGTGCACGTTGAGCTAATACAGCTCTTGATATAACATAACCATTGGGTCCCTAAAATATGAATATTAAATCATTGAATGCTTAAAATGCAAATATTATCAAGTACCATTTTCCATTGTCCAAAGAAAATACCAAGAATTTAGAGAAAATGTATTATAATCTAAACCATGACTACCCATAGTTTTATAATAATAAATTGTGTGGTGTTGTTACACTAATGAACAAATGTTCGAACAACTTATGAGAATAATAAACGTTCGACCAGCAAATTGTGTGGTTTTGTAACAGTAATGAACAAATGTTCGATCAGCAGATGAGCTTCATAAAGTATCCCCATTTTCTTGTAGGGCCCATGCACTTACAGGAGACACTATATATTCCTTTCTCACTATATATTCCTTCATAAAGTGTTCCCTATATATTTCTTTCTTCCTAAGAATATACAGGAGACACCAAAAAATGTGCATAAAATACAATTATGGCTAAATAAAATACAATATATGAAGATATAAAAATAAAAACTAAAAAAACTCTACAAAATCAATAACAACCATACCGCTGAACATGCATTTTCCTTTCACTTGCCCTTGCAATCAGTGGCCCTTAATTTAACGGATTGAGTCATTTTAGTCCAATACATAACGGTTGTTAAGTTTAGTGGACAGAAAGTTAAACTATGTGTCAATTTGGTTCCTGTAGTTTACAGGAATGTGGTAATTTAGTTCCTATCAAAACCGAGCAAATTAAAATAACCTGACACATTGTGTAAACTACAGGGACTAAATTGACATATTGTGTAAACTTTCCGTCCACCAAACTTGACAACCATTATTTATTGGACTAAAATTAAGGGGCAAAATCGAGCAAATTGAAACAAATAATTTGACACATCGTGTAAAGTATAGGGACCATTTGCATAATTTACCAAATAAATTTATTATTATTATTTTTTAAAAATTTGAATAGCACTTCTCCATATTTATAGATGTAAATAAGTTGTCAAAATGATACCTCTCACAAGGGAAGCACTATAAATGGTGTGTGCTGTATGCACATTATAACTAAAGAAAAAATAGCATAATTTCATACTTTTTGAGTCATAACTATATATAAAAATAAAAATAAAATCAAAATCAAACATGCGAGGCATAACTAAAATAAGGTCATTACTAAAGAAGAAAATTGGTCATAACTATAAAAAAAATGACATAACTCAAAATTGTCATTTATAATCTATATAATAAATTGTATGGTTTTGTTATACAAAAAAACAAATATTCGGCCAACTTATGAAAAAAAAATTTGCCCATTTTCTCTCTCCTCTCTTTATCTCTTATCTCAAAAATTTCGCCCACTTACATTGAAAAGTGGTGCAGATTTACACATATATACAGGAGACACTTAAAAAAGTGCACAGTTTAAAAGATAAAAATACAATTGTGGTTTAAAATAAATAATTGGACATGCATTTTCAAAAACACTCTACAATTATGGCTTAGAATACAAACATACAAAAACTAACAATTTAAAAAAAAAAAAAAACACTTTACAAAAACCATTAAGAATTATACCGCTGGACATGTATTTTCCTTTCCCTTGCCCTTGGAAGCATAAGACACCTTTTCTTTTCCTTTCGACATTGCCTTTGCATTTTCCTTTTCCATTGCCTTTAAAAAATAACCAGAGTCTAAGAAATAACCAAAGTATAAGAAATAAAAATAAATTTAAAAAAAATGATAAGAAAGTAATTTTTGGGCTGACATTAGAAATACGAACAACATTGAAATCATGCTCATCACGAATCACTACACCAACATTTCTTTGTTGAAGAAACTGAACCTATACATACAAAAACAAATAAGTAGCTGATATGTACACAAAATGAAATTTTATAAGACGATGAGTAAAGGGAACGAATATTACAGTTCGTTGCAAGTCTCCATCTAGCTGTAAAAAATAAGGAAATTTTTTTTTTTTATAATCAGAACCTATAATACAAAAGTATTTTTTTAAAATCTATGTACCAGTTTTATTAAAAAAAGACAACTTACATTATCCATAATGTTAGAGGTCGTTCCAGCTTAATATTGCCAAAACCTGTAATACAAAAGTTAACTTCAGTAAATACATATTAATCCAATAATACATAATACAAAAGTGGACCTGTAAAGGTTTTGGAATACATAACTTATGTAAATACAAAAGTTATTTTAATTCACCAAGTGAAACCAAATGAAGCAATCAATAGATACTTAAATGGAATCAAACATATCGATGACTTAAGCTTTGTTGAATTTAATTGAACTAAAAGAGGTTTAAATGGAACTGCAAAATTTATAAAGTTAATTCATATGACAAACTAATAAAAAATCATCAATCATTTTGAAATCCACAGTTAATTCATATGATAAAATATCTCATTAAAGGAATTAATTAAAAATCACACTGGAAAAAAAAAATCACACATATGACAAACTAATAACCCAACAATCATTTTCCGCCACCAAAAGGAGTTGTGTTTCCAAGAATGTATTTATTGAAATTAACAAATAACAAAGATTTGCAATAAATCCACAGTTTGGAAATAATAATTTAACTCCAAACATTTTCAGGTATTGGTAACACAATCTGAATCCAAACAACATCAAAAGAAATTAGTAATGAATCTTACTATTTTTCTTACAAATTAATAAATATTAAAATTGTCCAAGATGCCACATCATCCCAACTTGGCAAAGGGTGCAAATGAGTAGAAACATGTGTAGTAGTAAAGTCAACAAATATATATTGTTGCACCTGAAGTGGACAAACTCAATCTCACAATTTCAGAGGCTATGAAATTATCCTCTGTAATTTAACAAAGTCAAACTCAACCATCCCAATCTCACAATTTCAGAAGCCATGAAATTATCCTCTATTTTTTTCAATAATCAAACACCCAGAAAATCCAAAAACCAACAAAGTAAGGACCAAAAAAAGTCAAAATTTCGGCATATTTGACTATCAAAGCCTATTGAAAGTTTATTTAGCAAAGTTGAGAGCTCCATCCACTAAACAGCAAGTCATAGACAGTAGAGGATAACTCGGAACTTAAAATTATATTTGAAACACTTTATCATTATATATTTGAGACCCATTATCCGGAACATATTGAACACATTATATTTGAAACACATTATCAACACATTTAGACCGTAAATCTATATAAATATAACAAATGGTTGGAAATTTTAGAGGTTGATGCAGCTTAGTATTGTCAAAACCTGTAATACAAAAGTGAACTTAACTAAATAAATATTAAATACATAACATATTTTAATTCACCAAGTAAAACCGAACGAAGCAACCAATAGATACTTAACATATCAATGGCTCCTACATTATTGTTAGGAATCAAACATATCGATGGCTTAAGCTCTACTGAATTGTATTGAGCTCATTCAAGAAATTAAAAAATCAATTTATAAAAAATCACATAGATAAAATCACATAGAAACTAATAACCTACCAATCATTTTCCGCCACCAAATTTTACTAAAATTAAACAATTTATCAAAATGAGTTGTGTTTCCAACGGAAACTATCAATAAAACACATCAATCACTTAGTACTTTGCTTCCAAGAATCTATTTATTAAAATTAACAAATAACAAAAGCTTTGCACATCTACATAGTTTTAAAATAATAATTTTACTCCAAACATTAAATAAATAAAAAATAAATCAGTCTGTTGGAAACACAATTTGACTCCAAACAACAAGAAAAGAAAATATTAATGAATGTTACCATTTTTCTTAGCAAATGGTGCAAATGAGTATGACATATACATATTAGCAAAGGGTGAAAATATATAATTCTGCACCTAAAGTGGACAAAGTGAACCACTAAAGTCTACCGCTAAAGTCAAAAAGCCAATAAATAATTTCATAAAAAATAATTCATCCACCAGGTGGTAAACCACTAAAATGTCTCCAAGATATACCTAAGCTAACTTTTTTTTTTCACAAAAGATAGATATGATAAAGAAATATTTCAATGTACATAAGAAAATAACCTTAAAAGATATAAGAATTGACTTTCCAAGATTTGTTTCATCTTTGTAAGAAAATACAAAAAAGAAGCGGAAAAGATAAAAAATAAATTGGTTTACTTAATTTTTTTTTTCCTTCCATAACCTTAATTTATTTTGTGCTTCCTCAATTTAAAAAAAGTTATGATACACTGCCTTAGGCATTGAAACCATATAAATCCCCAAACATATCTTATGTTTAGCATAGGAAAACGTCTTAACCATGAACAATAATAAATAAAGCCAATCCCAGAAGATATGTTATATTTACCATAAGTCATAATGGCACTTCCAAACACAATCAGACTCAAATCAAAATTGGGTGAATTCCTATAACGAAGCTAATTAATTTTAGAACTTGAGATCCAACTGATGCTATCTAAGACCGGGAACACATCTTATAGAAAAGGTAAGAACTGGAACACATCTAAGACATGAAACCAATACAGTGTATACAAACCAAATTGTTTTAAAAATAAAAAATAAAAATGTAGTGATATTGTACAATTTCCTGAGCTGATAAATATAAAATAAAATAAAATAAAAGATTCCCTAGGTTTATTACCAAATAGGATAGAATATTTTCCAAATCCTTAGAAACACAAACACATATGGAGGCCATTATTTTCCAAAAACAACCCTTTATTGGCCAAAAATTGTCCGATTTATTGATTAATCCCCAAAAACTGTTTGACACAAAAATTTCGGATTTATTAAAGCTTGAACAGTATATAATACCACAAATTCAAACCAAAGTATGAATTTAAGAAATCAAACAGTACAATATCACAGTATGAATTTAAAAAATTAACTCATGAATTCTATAAGGGTCTTTTCGTTGAAATAGAAAAATACGAAATGTGGTTTAGATTTCCATACTTACCACATCTGTAAAATTAATTTAACTCCTAATAAAATTCAAACTAATAATAGATTAAAAAAATGAGTTTAATTTGACAAAATAGATTAATTTTACAAACTAATAAAATTCAAATGTTATCGAATACAAACTAATAAATTCGAATGTTATCAAAATGCTATACAAACTAATAAACATGTGTTTTATGCAATAAATAAAACTCAAACTAAGGCCTTGTTTAATACTACCAATCAAGCATGCCCAAAGTGTCATTCAAGGAGAAAAGAAGAAAAAAAACAAAAACAAAAACAAAAACAAAAACAAACAAACAAAGATTAATTTAACTCCTATCTATATTGGTTAAATTTGAAACATTAGATAAAAAGTCAAAAACTAATACAAAAAATAAACCCATTCAACACAAAAAACATGCCCTAAGAGGCAGAGGAAGGTATGTTTATTTTCTTCTTCCAATTTTTCATTTTGTTTATTAAAAAAAAAAAACGCCCTCTGTTTAGTTTCCTAGCAAGCAGAAACCCACTTTACTTTGTTATATAGATTGGCACAGGTTTTGTTAGACATGGCTTTCTTAGACGTGGCTTCTCAATATATATATACATACTGGAATCATACATAAAGAGAGGGCTTGGGGTTTGAAAAATACGAAATGTGGTTTAGATTTCCATACTTACCACATCTGTAAAATTAATTTAACTCCTAATAAAATTAATAAAATTCAAACTAATAATAGATTAATTTAACTCCTAATATATTAATTTTACAAACTAATAAAACTCAAATGTTATCCAATGTTACAAACTAATAAATTCGAACGTTATCAAAATGCTATACAAACTAATAAACATGTGTTTTATGCAATAAATAAAGTTAATTCATATGACAAACTAATTGAACTAAAAGAGTTTTAAATGGAACTTATAAATTTATAAAGTTAATTCATATGACAAACTAATAAAAAATCATCAATCATTTTGAAATCCACAGTTAATTCATATGATAAAATATCTCATTAAAGGAATTAATTAAAAATCACACTGGAAAAAAAAAATCACACATATGACAAACTAATAACCCAACAATCATTTTCCGCCACCAAAAGGAGTTGTGTTTCCAAGAATGTATTTATTGAAATTAACAAATAACAAAAGATTTGCAATAAATCCACAGTTTGGAAATAATAATTTAACTCCAAACATTTTCAGGTATTGGTAACACAATCTGAATCCAAACAACATCAAAAGAAATTAGTAATTAAACATGCCCCAAGTGTCATTCAAGGAGAAAAGAAAAGAAAAAGAAAAAAAAAAACAAAGATTAATTTAACTCATATTTATATTGGTTAAATTTGAAACATTAGATAAAAAGTCAAAAACTAATACAAAAAATAAACCCATTCAACACAAAAAACATACCCTAAGAGGCAAAGGAAGGTATGTTTATTTTCTTCTTCCAATTTTTCATTTTGTTTATTAAAAAAAACAAAAAACGCCCTTTGTTTGGCTTATTAGAAAGCAGAAACCCACTTCAATTTGTTAAGTAATTGGCACAGGTTTTGTTAGACATGGCTTCTCAATATATATATACATACTGGAATTATACATAAAGAGGGGGTTTGGGATTTGGAATCATATATACATACATATTGGAATCATATGTATATAGATATATATACATTCATAATCATATATAAAAATAAAAATAAAAATGAAAATAAAAGATTAATTTACCTTGTTTGGATATGAAAGGTCTTAAGGAAGTCCACAATGCTTCAGACTCAATGCTTCAAACCTGTTGTCAATATTATTGAAACAAAAGATTATTGAAGATTATTAAAGATATCCAATTCATTAATATTTTGAAAGATTATTAAAACAAAAGATATCCATTGATAGAAATATAAAAATCAAAGTTCAGATTTCCATTTGGCCAATTGTTAGCTACTAATTAATGCTTGGTTGGTTGTGTATGAATGACATTTAATAAATCGTAGAGGTTATTTGTAAATTAAATTTGAATGTTATGAAAATGCTATACAAACTAATAAATGGGTAGTACCTTTGATTAATAAAATAGTACCACTATTACTACTAATCAAACATGCCCTAAGTGTCATTCAAGGAGAAAACAAAAAACAAAAAAAAAAAAGATTAATTTAACTCCTATCTATTTTGGTTAAATTTGTTTGCGAATAGGAAAATTAGCTAAAAAGCCAAAAAATAACACATAAAATCAACTCATTCTCTCTATTTAAAAAGCCACAAAAAATAAAATTAAATTATGGACTTATATCACATACATACATACATACATAAAATACAATTATAGACTTGTGTCCAATCAAAACTCAGTTTTCCATTTTCCCCATTATTTGTAAATCAAATTCAAATGTTATCAAAATGCTATACAAACTAATAAATTCGAATGTTATCAAAATGTTATACAAACTAATAAATAGGTGTTTTATGTCCATGCCTGAATGCACTATCTAATAAAATTCTTATATTACAATCTATGTGTTGCTAAAATGTTAACGACCATAAAAATATTTTATGAAAAGTGTCTCAAAGTTGTGATCAAACAACCAAAAATATTTAGGATCAATCAATCAACCAACAAAGGTTAGATGATTTTTCGTAAAACTTTTAAGAGAAATTATGTATTATGTAGCATACCCAAACAAATATAGCCTTGAATAGTATATCAAAAAAACCATAGGAAGACCACTATATCAAAAGTTACATTGATCACAAATTGTTCTAGGACCATCACAGATGAAACAAACAAATTTAGAAGAGTAAACCAAACCAAGCCTTAAGTCCCATCAAATGGGATCGATTGCATAAATAAAAATGTACACAATAAAATAATCAATTTCAAATTAGTTTAATAAAAATTAAAATTAAAATTAAAAAAGCCATTGCCTATTTTGAAGAGTGATTGTGGTCAGCCACCATGACAAAATAAGAAGCCACTTACACACAAATGCAAAAAATATATTCTTGAAACCCCAAACAAATATAGCCTTGAATAGTATATCAAAAAAACCATAGGAAGACCACTATATCAAAAGTTACATTGATCACAAATTGTTCTAGGACCATCACAGATGAAACAAACAAATTTAGAAGAGTAAACCAAACCAAGCCTTAAGTCCCATCAAATGGGATCAATTGCATAAATAAAAATGTACACAATAAAATAATCAATTTCAAATTAGTTTAATAAAAATTAAAATTAAAATTAAAAAAGCCATTGCCTATTTTGAAGAGTGATTGTGGTCAGCCATCATGACAAAATAAGAAGCCACTTACAAACAAATGCAAAAAATATATTCTTGAAGCCCCAAACACATTTCTCATGTGATGGCATTTTTTGGTGCCCAAAATATTAAAGTGATTTCATGTGGACAATGACACTTTTTACCAAGAAAGGTAATATATCTTGTATATAAGAATAGCACTATCACATTCTGTCTTCTTCTTTTTTCATCTTGTCGCACTCAAATGCCTCTCCAACTCACAGAAAATAATGCAGTGGAATGGAATACATCTATTGATCCTCCATAGCAAATTTTGTTTCATAAAGCCAACAAATAATTTCATAAAAATAGTACCACTTTGATTAACAGGTTAATAAAATAGTACCATTAATACTATTAATCAAACATGCCCTAAGTGTCCTTGAAGGAGAAAAGGAAAAAAAAAAAATTTAACTCCTAATAAAATTAATAAAATTCAAACTAATAATAGATTAATTTAACTCCTAATAGATTAATTTTACAAACTAATAAAATTCAAATATTATCAAAATGCTATACAAACTAATAAATTCGAATGTTACCAAAATGCTATACAAACTAATCAAACATACCCCAAGTGTCATTCAAGGAGAAAAGAAAAAAAAAACAAAGAATAATTTAACTCCTATCTATATTGGTTAAATTTGAAACATTAGATAAAAACTAAAAAACTAATACAAAAAATAAACCCATTCAACACAAAAAACATGCCCTAAGAGGCAGAGGAAGGTATGTTTATTTTCTTCTTCCAATTTTCCATTTTTTTTATTTAGAAAAAAAAAAAAAAAGCCCTTTGTTTGGTTGCCTAGAAAACATATATTAATATTAATATTCTTCCAATTTTCCAGTGGCACAGGTTTTGTTAGACATGGCTTTCTTAGACATGACTTCTCAATATTATATATACATACTGGAATCATACATAAATAGGGGGTTTGGGGTTTGGGGTTCGCACTCAAATGCCTCTCCAACTCACAGAAAATAATGCAGTGGAATGGAATACATCTATTGATCCTCTATAGCAAATTTTGTTTCATAAAGTCAAAAAGCCAACAAATAATTTCATAAAAATAGTACCACTTTGATTAATAGTATTAGTTAGGAGTACTCCAATTATATTGGTTATAAATAAATTAAATTTACTGTGATATTAATTATAATATTAGTTTGATTATGTATGTCTTATGTAATATTTGATTATGACTCAATTTTTTTTTACTTACAACATTAAAAGAATTCAATTATGACATTTATAATGATTAATTAATTTTATAAATATCATAATTTACATATAGTACATATATTTAAAAAAATGGGGGAATTACTTAACAGTGAAACAGAAAAAAAAAAATACAAACATATGAGATATAAGTGATTCTGTTATAGGGATGCAAGTCTCATTTGTGTATTTTTTTTTTACTTATTACACTATTAAGAAATTAAAAAAAATAAATAAATAGACACTTCAACACATATTTTCAAAAAAGTAAAACAAAACAAAATTAATAAAACACTCAATCAGTGAGCCAAACAGTGTCTCATTCCTACCCTAAAACCCACCCCTCAATTACAGGGTTTCTGCCAAAACCTAATCCTTTTATCTGTTCAGTACGTGCATCATCTCCATCACCCTCCTTACTGTCTCAATGACTACTATTATAATGGCCTTGTTTGGTTTAATCAGAACCATGTTCAACATGAAACATATCAAACATTTCAAACATATCAAACCATATGAACATCATCTAGACTATCAATCTCATTCACTATTTATCTACTACCCAACAATACAATTAAAATAAAATCATTCAAAATCCTAAGTCTACCTAAAAGTAATTCTTTATTAACTTTTACATTCATCCAAAATGTAATAATAAAGTAAAATAATTGGATTAAAACTTCATTCAATTCAAACCCATTAAATAAATAAAAACACTTGATGATAAATATAATATAAAAAAAGTAATTAAGGGATTCAATTTTCCCTCCAAAAACAGATTTTGGTAATACCAGTCTACAGAACTATCTGAAATACGAACAATAACTCTCCATTATAAGCATTATTGTACCTACACCCATAGCACAACCTTCAATTGACATTATTATGCATATTTCTTAGCATAAAACATTAAGGGTCGGGGAAATGGCTAGAGGGAAACACAACAGGTTCAAGAATTAAGATAAGTTGCACATATGAACATTTAAACAACAGGTTTGCAGAGAGAATACTACCAGCTATTACCTCTGATAAGAACTAAAAAGTTTAAGATAAGTTGCACATATGGAATCATATCAAACCATTTCAAACATATCAAACCCACCATATCAAACATTTCAAACATATCAAACCCATATCAACATCATCATCTATAATACACACAAATACATACATGTTCAACATAAATCATCAAACCCATTTCAAATTTAATGGCCTTGTTTGGTTTAATCAAAACCATGTTCAACATCAAACATTTCAAACATATGAAACATATCAAACCCATTACATACAAATTGTTTAATCAGATTACATATATCAGATTACAAACAAATTGTTTAATCAGATTACAAACCCATTACACACAAATTGTTTAATCAGATTACAAACCCATTAATCAGATTACAAACCCATTACATATATCAAACATTGTTTAATCAGATTAACCATATATCAAATTAATCAGATTATTTGTTCAACATATCAGATTAATCAGATTAAACCCATTAATCTGTACAAACCCATTAATTAGATTAATCAGATTATTTGTACAAACCCATTAATCAGATTATTTGTACAAACCCATTAAACAATGTTCAACATATCAAACCCATTTCAAACATATCAAACATTTCAAACCCATTACATATATGATATATATAATACACACAAATACATACATGTTCAACATAAATCATCAAACCCATTTCATAAATGAAAATTATGTTCAACATCAAACATTTCAAATTAACCATATCAAACATTTCAAACCCAAACATTTCAGATTAACCATGTTCAACATTTCAAACTATGTATATATATGTATACATATATATACATCCAAAATGCAAATTATATATATTATACACACAAATACATACATATTGGCTTGAGAGAGAGAGAGGGGTAACCGGGGACTTCAACAGGGACTTCGGCAGTGACTTCCGGCAGTGACGAACCCCTGTTGACGACAGAGAGAAGATGAAGACAGGAAAGCACGGCAAGGGTTGGGTTGGGTTTCGACAGGGAAGCACGGGAATGGGCTCCAATGGAGGTAGAGAGAGAGAGAGAGAGTGTGTTCAAAATTTGAAAACAAAAGAGAGGAGTGGCGTATCTGTGAGAGAGAGAGGGTGTGTGTTGAGAGAGTGTGTGTTGAAAGAGATGAGAGTGAGATGTTTTTGACCCTCAGATTAAATCAATCTAATGGTGGCAATTTGGACAAAGGGACAAATGTCCCATCTGGTTTGAAAAAACAGAGCTCCCTTATTATATAGATAATATAATATTTTAGACAATTCAATTTATATCAATGTAAAAAAAATTTAAATCAAAATAGACCACACATTTTGAAAAATAGGACTGCAAGTCAAAATTTTAATCAATCTTAAATGGTTGATTTAGTTACTTTTAAGGGTGAAACACTAATAAATCTCAAAATGTGATCTTGTGAAATATTTAGTTCTTCCTTTTTTCACTGCTGGAAAACAGATTTTTAGTGGAGTTTAAAAAACGCCGTTGTAAGTGTCAAAAACGCTGCAAATTCCTTTTGCAACGCTTAGCACCAAACGTCGAGGACGCGGCCGTCGCTATAGCTTTGTAGCGTTTTAAAAACGTCGTGATATTAGTATAGGCGGCGTTTTAAAAACGCCGCCAAATGTCCTAAACAAGAGTACCATAACGTCACTGTAATATTTAGCGACATTTTTAAAACGCCATCATATCTTTTTAAAAGCATATGACCGTTAGAGTTAGGGTTTAAGTGGCGTTTTGAAAAACGCCGTAATATCCTTTTTCATTTTTTTTTTTTTTGAAATTGTGCTAATGTTAAACCCATCAAGAAGTATTCAGAGATTCTGAGACAGTTTTCAAACTGCTCTGCAAAAGAAAAACATATTATAAATGCTTATAGTATGGTAATTTTAAAGAACTCAGTTGAACAGAAGCTAGTGTAAAAAGAAATTGTTGGAGTTCCTACTAATACATCCAAATGCACAATTCATGTAGTCAAGTAGTCTAAGAGAGTACAACAATGAAAGCTTTCCATAAAAAGCAATCTGCCTTCTGAAGCGATGACGGTGGCGACGGAGCATCGAAATCGCTTTGAATCTCGAAATCGATCTGAATCTTCGAAAACGCTCTGAACAGCCGATTGATATCGATCTGAATCTTCGAAATCACTTTGAAATCGCTCTGAACAGCCAATTGATCTTTCAAGAGACGAAGCTTCTTTGTAGAGTTATCTCCTCCGTCTTCTTCGTTGTTGAGAGAGAGAGAGAGAGAGAGAGAGAGAGATGTCTGCGTATAAGATAAGAGAGAGGTGTGCGTATAAGAGAGAGAGGGCTTAGATTGAAAAATAAGGGTTTTAGAAAAGGGGCGCGTGTATCTACCGCATTTGGAGGCACTTTTAGACGCCTTTAAATAGAAAACGGTGCCGTTTTGGTTAAAAAAATATGCGACGGGTATAAAACGCCGCTACAAATTAGAAAAAGTGACGTTTAATTAAACACCGCTAATTGAACGCCGCTAAATCCCTGATTTCTTGTAGTGTTTCTTACAAACTCAAAAGACTTATTAAAGTGAAAATTACACAAAAGCGTAATCACTCACATGTTTGGGTTTAATTTTTTAAGGATAAAAGTGGATTTTTCCAAATGTAAAATTATACATTTGGAAAATTCGCACTATAGAGGTTTTGGATCTTCCCTCCTCGTGGAACAAATCCCACATTATGAACAAAAACGTAACACTTCAATGTAACACACTAAAAAAATGTCTTGGTGTACTTTTCCTAAATGTAACAACATAAGACTCCAAAAAAACTCTTTAGTGTATTTTTTTCCAAACGTAATACTCACAGTTTGAAAATAAATTTTTGTACTATTTTTGGAATGGTTTGAAGAATTTCACATCTTTTTTTTTTTTTTTTTTAGTGTTATATTAGAATATTACGTTTGGGAACACTAGGAATTTTTGTGTGTATTACATTTGAATTGTTATATTGGAATGTTACCTTTGATAAAGGTATACTAAGGATTTTTTTTTTTTTTGAAGTGTTATATTGGAGTGTTACATTTGAATATTACATTGGAGTATTACAGTTTAAAATTATACATTTGCACAAAGCTTACTAAGGAGTTTTTGTACACATTTTGAAATGTTTGAATAATCAGACATCCTTTTGGAATGTTTGGAAGATCCTATATTTCAAGTCATTTTTATACTCATTTTGAAATGTTTTCCAAATAAAAAAGATTTTCATATAAAAATTAATCTCAAATTTAATTCTCATAAATTGTGTATCTTACCTTTCTAGTACAAAAGAAAAAAGAAAAGGAAACATAATAAAAATAAAGGTATAACTGTAAATTTAATTTTTAAATAATATCTTATATCTACATTTTCTAAATCAATGAGATTAATTGGTCTATAAAAAAATCCTTAGAACTAAATAGACCATCATTTTTCAAAATGGGATTTAGGGATAAATTTTCCTACTTTTAATGAGTCTAGACTACTCTTAAAACAAAATGACATGTTACACTCAGATTGACCCACCACGTTATAAAGAGTCAGAACTTGTTCACCCTATGAGTAGCTCAACAATGCACGCTTTTTGGTATAAAATAGTAAAGATTTGTCATTTTACCCGCAGTTTGTTTGGGCGAAAAATATTTTCTGATAAAATAAAATAAAAAAAGTCAATGAAAAACATTTTTCGTGGTCAACAAAAAACAAGTCTGTATAGATAGAAAATATTTCTACTTTTAAAAGACAGAAAACGTTCTTCGAACTAAAGTCTTACTAATGTCACTACATTCCACTGCCACTCTCACCTCCACCATCACACCACACAACCATCACAATAGCCACTTCACCGCTGCCACCACCCCGCCACCATGTCACCACACAACCATCACAATAGCCACTTCACCGCCACCACCACCCCGCCACCATGTCACCATCTCCACCTTCATTTTCGTTTCACCACCATTACTAAATATAGAAAAATATTTTTTTAAAAAAACATTTTTTTCATTTCACCATCATTTAAAAATGTTTTTCACTCAAATACATGAAGAGTAAGATAAAACCAATACATTGCTTTAAATATGAAGTTTAAATTTTTATACTAATTGTATTTTGTGTATTATTCCACCAATAAAACGAGTGTCTAAACAAAGTTATAAAAGTCATGTGGCATTAATTATTTTTTCCAACTCTAGAATTTCTGTGGTCTACTGCACTTGCACAGAAATAACATTTAAACTTTTTTTTATCATTATTTTCTTTTGAGTTTGACCCACCACATGATAAAAATCATTCCACACTAGTTAAAATTATCCTATTTTTGTAAATACTAATTTGAGAAATTTTATGATATTATCACTAGTTGCCCAAGATTATTAGATGTCTTAAACTGAATATTATAAGATTTTATCTAAATACAGTTAGAGCCCTCAACACTAAATTTTTAAAAATTTTCTCATGGACCTTAGTCGATAGTTTAATTGATCTAATGGTCCAGTCATCTTTGGATTTTGCACCTTTCAAGCAATGCATGATGTAAGATTTCACTCATTGTTAACATTTTACTAAGTTAAAAATTGAATTTTAAGTTAAATATGATAAGTTACCATCCAATTAAAAATTGTACCTTTTTTTTAAATGATAATTTTTTTTTTCTTTTTTAACCAAACCCCACAAAAAATCAGAG
Organism: Camellia lanceoleosa; assembly: GCA_025200525.1. Classification (NCBI taxonomy): domain Eukaryota; kingdom Viridiplantae; phylum Streptophyta; class Magnoliopsida; order Ericales; family Theaceae; genus Camellia; species Camellia lanceoleosa. The sequence continues at coordinate 113,627,333 of CM045764.1, read as the reverse complement.
TAAGTCATAAGTCGACCATGCAAGATGCACGCCGCAAATTAATCTTTTTAAATTTTTATTTATTCTTCTTTATATGTTGACCCACCGATTAACAAGTCATGGTAGCAAAACTTTTTCCAACTATGCGCTTTCTATGATAATGCCTATTTTCTACTTGACTAACAAGTCATGGTTTCAACTTTTTCCAACTATGCAATTTGACTAACAAGTCATGGTAGCAAAAATTCTTTGGAAAAAAAATTAATTGAAAAAAAAATTTATTAGTCAAATTTTTAAATTTCTGTTTAAAAACTAACGTAAACTTATTTTTTGAGTTTATGTTTTTTTTCTTAAATTTATAAACTGAGACAACTATTTATAAACAAAAAAAAAATTATTATACAAGTTTTTATAATAATTTTTAAAATTTTTGTAAATATAAACTGAAAACGAAATGGTTACCAAATAGACCTTGAAAGTTTGTGATTTCTCAACACAATGTTCCACCAATCTCGCCAAGTTCAAACGGTGAGTGCTACCTATTATCTCGACTTGTTTAGCTAAGAAAAAGACTTCTTGACATGGCCTAAGCCATCAAGATGCTTTCACTGCAAAGACCAATATCCATATCATCCTTGCCAAAGTTTCCTTTTGAAATTATATCAGTTAGTGACTTTGAGCTCAATTCTATAAGAGAATCTCATGGGCATTCCTGCACTACTACAAAAATAGTTAAAGATCACATTTTGACCAAAAAAAAAAAATATATCTCACTTTTATTGAAAGTGTGATAAAAAAAATTAGATTGATATTTTAATCACACTTAATTTGATTGAGTGTGATAATATTCATTTTTTATGTCACTTTTCAATTAAATGTGATTATATATATATTTTTTAATCACACATTCTAATTAAAGTGTGATTATATATACACTACTACTTTTTAATCACACTTTTTAAATAAGTGTGATTAGATATATATTTTTTAATCACACATTCTAATTAAAGTGTGATTATTTATATATTTTTTAATCACACCTTCTAATTAAAGTGTGATTATATGTACACTACTACTTTTTAATCACACTTTTTAAATAAGTGTGACTAGATATATATTTTTTAATCACACATTCTAATTAAAGTGTGATTATTTATATATTTTTTAATCACACCTTCTAATTAAAGTGATTATATATACACTACTACTTTTTAATCACACTTTTTAAATAAGTGTGAGTACATATATATTTTTTAATCACACATTCTAAAAGTGTGATTATATATACATTACTACTTTTTAATCACACTTTTTAAATAAGTGTAATTATATATATATATATATAATCACACTCCACTACAAAAAAAAAAGCATCTTTGGCGACTAAAAAAGCACATTTGGTCGCTGAAAGTATAGGTTTTTGCGACTAAAAAAGCATTAGTAGCCAAAAGTAAAGATTTTTGGCGACTAAAAAAATTTAGTAGCCAAAAGTATAGGTTTTGGCAACTAAAAATCTATTTGATTGCCCATATATGGCTTTTACCGACTAAAAAAATTTTAGTAGCCAAAAGTAAGGTTTTTTGGCGACTAAAAAAAAATTAGTAGCCAAAAGTGAGGTATTGGGTGACTAAAAAGATATTTGGTCGCCAAAAGTGAGGCTTTTACCGACTAAAAAAATTTTAGTAGCCAAAAGTAAGATTTTTTGGTGACTACAAAAAATTTAGTAACCAAAACTGAGGCATTGGGCGACTAAAAAGATGTTTAGTAGCCAAAAGTGAGGCTTTTTGGTGACTAAAAAGAAGTTTAGTTGCCAAAAGTGGTAATTTTAGCTCGGGAATTAAATTTTTTAACGACTAAAAAATAATTAGTAGCCAAAAGTATAGAATTGGCGACTAAAATTATGTTTAGTAGCCAAAAGTGGTCTCTTTTTTTTTCTAGTAAATAATTTATTTTTATATAAATTATGTTCAATAAAAAATAATTATCTTTATATATATACTTTTATATTAATACGGATCTATGTACTATATAAATAATATATGTTGCATATATAATTATATGGTGTTACAGAGGTGTAGTGGAAAGAGTGTGTTGTATAAGGTTTATGGTGTGAGAGGGTTGATGGGTCAAATCTCCACAAGAGCAAATGAGAAGCTAGTGAGTGTAATATTATTTTTTTTTATCTAAATGTTATTAATCACACTTAAAAGGTGTGGTCTAAATATTTTTAATTACACTTAAAAAGTGTGATTAAAAATGATCCATTTTAATCACACTCCCAAAGATCACACTTTAATAAAACATAAAATGTGTGATTAAATAACATACATCACACAAAAAAAGTGTGATATTTATCTGTTTTTGTAGTAGTGCCGGCACTTCTTGATCTAAATAATCCTCCTTGGTTTCATTAGTTCCTCTTTTTTACCTTGGAACGGAAAAAGGTAAATTACAAACATACCACCTGAGATTTACTTAAATTACAAATTGTCTTTGTGATTTTAGAAATTATATTATGTCCCCTAAGGTTTCTAATTTTATAACAAATAGGTCATTTTATTAATAAATCATCATGTTAATTAACAATTTTTAATAATGTTAAAATTTTATTTCAATTAATAATTTAGATAATTTTATTATTGTATGGGTAAACAGTCAGAAATTTCACTTTTTCAATTAATTATGTTAAATAAAAAATTCTGACAATGAGGTATTTGTAATTTTCCAAACCACAGGGGACAATTCATATTTTAGGTAAATCTTAAGGGGTGTATTTGTAATTTACCCAAAAAAAAACAAAGATGAAAATTATAATAAAGAGACCGAAAAACGCTCCGAGTCTAGATACCAGTTTGATTACAAATTGATTATTGACTGCACTTTATATTGACCCTCATTGAGATGATCTCTGTTAGTATATATAGAGCATTTTCCACTTGAATTTTCATTGGAAACATCACTTGAACAAAACAGAGCAGCTCTATAGTAGCAACTACTTAAATAGGCTTGCTTGCAACTACTTCATGTCTATGTACTCGTAGCATTTGACATGTCAGCCTCAACAATGAGGTAGGTAACATTCTTTAGCTCTATGAGCTTGTGATGTTTTGAAGCTTTGCAGAACAAAGGAATAATTTCAGAACATTCAAGATTATGATGCTTATCATTTATTTATCTGTTTAAAATAGCTTGTATTGCTATTAGCCACTTTTGAGTAACTGAGGTCCAAACTTGCCATGCTATTGTACCATATCTATTGCAAACTAGTGGTGGCCTTAGGCTAGGCGCTCTATTTACGAGGGCCCTACTTACTATATATTCACTACTATAGAATATATACATAAAAGAACTTATACTCAAAATAATTCTCAAAAAAAAAAAAAAAAAGGAGGAGCAAAAAATCTCTCAGTAAATAAATAAAAATGATTAAATCTTAAATTATCAAACAAGAATAACACTTCATGAGTTATCTTAGACTATCAGTCAAATCATAAAGAGAGAAAACAACCTCACTTACTGGAGGACATTTACATTACACCTCTTCCATTCTCTGGTCAAGTCAAATAAATAAATAAATAAATAAAAGGCATTTTTATCAAAATTATTTTGATTGTAAGGGTTGGGGAAATTGTTAAGAATTTTAAATAAAAATTAAAAAAACAATATTACAAACGGCCCCAATTATATTTTTTGCCTTCATTCAAATAGGCTTGATCCGTGTAGAGCACAGTTTAGCAATTGAACGCACAATAGTTTAGGCATTGATCTAATGCGCAGAATCCATGTAAAAAAATGATACAAGAAAAATATTGCAAATCATATTTTAGTTTATCCATTTCTTGTTACAAATCAGTAGATTTCGGGAAAGCAGAGGGAGAAAAACTTGGTAGTAGAATTTTTTGTTCATATTGTCACACTCTTTTTGTTTTCCCAGTCAAGCTTAAAGTGAGAAAAAAATAAATTGCACATTCTACAGACTAACTAATGTACAAAATGCTTTCTTTCCCAGCAATTCAAGAGCATAACCCTTTAACCGAATTAATTAGTCATAAAATGGCTCCAAATTTGTCCAAAATGTAAGCTGGCTTTATTCCTTCTTAAAACTTAATTTACTATTCTATGACACATCATTTGGAGAATAAAGTTTGAACCATAACCCACTAATTTGATGTTCTCTTGTTTAACTAGAATCATGAGAAACTCTCATACTCTCACAAAATATCTATCTACTTCACCTTCACTATAGAACTTGAAAATGTTTGAATTAAAACTATGGGAAATCTAATCTTGCTCACTGTGTGAGTGATTTTCTGACCACACTGCCAACTCAGTAATCAGTTGGAGAGAATTGGCAGAACAGATGACACCTAGCTAACCTGCAACAGAAATTCCGGTGGTGGTTCATCCACCCGGGGCACTCCGACGATCAAGTCAGTATATCTCTCAAAGATAATCAATACTGTTAAACTCACTATTCAGAATATAAATTGCGTACCTTAAATCCATCGGGGGTGCCTTTCTTTTATAGTTAGCTCAATCCTTGTCCCAACAGAAGCCTAGCTTCAATGGATTCCTGTTTAGTTCTTACTTTGGACTCTTCAAGAGATAAGGATAGACTCCCTAAGAGTGTTATCCTTATCCATCCTGAAGTCCTTCCTTATTCCAGGACTCTTGTCCCTTATCCGCTTATCTCGGATTCCGATATCTTCAGAGGTAACTTCGGCCATGCCGAGATCACCTCGATGTCATGACCAAGACACGTGGCACCTCGGCTAACACGTCGGCGTCACCTTGGCCACGTGTTGGTACTCAGAAAATATATCCCCGCAACTGCCCCCTAGGTTCTATTACCTCGGCATTCTGAGGTGATGGAACCTATATTGGAACTTCCTGCCAATACATCGGTCTAAAGTCTCTCAGCCGAGATCATCATATAAGCCGACATGTCTCTTTAAAGATTAAAGATCCCAAGATCTCCTTCACGTGTATGAGCTGTCATGCAAAATAACTCAACCATTTTAGCCATGCGTCTTCCCTTTACTGGATCATACACTATACACGCTTGTAAGTCGTCTCGCACCTGTATGCGCCATCTGACGTATTCGTTGTTCCAGGCGCATTAATTGCCCTTTTGCCGCCGTTTCAAGTTTTTGACAAAACTCGTTTCTTTCCTCCGTCTTTTCACTTTTCACTTTTGCATCTGAAGCTCTTTTCACTTTCTAATTTTTTCCCTTCAAGATCCTCCATTGTTCAAGCTTCTAAAGCTCTGCAACTTGCTCCGTCCATCTCCTCCGGCAAGGTTCTTGCTAATCCTTTCTGCAGCTGCCGTTCGTCTTACTTCGGCGAACTCAACCCCGGCTTCCTTTATTCTGGTAAGTCACCATTCCTCCTGGTCTCAGTTTCTTGTTATTTTATTGAACTTTACTGTTTTACCTGTTGTCTTTGCAATCTTGTCCATAGTTTTGATATTTCATCTTGCATCTTGTATTCCACCATATATTTGAACATGTTTGTTTCATGATTCTGTTTTTACCCAAATCATCTTCTTGAATATACACTATTCACATACCTGTTGATTTCTACCACTGTTCTTGGCCTGATACACCTGTGCAAACTTTTTGTCTTGATTTCTTGATGGCTTCATCACCGTTCTTGATTCTGAAACGCATCCTTGTTTTTTTATTTTCTAGATCCGTGCATTCAATTTTCGTTTCCTTAGATCTAGGTTTTGGGATTTGTTTATAGAACCCAAAAAGTTTTTGGAAAACCTTGAACACCTTCTTTCTGAAATCTAGCTCCCATAGTTTTAGCCGATATCATGGATATGTGGAAGCATAGGGTAGACATCCCGGCGAAATTAGAGTACTTTAGGCAGGAGTTCGAAATCCCGGCCGATGTTCATCTGAGGTTGGCTGGGGAGGATGACTCTATCATGCCCGATGTAAACCTCATGCCTTTCCAAGTAGTAGCGTTTATTGAGTGTGGACTTAGGTTTCCACTTGACCCTTTTTTCCTTGAAATCCTTCATTTCTATAGGTTGAACCCAATGTAGCTCGCCATCAATTCTTACCGAGTTATTAATGGTACCATAGCCTTAACCAAATAAGAGAATGCTAGGATTACCCTTGCCAATTTCCAATATTGTTATACTATGTGTCCCCTGAAATTGGAAAAAGGCCACATCTATTACCTCAAGCCGAGGTCCACTAAATACAAAATCGTTGCCGACCTCCCTAACTCCAACAAGGGAGCGGGGGATGATTACTTCATCGTCTCGGGTAACTGGGAATTTCAGCCAAACGATGACCTCCATCTTTATCCCTTAAGTCGAACAGTTTTCGGGGAAGAAGCTGATAAGGGCCACCCTTCACAAATTTTCTTGCTCTCTTGCATAAAGTTTTCAATCATTCTGCTCTAATGTCTACGCTTTTTTTCTTTTTGCAGTCCTTCGTCAGCCACCAAAGGGCTTCCGTCAGTCTTTCTTTCCCAGCAAAGACTTGAAGAAACTATTGAATTTGCCAGTCCACAAACGGAAGGCCCCTCTTCTACTTAATTTCATTCCTACATACAAATATGCTCTTCCCGACGTCCCTAAGAAGAAGAAGAAGAAGAAGAGTCTGTCTCTTCCTTCCGCCACAACTCCTCAGGCTGCCTCCACATCTCGGCAAGATCAAGGATCAACCTCTGATCCAGCCGAGCAACCGTTAACCTCGACTCCTTATCTGATCCCAATATCCCAGCACTAACGCTGGCGACGAATTGTTTTTTCTGCCAAGATGGGTCGCCAGAAAGCAGTTGCCAAAGATCTCTTGGCCAGCATCCCATCCTCTGTTGAGGCTCAACCAGCTCCAACCCAACCTTCAAAGCAGAAGCAGAAAAGGATAAAAAAGGCTCAGCCAAAGGCAAAAGTGACTCAGGTTGATACTGAGGACACCTTGCCGATCTCAAAACTGGCTGAGAGTGATAAGACCACATCTGCTATCAAGAAGAGACCTGCCAAGGCCCAACCATCCGAGTCCATTCGATCAAAGAGGCCGAGGTCATCTGCTGCAACCACCTCGGGGCCTTCAAAGCACGATGCCCTCTGGGGCCCCCAAATCACTCTGGAAGATAAGCCAGTTATGGCCAACGATAGCGCTGATGACATTAATGTCGACATTGCCCTTAGTACCACTTTGCTGCTTCCCGGCGATCTTGACCGAAACGCTGAGTTGAGCGAGTATGAGAACTATGCTCTAATGCTTCAGCGTTCTGTTCAAGTAAGTGCCTTTATTTGGTCGTTTTTCTTTCTTTCTTTTTATACTTTAGAAGATTTTGTAATAACCTCTGCTCTGATTTATTTTTTCGGAGGCCATCTAGCATGCCCATTCTTTCTCAGTACAATCTTTCGAGAACTGGGAGAAGCTGGCCGAGAAGAAGTGGGAGATCTCCAGTCTTCAAAAAACTAACAAAAACTTGCAATCAAAGATGAAGACCCTAGAGGATCAGGCCGAGGTGGCAATCAAAGCCAAGGATGATGCCGAAGAAAAGGTTGTTGCTGTTGAGGCGATAAACAAAGTCCTTTAAGCCCAGCTGAAAGAGGCCGAGGACAAGATGGACGAGGCCCAAAAGGAGCTTCAAGACGCCCTGGCTACCAAAGAGGCTGAAGTCAAGGCTGCCGATGAGAAGGCATATGCTAAGGGGGTGGCCGATGTTACGGCAAACTACGAAAAGCAGGTAAAGCAGGCATGCTGCAGGGGCTTCACCCTTGGCTGGATGACCTTGCTAAAAAGGCTTGATGTCCTCGAGGACTCCTCCTCAGGAATGCCGATGTCCTTCCTCTACCATTCCCCCCAACTCCAAGCCAATCCGCCGACGACGACTCTGAGTCCGAGGAGGAGGTTTTGGTGAGGAAGTCAAAAGACATTGCTGGGGCCAAGTCTCCTTCTCAAAATGAGCAAGTCCTAGACTTGACTCAAGATGAGGAGGTTAAGGAGGTTCCCAAGGAAGCTACCCCTGAGCAGGCATCATTGGATGTACCTCTCGCCGACAAGAGCCTTGATCAGACCCTTCAAGAGATTGATGCTGAGCTTGCAGCCGAGAAGGTGGCCAAGATGTCCTCCCAGCAATCTTCCGAGATCCAGACCCAGCCTGCTAATGATGCTAAGGAATCTTAATTTTGATGTCTTTTTCCTTTGTTTTTTAGACTTTGTACTTCTTTGTTTCTGAGACAGTGTAAGCTCTTCATATGGCCGACGTGCCTTTTAATGAATACAACTTCCTTCTTTCTTGAATGTTTGCATGTTTGTTTTCCCTTTATTGCTTCTTGTATGACTTTCATACTCAGAATAATTTTATGTCTTCAAGATGCACTGTAGTCTTGTGCAACCTTCTCGGGGTGAAACACCTTAGTTTACATCGGCAAGTACATAAGTACTTAGCTTAATACTCCGGCCGTTTTAACTTGTAAATTTTTCTCAAATTTCAACAAGTATTTAACATCATCTCAGTTTAACTTTAACTTGTAAACTTTTCTCAAGTTTCAACAAGTGTAAAACATCATTTCGGTTTAACATCAACTTGTAAACTTTTCTCAAGTTTCAACAAGTGTTAAAAATCATCTCGGTTTAACTTTACCTTGTAAACTTTTTTCAAGTTTCAACAAGTGTTAAACATCATCTCGGTTTAACTTCAACTTGTAAACTTTTCTCAAGTTTCAACAAGTGTTAAACATCATCTCGGTTTAACTTCAACTTGTAAACTTTTCTCAAGTTTCAACAAGTGTTAAACCCATTTTACTTCTCTCTGCCCCCTGATGTGAACCTGAGTTCTACTTGGGCTCTCATTATACATGTATTTCAGAAGCAACGTTATGTATCTTTATCAGTCACAAGTGTATAAACATATATAAACAAGATAAAAACTTTATTTATTTACTTCAGCAAAATGACAATAAATTCTAATGATAGAAAAATTTCAAATTGCAAGTGTTCTAAGGTCTTGGCAACTCCTTGCCCTCATTATTTTCAAGCCGATATGCCCCATTGCCCAATACCGAAGTGATTCTGTAGGGTCCTTCCCAGTTTGGGCCAAGCTTGCCCTCCCTAGGATCCTTCTTGTTGCCGACGACTTTTCTCAAGACTAGGTCACCGACTTGGAACTCCCTTGGGTTAACTTTTTTATTGTAAGCCCTGGCAAGTTGCTGCTGGTATGCTGCTAACTGAATTGCAGCTCTTTCCCTTCTTTCTTCTAATAGATCCAGATCTCGGGCTAATAATACGTCATTGGTCCCATTCTCCACTCGCTGGGTTCTGATCCCTAGGATGCCGACTTCCAAGGGAATGACTGCTTCTGTGCCATAGGCCATGGCAAAGGGGGATTCCCCCGTTGATCTTCTCGGCGTAGTCCGATATGCCCAAAGCACACTTGGTAGTTCATCCACCTACTTTCCTTTTGCTGCCTGTAGCCTCTTCTTTATCCCATCCAAGATAACTTTGTTGGATGCTTCTGCTTGTCCATTGCTTTGAGAAAAGCTTGGGGTTGAAAAGTAGTTCTTGATCTTAAACTTTGTGCAGAAGCTCTTGATTAGCTTACTGTCAAATTGTGTTCCATTGTCTGCGACTATTGCTCTTGGAATTCCAAATCTTGTGATTATGTTCTTCCATATGAAGCTCTTTACGTCCACATCTCGGATCTTGGCTAAGGGCTCAGCTTCTATCCATTTGGTGAAGTAATCTGTTGCTACAAGCAGGTACTTCCTTTGCCCAGTTGCTTGGGGCAGTTGTCCGACAAGATCCATTCCCCATTGGGCAAACGGCCAAGGACTGGATACTGGGTTCAAGTTTGCTGCTGGTTGGTGTATCAGAGGTGCAAACCTTTGGCATTTTTCACACTTTTTCACATAGGCTTCTGCATCTTTCTGCATGTAGGGCCACCAATACCCCTGGGTAATGGCCCTATGGACAAGTGATTTGCCCCCAGCGTGGCTTCCACAAATTCTTTCATGAATTTCATATAAAAAAATCTTCAACTTGTAAAGGATGTACACACCTCAAAAGGGGTCTAGTGAAGGATCTTCTGTAGAGATGTCCCTGTGCTGTCAGACTAAATCTTGCCGACTTCAACCTGATCTTGTGTGCCTCTTTGACCGCAAATCAAAATTTTAATCAATCTTAAATAGTTGATTTAGTTATTTTTATTATTAAATATGAAGTGAAGTGAAGTGAAGTGATATTTAACAATTAAAACAAATATAATTAGCCAAAAAGCCAAAAAATTATTTGAGTTTGGACTACTCTTAAAACAAAATGACATGTTACATTCAGGTTGACCCACAACATTATAAAGAGTCTGAACTTGTTCACACCCTATGAGTATGTGAACAATACACACTTTTTGGTATAAAATAGTAAAGATTTGTCATTTTATGCTTCGTTTATTTGAGTAGAAAATATTTTTTTGTATTTTTTGGTATTTGGTATAATGAAAACGAAAGTCAACGGAAAATATTTTTCATGATCAACAGAAAACAAACCTATATGGCAAAAAATATTTTTCACTTTTAAAATGTGAAAATCATTTTCCGAACTAAAGTCTAACCATTGTCATCACACTCCACCTCCACCACCACACCACACCACCATCACCACCACCACGGCCACTTCATCGCTGCAGCCGCCCCACCATCATGCCACCACCTCCACCTCCACCTCCACCTTAGTTTTTCACCAAGACCACCACCACCACCACCAAATATAGAAAAACATTTTCTTCAAAAAATATTTTTTGAAAAAAATTTCCTGTAGAAAAAATGTTCATTTAAAAACGTTTTTCTCTCAAATAAATGGAGCGAAAGATAAAACCATTGCATTGCTTTAAATATGAAGTTTAAATTTTTATACTAATTGTATTTTGTGTATTATTTAGCCACTAAAAAAGAGTGATAACAAAGTTATAAAAGTCATGGCATTAATTTTTTTTTCCAACTCTAGAATTTCTATGGTCCACTGCACTTTGCACAGACATAACATTTATACTTTTTTCACCACCGGGGGTGGTGGTAACGTGGATTAGGCACTTGCCTACCACGCAGATGGCGTGGGTTACATTCCCAAGGGGGCACAATTTGCTTATAGGCAGGCCGTGTTAACTCCATTCGTTCCCTGTCCTCTGCTGTGGTTGAAGGGTGAGGTCCATTGTTATTTCAGTGGTGGGTTTCTTCTTCTGAGTTGGGTTAGACTGGCAACCGGTTATCTCGGAGTTTTAACTCGCAGACATCGTAATGGCATCTCAAAACATCTTTTTTTGTTCCCAAAAAAAAAAAAAAAATGAAACTTTTTTATTACTATTTTCTTTTGAGTTTGACCCACCACATGATAAAAATCATTCCACACTTGTTAAAATTATCCTATTTTTGTAAATACTAATTTGAGAAATTTTATGATATTGTCACTAGCGGCTCAAGATTATTCGATGCCTTAAACCGAATATCAAAATGAGACTTATCTAAATAAGTCTTAAAAAGTTAGGGCCTTCAACACTAAATTTTTTGAAAATTTTCTTATAGACCTTAGTCAACATTCTAATTAATTTAATGGTCAAATCACTTCTGGACTTTACACCTTTCAAACAATGCATGATGTAAGATTTCACTCATTGTTGACACTTTACTAAATTAAAAATTAAATTTTAAGTTAATATGATAAGTTACCATCCAATCAAAAATTGTACCTTTTTTAAAAATGATATTTTTTTTTAACCAAACCCCACAAAAAATCAAAGTCATAAGTCGACCGCGCATGATGCACACATGTACACCACAAATTAATATTTTTAAATATTTATTAATTCTTCTTTTTATGTTGACACACCGATTAACAAGTCATGGTAGCAAACTTTTTCCAACTATGCAGTTTCTATGATAATGCCTATGGTCTACTTGCCCGTACTAATTTTCTATCCGTGTTATACACGAATTTTGTTTGAAATTAGATTTTTTTGGTAAGAATTTATTTGGGAATTGAATTTTTTAATATTTTTTTAATTTATTATGAAAAGATACATAAAAAAATAAAGAGAATGAGTTGAGTTTTTATATTAATTTGTTTTATTTTTACTATTTTAGCCAATTGTCAATACATGGATATCTCATGACATTTGAAAATAATATGAGAAATCATATAAATTTGACATAATTATATTGGACACTTCTAAAATTTTAATTCATACTTTCTTTTTTTTGTCAATAATACGCTAATCATATAAATAAAATAAATTGTCATATCTTTTGCACTAAATACAAAATTTATTTTATTTATCTCTTTTTCTTTATACCGTCTGCATTATTTCAGTCTCTTTCCCCAAATTCAAATGGAAGTCAACCAAAAATATAAAACTTGCTATATTATTTCTAATTCTCTCAGGGAGATCAATGTAATTTACCCTACTTTGTTTGGAACTTAAATTTTTTTTAAACCTGTTATTAGCACCTACTTATTTTCTTAGGGACCTCCTACTTCTATTTTTTTTTAATTCCAATTTTCTCCAAACATAAAATTTGTAATGCCCCGAAATAATTGAAGTAAAACCATCCACGACATTAATAAATAAACATACCATTTTGAATATACTGTCCCTTCCATTGCATATGATCTCAAAATACAAAAGATAACACATGCAGTTATACATTCATAAGCCCTAACTTTGAATCTATGGCATGTGTCACATTGTTAAAGATATGAAAACAAGTTGAACAATTAAGAAATACCCTATAGGCTTACAACTTTCCAAGACAATGCTTGGTTACAACAAAAGTGAGTTTAAACTCCATATAAATTAAGCCCTATGCTTGTACAAAAACAAATGCACAAATGAACAGAATGAAGCTCTTGCTCCAAGTCCTCCCAAGCTATTACCTTGGCAGAGGCATATCGTCAGCATCTGAAATGTTTTTCCCACATAGGGTGAGTCAAAATTCAGTAGAAATAATCCAATACAATATATGAATGTTAACAGAGTTATAAGGTGAATGCATATGCAATGCTCGTGCCAAAACATTTTATATCTCTTTTAAAACCATGCAATACCAGGTTTATATTACAAATTCATAAAACAATTCCCTTCCGATAGAAAACAAGACTGTGAATACAACTCCATGAATCTCTAGGTATGTGTCTGCTAGTAGGCTATACAAGCACTACTCTTTTATCATTTTTACCGGTATTAACTGGAAGGCTCGATACCTATCCGCACAGGTTTCCGGTCTTTCACCAAGGACACACAGGCCAATTTAACATTGTAAGCACGCCCTTTACCCAGATTCACCAAGTATTCACCATTTTTTTCAAAACAATATACATTTTCAATGTGATAATATGCAACAATACCCAATGCAAATGGATGAGAAAACTATTTCAATTCTCTTAGTTCTCATGCAATGTCTACAATAATCATAGCTATCCTCCACCGATAACCCAAATAGATATCTCTAAACAGATAAATAAATTCCATAAAGATAAACTTTCCAAATTTCAAGATGTAAGTGATAATATATATCCAACTCTACCCTCCTCATTAATATCCACCTTCTTTCCAAATCTTACAAAATCAACATCATCTTTCAATGTTTCCCAACACAAGTCAAAACTCATAGTTTTGGAACAAAATCTCATTTTCCTTCAAAATCACTTTCACGTGAAGAAGCTCAGTATTTCAACATATAATAACCACCATCTCATCTCCACAACCTTTCCCATGATTTCATTTCAAAACCCCTCTTTTGATTTCAAAACCCAACTCCCTAGATTTTTGTTCAAAAATCTCCAAACCACAATATTGTTTGAGAAATAGCATATAACTAAGTTAAAACCCATAAGAAGGTGTGAAGAATCTCTACCTCAAGCTTAGAACGGTGAAAGAGAAAGAGTGAAGAAACTTCAACAACACTGAAACCCAACTTTATTCCAAACAAAAGAAGGCTCTTGATGAGATCTACAATATATCTGAAAGGATCAAGGTGAAAAGATGCCTCTAAGTTAGTAGATCTGAAGATCTAAGTGAAAAAAGTAGAGTCTAGAGAGAGTGACAGAGAGAGAGAGAAGAGTAACCACGATGTAGAGAGGAAAAGTAATGAGAGGAAAGTGTTTTAGAGCCTCTTTATTGTGGCTAGGAACTAGTAGAATAATAGCCCCAAGATTAAATGAAAAGAACAAGTCAAAATCCCCCAAAAAATAGGGCCCAAGACAACCCAAAAATCTAGAAATGACTCACAAGGGTCGACCCTAGTGACAGTGGTCTTGACCCTCAAGAAGAAAAATACTGAGATGCAAATGTTGGCTGCAGACAAAGGTCGACCCTGGGAAACCGTGGTGTTGACCCTATTTTTGAAGTAGACAACCCAGAACAAAACAGTAAGGGAAGGGTCGACCCTAGGAACCCATGGTGTCGACCCTACATTTCAGTAGCGATTCCCAGAACTAGCAGCAAGACAAGTGTCGACACCACCTAAATTGGTGTCGACCCTAGAGACAAATCAACAGAACAAGTGTCGACACCACCAAGACCGGTGTCAACCCCAAATTTCAGTAGCCACACCTAGAGTACAACAACAAAGTGGTGTCGTATAGCGATCCCGGTTTTCCACGTCATACATTGTGTTTCGGACTTAGGTTCCGCAGTGGTTGGTTGTTGTCTATATCTTGTTTCCATCCTTTAATTCCTTGTATTTGAGTTTTGGGATGTGTTGGGTAAGTTTGGAACAGGTTAGTTGTGAGTTGAAACAAATGGTTGCTGTCCAGAATTTGGCATTTTCGCTCGAGCGAGGCTTTTTGCGCTCAAGCGAGCCTTGGATTTTTGCTTCTTCGCTCAAGCGAGGCTTCTTGCGCTCGAGTGAAATTTCTTTGATGTGTCTCTCGAGCGAGCACTCTTGCGCTTGAGCGTGCGACTGAGTAGCAGACTTGAAGCTTTGAATTGTGTGCTCAAGCGAGACTTTTTGCGCTCGAGCGAGGTGTTTGCTGTGTCTGGTCGCTCGAGCGACCACTTCTTTGCTCGAGCGAGCTTCGCATATATTAGTTGGCAGCAACGTGTTATACATCACTTTTCCATCATCTCTTTCATCCAAACCCTAGATCCGACCCTCTTCTCTCTCTACAAATACACTTGATTTAGAGTGTCCCTACCTTAATCCTTTTGTAAATAGGGTAGAGCTTTGCGTGGGCTATATTTTGATCCAAAAAAGTTGGGATTTGGAGCATCTTGAGTTTCATCCTTCTACTCCTTTGAGTCTCTCCATTTAAGGTAGGGATAATCTACTCATTGTTATAGGTTTTAACGTAAATTTTGGTCATTTTTTATAAATGGTGAGATTTGATAATTTGGGAAGTTAGGGTTTGAGATTGTGATATTTAAAAGAGGGGTTTTGTGTTTTTAAGCTCTATATGTATATGAGATCTTGGAAATGAGGTTTTGTGGGTTTGATAGGTGAAATTTGGCCTTAGGATCAATGTTTGAGAAAATGGGGAAATGCCCTAATTGAATTTATATAATTAATTTGGTAATGGTGAAGAATATGAAATTGATTTGAAAATCATGAAATTGGATGGAATTGGGACTAGTTGGTGTAGTTGGAGTGATGAATTACTCATCGATGGAAAATGTAATAAATTATTTGTTGATGGAATTCTTTATCTGTTTAGAGATAACTGCTTTGGGCTATCGGTGGAGGATAGTCTTGATTGTTCTAGACACTACATGATGATTAGATAAATTGAAACTAATCATTTGAATTATGTCATTGAATATGACAGTTGGATTAACACATTGAATATGTGCTTTAATTGATCATTGTATATGATAAAGTGTTTAAATACATTGCATATGTATCTTGTATGGAAGGAGATAGGGGATGTACTCCATGGTTTGAGAGGAGATAGGGGGATGTACTCTACTGTTTGGGAGGAGATAGGAGATGCACTCTATTGATAATTAAGTTGGCCGGAGTGTCTAGGGTGAAAGTCCCGAAACCTTACACACATCTGAATGATGTTGATGATTGAAGTGTTGATTATATGAGTTGTAGTCTCATTTGAATTGTTGATGAATTGAAGTATTGTTTTTATAAGTTGTAATCTCATTTGACTTACTTGGATAAACGAACCATGTCTATCAAGTGAATTGGAAATAGAAATGAAACCAGGTTGAAAGATGAATATTAATGTTGATGGATTATAGTAATGGTGTAAATCGATGCACATGTGTTGAACATTTATCATATGCTAATGTTTTAGTTATTTCTCATATTTGGTTTAGCATATCTCTACTGGGTTTTGGCTCACCCTATATGGGACATCATTTTCAGGTACAAGAGACATGCCACCTCCAAGGACCTAGTTTGGGTGGTTTAGAGGCAGTAGGCTTCGTTTGTTGATTTTCTTTTATGTTATATGTTTTATTTCCAAGCCGAGGGCTTAAATTGTAAAGGGCTTTTGACCCTCTTTTGTTGAAACCAAGTGTTAACTTGGAAAGTTGTAAGCCCGTAGGGCATCTACTTTTGTTGTTAACATATAACATCTTTTGTAAGGAACACTCTGATGAATGAAATTGGAAGGTTTCTTTTGTTAATTATGGATCTTGTGAATGATTGGTTATGTATTATTTTGAGGGTGTTACAACTTGGTATCAGAGCGTACCGGGTTTGAATACTTTGGGTACGTGGGAAGTGATTAGTACCACATGGGTTTGTCTCGCTTGTTAGAGACTTATGTATGATATTATGTGCTTATGTGATAACATGTTTATGTGACCATATGGGTATGTGATTTAGTTTCTAGGATGTTGATTGGATCCTTGGGTTTCTGGAAGTCCTGTTGGAAAGGCACTTGATCACTGACGTTTCTAACTGGAACTCTAGCAACGCCACGGGACGGTCATTATCCAGAAATGAAATTCGTAAGTGTTTATGTGATTATGTGCTTACGTGCTTACGTGGAGTGAATTATTGTTGTCCATTGTATTAGGACGCTAGTGAAATAGCTTTAGCACAGTTGTGAATGTGCTAATATCTTTGTTACCTTTATTAGGATGTCAGGACGATGACGTGGTGGTAGACGTGGTAGGCCTAGGAGGCAGGAGATGCCTATACTGGATGAAATTCCGGCATAGGAGGAGGGAGTTGGTCAAGCCAACGTGGCCGAGCCAGTAAGATAGCAGGCCATGGGCGCCTTAGCCTGCGAGATGGCAGGAGCTTTGAGGGAATCTATGGACATTCTCAAGGGTGAGAATCAAGTCTAGGCCCATGTAACTGAGGCAGGGCCTTCCTTTCTAAAGAGGGAGTTCTTCCGGTCGAATCCAGATGAGTTTTTAGGTGATCAAAAAGAGCCACTGAAGGCTAACGAATGGCTTGAACAGATGACGAAGACATTTAAGATGCTAGGCATCGAAGACGGAGGCTTGAGGATGACCTTGGCGTCCTTCTAGTTGAAGGGAGATGCGGGTCAGTGGTGGAAGTTCGTACGAGGGCGTATTGGAGGGACTTGGGAAGCTTTCGTTGATGCCTTTCAGGAGAAGTTTTTGCCTCCCACTGTTAGGGAGAAGTTGAGAGATCAGTTATGTCGGCTCTAGCAGCTGAATACACCAGTGGTCGAGTTTGGGGCTACATTCACCAGTTTATCGAGGTTTGCACCTGAGTTAGCGGTGACTGAAGAACGCGCTGTCTAGAGTTTGAGAAGTAGTTGAGGACCAGACTCATGTTTCGAGTGGCCGGATCCATAACTAGGAAGTATGGGTGCCTTATGCAGGCTGTAACCCATCTTGAGACCATTATGCAGGCGAAGGAGGAGAGGATGAGGGGCTCCAGGAGGAGACAGGAAGGTTAGGGGGACGGTAAGAGGCAAAAGGGCTCTAACCCTCAGCAGTCCCAGGGAGCATATACTAGATCTACCTTTCCAGTACCGAGTTCAAGTTCTGGGAGAGGCAGTCAGGGAGACGTTACTTGTTACAAATGTGGTCAGCTGGGCCACAAGTCTCCAGCTTGCCCGCAGAGGGGAGGAGGGCAGAGAGCAGCTTCATCTTCGGCTCGTCCTTAGAGCCAGAGTCAGGGCAGAGGCCAGTCGCTCTGTTGTTATCAGTGTGGTCAGACAGGACACCTAAAGAGGTTTTGCCCGCAATTGAGTGGCACATCTGGTGCGTCTGGTTCGAGGCAGACACAAAGTCATCAGCCAGTTCAGTCAGTTCAGGCCTCGAGGGCCAATCAGGGAGCCTCTTCGGCTCAGTCTGTGCAGCAGTCTTATGCTCCGAGATGTGAGCAGGTAGATCAGAGACCTACGGGGCGCGTGTATGCCGTTACAGCGTAGGACCTAGTGTCGGCTCCATCTGTTGTGAGAGGTACCTTTTTGTTTTGTAACTCGGTGGTGTAGACGTCCCCGAATGTCCCGGGTGGGAAATCCCGTTTTGTTCATTGAGGCTTACTACAATTCGGACTCAAATGTCACAGTCCTGTATCTAATCTCGCAGAGTGCAATGTAAGACCGATTAATCATCAAAGAGTCCAAATTCGGAAAATCGTTTTGAAAAATTGATTTTTAGAAAGAAGTGCCAAACATGGACTGCTTTGCCAAATACAGAGTCGCCACCTAAATATTTTATTTTGGAGGAATTTAGGAAACCCTGACTCGTGCCTAAGGCTACGTGTCCATCATTACCAAAGTTGCCTCGGCTCGAGAACTTAGGTACGATTGGGGAAGGTCACTTCGTGAGCACCCCCGCTCGCCCGATCAAAGATCGGCCTCTACTAACCATGATATCGGGTTTTGAAAACATTATGTGCTCTTATCCCGGTTATTAGCCGAGAATTACTATGTGATGCGCGCAGCATACAAGTATAGACTGGATCGCCTGAGTTGGAACAAAACATTTCATGTTTGTTTTTTAAAGCGGTTTGCTACTCGCAAGTAGGCTAAAATGCGGATTTTGCCACCCTCAAGTGGGCTTAGAAAACATGGTGATTTGCCACTATCTAGTGGGCTTAAAACTCGCAATCAATGAATTGTTCCAATTCAGATAATCCAACCTCCACCCACAGGCATTCAGGCTGTTATATCACATAAGCACATAGCCTCATGGTAAGCATACCATCATGGCAACCACTCACACGCATGCAAGGATGCTAAAACATGAACACTTACCAAGTACTCCGAGCCAAGGAAAGAAGCTAATTAGAAATCATGTATGAATCCTAACTATGCTGAGATGCCTAATGCAACACATACAAGAATGCAACTAAGATAGGCTCGACTATTCTAAGATGGCATATGATAATGCTACAGCTAACACGTATTCAACTTGAAATTGAAATACAATGCAGTTAGTATGATGCGCCGAGCCCAGTGCATGCAATACAGATGAATGAATGCAAACATGCGAACATATAGATGCTAATTGAAACGTGCCCTAAAACTAACCATCATAAGCTGGTAAATAAAAGGGAGAAAGACGTGGGGTTGGAAGACATACATCACACACACGCACACTTATTACAACATTGCCCTCCCTCGAAGGGTCCAAATAAATAATACAGTCCGAATAAATAATTAACTATTCTAGCTAATTAAATATTACAAAACCCTAATTAATTAACAAATTAACTAGGAAAGCGAATAAACTAGCATGCAAGCTATAAAATGGGCTGCCTCAGCTCTTGTTCCGAATGATGAAAGATGCATGCGTGCTCGGGTCGCTTTGTTGGGAAATTCCTTGCGATGCCCCGATTAGCCTCTGTTTTGCAATTGGTCCTAGAACACTGTACAAAACTTCCGAAGGCTGCTGACTAGTTTTTGCTGCTGGATTCCGATTTGCTGCAACAAAGAGCAAGAAAGGGGCATGGCAAAGTATTTTCAACACATGTGTGCATGATCACTCTCCCCGTCATTGCACAAGCTCTAGGGAGTGTAGACCTCAATCCTCGTATCACCAATCACGCATCTCGATGCATGATGGCCGAGGAGTCGAGTTGCACGACTCAATGTGAAATGAATGCACATATAAACATAACAAGGCCTAAACTCCATCATGGGTAATCCGGAGTGTCGGCGACCAGGAATTGAGACACATTTCGTCACTTTGAGTACAAAACGCCCCTCGTTTCCCGTGTTTGGACTAACCCTACTCCAAACACAATGCAATGAGATGGCATACACAATGCGACTAACATGTAACCTAGCATACGCAATGCTATGGGCTAAAATGGCATACACAATGCACGTGACATAATATGGCATACACAATGCACTTACGAAGACTGTCATGCGTACATGAACTAAATGGCATATACAAATGCAAGATGGACTTACACCAATATGAGTGGACCTCAGCCACACTCACATCAGTGGCCATATGATGGAAATGAGACAACTGAAATACATGCAAGCATGCACGAATGCAATGGACCGATCCTAAGGCACAACATGCAACTCTAACTAAGCATGGCAAAGGATGAAATATGGCATACAAGCATACATTTTCCAGCTCTAAAACGTGATGTACAATGGTCCCGAATCATGCAAATATGTTACCCAATGCATGCTAGATGGACCGAATACCGAAACTAGTGAAGTGCGTTACACTAGAGGTACACAAAGCAATGCATGAATGGCAAAAACAACCCCAAACAGACCCTAGGCAGGTCTGAAATAGTGGGAAAATAGCCCAAAATGACGGTTCAAAGTGCATGGAAATGAAGCTCATTCAATGGTCTGAAAACAAGGCATTCATGCACAACTCTCAAGCACACTTAAAGAGGAGAAAACATGAGGATATGACATTCACATAGACTCTGAAATATGATGCAAAATGACCCCAAAGCATGAAAACACCTCAGTATATGCATGCAATAGACCTCCAATCCCAAAGCTAGGCAAGTGTATTGAACTACAAGCATGCAAAACAAGCATCATTCGACCATGAGACCTAAAAATAGAGCTAGGGCAGTCCAAAATATGCACAAAATCAGTTTAAGGCAGGGCCAAAAAGTGCTAAAATCAAGGGTCAACAAAGCATGCAAAATAAGCTAGTGAACCATGATTTGCACTACAACTATATGAAGCACATGAGAGCTCACCAAACCAGCCAAAAAAAGAAGTATACCATGCCAAATAATGCCCAAAAACCCACTGAAACTCAGTCAATGCATGCAAGAATGATGTGTCCCTTTGAAAGGCCAATAAGAGGGTTGTTCTACACATGCAAGATAGACATACAAAATGGAAAAAAAACCTCTAGAAAGAGGTTATGAGGGCCCTAAAACTCACTTAAAAAGGCCTGAAATTAGTCTAGGAAGCATGCAAGTGAAGGCCCCTTTGAAAGGCCTTGAAGAAGTTTACTCTACACATGCATAATAGACATCTTATATGGCAAAACCACCTCTAGAATGAGGTCATGAAGGTCACAAAACTCATCAAAAATGACCTAGAGCATGGCTTTGAAACATGCAAATAGGGGCTCCTTTGGAAGGCCAAGAAAGCTAGTAAAGAGAACAAAGGGTGAGAGGGTCACCCCTCTCTGATTTTGAGGCTCAAAGACACATGTTAGCCACTAAAAATCCATTGGATTTCAGTGGCTAAAAGGCCAAACCAAGGCCAACACAAATGCTCTAATGCATAGCTCAAAACATGAGGAAATGAAGCATGAGAGGGGGTAGATGACCCCCAACAGAAAAATGGTCTTAAAAAAACATGTTTAAAAGATCAAAACAAGACTTTTTTTAGTTTATGACAAAGCCTAAATATGCTTGCAAATAAAGCTAAACTATGAAGCAAAACAATGCTACAAAGAGAGAAATAGAGACTTACCCTTGTAGAGAAGAAGGCCAGCAGCTTCTAGACCAAAATAGGAAGTCTTCAACCTCTAAAAATGAGCTCCAAGGTGCTTGGATGGATGATGGAGAGGTTAGGCTAAGAGGTGTAGTGCAATGGGGCCAAGAACTAGGAGTTTTTGAGCACAAAAGAAAGAGATATAGAAAGGTGTATATGTTTTGCCTTCCAAGAAGTTCTGAACCCTTGCAATGGAAGATGACCCCTTCCTTTATAGAGGAGAGGGGCTAAAGCTTCTCTTGGAAGCTTAAAACCAAGCTCAAAGATCCTCCATACACGTGTGTGGAGGATCACTTCTGAGGCTTCGAGCTGGCACAGCTGGCTAACACTCAGTGAGACAAAAAGCAGGAAGCTGGCCGACCAGGTTCAAAAGGGTCAAATGGATTTAGGTGGTTGGCAGCCCATATTGGTGGTCACCCAGGTGAATGCAACTCATTGGTGGTATGGGAGACCCAAAAATGTGGCCCAAAAGTGAGGGAGACCAGCTTCCTGACAAGAAAATCAACCGACTGGGGAAAGGTGGTCTCCCACCCTAGTACCACCATCTTAACAATGAAACTAGGGTCTATGCCAAAAACGAACCCACACCGATGCAAAACGAAGGTTCGGGGGCCAAAACGCGCAGCCGGGGGCCCCAAAAACTGACTATTAAGCACCGAAGGTGGTGTATGACCACAAAGGTGGTCTCCCGGGCCACAATGTCCCTCTAGGGAGAGGGAACAAGGTATGTGCCAAAAATTGGAGCAAACGGAGAAAGTTAAGCGGTCCCGAACCGAGGAGCACGGCCGACGGCTTCGAAAATCAGAAACTGGTCTCCAAATGGGAATAGTGGCCCACGACCACGAAACGTAGCCTACGGCCACTGAGAGATGGTCTTCGAGACCTCTCCCTCCCTTCGGGAAGAGAAAACAGAGAAAACAGGACCTGGTTCACAAACCGAGGCAAAGCACAAAAGAGTCTCGAAGTCCGGAGGCAAGGCTCTGAGCCGAGACTTTGCAACCTCAGAACGAGCACAATATGCAACATCACCGAGCGCTCAGTTGGTGACGTCTGAGTCTTAAGGTCGGTCAAAAATGGGGTGTCTACAGGTGGCCAATGTATTAATTGATACGGGTGTATCCCACTCTTTTATATCTTCTGCTTTTGCATCTGTTTTGGGATTGGAGTTGGCACAGTTAGCATCTCCTATTTGTGTAGTATCACCCATTGGGGGTGAGTTGATTTTGAAACAGGGGTGTCGGGGTTGTGATATGGAGGTCGCTAATCGTCGGCTTCCCTTTTCTGTTGTATTGATGGATATGTCGGGTTTTGATGTGATTTTGGGTATGGACTAGCTATCGTCATACCAGGCTGTTATAGACTGTTACTGCCAGAGGGTTACTATATGTACCTTGAGCAGGGATTGTTTTCATTTCTTGGGAGATCGGGTTGGTAGAGTGTTACCACCGGTGTAGGATCTGCGAGGGTGGAGTGAGCTTAGTTGTCTTCTTGGTAGCTATATGAGTAGTAAATGTGATGAGACTGGGATTAAGTTGCCCAAAATGGTTTGTGAGTACTCGGATGTCTTTCCCGAGGATCTTGTTAGTTTACCACCTCATCAAGAGATTGAGTTCTCTATCAACTTAGTGCCTAGCATGGCACCGATTTCTATGGCACTGTATCATTTTGCCCCAGCCGAGTTGAGTGAGTTGAAGATTCAATTCCAAGAGTTGCTAGATAAGGGCTTTATCCGCCCTAATACTTCGCCGTTGGGAGCACCGATCCTCTTTGCTAAAAAGAAAGATGGGGCTTTGAGACTTTGTATCAATTACCGAAAACTGAACCGGGCTACGGTTAAGAACAAGTACCCTATGCCTCGTATAGATGATATGTTTGATCAGTTGAAAGGATCCCGTTGTTTCTTTAAGATGGACTTGAGATCGGGTTACCATCAGTTGAGAGTCAGGGAGGAAGATATCCCGAATACAGCATTCCGTACGCGGTATAGCCACTATGAGTTTCTGGTGATGCCTTTTGGGCTCACCAATGCACCGGCTGTGTTTATGGACTTGATGAACCAGATCTTCCGAGAGTTCTTAGACCGCTTTGTGGTCATTTTCGTGGACGACATTCTGAGTTATTCACCTTCTGAGGAGGAGCACGAGGAACACTTGTGAGTGGTGCTTGAGTTGCTTAGAGTCCGTAAGTTGTATGCTAAGTTTGGGAAGTGCGAGTTCTGGCTAAGAGAGGTTAAATTCTTAGGCCATGTGGTATCCAGAAAAAGGGTGACTATAGATTCATCCAAGATAAAGGCAGTGTAAGATTGGGCACAACCTAAGAGTGTTTTTGAAATCCATAGTTTTCTGGGATTGGCCGGGTATTACTGTCGATTTGTGAAAGATTTCTCCAGGCTAGCCTCGCCTTTGACTAGATTGATGCGGAAATGGGTCAAATTTGTGTGGAGTGAGATTTGTGAAAAGTCGTTCCAAGAGCTTAACGTTAGACTTACCACTGCTCCGGTCTTGATTATCCCGGAGAGGGGTTTAGGTTATGCAGTATATTGTGATGCCTCACGAGAGGGTTTGGGCTATGTATTGATGCAAGAGGGTAAATTAGTAGCCTATGGCTCACGTTAGTCGAAAACACACTAGAGAAACTACCCTACTCATGACCTAGAGTTAGCAGCTGTAATATTTGCCTTGAAGATTTGGAGGCACTACCTTTATGGTGAGAGATTCAAGGTGTTCTCGAATCATAAGAGTCTGAAGTATCTGTTTACACAGAATGACTTAAATTTGAGGCAGAGGAGGTGGATGAAATTTATAGAGGATTACGACTTCGAATTACATTATCGTCTGGGGAAGGCCAATGTTGTGGCCGATGCCCTAAGTAGGAAATCCATTGGGGATATAGCTTGTATTGCTATCCGGGAATGGGAGATGTTGGGTGCCCTTGGGAAATTTGACTTGCATTTGGGCGAGTCTGTTGAGTCAGCAGTCTTGTTTTCTGTAGTCGCACAACCTACACTTGTGAATCGAGTGTTAGAGGCACAGAAGGATAACCTTGAGGTAGAATCTCTCCGAGGAAAGATAGCCAGTGGGAAGGTAAAGCAGGGTTTGACTGTGTATCCCGACTTGAGTGTGAGGTACTGAGACCGCTTGTTTGTGCTGGAGTCTTGCCGAGAGGAAGTACTTCGAGAGTTTCACCATTCACGCCTTGCGGTACATTCGGGAGGCACAAAGATGTATCATGATCTGAGTCGCTAGTTTTGGTGGAGGGGTATGAAGAAAGATGTGGCAGTTTTTGTATCTAAGTGCCTTACTTGTCAGCAAGTGAAGGCCAAGGATCAGAGGCCAGCGGGTTTGTTGCAACCCTTGCCTATAGCCGAGTGGAAATGGGAGCATGTCACAATGGACTTCATTGGAGGTCTTCCAAAGACTCAACAGGATAGTGACGCCATTTGGGTGGTAGTAGACCGGTTGACTAAGTCAGCGCACTTTATTCCTATGCGCGTAAGAGATTCGGTAGATCATCTTGCCGACTTGTATATTTGGGACATAGTGAGGTTGCACGAGGTCTTACTGTCGATTGCCTCAGATAGCGATCCGCATTTCACAGCTAGGTTATGGCAGAGTTTGCAGAGTACCTTGGGCACTAGATTGACTTTTAGCACCGCTTATCATCCTTGGACTAACGGGCAGTCCGAGCGTACTATTCAGATCCTTGAGGATATGCTTCGAGGCTGTGTCCTTGACTTTAAGGGGTCATGGGAGAGACACCTACCCTTAGTGGAGTTTGCCTACAATAACAGTTTCCAATCAAGTATTGCTATGGCACCATTTGAGGCCTTGTATGGCTGACCGTGTAGATCTCTAGTGTGTTGGGCAAAGGTGGGTGATGCACCTTTGTTGGGCCCGAAGTTGGTGCGGGAAACAACGAAGAAGGTTGAACTTATCCGTAAGAGGTTAGTTACAGCTCAGAGTCGCCAAAAGAGTTATGCCGACCGTCGGAGGAGGCCTTTGGCATTTGAGGTGGGTGATCAAGTCTTTTTGAAAATATCACCTAGGCAGGGTTTGATGAGGTTTGGGAAGAGTGGGAAGTTGTCCCCTCAGTTTATTGGCCCTTTTGAGATCCTTGAGCGGATTGGGGAGGTTGCATACCATTTAGCTTTACCACCGCAGTTGTTCGGAGTGCATGACGTGTTTCATGTTAGTATGCTTCGGAAATACGAGCCGGATTCATCTCATGTATTGAATTGGACCGACATAGAGGTAGACGATGATGCTTCATATGAGGAGAGACCGGTCAGAGTCTTAGATAGACGGGGATCAAGTCTTGCAAGACAAGATGATTCCCTTGGTAAAGGTCTTGTCGAAACATCACGGAGTTGAGGAAGCGACTTGGGAACGTGAATTGGAGTGTCCATGGTGAAAGTCCCGAAACCTTACACACATCTTAATGATGTTGATGATTGAAGTGTTAATTATATGAGTTGTAGTCTCATTTGAATTGTTGATGAATTGAAGTATTGTTTTTATGATTTAATCTCATTTGACTTACTTGGATAAACGAACCATGTCTATCAAGTGAATTGGAAATAGAAATGAAACTGGGTTGAAAGATAAATATTAATGTTGATGGATTATAGTAATGGTGTAAATCGATGCACATGTGTTGAACATTTATCATACGCTAATGTTTTAGTTATTTCTCATATTTGGTTTAGCATATCTCTACTGGGTTTTGGCTCACCCTATATGGGACATCATTTTCAGGTACAGGAGACATGCCACCTCCAAGGACCTAGTTTGGGTGGTTTAGAGGCAGCAGGTTTCGTTTGTTGATTTTCTTTTATGTTATATGTTTTATTTCCAAGCCGAGGGCTTAAATTGTAAAGGGCTTTTGACCCTCTTTTGTTGAAACCAAGTGTTAACTTGGAAAGTTGTAAGCCCGTAGGGCATCTACTTTTGTTGTTAACATATAACATCTTTTGTAAGGAACACTCTGATGAATGAAATTGGAAGGTTTCTTTTGTTAATTATGGATCTTGTGAATGATTGGTTATGTATTATTTTGAGGGTGTTACATGTCGACACCACCAAGACTGGTGTCGACCCTAGGAGCAGAACAAAACAAAGAAAAAAAAGCAGTGTCGACACCACCAAGGATGGTGTTGATCTCGAAGCCAAAACCCAACAAGAAAAGAAGGAAAAACGACTGCTGCGGATATGGTTTTTCAAAATAAAAAGCAATATATGGGTCGAGTCTAAGCCCGGATCGCTATAAAATTCCATTTCTACACTCATTCCCATAATTTCTCAAACCATAACACTAATTCCATCAGCACTGTTGTCACCACCCATCATTGTCGATGCCACTATAAGCTCCAAATTGAGTTTTGATCACTACTCCACCTCCGGCGTCACTATTATCGCCGCCATCATCGATCATGGAGCATGTGTGTGTGTGTGTGTGTGTGTGTGCATGAGAGAGAGAGAATGAGAGAGGGAGAGAGAGAGAGAGTCATGAAGAAGAAGAAGAAGAGAGAGAGAGAGAGAGAGATCGCTGACCATTGCCATCATAGCCCCTACATCTACAACCCATCGCTCTCATCCTCGTCGTCACCACCTTTGTAGCCCGATTTCCACTTTCAAATCTAGGGTTTTAATGAAAAAAAAAACAAGAATAAGAGGAGAGGAGGTCGAAGGAAGAGTTGATGGGAAAGGAAATGGGAGGCTAAAGGTATAGAAATGAAAGGACTGATGGTGGTTGGGTCACAATTTGGGTCGTGATCTGAAGAAGAAGATGGGAAGACAGAGGGGTGGGTGGTTATGGAAATGATGGTATAGATTCAGATTGTGGTGGTGAAATGGTGGTTTGTCGAAGTTGAGACCAAAGGGTTGAAAAGGAAAAAGAAGAAGAAGAAGAAGGGTCGGAGGTAGGCTACGGATTGGCTACCGGAGGCAACAGTAGCGATGCCAAAGGTGGTGGTTGGGAGTAGGGTCTAAGGTTTGGGTTTAGGGTTAGGGGTATAGTTGGTATTAAGGTCGGGGTTCGAAGAGAAATGGTGAGGACTTATTTTGCTGGATGGGAGTCCAAAGAATTAGAGGGCGAAAATAAAAAGGTAGGTGCTAATATTAACCCTCTTTTTTTTACAAGGTTAATTAAGTAAGGAGACGTCATTCAAAATTAATCATCATCAATGTATTTCAATGGTAAAGTTCAAGTAATTGTTTCTAAAATTTTAAGTTTCTTTTGTAGACAATATTTTAAGAGTTTCAAATTTAATCGAATAACTGTGTTCTTTTAAAACTAAGGGATGTGTCACTAATAAAAACACACTACAATGTCTATACAAGACATTAAAGCTCTTTAATTTCCAACATGTTAATTTGGGTTTGTTTATTTATTTATTATTTTAATATATATTTTTTGATCATAAACCGTTTATTGAACCTTTTTCAATGTGCGCAAACGTCATAAAGACTAACAGTAATATAGGTTGCATTTTGGAGTAATCCATTATGCTCGTTAATACGATCGCGCAGGTAGGTAATAACTTTTTTGAAAGAGTGATAACTACATGCCTCTCATAATTAGAAGCTAAGAATTATTTATACTTTTGATTTACATATTTACAGTATACATTTTGATTTTTTTTATAATCATATTGATGGTTTATTGTATAAAATCTCCCCCAACATCTTGTAAAAAAGCATATGACAGCAATGGAATGAGTAGCAGAGAGAGCACTGGCCAACAGCTTGGTACTGGTGGAATTGACAACAAGTACACCAGCTAAATTTTTCCATCCACGAAGGACTTCCAATACCATGACACCTTTACCTTGCTTTCCATTAACAAGGGGTTTTTTTTTTTTTTTTTGAAAATTATTATTGTCTTAAAGCAGTAAGTAGAAGCTTCACCAAATAATTTTACACATATTTTCAATATAAAAAAGAGAGAGCTATAAACAGCTCCATAAATTGCACTAAACAGTCCCATATTCATAAACTAACACAGTGTTTACTTGGGGATTTGAGAAGAGATTTGGAAAAGAAAAGGGAAAAGGTGTGTGAAATGTAGATATATTTTATTCATATTTCACCTATATTTTCTCTTTCCCTTTCCAAATCCCTTCCCGAATCCCCCAACCAAATACAATGTAAAAGTCTATGATTTCTCAACACAATCTTCCACCAATCTTGCCAAGTTCAGATGGTCAGAGCTGCCTATTATCTGGACTTGTTCAGCCAAGAAAAGACTTCTTGACATGGCCTAAGCCATCAAGATGCTTCACTGCAACTTTGATTTTGCCGTTGTTTAGAAGAGAGTTCCTTCAAAGACCAATATGCATATTATCCTTGACAAAGTTTCCTTTTGAAATTATATCAGTCAGTGACTTTGAGCTCAATTCTGTAAGAGAATCTCAGGGGCATTCTCGGCACTTCTTGATCTAAATAATCCTCCTCGGTTCCATCAGTTCCTCTTTTCTACCTTGAAAAGGAAAACACAGATGAAAATTATAATAAAGAGACCAAAAAAAAGCTCCAAGTCTGGATACCAGTTTGATTACAAATTGATTATTGACTTCACGTGCACTTTATATTGACCTCCATTTAGATGATCTCTGTTAGTATATATAGAGCATTTTCCACTTGAATTTTTATTGGAAACGTCACTTGAACAAAACAGAGCAGTTCTGTAGTAGCAACTGTTAGGCAATCTTCACTGTATTTAAATAAATTAAATTCTGTTGTGTACTAAACAACAATCAGAATTTAAAGAAATAAAGAAAAGGAGAGAAATTTGTTTGATTACAAAAATCAAACTCAAAATAAAAATAAAATAAAACAAATAAAAAACAGATTTTATTTTGTTACAAAAACAAAATTAAAATCTGATTTTAATAAACAAATAAAGAAAACAGAAAAATAATTTAATCAACTTACTTGGTTAAATACTTGGAATAACTTTCGATCAAGTCCATGGTTGAACACTTGTGTCCTTAAGACAGATTCGCCCTCTCCAAGGTGCTTTCAGAACTTGGACGTCTATCTCCCAGGATAAAATGATCTTATCAACAATTAAATGCAGCACTACAATTTAATTGTTCGTCGAACACACTAAGTGTTTACACTCTTTCTTTGAGAAAAAAATGCAGCAATATGGCAGAGATATAAAGCAGAGATGGAATACGAAAATTGGTGTGTTTAATCCAAATGGGAGGCTGGTCTATATATAGATGTATTGGTGACTTTTGGTTTTGAATTGAACAGGTATGAAACCTGTTGGTTTTGAACTTTGAACCTGTTAATTCAAACAGATAGCAAAACGGGAAGGGCCCTGTTTGGGTGTGCGTAAATACCAAACAAATTTATTTCGGGAAGGGCCCTGTTTGGATGAGCATTAAATCCAAACTAATTTAATTCTGTTTATTTGAATTAAATTCAAATGTTTTTGGCCCAAAAAGATTAGTATTGGGCCGAACAAGCCCAACCCAACCTCACACCACGCACCCGCGCCCAAGCCCAGGCCCAGCCCAGCCCGCCCGACCGACCGGACGGACGGCGGCGGCGGCGCGCGTGTGGTGATTTTTGAGTCCAATGGGTCTAGCCCATTTTGCCCATAACCTCTCCCTCTAAAACACTTGGGTACCCCTTGGGGCACACCCCAAGTACCAAACCCAAGCCTTATAAACCCTTTCAAAACCTCCCATCAAATCAATGTGGGACAAGCCTTATTCAAACCATAAGGAATTTCCACCAAAACTCCATTTCCATGGAGCACACTTTGGCTTCAATTTCCTATTCACTCGGTAATGGTTTTAAGCAACCAAATATACCACGTGAATCACGACGCGGCATAGAACGCGTTACCACTTTGACCCGTGTAAAACGACGCACGGGGCCCACCTAAAAATTAGACCAAACTTAGGATAAAATTCTGGTTTTACCCAGAATTTATAACCATTTCCAACAATCCCCCACATGAATGGAATTTGATGACAACGGAAATGCAACAATATGCAGACTTAACGAAAGAGCATAAGTCGAAAATATCTTGCATCAGGATAGGTAGTTTTCGGCCTTGAACCTTCCCTAGTGATAACCTATCGGACTTACTGGCTAACCAATGGACGCGATGCCTTGAATTGTTCAGCCGTTTGTGTAAGCCAAGACAATAGATTTCACACAAAATATTTTCTAACACATCGTGGTTCTCCTTGTGTGTTCATTTTGGCCTTGAACGCCTCTGGTTTTCATGAGTGTTTCTAGAGAATGTAGCCTCTTTCATTCTCATAGAACCGCCCCAGATTCAACACTCATATAGGTGATTCTTATTGTGAGTATCTTCTTATACTCGTCTTGATTTTATGCCTTAATCAAGATATAAGTAATCATTAAAAGCAAAGCTTATCCTTATGCCCCTGCAGACAACATATGTTGCAGATATCACTCTCACCATAGGAATGAGTAGGGAATTTTTAATCCCTTGGTGATTTCTGGCGAGCCATACATAACTTAGTTGTCCCTTTGAACTTAATTCTTGGGATCTCCAAATATAAGTAGGGTTACCATTATGACGACTCTTATGTAATAGGCTTTAATCCCATTCCCTTCGATGAACTATACACTAGCTCTTTTGTCAAACCTTTTGTAAATGGATCCGCAATATTCTCTTTAGATTTTATATAATCTATTGAGATTATTCCGCTTTGACAACAATCGCTTAACGGTATTATGTCGCATTTACGAATATGTCGTGACTTACCGTATACATATGATTCGCGTCTCGCCTATTGCGCATTGACTATCACAATGAATGCAAATAGCCGCATGTGTTTTGGCCACATTGAATATCTTCTAAGAAGTGACGGCCATTCTCGCTTCTTCACCGCTTTTCTAAAGCAATGAACTCGATTCCATTGTGGATCGTGGCGATGCAAGTTTGTTTCGTGGATTTCAAGAAACAAAGAAGACTTCTAGAGTAAAGACATATCCACTAGTGGATTTTGAATCTTTAGTATCCGATATCCAATTGGCATCACAATAACCTTCGAGTACTGCTGGATATCGAGTAAAGTTCAAACTATGATCACGAGTAAATCTTAGATATCTAAGAACTCGAATGATCGCTTTCCAATGGTCTTCTCCGGGGTTACTAGTGTACCTACTCAATTTACTGATAGCATAAGCTATATCAGGACGAGTACAATTCATTAGGTACATTAGGCTTCCAATGATTTGGGAGTATTTTAACTGAGACACTGCATCACCTTTATTTTTCGATAAATAAAGACTGATGTCTACAGGTGTCCTTGCTAAATTCAAATCATCCTTGATAAATTTATCAAGAATTTTCTCAATATAATGAGATTGAGATAATGCATATCCGTCAGATGTTTTAGTTATTTTCATTCCTAATATAACATCTGCGACCCCCATATCTTTCATATCAAATCTCTTGTTAAGCATTTGCTTAGTTGATTTGATCATGTTTTGACTGCTTCCAATGATAAGCATGTCATCCACATAAAGACAAACTATGACATATCCTTGGTCAGTGTTTTTAACATAGACACATTTGTCACATTCGTTTATCTTAAACCCATTAGTAAGCATTGCATGATCAAATTTTTCATGCCATTGCTTAGGTGCTTGTTTTAATCCATAAAGGGATTTTACAAGTCGACAAACTTTCTTTTCTTGTCCTGATACAACAAACCCTTCGGGTTGTTCCATATAGATCTCTTCATTTAGATCACCATTTAAGAAAGCTGTCTTAACATCCATTTGATGTATTTCTAAATTAAACAACGCTGCTATAGCAATAAGCATACGAATGGATGTTATTCTTGTCACAGGGGAATATGTGTCAAAATAATCCAGACCTTCCTTTTGTCTGTAACCTTTAACTACAAGTCTTGCTTTATACTTGTCAATTGAACCATCTGCTTTCATTTTTCTCTTGAATATCCATTTATATCCAAGAGGTTTAGAACCTGGTGGAAGATCTACCAATTCCCAAGTATGATTTTGCATAATGGATTCAATTTCATTATTAATGACCTCTTTCCACAAAGGTGCTTCAGACTGTCATTCAGCTTTAAAGCTTTGAGGTTCATTTTCTAACAAGTATGTCGTAAAATCTGACCAAAGGATTTTAATGTTCTTGCTCTCTTACTTCTTCTTGGTTCATCATCAGCTAAATCCTGTTGGTTGAGACCATTACTAGTCTCTTGTGTTTGATTGTCATTAGTCTCTTGACTTTGTGTACAATCATAAGTTCTTTTCTGTGAACTTAATTCCTGTCCTTTCTTGTAAGGAAAGACATGTTCAAAAAACACAGCATTCCTTGACTCTATAATAGTGTTCACATTTATATCGTATTTCGATTTATAAGTCGAAACCGATATGCACTACTATTCGAGCATAACCAATAAACACACACCCATCGCTTTTTGGTCCAATCTTAGTCTTTTTAGGAACAGGAACTTCAACTTTTGCCAAACACCCCCACACTTTCAAGTATTTGTAGGAAGGTGGTCGACCTTTCCACAATTCATAAGGAATGCTTTTGGTTTTCTTGTGGGGTATTCTATTAAGAACATAATTAGCTGACAATATTGCTTCCCCCCACAAGTTCTGTGGTAAGCCTGAACTTAGTAACATGGCATTCATCATTTCTTTTAGAGTTCTATTCTTCCTTTAAGCAATTCCATTTTGCTGTGGAGAATAAGGGGCTGTAGTTTGGTGAATAATGCCATGTTGTGCACAAAATTCATTTAATGGTGCATCATATTCACCACCCCTATCACTTCTAACCATTTTAATGGTTTTACCAAGTTGATTTTCAACTTCTGTTTTGTAGAGTTTAAACATATCTAAGGCTTCATCTTTACTTCTAAGTAAATAAACATAACAATATCTTGTGCAATCATCGATAAATGTTATGAAATACTTTTTGCCTCCTCTTGTTTGAATAAATTTTAGATCACATACATCAGTATGAATTAATTCTAGAGGTTCAGTTTTCCTTTCAACTGATTTAAATGGAGCCTTAGTTAGTTTTGCTTCTACACAAACTTCACATTTATGATTAGGATTAATTTCAAACTTTGGTATATAATCCAAACCAATTAATCTACGCAAAGCATCATAATTTACATGTCCTAATCTACCATGCCATAAATTTGACTCAAGAATATAAGCAAAAGATGTGTTATTCTTATTCATAGCAACTTTCATAACAAATCATTACATTCAATTTAAAGAGACCATCACTCATGTATCCCTTACCAACATACATACCACTCTTTGTTAATACAAACTTATCGACTCAAAAACAAGCCTAAAACCATTTTTACTTAACAAAGAACCGTAAACTAAATTTTTCCTGATGTCGTACATGCAAGACGTTGTTGAGGGTTAGTTCTTTTCCGATGTCATCTTCAAGATTACTTTTCCTTGTCCAAACCACAGAGAAGTAGAAGAATTTCCCATACAAAGATGCTCACCATTTGCAGCCTCATTGTAGGTAGTGAACATCTTCTTGTCTGCACATATGTGACGAGTTGCCCCAGTGTCAACCCACCATTCTTTGGGATTACCAAACAAGTTAGCCACAAAAACCACAACAGAGAGGTTGATGTCATTCACTCCGTCAGAGATGTAATCCAATTTTGTCACATTGGCTTGATTGGTGGTCTTCTTACTTGTACTTCCATGATCCTTCTTAGGGCGGCAGTCAGAAGCTCGATGTCCAGTCTTGCCACGGTTATAGCATTTTCCTTTGAACTTCTTGTTGCCATTGTTGTTGCCTTGTTTAGGACCATCTCCAGTAAACTTCCTCTTTTTGTTATGTGGTTTTTGAACTTGTTCAACCACATTAGCCTTGGACTCAATGGGATTTTTCCCATGCCTCTTGTCAGCCTTTCGGTTATCTTCCTCAATTCTTAATCTTACAATTAACTCATCCATGGTCATCTCTTTGCGTTTATGTTTTAAATAATTTTAAAAATCTTTCCAAGCCGGTGGTAACTTTTCCACCAAAGCAAATGACTTGGAAAGATTCGCTAAGAGACATACCTTCCGAATGAATATCATGCAAAATTATCCTAAAATTTTGAACTTGAGATATTACCGCTTGGGAGTCAACCATTACAAAATCTAGAAATTTACCGACGACAAATTTCTTCGTGCCGGCATCTTCTGTTTTGGATTTCTTCTCCAAAGGATCCCACAATTCTTTTGCTGACTTCAGAGGATCAGATACATTATACAAAGATGTTGTCAAGGCCATTGAGGATGTAGTTTCGCAGAAATCTGAATGTTTCCAAGCATCTACAATGCAACAACTTGCCGATCACTTTCACCCTCTTTCGATCTTTGGAGCCTCTTCATGGAGAAACTGGCCAAATTAAGAGTTGTAAGATAGAACAAAGATCTTCGCCGCCATCTCTTAAACTCGGTACCGTTAAATTTTTCCGGTTTTTCTCCATGATTGATTGGTACATGAACATGGTTCTGAATAGGGACCGATGTTGGTGTAACAACAGGAGTACCACTGCCAGATGCAGTTTCAGTTGTAGTAGCCATAATTTCTGATTACAAAAATCAGGAAATATTAAAACACAAATTAATTTTCTAGTTACTAAAACCAGAAAATAAAATATAACACAAAATAATTCTATTTTCCTTGTTACTAAAACAGGAAAAATAAAATACCAAAATAATTTTCTGTAATACCAATTAATATTCTGAAATTGTTAATGACACCAAAGATCGCACTACTAGTTGTCAAAGAAAAGAGAAAGATATTACTACTATCCGTCAAATAGCATAAATCACTATTTGTTTTTCCAACTGAATATTACTTTGAAAATGTAAAATTAAATACAATGAAGATACCAAAAAGGAGTCTGTCTTAAGATTGTTCGGCAATCTTCACTGTATTTAAATAAATTAAATTCTGTTGTGTACTAAACAACAATCAGAATTTAAAGAAATAAAGAAAAGGAGAGAAATTTGTTTGATTACAAAAATCAAACTCAAAATAAAAATAAAATAAAACAAATAAAAAACAGATTTTATTTTGTTACAAAAACAAAATTAAAATCTGATTTTAATAAACAAATAAAGAAAACAGAAAAATAATTTAATCAACTTACTTGGTTAAATACTTGGAATAACTTTCTGATCAAGTCCAGTGTTGAACACTGTGTCCTTAAGACAGATTCGTCCTCTCCAAGGTGCTTTCAGAACTTGGACGTCTATCTCCCAGGATAAAATGATCTTATCAACAATTAAATGCAGCACTACAATTTAATTGTTCGTCGAACACACTAAGTGTTTACACTCTTTCTTTGAGAAATAAATGCAGCAATATGGCAGAGATATAAAGCAGAGATGGAATACGAAAATTGGTGTGTTTAATCCAAATGGGAGGCTGGTCTATATATAGATGTATTGGTGACTTTTGGTTTTGAATTGAACAGGTATGAAACCTGTTGGTTTTGAACTTTGAACCTGTTAATTCAAACAGATAGCAAAACGGGAAGGGCCCTGTTTGGGTGTGCGTAAATACCAAACAAATTTATTTCGGGAAGGGCCCTGTTTGGATGAGCATTAAATCCAAACTAATTTAATTCTGTTTAAAATCGGGAAGGGCCCTGTTTGGATGAACAAAAATCCAAACCAGTTTATTTGAATTAAATTCAAATGTTTTTGGCCCAAAAAGATTAGTATTGGGCCGAACAAGCCCAGCCCAGCCCGCCCGTCCGACCGGACGGCGGCGCGCGTGTGGTGATTTTTGAGTCCAATGGGTCTAGCCCATTTTGCCCATAACCTCTCCCTCTAAAACACTTGGGTACCCCTTGGGGCACACCCCAAGTACCAAACCCAAGCCTTATAAACCCTTTCAAAACCTCCCATCAAATCAATGTGGGACAAGCCTTATTCAAACCATAAGGAATTTCCACCAAAACTCCATTTCCATGGAGCACACTTTGGCTTCAATTTCCTATTCACTCGGTAATGGTTTTAAGCAACCAAATATACCACGTGAATCACGACGCGGCATAGAACGCGTTACCACTTTGACCCGTGTAAAACGACGCACGGGGCCCACCTAAAAATTAGACCAAACTTAGGATAAAATTCTGGTTTTACCCAGAATTTATAACCATTTCCAACAGCAACTACTTAAACATGCTTGCTTGCAACTACTCTTCATGTCTCTCTATTCATAGCATTTGACATGTCAGCCTCAACAATGAGGTAGGTAACATTCTTTAGCTCTATAAGCTAGTGATGTTTTGAAGCTTTGCAGAACAAAGGAATAATTTCAGAACATTCAAGATTATGATGCTTATCATTTATTTATCTGTTTAAAATAGCTTAGTTGTATTGCTATTAGCCACTTTTGAGTAACTGCGGTCCAAACTTGCCATGCTATTGTACCATATCTACCGCAAATAAGGGGTACGCGCTCTTTTTAGGAGGGCCCTACTTACTATATATTCACTACACAATATATATATATATATACATAAAAGAACTTATACTCAAAAAAAAAAAAAAAAAGCAAAAAATCTCTCAATAAATAAATAAAAATGATTAAATCTTAAATTATCAAACAAGAATAACACTTCATGAGTTATCTTAGACTATCAGTCAAATCATAAAGAAAGAAAACAACCTCTCTTACTGGAGGACATTTACATTACACCTCTTCCATTATCTAGTCAAGTCAATAAATAAATAAATAAAAGGCACTTTTATCAAAATTATTTTGATTGTAAAGGTTAGGGAAATTGTTAAGAATTATAAATAAAAATTATAAAAAAAATATTACAAAGGGCCCCAATTATATTTTTCACTTTCATTCAAATAGGTTTGTTCCATGTGGTGCACAGTTTAGCCATTGAACGCACAACAATTTGGGCATTGATCTAATGGGCAAAATCGATGTAAAAAAATGATACAAGAAAAAATATTGCAAATCAGATTTCAGTTTATCCATTTCTTGCTACAGATCAATAGGTTGCGGGAAAGCAGAGGGGGAAAAACATGGCAGTAGAATTTTTTGTTCATCATGTCACACTCTTTTTGTTTTCCCAGTCAAGCTTGAAGTGGGAAAAAAATTGCACATTCTGTAGACTAATTGATGTACAAAATGTTTTCTTTCCTAGCAATTCAAGAATATAACCCTTTAACCAAATTAATTAGTCATAAAATGTCTCTAAATTTGTCCAAAATATAAGCCGGCTTTGTTCTTTCTTCAAACTTAATTTACTATTCATTGACACATCTTTCGAAGAATAAAGTTTGAATTGTAACCCACTTGTTAGGTTTTAATTTTTGGCAATCCCGTTTGATAAAACTCCTTTCAGTTGTAATTTTATTCGTTCTTTTTATTTCAGTGAGGCTATGAGTTTTAGATGCGAATCCAACCCGAATTGTGCATTGTAGAGAAGTTTGTGATGTATAATCTTTCATGTTTGCCACTTCGATGACTATGTCGAGGATCGAGCTACCCAATCAGCTTGCGGGGGTCCAGGGGGCAACGCCTTGGCGGGGTCGAGGGGCAGCGCCCCCGAAACAAAAAGCAAAAATGTAGTCGAAGTTGCTTGTCCGCTCGAGCGGAGAATCTTTGGTTCCAGAATTTTAACTCACCTGCAAAAGTACCGGGAGTTGTTTTTTCCTGCTCGAGCAGCCATTCTTGTGCTCAAGTGTCAGTCCGCTCAAGTGGCCATTCTTGCGCTCAAGTAGAGATCGCGGATCAGTTTTCTATAAATATATGGTTTTATCTGTTTTTAGGATTACGACTTCCAGATCTTCTTCTTGGATATTGGGGTTTATATCTGGAGCTTCTTTGGTAGTTTCTTTGATGTTTGTTTGAGTTTAAATTTGGTTTGAAAAGTATACATGAAAGGATTGTTTGTTTCATTCAATACAAAAGAGAGTGTTGTTCTTCGGTGGATTCTGTGGAATTCGGGCCTGAAGCTTTAGTGGATTCTAGAGTGGCTCATCATCGTGATTCGACATCGGCGTTGTGGATTCAACATTGGGCAAGACAATTCCAAGGTGAAGATGGGGCTGGAAGAGGCATATAGGGGCCGGTTTGATTCGGGCGTGGATTTGCTAAGTAATTGAAAATACACTTGTGTAATTCCTTTATGTCTTCTTAGTAGATTGTTTTGTTGCTTTTTTCTGTGGTTTTTTATCACAATTGGAGGCGCTCCAATTGTGGTTTTTTCACGTTAAATCATTGTGTTGATTTGTCTTTGATTGTTTGATTGGGATTATTATTTACTCATTAAAATTGTTACATAATCACAAATCAATATGTAGGAGATTTCTAGATTTTTCACCACTAATTTGATGTTCTCTTGTTTTACTTGAATCATGGGGAACTCTTATGCTCTCACAAAATATCTATGTACTTCGCCTTCACTACAAAACTTGAAAATGTTTGAATTAAAACTATGGGAAATCTAGTCTTGCTCACTATATTCATGTGGTTTTGTATGTACCATGGAAATGATGATGGAAGAACTTGAAGAAATAAAAGGGAGCAAATATAATTGAGAGAGTTGAAATTTTATCAACTCTACCTAAAACACCATTAATCTTGGTATCATGGATTGTGATTTGCACAAATAAAAATCTTTGATTATAGTTCACTACATAAGAAATGGAATACAAAAACTTTAAACAACCAGTTATAATTTTCTTGTTGGAGTCTACTTTATTTACCTTGGTCCTGATAAAGCTGTTGCAAATAATGGAGTAGCAGCACCAATGGCATCCTCTTGGTGACCAGCAACTGTAATTGGTCTTGGTGCCACAGGAGTTGTAAAGTTATAATCCAAATTGCTTTAAACATCTACAGAACTGTGACAACCCTCACCTCTAATTAGTGTTAAACTGTGATTGAGCACGATAAGTAATTGACTAGAATGAAATCTTAATCTGTTTGCATGAGCGTGTTGCTTTAATCGCATTTCTATCTGTTGTCATTAAATGATCTGTTCATGTCTTAATTTCGAATTGCGAATTGGAAGCCTTATCGGCGACTGAATCAAAAATTGAATAGTGTTACATGCTAATTAGAATTTATATGATTTTATGGTAGGTTTAATTAAAATTTGATTTGGAATGATTAATTAGATTAAATAATGTTAAATTACATTAGTTTGAATATATTACATCTTTGCCATTAAAGTAGGCCACTTTGTTAAAACTTTGTTTGGAGCTTAATTCACATTTTGATATACCATTCTTCATCCACCTTCAAGACCAAACGTGGGAGAGAGAGAGAATTGGGAGAAAATTGAGTTCAACAAGGAGTCTTGCTTGAGACTTAGAAGAATTAAAGGGAATTTGCATATTTGGGCTTCCATACTTAGAATTCAAGACCTAAGGTAGGAAATTCATCTTCTTAATTATGAATTTAAGTTGTTACTTGCATGATTCATGGGAGAATTGGAGTATAGAGTCAAGAATTGGCTTAAGGTGTTGGTTTAAGAATTAATCCATACATGCATGTCCTATTTTTGGAGTTTTGAGGTTGTTTTTCATGGAATTCTTGCATGTATGGTCATATCATGGTTGTATTCTAGAAATTCACCATGTCTTTCTATCAAATTGCCAATTTAATCTTGGTTTGAAGTGTTGGAATTCAAGGGAAATCATGCATGTTGTATTTAAGTTTTATTCTTGAAGTTTCTTTGAAATTGGTGTTCAATTGGCTTACCTTTGGGCTTGATTTTACAGATTGATCTTCAAAAACATGTTGTAGTATGAGTTTCCAAGTGTTTTCTAGAAAATTGGCCCAAAAGGTTGAGTTTTGATCAGTTTAATTCTTGGTTTGAGCTTGGGAGGCAAATTTGGAAAACCCAGATTTTGGCTTCCTCGCTCGAGCAAAGGATTCTACGCTCAAGCGAGCACCTTTGTTTTCTAAATTCCGCTCGAGCGACGAAATGCTGGCTTGAGCGTAGATTGGAAGCTCTCAGGTTTTTGTGGACGCAGATGCACACTCGAGCGACAAGACCTGCGCTTGAGCAAAGCTCTGTGTCTCACGCTCGAGCGAGCATTGAGCAGAGAATTTTAACAACTAGTACTTTTGCATTTTTACAGACCGCTCGAGCGAGGGAGTCTACGCTCGAGCGACCCCTCTATTTTGGTAAGCTCGCTCGAGCGAAGAAAGCCACGTTCAAGCAAGACCCCTGTTTCAGCAAAAATTTTGAAATGTGTTTTAAAGTACATCTTTGCATCCTCATTCCATCCTAGGCATTCCTAGGCTAAGTCTAAGGCATCTTAGTGAGGATAATGTTATAGAACCACACCGAGTCAAGTTAAGGGGCTAAGTTATTGATCCCAAGTGTATAACATAGTGTGTGTTCGTTCTGCAACTGTGTAGGGTTGGCACCCGAGGACGCTAACTAGCCTGTCTGTAGTCCAATACTCTGTGAGTAACAATGTTGTAAAGCTATGTTCAATTACAATTATTTTCTGAATGATTAACTGTATTGCTTTCTAAAATGGTATTGTTTACTGAATAAATGTTTGTCCTATTTTACGAACTGTACTCGTGACATCCATAGCAATTGACTGTTACTGCTACTGCTACTGCTACTGTTATAGAGATCTCTATCAGTTCTAATGTTTGGAACTACTACTGTTTACTGTTACGATGGCCATCAACTAATTGTTCGATCTGTTAAGACCTACTGTACTGTTTTGCTAGTGGATGTACCTCATATGACTATTATGGTTTCTAAATAACTGTTATGGCATAAAATATGAGCCACTGATTGAATAACTAATTTACTGATGCAAATGACTGTTTTAATTACTGAAAGGACATTCATTCTTAACCCCTTTACGCATATGTTATTCACTGAGCTTTAGCTCACTGTTTATATTTATATGTAGGTGTCCAGGCACCGGACCGAAGCTAGGAGTGTCAAGTTAAGCTCCCGTTTTGTCAAGCCAACCTTTGTGCCTCACTTCGAGGTTCCAAGTCCGTTCAAGCTAAGGCCATTTTTGGGGTGTCTCAGTCTCGCCCTTTTGTCTTTGATCTGTAATAAATGTTTAAGACTTGACTGTACAGTTATGGTGAAGGGATTTGGTCCCCAACCTGGATATTTGTATGTGATGTATGTATATATGTTCGGGTTATGAAAGTCTTTTTGCATCTAGTTTGTCACAACTCATTGGACATCTTTTATTTACTGTTTGGCTTCCGCCAGCCCTTTACTCTATATTATTGTCAAGCAGGCCTTTGGTAATCACGGATTACTGGCCGGTTACGATGCTAAATCCATAGAGGCGGGTTTGGGTCGTAACAAGAACCCTCCAAAACCTTAACCACCACCAGCATGGAAGGCCTCCTGGAAAAATCACTTTGTAGACACCACATAGCAACCCTCATCATCTCCATAACTTCTGCCCTATATGTTTGCATGTCATCATTGTATTTATCAACAATATCCAAAAGTTATTCCTCTTCTGCTTTCCTCTTAAACAAATCTAGCAGATGCATATCTTCCTCAGGCTGAGACTTATCCAAATTTTTGCGCCCACACAACACCAAAGCTATAAACATTTATTTTCTCGGTGATAATTAAGCTCAACCATTCGGGAGCCAAATAGCCTGGTGTCCCTCTCATCATTGTTACAACTTGGCTTTGGTCCTTATCAATTAGTTTTGACAATCCAAAATTAGAAATTTTCGCATTAAAGTCTTCATCTAAGAGGATGTTTTGGGGTTTGATATCCAAGTGAAATATCTTTTGCCTACATTCCTCATGAAGATAGGTTAGTCCCTTGGCTATATCCATAATGATCTTCTTTCTAGATTTCCACGCAAGAGTTTGCTCCTAGTGTCTTTGGAAGATCCATCTATCCAAAGATCCATTGGACATGTACTTGTAAACTAGAAGCCTATATGATTTTTCAGCACAAAATCCAATTAATCTCACCAAATTGACCTGGTGAATGCTGCCTATTGTTTCAACTTCAGCTAAAAATGATTTCTTAACCTGACCAAAACCATTGAGACGCTTCACCGCTACTTTGGTTCCATCACTTAATGTCCCTTGAAACACTGGCCCAAATCCTCCTTCCCCGAGCTTATCGTTGAAATTGCTTGTCATGGCTCTCAATTCTTCATAAGAAAATCTAGTAGGCATCCCTGGTACTTGATCAACAAAGAACTCATCAAAATCCTCGGACTCTTATTTCTTTTTGAAAAAGAAAATGCAAGAGGCAACCACAAAAAATAGAACAAAAAAAGCTCTAAGACTGGAACCCATTATGATCTTGACTTGCCCTGATTTCTTTTTAGGAGAATTTATTGCTGAAGGACTAAGATTCTGTGTAGTTGGAGATTTCTGCACTTTAAGAAATACAACAACGGTTTCATCCATTGTTCCCTCATTACTTAAAAGAGAAAAGACTTCTGACAATAATAAGCAACCTTGCTTTGAATCATAGCCCAAAGTTTGTGCAAAACAAGCTACTTTGCATGAACAGTTTTTCAAGCAACTTGTCTTGCAATCTTCTAATGCTAATTTTTCTTCCAAATAAAAGTTTGAGGATAAGGATTTGTGGGAGTAAAAGTAAAAGTAACTAGTATTCTTAAGCTCCAAAAAGGTGTGATATTTAGAATGGCCACAAGAAATGGGTGTAACAAGGGAACATCCAAGGCTGGGTTGCCTAGAATTTATTTGCCAGAAAGTGCTGTTGTAGATGGCTTCCTCCAGACAACTGCACTATCCATTTGAAGAATAGATGTCGTAATTGCCACACACCATGGGATAACCGCAATCACCAATATCTAATGTCATCAGATCAACCGTCACATTCCAATTCCAATTCCATCCATTCCATTCATAAGCCTTCAAATGCCCATCAAGATCCAACCTTATGAACTGATGATGAGGTGACGATGATGATGCAACAGGGATTTTGTGCCCCAAAAAGCTTTCTTTCTTGAATTTAACATATTTCACTCCTACATAGGATTTAAAATAGGGCAAGGGTGGATTGGATTCTACATAAGCCACCACCATCTCGTAATAGTCTTGAACTTTAAAAGAAAACAAACCTGGAGTCAAGTTCGATGCGGATTTGCTGGAGGTGAGCTTCTGGCCACAAAACAAATTCTGGCCAACAAGCAAAGAGTCAGTTGGGTGATCAAACGACTGCCAAACCGTTGCATTGTTTTGATCAAAGAGGACCAGATTTCCCAATTCAGTGAAATTCATGCCGAAGACAAACTTTCTTGATGTGTTGGTAGACCATACGAAAGTGCCATCTGCATCATGCAATATCAAATCTCCATCTCTAGTGAGTTGTAAGGTGGTGTCAATTTGAACAGGACAATCCTGATTAGCAGACCAAACTAGTTCCGATGCAATTAAATAATCTATAGTGCCGAAGAGTACAATACCAAAAAGGCATGCCTGAGTTTGTTGAGTAGGGCAGTAGAAACCACAAATCAAATGTGAGCCATTGGATGATCCTTAGAGGACGGGTATGAGATTGAAACTGTGATAATCGGCAAAATTATAAATTGAGGGCTTGTTGATCCAAGAAGTAGTTAACTTTGCCATTGGAGGTGCAAATTGCTCATTGTTAAAGAAAGATGCCGAGGCTATGAAAAAGATAATAACAACATAACAAATTGTGCAAGATAGACCCATTGGAGTTATTTATCATTACAACTCTGTTTCTTCTTCTTGGTCACTAGTTTTTGTTTTTCTTTGGGGAAAGCAATGGAGAATAAGGTGTTGAAGAAGAAAGGTGAGTTGCAAACTCCAGATTTCGTTTCTCCCAAACGCAAAACAGCGAGGAAAGTGCTGCATTTCAAATCATTCTTAAATCACTATTACAAGAATTATTGCAAGTCATTGAAATGTTGTTTATGTTCCCCACTCCTTTTGTTACGTCAAAAAGGAGGAAATATCATTTTGCCAACTAAATTTTCACACGCTTTTTAATTTGATTTTTAAATTTTGATTAATATCAATTTTACATTTAAATTT
The DNA here is from genome assembly GCA_025200525.1 of Camellia lanceoleosa. Lineage (NCBI taxonomy): Eukaryota > Viridiplantae > Streptophyta > Magnoliopsida > Ericales > Theaceae > Camellia > Camellia lanceoleosa. The sequence continues at coordinate 113,582,477 of CM045764.1, read as the reverse complement.
TTAAATTTTAATTAATTTGGTTCTTGCCGTCATATTTCATTTACAATTGGACGAAATGTATTAACGTGATACCAAATTTTATTTAGAATTTCATTTTACCCTCAAAACTATACCTTAAAAATCAATTTGCTCCCCAAATATAAAAAATTAAATTTAAATATTTAATAAAATGAAAGGTAAATTATTTATAAGTCCTATTTGGAAGACTTATACAAAATATGGTCCTATGAAAAAACTTATAACCTAATAGGTCCTATGATTTTCTTGTAGACACATCTACCCTAAATCTTAATTAATTGATAACCTAATTAATGATAATACCATATATGGAAATCCAATGTTACCACAGATGATGATCATATCTACATGGTTAGAATTTTGAAATTTAAAATAACCTAATTTGTGGCAATACCATATATGTGAAATTCAATATTAGCATAGATTGTGATCATATCTATATAGTTGGAAATTTGAAATTCAAAACATAAATGTAACATGTTACATCCCAAATCCAATGTAACATTCCCATATGTTTATGGAATTCAAAATAACTTGATTAATAGCAATACCATATATAAGTAATCCAATATTACCATAGACTATGATCATATCTATATGATTGGAAATTTGAAATTCAAAACATAAATGTAACATGTAACATCCCAAACCCAATGTGACATTCTCATATGCTTCTCATCCCAAACCCAACGTAAATGTAACATATAACATCCCAAACCCACCGTGACATTCCCATATGCTTCTCATCCCAAAACCAATGTGACATTCCAATACTCCACCATTGAATTATGAATAATGTAACCTCCTAAATGTAACATATAACATCCCAACCCAACTCATGTATTGAACCACCATCACGCCCAATCCACCGTAACTTCGATATCATACCCAAATTCAATTAAAAAAATTAAAAACCTACTAATTTTGCGCAATGTAATATGACGCGTATGTAAACACTAAATACAATAACGACACAATACACATTCAAAGACAAATACAACCGAACGTAAAACACAAAAGACATAACAACGTTGTAGATGTGGATTAACATTACAACCTAAATGTAACTTCATCGGAGGCTAATGAAAGTGTGCCAATGGATGGCTGTAATAGATTGCCAAAGCCATATTAGATAAGATAACAGTGAAACATGAGCAATTGGCACCACACAACAACAAATCTCACCAATTGGAGAAGCAAAAACCATACCTCCTTCTCTCAACCACTTGGAGTCCAAATCAATAGAAACAAACAAAACACAAGCTCCAACCTTGACGACAATATTGGCCATATCCTCATCCAAACAAGCAACATTTTCAAAATCCATCGAAATCTGCGATCAAGGCGACAATCACGCCCACGGATGTAGCTTGCACAATCCACTTTTCTAAAAGCTTCCAAAAACGTAATATACTGAATGATACAATAACCTATAATATGAAAATAAATAAGGGGTATAATAGTACACTAATACCATTTATTTACAACTCATAGGACCTTATGGAACATATTCCTATCTAAATATGACTTGAAACTCTATAAGAAATTACACAAGACTTCACATTAAATAAGTTCTGTGAAATAGAGGAGAAAATATTCTGCCTTGAATAAATATTGATTCTGAGTATACAGCTTTATACAAGTGACATCCTAGGAATCCCATCTATAATAGGTATCTTAAATATTTATAGTAAATACAATGCATATCTATTTCCTAGTTTATCTCATTGATATTGGGATAGCCTTTATCTTCTCAACACTCCCCCTCAAGTTGGAGAGTGAATGTCAAGAACTCCCGACTTGCGTATCATGGTTGAGAAAGCTTCCTTTCCTAATGGCATGGTGAATACATCCGCAAGCTGTTTTGCTGAAGCAACGTTTTTGGTTATAACTGAGCTGTCTTGTATTTTGTCTCGAATGAAATGACAATCCATCTCTATGTGTTGGGTTCTTTCATGAAAAACTGGATTGGCTGCTATATGCAGGGTTGCTTTGCTATTACAATATAATAATGCCGGTTTTGGATGCAATATTCGCAAGTCTTTCAACAATGAGCGTAGCCAAGATAATTCACAACATGTACCTATCATGGCTCTATATTCAGCTTCTGTTGAGGAGAGGGATATTGTTTTCTGCCTCTTTGTCCGCCAAGAAATAAGAAAAGATCCCAAAAAGACACAGTAACCCGTGGTGGATCTACGCGACATTGGGCAACCACCCCAATCTGAATCTGAAAAAGCTCGCAAAGATAAATCATTCTGAGAAGAGAAGAACAAACCCTCCCCTGGACTGCTCTTCAAATAATGCAACACATGTAAGGCAGCGTCCATATGCGGTTTGCGTGGTGCATGCATGAATTTGCTTAACATATGCACTGAATAAGTGATATATGGCCGAGTAATAGTCAAATAAATTAGGCGTCCAACAAGCCGCCTATATGGAGATGGATCTCTACGTAATGCACCTTCATCTGAGAGTTTGATGTTTTGCTCCATGGAAAAGTTGACAGGTTTAGCTCCCGAATAATCCACCATCCTTTAGAATATCCAAAGCGTATTTGTGTTGTGATATGGAGATACCTTTCTTTGAACGAGAGATTTCAATGCCTAGAAAATACTTCAAATGACCCAAATCTTTAATCCGGAAATGACTGTGTAAAAATTGCTTAAGAGTAGATATAGTAGTGAGATCATTACCCGTAATAAGAATGTCATCAACGCATATCAACAATGTTGTAAAGGATTTGTCGTTCCGACATGTAAACAAAGAGTAATCTGCTTTGGATTGAACAAAACCAATAGCATGAATAGCTATAGAGAATTTGGCAAACCATTGACGAGAAGCTTGCTTTAAACCATACAAGGACTTGTTGAGACGACATACCAGATGCTCCCTCTATCGCAGAAGACCAAGGGGCAGAGACATATAAATTTCCTCATGGAGATCACCATGAAGAAAAGCATTGTGGACATCTAGTTGATGAAGAGACCAATTTTGGGCAGCAGCCAGAGCTAATAAACAACGGACGGTAATCATCTTAGCAGTGGGAGAAAAAGTGTCGTGATAATCAATACCTTCCAGCTGTGTGTAACCCTTGGCAACGAGAAGAGCTTTGTAACGCTCGATGGTGCCATCCGAGTGTTGTTTGATCTTATAAACCCAACGACAACCAATAGGTTGTTTGCTACGTGGAAGAGAAGTGAGAGACCAAGTGTTGTTAGCATCAAAAGCGGCCAACTCAAATTTCATGGCGGCAAGCCAGTGGGAATGAGAAGCAGCCTCATCATAAGAAGAAAGTTCAACATCCTGACTAATAGTAGCAACAAAGGAACAATGCTGTGAAGAGTAACGATGATAAGAAAGAAAATTGCTAAGAGGATACCGTGTACCTTTGTGTGGACCAGATGACGAAGATGACAATGGGAGGGTAGTGGTGACTTGGTTGGAAACATAATCACGTAAATTTGGTGGAGGAGCATGAGAACGGTGAGAACGATGTAAGGGAGGAGCAAGAGTAGGAGGAGCGGGACTGGGTAAATCGAGACTGGAGAGGGGCTATTCCGGAGCGATAGCAAGAGGGTGGGGAAGTGGTCGGGGGAAAAAGAGACTGAAGAAGAAAGATCAGACACAAAAAGAGGGAGGACAGTGGTAGAAAGAAAGAGTGAAGGCGAAGAGGAGAGGGTCTCAAAAGGGAAAACATGTTCATGAAAACAACGTCATGACTAGTGAAGACTCGATGGGTGGTAAGGTCAAAGAGCTTGTAAGCTTTTTGGCCATCCGGGTAACCAAGAAAGACACAACGGGTGGCTCGAGGAGTGAACTTATGAGGAACACTCACAGTGGTGGCATAGGCAAGACATCCGAAAACCCGAAGGTGAGAATAGGAAGGGACCTCGCCATAGAGGCGTTCATAAGGTGTATGATGAGAAAGAAGTGGTATAGGCAAATGATTGATTAGATGGACAGCAGTGAGGACACATTCAACCCAAAAATGGACAAGAAGATGAGACTGGAAACGAAGGGCGCGAGCCGATACAAGAATATGGCCATGTTTACATTCGACCACCCCATTTTGTTGAGGAGTAGAGACACAAGAACACTGGTAATAGGTGCCCTGTTGTTTAAAAGAATCCCTCATAGCATAGAATTCGAGTCCATTATCAACCCGAATATTAGCGATAGAGGCACTAAATTGGGTTTTGACAAAGGAAAAAAAATTAGCAAGTAAGTGTTGAGTGTCACTTTTGTTGTGCGTAAAAAAGACCCAGGTGAATCTAGAATAGTCATCCACAATAGTCAGAAAAAATTTTGCACCAAAAACGGAAGCAGTTCGATATGGACCTCAAATGGCACAATGAATTAATTCAAAAGGCCGAATAGACGAAATAGAACTAACATAAAATGGAAGCCGACACTGTTTGGCAAGTGCACAAACATCACAAGGTTTACTTGACTGAAAAGAAAACTTTAACAAGTGTCTAGCCATAAAATCTAAACGAGCGGAAGATAAATGTCCCAATCGGCAATGCCACAAGTCAGTAGAGGAGAGGACATGAGAACATGATGGATGCATGGGTGGTACTGAAGACTTGGCTGCTAAGGATCGGCTAGGAGCTGGTGTGTCTGATGTTAAGGAAACCAAGTAATAAAGTCCGTTGCGTTCTTTACCCAAACCAATCGTCCTCTTCGTCGTCAAGTCCTGCAAAATACACCAGGAAGGAAAAAAAGTTCCGGAGCAATTTAAACTTCTTGTAACTCGACTCACAGACATCAAATCCACCTTAAAAGATGGCACGCCAAGCACATTTTTTAAAGACAATACTGAGTTCAGGGGTAAAGTTCCAGTGGAGAGAATCGGAGCCTGTTCTCCGCTTGGCATGATAACCAGCAGCAAAGAAGTATTCTTACAAATTTGACAAGTAAATTTCGAGATGAAGTAATATGGTCAGTGGCACCACTATCGATAATGAATCGATGAGTGTACAATGGTACGCGTGACAAACCTGTAGCAGTACCAACAGCGTTGGCCTGAGAGGGTCCTTGACCATGCACGATAGATAATATTTGCTGGAATTGCAAATCTGAAAGTCCATTCATAGCTGACGGCATCTCCCGCATCGTAGAGTCCTCCGTGACAGTATTTGTCGAAGGCTAAGTACTAGTGTTGGGTTTGAAACGAGTACCTCCCGAAGTGGGTTTGTTTGATTTATGGCGTGGATATCTTAGCGGGTACCCATTCAATTTCCGACAAGTTTCTCGCACATGATGATCTTGATCGTAGTAAGAGCAATGTAATGGCTTACGATTAGGTGAGTTGCGATTATCCCTGCGAACTACCATGGCTGTGGTCTGGTTATCCCTACGAACAACCATAGTAGCGGTCTCCGTTGTCTCACGTGCAGTGCCCACACTGCGCTACTTTGCTTCTTGTACAATGGAAGAGTAGGCCTTGGTGACATCAGGCAGGGGATCCATCAAAAGGATTTGCCCTCGGATTGCACTGTATGACTCATTGAGTCCCATGAGAATTTGCATCAATTTGCAACGCTTATGATTTGCCCCACAAGAGCAAACAGTGGCATTATAGGAGCTGAGTTCATCCCATAATCCTTTCAGTTTGGTGTAGTAAGCCGCAACGCTCATTTGATCTTGGGCAAGACAAGTGATGTCCCTCTCAATCTGAAAAATACGAGGGGCATTGCTTTGAGAAAAACGATCCCAAAGGTCGTCCCATACCTCCTGGGCAGTGGTTGAATAAATGACACTGTCGACAAGATCTGGTGTGAGAGAATTGAGGATCCAAGATAGGATCATACCATTGCATCGTCTCCATGATACATGGTCGTCTGGTTTAGTGGTGGCAGCCGGCATGGCTATGGTTCCATCAATGAAGCCCAATTTGGATTTGGCATTCAAAGAGATGGTCATAGCTCGAGACCAAGTCGAGTAATTATCCCCATTGAGAGGCTTAGAAACGAGCATCATTCCAAGCTGATCAGAATGATGGAGAGAAAAAATATTTGCGATGTCGGTGACGGCAGTTGATTGACCTTCATCCGAACCCCTTTCGTTTACCATGATGGTGGAAAATGGTGAAATGAGGCAAAAGAAAAAGTTAGGTTGCATTTGGTAGAGTTTTGTAAATATGATTTGAGAGTATGAGTTGTATTTTGAATTTGTAAGTTGTGGAATTATGATTTGAGTGTATAAAATCTATTTGGTTATGGTTTTTGAATAGAGTGTTGAATTGAGTGTGGAATTGAGTTTTGAAAGTTTGATTTGACATGTGAAGTAAGAAAATTTGTTTAGTTATGAGTTTTGGAAAGAGTTTTCAAAACGTAATTCAAATTATTATAACTCATAACAAAACACACTACTTTCACACTATTAAAAATTTTGATCAATACTCATAACCAAACTCTTTTTAAAATTCAATTAAAAAAATTATTATTAACAAAAAATAACATTAATCAATTTTTTAATTAAAAATACTACAAAGGAAATAATTTTTTTCAAAATAAATATTCAAAAAATTGAAATCATAAATATTTAAATAATTTAAATAATCTAAAAAATTTAATAAGTAAAAAATTAAAATAAATATTCAAAAATTTTAAATCATAAAAATTTAAATAATTTAAATATTCAAAAATTTTAAATAATTTAAAATGTTAATATTTTAAATTTAAAAATAACTCTACACTCAAATCGTAACCAAACACATAAAACAAAACTCAATTAAGAAATTATTTTTAAAACTCATGACCAAACACATAACTCAAAACTCCATACTACTTTCACAACTCTACACTCATATTGTAACCAAATACATAACAAAATATTTAAAAATATTTTTATAAAATAGAGTTTGAATTTATTTTTATAAAATATTTTAAAATTTAAAAAAATTAAAATTGTAATATTTTGAAATTAAAATATTTAAAAATTATTAAAAAATTAAAAAAATCATAATATTAAAATATTTAAAATCTTAACAAAATTAAAATATTGATTTGAATTGAGTTTTGAAAAGAGTTTTGAATTATGTGTTTGGTTATAAATTTTGAAAAGTAATGATTATATTTTGAATTGAGTTTTGAGAAATTGGTGTAGAATTATGATTTGAAAGTTCCAAACAAACAACACACTCAAATCAATTGGTAGAATTATATTTTGAGAGGCTTACCAAACGGAGCCCTAGTTTTTTTAAACCTGTTCTAATACCATGTGAAATAGAGGAGAAAATTTTATGCCTTGAATAAATATTGAATCTGAGTATACAGCTTTATACAAGTGACATCCTAGGAATCCCATCTATAATAGGTATCTTAAAGATTTACAGTAAATACAATGCATATCTATTTCCTAGTTTATCCCATTGATATTGAGATAGCCTTTATCTTCTCAACAAGTTCCCATAATAGAACTTATAAATAATTTTCCCAAAATGAAATTCTAAATAAATTTTGGTGTCACGACAGCACATTTCATCTAGTTATAGACTGAATGTGACGGCAGGCACCAAATTAATCAAAAATTTTAAAGTTTGGGTGTAAAATTGATATTAATTGATATCTGGAGATTAAATTGAAAAAAAACATGAAAGTTTGAAAATCAAAATGATATTTCCTGTATCGGACTATGACCATCTTTGTTACAAGTTTATAATAAAGGATTTCTATTATTTATAATAAAGGATTTTCATTATATATCTAATGATTATGAAATAAATATAAGTTTATAATTATTACTTTGAGAGGTGAAATAAAATTTTAAGAATAATACTATACAAACAAAAAATTTATACATAATGATACGGCTCATTGTGGACATTTTTCTTCAAAACAAAAAATCATTGAAAATTGATTTATTTACAATAATGGCATTGCCATATCATTCTTGTCAAGTTTTTTTCTATGAATTTTATGTATGTTTAGAATTTTCCAAATTTTAAATGAAGTTTTGATACAACGTCATAAACTTCTATTTGATTATAGAAGACAACTAATGGCAAAAATAAAATTTATCAAAAAAAAAATAGTTTAGTTATATAATTAATCTTATTTAAAAAGAGGGGGAAATTATTAGAAAATCTACTTTCAAGTATGTGTATCTCAATTAGTCCATAATATATTCTTATATTCCAATAAGTTCTATTATTTTGAACATTTAATCTACTAAATCTTAATTCTCATATTTAAGGTAATTTATGGACCATTTTACCCTTACAAATAAAATTTTTGAACTCTTAGCAACTTTGTGTGCCCTATTTTGGACTATTTTAAATGTTTTATGTTATGAACATTCACATTAAATAAATTTGGTAGTGTAAATATTCACATAATGAAACATTCACACTGTTAATGTGAACATTAATGTGCGCTTCACCCTATTATTATTAGGGTATTTTGGTAACTATGTCATCCGTAAGACTTATTGGAATATAACAAAATAATTTGAACTAAATAAAACATAAGTAAGTGAAAAGAGATTTATGAATAAATAAATTGATTTGTGAATGATAATTTGGGAGGTAAAATAAAAAAAAGAAATTTCCTCAAAAATTTAATACCAAATCAAATCTTTCAGTTTTGTTGGTTGAAGTTCCGAAACAAACAGCGAACATGCTACGATTTAATTTTGTCAATTTGGTGTAAATGAATGATTAACATGAAATTTTAAAAGATTTTATAAAAAGAAAATTGTAAAATTTCACATTAAAAATAAATATAAAAAAAAGTAAAAGTTATTCTATAAATGTCAAATGAGTAGTATTAATTACTTATCTTATAATGTATAAAAAAAAAAATTAAATAAGATTTTAGTTAGTTCGACTTTTATCAATATAAACAATTTCAAAATTGAAACAAACCACACGTTCTGAAAAACAAGCAAAAAATAAAAATTCCAGTCACCTTGAGTGAATTTTTTTTTTCTATCAATTTTTCTTAGTACCCTACTTCAACCTAGTCTAGACTACCCTTATATCATCAAATCAAAAGAGAAAATGACATGTTACCCAAACCGTTATAAAAGTCAAGGGAAGACTTTTTCCGACTATACAATTTCTATAGTCCACTCGACTTGCACAGACAGAACATTTAATTACCACCAGGGTGGGTGGCCTGATGGAGTATGCAGCACATTCTCTAGCTGAGAGCCAGGGTCGATTTTTGGAAGGAGCATTTGAAATCTCTTTGAAAACACGCTTATACTCCCCTTGAACACTGTCCTCTGCTACGACGTATGGATGCTCTCCATTTGTGCCCTGGTGGTGGGTCCCTCACTTAGTGGGAGTTAATTCCTAACTGACAACCGGCTACCCCGGGGCTAGGGCCCAACGGGGCCATGATGACACCACAGAACCCTTTTTTTCATGTTCAAAAAAAAAAAAAAAAAAAGAAGACAGAACATTTAATTTTTTTTTTTCTTTTCTAAAATGCTATCGGTTTGGTTTAGAGTTTTAAAAATAATTTTTTGAATTTTAAATTTGTATATTTGTATTTTTAGTAATTTTTAAAAATATTTTAAATAATTTTTTATTTGCTTCTTAGATCCACTTAAATCTTGATATACTTAAAAAATTTATTGAATACAACAAAATAAGAAAATTTATTGAATTTTTGTATTTTTTATATTTTAAAAAAATAACATTGTTATACTTTTTAAGTGTATATAAATTTAGTATATCTAAAAAATAAAAAAATTTACATAAAATATTAAAAAAATTCACAAAAAATACAAAAAATAAAAAACTTAATTTAAAAAAAAATACAAATTACCAAACAAAGTGATTTGCACCTTCAAAAAGATGTATGATGTGCTATTTCACTCGGTGTTGACACTTTGGCAAGTTAAAAATTAAGATGAATTATATTTATCTTTTTTAAAATTTAGAAATTATATTTAGATTTTAGAGAGAGATTATGGTATACACACTTAAAATGTATGTACTATATACGTAAGTTATGACATTTACAGGTTTGAATACTACAAATGTCATAACTCAATCTTATAGAAGTCTTATTAGAGAAAAAATATATATATTATAACAGAACAATACTTAATGTATAACCAAAAGTTTGTTTTGATTATAATCAAAATAATATCATAATCAACATATCATAACTAATATCACAATATATTATAAATAAAAACTATAAAAATCGTAACTAAATGTATATATGGTACACATTTCAAATGACATGTGTATTATAGAATTTTTCTTGAGTCTAATAATGTATTTTAATTCACAAACCAACAAAAGAGCTATGTAATAAGAGAGTGTAATTTAAAATTTGTGCAATTATTTACTCATGAACTGTGTTTGGAAAGAGAAAAGATATGTGAAATGTAAATAAAATATATCTCTATTTTACTTAATTTTACACATATTTTTCATTTCATTTTCCAAATCCCCTAATTAAATACAACATTACGGCTGGAAAATTTGAGAATTTCATTTACTTTTTTCCTTTTTCTTTTAAATTCCTCTTCAAATTTCTAAACCAAATACAGCCTAACTTTCACAGAGGGGTTTTGGCGGACAATGGAGGTTGGGCCAACGGTAATGGAGGAGGAGGAGGCGAGGAATGTGGAGTGAGGAGAGCATTTCAGGGGGGAGAGAGAGAGAGAGAGAGCACAGAAGTTTTCTTCCACTGGTATGTAATCCCTGTGTCCTGAACACCATGTTTGGGAGGTGGTGAAAGGAAGCATAGGCAAGGGGCAAATTAGATGACTTTTTTTAAGCAGTAATGATACATCTCCCATTTTGGATTCTTAATTTTGGAAGTGATGTGATTTTTGACACATCATTTGGATTTAGTTTGGGGGTCCAAAATTAGATGTCCAAAATAATTTTCCTTTTTTTAGGGTCAATTTTATTTTATTTATTTTATAACGGGTGTCTGGGGTAAAATTTATTGGGAAAATATAAAAATCAAAAATGGAAAAATAATAGAAAACTCAGTACAAATAATTTATACATTAAATTGTGCAAATAATTGTTGTACTTTCATTAATTTGTAATTACTTTTTTTACTTTTCATTTTTTTGATATTTTCCCAAATTTATTTCACCTTTTTTGATTTGAGGTCTGAAATTATACTCAAATATAGACACAAAGTCTCATGTGATTATAGACCAAATTGTGATGTTAACCAAGTTAATTATAGATGTGAAATTACAATAATATGCATATAATTTATGTTGGCCTGAGTTTGGGGCAGCATCTTGCCATGGCGGAGGCCCGAGGTAAGGTCGAGTCACAGTCGACTTGTAGCACTTGGAACTATACCCCTTTAAGGGAATAAAGTTGCACTTTTATCACTATTTATGAGTTTTGGTGAGATAGTAAGCGTTGGAATCCTACAATTGATGTCAGAGTAAGGTCTCAATGCTTGTGTGATTCCCCTAGATGGCATGCTGCTTGCGCTATACCCTATAATTTAATCTACCCTATAATTTATAATGCTTGTGTTCCCCTAGAGGGCATGCTACTTGCGGGCAGGTGGCGCTATACCCTATAATTTATAATTCCTAACATTAATTCAGTTAAACTACAATTATTCTTAATAATTTATTATAACTCCTAACTTTTTTATCTAATTTTATTTTAGATCAATCATTTATTATATTTTATATTTTAATTTAATTTTAGGTTTGGAGAAAATGAGAACAAAATTAATATTTTTTTTTGGTGTTAATTTCATTTTATTTTTTCATGAAATCAGACTGATACATTTTGTTACATTATTTGATGGAAAATTTTACATTGCTCCACAAATTATTATACGTGTATTATATTAATCTTTTGGACTATCTAGTTTAATAATTAAGGCATTAATTCGTTCTGTAACAAATTATTAATGACGTTAACAAATCTTTATGGAAGCTACACGAACAAATCAAGGTGGCACTATCATTCTCCAACAATATCTACATCAACTACAAGGAAAAGAGTAATGGTACGATTTCTTGGATTTTGTGGAATGACTTCATTTTAAACTCAAAATGACTTTGCTTTCATTCCCTCTTCTTCTTCTTCTTCTTCTTCTTCTTCTTCTTCTTCTTCTTTTGTGGTTCAAGCTTGTTTAGCTTGCTGTTAAGCCATTTAAGGACGGAGTTCAATTACATATGCAAATCTCATTTACAAAATTGGTATTAATTGGACTAGAGAGGGACTACAGTTCCCTTCATTGCTCCTTGTACCACTTATCAATTCATGTGATTTTGGAACGAAGTGAACTAATTTTACTGATTTAAGGCGTTAATTGCTAAAAATAATAATTAAGGTGACACAAAGGTGACAAATTTTTATAATGATATTTGGGGGCTTAAAATCTAAGTGAACTGTTTTCTGTTGGAACTCTTCATGGAGATAGGGTGATCTTTCTTCTGGTTAGCCAAGCCAGAGCAACCTCTTGTTTCCTGTTAAATATCCAGCATTACACATATATTCATAAACTAAATGTATGTGATTTCTCCGCTCAACATCTGACCAATCTTATTAGTAAGTTTAGATGGTGAATACGAAAGACTCTTTGACATGGCCTAAGCCATCAAGATGCTTCACTGCAACTTCGGTGCCAATGCATAGAAGAGTCCCTTCAAAAAACAATCCATATTGTCATTGCCAAAGTTTACTTTTCAAATTATCAGTAGTGACTTTGAGCTCATAGGCACTTTATCTATGCAGTGGACAGTTTGGCCATTGAATGCTCGACAGGTTGGGAATTGTTCAAATGTGCAGAATCGATATAAAATGTGATTGAAACAAAAATAGTACAACACAGATTCGGTTTTTGGTTTTTTTTGGTTTTTGTTTCTCCCCCTGTTACTGATCAGTATCTGGGAAAGCAAAGATGAAAAACATGGCGAGTGAAAGTGAATTTTTTGTTCGTTGTGTCACACTTTTTGTGTTCCCAGTCAAGCTCAAGGTAAGGAAAAAAAATGAAAAAGCAATAAAAAGCACATTCTGCAGACTAAGAGATGTACAAAATGTTTTCATGTTTTCTTTCCAAGCAATTCAAGAACATATTTCATCAATTAAATTAATTTTAGTCGTAAAATGTCTCTGCATTTCTCCAAACTATAAGCCTGCTTTGTTCGGTCTTACACATCTTTTGGAAAAGGAAGTTTGAAAAACCCAATAATTGATATTCTCTTGTTTTACTTGAATCGTGGAAAACTCACATCATCTCACGGAACTTTTCCCTTTACTACAGAACTTGATCAGAATGTTTGAATTAAAAGTATTGGAAATCTATTCTTGCTCACTGCATTCATGTAGTTCTATATGTTCTTAGGCAATGATGATGGAAGAACTTGAAGAAAGACAAAAAGGAAGAATACACTACAAGAAAAGTGGGCTTAAAAGACATAATATTTTGCGACGGCACACTTGCCGTCGCAAAAAATGTGACTTTTTGAGACAGCACAACTTGCCGTCGCAAAAAATGTGAGTTTTTTGCGATGGCACAACTTGCTGTCGCGAAAAAGGAGAGTATTTGCGACAACAGAAAATGCTGTCACGAAAAAGGGGAGTATTTGCGATGACAGAAATTACTGTCGCAAAAAAAAAAAGAGTATTTGTGATGACAGAGATTGTTGTCACAAAAAAATAGAGAGTGTTTGCGACAGCAGAGATTGTTGTTGCAAAAAAATAAAGTTTTTGCAACGGCGCCAGCTGCAGTCGCAAAAAAAAAATGAGTTTTTTGTGACTGTAATAGCTACCATTGCAAAAAAAAAAAAAAAAGTAAAAAATATATATATATATTGTGGCTTTGAGACGGCTTCATATATATATAGTCACAAAATAGTTTAAATAAATGCAACGGTATTTTTCGGTCATAAAAAAAATTAAAAAAAAACGACGTCGCCTTACTCTTTTAATATAATATTTCTCTTTTCACCCATTTTTTCATCTTTCTGTCTCTCTGTCTCTGTCTCTGTCTCTCTTCTCTTTCTCTCTCTCACTCATCACTCTTCTCTGTCTGTCTTTCTCTCTCTCTCTCTTTCTCTCTGTGTCTCTCGCTCATCTCTCTTCTCTCTCTGTCTCTCTTCTCTCTCTCTTCTCTCTATCTCTCTCACTCTCACTCATCTCTCTCTGTCTCTCTCTCATTTACCTTTTTCACTCTTCCTCTCTCTCTCTCTTTGTCTATCTCTTGCTCATCTTTTGTTTCTCTCTTTTTTTGTCTCTCTCTCTCTCCCATTCATCACTCTTGTATCTCTCTTTCTCTCTCTGTCTACGTGTCTGTTTGTCTCTCTCCCCCACTATGTTCGCCTTGCTCACTTTCTCCCTCCCTCTTCTCTATTTACCGAGCTCTCTCTCGATTTATCGATCCTGTAACACCGCACTCCTGGGTTATTAAAATACACTAAAATAGCCTAAAAAATAAATACAAGTTTTGCTCCCAAAAATAATAATTACAAAATCGTCTCCAAATGGTACAATATCCTCCAAATATTCTAATTACCTCCAAAATAAACAATATTACAACTATCTCCAAATTTAATAACTATAGTGGTGGGTTCCAAATGTCTATATTAATAAATCTTTTTAATCTCAATTTCAAGCTCTGCTAAAATCTGCTCCGCACCTGAAAAATAAATTAATTCGGGAAGTATACAATATGACAGGAATACAAGGCTCGGATACAGAATAAATTAACAGGAATCCAACAATTTATGAAATTAAATCAACGATACGATAATCAATCAATTTACCAAATTGCACAGCAAATCAACTATAATTTATCTAGGACCAAATACCCGGTCCTACTCAGTACATAACCAGTGAATAAATTCATTTATTCACCCACCTCACCCAAGCTCCACGCTTATCCGAGCATATTGGTGTAAACAATTAATAAGATTCACTTGATCCATGTACGGAGTATTTCTATGTCATTCAGTCAGACAAATTACCATTTTAATACTGAAATATTTGTAGAGAATTTTACCAAATGATCAGAATGTCAACGATTCGATAACAAATGATTTTACCACAATAATCAAGTAGATTACAAAATGAGGATAATTTAAAATAATAGAACTCTTTGCAAAGAGATTTAAATAGAGCATATTGTATACAACCCGAATTTACCTCAAAATAATTAATTCCATCACCATAAATCTGAAATTGCTCCATGGATCTTTAAAAATAATTCTGATCTCTTGTAAAATTACTAACTCTCATTTTAAATATTCCTATGTCTAAACTCAAAAATTTACATCACACAAATGGAGAGAGAGCTGAAAGTAGGAGAAAAGAAAAAAAATGAGAGACAATTGAAATTGAATGTTTGTAGAAAGGAGGAGAAGAGGGGTTCAATTTATAGGGAAAATAAATGGTTGGTTTAGTGGGAAAATTGTGGGTAGCCCACGGTTTTGTCTTTTCTTTTCTTTTTCTTTTTTTATATTGTTTCTTTTTCCGCGTGATGGGGAATTGTAGGGAAAATTAATTTATTATTATATCAGAATAAATAACAATATGATAGATATAAAAGAGATGAGATAAATACAAATAAATAATTTAAAATTAAATTCTTATCTAAAAATCTCACCACTAAATTAAAATAATAAACCATCAATACCACTCACTAAATATTAATACTTCAAAAATACGGGGTGTCACAGATCCACTACAAGAAAATGCACTTTTAGCTCATCACTTTGTCTCTGTCTCTGTCTCTCTATCTCTCTTTTCTATCTGTCTCTCACTCATCTTCCTCTCTCTCACCACCCATCTCCTCTACCACCTTCACCACTACTGCAAATGTCATTCCACTACCACCACTGCTACCACTGTTGCCACTCCACCTCTACAACTACCATTACTACCACCTTCGCCACCACTCCACTACTACCACTACCACTACTGCCACTACTACTACCATTACCTCTCCTCCACCACCGTCACTCCCTCTCCTCCACCACCGTCACTCCATCTCCTCTACCACTACCACAACTTCACCGCTAATCTCCTTCGCCATCACCACCACCACCATTACCACCGTCACTTCTTATCCACCACATTCACCACTACTGCCGCTCCCTCTCCTCTACCACAAAAAATTAGTTCCTAATTTATTAGTAAACAAAAAAAATGGGCCGCAAAAAAATATTTTTCATTGACCACAAAAAATTAACTTTATTTTAATAGAAAATATTTTTCATTAAAATATTACCCTTACTTCTACCAAATAAATAATAATAATAATAATTTTTTTTTCATTAAAATAAAAATGAAACAAATAAATTTTTAATGAAAAATCAAAAATCAAAAAAAACCAAAAATCAAAAAAAATCATTAACTAAAAAAATGAAAAATAAAAAAAAAATTCATTAACTACCAAAACAAAAATTATTTTAACAAGAAAAAAATGAAATTCTTTTCGTTTTCCCGTAATTTCTATCTGAATTCCGCGCTTCATTCCGCACTTTTGTTTCTCACGATCTCAAATCCCCAATCCCTAACCTAACACTCCCTCTCACTCTCTCTCACTCTCCTCTCTCTTTATCTCTTCTGCCTACGTCGTCGCCTGTGGTACCGCCACCGGCGACCACCACTGCCGCTGCCACACCTCCTGCCTCACCGCCCTCTCTCTCTTCTCCTATTCTCTTCACCGATCGTCTACTTCGTCTTCTCCACTCTCGTCGTCTTCTCCACTCTTCTCTGCTAGGCAAAGCACTCTTCCCGCCATTGTGTTGGCCTCCTTCACTACTTGTTTCATCTCTGTTTCAGCCCATTGATGATCACAAGTATGGTTATCACACCCCAAATCTGGGCATGACCGGTCGTGGCCCACAGGGACTTAGCCCAAGGCACACGTAAGCCTAAACATGAACCCAAAACCATAAAGAATAAATGTGATAATAGCCCAGAAATAAATAAATCAACACTCAATCCAGTGACATACCACAAGTGAAAAACAAGTCATAACCAACTTCCTAAAATATATATATATATACTAAATGGGACACAAACCGCCCACAAAATAAAATAATTCTAAATAAAACCCAACCACAATGTATGCACAAAACTCGACAAAGCAACCTAAAACAAATTAAATAAATGCCCTAGCGGTCCATGCAATATAGTCCCCGCTACGCCATGAGTCCACTCTAAGTCCTTTTAACACCTGGAAATGGTAAACAACTAAGTCAGCTGATAGCACAGTGAGTAGCAACATGGATAGTAAATACAGTTTTGAAAACAGGGTTCAATTCCAAAATAAGATATATATATATCACAGAAACTAGATTGGCATACAGTTTGGTAAATACAATTTGTTTCAAAAAGAAGGTTCCACAGTTCAACACTTAAAATACTCATGTCTCGCAAGAACATGATAAATGACATTTTCCACTTAAAACAGATTATAACATGAACACCAATAATTTTCTGGGTACCAAGAAAAACAAACAATATGCCACATAGTTCTCAAGGCTATAAGCCCCGTTGGATCCAATACCGAACTAAGAGTCATCCTCAGGGTGGCACTTGGGCCTTTTCTCAAAGACGATCCGATTGAAGGTCACCTAGCTTTTTTTTAAGGTCTTTTCCTTACAATCGTTGAGCACTAAAGTCATCACGGCCGAACCCGGATCTGTTCCCTAGTGGCCAGAGTCACCACACACAATGAAATAATTTCCCTGGACTAAATACACACATATGGTCCCAATAATCAATACACATCAGTTTCGCAAAACATGGTAGTTCATCATTATAAACATGAGACCAAAACAAATAGTTTACAGTATGCCAAGTTCACACATGTTTCAGAAATAATTTGATTCAATTGATAATATAATAATTTATCAAAACAGTTTAGTCATGAAATAACAAATTAATTTTCCAACAGTTCAGGGTAGGGAAACATTTATAAAAATATGTAGCATGAAACTACTCACCTAGAAACGAAATAATATAATCCTCAAACAGAGTATGAAAGTCCAACTAGTGCCCTGAACCAATATGAAAACTACACGTCACTACTAATTTAAAAATACTCAAGAATACGAACTAAGTAACCCCAAACTAAAGCGCACTAACATGGCTCAACCCAACTCACCGTTACTCTTAACTATTACCTAAGTTCATATTCTTCAAGGTCTAAAATCACCCAAGACATAGGTTCCGATCGAAACTTAACTAAAAGTGACTTTAAGATAAAACAGAGTTTTTCCAATCTATTTGCTAACTTTGAAAATTAAAAACTCACTCCACGTTGTTCGAAAAATTCTAAAACCCTCCAGATATCAACTAATATATCCTAAGTTCCAAACCCAATTGGTTTCACTTGATTTTCTTATCAAAATAATTATCTTTAATTTATTATATCCAAACAGGTTTTTTTCTGCAGCACTTTAAAAAAATTGACGGTTCTCTTAATATACACGAGCAATCAATGCAAGGCCAAAAATGTACGAAACTAGACTTGTAACCGGTTCTAATGACACTAATTTGATAGTTTTTGGATTTATACCCAAAGAGAATGACACTCCCGAATTTACTGTTTAAAACCAATTTTCTGGATAGATTTGAACGCATCAGTTTATATGGATTTTGACTCCCAAAAATTATGAAAAAATTCAGATATGCAATTCAATATGTAATTGATCTACTGTAAAAATTTCAATACAAAATTCATTCATTTGATATGGTTTCTTGATTTTTAAAGTTTGCGATTCTGTGCAGAATTTTTGAACTAAGAATTACACCCATTCTTTACACATAAATTTAGCTCCTCAGATTTCTTAACAGTGTATACATATATTTACAAAATACATAAACCTACAACCTCTCCATGAATGAATAAAATAATTATAAAATAAGGATGAAGAACAAAGAAAGCAGAGAAGAAAACCTAGGAGGGCTAACCTTTGATGATCACACACAACACAACACACCCAAAAGTTCTTTGATTGCAATATCTTCTTCTTTTTTTCCTTCTCTCAAACCCTCTCACGTGGCTGCTGTGTTGTTGCCCTATGTGGTGAACAAATAATAGAGTAGGGTTTATGTTTATTTTATTTTATTCTAGTGGTGGGCACATGTAGGTCAAATAAATAGATAAATATACAAAACATATGTATAAGTTATATGCAACTCAAATGGTAGGAGTCTTATATGTTAACCTTAAGGTCTAGAGTTCAAGTCACACCCTCCTCTCTCTCTATTTTATTTTTTATAATAAACCTTGCCTCTAAATTAAAGACTTTCACCATAAATTTATTTTAGGTTTAAAAATTAATTAAAAGATCCTCCAATAATATTTAATTTGCACCTTAGAATTCACCACCAAAATATTTGAGATTGTAATATTATTATTTAATTATTTACTTCATTTTTATATTCGGGTTCTCACAATGGCTCTCTTTCTCTTTCTCTTTCTCCACTTCCCTATTTAAGGGCAATCCATTTGCAAAAATTGGGTTTGTGTACTGAAATTGTTCATTGGGAAATTGATGATAGCCACTGCGTATAAACCGTTGAAATAAATTATGTACAAGAAAGGCACAATATGAAAAGATTGTCAACTAATAGTGGCCATGATAACCATCATCTCATATGGAAATGCATAATCCAAATGCAAACTAATGCCATCATTTTCATACATGCAATCATCCATATATATTATATATATAAACACATGCACTAATCTGCCATCATTTTCATACATACAATCATCCATATATATTATATATATAAACACATGCACTAATCCATTAGAAGGATTCATACCCACTGCCTATTTCATGATCACCGATGATAGCAAATGGTAGTAAATAAAAATAAAATAAAATAAAATAAAAAGTACCATTTCCAAAAACTAGAAAATATAGAATGACAAACCAGGAAACCCAAAAAAAAAAAAAACAGGATTTGCAACAGTAATGTGGAAGCCCACAAACCAACAAAACTAAATTGGATGAATTAATATCATATCGATTTCTAATAATAGACATGATATAACCGCTCTGATACCACTTGTTAATCTCAAAACATAAAAACTTAAACTTTGGATCATTTATCATGTGTATTAGCAAGAAATCAAAACAAAATTGCGTACCCCGAATCCATCGTAATGGTTAAATGGAAGCGTGATTGATAGACAAGATTGCCTATGGTAATGCTTTCTAATCCTTTCCTATGCTCTTAATGCTTTTCTTCAAGAGAGAGGATTTGAAGAAGTTATATTGTTCTTGCATATGCATGGCAGGTTTGGGACCATAACCCTTTGTTTTGGTTGGTAGTTCAAGTAAAACCAACCGTGGCAGTTGAACACCAAACAATAACCAACTTACACAATTTCTATTTCTGCCCCTCATAGAAATAGAAATTGTACAAATAGTATCCACACACTAGGTCCATGACAAACATACCCTTTAAGCCTACTAACTAAATTAGATCACTTAAATTTTGAGGCTTTTCATAAATGATAACACACATTTAAATATGTGGTCCCAATTAGAAATTAATCCAACACGTTGATGATTTATTTGAAGCTATGAGATATGAGGGCACATCATTGTCAAAAGTTTCAATTTTTGTTTGTTGGTCTGTATTTTCATGCTATTTTTGTATATTTAAAGCTGCATTTGTTACTTTTTTTTGGGGTAAAAAATTGGATTTTGGTTCTATATTCAGTGTTTATGCAATGTGCCTAGTAGATTGAGTGATTCACTTTTATATTTTGTTGTATTTGCTTTTATAGATTGCTTGATGATGGGTTTTGCATTATGTAAAGGGTTTTCTCCAATGTCCTCTACATGTTCGATAAATTGCCTGAAAGAGATATGTATTTGTTTCTGCAAGATTGGATGACCTCTACTCAATTTGCAGTAAAATGTTTATGTTAAAAAATGGTGTATTGGTGTGGTTTTTGTTGTGTTTGTAGTCACCAATTGAAATTTTTTCATGAAGTAGAGTATCTAATGGATTAATTTTTACCCATTTCTGGGAATCCTTATATTGTGATTTTTTGGGGGTTAATTGTCACTCTTGAACTAGACTGTGAATACTTGTTTATATATAAGCATGTTCAAGTCATGTTGGTCTTTTATCTAAGATAAAGAAATCACTGCATGATGGAACTTGTTTATTTGATTAGGAATCTTGATGAGGAACTTGAACCCTTTTCTTCTTGTTTCTGCAAGTTCTGGTATTGTAAAATATATATTATGTGAAGGAGGCCAAAGTCATTTTTGTTGGTCTGTGGAACTTGAACCCTTTTCTTCTTGTTGGCATCCACAACCTCTTTTAATACAAGCTCCATAGGCACTGACATGAAATATATGCAGCTCTTTAAATCAAACTTGGTGCTCAGGTTGTATTCTCAAAAAAGTGAGGCAAATTTGAGTTAGTGATTAAGCGTGAATGAATTCCTATCCTTGTACTCATCTATAAATAGAAGAAAGTCTTGCGCTTTTAAAGTTTAGTAAACACAAAATCCTAAAATTATTACTCAAACCACAAAGAGCTGGGTGAGTTAATTTACTTCCATATTATCTAATAGCTTTAATGCAGGTGCAACTAATTGAGCCTGTTGTGAAGGGTACTCTGAATGTACTCAATTCATGTTCTGAAGCAAATGTCAAACGAGTGGTGGTTGTATCTTCTGGAGCTGCTGTTTCCTTGAACCCTAAATGGCCCAAGGGTCAAGTGAAGGACGACACTTGTTGGTCTGATGCGAAATACTACAGAAGAACTAATGTAATCAATTAAACAAGATTCATTTAAAACTGTAGGTTCCATGCTCATGTTTTCTATATTTATATTGATTTTCTGGTTCATTGTCCTAGAATTGGTATTGTCTTTCCAAAACAAAAGCAGAAAGTGAGGCTTTTGAGTTTGCCAACAGTTTGTCCAACCCTTGTTTTGGGACCAATGCTCTAGTCCATAGCAAATGCTAGTAGTTTGGTTCTCATTAACCTTTCATAAAAAGATTATTTATTTATTTATTAATGCTTATAATAGTTTTCTTTTAAAAATTAGTTAAGTTAGTTTGATTGGTTAGCTAAAATAAAGAGTATTGTTGGAGTGTACACTGGCTAAACTAGTTAGGCAAAATAAATAAGGTAGTTTTATGTGTACTTTGAGGAGGTATTTTAGAGAGTATGGTTGGAGATGCTCTAAGACCCATTTTAGGTGTCAGCGAATCTATGTACCATGTTTTGGAATTTTTTTGATAAGTTTAATTGCATGTTGTTTTGATTTCTGCCACTCTTCCTAATGAAATTTTGGAGATGACGAGCAAATTTATGACAGATCCTGTTAGGATTCTTGTGAAACGTGATGAGTTGACTCTTGAGGTAACTAATTGTTTTGCTCTTATATCAACTACCTTTGAGAAACAATATCTAAAATTTTGAATTTTCTTTGTTGTCTGTCTTATATTGCAATTTAACTATATTATCCCAAATGACAGGGAATCAAGCAATTCTTCGTTGCAGTAGAAAGGGAGGAGTGGAAATTTGATACTTTGTGTGATCTTTATGATACCCTTACTACCACTCAGGCTGTTATTTTCTGCAACGCAAAGAAGAAGGTAATATTTCAGTTGCTTTTTTCTTCATATTGAAAGCCATTTGGCTTAATTGCTTACTATTTTGTATGAGATGGGCCCACTTCACATAATTTGTTCTGGTTGCTAGACAGCTCAATATTAATATAAAACTAAATGTAATGTTATTATGAATGTATGTATAATTGAATGAGAATTCTTTATCTCCATATTCATTTTTGTAGTTGGAATTGTTTGCTTATTAAATACTTGAGTAATATTACCAATCTGTTGCTTCCATAGTGTAGCCAGAGACATACTAAACATCTAATTTTTTTGGTGGACTTTGCTCAATATTTTTGGTGCACTTGATGATTCAGTGCCTTCAAATTTTGCTACTTCATAGCCATTAACAGGATGATTGTAGTTTCAATAAGTCCTAGTATTAGGAGTTAATGCACTTGTATATTTGGATAGGTGGATGTTAGTGTTAATTCATATTAGAGTTGATGTTAGTGTTAATTCATATTAGAGTTGATGCCAACGACAATATTTTGTACAATGTGGAAGTCTAATTCTGTTGTAAGTCTTGATAATTTTTACTTAGTTTGATTAAGTGGTCAAATAGTCAAGTGCCCAAGAGTTTGTTGAGCTGTAAATTGTTAAAACTTGACACACACGACCGCCTTAGCACGAGAGACTTGTGGGAGAAGACAGGACTTGAATCGGGTTCCCGGTTTGAGAGTTAGAGCCGGATTTCAAGCTAGACAAAATAGTTCCTTAAAAAAGTTAGAATTCAAGGTATTGACACCCCAAAATCACCAAACGGCGTCGGATTAGCACGAAACTTGGCACACACGACCGCCTAGGCACAAGAGACTTGTGGGAGAGGACGAGACTCAAATCGTGTTCTCGGTTTGGGAGTTAGAGTTGGATTTTGGTCTAAACAAAATTATTTACTTAATTATCTTTATAATTGTATAGAAGTTAAATTTTTATATTTTTTTGTAATTAACATATTAACACATAATTATATTGTCACAAATTATTTTTATTTTTTGTTTTCAGATATTTCCCGAGTAGGAGTTTGCTTCTTGTGGAATGCATGCCTGTGAAAAAGGCGAAACTTTTGTTTTTGTTACCCATGGAGAATGATGAGGAAAATTTTAAATTTTGGTTTATGTTATTTTGAATTGTGAACAACTTTATGTATTTAAACATTATATATGTATTATGGAATATTATGTAGCGGGGTAATTTTGTTGATGTGTAGTTATGGATGCAAGAATGTTTTTATTATGGAGAAATTGTGATTTCTATACAGGAATTTTTATATTATTATGCAATTATTAGTTTCTTTTTCAATTGTTTTTCATTTAATACAAGTAATTTTAATATTTTTAATAATTATATTGCATTTTTTTTTTGTGACGGCACCACACCGCTGCAAAAAAAAAAAA
Source organism: Camellia lanceoleosa (assembly GCA_025200525.1). NCBI lineage: Eukaryota > Viridiplantae > Streptophyta > Magnoliopsida > Ericales > Theaceae > Camellia > Camellia lanceoleosa. The sequence continues at coordinate 113,558,488 of CM045764.1, read as the reverse complement.
AAACATCGCGACAACATTACTTACCGTCTCAAATAAAACTTTTAGCGACGGTAAAACAATGTCGTTGCAAAAATTCTCACTTTTTTACATATTATTGGCGACGGTAAAGTGCTGTCGCAAAAAGCAACAATTTCCATCACAAAAAATCGCTAAAAATTTTTTGCAACGCCCTCTATTGTGATCCCCCTTTTGCTGTCACTAAAAGTCATTTGTCGTCGCTAAAATTTTTTTGAGACGACAATAGGAGTATTAGCGACGGCATTTTACCGTTGTAAAAACTTGAATTTTTTGTAGTGATATTGTTGAGAGAGTCAAAATTTTATCAATGATAAACACACTACCTAAAACAGCATTAATCCTGGTATCATGGAGTGTGATTTGCACAAATAAAACTCTTGAATTATAGTTCACCACATATTTGGGCTTTAGAGGACCTGGGTGTGTGAACAGGGAATTTGACAAGACCTTTCTCAAAATTAAGCAGAAATACGACTCTTAGATAAGTCTTGTACAAATTTCAACCACATCCAGGTAAGAGTGCTGTGAACAAAGAACTATACAATTTTGACAGTTTTCTTCCCTTGAACAATGATGTTTATTTATAGAATAAATTGAAATCCTAAAACTTATTAGTCCCAAAAAAAAAAAGAAAAAAAAACAAACGTAGATGAAAAAACTAAAAATCCCCTAGATATTAATTTGTGATTATGTACCAATTTTAAGTAGTACATAACAATCCCAATCAAACAATCAAGACAAATCGACACAACGATTTTAATGTGGAAAAATCACAATTGAAGTGCCTCCAATTGTAATAAAAAAACCACGGGCAAAAGCCACAAAACAATCAACTAAGAAGACAAAAAGAATTACACAAGTGTACTTTCAATTACCTAGCGAATCTACGCCCGAATTGAACCAACCCCTATATGTCTCTTCCACCACGGTCTTCACCTCAGAATCGTCTTTCCCAACGTTGAATCCACAACGCCGATGTCGAATCCACGACGATGAGCCACTCCAGAATCCACCAAAGTTTCAGGCCCAAATTCCACGGAATCCACCGAGAAACAACTCTCTCTTTTGTATAGAATAAACAAACAATCCTTTGATGTATATTTCTTAAACCATGAGTTAAATACTCAATTAAACATCAAAGAAAACTAGCAAAATAGCCCCAGAGGAAAACCCTAGAACCCTTGAAGAAGATCTAGAAGCCATACCCTAAAATCTAACTAAAACACATATTTATAGAAAACTGAATCGCATTCTCCGCTTGAGCGCAGGAATAGCCGCTTGAGCAGACCTTGCAGGAAAGCTCGCTCGAGCGTAAAATCTCAACTTCCAGTACTTTTGCAGACAGGTCAAACTTCTAGAACCAAACATTCTCCGCTCGAGAGCACAAATTGCCACTCGAGCGAACAAGCAACTTCGAATGCATAGTCAGCTCAATCCCCGACATAGTCAGCAAAGTGGCAAAAATGAAAGAATAGACATCACAAAGTTCTCTGCCAGGCACAATTCGAGTTGGATTCACATATGAAACTCATAGCCTCACTGAAATAAAAGATCAAATACAATTACAACTGAAAGGAGTTTTGTCAAACAGGATTGCCAAGAATAAAAATCTAACAATCTCCCCCTTTGGCAATGCCGTGACAAAACACACCTAACAAATAAAATCCTAATCACCCCAACCCATTACAACCAACAAAAACAAACTTGTTTCTCAAGGTCATGATCTGCAAAATAGCTATTAGTGCCACAATCTGCAAAACAACTATTAGTGCCACAAGAGTATATGAAAAAGTAATAGACATATGACAAGATTATCTTGAAGCATAAGATGGAAATATGAAAATGTAGCATGAATAAATGAAAATCCTAAGACTTTAAGAATATGTAGCATGAATAGATGAAAATGCTAAGACACATGCACCCTCAAACTTTCTCTCCCTTTTTGTCATGAATTGTCAAAGAAAGCTCAATCAGCTATAGTAAAAGCATAAATCACAAAAGCAAGGATATGATGATGTAATTAGCAGTAGCATGCAAGAAGGAAACAATAAAGAAGCAGTGCATAGCAATATGCAAAACAACTAAAGCCAATCTCCCTTACCAAACAATTCAAAGTGTTCATGCTAACAAACTCTTGCAATGATAAACCAAACTCCCCCTCACTAAAAGCAACCACAAACACTAAAAACAATAAACAAGAACAAAACGACAAAAAATAATATGGTAGAGCAAGCAAGGAATTTCAGATTTGTACCTTAAAACACACAAGATTATCCAAGAAGCACAATTACTTGAAAACACAATGTGCATAGCCTCTAGAAGATTCCTCATAAAAGAAAGTGATGTATTATATGAAAAGCATAGATCCCATGAAAAAAAAGTGTGTGTGACTCTTGGCAAACATGAAAGAATAGACATCACAAACTTCTCTGCAAGGCACAATTCGGGTTAGATTCACATCTAAAACTCATAGCGTCACTGAAATAAAAGATCGAATACAATTATAACTAAAAGGAGTTTTGTCGAACGAGATTGCCAAGAATAAAAACCTAACAGTAGAGAAAGAAATACTCAATACTTCAAACAATCAACTGTAATTTGTTTGTTGAAAACTACTTGCTTTATCTTGGTCCTGATAAAACTGATGGAACTAATGGGATAGCAGCAGCACCAATGGCATCCTCTTGGTTTCCAGCAACTCTGATTGCTCTTCGTACCACAAGAGTTGTGAAGTTATAATCCAAATTGTTTTCAACTTCTATAGAACCCTCCAAGACCTTAACCACCACAGACATTGAAGAGCTCCTAGAAAAATCACTTTGTAGACACCACATAGCAACCCTCATCATCTTCACAACTTCTTCTCTATGTATCTGCATGTCATCATTGTATTTATCAACAATATCCAGAAGTTGTTCTTCTTCTACTTTCCTCTTAAATAGACTTAGCAAATGCATATCTTCCTTCGGTTGAGACCAATCCAAATTTTTGCACCCGCACAACATTTCCAAGACCATGACACCAAAACTATAGACATCTACTTTCTCAGTGATAATTGAATTCACCCATTTAGAAGCCAAATAGCCTAGTGTTCCCTTCATCATTGTTACAACTTGGCTTTGGTCCTTATTAATTAGTTTTGACAATCCAAAATCAGAAATGTTCGCAACTATTCATCTAAGAGGATGTTTTGGGGTTTGATATCTAGGTGAAATATTTTCTGCCTACATTCCTTGTGGAGATAGGTTAGTCCCTTGGCTATATCTATGATGATCTTCTTTTTGGATTGCCACCCAAGAGTTGGTGCCTATGAAAGATCTATGTATCCAAGGATCCATTGGACATATACTCATAAACTAGAAGACGATATGATTTTTCAGCACAAAATCCAATTAATCTTACCAAATTGACATGGTGAATGCTGCCTATTGTCTCAATTAAGATTTCTTAACATGATCAAAACCATTAAGACGCTTCACTGCTATATTGGTACCATCGCTTAATTTCCCTTGAAACACTGACCCAAATCCTCGTTTCCCGAGCTCATCGTTGAAATTGCATGTCATGGCTCTCAAGTCTTTGTAAGAGAATCTGGTAGGCATCCCTAGTACTTGATCAACATAAAACTCTTCAAGTTCCTCGGAGTCTCCTTTTTTTCTATAAAGGTAAAAGCAAAAGACAACCACAAAAGATAAAACTCCGAGACTGGACCCAAGTATGATTATTATTAGTTGCCTTGATTTCTTTTGAGAAGAATTTGCTGGTGAAAATGGAGATAGAAATGGAGAAAGAACAATAGCAGGAGATGGAAATGCAAATGGAGCAACAACAACAGCAAAAGATGGAGGTGAAGGATGAGGTGGAGATGGAGGTGTAGGTGGAGATGGAGATGGAGATGGAGATGGAGATGGAGATGAAGATGGACCACCATTTAATAGATACACAACAGGAACTGGATTTGGAGATGGATCACCATTTGTTAGAAATACAACAACAACAAGAGATTAAGGTTGGGCCTTGTTGAAAGGTGTAGAGGATGTGAAAAAGGTGATAATAGCAACAGCAGCAGCAGCAACAACAACATAATAATAAATAGAACAACAACAACATAGACCCATTGGTGGTGGTCTATGTCTATCCATTAGAGCTCTGTTTCTTCATCTTGTTCACTAGTTTTTGGTTTTCTTTAGGGAAAGCAATGGAGGAGAAGGTGTTGAAGAAGAAAGGTGTTGCAAACTCCAGATTTTGTGTCTAACCACGTCTAACCACGAGGAAAGTGCTGCATTTCAAATCACAAACAAAAATGCTATGGACCCAGATTCTCCATCACAGATTTTTCTAGGTAGAGTGTTTTTGCCATGGAGATTGAATTGAAGTTGGTGAGTCCAAGTGTACAACACTTTACAAGAATTATTCCAAGAGTCCTTAGAGATGTTGTTTACATTCCCTACTCCTTTTATCACGTCAAAAAAGGCGCATACATTTTGTTGACTGATAATAAAAAGAGAAAAAAAGATCAGACTCTCCGTCACACATTGTAATAGAAAATTTATATTATATATTTAATATTTATAAAATTGAATATAAATTGAGCATAAATGTGAAGCTAAAATAAGACTTAGTGAAGTGATAAAAAAAGAAGTAGAAGAAGAATAAAGAAAAGTGCACATACACAAACCAATGAAAGCACCGAGACTGGATCTCTTTATAAACACAAAGACATTGGCATACCATCCCTCATTAGTTGTAAAAGAAAAGACTTCCAACAATAATAAGCAACCTCTCATTGAAAAGATTATTAGCTATTTGATATGCAAATAATAAAGCTCCTTTACATGAACAGTTCTTCAAACAAGTCTTCTTGCAATCCTCCAACTCAGTTTTTCCAAGCCAACCTTGTTTCCCCACCATAGAAAACTGACTATAATATAAAGTATTATCTTTGAGCTTTAGAAGACTATGATATTGATGGTCATAAGAAGTGCTCGCTTAAAGAGGAATTGTGCAGTTGTTGAAGCTTCCATCCTCAAAGACAAATGGATTTCCTTCTAAAGCAGATTCAAAATATGATTGGGGCAGATTTAAAGCTCAACAGGCTGAGCATTGTTCAAAAGTGTTGAATCGATGAAAAACGTGAAGGAAAGAAAATTAGTGCAATACAGATTTGATTTTTTTTCTTTTTCTGTTACTGATCAGTAGGTTATGAAAAAGCAAATGGGAAAAAACATGGCAAGTGCATGTCAATCTCTTTTTGTTTTCCAAGTCAAGTTCAAGGTGAGGGGAAAAAAATGCACATTCTGCAGACTAACGGATTCACAAAATGTTTTCTTTCCAAGCAATTTAAGAACATATCCCATCAACCAAATGAATTAGTCATAAAAATGGCTCTGAATTTGTCCAAAATGTAAGCTGGCTTTGTTCCTTCTTCAAAATTAATTTACACTTCTTTTGGAAAGAAAGTTTGAAAAACCAACTAATTGACACTCTTGTTTTACTTGAATCATGAGAAACTCACATCTTCTCACAAAATATCTATCTTTTCCCCCCTTTACTTTGGAACTTGAGAATGTTTGAATTTTAGCTATGGGAAATCAAATTTCGCTCACTATATTCATGTGGTTCTGTATGCTTCACTATTGTAATGATGATGGAAGAAAATTCAAGAAAGATAAAAAGGAAGAACATTATTAAGAGTTGAAATTTTATTGGTGGAAGGAGACAATACTTAAAACACCATTAATCTTTGTATCTTAGGGCGTGAATTGCACAGATAAAAATCTTAGAATATAGTTCACTACATAAAGAAAGAAATACAAAAAACTTTAAACAATCAGCTGTAATCTATAAGTTGGAGTCTACTTTCAGTACCTTGGTCCTAATAAAGCTGATGAAAATAATGGAGTAGCATCACCAATGTCATCCTCTTGGTGACCAGTGGCTGTGAGTGCTCTGGGTACCACAGGAGTTGTGATGTTATAATCCAAATTGTTTTCAACATCTACAGAACCCTCCAAGACCTTAACCACCACCGACATTGAAGGCCTCCTGGAAAAATCACTTTGTAAACACCACATAGCAACACCCATCATCTCCACGACTTCTGCTCTATGTGTCTGGATGTCATCATTGTATTTATCAACGATATCCAAAAGTTTTTCCTCTTTTGCTTTCCTCATAAATAAGCTTAGTAAATGCATATCTTCCTCAGTCTGAGACCTATCCAAAATTTTCTGCCCACACAATATTTCCAAACCACGACACCAAAGCTATAGACATCTACTTTCTCAGTGACAAATTGAGCTCAACCATTTACGAGCCAAATAGCCGGGTGTTCGCTTCATCATTGTTACAACTTGGCTTTGGTCCTTATCAATTAGTTTTGACAATCCAAAATCAAAAAATTTCACATTGAAGTATTCGTCTAAGAGGATGTTTTGGGGTTTGATATCCAGGTGAAATATTTTTTGCCTACATTCCTCATGGAGATAGGTTAGTCCCTTGGCTCTATCCATGATGATCTTTTTCCTGGATTGCCACCCAAGTTTCAGCTCTTGGTGCCTTTGAAAGATCCATTTATCCATGGATCCATTGGACATGTACTCATAAACTAAAAGTCGATATGACTTTTCAGCACAAAATCCAACCAATCTCGCCAAATTGACATGGCGAATGTTGCCTATTGTCTCTACTTCAGCTAAGAATGACTTCTTAACATGACCAAAACCATTGAGACGCTTCACTGCCACTTTGGTACCATCGCTTAATGTCCCATGAAACACCGTCCCAAATCCTCCTTCCTCGAGCTTATTGTTGAAATTGCTTGTCATGACTCTCAATTCTTCATAAGAAAATCTAGTAGGACTCCCTAGTACTTGATCGACGAAGAATTCATCAAGTTCCTCGGATTCTCGTTTCTTCGTTACTAGAAAAAAAGCAAGAGGTAACCACAAAAAATACACCAAAGAAAGTTCCAAGACTGGAACCCAGCATGAACATGACTTGCCGTGATTTCTTTAAAGGAGAATTTGTTGGTGCAGTCGAAGATTTCTGCACTTTAAGAAATACAGTAACATTCTCAACCCTTCCCTCATTATTTATTAGAGAAAAGACTTCAGACAATAATAAGCAACCTTTCCTTGAATTATATGCAAACAAAGCAGCTTTGCATGAATAGTTTTTCAAGCAACTCTTCTTGCAATCCTCTAAATCTATTTCCTCATCGAGGAAACTGTTTTTGTCTGTGTATCTTAAGTTGAAGTTAAAGTAACTAGTATTCTTAAGCTCCAAAAGAGTGTGATATTGAGAATGGCTACAAGAAATGGGTGTAACAAGGGAACATCCAAGGTTGGGTTGCCTATAAGTTATTTTCCTGAAAGTACTTGTTTCACTATTGGCATTGTCAGGACAGGCACACTGCGCATCTAAAGAACAAATACCGTAATTGCCGCAGACCATGGGATACCCACAATCACCAATACCAAATGTTAGCAGATCTACCACTGCCGCTCAAATTCAATCCTCCCGACTCATAAACCTTCAAATGCCGATCAGGATCCAGCCTCATGAATTGACTTGATGATGATGATGCAAGACGGATTTTCTGCCCGTTGAAGCTTCCATTCTCATATTTGACATCATTCATGAAACATATTGGAGATTGAAAATAGGGCAAGGGTGGATTGGATTGTACATAACCCAACAAACAGTTATCCTGAACTATAAGAAAATACAAACCTGGAGTCGAGTTCGATGAGGATGTGGTGGAGGTGATCTTTTGGCCAGGAAACAAAGTCTGGCCAACAAGTAAGGAGTCAGTTGGGTGATCAATTGACTGCCAAACCGTTGCATCGTTTCTATCAAAGAGAACAAGGTTTCCGAATTCGGTGAAATTCAAGCCAATGAAAGACTTTCCTGATGTGTTGGTAAACCATACTATTAGGGAAAATATGTGATTCCCTACAAGTAAATCAATCAATGGGAATAAAAACTAATGCGGAAAAATTAAATCAAAAACAACACAAGAATTTTACGTGGTTCCCCCAATGTGAGGTACATCCACGGGATCGAAATCCGATTCCTCTATTAACCAAATAAGTTTCCAAACGATTACAAACGAGACACGAATGGTCTCACAAAACCACCCTTAGGTGAATTTCAAATAATCACAAATACACAAAGAGGAAAGACCTTACCAAATAGATGAACAAAAGTCTTCAAAACTAGAGTTGAAGAAGACCCAAACTAACGAACCAAATTATCTTCAAAACAGAGCAGCCGAACAAGCACACTGACAGTGCTTCCAAGAACCAAAAACCAAAGCACCCAAACTTCCAAACAGCAGTAGCACTATATCAAATTGTTGCTGCCATTGAAAAACCAAAAACCCACTGAAAAAGGACTAATTGTTTGTAGTAGCCACCCACATTTTTGAAGAACTAAAACAATATATATATATATATTATTGAATTTTAGGTTTTTATCAAAACCTTAATTGTTACCAAATTGGATTGAGTCTCGTCAAATATAATATATAAAAATATATTATACCTAAACCAAGCCAAATTAAAATTCTTTTAAAAAAAACCAATTGGGTCCCACACTCCAATAAGGAGGTATACCCTACAATTCTCCCCCTACCAACTTAGGTGAAGAGATTAACCATACCTGCCAAAGTTCGACACTTCAAATGTTTGTCCCTCGACAAAGTCTTTGTCAAACATATCCGAAATATTATCATCTGTGTGAACCTTTTCGAGTTGCAACAATTTCGAATCTAACACATCACGAATCCAGTGGTATCTCACATCAATGTGTTTCGATCTCGAATGAAAAGTAGAATTTTTACTCAAGTGAATAGCACTTTGACTATCACAATTAAGCACATACTTTTCTTGCTTCAAACCCAACTCTTGCAAAAATTTCTTCAACTATAACTCTTCTTTGCAAGCTTCCGTAACGGCAATAAATTCAGTTTCAGCAGTTGAGAGAGCAACACATTTTTGTAATTTAGATTGACATGCCACAGCTCCCCCTGCAAAAGTCATCAAATACCCCGAAGTAGATTTCCTAGAATCAACATCACCAGCCATGTCAGAATCTATGAACCCATCAAGCATCAGCTTACCATCCCCAAAACATAAACACAACTTCAAAGTCCCTCGAAGATATCTTAGAATCCATTTTACGGCTACCCAATGTTCTTTACCCGGATTAGAGAGAAAACGACTCACCACACCAACGGCGTGAGCAATATCCGGCCTTATACAAACCATGGCGTACATCAAAGAACCAACTGCTAAAGCATAAGGAATTTTCAACATCTCTTCTTTGTCTTTCTCACTTGTAGGACATTGATTCGAACTAAGCTTAAAGTGACCCGCAAGTGGACAACCAACCGACTTTGCTTTATTCATGTTGAACCTCTCGAGAACTTTCTCAATGTAGCTTTCTTGAGACAACCAAATCAGCCCCTCATTGCGATCATGAACAATTTTCATACCAAGTATTTGCTTTGCCGATCCCAAATCTTTCATAGCAAAAGATTTACTCAACTCTAACTTCAACTTGTTAATCATGGTAGAATCTTGACCCACAATTAACATGTCATCAACATAAAGCAAAAAAATAATAAATTTACCATCTGGGAAATTTTTCACAAACACACAATGGTCCGAAGTGGTTTTAGAAAAACCATTATTCATCATGAAAAAGTCAAATTTTTTGTACCATTGCCACGAGGCTTGCTTGAGACCATACAAACTTTTCTTCAATTTGCAAAGAAATTTCTCTTTCCCTTTTTCCACAAAACCTTCTGGTTGCTCCATGTAAATTTCTTCTTCAAGATCACCGTGAAGAAATGCGGTCTTCACATCAAGTTGCTCAACTTCAAGGTTCATACTTGTAGCCATGCCAAGTACAACCCGAATAGAAGACATCTTTACAACCGATGAGAAAATCTCATCAAAGTCAATACATTTCTTTTGCCCAAAGCCTTTCACAACAAGACGTGCTTTGTACCTCAGATTCTTCCTATCATTCTTCAATTTGAAAACCCACTTATTTTTCAGAATTTTCCTCCCATTAGGCAACTTCACTAAATCATAAGTGTGATTTTCAAGCAAGGAATTCATCTCCTCGTCCATGGCCTTTTTCCAATCACCTTTCTTTGCATGCTCAATTGCTTCTTGGTAGCTCTCGGACTCCCCTTGATCAGAAATCAACATAAATTCATTGGGAGGATACTTTCTTGAAGGTTGTCGGTCCCTTGTAGATTTCCTCAACTCAAGTTGTGGTGGCGGTTCTTGAGTTGGATGCTCTTTCTCAATTTATGGCTCAACTTCATTAGGATTAGCATCATCCTCTACATCTTCAATGGATGGCTGCACATTTCCCCTATTTTCATCATCCACCGAAGATGAAGGAGATGGATCCATGTCAATGAGATCACTAGTTTTTTTGCACCGGTTGATCACCTTTGCCAAAGTCTTCAATTGTTTGGTCTTCAAGAAACACAACATCATGACTTCAAATGACTTTCTTGTCGACCGGATCCCACAATCGATACCAAATTCATCACGCCCATAGCCAAGAAAAATACATTGTCTTGACTTACTATCAAGCTTGGACCTCTCATCATTTGGAATGTGAACAAAAACTTGACAACAAAACACTCTCAAGTGCTCATAAGATACATCTTTACCGATCCAAACAAAGGATAGGAAGAAGACAAATTGATCACGTCAACAACTGTCTTCATTGCCTCACCCCAAAAAGATCTTGGCAATTTAGCTTGTGAAAGCAAACACCTTGTTCTTTCTACAATGGTGCAGTTTGTCCTCTCAGCAATCCCATTTTGTTGAGGAGTCTTCTAAACTGTCTTTTGGTGCCGAATACCTTGGCTGCGACAATACTCATCAAATGGCCCAATGTATTCACCACCATTGTCTGATCGGATGCACTTCAATTTCTGCATTGTTTCTCTTTCAACCATGGCCTGAAAATGCTTAAATACTTCTAGAACTTGATCTTTAGTTTTTAGTAGAAAAGCCCAAACTTTCCTTGAATAATCATCAATGAAAGTAACAAAATAAAGTGCACCACTATATGTTCTAACTTTCAAAGGATCACAAACATCCGAATGAATCAACTCCAAAAAAATTTCTTTTCTAGAAGCAACATTTTTATGAAAAGAAACTCTATGTTGTTTACCCGCCAAACAATGAACACAAGTTTTGAGATGTGTACCTTTCAAATCGAGTAGAAGCTCTTTCTTAAACAAAACTTGCAGCCCCTTTTCACTCATATGGCCAAGCCGCTTGTGACACAATTCGGTAGAAGTATCATCTTCAATTGCATTGACAACACCTTTACAAATTTTTCCTTGCATCAAATAAAGTGTATGAGTCTTCTTGCACTTAGCCACCACCAAAGAACCCTTTGTGAGTTTCCATATTTCATCACCAAATTTGTTGTTGAAGCCTTCATTATCCAGCTTCCCAGTAGAGATCAAATTGAGGCGAATGTCGGGAACATGCCTCACATCTTTAAACAACAACTTGTAGCCCAAATTTGTTTCCAAGCAAACATCACCCATGGCAATAAGCTTGGACAAACCTTCATTACCCATTCCAACAGAACCATAATCTCCTTTGGTGTAGGTGGTGAAGAAATCAACTCGAGAAGTTACATGAAAAGAAGCACCGGAATCAATCACCCAATTGCTCTCTTGGCCCACAAAATTCATACAATCATCTTCACAAACGACCATGAGATCGTCGGTAGTAACTGCCGTTGTGTCTTCTTGCTTCTTATCCACACTTTTGTCACGCCTTTTCTCTTTGTTCTTGAGCTTTCAAGATTCTCGCTTCATGTGCCCTTTCTCATGGAAATAATAGCACTCAATGTCTTTCTTTGAAAAAACACTATCTTTTGATTTGTCATGGCTTTGATCACGATCATGAGGAGTCTTACTCCTCCGCCTTGTTTTACTTCGGCCTCTCACAACAAATGCTTCTGAATGAGAGAAATCCGCTGATTTTCTTCTAGTTTCTTCATTCAACAGGCTACTAGTGACGTGGCCCATTGTGACAACTCCATTGGGCGCTAAATTACTAACGATCACAACCAAAGTCTCCCAACTTTCGGGTAAAGAACTAAGTAGCATCAAAACCTGTAACTCATCATCAAAAACAATTTTCATAGAAGCAAGTTGGTTAACAATATTCTTTATTTCATTCAAATGTTCCGGAATAAGGCGGTCTTTATATTTTAAATTAACCAACTTACGAAATAAAAAAAGCTTTATTTGTGGCTGATTTCCTATCATAAAGACTCTCTAATTTTTTTCATAAATCATGTGCCGAAGTTTCAGTAGCAACATGATGAAACACACTGTCATCAATCCATTGACGGATAACACCAACGGCTTTTCAATTAACCCTATTCCATTCATCATCTTCTATACCTTCGGGTTTGCCACTATCACCCTCAATAGATCCATACAAATCTTTACAAAATAATAGATTCTGCATTTTAGTTTTTCAAACTACCCAATTGCTTCCATTGAAGCTAGACATACGACCCACATTCCCCTCCATTGATTTACACAAATAAATAAACTCAAATAAACCGTAAACTCTAATACCAGTTATTAGGAAAAATATGTGATTCCCCACAAGTAAATCAATCAATGGGAATAAAAACTAAAGCGGAAAAAATAAATCAAAAACAACACAAGAATTTTACGTGGTTCCCCCAATGTGAAGTACGTCCACGGGATCGAAATCCGATTTTACTATCAACCAAATAAGTTTCCAAATGATTGCAAACGAGACACGAATGGTCTCACAAAACCACTCTTAGGTGAATTTCAAATAATCACAAATAAATAAAGAGGAAAGACCTCACTAAATAGATGAACAAAAGTCTTCAAAACTAGAGTTGAAGAAGACCTAAAATAACGAACCAAATTATCTTCAAAATAGAGCAGCCGAACAAGCACACTGACAGTCCTTTCAAGAACCAAAAACCAAAGCACCCAAACTTCCAAACAGCAGTAGCACTATACGAAATTGTTGTTGCCATTGAAAAACCAAAAACCCACTGAAAAAGGACTAATTGTTTGTAGCAGCCACCCACATTTTTGAAGAACTAAAACAATATATATATATATATTATTGAATTTTAGGTTTTTATCAAAACCTTAATTGTTTGCAAATTGGATTGGGTCTCCTCAAATATAATATATAAAAATATATTATACCTAAACCAAGCCATTAAAATTCTTTTAACAAATCAATTGGATCTCACACTCCAATAAGGAGGTATACCCAACATATACGAAAGTGCCATCGGCATCTCGCAATATCAAATCTCCATTTCCAGTGAGTTGTAAGGTGGCATTAATTTGAACAGGATGATCCCGATTGGCAGACCAAACTAGTTGCGTGTCATTTATCATGGACGCATAGTTGAAATAATTCTTCCATGGGAAGATTACTACACCAAAGAGGCATGCATTAATGTCAGGGCAATAGAAGCCACACATCAAACATGAGTCAGTGGATCCATTGAAGACAGGTGTCAATTTTAAGATAACTTCACTGGAATTAATTAAAATTGAGGGGGTGTTGATCCAAGAAGTGGATAAGTTCGCCATTGGACATGGAGTTGGAGATGGAGATGGAGGTTGGGCATTGTTCAAAGGTGCATAGGTTATGAAAAAGGTGATAGCAGCAGCAAGATAATAATAAATCACTACAAGAAAATGAGCTATTTGAGTCCCATTATTTGTGACAGAAACATTTGCTGACTCAAAAATATATTATTAGCATCGGCAAAGCAAGACCGTCTCCAAGAAAATTTACTTAGTGTTATTATTTGAGTCGGCAGACTATGCCATCATAAAAAAAAATTATTTGCGTTGGCCAAATTTTTACCGTCTCAAACAAAAATTATTTAATTTTTTTTTTCACTTTTTTGGCTCCAAAAATTGCATCGCGCGCCTTTTTTCGCGCCATTTTAGGTCACTTTTGCGTCTGTATTATGTGCCGTCACAAAAAGCAATTGAAAAAAATTAAAACGACATAGTTTTTAGAACCTGATATATATACCCTTCCTCTTTATTTTTTTTTCTTTTCTCTTTTTGCCCTAAATTCAATCTTGGTTCATCACTAAACACAAACTCTTCATTGACACCACTAATTCTCCTCTCTACAGGCACCGCCGATTCTCCATCTCCACCGGCACCACCGACTCTCCTCCCCTCCACCAACACCGCCGACTGTCCTCTTGCGGGTAAGTGCTCTCTCTCTCTCTATATATATATATGTATATATATATCAGTCTCTCTAAGAATTGAAATAGTAGATGATTTGAGTGTTCGATTTGTGTTCTTTCACCCCTCGTTAATTCTGAGCTTTCTCTGGAATCAAACTGGGGAAAAATGATGTATGCATTTGTAATCTTTCGGCCCTATTCTTTCACCGAATGGGTTTGGCTTGATATGTACCCAAAAAATGTTCTCTATTTTTGAGCTTTCTATATATGAGGGATTAATGGTGTATACTTTTGTAATCTACTAGCAGAATTTTAATTGGGTAATATTGTGTTGTCCTGACTAAGAAATTATAGAAGTTAGTTTTCCATTTATGTTCTTGACATTGTTTCCCATTTAGTTTAGAAGTAATTTTTATCAACCAAAAAAAAAAAAAACTTGAAAACATTTGTTGTAGTTGCAAGTCATTGATTGAACTTGCCTGAGGAGGTGCATGTTCAGATGTTTGGAGTCAATATTCATGCATGATCCAATCAGATTTCCTTCCATTGGGTGCGCGGCCCTTGTAGAACACTAGGGTCTTTCTCATCCCTATTATTCTGTTCTTTGAAAGCACAGCCTTGTCTCTCTCTGTTGCCTTCCAGAATCCAGCAGCAGTGGCTTTGTTAGTCCTCATTCCCGTTGGATACTTTTTGTCCTTGTGACTGAAGAAATACCACTCACTTTGTTCTTCATATCCCAATCTACACCTATCTGTATTTCACATCATCATAATTTAATCAAACCTAAGTACTACATGGTAATTTTGGTTGGTCAATTGGTCTAAGTAATAGGAAAAAATTTGAAAAGAAAGCCAATTTACCTTGGATGTCCCATGGTTCAATTCTGTAGAGATCAATGTCGACAATGACATCTAAATCAATTTTCAATGAGTTAATCTTTCGCTTGAGATAATATCCCATGAGTTCTTCCTCCGTTGGGTGAAATCTAAAGCCAGGAGGAACACATGATTCCATCTCCATTGATTTTTCTACTAAAATATAAAGACAAATATATTAGTGAGAGAGAGAGAGAAAAAAAATATATATATATATATATGTTACACATACAGAAGAAAATATATATATATATATGAAATTAAATTTAAACTTGATCATTTTAAAATAAATGACTACTTTAATAATAAAACTATCACCATCATATATATGATATATCATTCTGGTGAAGAATTTATATAAAAAAATTGTAAGAACATAAGGTGAAGAATTTATATAAAAAAGTTGTAAGAATATAATTTTTGTTTTCATTGCTAATGTCTCATCATAATAATTAACAAATTCATCCTTGTGATTTTTTTTTAAATTTTTTTTTTTTTATTTTAGATTAGCTCATCCTTGAGTTTTTTTTACCCTAACACCACAAGAGACTTCGGAAGGCAAGACATGTTTGTTTTGTATACGATGATCATGAATAGTGATGTACATTGTTGAACATCATGTCATGATGATCTGTACCTATCAAATGATCCTATATGTGTGATTCAACTGTGGTTGTCATTGAAGAAATGGCAGACCAACTAGGGTACCCACCAAACAAGACAGATATATTATATGGCCTAAACATGGCCATTTGCCTCATTGAAAGTACTTATAGGCAAGTTTATTGAACAGAGCCGAAAAAATTGACTTATATAGACACAAGCATGCTTAATATATGAATATGTATGTTCCTTTGAGTGCAGTCCACTCCATTGCTCATGCTGGTGGAAAATGTTTTCACACCAACCCTTAGAACTCAACTTCGTGAGTAGATATTTATTCAAAGAAAATAACTTGCTACTAGTGTTAAACAATTACTACTCTGTCACTCTCACTCTCATTCTCACTCTCACTCTCTAGAATGTAACTTCGTATTCTACTAGTGTTAAACGCATACTCTCTCTCTCTCTCTCTCTCTCTCTCTCTCTCTCTCTCTCTCTCTCCATATATATATACATATTTGCGTATGCTATTTAAATAAATAAATAATTTATTATATATTGTGTGCCATTCAAATGATAAAAATATTATTCCTTAGACTTAAGGTCTTAAATTTTAATCCTCATACCCTCAGACATTAAGGGAAGCCTTTTTATTTTATTTTGTTACTTAGAGAAATGAGACATTTGACATAAATATATATATATATACATAGTATAGATATGTGGGCTTGAACAAATATGTAGTATAATATTGATATCTTCTTATATAGTGTTATTAATCAATAACCGATCAAATTGAATAGACATAACTTCTTTTTTTACAGCAAAATAAAAATTTCATTAAAGATATTAAATTAAAAGTACAAGAAGATGAAATGTATCGAGAAGGATTCGAAAAGTATAATCTACCCTTACTATTACTGCTCGCATTTACACAATCACCTCCTCAGCCTCATGATTTTTAATTAATAAAAAAGAAAGAAAAACAAAAAATACAAAGAAAAATATATATATATATATAGTTATGAAGATCTTCGCACCTTGAAGAGACATAACTTACCTCCTAGTAACTTGATTATGTAGTTCTAATTACCATATTATTAAAATTTTTTATTGACTGATGATACAATCACATGATATTACTATTATATTTAATATTTATTTGTGGCCCTTGAATACGTGTGCATGTGCTCATGTGCACACAAACAAAACATGAGCTCCACTTTAAGCTCAAATCTTAATAATTGTCCTGAATGGTTGGTAAGTATGCTATTTATACAATTGTTTAGAATTCAACTCTTATGCCACTTTAAGCTCAACTCTTATGCTATTTATACAATTATCTTAGTTGGGGCTCAGTACCTGAAGATATTGTGAAAGGCATTTGGAAGGAGGTTCAGGTATAAATTTATTTGTTTGTACATTTCATTTGTCTTGTTTATAATGCTTAATAATTTTATTTCAAATGTCTTATACATTTATAATGTTTGCTATTTTATTTCCACTGTATTAATTATAATGTTTGCTAATCTTATTTCCATTACCCTGTGTTGTGTAGGATAACTTGTTATATGCTCCAGAAGGGTTGAAGCAAGTGGTCATAGACTCATGTAACAAATTATGGAAGGATCACAAACATAAGACTAAGACCAATCACTACAACCCTTTTAAAGATGATCCAAATATCAATGAAAAAGTGCCTTTGGACATTTTGCCAGAACAATGGAGGGTGATGGTGGAGTATTGGAGTAGTAAAGATGCAATGGTATACAAATATATTCATGTATCTCTTGTATGACATTTAATTAATAGTTTTGTAAAATGTGAATGATTTACTTTTACAGAAGATTGCTAACCGTAATTTTAAAAATCGAGAGTTGCGTGGTCCAGTGCATAGGACCGGGAGAACACCCTTTGCCGATGTACGACATAAGGTAATGATTTGTATTAACAATTATATAAAAATTAACTTAATGCTAACTCTTATCTATTTAGCAATTTTAGATGATGACTGATGGAGAGAGCACTAACAAAATGAGTGTCTTCATAAAGACACTCATGATAACTGATCCAGATGTGAAATTATTTTTGATATGGACCTTTGCATATTGGTTTAATATTTTTTTTAACTGTGCTATTTGTATACTAATATCTTTAAATTTTAGGATGAGTATAATGAGCAACTCTCAATGATAGACGAGCCCCTCAGGACAGAAGAGGTACAAGATAAGATTTTCAATAACCTAGTAGGAAAGGATGGACACGGATATTGCAAGACTTATGGGATAGGTGTGCCTCGAAGTGCAGTGTACAAAAAAGATGTCAGTCCATCACAAGCATCCTCATCATCGACTGTTGAGGAGATCACTCAACAAGTACGCCAAACAGTTACTGAAGAGATCGAGCAAAGGCTGACGGTTGAGATTGAGCAAAGGGTCACTGAGAAGTTGAAGGTAGAGTTCGAGCAAGTTAGAGCTTGGATGGACTTCATAAGGTCCCAAGGTGGCCTAAGTGGTATACAGGTGGAGTAAAAATGACTAACTGAATAACTTGGGCAATTTGTTTGTTTTTCTTTTCTTTTCTTTTCTTTTCTTTTCTTTTATTTCTATGTATCATATTTAATAAAATGGTATTGGTGTTGGTTATATAGCTTCCAAATGCCTCTAGTGGACGTCAACAAGTCAGGAAGTCTGTAGGAGATCATGATAGTCAAGATGATGAGTTGTTGGGTTCTCCTGTGCAGGTATCTCTATTACATAATGTAATATTCACAATCACACGCAATTGAGGTTAAGGGTTAGCCTACTGAAAACCCGATTTAGTGTTATTGTTGCTGTTGAACCTATTTTCTTGATGTTGAACCTAAAGTAAGACTGATTAGTGTTGAACCTATTTTGCATTTCTTAATAGTGTTGAACCTATTTTGCATTCGTTTTGAGCAGCCATCAACATTTAATTTCAGCTTTCCTACAGGTGGACAAAACCATTTGATTAGTCTAGGATGAGAGGGATTCGGGTGGAGGATAGATTGGAAGGCCTCACCAATCTCATGGACATAATTTCTCATGTTCTTAAGACTGATTTGAATAGTGGTAATTTGGCTTTCAAAAACAAATTTGTTTCAATCTTTCCATAACTGCCAAAGGGTAACAATGAAAATAGTATATCATTTTTTACCAAAAAACTCAGTTTTATTTTTCAAATTCTCAGCAACCCATTCACAAAGTGGCTGACCACATCCATTCTCCCACCATTTAGTGTCCTTTATTTGAACCCAAATGTGTTTAGAGGAGTTGCACTCTCTGAGGAGATGATTCATGTCTTTACTAGCTAATCCACATCTGGAGCACAAGTCAATTGAGGCCATATTCCTTATGAGTATCATATGAGCAACCTTCCCTTAAGAATAAGCCAGATGAAATTCTACATCCAATTCCAATCCCCACTGCTCATGTCCTGATTAGCAATTTATAGTTAGCAGCAGTGAACTCACCACTAGTGGAACCAACCTATAAAGGAGCATTTGTAAAGGTCACAAATCTGGGCCTATTTTATTTTGAGAATTTCTAGTATGGTTCAAGAGCACACCTAGTTTTCTAGCACTTCAATGTCCCAATTGCCTTCACTGTCCAGCACTAAGCTAGACAATTTGATTATATTCAGTGAGGCCTAATAGTACTAGCTAGGGAGTGTTCTGGTAAAATTGAGTTTATGACTTAGTGAAGCTATATATATATATTATATAGCCTAATATTTGATTTAATTTGTTTTTGTTTTGGTTTTTGTTTTCAGGTTTTGCATGAAGACTGATGGATGAATTAATGGTGGCATGGAAGCTAATTTTATTTTTGGACATATTATATTATGGTTTGAGATGTCAAGCTTTTTGTAGTTAATATTTATAACATATTGCTACCATACTATTTGTATTGATGTAACAAATTTTTTGTTAATATTTTGATGTCAATGAAGCTAAGATGATGACTGAATTTGTATAAACATTTTTGGTTTTTGAATGAATGAATGAATGTCTATTGATTGAATGCATTTTTTTTATTAGATTTCAACGAACATAATACAGGTATTAATTACAAAAAAGAAATAACTTTTTTATGAAAATATATTTTTTTTTTTTTTTTTTTGTGATGGCAACTAACAGTCTCAAAAAACATATGCAATGTACATGTCAATTTTATTAGAGTCGGCACATTGCAGACACAAAAAAACCTATAGCGACGGTAATATACCGACATAAATAATAGTATTAGAGATTTTTTGGTCTTTTTTGCCACGGCAGTACACCGTCTCAATTAATACACTTTGCCGTCGCAAATATTCTGTGACGGCACAGTTGCCGACTCAAAAAGTTTTAGCAACCCCTGTACTCTCGTCCCTCACCATGCCGTCGAAAGGCCGTCACAAAAACTTTTTGCGACGGCAATTATGTTTTTTGCGACAACAACATGCCGACTCAAAAGGTATGTTCTCTTGTAGTGAATAGAGCAACAACACAGACAAGATGGTCTATCCATTAGTTGTCTCTTCTTCTTCATCAGTTGGTTTTAGTTTTGGTTTTTGCAAAAGCAAAAGGGGAAGACGGTTGAAGAAAAAAGGTGAGATGCAAACTCCAGATTTTGTGTCCCCAAAAAAAATAAAATAAAATAAAATTGAGTACACAGCTAATCTTTAGCATAATAATAGATTGAAATCAATGATCAAGATTTGAACTCATAATCTTAAGATTATTAAGTTTAGTTTTAACATTGAATCAATGATCACCTACGTTGAGAATATAATATAAATAATAAACAACTATAAATTTTTAAATGAATCAGTATTCAACAATCTATTATTATAATATCATAGCATATAATAGATTGAAATCTTATTTATAATGCCTAACACGTTTTTGTTTTTTTTGTTTTTTTGTTTTCGTTTCATAGGTGAACACAAATTTTGTTGGCTATATCTATGCACACAATTTTTTTTCTGCGGAGCCATTAAGGCACCATGGAGCCTCCATTTTCAGTTTTATTTTATTTTTTATTATATATACGTATATTTTATTAAAAAAATTAGCCTTTTAGTTTATCAAAGAAAAGATGTATCAAAACATGTTTTGGTGTCATTTTTTCAAACTAATAATTTTATGATATTTTTTTTTTATCATTTTTTGTATTTCATTTTAAATGGTTATCATCATTTTATTGATTTAATGAGTTCTACCACATAGATAGGTTATCATATTGTGTGGCACGGATAGAGAAATTACAATGACATTTAATTATCTTGACTTTGCAATTTTGTATATTAAAAGCAAAATTGTATTAAAATTTAGGTTTAAATCAATTTTAAATGATTTTCAAATTTTAAAATAGCATCCAATTCCATTTTGATTATAATAAAGTTAAAAAATTAAATTAAATTTCTTTTGTTCATATTTTGTTAAGGCAAAATAATGGGGAAATTCTATTTCCACAAACTACTCCCTCTCTTTCCACACACTTGAATGATTTTTTTTAATTACATTTTTGTCTTAAAATTAAATTATCAAAATATCATTTTCCAAAAACCCTAACTCTAACTCTCTCTAACTATCTTTGTGAATCTATGATCCATCTCATAATTTATTATTATTATTATTTTATTTTTCTCATGCAGTCTCTCTTTCTTCTTTTTTGCTTTGTGCCTCATCATTTCTAGCTGACAAACATATTCTGGTAGCAGCCTTTACATTTTCTGTTTACTCCATGATGTATTTCACTCTAAGAATTATATAAACTGTTGTAAAAATTTTACCTTTCATTGCTTTGCCGGTTTTTCATTTTTAATTTAAATTTTTTTTTTTATTTTATCTTTCACCACCAATCACTATTTTGTTCCTACTAGTCATATCCTTCAATACAATTGAATCTTCCTTTCAAAACCCAGATGATGCCATAACTAAATATTTGACAGTTGGTAATCTCCAATCTTGCTGTGAGAAGCTTGAGAACTTGCTTACTCATGGTCTCGTTGATGGGCAGTTGGAACAAAAAGAAGAAAAATCAAAGCAACAATTTTGATTCTTGAATGATTATGCAGATTTCAATTTGTTTCAACTGTAAGAGGTATTGCCAATTTACATAGATGTAACAAAAACAATGTTTATGTCATCTGTAGATGATGAAACTCAATACCAGTTAGCTTGAAAAAATAAAAGCGGTGGTGGCTTGTTAAGGTTAGGGTTTGGAGGATGAAGATGGTAAGGTATTATTTGTATGGAAGGATGTGTATTGAGTGAAAGTTGATAATTTAAATTTATTGTGTGTGTATTGAGAAAAAATGTGAAAAGAGAGGAAGTAGTGTGTGGAAATAGAATTTCCCAAAATAATGTTTATTTTTCATGAAGAAACTCATTGTATAATCTTACACTTTTAACCCTTATATTTTGACTCAAATTTCACTTTTGTCCCTATAGTTTCAAATTGAACAATTTTGCCCATGCACTTTATATCCAGTTACAATTTAGTCATTCTGTCCACATCTTCATTTATGTGTACACTTTAAGAAACTGACAAGTGTTTCAAAAATTATTAATTTTAACCTCCAAATTTTCTATCAGTAAACTATATGATTTATTGTATAAAATTTCTCCCAACATAACAAAGCAGATGACAACAATGGAGTGAGTAGCAAAGCACTGCCAACGACTTCTAGATTTTTCCATAAAGGATTTTGAATACCATGACACCATGCCCTTGCTTCTCAATAAAACATTTTTTTTTATTACTTATTTAAACTATTTTTTCTAACTTATAAACTATTTTTGTGTCATAAGTTATATGTAGAAACTGCACTAAACACTCTAATAAAAACTTTCAACATAAAAAAGAGAGAGCTATAAACAGCACCATAAGCTGCACCAATCAGCGGCATTCATAAACAAAAAATCCACTACAAGAAAAAGCAGAAATGGCGACTAAAAAAAAATTTTCATCGCTGAAAGTAGCATTTTCGGCAACTAAAATGAAATTAGTAGCTAAAAGTGAAGACTTTTGGCAACTAAAACAATTTAGTAGCCAAATGTATACGTATTGGCGACTAAAAATCAGTTTAGGATATCCTTGATTTCTTGTCACAATGTTCCACCAATCTTAACAAGTTCAGATGGTGAGTGCTACCTTAGAAGAGAGTCCCTCCAAAGGCCAATATCCATATCATCCTTGCCAAAGTTTCCTGTTGAAGTCATATCAGTCAGTGACTTTGAGCTCAATCCCAAGAGAATCTCATGGGCATTCCCAGAAATTTTTTATTTAAATAATCCTCCTCGCTTTCATCAGTTCCTCTCTTCTTCCTTGAAAAAGAAAAACACATACAGAAACTATCTATGATACATGGACTGGGGAAAAAATGCTCCAAGGCTGGATACCAGTTTGATTATGAATCTGATTGCTGACTTAAACTGCACACTGTATTGCCTTCATTGAGATCATCTATGTTAGTATATATACAGCATTTTTCACTTGAATTTTAATTAGACACTTCACTTAAACAAAACAGAGCAGCCTTGCAAGAGCAGTTACTTAAACAGGTTGCTTGCAACTATTCTTCGTGTCTGTGTATTCGTAGTATTTGACCTGTCAGCCTTCACAGTGAAGTAGGCAACATTGTTCAGCTCTACGAGCTTGTGATATTTTGAACTTTTCAGGACAAGGTAGTAATTTCAAAACATCCAAGATTATGATGCTTATCATTTATCTGCTTAAAATAGGGCAAGTGCAGTCCACACTTGCCACGCTATGGTACCATATCTACTGCAAATTAGTAGTGGTTCAAAAGGTATGCAACTTAGACACTCTGAGTGAGAGAGGGCCCTAATTACTATATATTCACTACACAATATATATACATAAAAGACCTTTTAGTAAAAATAATTCTCAAAAAAATCTCTCTGGAAACAAATAAAAATGATTAAATATTAAATTACCAAACAAGAATACCACTTCATTAGTTATCTTAGACTATCGGTCAAATCATAGAGATAGAAATACAAAATGGACATTTACATTACGCCTCTTGCATTTTCTTACTCAAGACCACAAAAAAATAAATAAATAAATAAAAATAGTCCTCAATTATCTTGACTGCAAAGGTTAGGAACATTGTTATGAATTTTAAATAAAGTTTATAATAAAAAACTTCATAGTATAAAAAAATTATAAAAGGCTCCAATTACATTTTTTTGCCTTGCCCTCAAATAGGCTTGCCTGAGCAACTCAGGTGTCCGTCCCCAAATGGTCTGATTTTGGTCAACACTAATTATAAAGAGAGCAAAACTTCCACTAGGAAGCATAGCATAATTCGCGATGTACTTCCAGAAATAAAGATATATTTGGAATACGATTTGGGGGGTCAGTGGCTTAGGGAAGTGTCTTCCAAAACAAATTATCTACTCTGGAGCAAGAGGACTCCCAAGAGGCCCGCAATTTCATGCCAAAGACAAACTATGAGCCAATGAATCCTCAAAGAAGGACAGGTGCCAATCTACACTTCATTGGAATTAATGAAAGTTGAGGGGCTGTTGATCCATGTAGTGAACAGTTTAGCGGTTGAATGCTCAACAGGCTGCACATTGATAAAATGCGCAAAATCAATGTAAAATGCAATAGCAAGAGAAATAGCAACACTGCTTTCAGTTTATCCATTTGCTGTTATAGATTAGTAGGTTCCGGGAAAGCAAGGGGAAAAGCATGTCAAGTAGAATGTGAATTTTTTTGTTCATCATGTCACACTCTTTTTGTTTTCCCAGTCAAGCTCAAGGTGAGAAAAAAAAAATGCACATTCTGCAAACTAACAGACGTACAAAATGTTTTCTTTCCAAGCAATTCAAGAACATTTCCCATCAACCAAAGTAATTAGTCATAAAATGGCTCTGAATTTGTCCAAAATATAAGCTAGATTTGTTCCTTCTTCAAACTTAATTTACTATTTATTCACACATCTTTTAGAGAATAAAGTTTGAAAGGTAACCCACTAATTGATGTTCTCTTGTTTTACTTGAATCATGAGCAAGGTTCTGAAAATCCGTTCTTGATGGGCGTAACGGTTGCGATTATGAGGTGTAAAGGCCGTTATGTAACAGTTCTTGATAGCAACAGTGAATTTTTTTATTTTTCGCACAATTTGAAAAAAACTTACGATACGCATATTTTTTTTTCCATAATCATATTTATTGGATTAAAAATAAATATTGATCAATTTTTGTAAATTTTTAAGTATGATCCAATATATTTCATATTTTTAAACCACTATAAACTGAGTTTTTTATATTTTATTTTAATAATTAATGACTTTATATTATACAAAAAATCAATCACTAACTATTATATATAAGATAAACAATGACAAAAGTAAGAGAATAAATAAGAGCCTAAATATATATATATATATATACATATTTTAATCAAGCCAAATAGATAATGACCACACTTCTTATTATTATTATTTTCAAACAATATATAGATAGACACACACAAACAAAATAGTTTAGTGATAGCAACTGAATAGAATAACATAGGTCTTACAGTTTCAACAAATCAATAACATGTTCTTCATCTTCCCTCTTCTCTCTCTATCTCTTGCTCCTCCATTTTCCCTCTTTATCTTCCCTCTTCTCTCTATCTCTCTTCCCTCATTTTTAGTTTTTTTTTTTTGTGTTTTTTTTCAAAAGAAACAGTTTAGAATCACATGAACGGTGCAATAAACGTCACATGCACCGTTATGATCTACTGACCAACACACTGTGAATCTCAATCATCTCGCAAAAGCGGCCAGAACGGTGGCGATAACCGCAAAACCGTTACGTAACGGCGATGAATCTGCTACGCTTTTAAAACCTTGATCATGAGAAACTCACATACTCTCACAAAATATCTATCTTCTTCCCCTTCACTACAAAACTTGAGAATGTTTGAATTAAAACTATGAGAAATCTAATACTGCTCAATACATTCATGAAGTTCTATATGTTCGGTGGCAATGATGATTGAAGAACTTGAAGAAAGATAAAAAGGAAGAATATTGAAAGAACTGTGGAAGAAGACACTTCCTAAAACACCATTAATCCTAGAATCGTGGGGTGTGATTTGCACAAATAAAAATCTTAGATTATAGTTCACTAAATATTGGGCTTCAAAGGATCTGGGTGTGTGAACATGCAATTTTACCGTGGCCTTTGACCAAATTAAGCAGAAATAACCACAACCAGCTTATAAGATTTACTAGTGAAATTTGTACAAGACTTCTAAATAAGAATGGTGTGAACAGGGAATTTTACAAAGCCTTCATGGCATGTTTGGACAACTTCTTCCCTTGTATTGCAATGTTTCTAGAGTAAATCGAAATCCTAAAACATTCAGTCCAAGAAAGAAAAAAGAAAAAAAAAAAGAGAGAGAGAAAGAAATAGAAAAAATTTAAACAATCAACTGTAATTTGTTCGTAGTCTACTTTCTTTACCTCGGTCCTAATAAAGCTGATTGGAAATAAAGGAGTAGCAGCACCAATGTCATCCTCTTGGTGACCAGCAACTGTGATTGCTCTTGGTACCACAGCGGTTATGAAGCTATAATCCAAATTGCTTCCAACATCTACAGAACCCTCCAAGACCTTAACCATCACCGACATGGAAGGCCTAATGGAAAAATCACTTGTAGACACCACAAAGGAACCCTCATCATCTCCACAACTTCTGCTCTATGTGTCTGCATGTCATCATTGTATTTATCTACAATATCCAAAAGTCGTTTCTCTTCTGCTTTCCTCTTAAACAGACCCAGTAAATGCATATCTTCCTTAGGCTGAAACCTATCCAAATTTTTGCGCCCACACAACATTTCCAAGACCACTACACCAAAGCTATAGACATCTACTTTCTCGGTGATAATTGAGCTCAACCATTCGAGAGCCTAATAACCTGGTGTTCCCCTCATCATTGTTACGATTTGGCTTTGGTCCTTATCAATTAGTTTTGACAATCCAAAATTAGAAATTTTCGCATTGAAGTATTCATCTAAGAGGATGTTTTGGGGTTTGATATCTAAGTGAAAACATAGTATAAAATGAAGGAAGCTCTAGAAGTTCCTTCACTACAAGTTCATAAACAAATCAACAATATTTCAACATACTTGAAGGAAACTTTACAAACAACAATCAACAAACTCAATGAAGCTACTTTCGGTCCTGTTCGAAGAGTTGATCATAATCAATTGACTTGTTTTTCACCTTTTGCTTTGTTGTGCTTTGAAGAATTGTATATAGTTTTGAAGCGAGTCAAGATTTTGATTGAAGATCGTTCCAGCAGAAGCAAGATGGGGCTTCTCATGCAAACCGAATCAATTTCCAATACTGTTCACAAACTAACAGTTGATTTATCGACTTTGATAGATATTTTTCCTACGAAGGATATGAATTTGAATGAAGATGTTGAAGAATTAGTTTCTCTTATCATAAAACAATATTCGATGATGAAGACAATTTTAGATCCTTCTGATGATAATCTCATGAGTGAAGTATTGAAAATGCTTGAAGGGGTTCCCAAATAAGATCTTCCCAATGGACATCTCAAGCTTCGCCCAAATCAACACAACTCACTAGCTGCTCGACGTGAACACCTTCGTCAAAAATTTCCTCTATCTCATTTCTCTCTCTCTCTGTAACGTATATATGGGAGGGCAAGATTGTCCAAAAAGAAAAAAAAATGTTTATGTGTCCTCCATCAAGTATGGTCCTCTAGGTAAGGGGGTTTATGGGAAATTCTATTTCCACACACCTACTTACCTCTTTGTACACACTTAATGATTTATTTTTTTAGTACAATTTTGTCCTAAAATAAAATTACTGAAGTGTCCTTATCTTCTCCACCAAAACCCTAATTTCTTAACCCTAACCTTAGGAGGCTCAGAAGGTTTTGTGCTTTGCTGAGCACGTTTGCTCTCCGGCCTAGAATCTGCTTCAACTTCAGATTTTGAGCCACCATTTTCATCTCTTGACCTAGATATTTTCACTCGTTTACCATTTGAATTCTTCTACCCAGAAAGAAAACAAAACCAATTCAGAGTTGACACCCCTGATTTTGATAAAGTGTATTATAGTTGGACTGAAAATTTCCCAATTTTTTGACCAAAAAAAATTTGGGAAAATAGCATAACAAGTTATTCCTGGATCAAAGGTTTAAAAAGCACAAAAAATAATTAGTAGATAGAAATTTGCATAAGACGTCTTAATTTCCATGAGCCAAGGAAGAGCTAAATAGATTAACAAACATAAAAATAAAAGGATATATATGTATACTATGTGTTTGTATATATGTTTGTGGAAGGTTTTGATGTTAAAAGTTTGAATTTTTTTTTACTCTAGAGAATTACTAGCAGAGGGTAGAGGGAATGGCAGAGGCGGCGACAGCAGTAGAAGGGGTTGAAAAGGGGTAACTCAGAGCCGCTGCCATCGTCGATGCACGTTCATTGATGGCAATAGGCGACGGGTGACAATGGGTGTTGGTTTAGGGTTTCAATGTTAAAGAAAGGGATATTTTTGACAAAAAGGATTGTGAAATTAGTGAAATTATAAAATTTAAAATTAGTTGGTGTGTGTATTGAGAGATGATGTGGAGTGAGATATTTTGGTGTGTGGAAATAGAATTACCCGGAGTTTATGAAGGAAAAATTTATGGACTGTCCTTTTCACCAAAGAAGGGCCAATAGAGGGGGTTTTTCCAAATTTTCCAAAAAAAAAAAAGAAAAAAATACATAATATTGTGGTGTCAATTAATGAGTGAAAATGTGACACCACATAATCTTGACGGCATGACGTACCCTATCTAAAATAGGCTTCCGAGTATAATATTGAATAACATTAAAAATAAAAGTGAAGATGTCTTTAACACATTGACTAGAGGTTCTAAATATATTGCAAAATGGCATGAATCTTGAGAAAGAAACTTATCAAGTCACAAAATATAGTACACCCTGGCTTTTCAAGATCACTTTAATATTTGAATTTTGAAATGTAAGTTTTAAACTGTAAGGGGTCCAAAATAAACAGTAATAATAATATCACTTAGAGAGGCAAAGCTATGTCAATAATCTGGGTTGACCGGAGTGTGGATAGCCAGGTGAGAACAGAGCAAGTGATCCAAAAAAAGGAAATGGCAATGCAATAAAAAAATAGGCAGCGTATCCCCCCAATCTCGAAAACATTCTCTTTTAAACCTTGGGAATTAGGCCTTATTTATAGGTGTTTCCTTGATATCAGAATATACCAATTGACCAAATAGTGCAATGACACATGTTGCATGATATTGCGTCCTGAACCTCCAGGCCTTGGTAGACACATGTCCTTTGACATGTACTATTTGTTTGGCACAAAGTCTCAACAAGTGCCATTGTACTATCTGTTTGGCACGAGCCTCAGCATATACCTCTTTGGTACGAACCTCAGTAGATATCCTAGTTGCCGTGACACCTGCCTTCTTAGTTATGTTTCCTAAGACATGCACTCTTAAGACTTACGACCTACTATCAGCCATACTGATGTCTACCTCAACAACTCCTCTACCCTTAGCCACCTAACCACAAACTCCCTAGTTTCCTAGAATACGGGCCAAGCCCAAGGGGACTTCCTTAGTCCTGCCTATACAACCAAGATAGGTCTCTAACCTCGGTATATGGAAAGGGAGTCTCTTATTTTCGAGCTACCCTGCTCCATCTTCACGGGGTTGCCATGGTGTACTGGAATCCTTGGGCCCTGCTATTAGCGCCAAACTATATGTGCTTCGAGTCTCCTATCAACCGTTGGCTATTAGTGACTTGGTACCTGTTATCAGCGCCAAGTGTCTATGTGTTATCTTGTATGGAAGAGGCCTATCTCGAAGGTTGTTGTGCCTCAGAAGATAGTTGCAGAGGTTGGAGTTGCCACGGCTCCCCTTCCCTTAACATGGACAAAGGTGGCGCCATTGGTCTACCTCAGCAACTAAACCTCGACATGTAACGCCCCGAAATAATTGACAATAAAACCATCGGCGACACTAATAAATAACATTAAGATTTTGAATATACATCTATTCATTCATGTGATTCTGTTGTACTAAAATAATACATGCAATTATAAATTCATAAGTCCTACCCTGAATTTATAGCACCTGCCACAATAAGAGACTTAAATCAAAATATAAACAGATAATTAAATGCCCTAAAGACTACAACTTTCCAAGACAATGTTTGGTTACAACAAAAGTCCAAGCTCAATACAATTAAAGCCCTAGGCTTGTACACAAATAAATAGAACAAAAAAACAAAAGAAGCCTTCAACTCCAAGTCCTCCCAAGTCATGTTCTTGGCGAAGGCATATCATCAGCACCTAAAAAATGGACTTTCCTACATAAAGTGAGCCAAAGCCCAATAGAGATAGTACAACACAATATATGAATCTTAATAAAGCCATAAGGTGAATGCATATGCAATGCTCATGCCAAAACATTTTACATCTCTTTCCAAAACCATGCAATGCCAAGTTTATATCAAAATTATGAAATAATTTCCTTTACAATAGAAAATAAGGCAATGAATCAGAAATCTTTAGGTACGTGTCTGCAAGTAGACTATACAAGTACTACCAATTGTCATTTTTATAGGTATTAACCGGAAGGCTTGACACTTAACCGCACGGGTTTCTAGACTTTCACCAAGGACACACGGGCTAACATAATAGTATAACTATACCCCCTACCTAGATTCACCATAGTATTCACCCATTTTTCTCAAAACAATAAACATTTTCAAAGTATTAAATATGCAACAATACTCAATGCAAAATTAGTTTCAATTCACCTAATTCTCATGCAATTTCTATAATAATCATAGTTATCCTCCACCGATAGCCCAAAACAAGTATATCTAAACAGATAAATAAATTTCTAATAAAGATATACTTTCTAAAATTTCAAGATGGGAATGATAATACATATCCAACTCCGCCATCCTCATCAACATCCATCCAATTTCGCAAAACCATCATCAACTCCTTTTCTCTTTACAAAACCAACATTTGAGATTTTAGGGCAAAACCCCATTTTCTTTATAAATCAATTCCAAGAATAAAATCCATCATTTCATCACATTCCAACTATATTTCCAATCTCACAACCATTTTCAATAATTTATTTGATAACCCCTCTTTTGAATTTTAATCCCAAACCTTAGATTTGTATAAAAATCTTCAAATCACAAAGTTGTTTTAAAAAGACAAATAACTATGCTAAAAATCATATAAAAGCGTAGAAAAGTCCACACCTCAAGTTCGAGAAGCAACCAAAGAGAAGTCAAAAATCAACAACAGTTAAAAGTAGAAGATTGCATTTGGTAGAATTTTAAAATTATGATTTGAGAATAGAATTGTATTTTGAGTTTATGAGTTTTGAAATTATGATTTGAGTGTAGAAAATTTGTTTGGTTATAAGTTTTAAAAAGAATTTAAATTGAGTGATGTGACATATAATATTGAAAAGTGAGTGTTTTGAAAAGTGAGTGTTTAATTTTCTAAAGCTGTAACCAAACAACACACTCAAACTAAGGGATAGAATTAAATTTCAAAAAACTCTATCAAACAAAGCTGAAATTTTTCGATTAAATCGTGGCCCCAACTTCGCTCTACTCAAAAGCCTTAAGGAGTAGGGGTAGGAGATGTTTGTAGCTAGATTTAAAAAGGTGAAAATGGCGCCTGGAGCAGTTTGGGAGAAGAAAGAGATGAAAAATAGGTAATTTCGGATTGCACAGGTTTGTATAGGCTGACGGCCATCGTAGACGCGAACTAAAGCTCACGGGCGCGAGCTGCCCAGCTGGCTTTATCGTGGGGGCGACCAACATGGTCGCGAGCGCAACCGTGTCATTCGCGCCCCCCTTGCGGCCTGTTCGCGGCCCACGCACTTTTGCCCCATACATGGACCTAAAGGTGCATTTTGGTGGCGGCCTGCTGCGGGAGCGACCAGCTAAATCAGAAAATGCTGCAGTTTGTTCCTGTGGAGTCCGTATCATCTGTCGCGTTCTCCTATGGCGGTCCCTGCGGTGTCCCAAAACGACGTCGTTTTGGGACAAATTTTAACAAAAAAAAAAAAAAGAGAAACAAAACACACACACAGAACCAAAGAAGAGAGAGGGGAAGAAGATTCAAGCATAGAGGAAGAGAAAGCGGAGAAGAAGAAAGAATGGCATTCCACAGGCGACAACCTCTGGCCTCCCTTCACTTACGGCGCCATCGCCGCCGCAACCCACCATCGCCGCCTCCATAGCCGCGAGCCCCCTTCTCTCTCTCTCTTCGATTTTCCCCTTGTTTCAACCTAGATCTGAAATGCAAAAAGATGGATTTATGAAGAAAAACAAAGTTTCAAAATGTCGATGAAAGATTTGAGATCCAAATTCAAATAGGAGAGGAAATTTTTTTTGACTGTTGTTCTTTATTTTTGTTTGTATATATATATATCATTAAAAATCTCTGACTTTTTTTTTTTTTTTTTGAATGTGTGTTCTGTGTGGGTGTGGGTGTTTGAATGGTTTTTTTTTGTTGTTAATTTTTGCTTGTTTTCTTAAGCGTTGTTCTTTGCTTTTGTTTGTATATATATATATATATATATATCATTAAAAATCTCCAATTTTTTTTTTTTTTTTGTTTGAATGTGTGTTCTGTGTGTGTGGGTGTTTGAATGGCTTCTTTTTTTTTGTGTTAATTTTCACTTGTTTTCTTAAGTCATTGATGGGTTTATGAGGGATTTGAGGAGGAAAACCCAGATGAGAAAAGGAGATGTTGGAGAACAATGCCCACAAAAGAAATTGCAGACAAGTTTGAAGAGAGAGAAAAGGAGAAGTTGGAGAGAAGACGTCTGAAGAGAGGGCGGGCAAAAGTCAAATTTTGGAGGAAAAAAATAATAATAATAACAATAAATAAAACGACATTATTTTGGCCAAAACGACGTCGTTTTAGAGAGGACCGTAGGAAAGTGCGGCCTATGATCCGGACTCAAAAACGCAATAGCAACGATACAGAAGTGTCGGTCAAAACCCGGACCGCTATACAGCAAATAGCACCTCAACAAGTTCTCTTGGACTTTGCTCACGACTCATTTGGCCCAAGCGGCTCAGATCTGGTTGAATCCTCTGGTTTCTCCTGAGTTTTGACCCATATTCATTTAATGATATTAATTTGCCTAATTGAAGTGACTTCAATAATTAAGTTAGCATTAAGATTGCATGTGCTTTTGATTTGTACTTTAATCACATATAATAATAAACAAAAAAAAATTTAAACCAAACATCATATAACTACTGTCAAAAAAAAGAATCATAGAAAGGCTACGTGTGGTAATAGGTTGAATTCAGTAAATTACTAAAAGATTAAAATCATATAAAAAAATTAAAAATTCATTTTCATTCTTTTTACTTTTTGTACATTAAAAAAAAAAAAAAAAAAAAAAACTAAATAGTTATTCTCAAAAATTTTAATTTTTTTACTTCATATTTTAATTAAAAAATTATTTCTCAAACCAACCCTAAGTCATAAGTCGACCATGCATGATGTAGAGACGGACATTACCAACTAATCTTTTTAAATTTTTATTAATTTTTCTTTTAATGTTGACCCATTAATTAACAAGAAGTCATGGCAACAAAACTTTTTCCAACTATGCAGTTTCTAGGATAATGCCTATGTCTACTTGCTTTGTAATTTCCTACCCGTGTTATACGCGAATTTTGTTTGAAATTTGATTCATGTTTTCGAGTAAATTACATAGATCTCTTGGGACGTTTAAAAAAAATATAATAAGTGACATAAATTTGACATAAACAAATAATTATGTTTTTTTTAAAACTTAAGGGATGTGTCCCTAATAAAAGTACACGACAATGTCCATATAAGACATTAAAGTTCTTTAATTTTCAACATATGAATTTGGGTTTCATCTCTTGTTTATTTATTTATTATTTTCATATATATTTCTGATCATAAACAGTTTTAACCTTTTCAATGTGTGCAAACGTCGGCAAGACTAACAGTAATTTGGGTTGTATCTTAGAGTTGTCTAGTGTTCGTTAATACATTCGTGTATGTAGATAATACCAACTTTGGAAAAGTGATTACGTGTCTCTCATAATCACAAGTCAAGATTTATTCACTTTACTTTTGATTTACATATTTGCAATATAGTTATTGATTTTTTTGTAGTAATATTTATGGTTTATTGTATAAAATTTCCCTCAGCATTTTGTAACATAGCACAAATGACAGCAATGAAGTGAGTAGCAGACAGCACTGGCTAACAACTTCTAGTGTGCTTGGTACTGGTGGAATTGATAACAAGTACACCCTCTTAATTTTTCCATACACAAAGGATTTCCAATACGATGACACACCTTCCCCTTGCTTCTTCATAATAAATTTTTTTTTTTTTTTTTTAACGCAACTTATTTAAGCTATGTTTGTCTTATAAGTTATAAGTAAAAACTGTACTAAACAAACATAAACTTTCAACATAAAAAAGAGAGAGCTATAAACAGTGCCATAAACTGCACCAAACAGCATCGTTCATAAACTAAAAGTCAGTGATTTCTCGACACAATGTTCCACCAATCTTACCAAGTTTAGATGGTGAGTACTATCTATTATCTTGACTTGTTCAGCCAAGAAAAAGATTTCTAGACGTGCCCTAAGCCATCAAGATGCTTCACTGCAACTTTGTTGCCATTGCTTAGAAGAGAGTTCCTTCAACGACCAATATCCATACCATCCTTGCCAAAGTTTCCTTTTGAAGTTATATCGGTCAGTGGCTTTGAGCTCAATCCTAAGAGAATCTCATGGCCATTCCTGGCACTTTTTGATCTAACAATCCTCCTCAGTTTCATCACTTCCTCTTTTCTTCCTTGAAAAAGGAAAACACATAGAGAAACTATATATGATACATAGACTGGGCAAAAAAATGAAACTCTCGAAGGCTGCATACCAGTTTGATTACAAGTCTGATTGTGGACTTAACCTGCATTTTATATTGATCTTCATTGAGATCATCTCTGTTAGTATATATAGAGCATTTTCCACTTGAATTTTTATTGCACACTTCACTTGAACAAAACAGAGCAACCTTGCAGGAGCAGTTACTTAAACATGTTGCTTGCAACTACTCTTCGTGTCTGTGTATTCATAGTATTTGACCTGACATGGATGGATCAAGGGAGGGTGAGGGGAAGCGGTTGCACCCCCCAAAATTGTAAAAACTATGTATATTATATGGGTAATAGTAGGTAACATTGTTTAGCTCTACAAGCTTGTGATATTTTGAAGCTTTGCAGGATAAGGGAGTAATTTCAGAACATCCCAGATTATGATGCTTGTCATTTATCTTCATCAAATAGGGCAAATGCAGTCCACACTGGCCACACTATCGTACATTACTACTGCATACTGGAGGTGGTTCAAGGGGTGGGCAACTTAGGCACCCAATTAGGCACTCTGAGTAGAAGAGTGCCTTAGCTACTATATATTCACTACAATATATATATATATATATATATTAAAAGACCTTAGAGGATTTGGGTGAGTGAACATGCAATTTTACCAAGACTTTTCACTAAATTAAGCAGAAATACAACTCTTAGATAAGTTTTGAACAAATTTCAAACCACAACCAGATTGTAAGATTTATTAGTAAAATTTGTACCAGACTTAAGTTGGAATGGTGTGAACAAGAAATTTTACAAAGCTTTCATGGCATGTTTTGACAGTTTTCTTTCCCTTGTATTGCAATGTTTCTAGAGTAAATCGAAATTATCAATCCAACAAAAAGAAAAAGAAAAAGAATAAAATGAGAGAGAAAAAGAAAAACTTTAAACAATCAACTATAATTTGTTTCCTAGTCTACTTTCTTTACCTTGGACCTGATAAAACTGATGCAAATAAAGGAGTAGCAGCACCAATGTGATCCTCTTGGTGACCAGCAACTGTGATTGCTCTTGGTGCAACAGGAGTTGTGAAGCTATAATCCAAATTGCTTTGAACATCTACAGAACCTTCCAAGACCTTCACCACCACCGACATGGAAGGCCTCCTGGAAAAATCACTTTGTAGACACCACACAGCAACCCTCATCATCTCCACAACTTCTGCTCTATGTGTTTGCATGTCTTCATTGTATTTATCAACAATATCCAGAAGTCGTTCCTCTTCTGCTTTCCTCTTAAATAGACCTAGTAGATGCATATCTTCCTCAGGTTGAGACCTATCCAAATTTTTGCGCCCACAAAACATTTCCAAGATCACGACACCAAAGCTATAAACATCTACTTTCTCGGTAATAACTGAGCTCAACCATTCAGGAGCCAAATAACCTGGTGTTCCCCTCATCATTGTTACAACTTGGCTTTGGTCCTTATCAATTAGTTTTGACAATCCAAAATCAGCAATTTTTGCATTGAAGTATTCATCTAAGAGAATGTTTTGGGGTTTGATATCCAAGTGAAGTATTTTCTGCCTGCAATCCTCATGGAGATAGGTTAGTCCCTTGGCTATATCCATGATGATCTTCTTTCTGGATTGCCACCCAAGAGTGAACTCCTGGTGCCTATGGAAGATCCATGTATCCAAGGATCCATTGGGCATGTACTCGTAAACTAGAAGCCTATATGATTTTTCAGCACAAAATCCAATTAATCTCACCAAATTGACATGGTGAATACTGCCTATTGTCTCAACTTCAGCTAAGAATGACTTCTTAACCTGACCAAAACCATTGAGGAGCTTCACTGCTACTTTGGTGCCATCTTTTAATGTCCCTTCAAAAACTGTCCCAAATCCTCCTTCCCCAAGCTTATTATTGAAATTGCTTGTCATGGCTCTCAAGTCTTCATAAGAGAATCTGGTAGGCATACCTGGTACTTGCTCCACATTGAACTCATCAAGTTCCTCAGATTCTCCTTTATTTCTAAAAAGGTAAAGGCAAGAGGCAACCATAAAAAATACAACAACGAAAGCTCCGAGACTGGATCCTAATATAATTTTGGCATGCTTTGATTTCTTTTGAGTCGAAGATTTCTGCACTTTAAGAAATACAGTAACATTATTAAACCCACCCTCGTTGTTTCTAAGAGAAAATACTTCAGACAATAATAAGCAACCTGCCGTCCTATTGTAAAGCCAGAAAAACTCATTTGCAAATATAGCCGCTTTGCAAGAGCAGTTTCTCAAACAGCTCGTCTTGCAACCCTCTACATCTGTTTGTTGAAACAACTGTGTCTGGTTACTGTAGTAACCTAAATGTAAGTTAAAGTAACTAGTATCCTTAAGCTCCAAAAGGCTATGATATTGTGAATGATCACAAGAAATGGGTGTAACAAGAGAGCATCCAAGGTTGGGTTGCCTAAAATTTATTTGCCTGAAAGTGCCTGTTTCACTGTTGGTTTCGTCTGGACAGCCGCACTGTCCTTTTGAACAAATGCCGTATTCACCACAAACCATCGGGTACTGACACTCGCCTCCCCACACAGTCAGTAGATCAACCACCACCCCCCAATCATATCCTCCCCACTCATAAACCTTCAAATGGCCATCAGGCTCCAACCTCATGAACTGAGATGTATTTGTATTTGCAGGTGGAACATTGTTCCCGTCGATGCTTCCATTCTCAAATTTGACATATGGATTCTCTCCTAAAGAAGATCCAAAATAGGATTGGGGTGGATTGGATTCTATATAAACAAACCAACCATCAGAATGAACAGCAAGCGAATACAAACCTTCACTCCAATTTGATGCTGATATGCTGGCGGTCAGCTTTTGCCCCGGAACCAACTTCTGCCCAAGAAGTAAGGAGTCTGTTGGGTCATCAAAAGATTGCCAAACCATTGCATGGTTTCGGTCAAAGAGCACCAAGTTTCCATCTTCAGTCAAGTTCAAGCCTGAGACAGAGTAATTCCCTCCTCCAGTTTTTGTAGACCAGACTAAAGTGCCATCGGAGTCTGTCAAGATCAAGTCCCCATCTTGAGTAAGTTGCAAGGTTGCATTAAGTTTTACAGGACGCTTTCGATTAGCGGACCAAACAAGTTGTGGTTTAGATGACATAGGAGTGTTTCCGAAGACAGCTAGGTTATGGATGACCACGGCAAAGAGGCAGTCAGTGTAACTATAATTGCAGTAGAAGCCGCAACCATAACCCATGCCAAAGCTTCCTCTAAGAAGGATGGGTTGGAATACAAATGAGCCATTTCTGAATTCAGATAAGGAGGGGGTGTTGATCCATGAAGTGGATAGGTTGGCAATTGGGTAATCCTTGAGAGTCTGAGGCTGGGCATTCACCAAGTATCCAGGAATTGAATAGGTATAGATGAGAATTGTAAAAAGCAGAACAATAGTAGTGCAACACGAACAAGTCCTCGGTTGATCCATATTATCAGAGAGAGAGACAGAGAGAGAGTACTTGTCTAACACTAGGGAAGAAAACCAAAACCAAAACCAAAACCAAAACCAAAGGCCTCTCCTTTTGGTGCTGTTGAGCATGAGATTCAGCTGGTTTGGTTTTGATTTTTAGAAAATACTTTTTAGAAATTTTTAATTTTTAATTTTTTATATATTTTTATTTTCAATAAATTTTTTTAATATTTTCAGTAATTTTTTTAATTTTTAAACATACCTAATATAAATATATTTAAAAAGTATAATATTTATGATAAAAAATTTAAAAATTCACTAAATACCAAAAATATAAAAAAAAAAAATACTAAAATTCAGTACATTTTTTGTATTTTTGTGTATTTATTAATTTTTTATAAATTTTTTATTATTTACATACATCTAATTAATGTGCATTTAAAAAAGAAAAAAAAAAGGCTTAAAATTTAAAAAATATTCACTAAAAACAAAAATATAAGAAAAATTTTAATTTTAATTTTTAAAAAATTAAAACCAAACCCACTGATATTTTTTTTTTTTTTTTTTTTTAATCCATATATATAGTTTTGATCAATAAGAATGAGATTAGTATTTAGTGCAGTGTGGCCAACTATTGTGTTCCAATAATTAGAAACTGCTTCAATTGGGTAGGTCCCTCTCCGTGTTTCTTCATTGTTGGCTTGGCTTGTTCCTTGAGCTGGTCTGCATTAAACCCAACAGTAGCGAAACCGAAACCGTGTTCATTTCACAAAGTCAAAAAAGTCAGTTTGTTTATTTGTTTTTAAAAAAAAGATCGACTCTCAAGTAAATTTTTTTTTTAATACTTTCTAAATGATTAGATGATTTTAAAATATTTAAAAAAAAATTAAGTGAATTTAAATTTAAAAAATCATTAATAACAGAAGTAAGTCTATTTTTTTTAAAAAAATTTTAAAAAAAAAAACTAGCAAAACTTTATTTCTCGTCTTTTCTGAAATTTTAAATTTTAAACTTCTGGATTGCACAAATATAAAATGTATGGTTATTTGAGTGAATTATAAAAATATTTGCCAAAGATAAAAATAAGTCAAATTGACAACGGCTAAGACAGCCAAGTCTTTTTTGGGTGAATAAGACAGCCAAGTCAAGTCAAGTCCAAGTTAATACTATTTTATATAACAAAATCATTTCTCAGTGGTGGTGCCTCCTCACTTGGCTAACACGCAAGTTAATTAGGTCACTAACAGAGTCCACTTATGATTATTATATATAAATTATTCTCCAATTTATACTAGTTGTGTCCCTGGCTGTCTGTCTGTCTGTCTAGTTTAAAATTGCATTGTTTACTTAATCACTCAGTTAATGGTGACTTAATCACTCAGTTATTTTAGAACTTTATAATATATATATATATATATAATAAAAGAAATGATCAATGAGATTGATAATCAAAGGAATGATTAAAAGATTAAAGTATACAATGGAGACATCCAACAATCATGAAATAAATAATCATACACAAAAAAAGAAAGGATTTATAGTGCAACAAAACATTTCAAGACGAAGCTAAAAAACCTTTGTGACACTTTAACCCACAAACTAGCAAATCAAATTTCTAGGTTACCAAAGATCTAGACTTGAGATGGTACATGTTCAAATTCATTGAGAAGTTCCCATCATTATGCAAACATTGCAAAGCTAAAATTCGAGGACAGTAGTGTAATATATCCTAAAATTAGTGTCATTTTTTTCTCTTGCTAGTCCAATTCATTTTTAAATCTTGTAAAGCCAATGACAACAATCAATAAACAACAAAAGAAAAGGCACTATGCTTTATCAATTTTATAAACATTCAAGTAAAGAATATACCATTGGAAGTTCTTTCAAGTATAGAATGTGAATGTGTATCTAAAACATTCTGCAAAATAAACAACCTTCCCTTTGCAGCCAGTGCACAGATATGCAGATTAGAAACAACATTTGTATTACAAATCAAAATCAACTGGAGTTCGAATTCAGCGTAGGCTAAACCTGTAAAGCAATCGACAATTATTCACAACAGAATACATGGCAGTAGCAGAGAAAAAGAGGTCCCAGATGAACTTGAGCTTTGAAACAACCTTCAACATCTATGAGGTTGATAAGTTTCAAATTTTACAAATATTCAGATAAATCTTCTTGGT
Organism: Camellia lanceoleosa; assembly: GCA_025200525.1. Classification (NCBI taxonomy): domain Eukaryota; kingdom Viridiplantae; phylum Streptophyta; class Magnoliopsida; order Ericales; family Theaceae; genus Camellia; species Camellia lanceoleosa. Next base: position 113,518,092 of record CM045764.1, on the reverse strand, counting down.
TCTCCAAATCCCATATAACAACTTTTCCATCTAGACCTGTTTTTAGCCCATCAGAAAAACATGAGTACTACCAAAAATTAAAGCAACAGGTTTCATGCACATTATGCAAAAATGGAGTTTCGTTATACCAACCTGAAGTACTGAATCGTGTATTTGTAGAATCCCCTTCTTTCTTAAGTGGCACAATACAGCTATAAAGAAAAAAATGTAATTAAAATCCCAAGTTAAAATATTAATTCATCAAGTCTCGTTAAGACATGAAAATAAGTAGATCGATAGATAAAGATTATAAAAAGAAAAAGAAAAAAAGAAATAGCAATAAATGAGTATAGATAAGATCAGTACTTGATAGAGTTCTCGTGAATGCCTCCACGTGGTTTTGAAGGCTCAACTATATCATTGCTGATTCCAAGTTTTGATTGGCCGTACAGTTTCCCAAATGCTTCAGAAAACTGAAACGAGAAGAAGAAAAAAAAATAGAAAAACACTCCATAGAAACCTTAGTTTATTATGTAGAACATGACAAGATGAAAGGAAAGTTAAAGACGAACGAATATCCAAAAGAACGTTTCAATTAGGATAATTACTGTAGGATAATGATGACGGAACTACTGTGAGACTAAGTTTTCCAGTTTCAGAAATTATCGATGTTGACGGATTGAAAGCCTCAATACAGCTTACATGAAAATACATGAAGATGAAGGTAAGTACCTGTGAACCATATTTTGCACCTGAAGATGATGTTTTTCTTTCACCAAGGAACCTAACAAAGCTCCTAAAATATATATAACAATAAATTCTTCGTTAGTTTCGTTGACAAGTAAAATGTTATGATAAATTTCCATTTTCAGTAAAAGTGCAGGACTCAATTGTTATGGCTCATTAAAGCATGCAAATAGATATGCCCTATGATGGTGTCCAATTGCAAATATCATCAGTTCATGTCACCTGAGAGAGAGAAACTCAATTTTGTGACAAGGATAAAAACCATCCCATACTGGAATTTGGAATAATTATTGTACCAAAAGACAAATTGAAAAGTTCTTACTAAGAATGCTGTTTCTGAATCTCCCATGATAATTACAGATACAAGAATTGGCCAATGATATTAACGTAGCACAAGAGAATCAAAACAACAAAATTTTACATGCAGGCAGCAAAACAATAATAAATATCCCTATTTAAGAAATAACATCATATTAAATAATTATCGTCACATACCATAATCCTCTTTCATCTGCAGCAAAAATCATTGGATTGCAATCAAAACCCACACCAATGACCATTCTCTCAGAAACAAATAAGACCTGGAGACGCCCATGTGTTGATTTAATTATCAACATAAATAAATATAACGATAAAGGAAGAAGTAGAATAGCTGGCGAATGGACGCTGACCCACATCACGGAGAGGCAAATCGCGGAATGCTATAGTTTGAGCAGAAGGAGCAGGACCAACTTCATCAACAAAATAGATCATCGAATTATGACCTGAGGAGATGTCCAAATCATGAGTACATGAGAAAAGTTTGTAGAACGCTACACCAAAGTTTAACTGCACTATCAATAAACTATAAAGAGATAAAAGTATATATATGGAAGTAATTATAAATCAGAATGAAGTCAAGCAGTAATATAAATATATATATATAATATATATGTACATGCAAGAGCACTAAATAATACACCTCATTTCAAACCAATGCTTGAAAGTAATCTAATGAATGAAACAATGAAACTACATAAAATGTCTAATCTATCCAAGGTTCTGAAAAGCGGTTGCGGTCACCGTAACGGTGGCGGTGGTGGTGGCGCGGTTGCGGTTGCGGGGTGTAAAAGCAGTAGCGTAACGGTTGCGGTAATTGGAACCGTGAATTTTTTTTATTTTTCGCACAATTTTAAAAAAACTTACCGATTCACACATTTTTTTTCCATGATCATATTTATCAAGTTTTAAAATAAATATTGATCAATTTTTATAAATTTTTAAGTTTGATTCAATATATTTCATATTTTTAAATCACTATAAATTGAAATTTTTACATTTTATTTTAATAATTAATGACTTTATATTATACAAAAAATCAATTATTATTATATATAAGATAAACAATGACAAAAGTAAGAGAATAAATAAAAATCTAAATATATATATATATTAATCAAGCCAAATAGATAATGATCACATTTATTATTATTATTATTATTTTCAAACAATATATAGATAGGCACACAAAACAAAATGGTTAAGTGATAGCAGCTGAATAGAATAGCATGGGTCTTAGGGCTCTTTTGGGAAGGACGTAAAACGCAGGGTTGCGTTTTGGCTCAAACTTCAAAGCTGCTTTTTTTGGCTCATTTGGGAAGGCAAAAATGCATGTTGGAAAATTACAGAATTACCCTCAAAGTTTACATTTTGTGGGCTTGGGTGAAATGTAATTTTTTTAGTTGGGTGAGGGTATTTTAGTCATTTTAGTGTGATGTGACACCATAAATAAATATTAATCTAGATAAAAAAGCATCTTTTTACCAACTTCCCAAATCACTCTAAAAAATCTTGGTTAAAAGCAAAAAAGCTGATTTTTACCACCTTCCCAAAATAGGCCTTATAACTTCAACAAATCAATAACTTATTCTTCATCTTCCATATTCTCTCTCTCTGTATCTCTTGTTCCTCCATCTTCCCTTTTCTCTCTCTATCTCTCTTCTCCCATTTTCAACTTCTTTTTTTTTGTGTTTTTTTGAAAGAAGCAATTCGGAACCGTTACGTAACGGTGCGTAACAGGCCGTTACGACTACTATAGCAGCCGCTACGGTCGATATACCTGTGAATCTCAATCAAACTGCAAAAGCGGCCGTAACGGGTGGCGATAACTACCACAACCGTTACGTAACGGTTGCAGCAGCTTTTTAAAACCTTGAATCTAGCTGTCTTGAGGAATAGAAGTTGCAGCATCTGAGCTCATGCCAAGTTGAAAATAATGAGTTTCTTGAAAGTACAACAGAAGGTAAAATATCACTGACCTACATAGGCCAACGTATTCCCACTTGGGGACCATTTGACACCAAATGCCCAGCAAAATGAGAGATCAAGTTGGACAATTTGCTGCTCCAACACAAGAGAAAACCAAAAAATAAATAAATAAGTAAAGCACAAAAAATAAGGATTTATCTTCCAGTCAAACACATGAACCATGCAAACCAAAGCATAAACTGCAATCGAGAACAATTTATTCACAAGATAAACAAAAATATAAGTACGCGTGGCTGGTAATAGTAGCTAACATGGTTTTAGACATCAATCAAAACATATAGTCATCTTAACATATCACAATTCATAACAATCCTATATACCAATTTCCCACCTTTTCTGCTTCCACAATACCTGGATGTCAATATTTTTAAATTTATTTAGGGATATTTTTAATTGTAAATATTTTTTCCTTTTTTTGGAGGGGAAAGAACTGAAAATTTAAAATTTATCAACACAAAAAAAAAAAAAAAAAAAAAAAAAGAGGTTCTAAAAATTTAAAATTAGTAAAACTTGTATTTAACTAATAAATAGAAGATTTTAGTTCCCATTTTAAGTGAAGATCATTCCCTTCGTGATTTCTAAATTTCCTTTTATTTTGATTTTATTATTTTTCCAAAAGTTTGTTAGTTAATATTTTTAATGTGTTGAACATGTATGGAAACTTTTTTCTAATAAATATGTACAATTCTTTCTCCCAGAAATTTGAATTACACTTTGAGAAAAAATTAAAACAGTTCAAGGGCTTTGTTAGAAAAGGTCAATATAACGCTTATAATACATATGGTGCCTCTGAGACAAAATGATGTGAAGGCAGAAACTATTATGGTTTTTTATTTTTATTTTTAAAAAAAAAAAAAAGGATGTGCACCTCTTAATACCGTCTCGGTTGTGCTTCATCAAAGTCGCCTAAAAAGACCAAATTAGGCCCACATGGACCAAGCTCGCTCCAATGCCCATAACCAATATTTTTAACCTCCTGGGTAGGACTTGTGCTTTTAAGAATCTAGAATGGCCTGGCACAAGCCCAGCTCATTGACTACTCAAAACCTATTAGGCCTAGGCCTGGGATTAGGATGGACTTGGGTCTTAAATTTTTGGGATGGCCCAGCCCATTGCTTATGCTTACTTAATTTCCATAATAAAATGTCTTTTTATCACTATGTTCCCACCATCTGCATCCTGATTTCTCAAAAATTGTCATGTTGATGCACACATATCATGCCCTTGTCATGTTTTTTGTATCTATAAGTTTCCATGTATAAAAAAAAAATTTCCTTTCCGTGGTTATAATATTTATTCTACATTTCATTTCTTGGCTGTACTACAATCCAATACGTAGCTAGGAAGCTTCCATCTTCCTTGTATTGTGAAATTAAAGATGAATGTAGTGCCAATGTCAAAAAAAATCAAAATCAAAATCAAATCTTTTACCCACTTGGAGCTTTTTTTTTTTTATTGGCACCGGGGTGTCCAGATCAAAGCCCGACTAATCCCTAGGGGTGCACAGTCCCTCAGCAAGGAATTTCCCACAAGTGCACCATGGTTAATTCAAAGGTTTTTCCCAAATCCAATGACCCCAAAGAATTGTTAGCACCTAAGAGGTTTTGATCCCTAAACCTTGGAGGGAGCACAACCCCAAGACCCAAGGCCTTGCCACTAGGCCAACTCCTTAGGATTATTTTTGTTTAGTATCAACAATTGTATTCCATCTATAAAGGTTGCAGAAAACTCTGTCCTATGCCTATTGACAAGCTCCAATAGACCTTTTTTCTTCAAGTTTCAATACTAACTCATTCTACCCATGGAGAATCGAAGGCCTTAATTGCTCATACCTAGGGCTGCAAATGAACCGAGCTGTTCATGAACAAACGAGCCGAGCTCGAGCTCGATTATTAGGCTTGTTTAGTAAATGAGCTGAGCTCAAGCTCGCATCGGCTCGACTCATCAAGCTCATCTCGTTTATCTTTATTTAAATTATATAATAAATATCTTATATATTTATTAAATAATAATATAAATACATTATTTATATATTAAATAATATAAATAATAATTTTTATTTAAATATTTTTATATAAATAATATTTTAAAAAAATTATCGGGCCGAGCTGAGCTCGAGCCTAGTTTCTTATCAAGCCGAGCTCAAGCTTAATAAACGAGCTCGACAAGCAAACAAGCCGAGCTCAAACTTAGCAAAGCTCGGCTCGGCTCAATTTGGCTCGGTTCGGTTCATTTGCAACCCTACTCATACCATAATTAATCATACCAAAACCTTTAATATGACTGAGACAAAGAAATATAGATAACATATAAACATAAGGGATATAGATAGAACCTCTCCAAATTTTGAATCCATTGTGGATCTTGTTCCTGAATCCCTGTTTTATTGCCAAATAGCAACATACATAATTTAGTACAAGTATTTCAAGGACAACATTAATTAGCAAAACCAAGAATGCTCCACAACCTTAGTAAACATACCTTGTATCGACACCTTTTATGAAAGTGGAGAATACTCGGCATTTTCCATCAGTAGATGTTGTAGCAAGGAGAATCTAACAACCAGAATACATAAATTTCTCTTACCATGTACACAAGAAAACCAGAATTTCTATGTACATAATCTCTTTTATATTTTTTGCTTTTGTTATTTAACTTCTATTGTCATAATCTCTCCAAACATTCTGTATTTTTTACTTTTATTGGAACAGAGGAAGTATGTAGAAATACAATTGAATAAATTAGGCATGATTGATAATGGGATAATAAACTAAAACAAAACATCAAACAAGAATCTTATTAACAAAACTTCCTTACATCATGTACACTCTCCGCACTATAGAAAGCAACCAGCCACTTTTTTACTACAGTACGATTCTCAATGGAGAGGGCGGGAGACCGAGAGCCTTACAAAAGAGTTTAAGGTTGGGAGCAGGAGTGGGCTGGGTAGGGGCAGGGTTCCACATCGAGGAGCTATGCCCCTATAGGATTTCTTGCTACTAAGGTTCAAATATGCCTACATGTGATTATGTCACATCCATCTATGTAACAAGAAATGGCTTAGAGAAATGAACCCTACTAACCCCACGAGATCTCAAATTTTCTTTACAGGAAGCATTGATTTAGAATTAGACTTCAACCTCTAATGACGTCAAAGTGACAAATGTAAATCATGCATGGTCTTTACAAACAGAATTTAAATATGAATATCCACCAGAATGACATGGCAAAGGCACATTCATGAAATAAAATGAACATCAAAATCACTGTCATTTTGTACATGAATTCTGATTAAAGATTTTGTTTGTTTAGCATTAATTGGTACAAAGATAGATCCAAAGTGGTTTATAGGAATATACGCACGTTATTAGGATGCCAGGCAACACTTGTCACAGAAGAATCATGTCTTTTCCTGATAAGCTTACTGACCCACCTGAAGAAATGCATCCGACATACACAAACAATTAAAGTTAGTAGTCAGAATTACAAGATAAACTCCATATACTGTAATCATTAAATAGATTAACTTTAGTATCATTCCGGAATTATTTGCATTGCTAAAACCATTACACATGCAATTTACTGGCACTCAAGCACATTTCTACGACAAAAACCACCTAAAGCTCTCTTCAACCACCAAAAGAGACATTGGAGGGGAGCTAGCGTAGGGAAGACAAGGAGAAATGCTTGGTTTTTGCTGCCAATAGCTTTGATGGGGATTGTTGGGGTGAGGGCCACATGATTTTTGATGGGAATGTAGAGCCTAGTTTTAGATTGAAGAGTAAAATTTTATCCTTCTAGTACAATTGGTTCTTGAGAAATAGTGATCCATCCGTTAACCAATTCTTGGATGCTGTAGAGGGCTTTTAGTGATTGCATATTTTTGTATATGGGTTGCATCCCCTTGGTGCCTCTTTTTTATAATAGCTTTACCCATCAAAAAATATATTTGGAAGCTTAATGTAAAGTTGCTATTACAGTATTGTGGTTGTCCTCAAATATACGGCAGAAGATTATTGTTATATTTGATTAAGCCCAAGGAAACAGTGGGTTATTTTCACTTTTAAAAAAAATGGTGGATTTTTAATAATTTCCGCAGTTGTTCATCAAGAATTTCATTACTCGATTCTTCACAAACAACTAGGATTATCCAACCACCTTTGCAAAGGAAACTAACCTTCCAGTCCTCTTGCAAATTATTTGTTGATGTTAAAGAGGACTGTCACTGAGGATCTTGCATTCATGCCCAAGTTAATTAGCGATTGATGTATTAGGTCAAACGAAACATTACATGTTGATGAGACTCTTCTCCCATAATTCTTTTACTCTGGTGTTAGGTATTATGTCCACCAAACCCCCGGTTACTGGGTTGTGCCTTACTGTTGTAATATATATATATATATTTTGTAATTTTAGTAGTGGTCCATGCAACCACCCACCTAGGCACATGGTGCTATCTCTTAAGTAACAATCAATAGAGAAAGAAAGAAAAAGACCATAGGTAAAGGCCACCTCAGTTTCAACTCATGTAAGTTTACTGTGATGCAATCTTGATATGTCTCCTTTGTCATAACTAAACTTACGAGTACATGAAGAGCCACACATCAATTTGATATTTCTCATATAAAATCCATCAAGTCTACCAAAGATCTATATTTATCATTTTCAGATTCTAAATACTATATCAAGGTCTTCTGTCTTTTTTTTTTCCCATTTTTAACAATTACATTAGGAAAATAGTTTCATGGTTAATATTTGTCCTCAACACGACGAATCAACTCAATTGTCTAAAATTTGGCTGATGTCATGATCTAATTATTCACTCTCTTGTCTCTCCAAATACATTACAACATGACTCATGAGCTTGATTCCACAATAACAACCACAAAACCAAATTATGTCAAAAGTCATACAAGTATAAGTGTTCTGAATGATTTTCCCCTATCTTTGAATTCTTAGTATTCATGATCTTGCTGAACACATCAAGTTGGTTTAATTCTAGCCCCTAACCCTAAGACTACGAACTTCAGTCCAACGCAGATCACTAACACCAGCCAATAAAGGTCGAAGTGTGATCCACATTAATTATATCAAACATTATAAGGTTAGTATTAGCAATATCTTTTTACGCAAGAGGGAAATTCATGGAATTGTATTTGAAAAAAAAAAAAGTGCAAGCATATAGTTAGATAAAACCCTGGCAAACCACAGGCATCCAGAACAGAAGTTGGGGATAAAGTGGCAAAAACGCATGCTAATTACCAGTTATTCTCTTGCTCATAGTAGCAAATGCAAACAGTTTTAGCCCCACTTCCAACAGCAAACTTGTTTTCTGAAAGAAAAGTTAATGAAATTGATAAGGATCGGGAGCAGATTCTAAATCTAGTGACACATCATCTAACAGAAGAGTCATTCGAAAAGTTCCTTGATTCATGAACATCAATGTATGAACTGAATTCAAATATGGCCATGGAACAATCATTCAACAACTCTCGAACTTCTACACATGGATGATGCTAAAATCATGGACACGTGATTTATATTTGATGAACCATATACACAATCATGAAGATATGAGTATAAAAGAATCTTGGACCATCGTATTTATTGATCAAGTAAAGTTGGTAAATGATAAGCGTTGGCCTAATTATACACCAAACAACAAGCTTCCTTCTTCATTCATGAATGAATAATTATCAGGTGTTGAAGAAAGTTGCACCTACATAATGAGTTTGATTGTGAAAATGCATTGTAAAAATTCTGATGCAAATCATGAAAGAAAGGTAAGCCAAATAAATGTTGGAGAGAGTTAGCAGGACAACTGTACGAGAGCCAATATAACTGAATAAATAATAAAGGCTAGTCGTTAAAAAAGAACAAATAAATAAATAAAGGAGAGGAGTTCCATATTTATAATCTAATCCACACAAAACATAATAGTAGTTTAATAATATTAAATACTAACTCTTGCAATGTCATGTAGTTTCTCAGTAGATAACAACAATGCTGCATTCTTCCAAAACTCTCTTTTTTTTCTTCTTTGTTTCCTTTTTGATCAGTAACAAAAAGACTAATTAAGAGTTTTGGAACCAAAATTTGGAGAAGATATTAGTTGTTTGAGAACTCCAGAATGATTGAAATCTATGCTTACACACTCGAAAAATGACTTCTATTTAGGACAACCTAACTTTTAATGAATTAATTGAATCTTTTTTCCCTAATTCACCTCTATAGATTAAGCTTTTAAGAGTTCTTGTCAAGCTAGGCACAAAGACTATTTACATTTGTTATCCAACAACTGGTACCATTGAAGTACATCACTCATAATGACCTCATAAACCTTCACCTTGCACTCCACAAGGGTTTGACTGCAGCCAATTGCACTCAGCTCCTAATAAGAAGAAAATAAATCACAAGCATACCAGCGGTCCCACCTATATGCGCTACATCAATTTTTATTAGCAACTTCAATCATATCTAGGGCCATACCATCATGTTATAGGCAAAAATACCTTCTTTAAACACCTCAACCATGTCCCTTTTCACCTTCTCAAGCAATTAAGCTGAACCATGTCATTCTTACCTCTATTACATGGACTCTTCTACTTCCCACAATCTACACATGCCCTCCAAATATGACAAGGGTAAGGGTGTGCGTTATGCATTTGACACTCGTACCCAATTTAGACACTTGGTTCCTCTAATTTTATATTATGTTTGACAAAGAAGACATACACATTTGCTAGTACACAAACATTTCTAGCTTCTCATACAAATGATATATACATTCCATATTTTTCCTAACTTCCATTTAATATAAGTACATTTCTAAATAAACTAAAACATCTTAATTAAAAATACTATACAATATGTAATATATATATATATATTAGGACAAATCTCTGTACCCATACCCAACTTTTAGATGCATCCTTTACTCCAGCACCAGTTTCTTTCACAACCATCCTTTACACACTATGGTCAATTATCAATAAAACTTACGATAAAATTCCAAGAAGCTAACAATAAGCAAATAAAATGCATGTTCTTATAAATCAGTGCACAAAACAAATCGTTTCAATTTCTTGAGTTTAGGGTCCTCTAGATAGTGAGACGTGTAACAACATCAAACAAACAAAATACAATGATAAAAGGAAGTTGGTAGCACTAAATAGATATACTGAAAAAAAGAATCACCTATGTACATCATTCAGGCAAAAGACAAAAGACTATAATAATAATCATAGTTTTCAAATTGTGAATTCAATTGTTAATCGAAATGGCCTTGTACCGAATCGCGAAGTGAATCGAATCGAATCGTGAATCATAAAGATTCGGTCAGTTTTCTAAATTACTTAGAAAAATATATCTACACACTTTATAAATATAAAATATTTAGACTTTAATCAATGAAAAATTTATTTTGAATGATGATAACGTGGTCTAATAGGTAAGAAGTTAACATACGTTCCCATGTGAGATCACCATCTTACTTTTTCCCTTTTTAAGATATTGCTTATCAATCATTCTTAATAAAGAAAGTAAACAGAGATAAACTCTCAATTTTCAAGTAACAATAACTTAACAATGATATTAATATTTTATAAGCATATATACATTTACAAGTAACAATAACCCAATAATAAAGAACTTGCAAGCTACGTTACATGGACTCGGGTACAAGTGTCGGGTGTGCTAGTATGTATCTAGGAGTCGGACTCGGCAAACCTCCAAATGAGGGGATACGCGGGTACGTCTAAAAAGTACTCAAAAATTAGACACGGGAACATGGATACGGCTAAATATGAATGTGTCAAAAAAATATTATGTATTTTTTTTTAATAAAGTTACAATAATTTATTGCTCTGAATGTTTACATATTTTGATCTCTCCAAGCATATTGTTTTTGGACTAATAAGATATTTTCATCTCCAATTTCATAAGATTGTTTTAAAAATTAGACTTATTTTGACCCCTCTCTCTCTCTCTCTCTCTCCAATCTAAAAGACAATAATAATAAAAAGCTCTCTCATTAGAGAATAGTTGACTCTCCCAACTCCAATCTTGCATCACCGATGGCTTTTCTCGACACCATCCCAACTTTAATCTCACATCACCGATGGCTTTTCTCAACAAGAGGGTGTGGGTCAAGTGCACAACAATGGGCTATGGACTCTCACCATCGCCGTCGCCGTCGCCGGTCAACTCTCACCATCTTGTATCTTCTAAGTAACTCAACAATCCTTCACTATCCCTCATCCCAGCCGTATCCCGCACCCGTACCCATGTCGTGTTGTGTCAACACAGGTACCTCTCCAAAAACAAAGAGTCTGTGTAACATAGCTTACAAAACTATTAGATTTAACTGAGCTCACCCATGTAATATTTAAGTATTTTTATTTCAATAAAATAGCAATAGATAATTCATATTGCAAGTTACTTTAACATTAAACATCTTTAGAATATATATTATGATTAATGATTAAAATCATGTTGGGTCTGACTGAATCTGATTGAATCCTATTAAAAACTAAATAATCTCTAAAATAACAACAAATCATGTATATATATATTGGTTATTTTCGTACTAAACACTACTAGAAGTTGTATTATGTCATTTTAACTAAAAAAATGGAGAAAAAAATATTCGAAATGTGTCGGACTTGATAGTTTCAAGAATCAATTGTGAATCAATTATGAATCGTAAAAAGTAAATCAAATCATGAATCAATTATGAATTGTGCGATTCAGTAGAGATTTACTTTCAAAATAGATTCACTCATAGATTCATATCAAATTTTCAAAAATTGCGACTCGAATCGCGAATTGTAAGATTCTAATAACATAAATAATAATAATAATAATAAAATAAATAAATAGAGAGGGAAGAAGAAGAAGAAGAAGAAGAAGAAGAAGAAGAGGCCCCAAAAAAATCAGTACTCAATGTGAAAATCTGAGAAGTGACGAGAATTATACAACAATACCTCTTGGACTCCACTGAACACAAAGTGCTGCACGGTTGAGCCTAAGAATAACTAGGGTTGGCACCCAGTCCGCTCCTTCTTGGTTCCAAACATATCTGGAAGACAAGGTATACTTCTTACAACATAGATTCAAATAATTAAAAATTCTTTTTTTCTTTTTCTTTTTTCTGGGAAGAGGAAGTAAAAGAACACACCACCACCACACACACACATTCACAGATAGAAGAGCATGCAAACATATGAATTTTAATACCATCTTTTGTATCTATAACTATTAAGTCTAAGAAAGAACTTTACAACATTTTGAAATGAGCAGTCACTCACGAATTTCGATCATGAGATACGGTAACTATTCTGTTGGACTTTGCACTCCAATCTATCCCAGAAACAATTTGGTCATGCTGTGAAGAAAAAGAAAAAAAAGAGCCAGGAACATCATTTGGAGAAAGTTACCATCCAAATTAAATGAGTAATCAAATCATGAACAAAAAATAAAAATTCCATTACCAATGGGGTAACATGTATGCATAGAACTAATTGATGTGGGTTACATGCATGTGTTGTATACCGTAACAATGAGAATAAGCAAATAAATTAAACAAGAAATCCAAGTGAATATACCTTTTGAAGAACATGTATTCTCTCCCACTTCTCTTCTACTATTCTATAAATGTGAACTTCATTATTGTTTGGACAAAAGGAAATCACTGCAAAGGCCATAAGCATATATCACAAGTCTATAAAATATGAAAACATCATACAAGGCTAAAAGAGAATGATACAAGATACAACCCCATATAACTGTTCCAGAGAGAGAAAATTGTGTTTGAAAAATAAAAATAAAAAAGTATGTAAATTATATAAATAAATAAAGCAGCAGAATGATATACTAAAATTGACTGCTCATTCTATGATGTGAAAAGAAAAAAAGATAAAAAGAAAAAAAGAAAAGAAAAAACACAAGCCATACTACATAACTGCAAAAGCTCACCAGCTTTCACAAACACAAATAGTCAAAATGAATAATGGTTTCCAGTTATTATTTTATTGCTAGAGTGGCTCTTCCTATAATTCTATTATCATAAGGCTCTCGGGGTATAAAATTCAAGTTATCTTCAGAGACTGATGCAAATCTGACGTAAGATTGTGAGATGTTAAACAAAAGGATTTTGCAAAAGAGTTCATATAAAAATGTTAAATTGTTTTGACGGGACAAAATAAAGTTTATGCTGTGGAGATGCTATAAATTGCTAAAAACAATATCATTATGCCCTGAAGAATCTCTCACCTATTCTGAGAATATTTGTGGTGTGATGAACTGAATAAGCATATTTGCAGGTTCCATAGTGCTTAGGTGAGATGTGGTGGTGTACTTTACTGAAAATAGGAAATGAAAGGCAAGCAACTGGTTTTGCCTAAAGATATCATACAATGTAAAAATGATGGACAGTGGATGAAAATGTCAGACAAGGTTTCAAATAACGGTGCAATAGCTATAATGGTAATGGTAGCGCTGATGCGATTGTTGGGTGTAATGGGCGTAGTGTAACGGTTGTGCAGTGTAATAGGCGTAGCATAGCAGTTGCGAGGCGTAATAGGCATAGCATAACAGTTGCGGCAATCGGAGCCATGAAATTTTTCATTTTTCGCACATCTTCCAAAAACTTATTGATATGCATATTTTTATTTCAGACGACTACATATGGAAGCTTCACAATTTATGACAATTTGGCCTCATCAAGTGTCATTAAGTAGAGCATAAGAAAAGCCCAAAATGTAAATGAAATCTAGCAAAGGGAAACCAAGTGTGAAGTATGCAATTTACAATTGTACGGCCATATTTTGATTGCCCCTGAAACATTGAGGGAAGATAACATAAAAAATAAAAATAAAGGATGCATAGGATAGAAGTTTGACACACTCTGTTACTACAATTTGCCTACACTATTTTTCAATAACATAGAGCTTTCCCTATCATTCCCGAGTTTTCAAAAAACTAAATTAATGGCATCAGCCAGCCAAATTTAGAATTCAGAACTGTAAGAACAAAATTCTTAAAACCGGGTATCTAATGACATCAAATGCCAGATAATTAATATGCAAGCACCAAAGGCATTAATGCTTAACAATAAACTCTAATCAATTGGACATTCACATAAATTAATACGACATGATTTTCAATCCCGTGCACTAGATGGAATTAATTGCCCCTAGAATCCAGATCAATGGCACACCCAAAAACTTTTAATTGCAAGTAAAATCAACAAAAGACACTAATAACAATGCAAACAAACCCACAGTTATAACAAAATTAAACTGACTTGACTTGACTTTTAGTAAGACAAAAGGGATCACAACTAATAGAGATGGTATGAAATCTAATGCAACAAATAAGGTAAAACATGCATTTCACATAAAAGAGAGATGATAACATTAAATTTATGTTGAAAAGAGGCTAAATGTTATGTTAATTAAAACCTTAAACCCAATAATTATACCAAACATTGTCCTAAACCTCAAGAAAAGTTAGTGTAATTTACCCAAGAAATATTGATTAGTACTATTAGACAGGGTAACAAGTCCAATATCCTCAGGTAACATTTCATAGATTTTACAGTAGCAATTAACCTAATTTTTTCCACATAAGGAACCCATTACCATTTTGATCAAGGTTCAATACATTGATGATAAAAACATAAATATACATACATATAAATATGGAATGGAATAAAGAGAGAGATTAGAAGAGAAGGAAGTACTGGAGTAATCTGGACTCCAAGCATGGCAAGTAATGCACTGAGCAAACTGATGAACTGAAATTGCGGACATTTTTTTTTATCTGCAACAATAGAATCATATCAAATTCAAATTGTTAGATCTTGATGAGATCGATAATAACTGTTTCAGCTCATGTAAAATATGAATATACAGAGTATACATAGTGATAGAAACGAGAAAGAAAAGGAGATCGAAAGTGTGTTTGTTAGAATGTGAATTGGGGAGAGATCTGAACCTGGAACCAAGATCCAAATTTAGGCTCTCCCACTCCCAAAACTAAATTCGGAGAGAGAAGCCTGCAGGAATAAGCGACACGATCGAAAAAGATTTGGGAATAATCTACTACTATTTATTTACTATTCCTAAATTTTATTTACCGCCGACATGGCAAAAGTTTAGGCTTTAATTAATTAAATTTCCCTTAAATTGGGTTTGATTTAGAGATTTAAGGAGATATTTAAAAAAATATATGCGAAATATAAATAAAATATATTTCTATTTTACTTAATATCGTACACTTTTTTTTCTTTCCCTTCACAAATCTTCCAACCAAATACAATATAAATAAACAGCAAATTAAATTTAGTTATAAAGGTTAACATCTCATTTCAATCTATAAAAAATATATATAAATAAATAGGACTTTTCTTAAGTGTGCAACTTACACTTTACACTTACGTCTTTTGTATTTGTTGTCCTGTTTCATGTTTATACCTTCCACTTATGCCTTTTGTGTTGGTTGCATATGGTGCACACCATAACAGGACCCAAATAAATAAACAAACATCTTATTAAATTATGACTTTTTTTTAAGTGTGCAACTTACACTTTACACTTACGCTTTTCTGTTTACCGTCCTGTTTTATGTTTATATCTTACACTTACACTTTTTGTGTTGGTTGCATATGGTGTGTAACCTTAAAGGGTTGCACACCATAACAGGACCCATTAAATTATTATAAAAAAATCTCAAATCAGTTGGATGATAGGAAAAAAAATCATCCTTATGAAGTGTATATAGATCTTTTCTTATATAAGTGTATATATAAGTATAAAAAAAATCATTCTTTGAAAATTCTACTCCACGTGTTCCTTGAAGGAGGTGTACGTATCATTTGTATTTCTAGTTATATCATTTTATTTTCTAGTTATCACTAATTTTTCTTTTTAATTATAACTTATGAAATTTTTAGTTATGTTTCATGTAGTATTTAGTTATGATTTTTTCTTTTTATTTTAATTATGACTCAAAAAATATAAAATTACCCCCTTTTTTTTTTTAAATTTACAAAGTGAATATGATATACACTCATTGAAGAGTGTGTACTATAATCTTCCCATAATTTTTTCTCTGTCAAATTTACATCCAAAAATTTATTATGCATTGTGCGATTTATTTTACACAAATATAAGCAATTGTCCCAAATTATAAATAGGTCTTTACACCATTGACAACAAAGTAATAGGGAATTTTTTTATGATGGAACTTAAATGATAAGGAACCTAATTTGGAGTAGTTGTTACTCTAATATCACGAGCAACAACTGTCGGTATCCATATAAAGAAAAGGACAGTTTTCACTAATAAACGAAGTAAATCAATTTTTTAATGTAGTCCTTATTTGAATCATACTACATTTAGTTATTTTTGTTTTGTATCAATTAATCCAAATGTCAACAATCAATTTTTAAGAGCAAATAGGTTCTTTATATTTTATTTTTTGCAAAAACAAAACAAAACAAAACAAAAACATATTTCTTGTTTTCTTCTATGAAAAAAATTGATTTTTTTTTCTGGCACAACATTTTAGTAGCTGGTGTTCGTCCTTCATCCTTGGGAATTTTTCCTCTCCAAACTAAACACCTGGCGATCCACAAGGAACTTCCCTCAATGGTACCATATATGGTTGGAAAACTTAGATCATAAGCTAGACCAAAACAATAAATTTGGCATCGTTCACTAGAAATAAATAAATCACAGTTCATAAGCATCACAACTAAGAAACCAACTTTTTTTTTTTCTTCTAATGTTAAAATTTTCTCTGTTGTGATTTCAACAACCAAATAAATCAACCATTTACGAATTTTGAGATCCCAGTATCTGCAAGAACCAATCAAACTGTTGAAACAACACATTATGTTAGTGAAGGACGTCCAGTCCCTGAGAGAGAAAGAGAGAGAGAGAGAGAGGCATAAACTGAAGTTCTAATGCTGTGTAAATGAGAAGATAAAAAAAGAAAAAAAATGAAGCTATTAATGACTGCTAGGTAGGATCCCAGACATTTCTTGAAATGCTCGGCAAGCGCAGATTGAGGGTAATGTGCATCACTGATTCAGTTCTCTGTCCCATCAAGACTTTCAACAGCTACCATGATGACCCACGCTCACTGATTGATAGTTTTCTCTGATTAAATAAATTTGCTCAACCCGTGCCTTTCGGAGGTTGTTTAATTCCTGCAACACCATTTTGAAAACCCGAAGCATGTGCAATTGATCAAAATCAGAAAAAATATAGGACAGAGATCCCAAAAAAACCCCACTTAGAGACCAAACGTGGGAAGTCCAGTCTGAATTGGATGAAAGTAGTCCCTAATTGTGTACCTATAAATTTTTAAAAGGACCAATAAAGTTCTACACAAGAATAACACAAAGGTCGTGCATTAAGATGTTTGAAACTCATCAATGGAGAAGCCAGTATTTCATCTGTGGGACACAAATTGAAAAAAAAATCAACAAATACCAAGGAGATGGAAAGATCCAATTTGCCTATATAAATTTGATGAATTTGGACTAAAAATGGAAAATATATTGATTGCTTATTTATTATGTGCAAACACCAGAATATAAACGGTCCAGGAAAGGGTGGTGGATGTGGTTAAGGCTGCAAACGAGCCGAGTCAAGCCGGACTTTAGTGTGTTTGGGCTTATTTATTAAAATTTTAATGAGAACGAGTTCGAGCTTAATGAAATTTAACGAACCAAACTCAAGTCGAGTTAGCTTAGATTTGACTCAAGCATGAGCCTGTTTACGAGCCTTAACGGGCAAAAAAAATTTTATAAATTCATACTTACGTATGAGACTAAAGTTACAATTAAAATTTCAATTATATAATTATATATACAATATATAAACATACTAAAAAAAGTCGATATTTTACAAAAATAATAATATCTACCACTACTATTATATAAATGTACTATCTATAGTTAACTATTATTTACATTTATATTTTTTAAATATATAAATAACATTTTTATCTTATTTTTTATACATATTTTTACATTATTTAATATATAAATAATAAATGTTAAACGAGCTAGCTAACAAGCCGAACTTTAACATATTTGGGTTTGTTACGCAAAAAAAAATTAACGAACCGAATTCAAGCGAGCTCTTACCAAGCTGAGCTCGAAACAATTCATGAATGGCTCTATTCATTTACAACCCTAATGTCGTTCATGAGATCCATGAAAGTCACAGACTCACAGGCACATTGGTCAACCCACAAGGCATGACAATGAACTCAAAGTGTCTGTATCATGTCCTAAAGACTGTCCATGGAGATGGAAAGGTCAATTAGGCTATGTAAACTTGATGAATCTAGACTAAAAATGAAAAATATATTGATTGCTATTCTGTGCAAACACCAGAATATTTCAGCACAAGAGAAAAACCAAACAGAAAGGAAATCGCATCTCACCTTCACCGTGATAGCCAAGTGGAAACTGCCACCAATGGCAGCATTAATACAAATCCATAGTTGACCAAGGTGTCAACATCTTCAATTTTTTCCATCTTGTCATGAAATGTAGCCATCATGCGTGTAAAAGGACAAGCAACCTCTTGATCCTACAACATGCATCGCTTGCCCTCAGTATCATCATCACCCATATAACAAAGCAAGGTTCACAAGTAAGTGCAACTGAATTTTGATAGGACACTTTTTTCTTGTAAAGAATCTGACAGAACTCACCTTTTTGTTTGAGTCATTAATTTCTTGCTGGCCATTTGAATTTAAAGATGTTCTCTGGTCATGCAGGCTGGCTGATGGATCAAACGGCATTTTGATTTTATCCTTGCGGGACTCTCTGCCTGAGAGGGCTCTATAAGATGAATCAGTGTGAATAGTTTCCATGACTGAACCAAAGAAGTTTGTGACAGGAACCTAATGAGGTGGGAACGGCAAATTAGTAAGAATTTCCTCCAATTAGATCAATTTATTTTAGGAGGAATGCTTAATCTTGGTTGGTTTATAAGAACCCCAAGCCCACTACATAATAGTCCAGCTCATATAACCTATGGCACGTAGAGGGATCTCAAAAATTGTCATTAGCATTTTATGCAAAAAGAAACTACTAGAATGGCTGGGATTTTGGAAAGTGTTATAGGACCAAAAAAATTATCCAACCCCTTCCCCAAGAAAAAAAAAAATACAATAAAAATTTTGAGGAACCTTTTCCTATAAAGCTGTAAGCTGGGCTTGTTTTATTATGCAGATTTCATCAAGCAAGGAAATATTTGACAACCAACATTGTTCATAAGATTCCTTTTCAGAACTGAGATACCAACAGAGGCTAAAGGTAATGGAAGTTCTTGATTATAGAAAGATATGTTGAAAAACAATCGCATGATTTGGATACTTGTATTAAAGAGAATACAAGTACCAAAAAAAAATCTTCTTTTTAAAAAAAAAAAAAAAAATTGTTTCTGTGGCATTGGGTTGGGGCCATCATGTCTACTCTTAAAGAAAATGACTATAAGCTGCAGAATGCTTGAAGCTGCCATTTAAGCAATGAATGCAGAATATTGTCTGATTTATTGCTACTAAGTGATATAGAAACATGGGTGAAAGTTCCATCCAAGGTGGTCCTTTGCAGTAATGACTATAAACTGCAGAATGCTTGAAGCTGCAATTTAAGCAATGAATGCAGAATATTGTCTGATTTATTGCTACTAAGTGATATAGAAACATGGGTGAAAGTTCCATCCAAGGTGGTCCTTTGCAGTTTGGACAGCCTCTTTAGAGATGATTTTGACAATTCATAATCTACTTCAAAGGTGCGATATGGAAACGTATCTTTCTTCATACGATACATAATCTACTAATCTACTGAGTGATAATGTAGATGACATGTATTGGATATTGTACAAATCTGACAACACTGTATACAATAATAAAGTAATCATGGCAAAATCTAGCTAAAAGGTAGAGCTTAACTTGAGAAAAGGTTTAATTTTTCATTTTCATTTTCTGTTTAGTTCCAGCTTTTATGTTCATCAAAGTTGACTATCAGTGTGTACAACAATTTCTTATAGTTATGTACTTTGATTTTGTTGGGTTTCCATCATTTTACCATTAAGAGTAAGATTTCATATGCTATCTTTCCAACCACAGTTATTTTAAAGGCCCCTTTCCCCTAAAATCACCATGGATTTGCTGGTCTTGTCAAGCTCTTTGTACTTTTGTGTACTTGGGTTGGTCTCCCTTCCTCACTTCAATATTTCATCTAATTAGCCATCCAAATAAAAATAGAAAAAGAAAACAGCAGATCTGGAACTTCATACCTCCTGCAATTGTCGTTGGTATAGATCTGTTCGATAGTATGCTGTTGACATCAACATACTTGGATTATATGAACCAAAAAGACTGCAAATAACCACAAAATTCATCATTCATTGTACAAGTTTCAAATTGATGCAAACAAATAATCTTGCCAGAAGATCACCAGGAATAAATATTCAAAATGGATATTTCCAGTACAACTGACAGAACAAACAACATTCCAATATATCTTAAATGAACAAAGTCATCCTAATGGAGCACCTAAGTTCATACTCAATGCACAAGGTTCCTGCTTACAGGAGGGTCTGGGAGAGGTAGCCTTACCGCCACTTTATAGTGGAGAGGAAAACTCTCGTGTCTTGAATCCATACCACAAGGCTAAGGGCAGATAGCACTTGCATCATGGCAGGAGATACAAAATTTTCCCTATTGAACTCTAGAGTAACTATTGGCCAAAGATATTGGGAAGTTCAAGAAACATTCTGCTCTGTTTGGAGGGTATAACACCTACATGCTTCCTCCAGAATCTGACCAGTTGCTGATAGGAAAGAAATTCAACAACTTTCTAAAAGTCAATTTTCTAGGATTTGTTAGTATTCAACAATAGAATTTCCATACTCCCATAGAATTTTCATTTTGTCTTAGGTTATTGAAAATCCATTCTTTGATCCATTAGTTCTATATTTCTTGATATTCCTTTCTCATAGAAAATGAATAACAGAAGAAAAAATACATTCTAAGTACTGAACTTCGTAACCATCAAAGGAAAATAAGTAGTGAATATCATTTTAGAACCCCATGTCAAACCAATCCAATTTGACTAGCTCCAATCTTATATGCAACTGGTAATTACTACGATCTTATAAAATTGAAATAGGGTTGATCTCCACTTGGAGGTCGGCCTCAGCTTGGCCTCCATCAAGTGTCACTATAACTTGTGTTGAGCCTTGTTGAACTCCAACCAAAGCAAACCACAGGAGTTGCAGTGCTTGACACCACTGATATTGGGGTAAAAAAGGGAAAACTAACCATACCTACAGGCCACAAGCCAATAATAAGGCAACTAAAGGTGAAGACTAGATTAATTAAGGAAATAATAGAAAAATGAAAAACAGCCTGCAGGCAATAACAGCAGAAGTGGATCATTTGGAAATGTCATATTGCAGCATACCTGCTCAATGGAGCATTATCATATATATTTAGCCTCTCAAAGAAAGCAAGGGTATAAAATGTGAAACGATCCACAACAGAGACACCAACCTGTAACAAAGAAACAATTTGAATAAGAGACAGTAACCAAAGATACACGATGAGACAACAATTGTAACAAAAAGGATTACAGCATCCCCAAGCGTAAAATTATTCCATCACATATCAGTTGCAAAATGGAAATGCCGGTAAGTCTATACTTACATCAGAGTCCAAGTGATGTGAGTAAGAGTTTTCTCCCTTCATGCTACTTCCAATAGTCAAAACACCAGGAGATTGAAGCTGCAAGGAAAGAAATGATATTCCACTCCACATCAAGACTAATTCTCAAGATATATATATATATTTTTAATCCACAACATAGATATTTGATTAAAAGATAAAAGCAGGAAGTAGTGGGACAATAGTTCAGTGGTTAAAGCTCAGTCTATCAACCTTGAGATTATGGGTTCAAACCTGAGGACAACCACTTTCAAATAATGTCAAAGGTTAAGTATGTAACCAATGTACCCCTTCCAGACCCTCATCCAATGGGGATTAAACTGGCTGACCCAGAACCAATGCAAGTGAAATTTCTCTACCATTAAGGACCATTTTGAAACAAAAACACCAGTTAGCAAGGAAAAGCAGACCAGTTTAAGAGTTAATGAGGTTAATAAGTATTCTAAAAAACTGGGAGATTCAGCCAAGCCAACCGTCTAAGAAAGAAGGCATGAAACAATGTGAATATCAGCAAGGCTCTACCCTGGCTTTTCATAGGTTTCTTGTAGTCTTTATCATACGGACTGTGGAGTGTGCATCTTCAAGAAACTGGGGGTAAAATTGGTATTTCATTCAAACCACTTACCAGGATATTCGCTCAAACTGGTCTATTAAATTAAATTCCCAAACAAGCAGACAAAATGTGAACTTAAAACTTGAATAGGAGTCCGTAGAATATTACACAAATAGAATAGTCACAGCATTTAGAAAGATAACCACACACCTGAGAAAAGAGAGTAGCAGCTTGGCAAGTGTCAACCATTATCAACAGCTCCTTGAATCTGAATTTTGATCATAATCAAGAGCGTGTAAGCTCACTACTTGAAAGTG
This sequence comes from Camellia lanceoleosa, assembly GCA_025200525.1. Taxonomy (NCBI): domain Eukaryota; kingdom Viridiplantae; phylum Streptophyta; class Magnoliopsida; order Ericales; family Theaceae; genus Camellia; species Camellia lanceoleosa. The sequence continues at coordinate 113,495,433 of CM045764.1, read as the reverse complement.
AAGATTAGCATTTAAAAAGAAGCGCTTAACTTGTAATTGAATACACCCACGAAGAAGGCCTCATTATATTATATACCTATTAGAATTTCAACATAAGACCGACATATATATATAACAGACCTTTCTAGAATCACAATTAACTAATAGCAATTATTATATTTATATGCTTAGTCATGATTGTTTGAAACCATATTGTCTTTCTATTGCACAATCAAAATATAATGAAATTTAATTAGTATGAAAAGACCAAACAGACAGATGTAGCATTTAGGACGTGCTCTCACCTACGCTTTTCCTTCATTTGTTTCACTGCATCGGCTAAATCGTGACTTTGAAGCTCCTCTGAGTCCTGAAATTTTAAAAATTCATCTCCCCCATGTCCTGTCATGTATAGAAGGATGTGGCTTCCTTCATCGCTTAGAAGCCGTTTTGACCTTGGAACTGCAGTTTTATGACGCCCTGTTAAAACTCGCAAAAAGTTTTCAACTGTCACTTCATAACCTCGATAATCTACCTGACAATATCAGAGCATGGAAAAATCAGAATACAATCTAGAATGTGCAAGTGTAGGAAAACTTCTAAAATTATGTTACCAAATACGAAAATGGCATGCTAGTTGCTTGATACACTAAATGAATGATACATTAAAGAGTGGATTAATGTTTAGCATTAAGCATTAGCAGCATATTAGTTAACCTTTTATAGTCATGAAAAAAAAGCCAATCTCATATATACACAATATCAGGGAAATTGACATCACAATTGGCAACTGTGGGAACTTTGCACTTGTCTATTAACAAGAAAAGCTGCTGATAATATCAACAACAAAGAAGGCAGAGGACCAGCCCATCCAGTACAGCGGCTTGGTTGCTTAATGAATACACCCAATAGTAAATAAAAAAGAGGAAGGTGGAAATGGTAGTTAAGCTGTAAACAAATACACATATTTATGTCGGCATTCAACAACATTTAAAAATCAAAAGCTTCTTTCATTTTTTAATGGCCATAATATTGCCAACTAAAAACAAATCCTTGAATGAAAAATTTTCCATGAACCAAAACATATGATCATCCTTTTAAACATCCATATATCCAATGTCTTCTATTTGTGCTCTCAAGCACAGCACTACAGCTGAAGCCCAACACCTAAGAAGCATGGACACGACACGGATACGACACGGACACGCCGACATTCTAATTTTCAAAAAATGCAAGATACGACACATGGGAGACACGCATAAAATATATAATTTTATATATTTGTTATATATTATATATATGAATGTATCATTCAAAGATAATAAAAAATGCAATATGACACAAATTCCTATAAATTTATATACTTTTTGTTTTGTTATTGTATCTTAAGTTGTTTTGTTCAAATTATAATTAGTTTCACATGTGTCTAATCGATAGACACGTGTGTTTAAGAGATACACACGCGTGTCCTCTAAATGTCCAAAGAGTGTCCGGGTCTTTAAAAAATAGGACACGTTTTGAAGAGTATCGAACACGTGTCGAGGAAGTATCCAAGGAGTGTCGGTGTCCGACGCGGATACGTCACCTTCTTAGAAGTGTCCATACTTCTTAGCCCAACACAAGCTTGGGGGACTAAGAAGATTGACTATGCTTAATAAAAAAGATTCTACAAGAAAATCCACAAATCAAAAAAATCATAAAGAACTAGCACAGTAAAGGCAACATAAATTTGAGAGACATTTATGAAGTTAACACTCTTTATCCGAAAATTAGTGCCACAACCATGACTTTGAAAACCATCTTATTCAACATATACATTTAGTCTCCCATCATTTTGAATGTGAACCTCTAAGGAACAAATTCTGCTCTTTTTTGATATGTGAAGTGGGAACTATATTTGAATGTTTAATAAGACAAAGATCATATGACTGCCCAAAATAACATTCACAAGTTCCAAGTAAAGAAACAAAGGCCACCTCAACATTATCTCCATACAAGTTCAGTTTGTGGTTCTCATTGTTGAAGACTTGGGCAGGGTATTTGTTCCTGGCATTGCAAGCCATATCATCAGCCAACATAAGAATTATCCTCTCATCGGGTATTCCTAGCCTTTTTACTGTCCTGAATTGAAAATTTCACAAAATGAACAATTTTAATTGGAAAAACTAAGTATGCTGGACAAAATTTAAAATAAACGTAAGAATTGATAACGAAATGCTCGCATACCTGTATAAAGATAAGGTATTGGCCATATGCCGATAATTAAACCTGAACAACAAAAATGAAAAAGAAAGTTCACTTTCAAGGTAGAGTCATATAGAACACTCAATCTTAAAACCAATCACAAGGTGGCTCAAATTTGGCATCTTGTTGACTAACAGCATCAAAGACACAGTAAAATGCTTCATATCATAAATAGAAGGTAAACTTAGGAACATCTAGTATTTTTGGATGCACAGAAAATATTAAATTTTGTGAGAAGCTGATGACACATCCACAACAGGCAAAAACCAATCAAATTTGACAATGTGAAAAATCATGGGAAAACGGTTTGATTTCAAGGTGAGGATTGTGACATTGCATAATCAACTTTCCAGATTTCACAAAGTACCCATTTGCATGATCATTTAGGTTGACATATACCGCTAGTCACTTGTAGGTTTTCTTAGTTTTCCCGATGTAGGATGCAGTTACAATCCATGAATCATAAGTTGGGTCAAGTTACATTATTAAAACTTTCAATATGGTCTTTAGTTGGATTAGAAGAGTAGTAGAAGTCAAAATCTTAAGTTTCTAATTTGAGAGCCAAAATCCTATTAGAGTTTGGACCCCTTAAAGTTACAATGCTTTCAATTCAATAAATGACATATTTTGAAAACTTTCTGAAGCTTTTGAAGATCTCTTAACATTTTTTCTTCTTCTTTTTCTTTATCTTCCTCGTTCAACAGTAGAACATAAAAGAAGAAAAAACCAGCTTCACTATTGGTTCACAGCACCTGAAAGCTCCTATCTTATTGATTTTTCCCAATCTGAGGGCATATTATCATAACCCTCTCCTTATATCTACTCTATAACCCTTGTCACAACAAATTTTAAAAATAAATAAATAAATAAATAGAGTTGCTGTCCAGATAATTCTAAAAGCATAATTCAGAAAATCCAGAAAATTTGGAAACTCCCAAATTTAGAGTTTTTAGATGGTATAAATACAAATTGAACCCCACTACCCTAGCAAACACTTGGCATAACACCCTAATTTCGATATCAACTGCGAAAATTCCTTCTCTTTGCTTCGAAAATCGCATTTCAATAATTTAGAATGTGTAATGTGGAAATTAAATCAAACCCCAGTTGTCTCTATCATGTGTTTCACAGAAATGCCTAATTTCAAAATTCAATTTTATCAGACTATAAAGAGAAGCAGTGAAAAAGGGGAAACTGAAGTGTTACCAGAAGCGAGAAGTGCAGACCAAGACAGCCCAATTGTTGGTGTGCCTTGTGGTTGATGATGAAGAAGAAGAAGATCTTGAAGCAATCGCATTACAGAGAGATAACGAACATAGAAGAAAGAAAGAGAACACCATGAATTTGAAGAATCTCTCCATCTTCAACTGAATCATTATAATTCCCACTTCTTTTCTGTTGTTTGTTTGCTAGATTTTACCAATCGAGGGTTTAGAAACGGTGAGAAATTGAGAATTGATGAAAATGTAGAGCTTCAAAGTTTTTCTTAGGAAAAAAGTAAAATAAATTTTGCTGACAAATAACTTGATTGGTTTTGTTTTTTTTTATAATATAATGTTTACTATTTATTTTATTTTTTTATGGGAGATGTTGTTTATTAAAATATAAATTTTTTTAAAAAAAATTACTTTTATGTTTATATCACATACTTTCTTTTTTTTTATTTTTTAGATTACCAAATGTTTTATTAGAATTAAATTTGATAAAAAAAAATTGGCGAAACTGGACTCCAATTATTTCATTAAATTTGTATCAAATTAAGTTTTTATCAAAATTTTCATTGAATCAAGGGTTAAAATAAGTTTTTTTTTTTTTTTTTTTTTTAACCAAAATTGATAAAAGAAGTCTTTCTGGATAAATTTAGAAGTTTCAAATAGAATTTGATGAAATTTTTAAGTAAGCAAGCATGCTGTTAGGAAGTGTGTAATAATGTGTTAGCAATGGTGACTGGTTGCTTGGATACGAGCAAAATATAAGTATTTGGAGTACAAGAGCTGGTCTCTCACTAACATGACAATGTGATTTTTGAAACATAGAACTAGAAGTTGATACAACCTTTGGTCTTTAATTGCAAGTTACTACTTAGGCGTAATTAGACTATTTGAATTTAGTTTGTGTATTAAGAGGCGAAATGTGTTGCTACATTCATAGAGGGCTCTCTTGTAATATGAGTTAACATGCCCTATTTTGTTCTACCTTTTGTTAATCATGACAAACGTCAACAAACGTGTACCCCACGGTGTGTAACCAACACTCTTTATATATAAATAACACTTAATAAAACTTTGTATCTTTGATCAAAAAAATGGTGCATAAAAAAAAGTTTGATCTAAACTCCATCATCCAATGTTGAGTGACTAAAATTAATTAATCTCAAGTAACACCTTCCAATTTATCCATGGAGAAACTTTTATTTTATACCCTATTGTATTGTCGACAATCGTAACTCCAAAAATTAAAAAATAATAGTCAAGACAGTCACGCATGCATTTAAAACGTAGTTTAAACATCATAATTATTATTCTTAATTGATATACAGAAAAGGTTTTCCAAATGTTATGTACAATTTTAATAGCACGATGATATACTTTACTTGTCAGATATAACTGAATTAACTCTTAAAAGGATGTTAATCTCTTCCTTATCTATGTTTGAGAGTGATTCATAGTCACTATATGGACCATCTGTTGACATGCTTTGTGTTTGGCTTGGATTCTGCCAGAAATGATTTCTTATGGCCTTAAACTTTGGATTGATGGCTGAAAACCCGGGATCGGAAAGTAGGTCTTGAACGGCAGTTCGGCCTTCGAGCATGCTCACCACTTGAGACATCGTAGGCCTAAGAGTTGGTGATGCATTGGTACACAAAAGTGCCACATTTAGCATCACCATTGCTTCCTCTGATGAATACTCTGAGCCCAATTCTGGATCAACCAGCTCCAGTAGACTCCCTCTCTCTTGCAGAACGTACGCCTGAAGAAATATCAAAACAGGATCAACTCGGTAAAAATAAGTATTGACAATGAATACAAAGTGTTTAGCATTGAAATAATCTGCAATTTTTTGAATTAGTAGCACAGACCAGGAAGACAGTACTGAAAAATAAGAACGAAAATTTTGAAGAAATCTTAATTACCCAGTCAAGAAGATAAACAAATTCTTCCTTTGGCCTGTAGTTTGTGTTGCTTTTTCCACTGACAATTTCCAGTGCTACTACTCCAAAACTGTAAACATCTGCTTTATTTGTTAAATAACCACGCATTGCATACTCGGGAGCCATATAACCACTGCATGGACAAAAGGCGATGGAAGTTTTAAGATAATCTGTAGAGTTTCAAGTATCAAACCATGCATGTATAGAATTAACTTAAATCATAAAATTAATCTTGCAAGACACAGATATAATTATCAAAGATGAATACATGTCAAAGGCTGTTTAATCCATATTTAAACATTTCTATTCCCACAGGGTGTTTAGTAGAAAATTTATGTTTCCTTTTTTTTTTTTCCCTCTTATTTTATTCTTCTTTTTCAATTAAAGAAAGTTAGTCTGGTTGAATTCTTCTAATACCCAACATTGATATCCTTCTTGTTAAGCTTTTAGTTATCTTTTTCCACTCAGAGGAACTAAGCCAAAGTATTCAGTTCCATCTATACAAGTCATAATTTCAAACATTAATATCAGATAAGTTTGAGCTGAAATAAGAACAATTTATGAGGGTAATTATTATAGGACTTACATAGTTCCAGCAACCCGAGTGCTGATGTGGGTATTGTCATCCTCGTAAAGCTTTGCCAAGCCAAAATCAGAAATTTTAGCATTAAATTCCTTATCAAGCAACACATTGCTAGTCTTAATGTCTCTATGCACAATCTTAAGTCTCGATTCCTCATGGAGATAGGCCAAGCCCCTAGCTATGCCTAAGCAAATTTTCTGCCTGGTAGGCCAGTCTAGTTTCAATTTGCAAATTGCATCACGTCCTGTTAAAAGAAAAGAACAGATAGTTAATTCTCTAGTGTCTATCAACATTGCCTAACTAGTTTAATTGGTATACACATCTTGGTCAAGTTGAGAGTCAAGGCTCACCAAAGAGAGCACGGGATAGACAATTGTTTTCCATGTACTCGTATATCAGTATTAACTGGTTTCCTTCAACACAACATCCGTACAGCTTTACGAGATTTGGATGTTGCAATCCAGAAATCATGCCTATTTCGTTCACAAATTCCTTATTTCCTTGCTTAGATTTTGCGGAAAGTTGCTTCACTGCAATTACTGTTCCATCTGATAATAGACCCTGCATTCGTGAAAGAAAAACTCCAATATTATGCTCAAGCATCATTAGGGATGACTAGTGGATTCTAATGATAAAAAAATGACTACTCTGTAATTGTTGATACCATCACTCAAGGATCACCTTAATTTTTCAAAGATCTGCACTTCCCAGCAGATGCAAGTTTATATATTTTGAAAATAAATTACCTTGTAAACTGAGCCAAAACCACCCTCCCCTATCTTGTTTGCTGCATCAAAGTTCGTAGTCGCAGCTTTTATCTGTCTTAATGTAAACAATCCAGTTTGTAGATCCAGCCCTCTAAGCTCTGTCTCAAGTGCATTACAAGATGTCAGTAAAGAGTAAAAATTGTTCAAATTAATTTCTACAGAACTCAAGATGAACAAAAACATCTCCATGCCACCCCCACAAAAACATAAGTAATGATGACAAAAGAATAGAGATATTTTGAATGCTTCATGATGTAACTATCTTAAAATTAAAAATATATTTATAATTCATGCTATATGGACTATGATTGATAGAGGTATTATGATGGTTCAAAACTACAACCATAAATTTAGAATATACAGCCTATTTTGGATTCTGAATTCAGTAGAAAACAACTCTCATAATAATTTTCAGTTCATTTGGCCAAAGTACATTATATATTTATTTCAGTATCCCTATATTTAAAAAAAAAAAAATTTACATTTATGTCTCGACATACCCACAAAAAGTACCCTATACGAACCCATGTCGTACCCAAGCTGCACCCAACATTCAATTTTTTTTTTAAACAGTACCAGATAGGTATTTCACTATACATACATGGTCTGGCAAAATTTTGGGAGTTCCCACGCTTCATAGAAGAGAGATACTACGATTAATTCTATAGAGAGTTGTACCTTTATCTGCTGATATCTTTCCTCCCAACCAGCCTTTCCTCCACAAAATAATTAGGACCAGAAAGACAATAAATACTGCTCCAACCACAGCCCCAGCCACTACTCTGACATACACCTTTTTGCCATGCTCTGAAGGAGGTTTAAAGTCTGTGCAAGGAGAAAATATTGCAGATTCATCGGCTACTGAATAAAAGGCTTAAATAATACATAGATACATATATATGCTAGAAATTTAATCTCATTTAATACCAGTTTAAATATTACATGTATACATATATTTTTTATTGGACCCATTTTTGGTATAGTAAGTGCTGAACCATTTCAGCAACACAGATTTGGATCCATTTTTATATTTCATAATTCATTATAGAGCTTTGATGACAAGGTCAAGTATATAATTCCCAGGAGCTTTAACCAGAAGGAAATGCAGGAAGAAGATGCACCAAAGAGAACTTAAATAGCTTACTAGGGTCAACTGATATAGCTGATATAAGAGGACCATAAACTCCTCTTTGTGGGATGCCTGTTGTCCCTTTTCCAGCCCAGTAAAAGTGAATTTTCAATGTGTGGCTCGTTACTTCTGCAGTAAAATTCTTAACTATGGGATTACCAGGCCCACCGGCCTCATTTTCGATGTTAAAATCCTTCAGCACCAATTTTCCCTGTATATTCCAAAACACATAAATGGATTTAACATTAATTAATGTAAAATTCAGAGGGGACTCCCTTATTTTCTTGCTATGTGTAGTTTGGTTACCTGGATATAGACATCAAATATACGCTTCCCAAGGCTGTCAAATGTCTGGTCATTTGTGTAAACAATCTCGGCAAAATGGAGTCTGACAGTGTAATTCCCATTCCCAAGACAAAGTCCATAGTAGGTGAGAGAGAGGGGCGATACACGTGCTGTTGTATACAGTTCTGAATCAGTAGCAGAGACATTATGCAGAGTAGAAATGTTAGCGTCAATGTAAACATCAGCCTCAAGATCATTATCCATGAAGTTCCCAGTGCTGCTAAATGCCCAGTTCTGTCCTGAGTAAAACATTGAAGCACCTCTCACTTCTAAATCAGCTTCATACTTGCTGTTATTGAAGATTGCCTCCTTGCCACCACAGTTAATGTGCAAGGAATAATCTGTTGAGAGTTGACAATTAAACAGAATTTACAAAAACAAGCTTAATGCAAAATAGTGGGAAACAAACCTATAGTAAGTGCTTTCTTTGAGTTAGAAATACACAATTATTTTCCTTTTCTTGAAATCTAATAAAAGTTTGATGGATTGTTGCAAAATCCTGATATTATCCAATATTCCTTAATTATACCAGTTTAACTTTAGCAAGCAACTGAGTTCCCTTCCTTCCAATACATTGTTGTCAAATCGTGAATCGTTTTGCTAAAATAGTGAATCATGATCGTAAGTTTCACTTTATTTAGCATAATATATAATTTTGTGTATGTATCTTCTTACAAAAACACACACATAATGTTTAAAATGAAATAAATATCAATATAATTAAATTATATACATGTATTATAAAATCATAATTTATTTCTCTCTCTCTCTATCTCATGTTGCAAAAATGACATCGTTTCATACATTATGCAAATAGAACTAAATTATCGAAAATCATAGTGAGCTGAACTGAATCATAGTGAAATACAATTTCTTCAATTTAAGATTTGACAATGGATTCAATCGTTTTGATTGAAACTCGTATTGAATCGTTAATTTACTTACATTGATTACCCATAGCAGAACATGGGTAGTTTTTCTTTAGGCATGGATGAACTTTACTTCTGCAGTATATAAGGAAAGGAATGCAAGCATTAATAGTAGCCTGCTTATAGTTCAGAAATGAAAAGGCAATGTTTGGAGCTATTATTCATAAACCAAAAGCAACACCCACCAAAGAGGAAAAGAAACATGGCAATCTTCTCAAAATACATTAATACAAAAATACAAAATACAGGCACAAGAATCTTACAATTTGTTGGTGGAGGCGGCAGAGTAGGTCTCGACCAAATTTCTGACAAGTCAGTGAAGAGATTTACTATTACAATTCTATGTAGTTCTGTGAGATAAAAACAGAAGGAACAAATAAAATTACACTTACACACTCCCTCGAGGACATTCAACTGGACTTGAGCTTTCCCAAGTGAAATTGTTATAAGAAATATCCCTGTATATTAAAATAGAGGGAAAACATTAAAATTTGTCTTAACTAAGAACTTTAAACAAGTTAAACAATAACCTGCATTATTCTTTCATGGAAATTGATGCCACAAATTGTCAAAGTTGGATGATAAATTGATTAATGTGAAAAGTGTACATACACATTCTTGTTTCTTGAAAGGATCCATCCAGGTATTTGTCCAGCAAGTTGGTTCCCCGTCAAATACCTACAAAAAACATCCTTGTAGTGTCGTTTAATGAACATACATAAGAAAAGATCAAATACCTACAAACAACATTCTCATGTCTCCATCAATGAGCATATGTCAGGAAAAAGAAGAATTTATACAAGAGATCCACTTACATGAAATCTACTTTAGCTAGTTGGACAAAAGATGTTGGAATTTCACCACTCAAGTGATTGAAACTGAGGTCTCTACATTGACAAAGAGCACGAACATAAGTCCACCAATTATAGAATCAATGAACGCTAACTGATAGCATAATAGTTTAGTAAAATTACTAGGCCTGGATTTTTATCAGAAGAATCTGGCTATTAACTTCAAAAGAAATAAAACCTCAATGATTGCAACTTTATAACAAAGGATGCAGTATGCAGGTATAATAGAATAGTTTTGATACATAACCACCTAGAGCAGGCAACAACTGATCTTGCTGCACCTATCCAAAAAATTGTATTTGAATGGATTTTAATCCACTTTAGAAAATGCTACACCAGTACACCCGAAGATTTTTATCCCTTTGTTGGGCTCTATTTAAGCATCATAATGACAACTCAACTGATACTTATTGCTCCTATTTGGCAGTAAAATCCTGCTACTCAATTCCACACAATCAACTGATGCTATATTTAAGGAAAATAGAAGATAATTTGATAAACAAACAACAAATGAAACAATGTCCAATGCCATATGCCATCTAATGGTAACCAAAACTGGATCAGGTACAGATGCCTTGCCAAACCTGTAAATTCAGAGCACCTTTACGACCTATCCCAGTGATTTTCAAGTTGAAATAAATCTTTCCATTCTATTGAATTGAGTTATGATCTTTCATACATAAGTATAGGTGAAATCCAAGATGTAGTATTAAATAACCGAGATGAAATAAGGCTAATATGTCCTGAAATTATCTGAAAAGTGGGACAAGAAAAGATACATGAAGACATTTCTGCACCCTTTGAAGAAATTTAGAATTGTTGTAAACTCAATAATTGTATGATGTGCAGCAAGAACACTTATGATAAGACTTTCTACACTAACTCCAGGCATGTAATTCTGCAAACCATTAATCAGAGTGATATTTTCAATTGCAAGCATTAAAAAAACGAACACAAGTTCCTTACAGAGTTTTCAGTTTTGTTAGATCCCCAATATATCTAGGTATCTCTCCATAGATTGAGCATTTCCTTAGTACCCTGCATCAGACCATCTAAGTTTAATTTTTACTTTAAAAAGAGAATACAACGGTGTGTCTTAGAAGAAAGCAGCAAAGCCAACTCACAGCACTTTCATGGATTCCATATTACTTAATGGCGGAAAATTAGACCCTCCACCTTTTAAGTCACTAATCCTCCTACAATCCATAGAAAGCAAAAAAAAAAAAAAAAAAAAAGGTCAACGCATTCACCTTTTTGTTGAAGAAATACGAAAGAAATAATGTATTGTGATTACATACAGATCAGTTAAGCTTGTCAAAGTAGAAATGCTAGAAGGAATTGGTCCCTCAAGTGGACAACCTTGTATGTGCCTGAAGTTGTAACATAAGTAAATAATCAGCATTTTGTATAAATAAGATGAATAAATTCAACTAAAAAGGATTCCCTATTGGAACGCTATTTTTGGCTTCCTACACCATTATTGACTTCCCATGCACCTGCAAGATGAAGTAGACGAAGCTAACATTGAAGCTTTAGAAAAATAGGAAGCTTACAATTTCTCAATCTTTGTCCAGTTCCCAATGAAATATGGTATCTTTCCAACAAAATTGTTGTCACTTATCCTCCTAAAATGTATCAAAGGGACAAACATTTAGTATGATTCAATTCAATTATGGAAAAAATCAGCATTGTTAAACCCTAAGAAGCATGGACACGGATACGCGACACGACATGGATACGACACAGACACGCCGACACGCTAATTTTCAAAAAATGCAGGACACGACACGTGGGAGACACGCATAAAATATATAACTCTATATATATTTATTATAAACCAAACCAAGCCTTTAGTCCCATATATTTATTATATATGTGGATATATATCATTCAAAGATAATGAAAAATGCAATATGACACTAATTCTTATAAATTTATATAATTTTTGTTTTATTTTGTATCTTAATTTATTTTGTTTAAACTTATAATTAGTTTCATCTGTGTCTTATTGATGGACACATATGTTTAAGCGATAAACACATGTGTCCTCCAAGTGTCCAAAGAATGTCCAGATCTTTAAGAAAAATTAAAAAACACGACACGTTTTGAGGAGTGTCGGAGAAGTGTCCGAAGGTTGTCGGTGTCCGACACGGATACGTCACCTTTTTAGAAGTGTCCGTGCTTCTTAGGTTAAACACAAATGGCAGTGCTGAACCATGAAAAGGAAACATCAAAACAAAATAGCATCACAATTAAGAAGCAGAGAAGAGGAATATGCTTTTACATGGGAAGCGTTATTATTTTACATTTGCCTTTGTTATTATCTTTTATTTTATTATTTTATTTTGTCTTTTTCATAAACCACTGGTTAGTGCAGTGAATTTATGTGGTAAGAGAGGAAAAAATTAATTCATCAAATGGAAAATATTTAATGTGAAATAGACATCAAAAACATCAATGTAGAATGGATTAATATCAGTGAAAAATAAAATGTATACTCACATATCAGTCAATTTGATCAACTTAGCAAGTGCCACTGGCAATTCTCCCATGAACGAATTTGATGATAGAACACTGAAAATACAATGGCAGTGACATAAAGACAATTCGTTAAACATGAAATTAGAAATTTTTACCAACCAACTTTCAAGAACTGATGTGCATAATCATGGTGAAAATAATTACAGCTTTTGTAATTTAATCAATTTCCCAATCTGTGGGGGAATGGTCCCTGAGAAGCGGTTTCCTTCAATGCTCCTGCAAGATGCACAGATTCACATTAACTTGAAGCAAAGCTACATTTATCAGTTGAAAATTCATAGCAAGAACTAGTAAAATCTAGCTTAGACCAACTGAGCTTCCTGAAAAAAACTGGCTTTAGTTGGACATGTCATGAATGCTTTAAAATTGACCAAAGAAATTAAAGCATAACTGCATTAGGCTCCAAAATGAATAAAAAGTCTGCCAAGTTTAGTCCCCATTGGATGGAGCTCTGGGAGGGGCAACATTTGACAATATATATTTAATAATTTATGGTTTCTGTGATAACCACTTTCTGATTTCTTTTCATTACAAGGACTGGAATTTATAATGGTTTAATTATGTTTCCAGGCTCAAGTGTTGTTAATCAATTATCATCATCATGATGTCTATTTGAGGTATTTTTCCTTATGTTACAAACATATCAGGACAGGATTCTTATGGAACCATTTTTAAATCAACCCGTCATTTTTTATTAAGAAGAGAGTCCAACTTACAAGTTTGCAAGGGTGGTGATATTGGTCAGAACTTTTGGGAATGGACCAGACAACTGGTTTCCCATGAAGGAGCTGCAATATCAAGCAACAAACATTTACATGTTTATGTGAATTATTTTTCAAAAAACAAAAGAAACATACTAAAAATGGTAGCTGCTGTGCATACAGATCAACCAAGCGCATGGTAGCCCAATGGGAAGGTATTGAACCGTTGAAGTAGTTGCGACTAAGGTCCCTGCATGACAAAAAAATACAGGATTAGTGGGTTTTCTATTTTTTTATATCAGAAGTTAAATCTAGGCGTTATTTGCTGTAATTGTTTTGTTGCTTTGATTTGTTTAGATAATATCAAATGAATGACAGATGCAGCGAAACTTCCCATGAGTTACAAATGAAATATGGAATTCTACAACAGGTTTTGTTTTGCTTACAATGTTTGAAGGTGGCGAAGCTTTGAAAACTCTGGCGGCACTTGTCCTGAAATATTTTGGGCTTTCAAAGCCCTGCATTGTTTTGTACAACAAATTAGAGCAGCAGAGGAAAGAAGCCTTCAGCAGTATTAACAAAAAAAACTGATACTTACCACCCAACCCCCCCCCCCCCCCAGAAGGAAAAAAAAAAAAAAAAAAACTGATCAAAAAAAGAAAAGCTTTTTGTTCTTTCAAAGAATAGGGTTCACCACTGCACTGGCAACATTAGAAATGTATTATTGAAGCTTGTCCTTTTTGGTCCCTAGTCATTGACCGGCTGAATTCAAGTTTGAGGTGCAATCAAATTATCATTGGTTAGAGAATTTATTTACCTCAAGCCTAAAGATTGGTTTTAAAAATATGAAATAAAGAAGTTCATATGTTATCAGACTTTTAATAATACTTTTGACAATTTGGCTAAATTTTAAGATTAGTTTAAAGCTTTTGTATCTTATTTTATTCATTGTCAATCAATTTCATTTATTCAATTCTCACCGTTAATTTTTGATATGTATCTAAAAACACTTTTTTGTACCGGAAAAAATAATAACAATAATAATAATAACAATTCAGTAAAATTTGAATTTTTTTTTTCAGATATGTGATAAATTTTACAAACTTTAATAATTAATTATTTTAGGAAGATATAAAATAATCAACAGCACTAATGTGAATACTTGTGCGAAAAAAAGTAAAAAATTGTACACAAACACAAACACACACAAAAAAAAAAAAAAAAAAAAAGAAGAGAGAAATGAATTTACCACGCAATTGCATTTCCAGAAAATTATTACAAATTGATGGAAAAATTTAAGAATTGAATTATTAATATTAGTAAAGTTTATTATTAATTTATAATTATTTTTTAAAGTACACACAGATGAAATTTCTCAACAAAAAAAAAAAGCACGCGAGAGGGGCCTACAGATATGGGAGTAAAATATCGTACATCTAGTCTTCGGCAACTTTACAAGTGAAGTCAGCTGCCAACCTGTCCATTAAAACAGAATGGTACGATTGAATCGTTGACTGCTTTAAAGTCAACGTTGTGTGCGTTCTAGATTGTCACACACCTATCTTTACCGGAAACCCCCAATCTATATCAGGAATTCGTTTGGAGTAATCAGTTTCCGTCGAGATTGATTGTTTTCAAGGAAAATTTTGCAGACTTTTCCTTTCGAGATGTGAAAATAAGGGTAAGTAGAGACTTTTACACCTAGTTTGAATTGAATAATTTGGAGAGAAAATATATATATATATAAAATCAATCTCTGTCAGATGTTAATCACTTGTTTGAATTATTAAATAAGAGAGAAATGAGAAAAAAAAAGAAAAGAAAAGAAAAGAAAAGAAAGAAATAGACATAACTCATTTTTTGAATCTCTTCTAAATTAAAGAGGTTGGGAGAAAAAAAAAAATTGAAAAGATTACTAATTTGTATATTATTAAAATTGTCCATCTACTTAAAAAAAATAAAAAAATAAAAGATTATTTTAATAATATAACTTGTAAGAGTTTTTTTTTTTATTTTTTATTTTTTTATTTAATCTATCCAAATAAGATTGGATAGAAATCACTATACTTTCATTTTCTTGTCTTTCCAATTTAACCAAGCAAGAGGAAGATAAATCATAGCCATTTTATTTTATTTCCTTTTTATTTTTAACTTAACAAATCATTTTTATTTTTATTTTTTCTTACGTAAATATCCAAAAATAGTGTTATGCTCGAAGTACACCAACTACCGACATAAAAAAAAAATATACGGTTTATTTTAACAGTCAGCGCAAAAGTTTGGACAGGTTCCAAGTTCCAAACAAATGTATTATCAAATTTAAAGAGAAATGTTTGGTGGTCCAAATGACTTGAATGTGTCAAAATAACGTCGTTTTATACTTAAAATGACGTTGTCTTGACATATTTAAGCCATTCAAGCCATGAAATTCGGATCACTTAGCATTGTTGAAATTTAAATTAGTGAAGTATTAAGCGTAGAATTAAAAATTTCATTATACACTCTTTTCTCATGTGACTTTAGTATTCAAGTCCAGAAAAATTATATTTGCATATGACCTAACATTTAAGATGATTCTTAACTATTCATTATATTTTGTTAATATATGTTTTTGTATTTTAATCGTGCAAATATTATTTCTGTTTAGTAAATGTCGGATAAGAATTAATTTATCTCCACAAAGCCCAGAATTAAAATTCAAGAAAATAAATAAAGGGATTTGAATGAAGTCGTTGAATTATGCGAAATTTGCGTTTGAAAAACCATGCATAGTAGCCACTTTCTTCTACTTGACAAGTAGAAGTTGCTGTGGGTAGGCTATGTAAAACATTATCTAATTTGCTAAAATCACATTAATTCGTATTAATTTGTACTGCTCAAACCGCTAATCGCGATTTAAATTTTAAAATTTATACTTAGCCAATCAAATTGCACCGCGCACACCCTAACTGTGTGCGTAGAATCCATATATGCAGATGTAGATACATATATATATATATACACACAACACCGTTACATTCACTGAATTTATTCAGTTTGAATTCGTTTGAACCAAAGAGGCTCATTCGGACTAAATAAATTCGTAAATAAATCATTAATCTAGAGAGAGAGAGAGAGAGTAGATACATGGCGACGACATGGCAGGTGGCATTGTTGTTGAAAGTGCAATCGCAAGTGACGGAGGTCTCGAATCCCTTCACGAGAACAGGAGGGCTCCAATTCCCTTCTCCGCTACACGGATCCTTCCCGAAATCCCAATCTTTCTTCCCCAATCTCTTCCCTATCTCTCTCAGCGTCTTCACTGTCTCCCAATCATCAATCAATCAATGATTACATTTCACAACAACATTGTATTGTTTGGTTCCCGAGAAACCGCTAGAAAAACGAAATAATGCTGTAATTAAACAAAAGATTTGAATATTGCTGAGGTATAATATACCTTCGTCGGGGTGGAGCTTGGGAGTGGCTGCGAATCCGAAGCTATGGAAGAAAATCAAGTGAAGGAAAAACACGATATATACAAGAAGATACAGCTTAGAAGTGGTAGCATCCATTACAGCTCCCAATTGAGTTGTTCACTTTGTTTCTTTTTTGTCGGTTGGATCCAGTTATGGTGGAGGAAGTTCACTCACTCCTCCTTCCTACTGAAAACTTAGAGAGATGATGAGAGAGACCACATTGTGATTGCATACATACAATTCATATATAATATAGAAAGATATGATGGGGTCTTTGACCGCAGACAAAGCCGAAACAAAAGAGATACAGAGTGGATGTAGAGAGAACAAATTGGAGATGGGAGAGTGGACAGTTGGGTGAGCAGCGTGTGAGATTAATATTGGCCTCCTCTGACAAGTGGGCTTGGCAACTTTTAATTTAGAAAAATGTTATGGACCAAATGAATTATTAAATTTTTGAGTTAGGTTAGGGATTTTAAATATTCTACTAAATATTTTACTAAATTTTTTATATGGTTGTGGGGTTTATATATATATATGTAAATTTGTATGAGTCTCATCTCATATGAGAGGTTTGGTAAAATATTTCGCATATATAACATTTCTCTAAATTTTTTACCAAATCTCACACATAGATGTGGGATCAACACAAATCACGTGTGTGTGGGTTCTACACTCATATGAGAGGTTTAGTAGAAAATTTAGTAATTTATTTGAGGTTCCTATCATAACTCTTAATTTTAATCAAAATAAATTAATTAATTAAAAAGTTAATATAAATTGTCACATTATTTTTTTTTTTACATATTTTTTATAAAATCAAAAAATCAATAAAATAATATATTTCCAAACGAAGCCAACTAAAAAAATTATGTTTAGGAAAATATTTGATTTTTTTTTTTTTTTTGTAATTGATTTAAGGGTTGTAAAAAAAAATGATTATGAATTGAATGTAATATTTTATCTTATTAATTCTTTTCACATATTTTATTTTGATTGACTATTTTAACCTAAATTCTTCCCAACCAGGGCCATTTTGAGTTTGTTTAGAGCATCTCTAATGAGAGTGGCTAAACTCATAATTTGACAGAAGAAATGGAAAAATGTGCTCCAATGGGGAGAAATGTCAACTGCCATATGTGCCATTTTTGTAGAAGAAACACAGAAATTGGTGTGTTCGGACGTCCGGCCAATTGTCTAGACACACTAGTTTTTGTGCTAAAATAACAAAAATGACAGTTGAATTACTAGAGCACCATTTCTATTTTTCATCCATTTCCTACTATTCATTACCATAATTTAACAATAATAATGTTATTATAACATTTGTCATTAGAGATGCTCTTACTACTAATAGACAGTAGCTATTTAATCTCATGCAAGAGGTTTTTTATTTATTTATAATAAGGTATTTAGATTAATTTATGTACACATGAACTAATTTCGAGAGATCAATTCCACCGCCCACTTATGGTGGTCCCATTTAAAGTTAGGATCCCAAAAAACTTATTACAATTAGTGAGTATTTAACGTGAGATCTGCACGGGATTTAGAGACATAAATTTTAAAATAATGAAAATTTTATATAAAATTAAAGAATTGGTTTAAATTTGGGAGTGGTTTGTCATCCCCTAAATAATCTATCTTTTTTATCTTTTTTTATCACATCACTTCTCTACTTTTTTATATATTTTTTTGTAAAAAATCAAAAAAATACACTTAGTGTGATGTGCATGTTGTATTTAAAATAATTTAGTCCATCAAAAAAATTAATTATTTAGTATAAATTTAAATGAGTGTGATGTGTGCTGTACTTAAAATAAATTTGCACCACATAATTTATTTTTTAATTACTTTTTAGTCAATTTCTTTTTTCCTGGCTCCCATTATTGATTTTAATTTCCAATCAGGATCTTCTCCTTGTTATTTCTCCTTACTTTCCTACTTGCTAGGCCATGGGGCCCACTTTTTGAGCTCAATTTCGATGATCTGAGCCATTCACATTTTAAAATTTGTTGAGTATATCATACATGTAAAAAATTAAGTTGATCAGATATCAGAAATTATGTGTTCGGAAAATTGTTTATTAAATTTTTTAAAAAATTATTTTTAGTTCAATGATCCGAACACGTTGTTTCTAATATCCAATCAACTTGAATTTTTATAAATATGATATAATCAATAAATTTTAAAATATATACCGTTCAAATTATTAAAATTGAGCTCAAAAGTTGGCTTGGCTCAATAAACCAACAAATAGAAAAATAAGAAAAGAATGAAGAGAGGATCTTGATTCTTTAATTTCTCCTTTCTGTGTCTTTCCTCACACCTTCTCCTAGGAGAATTTTATGGTACATAATTTGTCCTTTCATATCTCTTCAAAAAGTTTTGTATTGTATTATTGTTATCGATTATTGATTTGTTTTTTCTCTCATCTATACTATATATTAAGTAAAAAGAAATTTTTAACTCTCAAAATTTGTAAGAGCTCCAATATCTTAATTTTAATTTTTTAAATTTTTTATTTAAAAAAAAAAACTTCAGTATTTATTAATTTCTCTGCATCCCCATGCCTTTTGGGAGATTTGGTCAACACCTCCTCATAATTAAACTTTAATGCATTAAAGACCAACATAAATAAAATTTCTTAAAAATTTTAACACATCTATTTATCTATATTATATTATATTATATATATATATATATATATATATCTTAATTGATTAATAGGTAAGAGAGAGAAAATAATTTTAAAAATTGTTTTAGAAAATTTACAAACCAAACAAATTTTTTTAAAATTTTTTTCCAAAATCACTCTGTAAATCCAAACCAAACATACCCAAATAACTTTTTAAATTCATACAAAACTAAAAAACTAAAAAATTATAAAAAAAACATTTTCCAAACACTGTTGGACTTGATAAAAAGAATTGCACTATTTATCTAAATGAAAATGGCTTCTCTCCAGTTCAATCACAGACTGAAAGATATTATTGGGCTCATAGAGACCCATCACGGGTCCCGTTTCGATAATCCGAAACACTAATTGTGTACAACTCATCAAGTACCATATATTTATAAAAAAAATTACATTGATTGAATATCGATAGTTATGTGATCAAATCAGTTTTGTATGAAAAAAAATGGACGATAAAAAATAAACGATTTACAAAAATATGATTTGACTACATAACTATCGATATCCGATAAACGTGATTTTTTATAAACATATAATACTCAACGAGTTCTACACATTGAACGATTTAGATTATGAAAACAAGACATATAGTAAACTCTTATAAATCTAACAATACCTTCCAACTTGATCACGAATTGAAGAGAAGTCATTCCCTTATCTGAATAAGGAAAAGAATAACTTTCTTTTTCAAAGGATGTAATAATTGCAAAAGTGCATTTGAACGAAATGCTGCTTACTGAATCACGAAAAAATTATCCATGAGTTTATTATCATAAAATTATTACAGAATCACTAAAAAAATTATAACTTTAATTATTAATGTATACAAAATTTATTATTTATCTGTAATTTTCTTAAAAAACTTACATTGAATTGAAATTTTCTCGCAAATTAGCAACTTCAATAGCAAACTTTCTGTCGCTCTATGATCACAAAGCTATAATTATAAAAGCGATACCTACCATACGCATCACACCATAAATTAGTATAATTTTATCACAAAATTTTATAACATTAATTAAAACATGTAATCTTGTCACGTTACAAATTAACGTTGTAAAAAATGTCGTAACTGAGAGGGTAATTTATACCTAAATTGGGCCGAGCTAGATAAATGGGCCGAGCTGGGTAAATGGGCCGTTCTTTGGGCCACAGTAAGAAGGGCCGGATGAAAGGGGCTTGTAGGTTATCCCGGTTCTGGTAAGCCCTATTGTTATCCCGGTCTAGAGAGACTTGTTGTTATCCCGGTCTGGGAGAGATTTGTGAGTAGCTCGGTCACCGCACTTGGAATTAGCCCGGTCATGGCATATTGTGGTTAGCCCGATCAAAACCTGGCTATTTGTTAGCTCGATCCGGACCTTGATGTTTGTTATCTTGGTCTGAACATACCATGGTTAGTACTGGAGAAAACGGGGTAAGAGCAGGAATGGAAAAGCCAAGCTAAAATTAGCTCAGTTTAGTCTGCGGCTTAGCATAGACATGCTTACCTCGGTCATATTAGAATCCGACCATGGTAAAATCATCTCACTTGGTTTAAGCAGTGAGGGGGGTGTTGAAAGATAAGTATTATCTTTCAGGAATGTGATTCTTAGGAGAACTCTATACGGAGGAGTAAGAGTCCTACTTGGATTGTGTCACACGGAACCTATAGAAGCTCATAACATCACCTTTGGAGAGGTAACACAACTTTGATTCCCGAATACACAGAACTTTTTGTCTATTTGTCTATTTTTCTGACTTAGGCATCGGAGAGATATCCGGCACACACCCGCCGACTAACTCACATTTGTGTTTTCAGGGAGTAAAGCGACGACGTACGGAGGAGTGCAATCTTGATCAACAGGATCATACGAGAACAATATTTCGTGCTCGTACAATTGGCGCCGTCTGTGGGAAAGTCAGACTAAAACAAAACCTCTTGATCAAGTTTTCCTTGCTAGTAAGAATCAATGGCACACAACGAAGATTTGCCGCAGTCCGCCATCGATGGACAAACTCCAGAAAGAGATGGGAGGCGTGAAGGTTTCCCTCCTATCCCTCCCATGGTAGATTTGGAGCCCCAACAATAGAACCCCATGAGGGATACTCGGGGGAGGCGGAATAATAGCCCCTGTCGCTCTCACTCACAAAGTCCTGACAGACAAAGGCGAAGGATTGATCCTCAAGTTCTGGAGGACCGCATGAAGGAGCAGAACGAATTAATACGAAAGATGGCGGCGGACATGGAGTTTCTGAAATGCCAGATCAAGGGAAAAAGGGTACGCGACAGGAGAGGGACGTAAAGGCAACACGCCCCCTTGCCACTTAGAAGAGCGTTGTAGGCGTACCACACCATCACAAGCAGAGAGTAGGAGCCTTAGAACAGGCGACACTTAATCCAAGACTTCCAGAACTCGTCACTCCAGATTTGAGAGGTCATAGAGGGAAGCACTTATCGGCCCTCACGTACACACCAGACGTCATCCAGACAAACAGAGTTACCAAGATCATCCGACTTAGGAACTGTGCTAGAAAAAAGGGCACGATGGAAAGAGGATGTCAGGGCGCGCGACCCACACAGGGTTTCTACCCATCAGCAGTTGGTTCCTGGGACGCATGGAAGCGTCGAGGTAGGAATGCCAATACCGCACCCAGCCTACGAACCAACGGACAAAGCATTAGCGAGGCTGCAGACCTCGCTGTTCGTTCCGGTAATTGAGAATGCGCCTTTACCGTCAGGCTTCCTACAGCCCAAATTCACTACATATGAAGGGAAGACGGACCCCTACTCGCACTTGAGCCACTTTTGCCAGGTCATGGCAGTATACCGTCGAAACGAGGCCTTAATGTGCATCTTATTCCCATCCAGCCTTGGCGACCTGGGTTTAACCTGGTTCAAAAGGTTACCAGAAGGCAGCATCGCCTCCAAGGCACAATTAGCAGAGGCGTTCGTAACAAAGTTCAGAACGAACATCAAAACGCCAGTGGAGATCGACCAGCTTCTCTCCATTGACATGGGCGACAATGAGACACTTAGATCTTACAATAGTCGCTATTGGGAGACCTTCAACCAAATTGGGGACTGTCCTACCAATCTCACCATTGCATATACAAAAGGGGCCTTCCAGTTGGGAACAGACTAAAGGACTCAATCACTATGACGCCACCTCTAACGATGGGGGCCTTAATGGAGAGAGTACACCAGCACATTAGGATGGAAGAGGATGGCGCCCGTGCTAAAGCAAAGTCTGGCACAAACCGCAGCACCAGACAAAAAGACTTCAGCCAAAGTCAACACGGTAGAGCATCCAAGCAAGAACGGGCGTGGCAGGCGAGACAACGGAGAGGACCAGGATAAAAGATGGTTGAGAGTATGCACTGCCATTACCATGGTATTCAAAAAACCGATCTATCGGATTTTAAGTGAGATACGCAATGAACCTTTCGTCAGATGGCTAGCCAAGCTAGGAGAGGCTCAGAAGGACTACGACAAAAGATCTCAGTGCACCTTCCATAAGGAAAAGGGGCACCGCACTGAAAATTGCACACCATTGAGACAGTACCTGGAAGAGCTAGTAGCGGCTGGTCATTTGGACAAATACATCGAAGAAGGGACACAGCTAGCCCTCCAAAACCATAACGTCCCAGATGGGATGCCGGTCGACACTCCACCTCAAGGCATGATCAACGTGATACATGGAGTATGTGAACCTGAGCGGATATGTGAGCTCAGAGGAACGATCAAAAAGGCTGAGCACTTAAAGGAGGTACTAAGTGCTCAACCTACCATTAAAAGGGGAGAACAGAGGCCACGAACGTCATATCCTTTTCAGATAAAGACTTGGCCAGGATATATTGCCCTCACAATGATGCCCTGGTGGCCACTCTCCGAGTCAAGGGTTTTGACATCAAGCGGATTTTGATCGACCAAGGTAGTTCATGTGAGATAATGTATTACGAAACATTTAAACAGTTGAAGCTACAAAACAAAGACTTGGCACCCGCTGTATCTCCCCTGATTGGATTCAACTCAATGCCAGAGTGGCCAGTCGGCAAGATAATTCTCCCAGTCAGAGCGGGAAGCGTGACGAAACAAATGGAATTCTGGGTGTTGAAAGTCCCTTCCACTTACAACATAATCTTGGGAAGAACATGGTTGCATACCATGCGATCGGTAGCGTCATCCTACCATCAAGTAATGCGGTTCCCCAACGAAACCGGGGTAATTGAAGAGGTCTTTGGAGACCAGATCATGTCCAAGCAATGCTTTGTCACGGTAAATGGCAGTCGCGCTGCCAAGGGATATGTACATTCGGTGGAAGAATCTGAGAGCAATGAACTGTTCGCAGATGTTGGCAAAGCCGCTGAACAAAAGGCAGTGGAAGACTTGGTACAGGTAAGAATAGATGAAAAGAACTCGAAAAATTTCTTTTTGCTTGGCTCATCTATGTCCGGCACTGAGAGAATAGAGGTCATGGAATTCTCGACCTCCAACATCGAAGTATTCGCCTGGACACCGTATGACATGCCAGGCATTGACCCAAGCTTCATCTGTCACCAATTGAACGTCCATCCAACTGCCAGACTAATCATTCAGCGCACTCACAGATTGGCACTCTACCACGCCGAGATAGTGGCGGAAGAAGTCGAAAACCTGCTAGAAGCAAGAGCTATCAGAGAGGTGCACTACCCCGATGGATCTCCAATACAGTCGTGGTACCAAAGAAGAATGGAAAATGGCGTGTCTGCGTCGACTATAAAACAGTCAATAAGGCATGCGCAAAAGAAAGCTTCCCCCTACCACGGATAGACCAACTGGTAGACCTAACGGCGGGGCACAACCGGCTTAGCTTTCTTGATGCATACAGAGGTTGCCATCAGATCACTATGTATGAACCAGACCAGGAGGTCACATCTTTTACCACACCAAGAGGACTATACTACTACAAAGTCATGCCCTTTGGCCTAAAGAATGTAGGGGCAACATTCCAACGGATGGTCACCAAGATGTTTGAACCATTGTTAGGCAGAACAATGGAAGCTTACATCGACGACATGGTGGTCAAGAGCAAGGATGAGAACGACTATCTCAAAGACCTAGGTGAGATGTTTCAGATCCTCAATGCGTCTAAATGCGTCTAAATGTGAACGACCATCTCAAAGACCTAGATGAGAACGACCATCTCAAAGACCTAGGTGAACGACCATCTCAAAGAAGCACAAGTTACGCCTTAATGCGTCTAAATGTGCATTCGGAGTAGGATTTGGCAAATTCCTAGGCTTCTTGGTGACCAACCGGGGTATAAAAGCAGACCCCTCTCAGATCAAAACAATTCAGGATCTGGAGAGGCCAAACACAGTAAAAGAAGTGCAGCATCTCACCGGCATGGCAGTTACACTCAACCGATTCATAAGCCGGTCGTTAGACAAACTACAACCATTTTTTCAAGCATTGAAAGCCAAGTTCGAGTGGGACGAAGAATGCGACTGCACTCTGGAAAGCTTGAAAGAATACATGTCTTCTCCACCACTACTTGTGACCCCAATACCTGGAGAAGAACTCTTTCTGTACCTTGTAGTTTCACAACACGCAATTAGTGCAGTGTTGGTCCGAGCGGAAGGAATCTAATATCTGCCCATCTTTTATGTCAGCAAGACATTGCTGGGCGTCGAAACAAGGTACTTGCCACTAGAAAAACTGGCCTTGGCCTTGGCCTTGATGATGGCCTCAAGGAATTTGTTGCACTACTTTTACGCCCACACCATAGTCGTCCTCACAGCTTTTCTATTAAAAGCCTTGTTTGAGAGGGCGAACTTTTCTGGGCGAATCTTAAAGTGGGCAATAGAGTTGGGACAATACGACATCAAGTTTCAACCCAGAACCGCGATAAAGGCTCAAGCTTTAGCAGACATTGTCACAGAATTCACCCCAGGAAGTCATCATATCTATCATGTCGACCTGATTGAAACAACCGAACTAGAGATGGAAGTTGACGCCGGAATAACACAACCCCTGGTACAGGTTACCCAGACAGGTCGCAAGACAGACCAGAGTAAAGTGGGGGAAAAAGAAGCAAACCATGCTACACCAAGCCAAGACTCACCAACAAATAAAGACTTGGTACAATCAGACAGCGAGGGGCAAACAGCAAGCACGGACCAAGAAGAAAACACCAGCAACACTCATGACCCCAAGGCATCATCTGATCTCTCCACTTGTTGGAAGCTGTTCGTCGGAGAGATGTGGAAGCTCTTTGTGGATGGAGCATCCAACAGGCATGGAACAGGACTTGGCATAGTCCTTATCGCCCCGGACGGCCTAGTAGTGGAGCAAGCAGTCCACCTTGGCTTCCCCGCATCAAACAACGAAGCGGAGTACGAACCGCTTCTGGCAGGCTTAAAATCAGCATCCTACATAATGGCCACCGAGCTAATGGTTTACAGCAACTCATAGCTGGTGGTAAACCAAATTTCAGGCGACTACGAGGCAAAGGATAACAGGATGGTCAAGTACCAAGACTTAGTCAGAAAAGAGATCAAGAAATTTGAAATAGTACAGATAGAACAGATTGGCAGGAAGGAAAATAGCAGAGCAAACGAACTAGCAGGCTTTGCTTCAATGGCAGATACATGCATCCCTCATCCGTTGCTTATTGACTACTTACCAAGACCAAGCATTGAAGACCCCAAAGCAGAAGAAGTATGTTGCGCCGATTTAGGCCCTTTATGGATGGATCCCATCATAATGTTCTTAAAAGACGGTATCCTACCGAAGGAAAAGAAAGAAGCCAACAAAATTAGAGCAAAGTCGTAGCAATTTTGGCTCTCCCCATCCATGGCATTGTACAAAAAGTCATTCATAGGACCTTATCTAAAGTGTGTCCACCCCAACAAAGTGGAAGCATTCTTGTTCAAGATACACGAGGGCGTGTGCGGAAGCCACCAAGGAGGAAGATCGTTAGCTTACAGAGCCATTTCGCAAGGATACTGGTGGCCATACATGCAAGCAGACTTAGAAAAATATGTGAAGAAGTGCGAGAAATGTCAGAAGTTCACACACCAAATACATCAGCCTGCCAGAGAACTCCTACCACTAACAAGCCCATGACCTTTCGCAATGTAGGGCTTGGACATAGTAGGACCATTTCCAACAGCACCCAGTAACAGAAAGTTCTTCCTTGCAGCAACAGACTACTTCACAAAATGGGTGGAGACAAAAGCACTAGCATCAATAAAGGAGAAGGATGTGAAGAAGTTCGTCTAGCAGAATATCATCACTCGGTTCGGCATACCAAATGCTCTAATATCAGACAACGGCACTCAGTTCAACGGCAGAATCTTTAGAGGCTTTTGTGAAGAATACAAGATAGAGTTTTACAATTCTACACCGGTATATCCTTAAGCAAATGGCCAAGCAGAAGCATCAAACAAGGTTGTCTTGGACGGACTGAAGAAAAGGTTAGAGAAGGCAAAAGGCAAGTGGGCTGAGGAACTTCCTCATATTTTATGGGCTTACCGCACCACACCTCGATGATCAACAGGAAAAACACCATTCTCCTTAGCCTACGGCATGGAAGCAGTAATCCCACTGGAAGTTGGCCTTCCCACAATTAGACGCGAAAAATTTGATCCAGACTTGAATGGAGAAGCCATAACATTGGAACTCGACCTCGCCGAAGAAAGAAGAGAAAAAGCACTGGTTCACATTGCCTCTTACCAACAAGAGTTGTCCAGAAAGTATAACAAGACGGTGTATCAAGGCAATTCAAGATCGAAGATCAGGTACTGCGCAAAGTGATGACAAACACCTTCGTACCGGGAGATGGCAAGTTAGGGCCTAATTGAGAAGGACCCTACAAAGTGGTCGGATTAGCCGGAAAGGGTGCTTACCACTTTGAAGACGAAGACAGCAAAGCAATTCCCAGACCATGAAATACTACCAATCTCAAACTGTTTTATTTTTAGCTTTTCTTTAACATACTTGTAATTTTTCTTTTCCCCAATAAAACAAGTAGTTTTCTTTTCAGCATAAGTGTTTTATTCTGTCAAAGTTGTTTTAGTAAGCTAGGGGCATTGAAAGCATAGTTGGCTAGAAAAATCAATATCCTTCCTAAGCTAGGATAAGGATCCAGGCTGCAAGACGTTTGGTTGGAATAATCAAACACCTTACTCTAAGGTTGGCTGGAAAAACCAAACTTAGAAGTTGGCTGGAAAAACCAACACCCTTCCTAAGCCCAGGATAAGGATCCAGGCTGCAGGACGTTTGGTCAGAATAACCAAACACCTTACTCTAAAGTTGGCTGGAAAAACCAACTTAGAGATTGGCTGGAAAAACTAACACCTGGTACTTTTTAGCCAAGATAAAAATCAAGGCTGAAGGGTGGTTGGCTGGAAAAACCAACTTTTGGTGCTCTTCAACTGAGATAATGATCAAGGCTGAAGAGTGGTTGGCTGAAAAAACCAACTTTTGGTACTCTTCAACCGAGATAAAGATCAAGGCTGAAGAGTGGTTGGCTGGAGAAACCAGCACTTATTGTTCTTCAGTCGAGATAAAGATCTAGGCTGAAGAGGTTGGCAGCTATGATCAGACAGATTGCAAGGTTAAGACCGAGATAAATATCTCGGCCAGAGAATGTTATACTTCATTTAGGTTTCGGTGAGAAAGCAAGTACAAGCATGGAAATAAACCGAGATAACAGTTGGAACAGAGAGATTTCATTGATCATGCAAAAGTCAAAGTACAAGGAAATGGGGCCGTAGCCCGGTTACAATTCTTGTCCAAAAAGAAGAAAAATACAAAGATCAGCTAAATAGGTCGTCAAGATCAACATCCAGCTCAACTCGGAGCCCGGTTTCAGTCGGGAGCGCGGTCTCGGTTGTGAGCACGGTCTCAGTTGGGAGCACAGTTTCAGTTGGTAGCTCGTTAGTCAGATCTTCCACCGTTGGCCCCGCCTAGCGAAAGGTGATCATTGGCGGGGTATCATTGGGCTCGGTTTCTTCATCGTCCGAAGCTTCGAGAAATTGTTGCTAAGTAGTAGCAGCATACTCCGCTAGTGAGCTCAGTATGAAGTATTGAGGAGGATTGAAGACCTCGATCTCAGGCCCATAACCGAGCTGCACCACAGCACCCCTCCACCCGTATTTAAAGAAGAGATACTTTGCAGCTTCACACTGCTTAATGTATAGGGCTTCACCCTCTTTAAAGCCCCAGTCCTCTGCATCCTCCAGCTTCTTCTCAAGCTCTGTTATTTCGGCTTTCTTTTTTCCTTCAAGCTTGGCCAGCTCGCACAGGTATTTATCTTTCATCGCGGTTAGGGCCCTTTGTTTATCAGCGTTAGCTGAGTTAACTAGTTCGGTCAAACGGGTTACCTCGGCCTCTAGCTCGGCCGTCTTTTGTTGGGACTCTTTTAGCTCGGCCGTTTTGGCTTCAACTTCTGCCATGGCCTGCCTTGCTATTTTCCTAAATTCTAACACTCGCTTATGAGCGATATGGCTTTTCTGTATGGCCTGCAAAAGGATGGTAAGACACTTTTTTCAATATAACCGAGGTAAAAGTTGAAAAAATTTCTTGAGAAAAAAAGAAAGCAAAAGGGCAACTTACCAGCACCATCGATTTTGTGGACGAGCGAAGGGCCTTCAGCTCTTCGCTCCATCAGGTGGTCATGGTGCCTTATGTCGGCTGGAAGGCAAACACCTTTAGCTAGGTTGAATGCCATCATGTGGTCTTTTTCTGTGACCACTGAGTCAGAATCCGTGATAGCACGATTCTGAAAAGTGATTTTTGGAGCCCACTTGGAAAAGGTAGCTCGGTCAGAGCGCTCCGGTTCTGGGCTCAGTGGAGGGCTTGGAGGAGTTGTTTGTGGAACCACGGTTTCGTCTTCATCAACAAGGCGTGGCTCGGTTGTGGAAGTCCGAGCATGCTTGCTTGGCCGCGATGACGAAGGCTGTTGGGTTGGCAGAGCTACCACGGTTTCTTGAGTTTGACCGGCTGGTGGTACCTCGGTCGAATTAGTTTCGATCAGAAGGGCTCGCACGGCTCTCTTCTTGGCCATCTCTTGTTCAGCAGTTAGAGGGACTAGATTGATCTGCGGCAAGGTTGGGTCCGGTTCAGGTGAAGCTTCCAACAAAAAATCAGTTACCTTAGTCTTTCGTTTGCCACTGTATCGATAGGTCGGTTGGAAATTCAGTAGCTCGGTCCAACTTCGATTTCGATATCGCAGCGCGGCACGAAGGGTAGCTAGGTTGGGGTAGCTGTATTGTGACTTGAGGAAGTTTGAGTCTGCATAAAAAAAAAAGGCAACTGTTAGTTCGGTTCAAGTAATGAAAACCGAAGTAAAGAAATGAATGCAATGGAGCCGAGATAAACCTACCAACTATACCCTTGTTCCAATTTATTCTGTCACCAGGGATCTGGGCTTGTTGGTCCTCAAAATTCCCTGATACCTTGAAGAAATCGTCGTCGTTCACGTCTTTATCCGGTGTGTCTTTTATTATCTTTTCACACCGGTGTCTTATTCTTAAATAATAGACCCATCCATCTTCGGCGGAGCCTATAGAATATTGGTGGAAGAGCTCGGCTAAGCCGAGGTTAAGACTAATCCGGCGATTTAGCTCGGCAATGCCGTTTATTATGCGGTAAGAGTTGGTGGAAAGTTGGGTAGGGCAAAGGTTGGTCTGCCTAAGGAATTCACAGAGGAGAGGCTGTACACAAAATCTTAAGCCGGTTTCTACGATGGAAAGAAGGGTAAAGGGAACAAAACCAGGGTTTTCCCAAGGTGTGACATCTAGCTCGGCTAAAGTGAGATGGACATCGTCAGGGATATGGTAGCCCCTTCGGAACTCGGCCATACCGCCTGGGGTGTTTACTAAAAACCTATACTTTCCTATTTGTGGTTTAAGTTATGAATAAATTATACTTGGGTGTTAGCTCGGTCGGAGAATGGTGCTGAGTAGCTCGGTTGAACGCTCAAAGGCGTGCCTGGGCAACCTAAGTCTGTAAAGTGAAAAACAAAGGTGTTAAGCATAGATCATTGGACCGTGCTAAAAGAAACACAAGCAAGATAAATGAAGTCCTAGCACGGCTATGTGGAATGCTTTGTGTCTTGGCTCGGTTGGAACAAGGGGTTTGTTAGCGCGGTTTAAGCAAGTGATTTGTTAGCCCGGTTGAGCCTCTAGGGGCAGCATTCTTAGTTCGGTCTGAACTAAAAAGGCTGGTTTAGCCCCAAGTTGTAGCTCGGTCATGGTTGAGGCTTTCAAGCATACTATTGCTTAAACCTAGTACAGATTAATAGCTCGATGAAATTAAATGTAAAGATGGTTTGATTTGTTGAAACTACAAGTATAGCATGAAGAGTTAGTTCGGTTGGTTAGTCTGGCTAGACTGACATTGGCTACAAACAACTTCCTAGTTCGGTTACATGTTGATTTTAGATCAAAACCAGTGTTTCTCAATTAATTTCACGAATTCAAGTGGTTCTATTACATGGTTTTTTCTAGAAAATAAAAGGCAGAGCAAAAAATGGAAGCAAAAGTTGAGAATGTGTTTTGAAAAGCAAAACAAAGAGCTACGTAACATGACAATCAACAGAGAGGAAGCTTCAAATCACTTACCAGACTAAAGAGAAGAAACTGAAGATGGGAGCAGTAGCAGCAAAACCACGAAGCTTCCTTAGTTGCAGATCAAAGAACAAAGAAACTCAGAAGGAAGAGAGAGAGGAAGGTGAATAGTGTAATAACGGAGGCAAAATACTAGGGTTTGTTTTGTAAAAGAATAACAAAAAGAGCGGGACTGTTCAAATTTTGCGAGATACGAAGACGGCGTAACAGCTGCCTTCAGCCAATAAGAGTATGCCACGTGTCATTGGAATGAGAAGCGATTCAGTTGCTGCGATTGCAGGGACGTTTTGACCGGATAGATAGAGCCCGGTGTAAATTTAGCTCGGCTGGAAAGGCTAAAGGGTTTTTAGCTCGGCTGAAAAGGCTAAAGAGTTTAGCTCGGTCGTAAGGCTAAAGTTTTTAGCTCGGCTAGTAGGCAGGTAATCCCTATCATGTTGCACAGATGGAATTAAGGGGCAATTGAGAGGGTAATTTATACCTAAATTGGGCCGAGCTGGGTAAATAGGCCGTTCTTTGGGCCATAGTAAGAAGGGCTGGATGAAAAGGGCTTGTAGGTTAGCCCGATCCTGGTAAGCTCTATTGTTATCCTGGTCCAGAGAGGCTTGTTGTTATCCCGGTCTAAGAGAGATTTGTGGGTAGCTTGGTCACCGCACTTGGAATTAGCCCAGTCATGCCGTATTGTGGTTAGCCCGGTCAAAACCTGGTTATTTGTTAGCTCGATCAGGACCTTGATGTTTATTATCTCGGTTTGAACATACCATGGTTAGTACTGGAGAAAACGAGGGTAAGAGCAGTGAATGGAAGAGCCGAGCTAAAGTTAGCTCGGTCTAGTCTGCAGCTTAGCATAGCCATGCTTACCTCGGTCATATTAGAATCCGACCATGATAAAATCATCTCACTTGGTTTAAGCAGTGAGGGGGGTGTTGAAGGATAAGCATTATCTTTCAGGAATGTGATTCCTAGGAGGACTCTACATGGAGGAGTAAGAGTCCTACTTGGATTGTGCCACTCAGAACCTATAGAAAGCTCATAACATCACCTTTGGAGAGGTAACACAACTTTGATTCCCGAATACACAGAATTTTTTGTCTATTTGTCTATTTTTCTGACTTAGGCATCGGAGAGATATCCGGCACACACTCGCCGGCTAACTCACGTTTGTATTTTCAGGGAGTAAAACGACAACGTACAGAGAAGTGCAATCTTGATCAACAAGATTGTACGAGAATAATATTTCGTGCTACAGTAACGAAGTCATAATTTTTTTTAATATCAATCATAAAATTTTAAATATTTTATTATATTAATTTGTAACAAAATTACATATTTTTTAATTAATAATATAAAAATTTATAATAAAATTATATGAATCTATAATATGGGTAATGCTATAGTGTGCAACTTACACCTTACACTTTTTTGTGTTCACTTACACCTTACACTTACACCTTTTTTACCTTGCACTTACACCTTTTGTGTAAGTGGCACATGGTGTGCAACTTATACATTTCATTTATACCTTCCACTTACACTTACACCTTACACTTATACCTTTTGTGTTAGTAGCACATGGTGTGCAACCCACTTACACCTTTTGTGAGTTGCACACCTAAGAAAACTCCCTATAATATAACCTACTAACTTTTTCAGGAACCAATGATGGAAAAATGGTTGTGGTGCGGATGTGAACGAATCAAATCAGTGGGGACCCAGCACATTCTGGTCACACATCATCCACATAAAAACAAATCCACAAGACTTTGACTCGCTGCCGCCTGCCTCTCCCCATATGATTTTTATTTTATCACTAGTGTAATGTTAAAGTGCATACAAAAATAAAAAATAAAAAAATTTAGTAATATGCACACGAGACCAATGCGTAGTTTAGGTGTAGTTTAATTTGAATTATATATTCATTTTTTTATAGATTTCTTTATGCTCGTAAATTTATTGTCATTATTGGGAGTTTCGTCACAATTAATCTTCTAAGTATATGTAGATGTATTTGAATCAAAAAATTATGAAGAACAAAAATAGAAATAACTAAGTGAATAAAATAAAATATAAATATTTTATCACATTTCTTTTCTATTTTTCTCTAAAAATTCCTTCTTAAGCCTTAGGCTATCTTTGACATAATTTTTTTTGACTATTTTAGTCACAAAAAGAAAAATAGATTAAAAAATTAATTATCCTTGTTTGGAAACATGCTGATTTAGTAATTTTTTGGCTATTTGGATAAAATATGAGCTAAAAAAAATTAGTATGTTTGGAATGACTTTTTAGCTTTTTACGAAAAGATGTACAAAAAGTAGAGAAAAAAGAGAATCTTTGACTTTTTGGTATGAGTTGTTGGCTTTTTGACTTTTTTAGTAACTTTTTGACTTTTTGGTTAAACTAGCATGCTGCCAAATGAGACCAAAACAAAATGTTATATCTAAATCATAACTATTTCATTTTTTTGACAAAAGTCAAAAAAATCAAAATATCTATTATAAACGAGACTTTTTAGTCTAAAATTGAAATAATCAAAAACAACTAAAAAACTAACTCATTGCTCAAAACGGGAGCTTAAAAAAAATTCAAACACGTGGTCTTCATCTCAAGAGAAAGTAACAAGCAAAATGTTAACCTCTTGCTTAATATTAAAATTTTTAAAATTTCTATTAAAATTTTTATATAATACTCACATCTTATAAATAATTACACACTCATATAAGTATTGAATAAATTTTTTAATAATTTTATTGAAGTGGCTAGCTCTTTATCCACCCCTTCAAGTTGCATTATTGTTACTTTGTAGAGTATTCCTCATGAGCTAAATAATTAAAAATAAAAAATAAAAAGTATGTTTGCTTTGAGCAATAAAAACAACTAAAAAAGTTTTTGAAATATCAACCTTTCCAATAATTTTTTTTAAACCTTTTATATTGCCAAATATATCAATTTTTATAAGGAAAATGTTAAGAGCTATTGTTAATATTGAAAAATATACAAAAAGGTGTATTGAAATATGTGAAAATATTTTAATAATAATCATTTATTTTTTTAATATATATTTGATTAAAACATATAATTATTAATATTTAATTATTTTAATTTTAAAAAATAAATAATTTAAAATATCTCCTAAGCTAGTCTTGTCAAATCAAATACTCACTCAAACTCCACTTGAAATAAGTCAAATCCAAAATATGTAACAAATATATAGACTAGCAGGACTTTAAAAAGACGTCGAAGTCGATCATAGGAATAGAATCATGCAAATAAATATATGTATTTAATAGCAGCAAGTGATGGAATAGCTTACGGCCCATAGGTCCAAAAATGAATGACTGTACCACTGTATATCATCATTATTGGAGATTCAGAACGCGTTTTGAAACAGTTCGAAATATCAGCTTTGGTTTCACTTTTCAGATTCATTTTTTTTAAAATTAAAATTTTTTTATTCTCATTTTTTTAAACTGAATTTTTTAAATATTTTATTAATTTATTAATTTTTAAATACACTTAATATAAATATACTTAAAAAGTACGAGAAGCTGCTCAGAGAACTGGAAAGATGGTACGTAAGATTCCGCTATTACGAGAAAAATAGAGAATGAAGTGCTTTTTATATACACTGGTGGCGTGTGTAAGTTAAATAAATAAAATACTTAATATATATTGGTTGTAGTCTCAAGTAATAAGAACTCTTCTTATTAAATTTGTGCTCTTGAGTTAAAGTCTTAGGCCATTCTCTTCTCTAGCCCTTTTTTTGTTTTTTTTAGGATAGATCACTGGACACTTGATATGAAGAAAAATAAAATTTCAATAAATTAATCTAAGTGCTCATATATATATATAATAGTATAGATTATTTGTAAAAAAAAATCTTTAAATAAGAAGAACTCAAATTTTTTATACATTTATGAAGGTATATAAGTCAAAATAAGTGAAAGTTGTGTTCTTGCCATAAAAATACCATTATGAGTTGTTTCAATTTAAATATAACTTCTTCTTTTTTTTCTAAATTTGATTCTCAATAATGAGATTCATTATAATGAAATTCTAATTCCGATAAACTAAACATAATTTAAGCCTTCGTTTGAGATGTGAGTTGGCTTTTAAACTTTTAAATTTTTTTAATTATTTTAGTTTAGAGCTAAAAAAATCTCATTTGGGATGTGTTTTTTTAGCTTTTTTAACTTTTTTTGAAAAAAAAAATTAAAATAATTATGGTTTGGATATGACATTTTATCTTATTGATTATTTAGTCTATTTTATCTTTTTATGACTAAAAAAGTCAAAAAAAAAAAAAAAAAAAACCAATGCCACATATAGTCTAAGGCCTCATTTTGGAACATGCTAATTTAGTAACTTTTTGGCTATTTGGCTAAAATATGAGCTAAAAAAAACTAGTATGTTTGGGATGACTTTTTGACTTTTTACGAAAAAATGTGCAAAAAGTAGAGAGAAAAGAGAATCTTTGACTTTTTTGTATGAGTTGTTGGTTTTTTAGATAATTTAGTAACTTTTTAACTTTTTAGCTAAAAATGAGGGTTCCCAAACGAGGCCTAAATAGCAAAATAATACCCATGGTAGCCAAAAAAGCCCCTACTCGGCCTCGTTTGGGAACAGGCTAATTTAGTAACTTTTTGGCTAATTGGCTAAAAAGGTAGGTAAAAAAAACTTGTATGTTTGGGATGATTTTTTGGCTAATTACGAAAAGCTGTGCAAAAAGTAGAGAGAAAAAAGAATCTTTGACTTTTTGGTATGTGTTGTTGGCTTTTTGGCTAAAAAGGTAACTTTTTGACTAATTAGCTAATTTAGCCACTCCCCAAACGAAGTAGCAAAATAATACCCATGATATGATAAAATTGGCAAAAAACAAAAGCATTGAGAACTTGTTAAGCCACAACAACCCACAGCTTTGATGCAACTATCAGCCCTTCTTTACCACCCTCCTCCACTATTACCTTAGCCACCCATCCCAGTTCCATCCCACTCTTTGTTGCCCATGGTCCTCCTCGCTTAACCACTTCCCACCACTATCCTACTAGACTATTTAAATTGAGATTTTAAAATTTTAGAGTACGTGTTTCTCTGGTAATTTAGGATTATTTTGCAAACTGATTATTTTAATTGATTTTTTATCAAAAAAAAAAATGTATAGAAAAGTTAATTTTTTTTATAATGATTTTTTATCTTTTTTACTATTATAACCTATTGTCTGAACATAAAATAAAATGATAGATGAATTGAGATAATTTTATAGTGTAATATAAGCACCCAAATTCTATTTTGTAGCAATTATTTTGAACAATTCACAATTATTGCAATTTTTTAGAAACATTCTTATTGATTTGTAAGTGCCCATTTGAGAATTTGGCTATTTTTGTGGCTTTAGACTTTTGAGATGGTAGTTTTTTTTTTTTTTAGTTGATTTGATAATTATTAGAAAAAAATAAAATGATTATGATTTGGATGTGATATTTTGTCTTATTGACTATTTTAACCTATTTTATCTTTATTGGCTACTAGCATATTATCCGTGATACACACAAACATAAATAAATAATCAAAAATTAGTTTCAAAATAATATAAAATTTATTTAAATTATATATGTAGTAAAAATTATTTATAATCAATTAAATTTTATTCATTTTTATCAAAGTTACACCTAAGAGAAAATTTTTATTATGATGTAATTAAATGTGTATTCTAAGTTTTTAATAAAAAAAATTGCATGCCATAATTTAATTGGTAAAAATTATATTTATGATAAAATACAAATATATTTCATTTTATAAGTTTTGTAATTTTAATTTACCATATGATAGTAGTAAATTATATTTGTTCATATACTAATTTTTTCTTATTTTGTAAAGTCTAAAAATTTGTCTACTCAAAATTGTAGATTACCGTATGTCATGACTCTTACGTGAAAATGGATTATGATTAATTTGTGGAGTTGGGCTAAACATTACAAGTGACCTAGAAACTACTCGACTCAATATTTATGTTAATGTAACCTTCGCCTAATTATTAAAAATTGTCTTTATTGGTTCATGGCCGGTATGATCTAGTTTGGGATTTCAATATTGGATTAAATATTAAAAATTAGCCTAGAAATTTTAATTGAAGTCAATTTTTTATTTATTTATTTAATAATTCTTGGTTTAAGCTATAATACATCATATTTTAATAACTCAATATTATAAATAAAAATAAAAATAAAAATATATAAAAATTCTTAATGTTTACGGTGCTTTTTACCAATCAATAAAAAAAATTATAAATATTAAGAGAATTACAATTGAACAAATTCTGACACAATTTTTATTTTAAAACTTTAAGATCTACACATTTTCTTTGACTCTATAACTAATTTTTGAGATAGCAACTAAAATAAATTTCAATAATTATTATAGAGAAACATGTGTGATAAGAGTTTACACCACACAATTTTAAAAAGTAACATTAATTCAAATTTTTCAATATGGAAAATATGTACCTGTGGAAGGCAGAATTCTTCCCCACAGGAAAAAATGAGATGACGTGTCCATTCATTTACTCTATTAAGAGAAACCAAAATGTCAAGGATCACCTCCGACTAGGATTGGTCGAGAGGACCCTCCATGGTCAAGTCAGAATATTGTTTAGCCATGAATATTTGTATTTAAAAAAGGGTTTTTGGATTACCTCTAGTCTATCCTATTTGCTTCACTTGCTTTGCCTTTTATAGTTTTCCTGACTTGAATCACATCTGTTTGATCCGAGGTTTCTTTCCATACCTGGCTCTGGCTGGGCAAGTGGCCAAGTTGTTTTTGCCTTTGATTATTGGATCATTCTCTTATGGATGATTTAGATTATGTCAGATGCTAGTGGCCAACTTGCTAAGCATTGTATTCGTCAAATCAAGTTGATCAAATGGACTTATCGTCTAGTAGGTCTGACCTATACTCTTGTATTTGCCATCTGATGTTTCCATTGTTGGTTTAAGATGAAGCCGACGTTCCTTTTACATTAATGAATCTTTATTTTTCATTGCTCCTTACACTTTTAGCCACGTGCCAATTTACTGCCAGTTCTCTCTAATGGGCTCCTTAGAAGATCTATCTGGGCCTTCCTTTTCTTTTAGGTTGTTTTGCCTAATTGCTTTGAGTTTGGGCCAATATTGTACCCCTTCACAATACTCAACTTTATGTTATGTTTGATTTAGGGAATTCGGTAGGAATTTGAAATAAGAAAGGAAAAATATAAGTGAAATGTGAATGAAATATAATTACATTTCACCTAATTTTTACACACATTTTCATTTTTCCTTTCAAAATTTCTATACAAAATCATGAACCAAACACATCATTAATGATTGAAAGGAGTTTTGGATCAATTATTGTGTTGATATATACTATCTAAAAAAAATTATATAATATTTGGGTGGAGAAGTAAATTCTTAAAATGGATCATCAATCACATTATGAGGGAATAAAAGTTAGCCAATAAAAGATTTTTTAAATATTTAAAAACTTAAACATCAAGAGAAATAAAGTATGGAAGATATAAATTGATTCCTATATTTTAGTGGTACAAAAATTTAAATTTTAAAGTTGATCATTTTCAAATTTCTAAATTTAAAATTTTAAATGGATTAATTAACTTTTTTTTTTTTTTTGAAATGTGTAAATCAAGATATAATAAGATTTTTTCAAATGATTCACTAAAATCTATAAGATTTTTTTACATATTAGGGTAAATTACACCTACACCCTCTGAGGTTTAAGTTTGATACATATCACCTCTGACATTTGGAAAATTACATTAATCCCTTGTCATTGTAATTATTTAGACGAAATGAAGACATTGAACTCATGCACTCGCTTTTCTTGCTTTCACTACAAAAAAAAAGCACTTTTGGCGACTAAATTTTTAGTCGCCAAAAGTCTGTTTTTAGTCGCCGAAAGTCAAAATTTGACTTTTCCCGACAAAATTTTTTAGTCGCCACATTTGTCGCGTATTTGTGGTCGGCAGAGGGTATTGGCGACTAAACCTTTTTTAGTCGCCAAAAATAGGTGTTTACTGACTAATAAATTAGTCACCAATAATGTTTTTCACTTTTGGAAATAATACATTTACCGACTAAAAATTTAGTCGCCAATAGTTACCGAATCGCCGACTAAATGGTTTAGTCGCCGAAATATAGACTTTTGGCGACTAAATTTTTAGTCGCCAAAGGTGCTTCCGGCGGAAAAAAAAAAAAAATCCACTTTTTTTTGCTTTTCCTGAGTTTCGAACCCCAATCGTCCCCCATTCCAAGCCTTTTTGCAACACACGCCCTCCACTATGCCACTACAACTTTACATGAATATATATGCAATATATATTATTTATATAGTATATTAACCGGATTAATACAAAATAATAATATATACAAATATAATTATTTTAATTCAATATAATTATTTAAAAAATAAATTATTTACTAAAAAAAAATTTAGGCCACTTTTGGCGACTAAAGTCAGTTTTAGTCGGCAAAACCCCTACTTTTAGCTACT
This sequence comes from Camellia lanceoleosa, assembly GCA_025200525.1. Lineage (NCBI taxonomy): Eukaryota > Viridiplantae > Streptophyta > Magnoliopsida > Ericales > Theaceae > Camellia > Camellia lanceoleosa. The sequence goes on along the minus strand of CM045764.1, from coordinate 113,455,918 downwards.
AATTTTTTTTTAGTAGCCAAAAACAGCCACTTTTGGCGACTAAAGTCAGGTTTAGTCGGCAAAACCCCTCCTTTTAGCTACTAATTTTTTTTTAGTAGCCAAAAACAGCACTTTTGGCGACTAAAGTCAGGTTTAGTCGGCAAAACCCCTCCTTTTAGCTACTAATTTTTTTTAGTAGCCAAAAATTTGCACTTTTGGCGACTAAACTGAATTTTAGTCGCCAAAACCCCTACTTTTGGCTACGAAATTGATTTTAGTCGCCAATAACTATGCATTTTGCTACTAAACTGTTTTAGTCGCCAAAAGTGACTTTTGGCGACTAATTCCATTTTGGTCGCCGATTGTCCTACTTTCAGCAACGAAAATTCATTTTTAATCGCCAAAGCTGGATTTTCTTGTAGTGTTTGCTTTACTTTTTTTGTTTTTTTTTTCCCTTTCCTTTTCTTTCCTTTACTTTTTTTTTTTTTCAATGTAATTTTCTTTATTTTTCTACTAGGAGTTGTTACCTTTTATATAAGTGGAGAAGTTTGTGAAATAAGATTATTAACCACAGGGGTGGAAATGTAATCTCCAAGACGCCAAGGGGTGAGATGTAATTTGACCAAATCTCAGGAGGTGTCAGTGTAATTTACCATAAATTTTAAAACTAATTAATTAACTTTTCTTTTCAAATTTCTAAATTTAAATTTAGAATATGTAAATCAAGGTATAATAATTTTGTTTTAAATGATTCAATAAAAGCTACAAGATTTTTTAAAATTTTAAAATTAATTAGTTAACTTTTCTTTGCAAATTTCTAAATTTAAATTTATAAATGGATTAATTAACTTTTCTTTCAAAATGTATAAATCAAGACAGATTAAGACTTTTTTTAAAAAAAAATTTAAAACTGGTTAGTTAACTTTCCTTTTAGATTTCTAAACTTAAATATATAAATAGATTAATTAACTTTTCTTTTGAAATGTGTAAATTAAGGCATAATAAGATTTTTTTTTAAAATAATTCAATAAAAGTTAGCCAATAAAAAACATTTTAGAAAAATAATATGAGGGTTTTGAGCTTCTGTTGGCTTATTTTTCCTACAAAGGAAAATATCATAAATGCGAGCGTGCCAGTAAGGATTGAAAAATCCTTACAGATTAATTTTAAGCCAATTATCAAGCAATTGCATTGACGGTTCTTTTGCCTCAATGAAGAGGACTTCAAAATTGCCAAGTGTAGAAAAAAGAAAAATTAAAAGAAGAAAGATCTCTACAATTAAACTAACCATTAATATATCTCTACACCTATGCTTCGAAAAGGAAATTCATAAAAATAAAGTGCAAAGAACTTACCTCTACTCCTATACTTCGAAAATAAAGTGCATAAAATAAAGTGTAAGAATATAAATGACAAGAAAAATGGAAATTAATTGTCTTTGATTTGAATTCTTGATCCTTTTACAATGTAGCTATAAATGGCTATTTACAAGCAAACATTTGTAGGAAAAAACTACCTAAAATTATCCACTCTTCCACCTCATCCATTTCATACTCTATGATCTTCCATAACTTCTTTTAACCTCCACTTCATACTCCATGTTCTCCATTTCGTTCTCCATCATCTTTCCACATTTCATAACTTCTCATAACCTCCAAAAAAATGAGTAGGAGGATGTTACATGTCCTGCTATTATATAAATAATAAATAATAAAGAAATTGCAAATTTATGGCGCCAACATTACCTCCCCCCAGCCCTTAAAAATGATGTTTACTTGAATTTTTGAAGGGCCAAACCAAGCACATGACTAATCTAAACAACAAAGTGGTTCGAATAATATCAACAAAGTGCTTCGAATGATATAATAGTACTAATAAAGTGTTTCGAATGAGTATGAAATTATGATTAGATGTCTCGAATTATATATATATATATATGCCTTGAAGGGATATTATAGATGTACTTCGAATCGATATCAATCCGTTGAAGGAAATTAAACAATTTTATTTTACTTGTGCTTCAAACACTTAGAAAACTTGAAACCTTTTGGAGTAGGTTGATGCTGCTTGCACTTAGAATCATTAAGAACCTCATATTTTCAAGGCAAAGGTAATATTCAAACATGATTCACCTTAATAAGTTGTTACACATGCTAGCTATTATGGACTAGTAACAAGCTTCGAAGGTGGTATAGAGGACCAAAATCATCCTTCGAAGGTTGAAAGTGCCGACAAAGGACGAATTACATCCTTGAAAATACTCGGCAAAGCTTTGAAGGTTCACAACCACCATTATTGTTTTTCTTCAAAGCTGTTAATGTAAAATGGAGTACTTTGAAACTTACAAAATTATAACAAAAAGGCTTTCGAAACAACTTTTGGCCAACATTGTGGTTATTCAAATTTTATATGTTCTGGTTCACACATAATTAATGAAAATATTATTCTTATGGTTCGAACCAATTATTAATTCTTCGAAGATGCCAAAACTATTGTTTTTTGAACCAACTTTTGAAGAATACTAGTTACATTTTCATGTAACAAATGGTTATAAAATGGTTATCAGTAAAGTCACTAATTATCATGCCAAAAATAGGCATTATTTGACAATTAATTAATTGTCATTTTACATATATTTGAAGGGAGGTATACATTTTGAAAATTTTCTCATCTCTTGTTACATTTCGAAGGTGTTTATTGATAACAAAATCACTCTTCAAAAGTCACATATGTTACTAAAGGATCAAGGTTGTCATTCGAAAGTGCTCCCGACATCTCTTCGAACCAAATCTAAAGAATTGGATTATTATGAAATTAGTTTGGCATTTTAACTAGCCATTAATGGCTATAAAATGATATTTCAATAAATAACATGCTTCGAAGTATCTTGAGACATACTTCGAAGGTAACCACAAAACCAAATGGTAATGGTTTTATGGATCAACTAATAACCATATTTTTTGCTCAATATATTGCAATAACGAAATATTATTTGTTAGTCATTCCATCAAAGTCAACATTTGATGTAATCCACAAATCCAAAATGGATTTTGAACAACAAAAGTCATGGTATAATGTGACCATGAAAATTCATACTTTTTGACACTTTAAAAAATGTCAGAAATTTTGAATTCAATAGTGGCTTGTTCATTATTCTTGATCATGTTTATTTTAAAAACATGACTTTTGTCGAATTGATTTTCATAATTATTTGGCAAAGTGGGTTGTTTTTCCATGTTAGCCATTAATAACTTATAAAAATCACCTATAGATATGTTATTTTTTATGACTTGACTCTCTAAAAATTGATTTTTGGACCCCCCGAGCGATGCATGGAACATCATTCTTAGCCAAATTTGGCTCAAGAATATACTCTTTCGTTATGTTAATTTTATAATTTGGCTCTTTAAAAATGAACTTTTGAACCCCCTGAGCCATTGATGAAATCAACTCTTTACTTTTATTATTTTTAATCATGGAAAAATTCTGAAAAAATTCACCAATTCCTGCCATTAAAGCCTCAGTTAAAGACTTGGTAGTGAGAGTTGATAACTCATCATTCTATTGGCGAATTTTCATATCAAGTTGATGAATTTCTCCAATTAAATGGTGTCTTTTTTCTTCCATCAAATAATATTGTAAGGGATGAAAGTTTATTTCATCAAGAAAATGGATCTCTTCCTGAAGATACAAATTTTTTTGTTTACGCCAATAGATTTTATCTAAGCTATTTGAAATGGACAAATCCAATTCATTTTTCATTTCTTACACTTGTTGTCCCACTGGGCTTGCCAAAAATTGTTGGCTTATTTTTCCTATAGAGAAAAATATCATAAATGCAAGCGTACCAATAAGAATTGAAAAATCCTTACAGATTAATTTTAAACTAATTATCAAGCAATTGCATTGGCGATTCTCAATGAAGAGGATTTCAAAATTGCTAAATGTAGAGAAAAGAAAAATTAAAAGAAGAAAGAAAGCGGCGGAGAAAGATGATTGAGTGAATAATCAAACTAACCATTAATTTATCTCTACTCCTATACTTCGAAAAGGAAGTTCATAAAATAAAGTGCAAAGACTTTACCTCTACTCCTATGCTTCGAAAATAAAGTGCATAAAATAAAGTGCAGGAAATATAAATAATAAAAAAAAATAGAAATTAATTGTCTTTGATTTGAATTCTGGATCCTTTACAATATAGCCATGAATGGCTATTTACAGGCAAACATTTGTAGGAAAAAATTACTTAAAACTATGTACTCTTCCACCTCTTCCATTTTATACTTCATGATCTTCCATATAACTTCTTTCAACCTCCACTTTATGCTCCATGTTCTTCATTTTGCTCTCCATCATCTTTCCACATTTCATAACTTCTCATAACATTCAAAAAAATGAGTAGGAGGGTGCCACATGTCCTGCAATTATAGAAATAATAAATAATAATGAAATAGCAAATTTATGACACCAATAGCTTGACAAAGCTTTTCTCATTATAAACACCATTTTTCTTAATATATAACATAGATTGTAGCTTAAACCACACTTCCCAAACAAGGCTGTCTATTTTATGAGAAGAAAAAAGTTGATGATTTGTGGGCTTTTTTTTTTTTTTGTTGTAATTAAAAAAATGATTGTGAGAGAAAAAATAAATGATTGATGTGTAAGATGTGATATTTTATTTTATTAATTATTTTTATTTCAATAATGCTAAGAACATAAAAGCCATTCACAGAATGGAACATGACCCTCTCACAAGGATCCCCTTGTGAATAGTTTTTATGCACATAGACTTATTGTTTAATTTGATTTGATTTTATTATTATTATTTTTTAAATCTTTATGAGTTATTTAACCCCAACCCCAACCCCAACTTTTCAAACAAAACATAAATATTTGCAATTCTCTTTTTATTTGTAATTTTCTCTATATACATTTACAAAAATATATATATATATAAATCACATTCACTTCTCTAGAAATTTTAAAAAAGATATAGGGTATTTTTTTGGAACTTCATAAAAAGCTAACTTTTTAGTTTTTTAGTTTTTTTAGCCAAAAAAGTTCTCAAAAAATCACAAAAATGTTCATTTTTTAGCCAAAAAAAGTCACAAAAGGCCAAAAAAATCAAAAAGATAACTTTTAACTAATTTTTCAAAACACCCCATAGTTTGTTCACACTTTTGACATAATTACACTGACTTTTCCTAAGATTTTAATTCATATAACATTTAAGTCATTTTTCATCCATAATTTATTAGTCATATAAATAAAAAATAATATTATCATTTTTTTCCTCTTAAAATGTATATTTATTTTAGCATTTATCTACCATTAACATTAATTATAATTATTTTATTTAACTTGTGAGTGTAACTTGCCTTGAAAAAACAAAAATATTTAGAAACTTTAATTTGTGAGTTCTAATAATTCTAATGAAGGGTGGACTTTACTATAATGTGATGTTTTGACCTTAAAATCAAAAGTTGCCTTTTTTTTTTCTGTATTTAAAAACATTTGGAAAGTTGGTTTTCTGGTGAAATTACAATTCTACCTCTCATGAGTCAAAATATATTACATAGGTGAAGCTGTAAATATTTTAAATTGAATAGGGATAGTTTGGTCATTTTATTGTGATTTGACATCATAAACAAATATTAATAAAAAAAAAGTCAAAAATAACTTTTTACTAATTTTCCAAATCACTTATCTAAGAAATTCAAAACTTAATTAAAAGTCAAAAAATTACTTTTTACTATCATCCTAAAATATCCCTTTATCTAAGGGTTGGTTTGGCATGTTTGAAAAAAGTCAAAAAGTCACTGGCCCTGTTTGGTAGGACTTATTTCCAGCTATTTCAACTTTTAGTTTAATTTAAGCTATTTTGATGTGTTTGGTTCAGCTTAACAATACAGCTTATAATTTTTTGTAAGTCAAAAATCAACTTATTTTTTAAGTGGGGGAAGAGAAACTTAATTTATAAGTCAAAAATCAGCTTATATTCATAACTATAAGTTATAAGCTGTTAGACTATAAGTTATAATTACTTTCCTACAGCTCTATCAAACGGGACTACTATGCTATTTAAGTCACATTATCTTATTTAAATCATATCACCTCATTAACACATCACTTTAAATTCAACCCAAACCTAATTTATATTTTATAAAAAATTAAAAAATATATTTATTTAGATCATCTTAAACATTCCTTAAAACTCTATCACTATCAATTATTACTGTTTGCAAAAATTAGTGGGAGCGTGGGAGGATAACAGCTGGTGAGAGAAAATTATGAAAGAGACGCGCTTTCGTTTATAGTAAAGTCTCTAATAAGAAGAGGAGAGAAGAGCGCGTTTTGTAGGAGTTGGAGGGACCATATGTTTGTTTGGTAGTACGGGAGAGTTGTGATTGATTTGATTGGATGAGTAGTAGTACTAGTGGAGTGTATATGATGTGATGTAGTTCGTTCGGATGCTTTCACTCACATGACCGGAGTCATTCTCTCATTCTTTTATTAATAATGCTTGAAACTATTAATAATGCATGGCATTTGACTCAAAAATTATTGATTGGTTATATTTTTTTTATCAATCATAAATTTTTATATTTTTAATTATTTAATATAAAATTATAAATTTTATACCCTTCGTCAAACAAAGAGACATCTTAAAACTGTGTTCTTGACCAACCAATATCTTCTCCATTTGACTTGGCCCACCTGCTAGCTGGCAGTCCCACCTCTCCATTCTTTGACATTGACCATCCAAACTACTCTTTCATTTTGATCATAAAAAAAAAAGAAAAAACTACTCTTTCGTTTAAAAATTTAAAAAAATTAATTTAAAATATTAAAAAATTACTAAAATAAAAAACCCTATAAATAAAATACATATTTAAGAATTCAACCAAATGGGATTTTCAAAATATTTTTAAGAAACTTATAAAATTCAGACACTAGTAAAACAGTTTGGCAAGTGAGGTTTTTAGTTAAAAAGTTAAAAAAAAAATACTATAAGTAATCATACTATTCTTTTTATTTTTTTAATATTTTTTATAAAATTGAAAAAATATATTAAAATAGTCAATTTTCAGATGGAATGTTTGGGAACATTTTTTTTAGTAATTTTTGATTTTTTAACTAAAATATAAGATGAAAAAAATTACTAATATGTTTATGATGACTTTTTTTTATTATTATTATTTTTTTACGAAAAGATATAAAAAATAGAAAATAAAAATGAATATTTAACTTTTGATTATTTATTAACATTTTAATTTTTGAACTGTTTTAGCTCGTTGTCAAACTAGTCTTAAATTACGTATTGTCATGGACATGCAAGTGCCATAGTCGACATGCATATAATTTTCCTAATTTTTAATCACAACAAATTATATATTGTGCCTACTACAAATACTATAACGTGATAGCATTATATAACAATATCAGCCATTTTCTAAAACAATGACTATAACATACACCTCTACTTGTAATTGGAAATGAAATGCACACATGAAGCAAATGTTTGTTCGCATGGCAAACTATAACATGAAAATTATGATGTAGATAATATGGATAGGGTAATTGGGACAAAGTATTGTAGAGTTAAGTAGATTATATAAGAGGGTATTATCTCTAGGTTCCCTCTAATGCATTGAGACATTGGCATTATTCTATAAGCATGCATATCTGTCTGTTTGGTGACTTGATTTTTTTAATAAAATTTTATCTTTTGTATGTGTTGAAAAAAATTAATGTCTTTAGGAATTATTTTTTTAAGTTGAATAAATAGCCAAGGAAAAAATTGTTGTACAAATTGTGTGATTAACTAAAACAAATAAATTCATATTTTATAATTGAAATTATATAATACAACATCATGCTAGAAATAACAACTACAAGAACAGGAACACATAAAATAAAACAGCAACAGAAAGCAAACCAAAACTTGCACTAGACAGTACCCTTAAAACGGATTCGCCGCTTCACCGGTTGGGTGCTGAAGGTTGTTTGACGTCTGTCTTCTAAGATTCGACGGTTGGACCAACTACAACAATGCATCGACTGAGTAGTTTCGGTAAACAGAACTTTGTAGCACTCTCTCACAGGAAGAATATAATATAAACGTAGAGGAAAACTTTTGACAGGAAGAGCAAATTTTTTGGTGTAGAAAACTGAAGGAGAGGGCCTCTTTTTATACACATGGAGGGCGAGAGGAAAAGGTTCTCCTACAACAAATGCAGGATTTAATTCTGCATTAACCTGTAAAACTAATGAGTTTAAGTCTATCATCAATAGAGGAGTTACCAACTATATACATAAGTTTTGTGTATATATTGCTGGAAATGGTTATAAAATTCTGGATAAAATCAGAATTTTTTTCTAAGTTTGGTCTAATTTTTAGGTGGGCCCCGTGCATCGATTACATGGGTCAAAGTGGTAACGCGTTCTATGCCGCGTTGTGATTCACGTAGTATATTTGGTTGTTCAAAACCATTAGCGAGTGAATGGGAAATTGAAGCCAAAGTATGCTCCATGGAAATGGAGTTTTGGTGGAAATTTCTTAAAGGTTTGAATAAAGCTTGTCCCACATTGATTTGGTGGGAGGTTTTGAGAGGGTTTATAAGGCATGAGTTTGGTACTTAGGGTATGCCCCAAGGGGTACCCAAGTGTTTTAGAGGGAGAGGTTATGGGCAAAATGGGCTAGACCCATTGGACCCAAAAACCACTACACACGCGCGTGTGCCGTCGTCCGGTCGGGCTGGGCGCGGGTGCGTGGTATGAGGTTGGGTTGGGCTTGTTCGGCCCAATACTAATCTTTTTGGACCAAAAACATTTGAATTTAATTTTATTTTTGTATAAAATAAAATCCAGAATTCAAATTAAACTGGTTTGGATTTTCTGTTCATCCAAACAGGGCCCTTCCCGTTTTCAAACATAATTAAATTGGTTTGGATTTAATATTCATCCAAACAGGGCCCTTCTCGTTTTTGAACCCAACAGCTTTAAATCTGTTTTTCAAACCAAACAGTGCCTAAACAGTATGTATCTGTTTAATTCAAATTGAACAGGTACAGTACCTGTTCAATTCAAAACCAAGAGCCACCTTTACATCTATAAATAGACTAAGCCTCCCATTTGGTTTTTTACTCAAATTTTTGTACTCCATCCTCTGCTTTAAATCTCTGCATTTTGCTGCATTTTATTTCTGAAAGAAATAGTGTAAACACTTAGTGTGTTCGACGAATGATTAAATTGAAGTGCTGCTTTTATTCGTTGAGAAGATCATTTTATCCTGGGAGATAGACGTCCAAATTCTGAAAGTACCGTGGAGAGGACGAAGCTGTCTTAAGGACACAGTGTTAAACATTGGACTTGATCAGAAAAGTTATTCAAAGAAATTAATCAAGTAAGTTGTTTAATTTTATTCTGTTTTTATTTGTTTATTTAATCAGATTTTAATTTTATTTTTGTAACAAAATAAAATTTATTATTTATTTATTTATTTATTATTTCGAGTTTAATTTTGGTAATCAAACAAATTCTCTCCTTTTCTTTATTTCTTTAAATTCTACGTGTTGTTTTGTACACAATAGAATTAAATCTTTTAAATAGAGTGAAGATTGTTCCAACAATCTTAAGACAGATTAATTTTTTGGTATCTTCATTGTATTTAATTTTCTGTTTTCATAAAGACATATTCTGGTTGGAAAAACAAATAGTGTTTATGCTATTTGACAGATAGTAGTAATATACTGTCTCTTTTCTTTAACAACTAGTAGTAATATACTGGTGTCATTAACAATTGCAGAATATTAATTGTGTTAATAGAAAATTATTGTACTATTTTATTTTTCTAATTTTAGTAACAAGAAAAATAAAATTATTTTGTGTTATAATTTATTTTCTGGTTTTAGTAACTAGAAAATTAATTTTTGTTTTAATTTTTCTGATTTTTGTAATAAGAAATTATGGCTACTACAACTGAAACTGCATCTGGCAGTGGTACTCCTATTGTTACACCAACATCGGTCCCTATCCAGAACCGTGTTCATGTACCTATCAATCATGGAGAAAAATCGAAAAAATTTAATGATACCGAGTTTAAGAGATGGCAGTAGAAGATGTTGTTCTATCTTACAACTCTTAATTTGGCCCGGTTTCTCCATGAAGAGGCTCCAGCACTTAAAGATGGTGAAAGTGATCGGCAAGTTGTTGCCGCTGTAGATGCTTGGAAACATTCAGATTTTCTGTGCAAAAACTACATCCTCAATGGCCTTGACAACATGCTATATAATGTTTACAGTCCTCTAAAGTTAGTAAAAGAATTATGGGATTCTTTGGAGAAGAAATACAAGACAGAAAATGCCGGTACGAAGAAATTTGTCGTCGGTAAATTTCTGGATTTTGTTATGTTAGACTCCCAAACGGTAATATCTCAAGTTCAAAATTTTCAAATAATTTTGCATGATATTCATTCAGAAGGTATGTCTCTTAGCGAATCTTTCCAAGTTGCTGCTTTGATGGAAAAGTTACCACCGGCTTGGAAAGATTTCAAAAATTATTTAAAACATAAACGCAAAGAGATGACCATGGATGAATTAATTGTAAGATTAAGAATTGAGGAAGATAACCGAAAGGCTGAAAAGAGGAATGAGAAAAATCCCATTGAGTCTAAGGCTAATGTGGTTGAACAAGTTCATAAACCACATAACAAAAAGAGAAAGTTTACTGGAGATGGTCCTAAACAAGGCAACAACAATGGCAACAAGAAGTTCAAAGGAAAATGCTATAACTGTGGCAAGACTGGACATCGAGCTTCTGACTGCTGCCGTCCTAGGAAGGATCATGGAAGTACAAGTAAGAAGACCACCAATCAGGCCAATGTAATAGAATTGCATTACATCTCTGACGGAGTGAATGACATCAACCTTTCTGTTGTGGTGTCTGAGGCTAACTTGGTTGGAAATCCCAAAGAATGGTGGGTTGACACTGGAGCAACTCGTCATATATGTGCAGACAAGAAGATGTTCACTACCTACAAAGAGGCTGCAAATGGTGAACAACTTTTCATGAGAAATTCTTCTACTTCTACTGTGGCTGGACAAGGAAAAGTGATCTTGAAGATGACATCAGGAAAAGAACTGGACCTCAACAACGCATCGCATGTACCGACATCCTAAGAATTTAGTTTCTGGTTCTTTGTTAAGTAAAAATGGTTTTAGGCTTGTTTTTGAGTCTGATAAGTTTGTATTAACAAAGAGTGGTATGTATGTTGGTAAGGGATATATGAGTGATGGTCTCTTTAAACTCAATGTAATGACAGTTGTACCAAAAATTGCTATAAATGAGAATAACACATCTTTTGCTTATATTCTTGAGTCGAATTTATGGCATGGTAGATTAGGACATGTGAATTTTGATGCTTTGCGTAGATTAATTGGTTTAGATTATATACCAAAGGTTGAAATTAATCCTAATCATAAATGTGAAATTTGTGTAGAAGCAAAACTAACTAAGGCTCCATTTAAATCAGTTGAAAGGAAAACCGAACCTCTAGAATTAATTCATACTGATGTATGTGATCTAAAATTTATTCAAATTAGAGGAGGCAAAAAGTATTTCATAACATTTATCGATGATTGCACAAGATATTGTTATGTTTATTTACTTAGAAGTAAAGATGAAGCCTTAGAAATATTTAAACTCTACAAAACAGAAGTTGAAAATCAACTTGGTAAAACCATTAAAATGGTTAGAAGTGATAGGAGTGGTGAATATGGTGCACCATTAAATGAATTTTGTGCACAACATGGCATTATTCACCAAACTACAGCCCCTTATTCTCCACAGCAAAATGGAATTGCTGAAAGAAATAATAGAACCCTAAAAGAAATGATGAATGCCATGTTACTAAGTTCAGGTTTACCACAGAACTTGTAGGGGGAAGCAATATTGTCTGCTAATTATGTTCTTAATAGAATACCCCACAAGAAAACCAACAGCACTCCTTATGAATTATGGAAAGGTCGACCACCTTCCTATAAATACTTAAAAGTGTGGGGATGTTTGGAAAAAGTGGAAGTTCCTGTTCCTAAAAAGACTAAGATTGGACCAAAAACAATAGATTGTGTGTTTATTGGTTATGCTCAGAATAGTAGTGCATATTGGTTTCTGACTTATAAATCAGAAATACCTGATATAAATGTGAACACTATTATAGAGTCAAGGAATGCTGTGTTTTTTGAACATGTCTTTCCTTACAAGAAAGGACAGGAATTAAGTTAACAGAAAAGAACTTATGATTATACACAAAGTCAAGAGACTAATGACAATTAAACACAAGAGACTAGTAATGGTCTCAACCAATAGGATTTAACTGATGATGAACCAAGAAGAAGTAAGAGAGCGAGAACATCAAAATCCTTTGGTCCAGATTTTTTGACATACTTGTTAGAAAATGAACCTCAAAGCTTTAAGGCAGCAATGATAGGTCCTGAAGCACCTTTGTGGAAAGAGGCTGTTGATAATGAAATTGAATCCGTTATGCAAAATCATACTTGGGAATTGGTGGATCTTCCACCACGTTCTAAACCTCTTGGATATAAATGGATATTCAAGAGAAAAATGAAAACAGATGGTTCAATTGACAAGTATAAAGCGAGGCTTGTAGTTAAAGGTTACAGACAAAAGGAAGGTCTGGACTATTTTGACACATATTCCCCTGTGACAAGAATAACATCCATTCGCATGTTTATTGCAATAGCAGCGTTGTTTAATTTAGAAATACATCAAATGGATGTTAAAACAGCTTTCTTAAACGGTGATCTAAATGAAGAGATCTATATGGAGCAACCCGAAGGGTTTGTTGTATCAGGGCAAGAAAAGAAAGTTTGTCGACTTGTAAAATCCCTTTATGGATTAAAACAAACACCTAAGCAATGGCATGAAAAATTTGATCATGCAATGCTTACTAATGGGTTTAAGATAAACGAATGTGACAAATGCGTCTATGTTAAAAACATTGACCAAGGATATGTCATAGTTTGTCTTTATGTGGATGACATTCTTATAATTGGAAGCAGTCAAAACATGATCAAATCAACTAAGCAAATGCTTAACAAAAGATTTGATATGAAAGATATGAGGGTAGCAGATGTTATATTAGGAATGAAAATTACTAAAACATCTGGCGGATATGCATTATCTTAATCTCATTATATTGAGAAAATACTTGATAAATTTATCAAGGATGATTTGAATTTAGCTAGAACACCTGTAGACATCAGTCTTTATTTATCGAAAAATAAAGGTGATGTAGTGTCTCAGTTAAAATACTCCCAAATTATTGGAAGCCTAATGTACCTAATGAATTGTACTCGTCCTGATATAGCTTACGCTATCAGTAAATTGAGTAGGTACACTAGTAACCCTGGAGAAGACCATTGGAAAGCGATCATTCTGGTTCTTAGATATCTAAAATTTACTTGTGATCATGGTTTGAACTTTACTCGATATCCAGCAGTACTCGAAGGTTATTGTGATGCCAATTGGATATCGGATACTAAAGATTCAAAATCCACTAGTGGTTATGTCTTTATTCTAGGAGGCGCTGCTGTTTTTTGGAAGTCCACGAAACAAACTTGCATCGCACGATCCACAATGGAATCCGAGTTCATTACTTTAGATAAAGCAGGAGAAGAAGCAGAATGGCTTCGTCACTTCTTAGAAGACATTCCAATGTGGCCAAAACACATGTACTATTTGTATTCATTGTGATAGTCAATACGCAATAGGCGCGTACGTAATCATATGTATAACGGTAAGTCACGACATATTCGTCGTCGACATAATACCGTAAGGCAATTGTTGTCAAACAGGATAATCTCAATAGATTATATAAAATCTAAAGAGAATATTGCGGATCCGTTAACAAAAGGTTTGACAAAAGAGCTAGTGTATAGTTCATTGAAGGGGATGGGATTAAAGCCTATTACATAAGAGTCGTCATAATGGTAACCCTACTTATATGACTGGAGATCCCAAGAACTAAGTTCAAAGGGACAACTAAATTATGTATGGCTCGCCAGAAATCGCCAAGGGATTACAATTCCCTACCCATTCCTATGATGAGAGTGATATCTGCAACATATGTTGTCTGCAGGGGCATAAGGATAAGCTTTGCTTTTAATGATTACTTATATCTTGATTAAGGCATAAAATCAAGACGAGTATAAGAAGATACTCACAATAAGAATCACCTATATAAGTGTTGAACTGGGGCCAGTTCCATGAGAATGAAAGAGGCTACATTCTCTAGAAACACTCATGAAAACCAGGAGCGTTCAAGGCCAAAATGAACACAACAGTGAGAACCACGATGTGTTAGAAGATATTTTGTGTGAAATCTATTGTCTTGGCTTACACAAACGGCTGAACAATTCAAGGCATCGCGCCCATTGGTTAGCCAGTAAGTCCGATAGGTTATCAATAGGCAAGGTTCAAGGCCGAAAACTACCTATCCTGATGCAAGATATTTTCGACTTATACTCTTTCGATATGTCTGCATATTGTTGCATTTCCGTTGTCATCAAATTCCATTCATGTGGGGGATTGTTGGAAATGGTTATAAAATTTTGGGTAAAATCAGAATTTTTTCCTAAGTTTGGTCTAATTTTTAGGTGGGCCCCGTGCATCGATTTACACGGGTCAAAGTGGTAACGCGTTCTATGCCGCGTTGTGATTCACGTGGTATATTTGGTTGTTCAAAACCATTACCGAGTGAATGTGAAATTACCCAGGGTACCCCTTGGGGCACACCCCAAGTACCAAACCCATGCCTTATAAACCCTCTCAAAACCTCCCACCAAATCAATGTGGGATAAGCCTTATTCAAACCTTTAAGAAATTTCCACCAAAACTCCATTTCCATGGAGCATACTTTGGCTTCAATTTCCTATTCACTCGGTAATAGTTTTGAACAACCAAATATACCACGTGAATCACAACGCGGCATAGAGCGCGTTACCACTTTGACCCGTGTAAATCGATCCACGGGGCCCACCTAAAAATTAGACTAAACTTGGGAAAAAATTTTGGTTTTACCCAGAATTTTATAACCATTTCCAACAATCCCCCACAAAAACCACCACACACGCGCGCGCGCGCCGCCGCCGCCGTTCGTCCGTCCGGTCGGTCGGTAATTTGAACTTGGGCTTGGGCTAGTGCGTGGTGTGAGGTTGGGTTGGGCTTGTTCGGCCCAATACTAATCTTTTTGGGCCAAAAATATTTGAATTTAATTTTATTTTTGTATAAAATAAAATCCAGAATTCAAATTAAACTGGTTTGGATTTTCTGTTCATCTAAACAGGGCCCTTCCCGTTTTCAAACAGAATTAAACTGGTTTGGATTTAATGTTCATCCAAACAGGGCCCTTCCCGTTTTTGAACCCAACAGCTTTAAATCTGTTTTTCAAGCCAAATAGTGCCTAAACAGTATGTATCTGTTTAATTCAAATTGAACAAGTACAGTACCTGTTCAATTCAAAACCAAGAGCCACCTTTACATCTATAAATAGACTAAGCCTCCCATTTGGTTTTTTACTCAAATTTTCGTACTCCATCCTCTGCTTTAAATCTCTGCATTTTGCTGCATTTTATTTCTGAAAGAAAGAGTGTAAACACTTAGTGTGTTCGACGAACGATTAAATTGAAGTGTTGCTTTTATTCGTTGAGAAGATCATTTTATCCTGGGAGATAGACGTCCAAATTCTGAAAGTACTGTGAAGAGGACGAATCTGTCTTAAGGACACAGTGTTAAACACTGGACTTGATCAGAAAAGTTATTCAAAGAAATTAACCAAGTAAGTTGTTTAATTTTATTCTATTTTCATTTGTTTATTTAATCAGATTTTAATTTTGTTTTTGTAACAAAATAAAATCTGTTATTTATTTATTTATTATTTCGAGTTTGATTTTGGTAATCAAACAAATTCTATCATTTTCTTTATTTCTTTAAATTCTACTTGTTGTTTTATACACAATAGAATTAAATCTTTTAAATACAGTGAAGATTGTTCCAACATATATTTCTGCAACCCACTAACTTGGCTTGGCCCAAAAAGATTAAGATGAGTGCACCAAGCCCAACCCCCACACTCAATCCATTTCAACAAGTCTCAAGCCTAAGCCCAAGTCCTATGAACCCAAGGCCGGTCCGGGCGTGCTAGTGCTCGTGTGATAATTTTTGCATAACTAATTTGGACTATAGTCTTGACTCAAGTCCATCTTTAAAGGATCCATAACTCATTTCCTTCGAAAAATTTGGATGCTCTAAAAGGTTTACACCCTTAGGCAAAAAATGAGATTTAAATACCTATCAGTGCTCTCCTCTACAATCAATGTGGGATTCAAGGTTTTACACTTTTCCCGACACCTCTTTCATGAGGCCAACTTAATGAGAGCATCTCTAGCAAGGCTAGTTAAAATAGCTATTCAAAATTTCACTTTACTATTTTAGCTAGTCATTTTTTTAATATACACTCCAACAAGGCTATCTACTTTAGCTATCTTCTATTAAAATATTCTTATGCTTTAACTACTTTCTTTCCAATCTAAAAAAAAAACTAACTTCTTTCAAATTATTATTTTTTTCATTCTTCTAAATATAATTATATTTTTGTGAAAGTTACATTTTTATATGGTTTTATAATTCTATATGTCTTTTAATTATATGGTTTTATAATTCACTTTAATTATATTGTGTC
Organism: Camellia lanceoleosa; assembly: GCA_025200525.1. Classification (NCBI taxonomy): domain Eukaryota; kingdom Viridiplantae; phylum Streptophyta; class Magnoliopsida; order Ericales; family Theaceae; genus Camellia; species Camellia lanceoleosa. Next base: position 113,439,174 of record CM045764.1, on the reverse strand, counting down.
TGGAATTTTTCATGTCCAACAATGATCAATTACCTCATTTGGCCTATTGCTAAACTTCCTTAATTGACAACCAATAAGACAACAACAAACCAAAAATATATATATATATATAAAGGAGGCATTTAAGAGATATGCAATTTAACCATGTCCTAGTGCCCTTGAGCAAGAGAATTAGATGAATACAACACTCAACACATCCCCACACCCAATAACCATATCCGAATTCATGTAACAGTGATTGAATCCCTACCTATTCCTTTCCTTGGCAATTACAAATGTAGCATATGGCTAATCTGAGGTTTCTGGGCACTTATTTTTAAAACGATCTTTCCATGTAAATGTTTCACATGCTTTAAAAAGCCTCACTGCAGTTGACATATTAATCAATGTAGGAATAAAATGATTCCAACACTCATTGAGTAAACTAAAAATTATTTTCAAAATACACCAAACACTAGATATCAGGACAAAACTAAAGACTTAAACATGCAGGCAACCTCCAAGTGATACAAAATATTCTATCAAGGAACAACAATAAATAATTATATTCACATCAAATTTTCCACCTATTTCCCATGAATCAGTATTTATTTTCCAACAAGCTAACAAACTAGACAGTGAAACACGTACCATGCACAAATATATACACATAAACAGATGTTTAAGAAGCACCTTTTATAACAGGTAAATCAAAGTGTACCTTAGTAACAGAGTCATTCTTCCGCTTCTTTCCTCTTGCCACTGCAAAGAGTTCCCATCATAACTTACGAAGAGACCACTTCTGAGAATAATTTCCAGACATGTGCAGTCAAAAAACACAAATTGTTTTTGCGAAAACATTGTAATTATTGGAGGTATTTATTTCATCAAAATGACAAAGTTGGAGGACCACAAATGCCAGGGCTACCTCTACATTGGCGGTGAGTTCAAGAAACTTTTGGCTTTGAAATGCCCCGGCATCAAGCCTAGGTAGCCCTAGCAATAGATCTGCCCAAAAGATAAGATTTCACCACATAGTAGATTCAAGTTATAAATAAATCATATAGATGGTTTGAAATTACATAGATATATAACTTATTTATGCCCAAGTCATTTAACAATTCATGCACAGAAGCAGAAATCGAGTCATATACTCGAACTACACTTTCAAAAGGTAATATTCTTCAACTATATAAAGAGAAATTGAAAGGCAAAAAGAATAATAGAAGAAAATATGTAACTATTTCCAAAATATGCTTATCCTACAAAGTTAATTATTAACAAATAATTGCATGAATTTTTTTTGTTTTTGAAGAACCAAGCCTAAACAAAACAATAACCAAACGTATATCCATTCCTTTAGGAAAAAGAATGCCTACAAGATAATGAACGAAGTATCTCCATTCCTTCATTCGAAATTCAACTTTTTGCACCTTGCAAATAAAAAACCACACATGATATATAACTTAGGCCTTAAGCTCAGAGAGCATTTAATCTAAAAAATAACAGAATATGTCAGTCTAGCAGAAACAAGTGTGTTAAGAGCATCTCTCTCACCAGCAACCAAAAAATAAAAAAAATTAATGCAGTCTGGCATTGATATTTGAGAATGATGCAGTAACAAGAAAATCTTCCAGAGGAGTCTCTATCATGAAAAGGTAAAATTGCAGTAATGGAAGGTTTTTTTTTTTTTTTTTTTTTTAAAAAAAAAGGCTTCCTCATAGCCATTATTCCATTATAAAATGTTCCATTGAAAACCAAATAAGCAATGCAATACACCTGTGACAATAGAAGTAAACAGAGAGCAGAAAATATGAGGAAGCCTATCTTCTTATACTTTAACTACCTTCTTTCCAATCTAAAAAAAAAAAAACTAACTTCTTTCATAATTCATAATTCAAACACAACCTGCTCTATCCCCTTCCACAGCCATTAGGATGAAACTAAAGTTGAAATTTAGTAGAAGATAGAAGCTACAAATTTGTGGTAAAGCTTGCTCTGTGACAATTACTAGGCACATACATAAGCATACAAATTCAAGTTTTTAAACTTCCAAATTTTCCAAATTATCAACACTTAATCCTGAATTTTCCAGTTCTTTCATCACAACTCTCTCACATATCAAAGGGGAATTAAGGGTTAACTCGAATAGACTTATTAACAAGAAGAAAGAACTAACCCAACTTAGTTTTGTAGATAAAAGCTTCTCTCTGGTTCTGACCCACCATCAGATCCCACTTCGCTGCCTCAAAATTACATTTCATCTCTTCGCCTGTAAAATCCCTATTCATCTTTATAAAAAGAAATAAAAAAATTAAAACTAAATCAAAAATCAAAGAAACCCTAAAATAACAATCGGAAGAGACATTGGAGCGTTGAAAAATTTCTGCCGTTGTCAACGATCGGAAGAGACATTAGAGTGTTGAAAAATTTTACCACCAAAAACCGAATTCAGGAGGCAAAAATAAATAAAAAATTGAAAGGCTCATGAATAGTACCTCGCTTGTCCTGGCGAGGTACTGTAGCTCACCACCATTTCAGCGATCCTTGAGCGAGTCTGCTGGAGCAATGTTTTACCCTTCCAAGCTCGCTTCTATGGCTAAAAGGAAAGAATAGCCAAGCTGCTGGAGATGCTCTAATTCCTTATTCAAATCTTGATGATTTTTTATCATTATTTTTGTGGTGTAAATATTATATTACAAAAAATCTAAATCCACTTTTAATCCACCTAAATTGAAGATTGACACCCACTTTAATATTACATTAAAGTCACCAAAAACATTATTATTTTTTCACAAAAAATAATTGATTAATATGCATAATGTGATGTTTTATTAATGATGTTGAATTTGTTGACATTTTATTTTGTTTGTTTGTTTGTTTGTTTGTTTGTTTTTATTTTTATTTTTTTGGCTGTGATTGTTTTTTTTTTAATAGCTAAACAATCTCTTTCCAAACCGGACCTCCGTATTAGCTGTTAACATAAATTTCAGAACATAAACCTTAAACTTCGGATCAATTACCATGTGTATCAACAAGAAATCAAGACAAAATGACATACCTGAATCTATTGATGAATGATTAAACGGAAGCGTGATTATCAATAAACTCTTTGTTATTGACTATGTTATTGCCTTCTAATCCTTTCCCCTTTGGTGCCTTATGTTTCTCCTTGAGAGGATTTAGAAAACATAGCAGTGTTCTTTTTCACCACTTGGGAAGGAATAGGACCATAACCTTTTAAAGGTTGTAATTGGTTTTCATAACTGAAAGTTATAAAGTCCCATGAAACCACCATATGGGATATTAAACAGACATCAGTTACCCATTAACCATTAAACTAATTAATTAGCCATTAAACCAATTAATTAGTCATTAAACCAACTTTAACCAATATGTTTTAATTTCTATTTCTGCCCCTCATAGAAATAGAAATTATACAACTAGTATCTACACATTAGGTCCATAACACATATACCCTTAAGCCTATTAACTAAATTGAATCACTTAAATTGTAGGCTTTTTATAAATGATAACATCACATTTAATTATGTGGTCCCATTGAGACATTATCTAACATTAGCAACTTTTAAGCTGATGTTTTTACTAGAATGAACTATTATTATTATTTTTTATTTTTTAGAGGTCGCTAGTCTAAAAACTCAGGAAAAAAAAAATAATTGAAAAAATTATAAATATCTTCTTTGTCTTATTATTTCTTTGTTTTCAATTAAAATTCATTAATTTTTCCTTAAGCCGTGCAAAGTAAAGAAGAATTGAAAAAAATAAAATAAAAATACTCATATGACAGAAATTTAAAAAGGTGTTATCATCAATTTGTATTAGTCCTAGTAATTATTTTTTCTTGTAAGAATTATTGCATTTTCACCAAGTCTCAAAAGATGTCAATGAAATTTATTTTTAAAAAAATCAATTAAATCAAGATTTTATAGTGATTTGACTCAACAAAGGCTATGTTCACTCTCCAAGTGCACATCCTTGACTATTTTTTACTATCTTACAATATTTTTATTTGGAGTGGACATACGGTTATCCGATCCACAAAAATCGTCCGACCTGCACACTTATGAGTGGTTTCACAAACACATTAGGGTCGGATGTGGTTTGAAATATTACAAATTTTCAGATTGCGGGTTTGAACCACACATAACCTGCTCGCATAGAATAATATTTTATTTTATTTTTTTCTAAAAAATCTAGACCGTTCATCCTAGATATTTTTGTTGCCCAAACAAACCAAACCCTAAACCTAATATCATCAAACAAAGGTGGTCTTTGTTCAAGATTATTTTATCCAACTTCTGGCTTTTAGCTTAAAAAAAGCAGATTCAAATTATTTGGCAGACTTCAATTAGCTTCAGCTTAAACTTCTACAGCTTATGCGGAAGGTAAAAAATGCTAAATTTTAGAAGCTGCTGGGAGCTGCTTCAGATTCTCACAGGATTTATGCGGAGGGTAAAGATACTTAAATGCCATTGGTGTTTTGAATTATTTACTCTTATACCATATATATATATATATATATATTCTTTTTTTGCCCTAATCTTTCTCTTTGGCAAGAGATATACAGCAGCAACGCAGCAGCATACCTGCGACTCTGGTTCGCTTCCGGTGGTGGTTCGCTTCCGGTGGTGGTTCACTTCCGGTGACGTGTGGCTTTGGTTTGTTTCCAACTTTGGTTCGCTTTCGGCGACATGCGGCTCTAGTTCGTTGGCGGCTTTGGTTTGTTTCCTTCAGCTTTGATTTTTCCTTTTCTCTCTTGCTCGGTATGCATGTATATATACATATATATATATATGTATTGTTTTGGTTATTTGTGATTTTATCTATTTCAAATTTGTTCAAATTGGGAAAAATAAGAATAGTTAGGGTTTAGGAAAAATTTGAAAAAATTTAATTCATGCTTTGATGTTAAAAATTTGTGTAGGAGTTGACTGCCATTGCAATGATTTTTGGTTTATTAATTCTTTGTTTGTGTTTGTGTTTTTTTTTTTTTTTTTTTTTTTTGTGTGTGTTTCCTTTTCTCTCTTCTTGATTTTTTTTTTTTGTTTGAGTTTTTGTTGTTAAAATTCATATTCAAAACTCCACAATTGAAAATTTCAGGGTTGTTCTGTTGTAATTAGTTTTTGGTTGCCTAGAAATTTCTGGAGATAAAAGATGTGCAAAAGAGTGTTCTTGGGCTCGTTTGACAGTAGCAATGGCTGCTGCTATGTGAGTACAAGGCGTTTGAATAATAATTTTATTGAATAAAAAGTCCACAAGATAGTAACTAAGTTTGAACACAACACCAATCCCCACTGCTAGGTCATTATTGTTGAAGACAACTCCACAGTGAATATGAAGGACAACCAAATTGGATTCTTTACAAGTTGCATTGGTTTCAAAGATGTTAAAGGTTTTTGGTGGTGGTTCAATAGAGAGTTGAATGCAAGCTTTAACTAAAAGTTGGTGAGCAAAGAGAATATGAGCGGAGACAGACAATGAGTGCATGTGAAAGGGAAGAGTAAAGGATTTTGGCTTGAAGCAAGGTTCAATAAATTTTATCCAAAAAAAGAAAGGGCAAAAACAAAAAAACTAATTTATGGTTTGTTAGTTCAATGAGTGTGGGATTGAAATATAGGGATGGCAAGGGGCTATAGTTTGTAGTATATTGTTCCTGTCCTGTATTTTGTACATTGAGAAATGAGGATACTAACAAAAATTACAGATAATTTAGAATATCATGGTAATTATTTATAATTAATGATAGTTAAAAGATATTAGATGAGAAGTAAGAGAGTGAAAATGAATGTTAAATGTAATACTTTAGTGGGAGTGCTTAACACACCAATCTTTTCATGCTTTAAAGGAGTGCTTAATACACCAATTTGTTGCTGTCTCACACACACTAATCTGTTTTTATTTTTATTTTTTTGTTGGTATGGTTTTTAATAATATGAGTAAGGGTTTGTTCAAACCATTATTGCAATTCAAATGTTTTTATTATTATGGTTTGTTTAATAGAAAATGAGTTCCCAACCACCATCACAATCTACAACAACTAAAAAGAGCAAGGGAAAAGCTTCCTAAAACTCTCAACCCTCACAAGGTTTAAAGGCACATTGGGACACAAAATCCACTAAAAGTTTTGTCAAACTTTGTGTAGAGCAAGTGAAAGCAGGTCACAGACTTGGTATGCACTTACATAGGGTTGGTTGGGAAGCAGTTATTAACAAGTTCAAAATTACAATTGGAAAGTCATAAGTTCACATTTAGCTTAAAATTCATTGAGATACCTTAAAAAATGAGTGGGGTCTTTGGAAAAATCTATTAAGAGGTGAGACTGGGCTGGGTGTAACATGCCCGGGGGGTACCCGTGCGCGTTAAACAGTTCAGACTCCCGAGATCTCTTTGATCTAGTCTCACAAGTGCAATGTGAAACGTAGATGAGAGTCCAGATTTGACAACTTTTATTGAAAATCCATTTTATTGTACTTTTGTAAAAAATGGACTACGTCATCAGATCTTAGAGTCGCCACCTAATATTTTGGGAAATTAAGAAGCCCATAACTCGTGCCAAGGCCACTGTTTGTCGTAACCAAAGATGCTTGGCTCGGAACCTTAGGTATGAGAGGGGAAGGTCAATAATGAGCACCCCCGCTCACCCGATCAAAGATCGGCCTCTACTAAACCATGATATTACTTTTATTTTTTTTATATGTTCGTATTCTGATTATTTAATAAATCTTAAAAATTACTATGTGAAGCATACAAGTATAGACTAGTTTGCTCAAATTGGAATAATTCAATTTCATGTTTGTGTTTCCAAAAGGGTTTGAATTTGCCACCTTAAGTGGGCTTACAGTTTGCGAATTTGCCACCACAAAGTGGGCTTAAACGTACATTCATCGAATCGTTCTAATTCAAGCAACAAGCCTAAATCCAGAGGCATTCAAACAGTTTATCATTTAAGCAAGTAGCCACATGGTAAAATGCTAACACATAGTAAGAAAATTATGTACAAATGGGATGCTAAAGCATAAAAACTCACAGATTTAACGACGTCCCTCGAACAGCTACAAAACAAAGTTAGAAAAATATGCATGATCTTATATACAGAATCGTAATGCAATTCACTCATGAGATGCACTAAAGATTCGGCTTCTAAAATATGGCATGTGAATTGTCTCAATAACATGAGGTAGCGCATAGAATCACAGAAGAATTGATTAAATCCACACATGTAAATTTAACCGAATCTTAATGCATGAAACATGGATGTAAAGCATGGATATGCTTGGCATGTCAGATATATACATATGTACAGTTAGGGAAAGCGATTAAAGAATGGGATAGAAAAGAGCGGGGAGGGGGAATTATTACAACACCTGAATTATTACATATCCAAATAAAGGAGGGGGGAGAAATAATAACATAAAAACAAACCTCACAAAACATTCAAAATAAAAATAAAATAAAGAACTTCATCACTGGCACAAAGATCCATATGTCTTCAATCTCTTAGGCCTGCACACCTCAGCCCATGTCAATTCATCTTCAATGGAGGCCCTACCTCACTGAGCATCAACGCATTATAATTCCAACACGTGGTACTAGCGAAGAATCTGCCCAAATTCAAATAACATTGATGGAGGACCACTCTTCAGCCATGGTAGGATCATCCGATGCTTTGCATACTGTTTCAAAATAAGCTGCCGAAGACCGTGGTTCTATTTTGAATTTCTTACAAAAATGACCCAAGATGCTGAGAAGCCTCTAAGAGTGCATAAAACATCAACTCTGACCCTCCATCATCAGAAAGATACACACTCAGCTTCTCCGGTGGATAATCATATGCCATGACCGATAACACTATGTTGATCACCATTAATGGTGGCTCCACTGTATGATCGGCCGTGTACACAAATATGTCTACGTTGGGCAAAACCTTTTCATATCTTTGAAAGAGGCGGTGTTTGAAGGTGAAGCGGTAGATGGGATTGAATCTAACAGATTGAGTGATGAGCTAGTAGAGAGTGAACCAGAGCTCAGCCATGAATGAACCCATCCAAGCCCATCTTTAGAGTCTCCCTTGTGATGGAGATAGGAAATGAATGAGTCTGTAGACACATATCAAACATATTCCCATCATTACCGAAACAGTATACACCATATAAGCCATGCGTCCCTTTGCTACCTTTGTTTCAAAAAGTGGAAGATAACTCTCTTTTCCCACATCTTTCTCTCTCTCAAACAATTTTTATCCTCTTCCAGAAAAACATACCCACCTCCTCTCATCTCACCACATTTTCTCTCTCTAACCGTGTGTGTGTCTGGACCGCTACTGTGTGTGTGTTGTGGCTCTGTATCAGTGTTCTCTCACCATGCACCAAGAGAGAGATGAAGTTGGATGGGTGTCCTAGAGAGAGAGGCCGTGTCTCTGTTGGGTCTCCAACTACCGTGGGTGTGCATGTGTGTGATGAGTGATGTATATTTGTGTGGTATGCTCAGATCAAGAGGGGTGTGAGTGTGCCGTGTGTGTGTGTCAATCTGCCTCTGTGTGCATGTGGATGTAAAGGTGTGTCTCCTCTTCCTAACCTGTGTGCGCATGTGTGTGTGAGAGTGTTGGGTGTGTGTTGTGGTTGTGTGTGTGCATGGTGTGTATATAGTGTGTTGTGTGAGTGGTGTGTGTATAGTGTGTTGTGTGAGTAGTGTGTGTGTGTCCTGCCTTGAGTGTGTGTGTCTTACCGTGAGTGTTGAGAGTGGTGGGTGTATACATGGTCTCCCTCTCCAAGCCGAGAGAGAGAGAGAGAGAGATCACAATTGCCTGTGTGTATGCATGTCTATCTGGGTGTCTGCTGGGTCTCTCTTCTAAATAGGTGTGTGTGTGTATCTCCCTCACCCATGTAGTGTCTCCCCTTTAAATCGTGGTGTTGGGTCTCCTCTTCTAAACCAAGAGAGAGGCCGTGCCTCTCTGTGTCTTGTTCTCTTTTTCTTTTCTTTTCTTTTTTTATTTCAGATCTCAAGCCCCATTGCCCATGTGCCTTCTTTAATCATACACTCACCTTTCTCTCCCATCTTCTCACCTGCTCTCTTTTTTTATATTATTCACCCACGAGAGAGAGGCCCCAACTGCATGTGTATCTCTCCTTTTTTTGAAATTCTACCTTACCCACCCTAAAATGCTATCCATCGAAGAATGCTGTGTCCCCCTGCCCATGTGTGTAAGTTTCCACCCACTCTCATTTTCTCTTTTAAAAATACTCCACCATCGCCGCATTCCATCTTCCACTCACTTTTTTTCTTTTTGTTGATTTTTTATTTTTTTTATGTTTTATTTCTGTTTTTCTTTTTATATTTTTTATCATTTTCATTTTATCAAATATCCAAATAAAACATTTAAAATATGTACCACCACACCAAATTATAGAAAATTATAAAATACTACAAATTAGTGATGGCCAATATGGGTGAGGTTTGGGATTAAAATTTCAATTTGATTTTTCTGGTGAGGATGGTCAAACTAAAGTGCCCAAGTCTTAGGACAGGTCAAAATGAGGTGTCTGCACTGGGGTTAGATCCCTTGACTGGAGCTATTATGGCGTCTGATGATTGGTGGAATTTGAAGCTGCAAGTCAGTGAATTATGTTAAATTTTTTTTCTTGCTCACTTGTACTTGAGCTTTATAATTAATATATTTGTAATTATTTGTCCATATTTTGTTATAGAGTTATCCTAATGCGGCCACATTTCATGAGAAGCCAATGACATGGACATACTATTCTCTAATGTTTTTGTAATTGGTGAGTGGATATACACCCCAAGCTCTGGAGTGTTTCTTGACACTGAGGGATCTCACACGCCGTTTGTTGATGATACTGATACGGAAATCCATTCATCTGAATTGAGCAACCAATGTCGTCGCTAAAAGAGGGTCCATCAAAGAAGCAAAAGGGAAACAAAAAACAATCGGCTGCCAGTGAGTTAAGTAAGACACTTAACCGCATTGTCGATGCTCTGGAGGCATCATCTTCAACTAGTACACAGAATGCTGCTATGCAAAATTTGCACACAATAACTGAGTGTTTGGCTAAGATTAGCACAATCTCTAATGTTAGTGAAGACGATGACCTTTTAGTTTGGGCTGCAAGGTTGTTCATGAAACCCTTATTTTGTGAGTCTTTCATGGCTTTTCTTAATGATGTGTTGCGTTTGAAGTTATTAATCATGAAATTGCTGTGGAAAAGGCTCTCATTCCTGATTTTCGTGATTAGTTCATTGTGCGAATGTTTTTTTTTTTTTAGAAGGCATTAGGACTATCTTCAATTAATTTGGCTTGATGTTGTATTTATGTTTGCCTCAGTGGCAGATTTGATTTGTGCTCTCACGGATGGAATATGAAGTATTATTGCAAGTTTTATTTGCAAACTTGTGTGCCATGTGATTTTGTCCTTGCAATTTCGGGTCACAGGCTTTAGTTATTAAGCAATTTTAAAAATATATATTATTTTAAATGATGGACGTTGCAATGACACTATTTATATATACTCTCATGGTGAACTTGTTTGCCATTCCGAATTTTTAAACAACCAAGTGGCATTCCAATCTTTGCAAGTATTCTACTGATGTTTGTCTAATTTTATTTTTTGTCTATATCCTCTAAGGCATTAGGACTATCTTCGATTAATTTGGCTTGATGTTGTATTTATGTTTGCCTTAGTGGCAAATTTGATTTGTGCTCTCACGGATGGAATATGAAGTATTATTGCAAGTTGTATTTGCAAACTTGCGTGCCATGTGATTTTGTCCTTGCAATTTCGGGTCACAGGCTTTAGTTATTAAGCAATTTTAAAAAATATATTATTTTAAATGATGGACATTGCAATGACACTGTTTATATATACTCTCATGGTGAACTTGTTTGCCATTCCGAATTTTTAAACAACCAAGTGGCATTCCAATCTTTGCAGGTATTCTGCTGATGTTTGTCTAATTTTATTTTTTTGTCTATATCCTCTAATTTTATGTGTTCAATTAATTTCTTATTGTTAAATTAATTTATTTTATCTATATCCTCTAATTTTATATTCATTTTATGTGTTAAAGTAATTTTTTTATTGAATGAATGTGGTACATGACCCCAATTTCTATACAGTATAAAAAGATGGAGAATTTCAATGATAATGGTGATTATAATAATGATGACAATGTCGCTGGATCTTCACAATAATCAAATCACCCATATGGGAATCCCTACCTAATGGCGGCAGCAGCAGTGGCAGGAACAATTTATGCAGAAAATTACCTAAATAAACAACCATGTAGGACATCTGCCCTCACAGGACATCAATGGATGTTAGAATTGCAACATGGTAATGCTACAAGAATATATGAAAATTTTAGAATGGACAGGGATGTTTTTTTAACAATTGTGCAATTTATTAGAGACTAACTATGAATTACAAAGTGGGAAAAAAGTTGAGGTTCAACAACAAGTTACTATTTTTTTATATATTGTTGGTCAACATACAAACAATAGAAATGCTCAAGAAAGATTTCAATTATTAGGTGAAACTATTTCAAAATACTTCCACTCTATTTTAAAAGCATGTGTGAAAATGTCCGTGGATTGGGTGAAGCCTTGGCAGAGAAATGGGGTCCATCCATACATAAAGAATAGCCGAAAATATTACCCTCATTTTAAGGTAACTAGAAATACTCTCTCTCTCTCTCTCTCTCTCTTAAAAAAAATATTTTCTGATATTTTTTGTATGTAGAATTGCATTGGGGCAATTGATGGAACACATATTAAAGCTTATGTGGAAGCAGAATACTTACCCCGTTTCATAGGTAGGAAGGGATACGCTACACAAAACATATTGGCAGTGTGTAACTTTGATATGTGTTTCACCATTTGCTTGCCTGGTTGGGAGGAAAGTACACATGACACGCGAATTTTTTGGGATACAATTAGGAATCTAAACAATAATTTTTCCATATCTAGAAGGAGGTATGTATATAACACAAATTAAGATTTATTCATTTATTATATATTAGTTATATTTGTAATGAGTTCATATTTTACTTTGTAGATGAGTATTATTTGGTTGATTCTGGCTATCCAAACACAAAGGGTTATCTGGCGCCGTACAAATGAGAGAGATATCATCTAGCTCAATTTGACGATCGGTCTCCTGAAACGGCACATGAAAGATTCACCAAAACACATTCATTACTCAGGAGTGTAATAGAAAGATCATTTGGTGTTTGGAAAGCAAGATGACTTTTTATGAAAGATATTCCATGCAATTACAATTTTGTTTGTCAACGACAACATGTTTGTGCTACTATGGCAATCTACAACTTCATTAGACGAACTAATTTAAGGGACATTGCATTTGACTCTTATGATAAACTTATTGAGTATGTCCCTGTTGACGAGGAAGCAGTGGTAGGGGAAGACCGACATGGGCATCCAGTTCGTAATGATGATTATGAGATAGATTCAAGAAGATATGACATTTTAATGTCAATTTCTCAAGGAAATAATTATTAAAATATAATAAATTAATTTTTGTGTAATATTTATTTCATTGTTATTATTATCTAAAAATAATATCATTATGTTAATTTGGTGTTGGAATGATCTCTTGATATGTAATTAATAGCAAAAAGTCTAGATAAATTCAATTTACAACTAACAAGGGCAAAAGAGATTTACATAGCAAAAAGCTACTTCACAGCTTATTTAACAAATACTACTTAGCAACTTAAATCTATAATCCAACAGCTACACTAAACAAATTAACAACTTCTGATTAATGTCATAATTTATAATCTATTGAGTTATAGTCTATAACCTATTAAGTTATAATCTGTAATCTGTTTTAACAGCTACACTAAACAACCACAAACTGTGCAGCTTTCTCTATCTTGTCACACACACACACACACACACACACACACACTCTCTCTCTCTCTCTCTCTGGGGCAATGGCGACCACTGATTTCCACCGATCAACGATCTTCGCAAGATCGACTCTCTCTCTCCGACAACTCTCAGGTAAGCTTCTCTCTCTCTCTCTCTCTCTCTTCTCGATCTCTGAATTTTCTTTCTTATGTCAAATATGTTTGTGTCCTCAATCCTTTATCAAGATTATGTCCTCAATCCTCGACAACTCTCAAGATCTACCTTTGCACTATTAGATAATTGTCTCTCTGTTTTAATACTTGAGGAAAATTATGTTGATGTCTTGATATGAGTGTTTTGATACTTGAATTTGAGTGTTTGAATCTGTTATGAATATGTTTTCCATGTCACTCAAATATTTGAGTGCTTTGATATTTGAATCTGTTATGAATCTATTTTGATACTTGGGGGAAATTATGTTGATATCTTGATATTCTATTAAGGTTGTTTCAATTATTATCTTAATTTTTGACTTATTTAACTAAAAAATTAGATTTTTGAAGGAAAAAAAAGCTCAAAAATAAATTTTTAAACGAAAAAGTTTAATCTGCAAATCGCCCACACATTCGCGAACCCTATTTGCACAAGCCACAAACCGTACTGCGGGCGGTTGCAGTTTGACTTTTCTCCAAACCGCATAGATGCAGGCGGGTCAAAACCCAACCGCAAACCGCACAAATCGAATCCACGACCATCCCTAGTTTTTACACCCAACAAATCAACAAAAATTCTCAAAAACTAGAGTACAATCTTCTTTCAATATTTTTTCTTCGAACACTTAACAATAAATACAAGGTGTGGAGACATAATTTTTGAATGACAACACGTGGCCGAGGTGACACCGAAGTGTTAGCCGAGGTGTCACGTGTCCTGGTCATGATGCCAAGATGATCTCGGCTAGGCTGAGGTTATCTGCGAGGATACCGGAATCCGGGATAAGCGGATAAGGGACAAGAGTTCTAGAATGGAAAAAGACTTCAGTTTGAGTAAAGATAAGACTCTTAGAGAGTTTATCCTAATCCTACTGGGAGTCCAAGATTAGCAGTAATCCTAAGTCCATTGAAGCTAGGCTTCTATTGGGACTAGGTTTGTGTTGGCTATAAAAGAGAGGCACCCTCATGGGTCTAAGGTATGTTTTTTATGCTCTGTCTAGTGAGTTAAGCACTATTGGTTATCTTGGAGAGATATTTTACTGACTTGATCGTCGAAGTGCCCCCAGGTGGACAAGCCACGGAATCTCTTCTTTCTGTTGCAAGTTGTTCGGGCTTAACCTATTCTGCCGGTGTTCTCCAGTTGAGTACTAAGTTGGCAGTGTGGTCAGAAATTGACACACACAATTTGGCGCCGTCTGTGGGAAAGAAAGGAGAATAGATGGCCAACGACGGACAAAAAGAGAAGATTGGGGACGACACCCCTACTGTGAGCGAGAAACACATTGACCTTGACGTCGAAGAAGACAACTGTAACGAAGAGACTCGTGATAAGAATCACAGAGGAAAGAATGTCAACCAGGAAGGCAGCATACCGAAGAAATCGGACCGGAGCGGGTATTATAACGAGGACGACCTCCAGGAAATGGAAAGATAGATACCTGCGGAGGGATGACGAGATGAAGGAAATGGCGAACAAATTGGCAGACTTGCAAACGGTCGTCAATTTCCTGATGCAGAACAACGTCATGCAGCCACTGTTTCCGCTACAAGATACGCCGATTCCAGCGATCAAGAAAGGTGTCCAGAAAGAGGGGCAGAAAATGGTTCTTGCAATCTCTCAGCATGGCAGGACCAAGGGACATTCTCACCGACCTTCGCGGGAGGTCGGGCATGGAGAATCCCAGAAGATACGATCTCGGCCTAGATGATTAGGTCCGAGAAGAGAAGAGCTCAGCCTAAAGTGAGCAGATCCCAGATTTCAGAAGACAAGATCTCGGCCTAGATGATTAAGTCCGAGAAGAGAAAATCTCAGCCTAAGTTAAAGACTTTTTATATAAGGTCCACAAAGGAGTAGGTAGAAGCCATACAAAGGGCTGGAGAATGATGCTTGGGAATTGGAATTTTCAAACCAATATCGATTTAACACTTGTTGAAATTTAAAAAAAAAATTACAAGTTGAACTTAAACCGAGGTCATGTTTAACACTTGTTGAAATTTAAATTTACAAGTTGAAGTTAAACCGAGGACGTGTTTAACACTTTTTGAAATTGAAATTTACAAGTTGAAGTTAAACTGATGACGTGTTTAATACTTGTTGAAATTGAAATTTATAAGTTGAAGTTAAACCGATGACGTGTTTAATACTTGTTGAAATTTAAATTTACAAGTTGAAGTTAAACCGATGACGTGTTTAACACTTGTTGAAATTGAAATTTACAAGTTGAAGTTAAACTGAGGACGTATTTAACACTTGTTGAAATTGAAATTTACAGGTTGAAGTTAAGCCGATGACGTGTTTAATACTTGTTGAAATTTAAATTTACAAGTTGAAGTTAAATCAAGGACGTGTTTAATACTTGCTGAAATTTAAATTTACAAGTTGAAGTTAAATCGATGTCATGTTTAACACTTGTTGAAATTTTAAAAAGAATTTACAAGTTGAAGTCAAACCGAGACTATGTTTAATACTTGTTGAAATTTTAAGAAAATTTTACAAGCTGAAGTTAAACCGGGGTCATGATTAAAAGAAGGAATGATATAGGTTCCATCACCTCAGGATGCCGAGGTAATAGAATCTAGAGGGTAGTTGTGGGGACATAATTTTTGAATGACAACACGTGGCCAAGGTGACACCGAAGTGTCAGCTGACACTTCGGTGTCACGTGTCCTGGTCATGATGCCGAGATGATCTCGGCTAGGCTGAGGTTATCTGCGAGGATACCGGAATCCGAGATAAGCGGATAAGAGACAAGGGTCCTAAAATGGAAGAAGACTTCAGTTTGGGTAAAGATGAGACTCTTAGAGAGTTTATCCTAATCCTATTGAGAGTCCAAGATTAGCAGTAATCCTAAGTCCATTGAAGTTAGGCTTCTATTGGGACTAGGTTTGTGTTGGCTATAAAAGAGAGGCACCCTCATAAGTCTAAGGTATGTTTTTTATGCTCTGTCTAATGAGTTAAGCACTATTGGTTATCTTTGAGAGATATTTTACTGACTTGATCATCGAAGTGCCCCCAGATGGACGAGCCACCGCCGGAATATCTTTTTTCTGTTGTAGGTTGTTCGGACTTAACCTATTCTGCCAGTGTTCTCCAGTTGAGTACTAAGTTGATAGTGTGGTTGGAAATTGACACACACACAAGGGCTCTACAACCATTTTGTAAAAAAATAATACTAGATGTATCAATTAATGTGCAAACTAATATATTAACAGATGATGTGACATAATTATAGAGATTTCGGGTATTTGTATTTTATATAATAGGTGAGGTTAATAATAATGATATGACACTAGTTGATACACTCATATATATATTAAGGCCTTGTTTGTCATGTGGCTTTTTTAGTCAAGAAGTCAAAAAGTTACTAAAAAAGTCAAAAAGTCAATAACCTATACCAAAAAGTTAAAGATTATCTTTTTTTCTCTCTCTATTTTTTGCACATCTTTTCATAAAAAGTTAAAAATTTATCCCAAACATACTAGTTTTTTTTATACCATATTTTAACTAAAAAGTCAAAAAATTATTAAAAAAATCTATTTTCAAATGAGACCTAATTTGTGTATGTAGCAACACCGTTCTCAAAATGATTGTGAAGATCTCAGAGCAATAAAGACAACTCTGAAAGAGTGGGTAAAACAATGAAGTTGAGAAACAGAATGTCATTAATTATGGCTCAAAACTTGAATGCTCAATCTCTTCCAATTTGTTGTAGGTAGGTGAAAATCGTTTTTGAATTTTTAGAATTCCTAGAATCCTTTCTTGAACGTTAGTGGTAATTGGAGTGCATTTAATTATTTCTTTCAACGAAAAATAATCATCTTCTTTAATTTTAAATTTTTTTTTGTTGAGTCAACTCTTTCAGGTTGGCTCATTTTGAGTTTGGGCGAAATCTTTTACTCTCAATAGATTGAGGTCAACTCTCTTGCATAGACGCTAAAAATTGATGCTTCGAATTTTTTTGACTCAGGTTTGTCTACATTAGAGAGTGGACACATTTTAAAAGAGTAACATAACTAGTATTTGTAGGAGTTTGGGGTCCACTCATTTTCATTGAAGAGGCAACACCGAAATCCTCAATATTTTATATTTCAATATGTTAAAGCTTAAAATCTCCATGATATAAAAATTTAATTTCGAAATGAGTTAAGCAGAATATAATTAAGCATGAAGCCAACACCAACTGAATTTTTATTCAAGTTTTTTAATCTAAAACAAATGGAAAAAAAAAAGAAAAAAAAAACTAAATTACAAACGGTTGTGCTACATGTACCAATTAATGTACTAACTAGTGTACTAAATAGTGTTGTGCCATTATTACTGACCCACTTATTATACAAATTACAAACACCTAAAATTTCTAAAATTATGCTACATCATCTGTTAGTATACTAATTAGTACATATAGGCCATGTTTGATTGGGTGGATTAGAGTATGGGATTGAGATTATTAATCCGTAGGCCCAATTATCCTATGTTTGTTTTAACATTTTGGTTTAGGATTATTAATTCAATGGATAATTAATCCAACAGATAATTAATCCAACAAATTTGTAGGATTATTAGTAATAGGGTACGGGTGGGATTATTAATCCAATGGATATTAATCCAATTGGATAGTGAATACTACACTAATTTAATAAGATTATTAATACTTCACTATTAGTCTTATGAATTAAACATGACCATAGTATTATTAAATTACAAAACTTCGGTAAGTAAGGCTATTCTTCTTCTACTGAAAAAATTAGGAGAAATAAATCTAAATTAAAAATATACACTTCATTTATGTTTTGCTATCATCAAAATCAACCATTGAATGTTTGGGCTATCATAATGGATGTAAAAATCCTATGCTTCCTGGCACTTGAAAAACTAATGCTAACAATTTGGGGAACTAAAAATGTGCAAACTGTAAAGTGCATAATAGAGCTACGGTTATTACAATTTCTTACTTTTAATTTTCTCTTTTTCAATGAGTGAGAATTACTATATATGATATCTACTTTGCTATGCCCTGGTCAGTCTAAAAAATGTTAGAAATTTTAAAAAATTTACAAAAAATTCTACCAAATGTCTTGTGAAATATTTGATAAAAATTTCAATAGAACTTTTAGAATTTCTAATATTTCTCGGTCATTATTTACCGCGTTTTTCACTTTTTTTCGTGCGCGTGTGTGATTTGATGATGATATGCCGCATAAAAAAAATTCCATGGCCCATAGGCCGGGCCATTGAACTTTAACTTGGTCCAGGGTCGGCAATGACCTAACTTGTGACCGTGGGGCTACCCCCCAAAAAAAGGAAACTTACTCATAAGTCCCTTACACAAAATTTAAAATCTATTTAATCCCAAAATAATATACTTACACCAATTAGTCTTATATATTTTTAATTATTACTAAAAATCTTATTTTTAATTTTTATTTTTTTAAAGACACAGTTACATCTAGGAGTGTGCGTGGTGCGGTTCGGGCGATTTGAGAGTAAAATTATAAACCGAATGATGAATTAGCAGATTGATGGATTGACAAATTACAATTTGAGCGATTTTGGATGGATTGGCAGATTAAAGAATATTTTAACCAATTATTAAGCCTTTGCATAATATATAACACAAATTTACATAATATTTTTTATACATATAATACAAACTAATTTTATATAATATTTTTCATATATATAATTACTAATTTGTAAGAAATTTCACATATTAAATATCTTTCATAATTATTTTTATTTTGATATTTCATTATAAGTTGAAAAATATATATGTATTAACTATAGCGGAATTGAGTGGTTTCGAAGGCGAATTATAAATTTTAAAATTTAAACCGCTGTTAGCGAATAGGGTGGTGCAGATTGATGCAAATTGGTGCAATTTTAGCGGATTTGGCTGTATTTTGCACATCCCAAATTACATCCCACCACCGTCGGACTTTTGTCAAACGATCATCGGAGAGTCATTGGAATGTTCAACATTACCAGAAAGTCGCTGGAATATCACCGGGAGATCGCCATAATATCACCGAAAATTCACTGAAGTATTGCCAGAATGTTCTGAACGTCACCGGAAGTCGTCAGAATACCTAGAATGTTCGCTAGATATTAAGAATATTGCCGGAGACTCACTGAAATGTCTAGAATATTGTCGAAAAAAAGAAGAATATACTGAGAAATTAAAGTAAAAAAATATAGCATAATGTGCTAAATATTGATAAACTAAAAGAAGAAAAAACCTAAGAACAACAAACAGCAACAGTGGAAAAAAAACATATGTTATTTTTAATTTTTGTAGGGTTTAAGCAAATAATTTTCAATATCAAACTGAAAAGTAAGTTTTGAAATTATAAAATATTATAATTTGAAAGTATGATTCTATTAAGTTTTTATCCTTATTAATCAAACTAAAAAACATGTTATAAAATTACAAAATTTTAAAGTTCTAAAGAAAGTTATGAAACTGTAAAATTTTACAATTCTAAAGAATGATTCATTTCAAAACAAAAAAAAAATGCAGTTTCCACCGCCTGTAATTAAAACTCGAAAATAATTTATTCAAAACTTAAAAATTTTCTCCATTATAACAGGAGAATAGAAGTGTGCAGTACATAAAAAATATTAAAACTGAGAGATTGAATGAAAGAGACAGATATATAGAGATGCTCATACTGCGATAACTATTTTTTGGTTTAGATCTAGCTTGATCTAACGCAGATCTACTCAGATTTGATGTAGATTTGAGTAGATCTACTCATTTTCTTCGTCAGAAACTCATCTCTTTCTTTGTCGATGAGCACGAAGTAAGAAGTTGGTGTTCGGTGGTTGCCCGTGAACCCCAATCAATGATGATTGCCAGTCGCCGGTGACTATAGATTAGAAAGAAAAAGAAAAGAAAAGAAAAAAAGGAAGGCGTGGCCGTTATCGTCGTTGTCGATATCAGAGAAAAAGAGATAAAAAGAAGAAGCAAGATGTATGAAAAGAGAAGAAGATAAATGAATATAAGACTTTTGAGTCTATTTAAAAAGTTTTGAGATTAAATAGAATATACAGTTTTCAAAAAAGACTTGTGGGTAATTTCCCCAAAAAAAACAAAACACTTACAAATCCATGAGACTAGGGCAAAGAAAACAAAAGCATCTCACAACCTCGAGAGATTAGAACACAAAAGAATTTAAGTTTGAGATAAGCACAATACAAACTCAAACCAGACATATTATACCCAACACAAAAAATAAATAATTAATTAATTAAAATTAAAAAAAAAATAAAAATTTTATAGTGGACTTGACCATATCATTAGTCCAATTGAGCTCATCACATGACACATTTTATGATCCAATGTATTCATTTTATGATTGTGTATAGTTTGTAGATCCTTCATTGAAAGATTTGATTGATCCCATATTTATAATCACATGGTTTATCATCAAATAAATGAACTACAAGTATAGTTGTAAAAATATATTATAAAATAATTATGATAAAATTATACGACTATAATTATCGAATAAGTGATTTTTTCATAAATAATACAAATACATATAAAAGTGGACCTTATGATGGGTTTGAAAAGCCAATAACATAATTCAGTCAACTATATGAATGGGAAAGAAGCTATATTATTTTAAAAAAAAGGTTTTACTAACAAATGTCTCTAGAGTTTAACAAAAAGATAAAAAAATAAATTATTAAAAATATGAGAGACTTTACGTCAAATTCAATGTATTTTTTTATTAAAAGTAATTTACTTTTGAACTTTTTCACTATTTTCAAATATTTTTTAGGGCAAAATTCACACTCTCTTTATGGCCCAATTATATTTTTTTTCGTGAATTTTTAAAAATATTTTATGTAATTTTTATTTATTTATTTTGTAGATACATCTAATCTAGATACACTTAAAAAGTATAATATTTGTGAATTTTTTTTATAAAAAAAATTACCAAATACGAAAAAATATTTTTAAAAAAATACAAATTGCAAACTCAAGAAATTATTTTTCAAAATTCTAAATCAAATAGGGCAAATTTTTTTTTTTTAAATGAATATCTAAAAGACTCCTAAAAAATTATTTCGCCGTAGGCTCTAGAAACCTAAGGCCGGCTATGTACATTTTTCAATGGAATTCTTCCTTTGTTGTTTTTGTTTATGAGGAAAAAAAAAAGAGAGAAAAATCTTTTGTAAATCCATATTATCACCCTTATAAGTCATTAAGGATAATGGTAGTTCTACTAGAGACATACGAACATTTACAAGTAAAAAATAAATTAACATATTTTGTTCCATAAATATCATCTATGTGTTGAAATTTTTATTTTAACTTATCTGTTCAAATAATAATAATAATAATAAATAATAAATTATCTATTCGATTTTTTGAACCTACTTGTTCAAATTTTTATCTATTGTATGAGAGGGTCTGGGAAGATCATCGAAAAATTCGAAGGTTGCTGGAATCTTCGAGTGTCCGCTAAAAAATTCAAATGTCACTGAAAATTTTGAATCTTTTAGAAATAATGAGAAGCTTAGGCTGTGTTTGGTTAGATGTTCAAACTATGATTCCACCCTTTGGTTTCAGTATGATGTTTGTTTAGAGTTTTCAAAAGTTAATTCCACACCTACTTTTGAAAATTCTTTCCAAGGCAGGAAAATTTAGGCTAACCGGTTGTCCTCCCGGATGTCCGGCCGATCATCCTCCTGAACATTTGGTCGGTTGACCAGTATAGTGCATTTTTTATTTATTTTACAATTGGCACCTATTATTTTTTATACTTTGAATAAAAAAAATTTAGAATTTTTAAAAAAAAATTATGAGTGTTGAATAGAATTTTTAGTTGTGTTTGGTTATGAGTTGTAAGTTTTTGTATCAAATATTATATGTCACATCAAAAATTCTCTACTCAATTCAAAACTCTTTCACCAAACAAATTTTCCACACTCAAATCATAATTTCAAAATTCACAAACTCAAAATACGACTCTATTCTCAAATTATATTTAGAAAATTCTACCAAACGTTACCTTAGACTCTTCAACGATTGGGTAGACATCTCATTTTTGACCGCCTTCAAGACTTGGGCTCCTCATGTTGATCACTCGATGATGAGAGTTATGTTATACAAACGTTCAATTTCTTCAGCAAGAAGAGCTTCTAAATCCCAACCTTACATCCTATTTTGGACAAAAACTATTTTAGACCTTAAAACCCTCTCTTTCAAAATACTTTTGAAAATGTTTCTACGATATTCCGAGGCTCGTATTTCATTAAATATTGCACTTTTCAGTAAACAGAGCAAGAACAAAGTGAAAATAAATGGAAGAGAGGTGAACTCTTTGAAAAATCTTTTTAAACCTCTTATTTATAGGTTAGGAGTTGAAGAAAATTGGAGCAGAGGGAATAAAACTAGTTGGGGAAAAAGTTGGGCTTGAAACCGTTAAGGGAGAACTGAGCAGCCTTCACTAAATCAAGCCTATCTCTTTGTGCATTTAGACTTTAGTTGTGAGGCCACCACCATTGGAAAGTGGACTTTCAGGGTTTCATTTTAAACACAAGAATCTCCTAAAGCCGAGTCCAAATGAGAGAGATATGACCCTTTGAAGTTAGGCATATATCCAGTTAAGATAGAAATGAGTAACCTTCACTAAAATAGGCATATCTCTTTGCACACTTAGAATTTAGATGTGAGGCTCCACCATTGGAAACTAGACTTTTGGAGTTTCGATTTAGACTCAAGAATGACCTGAAAAGGAGTCCGGATGAAGGAGATAAGCCCATTTGAAGTCGGGCCTGTAAGCAAATTTTTTATGACCGACAGGTGGTCAGCAGATGGCCGAAAATGCACACTTCTAGCTTGTCGGCTGTGACGTCCCAAAATTTGTGAATTTCAGAGAATATATTATCAATTAAATATAGGGTTTATTTAAGGTTAGGAGTCTAGGAAACGGCACTAATGAGTCCTATGACCAATAACCGAGTAAGATCCCAAATCGCTGGAGGAGTCAAGTTAGCCTTCCTTCTAAGTCCAGTTTTTTTAGGTAGCGCACCACGCTTTTGACAGATCTTAAAAAGTATTGACGCAAGGTCTCATAAGCAACGCAGAGATAGGCATAGGATTACAAAGTAAATAATAATTACAGCGTCTCAAATTTTAAATTTACAAAACAAGTTCCATTACTATTACAATCCAAAAAGAATAAATAAAAGCACAATTAGACTAATGAGCGAAATGGTTCTAAACTTTCTCTAAGGAAACTTAAGTCTTCAAATGTCTATGACTCTTCATTGGCTTCGTACGTTTCTTTGATATCTGGCATGAAACGCCATGAGCTTTGAATGCCCAGTAAACGCACACACGCCCCATCCCTTTTTCCCAATCTAATACACCATCACAATTATAACAAGCAAGTAATTAAGCCTGATAATCATTCAATAATAAAAGATTACAAGGTTAGATGTTAGAAATCTAGAAATTCCTCAAAGAGACTTCGTCCTCCCAACCATAAGAATCGAACGCGGATTATTCGGTATGCCCCATCTTTTGCTGCTTTGTTGCAGAACTAATCTCGGATGCCTACCAACGGTTGTATACCGCGTAGCGCCAACCGCAGGGCCTCAAAAGAGACGGTAATAATGAGTCTTGCCCAAATCCCTCCTTACACCAAATACCTAGGGTCCGAATACAACCGATCCGTTCAAGGGTTCCGAAAACCACTTGTGCAAGATTTTAATTTCCAAATAGGGAACGCATCCCGTCAACCAATCAATATCTTAGTAATCTTGTATAAAAATTCGTAACCCATTACCACCCATTAAGTTTCCCATATGAGTTAGATAATTTAAGTTAGAGTTAGGACATGCTCTTGAAACAACATCTATTGCACAAGTTTGAATAACTAAATAGTACAAATAGAAGGAAATAAGGTTACAACACAAGAAATTCACATATGAAGATAGGCACAAGTAGCTCTGGGCATATTCAAGTAGTTAAGGGAATAAATTCGCACATGAATATAATTTCCAAATTTGCATAAGTGTGAGCACCATCGAAGAATTAAAATAAAATGGATAAACCTATGACATGTGAAATATCATATCGAGACATGATCATAAATTAATAAGTATATTCATGAACACAAGAGTATAAAACACTAATGAAAACAGAATTTTCCAGATTCAGTACTACCTAAAGATTATACTCAAAAGGGCTATTTCAGATTTTTCCAAAGCCTAGCCTTCCTATGGTTTGTATGGAATTTTATCTAGTTTTCAAAACATTTTTCGAAAATGGAATAGCTTTTCCAGATTTGTAGTTATTTTAAAAATACTCCAGCTCTTTCTAGATTCATTGACTGTTACGAAAATCAGATTTTCTCACAAACCGCTCACTCGTTTTCAATGAAACAAATTTTCATTGAAAGATAACTCATTAAGAAAGATTTTGACATAAAATGGAGGTCCAAAATATTTTTATACATTTTTCTACAATTTTCGTAAGGTGGCTGTAAAACAGATTTTTCTAGCACAGTTCTTGAAAATAGAAAGTTGGTGAGAAAAGAGGTCAGCTAGGGGAAACTTTCCACTTATATTGTGATGAAAACATGCTAAATAATATGTATTAAACTCAAAAATTTAAGGTGAAGGTGTGCCTTTGAAAATTTTGAGAGATTGATAAGGAAAAATGTAGTTTTATACCGATTAAGAAAAATAGAAGAAGGGTACAATCAAGGCTTAACTCCTTTCATTTTTAACACAATAATACCATTATAACACATCTAAAAATACCATTTTAAACTTCTAATAACATGTATTTGAAAAAGGAAAATGGAAGAGAGAGTTGTGTTGTGGCTTACTTGAGGATTGTTGGAATTGTTAGCAAACTTTTTCTTCCTGTCCTCTCTTCTACCAAGCTCACCCTCCTTCTTTTCTTCTCTCTCAGTTGAATATAATGTGTATAAGTGTTGTTCTTGTATGTAAAATGCTAGGGGAGGGGTTGTTTATATAATGAATTTGATGCAAAAGATTCTAAATGCCCCTTGGTTGGAATTGGATTGGATAGCTTGGATTTAGTTTGAATTCAATGGAATAGTGGAGGATTAAACGTCTTAATTAGGTTCCGAAATATGATCTAATTAGGATTTTCCTCCTAATCAAACCAACCTAGTTGCTTATATACATATATATAAAAGTTTGTACCAAGTCAAAGATTTTTCTTCCTTAAATCATGGAAAATTGTCTCATAGTACATTCATTATACCTACAATGGTGACAGCTAGCCATGTGATGGTGAATTGATGGACTTGTTTTATTTTTTATTTTTATTTTGTGTACAATTGTTGGAATTTGTAAAATAAATGTTTTAAAAAAAGATTTTAGGATTCAAGTGTATATATAAATATATAATGGTACTTGTTTGGGGTTAATTTGTGATTTAATAAAAATGTGAGGGCTTGGGCTCAATTAAAGTATTTATTTCAAGTGTAGAGTTAATAAATTAGTGTTTAGGAAAAATAATTCGGTTTGTATTATCTTGTTTTGAATTTAAAGGTAAATAACTGAACGCAAATTGTAAAAACTGGAAGTTAAGGTTTGGAGAGATTAATCTAAAATTTGAGAGTTAAATAATTAATATTAGAGTGTTAGAAATGATTTCTAAGCTTCCGGAGTCGATTAGGGTTTGTATGGGCTCGTCCGTGATGCGTTTTTAGTTCTAGGGTTTAATTTGCGAACAATCAACGAATTAAAGGCTTTATTATAATAACTCAAAATTTAGGGACCTAATAAGGTTTACAAAAGTTAGGAGTCTCACATCGGCCATTGGTGAAAAACCTAGATATTTTTTGTCAACTATCCCCCAAAAGTTCCAACTATTCCAAGCTTGATATTTTTGACATGAGGGGCTGTTTTTCTATATAAAGGGGACCTTCCTTCATGGTTTAAAGTTTAAAAAAATTCCAAATGTTCCAAAACTTGAAATTCTCTCTCTATCTCTATCTTGTAACCTATGTATCCTCTCTCTACACTTCCTAAACCAATATTGGAGCTCTCCTTGCTGAAATTATTGAGTCTAAATTTCAGCCATTGAGAGTGAGAACTTGTTGGGTTGTGAACAAAAGTGTTATTCCCTTTTAAGAGGTATAATTTTGATTATCTTTGCACTACTCATTTTCTATCTTTTCTTGCTGATTTTGAAGTGTTTTTGGACTGTTTTTATGAGCTGAAGCTTGTGGTTTAAGGCTATTAAAGGTAGAGAGGTTAATCACCTTTCTTTGAACCTTGTTCTCTAAGCCTTTACACTTGTGTTTCCCATCTTTTCATTAACTTTTTTGAGCTTTTTACCACTGATTTTCACAGGCTAAAAAAGTGTTTTTGAAGTCCCAAAAATGAAGGGTTTAGCCACCTCTCCTTTGACTTGTTTACTAGCTTAAATTGCTTCATGTTTTAGCTTATTATTTTATCTACTTTTGTATTCATTCCAGCACATTTTTGTACTATTTTTGGGCTGTATAAACTCTGTATTTTTGGGCTGAAACTTGTGGTTTAAGGCCAATAAGGGTTGAGGGGTGATTCACCCTTCTTTATACCTTACTTTCAAGGCCTTGACCATTGTGTATCCTACCATTTTACTATCTTTTTCTGAACTTTTAAACACTGATTTTCAGTGGTCAAAATCATGTTTTAAAGTCCAAATTTAGAGGGGTTAGCCTCCCCTCCTTGTGTCTTGCTTACTAGCCTAGCTTGTGCCATGTTTTAGCATGTTAATCTAGTTTAGCTCAATTCTAGCATGTTTTAGGACTGTATTAGACCTGTTTTAGCACTGTTTTGAGTTGTTGGTTGCATTTGAGTTTTGCTTTGCATGCTTATAGTGTAATTGTCCTCATAAGTTTGGTATTCTAGGCCTTAGATACCATCTTGTTTGAGTGGATAGCATTTATTTATGTTTTTTTTCACTTATTTTCAGCACTTAATCATGTCTGTAACCTTCCTCCTTTCTTGGTTTTTGTTTTTCTTTGAAAGTGGTTCAAACAATTTGTTTGTTTAAAACATAAGATTGAGATGTCATGCTTAATGATTTAATCCCTTAGGGAGTTAATTACCAACGGTGTGATGTCTCTTTCATGCTTAAAACAACTATTAGTTTGAGCCTTTTTTCCATTTAGAGAACTTAAATTCACCATTAGACTTAATGGATTAAAGAATGGTTGGTAATCTAAAAGGAGTAACTAAAATTGAAGCTAAAAAATAGTGAAAGATAATAATTGGTTGTGTTCAATTGGACGTTAATTGAACGCATGGAAGCTTGAACCATTTCGTACTCATTAGTGATGAAATGATTCAAGGTCCCAAGGTCACCACTTCCCTTGATCATCCATGATAGGGAGGTGGTCTTTAAAGTCTCTTTTTGTTGCATTTATTAAAATTGCACACTTAGGTTCACAAGGCATCATGCAATAAAATTGCTTGAGTTGGTGGTTTGTAACTTAAGTTCACCACTCCTTGGATTTGCTTATGAAAAAAAGGGGTGAGTTGTGCAAACAAATCCTTGAAATGCCATGTATATGCTCTGTTTTTCATCTGTTGTAGCAAAGAGAACTAGGCAGCAGTGGCCGGCAGACCACCTTTGATGGTTGGCAACCTTCATCACTGGCCGGCTGGCCACTGATGCAAAATTGAACAATGTGTTTCTAAGGTGGAGTAGAGTTGTTCTGGAAGTGGGCAACAGTGTTGGTGTTTAACTGTGCAAACAGAGGCATTTAGAAGCAAAACAATGGCTTTTCAGGTGGAAACCGAGCATGCACATGAACATCCCTCATTTTTCGAGGTGTAATAGTTAGTTGTTTAGATTAATTACTTATTTTAATTGCACTTGTATTGTAATTATTTAATTAATTAGTTAACTAGAATAGTTAGTTAATTCAAGTGTTGTAATAATTAGTTAAGTAGTTTAGCTAGTTTCATTTGTTTTGTAATAATTAGCTCAGTTAGCTTAGCTTTAATTAGTTAGTTAATTAGTTTAGTTCATTTGGACCCTCCTTCGTAAGAGCGCAATGTAATAATGTGTATATCTTCTAACCCCACATATTTCTCTCTTTTATTTACTAGCTTATGATGGTTAGTTTAGGGACATCACATTTCAATTAGCATACTTTATGTTTGCATCCATTTGTATTGCATGCACTGTGGCTCGGTTCATCATTCTAACTGCATTAATAGTTCAATACTTCTTTGAATACGTGCTTAGACCGTATGCTATTTAATTGTTTCATATGCCATAAATAGTAGCCGAGCCTATTTAGTTATATATCACATGTGTTGCATTAGTCATATTGCATAGTTAGGGATCACACATTTTTTCTAACTCTTTTGTTTTGGCTTGGAGTACTAGGTGAGTCCTTACTCGCTTTAGCATAATTACATGAGTGTGATTGCCATTTTTGCCATGTTTAGCATGCTTGCCATGAGGTTAAATACTTAATTGATAAATTGCTTGAATGCCTGTGGATGAAGGCTTATTGCTTGAATTGGAATAATTTGAGCAATGTTTATATGCAATCACTTTTTTAAGTGGTACATATTTCGAAACAATTTTCAAAACAAACATGAACTCAAGATGTTCTAATTTTTGCAAGTTAGTCTATACTTGTGTGTGTATGCATCACATAGTACTGCTAGTCTAATAAACCAAAACAAGAGTATATAATGTTGATAAAAACCATATCATGATTAGTAGAGGCCATGACCTTCCCCTCTCGTACCTAAGTTTTCGAATCGAGATAATCTTGGTGATGACGAACACGTGGCCTTTGGCACGAGTCATGGATTTCCTAAATTTTTCAAATAAAATATTTAGGTGGCAACTCTATATCTGGCAAAGCAGTCCAATTTTTGCATTTTTTATTCAAAATCGATTTTCTAAAAGATTTGCTGAATTTGGACTCTTTGATGTTTATCAATTTCATATTGCATTGTGAGTTTAGATTCTGAACCGTAGGAGTCTGAACTGTAGGGCTTATTCGAACTTCCAAAATGAGGGGCACGAAAAAGTCGAGCTACAGGTTGCAACTAGAAACACAATAACAAAGAAATGACGGAGAAAAGATATTGGGTGAAGAATAATGTAAAGTAGTTAGAGGGAGAGTAATGGCAAGGCTCCCCTATGGATCTCCTACTTTCACTTTCAAGGTAAATAATGAAGAAGGGAAATTAGTTTTCTCTAAAAAATTGTCTCTTCAAAATCAACTCCCTTGTAAAGCTATAGGTGGATGCTATTTATAGGTACCTCATAATGTAGGATAGAGCCCTTGCACATAGGGAATATTTCCTCTAACCACTTTGTCCGAGGAGGTAACCTCTCTGAGAATGGGAAAGATCTCAAAGATGAGATCAACCTCTTGGTGAACCTTTCTTCTTAGCCACGTCGAACTAATGATCCCCAATCATCCTAAAGGGTTAGGGGTAGTCCCAGAGGATACCTGTCATAGAAGGGTCAAGGGTAGTTCAAGAGAATACCCTGTTGCAAATATTGTCGAGTCTTAAGGACCCCCTAGATTGTGCCACCTCGATCTAGGTATAGGCTAGTTTAGCCGAAGAGTGCATTTATCTTTACTCACTGTCCTCGGGATCAAGTTCTTTGTTCGAACTTCGTCACCCTTATGGTTCTGGTGTGTCGATTTTAGAAAGTTTCGAGCCCGCAAGTATTCTGGGACTCATTTATGGTACGACTTCCAGATTGCGTTTGAATCTGTTCGAAGCCAAGTGTTTCGAATCTCTAGGTTTATGATTCAAACCCTTTTGAGTCTGAGCACAAATAGGTCTCAAGGTTCGTGGTTCTGAGCCCTTTCGAGACAAAACAATTACCTCGGAGAATAGATCTCCTTTGAGGGTTTCACTTTTTCCAAATATGATATATCTCTTCAAGTGCTCGCGTCGATTAATTCTTCCAAATGTTCGTATGATCTAGCCCTCCTCGGATGAGTTTGTTGGGCTTTCTCTAGAGATACAAGCTTGATGGGTCCTCCTCGGTTCAATTTGTTAATTTTTTCGCAAGCCCATTCAATATAATTCACTTTGGATCATTTAGTGATAATTTCTCTGCGCCCACTAATTTTGGGCTTTCTGATTGGACTTTAATTGGGTCTAATTAATTTAATAGGCTCAAGTTAACCCCTCTTACATCTATCTATCAAAATTGTTTTAATATTTTTTAATCTCAAAATTTTATCTATCCTAATTAAATCTATCTGTTCAAATTTCTCCAAAATTCAACAAATATTCGTCCAAAATTCAAAGGCGATCACCAAATAACCACCGTCTCATACATGCATGAATGTCCAATGTAAACACACCTCAAGATCAAGCAACACAAATCTCAAAAGAAACTTCTAAATTTCAAAATCTCCATAGTTTGATCCCTCTCCCCCCCCCCCCCCAAAAAAAAAAAAAAAAAAAAAAGAACAAAATATAAAAGGCAGATATGAGAAGACACTCTAGAGAGAGAAGATAGAAATTACAGAGAGGAAAACGGGTTTGATTTGGAGAGAGGCCCATTTCAACAGATAATGGATCTAAACAAATATAAAAGCCCGTGAATGATAGTACTGTCGTAATGGACCCAAGTAAATTATGTGTTCTGTTGGACTAAAACAAAAAGGCTTTGTATCTATGTCCTTAAAAGTTTATAGAATTGACTTATGACGAGCGATAGAATTAGGAAAAAATTATAAGGGATCATGGTTTTATATTTCTGTAAAAAATATTATTTGTCATGATATTTTAAAAATATATATATAGCATTTTATACATAAAATAGTTGTTTAATATAAAAAATATATATCTCATTCTTCTTCTATTTTGCATTCTCTTTCTATTTTGCATAAAAAAACTTTTTCATCTCATTAGAGATTGCTTCTATGGTATATAATTTTTTTCTATATATATATACAATTTATATATCATATTGTATATACATGTGTACTCGTGTATATAGTGAAAAAAAATTATCATTCTTTTGGCCCCTCTAATAATAATATCCTAATTCTGTCCCTAAATGTGAGCACCATAAGAAAAATACTACATAAAATTTTATTTTTTATATTATTTTTACATTTTTAGACACAACTGAATGAGTCTTATATGTATTTATTGGATGTTTCCTACTGGTTGCATCAAAAAATTAAAAAGGGAGATTATGTATAGTATTACTTGTAATATAAACCAGAGTAGAAAAATGAGATTATATATAGTCGAAGTGCGCGTAAACTAACTTAGACACCCGATTATTTTTTAAAAAAATGAGATTATATATAGTCAAGGTGCACATAAATTAGTCTAGACACCCACTTATCAAAAAATAAAATAAACTAGAGTTGCAATACACAAAAGGAACTGGAGATTGCAAACTGCGTCATTGCAACCCTCCTATCTCAATTAAATTGGCACGAAAACACAAATTCAATGATATGCAAGCACAAACAGGAAACGAAAATTTTACCAATTTTTCTACTTTGTTCATAAATTATTGATTTTATCTATTTAGTTCATAAATTTCTGTCAATGTGGTTAAATTTGAAATGATTGTACAAATTAGTAAACGTTAAATCCTAATTTAATGGAAAAAATATTTTTATAATTTGAAAAAATTAAATCATATAAATATACACCCATTAAATTGACTGTGAGGCATAGTTTGTTTAAAATAATAAGAAAAATGAGTGATTTGTCATATAATTTAAACTGATCAAATTCTGAACTAACTTATTTTTTATATTAAAAGTTAGACTTCAATGGTTATTGATTTTTATAAGGGAAAATCGGTCTGGGATCCTTATCTAACTTTTAGTAATGGATTAGGTCCACAATCTGTTCTGTTGTGGTCTAAGGTCCCTCACCCCGTACCCTTATGTTACGCCTCTTTATCATCCTCCAACCTAGTTTG
Source organism: Camellia lanceoleosa (assembly GCA_025200525.1). Taxonomy (NCBI): domain Eukaryota; kingdom Viridiplantae; phylum Streptophyta; class Magnoliopsida; order Ericales; family Theaceae; genus Camellia; species Camellia lanceoleosa. The sequence goes on along the minus strand of CM045764.1, from coordinate 113,407,141 downwards.
GAACTCTGCAGATGAAAGTTTGCATTTCCCGATTTGCATCTACGAAGCTCCCGCAGATCTCCGGTCGGAAAGTCTTAACGTTCTGAAGAATCAACTCGCAGCACTTCCTCTCTCTCTCTCCGAAACCCTAGAGAGTTATGGAAACAGGAGATGATAGATAGATATACATAAAGAGAGAAAATAAATTTGATCATGTAAGAGAGAGACAGAGATGATGTGGAGATGGTCGTGTATTTTCCTGAAACAGAGTTTATCGTCGACGTCTGTCGTCGGCGGTTGGGTACACACCGAAGGCGAAGGCGGCGTTAGGGCTGAGGGCGGTGATCGATCTCTAACTTCGATTCCTCAGCTCGATTTGTCAAAATTTAGTCATTGTACTGTTCACAGCATCAATTTTCTAGTTATCTCAGCTCGATTCCGTGTTCAATGGACTTGCAAGGTCGCTGGCGACAAAAAAGGAGGAAATTCCGAAAATTGTGGCGGAAGAGAGACTGCTGATGCTATGACGAGGGAAGTGAAGAAGAATGAATTGATTCTTCGGTCTTCAAGCATTGTTAATGTAGATGAATTGAACAGTTTTGCATCGGTTTTCTCCAAAAGAGGCGAGAAATGAGTGAACCAAGATTGCTCCATTGTGTGAAAGGAATTTGAATGCCAAAAAGACATGATGTTTTGTGGGGTTTTTGACGAGCATGGTCTGTGGGGTCATTTTGTGGCAAAGAGGGTTAGAGAAACGATGCCCCTGACTTTACTGTGCAATTGGCAAGAGACGCTAGCTGAGGCTTCAGTTGACTGTGAATTTCTCTGGTTATGGTAAGTTGCCATTGTTATCCCTTCTAATGTTGCTTACATATTACAATGTTGAATTTTTCAGAGAAATTCTCTGATGATGGGATTTTTTGTGTCTTTTCTGTATTTTTTGGAAATTTCTCTGGGTTGTGGAGTCCAGAATTTCTCTAGGTTGAGAGAATTACTGTAGAAAGGTTTGTCTAGGAATTTCTCTGGGTTGGGAAATTTCTCTGGTTATCTGTCTATGAGTGTGTTCTGGTTAGCTCCTCAGTTCATCATTCTTGGGATTGGATATGGGTTTACAGTTGCTGGCCTACAAGAGTATTTCTATGATCAAATTAGAGTTTTTGAATCTGTAATAGGCTTCATTGCATTTTTCTAGGTATCAACATTTGTTTAACCCCTCTCTCTCTTTCTCTATTTAATGTGTTTTGTGTGTGCATTGTTTTTCTCTGGTTTGGAGTCTAGGGAAATGCTAGAAATTTCTCTGGGAGAAAACTAAAGAAATTTGCAAATCAGAAAAATTTGAAGAGAATTGGACCAGAGAAATTCAATTTCTCTTGACTCAGCCAATGCATTAGAGAAATGCTGAGAAATTCTAGGAAGAATTGGGCCAGAGAAATTCTGAGAAATTCAGAATTCTGTAGACTTTCCAGAGAAATTTGGTCCAGAGAAATTCAGAATTTCTCTGGACCAATTTTCTCTGGACTGAAATTTCTCTGGATCAAGGTTGAAGGACCTTAGACATTATGAATATATTATTGATGGACCTTAGACATTATGAAAATATTTAGTGTCCTTTATGCTATAAAATCATAATACCAGGGACCTAAAAAAAATACCCCATTTTATAATTGATTCCAATTTTACTGATATAAATAGAATTAAAATTAGTGCTGAGAACAGTGGCTTATGAAAGTCTTAACATTGTCATAAAACTCTTTTTTTTTTCTCTCTTCATGGGGGTGTTAATGAAGTGAAACCGTTCCAATATAAAATTTAATTTGTCCATAGGGGTGTTTTGAAAAGTTGATAAAAAATTAATTTTTTAATTTTTTTAATTTATTTTATCTTTTTATAAATAAAAAATATAAAAAATAATATGACTTAAAATAAATAAAAAATCAAAAACTGACTTTTTACTGAGTTGTCAAAACACCCCCCATAATATTCCGTCTTCAGTGTCAACGACCAGAAATAAATTTAAACCAAACTACAAGTCAAAATTACCAAAAATATGATATACATTGAAACTATAACTAATAAATGGTAGTTTTGACATGCAATGATGCTACATCATACAAGGTATTAATATTTGTAATGATTATCAAATAAATTCATTAAATGAATATATTAAAACATAATAGTGGAGTCTTTTGAAAAGTTGGTACTTTCAGTTTTTTATTCTTTTTGAGTCACTTTATCCCTAACATAATTTTTTGGTAACAAAAAGACAACAGAAATTTAAAAAGTCAAAAAATTAATTTTTTATCAATTTTTTAAAATACCCCAGTATTGAATATATTTAAAGATAATACAAGGTACTAATAGTATTGAATATATTTAAGGATTTTTTATTGATAAATTCTATTTAAAGGTGATCTAATTTAATAAGTCTTAGGGGTCATTTAGTTTTTGAGTTTGGCTAAAAAATTATAAAAGGACAAAAAAAGGTCAAAAAAATCACAAAAGGACAAAGATCACAAAAAAAAAAAAAAAAAAAAAATTGCCATTCCAAAGCCAAAAAACCAAAAAAGATAAACAAGAATACCAAACGATCAAAAAAGTCCTAGGCTAAAAAAGTCAAAAAAGTGAAAAAGCTAACTAAAAAATTCATTACCAAACGAGCACAAAAGAAATTTATAACCTACTTAATCTCATGTATTTATAATTTTATTCCATGAGGTCATTTTTTTCTTGATTTATATTATTTGTTAGACTATTATACCTTTATGTTTATTGTTGACATATATTATATAGAAAAAAGATATATACATTTCCTTTTTGTTACTACCTCTATTTTGGTAGTTACCATTATTCATATATTTTTTTTTAATCAGTTTCATTCACATTTGTGATATTGTTTCATTGTGATGAGGTTTCGAAACTCTTTATTTGGTAGGGTTTAGAAACTCTAGTTTACACATGGTGGTGAAATAATATCATCAAAAATGATCCGGACCCCCTTGTCCCCCCCACCCCTATGACCCCCTCTTGGATTGATTAGCCAGATTTTTTTTTTTTTTTCCTCCTCCTCCAATCACCAACCCCCACGTGTGTGTAGGGGTGGTAGGGGTTGGTGATTGAGAGGATCTCAATCACATCTCTAATATTATATTCCACTATTGTTATAGTGAAACTTTGTGTTCCTCCATTGTCACTTTGTGTTCGAAGTTCTGTTTTCGTCCATTGTTGCTCTGTGTTCAAACCTCTATGTTTCTCTATTGTTGTAAGTCGAAACTCAGTTTATGTCCAGTCAATTTTGTTACAAACATATTCTTCAAAAATGGGTTTGGTTTGATTTGAATTGATGGAATGGTGAAATTGTATAGATTGTTAATCACAGTGACAATGATAAAGATGATGATGAACATGAGGCTATGGGTGATTTTTGTTTTTGTTTTTAGAGTGATTGAGTTTTTTTTATTTTTTTTGATTTCTAATTCTATTGTTGCCATTGTTTTTATTTTTTTGTCAATCGGTATGCATGTTCACATTTCACATTGTTTAAAAGTCTGAGAAATAAGTGTTAAAATATAGATATAGATATAATTATATATTTTGCAAGATGTGAATATTTACGTATTATTGGTTATTTGTTATTATACTTGTTGTTTAAACAATCATTTTTGTTATCATTAAACAATTGAAATAGTCATTTTTTTCTTTTAATTTTGTTTCATTCTGTAGTGTGAATGTTCACATTTGTATGAATTTAGTTTTTCTAAGGTTAGTTGTATATTAATTGTAAATTGTGAGCATTCACATTGTATTTTAGTATGAGTTTTTTTTTTTTTTTCATAAGTTAGTTGTATTTAGTTTTTTTTTTTTACTATGCTTGTTGGTTAAACAATCTCTTTTGTTATCATTGAAAAATCATTTTTCAATTTTATTTTATATTTTCACGTTGCAGTGTGAATGTTTACATTATTATGAGTTTATTTTTTTAAAATTAGTTGCATATTAATTGTAAATTGTAAACATTCACATTATATTTTGGTATAAGTTTTATTTTTTCGAAAGTTAATTGTATGTTTGTTGTTTTTGTTAGTTGAACAACCATTTTTGTTACCATTAAACAATTGAAATAGTTGATTTTCACTTTTTTTAATTTCGTTTTATATTTTCACGTTGTAGTATAAATGTTTACATTGGTATGAATTATTTTTTTAAGGCCAGTTATATATTAATTATAAATTATGAACATTCATATTGTATTTTTGTATGAATTTTATTTTTTTAAAGGTTAGTTGTATGTTTATTATTTATTGTGAACATTCACATTGCACTTTAGTATGTGTTTTTTTTTTTTTCTTAAAAGTTAATTGTATGTTTGTTGTTTAATATGAATATTCACATTATATTTTAATTTTCATTCAGATATTTTGTTGTGTTATTTTTAAAATTTTTGAATTATAAAAATGTTTAAAGTTCATAATTTGAGATTTCTCCACGAAATGTAAAAGAGATTTTCTCCTTAGAATAAGGGAGAGATTTTCTCCATGAAGTAAATGAAAGATTTTCTTTTTAAAATGAGGGAAAGATTTTCTTCATAAAATGAGAGACTATAGTTATATATTAGTTTCTGACAGGGATAGGCCCACAAGGACCACGGCCTACCGTGAGTAAACCCAAGCCCATCATTTAGACCCCATTGCACAACCCGGTCGCCAAGAAACCCAAGATGAAATCGAAAGCAGAAAGGCCAATGATGCTTGGACACGTATGTGCAGATAAAGCCACGTCGGCAGACAAAGATCTGCAAAGTTATTGCCACAGCACATCATCATTAATGCAGCCCATCACAGCATTTATTGCGACAACACCCCCCAGCCGGAATGGCATCCCCTCACTCTGAACAAGACGAATCACGGCGTAAGCTTTCAGCGGGAAGGTCAGAACGGCTGAGACAGTGAAATGATTACCAAAGGATATAGGCAAAACTGGAAGACAAGAAGAAGGTTAAGTTCTCTATCTCTTTCTCTCACTACGTTACCTACTACATCTTCTAATTCATACACTGGAGGGTTCGCCGGGGGACTACCCCGTTCCCCGTTGGACTTGTTTGCAGGTTATCCAGTGGACCTGAGGAGCTTGGATCGGTCTAGCCCATTCACCAGATTTAATCGCATCATCGATTGCCGCCGTCTGGGAATCGGTTTGTCCGCGGCGCCGATTGTGTTCATTGTCACGGAGACCTGTTCCAAAGAACCTTTTCACCTCATCCGTCAAGTGTATGGTCACGACTAGATCCATGGCTTCCCACCATAATGCTACCGATCACCAAACCGAGCCTCCCAATCCAAACAACCCACCACAGTACTTCATCGAGCTCACCAACAGCATTAACCGTATGGCCGAACAAAACCAGGCCTTAATCAATGCTCTGCTCCAACGGAACCTCCCTATTCCTCGACCACCTCCAGATATTCTACCCCATCCAGAACAAGTTCCGAGCCATACTGTCCCACAACCCAATCCTCCTAACTCGGGGGGCTTGCAACCCCCTCACCCACATATACATCCACCTCCTCCACCCCCACGTCCATCAGTCATAGCTCCAGCTCCCGAAGGAGAAACCAGCAGCGTCCGACATCTGTCTCCCTCCGGCGGCGACAACATTCCCCTTTGGGACGCTGAACTCCGAGCCATGAAACTCCAACTCCAAGGGGTTATGCAGAATATCCAACATAAGCCCTCCACCACAGCAAACTCCCCATTTGTCGCCTCCATCTGAGACAAACCCCTACCCGCCAAGTTCAAAATGCCTACCATCGACCCCTTTGACAGAACGACCAACCCCGTCGACCACCTGGAGACCTACCGTACCCTCATGATCCTCCATGCCTTTCCTGACGAAATCATGTGCCGAGCCTTTCCCGTGACACTGAAGGGGTCGGCTCGGCTATGGTTCAGCCAGTTGCCACCAGATTCGGTCTCCACATTTTAGCATCTCAGTGACTCCTTCCTGAGCCACTTCATCAGGGCCCAACACTAGCGACGCCCGGCGACCCAACTCCTCAACATCCGTCAGACTGAGGGGGAATCACTGCGCAGCTTTGTCACTCGCTTCAACACCGAAGCCTTGCAAGTTGCTGAAAACGACGATAAAGTCATCCTTACAGCCTTTATGGCCGGTCTGCGGTCATCCGATTTCCTCTTCTCCCTCTCTAAGAACCCCCCGACATCCATGGCAGCCTTGCTCTCCAAAGCCCAAAAGTACATGAACGCCGAGGATTCTCTAGCCGCTCGGCAGGACTCAACAACTAAATATTTGACCCCCAGAGAAAAGAGGAAAGACCAAGAACCTAGTAACACCCGGCATCATAATCAAACATCCCGCTATGCCGATCGATCCCCTCGCGCCGACCGGTCAGTACCAGTACGACCGCCCGGTCGGTTCGAGCGATATACACCCCTCAATTCTCCCATGGAACAAGTCCTTAACCAGATCCAACGGGACTACCTCCTCAAGTGGTCTCTTCCTCCACGGAATCCTTCCAACCGTAAAGACCAGTCCAAATATTGCCGTTTCCACCAGGACCACGGCCATAACACTGACGATTGCATCAGCCTCAAGGATCAAGTGGAGACCCTCATTCGCCAGGGGCGTCTAAGTCAGTTCACAGACACCCGACCTCAACAGAGGCATAGAGCCGAGCCCCACAGGGACAATCGCAGGCACACCCCCCCATGGCGACCAGCTCAACCAGACCAGGGCCGCGATCGACCTCCCCAACAACCTCTGCCACAAGGTAATCCACCCCCACCTGTCGGCGAAATCAGAGTCATCTCGGGCGGTCTTGCTTGCGGGGGACCGTCATTTCGGCTCGAGAGCGAATCGAAAAAATACGACAGGGGCTCGGATAAGGCGGTCATCACGATGAGACCGACCCCCAAGCACCCAGCGATGGATGAACCCATTACCTTCACAGACGCCGATCAGACAGCATCCGTTATCCACATGATGATCCTCTCGTCATCTCTGCCGTCCTCTCCAACTACAAGGTCAGGCGAGTCCTCATCGACAATGGAAGCTCCTCAGACATCATATTCCTCGGCTGCTTCCGCCAGCTCAAGATCGGAGAGGAAAGTCTCTCTCCACTCCAAACCCCCTTGGTCGGTTTCACTGGCGACCGGGTGACCTCTATCGGCTCCATTGATCTCCCCATCACCATTGGGGAATACCCACGGCAGACCACGAAGCTGCTCATTTTCCTTGTAGTCGATTGCCCCTCTGCCTACAACATCATTCTCGGCCGTACTGCCCTCAACGCCTTCCAAGCCATCACATCCACCTACCACCTTGCCCTCAAGTTCCCTACTGATCTCGGGGTCGGAATAGTCAGAGGAGAACAGACCGTCGCCAGAGAATGTTATGTGGCCTCACTTAAAGAAGTCAAATTGAAGGAGACAATGATCATTGAAGGACTTGACGTCCGAGATAAGGACGAACCGATCAGAGGCGAACCTGTGGAGGAACTTGTCGAAGTTAACATCGATCCCACCAACCCACTCAAAACTGCCAAAATTGGCAGTCAACTACCGTCCCAAGCAAAGGCCGAGCTCACCGCCCTCCTGACCGAGCACAGAGACGTTTTTGCCTGGACCCATGCAGACATGTCGGGCATTAACCCCTCTTTCATAACTCACCACCTCAGTATCGAGCCTCATTTCCGACCTTACCGACAGAAGCAACGTATTTTTCACCCAGAGCGCAATAACCTCATAGCCACAGAAGTCGACAAACTCCTTGAAGCCCAGTTCATCCGAAACGTAGACTACCCCAAGTGGCTGTCCAATGTGGTTCTAGTCCGGAAGAACAATGGCAAGTGGCGTCTCTGCGTCGATTACTCTGACCTGAACCAAGCTTGCCTCAAAGATAGCTATCCACTCCCCCGAATTGATCTGCTGGTCGACGCCACGGCCGGTCACCAAATGCTCAGCTTCATGGACGCCTTCTCCGGGTACAACCAAATCATGATGCACTCATCTGACCAGGAACACACATCCTTCATCACCGACCGGGACACCTACCACTACCGTGTCATGCCATTCGGACTAAAGAACGAGAGGGCTACTTACCAACGGTTAGTCAACGCAGTCTTCCAACACCAGATCGATCGAAATATGGAAGTGTATGTGGATGATATGCTAGTCAAAAGTAAACTCTCCGCCGACCACCTGACCGACCTACGGGAAACCTTTACCACTCTTCGCAAGTACCAGATGAAGCTCAACCCGGAGAAGTGCGCCTTTGGCATAGGATCCGGAAAATTCTTGGGCTTTATGGTCAGTCAGCGCGGAATTGAGGCCAACCCCGAGAAGATCAAGGCCTTGATTGAGATGCAGTCGCCCAAAACCGTTAAGGAAGTTCAAAGACTCGCTGGCAGAGTGGCAGCCCTCAACCGGTTCATCTCCCGCGCATCAGATAAGTGCCTACCGTTCTTCAAAGTCCTTCGGCAGACCTTTGAATGGACGACTGAATCTGAAGAAGCCTTTCAACAGTTAAAGCAGTGCATGGCCAATCCTCCCCTTCTCTCACAGGCAGTCACGGGTGAGCCCCTCTTCCTCTACTTAGCAGTATCAAGCACCGCAGTCAGTGCAGCTCTCATTAGAGAGGGCGGTTCCGTCCAACGGCCCGTCTACTACATCAGTTGGGCTCTTAGGGGAGCGGAGCAGAACTACCCCCTACTAGAAAAGCTGTCCCTGGCCTTGGTCACCGCCTCCAGACGACTCCACCCCTACTTCCAAGCCCACTCCATAGTGGTCCTCACCGACCAGCCCCTGAGGAAGGTCATGCAGCAACCAGAGCTCTCAGGAAGAGTAATGCAAAGGGTCGATGAGAGTGAGCCGACATCTCTTATCGCCCCCGGACAGCAATCAAGGGGCAAGCTATTGCTGACTTCATCTAGGAATTCACCAATCTAGCCCCAGCCGCTAACCCTCCAGCTCCACCAGAGCCCGAAGATCCTCATTCTTGGACACTCAATGTTGACAGTTCGTCCCGCAGGGAAGGAAGCGGGGCTGGACTCATCCTCACCTCCCCTGAGGGTGGTTATTTCAAATGTGCCCTCCGTCTCTTGTTTGCGGCCAGCAACAATGAGGCTGAATATGAAGCATTAATAGCAGGACTTCGTCTGGCCAAAGACATTGGTGTCAGCCACCTCCGCGTGTTCAGTGACTCCCAACTCATCGTCGGACAGATCACAGGGGAATTCGACGCCAAAGATGGCACAATGCAGGCTTACAGGGACATGGCACTCCCCCTTGTTCGCCTCTTCAATACTTTCCAGATCAGACACATACCTCGGGCGGAAAACTCCAAAGCAGATGAGATGGCCCAGCTCGCCTCTGCCGACCATTCCGACCTCAGCCATGGAGTTCGCCTCGAATACTTAGCCCACCCGGCCATTTCGCCCGACCTACCAGAAGTGCAATTCCTCCAGACGGAGCCCATCCCTTGGGCATCCGACATCTTCCTCTTCTTGACCACTGGAGAACTCCCAGATGACCAACAGCAGGCTGTCAAGGTCAGAGCTCGATCGACTAACTACACCCTGGTCGACGGCGTCCTTTACAAGCGCGGTTTTTCACGCACGTACCTGCGCTGCCTCAACCCCGCCCAAGCAACCTATGTGATGCAAGAAATCCATGAAGGGATCTGTGGCAATCATTCGGGTGGCAGGTCTCTCGCTCACAAAATACTCCGCACAAGCTACTTCTGGTTTACTCTCAACCAAGATGCCACTGATTTTGTGCTCAAATGTGACAAGTGTCAGCGTTTCGCCAACATCCCCCATGCTCCTCCCACTGAGCTGATCACCCTCTGCAGCCCCTACCCGTTCGCCAAATGGGGGATCGACTTGATTGGCCCACTCCCCACTGGCCGAGGCCAGACCAAATTCGCGATTGTTGCCATTGATTACTTCACCAAGTGGGTCGAAGCAGAACCCCTCGCCATTATCACCGAGCGGAACACCACCAAGTTTATCTGGCAATCGATCGTTTGCCGATTTGGCATCCCTCGGGCCATCGTCTTTGACAACGGTAAACAATTCGACAACGCCAAATACAGGAAATTTTGTGCAGATCTCCAGATTCAACCATGCTTCTCTTCCCCCGGCCATCCCCAAGCAAATGACCAAGTTGAGGTCACCAACCGTTCTCTCCTGAAGATCATCAAAACTAAGCTCGAAGCTGCTAAAGGCCTCTGGGCTGAGGAACTACCACATGTACTCTGGGCTTAGAACCACCGGGACTCTCTTTGGGAAACCCCTTTTCGCGTAACATATGGCGCTGAGGCGGTCATTCTGGTAGAAGTCGGTCTGCCCACCCCCAGGGTCTTACATCCGGATCTCGCCTCAACCGAAGAACTCCGTCGAGCAGACCTGGACCTCATCGAAGAGCTCAGAGAGACTGCTGCTGTCAGATTGGCTTCGTACCAGCAGAAAATGAGAACACACTACAACCGCCGAGTCCGACCACGGGAATTCTCTATTGGCGACCTTGTCTTGAGAGAAACAACTCTTGCCACAAGGAATCCGACCGAGGGCAAACTAATAGCCAAATGGGAGGGACCCTACGTTGTGAAGGCCCGCCCAGGGCCAGGCACTTACCGACTTCAAGACATGGATGGCCGAGACCTTCCCCATCCTTGGAATGCTGAACATCTGAAGCGTTACTATCAATGAATCCTTACTTTTGTATTGTCAAACTTGTTGTATTTTCCTTTTTCAATACATAATGCAAACTTCGGACTGAGTTCCCAACTTTTATCATTCAACTGTCTGTATACTGTTCTCATGACTCTCTCACTTGCAGCATTCAAAAGCCTCAGTCAGACCTGAGCACTTTCAAAAGCCTCAGTCAGACTTGAGCATTTTCAAAAGCCTCAGTCCGACCTGAGCACTTACAAAAGCCTCAGTCCGACCTGAGCACTTACAAAAGCCTCGGCCAGACCGAGCACTTTCAAAAGCCTCAGTCCGACCGAGCACTTTCGAACATCAGAAGACCCAGCGAAACAAGTACCAGCATAGCCTTGGGAGAACACTTAATCACAAGTTGAGGTCACAAAATTTTACTACATCTCTACTTAGTCAAATTCCAACGGTGTTCCCCAATTTCTCCCCTACAGGTCTACTACTGGCCCCTTTAGTTACAATTTAAAACCCACTTTCCTACCCTTATTCATTGAATTTTTACACAAGTCCAATCTCACTCTGCATTAAGGAATTTTATCAGTTCACTCTTACTCTGCGTGATGGAATTTTGAATTTAACAAGTTTGAATTCACAAGTTCAAATTCAAATTCAAATTCACAAGTTCATCCTCTTCAATTTATCAGTCCAATTTTATCAATCCAATCTCACAAGTTCAAATTCACTTGGCTCACTTAGCTCAAGTTCACTCTGTCATGAAGTTGAAATTTTTCATAAGTTCATTACTCGTTTTTATTACAAGCATTTCTCTATTTCAAACCCACCAAACAAATAAACATAGTTAATTACAAGACATAAATGGAGTTTTATTCATTCGCAAAATGTGTACATCAGTTTATTACAATACTTCAAAAACAAAACAAAACAAACATGTGTATACAAGGACGAAACAAAAACTCCTAAGTACACCTATCCTTCAGATCACTCCTTCTCCTCACTGGAGATAAGATCTGCTTCTTCTATACCCTCGTCCAGGGAGGTCTGGGCCACATCATCCTCCCCAATCGTCACCCTGCTAAAGTCAAGCTCTGGGAACAGCTCTTCAGCCTTGCGCTTGAACATTTTCCACCCGCTGTCCCAGAACTCTGCCATTTCATGCTTATAAAAGTCTGACCGTTGGAAGCTCTCTATGACTTCAGATTCAGGTCTTCCTTCAGCCGTCGTCCGTGATAGGCACTTCAGAACTCCTCCCTTGCCAGTGCTTTCGCCCTTCTTGGCATCAATGGCCATCTGAAATTCAGGCGATCCCTTGAATTGTTCAACTGCTGCCACGTACAGATCGGGGTAGGCTGCCTTTTCAGAGACCGCCTTCGCCCTTTCCTCGTCCAGCTCTCTTTGAAGGATCGCCTTTTCAGAGGACGCTTTGGCTCTTTCTGCCTCCAACTCTCCACGCAGAGCATCGACCGCAATGGCTCCCCTCCTCCTCTCCTCCTCTCCTCCTCCAACTCCTTCTTTAAGCTCTCCTTCTCCGCCCTCGCCTTCTCCACCTCTGCTTCCAACTCCCTCCTAAGCCTCCCTCTCTCCTCCTCTGCCTTGGCAAGCTCGTCCTCCAACTCCTTTTGCAGAGCCTCAACCTTAGCATCTGCCTCATCTTTCTGCTTCACCAGCTCTTCGTTGCTGTTCATGGCCTCTTCATGCCGATCGTTGGCAATGGCACAGGCTCGTTGGGACTCTTCCAACTTCTTCTGCTCGCCGACCAGCTGGAACTCGAGTGACACAACCCTACGGCGTGTATCCTCTAGCGCCAACTTGACTGCTTGCAACTCAGCCTGGGCATTCCTCCAACTTGGCTTCTCAACTTTCAGTTTTTCCAACTGTGCCTCAGCCTTCTCTGCCTTGAGCCTGGCTCCCCCCGCCTTCCTTAGAAGAGCCTCTGCCAGGGCAGTTACCTCCATCTGAGCGGAGCATAATCCCCACAGTAGGTCAGCCTCATTGAATCTGAACGCCGCGCGCAGGTCTGACCCTTCCACAATTTTCAACAGACAGTCAGCCCCTGCCCTAACTGGTCCCTCTTCCCCTTCTACCCTTCCAGCCACCGTGCGAGCATGGTAGAAGGCGGTGTTCAGACCCACTCCTCCTTCCTGGGGTGCATGACCCCTTTGGGTCTGTTGCCCCCCACTTGGCTCAGCACTGCCTACGCCCCCTGCCACTTGAGTTGCTGGGGCGACCTCCATAGCCCCCAGTGCTGGGATGACCCTTGCTGCTTCTGGGGTGTCCTTCACCACAGGGGTCTCCACTGCAGCTGGGGCCTCCTTCACCTTCTTGGACCCAGGCTCCCCTACAGCCTCTACAGGGGCACTTCTCTTCTTCCTCTTCCTCTTCAGAACCTCCTCCCCATCCCTGGCCCTCTCCTTCACAGGATCCACAGGGAGCTTTCGTGGTTCAAACTTACTTAAGTCCTTCTCCCCCAACGGCTTCGGGCGAGGCCTGATCCTCTCCTTCGCAATCGGTTGTGAAGGTCGGTTGTCCTGTGCCTTCTTGAACATGGTGTCTTTGGCAAGAATGACTTGATCCTTAGCCTCTTGAGCCTCTCTCCTTGCCTCCAACTCTGCTCGGTCAAGATCCCCACCGATCGACTGAGGACCCAGCCCTGCCTCAAACAGTGCAGAGGGCTGCACGAGGTCGTCCCATCTCACCTTCTCTTTCTCCCTCCACTCTTTCACTCTCTTCACTCTCTCCCCTGCCGCGGGCCCCAGTCTTGCCTCCACCGTCCTGATTGGCACCTTCCAGATGGTGCGCACCCCAGGCCCCCCGTTGGCAGAAACGTAGAACCACCGTGCCCGCCATCCCTTGATCGACGTAGGCAGACCAGCCACCAACCCCTTCCCCACAACTGCCTGCAGGGTGACCCACGTCTCCTGTTGCCCTGAGGCCTTGTAACAGGCAAAGAACTCCTCCACCGCCATCGACTCGCCCTCATTTGCCTTTGGCCATGCACTTGCACAGGCCAGCAGGATCTTCCAAGCATTGGGCATCAGCTGGCACGGGGCTTCTTCTAGGTGGTTGAGCACGTCCACCACTATTTGAGGCATTGGAAACCTCAACCCCCCCTTCAGAGCCTCCTCGTACAGGGTAAACCCTCCTAGCCTGGCGTCCGATGGCCTTTCCGTCGACGTTGGCAACTACAACTCCACTCCCACCGGAATTTGGTACTTATCGCGGATTGCCCTCAACTCCGCCTCTGTTATCGTCGATTTGTCCGCCTTTGTGTGCCAATGATCTGGCTCCGCCTCACTGATCGGCGTCGGAGCTGCCACCAAGGTGGAACCATGGAAACGTATCGTTGTTTCCCCCACCCTTTCCGTTCTGTACTATGCAGCTAATTCCTCTGCATCGTCGTCTCCCAGAGGATCCACCCTCACATTCACGTTTTCTCCCTGCGCCATTTCTAAAGTATGTCTGCGGATCGCTTCTGAGGCAGGCACTAAGAAGTCGAAGAAATGCTCCAATGGTGTATCGCGCGCAACAAATGATGTAATACTTGGAATGTTTTGGTTTCTTGAAAACAGGTAAGTAAATCGAATAATACCAAACGCCCACGGTTTACCCGTATTCCAAGGATCCAAATTAATTTTCGCCAGTTTGAAAACTTTTCAAATCATCCGCCAAAACTGCCTCCTCAATACCCATAATAATGTCCTGACGTTTCACTTCTGATCTAACGCTTGACATTTCTCCTCCCTCGCAATTCTACCACGTGTATGGCCTTGATGCGTTGACTTCTGCCCTTACCTTGTCTTTTCCACTTCAAATCATCACGTGACGCGCCGCCTCTTGAGCCCCGTGCCCTCACGCTCGGCCACCCACGTAGTCGACCCACCTTGTGATCGGCCTCACGGTTGGTCACCCTCACGGTCGGCATCTCCCGCTCGGCCAACCTCACGGTCGATCTCTCCCGCTCGGCCGCCCTCACACTCGGCCACCCTCACGGTCGACCTCTCCCGCTCGGCCGCCCTCACGTTCGGCCAACCTCACAGTCGACCTCTCCCGCTCGGCCACCCTCACGGTTGACTCCTCACGCTCGGCCAACCTCACGGTCGACCTCTCCTGCTCACACTCGGCCACCCTCACGGTCGACCCCTCACGCTTGGCCAACGTCACGGTCGACCTCTCCCGCTCGGCCGCCCTCACACTCGGCCGTCCTCACGATCGACCTCTCCTGCTTGGCCGCCCTCACGCTCGGCCAACCTCACGGTCGACCTCTCCCACTCGGCCGCCCTCACACTCGGCCACCCTCACGGTCGACCTCTCCGCCGGCCCTCTTTCCGCCTCGGCCGCCTCTCTCCCCACCGGGCGAACCCATCTTCCTTGTCATTATTCCCTTCATTGGACTAAAGCCGCACTCGGGAATGGGGGACTACTGACAAGGATAGGCCCACAAGGACCACGGCCCACCGTGAGTAAACCCAAGCCCACCATTTAGACCCCATTGCACAACCCGGTCAGTAAAACCCAGTACCGCTGGAGGCCAACTGAGCAGGAAAGGCCAATGATGCTCGGACACGTGGCGGGTGCAGGACAGGCCACGTCGGCAGACAAAGATCTGCAAAGTTATTGCCACAGCACATCACCATTAATGCAGCCCATCACAGCATTTATTGCGACAACACCCCCCAGCCGGAATGGCATCTCCTCACTCTGAACAAGACAAACCACGGCGTAAGCTTTCGGCGGGAAGGTCAGAACGACTGAGACAGTGAAATGATTACCAAAGGATATAGGCAAAACTGGAAGACAAGAAGAAGGTTAAGTTCTCTATCTCTCTCTCTCACTACGTTACCTACTACATCTTCTAATTCATACACCGGAGGGTTCGCCGGGGGACTACCCCGTTCCCCGTTGGACTTGTTTGCAGGTTATCCAGTGGACCTGAGGAGCTTGGATCGGTCTAGCCCATTCACCAGGACGAACTGCATCATCAGTTTTAAAATAAAAACATGTGCAAAAATTAGAAATGATGATTTAGTTATATTACATTAAACATGACTTAATGGAATACAAAAAAAGAATATGAGTTAGATGGAATAAAACACTTTAAAAAATGATTTATAAAAAAATGACCCATTATTTAAGCATAATTTTGTTTTTATTAAAATATTCAAAACAAAACAACTCAGACTATAACTCTGTACCTATATTTAATGGGTAATACTGTTTCATACATATATTTTGTTTTAAACTTAAAAAAATCTATATATATATATAAGGAAAATGGTCTATTTAATGACAAGACTTGTACGCGTTCTAAACCCTCAAACTAAATTTTATGATTTTTTATTTTTTTAAATAATAAAAAATATTCTATTGGTTAAACTCTTATTTAACCATAATAATAAAACTCTAATTATTCCATAAATTACGATTTTTAAAAGAAAAGTATGCTCAACTATTTTAAAATTTAAATTTGGGTGCTGCTATATATGGAAGTAATTCACTAAAATCTAATTATTTTTTATTTTTAAAAGAGTCTATTGGTTAACTCTAATTTAACCATAACAATTAAACTCTAATTATTCTATAAATTACGACTTCTAAAAGGAAAGTATGCCCAATTATTTTAAAATTTAAATTTGTGTGCCACTAATATGGAAGTAATTCACTAAAATCTAATTATAATCATAAAAAAGAACTCTAATTATTCCATAATTTATGATTTTTAAATAAATATATATATAGATATTTCAAGATTTAAAATTATGTGTCATTAAATATGATAAACAATTTAACAGAATCTAAAACTTATAAAAACCTTTCAAATAGTCACGTTATCTATGCGATAACTAATATAGAAATCTTTTTCAAAATTTATAATAATACTCGTTTCAAAATTCAATATAGTAAGCTTTTAAAATTACATTCTTTTTTAAATTTATTTCCAAACTCACATACTAAGTTTCTTGATTAATTTTTATTCATTATTAAAAAAAAAATTAAAAGTCTATTGGGTAACACTTTCTCAACAATAAAAATATAACTATCTAATGATTTATGAAATTTAAAAGGAAAGTACACTAACCCATTTAAAAATTCAAAAGTGTGCCAATACAAGAAAATGGGGCATATAACACGGAAGCATTTGCTACGGCACCACTTACCGTCGCAAAAAGTGAGTTTTTTTTTTTTCGACGACACCACTTGCCGTTTCCAATAAATCGGGTTTAAGCGATGGCACCACTTTCTGTCACAAAAAAGCAAGTTTTTTGCAACGGCAACAACTACAGTCACAAATAATGCGAGGTTTTTGCGACGGCAATCCCGGGTGTCACAAAATAAATCTATTTTTTGCGACGACATGAACTATAGTCGCCTCTCCAACGACAAGGTACATTTTCAATTTCATCTCATCAATTCGATCGATTCATTTTCAAATCATTAGTAGATCCATTATATTCATCACTGTGTTTGGTTTCTAGGTTCGAACGATCTTCATATCGGGCCTCCCTAAGGATGTGAAGGAGAGCGAACTCCATAACCTTCTCAGATGATTACCTGGTTACAAGGCTTTACAAGTTAACTTCAAAGGTGAACTTCCTATTGGCTTCGCTCTCTTCACTACTGTCATGACCTGAACCCGCCCCTATGGGTTAAGGACATAACTGGCCAGTAATCAAGGGACTACCTACGGCCTCAAACCAAACCAAACATAACTCATCAGAGTAAAGGGGCTAAACGGAAGCAAAATTTAAAATTTTGTCCATAGAGTTGTGCTTACATGGCACATCATAACAATCCATACATATGCATGTTAATAACTCACATCAAAATATGTAGTAACACAAGGTTCTGTACATACAGGATCATTCAAGTCTAAGTCAGCCAATCAAAACTATATACAACTGTAATCCAAAGTTCTCGCCAACATGACAAAACATAACGAAATAGCAAAACGGTGAAAACAGGTCTCGTACGTGAGACATATAGGCTGACTCTTCAAAACCTTGGTTGATCCACACAAATTTCACTGAGGCTGGGTTTGGACCTCCCTTGGCTCACCTACAGACACATGAATGAGTGTAAGCAAAAGCCCAGTGAATAATATCGAATAAAGAAGATACACTAGAACAATATACGACAAACGGCCTTGGGCCCAATTCATATTCTATCTAATATATATATAGATATACATAAGGCAGGTGATTGCAGTTCCAAACACATCAGACGGCCTCGGGCCTAATCCATTTATGTCAAACGGCCTTTGGCCCATTCATCTTTCATTCATGTCAGACTGGCCTTTGGCCCATCCATTCTTTCGTTCATGTCAGACCAACCTTTGGCCTAACCATTCTTTCATTCATGTCAAACTAGCCTTTGGCCCATTCATTCATTCATTCATGTCAAACTGGCATTTGGCCCATTCATTTATTCGTGTCAAACCGGCCTTTGGCCCAATCATTCATTTGTGTCAAACCGGCCTTTGGCCTAATCATTCATTCATTCTTTTGGCATAGCAAACATTTGTCCACAATTCAAATTAACAGACTTATAGAAAGATAAGCAATTGGACAAATAGCATATTTCAGATATCTTTATTAAGATATTACTCACAGTGATCGGCTGGTTGATTTGCCCTAGAGCTTGACCCTACAGATCACATAACACATATGGGTCACAAATGATTCAATCCGTTCTTAATTCATACACCCCTCTTAGGCTTCTTTCTTATCCATTTAATTCATTCATAATGCTCAATGCATGCCTAAGAGTACTTAGAAGTGAAAGAGAACAGAAAACGAGACACAAAACGCATTTTCAAAATTTCAAAGACAGGGGTACCCCGCTCGAGCGTGGACTTTCCCGCTCGAGCGTGGACTTTCCCGCTCGAGCGGACCCATTAGGTCTGCAAAAGTACTGGTTGCCTCGTTTTTACGCTCGAGTGTGAAGTCGGGCGCTCGAGCTGAAGGTCACTCTACATAGCTCCCCGCTCGAACGGACATCATGTCTGCAAAACGTTCTGGGAGCTCGTATTCTACGCTCGAGCAGCGGTTCCCCCGCTCGAGCGGACTTCAAAAATTCTGGGTTTTCCAGAACTGATCTTGAGCTTCAACCAAGCATTCAAGTTGGTATTTCTTGCATTTTATAGACCTTATTTCTCATATACATACACTGACATGGTACAAACACCAATTACAACATTATGAAACTCAAATTCCATGAATCAAACACATGCATGCTCCAAATTTTTTCAAACTCATCACCAACATACTAAATTCAAACATTCAAGACTTACACCTTCATGATTTGCATTTGCATGTGGGATATACTCATTATTCTCAACTTAATTGGTGAAGAGATGATCAAATACATGGACTTCAATCAAAATTCAACATGGATTACACACTTTATGCTCAAACATGGAAATTCATAGCAATTTCTCGCATGCATGCATCTATTGACTTCAAACTCATCAAATACAAAATAATTCTTAGAAAAATGTTTGGGAGCCCTAATTTTGTGGCTCAAAAGTGGCTCAAATAGCCAAAATAACGTCGTTTTGGCCATTTGAATGTTGTTTTGTGCTTAAAACGACGTCGTTTTGGCCATTTGAACCACTTTTGAGCCACAAAATTTGGGCCCCCTACCATTGTTGTAATTCTTATTCTTAATCACCATTCAACTTGAATTCACAAAATTACAATATTAAACTCATGAATTCATAACCAATTACTCACCTAGAAGCTCAATCTTCCCAATTTATGGTCAAATCTTGAGTTGGTCTCCAAATTACTAAAGTTTCTTGCTTAAATCTTCCCTTTCCTTCACCCTCTCTCTCTTTAGTCGACCCTCTCTCCTTCTAACACACAAAATCTGATATTGAGCTCAAGTAAAGTGATTGAGGGTGTAAATTGCCCCTTTTATGTGAGCTCTCATAAGCACAATTAATTAAGATTAAATAATTGAGCACTACAACACCAATTTAATCTATTTAATTTGATCCGAATCAATTTTCAATTAAATTGCACCGTAGGCTCTAAAAATTACGCTAATCATAATGGCGTAATCAATTTTGGGTTTTGTGGCCGATAAGGCCTTCAATTTAATTTCTAAAGCAGAAAGTCAAACAGATTTTTTTACGGTGAACAGATAGAAATTCAAAACCACATATATTCATACAAATAGCACACCAAATCACATCAAACACATAATCACATATGCAATTAAGATTAATTAGCATAATACGAGACAGGGTTATCACAACTACTCCTCCTTTTGCCATTCTTGCCAAAGATGCCCTTCAGGTTCTCATCTTCATAATCCTTACCTATGTTATTTGTTTTAATTAATCGATCTCTATTGTACTAAATTATTATTGGGTTTGGTTTTGTGGTTTAGGAGATGGTTCTTGATGCGAAATCAAAGTCTGTTTTGCACACAGAGATGGCAAAGAAAAATCTATTTGTCAAAAGGGGTGAGTTTTCTATTTTTAATCGAAGCTTTCTTTATTTCAAAAGTCATGTCAGAAAATAGGGTTAAATATTGTAGACTTATAGTGTTGGATTTTGTTTGTTTTCTTGTTTCAAAATAATTTGAAGCCTTGTAACTAGACCAGAACTGTAGGAGAGAGCAAGAACATTCATTCGTAACAATCTTCAGAGCTTACAAATGTGTTCTTATATCCTATAATAATATGGATAAGATTAAGCTGGCTTGGTAGTTGTTTGCATAGTATCGTGTTATGGGTATGGGTTGAAATCATGGAACCTTGTTTTCTGGAATGCATTTCTCAGAATGTGCTTGAATTTAAGCAAAACCCTAGAGAGAGTGAATGTAGATAGCTCACACGTCTTGTATTATGTATTATGTATCATGGTCATCTGGTTGTTATTGCTTAATTTTATTAAATTATTTATGTGAAAGTTTGAAAGTGTTTATCTAATTTTTTGTAAGTAATTATTTCTTTCTCGTACCTTATGTATGTGTGCTTATGCTTTGAATTGAATCCCCATTTTTAGTATGATTGTTTGTCCATCGGTCACTATTGTGGCAACACCCCAATCAATGGGTTTACAAGTTTCTGTCCAACTAGAAGATCTATCAGAAAAAAGGTAGCTTAGTGTACGAGGATTAGGAAACACCATGATACACTAGTGTATGAAACAAATCATAGTTCTACTAGGCGATCTGTGCAAAGTCCAATTACAATTTCTTTTGGATATCCCAAGCAAAAACATATGATTCTGATTCCATAATTAGGATGTAGGTAAAGAACTACCATGTGGTGAGGATGGTTAGCTCTACGTATGGTTGGAGATTTGCGTCATATGGAAAGCAAGAAACACACTTGCCTAAAATTGATTTGAGTGGAGTTGGTAACTAAGAAATTGTTGTGAATAATAAGAGAGGTTGGTGAAACCATGAAAGATTTGTAGTTGGGTGCCCCTTAGGTTCTTTGTTTGTAAATCATTAAATTCCTTCCATTGTTCAGAAATCAAAATCTTCATTAAGTGACTGAACTTTTAATCTTGGCCATGGTAATGATAAGACTCCATAGAGTTCGTTTGTTCATTACCCTTTCTAAAAAATAGTTTCTATAACGGGCTCATAATTAAAAAGTCTTCGTTGAACAAGAGCAAGGAGTAAATTTTTGAGTTCTTTGCTCAATAGCTTATGGTTTTAATTCTTTCTCCTATGTCTAGTCATATGAAGAGAAGAAAACAAAATACATTGTCTACTAACAGAGTAGTTGAGCACTGTGACTGGTTGTAAGGATTAATTATCTGCTAAACATTTTTTTCCTAGTCTTCTTTTATAATTATGGGGATCATATGCTCAAGTAAATTAAAGCTTTCAATCTTCTAGGCGTGTTCCTTGCATCAAAACAAATAGGTTAGTTGAAAACTCTGCTCTCTTGTAATTAATTCTCTCTCTCTCTCTCTCTCTGAAAGATGTTGACTGGGATACAGCTGTCCAGTTGGTGGTCAAAGTAGGTGATCCGTGGGCCCAATCTTTGCCCACTAATGATTGGTAGGTATCGTCTGCATCGCAGTCTTGAAATCATTAAGGCAAGTTTATGATCTTCTGGATTTCCTGACTTTTTCTTCATTATGAAGGATTCAAATTTTTTCATGAAATCATTTAGGTAAGTATATGATTTTTTTCTTTTTCTTCATTATCACAAATTCATGTTTTAACAATTAATTGATACATTTTCTTGATTTGTTTCTCGTTGGAGTATGCCTTGATTTAGGATGTTGTTAATCTAGCTGTAATTGGTGTGAAAGTTAAATTAGAGTTTGAAAGAGTTGTTTTCTCTGAATTGTAAGGTTACTGGAAAACACTTTAAGTAGATGTATACATGCTTTTGAATATATATATATATATATATATTTTTGGACTTTGCAGGCTAGTGGATCACCTCCATCTGCTTTTCAAGTACCATATGACCTATTTCGGGAATAGTTTGATTCACGCGTAACAGATTGCTCTCTTGACAACTATTCTTCTGGTGATGCACATGAGGAGAGCGAGTCAATGAATTTGGACTACGAGTTTATTTATTTTTTCCTCTCAAGTCAAAGATTGGACCTGTATAGATTGATTGATTTCCGTTGTAAAGATATGCTGTGAGGTAAAATGTCATGATCTCAACTTTTTCTCTTCTATTCTTTGAGGCCTCAAAATCTATGATATACACTCAATTTTGTCTTGGATAAGCCAGTCAATGTCATCTAAGTGTAACAGCCCCGACTGGTGCTAGTGTGTATTGAGTGGAAGCAATGAACACAATGACATCCTTGGCTAGCCCTTTGAGACTCAGCAGATCGAGGTCATTACATGAAACACTATATTTCAAACATGGATTGTATGTCTTTGTATCTACTGAATCATGTTTATATTTTGCCCAAATTTCCTTTTTATTTTTATATTCATTTCTCCTAAGGTTTTTCTTTTGAGAACCAACTAATACCACTCAATTTGTGAGAAATAATGTTCATTGCTATCTCCACAGTGGGTTCTCGGTTTGGGAGTTAGAGCTGGATTTCGGTCTAGGCAAACTACTTTCTTAAAAAACTTAGAATCCGAGGTGTTGACGCCCCAAAATCACCAAACGGCGTCGGATTAGCACGAAACTTGGCACACACGACCGCCTAGGCACGAGAGACTTGTGAGAGAAGACAAGACTCGAATCAGGTTCCTGATTTGAGAGTTAGAGCCAGATTTTGGTCTAGGCAAACTAGTTCCTTAAGAAATTTACAATTCAAGGTGTTGATATCCCAAAATTACCAAATGGTGTCGGATTAGCACAAAACTTGGCACACACGACCGTCTAGGCACGAAAGATTTGTGTGAGAAGATGGGACTTGAATCGGGTTCCCGATTTGGGAGTTAGAGCCAAATTTCAGTCTAGACAAACTAGTTCCTTAAGAAACTTAGAATTCGATGTGTTGAAACCCCAAAATCACCAAACGGTGTCGGATTAGCACGAAACTTGGCACACACGACTAACTAGGCATGAGAGACTTGTTGGAGAAGATAGGACTCGAATCAAGTTCCCTATTTGGGAGTTAGAGCTGGATTTTAGTCTTGACAAAATTATTTACATGATTATCTTTGTAATTGTATAGTAGTTAATTTTTTATGTTTTTTTGTAATTAACATATTAACACATAATTATATTGTCATTAATTTTTTTTGTTTTTTGTTTTCAGATATTTCTCGAGTAGGAGTTTGCTTCTTGTGGAATGCATGCCCCGTGAAAAATGCGACTAACTTTTGTTTTTGTTACTTACGGAGAATGATAAGGAAAATTTTTGTTTTTAGTTTTTGTTATTTTGAATTGTGAACAATATTATGTATTTAAACATTATATATGTATTATGCAACATTATGTAGTGGGGTAATTTTGCTGATGTCTAGTTATGAATGCAAGAATATTTTTTCATTATGGAGAAATTGTTATTTCTGTACAGGAATTTTTATATTATTATGCAATTATTAATTTTTTTTCATTTAATACAGGTAATTTGAATATTTTAAATAATTTTATTGTAGGCATTTTTTTTTTTTTTTGGCGACGGCACCACATCATTGCAAAAAACATTAGAGCTAAAATGTATTTTTTTGGGCGACATAGACAATGTCTTCGCAAAAGAATTTTGGCGAAAAAGTTCATGCCATCACAAAAAAAAAAAAAAATCGCGACAACATTCTTTTGCCATCTCAAATAAATTTTTTAGCAATAGTACAACATTGTCGTTGCAAAAGGTCTCAATTTTTACATATTATAGGAGATAGTAAAATGCCATCGCAAAAGCCAACATTTGCCGTCGTAAAAAAAAGACAACGACATCATGCCATTGTTAAAACATTTTAGCAACACCCTTTGTTGTAACACTCCCTTTGCTGTCGCTAAAAGTCATTTGCGGTCGTTAAATTTTTTTTGAGACGGCATTAGAAGTATTAGCGACGACATTTTACCGTCACGAAAAATTGAAATTTTTGTAGTGGTGTCATATAACTATTAAAAAATAAAAAATCTAATTTTCTCATAATTTATGACTTTTAAAAAGAAAGAAGACTAAATCAATTTTAAAAATTTAAAATTGTATATCACAAATTATGAGAAGCAATTCACATCTCCCATAAATTTTCTCCCTTGCACTTATTGGATTTGAGTCAAATTAGAGTTGGTATTCATCAAGTGTTGTAACTGTTAGTGATAGAGCAATTGTGAAAAATTCAATTGATAAATTTTTTCATTGTAAGTTTATGTTTTTTTATAAAAATCAATTTCTAATCTTTAGTCTCTTACATCCTTATTTTTATTATGCATCTAACAATTATGTTAATTTCTAAAAATTTATTGCATGCTTATTTAATCTAAGTGTATTTTATAAAATAAATCTCCATTCTCTTCGGTCAATGTTCAACGGTTTAAAATTTATATTTATCAAGTACATAAATATGAAAGACAGAGTATTGAGAAAATGTGCATAGTTATTAACAAATTTTCATTGTAAGTTTCTTCTTCTTTTGAATGATGCATATGGTTATAATATTACTGATGCATTTATGTTTTTTAATTTCTATGATTTCATGTTTCAAAATTTTTATAAGGTTTGCTTTTAATGTTTAGATTTTATAATTGGTGCACTTTTTCTTAAATAATGTTATACTTATTATATTATATTATATTATATTATATTGTGTGATTAAGTTTATTTGGTTGTAATTTTAAATTATAACTTATTTGATATTTTTATAGCTTATTTAGCTAAAAAATAGAGATTTTGTAAACTACAATTTGTAATTTCTTTTTTCTTTTTTTTAAAAAAAAAAACTTATTTGAAATCCTTAAATACATATGAATATAAGAGTCTCATATCTTTCATCTTAGTAATAACTTTTGAGGCATTATGTATATTTACACAATGAAAATGTTATATAGATTATCAAAAGTTACATTGCACCAAATAAATTTACAACTTATTTTAAGTTAATAATTTAAAATTTTACTTATAATTTATAACAATTTTATGGGTCATGCCAAATATTAAACAAAATTTAAAAAATACACGGTGCATTTAGATTAGGGCCTAAGTTACATAAGCTTAATAATGACCATGAACATGGTGTACTAACATGTGAATAGTTTTCCTAAATAAATATTTGTCAAAATTTTGAATGAGAAAATTTTGTTTGAAAAATAGGTTGATGATTAGATTTAAAGCATATTTGATAAAACTTAATTATTGATTTTGTAATGCTAAAAGTTTTAATAAAGTATAAAATTTTTAAATTACATAAATTTATTCATAAATTTTAAATGTGAAAAATGCTTGGAGTATTTGAAAATATTAAATTTATTCATAAATATTAAATTTTCAAATGCTAAAAGAACTATTTGATGAAATATAGAATTTTTTAATAAAAATAGGTTATTAATAAAGTTATTTCATACATATTTATAATGTATCATGTCTATTTTATTTTATTTTTAAAGTTTGTGATTAACTCTTAAAAATTTATAAAATTCTTATTTGAAATGTGATTATGCATAAATTTATTAACAAATGAGAAGAAAAAAATTATAAATTCACATATAGTGCATGCATCACCTTTTATTTGAACCATATTAACTATAAATCAAGTAGTCATTATGGCTCAAATTACCTACTGAATAAATATTGAGATTTAGGTACTAGCCATTAAAATGGTCTAACACATTTTCAATCAAATACACAATAAAAAAACTTAGGCCTATGGGTTAGAGTTAAATTGTTTTATATATATATTAAGTTTAATTTATTTTTTTAGTATATAAGTTCTAAATTTTTTTAATATCAACAATTAAAAAATATAAAAAATCAAAAATTAAAAATGGGATATATGGAGTTCAAATTAAGAAAATGGCTGTAGGGTTTGCAAAATATTCAATTGGTCTAACCTCTAAAATATTAGTAAATATAATTAACTAATATTTAATGAGACTGCTTTAGAGGTTATACCTAGCAACCTAGCAGGATCGAAATCATCGAAATCTTATTTAAGAAGTGGGTTGAAGATTGGGGTCGCTGATACTCTATATTTTTTCTATTTTTTATTTATTCTTTAATTTTGATTTATTGATAAGGTAATTGATTTTACATAATAGATATGAGATAATTGGCAAATTGAAAAACAAAAATTACAAAATTCATCAAGATGAAATATATTTATATTTTATTGTAAATATAATTATTATATGGAAACTAATTAATGTTAAATAAATTTTATTTTATATTATAAATAAAAATTTTGTTATAATTTAATTTTAAAAATAATTTTTAATTATTTATTTTAACCCATGGGTATTATACTAGTAAATAAAATAAAGAAAAGGATTGTGCAGTTATCATTTATTAAGGGGGATTAAATGTGGGAAACAAGTGAGGTTCACTGAATTATTAATTCAGTGTTGGAAATTTGTTCACATACTAATACACTCCCTCATTGCCACTTTTTTGTTGGACCACCCTATTCACGGGTTGTGTTTGGTTCAAAGAATACATTGAGTCCCTTTATATACAGAGGGATTGACCATAAATGGTAATGATATTGTAGAATGATATCAACCTAGAAATGGAAATGATACCTGAGATAATATCAACTGAAGTATGGTAATGATACACAGAATAATATCAACCTAAATATGATAAGAAAAATAGTATGTAAGTCTATTTTTTAGACTTATTTTTTATGTTTAATAATGTGTAAATAAAATGATTGATCGATAATTAGAAAATAAATAAGAGAGAAAATTGACTTAAATATTTTTATAAAATATCATATCATTAGACCTAGAAAGGGAGTTTAATTTTTGAGCATGACTAACAATACTCACTCATATGATAATAATATAGAGAATAATATCATATATTGTCTATTCTCTAACATGATATGGGAAGGGTGTTGTCAAAGCACCCTGTTGTGACGCTTCATTTGGGATTCGTTTCGATTCTATCTTAATAATCTAAGCCGTACATATTATAGTTCGTTGAGTATATGCCATCCAAATAAAAAAAAAGATTAATCAGGCATACATAGCCTTGCGATCGCACCATGATTGTTTTTAAAAAAATTATTAAAATTATGCTAACCGTTTATTTTTGTAAATATAAATGTGAGCTTGTTATGAGTTACAAATTTCTAATTAACTTGATTATTTTAGGAATGATCTACTTGATAAATTTTATAATATGAACAATTTCAATCATCAAAATATATTAGAGAAATACTCCAATAGACTCACAACACAATATTGTGCCTTATAGGCACACCACTCTGCCCAAGTTGCTCTAACACTCACCATCTTCCATATCATCGAGAGAGAGAGAGAGAGAGAGTCGTGGGTGATGGTGGCCCGTGATTGTGGCTGGCGGATGGGTGGATGATTGTATAAGTTAACTCAATGATTTGTATGGTGAGTTGGGTAAATTGATGTAGAGTGAAATGTCTAAAATGCCCTTTATAATGACCATGTGAGCAACACATGGCAACTTTTTCATTCAAAATTTTAGGATAAATAATACTTTACTCCTTTTATATTTGACCATTTTTCTATTTTACTCTTTCAAATTTATTTTTTCTCACTTTGACTCTTTATGTTTCAAATTTTTTTCAATTTACTCATAAAATTAACTTTTGTTCAAAATTATGTAGAAAATACTATAATAACTGTTATATAATATAAAAAATATATTATTATATTGAGATTTGAGTTTGTGTCAAATGTGTGAATTATATATAATAAAATATTTTTATATTATGTGATTGTCAATGAGTCATTTTATGTAACAAAAGTTAGCTTTAACAGTAAGTTGGGAAAAATTTGAAACATAAATGACCAAAGTGAAAAAAAATAAAAATAAAATCAAAGCCCCAAGTGAGAAATGATTCAAACATCAAGGAGATAAAATATAATTTATCCAAAATTTTAACATTCACTACTAATTGGATCTATTTCACACAGTTTGAAAAATCAGAGGATAAATGTGTTCAAGATTTATTGTCTATTTTCTTACAAATAAATGTTATAAATTAATGTAGTTAAGGTTATTCGATTAATTTTTATTTTTATTTTTATGGATAATCTATATATTGCCGTCTATAAAATAAACAATTTCGATCATCAAGATGAGACTTGTGGTAAACCCCACAAGTCCAAACGGACAGTCCAAACTAGACTCAATTTGATTTATGTATAATATTTTCATATTTAATTTCATTAATGAAGGGGTTTGGTGAGAAAAGAAAAAAAATAGTGAGAATAAAAAATCTTTTTATTTGTTTGGATGGTTAAGTAGGTGAGAAATTGTGAGAAATGATAATAGAAATGGTGAGAAAAAGATTCTCACCAAACTTTTGTTTTGTTTCTCCAAAAGTGAATTTGGTGAGAAAGGAATTGGGTTCAATGAAATTTTTTTAAAATATCAAAATTATCCTTATGAAAAAACATAACTTATTAATATGAAAGATTATTTTGGTAAAATAAAATAAATACTTTTCTTTCTTTTCTCTTATTTACTCTTTCCAAACAAAATAGATATAATCATTTATTTTCTATTCTCAATTAGATGAGAAAAAACAAACAATTCTTTTGTATGAAAAAACAAATTTATTCACACCCACTTAATGCAATATATTCCTACATTTAATAAGGAAACCAATACCCAAAGCAAACCCATGGAAATCTAATATAAAAAGAAATGTATCCATCCATTCCAGAGTAAGCATCCGCCTTCTTTCTCTATTTTCTTTCTAGGCGAGAGTGTGAAATTTTCTTTCCCAGGAAAATGGCAAGAAAGACGACGATGGGTAAGTCCTTATTGGTATCAGGGTTGGTGGTATTGGCTCTGATAATGGTAAGTAGCCCAAGAAAAGGGAATGCTGAAATTAATTGTGGTAGCATAGTAACAAAGTTGATAACATGTTTGGAGTATTTGGAAGCTCGAAATGGTGTCACTGTTCCAACCAATCAATGTTGCAAAGGAGCAACAGATGTAGATAACATCGTGGCCGCGGCAGCTTCAGTACCAGATGACAAGAAGGCCTTGTGTATGTGTTTTAGGGAAATTGCAACAGCTTACCCTATCAAAGCTGATAGGGAACCTCAGTTTTCTAAGCTCTGCAATCTCAAGATTGATATCCGCTTTGATCGCAACGCCACTTGCGACTCGTAATCTCTCTTTTCTCTCCTTCATTTATGTTTCGAGTCTTATGATTGCGAATGCAACTTTTTATTCCTACTCCCCTTCCTTCGGAAGTAGTTTAAAATGTCTTTTTTTTTTCGTTTTTTTTTTTCCTCAAAAAATATTTGAGACTTACAAATATATATATATATATATATTTGTTTTTCTCTAATTAGAAAAGTTCACACCACACAGAATTCACATCGATAATCAGAACTATTCAATATATGGTGCTTATTGAGTATTACATATTTGCAAAAATCACGTTGATCGGATGATCAATAACAATTTGATCATAACAAAATCATAGTTACCATTGACACAAATGCGATTTGATCAGGTGATGATCGATATCCGATCAATATATTTTTTAAAGGAATGAAGTACTCAACAAATCTTACATATTGAACTGTTCTGATCATTGATGTGAGTTTCATGGTGGGTCCATAGATGCCTAACGTTACCTTCCAGTCCGATATAGACGGAAAGGAAGCTTTCCCTATCCAAAAAAAAAATACGCTTACAATTTGATCCATAATGATATGGTGTAATAGATGTCAATTTTTTATTTGTTACACATTCAGTAATATAAGATTCAACTCTCTTACAATCTCATTGTTGGTAAATTTAAGGATTGTTGGTAAATTTACGGAGCTAATAAGATTCAGCTTTCTTATAACATCATTGTTAGTAAATTTATAAATCTAGCAGTGTGGGTGTCCAGCATGTCTTTTTTTCAAACTTTTTTTTTAGTGAAATTTATTTGAATTGTATCAAAGGATCTAAAAAGTTAAAAGATAAAAACAATTTTGACTTTTTTTAGTGGTAAGCCATGGTTTTTTCAACCAAAATATATATATATATATAT
This sequence comes from Camellia lanceoleosa, assembly GCA_025200525.1. Lineage (NCBI taxonomy): Eukaryota > Viridiplantae > Streptophyta > Magnoliopsida > Ericales > Theaceae > Camellia > Camellia lanceoleosa. The sequence continues at coordinate 113,376,875 of CM045764.1, read as the reverse complement.
ATATTTTTCTAATCTGTCGAGACTAACATAATCTAAAAATGTAAATTTTTTTAAAATTAAAAAAAAATACTAAAAACTAGAAAAAGTAATTATCAAGTCAATTTAGACTTTTTTAGTGGTAAGTCATTTTTTTTAATATTAACTTTTCAAATCTGTCTTGTCTAGCATAATCTAAAAATGTAAAGTTTTTATTTTTATTTCATTTTTAAAATTTTACTAAAGATTAAAACAACCCCCCCAAAAAAAAACAAAAAAAGAAAAGAAAAGAAAAGAACAAAACTGCTAAGAAAATTGTTTCATTTGGAATTTTGAATGCCATCTCCCAAGCCTTTTCTCTTATAAAAGTTGTGATGATTTTATGTGAACTCATTTCTTTTTTTCTTTTTTTTTTTCTCTCTTTTTGTTTAAATGTAATCCAGGCTTTAATGGAGCTTGTGGGAGCCGAATAAATAAAAGAGTCGGAAAGTGTGTATCCCAGAAATCAGATATTATTCGGCTTCATATTGCGTGACTAGGATACCGAATACGTTAGGAAACCCGAATAGCTGGAGGTCAGTAGCTTCGAATAAATAAAAGGGGAATGGGATGAAAGTAGGCTCAGGCCCCGAGGCCCAGAAAGCAAGTATAAATACAAGAACCAGAGATTTAGAAAGGTATGTAAAAATCACTTCAATTAACTTAGAAAACAAGCTATCTTGAGTGTCTGAACTGACTTGCCCGTCGGAGTGCTAATTCCGGCACCCCCGACCGGAGTGTTTGTATCTTTTCAGGTGACTAACTGAGGATCACTAGTGTCTCCTAGGATCTGAAGAGTATTTCCAAACCACTTCCCCACAATTGGCGCCATCTGTGGGAATACTCAAATACATCCATGGCAAACGTGACTGAAGATCCTCCGATAGCCACTGATGAGACCGCACAGAGAGATGACCTCACTTCAGCAAACTTGCTTGGACCAAAAACCATCGCAGCAAGACTTGCCTTGGACCTTTGCTCATCTTCAAACCTAACGCAAAAGACAATACAAGCGACTATGACACAAGCTAGGCAAACCAAACAGAGGTTGGACAACATCATCGCTGATAACGAACGAATTCGTCGCGATCTGGCCTCGAAAATAGTAAAATCCAAACAAACAGTGCGCCAGGCTTCTGTGCGACCCCCGAGGGCAGATGATCGATGATTTCGAGCCCGACAGCAGGAAACTGACGACCGCTATGCCTCAATAGATCTTCTTGAGGCGTCGGCAACGAACGAACGTCTACAACAATGCGTCCGGAGGAGTGCGATCAAAACACCTGCCCTTCCGAAGGATGCATTTCCGCTTGACACCGTCCACATGATATACAGACTGCTAGTAGCCCCAGCCGTGCATGCGATCCAATCACATCCAGGTCCCCAACAGCAACTCATGCCAGCAAAACGGCTCTGAGAAACGCCAAGTATCACCTTTGACGACTCTGATTTGATCGGCGTAACACTCCCTCACATTGATCCATTGGTTGTTGAGCTACGCGTAAACCGGTTCACCGTCAAACGCATTTTTATCGACCAGGGCAGCACTTCTGAGGTTATGTATTATAAAACCTTCATCAAACTCAGATTCAATGAGTTAGATCTGACTCCGGCTCCTTATCCACTATTCGGCTTCAATGCCAATCCAGAGTACCCATTGGGAAAGATCAGCTTACCCGTTCGAGCAAGTTCCAAAATGGTAGATATGGAATTCTTGGTCGTCAGGCTGCCATCGCCGTACAATCTCATCATGGCGCGATCGTGGTTGCATACCTTGCAGGCCGTCCCAAGCACCTATCATCAACTGCTGCGTTTCCCAATAAAACACGGCATTGAGCAAATCCGCAGCTCCCAGAAATCGGCATAAGCATGTTATCTCCTTGCCGCTAGAACGCCAAAGGAACTGCAGGTAAACTCCATTGAGGTGCCGAATCGGGAGATCCTTGATGACGTTGGGTGGCATCCAAATGAAAAGGCCACGGAAGGTTTAGACTGAGTTGACATCAATGGAAGCTCAGAAAATTTCTTCATGATCGGCGACTCTCTGAATCCGGCCGATAGGCAGCAGCTGATTTCTTTCTTGCTCAACAACCTCGACGTCTTTGCATGGACTCCGTACGAAATGCTGGGAATAGACCCATCGGTTTCACAACACCATCTAAATGTCGATCCCAAATGTAAGCTGATCATTCAAAAAGGCCGACGGTCAACCGCGGAGCACACTACCGCCGTTGTTGAGGAGGTAGACAGACTGCTTGACGTCGGGGCAATTAGAGAAGTCACTTACCCTATGTAGCTCTCCAATACAGTGGTGGTGAAGAAGAAAAATGGGACTTGGCGAGTGTGCGTCGATTTCACGGATCTGAACAAAGCTTGCCCCAAAAACTGTTTTCCTCTACCCAGAATCGACCAGCTTGTCGATGCAACGGTACGCCATCAACGTATGAGCTTCCTCGATGCTTATAGAGGTTACCATCAAATCGCCATGCATTCAGATGACCAAGACAAAACTGCATTCCTCACCCCAAGAGGAACTTATTGCTACAAAGTTATGCCTTTCGGGCTGAAGAATGCAGGAGCAACCTACCAAAGACTGGTCACCGCCATGTTCAAAGAGCAACTCGACCACACTATGGAAGTATACATCGACGATATGGTGGTCAAGTCCAAAGAAGAACAGAATCATATAGCCGATCTAGAAAAGACATTCAAAGATTACGAAATCTGAGAATGAAACTGAACGCTTCCAAGTGTGCATTCAGAATCGGCTCTGGCAAATTCCTGGGTTTCATCGTCAATCACCGAGGAATCGAAGCCAACTCGAGGCAAGTCACAGCAATCTTGGAACTCGGCTCCCCCCGTTCAGTAAAAGAAGTCCAAAAGTTGATGGGGATAGCCGCTGCACTCAACAGGTTCATCAACCGGTCTACAGATCGCTGCCGACAATTCTTTCAGACACTACGGCAGGGTAAGGCTTTTGAATGGTCCGCCGAATGTGAAACAGCTTTCAACGGACTCAAGACCTACCTTCGCTCAGTACCTCTCTTGACAACACCCACCGTTGGTGACCCGCTCATTCTATATCTGGCCGTTTCCGATAGGGCCGTCAGCGCCGTACTGTTAAAAGAGGAGGAGGAAGAGCAACGGCCAGTGTATTATGTGAGCAAGGCAATGGTTGACGCCGAAACACGTTACCTTCCGCTAGAAAAACTCATCTTAGCCCTAGTCATGGCAGCAAGAAAACTGATGCATTACTTCCAGGGACATAGCATTAGGGTGCTAACAGATTATCCCCTCCGATCAATACTACGGAGTATAGAGGCATTAGGACGTATTTCAAAATGGGCTCTTGAACTCGGCCAGTACGACATTCAGTTTTTACCTAAAACCCCAATCAAGGGGCAGGTGTTGGCCGACTTTGTTGCTAAATTCACCGACGAGCTTGCCAACCTGAAACCTGACAAAGTTCGACCAAAGGCTGAAATTCGACCAAAGCCGAACTGGAGAATTTATGTGGGTGATATTTGGCAATTATACTGTGATAGATCGTCTAACCAAAGGGGCAACGGCGCCAGAGTTGTAATCATGTCTCCAGACAGCGCAGTAATTGAGCAGGCCGTCAAGCTTGGCTTCGAAGCGTCAAATAACGAAGTCGAATACGAAGCCCTTCTAGCCGGTCTGCGGAATGCGCACCTTCTCGGCGCTCGGCGTCTCCTTGTGTTTTGTGATTCAAAATTGGTAATCAATCAGCTAAAGGGGGAGTACGCGACAAGAAACGACCGTATGGCGGCCTACATGAAGACGGCCAATTCCTTGCTGGCAAAATTTGACCATCACGAACTGAACCAAATAACATACGACCAGAACACACACGCGGATGCCTTGGCGTGCCTAGCCTTCGCCATCAATTCTGAGATCAAACGGACCATCGAAGTAGGTTTCGTTCTGGAGCCGAGTATTGGCCCTTCGGAGGAAATCCATGTCAACGTTATAGAATCCGCACCAAGCTGGATGGACCCCATTGCTGCATTTCTTTCTTCCGAACAACTCCCAAAGGACAAAAAAGAAGCACACAAGCTGCGAAATAAAGCCCTGCGATACTATCTGGATCTGCAAGGAGGGCTTTATAAAAAGTCCCTCCCTGGTCCATATTTGGAATGCATACACCCCGACAAAGTGGAGGAGCTTCTGACAGAGATACATGAGAGTAGTTGTGGTGCCCATTCTGTCGGGCGCTCCCTGGCCCATCGAGCTATAACACAGGGGTATTATTGGCCGACAATGAGAGCTGACGCGGAGAGTTATGTAAAAAAATGCGAACAGTGCCAAAAGTTCTCCGCATTAACCCATCTGCCTGCCGAAGGGTTGAACTCTATCACCAGCCCCCGGCCGTTTGCACAGTGGGGACTTGATATCATAGGACCATTACCGAGGGCCCTAGAGAATAATCGATTCCTAATCGTCGCGACAGATTACTTCACAAAATGGGTCGAAACGAAGGCTTTAACACATATACGAGACGCCGACATTAAACGCTTTGTATGGAGAAACATCATAACGCGATTCGGCATTCCGAGAGCTCTCATCTCAAACAATGGCACCCAGTTCGATTGTGGCGTATATCGAGAGCTATGCAGTAAGTATGGCATTCGGCCTTACTTCTCTACACCGGCCTACCCCCAAAGCAATGGTCAAGCCGAAGCCTCTAACAAATCCATCTTGGACGGCACCAAAAAGAGGCTGGAAAAAACTAAAGGCAAATGGGTCGAAGAATTGCCGAGTGTATTGTGGGTTCATCGTACCACGCCAAGAAGATCAACTAGAGAACGCCGTTTGCTCTCTACTTTGGAACCCAGGCAATCTTACCCCTGAAAATCGGCCTCCCAACTCTAAAATCGCAAGTTTTTGATACAGGCTGAAACGACATGATGCTTGCCCTGGATCTGATTTTAATCGAAGAACGAAGAGATCGCGTCCTAGCATCCATGGCATGGTATCAGCAGCAGCTCACCAAGTCGTATAATCAGTGAGTTCAGATACGCTGATACACGCCAGGAGAGTTAGTACTAAAGAAGGTACTTCCAGCCGACCAGAGACCGGCCGATGGAAAATTGGGTCCAAACTGGGACGACCCCTATCAGATAGAATCCATCGCAGGAACGGGGGCATATCGGCTCTTAGACATGTCAGGAAGAAGCTTGCCACGGCCTTGGAATTCAACACGTTTACGTAAATTCTATCATTGACCCGATTTGTGGGCTTGATACTTGTATATATTCCACCGTTGCAATACAAAGTTTCTTGTTTTCGCAAGCTCGTTCCCAAGCCTTTAAGGACTAACTAAGCCCTCTAAGGCCAAAATTAAGACTCCGGATTCGAAGCGCCCTTCGTGGATATCACGATTGGCCAAAATAAAGACTCCAGATTTGGAGCGCCCTTCGTGGATATCATGATTGGCCAAAATAAAGACTCCGGATTCGGAGCGCCCTTTCGGTGCATGAAACCTTAGGGCCGATTAAGACTCCGGATTCGGAGCGCCCTTCGTGGATATTACGATTGGCCAAAATAGACTCCAGATTCGGAGCGCCCTTTCGGTGCATGACACCTTAGGGCCGATTAAGACTCCGGATTCAGAGCGCCCTTCGTGGATATCACGATTGGCCAAAATAAAGACTCCGGATTTGGAGCGCCCTTTCGGTGCATGACACCTTAGGGTCGATTAAGACTCTGGATTCGAAGCGCCCTTCGTAGATATCACGATTAGCCAAAGGTCTCCGGATTCGGAGCCTTTGTGAGATACATTCGGACCACTTCACTGGCCGAATAAATATTCAATGAGAATTGTTCTTAATTCGAGCTGGTCAATGCATGTTTAAACATTTGCACCACGAAACACAAAACTTGCCAGTAAGTTGAAATAATACGTTTAATTAAGCACATAACATTCCAAGACCAAATACAGACGTTGAAAATAAAAGAAATTCTATTTGTTCGGCACGAAGTCTGTTCTTGCATTCCAAAGTCTATTTATTCAGCATCCTCATCGTCGCTCTTCTCAATTTTGAAATCGGAATAGGTTAAGTAGTGACGATGATATAGAGGCGAAGCCGAATCAATTCCAACGGCTTCAAGAGCTTTCTTGGTTTGGAGGGCCTTGATCCAACCGTGCTTGAATCCCAGATTTTCACATCGGCAGACCTCCTCGGCAAGGTCTCGCTTGGTCTTCTCTATCCCGGCCTTCAGGCCATCCTAAAACCCCTTTGCATAACCCGAGGTCTGTTGGGTCACTCTCTCTCCAACGACCAATTTAGATTGATCGGCCGCCACCGACGCGCTCATTTGAACATTCTTCAGCTCCCGAAGCTCACGCTCAACCTTTTCCACGCGAATCTCCAGACTGCAATTCCTTTCGTTCTTTTTCTCACTCTCACGTCACGTTTCCCGTAGATGCATGCCGACTTCGTTAGCAGTATATAGTCCTTTTACGGCGCCATGTATGCCGTCTCGAAATACTTCGAAATCTTGACGTCCGACCATCGATTGTTGGACTTCCGGCGGGAAGATCTATCGAGCGAACTCGACTGCCACACCTGGGTCTTTAATGATAGAATCCGCCTCCGTCATCGGTCTATTCCTCACAAAAACCACAAAACTCAACAGTCGTGGTGTCGCATCAGGCTCGATTCTCGGTCGCGGGCGCGGAGAACTTCCCCATTGTTGCATGTCCTTTCAGGCGATCTGCTTCGACGACTAAGGGGCTGCTGTGCTTTCCTATCCTTGGACGTTCTTTTTCCCGTATGCATAGGCTTGCTACTGCGACTAATTGCGGCATCTAATTCAGCCAATCTTCATCCCTCCCAAGTTGCCTGAATGAAAATAAGTAAGGCCTCTGACGTACACCCACCCCAATTATCCTTCCATGTATGCAGCTCTCCCGAGGCAACGTCAGTAATCCCAAACGTCAAAAGTCGGATGACAATTGTTAGGCCCATTCGGCTTCTGAAACCAAGGGCGGTCTTACTAATCTGGTCTGGCTAAGGCAATGACAGATTTACCAATATGGTCGGCCATGTTTTCCAGCACAAGCGCTGACCAATCTGTGCCTCAGCCAGCCCACGATTTAGGCCCATTTGGCTTCTGAAACCAAGGGCAATTTTACTAATCTGGTCTGGCTAAGGCAATGGCAGATTTACCAATACGGTCAGCCATGTTTTCAAGCACAAGTGCCGACCAATCTGTGCCTCAGCCAGCCAACGAGTTAGGCCCATTAAACACGAAACCAAGACGTTTTACTAATGCAGTGCGGCTAAGGCGATAAGTTACCAATCTGGTCGGCCATGTTTTCAAGCACAAGTGCTGATCAATCTGTGTCTCAACCAGCCCACTGTAACAAGCCTGCGAGGGACCTCGCTACGGTTCGGACTCGATTTTTGTTGCGGTTCTAAATCTGAACCAAAGAGTCCAACTCTGGCAAATCGTTTTTGAAGAAAAACAGATTTTTTGAAAAGAAGTACCAAACATGGACTGCTTTGCCAGATAACAGAGTCGCCACCTATTTTTTAAATGGGAAATTTAGGAAACCCTAACTCGGTGCCAAAGGCCACGTGTCCGTCATCACCAAAGTTGGCTCGGGAACTTAGGTACGATTGGGGAAGGTCACATCGTGAGCACTCGCCTTGATCAAAGACCGCCTCTACTAACCATGATATCTGTTTTGAAAACTTTGTGAGTTCTTATTAGGTTATTAGCCTAGGTTACTATGTGATGCGACAAAGATACAAGTATAGAATACTTTGAATTGGAACAAAACATTTCATGTTTGTTTGTTTGAAAATGGTTTGATGGTGCTACTCGCAAGTAGGCTAAGACGTGGATTTGCCACCCTCAGGTGGGCTTAGAAAAACGTAATTTTGCCACTATCTAGTGGGCTTAAAACAAACATTTGATGAATTGTCCCAATTCAGATAACTCAACCTTCACCCACAGGCATTCAAGGCAGTTATATCACATAAGCACATAGCCTCATGGTAAGCATGCTATTCATGGCAACACTCACACGCATGCAAGGATGCTAAAGCATAAAACTCAGCGAGTACTCCAAGCCAAAACAGGAAATTGATTAGAAATCCATGCATGATCCTAAGTATACAGAATGCCTAATGCAACACATGCAAAGATGCAAACTATAGCAGGCTCGGCTATTCTAAACATGGCATATGAAATGCTACAACTAACACGTATTCAATTTGGAATTGAAATACAAATGCAGTTTGTATGGTGTCTTTGAGCGGTGCATGCAAAAGCAGATGAATGATGCAAACATCTTTGTCATCTTTGTATGCTAATTGAAATATGCCCTATATCTAACCATCGTAAGCAGGTAAATAAAAGGGAGAAAGACGTGGGGTTGGAAGACATACATCACACTCACGCACACTTATTACAATTATGCCCTCGCACAGAGAGTCCGAATAAATATACAGTCCCGAAATAAAAGAATAATACAGTCCGAAATAAATATACAGATTCCTAATTAATTAACAAATTAATCTAAGAAAGCTATAAACTGGCATGCAAGCCAAGAGGCTGCCTTGACTCCGCTCCGAATATTGATATGATGCATGTTGGACTGATTGGCGCGGAAATCCACTGGGATGCCCCAATTAGCCTCTGTTTGTAATTTTCTCGAAATGCGTGTCAGACTCCGAAAAGTTGCTGATCCTTGATTTTGCTGCAACAGAGAGCAGGAAAAGGGCATAGCAATGTATTTCACAAATATATGCATGCCTCGATCCTCGTGCCACCAATCACGCATATCAATACATGATGGCCGAGGAACCGAATTGCACAACTTAATATGGGATTAATGCAGATGAATGCTACAACAAAACCTAACTCCATCATGGGTAATCCGGAGTGTCGGTGACTTGGGAATTGAGACCCGTTCCGTCACTCGGGGTGCGAAACGTGCCTCGTTTCCCGTGCCCGGGCTAACGCCTATCCCAAACACGATGCAATATGCATGGTATGCATAAAATGCAACTAAAATATATCTTAGCATGCACAATGCTATGCAAATGAGATGTCTCGAAATGCGTGCCCACGGGCACGCAAACCGAGGTGATAGCATAAAAACATGAAATGACATGAAAAATGATGTACAATGGGATTAAAATGAGATACCTCGAAATGCGTGCCCACAGGCACGCAAACCGAGGCAGTGACATACAGGCATGAAATGGCATACAAAATGCAAATTGGGCTTACACTAACACGAGAGAGCCTCAGCCGCACTCACATAAGAGGCCGTCGGATAAAAAGAAGTGCCTCGAAATGCGTGCACACGGGCACGCAAATCGAGGCAATGGCATAGAAGCATGAAAATGGCAAATTGGGCTTACACTAATATGAGAGGACCTCATCCGCACTCACATAAGATGCTGTCGGATGAAAATGAAGTGCCTCGACATGCGTGCACACGGACACGCAAACCGAGGCATGGCCCTAAGGCACAAAAATGACATGCAAATGAGATGTAACACATGGCATATGGAAAATGCAAATTTTAGCAGCTAAAATGATGCACAAATAGCCCCCGAATTATGACAAAATTACACCCGATGCCCGAATTGCAATGTTATGCACCCGAAACGGCTTATAGCCCTACTAAACATGCACAATATGGACATAACATGTGAAACAGTAGCAAGGCAGCCCCTAAACTAGCATTTTTTCAGTACAAAGTATGGCCAAACAATGATCACAAGTATGGCAAAAATAGCTTGCAAAAATAGGGGAAAAGAGGAGAATTACAAAGCAAGTGGTATATACAATGCTCAAACTGAAAAACACAGTTCTAAAAAATTAAAGAGGGGACAAAAATATGCACATTTACAAGAGACGACATCCCCCAATTCAGTATGTAGATAGGCTAAACATAGCATGCAAAATAATGAGCCAACAAGGGCTATAACATGAGGTACCAAAAGCATGCATCAAACAACCTTGGACCCTTAACAAAACATGAATAATGGGTCATTTTAAGACACTTTATAAGCCTGATGAAGGCTGAAAACAGAAGCCAAGAAAGCATAACAAAGCATGCAATTTTACGGAATCAAAGATGGTATTACATGAAGTACCAAAAGCATGCACCAAATGGCCTAAAACCCTTAACAAAACATGATTAGAAGTCCAAAACAAGGCTCTTTCCAGGCCTGATGAAGACTCAAAACAGAAGCCAAATGAGCTCAAAGGGGCATGCCAAATAGGAGTAGAACATGAATTCAAAGCAAGTGGCATGTAGAGCATGAAAACCAGGTTGAGCCCTTCTTCAATGTTTAAGAGGGGCTCAAAATAAGCACAATATTAGTTCATGAGATGCTCCAAATCAGATCACAAATAGGCCAAATAAATCATGCAATTTTACGGAAAATATGGAGGATTACAAAGAAAGTGCATGATAGAGAGGCCAAACATGATTGAGCCCTTCTTCAAAGTTTAATAAGGGTTCAAAATAGGCCCACTCACAGTATATATCAGGCTCGAAAATGAATCACTCAAAAGCCAAACAAAGCATGCAATTTATTGGCCCAAAGAGTGATATTGAAAGAGATGCATCATGGGGCTCTCAAATGAGTTTGAGCCCTTCTACAATGTTGTAGAGGGGCTCAAAACAAGCCTAAAATCAGTTAGGGTCGGAGCCCAAAAACTCAAGCAAAGGGGGTAGAAAAATGATACAAAATAGAGCTAGAAAAGGGAAAATAGCAACTTACCCTTGAAGAACACTTCTTGGCTGCCTCTTGGACCAAATTTGCTGCCTTTTTAGCTGCTGGAAATCAGCTCCAAGTGGTGGAAATGGAGTGGTGATGGTGGTGCTTGGTGTTGATGTAGAAATGGTAGAGAACTTGGAAGTTTTGAGCTTGGAAATGGAGAGGGAGAGGAGAGGCGTGTATAGAGCTCTCAAGGGGTTTTTTTTTTTACCCTTAAACACAGCTGGGAGCTGCTGTTATATGGCCAAGAGAGGGGTGAAAAAGGAGGGCAAAAAGGTGGGAAAAATACACCCAAGTATTCCCTTTAAAGATCTTTTTCCAAATCTAGATATTTTGCTCTAAAGATCTTTCCCCAAATCTAGATATTTTGAGGGCAACCAATGCATAGCTGGAATACACTCAATGAGAGGAATAGGGCCGGCCAGCTCACAGGGGCAAAATCATCATTTCACAAAAGGGGTGGCTGGCCAGCTAGACAAAAAAAAAACTGCCGAGAAGACCACTGGCTGTTGGGTGCTAGGGAAGTCCAAAACTATCCATTCAAGTGTCCAAATTGAAGCCCCGGAAGTTAGCTTTCCAATGCCGCAAACCTTGCATCAAAATTCCTCCTATACAAAAAGTTATGCCAGTTTCCGTAAAGCCGCACAGATTCGGTCCAACCGGACCTCAACCAACCATATCTCCTCCCCCCGGATTTGGACTTAGGAGATTCTTGAGTGAAAAATGAAGCCCCGGAAGTAATCTTTCCAATGGTGGTGGCCTCATATTTCAATTCCTCTTGTGCAAAGAGTTACGCTTGTTTCGGTGAAGCCGCGCAGACTTTTCTCCTTCAGATTCATCTCGAACCACTTTTGACCAAGCAGATAATCGGTTCTTTGAGACAATTGCTGGCCTCCCACCCTCCAGTGATTTTCCTGGTGCTAAAACAGAGGTACCTGCCAAAATTGAACAAAAACTAATGCAAAACGAAAGCTCGGGGACCAAAACCGCATGGGTCCCAAAATGGGTCATGAGCACCGAAAGTGGCGTTTCGCCACGAGGGGAATCAGAGGCCCCAGTGTCCCTCAGAATGATAAAACAGAGGCACTTGCCAAAATTGAACAAAAACCGATGCAAAATGAATGCTCGGGGACCAAAACCGCGCGGTTCAGGGTCCCGAAAATAGGCTGTGAGCACCGAAAGTGGTGTTCGGCCACGAAGTGGGTATCAGAGGCCCCAGTGTTCCTCGAAATGATAAAACATAAGCACTTTCCAAGAACCGGAGAAATCGGAGATGGTTGGGCGGTCCCGAACCGAGGCACACGGCCTGACGGTCTCGAAAACCGGGAACCGGGCTCCGAAATGGGCAAAATGGCCTACGGGCACGAAACGTAGCCCACGGCCACTGAGAGATAGTCTACAGGACCACTCCCTCCCCTTAGGAAAGAAAACAGAGAAAATCGAGTCTGGTTCGCAAACCGAGACAAGGCACAGAAGAAGGTTCGGAAGCCCGGAGGCAGGGCGCACGGCCGCGACTCTGAGATTTCTGAACGAGCGCAATATGCAACATCACCGAGCGCTCAATCGGTGACGTCTGAGTCTTAAGGTCGGTAAAAAATGGGGTGTCTACACCCACGAGTTAGGCCCATTCGGCTTCTGAAACCAAGGGCAGTTTTACTAATTTGGTCTGGCTAAAGCATGGGTAGATTTACCAATCTGGTCGGCCATATTTTCAAGCGCAAGTGCCGACCAATCTGTGCCTCAGCCAGCCAACGAGTTAGGCCCATTTGGCTTCTGAAACCAAGGGCAGTCTTACTAATCTGGTCTGGCTAAGGACAGATTTACCAATAGGGTCGGCCATGTTTTCAAGCACAAGCGCCGACCAATCTGTGCCTCAGCCAGCCCACGATTTAGGCCCATTCGGCTTCTGAAACCAAGGGCAGTTTTACTAATCTGGTCTGGCTAAGGCAAAGGCAGATTTACTAATCTAGTTAGCCATGTTTTCAAGCGCAAGCGCCGACCAATCTGTGCCTCAGCCAGCCAACGAGTTAGGCCCATTCGGCTTCTGAAACCAAGGGCAATCTTTTCTATTCTGGTCTGGCTAAGGACAGATTCACCAATATGGTCGGCCATGTTTTCAAGCGCAAACGCCGACCAATCTGTGCCTCAGCTAGCCCACAATTTAGGCCCATTCGGCTTCTGAAACCAAGGGCAGTTTTACTAATCTGGTTTTGCTAAGGCAAGGGCAGATTTACCAATTTGGTCGGCCCTGTTTTCAAGCGCAAGCGCCGACCAATCTGTGCCTCAGCCAGCCAACGAGTTAGGCCCATTCGGCTTCTGAAACCAAGGGCAATCTTTTCTATTCTGGTTTGGCTAAGGACAGATTCACTAATATGGTCGGCCATGTTTTCAAGCGCAAACGCCGACCAATCTGTGCCTCAGCCAGCCCACAATTTAGGCCCATTCGGCTTCTAAAACCAAGGGCAGTTTTACTAATCTGGTTTGGCTAAGGCAAGGGCAGATTTACCAATTTGGTCGGCCATGTTTTCAAGCGCAAGCGCCGACCAATCTGTGCCTCAGCCAGCCAACGAGTTAGGCTCATTCGACTTCTAAAACCAAGGGCAGTTTTACTAATTTGGTCTGGCTAAGGCAGGGGTAGATTTACCAATCTGGTCGGCCATGTTTTCACGCGCAAGCGCCGACCAATCTGTGCCTCAGCCAGCCTACGAGTTAGGCCCATTCGGCTTCTGAAACCAATGGCAGTTTTACTAATCTGATCTGGCTAAGGCAGGGGCAAATTTACCAATCTGGTCTGCCATATTTTCAAGCGCAAGCGCCGACCAATCTGTGCCTCAGTCAGCCCACGAGTTAGGCCCATTCGGCTTCTGAAACCAAGGGCAGTCTTACTAATCTGGTCTGGCTAAGGCAATGGCAGATTTACCAATCTGGTCGGCCATGTTTTCAAGCGCAAACGCCGACCAATCTGTGCCTCAGCCAGCCCACGAGTTAGGCCTATTCGGCTTCGCAAGCTCGCGCCTTGGCTAAGGCAATGGCAGATTTACTAATCTGGTCGGCCAAATAACTAAGCTAAGCAGCCGATCTAACCATAGCCGAAAGCAATATCATTCATCAACAACATTTTTCATCAACAACATTTTCCTTAGCAAGTTGAGCACAACTCATGAAATTTTATATACGCAAATTACTAAACAAAAAACTACAAGCCCGCATGAAAATGCCCAGCAAAAACTGTAAAAATACATTCGACATCCAAAAAACTATGTTAATCGCCCAGATTAGCTATCGGAATCAGACTCCAATGGCTCAACATCCACTTCCTCATATGGTATTGGCATAATCAGTGAAGCTTTAGCAGCAGCAAGGGCTTTTTGCCAACCATGTTTGAATTCCTAATTTTCAAACTTGGGGACTTGGTCCAAATACTCGGCGAGTCCAGCATTTTTTCCGGCCTCGAATATTTTGGAAGACTCCGAGTCGGCTGCTTCCTTTCCTGCCTTCATTTCAGCCAACTCAGCCTCCAGTTTGGAGACCGCTTTCTGGGCCAATTTGAGCGCATCTTCGCGCCCGTCCGCCTTCTTCTCGGCATCCGATCTCAATTGATCCGCGCTACGAGCCCTCTCCATCTCGGCCTCAGCCCTTGACGCTTCCTTGTTCGCCCTCAAAGCTTCGACCTCGGTCCTTCTCCTCTGGCCCTCAACTTCCTTTCGTAAACGACCAATCTGTTTGACGGCATTGTGATGGCGACGGCCCATATCGGCTATCCTTCCGATGGTCTGCAAAACAAGAATTTAAAACCATAACTTCAACAGTATTCGGATGAGGTGAAGCAAAGTCCGAATATGTACCAAAAGTGCCGATTGGGCGGCTAGTGCTGTCGCATTCCGATCTGGTTCCACGCGGAAAGCCTCTTTGTCAGACGGCAACGACACGGATGTAGCCAAGCTAAATGCGACTTCTGGATCTTTAAGTGCCAAAGCATCAGAAGAAACCGACATGTTTTTTATCATCAGCTGAATGACAAAAGGAACGATCACATTCGATCCCTCTAATCGAGGACGTTTGCCGCCTCGTTCTTCTGAGCCGGCCTCAAACTTGGCAGGGCGTTTCTCTGCCTCTTCCTCAACTTCTTGGCCGGCCTGCACAATCAAAGTAGATTCGGCATTCCGATTCTTTGTTGTCTCCACCTCAATAACGTGCAAGGACTCTAATTCGCTAATAGGCAGGGAGAGTTGAGATTCAGTGGCGGGTGGTACTTCAGACGGAAGGGCCTCCGCTCTTCGCCGCGCGGCCAATCTTTCCGCATTCGCCTTCCTGGCAAGTTTTGTCAGGCTTAACCTGGCCATATCTTCGGGACCGGCGGCGGGAAGATCCTTTAAGCCGTAAAAAACGCCGTCAAGTGAAGGATCACCTCGGCCCTAAGTGGATGGAGGATCGGCCAAATTCAATACCTCGTCAGACTCGGTTTCGGACTGATCTGACTCGATAACATTAGCTACATCCCGCTCCGAATCAGACCCTTCAAAACCAACCTGCCTCAAGTTTTTTAAGTCAGACAAAATATGAGCGATAAGAGAATCTTCACCCTCTAGAACCGGGATATTTTTCGCCGCCGAGAAAGTAGTATATGTCGGCTCATAACGAAGCAAAATATGGGCAGCCCTCCCTTGTTTCTACAGACTTCGACAGCCGAAATACTTAAGCGCAACTTTGATATCCGAAAGAAAGGCCTCGTCAGTTGAAGACAGGACTTTCTTCAAATCATTCCCTGCACAAGCCAAGCCGTAACATTTCAAAGAAAAGGCTTTACAACAAAAATGAACAAATAATAAAAGCGAGAAGGCAATCGGCCACCCGGCTCGCCCCTCCGTCTAGGAATAGGGTCGATGTGACCTTCCCCTTCGCCAAATTCCCAGTTACCATGGACAACGACCATAACATCATCAACTCATTTTCCAGAACTGGAAAGCATAGTAATTAGCTGATGGTCGATATCCTTGGCTCTAAGGAAGAAACGCCCGTGCCGACCAGAAGACTTAGCCAAGGCATAGCAATGTCGGATAGCTGGAATGCCAAGGTTAATTCCAAGGCGACGGTTGAGCGCTATAACCCCCATTATAATTCTAAAGAAATTCACATTGGGTTGGGAAGGGATTAAATCCCAATGGCGAAGCACAGCCCTAAGAAACGGATGAAGAAGAAAACGGACTCCACCCTCTGCGATTAACAAAAGAGGAAAGACAATCGTAGTTTTGTCCTCTCTCTCCATATCAAGAGTGCTGTCTGCCACAAGCGACAGACGGACATCATCAGGAATGGAGAAATGGCGTTTAAAGCCAGCAATTCGATCTGACGAGAGAAGGTCTTTTAAATGTTTCGCCATACCCTACAGTTTATAAGAATATGCCAAGGAAGGAATAAACCAGAAAGAGTCTTCGAAGCAAAGAATGAGAGAACTTACAAAGGATGAAGAGGATATCGGAGAAGAGAGTTGCAGGGAAGATTCAAAAAGCAATCCAGCGACAAGCGCCATAAAATACATACTTGAAAGGCCGTCAAAATTTTAAATCGCAATAAATAGACACGTATGAGGGGGCGGAAAGTCGACACGACAACCGAAAGGGGTGCGCTTAGATATCCGCATGAGGATGAGGCCAACCGCCGAATTTCGACTCTGACTTTTCGAAATTCAGAACCAAGCACTCCAGCCAACTGTCGTTGGTAAAATGCTTGGGGGGCAATTGTGGGAGCCGAATAAATAGAAGAGTCGGAAGGTGCGTACCCCAGAAATCAGATATTATTCGGTTTCATATTACGTGACTAGGATGCCGAATACGTTAGGAAAGCTGAATAGCCGGAGGTCAGTAGCTCCGAATAAATAAAAGGGGAATGGGATGAAAGTAGGCTTAGGCCTCGAGGCCCAGAAAGCAAGTATAAATACAAGAACCAGAGATTTAAAAAGGTATGTAAGAATCACTTCACTTAACTTAGAAAACAAGCTATCTTTAGTGACTAAACTGACTTGCCCGTTGGAATGCTAATTCCGGCACCTCCGACCGGAGTGTTTGTATCTTTTCAGGTGACTAGCTGAGGATCACTAGCGTCTCGCAAGATCTGAAGAGTATTTCCAAACTACTTCCCCACAGAACTGTAAAAGGAGAATTGTTATGCAATTCAATGGGATTCTATGGGGTTCTTCTCTCTTCGTGGTCTTTCACTTCAAAGCAATAAAAAGTAAAAAATGTTAAAAACACGGTTGAAGTAATTCGTCTCCAATCCCAATACTTAGCCTCCGTTTGGGAAGTGGGTTGATTTTTTGACTTTTTGGCTTTTTTGGCTATTTTAGCTTGGGCTTAAAAGCTTGGTTTGGGAAGGATTTTTTGGCTTTTTAGCTTTTTTGAGTTTTTTTGTGAAAGAAGAATGTAATGATTATGGGTTAGATGTGATGTTTTGTTTGTTATAGGTAAAATAGCCTATTTTATTTTTTGTGACTAAAATAGCCAAAAAAGTCCAAACCATGGCTTCCCAAACGAAGCCTTATGTTGACTGGTGGATTCAGTTGTAATAAAATAAAATAAAAAGACAAAAAATTGAAATTACAAAGATTAAATCCTACTCAAGTTTCTAAAGAAAATCAAAGCTTTGTGAAGACATTTGTGTTAAATAAGTCACCTCTTTTTTTCATTTGTTTTTTACTTCAATGACTTCTTTTTTTTTAAATTATGTTATTTTTTTGCTTTTTCCAATCGATCTTATGTAAACGAATCTAAAAAGTAAAATAAAATTGAAAATTTCTAAAAAAATTTAAAAAGCTGAAATAACCACAGACAAAAAAAAAAGTCCACTATTTCGTACTTATTTTTTGTTTTTTCTGAATTTTTTTTGAAATTTTTGAATTTTTCAATTCAACTCGTTGAGTTGAGCTGAATCTAGGAATGTTTAATTTTTAAAATTTTTTTTACTAAAGATAAAAATAAGCACCAAACAAAAAATAAATAAAACCACCAAATAAGTAAAAACCCAAACACCCGGAAATGAATTTGAAATGGGAGTACGGTCATGCAGGGTTGGTGTCAAGATCATCATCATGTTAAAAATAAAAACTATTTTTAAATAATATTTTACTAACTTGACAATAAGAAGATCAGATAAAAAAAATGACGATGTTTTAAGAGACAATAAATTTTTGAGAGAATTATGTATAGAGAAAAATAATTGCAAAAACATGTAGAGTGTAATTTATTTTATGGTAGGATGCAAGTGAAAAATTTTGTGTAAAAAAAAAATAAAAAAAATTATGTCCCATTAGGATATAATTCCTCCTAACATTTTAAGCAATACTGACTTAAAAATTTTACTTGAATTTAGAAAATAAATTTGTGCTCCATTTGTTTGAGTGGAAAACATTTTTATAATGAAAAAAATATATTTTTCTACTTTTGATGGCAGTGGTGGTGGGTACGAAAGTGGAGGTGGAGGTGGTGACACAGTGATGGGGCAATGCTGATGGTGGTGGTGGCTGTGGTGATGTTGGTGTAGTGGTGGAGGTGAGAGTGTTGATAATGATGTAATGACATTGTTATAATTTTAGTTTGGAAAACGTTTTTGTGGGGATGTATTTTCTGAGTACCAGCACGTGGCCGAGGTGGCACCGAAATGTCAGCCGAGGTCCCATGTGTCGTGGTAGTTACGCCGAGGTTATCTCGGAGTTGCCGTGGTCACCTCCGAAGATATCGGAATCCGAGAAGATCAGATAAGGAATGAGAGTCCTAGAATGAAGAAAGACTTCAAGATGGATAAGGATAGTATTCTTAGGGAGTCTATCCTTATCTCTTGTAGAGTCCAAAGTAAGAACTGAATGAGAGTCCATAGAAGTAAGACTTCTAGTGGGACTAGGATAAAGAGATACTATAAAAGAGGGGCACCCCCGGCAGGTCTAAGGTACGCAATTTGTAGTCTTGAGTAGTAATTTTAGCACTTGTTATCTTTGAGAGATATTGACTTGATCGTCGGAGTGCCCCCGGGTGGAAGAACCACCGCCGGAGCCTTTTCTTTCTGCGAGATTCTGAGCCGTCTACTCACTGTGTTCTCTGATTGGATTACTAAGGAGGGCAGTGTGATTGGAATATCACTCACACAATTTGGCGCCGTCTGTGGGAAAGAAAGAAAGAGTAGATGGCGAGAACGCAGAGGGAAAGGGTTGGGAACGACGCTCCAGCTGGGAGTGGAAGACCCGTCGATCCTAACGCCGAAGGAGGAGACCACAACGAAGAAGCTCGTGATCAGAATCACGCAGAGAAAGATGTCGGCCAAGATGGCGACACATCAAAGAAAGTGGACCAGGGAAAGTACTATAACGAGGACAGCCTCCAAATCTGGAAAGACAGATGTCTGAGGAGGGATGAAGAAGTAAAGGAGATGGCAAACAAGTTGGCAGACCTTCAATCGGTCGTCAACTTCATGATGCAAAATAATGTCATGCAGCCGCCATACCATTCTGAGACACACCAATGCGGCGACAACGCCCAGAAGAAGGGGCGGAGAGAAGTCCCCGAAGCCCCTCAGCACACGGGGAGTGGAAGGCACTCTCACCGACCCTCCAGGGAAGTCGGCCGAGAAGAGCCGAGAAGAGAAGAGTCCCGAAGGACATATCGCGAGAAGGAAGCAGACCCCAAAGAACATCGGCATGTTCCAGGGCGGGTATTGTGTTTCGATGCGTCCTGCGGGGAAGGATCGAAAAGGGGCCACCATGAGGCCGAGAGTAGCGCGCCGAAAAGGCTGAAGTCCAATGACAGCCGGGCTGCAGGAAGAAGTAAAGAGGACTTGAGAGATTACCTCAAGAGAAAGCAGGAGAATGCCGGAGCCGAAGTGACCTCCCCGGTTAAGCCGAGGACTCCATTCTCGACGGAATTGGACAGATTCGTCGAAAAAAAAGATTCGATATGCGAGGTTCGGATATATGATGGTAAGTCAGACCCTAACTTCCATGTTGGATTATTTTTGAATTCAATGGCATTATACAGTGGGAACGAGCCGCTGCTCTGCAAAGTGTTCCCTCCATCCTTCGGGAAAATTGCATCAGATTGGTTCCACAAGTTACCGAAGGGCAGCGTAAAGAGCTGGGAAGGCCTGGCCGAGATGTTTGTGGCCAGGTTCATAACAAACAAACTGCAGCCATTAAGGGTGGATGCATTGATGGCTCTGAAGATCGGCAAAGATGAGAGCCTCAGAGCCTATGCAAAGCGGTACTACGAGGTGTTCAATCGAATACCTGAATGCAACCAGGAGGTAGCGGTCGTTTCTTTCAAGAACGGCCTGAAGGATGACTGTCCACTGCAGAAGTCCTTGGCAAAAACCCTACCAAAGAGTATGGAAGAGCTCATGGCGAGAATCGAGAAGTATGCCAGAGCCAAGGAAGATACGTCGGGGAATAAGGAGACGAAGCCAGAAAAGGGCAACGGCTCGCCAAAGCGAGGCCGAGGTAACAATGGACAGAACAAACAGGAGACAGAGTTGAGGGCTAAGCAGGCAGTGACGACGGTGTTCCGAATTCCGGTCCAAAAAGTCCTTGATCAAATTCGAAATCAGCCCTACTTCAGGGCGCCGGCAAGAGCACCAGGAGAATTTATGGGGAGAAACCTTGGTAGGCGTTGTGCCTACCACAATGAGCAGGGGCACCCAACTCAGGGTTGCAGAGCCCTTAAAGCCCACTTAGAAGATTTGGTGAGGCAAGGCCATCTGAGAGACCTTGTGGATAAGGCCAAAACAAGGGAAGAACAGACACGATTGCCTCAAGCGCCAGCAGCCCCTCCTCCCCCAGCGCAGCAACCACAAGCAAGTGGACCTCGGATGGTTAATGTGATCCACTCAAAGGTGAATGAAAACGACATACGGGGGGAAACACAGAGGGTGAAACATCTGCGGCACGTCAACCAGGTCGGACTGAAAAGACCTCGGCCTGAAGATTGCCAAGGACCGATGATAACCTTCACTGAGGCCGACCTTGACATGGTTCAGCACCCGCACAATGATGCCCTGGTAGTATCCCTCCAGTTTGGGGAGTGCCAGGTGAAACGCATCTTGATTGATCAAGGCAGCTCCTGCGACATCATGTATGTCAGATGTTACAAGGAGTTAGGCCTTCACCCTGATGATATGGAGCAGTCAAACGGCCCGATGGTCGGCTTCAATGGAACGTCGACATGGCCTTTAGGCGCAACAAGCTTAGAGGTACAAGCTGGCACGAAGAAGATCAAGACAGAATTCATTGTGATTGATACGCCCTCGCCCTACAACATCATCCTGGGGAGGCCGTGGTTGCATGCAATGGGGGCAGTTCCCTCAACATTGCATCAACTGCTACGGTTCCCAACAGAACATGGGATCGACGAAGTCAGAGGAGATCAGTTGCAGGCGAAAAATTGCTCCATGGCAGCAATGAAGTTAACCTACAGCATTCGGGAACCAGAGAAGGCAGAAGTTGAAAAAGAGGACATAAAGGTCCTAGATGACGTCGGCAAGGAGCCGACCGAGAAAAGTGAAGAAGCATTGAAGAAAATCTTCGTCCAAGAGGGCGATGAGGAACATTTCTTTCTTCTCGGCACAGGATTAGCCGAAGAAGAAGAAAGGGAGTTGGAAGCCTTTCTAAGGAAAAATATTGAGGTGTTCGCCTGGACACCATATGAAATGCCTAGCATTGACCCCGAGGTCACATGTCACAGACTCAACGTTGACAGGTCGGCCAAACCTGTGATACAACGAGCCAGAAGACCGACGTTGATGCACGTCGAAGCGATGGAAGAGGAAGTAGCGGACTTCTAGAGGCCAGGCCATCGGAAGCCAATTATCCGACATGGTTATCAAATACCGTGGTAATAAAGAAGAAGAATGGCAAGTGGAGGGTCTGCGTAGACTTCACAAATTTGAACAAAGCTTGCCCCAAAGACAGCTTCCCTCTGCCAAAGATCGACCCGGTTGGTGGGCCACATCTGGACATGGAAGGATGAGCTTCCTGGATGCATATAGGGGGTATCACCAGATAGCCATGTACCCCCCAGATGAAGAGAAGACAGCGTTCATCAGTCCGAAAGGTTTGTATTGTTACAGAGTCATGCCTTTTGGGTTGAAGAACGCAGGAGCAACTTACCAAAGGTTGGTGACCAAGATGTTCAAACACTTGATTGGCCGAACTGTAGAAGTCTACATTGATGATATGGTCGTGAAGACCAAGGAACCAAAGGATCATCTTGCTGACCTAGAAGAGGTCTTTGACATACTCAAAACATATCGGCTCCGACTAAACGCATCGAAATACGCGTTTGGAGTCAGATCCGGTAAGTTCTTGGGATACCTGGTGACTAGAAGGGGCATTGAAGCCAGTCCAGATCAGATCAAGGCCATTCTCGAATTACAGAGTCCGACATCGGCTAGACAGGTTCAGATGCTTACTGGAAGGGCCGCAGCCCTAAACAGGTTCATAAGCCGAAGTTCGGACAAATGTAAACCTTTTTTCAATCTGGTGAAAAAGGCCACGGATATTCTAATGGACAAAGGAATGTGAGGCCGCTTTGGCCGACCTGAAGAAATACCTTACCTCGGCTCCAGTCCTCTCAACACCTCAACCTGGGGAGGAACTGTTTTTATACCTAGCAGTTTCAGAGCACGCAGTAAGTGCTGTGATTATCCGAGAAGAGAAGGGAGAGCAGAAGGCTGTTTACTATGTAAGTAAAACCTTGGCGGATGCAGAAACAAGGTATCTACCACTAGAGAAATTGATGTTGGCCTTGGTAATGGCCTCAAAGAAGCTAAACCATTATTTTCAGGCTCACAAGATAGTGGTTCTGACAGAGCACCCACTAAAATCCTTGTTGCAACAAGGAGACTTGACTAGACGAATCGCAAGATGGGCTGTAGTTTTGGGCCAATATGACCTGGAGTTCAGGCCGAGAACAGCAATTAAAGGCCAAGTTTTGGCCGACTTCGTGGCCGAGTTCTCACCAGAATACATCGAACATCGGGCTCCGTTGAGCCGAATTGAACGATGTCCAAACAAGGAAGGAGAAGCCCAGCCAAAGGCTAAAGAACCAATGAAGGAAAAACTCAGACCCTACAGCATTTACATCGGCGATTCCTTTCAACTTTTTGTTGATGGGAGCTCAAACCGGCAGGGGGTAGGGACAGGAGTAGTGTTAATTTCCCTCGATGGGGAGATATTGAAGCAGTCTATTCGACTGGGGTTCAAAGCCTCGAACAATGAGGCGGAGTATGAAGCATTGATTGCTGGACTGAAGCTGGCAGTAGCAGCAGAGGCAGATGAGATAATAGTTTTTTGTGACTCACAACTTATAGTGAATCAAACTACAGGAGAGTTTGCTGCCCGAGATGAAAGGATGTCGACATATGCAAAAGAAGTCATCAGGCTGGCAGACATGTTTCAAAACTGTCGACTTCTTCAGGTTAGCCGAGAAGATAACAACCACGCCGACGCGTTGGCCAATCTAGCAAGCTCAATGCAAACCGGAAAGACGAGGACAATAATGATCGATTACCTATCAGGCCCGAGCATAGAGTCACCACACACAATGCAAGAAGCATTATGTGTGGACATGGGACCAAGCTGGATGGATGCAATTGTTGCATTCCTGAAAGAGGGAAAAGCGCGGAAGATCGAAAGGAAGCACACAAGGTCGGTGAAGTCGGCAAGATTGACTGACAACGAAGGACATCTCTGAAGATCCTTCATGGACCTCTTTTAAGGTGTGTACACCCTCTTGGTCGAAGACTTTTGTATGAAATTCATGAAGGAGTTTGTGGAAGCCACGCGGGCAGATCGTTAGCTCATAGGGCCATTATCCGGGGGTATTGGTGGCCCTATATGCAAAAATCTGAAGCCTATGTGAAGAAGTGTGAACAATGCCGAGGTTTGCAGATTGATACATCACCATTCTTGACTGAACCTCATTTCGGCCCTTGGCCATTTACCCAATGGGGCATGGATCTCGTTGGACAATTGCCCCAAGCAAGCTGGGCGTGAAGTACTCTTGGTAGCAACAGACTACTTCACAAAATGGATAGAAGCAGAGCCCCTTGCCAAAATCCGAGATGTGGATGTGAAGAACTTCATCTGGAAAAACATCATCACCAGATTTGGGATTCCAAGAGCAATCGTTGCCGACAACGGAACACAGTTTGAAAGCAAACTTATCAAGAATTTTTGCGCAAAGTTCAAGATAAAGAATTACTTTTCAACACCAAGCTTTCCCCAAAGTAATGGGCAAGTCGAAGCATCAAACAAAGTCATTCTGGATGGAATAAAGAAGAGGCTGCAGGCAGCAAAAGGAAAGTGGGTAGACGAATTGCCCAACGTGCTCTGGGCATATCGCACTACGCCGAGAAGATCAACAGGGGAATCCCCCTTTGCCATGGCTTATGGCACAGAAGCAGTCATTCCATTGGAGATCGGCATCCCAAGGATCAGAACACGGGGAGTTGAGAACGGGTTTAATGATGTGCTCTTAGCCCGAGATCTGGACCTACTGGAAGAAAGAAGAGAGAAAGCTGCAATCCAGCTTGCAGCATACCAGCAACAGCTTGCCAAAGCTTACAACAAGAAGGTCAATCCAAGGGATTTTCAAGTCAACGACCTAGTCTTGCGAAAAGTCGTCGGCAATAAGAAGGATCCCAGAGAGGGCAAGCTTGGCCCAAACTGGGAAGGCCCCTACAGAATCACTTCGGTGTTAGGAAATGGGGCATATCGGCTCGAAGATAATGAGGGCAAAGCATTGCCTAGACCATGGAATACTTGTAATTTAAAGTTTTTCTTTCATTAGATGTTCTTTGATTTTTTGCCGATATGATCAATAAAATCTCAGCAGAATTTTTCCGAACTTAAACAACTTTGCATGATGATTGTTTTTTGAATAATGAGAACCCAAGAGGAACTTAGGTTCACATTGGGGGCAGAGAGAAGACATTAGTAATGCTTAGCCGAAGTTAAGCCGAGATAAATTCCTTATCTTTACTTGTTGAAATTTGTAGTAATTTACAAGTTAAAGTTAAGCCGAGATAAATTCCTTATCTTTACTTGTTGAAATTTGTAGCAATTTACAAGTTAAAGTTAAGCCGAGATAAATTCCTTATCTTTACTTGTTGAAATTTGTAGCAATTTACAAGTTAAAGTTAAGTTGAGATAAATTCCTTATCTTTACTTGTTGAAATTTGTAGCAATTTACAAGTTAAAGTTAAGCTGATATGATTGTTTATCTTCACTTGTTGAAATTTGTAGCAATCTACAAGATGAAGATTAATTGAGTTTATATGCTTTATACTTGTTGAAGTTTATGGCAGGTTTACAGGTGAAGTCCTAGCCGAGGTAAATCTTCAGGTAAACATGCCTGAGGTATGTAACCCCGAAGAGATTGTGCATGGGAAGAATTATATGAATCATGCGAAATATTCTAAGTATACAGAAGCAATGAAGAATTAAAGACTGAAGCATAAAGGTAAAAACAGTTGTATATAGAGAAGGCACAATGGCCTAGCTGATGTGAATTGTTCTTAAGCAACAAAAAGGCACATCGGCCACAAAACAAAGCTTACATTGTTCAGAAAACAAAAGAAAGTACAAAAGTTAAAGAAAAAATGAAAACTAAGTTTCTTCAGCTTCAGCAGCAGGTTAAGCTGGGACCTCGGAGGGCTCCTCAAGAACAACCTCGACATCTTGTTCGCCCACAACCTCGGCATCTTTTTCCACAAGAACCTCGGCTACCACTTCTACAGGAACTTCGGCTTCCTTGTCTGCCGCAATCTCGGCGTCAATCTCAGCAAGTGTCTTGTTAAGACTTCTTTCAGCCAGAAGGAGGTCGGATGATAGATGCCCTGGCTCAGACCCCTTGGACACTTCCTCACTCTCTTCATCTTGGGTTAAGTCCATGACTTGATCACCCTGAGGTAGGGACTTGGTCCCATTAGCGTCCTTGGCCTTCCTTACCAGAGCACAGCATCCACATCCTCAACCTCGGCTTCAGATTCGGATTCGGTTTCTTCCTCAGCTTGACTAGGAAGAGGAGGAGGGGGAAAGGGAAGAGGAATTGCCTCAGCCTTGCGCCAGGGTGAGTCACCAGGAAGATCAAGCTTCTTTACCAGGGACATCCAACCCAGGGAAAATCCCCTGTTGCATGCTTGCCTGACTTGAAGTTTGTAATCTTCAGTGACATCGGCTACACCCTGGGCGTAAGCTTTTTCGTCAGCATCCTTGATTTCGGCTTCTTTTGTAGCCAAGGCTTCCTGAAGTTCCTTCTCGGCTTGGGCCGCTTTTTCCTCGGCCTCCTTCTTTTGCGCCTCAGCAACATTCTTTATAGCCTCGGCAGCTTCAGCTTTTTCTTCGGCCAAGGTTTGGGCCTTGGTAGCAGCCTCGGCTTGATCTTCTAACTTTTTCATTTTGGCTTGAAGGCCTTTATTAATCTTCTGAAGAGCAGAAAACTCAGTCTTCATCTCGGTCAACTTTTCCCGATTTTCAAATGATTGCATTGAAAAGGAATGAGCGTATTGGACAGCCTGACAGAAAACAGAAGTATTAGAAAAATAAATTCAAAGTATGAAACAAAAAGAAAGGACGAGTGTTGGGCTGAAGCACTTACTTGAGGCGAGTCTTTGGAGCATTAAAGCGTAGTTCTCATACTCACTATTCCCAGCATTTCGCTCCAAATCGCCAGGTAAAAGTAGTGCAGTACTGAGAGCCACGCCGACATTTATGTCGTCGGCACTCTCATTCGCCATTATTGGCCGGTCTTCCAAGGTAAATTGGGGGGCCCAAGGAACACTTGGTATCTTGGACTTCGGAGTCTTCACGGAAGAAGACCTCGGCTTTTTTGATTTTTGGGATTCTGATGGTTGAGCCTCTGCATGCCTCTTCCCGGATTGGTAGGATTTCTTTGCTTCGCCGACTTGGAGATATTTGGGCATCCTCGACCTCAACTTCAGCATTCTTATCCTTAGGCTAGGCCCTCTTTGTTCTTTTTGGCTTCGGAGGGGGGACGGTTTGAGAAGGAATTGCGTCAACCTCGGCTGGTAGGTCGGCTAAGAGATCTTGGGCAACAGGTTTTTGGCGCACCATATCGGCTGTTTTGACAAGTCGTCATGACGTTTTCTTTCATTCTTGGGATCGGGAATTGGGCGGTCGATGGTAGATCGAATTTGGATCGGAGGTTGACCCTTGATCAGCCCGAGATGTTGATGCAGTCTGGGTTGTGGTGGTAGATGGAGAGAGATTCTTCTTCTTCTTCCTTGGAACGTCGGGCAAAGTTGACTTATAGGTGGGGATGAAATTTAACAGCAGTGGGGCTTTGCGTTTGTGGATGGGAAGATCTAGAAGCTTCTTCAGGTCTGAGCCTGGGAAGTAGGTTTCACGGAAGCCTTTGGGTGGTTGATGGAGGTCTGCAAGACAAACAAATTGACATTAGAAACGGGATAAGTATGGAAGACTTAAAGAGAAAACAAGTAAGCAGTAACACAGGGCTCTTACCCTTGCCCTCTTTAACTGTTCGAGGCAGAGGAAAAATATGGACATCTTCATCGGGGCCGAACTCCCAATTACCAGAAGCAATAAGATAGTCGTCCCCGGCCCCCTTGTTGGAATCTGGGAGATCGGCTATGATTTTGAATTGGGTGGACCTCGGCTTAAGGTAATATACGAAGCCCTTTTCCTTCAGATTAAGGGGGCACATTGTATAGCAGTATTGAAGGTCGGCCAGGGTGATCCTAACCTTCTCTCCCCGGGCTAAGGCTATGATACCATTAATCACCCTATAGGAGTTGATGGTAAGCTGCATGGGGTTCAGCCTGTAGAAGTGGAGAACTTCGCGAAAAAGGGGATTAAGTGGGAGCCGAAGTCCACACTCAACAAACGCTATAACGGGGAAAGGCATGGTATTTTCTGTAGGCATAATGGAATCATCATCCCCGGCTAGCCTAAGGTGAACATCGACAGGGACAGAGAACTCTTGCCTAAAATATTCTAGTTTGGTTGGGTTGTTAACCCTATTTCTCCACATACCCATGGTTTTGGTATACAAGTACTAGGCTACAGAAACAGTTTACTTTCGAAGGATTATTGGGACCTCGGCTTAAACCTAGGTGTATATTGGTGAAGTTGGTTTCAGTTTTTCCTAAGGATTGATGGATCTATAAGCAAATCCCAAACCTAGATCTATGAAGGACGAGTATGAAGGCCAGAAAATCTGGAAAACAGAAAAGCAAGAGCGAAGCTTCAGATTCAAGAACACAAAGGGTGGAAGACCAAGAACAAGAGGTGCACCAGTGCAAGTGTGCATAACATGTGCAAGAATCAGGAAATAAAGACGTATTCAGATGAATGATTCACTAATCAAATACTAGAGCAGAACAACAATGGCAGGAAATTTCAGGGATAAATCAAGAACTGGAGGAGAAGAGCCAGTTGCTTACCAGAAAAGATGGAGGCCGGAGTGAGCTTCGCCGAGATCGGGCAACGAGAGAACAAGATGGCCAAAGCTTCGCAGAATGGAGGAATAAAACCGATTCAGAGCTTAGAGCAAGAGCAGCGGATTTGGGAAGGTTTAGGAAGAGAGAAAGTATGGAAAACGAATGCAAAGGTGAAGAGCCAAAGGGCAGATTCAATTGTTTTGACAAAAACGTGAAACGGCGGCAAAACTGAAGCATTTAATGCGCTTGGGGCTACGCACGCGACATGACGCGCGAAGCAGAGAAAAGCAGCGTCGTTGAAACGGTTGTAAAATGGTGCATGACAGCTCATGCGCAAAGTAAGATTGATCTGAATTCTTGTTTTTGGATGAAGACATGTCGGCCTAAAATGAATGATCTCGGCTAGAAAGTTCTTAAGCCGATGTACAAAAAAGTGCAGTATAGGTTCCATCACCTCAGTACGCCGAGGTAATAGAACCTAGGGGGCAGTTGTGGGGATGTATTTTCTGAGTACCAGCACGTGGCCGAGGTGGCACCGAAGTGTCAGCCGAGGTCCCACGTGTCGTGGTAGTTACGCCGAGGTTATCTCGGAGTTGCCGTGGTCACCTCCAAAGATATCGGAATCCGAGAAGATCAGATAAGGAATGAGAGTCCTAGAATGAAGAAAGACTTCAAGATGGATAAGGATAGTATTCTTAGGGAGTCTATCCTTATCTCTTGTAGAGTCCAAAGTAAGAACTGAATGAGAGTCCATAGAAGTAAGACTTCTAGTGGGACTAGGATAAAGAGATACTATAAAAGAGGGGCACTCCCGGCGGGTCTAAGGTACGCAATTTGTAGTCTTGAGCAGTAATTTTAGCACTTGTTATCTTTGAGAGATATTGATTTGATCGTCGGAGTGCCCCCGGGTGGAAGAACCACCGCCGGAGCCTTTTCTTTCTGTGCAGGTTACAGGGAGCCGTCTACTCTGCCTGTGTTCTACAGCTGGATTACTAAGGAGGGCAGTGTGATCGGAATATCACTCACACAGTTTTCAACCTTTTAAAAGTGGAAAATATTTTCTACTTACATAAATTTATTTTCTATTAATCATAAAAAATATTTTCGATAACTTTTATTTTTTATTATATAAAATATTAAAAATTATAAAAAACAATTTTTAAAAAATATTTTTCATCCAAATAAACGTGCGTTAAAACAAACCTTCAATGGAAATTGAAATCACAGTAGCGGCTAAGGGTGGGCGTGGGTCGGTTGCGGTCACGGAACTTCTAATCCGTCATCCGTCTACTAGATTGGTAGATTGGAGAAAATCAATCTGCATCCGTCCTCCAATCTGGGGGATGTGGATTGAGCGGATTGGCGGTTTGGTGGATGAATGCGAATCGGTTTGGCGGTTTAAAATTTTATTAATTTTTCAACATAATTCAACTTGTGCACTTCCTCAAAAAAAAAAAAAAAAAAAAAAAAAAAAAGTATTACAGTTAATGACTTAAAAAAAAATTACAATCACTACATGTCTCATTTAAAGCAAGAAAGTTTGAAACTTTAGAATATTACAATCACTGCATACCTCATCCACATACTACAATCACAGCATGCCACATTCACGTAAAGTATTACAATCTGTGGTTCTTAAAATATAAAAACAATTCAAACCACTAAAACCGTAAACAGAACAGTAGTAGAGATTGTATGTCTCTATATTGTTACATCTATATCTGTTTTTTAAAACAAAAACCAACCAGTATATATCATATTTTCTATTTATTATTTTTAGAGATAAATTTAAAAATCAAAAAATATAAATAAATAATACATTTATTTTTTTCAATAGAATATTTAAACTCTTTTTTAATTGAAAACACAAACAGAATATTTAAACAAACTGAAAACACAAAGTCTTATAAATTATTAAGGGTGTTCGTAATTTAACAGTTCGGTTGCGACCAAAGGAATCTCAAATCCATCATCTGTCCGCCAGATTGACGGATTGGAGAAAATCAATCTGCAACTGTCCGCTCGTCATCACGTATCCGTCCAAAATGAGACGAATTGATTTAGTTCGATCGATTTTAACGAATCGATATATCCACTACTCACCCCTAGTAACGGCAGCCCTTTACCATTGGCAAATGGGCACAAAGCCTTGCTATGTCATCAGAAAATTTTAGGCTTCGGCCGAAACTTGACCAAACCATGCTTGACCATACTCCCATTAATTCATTTCTGGCCCAAAGTGCAATTTAAGTGCCTTTCCTCTAAAATTTGGGATTCAGTCACGATCTCATTTGAGTTGAAAAAAAGAAAAAAAAACCATTTTACCATTTCTCAAATCTTCTTTGATTATATCAATTTTACACATAATTATTTAAATTTGAAACAATTTAACCCTTGTTATCACTTGTCGTCTATAATTTCGCAAAATTTACTAACATGCCCCCAAACTCTTCTTTTTCAATTGCGATACAATGGGTTGGCATCATAGCATTCCTTTACAAGACTAATGCTAAAATAGTTGTACTATATGCATTAATTAATATATCAATTAATATACTAATATATGTTATGATATTGTCATTGCAAAACTGTAGATCCCACTCATTATATAAATTATCAAGACTCAAAATTTTTAAAATTATATCATATCATCTATTAATACAATAATTAATATACCAATTGATACGTATAACTTTATTCATGCTAAAAAATTTATCAACATTAGATGCTTTAGATTTTTTCAAGTTTCATTAATTGTTAGCACTTATTAAGAGTAGTTTCCCATCATTTTAAAAAATACGGTGGTACTGCATGCGCCAATTAGTATACTAACTAGTGTAAGAATACTAATTATGATATTATTATTGACCCTACTTATTAATCACATTACAAATTTCAAAAACTTCTTAAATTATGTCACATCTTCAATTGGTACATTAATTAATATATCAATTAATATATAGAATAATGTTTGAGAGCTCGAAAATCCCTCCCCCTAATCCCCCTAATTCCCAAAACGACATCGTTTTGGGAATTTTTTTTTTTCTTTTTCTTCTTCTTCTCCATTTTCGGGTTGAAACGCAGAAGGGAAGAGAGAAAGAGAGAGAGAGAGAAGAGAGAGGAGGAGCACCACCGTCGCCGCCGAGGATCGTCACCGGCCGTCGCTGCTCGTCGCCGGGATGTCGCAGCTCGTCGTCGCAGTGTCGCTGCTCGCCCCTGCCTCTGCCTCCGCCTCCGCCTCCGCCCCCCACCTCCGCCTCTACCCCGATTTATTTGGCCCCCCTCCAGTCTTTCGCTGCCGTCTGTCCCTTCTTCTTCCCTTCCTCCCTTCTTCCTCCCTTCTTCCTCCCTTCTTCTCTAATTGAACCCAAAAAAAAAAAAATTCAAAAATACGAAACGACGTCGTTTCGTATTCGGGGGATTAAGAGAGCTCCTTTTCGAGCGACGTAGCACATTGAACCCAAAAAAAAAAAAATTCAAAAATACGAAACGACGTCGTTTCGTATTCGGGGGATTAAGAGAGCTCCTTTTCGAGCGACGTAGCACGACTGTAATATATATAAAATTATTCAAAAAAATATTGACTACTAAAATTATTCTCATTAATTCTATCCCCATCCAAATCCCTCGATATTCCTACCTCAATGCACTCAAGTAAAGTATGTATTAATCAACAATGGCACAAATACATGCAACTTAAAAAAATATTATAAATACTTGAAAAAGTTTAAAATTTTCATTATTAATATTGATAAAAAAATTCAATAATTTATAAATTATTTTTAAAACTTCCACTGATATGTTATTTTTTCTTAAGTATTCACAAGAATAATATGACTCTGGTAGTTTTGATATTAACATATATCTTGATTTTTTTTTTTTTTCTTTTTTTAAATTTCTGGACGCGAACAATCCTGAATTTTTTAGGGGTTCTTTTAGGAGACCTCACGCTATACTCCGATCGAAACTTGGCCGTAGCTGGGGCGGTTGATGAACTCCACTAGTGCCTAGGTGATGGATCCTTTCCTATAAATTGGATTAAATCAGGTAGTTCCGGACCACCGGGCCTGGACCTCCAGAGGTCGTGATGACACCTCAAAACCTCCTTTTTTCTTGATAAAAAAAAAAAAAAAGTAATTGATTTACAACTCCGTCACATCATTGTATATATTTTCTTTTTGAAATTGTGTCTTGTGTTTGTTTCATTCTCTTTCTCTCTCACGTTCAGATGAAGATAGGAAAGAAGATGATTGGAAGCTCTATTTGGGTAATAGGGTGGTTGTTTGTTGTGGTGGTTGTTAAGGGTGAAATCCCAGAGAATGAAATGATAGATTGTAGTAATGCATTAATGAAGTTGTTACCATGTGAGTCATACTTAGAGGAAAGCTCTTTCCCAAATTCTGTAATATTGATAGTCACATTGTCTTTGACCCCAAGGCCAGGTTATCTCTCTCTGTCCCTTTTCTCGGAGGAAGAAAATTTCATGTTAGTTTGTGTCAAACAAATTACAAAATATGATGGGACACACGAACACGTGGTGTTTAGACAATTTCTGCTCAGACACATATCATATCCTCATTAGTTAATTTCAATTTTATCTTCTAACTATTCACTATATTTAGTTTGAGTTTTTTAATTAAGTTTTTAGAAAATTAAATTTTTTAAATTTTCGTGTTTTTTTTTTATTTTTAATAAATATTTTTAAAATTTTAAACATTTTTTACTTGTTTAGATGGACCTTACTTAGATGTATTTAAAAAATAAAAAAATTGTGAAAAAATATTTTAAAAAATTAATAAATACATAAAAATATAAAAAAATATACTTAATTCTCTTCTTCTTTTTTGTATTTTTGGTATTTAGTAAATTTTTAAAAGGTTTTTTTCACAAATTTTTTACTTTTTAGGTATATTTATGTTAGGTATGTCTAAAAAGTAAAAAAAATTACTTAAAATATTAAAAAAAATTCAGTAAAAACAAAAAAATACGAAAAACAAGAAAGTAGAATTTTTTTAAAAGTGTTTTTTGAAAAACCTAACTAAATATTTTTTTTTTTTTATTTCATCCATAAGTTATCAATTTCATATATTTGGTTCTTAAAATTTTAATTTTTGTTCATGTAGTTTAATTGGAAATGATCATATAGATCAATAACTGTTAAAGCCTAATTTGATGAAAAAAAAAAAGTTATTTCAGAATTTAAAAGATTTAAAATCATACAACAAAATACTCATTTTTTTTAAAAAAACTATTTTGAATAAGTTACAGTTTGCAACTAATTTACCAAGTGTTTAGGTATATGATTTGATTGTCCAAATTATAAAATTATCCTTTTGCCCATCAAATAAGACTAATTTGCATAACCGTCTTTAATTGGACCATATGAAGAGAAATCATTAACTTTAGAAAAAATACATCAAATAGTTTAGGGATGAAATAGAAAAAAAATTGTTACAGTTTAAATGATAGAAGTGAAACTAATCCCATCATATGCATCTGATATTATGAATACAGTTCAAGTTGGAAGGGAAAATGATTTCGTTTGTTCACAATATCAAGATTTATTCATAGATTATGAGGAAAATAATTAAATGAATCTTGTTCTAAAAGTTTCGATGATTCTAAAGAGTTCTCACAATAGTCCATGTTATACACACATAAAGATGAATTATTAAAATAGAATTTCATTTTTACTTGTAAGACCATCTCCAACGCTGTATCAAATCTGATATCAAATTTGAATTTTGATGAAAACGATACTGTTCATTACTCCAACGCTGTACCAAACTTTACACCAAAATGAGATTTTACCAAATCTTTCATCAGATCGACGCGGAAGAAATGAATTCACCAAAACATTATTCTGAACCGTTGGAGGGGACGAATCGACCAACCGGTTGCCCACCCGGTTGACCAACCGGTCGCCCGGTGTATCATAACATGCCCCCTGACCCGTTTGAACCCTCTGAACCCTGGACTGAAATGTTAGGGACAACGGTCAACCACCCGGTTGACCGGTGGGTTGACCACCCGGTCGCCCGGGTTGGGCTATTTACGGATCTTGTTTGCAAGGCTCTTCTGTGTTCAGTTATATTTTTTTTTGGTTTGTTTCACCTATAATTTTTTTTGGGACTTATGAAATTATTGTGATTACCAATAATTTGAAGGGTCATTAATTTATATTTTCAATATATTTGACATGTATTTGATAATTAGCCGTTATAA
Source organism: Camellia lanceoleosa (assembly GCA_025200525.1). NCBI lineage: Eukaryota > Viridiplantae > Streptophyta > Magnoliopsida > Ericales > Theaceae > Camellia > Camellia lanceoleosa. The sequence goes on along the minus strand of CM045764.1, from coordinate 113,342,406 downwards.
TAATTTACCGTTAGATTGACAGAGTATTTTGAAAAGTGTATTTTGAAAATTGACAATATATTCATCATCAGAATCATCATCAGAGGAGGAAGAGGAAGAAGAGGAGGATGAAAATGAAGTAGCTATCATAGATTTCAAAGTATTCATTGTGCTCTGTTTTGTTGGTGCTCTGTTTTGTTGAAGTTTATGATCGTATTTGTCTGGTGTATGGATAATAGGTGAATATGGCACAACAATCTATTTGGCAGATATATATATATGTAATGGAGGGAAAAAAAAAAAGGAAAAACAATTGGAAAAATGAAATGGAGGGAAACAACAAAAAAAAGGGGAAAAAAAAAAAAAAAAAATTATAGAAACCAGTCGACCCGCCGGTCGACCCGCCGGTCGACCTAGCGGTCGCCCCTCCCCGGTTCAGCCAGATGGGGTTCAGGTGGGGTTCAGACAGTTCAAACGGGTCAAACCAAAAAATTAGATTTTTTCACATACCGGTTGTCCAACCGGTCCACCCACCGGTTGACCAACCGGTCGCCCCACTCAATTTTATGCAAATCTGATGCAGCGTTAGAGCAGATGATTTGAGATTTGGTGAAATCGCTTCTTTTGAACTCAGATTTGATGAAAAATTAAGTACACCGTTGGAGATGCTCTAAGCTTGTACATTTTATTATTATTGTTTAGATATATATATAGCGAAATATTTGAAATGATACGCCTATATACTTAATAGTACTGTACCAACTAAAAAATCAATACACCAACTGGTACAGGATTGACAACGATAATTTCAAATGAGGCTATTTATTATTTATATATATAAATTAAAATTAATATAATCAAAATGAAACATAATAAATCAAAGCTTAACACTACAAATCATGACTACCAAATATATAATAATTAAACAATCAAAGTTTCAAAACATAAAAATAGAAGTGTAAGTTGCATAATATATATTTTTAAAGTATGTACTATTTTTAATAAAATATTAAATACTTGGAAAAGCTCAATAGGAACCATGGCTACATATACATAAACACAGGCCAATTAAGAATCAAGTGTGAACATGCTGAAGACTCGAATTTTGTTCAAAATTAATCTGATTTTGAGTCGCGTTTGTTTATTTAATACAAAATATTCCTGAACGTTTAGTCTTCTTATTTATCCTCTTAACTACATATCACTCGACCAAATCTAGCAGTAAAATGCTTTTCTCAAATCAAATTTGATTCTTATTTCTCCAACCATTAAAATTTTGATGCCGACCGAGTTTAATGCCTAAGCCCCAGATCCAGCCAAACGACGCCTGGTGGCATTTGAAATAGATACCTGACCGGGTTTATCTGCCTCAGTTGTCACCATTCGTTCTTTGAGTGACATGTAATGCTGCAACCATACACCAGTGTACACCTGAAAGATGAGGTAAAAATAACAACTAAGATAAAGCAGAAAATTAAGCACCTAATATATGGAAAAACCCATAAAACTTGCACACTAATTACTACTCCCAAAAATACTTCAATGCCCAGAATTTCTTACATAATGACTTTCAACAGCATACACACAAGCAAAACCAAACAAACAAACAAACAAAAAGAAGAAGAAGAAGAAGGACTTTTGATATCATACCTCCCCATTAACTATTAATACATCTTGCTCCGATGAATGATAATTGTCTGAAAAGAAACTAGCAATATTTGCAATTCTGCTGTGTGCATTATAAAATGAATGAAGTCTTCATCTCATTCTCAATTTTGAGAAATAAACAGGACTTTTGATATCAGACTCCAATACATGACCCGCTACTTGGTATCAACATGAGAAGTCTGAGCAAAATACGTGAAAAACCGGAAATATTGGGATAGATAGTTAACCAGTCCCATCAGAAATCATACTGAGGACCACTGCCATTCATACAATTCTTAGAACATGCATATCCTAAATTTGGAACCAACCCAAGATGACAAAAGTAGATTTAGATCAAGGCACAATCCTGAGTCGCCCTCCTAATCATTTCAAACAAGGAAAAGTTCATTTTTTTGATAGGTCATGCAAGGAAACTCAAACTTCTCTTTATTGGGGGAATGCGAGTACAGGGAATGAAAATCAAAATAAAATAAAACCATAAATACGACTTGCAACCAAAAAAAAAAAAAAAAAGTGATTGGGTAAATAGAAGATTAATAATTTTATCAGCATGGGATTTTGTTAAAAAATAAATAAATAAATAGAAGATTAATACAGAAAAACAACAAAAGGAAATTTCTCACTCTAAACAATAGGCAAAGGCAAAGGCAAAGTACAGGGATTTCTCATATAAAATAGACAGGAAAACAATCTTCATGGCAAATTACCCAACCAGTCAAAGAAATTCTTGATTGATGTCATTATTAAGTAATTTCACAGTAGTACCCATTATTTTGCAAGAAGATCCAAGTTATAAGCCTTAGTATCAAATATTAGAGGGAAAAAAAAGAATAGGAACAATGCTAGAAATGTAACCTGTGCCGGTCTCATTATCTTTGTATCAGGGTCATCCAGGGACTCTCGCCAATGCGACAAGTAGCCAGCCATACGAGGGATTGCAAACAAAACAGGAAAGAACTCCGTTGGGAAACCCATGGCCCTGATTATCAATTTATTAGTTTCAAATAGAAGTATCACACTTAGAGAAGAAAGTGTATGCTCACCTATAAATTAACCCAGAGTAGAAATCAACATTTGGATATAGTTTCCTCTTAACAAAATACTCATCCGATAGTGCAGCTTTCTCCAAAGCAACAGCCACCTGTAAATGGTAAAAGATCAACTTATAGGGGCGCAGCTATGGCATTAGGTATTTATAATTATAGATTCAATGAAATCATGACATATTGAATAACCTCTCCATCCAACCCAACCCAGCCAACTACCCTCCTTTCTGGGGCAATGCCAGAAAGATAGCATATGAGACCTATCAACAAGAAGTGAATAGAAATGACATGACAAATATGAAACTATAGGAAAACAATTCAACATTACTAACTTGAAGTAGAATAGAGCACACCCATGTATACGCATGCTACAAGGTTTGTGCATATACAGATTAGTATGGATTCTTGACACCCATACTCAGATTATGCGTATACCCATGCTCAAAAGTGGTATTATGGCACCAGGTTTTCATATAACTTAGTTAACTAGTATAGGCATCTCACTAACATATGTATGACACAAATATGGCTTCTTTGGAGCATCTTTTCTATCTATCGATAGTAATGTATTAAGTCTTAGGCTAAGTTTGGGAAGACTAAATAAGTGCACTTTTTGACTTTTTATAAAATATGGGTTGAATTTGGGTTGGGTTTGAAGTGATGTGTTAGAGAGGTGATATGACTTAAATAAGATGATGTGACTTAAATAGAATAGTGACTTTTTGACTTTTTAGATTTTTTTGAAGATGCCAAACTTGGCCTTAGTAGCAGCATAATAGATTGCAATGCCACCATTAGACATAATCTACAACCATATAAAAACAACTAAAAGTAAAGAGGTTCTGTATGATTAAAGCATGCAACATTCACCTCAATGAGAGGATCCCGGCCAACGATTGAAAAAACTTCCTCTGCCAGTTTCCTTATGACCTTTGCTCTGGGATCGTAGTTTTTGTAGACACGGTGCCCAAAACCTGACATCTTTCGCTTCCTATAAAAACCAAGTTGTCACAGAAACATCAATTAGACTGCAGAAAAAACTACACGCGATTCATCCTCAGTAACTCTTGTCACAGAGAAAATTATCAGAAAAGTAATACTCACCTGTTTTTCACACCTTCAATGAACTCTGGAATACTGTCAACAGTTCCAATCTCACCCAACATTTTAAGCACAGCCTGTTTTAACCAGAGTAACAAAAAGCATGCCATGTACAGCTCAGAGTCTCACTCAAGGTGAAAATATACAAAAATAACAATTAAAATTAATTAATTAATTAACTAGCAAAGTTGTTGATGCTGTCTCTTGTGGACCTGCTGCTTACAAGCATGGAATTCAAGTAGAAAATGTCAACCCACCTCATTTGCTCCACCATGAAGAGGACCATACAGTGCTCCAACTGCTCCAGCAAGAGCTGTGTATACATCAACACCACTGCACAAACAGATCAGGCTTGTGATCCATGACTTTAACGGTTGTTTTGATTTGAATTAGACACTTTAGATGTCTACCTTGACGCTAGATGCCTAGCAGCAGCTGTGGAGCAATTCATTTCATGTTCTGCATGTAATATAAAGAGAATGTCCAGCACACGCGCTAGTCGAGGATTGGGTTTATAAGACCTATTACCTCTGCAAATTGCAAAAGGAGAATTAAATTTAGATTAGGCCCCATATACCATAATGTTACAACAATCAACGGGAACGGTCACAAAATTTCAAATACTAAATAGATCCTGTGAAAGAGAGCTGCTAATCACTGTGTATGGACATGTGTTAGCTCACTTCTGGCTTTCCATAGCATAGTAACCATAAACTCATAATTATTTTGCAAAGGGATCACACACACACGAGAGAGAGAGAGAGAGAGAGAGAGAGAGATGTTATTCCGGCCAAATCAGGTATGATTAGCATGTTGAGAAGGATGCTCATAAAGTTATGCAAAATACTAAAGAGGGAGAAGGATGCAGAAGAACATACAATGAATCTAGCATATATAAGAAGTTTTCTGAATAAGAAAGGTTGCTAGAGGGAAGAACAGGAGGCCTTCCTGCCATCCTCAAATAAGCAGCTGCTGCAATTGTTGGTGCCTGTAACCAAAAAAATTAAAATTAAAATTAAAAATAAGAACAAAAACAAAAGCAAAAAAATGATTGGTGCCTGAAAATATAGAACATCATCTTGTGTGAACAAAGATCATATACTGTAATTAGATGGACTGACATTATAACCAGCACAAAATGTACAGGAAACAAATTGAAGCCCAACATCCAGGACAATGATTAAAAAAAAAGCAAGACAGAGAAATTAACGTACCTTCCCAATTATACGCACTATTTGTTTATCTCTTACTTGTTTAGACTTGTATAAATCTTGGCCCTGCGTCAACAAAGATACATATGTTAAGAAATAGTTGAAAAATATTGAACATCAAGATGGAATTTACATTCAGAATACAATAGTGAAAATCTTCAGATTACACATATGAGCAAAGTCTTCTAGCACAACCGATCAAGGTCACTCAAATAAAAGAAAGTATGGAAGGGGTGGTTTATAATCCATGTTCCTTAATGAATTTAGTTAAAACAACTGCAGAACAGCTGATAACCATTGCCTGCCTAGCACCGAGAGAGAGAGAGAGAGCATCCACCCACAACAGTTCCTCAAACACTAAGAGACAAGAACAAGAGAAGGTTTACTCAACTTCTGCAAATTTTCAGCGCTCTTTAGTTAAAATTATTTACTCAGCTATGGGGGCTCCATGGTTGTTCTCCATGAGCTAAGATGTCATCTCAAAATTTTACCAAAACAGCAAGAACTGCATCGACACTGAAGTGATGAAGTGAAAGTTCATTCACAGTATCACTATTTTGCATAATTTGAAATATGACTGAAACAAAAAAACATGAACTGCAGAAACACGACTCTCTGGTATTAGTTGATTTTCCTGCTTCCAAACCATAATCCCATGCTTCCTTTTCAAAAGCTCATTACAAACCATAATTTTCTAGACAAAAACCATTATTTTTGGTAATATGGCATCAAATTGATTAGAGCATGCACTTTAAAATCCAAATTTTTTAGTCCTTTCCGGGCTGGTAGAGTTTTCCAATGTTCAGCTTCAGCTTAACCTTTTTTTATGTATTTTATTCATCAAGGCACAAAGGGGGTACCAGCCGTAGAGAAAACCGTAAGGGGAAGATCCCCTGAACATATAAGAAAGACAAAACCCCTATACAAGTATTACTGAAAAGATACAACAAAGTCCAAAAATTGATCCAAGATGGTTCACAATTCATGAAATTTATCTTCTAGACTCAAAAAGGGATTGAAAAGTTTCTCCAAGTCCCTATACAAAAATCGGTAACCGCTATATTTGCTATAGATGAATTAAATAATTTACTTAAAGCAACGGGATAGTCTATCCCCCAGGCCACAACGAAATGAGAACCAACCTATCTTGTCCATATCTAAATTTTACTTCACTCATCAAGCTTGAAAGCTTCACACAAGAACCAACGTAACTTATGGAAATACAAGCACACAACGTGAGACAGTTTGGCTCATGTAAGACACCTAAAGCAAACAGCAAGTCAAAAGCACATCATTAACTAGCTTCATGGTCAAAATAAGAAAGTAAAACATGTTTATTTTTCGAGGGAGGGGCACAAAGATTTTAGCAAAGCATACGTATAACAGATAACTTGTATTGTAACAAAAACAAATGCTGGGAAAATAGTTCCATATTTTGAATGGTTACTTACTAAATGTTGTAGTAATAAGTTGCAATTAAGAATTCATGACATCTGAAGCTATACATACCCAGAGAAGAAACAAGCTACATATCACATACCCATCTTTCAGAAATCTTGTTTAAGAACATAATAATGTGAACCAAACCCTATAATGAAAAACTACATTATTGTAACCATGAGCAATCATTCTTCCTAGATTCGGTCAATCATTGTGATAAAGACACTGTCCTAACGCAAAAACTGGGAAGACATGCACATTCCGTGTAAAATGGATAAAAAAACTTCACAAGATGAAGTCATAATATGGTTCTCGGATAACTTTCCGATGTTAAACCTCACAAGTAAATATTATTACATGCAGATTTGTAGCATTCCCATGTCCATTACTAAGTTTTAAAAATGAAAAATCCATAACAAGTTTAGATTAAAAAATTGACTTACTCTGAGAGCAGGATTGGCATCAGGATGAAAGACAGAAAGAGCACTCATTGCACTGACTAGAACACCCATGGGGTGAGCATCATGAGGCATTGCCTGTATGATATCCTGCAAAACAAATTCATTCAATTTAGCATACCATGGTAGTTTAAAGCATAACTCTCTTTTCTTTCATCACTTTCTTTTACAGATGGCAACAACCCCACCACCAACTAGTTTCTAGGTAGCCTGCCACTTTGACCACGGCGCTACATCCTTGGGAAATTGTTTTGTTTCGTGAGAGTTGAAGATTAATATTGAAGCCCATCCCCAGCTTCAAATAATTCAAATTGAGATTCATCATTATCATCCCTAACTGCAAATGTCTAGTAAATTTTAGGAGTCCCCTTCCCATTTGTATAATGGTGACAACATGTTACTTCAAACAAATAGAAAAAGATAAACATCCCCTAGCAATATACTTTCTACCAAAGGCCATTGATAAATTCAGAAACAATTCCTTTCCTATGTTCTTGGGGCTTCTAGTAAAATGAAGAAATCGCAGTAAGTAAAAAATCTCTATAAATAAGATGTCTATCATCTTGAAAGTAAGGGCTGGAACATGAGAGCAGCAGCCCAGTTCCCAAAAGAAACATGTAGAAAGGACTACATGAATAGTGGCTTAAATCATCTGCTAAAATAGTATATGGAACACATTATTTTAAAAAAAATAGTTGCAGTAGGTAAAGAATCTCCCAAAACATGGAATTTATAATTTAATTAAACATGACTTTTGTTAATCAATTTCAAGAATTGGGACAAACTAAAATCAAGAACCACGCCTGGGAGGGCTAATCTTGATTTATTTTTATGGATAAGGAAGCTTTCCAGTTCAGTATGAGGCATGGCATGTCTGAAATGTGCACATTTTTTCAAGAGACCCAACCACTAAGCATATAGTTTAACTATACTTCCTTAGGAAAAAGAGGGGGGTTGTTTGTAGAAGAGACAACAATGATGATCACAAAGAAGGGAATCAGTTTGGTATCCTTAAAACTGTTGAAATTCTAGAAAACTTTAGAAAAAAGTTGGGATTAGATGTCATCACCAAAACAATAACAACATTCTAATGATAGAATGCTGGGCTTGGCATCATAATTGCATGATGAGATGAAAAATTATATTCCTTGTAAAAATAGATTTTCCATGAAAGGTCAAAGGAAATGCTAAAAACTTTTCAATTGATTGCAACAAATATGAAAGGACTAAAGCTTCACTCAAAGGATTGTCTTGTGTAGAGAACAAACAGAGGTTCTGCCTACCCAAGAAATTAGAGGAGTTTCAATTAAGAAAATTTAGTTTTGTAAACGGAGAAGCCATAATTGCTGCTAACTGTGCATTTTCCGACACTGTTATGCATTTTCCAAGCATATCTCAACAAACATTCTCCGAAGCATCATATGATTCTTACTGAGATGCTATTTACAAATTTTATGATGTACTACAACAAAGAATTTACTAAGTGGAAAACCAGAGTTTTAAAAGGCTTTCTTGAGGCTCACCTCGCCTCGCCTTGAGGCTAAGGTCAAATGCATCAAGGCTTTGATTTTTAGACATTACTCCCCAAAGGCTTGCGCATTATAGTTTGAGACATGCGCCTTCAGTGCGCTTGGTACACTTTTTGCGCATAAGCATGTGAGGAGTATGCACATGCAGAGGTTGTCTTGGGCGTTTGTTAAACTTAGTTTATTAGATTGTTTAAACACAAAAAATTAAAAAGAATCTCTTTTTGCAACTATATTTTACAGGAAAAATTAAGTAAATGATCAATCAAGAAAAACACAGTTAATGGTCAAGTGAGAAGCTCAATCACTGACGTTAAGAATATCGATTTCTCTTTCAGTGAAGGAAAACTTCCTCCTATGCAGTAAAATGTTCAACGCATTAAAGCGAAAAGTATTTACACCTTTATATTTAATTTTGTTTTTATTTTTTTAACTATTTAAAAATATTTAATTTATTCACTAAATATTAAAATTTGAAATTTGAAATGTTTACGTCTCAACGTCTTGAGACTTACGCCTTGCTTCATGAGGGGTAAAACGCATTCACCTTTAAAAACTTTGTCCAAAACAAGGCTGGTTAAAGTAAATGTTAATTAAAAAGATGGAATTACATCCTTCACACTACTAATCTTTGGTTTCCAAGAAAAAGAAAGATAAGCGCACCAAAATTCCCTGTGGAACAGCTGAATGCTGAGAAACAGCAAATTCCCAATCAGCTAACTGATTTTCAGTAGGCAAATTGCCATACACTGCAAAAAGGAAGGAATCAAATTAGATAACTGGAAACCAACACATAAACCAGACAGAAAAAGCAAGGAGGAGTTAATTGTCCAATGAACAAACAATAATAGCTTCTATGTGTCTATTTTTCATAGATTTACAGTTTCCAGAAAGCATTCTGTTATCTTAAACCAAATTGATCACTCAAACTACACATTTATACATTCATATACAGAAGCAAATATTTCATGTATATCAAATAGATAGCATACTTTTATCTTACCTAAACCTTCAAACTCCCCCATCAGTCCCTGTTTCACATTATGTGGGTGTTTGGGAAGTTGCTATTTTAGTTGACTATTTTAGTTTTTGGCCATTTTAGGAGGCTAAAATTTGTGTGTTTGGGAACATAGTTGGATTTTTTTGTAGTTGGATGTGATATTTGTGAGATAAAAAGTGAAATGATTATGGGTTTGATGTGACATTTTGTCTTATTGGCTATTTTAGTCTATTTTGTCTTTTAGTGCTATTTTAACCAAAAAAGCTGTTTCCCAAACACCCCTATATCTCTCCATACTTTAAGCACCTTCATATGCTTTCATTTTTAATCACTTACTGAACTCTATAACATGGTAAAATAATCTTCTTCATTGTTATCAAATCAAGAATTGAATTGTAAATCATTATTCTAAAATAGTGAATCATGAAATGTATCAACTTGTGAATCGAATCATAGATTATTTTGCTAAATAGTGAATCATGAATTGCTTAAATCATTTTGCTACCAGTTTATGAGAGAAAAATGACAAAAGCCTACGCTATATCTTTTGCTAGGGTGAAGTCTCTCCTTTGGTTGGATTGAAAAGCTAGCCTACCTTTTATATTAGTTAAGGCGTCAGAGTCATAAGGAAGAATATTAAGGTCAAGGCGCTCATTAATGCAGGGGCTCATGGACTTCTCAAATTAATTATCAATCAAATTATATGGTTCGCCCCAGCAATAGAATGAGCCCAAGGCTCTGACTGCCTGCTTTTTATGAATTGTTATTACGAGGAGAAAAGAGAAGCAACAGTTGTGTCCTTCTATGCAAGACAGGGCTTCCTCGGCCAGCCACCTGAATAGAATCAATCCTGGTCATCTCTTCATAAGACTAGCCAGGCCTGATCATTTAATGGATCAAGCAAGGCATTGATTTTCTTTATACATATAAAAATACACACAATGTTCAAAATAAAGTAAATAACAATATAACTAAATAGTATATATGTTTATACATGTCAAATAATGTATATCAATATAACTAATTAATATTTTTTTTCTATTCTTTAACAGAGGCAAAAAAAACATTGTTAATGTATTATGCAAACAAAAATAAAAATCAGGAACCGAATCATAGATCTGACACATCTGAGAGTAACTCACTCACTGAGAAGTGTCCATGCAACATACATTTGTTGGTTAAATGAAATAAAATCTTGAGTGAATGAAAATTAGATGTCACCATAAGCTTATTATGAACAGTACTTTTCAAAGAAATATCAAAGAAACATACTCAGGAGGTGGTTTGCAAAATAGTATGTTAATATCAAACAAATGAGTTAATTCAGCCAATCCTCTTTTTCAATTATGAGCATATCATCACAGTAGCCTTGCAATTAAATAAATTGTCTCCCGTGATTACTAAAAATTAGAAACATGTATTGTGTATGAAACTTGTATAGTGATACTTACATAGAAGGTAGGCCACTTCCAGAAAGGAACTACCCTCCGCTAACTCCTCAATTGGGTAACCCCTATATCTAAGGATCCCCTCATCACCATCAATGTAACAAATTGATGACCGGACAGGAGCGGTGTTGAGATAGCCCGGATCATAAAGTTTGAGCCCCTTGTCATTCTTTCCTGTTGTTATCTGCAAATTCACAATTATCATATAGAAACCATACTTTGGATGTCAGGGTTCAAACTCCATCGCTTCTCGCAAAGAACAATACCATTACACATTAAGAAATACACAGATCCACTAGCAACACAGGTATTACGCGATGAACCAGCAAAAAACCATTTTTCCTAAAGAAGTGAAAAATAAAATATCATCACAAATTCATCAAATTATAAATGTTAATCTCAGGATAGGCAAAACATAAACTCCAGTTTGATCACGAAGAAAATTTAGGAAATCAAAAGAAATTATAGTCTTGTTTATATGTTGGTAAAGAAAAGAAACCCAACTCAATCAAGCTCAATTGAGCACATAATTTTGTCTTCTAATGGTTGAGCCCCATGTAATTGTTACAAATTTACAGTCTTTTTTTTTTTTTTCTTTCCCTTACTCGTGTTTTCTTGCCGACCAAACAGAACACGAATAAATGTTCTTGGTGAACTAAAAACCCGTATCAAACGACAATACATAAAAGCAATCTCCAATTCTTCACCAATTCTTTCGTCAAATTCAAATTTGATGAATAAATAGAAAAAAAAAATAAACCTCAAATCATTTTATTAATTTTGTATCAAGGGAGAGAAAAAATTTTACCCAAATCAATGAACCAAATCCCTTGCCAAATTTCTAACAATGATAATTTTTTCTCAAATTTAGCAAGACTTTAAAAAGAGTATTGATTAGAGATAATTTTCTTTCATAAAAAATGGTTAAAACAGGTTTTTAGAGAAAATTTGTAAATTTTCAAAAAAACTGACAAAAAAATAAGTAAAGATTAGTATCATATCATATCATTTTTTATTTTTTTTCAATCGAGCTTTTAATCAAATTTTCATTCAAATTTGATTTTTATAAAAACAAAATTAAAAATGGAAACAACAGTTAACCAAACCCTAATCAGCTGAAATCAAATCAAATCCAATCCAATTCAATTCACATCAATCGATCAAATTACATCACAACTTTTTGTTACCTTCTTGAAATCCGTAGCTTTGACAGTTCCTTCCTCAGCGACCTGAAATTGGTGCTTCTTACCAGTCCTCTCGTCGATGATGGTGAGCGAACCCTTCAGATTCGGAGGCGGTGCGATCACCGATTGAGAGGAGACGCACGAGGCCTCGATAACTGGTACGAAGGCTTCGGATTCGACGGAAGCTGAAAGGTGAGCTGAGAGAACAGCAAAACGACCTCGAGCCACCACTGATGGATCAACACTCCCCATTTGCTTTCCGAGAAAGAAAGAGAAAATTAAAATTTTGGATCACAAATACGGTGCAGACATATATGTCTCTCTCTATATATATGAGAACTTTTCCTCTCTGCTCTTTGTTAGTTTGTGCAATGATCGATTTGCGGCGAAAGTATACGAATTTTTTAATTCAACTATGAAAGCACTTAGCGCGGATGAGAGTGGATGATTCGGATCGAATTTTTTTGGAGACTATGGAAGTTGAAAAAGTCGATTTTGTTACTTTTTAATTTTTTAATCAAATCATCTCTATTTTTTATATATTTTCCAAAAAAATAATTAATTAATTTTTAACTTATTTTTTAAAATAAGTCGATGGATACTTGTTAAACATATGGGATTTTTTATATATAAAAAAAAAATCATTAATTTTAGACTATTTTAGACTATTGAATAATTGATTTTAAAGTATCAAATATTTTAAGTCATATATTTTTTTTTTTTTTAAATTATAATTAGTGTGTTTGATTTTAATTTTCTGAATTCAGTTTTCTGAAAATTATATTTTTTGTTTTTTGTATTTTTTATTTTTAGTGAATATTTTTAAAATTTTAAGCAATTTTTTTACTTTTTTAGGTGCACCTTACTTGAATGTATCTAAATAATAAAATATTTATGAAAAAATATTTTAAAATTTTAATAAATACACAAAAATATATGAAAAATATACTGAATTTTTATTTTTTTTATATATGTTTTGGTATTTAGTGTATTTTTAAAAAAAAATTCACAAATATCATACTTTTTAAGTGTGTTTATGTTAGGTGTGTCTAAAAATTGTTTAAAATATTAAAAAAATTAATTGAAAACATTAAAATATGAAAAATAATAAAGTAGAATTTTCAAAAAATTATTTTTTGAAAACCAAAACCAAACAAGTTGAATAGTTTTATTTCTTGTATAATATTATAATATAATATAATTGTAAAGATAAATTTGAGAATACTTTTCTAATATGTTGTTTAGTTCTTTGATAGAAAGAACATAGTGAGTTAAAGTTAGAGAATTTGTTAAATTGATGTATCTTTATTATTTTATATATGCCTACTATAATTACATAGAAAATAATGATTAATAAGAGAACAATAATGATTCATACCATTAAAAAAAGACCACTAATAGCACTAATGTATTGGGAATGCAAAACAAAAAAACGCCCACTGCCACATCATTAGTGATGCTATTAGAGTCCCACTTGTAGTGCTCTCAACTATTTTTCATAGAAGAATATAACAACTGTAAAATTAAATATTAATAAATAAATAAGTAAGTAAACTTTTTTTTTAAATTAAAAAAACACTATTAATTATTATAAAATTTATTGGACAATAAATCCATCTATTAAGATTTATAAGTAAGTTTCTCTTTTGTTTTTAGGTTAACGCTAATGAGTGGCCAGTACACTTGTTAAAGTATGTTTATAATAGTATTAATTGACCTTGGTTTCAATAACTTTTTATTTTTAATTTATGAATTTAATTAGATGCATTTATTGTTTGGTGATTATTTTAATAAATTTTGAATTTATATATAACATTTTTGTAATTAATAGTTTATATTTTTATAAATAAAACTAATTATTAATCAAGATTTAACAAATTACAATATGTATTTAATGAAATAAACTCATTAACTATTTATTATCAAGTATGAGGACACTTATTAGCATGACATCTTGTTATGTTAGTATTTGGAAATAACTTCCTTTTTTCTTTTTCTTTTTTTTCTTTTTGTGACTATGAGCAATGTTGTATATCCACACAAATTATTCCCTCCAAATCCCCCAAATGAATATAGCTATGTTATTTAAGCCTATTTTGGAAAGGTTGTTAAAAATTGATTTTTTTTATTTTTAAATTTTTTTTAAAAAGTGTGTAAAAAATATGAGAAAAGATATGACTTAAAATAAATTAGAAACTGCCTTTTGTCTACTAATCTACTTCTTAAAAGAGTCCTTAGGCCTCGTTTGTTACCTATACATTTTAGCTAAAAAATTATAAGTTATCACATTACTCTCTCAACTTTTTTGCATATATTTTCGTAAAAAGTTAAAAAATTACTAAAATAACTTATTTCCAAACGAGGCCTTACCTGCAGTGAATCTTACATTCATTTTGGGGAGTGGAGGAAATATTTTGTGTGCATCAAATATTTTTTATTTTTTTTATACCTAGGCTAATGTCAAATAGTAGTTAAAAAGTCAAAGAATTATATAAAAAAAATCTAAGGCTCCGTTTGGTAAGCCTCTCAAATTTTAGTTCCACCAATTGATTTAAGTGTGGTATTTGTTTTGAGCTTTCAAATCATAATTCTACACTTATTTTTCAAAACTCAATTCAAAACATAATCATTACTTTTCAAAACTCATAACCAAACACATAATTCAAAACTCTTTTCAAAACTCAATTCAAATTAATATTTTAATTTTTAAAATATTTAAATATTTAAATATGTTACGATTTTTTTTAAATTTTTTGAATATTTTTAAATATTACGATTTTAATTTTTTAAATTTTAAAATATTCCATAAAAATAAATTCAAACTCTATTTTATAAAAATATTTTAAAATATTTTAATTTTTTTGTTATATATTTGGTTACGATTTGAGTATAGAGTTGTCAAAGTAGTATGAAATTTTGAGTTATGTGTTTGGTTATGAGTTTTAAAAATAATTTATTAATTGAGTTTTGTTTTATGTATTTGGTTACGATTTGAGTGTAGAGTTGTTTTTAAATTTAAAATTATTTAATTTTTTTTGAATATTTAAATTATTTAAATTTTTACGATTTAAATTTTTTGAATATTTATTTTAATTTTTTACTTATTAAATTTTTTAAATTATTTAAATTATTTAAATATTTATGATTTAAATTTTTTGAATATTTATTTTGAAAAAAAATTATTTCCTTTGTAGTCTTTTCAATTAAAAAATTGATTAATGTTATTTTTTGTTAATAATAAATTTTTTTAATTGAATTTTAAAAAGAGTTTGATTATGAGTGTTAATCAGGATTTTCAATAGTATGAAAATGTGTTTTGTTATGAGTTATAACAATTTGAATTAAGTCTTGAAAATTATTTCCAAAGCTCATAACCAAACAAATTTTCTTACTTCACATGTCAAATCAAACTTTCAAAACTCAATTCCACACTCAATTCAAAACTCAATTAAACACTCTATTCAAAAATCATAACTAAACAAATTTTCTACACTCAAATCATAATTTCAAAACACACAAGCTCAAAAACAACTCATATTCTCAAATCATAATTAGAAAGTCTTACCAAACGGAATCTAAAATTTTATTTTTCTTTATTTTTATACATTTTTCACATAAAAAAAAAAGAAAGAAGAACAAAAACATAGTAAATGCAATAAAAGAAAAATTATAGCCAAACAGTCCGGTCATCATATAGGCCTATTTTGGGAAGATAGTAAAAAGTGACTTTTTGACTTTTAACTAAATTTTTAGCTTTTTTAGACAAATGATTCGAGAAGTTAGTAAAAAGCTACTTTTAATTTTTTATTCATATTTATTTATGATGTCAAATCATAATGAAATGACCAAACTATTTTTATTTAATTTAAAATATTTATAACTTTACTCATATAAGGGTAGAATGGTTAAATATTTTATCTTTTTTGACTTATGGAGGGTAGAATTGTAATTTCATCATTAGTTAAAAACTAACTTCCCAAATAAAAAAAATACAAAAAAGTTAACTTTTGACTTTTGCTACAAGTGGCTAAATATATGTTTCCAAAAGAGGCCATAAGGAGTGTTTGGGAAGAATTTTTTTTGGCTTTTTAGATTAAAATAGTATTAAAAGATAAAATATATTAAAATAATTAATAAGATAAAATATAATATCAAATTTATAATTATTTTATTTTTTTATAAATATTATATTTAATTACAAAAAAAATTAATTACCTTCTCAAATATAACTATTTTAATTTATTAAAATAATAAACTTTCCAAATCAAACCCTCGTTTAGTCTCTTTAAAATGGAAAAACTAGATAAGGATTAACTAGATAAGGATTTGATTTCTAGAAGAAGCTACAGCCAAATAGTCCAGTCAGTTTTCTTTGGGTCCCACCCACCTTGGCATGAACAACGAAGTTATCAGAGATTTTGGCTTATGAGCACTGTTGGGGGCACGAATTTGGGTGTCCTTAATGGTTCAAATTTTCCTATTAGGTAAAAAAAAAACAAAAAAAAAAACAAAGTTATCAAAATTAGAAATTTTGAGTCATTTGAACCACAGTTTTTAAGGCAACCAATCATTTTTCTATGAGAAGATGGTAATGGGTTATTTTTCGCCTTTTAATCAAGTTTTTGATTTTTTTAGATAAATAATTTAAGAAGTTAGTAGAAAATTATTTTTGATTTTTTTAGTTAATATTTATTTATGATGTCAAACTATAATAAAATGATCAAATTATTCATATTTAATTTAAAATATTTATAAGTTCACTCATGTATCACATTTTGACCCACAAGAAGTAAAATTATAATTTTATTGATGACTGAAAATCAACTTTTTAAATGAAAAAAATACAAAAAAAAGTCAATTTTTGTCTTTTGCCAGAGACCTAAAAAAGTGGCTATAGCCAAGTTTTCAAAGGGTGGGTTTAGGAAGTGGGTTGGCTTTCTGGTTTTTTGGTTTTTTGGTTTTTTTTGGCTATTTTAGCCTGGGCTTAAAAGCTTGGTTTGGGAAGGATTTTTTGGCTTTTTGACTTTTTTGAGTTTTTTTGTGAGAGAAGAGTGTAATGATTATGGGTTAGATGTGATGTTTTGTATTTTTGGGACTAAAATAGCCTGTTTTGTCTTTTGTGGCTATTTTAGCCCCAACCCACTTGACAAACGGGGCCAAAACACCCCTTCAATCTACAGACGCTTATGGTGTGCTTTGATCTCCGACTCGGCTCTTGATTTCGACAAGTGTCCTGACAAACACAAAATGATACGTGTCGGACATTTGAAGCGAGTTCATCTTTGTTTGTTACGTTCGCGAAGTACGCTTCAACAACACGTTATAGCCCTACTTTAGAGTTACAATACTCATGAGTAATCCTAGTTGATGTTTTTAAAGTTGTTATTTTAGTTTTTGATTATTTTAAGAGATTAAAATTTTTATGTTTAGAAAGATAGTTTAATTTTAGGGAGACTTATTTATAAGTCCTTTTTCAGAACCTTATGCTAGGTTAAGTCCTGTGTAATTTCTTATAGAGTCTCAAGTCCTATTTTCATAAGAATGTATTCCACAATATCCTAATCTTTTTAACCCCAATTTTCACACCTTCCCCCTCTCTCTCTTCCAACCACCGAATTGATATATATTGCATTTCCACAGATTCATGAACTTTGATCATTCAGATGATTATTTTGTATTGTATTGTGTGGACTTGAATGTTTGGTTTCCGATAAAATGAGATTGGAAAAGTAGAGATCGGAGAGAGAAGTGACAGAGAGATTGGGCGTTTTTGTTGTTTTTGTAGGGTGATAGAACAAAAGCAAATTCTGTTGTCAGCATTGAGACTTCCACTGATCCCAACCTCTCTTTTCTCTTTTTTTATTTTTCTTTTCGTTTCTCTCAAAATGCCCTTTTGGCTTCCTGAAAAATTCAATGATAATTTTTTAAATTATATTATATTCTTCACATATATTATTGATAATTTTTTAAATTTTACAATTAATAATACAAAATAAAAATATATTAGGATTATATATCTATTTCAAAACAAACAGATTAAAAAAATAAAAATTTATTAAGTTTTCGAAACGTAACGTGACACATTACGTTACGTTTATGTAAATGTCACATTACGTTTATATAGGTGTCACGTTACGTTACGTTTATGTAGGTGTTACGTTATGTTCATATTGGTGTCATGTTACATTTATATAGGTGTCACGTTACGTTACGTTTACGTAGATATGTCACGTTACGTTTATATAGGTGTCACGTTACGTTACGTTTACGTAAATATGTCACGTTACGTTTATATAGGTGTCACGTTACATTTATGTAGGTGTCACGTTACATTTATGTAGGTGTCACGTTACGTTACGTTTATATCAATTTCCTATATATGGTTTTATTACTTATTTATGATATTAACAACTAATATTGAGGGTAAATATGTCAAGAAACTTTTCATAGGACTTATGGGAATATAAGTTTTTTTGTGGGACCAAATGTAGCACAAGCCTCCCTAATAGGACTTCTAAATAATTTTTCCTTAATTTTTTTTAGTTAAATGTGATATTTGTAAGATAAAAAATGAAATAATTTGATGTGATGTTTTATTTTATTAATTATTTTAATCTATTTTATCTTTTAGTGTTATTTTTAATCAAAAAAATCAAAAAAAGTTGCTTTTCAAATACCTCCCATCCAAAGATTTTGGATGGTTTGAGATGAGATGTATAGAAAAAATGAAAAGAAATATTGATTGATGTGATTTAAAAAAATAAAAAGATAAAAAAAATAAACTAAAATAAGTTATGTCAAACCACTCCAAAATCAAAAATTTTATTAAATGGTATGAAATCCATGCCGTATGATTCCTATGTAAATCCCACACCCATATATAAGATATTGGATAAAAAATTTTATAAAACTTTTAGGGCGCTAACATTGTAAATAATCATAGACGTACTCAATTTTTGTGTATGTTTCTTGGGAATCGCAAAAATCTCTTCATACGATAAGATAATATGGAGAGAGAGATTTATATAAAGGCAATGAATTGCGTACGAGTTCAATTTCGATTTGAATGCTTTATTGTGTATGTTGCTACCATTCAAGATTAAAAATTTAAAGATGTAATAATTAATTAAACTTTTATTTGGGATGTAGATTAACTTTTTAGTTTTTTTCTTTTACTAATTTAGTTTATAGTTAAAAAGTATCGTTTGGAATGGATGTTTTTTGATTTTTTTAATTTTTATGAGAAAAAAAATAAAATAATTATGATTTAGATGTGATATGTTATTTTATTAGTTTGTAATATATTTTGTCTTTTTATGACTAAAATAGTTTTAAAAAAAAAAACTCATGCCAAACATAGCCTAAATATTAAAAGTAATAATTTCTTTTATATATTCTTTAATTATTAATTAATCACATCACTTACACATCATTAGATTTTTAAAATATCTAA
This sequence comes from Camellia lanceoleosa, assembly GCA_025200525.1. Taxonomy (NCBI): domain Eukaryota; kingdom Viridiplantae; phylum Streptophyta; class Magnoliopsida; order Ericales; family Theaceae; genus Camellia; species Camellia lanceoleosa. The sequence continues at coordinate 113,322,892 of CM045764.1, read as the reverse complement.
AAAATGAATTCATATGTCATTTTCTTTTTAGGCAAATTACCAACAACCCCCTCGAGATTTAATTAAAATATGAATTATTCTGAGATTTGAGAAATTACATCCTACTCCAAGAGATTTATATTTGCATAGTAAATTGTCCCTTGTAGTTTATATTTTTTGTATAACAAATTGCTCCCTCATTTGTTATGCAAATATAAACCTCGGGAGACAATTTGCAATTTCCCAAACTGAGGGAGAAATTCGTATTTTAGTCAAATTTCGAAAGAGTGTTGATAATTTGCACTTTCTTTTTATGATATTTAGATCGGATTAATTTTTTTTAAGATTAATAATTTTTAAATTATATATTCTATGTGAAATGATTTATCCACCATATTTACTTCAACCTGAATTATTTGAATTTGTATTAGCTAGATGACCGACTTTACCCTCGTTTACCGCGGTCATCACATTGCCATCTGGACAACCGGCGATCGACCGGCATCAATAAATTTGAACAATTTAGAGGAAATTAAATTTGATAGATATAGCATTTTTTTTTTTAGATTTGTCGATGGATATAGCATTGCTTATATTCTATTTTATATTTGAATTAATCCATGATTATGAAAAGGGTGAGACTTCTCTCCAAAATTTACATAGGGAATTACAGCATATTGTTGGGTCCGTGAAGTCCATCACGAGCACCAAGGATTCTCTAGAGTTTTTTTCCCTAAAGTTTCTAAAAGTGGTGTGTCGTATGGTTGAGATTTAATGCTAAAAAATTGATGTGACTTGTCATTAAATCTCAACCATACAACACACCACTTTAGGAAACTTTAGGGAAAAAAAACTCTAGAGGATCCTTGCTCCATCACGAGTCCCATTTTAACAATTCGAACCATTCAATGTGTAAAACTCATCGAGTACTTAATGTTAGAAAAAATTATGTTGATCAAATATCGATAACTCCTTGATCGGAACACATTTTAATCAATAGTAAATAAATATAATTTTAAAAATAAATTATTAACAAAAATATATTCCGATCAAGAGATTACCGATCAAGAAGTTACTTGACGAGCTCTATACATCAAACAGTTCAAATCATTAAAATAAGACCCGTGATAAACCTTACGAACCCAATACTATATGAACTGAAAAGAAAACCATCTTCTTACTAAAAATATTTAATAAAATATTATCAGTTTTACAATTTAATTAATTAGTCAGAAGATAATTTGTTTACTCAAACCAAGGAAGTTGTGTACATTCCTAAACCAGTTGAGATTATGTTTTTAAGCTAAATTTAGGACTGTTATTGGTACATGGGTTAAAAATTATTTCTCAACTTTTAATCCATTTTAAATCATATTTTTTCTCATATTTTTTATATATTTTTTGAAAAAAAACTAAATTTTTTTTAAAAAGTCAACTTTTAACCATTTTCTCAAAACAATCCTTAATTAACCAAATTATTTTATGAATCATTACTTTCAGATCCAATTATACACAAACAAAACACAGCATTAACATCCAAAAATGTGTGTGAATAATGTGTTTTTGGTGTAAATAGCATTAACACCCTCCATCACTCTCACCGACAAAGAAGGGATATTAACCCTTTATTATTTTCAATTTTAAAAGCCAAACCGTAAGCCTTACAAAATTGTAACCTTAAAGAAAAATTAAACATAATACTTGACCAAAATGATGTGATGATCATTTTTTTTTTTTTTTTTTTTAAATTTCCAATTAAGAGCTATGCTAATGAGTGGATATGAAATTATTGAGAAACAATAATTTAATCACAAACAAATTCCACCATGTCATTGGTTGTTTTTGGTACCAAATGCAATGAAATTTACACTGATGTCATCAGATAGAGTCCATCTTCCCGTCAAGGGGTTGTATACAAACCCAGCCATCTCTTGGACCTGGACAAAATGGAGAAATAAAATTAAAACAAATTTACTATTATTGAAGCGAAGAAAAAATTATTATGCATGATAATAATATATACATAGAGCAGAGATAGTTATGTTTAAGATGCAATTTTGCTTACAGTTATAGAAGCACGGTGTAGGATTAGGGCTAGCTCTTCAGGAGTAAGAAAACTCGACCACTGATGTGTACCTTTAGGGAGCTGTCGAGTACCAAATGCACAAATACAGCAACACATGAAAAAATGCAGTGTGGAAATTTTTTTACTTGGGCAGATGTTTTTCGAAGTATAACAGATAACAGCTATGACTTCTAGTATACATACTGAGCAAAAGAATGAATGGATCAATATATATATTTTTATGCAAAATGAATATGCAACAAGTATGTAGTACAGTTTATGATTCGGTTTCTATCCGGGTTCGTCTTTAATTCCAAAATATCCCGAGATCACTTATCCAGGACTGTATTTTATTTTCATATCAAATTTCCGACCTTTTAAAAAATGGTTGCATTAAAGGGTAAAATAGATTTAGAAGTATGATTTGGAAGGCAGTACTTAATGCCTTCTTGTAATCCATCATCTATCCGTTCCAGTATAATGAACTTCAGAATAACCCTCAGCATCTTAAACACCAAAGAGAGGAAAAAGTCAATCTTATTTAAGTGTACTTGAGGGAGCTTGCCTACACATTTTGTCTGTCACGATGCGATGGAGAAGTAAATAAAAAAGCTACGAAGAAACTTTGTGGGAAAGTTTGGAGGAAGAAGTTAAATATCATCTACTGAGTTGCCATTCAGCATTTTTGTCAATTCAATCAGGCTTTATTTGGGAGGTGGCTTTGGCAGTACACAGATGAGGAAGACTACTTTGGAGAGTGATTGATTGCAAGCTTGTAGCGGATCAGAGGGGATGGACTTCTAAGGAAGTTAGGGAGCATATGGAGTGGGCTTGTGGAAAGGTGTTTGGAGAGGATGATAGGAAATTGTGAAGCATGTGCCGTTTGTCTTGGGTAGAGGATTCAGTTTTGGCATGATGTGGTACAGAGATATCCCCCTATTGGTGGCATTTCTTGAGCTCTTCAGTATTGCAGTGAACGAGGATAATATCGTAGCTGACTACTTACGGGTTTCAGACTCTGGTTTGGCATGGAACCACAATTTATTAGATCTCTTCATGATTGAGAGGGAAAGGCCATTGACGAGTTTCTTAAATAGAGAGAAGATGCATAGAAATAGGACATTTTCGGCCAAGTCCTATCATCATTTGATCACCAGAAGGTTAAAGGGTTCTATTCCATCAAAGATCATATGAAAGACAGGAGTGCAGCGTTTTTTGCGCTCTATTAACACAATTTACTTATCAAAAAATTAATTAGGAGTGCAACTATTCCATCACCATTTATAATATGAATTCTAGACATTAAAGCACAAACCAAAAGTTCAATGCTGAGTCATGTAACTTCTTGGAAATGCATTTGAAGAATCATAAATTTAAGATAATTTAGACAAAGACACTACATCCTCTCTAAAGAAGACAATAAAAAGAATGAATACCATGTTCAACACCAAGGAGAGTATTCCAATAGCTAATACCAAGCATTATCAAGTGGATATCAAAAATACATAAATAAGTGATAAATCAATTAGATAATTATACCCAGTGAAGGATGTACTCTGCTGCAATGATGGCAGTTGCATAGGATCTCATTGAACGATTAATTGTTGATATCAGAGTGGCTCCGTCAGAAACAGTTAACGCAGCCAGGGATTTGCAGAATTCAGAAGGATCAGCAACATGCTCAATTACCTGAGTAAAACGCAAACCATAGTAAAGATATCCAAATGAGTAAAAATACAAAAAAAAATCATGACTTCAGGAACACAAAACAGTTACTGGTTGCAATCTTGAGGAACCGATCATTTAGCTCACAAAAAGCACAAAATCCTTTATATGCAAGTATGCATACAAAATTCATGACTTGAGGAACACAAATTGTAGAAATGTAGCCAGAATTACCTAACAGAAGTTACAATTAACATGATCGTACCTCTAAAGCAATCACAGCATCGAACTCCCTGTGCTCCTCAGCTAGTTTTTCTGTCCACACATAATTGTATCGGTGAGTTTCTGAATATTAAACTAGAAATTTGACAAACAAAAAGGTTTGAAACAAGGAATTAACAAAATCCTACGGCCTACATTAATGTAAAAAATCAGATTTAACCACCAATTAATGACCCATGTTCTAAAGATGTAAAGCAGTTTCCCAATTTTCATTATAACTAAGCGAAGCACCAAAACTAACTAATGGAAATACTAGAGCCTGTAAGCAGTCAACAATCACAATTAACAATGTCATTCATATATAAAAGGCAAACATTTCTCTCTCAAATTTTCAGATTCAGTGGACCAAAAAAATGGAATGCGTAGCCAAGGACTCACTAATGAGAACACGATATCACAGTTAACAACCACAGCTAACAAAGTCCCTCTTTTTCTAAACACCATAGCATGAGCATCTTTAATTATAGCTGTTGGATGAGCATCAGATCGGTGAGGTCACTTTGTGGTTTATAGCCTCTCTCACCTTGTGTGTGTGTCTCTCTCTCATGCCGAAAAATCACAAATTCTTGCTCAACACATTTTGTTAAGAAAAATCCAAGTTGGATCTTATCCAATCAAGCATGGACATGACAGACACGCCTGACAAATATACGCACTTCAACTGAGCTTTTTTTCTCCAACCAAATGAAGAGTTCAAAGAAATTTACACAAATGGCTTTAGATACGGTAAGACCTCATTTCATTTCATTTTCATCATTTATTGGTCTCTTAATCACCCAAACATCATGATGCGGCACTTAACCCTCTTCAAACCCCCTCCACCCTTTTTGCCCTTTTCTTCTTACTAAGTCTTCTACACACGGATGGATGCCATCAAAAGAGCAAAGGTTGTAACATGTTAAAAGCAAGAGAATAAAATAACTGACAAACAGCTTAATGTTAAAGAAATTAGACAAAAATGGAATGTACCAGCAGTTGTGCAGCGATATTCGATTGCTGAAGTTAATGGATCCAAATCCTGGGCAAGTGAACAATGTTAGTAAATATTTGCATTGAAAACCTAAACACAATCTAATGAATAGTGATAACTTGCTGATCCAAGTAAATTCTAATCACAAAACTCTGGTGTATAAAAATAATTCATTTGGACCATTATATGACATCACTGCCCCAAGTTATGCTAACAAGGTCAGGATTTAGCTCCTGATAATATTATCATTACAAATAAGCTGAAATACAATAATTAGGAACCTGATCATGCTTTGAAGAAAGTTCAACGGAGAGTATAAAGTAAAAAGTATATGCTCATCAATAAGTAAAGAATAGCTGCTCATAAATAAATAATGAATAGATGGAATAGAGGTGCCAAAAGAAACAATGAACAAGAAAAACAACCAAATCCCAGCATAGTGCTAATGGCATATGAGTACCATAACTCGGAAACCATTTCAAAAATCACTAAGCAAAAATGTAATATACATGGTTACTTCATAAAAGGTACAACATGGATATAGTACAACGACATCATCATCTGTTTACAAACTTTGTTAAAATATGAACATGGAAAAAGAGAAGACATGTTTTTTGCCCAAATAAGTTCACTGGTGAGATTCTGACTTCAGACACCAAAATTTAAAAAATTAAGTAAATCATGTTGAACAACATTGTTATAACTTACATTTTTTTGTTTGTCTCGCACATAACCTGACATCAATGTCATCACACAATAATATCTTAAATTTCTAGTTCAATTGGAATTGACAGCTATACTACAAACCATATCTACCTTCAATACAGTTTTATGGTGAAGTTGAATTACCCTTACCGAAGTGTCTATAAGCATCCAACATGGTCACTCATACATTTAGAAAAGTCAATGTAATATAAATGAGAGATGATAGAGGGATCTCAGCTACTGCTGAGATGGTGAAACACTATCATATTCCCAAGTCCCTGTTGCTTAAGCTAGAGCAGTTCATGAAAGCACAAATTTAACCAAATTGTTGGTAGCATGATTCCAAAATTGACAGTACTAAAACTGATAGACAACTGAGCAAGATGATCGGTTGAGCTCAGGCTGGCCCTAGTTGAGCACAGACACAGGGCAGCCAAGGCCACAGGTGAACACAAGGCAAGTGATGACATAATAAATGGGGAACTGACCTTCAAGTTACAGTCTACAACATTAGATGATTGGCCTAAAAAGCTGCTAAAAAGTTAGCTACAAGGGCTTTATAGCCCCAAAAATTCACCATCGTGGTAGATGAGCATCTTTCTAAGTAGCCCAAGCCTTAGCCACTCAAAATGTTTCAGTAGCACACATTCACAAACTCATACTAATATTTGGTTAAACCTTTTTCATATTAGAGGCTCATCCTTTTCATATATCTAAGTACAGCCCATACCGCATGAAGGCGAGCAATTTTGATATTCTTCTCCACAGCATCAATAGCCGTCACTGTAGCTCCCATCCGAGCCAAAGGCTGAACAAACAGAGAAAAAAAGAGAATAAAAACTAGAGAAAGATCCCTCCTAGTTGAAATTATTGTTCAACAAAAATTTAGGAAAAAATACAAAATCTAAAGTAGTTGTTTCCTATGTTACATGGACTTTTCAAAATAGATCAAATACCCGTGTCGGACACCCGACACTCGGACAAGGGTATGGGATATGTGTCGGATACTTTTCAACGGATACTTCTTATATAATTGTATATAACACAATTATCATATGTGCATATTATTCTTTAATTACTATAAATGTCATTTTGACACTGTAAGTTACATATAGTACCATTTTATCTCACATATTAGATTAAAAATATAAAAATATGATATTTTTTTGCCGAGTCCGCGTATCCTTAAATTTAAGATTTAATGAGTCCGACCTCTAGATACATACCCGCACCCGACACCTGTACCCGAGTCCATGTAACATAGGTTGTTTCTAGATAAACATTGTTAGTGTTGTTGTGAGCAAAAATTTATTGTCTTTTATTTATTTATTATTTAATCTCCTCTGTCTTTTAAGCTATTCTGGCATAATCTTTGTTTTAATAACTATATCACTACATAACAATATCTTTGCTCCTACATGGGCAACAGTACACTAGCAAAGAAAAAATTAAGTCATTCCCCTATGTTATAGCATACGTGGATCTACCACAAAACATTTAATATGAATATATATATCTATGATGAAGGTTTGGGTTTAGTAATTTGTGTTAAGTAGTATTTCAAGAAAAATGTAAAATATGGCCACACAATTGAGCAGTATGTGGGTCAACAATTTTGTTCTGGCAGTGAAACTAATAGTTGTATATGTTTCCTTCTTAAATAGAGCTCTTGAAACTAGTGCAGAAGCTGCTCCCATAAGAAGGCACCAACATGAGTCCATGTTTTCAGTTATCAATTTTAATCTAGTTAGACATATCATGGCACCGCGAAGCCAACTTCAATTTTTTACTTCAATTTTTATACAAGGCAGATGTTAGTATAATAACTTCTGAGACGTGCACAAAACAAAGCAAGAAAAAATTGTGCAGAAAGAAAATAGAAGAAGATTCTCCCATGTGACACTAACAAAATGTCTGATGAGAACATATTTTGTTCATTGCTCTCTGGCTCTTCCATGAAAAATACTTTCAGTTTGGGGCTGCCACTGGTTGGGTTAACCCAACAAAATTCACATCTGGCTTATGTCTTTCTTCCTCCATTTTTGGCATCTAGGTAAAAATTAGCAAATTTTGATAATTATGAAAACCATTCAATGTTGTTGGGAAGTGAGAAACAAGAGATACTTTGAGGGTTTTTTCATTTGAGTTATTCTATTTGCAAGAGTAACTTCACTTGTCTGGCCTATTAGTTCAAAATTCAAATGAATATTTGTCTAAAATGTCTGAGGGACAGGACTGGAATAGTTTCTTTCCCAAAACATAGCATCTCTCAAATCCTATTTGTCACAATGGTCATGACAACAGAAATAGTAAGAACAAAACTTTGTTGAGTTAGATTTCTTTTATGTAACCAGTGTCAAGTATTAGATTAGTATACAAGAATGATGATAGTCATATTTTGTGTTCCCTGGCCATGTTGGTCATGTAAACCATATTAAATCTGAGCTTCTAAACAGTTATCATGGCTTCTGAGAAGTGACATCAAGAAACATTACAACCATTGGTGATGGAAGCCAATTGTGCTGGCGTGATCTCTTTGGCTGGAAATGGCAAGTGTTCGCTAAAGATTGACATGCTTAGAGAAATTTCCAAAACCTGGTTATCAAATTTTATAGGTTTACTAAATTGTTCGATACATGATTTCCGTATTTAGCTAATTATCATTCAAATGTGCATGTGTATTGTATCAATCTACGTTTTGGTTCACACAACACGGCCACGAGCTCACACACATGCACATATCAATTCAATCTATTTTCTGCTTATTAAATTCAGCAGTCACAGTATAATCCTGGAAACCCAAAAACAACGCTATCTTAAATCTTGTTTCTAGAAAACTAGTGATAAAGGTCATACTCATTGAATGTGATTTAGCCACAAAACTTTAAGGCCGTAAGTAAGAACTGCAATGGGATTGACAGTAATAGTCGACAATTTTATGTCCTTAAGATGCTACCATCATAGTTATTAAAATCCCGATCTGGATCTTACGATCCATTTGAGTACAATCGATCCGGATAGCGTAAATAATTCCTTATAGGTAGGATCTTTCAATCCTGATAATGGGATTTTATAGGATCGTAGAATCCCGATCTAAAACTGATCCTATCCGATCTAATTTACAAGCCTTATTTTGTATTTTATGACATATGTTATCGTAAATTTTATATTTATTGTCTAAATATCAATTTATGTGGTCAAAATAAATAATCAAAATTAAGTAGCATTGAATCAAATAGACTAAGAGAAACAAACTAGGAAAAAAACATTCAAATATTACGATAATTTAAGAAAATTAACTAGTTGGAAAAACAAACTTAGCTTTAGCAGAGTCTAAGGGCGGCAAAATGATTGCAACTTTATCCCAATTTTCGGAGAGATTATTTTTGTGACTCGAATAAGGATGCCGACGACAAACCTTATCATTCGGTTAAACTGCTCTTTTGAGTTGTTAATCTATTTTCATATCCAATTTTGTTAAATATTTTTTCTTCACTTTTTATGCATTATTGTAGATTGTAAAGTATTTTGTTATAGAATTCTTCTTCTTCATCTTCTTTTTTGATGAAATACAAAACTTTTACATCGAGTTTTTTATTATATGATATTATATGTACATTTTACATGGGGTACTATATTTTTCACAATATCTTCACTTCTTTTTAATAGAATATAGGCTCATTTTGTGTATACTTTTTAAGAAATATTTATTTAAATTAAATTATTATATAATTTGTCTTTTTTGGTAGAATCTTGCGATCCACAATCCAATTCTACGATCCAATCCTATAAACACCTCCAACGATCCAACGTAGAATCCCAATTTTAACAACCTTGGCTAGCATAGGAAATAACAAAGCCGCTGCCAGACTAGAATATCAGGAAATTAGTGCATCACCAAATTTAAAAATGGTATACCTCTGATAAAATCCCCCCTCCACAACCAACATCCACGATTTTCAGTCCTTCCAAAGGCCTAGCACAATATGGATCTTTTCTGACACAATGAATAGTAATTAGAATATAAAAATTGGGACACAAAAATTCATGTTTACCAGTAGTGAAACACACAGAGAACCAGCAAAAACCAGTTGGACAATAAAACATATCTAAATGGTGTAGAACCACAGAGGAAATAGTGAGTAGATGAAAAGGAGGAGGAAAAAACGAGAGGGGGGGGAAGAGAGGCGAAGAAAACGGGGAACATCCCAATTCAATACTTCAAATTTTTACAATATTCAAATCAAGTACGTAAAACCCATTACATGAAGGCCTAGGCATATCCTAGGAAACCCTAATTAAAAATACCAAAAACAAAAACTATAATAATTAAACAATTAAACCTAAAAAATAAACAAGTGCTATTTGCTCCAAATATTGTCCCACAACTTCAAATCACGAGAATCTGCCTATACATAAAACAAATTTTAACAAAAAGTGAACAAAAAAAAAGAGTAGAAGTAAGGCTACCTACCTACTACCTCTCGCATACCTTGTAAGTGGGAGTCTTGTGTATTAGGTACGACTTTTTATTTGTTAGGCTGAATATGCAGTATTTTCAAGCATATTTTTTTAAACCTCAAATCCTTACAAGAATTCATAGAAACCTCCTCTTCAAAACTGGAGTTTAAGACTACATACATCTTACCCTCCCTAGACCCAACTTTAGTGAGAGCCTCATGCATTAGGTCACCCTGTTTTATATCTTTACAATAATTCAGTTTTCTATAACAACTCAAATTTCCAACCAGAAGGAGGAAGACTTAAAATACTATGTCCTAGAATGAGAGGTTGCTTAGAAATGTGAATCTACATAATTGCATATAAATTAGAAGTCCATTTCATAATGACAACCTGTCATTAGTCTGTAGTATATATGGCAATGCAAAAATAGTTTTCTCGGTCAACTTTTTGTTCTTTTTTTTTTTTTTTTTGAAGTGATAAGACACTAAAAAAATTTAGCTATCAACTGAATGAAAATTATTCAATGTGTTTGGTTTGAATTTTTTGAATTAAGTTTTTTGAAAATTCAGTTTTTTGATTTTCGTGTTTTTTTGTTTTTAGTGAATATTTTTAAAATTTTAAACATTTTTTTTACTTTTTTAGATGCACCTTACTTAGATGTATCTAAAAAGTAAAAAAATTGTGAAACAATATATTAAAAATTTAATAAATACATAAAAATATATTGAATTCTCATTTTTTTTTTTTTTTGTATTTTTGGTATTTAGTGAATTTTTAAAAGGTTTTTTTTACAAATTTTTTATTTTTTAGGTATATTTATGTTAGGTATGTCTAAAAAGTAAAAAAAAATTGCTTAAAATATTAAAAAAATTCAGTAAAAACAAAAAAAAAAAAAACACGAAAAACAAGAAAGTAGAATTTTCTGAAAAGTGTTTTTGAAAAAACACAACCAAGCAAGCTGATTGAGATTATTTTCGTAGCTCAAAGGTGTCACAATTTGATCTAGTTCTTTTTCTTTTTTTTCACCCCTTTTTTCAGCTTTTGTTCAATCCTTTCTCCCAAAATTTTGTATTTCCCTTTCACTTTATGAAGTTTAGTTAGCAAAGAGTTGATATTTCCTAAAGCAATAGCATGGACTAATCCACTATAACAGAAAATCTGAAGAAAAACAAAAAGAGAAGAAGCAAAATACCTGAAATGTCGGCAAAGAGTGGAGCGGATGAAAGTCAATCTCGTTGGATTCATCACGTGCAATGGCTTAAATGGACCTTCAGCATCCCACCTAATTTTAAAATGAGAAAGGGGTCACATTCAATATTCTACAAAGGCACCACGTTAAATCAAAGTTCACTGGGGCAATAACAGGAATGGGTTTCTCATATTTGCCCAGCAAAATCTGAACTTTCTCCAATGGTTGATTGTGCCAGCAGGATAGTAGGATCCGCGTAGGAATCAAAATCAACATTTTTAATTTCTAGCACACCTATGTTTAATTTCTCTAATGTTGTGAAAGTGACACATCCTATCTAATAATATATGAATAATAAAATAGATCCCATGAACAAAAATTCAAAGAAATTGTCAAGCAGCTAGGTGGCACATTGATAATGGAGGGACTTGAAAAGTTTGATTCTTTATAGGATCATAAAAACCCATTTTCCAAAGATCTTCTCCTCCTCTTCAGGATTGACCATGGTACTAGGAAATGCAAGCCTAAAATGAATTTCGTTCCCGAAATTGAGTGAGAGATGTGAATATTTTTCTACTATAGGAACCCCGCCAAATATAGAAAAACATAAAAAAATTATAAAAAAAAACCTAAATTGATGGTGTAGATCAACAATTGTCCCGAAAGTTTAAGTGTTGGAATGTGTCCCACATCACTTGGAGTTGCCCTATTTGTGTTGGTTATAAGACTCCAGTATCTCTCTCCTTAATATATGGGTTTTAAGGAGAAGTGTGGAATAGACTTTTCAATTTGGTATCAAAACTTGGTTAGGCCTATAATTGGTGTGTCATTTGTACGGCTAGTGTATGTTGTGGTCCAGGAGGGTGTGTTGGAATGTGTCCCACATCGCTTAGAGTTGCCCCATTTGTGCTCGTTATAAAACTTCAGTTTTCCTCTCCTTAATACCTGAGTTTTAAGGAGAAATGTGGGTTGAGCTTTTTAATTTTAAGTTGTTAGAAAATAGGCCCAATTCTCAATTTAGGCTTCGAAATGCTCCACCTTAGGGACATGCAATGTTGAAAATGAAATATATAAGGCTCTCCAACATTGCAACTATTGTCACTCCAATTCTCAAGCTCCTTTTTCACAAACAAAATCATTTTAATACATAATTAAATTCTCATCAACTTCTAGATCTTCTTTATCCTACCTTATCAGGTGGAGCTTATCTATTAGGATATTTAAGTAGAATAATCAACTTAGGCTTAGCATTTTTTTTTATCAATAACAAAACAAGAACATTATTAAAACAGGAAATAAAAGGCACAAAACAAAACCGAGGACAATGTACACTCCGAAGATAAAAATGAAAACGAAATTATAACTAACAACCAACCCTCCAACCCCTATTAATAAGAAACAAAGGAATTCCTTTTAAAAGGAGCCGAAAACGACACCCAAAAGGAAGTAAAATACCACAACCTATCCCATAATAAACCCCCCACATCATCTGATTTATCTTAAAAAAATTTTGCATTTCTCACAAACAATAACACCCACAACATTGCACAAATTACACAATGGGGCTAAGAACCATGAACACAAACACATATATGGATACAACCACAGACACTGGACTCGATGATTTAAAAAAAAAAATGAGGACACATTTGGTAAGGACACAGACAACGTGGGGACATGGCAATAAAATATATATTTTAATTATTTTTATTTGTTATGTAAATTAATATTACGTCTACAAATAATCAAAATCAGCAAAAACTAACACTAATTCAATATTACAAAAGAAAATCATAAAATTTAAATAATTAATAAATCATCGATAAAAAAGCCAAAAAAGGAATAATCTTTCAACAGGGGAAAAAAATTTAGTTGGCGTGGTCCCAAAAAACAAATTAATTAAATAAAAGGACACACCAAGTGTCATGCCGTGTCCCGAGTCCCCAATGTGTCTATGCTTCATAGATGTGGGGGGTGATTGTTTCTAATTTATATTTTTATTTATTATTAATTTATTTTTGTGGGTACCTAATTTTTCTTATCTATCTTGTTATTTCTCAACTATCTAAGACATCTATAGATGGATAAATTTCATTTCTCAATTTTCTCCTAATTTATCTCTAGTAAATCCCCTTTATCTCTACAAATTAGTTGGATACATGGTGTATATATCTATCTCACCAACCCTCTTTTTAGTTTTTTGTTTTTTTGTTTTTTTGTTTTCAAACGATTACAAAACTTTTTCTTCCTCTTCACCTTGTCTCTTTCAAATTGTATATCTATTTGATATTGGCATTCCTTATGTAAGACACCATTAGGTGGTCCATCATTAAAGCCATGCTGCTAAGCTTTCAAAACGTATACAAAACTCTATTGTTATTCAACCATTGATTTTCTAGAATTACATTGAGAACATGAATTTGTTTTCGGTTTTGCTTTCGAGTGTTGGGCAACTCTAGGTTCATGAGTTTCGTTTTACTATACAAAAAAGGACTTAAAAGGTAGTTGTATCTTGGGAAAGAAACATCAATCAACCCAGTGCAAAACGGGTGTATTCTTTCCAAGGAGAGGGCTCACACACATGGCTCAATCACCTTACAACAGGCTATTCTAAACTTTTCTATGTTAACATTTTGGTCAATAATTATTGTTATAGTGTATAATCTATCAGAAATTCCTACTACATTTCCAACATACAACACCAACACAGCTAAATTAACTTATGATCACATATAAACATACACAATACATAACCATTGGTTTGCAATAATCACTGTCGAATGCAATTAATGCTCTTAAAGAAAATGTAACCAGATTTAAACAATAAATAGAAATCAAAACAACACTGACCATGTTTCAGCAATGGCGGCAAACTTAGCGAGTTCAGATTCGTTCAGAGACGACGACAATGAATTTGAACCCCTATTCACAGTCTTCTTACCAACTGTGGTCACACCATCGATTGGAGGTTTTTTGGGAATTGAGGGATCGATTTGAACAGGTTGGGTAACATCCGAGTAAGGTCGCGCATGTAGGGCTGGACAAGCTGCGACAGTCAAGCGCTCGAGCGGAAAATTAGGTTTAGGGTTTGGTAGTCGAAGACGAATGTTTCTCAGAAGCTTTGAAGCCATTGTTGATGACTCTGGAAGAGGAGCAGCGATGGGGAGAAGGTATATAGATATAGACTTGGCATTTCTTGGGCCTGACCTCAAAGGACGTGGTGACAGTATGGGCCCAAAGATTCTCAGCTGGACCCAAATTTCCAGCCGGCCTGTGCCTATAGGCCTAAAACCCTGCTTCGGGTAAGTCCTACAAGTGTTTGTGTAAATCAAAAAGTCCTATTAATTAATCGGTGAAAGTTAGTTATGTCAAAATCTTTGTTAAAAAAAAAGATTTTTTGTGATGATTTTTCAGATCTGTCACTAAAAAATGACAAGTAGTTATATTTTTCTATGATGAATTTTTTAACTGTCGTTAAAAATTAATAATTACTGACACTTTCTATGAAAACGCTTCTTAAAAAAATAGAATTTGATGGTAACAATTAAAAACGAATAGGACATTTTGGAATACCAAAAAGTCAAGAGAATTTATTGGTTCTAATAAGACTTTTCAGTCATTCCCCCATAAATTTAAGAGTAAATTTCATAATTATATTCACTGTATTTGGTTTCTATTTTCATAATTTACTTTTCATAAAATATTTACTTTTTTGTTTTTCGTAATTTTTTTTATTTTCATTGAATTTTTTTTAATATTTTAAGCAATTTTTTTAATATTTAGACACATTTAGTAAAAATACACTTAAAAAGTATAATATTTGTGAAAAAAATCTTTAAAAAATTCACTAAATAATTCAGTATATTTTTTTTATATTTTTATGTATTTATTAATTTTTAAAAATATTTTTTGACAAATATTTTACTATTTGGATAAATTTAAGTAAGGTGCATCTAAAAAAGTAAAAAAATTGCTTCAAATTTTAAAAATATTCACTAAAAACAAAAAAATATATATGAATATAAAAAAAACTCAATTTTTAAAAAATTAAATTTAGAAAATTGAAACCAAATATACTGATTGATTTTCTTTTTAATAAATTAACACGATCGAAATCGATGCAGATGGTGGGTAGACGAGAAAATAAATATACATTTTAGTATGAAAAAATAATAATATTCAGCTTGTTTGGTTTTGGCTTTCAGAAGCAGTTTTCAAAAAAATCTACTTTTTTATTTTCCATATTTTAACATTTTTAATGAATTTTTTTAATATTTTAAGTAATTTTTTAAATTTTTAGACACACCTGACATAAATACATTTAAAAAGTATAATATTTATCCAAAAAATCATTAAAAAATACAAGAAAAATATATAAAAAATTCAATATATTTTTCGTATTTTTTGTGTATTTATTAATTTTAAAAAATATTTTTTCACAAGTATTTTATTATTTAGATACATCTACGTAAGGTACATCTAAGTAAGGTCTATCTAAAAAAGTAAAAAAAAATGCTTAAAATTAAAAAAAAATATCCACTAAAAACAAAAAAATATGAAAAACAAAAAATTCAATTTTTTGAAAATTGAATTCAGAAAACTAAAATCAAACACATTGAATGTTTTTTTTATTTATTTATAAGACTGACGAATTAGTAATAAAAATTTATTTAACTAATATGTGAATTAAAACTTTAAAAAAAAATCAATATAATTATTTCAAGGATGTAATATTGATTGTATTTTTTTTATGGGTTAATTAAAAATAGATTTTTGGAATTTGTATAAAATACAAATTACCCCATATAGTTTTAAAAACTACAAATATTCATTTATCAGAATTTGTCATTAAACATAATTGACAGAAAAAATAAAACTTCAAATTATCTTCTTATACAATAATAAAATTATTAAAATTGTTAATTGAAAACATTATTAAAAATTATTAAATGACTTAATAATTGATTAATGAAATAAATTATTTCTTATGCAATTAGAAATTTTTAAAAATAAGATTTAATTTTTAAAATTACATGAGATAATTAATAATTTAAATAAAATTTTTTAAAAAATTATAATTTATCGTTTTTTAAATTTTTTAAACAAAAGTGAGTTGAATTTAACCTAGATTTTTTCATTAAAAAATGAGTGTAAGGATCACATTAGTGTGTTTGGTTTAAGTTTTTTAGATTAAATTTTTTGAAAATTTAATTTTTTGGTTTTCGTATTTTTTTATTTTTAGTGAATATTTTTTAAATTTTAAATACTTTTTTTTACTTTTTTAGATGCACATAATTTAGATGTATCTAAAAAGTTTTAAAAAATTGTGAAAAAATATTCTAAAAAATTAATAAATACATAAAAATACGAAAAGTATATTGAATTCTCGTATTTTTTTTGTATTTCTAGTATTTAGTGAATTTTTAAAAGATTTTTTTAACAAAAATTATACTTTTTATGTGTATTTATGTTAGGTGTATCTAAAAATTTTAAAAAAATTACTTAAAATATTAAAAAAATTCACTAAAAACAAAAAAATACGAAAAATAAGAAAATAAAATTTTCTAAAAAAAGAGTTTTTGAAAAACTCTAACCAAGCAAAAAGGCTCTAATATTAAAGTAAAAGTTATGTTAGGAATTCTAAATAATTTATCAAATATTTTAAATCTCTCACATGAATATAGAATTCACACGTATAAGTTTGTGTGAATCTCATAACTATGTGAGAAATTTAGGAGTTGTTTGGTAAGTGCCAGATTAGTAAATGTGAAATATGGGTTAGATTTGAAGTGATGTGGTACAAAGGTGATATGATACTGTACGGGGAGGAAATATTCCGACGACCCGCACTTCCTTTCTTCCGAGTTCCTCAGCTGTCCGATCACCTGAAAACACAACGACGGTGAGCTACCCGGCGGTGTGTGGCCGGAAAACACCTCCGACGCTCAAGTTAGAACCTCACACACCTGAGACAGATAGCTAGAGAGAAGGGAGAGTGTTTGAATGTAAGTCTTACTTACAAAAATTGTCCATCCCCATAAGGGGTGGCGCAGACTTGTTTATATACCTCTTCGCCTCAGATCCACTCCCATTGATCTTCAACACGTGGCTCGCTTATCCCATCTGCAAGACATACACCATGCCCCTGTCAGTTACACCACGCCGACATCACCTAACTCCAACCCCAATCCCTAGCCTCAGGCTTCATGCCCGAGCACAATACCGGCTTAAGCTTGAGAGAACCGAGTCAGGCTCCATCTGCTGTTTCTTGGCTTTACGATCATGGAAATTAACAGCTCGTTGGCGCTTTTCCGGTATTGATTCTCGATCCCGGCTTGCTCGCATCGAAGTACGCTTTTGGTTCGCCTAATCGATGCCCCAACCGAGCACCTTCTGGCTCAAGACCGCCTCGCCCCAATCTTGCCCTAAGATACTGTCCGCCAAATCTTTCCGTGATATCGGATCATTATTTTCCCACTCAATTGCCCCTTAATTCCGTCCGCTCTAGCGTGACAGGGATTACTGTTTCCAACCGGGGTATCATTTCATCGGTCCCTGGCTTTTCAATTGATAACCAGACTGGTTGACTGTCTTCGAACTTGCCCGGTCTGGCCTTCAAACTTGCCTGGAAATCTTCCCGGTCGATGCTACATCCGACCCTGTCTTCTCATCTTCCCTGCTGACGCCTCACCGCCCACGCCTCTTCACCGACGGAGCCATTAATGGCGACAGTGGCATCCTCATACGCTCGAGCAACCAACCCAGCCAAAATTCAAAATTTTGTTGGCCACCCCGATTCCCCTATATACATGCCATCCTCATCTTCTTCCCTTCCTAGTGCCATTCCAACATTCCAGACGTTCCAGAGCTATCGCCTTCCCTTTCCCGCCATTCTTTGCGTTGTGCCTCAAGAAGTCTTCTCGCCGCTTCTCGGTAAGTCCTTCTATTTTCTCACCATTTTCTTTCATATTTCATACATTAGGGCCTTAAAATACGACTTATAGGACTTAGGCACCAATAAATATCCCAAACCTTCCATTGTTCTTGGTGTTCTTCATTTCCTGAAGAACAACGAAGAATCCATGACTGCCTCGGTCTCCATTTGATCCAAAAGAACTACGTAACCGAGATAACATGTTTGTAGTGAATGCCAGAAAACCGAGATAGTGGGAGTACTTTGGTCGCCCAAATGCTAATATCTGTCTGCTTTGGGCTAATCGAAGCTTTCTAGCAACCTTAGAAACCGGTGGTTTGGCACACATCTCGACCGAGCTAAAGTCAAGCTTGGTTTTGTGAGACCGCGCTCACACTTAACCCTTGCAATCCTTTTCCTGCAGAGTCCAAGGGGACCATTAACCTCTCTGAAGCTCCCAAGACCGAACAATCATTCAGTGCCAAACCACAACCGAGCTACACTAGGTCTGCCACAAATGGGGAAGTACCGCTATATGGTAGACACCCCGGCTGCCTTAGACGCATTCAGGGAGGAGTACGGCATCCCGGCCGATGTCCACCTCGAACGTGCGCCCGAGGAAACAACCCCGGGAAGAGCCGAGCAAAGGCTTCTTCACCGTGCTTTCAATAGTTGAAGGAGGCCTCGCTTCCTCTCAACTCGATCACAGAATTCTTCGCACAGACCGGCTTGCACCAACCCAAGTGTCAACCAATACATACCGGATTATAAACGGTGTTCATGAGTTAAATAACCGCTTGGTACTCAACTGGGCCTAGCCGAGATCTTAAGGCAATACACAATGGGTCACACGGCGGCCTTTGCCTATTACTTGAAAATAAGACCGGCAGGAAAAAATAGTGACCGCACCCAGATAAGGACTTGCACGACGACGACTTCTTCCGGGTGTCCGCAACTATGAAATGGCCGAATGCCGGGTCTATAAGCAAGAACTTCGGTTCTTCATGTAAGCCGCGCTTTCTTGCTCGGTCAATACTTTTTTACCGACATTCGACTTAATCACTTTTTCTTTGTTTCTTTTTGCAAAGAATCCAAGACCGCAGTTTAACTACCGCTTCAACACCGAAGTCAATCCGAACCGCTTCGATATGTGCACGGGATCGCGATTTAATCGCTTATAAAGCTACCTACACTCTACTCGCCTCGCCGGTAGAGTCACGATTTCTTCGCGAGCCAACTCCACCTCGGACATCTAACTTTACTCGACATCCCTTAATCCTACGACCGAGGAACAGAAAGCACGGGCAAGGCTTCAAGAATATGGCCGGTCAATCCAACAAGACGGTTTACCAAGAACACTCGCAGAATCGGCCAACCCGCCGAGAACTCAGACAGCCGAGGTGGAAAAAGAGCTCGGCCAGATCCTCACCGTGGCCGAAGCAGAGACCGAAAGCAACCTCGGCGAGGGCTTAAATCCGACTGGCGCCCGCAGTTGAAGCACCGAGGAGCCGACATCCCGGCCAATGCCTCGGTGAAGGGTGACAAGGAACATTTGCTGGCCTTTGACCTGTCCAAGGCGCTCCTGCTGCCGACCGACGTGGTTGGAAGTGACCACGTTCCTGACACCCGGCTGGTCAAATCGTCCGTGAAATCAATGACCAGGGTAACTGCCCTAATTTATTTCTAAAATTTCACAAGTGTTTGCCCGGTTTCCTCACTAATCATATTTGCTACTTGCAGGCCATCCAGAAACAGCACCTGGTAATGGAGCGCATTCACCGGCTTCGACAAAAGGCCTCTGACATCGCCAAATAAGTCGAAGCCTCCAAGCCGTTGGGCAAAAAGCATCATTTGACAGAGCCAAAGACCGAGAACACCAGATTGCTCGCAACCGGACGCCGAGAAGAAGCGAGAAGAACTTCAAGCCGAAGCTAAACGCGACCGAAGGAGTCCAGGGACAAAGACCGTGAGGTCGCCAACAATGCCGCTTCAAAGAAGAGAGGATAGCTACAAAGCGTGTCTTTGCAACCCAGACATCTATTTTAAGCATTTGGAAAGAAGCTTGCTCGAAGCTCGGTCAGGCCTCAAACCGATGTGTTTGCCGCCACACCCAAAGCCTTTCTGCCGGTCTATCTCGTGCCTTATGCCAACGACGTCTTCACCGCATTGCAAGCGGAGGCCGAGGAAGAGCTTGCTAGAGAAACGGCTGCAGACACCGGTGAAGGAAGCAGCCCCGAGCAAAATGTTCAGGATGAGCCCGGTGGTCAAGAGAGGACTCCACCGGTCAACACTGAAGATGACTATGACAACCTCCCCCATTGCTTAGTTTCTTTTTGAACTTGCTTTTTGTTTGTTTTCAATGTAACCGGGCTTAGTACCCCACCTTTGTACTTATTTCTTATCAATGAAAAAGCTCTAATTTTATGAAGTGTTTGCACGGTTTGCTTGAACTTTCTTCAGTAAAACATCAACTTACTGAACCGGGATACATCACCTCGGTTGAGAGACCACATCATAACACCTCCAACCGAGGTAATTCATCTCGGCAAGAAATATCTAATTTGCACAAACATTAATCCGTCGACCGGACTCAACATCCCGGCGGGGGATCCAAAGTTTATACAAAACAGCAACTCTGCCAACCGGACTAATGCATCTCGGTTGGGAATCCAAAGTTGGTGAAGACACCAATTCTTCCAACCGGGCTAATCCATCTCGTTGGGAATCCAAAGTTGGGAAAACATCGACTCTTCCAACCGACTAATCCATCTTGGTTGGGAATCCGGTTGGGCAAAACACAACTCTTCCAACCGGACAAAATCATCTCGGTTGGGAATCCAAAGTTAGAAAACACCAACTCGCCAACCGGACAAATCCATCTCGGTTGGGAATCCAAAGTCAGAAAACAGACTCTTCCAACCGGACTAATCCATCTTGGTTGGGAATCCAAGTTGGAAAACACCAACTCGCCAACCGACAAATCCATCTCGTTGGGAATCCAAAGTTGAAAACACAACTCTTCCAACCGGACAAATCCATCTCTTGGGAATCCAAAGTTGGAAAACATCAACTCTTCCAACCGACAAATCCATCTCGGTTGGGAATCCAAAGTTAGAAAACACAACTCTTCCAACCGACAAATCCATCTCGGTTGGGAATCCAAAGTTGGAAAACACCAACTCTTCCAACCGGACAAATCCATCTCGGTTGGGAATGCTTAATTCGAACAAAACATCAAATTGCGAAGGCCAAGAACACTTGTATATATTGACAAAAAGAATTACATTCTGAAGTGTAGTGCAAAAAGCTCCTTCTTTGCAAACAAAACAAAAGCTAGAAATAGTACACTTTGAGATTGGCCGCATTCCATGGCCGAGGTATTGCTCTTCCATCCAAGTCCTCCAGGTGGTATGCCCCCTTGCCCGCCAGACCGGTTATCATGTATGGTACTTCCCTATATGCCCCTAGCTTGCCTTATCTCCGCACCGTGTATTTCCCATAACTTTCTCAGACCCAATCACCCACCTTGAACGGGTGCACCATCTTGTTGTACTTCGGAGAGTTCTTCTTTGGTAGGTCGCCACATGGATGAGAGCCTTTTCCTGGCTTCACCAGATCTAATTCCAGAGCAATAGCCTCGGCTCGTTGAGAGTGCTCAAAACTTTCACTTCGAGGGTGGGCATGCCGACTTCCAAGGAATGATCGCCTCCATGCCATAAGCGAGCAAATGGAGTTTCAGAGAACGCCATGGGTAGTCCCAGATGCCCAAAGGACGCTGGAAGTTCTCGGCCCACTTTCCTTCGCTTTTTCCAACCTTTTCTTTAACCCATCCAATATAATCTTGTTCGACGCCTCGGCTTGACCGTTGGACTGGGGGTAAGCCGGAGTAGAGTTGTAAAATTCAATCTTTAAATCTTCGCAAAAACCTCTGAATAAGCGACCGTCAAATTGGGTGCCGTTGTCAGAAATTAAGATTTTGGGGACGCCAAACCGTGTTACCACATTCTGCCAGACAAATCTCTTCACGTCTTTTTCTTTGATAGTTGCCAAAGGTTCAGCTTCAATCCATTTGGTGAAGTAGTCCGTTGCCGCGATAAAGAACTTGCGGTTGCCCGGTGCAGTTGGGAGGGGTCCCACTATATCTAGTCCCCACATCGCAAAAGGCCAAGGGCTTGTGAGTGGAAGTTCTCTGGTTGGTGCGAATTCTCGCACTTTTCACATTTCGAACATATTTTTGCGTCACCTTGCATGACGGCCACCAATAGCCTGTGAAATAGCTCAGAGGCCAAGGACCCGCCTCAATGTGATCGCCACAAATGCCTTCATGAATTTCAAGCAGAATGCATCCACGCCGCTTGGGTGCACACACTTTAAGTAAGGACCAGTAGGATTTCTTATACAAGGCGCAGATGGAGAGAGCCAAAACCGCTCGATTTCACCCAGATTTGTGTGCTTCCTTCTTTTCGGTTGGTAGAACCCGTCTGAGAAACAAAATGATCGGATCCATCCACGACGGACCATTTGGAGCAGAGAGTACTTCCGTCTGCCCGCTTCTTCAATGCTTGGTCGGAAGAAAGTCAATTAACAAGGGATTTGGAGATGTATTATCTACCATGGATGCTAGGGCCGGCCATTTCACTCTGCTTTTCTTCCGGCCGATCTGTTGGACTCGATTCAAACTGCTTGATGCGTTCTCGACTGTAGCTTGGTACTTTGCCATGCGGTCATCCTTGCCTCAGAAATCGTAAACTTGGTTAACCACAAGTTGGGAGTCATCAGACACCATTAGCTCCAGTGACTTTCATTTGGATTGCGCTTGAGCCAGAGGGCCTCAGACTCAACTTCGTTATTAGATCTTTGGGAAGCCAAGGGTGATAGAATGTTCAATGGTTAGGCCATCCGGGGAGATAAGAACAACACCTAGCCTCGCACCGTGACGATTGACGCCTGTCAACAAAAAGCTTCCACATTTCCACAAAAGCTTCCAAAGAACTGATGGATCTCGTGAGTGGTATGGGCGCCATGATCAAGGTTGCTTGCGGTTTCCGGCTTAAGTTCTGCGTTCATCGACCCACTCGCCCGCCTTGGTGATTCGGCAAGTTGGTCCGCCATGCCTAAGTCCGTAGGCGAATCACCAGTCATGCAGATATGCCGCAGTTCGGCCGAAGTCAGGTCGACTTCTTGGTGATGCGCAGACCGCAGAGTTGGTGGGACAACAACACCCAACTCGTCATCGTACAGGTTGTTGGCATTGAAAGTCAAGGCCATGGACCCCATCGAAAGGCAAATCTTCCGATGAGCCGACGCGACCTCATCATCTGCCGCAGAATATCGGCCGGGCAAACCGGATGAGTTCCAGGTGAGAATTCGGCAACAAAGTCAGCCAAAGTCTGGGCTTTGATGGCAGTGCGCGGCAGATACTTTACATCATATCGCCTTCAAATGACCGCCCATTTAAGAACTCGGCGGAAAAATCCGCTGCTCAAATAAAGCTTTGAGGGAACTTCGGTCAAGACGACGACGATATGTGCATGAAAGTAGTGCGCCAATTTTCTTGAAGCCATCATTAATGCCAAAGCAAGTTTTTCAAGAGCAGTACCTAGTCTCCGCCAGAAGAAAGTCTTCCGACGTAAAGATGGGAGGTGCTTGATTCCTTCAAATGAACAAGCACCGTGACCGATCGCATGCTGAGATACGGCCAGATAAAGATAAAGTTCTTCTCCGTTTGGCGTGACCAACAATGGTGCGGAAGATGATATTCTTTGAGCTCGCTAACGCCGGTCAAGACTCTTCATCCCAAGAGAACTTGGACTTCAAGGATCGAAAGAAAGGACGGCACGATCCGATGACCGCTTATAAATCGATTACGGCGGCCATTCCGCCAAATGTCAGACGTCTTTCACCGAGCTAGGTCTTTAACTCTTGCACGGCCTCGATCCGTAGGGTCCGCCTCAATACCCTTTGTGACTAAGAATCCTAAAATTTCCGGATCCCACAATCAAGGCACACTTAGACGATTCAGCGTAACTTATGCTTCTTGAGGATGGCAAACATCTCGGCCAGGTCGGACAAATGATTTGCTTGATGCTTGCTCTTCACCACCATGTCATCAATATAAGCTTCCATTGTCCGGCCCAGTAAAGGAGCAAACATCTTGGTCACCATCCTTCAAAAAGTTGCCTGCGTTCTTTAAACCAAAAGGCATAACTCGGTAGCGAAGAGTCCCCTGTAGTAAATGAAGTGATTTCGATCGGGGCCGTGCATGGCAATCTGATGATAGCCCCGGTACGCGTCCAAGAAACTTAACCTGTCATGGCCAGCCGTCAAATCCACAAGCTGGTCAATTCTAGGCAAAGGAAAACTGTCTTTCGGACAAGCACGGTTGACGGTCTTGTAATCAACACAAACTCGCCACTTCCCATTCTTCTTTAAGATAACGATCAGATTTGAAATCCACCGAGGATAGTGCACTTCGAATTGCTCGTGCCTCGCAGATTTTGACTTCCTCCGCCACTACCTCGGCGTGATGCAATCTTGACCTCCTTGTTATTTGAATGACCGCTTGGCAATCGGGAAGACATTGGGATGATGGCAGATAAAATTTGGATCGAGGGCGGGCATGTCATAAGGTGACCATGCAAAAACTTCAATGTTGGCCATAAGGAATTCCACCATCTCGGTCCTCTCTCTGTCTTTGTGAGGTGGAGCCGAAAAGAAGAACTTGTCCTTGCTCGGTATCAATTCGCACTTCCACCAATCCTTCCACGGCTTTGTCTTCTGCCTTAGTGCCCACATCATCTAGCACTACCGTCCTCCGTCCCTCAATCATTTGAATCCCGAATCCTTGGCCTTCCATTGACCGCCACAAAGCACTGCTTTGACATAACCCGACGCTCTAAATCTCCTCAATCGCCTACGGCCGAGGGAATCTCATCACTTGGTGAAAGGTTGATGCCACGGCTTGCATAGCATGAAGCCACCGCCAAGGATCAGTTAAGTAGATGGCACCTGCAACACCCAGAACTCAACATGTTTGACCATTGATCCCGCTTTAACCGGCAGGATAATTTTTCCCAAAGGCCACTCCGGCTGTGAGTTAAAACCGACCAATGGCGGTTCTTGGGGCGCCAATCCGTGTCTCGAGCTTGAGCCGCTTTTGAAAGCGTCGAGTACATGATCTCAACCGAGCTTCTCGATCGATCAAGATCCTTTAACTTCAAAATCATTGACGCGAGAGTCACCACCAAGGCTATCATGCGGTCTCAGATGCGCCCAAATCTTTTGAAAAAGTCGATCACATCCTTTACTGTCTTCCCTTGAGCGGCCGAATCGACAAAACCTCCCTCATGTTCTCGCTTCTTAATCATACCACGAAGCTCGCAGAACACGCCGGTTCCACTATGCCGTGGATGACATTCACAACCCTGCGGAGGTGCATCCGGTCATCCGTCCGCGATGGAGCAATCGAACTGGTTTGCCTTGACTCTCCATCAATGTAGAGGTCAGATGCCGGCCGCCACTAGCTCTTCCAAGTCGCCTCAAAGGCAGATCCCTTCCGTCGGTACACGCCCCGGTGAAAGGTACAACGGTACTTGGGATTGAAGCCTTTCGCCGTCGCCTAATCTTAGCAGAAACCGGACGACTCTCGTCACGGATTTCACTAAGTATGCGATAGATTGGGATTTTGAAGACCGTGGTGATGCTCGCCCTGCTTTCACCTCCGTCAGATCGGCCAGATCATCTCGGGGTAGTCATCCGGCGGTAATCATTCTGTCATATTACGCCGCCCCGACTTTGCTTCGCGGTTTGAGCCTCGGTCGACTTTCCGCCGGCCACTAGATCGGTGGACTCTTGCCCGATCATGCACTTTTCTGCCGACCTCTTAGGCCGCATGCGGGTCGCTTTCTCGGTTGAGGCCGAGGCATCATCCTCTACCGGATGTGCTCATTGATGCTACCGCATAAGTTGTCCCACGGTCGAGGTCGTTGCACGGTAAGTGAGTCTCGCAGCCTATGTCCGACCGAGCCCACGCTTATATCAGACGATTGCTAGGTTGACCGGCAGTCCCAAAGATCTCATTGAAAGTCTCCCAATACTTGGAGTTGTACGCCTTGAGTGTGTCGCTTTCCCATCTTGATACTCGAGGGTGATCAACTTCCTTAGGAGTTTTGGTGTTAGTCGTGAAGCGTTACGAAGGCCTCTCGCCAAATTGCCACCTTTCAATACTTCCTCCTAGCCTTCCGAACCACTTCAATCCCAATTCGCCCAAACTTGACGGAAAGATAAGGCACATAAGGGCATCATTCGACGGTGTCCGCCATAACCTCGGAAATGACTTACATGCATGTACGGATCGGTCTTCCCATCGCATGCAGGTAAACTTTGGTGGTGGAACCCGCCGAAGCGGAGTGGCTTTATCTCAAGTGAAAAAGGAGTGGCACTCAACCCGCCAAATCAGATCTAGAAGTGGTACTGGCGTGGTGGAAGCATTCCGACCTCCTCGCCGCATGGGCTCAGAGGATAACCGCCAGAACGCCGCACTTCGAAGCTTTCACGGCGAGCCTGCTCTTCAAAACCGCCCGCAAATCCTCTCAGACAAAGTGACAGAATACCTCGACGCCGCTCCCGGACGTGAGGGTTCAGAGTACTATCTTGCGCTACTGACTCCTTCATACAAGAAGTCGAGATCACCATCTCTGTAGCTCCCGGTGATAGAGATCGCGGAGTGCCTCGACTGGCCGGCCGAACGGCGGAGGGCCGATCGGCGGGATGGGGTGCGCCACCGTGGGTCACCCACTCAGCCTACACCCTTCCTTTGTGACGCCGCTTAAGCTCCTCCATCTCTGTTGCCATTCGCCGGATGACGGCCTCTTGGTCCCGCAGCTTGTGTTCCAGTCGTCTGGGGTGTGACTCTCTCCGCCGCCGGGGTCCGTCTGGACTCCCAGGACGGCCATGGCTTCTTGCGCTTGTCCGCTGCTGTCCTCGCCTCCGGCTGCGTCCAAGTTCGCCATCGGAAGGATGGTCGTGAGTCCTTCTCTCGCCGGACAAACTCGGAGTTGTTCGCCGACGGCGGACAACGGAACTCTTCATTGCGCCATGAACGGCGATCGATGAACCTGAAGACAAGGTTTTATCTGCAAGTCTTCCCACAGACGGCGCCAATCAGACGGGAGGAAATATTCCGACGACGCAGACTTTTTCTTCCGAAGTTCTCACCGTCCGATCACCAAAACACAACGACGGTGAGCTACCGGTGTGTGGAAAACACCTCCGACGCTCAAGTTAGAACCTCACACACCGAGACAGAGATAGCTAGAGAGAAGTGAGAGTGTTTGAATGTAAGTCTTACTTACAAAATTGTCCATCCCCATGGGGTGGCGCAGACTTGTTTATATACCTCTCTGCGCCCATATCCACTCCCATTGATCTCTCAACACGTGGCTCGCTTATCCCATCTCACAAGACATACACTATGCCTGTCAGTTACACCACGCCGACATCACCTAACTCCAACCCCCAAATTTCTAGCCGCCAGGTTTCACGCCCGAGCACAATACGGCTTAAGCTTGAGAGAACCGAGTCAGGCTCCATCTGCTTTGTCGGTCTTTACGATCATGGAAATTAATCGTTTGCTGGCGCTTTTCCGCCGATTGATTCTCAGATCATTGGCTTGCTTCAGATCGAAGACGCAGCTTGGTTCGCCTAATCGATGCCCCAACCGAGCACCTTCTTGGCTCAAGACCTGCCTACCCCAATCTTGTTCGCAAGATACTGTCTACCAAATCTTTCCTACATGCAGATCGATCATTATTTTCCCACTCAGATACAAATAAGATGATTGTGACTCAAATAAGATAATGTGTTAAAATAGCATGTGCTATTTTAACACATGTCAAACAAACACCCAAGAGCATATCCAAAGGTAAAGTTTTTTTTCATCAAATCTGAGAAAAAAAAAAAAAACGATTTTCTCAATTTAATACGAGTTGCTTCAACGGTTGCATTTAGCTTACATCAAAATATTAGGGACGTCTGGTGAAACGATCAGTCGGTCGATCGGTTAGTAGACTTTTTTTTTTTTTCCCCCTCCATTTCTGTTTCCCATTTTGCTTCCTCACATTTGGCTAGTTTTAGGGTTCGTTCTTCATCATCCTATATCAAACCTCACAAAATTTTGAATTGCACAGTTTGTTGTTTGGTAATTGATTCAAACAGATTCGAAAATGCTTTTTTCCGAAGAGCTCTCGAGATCAGTCGAAGCTGCAAGACCCATTGTTGTTAGATTTTATTTTTTATCTACTTTTGCCTTATTTTTGTGGGTTTTTTAACAGATTTTCTGGGCAAGTTAGAATTTTAATTTTAAAAATTATATTAATTGAAAAGTTTAAATTTTTGTGTTTGTATATGTTGTTTTTGATTCCCTTTCATCATGGAAATGAGATACCCACTTGCAGGATTTAAATACAACATAAAACTACATAGATTTTGGATGTATTGAGTGGTGGTGGATTTGATTGAGAAAGAGAGGGAGTCGTGCTGGGGAAGATGGAGGAGTTTTGGGAATGAATGTGAGAAGGAAGAGGGAGTGATGGTGAGGGTTGTGTGGGGCAGAGTGAGAAGATAAAGTCATAGTAATGGTAGATTTGGAGTTGTTTGGTTTTTAGCCTTTTAGTATTAGTTGAAGTTCTGCACAATAGGTATGTAATTTTTTTTTGTAAGTAGGGATGATTGATGGGATGACCGGTCAGACGTCCGGCTGGTTATTCGGTGGGGCCACCTCCAACGTTAACACATAGTATTTTGATGAAATCTGTTCTAGTTTCTTATTTTGGTAAAATTTTTGTTCCGTTCTCAATTTAATATCAGTTTAATGAAATCACCGGAGAGAGAAAAAGTGATTTTTTCATTAAATTCAAATCTGATGCTCAATCTGATGCAACGTCAAGAATGGCTTAAGGCCTTGTTTGTTATCTCCTAAATAAGTCAATCTTTTTATTTTTTTTAAATCACATCAATCAATATCTCTCCTCTACTTTTGGACATATTTTTTTATAAAAATTTAAAAAGTATATTTATTTAAAACATTTCATATCATTCCTTCATAAAAATTTGATAATTATTTAAAATTTATAGTATTTTTTTATTATTGAAATAAATGTTTGTACTAGAAGAAGCACTGCATTGCCCACGTGAGGTTCTGCAAAGTTTATGCTATTATTTGGTTTTTGAAAGAGAGAGAGAGGCCCACTCCCCTTGTGCAGTCATGTTTTGTATTGATGTCTCAGGGGGGGAGTCAGACTGAAGTGTTTGCCCAATTGATTTCCCACTGTAGTTAAATAACGTCCTTTTCCCATACAATCATGATAAAGACGATTAATTTGGTTGTTCTAAATCCACTATTAATGAGATAAAAAAATATAAAAAAAAAATAGACGCAACACATACTGTGACAATGAATGAGATTCACTGTCACATCATTAATAGTAGCTCTAATTAAAACTCCTACTAATTTTCCTTTTCCATATGTATTATTAGTTCATCAAAAGCATTTTTGGTGACAAAACGTGGAGACACTGTTCTTATACACAATGCTGTAACTTACAGCACTGTAACACTACATTCAAAAATAAATAAATAAATAAACAAACAAACAAATCAGCTGGTTTAGTTTTGATTTTTTTTAATTTTTAATTTTTCGTTTTTTTTTAATTTTTAATGAATTTTTTAATATTTTAAATAATTTTTTTTAAAATTTTTTTAGACACATCTAACATAAATATACTTAAAAAGTATAATATTTGTAAAAAAAATCTTTAAAAAATTCACTAAATACCAAAAATATATAAAAAAATATAAAAATTCAATATATTTTTCATATTTTTATGTATTTATTCATTTTTAAAATACTTTTTTTACAGATATTTTATTATTTAGATACATTTAAAAAAGTAAAAAATTACTTAAAATTTTAAAAACATTCACTAAAAATTAAAAAAACACGTAAAACAAAAAAACATTCTAGAAAACTGATTTCAGAAAACACATTGAATTACTTTACACACAAAAAAAAAAGAAAAAAAGAAAAAACAGAGATAGAAATTGTAGCAGAGTTGATGATAGTAATGACCAGTGAGTGAGTGAGTGAGTGACAGATGATGAGTGAACATTGTTACTCTCCCTGATTGGGAAAGAACAAGACTTTTAGTCTCTACACCTCTTTCCTTCTTCTCCTCCTTCAAATGGAAAAATGTTTCCTATCCTTTGTTGCTTGGTTTTGTACCATTTTATTATGTGGCCTTTCATTTTTTTTAAAAAAAATTTCTTTTGGGTTATTTTTATTTTATATCTTAGATAATAAGATGGATGTTAGTTAATAGAATTAGATTATCATGGTAGGTCGAAGCTATACTATTGATTCAAATATGAGACATCCTTTTGACATGAAAGCGCTCTCTACCAATTAAATTACACTCTAAATTTACCATTTTTTTTTTTTTTTGGTTACTTGTACTACAAAAATTATAATAATGTCCCCCCCCCCCCCCCCCTTTCTCAAATAGTGTTCAATTGTCTAAAATAAGAGCACTTCTGCAGACCATGAAAGTGTGGCCACAATTTTTGTTGTCAAAGCATGGTGGACAGTCAATTCAGCTAGACTCACCTCACCATTTTAATAATAATAGTAATAAATATATAAAATAAAATAAAATAAAAAACACAATGGCCAAATGCAAATTTGTTGCATAGTTGGTGATTATTACTGTTAAAATAATCAGCAGTTATACATTATTAATTTTGTGAATAGTCTCAAGTCTAGCCTCTCTTTTTTTAATCTACTTCTTCATCCATTGAGAATATTGCAAATGTATGACCATCAGTAAATGGAACTCATGATCATTCAAATTGTGTTTTGCTTTCAACAAATATGAATTTTCTTTTTATTCAAATATTTTCAGTTGTTTTTGCCTTTGTAAACAAAAATTACATCAATTCCTTTAATACAAAATTTCAAAAAAAATAAAATAAATTATTATAAGCAATAAGCTGCACCAGATGGTAGTTGGAGTGAAGAGGTTGGGGGGCAGATAAATGGAACAACCAAAGTTTTTAAAAAAAAAAAAAACCTTCAATGGTGATGGATGGTGAAAAGGTAATTATTATGGGAGAAATCTGCAAGGAGTACCATAAATATATAACACTGTTTAACAAAGTTAAAATCCTTTTTTTGAATATGAAACAATGAAAGGAGAGGTGTGGACCCATTTTCTTTCAAGTGTCCTTTGCAGTCTGTGTCTCCCCTGGAAGTCTTGTTTCATCATACACAGCAACCTCTGTCCCAACAAACCCCACTTTTTTTTTCTATCCTCCTCCTCCTCTTTTTTATTTTATTTTACAATAATGATAAGCAATCTGAATTTTCATGACTTGATTATGTCAAAACGATGTCGTTTTGGGAGTAAAATGACATCTTTTTGACACATTAGAGTCATTCCGGCCACACAAATTCAGACCATCAAGTATTTTTCTTTATTTTTTTTTTTTTTCATATTGTTAATAATATAATACAAATAATAAAAATTCTCTCTCTAACGGCTTAAAATTTCAGATGTCTTAATGATATATATAAAAAAAAAAAACTAGTCTCAGAATGAGAAAAACTACTTTGTGTGTGCATAGAGTGTGAACTAATATGAACTGCATAATTTGCATTCTAATCACTTTACAGCGTATATGTAGTAAATGGACAGACGTCTTCGATCAAAGTCTCGTTGGTTATTTTAATCTTAATCGATACTTATAATTTATGAATCATGTAATATTGGGAATATTCTAGCTATGATGAAATATTTGTTGGGTCATTTAGTGGTATTTTGAAAAGT
The DNA here is from genome assembly GCA_025200525.1 of Camellia lanceoleosa. Classification (NCBI taxonomy): domain Eukaryota; kingdom Viridiplantae; phylum Streptophyta; class Magnoliopsida; order Ericales; family Theaceae; genus Camellia; species Camellia lanceoleosa. The sequence continues at coordinate 113,290,780 of CM045764.1, read as the reverse complement.
TGGTAAAAAATTAATTTTTTAAATTTATTTTGTCTTTCTGTGAATAAAAAATGTAAGAAGTGATGTGAATCAAAATAGATAAAAAAAAGTTAAAAATTAACTTTTTATTATGTTCCCAAAACACTCCTTAATCTTATATTTCAAAAACATTGGGATCCATCCGAAGGTAGGTCCTACACAAACAAACATACTCTTCATTTGGCCAAAATTAAAAAAAGTTCAAAATCAATTCATTTTTTTGACTTATTTTGAACCTTTTTTTACTAAGTCAAAAAAATTTACTTTTCAAGTCTATTTCAACAAATCTAAAAGATTTTTAAAAAATTCACTAAAGACATTTTTTTTTAAATCTTTTTTTTTTTTTGGTTTAAAAAAAAAATCAAATTTCCAAAATTTTGAGATTGCCTAGTCGAGAAAGATTTAAAAAAATAAAAAATAAAAATTTTTTTTGATATTATGCTTTTTAAAAAATCACTAAAAACGAAAATAAACCGAAAAAGCCAACTCCAAAAAAACACAACTCATGAGTTCACTTTTTGTCAAGTTGTTCTGTTTGTGACTTTCTCACATACAGTCCCCAATAAAACTTGTAAAGAAATAAAACTAGGACTCTATGGAGCCAGAACAATGTCCAACTAAGTACTCAGTTAATGGTACTAATGACTTCCAAAACATATTTATACGTATTGGGGGTTATAGTAAATCCTAAAACTAAAGTACAAAACCAAATTTAAAGCCAAGTATAGCAGAAATTATGCACAAACAATAGAGAGTTCTTCCATGGAATTGACAGAGAGAAAATATATATATATATATATAGCAAAAATGTGGAGAAACAAAGATCATTAATTCATAACACTGAGACTAAAAGCAAAGGCACCAAAAAGGAGGAATGATGATCTGGAGAAGCCCAAACCAAACCCACATGGTGCTTCAGATTTCTTCAATGGATGGATCAGAGAACTACTAGTGTTGTTCTTTCCACAAACACCAACTCCAATCTTGACACTGTATGCTTCAGATGGATTCAAACACAGCCCTGGATTGCTACTCAGGTCCAAGTTTGCACCAAGTCTCTTCAAGAAACTTGAATTGAAAGGAACAACACCACCCAACAAGTTTCTGCTCAAATTCAAGTGATATATATGCAAAAGGTTTCCAAAACTTACCGGTATTTCACCGGTTAGTCGGTTGTTTTGCAATGACAAAGTGCTTAAATTCCTGAGTTGAGAAAATGTTTCTGGGATTGTTCCCGAATACCCAGAATTGGCAAGCCTGAGCTCTTGCAGTTTCTGTAGAAAGCCAAACTCCCTTGGCAGTGTCACAAACATTGGATTGTCATCCATTATGAAGTACTGCAAGCTCTGCAACTCTGCCAGTCCTTTCGGGAATTTGCCCTTCAATCTGTTGTTGCTCAAAGCAATGAAAACCAGACTTTTAAGCCTCCCAATGGTGTCTGGAATGGTACCAACTACTGAATTTGAGCTTAAATCAAGCTTTTGAAGCATACCCAGTTGGCCAATTGTGCTTGGGATTGTTCCTGTAAGTTCATTATAGCTCAAATCAAGGCCTGCGAGGTTTCTGAGATTGCCCACTTGGAATGGTATAGTCCCTGTGAGCAAATTGTAGCTCAGATCAAGGTGAACCAAGGAACTCAAACTGAAAACCTCAGCAGGAATCGGACCGGCGAGGCGGTTTTGGGACAATGTGAGGATTTGAAGTGATTTAAGAGAAGAGATTTGACGTGGGATTGACCCAATGAGTGCTGGATTTGATCTTAGACTGAGCTGTTGCAATGAAGAAGAAGTGGTTTGTGAAAAAGAAAGGGTGGTTTTTGTGAGAGTGAAGCAGTGGAAGAAAAACACAGATTCAAGGTTAGGAAGGTCAAAGATTAGGGAAGGGAATGTGGCTGTGGACTTGCAAGTCGGGTTAGGTGGTTGGCCAAAGTCAAGCCTAGTGACATGGAAGTGGTTGTCAATTCCAGGTTTGCACTCTAACCCAGGCCAGGATTGGCCTGGATTACAAGGGTTTGGGTGAGAGACTTTCCAGGTTTGATCAGAGGACATGGTGTCCATGATCTTGAACAGAGTTTCAAGTTCAGAAGATGGATTGTTATGAATAATGGTGGTGTTTGGTTGTGGGAGATTCTTGTTGTTGGGTTGGTGTTTGTTTTGATGTTCATTGGTTTTGGTGGAGACAGAAGGGAGGGAAGAGAGTGATGAGGTGAGTAACAGAAGAAGCAGTGGAAGAGAGACTGAGAAGGAACAGCACATTGTGATTGTGTGTGTGATCACTTGCTTGGTAGGATTTTGGTTGGAGGTTTTCAGAAGTAGGTTTCATGAGTGATGAGAGGAGGATTCAAAACCAAAACCAAGAGAAAGAGAAAGAGAAAGAGAGATGTGACTGATATGATGTGTGGGGTCATGACATTGAGTGAGAATCTCATGCTAAGGTAAGGTCAAAAATATTTGAGAACATGAATGGAGAGAGAAGGTGGCACTTGGGAGAGTGGTTGTAGAAGTAGGAGATGTTACATTGTAGCAGACACACTTGAACATAATTTTGAAAAGAATAAAGATTGGGATTTCTTTTCCCTCACCCCCTTTGACCTTCTTTCTTTTTTAATTGGTCACTTTTTCTTTTCTTTTTTTTTTTTTTTTTCTCCTCCAATCACCACCCGCCACGTGGATATGGGGTGGTGGAGGTTAAAGTTTGAGAGAGTCTAAATCACTGCTGTTTTAAAAAATTATATATATATATAATATAAAAATAATAATATTAGGGACTCAAAATATTTATTCAAAAAAGAATTGAATGGATGAGATTTATTTTATGTGTGGATCTCGCTATACAATAATTTGATTTAAGTCATACATCAACTTTCTGGTTCACAATATGGACAGTTTTTCTAGGTTGTTAGACTTTTTGGAATTAAAAATGACAAATTACAAAAATAATCTATAATCTTGTTTCTCTCCTTTTGGACAGAAGTTCTGGTTTCGCGGTTCACTACTGTTCTTACTTTTGTGGGTTGAGTTGTTTATTTGGTAGGCATTTATGTGCAAATCATACATGATAAAAAATTGAGTGAATTTATGTATTAGATTGTGTAATTAAAATCTTTTTTAGGATGAGTAAAAAACTAAATTATTGACTTATTAATTTATTTGGATCACATCACCTATTTATATTTTTACACGCCATTCGTAATAAACAAAAATAAATTTACAAGCCATACTCAAAATAACCTTAAGTCTAATACTTCCATATTTTTACTATTATTTTAAATTTATATCATTTTATTGCAATTGTCCCATAAAAATTAATCTAATAATTGTAATCATATAGTAGTTTTAAAAAATAGTTGGGCCAATTTCAAATAATTTTTATTTTTCTCACAAAAAAAAAAAAAAAAGTTTATCGTCCGTTTTGCTTACAATAAATTTGATAAAAGCAAATTTCCTGCCTCATTTAACAATTGAGGATTAGTAAGGCATTTTATCGAACAGTGACAATGCAAGAACATGTGTGCATATAACAAAAGGGAAGCCAGGCCATCCAACTGAGTGCGAATTTGAAAGAGAGACGCAGAGAGTGTAGACCCAAAAAACTAAAAAATAAAAAATAGAATGAGATAAGAAATAAGAAATAAAGTGACTCATTTTATCAAGAAAAATCCATGTAGAAAGAGAATTATAAAAAAATAAAAATAAAAATAGAAAGTTTGAGTGACTAATATTGTCTATCCCACAACAACATCAATCAAAAAGAAGGTTGAAAGCTCACAAAACATAAAGGGTTCAAAACTGAAGAATGTAGAGTTAAGGGAACTTAAATCAAAAGCATGGATACAACACATCTGTTTGATGCAACTTATCCTAAGCTAAAAACGAATAATCAAAAAAGAGAAGCCAAAATCACCCCTCTCCAGCTTCCAGATAATCAACGTAAACTATTTCTATCTAATAAGTTGTAAACAAAAATAGCACTAAACAGTCTACAACACATACTCTCAAACTTAATAAATAAAAAAAATAAGCTATAAGCAACGCATAAACAACTCATATAAGTTGTACCGAACAGACTCTACACCTCTAAATGAACAAACCTGGAATTGAAGCCGGAACCACATGCTCTGACTGGCAGTGCAAGAGCATAAAAATCTCTAAAGAAGGATAAACAATAGAGGAAATTAGCACAACGGCAGTAGAAATCAAAATACAAAATCAATGGAAGAGGATGTTAGGCCATGTACAGCAACAAATTAAATGCTTGAAATAAGGAAACAGGGATGGCACAACCAAATCAACTGCTTATACAATCCAGTAATAAGGTTCTAATATATGTGCAATCAGAATTTTCAGCATCAGATTCTATAAACAGCCTTACGGATTTTGATACACATAGCAGCTAGCCAACCAGTACATCTGATGTCCAGGGACAAATATTCTTTGTGAAGAAAGGTCAAAGTTGAAATAGTAGAATGATTTAACGAGACACATACATACCCTTAGATTTATAAAAAAAAAATGTTTCAATTATGTAAAGTCGCTCTATACAAAGAAAAATTAACAAAACAAATCCTTAAAAAACTACAAGCACACAATGGATGCCTCAAACATGGCAGACAGTTAAAGTGAAAATTGAATAAATCTAACTGACTTTCTCAATGTCAGCTGACTAATAAATTACAGCCCCGGTTGCAGGGGAAGAGAGCTTTGGTTCTCTAGGCACTCCTGGTAATCTCAGCCACATTTGGCAGCATTGACAATGTTAGTCTCGGGCAACCTGTATTCATCAAAATGGAATTTACATTGAGTGCAAATAAGACACAACAAGAATCAAGATCATTAAGATGATCAAACAAATAAGCACACACCTCTTACAATAAACCCCAAAGAATAAACTCTACAAAATTGAATGGTTTGTCTTCATAATCTAAACTAGAACACTATACTCATTCTGCTGAGCAACTTCCTTGCTAGTTTCAAGAGATGACTGCAGAACAACCTCAACAGTTGCATGAGATGGTGGTTGTGAATCACACTCCCTGGCTGCATGTGAAAGTTGGTTGTGATCAACCTCATTGGCTACTTGACAAAACTGCGAGTCATCAACCTCACTGGTTACATGACAAAACTGCGAGTCATCAACTACATTAGCTGTATGACATAGTTGGGCATCATCACCATCAGTAGCGGGATGGCATAGCTTTGAATGCTCAACTGCACTATCTACATGACATAGCTGAGAGTGATCAACGTCAACAGCAATAATTTCAACAGCTGTGAGACATAACTGGGACTGAGCATCCTCAACAGCAACATTACATTGCTCTGAATCATCCCTCCGCTTACGTTTCCCCATACCCTTCCTTCTTACCCGCTCCTTTCCTCGTACCCTTTTCCCAATTTCATTTTCTGAGTTGGCCACCGCTATCGTTGAAGTTCCAACCTGGTCCCTCAAACATTCATGCACAATATACCTGATTCTTGTGACTGAATGTAACTGTTGCTCATCCATCCCATTTGTAGAAATTGTATCTGCTAAATGTGCAATGTCCCTCAACGCAGCATTCTGTCATTGAAGTAATTAATTAGTAGCATGCATAAAAAACTAGAATAAAAATAAAATAGGAAACGGTGTTCAATACTGGAAAATACTTGCAATGCTAGTGCATAGCAAAACTGATCAAAGCCACAGGTTTACCATTCTCTGAAACTCAGATGAGATAGGTATAGGTCTTCCCACCAACTTCCTAGTAATTCTCAAGTACCACTGCATGTAATCACTATCGTCTACATCTTCATCCCCCTCCACAATATGAAGATGACGATTAGACCATTCATTAAGTTCTGATTCCATTTTTCCTGACAAGTCTATCCCCCCGTCCACTCCACGGCTCTTCCTCTCCCACCGTGGCACATCTTCTGGGATTGGTTGTTGCATGCCATACTGCCTGAGGCAACGATCAGGGAGGTGTCTTTCTGCTTTGTCAAAACAAATCAACATAGTCTTTGACCTCCCAAGAATTAGATTATTTTTTGTTTCTTCTGGTATAACATTATTAATATCAGCATAAGGACACCACTCAACCTGTATAGAAACAAAAACTAATACTATTATCATTATTGAGAAAGTGCATATAATTGAACTGCACTGAAAGCTTACGTCAGATGGCTTTAAGGCATCCAAAGCTTTACGATAAAAGGCTACATCACGGTTTGATGTTGGACCACTCTGTTTCCCTTTCCATTTAAGTACAAATGGAAAACAATCATGGATTGGATCACGATTAAGCTTTGGTCGACCAACATTCAGGTGATAGTAACTCCAACACTACAAAAGAGAAATAACTAATAACTAATCATTCATTAATTAAGTTGCACATGCATGCCCATAACTTCTAAATAACCTGTAGTAGTGTTAAATAACCTGCTTGGTTGAAAGACATTTAAGAAGAAGAAGAAAAGACAATTTTAATAACCTGTAGTAGTGTTAAACAGCCACTAATGGTGCTCTGAGATTTAAGGGAGGCATTGCCAAGTGCTCTGTACAAGAATGACAATGCAGCTGCACCCCAGGCATACTTCCCAGCTTGGTCGAAATTCTCGAACAATGGGAGGTACATGACAGGAACTTTATTTCCTGTGGTAGTGGAAAATATTGTGCTACCAACAAGGTAAAGAAGGTAAGCCCGCGTACAGCGCTTAATATCTTCAATTGGTGCATCCTCAGGACACCGAGCGAAGGTCTCTTTCAACCAACTAAGCTTCACCATCCCTCCACTTGTGTACCCAGAGTCTGGTGCTTTCCCTAGATACTTCACACATACTACTTCACAGGTGGTATATGTTACGCCTATAACAGGCTCACCATCAACCGCTAGTCCAAGCAAGTACGCAACATCTTCAAGAGTTACTGTCATTTCCCCAACGGTGAAATGGAAAGTATTAGTTTCCCTTCTCCACCTCTCAACAAGCGCAGATATGAGTGGGTTGTCTAAACTAATTGCTGGTATCAACCTCAAGTAGTCAAATCCAGCCTTCTTTACCAACTCAACCTGTTTCGATGTGAGGGTCCACTGATCCAGCTTTGAAGTGTGTTCATGACATCTAAGTGCACCACGCTCCTGTCAATACGTAAATTAAATTATTGTTCGTTATTTGTCATGTCAAAAAACTTTAGACAAGAGACAGAAGAAAAGAATGTCTAATAGCAAACTGCACCTGCCCCTCCCAAACAGCAGATGAAACATGCTTATCTTGATCATACAAAACAGAATCATCAATTGGTCCAGGATTTGTTGCATAAAGATCCATTTTTGCCACAAAAAGAAACTGCCCAAAATACACAGGAAAAAAAGAAAAGAAAAGGAGAGCAACAAGAAATTACTACTGATGCAGTAAATAACAGAGAGCATATGCAAATAATTGGTAAATGCTTTGAACAATAAGCTGAAGAATTCACTACACGAATGAAGATGACACAATGATTGAGAACACAAGCTAAAGAAACTATTGTATTGGCAGATTATTGACAAAAAAGTATAAACAGGTTGAAGGCTAGCAATAGAGTATTAGGTACTAATATGGTTTCTTTATTAAGGAAGCCAACACAACAAGATAGCTAAGGCATCACATCAACACAAATGCCATGACTTGCTCGATCAAAACTACCTTTATAACATATTACATATATCTAAATAGAGAAGTTTTGAAATCAATAAAAGACAATTCTACTAATTTGAAAACAAAAAATTGATAGAAAAATATAAGTTTATCTTAAGTTATATAGAAATCAAATACGCCATTTTTTAAATATTAACCCTGGAAAATACTTGCAACTTTCTTCTTCTTCTTTTTAATGAAAAAACCCCTCTTCGTTATGCCAAATTTAGTGCCTATTAATTGAGTTTGAGTCCTCTTAGAGTCCATAATCAAAGATTGGGCAAGCCAAAAAATAGAACAATACCTAGTTGAAATATGTCATCTTGCTTGCTGCCTAAAACCACAGTTTGTGTTTTATCCGGCAGTCCACAGCCTAAAACTCATGTTAAGACTAGAGTTTCTAATAAATCATTCAACATTTTTTTTCTTTCTAAATTGTGATCATTTTAGATTTTGCTTCATTAACCTAGAAGGAGGTGTATGTATCTTCCTGCAGTCCCAAGCAATGTTATTAAAGGCGATAGGCACACTAAGGCGCCAAGGTCTCCTGGGGCCTAGGCTCAAGGCGCAAGGCGAGGCGCAGGCTTCACCGAAGCAAGGCGCACCTTGTATAGAAAAAAAAATATAAAATTGATAAGTACATAATTTAGGGTTCAACATAAACAAAATAAAATGTTAAACATTTAGGGCATGTTTGATTGGGTGGATTGGAGCATGGGATTGGGATTATTAATCTGTGGGCCCAATTATTCTATGTTTGTTTTTTTTTTTTTTTTTTTTTTTTTTAATCACACAAAATTTGTTATTATTAGTAATGAGGTAGGGGTGAGATTATTAATCCAATGGATATTAATCCAATTGGATAGTGAATACCACACTAATTTAATAGGATTATTAATACTTCACTATTAATCTTGTGAATCAAACATGACCTTAGTGTTTTTCGAAGATTAGGAATTAGAGCTAATTTTTCTTCTATTATTGATTTCGGGTTGAATGCCCAATGTATTGACATTTGTAATAAGAGTAGGGATCTTCTGTAGTTACACCATATTAAATCAATAGTCAAATTTTAAACAAAATCAATTAAAGTAACAATAAAAAAGCCCTCAAGACGCAAGTCTTGGGCCTTATTGTGCCTTGGACTAGTCAGGCGCCTTATTGAAGTCACCTAGCCTAGAACACTACAAGGTGCAAACCTTGGGCCTAGGCGCGCCTTATCGAAGTCCTCTGGCTTGGAACACTGCAATGCGCAAATCTTGGGCGTGGATGGGACTTGGGCCTAGGCGCACCTTTAATAACACTGGTCCCAAGAAACTACCATAGAGCATCAACTTATGTCACAATCTCTCATCCTTTCATATTTATTTGAAATATATTGTTGAAACAACAATGGATATCATTCGGCAACTACTACATAAAGATCTCACAAAAATTCATCAAGGGGAAGATCATCATGCATGGATTCCGAGTAAATATAATTAACAAAAATAGAACAAAATAAAACAAAACCAACAATTTTGTATTTCATTCAAAACTTCGTTGTCTTAATCCCAATAACAACACATAATCCTAAATGTACTTACTATGTCAGAAAAATTCATTATTTTTCACATAACAGAGAAAAAATCTCAAAATTGAAAAAACCCATTTCACATATAACTCTAAATACAAGAACTTAGATAGATACACTTAGTTAACTTAAAAAATTAAACCACAATTGCAAATTTCTCCTTCAATGTTTCCAAAGCTAGAAATCGAAAGGAAGTAAATTATCCTTACCACAAATTATATTCAAAATCTAATATTATTATTAGCCAAATTGATGATAATGTCCAAATTGATGATAATGAGAGAGAGAGAGAGAGAGAGAGAGAGAATGACGAAACAAACACAACATTTAGATTATCATTTATAGCAATGTTTTGAAAATCAAAGTAGACCGGACTGGCTAGTTCAACTACTTGAACCACTAACTGGTCTAAGTTCTAGTCCGAACAAACCCCTAAAAACGTTTTCTTTGAAGTACAGAAGTATTTTTTTACAACTGCTTAAAAGAAGCACCGAAGTATTTAAAACCACTTAAAACTGTTGGTTTTGAACCATTCACTCATTAAAACAGGTACCAGTTCGCTACAACCGACCAATTTAGCCAAAATACTTAGCTGCCCAGGACGCAAGGCATTTGGAAGCACATAGCATGCATGTATTTCATAGAAGTACAAGGACCTACTTTGGTGTTTACAAAGTGGGATTTGGCTTTTGTTGGTTTTGCATGTACATCTTGGATGGTTAGACCAACACTATGTTTAATCATCAGAAAATTCAAAGTTAAGTAGGCATGTGGTTGAAGGGCCAATTTTATGTTGTCTATGTATTTTGTGAAGGCAAAAGCATAGTGCAAGGAGTTTTACTTCTCATGGGACGAGGTGTAAGCCATAAGGCATCGAGGCATAATCACTTCGAATTTTGAATTTCTATATTTAGTAATTTAGTAAATAAATGAACTATTTAAATAGTAAATATATAAACAAAAAATAAAATATAATGGTGTAAATACTTTTCTCCTTAATGTGTCAAACATTTCACTTCAAAGAAGGTAGTTTGCCCTCATTGAAAGTGAAATTAACATTTTTAGCATTTGTCATTCAGCTTCTCACTTGATTGTTAAATCTGTATTTTCTCTTAATTGGTCATTTACTTAATTTTTCCTGCAGAATATAGCAGCAAAAAGGATTCTTTTTTATTTTTTGCTTTTTATGTTTAAATCATCTACTAGACTAAGTTTAACAAGAGCTTTAGACTACGGTGTGCAAACCTTCGGGGAGTATAGCCTAAAAATCAAAGCTTTGATGGGTTTTGCCTTGGTCTCACTGAGGCGCGAGTCTCAATAAAGCCTTTAAAAATTTGGTCTAGATGAATAACTGAGTCCCCAAAAAACCAAGGAAGGTGATCTAAATTTTCCATTTCGGAACCTTGATATAACCATTGTTTGAATTTGGGATTAATCCAAAAAGTCAAGCAGCAACATGAACATTCTATGACAACATAGCCTACAAACTAAACACAATTTTCTAAGATATAATTAGAAAAAGGAAAACCCAACATAGTACATACCAATTTAAGTGAAAATTGACTTCAGATGAGTAAAAATTGAAACCAAAAATAATATGTAGCAAAAAAAAAGAAAGTGCATAGATAGATTTCCTCTCCTTGCGTTTCCCCAAAATTAGAGCCAAAAAACACTTTTCGGCCCTGACGAACATCAACACAAATTATTAATACTAAAAAAAAATCGTTATTGAACAGGTCTTAGCAAACTGATTGCTTTAGAACAATCTGATTTGTTACATCGAAAATGTCATCCTACAAGGGGGTGTGTGTGTGTGTGTGTGTGTGTGTGTGAGAGAGAGAGAGAGAGAGAGGATGACTTACCTTTTAGAGGCGGTGGTGACAGGTGGAGGTGATCGGCGATAGCGTGGAACGGCGGCGACGGGTGGTGGTGGCGACGAGGAGAGAGAGACAGAGGGAGAGCGCGGTGAGAGAGTGATTAGGGCACAGAAAAGCAATAGAGAACCTGGAAAATGTCAAGGAAGATGGAAATATGGAATGTGGTTCAAAATATGAAAAACAAAAAAAAATAAAATGAAAGTGACAAATAAAATATTTTACTAAAAACTAAAAATTATTTGTTTCGTGTTTGTCAAAATTAATGTATCTCATAATTTTGATATAATTATATCAATATTTTACTACACTGTTAATTTTTAATTGTACCATTATTTTATTTGAAAAAAAAAATTTGGGTTTAACCTTATAGTAATTAGTTAAATAAATTTAAAAATATAAAAATAAGAGACATAATTAATTAAGTTAATTTTTCCTTATAGATTGCCTAACTAGTTGGTTTTCATACAAAGTGAATTTTTTTTAATAAATAAAAACGCAAGAATAAGACTAATAATTCAATTACTAAACTTAATATATTTAATAGTAGAAGATATGTAAGTATAATTATATCAAACTTTTAGTAGAAGGAATGTGAATATAATTATATTAAAACTAGAAGTTGACTCTATTTTTTTTTTTTTTTAATTTCAAGAAATCACTAAAAAAAATTTTTACCTAAAAGTAAATTATTAAGAACCTAACAAATTGCATTGCAAACTATTAGAATGTTTTGATGAACCATTATTAAAATCTAATATTACAAAAACTAAGTAGAACATTTATATTTATTGTTAAAAAAAATATTACAGAGCAAAAGTAGAAATTACCACAAGCGTGCTGTTTATTAAGTTCATTTAAATTGTGCTAAAATTTCTAGTAACGTTTTTATAATGTTTTTCTGAAAATTCATCAAATCAAACGTTTCCAATCAATTGAGTTTCGAGATTTTTTTTAATACTTTAGATGTCTTGTTTGATAAATGTTTACCTAGGCAGCATGGTGTTGCCTAACCATTCGGCTGGAGATGCCTTTGTATGGTAGAGCAAGTTATTTAACTACCCGTATCGATTTGCCACAATTAGATACAATGCACTGGCAACATCAGCCTAGCGGGATCAAAGTGAAGATCAAGAGAACAAGAAATAAAAGGTTATTCACTATTGGCTCACCCTTGTATCAAGCCTTGGTACAACCTATACATGATCGGGCCATAAAAGTTTCAGCAACTTAAGAATGGACAGTACCTATAACCAAGCCCAACCGCTTCAGTACTTGAGGAAAGAAAATATGATTCTATTTTGATCTCAAAGCTGCTATCGATTCCTTAACTGTTATCCTCACGTCCTCTATGATTGCAGGGTTGTTCAGAAATCCCTTCGCAACTTCCATACTTTCTTTTAGTATTTCAATTACCCTATAGTGCAGATAAGAAAAGGCTTGTCAACAGTGAACATTGAAAGATAACCAACTTCAACTTTCACCACCAGTCCCCCAGAAGAAGGCACTGATTTTTCAACCGGATGAAATATAAAGTCGCAATGGTTCTCATATGCATAATTCAACCAGAAAGAATACTCAAACATGGAATTTAAGTGTTCAATGTAGTTTATGTGAAGAGTCTTTTTTTCAATTCACTAATGGTGTACAAAAATGCCATGTTCATATCATAACAAAATGAAGATTACTTCAAACAATTGGATTATCCTAAAGACAATGAGACGAAGAGAACAATAGAAACAGGGCATAAGTAACAAAAACCAACTGGAAAATGGTGAAACACTCTACACACCATCATTGTTCATGCATCTTTTCAAACTAAACCTGAATTTTGAATCCAGGTGGCAAAAACATGAACACCTACGACCAAAAAACCAAAAAAAAATCTGTAATCAAACAGGGAAATTTCCATGCATCAAATGAACCACCTCCTCTCCAGCCTTCTGCAAAACTTTGCACTTGGGCAGCCAGACCTAGTTATAGGAACACATGTTTAGGGTTGCAATCAAGTAGTTGAGTTAAGAGAACATTCGGAGGAAATTGTTGGCATATGCCATTGGCTTGACGTTGGGATGTGGCTGCAATTTCACCGGCAAGAAAATTGACACAAAAAAAAAAATTAAAAAAGGCATCAGACCAACTATATATACTTGATGAATTAAGAACACTGTAAAACAAAAACAAAAGCCCTAGTTCGAGACACAAAAGCTACTGACCACAGCTGAAAAAGTAACTATGTTTGGCTTTAGATTTGGAGCTTCAAAACGAATAAAAGCACCCTTATTACCCATCTGCAGCACACAAAGTAAAAATAAATAAATAATATCATGTAATGTGTAAAATTTTCACCAAATCCAATCTTCCCAGATGAGATGATCAGCCATGGGAAAACAATAATCAACCATTCCAGAGAAGTGACATGAAATACAGGACAGATATCATCATATAGATTTAAGCACCTTCAGCTCTATCCACAAAACAAAAAGAAGAAACTCCTCCAATGGTGCACCAACCCCAGAGGCTACAAATGAGAGAGAGAGAGAGCAAAATACTTTTGGTACATTGGAAATATTTGAACAAAATATGTCCAAATAAGTACAAAATAACAAGAGTCCCCTTCAACAATAAGAGCCATAATCTACTCCGAAAAATTCAATAAAATAATACCTCAGAGCTCAGACTTGTATGAGTTTCCAGCCCCTAGTTAGAATACCTACCTCAACCATATGTGTGCACTATCTCTCTGCCCAATCTTTTATTGAATCTCAATGTCTTTCTTTGTCAATGTGATTTTGATTTCAATAACCATAAACTAGAGTTTAAACATATACAACAAAAGCCATTTCAGGTCCCTCCCGTACAAATTTTCAAATATATACTTATCGAAAACATAAAATATCTTTGGCAAATATTTATGTTCCAAGATAAAATTGTGAGGTACATATGACCTCTAGCAACTTTTCGAGCAAAGCATAAGTTTTATGATCCTATCAAATAAATGTAAACATGCTCAAGAAAAGAAAACCATGATTAAATTACCTGATCACAATAGTTTGGAGCAGAAAACACAGTAATGAGTTTACCATCATGCTCAATCTCATAGCCTTCATCCTTCACTTCGTGAGATCGCACAACTAAATCTGTCAAATGAATTAAATGTATAAATTGAACAGACTTGAAGAATTGAAACCACAAAAAGAATCAAAACTATCGGAGAAGTACCCAGATTGTTTTCCTGTAAAAATCTTTTTGTTACATCTGCACCAAAAGAAAGACCAACACCCCGCTTGCTAGGACCCCTTCCAGGCTGTGGTTGTGGATCGCTCCACAACAATTCACACATCAACCCTGGAAAAAGAAAAAAGCAGAAATATATGAAGCCTAGACACATACCAAAAAGAAAGAGAGAAAAATACGCATGTATCAACATAACCACACATCAAAGAATTAAAACAAAAGAAAACGAATACTGGGAAAGATGTGAAAGCAGAATATAAAAAACAATCAAATAGAGACCATGAATATACTACATTTTCTCAGGTCAGTTGGACCACTTGACCTTAGACTAGCATCTAAGATCAGGTGGACCACTTGAGCCACACAGTTTAACTACCACAGTATCTCATGCCAAAGTGGCATGAACTCCTTTTTGAGCCTTGGTGACATGACACATTTCTCAAGCTTCTTGATTATACTTGCACATGCACATGCACATGTCTCGCTAAAAGATTGACATGTTTAAGCCCATCAATCTAACCTGTAAAGTACACTTCATCATTCATGTGTACTCAACACATGAAGATGTCAGAGATTTCCGCAATGATCTTGAATATATTTCCTGAACGAGTTGATGGATATTGTCCTATTAATGAATAATTGGAATTTCCAAGTTTGCAAACAAAATTTTTAGAGATGAACAGAGAATCGTAACCTATAAAGCACGGACACCTCCCCAACGCCTGCGTATGGGTGTCGGCCATGCTGTGGACACACGTCCGACACTCTCCCTAAGGTGTCCCATTTTATTTTATTTTTGAATTTTTTGCAGCCAGACACATTTGGGACACATTTGGACATGTTTCGAACACTGTGGAGTACAAAACACAATTTCTAAAACTTCTACATGGGGGTCAAATTGTAAAAAACAAAAATTGAAACCCCAGATTACACAGAAGACAAGAGAAAGAAGAGAACAAACGAGAGAAAGGGCTGAGGGCTGCTCTCTGTTCACCATATCGAAGGTATGTTCTCTCCTCTTCTTCATCTTCATCTTCTTCTTCGATTTTCTTCTCCTCCTTCGACTACTCTTCTCTTCTCTTCTCCTCCTTCGATTCTATTCTTCTTCTTGTTCGATCTTCATCTCCGATCACTCTCTGTGTTTTTCGATCATTCTCCCTGTTGCTCTCTCTCTTTCTTCATCTCTTTTGTTTCTTGTTCTTCTATATTTTTTGGGGGGGCTGAATGTAACTAGGGCTACAAATGAACCGAGTTGTTCTTGAATAAGCTCGGCTCGACTCGGCTCTGCTAGTTAAGGGCTCAGCTCATTTAATAAACAAGCCGAGCTCGTTAAGCTCGGCTATTTTATCTTTATTTAGATTATATAATAAATATATTATTTATATATTAAATAATATATACATAATAGTATAAATACATTATTTATATATTAAATAATATAAATAATATTTTTTATTTAAATAATATTAAAAAAATTATCGAGCCAAGCCGAACTCGAGTTTCATTAATATTAACGAGCCGAACTGAGCTCGAGCCCAGTTCCTTATCGAGCTCAATAGACGAACTCAATAAGTAAACGAGCCGAGCTCAGCTCAACTCGGTTCGGTTCGATTTGTTTGCAACCCTAAATGTAACTCCCCTATCTCCCCGGTTATTTATATATATATATATATATTTTTTTTGTGTGCTGCTGAATGTAATCCTTTTTTTTTTTTTTTTTTTCTCTCTTTGATTATTTTTTTCTTTTTTATTTTTGGCTTTTCCCTCTCTCTCTCTCTGATTATTTTTTTTTTCTTTCGTTTTTTGGCTAGTTAGTTTTATTTAATAGAACAAATTTGTTTTATTTGAAGTAAAAATCAAATTGTTGACATTGCTGAAATTATTGATTTTAATGATATGTGTTTATTAAGTTTATTATAAGAACCAATTTTTTGTTAATTGTTAATTTTAATGATATTTTTTTAATAATTTTATGACATATAATAAATAAATTTAATTATATATGTATTAAGCATGTCCCAGCATGTTATGTCTCCCATTTTTTGAAAATTTACGTGTCCACGTGTCCGTGCTTCTTAGATCATAAAGCCTAACGCATTTAATAGTTGTAACACATGGATGCATTAACACATGCAAGCAAGACACAACATGCAAAGGGGCACTACCACAGTAATCACCTCTTCTTTTGTAGATAAGCTTAGCTCCATCTTTGATTATGCCTATTTTTTCTTCTTTTCACATTATTATCTATTGCCCCTTTTTCTTTTCTTTTCTTTTTAGCAAATTATGTCGAAAGTCCCTAAAGTTTTCTTCTTTTTTTGATTAAGTCCCTAAGCTAATTAATTTTTCACTCAGTTAAGCCAGGTAACTTCCCAAACTAGTTATTGAATTTAACAACTTGAAAATAAAAAAGAAAAGAAAAGAAAAGAAAAAGAATAAGAGGAGAGAGTTGAACATTCTGTGCAAAAGCTGAATATAATTCCAGACTCTTTAGGAAGCATGGATACGGATACGAGATACGGATACGATACAATATGGATACGGCGACAAAATCTAAAAAAATAGGATACGGATACAGCTAGGATACGTTTGTGAAAAATATATATTTTAAAATTATTAGAAGTGAATTACACATAAGCTAAAGAATGTTGAGAAATCACAATGTTATTTATAATATAAAATACTAACCTTTAAGAATTATGTATTAATTTAAGATAGTAGCTTGTTTACCTTTTAAATTTCCAATACGCCTTGCAAATATTTCATTTATATTCATATTACAATAATAGAACAATCCATAGCTTGTCTATGTGCTTTTCCCTTTAACACTAGTAAAAAAATATTGTATTCAAGTTTACTTGCTTATTTATTTATTGATATTTAATTTTACTATTATTATATTCTTTTGTTAATCCTTACTTTCTATGTAGTTATAGGAGACATGCATGAAACAATTAGAATATATCAATTTGACAAATTCTATCATTTAACTTACTATGTTCTTCTCATCAAAGAACTAAACAAAGTATTAGAACAATATTCCTATATTTATCTTTGCAACTATATTATATTATAATATTATGCAAGAAACGCTACAATTCTAATTTCGTAAAACAAGTAATACACGAGTTGGAGTATCCGATACTTCAAAATTAAATATCTAATACTCCAAAAGGAATGAAAAATTATTAAGAAGTATCCAATACGTATCCACAAGCATCCAGCGAGTATCGGTATCCGATATGAATACAATATAGATGCGTCACCCTATTTGAAATATTCATGTTTACGTATCCATGACTATCCAACGAGTATTGATATCCAATACGAATACATCACCCTATTCGAAGTATCCGTGCTTCATAGTAGACTCTTAATATTCAACTTGGCTCAACTTGATTTATTGCCCTACATAGACACCCAAACCAACCTGACTAGATGCTGTTAGGATTAGTCCACTCATGTAATAAAGGTGAGTCCAATACAATTATTGGGTTGGTTTAAACATGTATTTGGGTTAGGATAGTAGAATTTGGAATCTACTCGGAAACCTGATATATGTAAGATTTGGTTATCTAATTGTAAGGAACTAGAATTCTCATGGGTAGGCTATAATAAATAGTTATGTATACTATAGGGTCTCTCTGTTAGAGATTGAGAGATTGAGGTGAGGGCAAAAAATTAGAGATGCAAGGGTCATGAGAAATAAAATACCGTGAGGGCACCAAGGTAAGCAAGGGCTCAACTACCCTTGATCATGAATTCGAGTAATGGTGCCATTTTTGAGTGTTTTGGCCATCTCACATGTATACTCTATTTTATTCATAGTGAAAACTCTCCCGTGGATGTAGGCAATTTGGGCTGAAATACGTAAATCTGTGTGTGATTGCTTTTTCTTTTTGGGGTGTGCGTGGGTGTGCTTTCATTTGCGTTGGTAGGATGTGATATAAATCCCAACAGAGCTAATGGTTGTCAATTCTAAGGGCAATTGGCAGAGGATGCAGTTACTGCACACAGAGAACTCACACAGAAGAGAAAGAAATCCTGATTGGTAAATAAAGAAAAAATCAAAATCCAATGAAGAGGCATCGATTAATTGGAACAAAATGCATAATTAAGGGTTTGATTTGTGACTTTTGACTTTTCAAAGGGTTATGATCCTGTGTGACAAAAAGCATACAATCAATGGTTCAGAATACAAAATATTTCTGTTATATCGATGCGTATATATAACAGAAAAATCCAAGGCAAGGAGGGCAGTCTCCAAGGTTTTCAATCGTTGCGGATTTATCGGTACGGTCATAATTTTTAGATTCTGAACAAGTTCAAAGGGATTGGAAAGTTTCAAGGGCGATCAAAGGTGATTGCATGTGATCTAGGTAATCCAAGAGGAGTAATTTGATTAAATCAACGAGGAAGTCTAGTCTTTGCAAGGTCAATCAGATGGTGTTTTTTTCTAATTAGACATCATGGTTTGTAACTTGCACAAGCTTGTGGAGTATGTTGTGACAAGAAGAAAGTTGTTGTCAAACATCAGATGAGTATTACAAGTTATGGGTGAACAATGGTGAGCAACAGTCGCAAAGATATTTGGTGGCAACCAAGAGGAAGACAATGGGTTGTTGGATGTTCACAGAAGGAAGTTTCGAGCATGGAATTTGAGATGGTTTCGTGACAAGATGGTGTACACCAAGGAAGGACGCGGGTTCATTTTCTATAAAGGTTTTAATTCGTGGCAATGGAGATACCTCAAAGAGGTGCGGTAAGAAGCTGCAAATAATGTGGGCACACGATTCAAGGGGTGCAACATCTTCTAAGCAAAGGTGGAGTGTATTACGCAAACCAGGACACTTAGGTTGGAGGGTGTACATAACATTTACCCCACATAGGTGAAAGAGGTGATTGTTAGGATTAGTCCACCCATGTGATAAAGGTTGGTCTTATACAGTTATTAGGTTGGTTTAAACATATATTTGGGTTAGGATAGTAAAATTTGGAATCTACTGGAAAACCTAATATATGTAGGATTTGATTACCTAATTGTATGGAACTACGATTCTCATGGGTAGACTATAATAAATAGTCATGTGGACTATAGGGTTTCTCTAAGAAAGATTGAGGTGAGGGAAAAAATAAAGATAAAAGGGGGGTGAGAAAAAAAATACCGTGAGGGCACCAAGGTGAGCAAAGACTCAAATACCCTTGAGCATGGGTTCAGGTAGTGGTGTGTGTTTTGAGTGTTTTGACCAGCTCGCATGTATTGTCAATTTTATTCGTAGTGGAAACTCTCTCTCCCGTAGATGTAGGCAATTTGGACTGAACCACTTAAATCCATGTGCTTGTTTTTTCTCTTTGGTGTGTGCGTGGGTACACTTTCATTTGTGTTGGTGGGATGTGGTATAAATCCCAACAGATGCAAGCCACCATTGAGCACCTAAAACCCCCCAAGATATGTCTGCCTTTGGAATATAATGAGCCATCACGGACATGAGTAACCCTTTTAAGTTGAGGTAGGGTTAGCCTTTAACTTGATCAAAAGCCCAAGTTGTAGCCCAAGATAAAATATCAATATCCACCCAATTTTCATAAAGTTCCAATGTGCAAGATGTCCTTTCCTAGCCATCAAATAGGCTTAAAAATAAAGGGATTGCATTGGAAGATATGTGATTGTGAGTGATATTGCAGCAAATACTCCAGAAGGTGTGCTAAATCCACCACCTTTCATTCTTTACCCATCCTCCTTTTTCCATAAAAAGGCTCCATCTCAGTTTTTTAGCAAGGAAATCTTCTCTTGCTATAATCTTTCAGCATAAAAGTGAAACAATAGCAAGCAAGGAGAATTATATTCAAAGATTTTAAAGACTTTGCTGAATAACCAATGACAAAATTACATAGGATAGTATCCCAAGATCAATTTAAATTTCAGAAAAAGAATATGCAAGTTCAGCATGTAAAGCTTACCTTCCTCTGGCGGCTCACAAAACCGATCAATTGCTTTGATATTAGAGAGCTTAACCCCATCAACACTGAAAAGACCACCATGAACTACAAAAACCTTCTCATTTATTACATGAGCCAATGGTAAACAACAGAACACTTCAGCAAAGAGTTCCACAAATGTCTCGTTCAACTTGGACCTGACCTCACCCTCAAAACCATATATCTTATTCATGCTCTTGCTCTCATGGTTTCCTCGAGAGAGATATATAGCTGAAATTTTTAGAGAGAAGTTGATATCACAGGATGCAACATTTGAATTGCAGGTTTCCAGTACAGCTTACAAATAAATAACAGACTACTGGAATGAACAGGTAAAAAATACATATAAGAAGCATGCACTGAAATTTTGTTAGTAAGATATTCCATCATAAATGATTAAAGTATGTCATTCACGGTACATAAAATATTTAGCCAAAGCTGCTCCTGTATAAGGAGCGAGGGTACTACAATATTCATAGCAAATGCCATAAAAGCAGGATTTCCAAAACAGACACAAAATATTTATAACATTGTGACTTGTCCTCAAATTTGAGTTGTCCCAAATCAAACAATCAAATGACAGTTCTACGACAGAACTGATAGAAGTATGAAGATATTTGAGTGCAAAACATCACTTGTTAAACCCAAGATGGATAAATAGTGATTAAGGAGAACCAATTAGCCACGCACATAGTTGTCAAATCGGGATTTGAATCGTGAATCAAAATGGACTTGTATTGAATCGCGAATTGAATCGAATCGTGAATCGTAAGGATTCAGTCACTTTTTTTAAATTACATAGGAAAATTTGTCCACACATTTAGATATTAAATATATCTAATAAATATGAAATATTAGACTTAAATCAATGAAAATGTTATCTTGAATGATGATCACGTGGTCTATGTAAAAAGTCAACATGGGTTCCCATGTTCACCACTTTACCTTTTTCCCTTTAGATACTATTTCTTATCAACCATTTTTAATAAAAAAAGCAAACAAAGACAAACTTTCAATTTTCAAGTAACAATAACACAACAACAATGGCCCTATTGGCAAGTGGGTTTGGGGCTATTTTTGGGCTAAAATTCACAAAAAAACAAAACATGCTAAAATAGCTAATAAAACAAAATGTCACATCAAACTCATAATCGTTTCATTTTTTCTCTCACAAATATCACATCCAATTATAAAAATCCAATCATCTTCCCAAATACAAAATTTTAGCCTACTAAAATAACCAAAAATTAAAATAGCCTACTAAAATAGCAATTTCCCAAACACCTACAATGTTTTACAAGGTTAATAAACCAAAAACTTGAAACTTAATCAAAAATCTCAATTGATGCCTTAAAAAAATTCCTTTGTAAATGCAAGCACTTGGATAAAATTGACTATTTGAGAGTAAATTGGGTGGGAGAAGTCAAAAGATAGCATATAGTAATCCTAAAGACCTTAAAAGGTTGTATTGAACCCTTTCCAACAATAAAAAACCAAAAAAGAAAGCCATACATCGATTTTAGCGAATCAAATTGATTCACGATTCGGTTCACTGATTCACAGCTATTTGCAATTCATGCAACCGGTTCGTATCGATTACCCATTGAATTGAATCAAACCATACGATTCGAATTGTGAATCATACGATTCTAATAACAGAGGTCACGCTCACAAGGTTTAAAAAATAAAAATAATAAACAAATAGACAAGAAAGAAAAGAAAAACATAAAACTACATAAAGACAACCTAATCTCACATGTAACTCTCATTACTTATCAGCCACGAGAGCTAAAAACTTATCAAGAAAACTAAAGCGGAGAAGAACAAAAGAACATAAATATAAGAAGGCTTACCAGATGGGGACATGCATTTGAATGCAAATAATGTGAGGATGACCTCTATAGAAAAGGATCCCCTATCTACAAAGTCACCATTAAACAGGTATGGATTGTCTTCTGAGGGAAGCCCATTGAGCTCAAAAATATTTAATAGATCATAAAACTGCAACCACATCAGATAGAAGAAGAAGAAGAAGAAGAAGAAGAAGAAGAAGAAGAGAACCGACAAAGAATCAGCAGCCTAATCAGACAGCAAATGGAGAAAAAAACAGAAGGCCCAGATCAGATATTCATTTGAAACAGCTGTAATGGTCACACAAGATTGTTTATATCAGTAATAGTGTGCAAAGCAAGATATTTATATGAAAAGCCATGAAACCAAACAAATCTGTTGAGTGGTCTCAGATGGAGATGGGATTCAACTGTTGAAAAATGCTGAAAGAAACTACTGGGCATAATTCAAATCATTCAAGTAACAGAATTTCGTTATACTGATCCAAACACAAAATAGCGACTCAAGAAAGAAAGTAGTGCGACTTAAAGCACAACATTCAATTAATTTGCAAAGGACTTAAAAGGTTATGAGGTTAAACATGAACCATAAACTATTACACTTCTTATTATGCAATTTTTGAATTGTTCACAGCTAGGTTAAATATTTGACTATGCTATGGAAAGTTTCATTCCATTTCCTGCATCTTCCTAGTACATATGTGAGCTCTAGTATTCAGAATTACAAAATTCATTATTGAGCACAATTTATTTTCTACAAATAAAATTATCCATGGTCATTATACCATGAAGATGCGGGATTATCAACTACTTGACTGACACAGGATCGGTATGACAAAAAAGAACATTATTGAGCACAATTTAATTATTACAAAATAAAATTATTTACTGCCATTATCTCATCAAACTTGACAACTCTAGAAGCTTAGGTTGTAATGGAAAATTAGGTTGGGATCAACTTTGAAAGAATAGGTTATTGAAAATCTTCAAACTACCATTACATTACATGGAAGAATAAAAAAGAAAAGGGGGAACCTGAATTTCAAGGAGCCCATATACTCATCTTGCCCCTAGACAAGCTGTAAAATCATTACAAAGTGGAAACAACTGGTCCCCAAAGTCCTGATTTTCGATCCTACATATTTCCCAAAATGAAGAGTTCAACATTCTAGCAACAACCTAATAGCCCTATCCTACGCAAGCAAGTTGATCAACCACTAAACCAACAAGTCAAGAGCTTGCCAAGGGCAAACTATCACATTAATAACCCGCCATACATTCAACTGTTCATAACATAAGTCACCTAAACCATGCAAGATAGTGAACAGATCACATACTGGGGCGCAAATTGGCAAACTCTGTGCAAAATCAGGTCAAATCCGTGGATTAGTGTGGTTAAATCCATGTAATTCAAAAGAATTCAGTTTTAACCTATACAGAACTGCCTTACAGGTGAGAGACACACTACTCCAACAATATTACTAATGGAAAAAGTCCTAAAGAAGAATCGAATAAGTGACCTGACCAATATAGACAATACTCATCTACCAATAGACAAAACTCATCTACTCATCTACCAAGGTATTAATACTAAAAATTAGATGACAAAAAAGTATTAGTACATAAAAATTTTAAAGTAAAATATGTACACATGCTCTAGATATGCTCCACTATTGAAGCATTTTCAAAAAAGATGCTCTCGCTCCTACTCTGCGAGCCGGTTAATTCATTCCCAACTACTTACTCTGCTAAACTCCAAATCCTACTATGTTTTGAAATAACTTATTTGTAATTCGCAACTAAGGAAACCATACCCCGCAATCATTAACCAGACAAAGCATGAATTACCAAACTCTAATATGTAAAATCCAGGCCTATTTTGGCAACATGAAGTTTTAACCAAAAAGCCACTAAAAAAGCCAATTCCAAAAACAACCCTCTACAAGCTGGAACTGCTCAACATTCTTCCAACAAAGTTCTGATTGTCGGTACCTTTACACACTGCTCTTTATTCTCCAATAATGACAGGCTCACCTCAATACATCATACTCCAACAAATTTCCAATTGCAGAAATCATCCTGACCAAAGGACTACAGACTAGAGATATATATATTAGATGTTTAAATTTATTTTTTTTTAATTGGTAAGTTAAGGAGACTTTAATTTGAGTTTTTATTTGGGAAATGGAACCTAAGCCACTGGGGTGTCCCTTAGAGGGATACTAGATGTTTAAATGTTTAAACATTTCAAAACCATGCTTGCCTTCTAAGGCATTTTCGCCACCAGCAATACAACTTAAATAGCATTTTACTATTACGCTAATTATATATGGGAGGATAACAGCATATTCTTCCATATCTGAGGCCTGAAAAAAGTATAGAAGTCCAAACACACGTGATGCAAGATAAGTGCAAAGAAACACCATCCAACTAACTCTAAAAACCAAATTGGCATACTACAGCAATAGGAAACTCAAACAGTGTTTACTGAAGTTAACTTACCTCACAGGCCAGGTTACCGGAAACTAGTCTAGATGCTCAAAAAAAGAACACAGGTTGTAGGCTTTAGGGGATTAAAAATAGGTGGAATTTTCCTCGTATTTGTTGCTCAAATTGTTCACAGAACATTATTGAAAATTCTAGACGGCAAGCAGTTGCAGACTTTCGAGTCTTAAAATTGAAGGGCAAGAAGGTCAGGAAAAGTATTTGGATTGATTAAGCTTAATATGGTGAATATCAAAAAATGAAAAAAAGGTTGCCAGGGAGCTGCAACTAGTAACTCATGAAAAGTAAAGTTGAATGTTCTTTTATTTATTTAATTACTCATTTTTTAATAACATTTATGTTAAAAGCAATCAAAGGGGATGCTGCCCATATACATCCACAAATATAACTATGCAAAAAAACCAAACAACCTATACGATTGCTCAATCATCAAAGTTTCCGTATGATGTAGAAGATCTTCTTCATAGTGGGGATCGGAATGGTCAAAAGAAAGAAGATGTGGCTTTTGATTCTCTTATGTCTTATGTGGATCCTGTACTAAGAAATTGTATATCTTTCAATGGTAGAGGTACCTTCGTATAGGTTAAGAACACATTTTTATGTTTATTTCATGGTTAGGAGTCCGCGGAGGGGTTGCTTACCAAACTCTCGGCCAATTCTTGGAATTTCAAGAGCTTTTTGATACATGTGGACTCTGTTATCAGAATCTTACGATTCACGATTTGATTCATCATTTTTATAAAATTGATACGAATCTATGGGTTAATCTATTTTGGAAGTGAATATCTAGTGAATCGCACGATTCACAATTGATTAATGATTCGATTCACTTTTTATGATTCATGCAATTTTTTATTGTATCCGACATATTTTCGACTCTTCTTTCTCTATCTTTTTAGTGAAAATGACATAATACAACTTGTAATAGCGTTTAATACCAAAATAACAACCATATATACATGATTTGTTGTTATTTTAGTGATCATGGAGTTTTTAATAGGATCCAATTAGATTCAGTCAGACCTAATATATTTTTAACCTTTCTTCCATTTTTTTTCCCTTTAAAAAATCATAATATATCTTCTAAAGATATTTAAAATTAAAGTTACACTATGAATTATCTAGGGCAAATTATAGCGCGGTAGTCCCTGTAGTTTACCTTTTTTTCATTTTGGTCCCTCTTATTTCAATTTGATCAATTTTCCCCCTTAATTTTACAAATTGTGTCATATTAATCCAATAAATAACGGTGGTTAAGTTTGATGGACGGAAAATCAAATGATGTTTCAATTTGGTCTTTATAGTTTATAGAATGTGTCAATTTGGTCCTTATTGTTTTGAGTTTCCTATAAACTACAGAGACCAAATTGAAACATCATTTGATTTTCCGTTCATCAAACTTAACCACCGTTATTTATTAGATTAATATGACACAATCCGTAAAATTAAGGGGCAAAATTGATCAAATTAAAACAACAGGGACCAAAATAAAAAAACGAGTAAATTACAGGGACCATTTGCATAATTTATCCAATTATGTATTGCTATTTTATTAAATTGAATATAATTGAATATTACATGTGTGAGATCATTTATACCTTTTAAAATGTTTTAGGCTTTAAAATAAAAGATTCTAAATAATTCTTTCTTATTATTTACTCACGGTTACTTATGTATGCTTATTGTCCAAATGTCAATATCATTATTAATTATTGTTACTTTAGAAATTAATAGTTTATCTATTTGATTATTATCTTTATTAAGAACGATTGATAAGAAATATCTAAAAAAGAAAAAAGGTAAGATGGTAATCTTACATAGAAATCTTTGTTAACTTCTTACCTATTAAACTACGTGATTATCATTCAAAATAACATTTTCATTGATTTAAGTCTAAATATTTCATATTCATAGGATATATTTAACATCTAAATGTGTAGATATATGTTTTTAAGTAATTTAGAAAAAATGACTGAATCTTTACGATTTATGATTCGATTCGATTCGATTCGACTATTTGACAACTATGCATGTGGGTAGGTATAACGGGTGATTTCTTGTAGTTTCTTTCCCTTCTTTTTGCATATGGGTGGCATCCCCTTTGATGTCATTTCTTAATTAAGTTACTGCTCTTTTTTTTTTTTGATAACTTAGTATCCGGCCCATTTGGACGGACTGATCCATGAGACCAATCCCACCGTCCACTTGCGGGAATCCCAATTAAAGCTATGGCTCTGCCCTATATGGACTAACCCCAAGAAATTGTTTGCAACTAGGAGGTTTCAAACTTGAGACCTTGGGGGGAGCACACCCCTAGGCCTTGACCACCAAGTCAACCCCTTGAGGTTAATTACATTACTATTTATCAAAACAAAACCCCAAAAAAAGAAGAAGAAAAAGAGGGCTAACGGAACCTTACAAGAGGACCTAACAAAAGTTATATTGAAAAACCATACCTGACCATGTACATCACCACAAACAGTGAAATGCTTGCCGTCTGGAATATTTATGTCAACAAGAGATGGCAATGCCCCCAGCATTTCTCTTATTTGTAAGACAATCTGGAAGGCATATCTACAACACAAACACCAAGATTTAGTGTGAAAACAACAGAGACAGAAACATGTCAAAAATTAAATTATTATGTACCTTTTGTGTAAACACTTCTGATTCTTGAAATCACCCATCATTTTCTTCACAAAATCTAAAGTTACAACATCTCCCTCTATTCTTGCACCAGAATACTGTGGCTCCACCTCTATGTTAAAAAAAACAAAATAAAACAAAACAAAAAAACAAAAAAAAAAATTTAATTATAGGTATAAAAGTAAATTTGCTTATATTTTCTCCTGTCCTTTCCTTTTAAGAAGCCCTTTCTTACTTATTCTCATTTCTCATCACCTACTTATCAAATCCTCAAAAGTAAATTAGATCTATACAATGTTACAAAGCTTATCGAAATATGCCCAGGCACAAACCTTGAAATTCTGAAACAAAACGGTTTACTGACACTAAAGCCTTAGTAAACCTTTCTTGAAACAAACTAAATAGTATATCTGTGTTAACCATCAACATAAATACATGATACAGATATGATACAACATGCTACCACAACAAATTCTGAACATAAAAGATAAATATGCAGCCAGGCATGCTGGGATTATAAATAGAAAGAATGTAAATAAAAAAACCATCTAGATAGCAGAAGAAACAAGACAAAAATCGAAGGGATGCAAAAGGCTTAAACCTTTAAATTATCTGTTATGACAAAACCAAACCAAACCAAACCTTAAGTCTCATCAAATAGAGTCGGCTACATGAATCCTTCTTCTCCACGCGACTCTATCAAAGGCCATTTCGTTGGTCAAATTAAGTATATTCATATCTCTATTTACAACGCTAGCCAACATTAATCTAGGCCTACCTAGTCCTCTAATAATACTTCCATCTACTGTCACTGTATCGCATCTTTTCACTACTGCCTCTGTTGGTCTCCGTTGAATATGACCAAACCATCACCAAACCATCTCAATCTATTATCTCTGAACTTATCTTCTATCGGTGCTACTCCTACCCATTCCCGAATACCCTCATTCCTAATTCTGTCTTATCTAGTCTTGTCACACATCCACCTTAGCATCCTCATCTCAGTCACACTCATCTTATCTATATGTTGTTTCTTGGTTGCCCAACACTCTGTCCCATACAACATTGCTGATCTAATAGCCATTCTATAGAACTTACCTTTTAGTCTAGTGGGTATTCGTTTATCACATAGTAGCCCAGACGCTCTTCTCCACTTACACCATCCCACCTTAATCTTATGGGCCATATCCACATCAATCTCCCCCGCTATTGTGATAATCGACTCTAAATAACAAAAATATTCACTCTTAGGCAATTCTTGGTTCTCAATCTTCACTTCTATTCTGCTTTCATGGTTACTGTTACTAAATTTACACTCCATATACTTTGTCTTTGTTCTGGTTATCCGGAATCCTTTAAATTCAAGTGCTTTTCTCCAAATTTCCAACTTTGTGTTAACTCCTTCTCTAGTCTCATCCACTAGTAACGATATCATCTACAAACAGCATACACCATGGTATGTCATCCTGAATATTTCTCGTCAACTCATCCATAACTAAAACAAAAAGACAGACTCAAAGTAGATCCTTGGTGTAACCCTAAAGTGATAAGAAATTCATTTCTCTCTCCAGTCGACAATCTAATAGTGGTCACCACCCGTTCATACATGTCTCTAATCACATCAATGTAACATTTTGTCAAAACTAAATGAAACAAAACTTTTGTCTTCTTTTTCAGGCATAGGCTGAAGTAATATGGCAGATCATTCCTACCCACAAATAAGACATATAATGGCCCCGTTTGGTATAGCTGTTAAAATATATTATAGATTATAACTTAACAAATTATAGATTATGACTTTAATCAGAAGCTGTTAATTTGTTTGGTGTAACTGTTGGATTATAGATTTAAGTTGTTGAGTAGTGTTTGTTAAATAAGATGTGAAGTAGCTTTTTCAATTAACTTTTATTTTTTGTTATTCACTACTTAGTCTATATTTCTCATAAATAATAATAATAATAATAATAATAATAATAATAATAATAATAATAATAATAATCTATAGTTCATTTGGATCTTTTTCTATTTTTAAAAATATCAAAAATAAAAAAATCTAAGAGTATAACTGTAAATTAACATGTCTACAGCAGAAACTGATAATCAGAAGTAAGGGGTGAACAACTTCTCACAATCAACTTTTTGAGTTAAAATAAGTTGTTAGAATCAGAAACTGTTTGAAATAAGTTTAACCATACAGTCCAAAATAACTTTTCCAAAGCTAAAAGCTATAAGCTATAAGTTGGCTGAAAAAAGACCAAACAAACACCCCGATGTGGGGAGAGGAAATTTTATAAATGGCAATCACAAACACATGAAGGGGAAGACAATTGAAGGGAAGGACAACAAAGAAATCATCTGAAAGTGTGAATCAGACTGCAGCATAAAGTTCTTAAAGTGTTAGAATCAAAGAGCCATATCAATTGAAATTTCATATTACAAGTAAAAGACAGAAAATTGTGACACTGCAAATAACTTAATGATGAGTAGCCTGTGTATGCTTTATGTATTTGCTGAGCATGCACCCTGGTCCCACAACAACACCAATATCATATCTCAAACCAAGATAGATAAGGCAGCAAGACAATGACACAAACTTCAGTACAACTCTTATAACTGAAAACCTCAAAACGAAATGAATCCAGGCATCAGCACACACTTTGGGGTGTTTAGAGAAGATGATTAAAAGTTGCTTTTTAGCTTTTTTGGCTTTTTTGTGAGAGAGGGAAGTGGGTTAAAAGCTGGGAAGTGGCTTTTAATCCACTTCCCAAAAATTGAGCATGCATTTCAGCGTCTAAACTGGTCACTGCTACATTCATAATAACATGGCCACATTGATATGACTGTCAGAAGAAGAAAAAATGACATTGGTGTGGATTTCCAACATATTTTATGATATGAATACACATAATGTGTCTTACTAATAGCCGGCTTTTATATTATGTTAGTAAGGGTACTATTGTCATATTACAGTTCTAATATAAATATGAGCTAAGGTGGAGGGATTGGTACACACCCAAAACATATTTACCTGAATCTCCTCTTCTCCTTCTTTCTCCCCTCTTTCCCTTCTAGCCTAACACTTAACTCAATATCAAGACAATCCTATCCTACCCACGCACGTGTTGGTAGATTCTGGACTATCATACTATGACATGCTGACGTCATCATTGTACAATGACAACAGTGTGACATCAACGTCAATACGGATGCCATGGTCAGGCAAACACATGGTCTTGTTTTGCCCTCCAAGTAATTATGGTGATTTTTGAAAAAAAGTTTGAAGTCATTTGATGTGAGTTTCGATTTTTAAATTTTTTCAAAGTTTTGAGAGCCAACAGTCTTTAGATATGCAATTCGGAGCATTACCCAATGTTTCTCTGTCATGAAATCTATGCTATGGGTGCCAACTGGCATGTATGAAGCTCTGTTTGAGGTTTATTGCATTCGGGGCGGTCTTCTTTGCCTAACAGAGGTTCGGCTCCCTTATTTTTGGACTTTCAAGCCTTTATTTATTGCTGCTACATGTCTCCTTGGTTGTTTCTTACTCTTCCTTGCCGGTGCACTGGTATTCTTGTTGTAGATTATTTGTCAAGATTCACACTAGATTTTCCAAGTTCCATACTTGGCCAAATTTCAGAGTCTCACACTTAGCCAAAATTACCATTTTACCCATGTATGCCAAAATTACAATTAACTAAAGCACAAATGACAGTACTTGTAGAAGCCTACACAGGCTCTATTAGTGAATATTTTTGGCGACTTTCTTTTCTTTTTTCAAATTTTCCTTTTAACTGAATTTGTACTAATTTGAAATGCTCCAAATTCAAATAAATAACCATTAACCAGCTTAACTGCGGGGCATTTGCAAGAAACTCTTTGCCAAGGGCCTCTGCACCCCTAGGGATTAGTTGGGCTTTGATCCGGACACCTCAATGCCCAATCCAAAAAAAAAAACATTAACCAGCTGTAACTAATATTTTCTTGTCTTTCTTGCTTTTCCTCTAATAGTCATGGATCAAAGAAATAAAATAATGAAAATGAAAAGGGGGGAAAAAAAAAGGAACAAGAATAAGAAACAAAATTTTCAAAGCATCATTCACAACAATCATTCTACATTCCAATATAGAATTTTAATTATTTCATTTGTATATTGTATCAATTAAATCTTATTTCTCCAACTCTCAATTTAAAAGTTAAAATTCATATTGATCCCATGTGAACCACAAATGACTATATATTAGGAAACCCTCCATGGGTTTGGTTGGTTCAATTCTAGCGCACATTCAGTTTGTTTTGGTTCACACTTCCTAAATCGATCAGGTCAGTACAGTTCTGGTTTAGTAGCCATGATCTATTTAATACAAATTAACTATTATAATAGAAAATAGCCTTAGTGTTATAATTGTTTGGCAATGACACTAATATTAAGCATATATACTTGGACAGTATGGTCCCTAATCCTCATCAAACAAAACCATTAAGAATATATTGGCTCCAGCCATCAATTTAGACATTTTATCTGGTTGGCACTGTCAGCTCCACCTCTTGCATCCATCACAGAGACACCCAGTGATCTGCCATCTCTCCCCCACCCCCACAGAAAGACATTCTCTTTTCCAAATTTCTTATTCATTTTTTCTTTCTTTGTAGGAGTCAGAAATTGGTAAGATCTGGAAACGATCCAGGTCAAAATCAACTCTATGCAGCAGCAACCCCAGCTAACCAAGACCTTCCTTTCATTGACTAATAAAGAACTGAAACTAAATTCCAAAATGCATATTCCACTAATAGCCTTTACAAAAGATACAACAAAAACAAGTATCCACCCACCCATCAATGCCACTGCATAAGAAGAAATCGTGTCCTCACAAAAGGGAAATAGTTTGCCTCTCAAGATTCACATAAAGAAATTATCGTTTCAGGGTATGTTCTCTCTAGCATATAAAATGAAACTGGTTTAATAATGGAATAACCCAAAAGAACCTAGTTTGGTATGCAGGTTGAGAATTCAATATTTTTGGTTAATGATTCACTAATTTATTATATATATATATATCTATAATTTCCAACACTAAGGACCTTTAAATTTAGGGAATTATGAAGGAATTCTAATAGTTCTTTATTACTTCATTCAATCTTTAAAAGCTCAAACCTAGGTCACCAATATCACTGTAGCCAGCCCACCATGTCCCAATGGCCACCAGTACCAGTGCCACTCCTGCTGCCGCCACTGCGGCTGCTTTTGGCTCCACCACCACCAGTAGTACAGCCAATACTACTACTGCTACTGCTACTGCTACAGCAGCCACTCGGGGGGGGAAATATGATGAGCCTGGGCCTGTCCCTAAAATAATAAAAATAAGGGGAACAAAATATTATTATTAATGAACATTAAACAAAAATAATATGAAGTATAAATTAGAATAGTAGTTTATTGTATAATATAACTAATGCAATTTATTTTAAACCTTAGAAATTGAGAATCATCGGAGTAGATAAGGCTGGACCAAGTTTCCCAGGTCCCCATCCTAGCCTAAAATCAAACTGGCATAGAAATTGAAGCCAACTCAAATCCTACAATTCCTGACTAGTTCAAACAATACTTGAGTGAAGAAAAACGGAACTCAAAGCCAAGCCTTTTCACAACTTAGTCATTATCCATGAAAAAAATATTCATATTAAAACCAACAGTTGCACACAAGATACAACTCAACAAAGAAGAAAAAGAACAATGTGTGTACGATGAGCGTACACATAAAACCTAAGCAGCATGGACATCGACACCGATACCAACGCCACAATTTCCAAAAAATAAAGATACGGATATGATGGGAATATGGGGAAAAAAATATATAATAGGGATGATTGTGTAAGTTAACTAGCCCGGTTTGTAATGCTTCCTATATCTTCTCATTTGTCTTCTTCTAAGAAATTCCCCCCCCCCCCTCTCTTTTTCTGGCTGAACCCACCATCACCCCTAGACATTCTACTCTAATTATCCCAATCCTACCCTCCATTGAAGCTTAGCCTCACAACCCTAAAACAAAAACAAACAAACAAAAAAAGAACCAAAATTGCTTCATGAAAATTACTATACATTGGAATAGCCCAGACCAGCCTCCAGGCCCTTTTTCAAGTTTCAAAACGCTAACCTACCAATCCAAAACCATAAACTCTTTTACATCAAACTTTAACCATAGTGCTTAAACACTAAAGATCCTACATCAATTTCAGAATCATATCTTCTAGGAGTGTTTATTCACTACATCCAAACTCCAGAGTAAGGCTGCACTAGAAATAACATCACAAAACTTCAACTATTGGTGCAAAACTTCGAAGCCAAGACAGAAAATAACTTCCTCAAAGTGGAAGGAAAAATCCACAAGATAAACAATCCTTTTCATGTGGAAACCAACTAAAGAAAATGAAAGGACAGCAAAACAACAGGTGATTCATCAATTTGAAATGCACTAAAACTCATAATTACAGTAACTAGCAATGGTCCACAATAAACTACAATGATAATCACAAAAATTTAATCTACTGGTCAGAGAGAGAGAGAGAGAGAGAGATAACAGCCCTATTAATAAGAATCTAAAAGCACCCTCTGCAACATTAACTAATCAACCTTTAACAGCTTATTTAAGCTATTTTGACTGCATAAGCTGTCGCAAAATCAACAACAAATGGTCTGACAAAGAATCTCAAAATAAAGAAAGCCCATTTAAGCTGCAACAAACAGCACCGACAGTTCTTTAGGGTTACGTCACTCCAAAAGACCTACGTGGGGAGACCACTTGAGAACATCAAACATGTGGTATACATACAAACAAATGAGACATGGACATAGGTTAAGCTCGTGAAATTGGGATTTCCTAACAGATTATGAAGCCTTGAACTAAAAAGAAATGTAAATTATATTTCATGTCTAAATTCCACCTTGTAAATCAGATGAAGAACAGTTTTAACAAACCAGAAAAAAACATTTACATTTTAAACCACCGCCAAGAAGAAAAACATTTACATTTTAAACCACCACCAAGAAGAGTGAGTGGCTGAATTGATACCCAACACTGCATGCACATACAGGAACTCTGACATCAAGATTTTAAAATAAAAAACAAGTAAAAGACCATGATTGGATAAAACTTTGTAGTTTAAACACTTAATTGAAAAATATACCAAATAATCCAAGAACCTCAGTTTGTGCCGACTTCCAACAGACATTTTGCTAACATTTTTTAAAGAATTACCTACTGAAAAATCTCAAGCTCAGGAGCTATATTATATGATTTGAAGATCAAAAAAATAATAATAAAGAACACAGGCAAAAAGATAAAAATAAAAACATGTTTACACCAACTTCATTAAGTGATGTGCGATGCGACATATTCAGACTTAACAAAACTAACAAGGCATCAAACTAAACTTCCATAACTCACAAGCTCACAAAATTTACAACCACAAATAGCGCTGTTAAAAAATTACTTGTCAACTTTGATTAGAAATAAAAGGTCAACAAGTTTGTAAGCAAGCCTATAACTTACTAGAACTGAAAACAATTAGTGTAGCACCAAGATGAAGAGATGAAGAGAAGAAGAAGAAGAAGAAGAACAACAACAACAACAACAAAAAAAACTAGGGAATCACGATCACAAAACAATATCTCAATTAATCAATAAACCAAATCATATCATATTCTAGTGCGATAAAAACAATTACATAAAAGGCATATATATAAGCTGACTAAACTAATAAAAATCCCAAAAAAGAAACAAATACTAAGACATAAAGTCCTAACCAAACATAAATAAAAACTATTGGACTAATTACATCGACCTCCCCTGAGGTATCTAACAGATACACAGATCTCCCCTCTTGTTTCTGAAATTACAAGTTTGGCTAACAATAAACACAGACCTCCCCTCTGTTAAGCTGTCAATAGAATATTAACAAAAAAAATTATGATGTAGGAATTTTTTAGTGTTTAAATGTCAAAATTACACTTGTAAACCTTGTAAAGCTAAACACCTCCAGCCACTTTTCTGCCATACCCATAGCCAAACATCTCCCTCCCCTCTTTTTCGCCAGTTTCACGTCCTTCCCTCTCCTCTTTCTTCTCTCCACGGGCCCACCACCATAGCCTCCCAACCAGACCCACCATCCACCACCATCCAAAGATCTAACCACCACCGCAGTCTAATGACAATCTGGCCAGATCACCATCGCTGCACACCACAACAGTTGAGCACCTATGCTCTTCACTAGTCTTATAGCATGCCAAGCATTTTATACATGCCACTGTATGCAAAAGATTTGATATATTTCTTTAACAGTCACCAAAATAAAATGCATTAAAAGCACCCCGCCACAATTTTAAATAGAAAAAAAAAAGGCAACTATTTAATAGGTAAAAAGATTTAAATAAACAAATTAAAGAAAAATCAAATGAGAGAAATAATACCTATTGAATTAAAATCGATAGAATCAGCTATTGAACGCCTTTCAGACTCGGGTGCAGCAATTGCTTCTTCAAATTTGAGCTTCATTACGGCTTTCTCACAATCCTTCAATTTCTTAGCAGCATCAGGATCATTTGGACAGATTTTCTTGAGCTAAGTTAATAAGTGAAATATATGTTAGCACATTGCCAAAAGTTTGTGGTATATAGGAAATGTATGAAATTTGCATACACTTATGCCAAAAGCACAAAAGATGGACAACAAACCAACAAAAGCATAAATAGTAAATTGGTAAAGCAACATGCCAAAATAAGAC
This sequence comes from Camellia lanceoleosa, assembly GCA_025200525.1. Lineage (NCBI taxonomy): Eukaryota > Viridiplantae > Streptophyta > Magnoliopsida > Ericales > Theaceae > Camellia > Camellia lanceoleosa. The sequence goes on along the minus strand of CM045764.1, from coordinate 113,254,668 downwards.
AAGGGCGAGAGGGGAAACTTAAATTTCTTTTAAATATTCGAAGTGCAGTGTGACTATTGTTTGGATGATATGAAAGGTTGCATATAATCTGAAGCAGCATACAATGCAAATAGAATCGAAGGGTTTCTCATGACAACAACTAATCTTACAAACACCATAATCATTCTAAAAAAGCCTCTTGCTATAATATGAAAATCTTCTATTCTTTCCTTTTCTTTTTCTGTTACACAAATATGTCCTCAACTCAACCTATTAGGAGTCCAGACTAAACCCAACAGATGAACACAACACCCAGCAAAGATCGAATCCTTTTCATTATTACTATTGGTCTTTGCCATAGTTTCATAATTCATGATGTTGAAGAAGACAAACAAAATATCTACATATCCTATCTAGAGTCCAATTCAAATGCAGGGTTTTTTATTGGCCACAGAATACTAAGGCAAAATTATGTTTCACAAAAACAAAGTCATTGTGTGAACTGTGAACTCATCCTTGCATCATTAGTGCATTCATATTTTTTTGATAATCCAGTCTCTGGCGTAAACCGCGACCAATTAATGCATTCCTATGAAGCATGGATACCGGAATGGATGATGATACGGGTACTTCAATAAAGAAAAATTAAAAAACAATAAGAAATGAAATGCAAAAAACAATTAGAGCAAGGTACAGCTACAAACTAGAGTTTAATGCCAACTGACAGAGAGAGAATGTAGAGAAAGGCAAAAGCTCAACTCATAAAGAGAGATACGATTGCTCAGTCTGTAAAGACTAAAGAGAACCCTATTTATTCTCTCAAATTTGTGATATTTGCAACAACAATAGCAAACAAAAAAAAACAGAAAAAACTTTATTTTTTGGAGTTCATAAAAATAGACACTATATTTATTCCGGCACCCCAATATCGTTTTAAAATTACTTTTACACCTCAGTGTAATTCACAAAAGTACCTAATACATACACATGTTGTACTCATACTGTATACCCAAGCCATACCCAATATTCAAATTTTTTTAAAAGCATCGGATACATATTTCACATACCTGATACGTGTGCAACCCTATTGATACATGTATCCATACCGGATATGTACCCTGTACTTGTACAACATAATCTTTGGAGTACCCATGCTTCACAAGTGCATTCCTATCTATAGGTATGGTTGTACTTTGTGACGTCAAACACTTATCGAAAAAAGAACTTGAGCTATCAGAAAAAATCATCCTCCAATACAAACAATATATCAAACGCCCACTACACATGACGATTTATTGACTTGACAAATTAAGACAATTAAGAACCAAAAGTTATACGTTTTAAGTGTATGCCCGTGCCAATAACATAGTGTCCATATGCATCACAGCACAACATAGATTACAAGCAAGATATGCACATGCATATGAACAAGTCAATACAAGGGGACACAAAATAGTGAGACATTAGGCCTGGGAGGAGACAAAAGAACAATATACTCCTACACAGCCATTAAATTACATCAAAATTCTATTTTGAGTGTTTGGCAACACAAGTAATTGTTTAGAATGATTCACTTTGAGACAAAGTTCAAACAAGAATACCACGAGGCTATGATTTACAATAATCTTACAAGACAAGCAACCCAACTAATAGAGCTTTTGATTAATGTGACAGGTAGAAAACACAAAATTAGATAAATTTTTTGGCAATTAAGGATTATGATTGAAATTTTCCAAAGATAAATTAAACAAATGTTTTTTTCACAAGACAATCAGTGATGAGCTTGGTAATGAAAATACCTGTTGAAAATCCTTTAGTGCTTCCTTGAGCTTGCCCATTGAAAGATATGCGGCACCTCGCCTGTAATAACCCTGTAATTAAAAATAATTAAGAGATCTCAAAATTTTAAAAGCACAAGAGCAAAAAAAATTTCATGTTGCAAAGCATGCCTTTGAATATTTGGGATCAATTTCAATAGCTCTTGATGCATCCTGTATCGCACTACCATACTCCTCAAGATTAATATGAGCAAATGCACGATTTGCCCAGTATACTGCATTTTGACTATTTAGTTCAATTGCTTGACTATACAGATCAATAGCTTGAGAATATTTATGTGCTGGAGGGAAAAAAAACAACATGGTCAGCACAACTGAAGAGGCACAAAACAGCATCAAGAATATTGCTCTTTTATGCTTGAAAAAAATGAAGTTGCTTGCCATAACTTTGACACAGTTTTCACTAAAACAACTTGAATGAAGGGTAATAAATGGTTGAATTAATTAAAACTAAATAAGCATAATCATCATTACCTTTGAATGCTTCATTAGCAAGAAGTTTGATTTCTTCAGCTCGCGTCGTATTTGAACTTTCAGTTTCCATGTTGGGCATAATAGTTAAAAGATAACTACTGCATTGACCATTCTTCTATGCCAATGTAAACAATGCTCTACCTGCTCCATTAAAAGAATAAAATCCAAAGGCAATTAGAACTTTACAACTATTGTGCATGCAATTGATAAATCATAGTGGTTAAAAATATATCCTGAATGGACTAATGATGAGATTAGACATTAGCTCCCAGAATAATACAAGGTAATAGGTTCGAGCTTTGATCAGAAGCTAGTCGCTAAGTCAAATAATCTCAAAATTCAAAAGAAACTAAAGTCTTCCACCTCCTCAATGAAACCATATAGTCACAATGCCTCAGTTGATTAATGTTGGTATGTGTGTAAAAATTGTATTCAAATATATAAAATACATACAGAAGTATATAAAAATGTATGGAAATTGGTGAAATGTGTATTGAAATTTTAAATTATTTGGCATTATTTGGTTCTTAATGAACGCCCAGTGGGCAGTCATTAGTCAGATTCATGTTGCACACTATTGAACCATCCAAGGTCAGTATACTCATGCATGGTTTAGCCAAACCTTATTGCATGGTAGGCTTCTGCATCAGTAGTCACCGCATTTGAAAAAAAGGGTAGGTACATGTCAACACCTAGCCATTCGAGTATTTCATAGCATCTCATACATGAAAGAGGAGTCTAATATGAACAATAGCAATCTGGTGCATCATGCATGACAAACAACTTAAGCATCTAAAACAACACCAAAACCTTCAATTAAGCAACTTTCAAGAAACACTCCATAGAACCATAAATACCTCTAACTTCTAGTTTAAATTCTTCCAAATCCTTCAATTAAGCAACAAACCTAAACAACCCATCTCAAATAGTCAATGGATGGCTTCCACTATATTATAATACATATAACCGTTCTTCTAGATTTCTCAGTGATGTGGAATAATCTGGAGATTCTGCTCCAAAAAATCTCAAGAAAACGACTCTGTATTTGAATCACAGTATTGCAGCTAGCAATTGAAGGTAAACACAACAGAAACAAACCACAATGACCAGAAACCAATTCAAACCCAAAACTAGTATTAAAAAATAATAATTTTTGATTCATTCAAACGAACAAACAAACAAAAAACTAAAATCAATAAAAATTTAAAATTTTTAAAAAAAAAAAAAAAAAACGAAGTCAAAAGAGACATCCTCAAAACTGAAAGATTGCCGGAGATATGAGAAAAGTGATAGCAGAGTAGAGAAGTGAGTTCCATTCTATAATTGGTAAGGTTAATAGAGAAGAAGAGAGTACCTTCGGGGTTCGACTATTGCATTCGAGGTCGAATTCGTTTTTCTATGTTTGTGCAATAGTGAGGTAGTCAATGGATAGATAGATTTAGAATTGGCAAGGGTACTTTTTGATTTGTGCAGAGTAGAAGACAGGGCGTGGTTTGGAGGGAAACCCTAACAACCGAGAAATGTATATACATACATTGGCCCCCAGTTTCATCCAGCGTTTATAAAGCTAGCTCCTGTTTTATGAAATAAAATTGTTGATAAAAAACAAATTTTACAAAAAGAATTTCCATGCATTTGATCATCGTATCTTTATCATAAATACCGAAAAATTGTTTCTTTAATTCATATTAAATACGGATAAAAAAATTACCACCACTATTTTTCGGAATGAATGGTTTGAGAATTAAATCCTTACAAGCTTGAGTATTAAATTTAATTTGCTCAATTAAGTCGGATTGGGATTCATTCAGGATCTTCCACTATTTTAAACAAAAAAAAAAACTTTTAAGATGGGAAAGTTTATTATGAAAAGAAAAATGTTTGAGAGCTCGAAATCTCGTTGGCTTAAATCGGCTCGAAACTCAAAACGACGTCGTTTTGAGTTTCATTTTTTTTTCTTTTTTCTTTTTTCTTTTTTCTTTTTCTCCTTTTATTTTTGTTCCCTTTCCTTTTTGAAACAGGAAAGAAAGAGAGCAGGTGGAGCTGAGAGAGGAGGAGAAAAGATGAGAGAAGAGGGAGGAAGAGAAGAAGGAGACGAAGAAGAAGATGAATATATATATATAGATCTGTATTTGTTTTGATGGCAAGAAATAGCAAGCACATTAATACGGATCCTCTCATCCCAACTCTCTCTCTCTCTTTCCCATATATCTATATAGATGTGTGTTGTTTATTTTTTTATTTTTTTGTGATTTGTGTATAGAATACTTTCCAACTCCCTCTCCTCTTCTTCTTCTTCTTCTTCTTCTTCTTCTTCTTCCTCTCAGAACAAAGAAAGAAAAAAGAAAAAAAAAATCCAAAACGTGAGCTCTGTTTTTGTTTCATTAGTTTGATAGAACACGTGAGCTCCACGTGCATTAATTTTTGGAAGAGAAACCAGTTTCGAGCCATTTAAGCTCTTACATATTCAGGCCCTGTACTAGATGAAAATCACAAGTAACATCCCACCTCCAAATCCAAGAGAGACCGAAGTGAATCATAAAAATGGCTAAGGATTTGGATAAAGAATTATTCTGATTACGAGGCATAGCTTGAAAAGCATTAACCCATAAATTAAATTGAATATGTACGGGTTTGAGTAAAATAGACGAGTGAGGCCCAAATTTATCCCACCAAGCAAAAAATCAGTTGGGAATGCCAACTTGGTAGGTTTGGGGGAAGACTTTGATGAACCATGAATGAGTACGGTTAAAGTCCATATAAAGAAAGGATTTGGTAAAAGCTTTGGTATAATCCCAATGGTTATATTTTTTTATCACGAATAGAAAGTATACGGGTTTGATTGGGATTAAAACCTCATTCTTCTGGTTTCATGATTCGTTTGATCACAGCTTTGCTATATTTAATAGCACTATTTGGAATTTTTTTTCCTCAACATAGTGATGAGTGAAATCAACAAAGATAGTATCTTTAAGCATGCCTTTGTAGATGTATTGATATTGATCAAAATGTGGCATAAAATTATGATTGTGGAGATAGCGATCCTTAATTTCCCAAGTGTTAGCCATCCATTTAATATCCACATTATCCGGATATAAAATTGTTCCTCATGGTTGAGGTTATTCTGATAGGATTTAGATTCATCTGTTAAAAGAGCATATTTTACAGATTTCTTTGGAGATGAGCCTTCTTGTACAAATTGCGAAGATGAATTCTTCTTATTTGGAATAGTGATACATGGAAATTCGACGAGATCCGGATGAATATTGTCATAGGCATAAGGAGAAGATCCTCTATCCCGACCACGATTGTAGCCTATAGTTGATCGGCTCATTGGAAAATCCCTGCAAATATTCATGAGTTAGAAAATCAATGAGACAATTGTGTTAACCTTTAATATATTCGATGTCAAAATCGAATGCTGATAACTGGCTTTGACAATTAGCAAAAATTTGTTTATGAGAAAGATTTTCAACTTTTTTTTAAAAAAATTTGTTTTGATGCACTACAGTTAGCACAAATAAGAAAATGTTGATTTAATAAACCATCCTGAAATTTAAAAATACATTTAACAATAGAAAAGCATTCTTTTTTAATTGTTGGATAATGTAAAGATGCCTTATTCCAGACTCCGAACGTGAATCTAATCAATTCTTTTTTTTTTTTTAAGTATTTGGATTGTATTGTTTAAGAATTCATCCATAACCTTTGTTGGAAGCATATGTTTCAACAATTTTCTTCCAATTAGGGTTAGGAATAACTAAACAAGATAATTGTTTAACCCTAAGCTTGATTTTCTGCATTGCTTTGGTATGTTCAGTAGACCACTGTTCTGGATTCTTTTTCAGTCTTGAATATAAAATAGCAATGTGAAGTGTTAGATTCTGATAATAATCTGCAATGTAATTTAAACATCTAAGAAATCATTGTAATTAATTTTTGTATCTAATTTCATCAGGAAATTTAAATGCAAACTCAATACTTCAATCAATAGGTATAATAGTGCCATTATGAATATTATGGCCTAGGAATCTTACTTTTGTTTGGAAAAGTTTTATCTTTGGGGCTAAAACTACAAGACCATTTTTTTATAATAACATTCTTAAAAAATCCAAATGCTTAATATGCTGTTCAATAGATGAAGAATAAATAAGAATATCATCTATGTAATATATAGAAAATTTGGAGTAAGGAATAAAAATATCATTCATTCTGAAATTATGAGGGAGCATTTTTCAATCCAAACAGCATAACATTCCATTCGTAGTGTCCAAAAGGCATAGTGAAAGCAGTTTTGTACCGATCCTATTCAGCAATTTTAATTTGCCAATATCTTGATCTGAGGTCAAATTTAAGGAAAAAAAAAAAACAGCATCTTGTAATCTATCTAAAAAAATATTTTTTTATTAAGAATCGGATATCTAATCCATTTAATAGCATCATTAAGAGGGTGCCTCTATTTAAACACCCCATTTTATTTTAAGGCACACCATTAATTGATTATTTTTTTATTACAATAATAACATTATCTAAAATGACCAAAATGACCAAAGACACACCTTAGTTGAATACACAACCTTCATTAGTTAAATTACCATTTTGGACAGAATTCTAATTACACACCAACCCTAATAATCTGTTACTGGCATTTTTCACGTCAACTACACAACACTAGCAATATATATTTTATGTATGTATTCAAATCCTTCGAATTACAATAACCCAAACCCAATTGGATCCAACAAGTGCTGTGAGAGAAAGAGAGAGAGAGAGAGAGAGTGTGTGTGTGAGAAGAACTCAAAAAGATTATGCAAGATTGAACCCTAGAACTGAAATGAGCTCACAATTGAAGTAAAATTTCCAATTTGCTCAAAACAAAGAGAGTGACAAAAACAAAAAAACTCAAAAATTGTTCAAGATTGAACCCTAGAACATAAATGGGCTGATGTAGTATGTGAGAATCACAAAAAAAAAACTAAAAACCCAGAAAGTTTACACCCCCAATTGAACCCAAGAATGGTTGAAAAAGAAGAGAGTGACAAGAACTCACAAGATTGTCCAAAGTGTGAAATCAAAGAAAACCAGTGAATCCAAAGGGAAGTACAAGAAGATCAAAACTTTGATCAACCATTGAATGAATGATCCATTACAACTGGGGTTTATCAAGAGGTTTGTGGCGCTTTGGCATTGAATGATCCATTACAACTTCCATTTTTCATGATCAAGGTGATGAAGATGATAATGATGAGATACGAAGCATAGAAAGAGTTGGAAAAATTAAGGTATTCTGGTTTTTTTTTTTTTTTTTTTGAGTTTGAGGTGTGTACCAAGTGGTGGGCAGCGAGGACAAAAATGCAACATTGTGGTGTGTGTTAAGAAAAATTATGTTTTTTCAAATTATTGAAAGTGTGAATTGAGTAGTGGTGTGGCTTGAGACCAAATGTGCTGTGTAAATAGAAACACCCTCATTAAGATGCTTATAGTTGATAACAAGGCGAGAGGCTCCTTGTTCCTTTTCAGCATTTTTGTTAATATAAAAAACAATGCAGCTCCAAGAAGACTAGCTTTCTTTGATTAACTTTTTGTGAAGAAGAGTGGAAATTTCAGTTTTGCATAATTCCTTATATTCCCTTTTCATTTGGGCTAGTCTAACTTTTATTGGAATATATTTTTCATTAAATTGGGTTTCATAAGAAAGAGTGACAATATGTTTTTTTTATCCCAAAAGGCATTAGGAATATTGCTACAAATTTCAGCTTCAAATTCTGATATAATCATTTTTAGTTTGTTCTGTAAAGAAGATTGTTGAAATTTTTATTCAATACTGAGAACATAAATTTCCTTTTGTAAAAAAATTAATTGTTTTTCTTTGAAGACTATCACGTCTTTAATTTGATACAATTCCTTAGTATATGGTTTAGTAATAAATTCAAAAATAAATTTGTGATTTGAATGTTTTAACAACTGGACCTTTAGTCAAACAAAACTGTAATACCCAAAGTAAAATTATAATCCAAATTTACTGTTGATCTTTCCATTCTTTGCCCGTCAACAAAAGTTCATAAAATCATGAAGTTATTAAACCGTTGAAAAAAATTATACAATTAGGGATAGTCACGGCACGGATTTGTAATAATCTACCCCTAACCCATATCGCAATCCATATCATATTAGGAGTGGGGCAAATAGTGGGGTTTTGAGAGTGGAGCAAGCAACAGATTAATTTTATAAGTTGAATAATTAAAGTATTAATAAAAATTGTAGAAAATATAATATATTATAGATAATAACTTACTTAATAGGAATTATAAAACATAAAATAAATTAGTAAAATTAATATTAAGCATGGTCCCAAATGTTTTCCAATAAATTTCCCTTAATTTTATTATAGTGAACAAAAATATATTATATACATATACTTATATTTAATAAATGTAATTGGGACAGGGTCCGGTGAAATAGGACGGAAGAAGCAAAACTTGCCCTCGCCCCACTTCCTCAACATGACAGCAAAAATCCGAGTGGAGTGAGAAAAAATGACCATCTCTATGCACAATCATGTTTTGTCATTTTCATATTAATAGTAAAAAGCAAAAATGACATTAATGAAAAAAATGAAGTAAATATGCTTTATCAGAAAATTAAATATATAATTTAACAAAAAAATTAAAATAAAAAGTTTATTAAAAATATGAATTAATGTAATTTATTAACTACTAGTGTCAACACTGTTACTGTCGACATTGGGCTACATTTTGGATTTAAAAAATAAATAAATAATTGGCATGAAAAAAGAGCCGTGGTAAAATTGGCATGGCAAATACAACTTATTACGGTTCGTTTGGAATGTGAGTCGACTTTTTAACAAGTTTCGTTTGGGAATAAATTATTTTAATAATTTTTTTATTTTTTACAAAAAAATATATAAAAGTAGAGAGAAAAGAGAATTTTTGATTTTTTTGTTTAGGTTGTTGGTTTTTTAATTTTTTTAGTGACTTTTTGACTTTTAAGCTAAAATATTGAGTTGCCAAACGAGCTTGGGGCTAAAAAATTTCATTTGAGTTGGATTTTTTTGGCTTTTTGACTTTTGTGAGAGGAAAAAATGAAATAATTATGACTTGGATATGACATTTTATCTTATTGAACTAAGCTTATTTTGTATTTTTGTAACTATTTTAACATTTTAGCCCTTAAAACCAACATGCCAAACGAGAGTCATTTATGGTGTGTTTGGTTGGGAGATTTAAGGAGGGATTTGGAAAGGGAAAGGGAAAAGGTGTGTGAAACTATGTGAAATATATACATATTTTATTCACATTTCACCTATCTTTTCCATTTTCCTTTCCAAATTCCTCCCCAAATCCCCCAACTAAATACAGCATTAAAGTATTAGGAGGAGTAGTTGAACATTGCCAATTCTAACCGATAGTCCTGCTACATTGAATTTGATATCTTGAGTGAAGTTGCTCTTATTTCTGTAGTTTTATATCTCAAATATAGAGTACAATAATGAAATTCTTTTAATTGACAAAAAATTAAATATATAAAAGTAGAGGCTTCCTTTTATCTACCTATGCTTTGTCCACAAAAAAATAAAAAATAAAAAATTGTACACTCTCTCTTATATTTTTCCCATTAATCTCTCATTACATAATCTATCCCCAAATATTACTTGAATCTCGTTCAAGCACTCCAATTGATACTCTTTTTTTTTGAGCAACAATTGATACTTTCTCTCACTTTGAAAATTGAAACTTTAATTTTGAACCATTCACTGTTTTAATCGGAGGCAATCAATTGAATTGGTGAACAATAGTGGCGATATAGAACAGTAGAACACTGGTAGGAGTTGGACATTATCATTCATTATTGTTGTTTATCTCATTATTAAGTCATTTTTCATACTATTATTTGTCTGTGCCAACTCCCAAAGGTATGTAGTTTTCTTTTTAAAGTCAACTTATTATTTACTTTTCTATTTCATGCTATTTTTGTGGTTTTGTTTTATGTATTTAACATTTGATGTTTAGTAATAATTTTACACATTACTTTACTAAATTATGTGATTTTGGTTTTCTTATTTGATTACTTAAGTAATGTCCCTAATCTTCTACCTCTATCCTATATGCTCCTATTGCAATGATTTTCCCTGTACAATAAATAAATTAAAACCAAATCAAACAAATAAAATAAATAACTTACAGGATTTATTTTACCGAACCGAATGAATAATTAAAAGATTAAGTCGAATGTGTGACACTCTATCTTTAAGACAGATTCGCCTCGCTTCGGTACTTACAGACTAATGACGTCTATCTCCCAAGATACAATGATCTTCACAAATTGTAGTAGCACTCCAAACAATTTGTTCGGTGAACCAGAACCTGCTGTGTTCTATACTCTTTAAATTTATTCCTAAAATTATATGAAGAATATATGCAACAAAGCAAAAATGAGACAGTAAAAAATGAATTTTTCTGTCCCAAAAGATTGCTAGAAATGACAGTATTTATAGACAATCGAAGGTTGTCCGAATAGGTATGAATCTGTCGAACAGATACAGATTTTGAATGAATAGGTATGTAACTGTTTTGAATAGATACATTTCAAAATTCAAACATATGTTGGTAACTGCTTGACAGATTTGAATCTGTCTGGGCAGTTTCAATTTGTCAGAAAATTGAAACTGTTATGGAATTTGGAAGAGGCACAAATTTTTGTACACAAAATTTGAATTTAAATACATTTTGAAATTCAAATAATTTCTTGCAAGAATTTGAAAAAATTCAAATAAATTTTGTCAAAAAAATTAATGTTAGAACCGACCCGGCCGGCCCGACCCACAACCCACACTTGCACTCGGCACGGCTCGGCCGAACGATGGCGGCGCGTGTGGTGGTTTGGGCTAAGGTTCACTTTGTCCATAACACCTCTCTTCTACAAACTTGGGGTGCCCCTTGGAGCCCAACCCAAGTTAATACACCAAGAGCTTATATATATACACAAGCTCTATTAAAATTTCAATGTGGGACAAGCCTAACAAAGAAACTCACATTTAATTCATTAAATGTCCATTCTACAAACCCGAAAACGACGTCAATTTCTCATTCACTCATAAATGGTTTTGACGAACTGTCTTCACTGTGTGACTTGCTATGCGGCAAGGACCACGTCACCTCTTCGGACCCACCCCAAAAGACATTTGGGGCCCACTCAAAATTTGGCTCAAAGTTGGCCCAAAATAAGCCTATAAAAACCAAATTTCCCAACAATCCCCCACATGAATAGAATTTAACGGAGAGAAAATGCAACAACATGATCTAATTACAGAGAGTACAGAAATTGAAAATATTATACAAAGGATAAGTAGCTTTTGGCTTTGAACCTTCTCTTGTGAGACATTATCGGATTTACTAGCTAACCAATGAACATGATGTCTTGAACTGTTCAGCCATTTGTGTAAACCAAGACAATAGAACTTACACAGGATATCCCCAAACACAATTTAGTTCTCACTATTGTGTTCGTTTTGGCCCTAAACAACCTAGTCTTTCATGAGTACTCTAGAGAATTGTAGTCCTTCACAAATCTCATAGAACTGGCTCAATTCACACTCACATAGGTGATTCTTATGAAGAGTATCTTGCCATACTTCACTAGGTATACCTAGATATAAGAATCATTAAAAGTACTTAACCTAAAACGCTGCAGACATCACTATTTTATCATAGAAATGGGTAGGAGTTTGACTCTCTAGTGATCCTCGTGAGTCATACACAACTCGGTTGTCCCTTTAAACGTAAATCTTGGAATCTCCAGTCAACTGGTTGGGTTGTCGCTGTGGTAACTCTTATTTAATAGGCTTAAGTCTCATTTCCCTCAATGAATTCTCAACTAACTCTCTTGCTAACCCTTTGGTTAGTGGATCAACTATATTGTCTTTAAACTTCACATATTCAACAAAAATAATTCCATTAAAAAGTAGTTGTCTTACGGTATTATGTCGACGACGAATGTGTCGTGACTTACCGTTATATATATGACTATGTGCTTTACCTATTGCTGAATGACTGTCGCAATGTATGCATATAGCAGGCATCAGTTTTTGCCATATTGGAATATCTTCAAGAAAGTGGCGAAGCCATTCTGCCTCTTCCCCAGTTTTATCTAAAGCTATGAATTCTGATTCCATAGTAGATCTAGCAATGCAAGTCTGTTTGAAAGATTTTCAAGACACTGCCGCACCACCAAGAGTAAAGACATACCCACTGGTGGATTTTGAGTCTCTAGTATCCAATATCCAGTTTGTATCACAGTAACCTTCAAGTATTATTGGATATCTAATATAATTCAGCTCAATGTTACAAGTAAATCTAAGGTATCTTAGAACCCTTATAATTGCTTTCCAGTGTTCTACTCCTGGATTACTTGTATATCTACTTAATTTACTTACTGCGTAAGCTATATCTGGGCGAGTGTAGTTCATTAAGTACATTAAGCTTCCAATAATTTGGCCATACCCTAATTGAGAAATACTTTCCTGTACATTCTTAGAAAGAAACAAATTAACATCCACAAGTGTTCTAGCAAGATAATCATCATCTTTGCTGAATTTGTTAAGTATTTTCTCAATGTAATGAGATGGTGACAAAACATATCCTTCGATGTTTTGGTAATTTTCATACCAAGAATTATATCCGCAATGCCCATATCCTTCATGTTAAAATGTTAATTTAACATTTTCTTGATAGTTTTAATCATATCATTATTACTACCTATGATAAGCATATCATTCACATAAAGACATACTATAACATAATCGTTGCTAGTATTTTTAATATAAACACATTTGTCATACTCATTAATTTTAAATTCATTTGACATCATTGCCTTGTTAAATTTCTCATGTCATTGTTTTGGCGCTTGTTTTAAACCATATAATGATTTAACCAATTTATACACTTTCTTTTCTTTTCTTGGAACAGAAAATCCTTCTAGTTGTTCCATGTAAATTTCTTCATCTAACTCACCATTTAAGAAAGCGATTTTGACATCCATTTGATGAATTTCTAGATTGTACAACGATGCAATAGCAATAAGCATTCTAATGGATGTTCTTCTAGTAGCCGATGAGTATGCGTCAAAGTAATCAAGACCTTCTTTTTGTCTAAAACCTTTTACCACAAGTCTTGTCTTATATTTGTCAATTGGTCCAACCACTTTCATTTTTCTCTTGGAAATCCACTTGTACCAAAGAGGTTTACAACCTGGTGTTAAGTCCACTAATTTCTAAGTGTGATTTTGCAATATGGATTCGACTTCACTATTGACAGCTTCTTTCCATAAAGGAGCTTCAGGACTGGACATAGCTTCTTTAAAAGTTAAAGGCTCATTTTCTAACAAATATGTTAGAAAATCTGAACCAAAAGATTTTGAGATTTTAGCACGTTTACTATCAATCTTGTTTGGAAACACATGTTCAAAGAAAGACGCATTCCAAGATTCAATAATAGTATTTACATACATTTCGGAATGTTATGACTTATGAATCAAAAATCGATATGCACTACTATTCATGGCATAACCAATGAAAATGCAATTAACAGTTTTAGGACTAATTTTAGTATTTTTAGGATTAGGAATAGCCACTTTAGCCAAACACCCCTACACTTTTAAATATTTATAGGATGGTACTCTCCTATGCCATATTTCATAAGATGTTTGATTCACTTTTTTTCAGAGTACTTATTAAGTATAAAATTGCTAGAAAGTATTGTTTCCCCCCCACAGGTTCTGAGGTAATCCAGAACTTATTAACATAGCATTCATCATTTTTTTTAAAGTCCTATTTTTTCTTTCAGCAATTTCATTTTGCTGAGGTAAGTAAGGAGCGGTGGTTTGATGAATTATTCCATATTCTTTACAAAGTTCACCAAAAAGTGATTTATATCCACCACCTCTATCACTTCTAAATTTCTTAATTTTCTTTCCAAGTTGATTTTCAACTTCATTCTTGTACTGAATGAAAGTTTTCAAAGTTTCATTTTTTATTTGAATTAAATAAACATAACTATATCTAGTATAGTCATCTATAAAAATGATAAAATACTTTTTCCCACCTCTAGTTTGAATTGATTTAAAATCACAAATTTTACTATGAATTAATTCAAGTGGCTCTGTACTTCGTTCAATTAAATGAAAATGAGTTTTAGTTAATTTTGCCTCAATGCAAATTTCATATTTATGATTTAAGTCAATGTCAAACTTAGGTAAACACTCCATATTAATTAATATACACAAAGATCCATAATTAACATGTTCAAGTCTACCATGTCATAAATTTGAAGACTCAAGCAAGTAAGAAGAAGATGTATTTTTATTGATAATAGAGGGTATAACAGTCATTACATTCATTTTGAAAAGGCCAACAGACATGTAACCTTTTCCTACATACATCCCGCTTTTAGTAAGTACAAACTTGTCACTTTCAAAAACTAGTCTAAACCCATTTTTACTCAACAAAGATCCAGAAACAAGATTATTACGAATGTCCGGTACATGCAGCACATTGTTGAGAGTGAGTTCATTTCCAAATATCATCTTCAGAATAATCTTTTCTTATCCTTCAACTTTAGAAGTCGAGAAGTTGCTCATAAAAAAGTTGTTCACTGTTGTCCACTGTAGAATAAAATGTGAACATCTTTTTATTGGCACAGATATGGTGAGTAGTACTAGTGTCCACCCACCATTCTTCAGGATTCCCGACAAAATTTGCTTCGGAAACAACTATAGAAAGGTTTATGTCATCAACACTATTGAAAATTTTGTCAACTTCGGTCATATTGGCTTGAGCAGGCTTTTTACTTATTCTTCTTTTGCTTTTGCCTTTGCTACGGCAATTTTTGGCCCGATGTCCCTTTTTGTCACAAATGTAACATTTACCATTAAACTTGTACTTCTTAGTTTTCCCTACTTTAGGTAGCATTTTCATTTGCCATCTTTTAAAATAAGTTCCTAAGAACTTATTTGGTTTTTCACCATGATTGACTGGTACAGTCACAACAGAAGGACGTGTTGGCGCAATTGCAGCCACAATATCAATACTGGTTTGAACATTAGTTTGGCTAGTTTCTGTAGTCATGAATTCTAAATTATAAAACAAAATTATAATTAAAATTTTATACTACACAGAAAATTAAACCATAAACACAGAATTTTAAATTCTGTAAAATAAAAGAAATAAGAATTGTAACTTTTATTTTCAATTAATTTGAAAATAGAATAAAATTTTATTTAACCAAATTAATTCCACACAGAAAATTAAATTTCTATAACACTTCAATAATTAAAATACTGAAACAAAATTTTAATTAATGAACACTCAGAAATAATTTCTGAAAACCAAAAATTAATTTCTGACAAAATTTTCCAAATAAATATTCTGAATTGTTAATGACACAAATATATTACTACTAGTTGTCAAAGAAAATAGACAGTATATTACTACTATTTGTTTTCCAACCATAATATTATTTTATAAAATCACAAAAAATAATTTCTGTAAGAAGAAGGAAGAAGAAAGGAAACAAACGGAAAATTTTGTATAAACAAAATAATTCAAATTTATCTTAAGATTGTTAGAACAATCTTTTGTGTACAATAAATAAATTGAAACCAATTCAAACAAATAAAATAAATAATTTACAGAATTTATTTTACTGAACTGAATGAATAATTAAAAGATCAAGTCGAGTGTGTGACACTCTGTCCTTAAGACAGATTCACCCCACTTCGGTACTTATAGACTAATGGCTTCTATCTCCCAGGATACAATGATCTTCACAAATTGTAGTAGCACTTAAAACAATTTGTTTGGCGAACTAGAACCTGTGTTCTATACTCTCTAAATTTATTCCTAAAATTCTATGAAGAATATATGCAACAGGGCAAAAATTGGACAACAAAAAATGAATTTTTCTGTCCCAAAAGACTGCTGGAAATGGTTGTATTTATAGACAATCCAAGGTTGTTCGAACAAGTATGAATTTGCCGAACAGATACAGATTTTGAATGAACAGGTATGAAACTATTTTGAACAAATACAGTTCAAAAATCAAACAGATCTGTTGGTAACTGCTGGACAGATTTGAATCTGTCTGGGCAGTTTTATAACTGCTGAACAGATCTGTCTGGGCAGTTTCAATCTGTTCAAAATTTGAAATTGTTGTAGAATTTGGAAGAGGCACAACTTTTTGGACACAAAATTTGAATTCAAATGTATTTTGAAATTCAAATAATTTCTTGCAAGAATTTGAAAAAATTAATGTTAGAACCAACCCGACCTACAATCCACACCCGGCACGGCTCGGGTGACGGCGGTGGTATGCGCGTGTGGTGATTTGGGCTAAAGTTCACTTTGTCCATAACTTCTCCTTTCTATAAACTTGGGATGCCCCTTGGGGCCCAACCCAAGTTAGTATACCAAAAGCTTATATACATACACAAGCTCTTTTAAAGTTTTAATGTGGAATAAACCTAACAAGGAAACCCACATTTAATTCTTTAAATGTCCATTCCACAAATCCGAAAATGATGTCAACTTCCCATTCACTCATAAATGGTTTTGACGAACCGTTTTCACTATGTGACTTGCCATATAGCAAGGAACACGTCACCTGTTCGAACACACCCCAAAAGATGTTTGGGGCCCACACAAAATTTGGCTCAAAGTTGGCCCAAAATAAGTCTATAAAAACCAAATTTTCCAACAGCTCCTACTTTTTTCCCTTACTGACTTGTCTTCCATGCTATTTATGTAATTTTGTTTTATACATTTAAATTTTATTTAGTAATAATTTTGCACATTTCTCATTTCAGTTATTAAATAGAAAAATGAGTGTGACACTACTTCACCATATTTTGATTTTGTGTGGTTTCATTTTATATCGTTATCCTTGAGTAGTAATTCTACATATTTTGTGTGATTTTATTTGTATATTTATTACTTATGCCTTAGTAATTTGATCCATAATCTTTTTAATCGTAAATAAATTTTGTTCACGCATTTTGAAAATGTGTGAATAATATAAGGTTTTATTGATCCAAAAACAGTGAGTCTCATGTAGGATAAAAAATAATTATATTGATCCCATCTAAAGTTGTGGATTCTACTATTTTAAACCAGTAAAAATTTATGTTTTGTAGACACATTTTTAAAGTATCCGAATAAAATCGGACCCCTTCTCTCTCTATTATGCTTGTTTCTGCTATTTTTCTCACTAATCCCGATGTTAGTTTTTTGATTTTGCTATAGATAATTATTTTTTAACTATAAATAATTTACATATTTATCAGTTAAATTTATTTAATAAAAAATCAAACTTGAACTTAACCACATTTTGGTATTGTCTCTTGTATTTTGCGGATGGTCTTTCATGATTATAATAGGCGAGGTTTTTTTCCAAATCACTAGGCTGATGGTGTTATCAAGGCTTGTTGAGCTCATTACAAGTTTTACTTTGCTGATTTTGGTTGTCTATTTTCTTTGATTATATGTGTAGATAAGTTATCAAAAAATTAAATTAATTTAATAATTGTTTATATGTAAAAAAATATGACAAATATATTTATAAAAATTAATCATCATTTTTTTCCAACTAAATATGATAAATTCACGAGCCATGATTATTGAATCAATATTTTTCATTTATAAAAAAGAGAGAAATCACTACAATATAAGAACATCTTCAATAATCGTTCTATCACATTTTTCCTTATTTTAAGGAGTAAAATGTACATACAGTATCATCTGACAGTCTCTTTACTCAATTCTTGATTTAAGAGAGTGTACTTTTAAACTTCCTACTTTTGACAGAGTTTAATTACTTTTTATAATTAAAATTATATTTTTTTCTCTCTTAACTTTCATCTTTTCCTCAATGCATGTAGTTGACAAACTAAAGTTTAGAAAATATTTTTTTTTTTAAAAATGATAAAAATAATACTTAAAAAAATATAGAAAAATTAAAATTATATATATATATATATTTTTATCTCTCTTAGCTTTCATCTTTTCCTCAATGCATGTAGTTGACAAACTAAAGTTTAGAAAATATTTTTAATAAAAAATGATAAAAATAAGAGAAAATCGGTCTAGGGTCCCTCTCCCACTTTCCGTAATGGAAGAGATCTACAAAATTATTTTTTAATGTCTGAGGTCTTTCAACCCCAAACTCATATACCATAGAGAAATTTAAGAAGTCTCTCTCTTCTCACTCTCTCTCTCTCTCTCTCCTACATCAACCCCAAACCCTAGCTTCTTCCTTCATCCTCATGAGCTTGCTCAGAGCTATCAGACCTTGTTCTTGCTCAAACACGTCTAGACCCACGAACCGTCGTCTCGACGGAGCTGTGAACATAGACCAAATCAACGAGTTACTCCGAAAGCACCGAAACGGAATCGCGGCGGATTGAGAGCACCGATATTCAATTTGAATCAGGTTGTGAATGGTGATGTAAGCTTTATATACTTCCACCTGTTTAGTATCAACCTCGGTCTTGATACACAGGTTTTTTGGTGTGTCTCTTGTTTTATTTTTCATTCTATGGCATTCTTCTTCGCCTGAACATATTCTTTCCAATTTGAAGGTATGACAAGGAAATCTTTTATTTATCACTGGCAATTTAATTCTGCTTCTTGTGTTGTTTGACCCTATCATTTTTCCATTTGTAGTGTTTGATTTCCATGTCGCCCGCTATAAAAGAAGAGCTAAAAATTGATGTTAATCAAGCCACTCCTGCATATTCTGAAGGTTGGGGATAGGGTGACCATGGATGGTTTTATGTCTCAGTCAGAATCAGCTTGTTCCTTTGGGTATGATGGTATTTATTGTTTGGGTTGAGCTACTTGCGGTTGGTTTTTTGTCACGCCCCGAACCCGCCCCGAACCCGCCCCTAGAAGTTCGGTGACGAGACCGGCCAGTAATCTTAGATTACCAAAGGCCTTCCCATGCAAAACATAAATAAAAGGGGCTCGCGGAAGCACAAGTAAATAATAAAGAGTCCAAGAGCTGTGCATAAATATGAACAAGTTATATACATGCCAAAATGATAAGTTAATTACCCACATCTGTTACCCAAGTTACACAAAAAGATCATTTACAACACTTAAATACAATCCAAATAACCAAAAAGGCAAAACTCTCACAAAATGGCCTTCCAGGCCCGGCCCTGCTCGGGACACCAAAACTTGGGTAGGCTTCCAAAACGGCGGCTCAACACGGCTCCGCCTAGGCTTGACTTCCAGAAGGCTCACCTATAATACATAAATACAAATAATGAGCTAAAGCTCAGCAAGTAACATAACAGTAAAGAGGTTCAGTGAACGAAGTCCAATATTTTCATAAATACAGTCATAAATCAATCATAAACATAATCACCATCAACATCATATAGAACATACGTAATGGCATACTCCACAGAACATATACCAGTCAATCAGTCAAACAGTCACACAGCCTACGAGATCTCGTAACTGGTCATGGGCTTGTCCTTCCATGCCGTTCCCCATGACTCGCTTGGCATGGGCCTGCATGTTCTCGCCCCCATGACCGACTATCTATGGATGCCATAATAGATTCGCAAACAGGCATTCGTTCACATAAAACATTTATCATTTCAAAATCATATCATAAATGTAACACTTTTAAACATAAGTCATAGCAACATATCTTTACAGTAATGTTACTTACAGTGAGCTACCAATACCAGTTGCACGGTTTCCACGTCTTATCCTGCAAACATCAACATTAAAGCATACAATCATCATCATCATCAATACATTACACTAGCTCATACCATTTC
Organism: Camellia lanceoleosa; assembly: GCA_025200525.1. Classification (NCBI taxonomy): domain Eukaryota; kingdom Viridiplantae; phylum Streptophyta; class Magnoliopsida; order Ericales; family Theaceae; genus Camellia; species Camellia lanceoleosa. The sequence continues at coordinate 113,234,515 of CM045764.1, read as the reverse complement.
TTCTCTTCCTTCCTTACATTCATTCATGTCCATATCATGATCAAAAGGTGCGAAATGATGCTAATAACATAGAAAAATCATATAGACCAACTTTCCCACATTTTCCTGAAAATAAGCCCTTCCGCTCGAGCGCCACCTTGGCCGCTCGGCGCCAAGATAATTTCGCCAAAAGCTTTGGGAGGGTGATTTCTCCGCCGAGGGGCTATCCTACGCTCGAGCGGGAAGAGCAAAAATCCGAATTCCTGGTTCTTCTTCCCTCTTTCGAACTTCCATCTTTTCTTAACAAAATCAACTTCCAAAATCATAAAATCAAGACCCAACCACTTGAACCCAACTTAAATTAAGCTTCATAATTTCAAATAACAACTCCCAAATGTACTATATACAAGATCAATCTTTGAATTGAGATGAAAATCGTAAAACATATACATACAAGCTTCATGTATCTATAGCCATGGAGGTTCTTCCTCAAATAAACCAAACATAACTTAAATCATGCCATAAATGATCAATTTAACCATAATTCCTCTTTCATTCTTCTTATTAACCATGAAACATGATGATTCAACCCTATTTCAAGAACTTTGAAGCAATCCTTACCTTGATTCTTTGCTTTGGAGGGGATCTACACTTGTTTTTCCTTCTTTCCTCTTGCTTTCTCTCCTTTCTCCTCGTTCTCTCCCTTTCCCCACGAATTCACTCTCTCCCTCTCTCAAAGATATTTTCTTTTCTCTTTTGATTTGAGTCAAATGGTCAAGCATTCCTATCTATATCCATATATATCAAATAAGAGCAATTAAACCAAAACACGTGAGCAAACAAGCCTTAGCGATTGAGGCGAAATCAGTCTTCAATTTATCGTTTCAGATGGTTCTAAAAATTCCCGGTATCACTTAGACATTTTCAATTTCATTTTCTGAAGCCATTACAGTCATCGATTTCAGTCCCGAAGTTGTCATTTCAACAGATATTCTTCAAAGTCAAACAGATATTCTTTATTTAAATCACATCTAAGCATAATTAATCACTGGTTATCACTGGTAATTACGACATATGATTCCGGGTCGTTACACTCTCCCCACCTTAAGAAGTTTGGTCCTCCAAACTTAACTAATTCTGATAAAATCTAACTAGCAACCTCAGTTATATTATCAGTCCTTGATCAAAGATGATCCATTCATAAGTGATCATATACATGTTATCATTTCCTAATACTAGCAAGGGGAAATTTGTTCTATCATCATGTGTTCAACATTTCTCCTTCGCATAGGTACATTACTAGTTATCAGAATGGATGATAAGGTCATACCTGTCTTTGCTTTCGCATTATTCTGTGTCTTATCTGCGACCAGGGTGTAAACTCTTGCTTGTCTTAAATTCCCCTCGGTAGCAGAGGTCGCGATTGTTTGTGATGTCTTTGTTGAGTTAGCTCCACTAGTCACGGGTCTTTCATTCCTTGGATGAATTTGAGGGCACGCGTCTGGCTATGTGTCCTGGTTGTCCACATTTGTAGCAAATTCCAGTTCCTCTGCGACAAATTCCTCCATGCTGCTTCCCACACTCTCTGCAATTAGGTTTCACTACAATCCCACTACTTCCCATTGTTGTAATATTACTAAAGCTTGAATTCACATTGTCATTCCCGGAGACTAGCGACTAAGCTTTCCACTTTCTGTTTCTTGAATTTCTTACTTTCTGGTTCAATCCCCGTTGTTGTTTTCAAACTAGCAATATTCGATTCAGACATCAAAGCTCGGTCAAGGACATCAACATATTTGTCTAGTTTTAGCACATTTACCCTATCAAGAATTTCAACATGTAGGCCACCCTCAAATTTCCTTGCTTTCTTGTATTCTGTATCAACCATGTGAGGAGCATATCTAGCTAGTTCTGTAAATTTACTCTCATATTCTGCTACAGACATGACACCCTGCTTCAACTGTTCAAATTCTGAAATTTTTCTGTCCCGCATACACTGTGGAAAATATTTTTCATAAAATACATCTTTGAATCGATCCCATGTCAATTCCCGATTACTGTCTCGAACCAGCATCCACCATCTTCTGGCTTCTTCCTTCAAAGTAAATGTTGCTAATAGCACTTTGTAAGCATCTGTACAGGGAAACACTTCAAAAATTTTCTCGGTCTCAAGCACCCATGCCTCTGCTTTTAATGGTTCAATTCCTCCTTCAAATTCCGGTGGTTTCAATTTCTTATACTTCTGGGTAAGGGTGATAAGATCATCATTAAGATTTGGTTCCATGTGCATAGGTGGTGGAGGAGGTGGTGGAAAAGGTTGTCTCGGTGGCTGTTGGTTTTGTTCTAGCTGTTGTCTCACCAGTCCAGTCAAGGCTTCTACCATTTGTTCTAATCGAGTCATTCTGGCATCGGAAGATTCTGTTTCATCGACATTTCTGACATTGGCATCTTCCATTGGCCTATAGAACCCATGACAATAACACATTTCATTTTCCCCATACTGTTTCCTTTACTGCCTCACCATCATTCAGTTCTCATTTCTCATATTCATAAAACACACCCACACATGCACATGTATGTATGCCATGCGCTATTTCTTTTCTAATGCACCTAACAGCTCAATGGACACGTGTGTGGGGAAATAACTCGTGCGCTCTGATACCACTCTGTCACGCCCCGAACCCGCCCCTAGAAGTTCGGTGTGAGACCGCCAAGATCTTAGATTACCAAAGGCCTTCCCATGCAAAACATAAATAAAAGGGGCTCGCGGAAGCACAAGTAAATAATAAAGAGTCCAAGAGCTGTGCATAAATATGAACAAGTTATATACATGCCAAAATGATAAGTTAATTACCCACATCTGTTACCCAAGTTACACAAAAAGATCATTTACAACACTTAAATACAATCCAAATAACCAAAAAGGCAAAACTCTCACAAAATGGCCTTCCAGGCCCGGCCCTGCTCGGGACACCAAAACTTGGGTAGGCTTCCAAAACGGCGGCTCAACACGGCTCCGCCTAGGCTTGACTTCCAGAAGGCTCACCTATAATACATAAATACAAATAATGAGCTAAAGCTCAGCAAGTAACATCTTGATAAGAAGAGGTTCGTGAACGAAGTCCAATATTTTCATAAATACTGGTCATAAATCAATCATAAACATAATCGGTCATCACCATCATATAGAACATACGTAATGGCATACTCCACGAACATATACGGTCAATCGGTCAAACAAATACTGACCTCACGAGATCTCAGAATCGGTCATGGGCTTGTCCTTCCATGCCGTTCCCCATGACTCGCTTGGCATGGGCTGCATGTTCTCGCCCCATGACCGACTATCTATGGATGCCATAATAGATTCGCAAACAGCATTCGTTCACATAAAACATTTATCATTTCAAAATCATATCATAAATGTAACACTTTTAAACATAAGTCATAGCAACATATCTTTACATAATGTTACTTACGGTGAGCTACCAATACGGTTGCACGGTTTCCACGTCTTATCCCGCAAACATCAACATTAAAGCATACAATCATCATCATCATCAATACATTACACTAGCTCATACCATTTCTTCTTCCTTCCTTACATTCATTCATGTCCATATCATGATCAAAAGGCGAAATGATGCTAATAACATAGAAGAATCATATAGACCAACTTTCCCACATTTTCACGAAAATAAGCCCTTCGGCGCCACCTTGGCAGCTCGGCCAAGATAATTTCGCCAAAAGCTTTTGGGAGGGTGATTTCTCCGCTCGAGCGGGCTATCCTACGCTCGAGCGGGAAGAGCAAAAATCCGAATTCCTGGTTCTTCTTCCCTCTTTCGAACTTCCATCTTTTCTTAACAAAATCAACTTCCAAAATCATAAAATCAAGACCCAACCACTTGAACCCAACTTAAATTAAGCTTCATAATTTCAAATAACAACTCCCAAATGTACTATATACAAGATCAATCTTTGAATTGAGATGAAAATCGTAAAACATATACATACAAGCTTCATGTATCTATAGCCATGGAGGTTCTTCCTCAAATAAACCAAACATAACTTAAATCATGCCATAAATGATCAATTTAACCATAATTCCTCTTTCATTCTTCTTATTAACCATGAAACATGATGATTCAACCCTATTTCAAGAACTTTGAAGCAATCCTTACCTTGATTCTTTGCTTTGGAGGGGATCTACACTTGTTTTTCCTTCTTTCCTCTTGCTTTCTCCTCGTTCTCTCCCTTTCCCCACGAATTCACTCTCTTCCTCTCTCAAAGATATTTTCTTTTCTCTTTTGATTTGAGTCAAATGGTCAAGCATTCCTATCTATATCCATATATATCAAATAAGAGCAATTAAACCAAAACACGTGAGCCAAACAAGCCTTAGCGATTCAGACGGAATTCAGTCTTCAATTTATCGTTTCAGATGGTTCTAAAAATTCCCGGTATCACTTAGACATTTTCAATTTCATTTTCTGAAGCCATTACAGTCATCGATTTCAGTCCCGAAGTTGTCATTTCAACAGATATTCTTCAAAGTCAAACAGATATTCTTTATTTAAATCACATCTAAGCATAATTAATCACTGGTTATCACTGGTAATTACGACATATGATTCCGGGTCGTTACATTTTTGCTGTCAATTACTGTTAAATATTTTCATAGTTTAGCTACTGTAGGAATTCTTGCCTTTGCAGGTTGCTTTGCCGAATCTTATTACTATCTCTTCAACTTGGGCTAGAGTAGTTGATGTGATGGACAGTGAGGTCTGTATGCTGCCATGAAGAATTTCTCTAGATTGAAGTGTCCAGAGAAATTTCAAAGACCAAAAACAGAATTAAAAAGGAACTTGATAAATATGCAGAGAGTTGGTTAATTGTAGATTTGACTGAGTTGGGTTTTTGGGATTGATGGATGAATGGATGATGCAAAGACATTCAATAATTCAAGCCATTGTTTTAGGTTATTGTTGTTGTTGTTGTTTTTTTTTTTGGTGATGCAGAAAATTTCTCTGGTTTAAAGAATTTATCTGGGTTGAATCCAGAGAAATTCTCTGGTGATGAGATTTTCTCTGTGAATATGTATCCAAGTCACTGAAGCCATCAAACCGCAGAAAACAAAAATGAAGTAAACTCTTGTTTAGAATTTGAAATAAATTCAGGAAGTTAAAAGGCTAAAATCTGGACTTGAAGCTCAAATGATTAAATGGCTTGCTATGTTTCCAGGTATGTTTTCATTGTTTCAAGGGGTTTACAAGTGAATTTCTCTGGTTGGTCATTCTCATTCAGAGCATTCTCATTCTGATTCACTTTTTTTTTTTTTTTTTTTTTTTTGTGGTGATGCAGAAAATTTCTCTGGATTGAATCAAGAGAAATTCTCTTGTGATGAGATTTTCTCTGTGAATATGTATCCAAGTTAATGCAACAATTTCTCTGGTTGGTCAATTCAGAGAAATTTCAAAAGAGCTGAATTTTGTCTCTCGATTTTACTCAATGCAATAATTTTGTGTATGCTCAGTTTTCAAATACCTTTACATTGGATGTGAGTTTACTGTTATGATCGTTTATTTTCCCTTCCTTCCTCAAATTAGAGAAATTCTGAGAATAATTGGACCACTAGACTTTCCAGAGAAAATTGGTCCAGAGAAATTTTGGACTGAAATTTTTGTGGATCAAGATTGAGGGACCTTAGACATTATGAAAATATTGTTGATGGACCTTAGACATTATGAAAATATTTGGTGTCCTTTATGCTAAAAAATCATAATACCAAGGATCTGAAAAAAAATACCCCTAAAAATAATACTTAAAAAATATAGAAAAATAAAAAATAAAAAGCATACGTTATAGTATAATTGAAAAGGTGATTCATTAAAATAGGCAATACTTCCGATAATTATAACTAACGTAAAATTCATGCTATGCATTGGTAAATAAAAAAATTTAATAAACAATATTAAACATATTAAAAATTTATTAGATACTATGATATTAATTTAGATAGATATTTAAATAATAGATTTGAGTGATTTCACTATATTTATATAAATATGTAGGACTAATTAATTTTTTTGAAATACACTCAATCGAAAACTCAATTGAAAAGAAAGAGTAAAAATGAAATTCTATAAATATAAGATAAAGATAAAAAGAATTAAGTTTAAATATGAAGATGAATATAGAAAGAGAAAATTAGATAAATGTTCGAAAAATAATAAACTCAACTGAAAATCAAAAGCGATAGTAGATTCTGAAAATATAAGATAAAGGAAAAAAAAAAGTTTAAATTTAAGGATGAGCTATAAAAATATAGAAAGAGAGAATTAAATAAATTCTAGAAAAATGAGGTAAAGAGAAATTCAATAAATATCAAATGAAGATTGAAAAAAAGAAATCAAGTTGAAATTTAAAAATTCAAAAATAAAATAAGATAAACCTTAAAATGTTTGTTTCCAGTTTTTTGAAAACACTTTTTAGAAAATACACAAAAATACTTTATTGTTTATCGTATTTTTTTTTGTTTTACTGAATTTTTTTAAAAATATTTTTAGCAATTTTTAGATACAACTTACATTTAAAAAGTATAATTTTTGTGAAACAAACCTTAAAAAATTTACTAAATACCAAAAATAGAAAAAAAAAAAAACGAAAATTCAATATATTTTTCATATTTATGTGTATTTATTAATATTTTTAAAATATTTTTTCACAAATATTTTACTTTTTAGATACATCTAAGTAAGATGCATCTAAAAAAGTAAAAAAAAAATGCTTAAAATTTTAAAACTCACTAAAAACAAAAAATATGAAAAATAAAAAATTCAATTTTTATAAAACTGAAACCAAACACACTGATTCATATAACTCTAATAATAGAAGAACAAAAGAGGGTGGTGGTTTCAAAATTGGATAAGAGTGAAATGTCACCTACAATTTTTTAAAATTTGTAAAAAAAATAAAATCTAAAAAATAAGAATTGAGGTGTAGTAAGTTAAAAATTATATAAGAGTTAAATGACAATTATAATTTTTCAAAATTTAAATTTTTTGTAGTTAAAAAATAAGTATTTATGATATCTTATTATACAAATTTTAACTCCACTTTGTGTCTACTAGTAAGAATTTTTAACAATTTTTGTATTATAAAGCTAATTAATTTAAACAAAAAAAATTCCAGGGATCACCTTTTTATTTCTTAATTTTATTTTGTGTCAATAACCTATAAATTTCAACAATTTTTGTATTTTAAAACTACTAAATAAAAAAAATAGTGTCACCTTTCTTTGTAAAATCTTAGTTAGTTTCATTTTAATTTTATTTTGTGTCAATAACCTATAAATTTTAGCAATTTTTGTGTAATAGAAGCTACTAAATAAAAAAATAAATCACTTTTCTTTTTTAAATCTTAGTGTTTATTTTTACTTTGCATTAAGAGCTGATAAAGTGGTCTTGCAGTGTTATGCATGAATATAAATAAATAATCAAAATTTATTTTTAAAATTAAATAATAATATAAAATTTATCTAAAATATGTAGTAAAAATGATTTATAATCAATTAAATTTTATTAATTTTTATCAGAGTTACACATAAATGACTGTATATTTATGCCAAGTGACATTCACCTAATCATTAAAATTGTCTTGGTCAATGCCCAACAAAATCATTCATTCCTTACCATCTAACAAAGAATGTATTTTTATTCCTAAAATCATTTCACCTATTTATTTATTATATTGCTAAATAAATATCTATAAGTATTTTTTATTTTTTAAATAAGAAATACGAGCATATTTTATGCATATCTATTAAAAAATTTGAGTTAGGTAAAAAATTATATATTTATGTTAATACTATGAAATAAATAGTTACATATATTCATATATTAAAAAATTATTTAAGATAGAGTCGCCCTAAATTATTTGTCATATTTTAGCTTTAATCTTAGTAAAAATATATGATAATAATAAATTAAAACATTATGTATAAATTATATCATAGTTTATCGATTCGTGATCAGTATGAGCTAGTTTAAGGGTTCTAATATTGGCTTAAACATTCAATGGGCCAAGTTTTGGGCCCTGTTTTGATGATTTGAATCGTTCACATTTTAATGTTCATCGAGTACATCATCCTTGCAAAAAATAAAGTCAGTCAGATAATGGAAATCACGTATTTGATCAATTTTGTATAAATTGTTTATTTTCTCACCATCCACTTTTTTTCATACGAAACATATAAAAATAAATAGTTACTGTTATCTAATCGACTTGATTTTTTACAGTGATAATGTACTCGACGAATTCTAAAATGTGAATGGTTCAGATTATAAAATGAAGCCCAAAAGTGAGTCCACAATGCCTAGCATCACCTCTCCAATCCAATGGAGGACTTAGAGAGAAGCCTAGGCCATGTTAAAGAATCAATAATGTTTAATTTTAAGTTAAAAAATTAATTATTTTTCATATGTGTATGTATGAATGTATCAAAAATATGCATTAATGTAATCTTAGGGAAGCAATTTTGAAAATAAATTTAGTATGGTAAACATAAATTAAGGAAATAATTTGAAATGTGTAAGGGGTTCAAGGTTAGGAAGGTGATTAAAGAGGTAAAACTATGTTAATGGTCCAACAATGGTGGAATGATTAGAGGATGAGTAGCAACAACTGTTTGGGAGTTGGAAAGTATGTAGCTGGGTGAGAGTGAAGCAAGTGGCTTAGGAAGAAATGTATGGCAATACCAAAATGGGCAATATCTTTCCCAAATCCCCAAAATTCCTCCTTTCAACCTTGGGAAATAGGTCATATTTATAGACTTTTCCTTGGTACCAAGAGGACACCAAGTGGCCAAATAGAAAGAGGACATGTGTTCCAGAGGATCACATGGAATATTCTGCCTTGAGCCACTAGGCTGAAGGTGCCACGTGGCCCTCTGCGTATACTATGTATTATCTGTTTGTCTCTGTAACTACCTTTTTTTAGCCTCAGCAAGTGTAGTTGAAGCGAGAGTGCTTGCCTCTGCACTTGCCTTCTTAGCCCGAACCTCAGCAAGTGCACTTGTAGTAGTAAACCTTGCCGCTGCACTTGCCTTCTCAGTTTTGCTTGGCCAGTACATGCATTCTCAGGACTCCATTAGTCTGCTATCGACTATGTTCGTGTTCACCTCAGCGAAGCCTCCACCTTTAGCCACCTAACCACAAACTCCCCAGTTTCCCAAGACGAAAGCCACAACCAAGCCTGCCATTAGCAATGCTGTGCCTTAGTACCAAGCCCAAGGAGGCCTCATTAGTCATGCCTGTGCGACTAAGGCAGGTTCATAACCTGGGTAATGGAAAGCGAGTCCCTTATGCTCGAGCCACCTTGCTCCCATCTTCGCGGGATTGCTGCAGTAAACTGGTATTTCTAGGCCTGTTATCAGCTCAAACTAGTAAGTCTTGGGGCCTGCTATCAGTGCCAAGGTAATAAACTTTGGGGGCTTGCTATCAGCCCCAGGCTAGTAAAGCCTTGGGGCTTGCTATCAACGCCAAGCATTAGCCTCTGCTTGCAGAGGGAGCCTCTCTCAAAGGCTGCTATCACCTTGGCAGGATATTCCCTTTATAACTTAGTTACTGCGGTAATCATTTCCCGCGGCAAGTTCAAATGGCAGAACTGACAATATTGGAGATGGCGATGACGACAAAATACCTCCGCAACTTGGTCACTACAAGTGTTGCCTCGGCAATTTAGTTGCTTTGGTTTTCTCCTTTCCTCAGCAACTCCAGGTGGTTGTGGTACCGACATTACTTGAAATGGTGGTGCTGGGACGAAGTGCCTCCGTAACTTGGCCGTCGCAAGTGTTGCCTCCGCAACTTAGTTACGTCTGTTTTCTTTTTCCCTCAGCAACTTTAGATGGCGACGGAACCGAAGATATTAGGAATGGCGACGCTGGCAAAGTGCCTCAACAACTTTCCCGCTGCACATGTTCCTTCCGTAACTTCACCGCTACAAGTGTTGCCTCCGCAACTTGACTAAGGTATTTTCCTTCGTGGAGTCTGCTTGGACCCTTGGTGGGTTGGACTTGCTTCGGTCCACTGTTGGTCCACTTCCCTTGGGCTTTAGCCCATGCTCATCTTTTCATTCCTGGTCACCTCAGAGGGGCGACCTCAGCACTTAGGCCTATACTTAATTTGGGGCTTAATTTCTGACCTTTTACATTTGCCACGTACGCACGTGGGGGACATGCACCCGGTTTCTCGCGCTTGTATGACGTCAGCAAGTAACCCAAGGGTTGCGTTGGTTGGGTCAGAAGTTATGTCAGCACTGAAAAGGTGTCCCCTTTGACTGACGGGTCATAATGGGCCTAGGGAAGCGTGTTGGCGCTCTTTTGCTGCTTTCTTTATAAATAGCGCCCTTGGGTCCACTGGTTCCCCACTTTTGCCCAAACACACTTTTTGTCTCATTGTCTTTTTCTCTTCCTTGTCCCTACTTTCCAAAGTCTTTTTTACTTTTCTTTATTCTTCCTCATGGCCAGCACAAGGTTTCTACCTGACAAGGCTCCCCCACCCCCTACTGAGTGGAGGAGGGCCCCATACTTCGGAGGGTTGGCTGACCCTTTTGAAAGGCAATTGACTAATGTCGTTCCTCTGGAGGAGCCCCTACTCCCTTTTGGTGAGGTTACTTTGGATGATGCTAACATGGTGAACCTAGTCTCTGTGTTGCAGTTTCGCGTGGAGCGTGGTGACTTTCCCCATTCATACATCTACTATTGCACTCACTCGGGTCCTCTAGCGGACTGGTCTTTCTGGGTTCATGACATCATCGCAGATAGTGGTTTCAAACAGTGCTTGCGGGATGTTTGTCTCTTCAATGCCATTTTGATTTCAAGGGAGTTATCAGTGCTCATGGTACAAACCAACACTGATATGATTGTCTCCCGCTAGAGCCGCGACACTCACACTTTTGCCTTGGCGTGAGAGGAGATAACCCCAACCCTGGAAGATGTTGCCGTCCTTCTGCGCTTGAGCACCCGTGGAGATCACTCCTTTGATCTAGCATCCCTGGCTTTTGCAGAACAAGTTGTCGTCTTTGCCCTCCAAAGAGCCTTTCGGGAGGCGCAAAAGTATGGCTCTTGGTATGACCTTAAGACTGGGGAACTGCTCCAGGAGAGATCTAAGAGGGACAAAATCACCTATCTTTTCTAGCTAAAGCATTTCTTCAAGGACCTACAACCAGTTGTGGGTGACATCACAGAGGAGAGCCGCGATTTCGTAGTTGGGCCGGGCTACTGCAGTGACTTGTACCTGGCCGCCTTTGTCAGTTATTTTATCCTTTTTTTCGTCCTCCTTAGTAACCCTGCTGAGAGTATCTATCCTCTGGTGTTTTCTTTGGCTGTCAAACTCTACAGCGGCAATCAGATCCCTCTGGCCTATCTCTTCTTAGGGAACTTATACTGCCGCCTTAACCTCATCCATTCGGACATGGAGCAATCCATGGGCCATTATAATGTATGGAGCTTTGTACACACTCAGTTCCTGACTGTTTTTTTTTCTATGAGAAATTTCCTGCTATGGGCCCCGTCCCTAAAGAACATCAGCTTTTCTTCACCGACCAAGTCCTTGATGGTTTGGTCTTGGCACCAATAGTGGCCACAACGCGTACGAAATGCCGTTTTCTGGATGTCCTCCTCCCGGACTCTCACTGATGGTACCTTGACCTCAAATCTATCTTCGAAAAGCAACAAGACCCTCTAAGTTGGTCAAACAAATCATCTATTCGAGGTAAGGGGTATTTGTTCTTGGCGGTAACTCGATTCAACTTATGATAATCAATATACAACCGTAATGACCTATCATTCTTCTTCGCAAAGTGAGTCGGCGCTCTCCAAGGTGATGTACTGGAGCGAATGATGCCCTTGTCTAAAAGCTCTTAGAGTTGAATCTTCAACTCATGCAACTATACGAATGCAAATTTACACGGCGCCATGGAGATTGGTGCCATTCGAAGCACTAAGTCAATGGTGAACTCGATCTCCTAGTAGGGTGGCAAACTAGTAAGATCCTCGGGAAACACGTCCGGGTATTTACAAACTACCCTTGGCAACTTAACATGAGTCCCCTCACTTTCACCACCCAAGAGAGTAGCAAGAAGGCCACTAAGCTCGTTTTTACCACGAGGGTCAAATACTGGCGATAAGACTCTATCAACCCAGTCTTCCAGAAGTAAAAACAATCACACTCGAGGTGTACACTGTAACCCTCTGACGAAAATAATCGATCACTGCTCGGTACAAAGATAACCAATCTATGCTTAAAATGACATCAAAACTCAACATGTTTAGCAACACAAAAGCAAACGGGAGTCAACGCCTGGCAACCTCTATCTCACAACCACGACACTTCCGATCTAAGTCAACTGCACCCCCAACTGGTGACTCTACTCTAAGCAAAGACGCTAACCGTGCCACCTCCAACCCCAATGCAGACGTAAATATAGTAGATATGAATGAATGAGACACACTCGTATCTATCAGCACATTAGCCAAAGAATTACACACAACAAAAATACCTCTTACAATCGAGGATCCTGGCAACTGCTCTAGTGCGGTAACAGCATACACACGCTCTTGTGGCCTCTGATCAACCTGCTCATCTCTCAGAGCATAGGCCTGCTGCACTAACTGAGCCGAAGCGGCTCCGTAATTAGCTCGCCAAGTCTGAACTGAGTAAGCCTGCTGATGGCTCTGAGTCTGCCTTGACCCCGATGCGCCAGATACGCCTCCGAACTGCGAACAAGCTCTCTTCATGTACCTTGACTAACCACACTGATAACAAATAGGCCCCTGCCCCCTACTCTGAGTCTGACTCTAAGATCGGTTAGGTGGTGGTGGTGACAACATCTGTTGTCCTCCTCCCTTCTGCGGACATGCAAAGGCCTTGTGTAGTGACCCTAATTTTCTTAAGTCATTATTTATTATTATTATGATTATTATTTTATTTTATTTTTGACTTTATTAATTGTGTGGTCACATGAGAATTTAATGTGTTATTTAATTATAGGTAATTAATCCGAATATTGATATATTTATACTGTTTATAAAAAAAAAGGTGGTTATATATTGATAAAATATATATCATATTTATATTTATATATATATATATATATTATATTTAAGTTCTATTTTTATAATATAAATATAATAGTCAAATAGGTTATATGTATTATAAAATAAAATATAATCCTAAGTTAGGTTAAGTATATATAACTGGCTGATGCTAATAAGAAAAAGAAACAGAACAAAAAAGAAAAAGAAAAGAGGGCTAAGTGCGGCGGATCGCAGAGAAAGCCCGTGAGAGAGGGGGAGAGAGAGAGAGAGTGATCAAAATCAAAGAGTGGAATTAAGGAATCAAGAGGAAAGGCGGGAGAAAGAGGAGAGGGAAGAAAAAGAAAGGATTAGGGTTTTGTTTTGGTGGCTCCATTAATTCTCTAAGTGATTATTTGATCTTCAAAAAAATATAGTGAGTACAAAACCCACTTCCCTTGATTTATATTTAATTCGTTATTTTTATTTATTTACTTATATTTATTTGATGTTGAATTGATGTCATATTTGCATGCAGATAATTGATCGATTTTAATTATTTTGATTATTGTGTATGTAAGGTTTAGGATTTTTAGATGATTGATTGATTTCAATTATATTTGTTTAGTTGTGTATGTAAGGTTTAGGGTTTTTAGTTGATTGATTGATTGATTTTAATTATTTTAATTAGTTGTGTATGCTAGGTTTATGGTTTTTATATGGATTTATTTTATGGTTGTAATCACACTTATGGATATATGAAATTAAAATAAATTAGAAATCCATAGATAAATTCTTTATACTCCACCTTGGCTCCATGGATTGTTGTTTTATTTGAGTGATGGTGAGAAAGAGTGTGTAAAATAAAGTGAGGATTATGAGATTTATTTGAATGCCTTAGGCTTGGCATTGTTATATTGTTCTCATGAGTGAGATGTTTTGTATATGTATATTGTTGCCTCGTTTTCATGAGTAGACGAGTGCTTTGATTTACGCGCGTATGTATATGCTAATCATACGGGGAGTGTGGGTCAAACTCGGGACGATATCCCCGTGCAAGTTTGGCTTTGGAGCGGTGTTAGGTATACGGGAGGCACATGAGATATATGTGTAGGCCGAAAGTGATGGGCCGAAGTGGTGGAGTTAAGGTACAAAGAATTTAATTATGAGTTTATTGGTATAATGTGAATTATATTGATTTGTATATGTTGAAAAATAGGAAACGATCTCGATAAATTATGAAATTTGAGTAGAGGCATGTGTACGTAATTCTAGACAACTTTTGTATTTTAAATTTTTATTAAAAAAATCGATTAGAACTTATAATCAGATGATCTTGATTATAGTAGTTTTGATTCATTTTGGCAATGCAAATTTTAGAGGCTATTTTAACCCACGAAACGAGCTCATTTTTATTGGTTTTGCGTAAACTAAAATAAAACATTAGTCTACACACTTTTTGTGTTTTGAACTTTTCCGAAAAAAATTTATATTAGGACAGTTTCTGTTCGTTTTCAGTTTCAGATTTTTCTGCTGAAATCTGTCTAGGTTCTTCTATTAAGTTTTTCTCTCAACCTGTTCGGTTTCTACTAAATTTGTTTATGTTACCTTTTAGGAAATTTGATTCTGTACAACTTTCGTTCTTTGAGTTTTGGTCAATTCGAATTATTTAAACATGAAATAGTACATTTTTATACTTCTTCAGCAAGTTACTTATGATTAAATTGTACTAACTTTATTTTGTTGTAGGATGGTGGGTCTTACTAAGTTTTTATGCAGGGTTGACCCACTATATTTTTATTTCTATTTTGTTTATTTTATAATCAATTTATATTTCGTTGTGTACCGACAAGAAACTAAATGCCATCGTATCTCGGGAAACTACCCATTCGTCTCGGTGCGGTTGGAACTACTTGTCTTGTCCCATAACAAGAATTAAATGTATTTTTGTTTGGGTCTGATGGACACGTGGGTGTTAAATCTTGTACTCATACCAGTATATCTGTATATTGACCCATTTTGTCTCTTGGCAACTCGGGTGCGTTCTGTTTGAGCGCAGCTGAGCTTCCTTTGCAGGATGAGTAGAGGCTACGATGGTGACGTGGAATTACTATAGTTATTGGACATGTCGTTTAGACTTCTTTTGTTTTCTTGAGTTTAGGGTTGATATTAGTTTATGTATTTATTATTATTATTTTTTTTATGACTTTAGTATTAGAATAATTTGGCATGGTTTGTAACCGTACTTTATTTAAGTTGTTTTGACTAGTTGTTGCTACCTTAATGTTGAGGTATTGGTTAGTTATGAAATTATGGTGGATGATTTGGTTGGCGTTTAGTTTTTTTTTGTTTCACCCCTAGGATTTGGATGATGGAATATTGATTGGGATTTAGTCCTAATTTAATATTTAATTGTCTAATTTTTGGGGCGTGACACCTTGTGACCTGGTTGGCCACATTTGAAACAAGAGAAGCCACTCAATGCACTCTTCCTCGGGCCTGCATTACGCAAGGAAAAGGTGGACCTGGACTGCTGTGGTTGGGACTGGGATGAAAAGGTGTTTCTGTTCTTCTTGTTGGGTCTATAGTCCCCCTGTGACCCTTGACCCCTCGACCTTGACCCTCGAATTCTCTTATCCTCGGCCTCCACGGTAATCTCTATGTGTGCCGCCGCTTCTACAAGTCGATCATAATTTCGGATCATGTTCTCGGCAACCATGAACAAGATCTTGGTTTTTAGTGTTTTCTCAAACTCGATGCAACGACACTCCTCCGTTACTACCAACACCGATGCAAACCGGCACAAACTAGAGAAGGCCGCTTCAAACTCGGCCACGAACATATTGACTTGCTTAAGGTCCTGGAATTCCTGCCTCAACCTCTCCCTAGCAGTGGGAGGTAGGTACTTGCCTTGGAAAGCCACCACAAATGCTTCCCATATCGGTTCTGTTCGGCCCTTGGCGTACTTCTACCATTGGAGCGCATCTCCTTTGAGGTAGTAACTCGCAAGAGCCACTCTAAGTTCACTATCTTCGATGTGAAGCATCTTAAATGTCTTCACTGTCTGTTCGAGCTACTCATCTGCTTTCTTGGGCTCGGGCCACCATGGAACTTATCCGGCTTGGCCCGCAAAAACTCCTGTAGACGCGCCCGTGGGCTTCCATCTAACAGTTCGGACTCAATTTGTGTCACGGTTCTAAATCTGAACCAAAGAGTCCAAATCCGGCAAATCGTTTTGAAGAAAAACAGATTTTTTGAAAAGTAGTGCCAAACATGGACTGCTTTGCCAGATTACAGAGTCGCCACCTAAATATTTTAAAATGGGAAATTTAGGAAACCCTGACTCGGTGCCGAAGGCCACGTGTCCGTCATCACCAAATGTCTCAGCTCGGGAGCTTGGGTACGATCGGGAAAGGTCAGCTATGAGCACCCTCTTTCGCCCGGTCCGAAGACCGGCCTCTACTAACCGTGATATCTGTTTTTGAAAACATTATGTGTTCTTATTCCAATTATTAGCCTAGAATTACTATGTTATGCGCACGGCAAACAAGTATAGACTAGATTGCCTAATTTGGAAATAAACATTGCATATCCGTTCGTTTTGAAAAATGCTTTGGAATTTGCTACTCGCAAGTAGGCTAAAACACGGATTTCAATGAGTCTTCCCAACTCAAGCAATCCAACCTCCACCCACAGGCATTCAGACAGTTTATCTCACATAGGCACTTGGCCGCATGGTAAGCATACTGTCATGGCAACATTCACACGCATGTGGTATGCTAAAGCGTAAATACTTACATCGTACTCCGTGCCAAAACAAGAAACTAGTTAGTAGACATGCATGTCCCTAGGTCATGTTAAGTGGCTAATGCAACACAGACAAGGATGTAATTTAAAGTAGGCTCGGCTAACCCTAAAGATGGCATGTGAAATGCACTTTATTCGATGCACGTATTCAATTTGGAATTGAAAATACAATGCGGTTTGTATGATGTACCGAGCTCGGTGCATGTTAACAAATGCATGGATGCACGCATGCATTGCATAAGGTATGCTAATTTTAAATATGCCCTAATCTACCATCATAAGCAGGTAAATAAAAGGGAAGAAAGAAATGGGGGTTGGAAGACATGCACACACCCACACACACTTATTACAATTACGCCCTCGCACAGAGGGTCCGAAAGAATATACAGTCCGAAAATAATACAGTCCAAATACATAATGAATTATTACAGAATTTCTAATTATCAAATTAAATTTAATGTAACAAGAAAGGGGCCTCAGCCCTGCCTCGGGATGTGCGAATGATGCATGCTCGAACCCAACTTGCCCGGAAACCCGCGCCATAGCACTGCTGCCTCTGTTTTTTTACTGCCCTGCTTCTCCAAAAATTCCCAAAGTCCCAGAATACCTTCTATATGAACTGCAGTACCCCACCGGCTAGAGGAAGTGACCACCGGCTGCTTAAATCGGCCACCGACTTCTTGTAGAGTTCATTGGCACAAAAAGTGTGCCGGTTGGCACATTTTACGACCGGTCGGCAGAAAGTTCCTGCAGAGGACAGTTTGACAGCAGCAGCAAACCAGCAGTGCATGGCATGGATTTTGAGCATATGTAAGCATGGCCAATGCCTCCTATCATGCTTGGGGACTCAAGGAGGTATGACTCTTGGTTCTTAGGCCATCAATTATGCATCTTGATGCATGATGGCCTAAGGAACCAAGGTTGCATTTTAATGGTAATGCATGCAAACAAACAAATGAAATCCAAGGCCTTATCATGTGTTAGTCAAAGGTCTTGGTGACCAAGAATTGAGACGAGTTGCACCACTTGAAGTGTGAACTCTTCTCAACCCTATGCTTGGCTTGACAATCCCCAAACCAAGCCATGGAATGCATGTATGCAACATAGCTCAAATGATGCAACAATGGGACTAAGATGCAAGGCATACCAAGTGTCATGCAACTATCACAATAGGCATGCAAAATGCTAGAGCATGCAAGGTATAAGTGGCATGCAAACATGGGCCAATCAAACAATGGGACCAACCTACTACAACACTCGATGAACCAAGCATGCATCAAGCATATAATGAACATACAATGGTGGCCTTAACTTCATTGGGGCAGCCCTCAAACCACCCCAAAACAATGGCAAAACAAGCCCTAAATGATGACCAAAATGCTATACAAACATGCAAGTTCATGGGCCTAAACCTAAGGCACCAAAAGAGCATCTTACTACCACTTACACAACCACTCATGGCATGAATCTAACAACCAAGAAAAAGATTTTTAGTGTGCAAAATGACACCCAAATCCCCTCACATGGCACCCCCAAAATGCATTAATCATGGAAGCATACACAAGGCCTATTCTTAGGCGTAAAAGGACACACTTTTAAAGCATGAAAGAGATGACAAGTACAAACATATTAGCATGGATTAGGGTCTGAAATAGCATGTCAAATGATCTCAAATCATCTAAATAGACTATCTAATGCATGTACATGGATCACCTACCCAAAGCTTGCAAGCCATCATGCAAAACAACCATATCAAGCATGCTAAATATGACAAAAACAGTGGCCCACAGCCCTTATACATGGCAAAATGATGCTAGTATCTCTATGAAACTAAGCTAAAACATGCGAGAAAACATAGCCTTAAGGCATGGCATATTTCTAGGCATAAGAGAGCATTTCAAAGCAAACATAAGAGGCATGTTAAGGACCATCAAATCAACCTAAAACAGAGGCATAACATGTCATATGAACCACAAATATGCTCTGAAATGAAGCCAAAACCAACCATGCATACATGCCATTATTTGAGCCCAAAACAAAGGCAAACAAGGGGCCAAGGGGAGAGGGGTGTTCCTCCCCTATATAAGACTTAAAACCATCTTCCTCACCACTGAAAACCCACTGGTTTTCAGTGGTGAGAAGGCTAAAAATACCAAGTAAACAAGGCCTTCCCAAAAAGACACCAAAAAGGCCAAACAAAGCCTAAAAGGGGTGAGCCTTTACTCAAACCACAAAATGACCTTAATGAAGGTTCAAGAGCAAGTAAAAACAAGAGTTTTTTATGTTAAACACAAGACCAAAAACACAAAGCAAGACTAGTAGAAAGCTAGAGCAAGAATGGGGAATCTAAAGTAATGTTCTTACCCTTGAAGATCCTTTGAAGAACAGGTGGAGCAGCCCTCCTCTAGTGATCAAAACCAGTCCAAAATCACAACAATCAACCTCCAAAGTCTCTCAATCTCGAGCTAAGGTGTAATAGTATGTGTAATGGTGCAAAAATGAGGTAAAACTACACTTTTAGGCCCAAAAACACACACAAGAGGAGAGAGAGGGAAAATATAGAGAGAGAGAGAGAGAGAGTAAGCTCTGGTTTTTAGTCTCTCAAATGGCTAACCCTTTAGCCAAGAAGACCAGGCCTCCTCTTATAGAGGAGGCAATCTTGTAAGCTTAGCAACTAAGCAAACAAGAGGCTCATCCCTCCATACACGTGTATGGAGGGGAAGAAAGTGGTAGACAGCTGTTTAAAAATATCTCAAAAGCGGTACAGACAAGAGTCGGCAGGGTAAAATTGTCATTTTGCCAAAAAAGAGTGCCAACCGGCACCAAAGAGTGCCGACCGGCACAATATAGTGCCGATGACAACATCAACCGGCCGGTGGCCTCTAGCCACTGCCGGTGGTGTGTGGGGATGCCTCAAAAGGCATTCCCTGCCCCTCCAAGGCAAAGCACAAGTGTTTGGTGCAAAACCAGACACAAAACGGTCAAGTTCGGAGGTCCTGAGGCAAGGCGCGTAGCCGAGAACTCCGGGAACTCCAAACGAACACAAACGTGGATAATCACCGGGTGTTCAAGCGGTGACGTCTAAGTCTTGAGGACGGTCAAAAATGGGGTGTCTACAACTCCCTAGTGAGAAAGCTCGCCCTCGTCTCTATGGCGTTCTCTCTAGCTTGGTTATTCGCCCTTAGTATGTTCATTGACTCCCTCAAGGCTCCTGCCATTTCTTGGGCTAGGGCCCCCATTGCGGCTTGACCTGCTTGTCCTAGAATCTCCGTTTGCCCCACTTGCTCGGCCATATTAGCTTGGCCCAACCCGTCCTCTTGCATCGGAACCTCATGGGTCGGCACTCCATGCACACCCTGACGAGCCCTACTATGCCTTTCACCTCTACCACTACGGGTTTGACCCCTTCCAGACATCCTAATTAAGGAACAAGATAAATAATTTAGCACATAATCTCAAATGTGCTCGCGAATCTTCTCATTCATTTGAATACAGCAATTCTATACAATTTCTACCATACAAACAATTCAATTCACTCCACATAAGCACTTAGTCACGTAAGCACATATGGATTATTCTTTTGTGATGAGATTCGTCCCACGAAAAATCAAGAATTCTTAGTGGAACGAGTATTGATCAAGTACCCTTCTAATAAGACCTCAAGGAATTTAATAGGTGCAAATAACATCCCAAAAGTCCAATCTCATACCCATATAGTCACATAAGCATGTTATCACATAATCACGAAAAAACAAAACATTTCCTAATCATGCGAAATGAATCCACTGTGGCAAAACAGCCACTCCTCGCGAGCCCCAAATATTCAAACCCGATAGCTCTGATACCACGTTGTAACGCCCCAAAATAACTCAACACAAATTAGGTACATCAATCAACATCCATCAAAGAATAATAGCAATTCTTCAACCTTTACATCATTAATCGATAAAGTTCGTACAAAAGTCCTACATGTGAATTATACATTCAATGATATAGAACTACATGAATCTATAGCATGTAGAACATCAAATCTCAAAAATAAATAAAATGTCCTTAAGAGCTTACACGTTTCAAGGCTTAAGCCCGGTTACACAAAAATGGTCTCTCAGATCCATACATGAATAGCCCTTGGCTAACAAAATAAATCACGACAAAATAGAGTCATTTACTCTCCACAAAATATGTCCATGACCTCAACTCAGCGGGATCACCACATCTTTTCTTGCACCAAAATCCCATAGGGGTGAACATAAAGTCCAGTAGAGAATCCTTAACAAAATATATACAATTATGTAAGATTTCCAATATTAAACATAAATGCCATGCAATGCCAATTAAAAGAGGATTTCATTTACATGCCTTTTTGAAAAGTCCCCATGTTCAACAATAGCTTGAAATCTCAACAATTCTAAAATTTACAATTTTAATCAATGGGCAGTAAATACGACTCAGGTAATCCCTAGGTTGGTGTCTGCAAGTAGGCTTAACTAGTACTACCAAAAACCTCACTTTATTGGTTGCTAACCGGAAGGGAAGTGGTACCTCCTCTGCGCGTGTTTTCGGTCTTTCACCCTGGACACTCAAGCCAACTTATCAATTCCATCTACACCTCCTATATGGACTTACCAACGTATTTGCCCCATAAACATTTCCATGATTTCATTTCACAATAATTCATTCTCAATGAAAGTTCCAAATCCCAATTCAATGTTCATGACATGCAAGGTTTTAGAAAAGTCAATGCAACAATTATCTATACTACATCATGTTTCTCCACTTTCAACATAACTCCAACAAATATTCCATAAAGTTCAAAATTCCCGTTTTCTCTTTTTAATGCCATTCCAACCAATAGCCAAAAGTTTGCTACCATTTATCAATATGCAATGATATTTCCACAATTCGTACATTTCCATCAATTTAATCATTTCAAAACTATAGCAATATTTGGACAACAACTTCCAATCTCAACAATTCTCATATGTTAAGAAACCCATCATTAATATATATGCATTTGTATAAAAACAAGAAATCCACCATTTTCTTTACTTATCATGAAACACAACAACGTATACATATATATATATATATATATATAATATCAACCATGTACCCCAATCTTCTTTCATTTAAGGAAAACCCCAAATTTCTAGGTTTCTTCACCGAAACAATGTATTTCTTCATTTCTTGGCAAAATCTCACCAAAAACATCATTTTTATGCCAATGTGCTTCAACTATTCAAGAAAATCTTTCAATGAAACAAAAGATGAATTTCTTTAACAAGCTACTAATTTCTTGGGTCAAAAACCAAAACTTTTATAATATCTTTAAGAAAGTTTCAAAATCAACGTCAATCTTGTAAAAACAAGTATATATAACTCAAAGAAGTCCCTACCTCAAACTTGATGAAGAGATTTGATGAAACCCTAGAATCAAAAGTTGTAGAAATTCAATCTCCACCGTACAAAGTGAAGTTCTTGCTTTGCTCTCCAAGATTTGGGAAAAATAATGGATCAAAACTCAATAGATTGCAAGAAATCCAGCGTTTTTGGTGTTTAGTGAGTGTTTTTAGAGAGAAAGAGGAGCAAAAAGATATTTAGAGTGAGAGAAAAATGTTCCAAAAGTGATATACGCAGGACAAAAGAATGAGGGAAAACAGAGTTTTCGGACTTAGGTCCATCCCGTATGTGTAACACTTGCCCCCGTACGTGCGGAGCTTGCTTTCTACATGTGCGGCCCTCGCCCCCCCACGTGTGGCTCTCTCATTTCGCATCACACTTCGCACCTGCATATAATGCAGTGTGCAAGGCTCAAATTCTCTACTTCTCTGCACGTGCGGCCTAATCTCCCGCACGTGCGGCCCTGGTCCTCCAGCCCAGAAATTTTCTAGTTCGATTCTAGGCACTTCAGACCTGACCTCACGCTCTCTGAAACAAGAGAAATTCAGCATCGGAATAAACACGGACAAAGTCTTGCGAAAAAACTCCAGAACACAATAAACCCAAACGATTAACAAGTTTTAAGTTAAACTGACGCCCCAACGAGACAATTCCAAGGTTAAATAAGGAAAAAAGGACGAATAGGACACCCGGTCATCACAATCTCCCCACCATAGGAAATTTTGTCCCCGAAATTTGAATAAACTACCCAAATAAGAGTTTTCAAGCGATCACAACGGCCTCATTATATTTTCAAATCGCGACATTACTTCTCATCTCAATTTCATCATTAACATCGTGGTTATCACACTAGCAATGACCATTCAAGATAAACATATGCAGAGAGTCTTTCCAACAAAAATGGTAACAATTCACAACAACTTCATGTTCAAAACAACAATGTATATAACAACACGTACTTAACAATTTTCAATACATTTCCCTAACAACACTAAGGAATAATACTAATGAAAAACAACTTAGGCATGTTCAAATAAATCCGGATACTTTGAGACAACTTCCGCCTCCCGTTCCCACATTGCTTCTTCAACCCCATGGTGCCTTCACAACACCTTTACTAACGGTATAGTTTTGCCTCGTAGCACTTGTTCCTGCGTATCTAGTACTTGAATCGGTCATTCTTCAATCGATCGTTCTTTGTAAGAGGCATCCTCATCCACCTCCAAATCAACCTAATCAAGCACATGAGAAGGGTCGGGTTCATACTTCCTAAGCATCGACACATGAAACACATTGTGAACCCCCGAAAGTTGTGGCGGTAAAGCCAACCGATACGCCACTTCCCCGATTCTCTCCAATATCTCGAAAGGTCCAATAAACCTCGGAGACAACTTTCCACTCTTACCAAATCTCATCAAACCCCGCCTAGGTGAGATCTTAAGGAAAACATGATCACCCACTTCGAAAGACAAAGGTCGTCTCTTTTTATCGACATAACTTTTCTGTCGGCTTTGGGTTGTAACTAACCTCTTCTGAATGAGAGTAACTTTCTTGGTTGTCTCCCTAACAATTTTCGGACCCAACAATGGTGCATTCCCTACCTCGGCCCAATAAACTGGTGATCTACAAGGTCGGCCATAAAAGGTCTCAAACGGTGCCATCTCGATACTAGCTTGATAACTATTGTTATAGGCAAACTCAATCAACGGTAAATGCCTCTCCCAAGACCCTTTAAAATCTAGGACACAAGCTCTAAGCATGTCCTCCAAAATCTGGATGGTACGCTCCGACTGCCGATCAATTTAAGGGTGGTAAGTGGTGCTAAAGGTCAACTTAATTCCCAACGCCTCTTGAAGGCTTTGCCACAACCGGGCAGTAAAATGAGGATCCCTATCCGATACACTGGTCACAGGAACTCCATGAAGTCAAACTATCTCTCTAATGTACAACTCTGCCAAGTGCTCAACTGAGTCACCGATACACATTGGAATGAAATGCGTAGACTTAGTCAACCTATCAACAATCACCCAAATGGCATCATTGCCCCGCTGTGTTCTTTTTTTGATGACGATGGCTATACTATTATCTGGTATATCCACCTGTGCCCCCAGTGTAGCCAAGGTATCGGGGAAACGGTTGTGTGTTCGAGGTTTATGCTGGATTTGGACATTACCAAACTGAGTGAGCAACCTTTGAACCACGGTGCGATATGGGGCCAACAGAGGCTTCGTCAATGTGAAATCACCCATTGTTTGTTTGACAACTAACTTGGAGTCGCCCCAGATTTTTAACTTGAGAAGGCCCTTTTTTTGGGCAGTAATTAGACCCAGTATCAACGCCTCATATTCGGTTTCATTATTCGAACATTCAAAATCAAGCTTGTATGATAGATAAAACTTGTGTACTTTTTGATTGGTTAGTGTTATGCCAGCTCCACCTTTCCCAGTTCCGGAAACTCCATCAAATTTTAAGTTCTCAACTACAACTGTTGAGACATGGACCTCAATCGGTAGAGGTACCTCAGCAGGTTCACGTTCACCAGATGGGAATTGGGTCAGTAAATTTGCAAGTGCTTGGCTCTTAATAGCCTTGGGAATAACACAAGTGATGTCATATTCTGCTAGAGCCAAGAGCCATCTTGCCATTCCTCCAGTCAGAGCGGGCTTGTTCAGCAAGTAGCGGATTGGATCACTCCAGGTCACAACCTGGATCGGATGTGCCAAAAAATAGTGGCACAACTTCTGCGCTATAAAGATTAAGGCAAAACAATGCCTCTCAATTGGGGTATATCGCAATTCGGCACCATTGACTTTGTGACTAATGTAATGGACTGGCTTTTCAATGCCATCTATGTCTTGGACAAGTCGAGCTCTAATAGACCGAAGTGTAGAGGTCAGGTACAGTAGTAGAGGCTTTTCGGGTTGTGGGGCAATCATTATAAGTGAAGAGGTAAGTGCTTTCTTCGCCATATCAAATGCCTGTTGGTGTTCTTGCAACAATTCAAATTTGTGATTTCCTTTCAACAATGTCCCAAAGGAAAAGGTTATCTCAACAAAGGCTGGAATGAACCTCCTAAGGTATGACACTTTGCCTAGGAATTTCTCTAAGGCCTTTTGAAAGTGTGGTGGTGGCATCTCCATGATTAACTTGATCTTATCCCCATTTACTTCGATCGCCCGCTGGTGTACAAGAAAGTTAAGGAACTTGCCGGCAGTAACTCCGAAGGCACACTTGAGAGGGTTCATATTTAGGCAGAATTTGCGGTAGCGCTATAAAACTTTTTCCTAGTCGTAGAGGTGTCGGTTTGTCTCAGTAGACATGACCACCAGATCATCCACATCTACTTCCACTTCATGATGCAACATGTCATTGAACACTACAGTTATAGCCAGTTGGTAGGTTGCTTTCGCGTTTTTCAAACCGAAGGGCATCACTGTATAGAAAAAAATTTCGAAAGGTGTTTTGAAAGCCGTCTTTTTCTGCATCTTCCGGTGCCATTTTGATCTGGTTATAACCACTAAACCCATCCATGAAGGAGAACATCTGATGGCCCATAGTAGAATCGACAAGTGTGTCAACATGGGGCAATGAAAACTTATCTTTCGAGTAGGCCTTATTAAAGTCGCGAAAGTCTACGCAGACCCTGATTTGACCATTCTTCTTCTACACAGGCACAATATTTTCCAGCCAAGTTGGGTACTGTATAGGCTCGATGAACTTGGCATTCTGCAACTTTTTTACCTCCGTTTTAATCTTTGCTTCAAGATCAAGGTGATACTTTCGAGCATGCTGCTTGATTGGTTTAGAGTTGGGAAAAGTGTCTAAATGATGAGTGACAAGAGAGTGGTCAAGACTAGGCATCTTGTCGTATGTCCAAGCAAAGATGTCACCGTACTGCTTTAGTAATGTTATCAATTCTGCCTTAGCTGCTGGAGCCATTGTATTGCTGATAAACACAGGCTTACTCTGCCCTAGTAAGTCGTTGAGGTTGACCTCAGCAAGTACCTCTTGTTGCGGTTTGGGTTTATCTTGTATGCATTTAGGGATGGGCTCAGACGTCCTCACCAACCCTTCTTGGGACCCATCACCATCACATTTATTCGTTTCAGGGCCATCCTCCCAAGGTATGAAGTCTGGATCCTAAGACCGTCAGAGGTAGTAAACTGTCTTGCCGCCTTTACACACCTTAACGGCGGAGGACTTGTGGATTTGCTGCTCATTTTCTGCCCACTATTTTATAGAGCAGCCTCTGTATCTCGAATGTCTACCCACTTCGACAATTTTATCCATGTAACTTTACCAGTCCTTGGAGTTTCATCCGTTGACAACTTAGTAAAAAAACTACATCCGAATAGTGTGCCTCCTCCACTCCAAATGGCCTTTTAGACGCATTTATGGTTACTGTGCACTTTCCCAACTTTGCCTTTACGCATTGGTGATAACTCGATGGGATAGCTCCATATCAGTGTATCCAAGCTCTGCCAAGTATCATGTGATAATTTGTGTCCGCTTCAATCACATGGAACTTAATAGCGGAGTGGATCTCGCCAACTGCTAAGTCCACAACAACATGGCCCCTAGTAACCTTTTTCTCACCACCAAAATCCATTACAGTGATTGGTTGGCGAACCATCCCACCATCCTGGACTCTGGGATACCAGTCTTTGCAAAGATGTTAGTAGTGATGATGTTTATGGACGCTCCACCATCAAGGAAAGCACGCTTGAACTCTACATCATTGATTAAGCTGTGACAAAAAGATGACAGTTATGAGGAAATGGGTATGCTCTGTCTACTTTTGAAAAAGTAATGGCCCCATAATCTTCCTGGATACGCCGAGGCATATACTTCTTAGCCTCAATAACTTCGTCATGGTGCACTTCGGAGATAGTAATGAAGGCCTTTGTTGCTTCTAACCTGGCGGCTTGGCTCAGCCCAAGTTGATCAAAGAAGGTGCAAAACTTAACAGAGTTTTGCAAGGCCTGGGCATGAGTATCCTCTGCGAATTTTGCCTCTGTAGGTACTGTCTTTGGGAGTTAGCCGCTAGCGATTTCTTCTAACTCATCATAGTAGGACGCCATGTGCACTTGATCTCGCACAGGCCCAAGGTACTCAATCATATGTACATTCTTCTCCTTCTTTTTATGGTTAGAATAAGGGTTCTTTCTCACATCACGATTACCAGCATCTTTGAACTTTAGCTCATTTGCGTCAACTTTCTTCTTGAAGATACTTTTTGAAGTCCAACAGTCCCTAGTAGGGTGTCTGGTGGTTCTTTGATAGACACAATAATCTAGGCTTTCTGTGTCCTTCTTAGTTGGAGGGACATTAACCGGAGGCAAAGTAAGTTCACCATCAGCTATCCATTATTTAACCAAGGCCTTAACATTCTCAAGGGTGCAAGGATATAGATTTCTGTCCTCATAACTCTTTCTCTTCTGAGAGGACGACGCCTCCCCTTGTGAGCAGTTCCCTCCTATTGAGGTTACCGCAGCAACTCTGTTACTGCGAAGGTAGTAGTGGTTGTCACGAGATCTGTGCAAGGGACTAGTGGTACTGAGGTTTCTAGCTGCCTCAATCAAGGCTAAAAAGGTAGGTAGATTCTGGTTCACCAAGAAAAATTTGTAGTCGCGTATAGCACCCTTCATACATATGCTGACTAAGTGGCCCTCATCCACTGGTTCATGACAGTCAATAGGCTTATCTTGGAACCGCTTAACATAGTCTAGTATGTCTTTGCCTTCTTTTTGGACATCTCGCCCAAGTGTGAGGGTCGTAACTTTCTCTTGGACTTGGAAGAACTTCGTGTAGAACTTGTTCACCATCTCCTCCCAACTCTTGATCAAGTTAGGAGCCAAGTTCATGTACTAGCTGTAAGTCTTTTCAGTAAGTGATTTGGAGAACTCCCGAAGGCGCATAGAGTGGTCACTGCCATGGACACCAAGAGTTTCAATGAACCTTACCAGTGTTCTCTGGCATTGCCTTGTTTTCTATCAAACTTAATAAACTTAGGCATTGTATACCTAGTTAGG
Organism: Camellia lanceoleosa; assembly: GCA_025200525.1. NCBI lineage: Eukaryota > Viridiplantae > Streptophyta > Magnoliopsida > Ericales > Theaceae > Camellia > Camellia lanceoleosa. The sequence continues at coordinate 113,206,225 of CM045764.1, read as the reverse complement.
TATGGCATGGTCAATATCTCCTGAGAGTATGGGGGCTTCACACTTAGGTTTGGGAGGGATGGTAGTTGCTTCTTGCTACGGTTTTGCTCGAGCATAGTTTGTACATCGGCTAGAGTAACAAAGTGAATAGGTTGGAATGGTCCAGTCTGCTCTTGGGTAGTTGAACTAGTGGCCGTACCATTCACCTAAGGTACCACCGGAGGCACCTGGATCGGAGCCCGAACCTCAGGGAATAGGTTAGGCACTGGGTTTGGGACTGCTACAGGTGATTGCTAAACTTCATCCTCTGCCATTTTTTCCAATGAAGTGTGTAAGCCACTGCGGATATGAACCATTAACAAAGCAGCCTCCCTAGCGGAGTTGCCGGAAATGTAAGGGGGTTCAAGGTTAGGAAGATGATTAGAGAGGCAAAACTATGTTAATGGTCCAACAATGGTGGAATGACTGGAGGATGAGTAGGAACAACTGTCTAGGAGTTGGAGAGTGTAGCTGGGTGAGGGTGAAGCAAGTGGCTCACGAAAAAATGTATGGCAGTGCCAAAATGGGCAGCATCTATCCCAAATCTCCAAAATTCCTCCTTTGAACCTTAGGAAATGGGTCATATTTATAGGCTTTTCCTTAGTACCAAGAGGACACCAAGTGGCCAAATAGAAAGAGGACATATGTTCCAAAGGATCACATAGAATATTCTGCCTTAAGCCACCAGGCTGAAGGTGCCACGTGTCCCTCTGCATGTACTGTGTATTATATGTTTGCCTCCGCAACTACCTTTTTTGAGCCTCAACAAGTGCAGTTAAAGCGGGAGTGCTTGCCTCTGCACTTGCCTTTTCAGCCTGAACCTCAGCAAATGCACTTGCAACGGTAAACCTTGCTGCTGCACTTGCCTTTTCAGTTCTGCTTGGCCAGTACATGCATTCTCAGGACTCTATTAGTCTGCTATCGACTATGTTCGTGTTCACCTCAGCGAAGCTTCCACTCTTAGCTACCTAACCACAAACTCCCTAGTTTCTCAGGGTGAAAGCCACAACTAAGCCTGCTATCAGCCATACTGTGCTTTAGTACCAAGCCCAAGGGGGCCTCCTTAGTCCTGCCTGTGCGACTAAGGCAGGTCCATAACCTGGGTAATGGAAAGGGAATCCCTTATGCTTGGGCTACCCTGCTCCCATTTTCGCGGGATTGCCACAGTAAACTGGTATATCTGGGTTTGCTATCAGCTCCAACTAGTAAGTCTTGGGGCTTGCTATCAGCGCCAAGGTAATGAACTTTGGGGGCCTGCTATCACCCCTAGGCTAGTAATACCTTGGGGCTTGCTATCAGCGCCAAGCATTAGCCTGTACTTGCAAAGGGAGGCCTCTCTCAAAGGCTGCTATCACCTTGGTAGGATATTCCCTCTGCAACTTAGTTACTGCGGTAATCATTTCCCGCGGCAAGTTTAAATGGCAGAATCGACAATATTGGAGATGGCGGCGCCGACAAAATGTCTTTGCAACTTGGTCGCTGCAAGTGTTGCCTCGGCAACTTAGTTGCTTTGGTTTTCTTCTTTTCTCAGCAACTCCAGGTGGTTGTGGTACCGACATTACTTGGAATGGCAGCAGCACCGACATTACTTGAAATAATGGCGTTGGGACGAAGTGCCTCCGCAACTTGGCCGTCGCAAGTATTGCCTTTGCAGCTTAGTTGCATCGGTTTTCTCTTTCCTTCAACAACTTCAGATGGCGGCAGAACCGAAGATATTAGGAATGGCGGCGCTGAGGCAAAGTGCCTTAGCAACTTTCTTGCTGCACATGTTCCCTCTGCAACTTCACTACTACAAGTGTTGGCTTCACAACTTGACTTAGGCATTTTCCTTCATGGAGTGTGCTTGGATCCTTGGCATGTTGGACCTGCTTCGGCCCACTGTTGGCCCACTTCCTTTGGGCTTTAGCCCATGCTCCTCTTTTCATTCCTAGTCGCTTCAGAGGGGCGACCTCAGCACTTAGGCCCATACTTAATTTGGAGCTTAATTTCTGACCCTCTACAAAACGGTAATTATGGTAGCATAATTTATAGGTTTAATATAAAACTCCATGAATTTAATTATGAACTAATTAAAATGTAAGGTAAAGTACTATTAAATCCCCAAATGTGATTTTGTGAATGGTTTAGTTCCTCATTTTTTCTTATGAACCCAAAGGTCCTATTAAAGTGAAAATTATACAAAAAGGTAGTTACTTACGCGTTTGAATTTAATATTTAAGGGATAAAAGTGGGTTTTTTCAAATGTGAGGTTACACATTTGGGCAATCTGCAACATAAAGGCTTTGGATTTCCTTCCTTTTGGAACAAATCTCATATTACGAATAAGAACGTAATACACCAATCTAAAACACTAAAAACCTCCTTAGTGTACTTTTCCCAAACGTAACAATGTAACACTCTAAACTTTTCTCAAATGTAACACTTTAATGTAACACACAAAAAAACTCCTTAGTATACTTTTCTCAAACACAACATTCCAATCAATATAATCTCAAATACAACATTCCAATGTAACACACATAAAAAAACCTAAAAAACTACTTAGTGTATTTTTTTCCAAACGTAACACTCACAGTTTGAAATTATATGTTATCCAAAGTTTACTATGAAATTTTTGTACTCCTTTTGGAATGGTTTAAACAATCCTACATATTTTTAGAATGATTTGAAGAATTCCATGTCATTTTTTTGGAGTGTTATATTGGAATATTACGTTTGAAAAAAGTACACTAAGAATTTTTTTGGAGTGTTACATTAGAGTATTATAGATTGAAATTATACATTTGTTCAAAGCTTACTAAAAAGTTTTTGTACACCTTTTGAAATATTTAAAAAATCTCACATCTTTTTAGAATGTTTGAAGAATCTTATATTTCAAATCATTCCAAAATAAAAAAGATTCTCCTATAAAAATTTGTCACGACCCAACCCCCGCCCCAAGGGATTAGAGAAGTGATCGGCCAGTAATCCGAGATTACCAAAAGCCTGCTTAATCTCAAATTTGATTCTCATCGGTTATGTATCTTATCTTTCTATTATAAAAGGAGAAAAAAAAAATAGAAATAAAGGTATAAACGTAAATTTAATTTTCAAATAATGTATTAAATCTATTTTTTCAAAATTAATGGGACTAATTGGTCTATAAGAAAACTCTTAGGATTAATCGGAACACCATTTCTCAAGATGAGATTTATAGGTAAATTTTCCTAAAATGTAACATATAATGACACTTAGTATTTTCATTATTAAAAAACTCAAAAATTAAAAATAAAATAAAATTGAGTGGAGAGTTTGAAATTTAAAGAAACTCTATTAACGTTTATTGTGTATGAAAATAATGAGATTTAATATACACGTTGAGCAGTAATGGTTATAGTGAGACAAAAAATGTTACGAAATTTTAATTATATAAATTATTTAATGCTTTATGGTGAAGGATTTAAAATATTTTAATAGAAAATATTTTAAGAAAAATTAGTGAAACATCCCTCTCCAACTTTGTATAGTAGGAGAGGTTCAAAATGTTTGTTTTATCAACATTTTCATAGAGAAAATTTGACACAGATAAATTTTGCTCGACTCAAAGAAAATTTCAATTTTCACAGAGAAATTTCAAAAATTCTCCCAAATTTTTCGAATCGGGCAAAATTTCTCTGAGTATAATTTTCTCTATGAAAATGTAGAGGAACCTTAATTACTATGAAAATATTATACATCATTTATCTTATAAAATCTTAATATTATGGACTTTAAAAAAAAATTCAATATTTTATGATGAATTATTTTTGAGTGTGTAATTTATTAATTTTTTTAATTGAAAAACTCATTTTTTGAGTATGTAATTTATTAATTATTTTTCTTAATCGGAAAACTTATTTCTTGTTTGATGGTAAGAAGTGAATCATTTTAGGAATAAAAAATACATTCTTTGTTTAAAAAAGAAAGTGTTAATGTGTGATTTATTAATTATTTTTAAAATTAAAAAATTAAAAAATTTAGATTGAGCACTTAGAACTCCCTAACTTTTCTCATTAAAAACCTCCTCTTACTTATATAATATATAAATAAATAGATAATATAGAGTGTGATTAGAATTAGATTAGTAAGAAAATAGAAGAAGAAGAAAAAAAAAAAAAAACCCACTAAAAAGGTCAAAAGGTTTTCAACTAATATCAAAAAGTAAAATATTCATTTCCTCTAACTCTATTTCTTGCATGTTTTTCTCATAAAAAAAATCAAAATTATTCCCAAATATATATATATAGGTAAAGCACCAATAAATCTCAAATTTGGACGTGTTGAACCATTTAGTCCTATGTTTTATTTTGTAGACTGAAAAGTCCTACGTAAATGTTAGTTACATAAAAGTCCATGAAATTATCATGTGACTTGGCTTGAGTAGGGGTAAATGTGAGTTTTTAGTGATGTTGTAGTTGCAAAAATGCCCAAAAGTTGTACTATAGCTTTTTATTGTTTCCTTCCATCCCGAACAAAACATATGAGATAGAATACAAAATTTTTGGGTTTCTTTTCCAATGTTAGTGATTGGATCCTCATCTTGGCTGATTGAAGCATCGAATTTGACAATGTTGGAACTAGAATATTCATTTCCTAAATAATGTTGAAAACCACCCATAAAAACCCTAGAAGACACAAGAACCCAATTCTAGCACATTGGCAGAGACAAGTCAGCGTGGGCACTGAGGATTCTGGATTTGTGATCATCAGTGAGGCTGAAACATCGGCGAGCTAACATCATTTGTGAATCGGTGTTCGTGTGGTTGTTGTTTTGCGATGGCGAAAGGTATGGAAATGTTTGATGTTGCTTTGTTCGTGTGTGGTTTGTACAACATTGTGGTTGTGTTATGTGTGAAATGGTGGTATTTTTTCATGTTTTCATGATGTTATTTTGTACTGAAATCAAACATAACATTTTCATGGTTCCTGGTGGACAAATGGTTCGATGTTGTGTTCTTTAAATGAATGAACTGTAATGTTAATGTAATTGGTCTTATCTATATTATGTGATGGGGAAATATGGGCTTTGGGTTGATGTCAATTTTCGGTAATGGTGGATTGGTAATGTATTCATGATGTTGGGTTGGTTTTTGTGGTTTTTTTTTTTATTGTGTGTGGGTGGTAGGAATGTGATTTTGAGGGTGTGGTTCATGGTAGATGTTAGTATAATTTGTTTGATTGATGTAATTTTGAATTGTGAACATGGTGTGGATGTTGATGCTGGATAGGAGCGGTACAATGTTCTTCCTATTGTTGGGTCTGTGATTGTGCAATGGCCATGTAGGTAGATGTGTTGTGTTAGGTAGATTACGACAGTGTGTCTGTCTATGTTATTGGTTTTTTTTGTGAGGTCTGAAGCCAATGTTGATGCGGAAAGATAAGTGAACTATTAAAGTCTTGTTGTGACGAGTGAATTTGATATATAAAGGACACTCCCAGCAACATCGAAAAATCCTAAAATTGTAAGAATAATGTTGGTTGCATGCTAACACATCTCAGCACACTTGAACGCAAAATGATCAGCAACACTCTGTTTTCCATTTGTATGTTGATGTTGATGGCTAAATGAGCATGACTTATGTTGTCTAATTGACACTAATCGGCATAGTGTTATGCTTGTTTTCATTGCTATTATGTAATTTACAGTTATGCCAAAATGTTTGGGTTTACTATTTGCAAAATGAACAATATGATATTGACTGAATGTGTATGTATAACATTTGGGAGTATGTCAACTATGAACAACCAAGTGGGACAACAAACTACTGTTAAAAAAAAAACAATTGCACATTGGGATATAGTACGTTGACGATCAATTCAATAATAAGTAAATATAAAGTGTGGATAGTGTGGTAATGTAATGTTTTTGTAACCTGTTATTTGATTTATTTTTTTGTTGTAGTTCCTTATTTGTGAGCATACCAACATTGTGGAACCTGATCGGCGTAATGTATCGCTAAGGTTTTGTCGGTGGAACATTGGCAAACTTGCTGGGAAGCTAAAATGTGTGGACTTGTCGGCGGACGATTCCGTAGAGGTATGAATGATGAATTGGTGGTGGTATGTTGTAAACGTTTGATTTATTTGTTTGTTTTGATTTGTTTGAGTTGTTGGTTGCAGGTTAATTGTAGGAAAATTTTCGGGTCTGTCATTGAACTTTATTTCGTGCAGGTGGTATCAGACGCCCACGTGCCTATCAAGCGTGATGAAAATGTGTTAGATGTTGATCTGGTGAATGTATAGGATGGGTGACGTCTTAATATTGAGGGTGAGAATGTGAACGTTGTAGAGTCGGGGGTGAAGTCATGTACTGGGACATATCAGTTTGTGATTGTAATTATGGTAATGTAACAGTCTGCATGAAATTATGTAGGTGTTTTCTAGTGATATGTGTTTGTTGTTATCATATATTGGCGAGAGTGTAATGATGGAGTCATTAATAAATGGGTTGTCTTATTTTGTTGCAATGTCGAAAAGAGTCCCTTGTTTGTTCCAATTGCATATGTGTGTAGTAATGATGTTGATTGTGTTAGATGTCCATGTTAGTGAGAGGGAAATTTAATTGATGACGTAGATGCTCAGGATGTTTAATGGAATCCTTTGGAAATGTGTTCTGTTTGAGTGGGGGTTTGTTGTATTGGTGGTGAAAAATTTTGTTGACTTTTTGTGTAGGATTTGATTGCGATTGTCCATGTAAATGTTGGGACGTGTAACTTTTATGTTAGTAAAAATTAATCAATTTCAATGGAAGCAATGAATCCATTACGTCAGTATGTGCAATTGTAGGTATGTTGGAGTTTTCATGGAATGTTGATGATTTACATGTTATTGGCGATGATTTGTTGGAAGTGTACATATTACTTACTAAAAGTGCATGGTAATGAAGGTGCATTTGTCAAAATCATGTATGTGGTAGGTCTTGTGTGAGTGGTAGTGTTAAAATAATAATAAAAAAATTTAAATAAAAAACAGCAACCAATAACAACACCACGATTCCACATCAGCCCCCTATATCGAATGGCTAAACATCACTAACCCCAAAAATCACTCCATGAAATCCTCCACAAAAATTTCAAAACTTAACTCCATACCATAACCAACCTACCCAAACATTAGGAAAAAATCACAACCAAAATCACACTCAAGAGTAAAAAGTAAACTCCAAAATATACCATAAATAAAAAGACTAATTGGTTTTAAAGAAAACTTCTAAGACTAAATGGAGCAACATTTTCCCAAATGGGATTTTCGGCTAATTTTTTCAATATATATTTTAATAAAAAAAACTACTACAAAATTCACTTTCCAAATAAGCCCTTAGCATTTGTTAATGTATAATTGAAAAAGTAATTCCGCGAAATAGAAAATACATTTTTGCTAAAATTTGAGAAACATTTTTATGCAAACATTTTTTAGGGATTTTAAAATAGCTTTTAAAACTATAGGTTTATATGGTAATAAATAGTTTTACTATTGAAGTATAATCTATTATTTTCACACATTTTGAATTTCACTATAAATTTAAAGGGAGATGCTTCTTTTCAGTTGGGTATCCTAACTGGAGGGTGTTATTGGGTCTTTGTGGGCTTACCATGGAACCTACATCGATAATTTGGATTATTCAGTATGTATGACTTGTTGAATACTTCACTTATGCAAAAAATCAGGTTGCTTAGGTATCGATAATACTTGATCACTGTTGACAAAAAATGTGATTTGATCAAATAGTTATCGATATATGATCAATGTGAAACTTTGCAATGATGAAATATTTGATGAGCCATACCAACTTGAATAGTTTGGATCATCGATGGGAGCTCCGTGGTGGGTCCACGGAAGCCCAACAATACTCTTTAATCCAATTTGAACTGAAAAGAAGCTATGGCCAAATTTAAATGCCAATGCATAATACAAGAGGAAAAAACATAAAGAGAACGAGAGCAATCAAAAGAAAAATAGATAAAGAGTGACAATTATAGACAATGAATTGGCTTAAGGCATTTCCAATGGTGTATCAATTTTTTTAACTAAATTTAAATAAAAACTTCCTTTGATATCAAGTGCTCTAACAGAGGGTTTTGTGGTTTCATCAAACCGCCGTTCGACCGGACGGACGATGGACCAGTCGACCACCCAGTATAATTTTTTTACAATTTTTTGCCTTGAGGTGGTCATTCGAGGGGACATCTAGTGGTGAAAATCTAACGACAATTAACAGTGATTTGATGAAAGGCATATTTTGATGAAAGAAAAGTGAAATCTTCGATTTGATACGTATTTGATGAAACCGTTGGAGCAGGAAAGAAAGCTATTTTTTATCAAATTTAAATTTGATGATAGTTTTGAGTGACCATTAGAGATGGTCTTCAGGCATCTCCAACGATGCATCAATTTTTTCACCAGATTTAAATAAAAGCTTCATTTGAATATTTAGTGCTCTAACAGAGGATTTTGTAGTTTCATCAAACTATCGATCGACCAGGCGAACGACCGGTAGGTGGACCGGCCAATGTAATTTTTTTAGAAATTTTTGCCTTAAGGTGGTTATCCAGGAAAACATCCAAGAGGATATCTGGTCGTGAAAATCCAACGACAATTAACAATGATTTGATGACAGGCATATTGGTTATCAGTTTGAATTTTGGATTTCATACGTATTTGATGAACCGTTTGAGCAAGAAAATAAGTTATTTTTCATCAAATTTAAATTTAATGACAGTTTTGAATAATTATTAGAGATGGTCTTACACAATCTTTTTAGTAGGTGAATAATATATAACATATGATTGATATAGATCTTATATATAAAAAAAAATTAGTATTAACCCCTCCTAAAATGGTAAGTACTCCCTTGTGTATAATTTTAAAAAATGTATGAACAAAATTGAATCCTTAAAATATATATAATTAAGGGGTTGTTTGGGAAGTGACGAATTATTATACTTTTTAACTTTTTACGAAAAGATGTAAAATATGAGTTAAGTGAAAAAATATAAAATATGAGTTAAGTTTGAAGTGATATAGTAGATAAGTGATATGATTCAAATAAGATAATTGTGATCCAAACAAAATAATGTGCTAAAATAGTATAAGTTATTTTAATACATGCTAAATAAAGACTAAGGCCTCGTTTGGCAAGTGGCTTTTTTAATCAAAAAGTCAAAAAGTTACTAAAAAAACTAAAAAGTCAATAACTCATACCAAAAAGTCAAAAATTTCATTTTTTCTCTATTTTTGCACATCTTTTCGTAAAAAATCAAAAAGTCATCACAAACATATTATTTTTTTTATATCACATTTTAATCAAAAAATCAAAAAATTATTAAAAAAACCTATTCCCAAACAAGGCTTAAATTATTGTAAGAACTGGAATCTCTAATCGTCAATAGATCGGATAGATTCAACCCAAGTCCACTGGACTCAAAAAAGGTTATGGCGTATCAATGATCAAGAGTATTACTCGAGAGAATATTTACGAGAATGACTTTATAAAAAGAAGATAAGAATAAGGGAGAAGGAAAGTTTTAAAAACTTATACCCCTTAAAAATGTAAACACTATTTTTTTCTCCTAAAAAAAATTAATTTATTCGTTAGAGTCTAATTCCGACACTGAAATTAAAGTATTTTTCCTGTTTCAAACAGCAAAATAAGAATCTTGCAACACTTATCTGGACAAAATAAGATAATTAGATTAGGAAGAAAAAAGGAAGCATTCGAAGTGTACAGACTACAGATAGAGATACACGCATTCGCAGATGATATCTACAGATTCGCAGCCTCGAATCTTTCATTACACTGCTCTTTGAAGTGTTTTCCAATCAACACGAATTTTGACTTTAGACCGACCTCTCTCTCTGTGTGTGCGTGCGTGTGTGTGGTTGTATACAGATAGACGCAGAGACTTTTTGAGAGAGACAGAGCAAGAGGCAGACAGGTTCAGAGCACCTTTTAATTCTTTGAATTTGGTTTGAGATTCAGACACAGAGGGAGAGAAAGAGAGAGTTGTTGAATTTGTGTTTTTTAGAGAGAGAGAGAGAGAGAGAGAGAGAATTGCTTGATTGTTAGGTGATGGAGTCAAGGGCACAGCCAAGGTTTGGATTGGGAAGGCAATCATCACTAGCGCCAGAGCGGGACGAGAATTCGAGCAGTGTTGTTGATGAAGAAGTGGAAATCTCAGAAGGAATTGATCCTGGAGTGAGACTCATGTATCTAGCTAATGAAGGGGATTTGGAGGGTATCACAGAACTTTTGGACTCTGAAACTAATGTCAATTTCAAGGACATTGATGGCAGGACTGCTCTTCATGTTGCTTCTTGTCAGGGCCTCCCCGATGTCGTTCAATTGCTGCTCCGGCGAGGCGCCAAGGTCGATGTGGAGGACCGGTGGGGCAGCACGGTATGCTCTATTCAAAAAACGATCATCTATACTTACTTTAGTACTTGTATGGCTTTATCGAGTTCAAATTGGTGTACATGATGTAGCAAAATTGATGCCTTACTTGATTATGCTAGTTACTTCCGTTTTAGGGTTCATTTCAGACATGTTTGAATTTTGGGGAAACATTGTGAAAAAAATATTTCATAAGGATAAAATTAAATAAATTCAACAAGTCATTTTCTTTATTCGTTTTTAAAATTTTAAACTATGAATTAGAACTTACATATAAGTTATAACCAATCAGACAAGTCATTTTCTTAGTTGACCTAATCAAACAAATAAAAAGTATACAGATCTCTTTGATTATTAAAATAAAAGATAAAACAAGTGACATGTATATATTGTATAAATGATTTATTATTAAAATTGATATTATTAATTATAATTTGAAATAGTTAGAGATCATCTAAAATACTGATGAAATGGTGAATTAGTAAGTGAAATTATAAAATACGTATCATCTCATTATATAATTTATAAATAATCTCATTATATATATTATAAATAATCATGAAATATAGGGGAAGTATTTGAATTTTCCATAACTTGTTTACGCTTGCACAAAACCCCGTAAAACTTGAATTTTCCACTGCCATTCCTGCATAGTTCTGCCCCCGAATAGAAGGCTTTCAACATGTTTGTACTTGCACAAAAACATATTAAACACTCACAAGTATTCATGGGCCTTCTCACTACTTGGTAAGTTTTTGTGTATAAATGATGGTGTCCTAACATATTCCTAATTAATATGGAATATTTCTCCACATTCTAACAATCTTATTAAAAATGCATGAGGCCAAATGTGATTAGTTGTCCAAAAAAAAAAAATGATATTTAAACATCTAATGATGTTTGGACATATATGGTTTTAGTAAGAGTTTAAATAGATGTAGCATTGCTGACAATTGTTCCAATTTAAGCATATAAATCATTAAAATGTGGGGCCTTAGGCATTAGAGTTACCAGATTAATAGTTAAGCCACTACTGCCAAAACTGAGGCAAGTTGTGTTGGATTTCTTGATCTTTTTATGTATAAATGTTGGTGTCCTAACATATTCGCCAAAACTGAGGCAAGTTGTGTTGGATTTCTTGATTTTTTGGGTATAAATGTTGTTGTCCTAACATATTCCTAATTGTTATGACAATTATTCCAATTTGAGCATATAAATCATTAAAATGTGGGGCCTTGGGCATTAGAGTTACCGGACTAATAGTTAAGCCACTACTGCCAAAACTGATGCAAGTTGTGTTGGATTTCTTGAGTTACAAAAAATGGCGCATTTGTGAAGGTATTTAAGTATGCACCATTAGCATACTTAGTGGGGAAGGTCGAATACATATAAAAGAGGGATGTTGTAGGGTGAATAGATTAAATTCACGCGGGATGAACAATTTTTTTCTAGTTAATCCACCTTTAATTTATGCGAGGAGAAAATATTTTATGGTTAATCCACCTTTTTGTATTACCATAAAGAGAATTATCTTTTCCATTGATAATTCACCACATAAAACTAAAATTAGAAATTGCATGGTACATACCATCACATCTAAGAAAATCCTAATTATAAAGATTAATGATACTCAAACAAAAAATTTATACAAAATTTCTATACATAATGATGTGGCTCAATGTGAACCATTCACTTGAAAACAAACCACTCATAAAGATGACATTTATTTACGAAAATGGCATTGCCATATCATTCTTGTGATGACTTTTGTATGGATAGAGTTTACCAATTATAAATGGAAGATCTAGTTAAAAAACCTATCTGTTGATATTATATTCTTCTTTGTTTTAAGAGATTTAACATGCTTATTGTGGGTATCTATATCATGCTTGGCACGTGGCGAGCCCCATGGGCGTCATGTCATCACCATCACACATCTACGTGGCAGACCCTTGAGGTACCACAATGAGTTGGGATTGTATAGTCTAAGCGGGGACATGCACACCACCAAATATGAAAACAGGACCACAACTCACCTTGATAGAGCTGACTCACCTAGAGCTCTCCATGGCCCTTCATGACTCATAAGAAATATATTCTCCGCCCACTCATCCCAGCTCCATAGCAACATAGTTGGACCATTGGCTCATCGATGTTCACTTAGCTGCTCAAGGTGAGCCCTTAGCTCACCCATGCACTCACCCCCTTGGCTGCCTAGGTTGGGAGCAAGACCTAGGCACTCCCACTTGGGATCATTGGAGGATTGTGAATTGGAAGTTAAGACTTCGGGATCATCAAGGTCATGTAACTGTCTCTCTGCAGTGACAGTTCCATCTGACCTGGCTTGGAGAAAGGGGATGTTGACCTTACACTTACACCTGTTGCATATATAATACACTTCTCAAGGTATCATACCTACACTTGCAGCTCCTATGATGCAACCTTTCCAAGGACCTGAATCGTAGGACATAGCTAGTTGGGTTGATATCATCCTCCTATCGAGTCAGGGAGAACTTGCCACCTGTCTTGAGGTTGCTTGGGCTCTAATACTCCTGGAGTTTATATAACGGCATCAAAAGTGCAGTCACAATCATAACAAGAACAATAATAATCATACAACAATATATACAACGTGTTCAAGGTCTCTCATTGCCACCCCTTTCTTCTTTAAGCTTGCCTTGGTCTTCTTCTCTTCTGCCTCCGGTGATCTCGGGCCATTAAAGTGCCCACTATCTTCCCAGAGGTCAACGACCGATCGCCCCTAACCTCACTCACCTACACTTTGGATAAAAATGTTGCATTAAACTAGTTGTTATGCAATATGCAACTATAAAGCACGCACCATGCACAAATTTCCTATTAAAGCTTCTTCAGTTTGTTTTACCTTGTGATTTTTTATGTTTCAATTAGTTGAGCTCTCGCTCTTCTCACTAGGCTAGCACAAGATGGTATGTAATAATGGTCAATTAAACAGCCTCTTGCAGATGCAATATTTTACAAAAATCATGATGTGATCAAGCTTTTGGAGGAACATGGAGCAAAATCTCCGGTATGTGCTGTGTCATGTCATATTTAGGTGTAATTATTTGATTTGGAACTACCGTTTCTTAAATCTTAGTGGCGTGGTTTTTTACACTTTTGCTAACTCCTGTTTCAGATGGCTCCAATGCATGTCCAAAATGTCCGCGAAGTTCCAGAATATGAAATAAATCCCAGTGAGCTTGATTTGACTAACAGTGTGAACATAACAAAGGTATTGTCATTAATTTTCCCCCTTGCTAGTGAAGGATGGTTATTCAAGCAAACTATTCTTCATGGTATGCTGTCCCTTGTGCGTTTCTGACACTATTGAAATAAAACTCAAAACGTTGTGCTAACTATCTTTTGTGTTATCATATGTGCACGGTTTGTTTTTTGCATGACAAATATGACAGGGAACTTTTCGCATGGCTTCTTGGCGAGGAATCCGGGTTGCTGTTAAATTGCTTGGTGAGGAACTATTCACAGATGAGGATAAAGTGTGGGTTGCTCTCCTGCCATCCATGGCCTTTTCTTGTTTTGCTTCTTACCATTTGTATTGGTTCAAACTTGGAGCTTGATTTTTATTTTGACCGGAGTTTTGATGTTTGATTGGTTTAGAAAGGCTTTTAGGGATGAGCTTGCATTACTTCAGAAGATACGACACCCAAATGTTGTCCAATTTCTCGGTGCTGTAACACAAAGTAGTCCAATGATGATTGTCACTGAATATCTTCCCAAGGTTCTTTCTAAATTTCATTGGTGGAGCAATGATAGTTTTAGCTTGCTGGCTTCCTAAAATGTTGCTTTCTGGTTTTTAATTCTTTGATTTTTTATCATGTTACTTTCAAGATTTTGAAAGTTAATTTTTTTTTAACAAGCATTTTTTGCACGCATGACCTTAATAAATTGTCCTTACTGAAGTATTCTATTAGAGGACATAAACTAATAAGCGATGCACCCTATTATGTACATAAAAGCTATTAATAGAAGAATAGCATCTTATCGTTTGCTGTTTAGATCCAACTATTCCTCTATGCTGATGATTCATAATATAGATATGTTTATTGAAATTCAAAAAAAAAAAAGAACCTGTACCTATTTTTATTTTTGGATACTTGTTACATACCTCTTATCTTACTTTAACTGGATATTTTAATTAAAATGACAAGATTTTTTTAGGGATGAAGCTGCCTTCACTTTTTTGGTATGAATGCTTGAAATACTATTGTTGTGATTGCCTTATCTTTCTTAGTTTTAACTTTATTTCCTCTTCTTTTTGGTACTCTTCTCCTATTTTTGTTTCAAGGCAAGTTTATCAAACAATTTAATTTCAGCCTTTTATTTTATTCCAGCCCCTGACAATTGAAATCTCTAATTTATCAACTTTCCCTCTCCTTTTGTTTTTGTGCAAAATATTTCCAACCTCAAAACAATGCATCCACTCTTTTCTAGTTTTGCTCAACCTCTACTACCAATTCCTCAGGCATCAGTAAGCAGGTCTATGTAAAGCCTTAAACTTTAATTACTCATTATGTGGTGCCTGATTTTGTAAAATCCTGAACCACAGGTGATATTCTTTTCGTCTTTGTATAAGCAGCCTCAAAGAAAGCTGGCATTAACAAACCCATTTGAATGCAATCCTAATGTTACTGAGTGATTCTACTAAACATGGAAAGCTGGAAACCCCATGTAGAGAACATGGGGGATTGAAAATGCTTATCTTGCTCTTTTGGTCCTTACTGTTGTTGCTTATGACTTAACTTCTGGTGGTCAATGGGGCAGTTTTATTCATGCAAGATGACCTTTGCAATACTTGTTGAAAGCTAGTAATTTAAGATTGGCAAAAATACATTTCAATTCTTCTAAGTTGTTACAAGAGGCAGTTTTCCTTGTGTTGTCTTGTCACACTTGTCTGAGAGATGCAGCCACAATCCTTATACTTTCTGCACATGTCTAGAGATTTATTTTGATGATTATTCTCCTTGTCATTATATTGGTACAAGCAATTTAAATGATTGAGGTTTAGAATTTTTTGCAACTATATTTAACTTTTGTTTGATTAAATTAATTTTGTTGACATGAAACTCTTAGATGATCCCTTGTTTCTCCAGGGAGATCTTCGTGCATACTTGAAACGAAAAGGTGCCTTAAAGCCAATAACAGCTGTGAAGTATGCACTTGATATTGCAAGGTTGGTTAAATGGATTTCATTCTGAGTCTCAAATTTTTGGATTAGTGTCATGCACATGAGCTGATATCTGATTTTCCATGAGATTGGGAAATTCCATGTTTAGTTATAAGGAGTTGCACATTGTAAAGTTTGTCATGCTATTTGCCGTGAGTTTATCTGTTGTCACAGGATTTATAGCTAGTTTATTCTTTCTCTCTTTTGCATCTTAAATTTAGATAATTTCAGTTAGTTTCTATTTATCAAAAAAAAAAAAAAATAATAATAATTTCAGTTAGTTTCTGAAACTTAACATGTAGATTCCAGGCTTTGACAAATGCCTCTCAATGATTAAACATCAATATAGAACAACTAAGATTCTACTTAATCAAAAAATTTGCAGTATATTTGAAGTGGGAATTGAAGAAGAAAAAGGCATAAAATGATCACATAAACTTTTTGTATATCAGATAGGAGAATATGAAATAAAATTGATCTCCTTATATATATATGATATATAAATTAAAGTTTACTTGACACAAAGATAATCTTCTGATGGAATGGAAGGGGAATGAAGGAACCAACATTCTTGTTGCGAGAGCTTGATATGCATTGTTGGGCCCCTTCCCGATAGCTTAAACTTTTGTGGCAACTAATCACTTAATGTGTTATTAGAGATTCAATTTCGGGAGTTCTTGGGTTCAAGTCTCATTGTATCAATTGCACTCTATTTCATGTGTGTTTGTGCATCATGTTTATTTTTTTTGATAACTTAGTATCCGGCTCATTGGACCGACTAATCTGCGCGACCAATCCCACCATCCACTTGCAGAGGTCCCAATTAAAGCCAGGGCTTTGTCCTGTATGGACTGGCCCCAAGTAATTGTTTGCACCTAGGAGGTTTCGAACCTAAGATATTGGAGGGAGCATACTCACAAGCCCAAAGCCCCAAGCCTGACCACCAGTCCAACCCCTTGAGGTTGTGCATCCTGTTCATTCAAGTCTGTGTGTTACTGTCTCTCTACATGTGAGAAGGGGTTGCATGTGAGGATTGTGAGAGCTTAATGTATATTGTTGGGTCCATTTTCTGACGGCTCAAGCATTTGGGGTAATTGGTTACCTAACATATGCCTCCTTGTAATTTGTGAATGAAGTGAAGAAAAACAAACCTATAGTTTCTTTGCTCATTGTTTGCATAATGATGCTTATCGGTGACACTTGTTAGTTGTTATTACAATCTAAGAGTAAAAGAATGATGGGGATCAGTGACTCTGTCAGAACTGTCTAGCAGAAAGTCTAAAGGCCTTCATCTAAGCAACCAAAATATTGCCATTTGTTAGATCGATATTAATGGAATGATATTTCAGTATTAGAGTTGTGTGTGTGTGTGTGTTTTTTACACATTTTGTTACACCTTGCAGAGGAATGAATTACTTGCATGAACATAAACCTGAAGTGATTATCCATCGAGATCTGGAACCTTCGTATGTCTTCATTTCAACTTTGTAAATCATTTAAATGCTGGTATGCATCGTCTGTCTTTAATGGTATGCATATATAGAAATTGTTTTGATCGCACTCAAGTAAGATGACAGAAATATACTGCGGGATGATTCTGGGCATCTAAAAGTTGCAGACTTCGGAGTGAGCAAGCTGCTGAAAGTTGCAAATACAGTTAAAGAAGACAAACCTGTGACATGTCAAGACACCTCTTGTAAGTTACTGTTGGGGTGATACTCTGTTTCTTCTGTTGTCATTTATAATTTATTTGGGGGGCTGTTTGGATGAACAAAGGGCCATTTCGGTGTTTCTGAAAAGAGCAGCCAGTTTGTGTGGGATCTGGCATAGCAGTTGAAACCTTATTCTGCCCAAAATATTCACCGCAAAAACTTCAAAATTGCCACATGTTAAACGTCTGCTAAATGGATTACTATGCCTCCAGAAATTTCTTGGACATGCCTTATAATATGCAAAATTGATGTGATTAAGGGCCATTGAACTTTTAAACTTTGTTGGTTGAGTTGGTAAAGTTTTGATGACTTCGCCATGATCTCCTTGTAAAGTATGCAATATATGGTGGCTTCTATGAAGGAAATTATAAAATATAGCCATTGAACTTTTAAACTTTGTTGGTTGAGTTGGTAAAGTTTTGATGACTTCTCCATGATCTCCTTGTGAAATATGCAATATATGGTGGCTTCTATGAAAGAAATTATAAAATATAGTTGTAAATGAAACTACAGTTTGTGACTTGTTGGCACTTGAGTAATTTGTTTCTTATGCAGGGCGATATGTGGCTCCAGAGGTGTTTAGAAATGAGGAATATGATACTAAGGTGGATGTTTTTTCATTTGCACTAATTTTGCAAGAGGTAACCCCTTCTCTCTCTCTCTCTCTCTCTCTCTCTCTCTCATTCCCTCATGGGGGAGGGGTCTGGGGAGTAGTTTGGCATCATACTACTTGGAATGCCAATTCTTCTAATGAAATTGACTTCTCCAATTATATATTTTAGACTTAAAATTTTGATGCTAGGTATTAAAGACTAGGACACTATTGGCAAAGTAATGTGCAAGTGTGCCTTTAAATAATGTAGTCGTTAAGCATGACTTGTGGAATGAAAGTGTTGTTCATGCTCGCGATAAGCAGGTGTAAATAAAATAAAAACATCAAATATATCTTCAAACATGGAATTTTAGCTACTTGGCTTAATTTATTTGGCATGCTTTATTTTAGTTCTGATGATAAACTAACAAACTTACATTAAATTTTTTAATGGTTTTTTAGTTTTTTAATTTTACAATCTTTATGAGATCCATTTAAAACATAAAATAGAACTGTCCCAAAGAATACCTATTGTAAAACCAAATATAAAGAACATTATCCTAGTAGTTGACATGATGACAAATTAATTGGTGTGAGTATTCATAGAGTTCTTAGGTTGAATTTTTCATTCAGTTGAGGAACGAGTTTTGAAGATTCCGCATTTTCAAACATATTCTTTCTCCCAATGATGATCCAAGAAGCACGGGCATGGACACATGATGCAAAACATGCATGCCAATGCTACAATTTAAAAAAATGCAGGACATGAATCGTGGGGGTCCCTACTACATTGTACATCACCCTCTGTTGTGTCTAAAGTGAAATAGTCAAGAGTTGCAAAAAGGAGTGAAACACAAATTATAGTACACAGGCATTAGCACATGGTCAAATCCAACCTTGAATAGTCATATTCAGCACAAAGTTCCTTTTTTTTTTTTTTTATAAGAAAGAAGGCAGTAAAAATAAATAAATAAAGGAAAAAGTGATATGATATCTTATTTTTGTTGTAGTGGGTCTAAATGTTTGATTGGCATTTATTTGTAATTTTCTTAATTTTTTTAGTTTTTTTAATGTATGTATTGTTTCTTTAAATTTGTACAGATTTTATAATAGGATATATAGTATGCAAAATGTTTACTTGGTAGATAATGTGTGTACAATTTGACAACTTCCATACCTCACAATATGTGCGGATGCAGTATCTATTTGTTTTCTTATCAAATTCGTTAGATGTTTTGAGGTGGTGATTAATTGAGTCAACTGGTGCTTTTTTAGATGATTGAAGGCTGTGCACCATTTTCAATGAAGCAAGAAATTGAAGTTCCTAAAGCATATGTTGCAAATCAACGCCCTCCTTTTCGAGCTTCACCAAAGCTTTATGCACTTGGATTAAGAGAGTAAGCCATTCAAGTTCCCTCATTCTTATTCCTCCTTTTATTTTGGTTGTGATATACTTGTCATGACTGGCAGCAAAGGTGTTCTCTCAATCTGTGTTGACTTCCTCTTCTCTCCTATTTTCTTTTTATTCTTGCTCATCTTTCCTTTTTCTTCTACTTGATAGGAATCTTAATAGGCTATGACCTAATTTAGTCGTATCAAAGCATTGGAGAGAATCTTTAGTGTTTTCTTGGTCATCTAGGAGTGAACTGTGGCGAGTGTGTTGTCAGCACCATCTGATTGTGCTACAATAGGCTCCCATCCTACTCTTCCACCCCATAAAGCTTCTTCACAATCAAACACTAGTTAAAACATTTTTCTCCCCTGTGATAGTGGCATTATCTGCTTAATTTTTTGGTTCGATGTACCAGTCCATTTTAGGATTTCTTCTTTGTGTTAATCACAGGAGGACTAATCTTTGGTTGTATTTGGACGATCTGTCACAACCTAATTGTTGACTTTTCAACAAAATAATTGTGTGGAAGCTTTCTAGGAATGTGGTAGGCATACAAGTTACAACTTAAGCAATTCCATTATTTTGGGATTTTTCAGTCCTTCCCATCTCTATTTCCATGGATTTAGGTGGCTTGTGGCATGGTGCATTTTTTAATAGGTAAAAAGTGTAGCTAGACTTGGAACACTAATGAGTGGTTAGTTAAAGCTTTGATAATAGCAGTGGAAGTAAATTGGTCGTATCAATGCCCGATATAAGAAAAAGAGAGAAGAAGAAAACGGAGCAACAAAGAGAAATCTGTAGTAAAAATAGAGTAAGAGGCCCTGTTTGGGAAGTAGGCTTTTGGGCTTTTTTTGACTAAAATAGGCTAAAATAACCAATAAGATAAAATGTCACATTCAAACCACAAACACTAGTTAAAACATTTTTCTCCCCCATCCTGTGATAGTGGCATTATCTACTTAATTTTTTGATTCGATGTACCAGTCCATTTTAAGATTTCTTCTTTGTGTTAATCACAGGAGGACTAATCTTTGGTTGTATTTGGACGATCTGTCACAACCTAATTATTGACTTTTCAACAAAATAATTGTTTGGAAGCTTTCTAGGAATGTGGTAGGCATACAAGTTACAACTTAAGCAATTCCATTATTTTGGGATTTTCCAGCCCTTTGCATCTCTTTTTCCATGGATTTAGGTGGCTTGTGGCATGGTGCATTTTTTTAATAGGTAAAAAGTGTAGCTAGACTTGGAACACTAGTGAGTGGTTAGTTAAAGCTTTGATAATAGCAGTGGAAGTAAATTGGTTGTATCAATGCCCGATATAAGAATCACTGGTGTATAACTAGAGAAGAGAAGAAAGAGAAGAAGGAGAAGGAGAAGGAGAAGGAGAAGGAGAAGAGAAGAGGGAAGAAGAGAAACAGAGAAGAAGCAAACGGGGCAACAACGAGAAATCTGTAATAAAAATAGAGTAAGGAGAATTCTTCTATAATCAATTATGCCAAAACAAATGTAAGAGTTTTTCATAGGCAATCTGTCTATGTATATATATACGTGCACTTGAAATCCTAACAAGGAACCAAAAAAAGAAAAAAAGAAGAAAGAAAAAAAGGAAAAATCCAAAAGTGAAATGAAGCCTAATTGTAATTAAAATTCCTAAACTCTCTGTCAACGTTTGAAAATATAGCTAATTCATGTTTGATCTTGTCTGCCTACATATCTTATATTTGGTACAATTTGAAAGCTGTAATAGCACAAATTCCTTTATTTTATTTATGTAGTTTTTTCCACATCCTTTAATGTGTTGTCGTTGTCAATTTTGAAAATATTGGTCTTAACAATTGTCAACAGGTTAATAGAAGAATGCTGGAGTGAGAATCCTTTCAACAGACCAACATTTGCACAAATAATTGTTAGGTTGGAGGACATCAACAACCAGCTTGTTCACAAAAGACGTTGGAAGGTCTCTCTCTCTCTCTCTCTCTCTGTGCGCACGCGCGTATGCTGTTGCTGCTGTGTATGCATACATGTGTGCATGTGTTTGCACTGAAGCAAAGCATTCAGGCATGACAAAAATGAAAGCTTGAGATGCATTTGAAGCCATTTGATATTTATACAAATTGTTGAATAAAACATAGACATTCTGGTAATATTTTTGTTAAGCAATATGTTCTTATATCCTTAGGTCATCAACACAGTTTTAACACATAAAATGAGATCTATTAATGAGTGAAGATTAGCCAAATAACTGATTAATTGAATCTAGGTCAACATCCAACTACATTGGAGACTGGGATTGAGAAAAAATAACTGTAATGTGAATAAGTCACGAAAATAATGTCAATCAATTTTCTGTGTAAAAGATTCTAAAGCTGATCCTTTTATTGTGTATTGGATTATTGTTAATCATGTGCAACACTTTTACAAACAGAGATGAACTATATAATATACATAAAACTTGTACCAACATAAGTTAGCAGTAAAAAGAATTAGCAAGCTATGCTATAATAATTAGTAGGTAGGTATGTCAGTAAAGCTATCCTCTAACTCCTCTTTTCATCTTTTTCTTGCACTTCATCTCCTTCTACTATTTAATGAAGATATTTTGTTTGCGTTTTTTATGTTATGTAAATGAGATTTTATGATTATTCTATTTTTATTTTATTTATTTTGGTATTAGTATTTTACTAGGAATCTTTTAGTTTAGTATAGAATCGTGGCATTTTATGTTTCTTTAATTGTGTTGATTTGGCTAGTTTCCTACTTTATTAGTTTCATGTCCTACAAGAATTAGGTTTATTATAAAAAAATGGTTGCAGGCCTTAGGACAACTGAAGTTTTTGATGATTAATATACTTTGAGGGTATTCTTTTGAGATTCAACCATTATTGAGCCTTTATTCTCAGTATTCTTTGTGAATTAACGAGTGTAGAGAAAGATCTTACTTCCAGTATTCATTCTTGAATCAACGGATTCTAAGATCATTACCTTATTCCTACTATTTCACGTTTCCCAATGTACAATATGGTATATAAATGTGGTTTAAGTGTAGAATTATTGGTTTTTTTTTTTTTTTTTTTGTTTTTTTAACAAAATCAATAGGAGAGGAATAAGGAAAGGGGAAGCTGCAATGAGCAGCGGTAAGACTTGAATTCATGCATCACACTTGGTAAGGGAGCATTCGCACTTCATCCATGATGCAAAAGCAGTTGTGGTCTTCATGAGATGATAGAATGAAATGATAGATATTTGTGTTACCATGACAAGTTCTATCTTCCTTGCTAACATGCTTCAATCGACGGGGAGAAGAACTGAGGGATATTTGGTTATTATTATTGTTTAAAAAACAAAAAGTTGTGTATCTTTATATTTCTGTTGTCCTGGGGTAACAACCAAAACTCTTCTTCTTTCTCTAGTCTCTCATCATATCAATAATGGCATTGCATAGTTTCCAAGAGATAATGTCCAAAAAAAAAAAGATATCCTTTTTCCCTTGTGTCCATGTTGATACAAGATTTACTATAGATAGAGTTTCCTGGCCTATGTCTCCAAGAGAGCTTATTTGATTTGCTCTTTGCAGAGTGATATATATGTATTCATGCTTGCTTTTTGTTGGTAATCTTGGTTCTTTAATTGTGATTAATTTGTAGAGTTCATCATATTTTTGGCAGTTACGAGCACTCAAATGCCTTGACAAACTGGAGGCTGTGTTGAAGATTGATCTTTCTAGTTCAAGCAGCAGTCATTCGTATCACTCCACCATTCAATGACAAATTATTTATTTCCGCAAAGCATATTTATATACATGCAGAACAAGTTTGGGGCTGTTTTTTTCCACCATTAACTGAGAGGGGGATCCGGGTAGGTAGTTCAGTTGGTTGTCTTCCTTTCTACAGTTTGAGAAGCACACTTTGTATGCACAGATTGAGTTATGCATAGCTACAAAGGTGCAATTAACAATGAAAGCTACTTTTAGCTCTACTTTGTGAACTAGCAGACTTTTCAGGCTCTTCGACCTGATTACATTTAGGGGTTGTCTGGGATGACTTAAATAAGTGTACTTTTTGTCTTTTTATGAAAAGATGTGCAGAAAAGTAGAAATGTAATGTGATGAAAAACAGATAAAAAGATAAAAGGATGGATTATTTTGTGTATGCCAAACTTGGCCTTAGTTTATTCAAAAATTAAACTAGTGTACGGACCATCTTATTCCTCAGTCTATGTTAAAGTGCATTTCATAAACATGTTTTCAAGCTTTTAGAAGTTCATAAAAATATTAAGAAATGACTGGACCAATAAGCCAAAAATCAACCCAATACTTGAATCTATGGGGGAAAAAGAAACGAAAAGGAAAGTAGAAAGAGAATCAAGCTGTGCAGAGATTAGTATGGACAGTTTTTCAACCCATTCATGTTCATTTATATCTCTCCGCCTCGCATGTTCAACGTTAAATTCTATGCAGTCGTAAATTTTGGTACACAACTAGCAATTATCATCTCCATGCTCTAGTAATTTTGTGCAAGTGTCATTCTTCCTATTAAAATCTTAATCTGAACTGCAAAGAAAGTAGCAGAATTTTCAGAAATACCTACAAATTCTGAAATTTCTTGCAAGTATATGATATGACAATTGTTGTTTCAAATGAGGAACATTTTGCAAGTATGATATGATACTTGTCATTTCAAATTTGAGGAACAACACACGTACGATCAAATACCATGTGCAAATAAATAAATCAATAAATAAAGAATTTAGGCATGATAAGAACAGTACCATCATCACCCACCAAAGAAAATCTAGCAAAAACAGCTTGCATTCTTCATCAACAATCCTTCAATTCAATGATTTGCAGAGCAAACAACTTAACAAGAAGTCACCCCAATGCTCTCTTGGTAACACGGTTATACCAACTAATAAGAGATGAGTTTGGTTTACAGTTCAGATTCTTATTCATTTCTTTGGAGATTGTCTTGCTCGAAACATGGATTGCATCATTACTGCTGCTACTCATATCCTTGTTGACACCATCATCCTCCCCTTGTTTATCTTGATAGAACTGAATAACCTTTGGGTGTGCTCTAATCTTTGATGGTTCAAAACCAGATAAATGAAGGCCATCTAAGCTTCGGACACGTGAAAGTGCAACATAGACCATTCCAAAGCCGAAAGCCTTGGAGAGATCGGTGTGAAGGCTGTCAAGGGTCATGCCTTGGCATTTGTGAATGCTCAGAGCCCATGCCAATATGAGAGGCATTTGCTTTCGCTTCGCAACAATCTTGTCTCCCTCCATCACAACCCATGTTTCTGGATGAATAATCATCTCCAGCCCCGAATCAAATTTAACTAACGGCAACACTTTGTCCTTACATATATCTGAAACATCAACGCCATATGGCCCACAGAACTGCATAACTGTACCAGTGGCACCATTCACCAATTTACGCCAAGTATTCAAATTCTTAGTCAGCATCACCCTCGCACCTTCCTTTAGTATAAGTTCATCGGCTGTGATCCCCTGTTTAAGCTGCCTCTTCGAAGCATCATCGTCGCCACAATCAAGAGCATGATAAACATACATGTACCCCTCTAATTCCTCCATTTTCTTCAGGTTCACCTTGTTCACATCTTCATTCCTCGGGTAGAGCTGTACCACTGGTGACGAATTTGAATCTGTTTCTGAGCAACACTTCTCTAGGAGCTGCAAGTCTTCGGGATCAGCCTGCCCTCTTCTTATATTCTGTAGTAACTTGATGAGGCGAGCCTCTGATTGCCTGAAAACTTTTGTAAGCTCTACTTGCATGTCAAAGCTTGAATTCCAACAGTCAGCTTCGAATGCAAATTCCTTTCCACTCAAATTCTCTCGATTGGTGATTGGGGGTAGCTGAAATAAATCCCCACTCACAACTAGCTGTATTCCACCCCACCCACTGTTTATTACTCCTACATTTTCTTGTTTTTCACCTCGCACCTCTTCCGCAATGTATTTAAGAGCAGCAAAAAACTGCGCATTAACCATGCTAATTTCATCTATAACCAAAGCCCCAGCTTTCTTCCACCTCCGGTAAGCCTTACTATCCGAAAAAACCCTATCACGCAAAGTTTGGCGATCTGTGTATGCGGGTCCGGTGCCAGCGAAGGAGTTCAGGGTCTGGCCCTGAAGAGCACAAGCCGCTACTCCGGTTGAAGCCGTTACAAAAACATTACCCCGGCCGTGAAGTTTATGGAGTCTTTTGATGATATGTTGGAGTAAGACTGTTTTACCAGTACCCGCTGACCCAGTAATGAAAACAGACTTGCCATTGGAAATGGCTTCCAAGATTTGAGACTGTTGGTCAGTCCACTTAATTCTGGTCCTTTTATTAGGGTTTTTGGGTTCATACATTTTGTTCTTGTTCTTGTTCTTGTTGGGAGTCCATTTTCGGCCTTTTGTAGTAGTTTTGGTGCTAAAGTATCTGTATGCTGAAATTGCAGTTGAGAACAACTTCATACTTGTAGAAAATACAGTATCTCCTTCTGGGTCTTGAAGATTTCATCCAAAATTTGGGCTCTCTCTCTCTCTCAAACACAGTTGTATACAATACAGTATATCCTCTCTGAGTTTTCAAGATCTCACCTAAAATATAGGGTTTTACACAGAATTTTATCTAAAACAGAGTTTTATACAGAATATCCTTCTGGGTCTTCAAGATTTCACCTGAAACATAGGGTTTTATACAGAAATTTTCAAGACCCATCTCAAACAAAGTTCATACAGTATATTTCTCTCTAGAAATTATGATGATGGTGATTGATACCAACAAGAATGGGTTATGATTGGAAATGATAGTAGTTGAAATTAGGGCAAACTCAAATGGAAGAAAGAGGAGGATTTGCTTACCAAATGGGGAAGAAGGTATTGTATAGTAGGAATCAATCAGCGGCTATTCTATTTCTTCCCTACTTGGCCGCCAGAAGTCACACCACGCCTCAAGAAAGTGGTTATATTAGAGACGTTTTTTCATTTATTTATAATTTTTCAAGGGTTTCCCTCCCTGGATTGGGGAGGTGCTGTTCCCCCTAGTCTTATCCACTGTTTTGTTTCGATAATCCAAAAAAAAATAAAAAAAAAAAATTAAGTAGATATAATAATTGTAATTATTTTTATTTTATCAAGTTTACCTTAAAAAAAAATTAATGATTTAGTTTCAAAAACACATTTGTTATAATCGAGTCGAGTTTCATATTCGGGTTTGGATGTTGATCGTGATATGATCCATGACCTATTTATGTTGGGTTTGATTGATAGATTTAAAAAAAAATTTAGAAAAAGAAAAGAAAAATATATGTGAAACAAGGTGAAATATAAATATATTTTATTCATATTTCAATTATCTTTTCACTTTCTCTTTTCAAATACTTTTTCAAATGTCCCAATTAAACACAGTATTAGAGATCCTATTAGTTTGAATCTCAAACTACCTTATTTCAGGAATAAATAGGTGTTTGATATGCACTAAAAAAGTATATTTTTTTTTATATGCATACACTTATTTAGGTCACATCAATTAACATCTATCAATACCTATCAACATCTCTTCTTTACTTTTGTACCAACTTTTTCTATTTTTTTACATATTTTTTTATTATAAAAAGTCAAAAAATTCATTTATTTAGAATTTCCTAAACCACTCCTAAATGTGAATAACATAATATAAGGAGATAGAGTTGCGGTGAATGGTTATATATCTCACAATATCTATAATATTTTGTATTTTGGGAGACAAGAAA
Organism: Camellia lanceoleosa; assembly: GCA_025200525.1. Taxonomy (NCBI): domain Eukaryota; kingdom Viridiplantae; phylum Streptophyta; class Magnoliopsida; order Ericales; family Theaceae; genus Camellia; species Camellia lanceoleosa. The sequence goes on along the minus strand of CM045764.1, from coordinate 113,179,132 downwards.
ATCTCTCCAACTTTTTTTTTAACGAAAATCTCTCCAACTTTCTCTCTAACTTTTTGATATAGAACAATCACATTTATGTACTTTGTTACTTATCTACTAATCCTACCCCTGGGCACCGCTGGAAATAATTTGGCTTTATCATGGATGCATACAATTTATCCATATGATTTATAGATTCGGATATCCCAAATCCAATTTTCCATAGTGTATTGTTTTTCTCTTCAATATAAAAAAAAATTGTTTGTTTATATATTTTTATTTATTTATTTATTTTTTATGTCGGTAGATATTAATGTTAATTATCACTTTATATCTATTAATTCTTAGAAAATGATTTGGAACCCTAAAATGATCCCCCTAATCCCCTAATTTCTATTTTGGAAAACTATTTCCTTTTTTTTTTTTTTTCTTACTTGATATGAAAATTAGGAGGATTAAGAGAGATGTTTTTAGAGAGATATAACAAGGTCCTTAATTCTTTATGTTAAAATCTTAGATCCGTGTCGGTCTTGTGATTTGCAAGCCTGCAAAGGTTGTAAACAAGATCAACCCAACAAAACAAAATCTAGATTTCGAAAATGTCACCCCATGACAAACATATCTTTAGTTTTAAAGATAATATAAAAACAATTTATATCTCAAAAAAATATATTGAATTTTATAAATTTGAGATAATTATATTTTGTTTTTAAAATTTTGAATTCACATCAAATTTAAGTCTATTTTTATCAACAAGTCGTTAATGGTATATATAGAAAAATAATATTATCATCTCTTTAGTTTATATTAAAAAAAGATTGGTATAATTTTATTAATTTAGTAAGATTTAAAAATTGTTTGATATTTGACTCTTTTAGTAATTTTTTAATTTTAAAAAATTTGATGTGTTTGAAAATAAATTTTCTACTTGCATTAAAAAACATGAATAGTATATATTGATTTATTTTTTATTTTTTTTCAATTGTTTAATTTAAAAATCAAAATTCCAAACGACCCATTATTGTAATTTTCCTAAACTTTAGAAATAATTAGTGTAATTGACTACGGCTCTATTTGATTAGAAAGAAAATTTGGTAAAAAGTGAAAGAAAATATATTTTCTTACAGATATTTAATTAAGATAAAAATTTTGTAAGAAAAATATAAAAATTTAGTTATAGATACATTCAATTTTTCTTGTGTTTTTTTTTTTTTTTTTTGCAAGAAATTAAAAATTAATTACAATGCTAATATAAGTTGTATAAGAAAATTAATTTTCTTCTACTTTTCATCACTTTCAAACTAAGCAAACTCATACAAGTTAATTTTTTTTTCCCATCTCTTTCTACCTATTTCATTCTAAACGAACTGACCTAATAGAGTAAAGATTTTAATTTCATGGTAATGTTTGTAAAAATCAGATCCATAATAATAATAATAATAAATAATATATTAAGTCTTCGTTTGAGATGTGGATTGACTTTTTGAGTTTTTGACTATTAGATTGAGGTTAAAAAGTTTTGTTTGGGATGGACATTTTGACTTTTTTGACTTTTATGATAAAAAAATGAAATGATTATAGTTTGAATATGATATTTTATTTTATTAACTTTTTAGCTTATTTTATCTTTTTATGACTAAAACAAAAAATAAAAAAAAACCATGGCAAACATAGCCTAAAAATGATTAAGAAAAAATTTAAAGCTTCATAATTCTATTCTAGTTATAAATTATAAATATTTTTGATAATATATTACTTGAATTTTAAAAAAAATTGAAATAAAAATGAATTTACAATAATGGGTGAGGGTGGAGGAGATAGGAATGGCAATGGGCTGGGGCGGGGTCAGGGATCACCCTCCCTGTCCCCGATCCCCGATGGTGGAAACTCCTCCTGTCCCGGGTCCCGACCCCGACGGGGAGCTCATCATTGCCCTCGCCCCCACCCTCTACCCCTTAACGGGGATCAAGTTTCCCCAACCAAAAAAAAAAAAATCCGCTTCATTCTTCAAACTACAACAACAACAATTAAACAGATCTACAAGAGAGAATGTCATAAAAAAAAACAACAACAACAACAACAACAATTAAATTAGCTCCATATTTTCTTCACGAATTCATCAACAACAACTTCAACATCATCAACAATAATAACAACATTATTTTCAACAGATCTGATCTCAAATGTAAAAAATAAAAAATCAAACCAATGAGAGAGATAGAGAGAGAGAGAGGGAGGCGATATCTGTCGTGTCAGAGGAGGCGACGACGGTGAGGAGGAGGCGACGGAGCGGCGTACTGTCGTAGATAGAGAGACGACGCTAACTGTGGGGCGACGGAGCAACGTACTGTCGTGGATAGAGAGACGACGCTGACTGCGGATGGAGACGACGCCGACTACGGATGGAAACGACATTAACTGCACAGAGGAGAGAAAGTGAGAGAGAGAAGAGAGGGTGTCTCAGTCAGTGTCCCCCTAACCTAAAATGAGAAAAGAAAAAGGGAAAACATATATATATATATATAGACAGGGTTATAATGGTCATTTCATTTCGGGGAGTTGGGTATGGGGCCGAGTACGGGGCCGGGGCTGTGGAACATATCACCGTCCCCAGCCCGAAAATGGTCTGGGATTTATTTTTAAATACCATCCCCGGCTCGTCGGGAGTATTTTTCGGAGAAAAACCGTTCCAATCGAGGTTGGGGGGTCGGGTCCCCGTCGGACTGGTTTCAAATTGCCATCCCTAGGAGGAGACAAGGATCTCGTAGTATGTCCATTGCCTTTTCTTTTTAGAAAAATTACATTTTAATAGAGTAGTGACAAAAAAAATTATGGCTCCGTTTGGTGGAACTCTCAAACTTTAGTTTTACTTTTTATTTTGAATGTGGTGTTTATTTACAGTTTTTAAAAATTAATTTTACATTCACTTTTGAAAACTCTTTTCAAGGCAGGAAAATTTGAGCTAACCGGTTGTCTTACTAGATGTCCCACCGGTCGTCTGACTGGTTGACCGGAACAGTATTCAGTTTCTTATTTTATTTTATTTTATTTTACAAAAAAAAAATATTTGTGAAATTTTTTTAAATTTTTTATGAGCTTTAAATAGAATTTTGAGTTGTGTATTTGGTTATGAGTTGTAAGTTTTTGTATCAAATATCATGTGTCACGACACTCAATTCAAACTTAATTCAAAATCTTTTCAAAACTTATAACCAAACAAATTTTACACACTCAAATCATAATTTCAAAACTCATAAATTTAAAATATAATTCTATTCTCAAATCATAATTCTAAAATTTTATCAAACATTATCTATATTTTTATGATTGTGCAATTCTTCTATGTATAAAATTGTTGGCTACATATTTTGTAAAAGCCAATTACAATTCGACACGTGGCAGGATGAGGGTATTATTGGAAGATGATTTTAATCTTAAATCTCAATCGTGCACGTGGCAATAAGTATTGGTTCTCAAGTGGTCTGAGTAGCACTAGATCAGGAATGAGATACAAGGTGACGTGGCTTCAACGGTTACCTTTATTCAAATTCAGAAACAGGAGGGAAGTCCAACTGCAAGTGATGGCATAGTGGAACTATTTCTAAGGTAACATGATCAGCGATCATGGAGGAGCAGTTCGACGGTTGAAGTGCGATTCAAGGTCATCCCTAACAAGTATTAATAGCGAAGTTCCCGAAAAGACCCCAGACTCGGATCGATAAACCGGTTTTTACTTAGATTTTTCCTTTCGGTTTACCTTTCTGACTTTAAATACTTGTTCTTTAAATACACCTTGTACTTCAATTCATAGGAGTAGTTTTCAAGTAGATTCAAGTAAACCGTTGCTGTAAACTTCCTCAAGGCTGAGTTTGGACAATTGTAAGTGTTTATGTTAATGAAATACTTCAATTACTCTTAATATTAATTGTCATTTCTCTTAATTTCTCCTAAAAGTCAAGCCACCAGTAAAAGTCCTCTTCATTGAGGCTGAAAGAACTGAAACATAGTCGCCTGATAATTGATTGGCAATTATAATTTCTGTAAGGACTGATTGATCCTTACTGGCACGCTCGCATTTACAAATTTACCCTTTGAAAAGCCAAAAAGCCAACAAAAATATAAATATATTTTTATATTTGATACAATTTTTTATGCGTATCAAAATTATATCAAATTTTTTTTTCATTTATAATACAACTATTTTCATGTATTTGTAATTTTTCCTTTCTTTGTCCACTTTTACGTACAAGATGCGGGGAAACTCCTTCATTCTCCCTTGGAATTATTACTCTTCAATTCTCTGAAAAATTAAAGTAGGCACCTAATTGTAATTGCAGTAGTGTTTGGCCTCGTAGCCTGTCTTTTTAGTTCCCCACAAAAGTTTTCAACTCCACTCTTCATGAATGAACGTGCCCAACACGTGCCTATTCATCATTAGAAAATTCTACCATGTCTAATTATGATCTTTATAATTTGAGTGTTGTTACGGATACTAATTAGTATATTAATATTAATCATGGTCTTATTATTGATTTCATTCATTATATAAATTTTAAATATTAAAAATATTTTAAATTATACAATATTATCAATTAATATATTAATTAATATACTAATTGATACATATAACATTACTCTTATAATTTTTATCTTAATTATGATTCATTATAATTTAATTATGACTTATTATTAAATTAATTATAATTTATTTTAATTATGATTGAAAAAGAAACCGTGCTTCAGACCCCACCACCCCAGACCCCTACAGCATTTGTGAGAGAGAGAGAGGAGGAAAAAAAAAATTATAATGAGTGGTCATCAGTCAATTAAGAGTTGTGGAAGTCACAAAATTTGGGAGTCCTAAGTATTCTCTTTGAAAAAGTTTTTGATCATACCTGGTGTTTGGTCTTGACTCATTACAATTTTTTTCAGTTACAATTGAAAGTAATTTAATTTATGAGTAATGTTAGGGATCATGAAAAATATATCATGAAATATATCATGAAAATTTTTCATCCCTTGATTAGTCTTGATTAGTGTGTGGTGTTTTATTGTATGGATAATCTATATATCATGAAATATATCATGAAAATTTTTCATCCCTTGATTAGTCTTGATTAGTGTGTGGTATTTTATTGTATGGATAATCTAAAGGTTGAGAATCTTTCATGATGATATTCATGATATATTTTTCATGATCCCTAACATTACTGTTAATTTATATATAGTGCACACCCTTTTAATGGGGTATTTTTGAGAATGACCATTTATCATTATAAATATAAACGGTTTGGTGTAACTTATATGAATAATTTATATATATATATTTTTAAAATTTTAAAGTTTGCCTCGAATTGTTTAACTAGAATGACAAAAATGTGATTTTAATTTTTACTTTTTTATCGTAGTAATCTTTAATTTATAATAAATTATACCAAACAAATCTATAATCTATCTCATCTTATATGCTACAGTATGATATGATATTTTGACTTTTAATTTTTTTTATTTTTTTAACTAAAAAATTAGCTAGTAGAGAGGCCTAAAGATTCCAAAAATTTCACCCTTGATTTTTTCTATAAACTGTAAAAAATTAAAAATGGAAACTCAGCCCAGCCACCCACTCCAGTTCCTGTGAAATAAGAGCTTTTTTCTATTATTTAGGTCTTGTTTGGGGAGTAACTATAATAGCTAAAAAATAAAAAAGTCATTATAAGTTATCACATCATTTTTTTTTTTTACTTTTTTGTATTATTATTTTTTTGGGTAAAAAGTCAAAAATTAACTAAAATAACTAATTTTTAAATGATAATCATAAATAAAATAAAAAATTTAGATTTAATATTTGTGGAATAAAAAATTAGGTTTTATTTTGAAACTATTTTACTCTGTTAATATTTTTGTGAGCGGAGAATTTTTTTTTTTCAAGATGGCGATACCGTTATGCTCAGTTACTATTCTAAATTCTAATTACTTTACAAATTCTTAACTAGTTAATATATTTTTTGTCAGTTCGAATAGAATTTGTGTACCTCGTTTGGGGAGTGGCTATTTTAGTCAAAAAGTTACTAAAAGTTGTCACATCACCTCTCTATTTTTCTATATATCTTTTCGTAAAAAATTAAAAAATTACTAAAATAGCATATTCCCAAACAAAGCCTTAATATTCTGTTTATTATTTTACTAGACTAACATATTGTAGCTTTGTTTCTTTGTATATATTTGCCGCCAAAACACCCCCAAAGTGATTAATTATCATTTTTAACTTACTTTTTGTTTTAAAAAGACAAGTCCCAATTAATGTAACTTTGTTATTTTGTATGCAAATTCAAAACAGCAATGTTAGGTATCATAAAAAATTTTTCATGAAAATAATCATGAAAGATTTATAACCCTTGGATTACACTTAAAATAAAGCACCACACATTAATTAAGGTAATCTAAGAGTCATAAATATTTCATGATCATTTTCATAAATTTTTTTTCATGATTCCTAACTTTTCTCAATTCAAAAATGCTAATAGGAACCAAATTTTGTCCAAAATGAGTTTGTGCGGTGAACATTAAATTGATAAAGTATGGGGTCTATAAATAAAATGAATTTGAACCATTAATTCTTATTTTTGGATAAATTATAGGTAAAAAATTATAAATTTGTAATCTTGTTGATACAAATCATATATACACATTTTATATTTGTATAATATCACTGGTGAATATGTTATATTAGGAAAGATGCAGTATCCTTGGAGATGCTAAGAGGCCTTGGGATATGATGTGAATGTCCATGCTGGGGGAGACCAAAGCTTATAGGACAACGACCACCGCATTTTGGCTCAGATTTTAACCATCATGGGTTTTGCAACACTACCAATTCAAAGTTCTAAATTTATAGGTTAAAGAGTTAAAAGACTATCAATTCCTTGTTTTTATGGTGCTATATATCTTGTTCAGAAAGATTTTAAATGTCGGCGGGCCATCGGTAGTTTGTATTGTATTGGAAATTAGACTTTTGATAATGTTATTTATTAATAGATTGATTGATTCTACATGATATTGATTGATATATTATTGTATCGCTGATGTTAATACATACTTTAATATTTAAAATCATAGTATTCAGGTAATTCTATTCAAAGGTGGAACCTGAAGCTGATATTAGTTAGATAAAAGACAAAATTCAAAACTATACTTGGAGATGGTGTATAATTTCCTATGCCTTGTGCTGGTTTTTTTTTATTTTTTTTTTATATATTTTTTTAATGCATTGTTTGACCCAATCATCAATAAATCATTCATTTTGCCAATAAAAAAAAAAAGAGAAAAGTTAGAGATAATGAAATTTTTTTTATGAAAATGATCATGAAAGATTTATGATCCTTGGATTACCTTAATTAGTGTGCGGTGTTTTATTCTAAGTATAATCCAAGAGTTACAAAACTTTCATAATTATTTTCATAAAAGATTTTTCATAATACCTAGCATTGTTGAAAAAAAAAAAACCAACAAAACATTCGGTTTGAAACTGCATGAGACGAGACACATACAGGATGACCATCTCCAACTCGTACTAATATCCAAATGGCTTTTTGCTAGATATGGTATGATGTTTTGGCTAAGGAAAAACTTTTATGCTGTGTTTGGTTGAGGGATTTGAGGAGGGATTTGGAAAAGGAAATGGAAAAGGTAGGTGAAATGTGAAAAAAATATACCTACATTTCACATAGTTTCACACACCTTTTCCCTTTCCCTTTCCAAATCCCTCTCCAAATCCCTTAACCAAACACAACATTACAGAACTTATCACAGAACACGACACAATCTTAGTTACATCCCACAATCATATAAGAGAGTTGTGTCTACTTTTATGATGGGTACTATTTGGCTGTGTCCACCGCAAAACATGGACGATCTGGTTTGTTTTGCACTGCACAAACTCTGGCCATTTGCAGGCCGCTTTGCATAGGGTTTAAGAGGATACTCTCTCCCTATACATATATATATTCAGGAAAGAAGGCTGAAACAAAAAGGATTATTAATGGAAAAAAAAAATGTTCGAAATTAAAAAAAAAAAATTACAAAAAATTCTATACAATACTCATATCATATGGGTGTGTGGGTCGGTCCTATATATGATGTTGGTTCTACATTTATGTGAGTACTGTGTAATTTTTGGAGTTCTTAGCATTGCTCTAGTGAAAATGAATGTATTTGCAACTTTGACAGAAAACATGGAAGAGAAAGGAATGAGCTAACCAGAAAAGAAGAAATACTTTCTCTTAGATTGCATTCGCACTTGAGAGCTCAGAACATTTTTGAAAGAAGAAAAACTCAGGTGGTATAAGGTGAGGAGACAGACTCTTAAATTTTTAACAATCACAAGAGAGTGAGACAATCAAAGGAGGAGGAGGGAGATTCATGAAAGGAAAGCATGTTCATAGACACTTTTGTAGAACAAATAATGGTTTTTATTACTACCACAAAAAAAAAAAAAACATGCTCATAGACACTTTGGTAGAACAACAAAGGTAGTTATTACCACGTAAAAAGATTAACGAAAATCATTAGGCCGGTCGATTGGCCAGTCAATTCTATGCATTTTCGGTCAATCAAGATTGTCTGCCACACAATTTGGAAACAGTTTTCGTGTAACATTTGTTTAACACCACTAAAACAATGAGCTTTAATAGTTTTAAAAATACTATAGTTCTAATTGATTTGATATTTTACTCTTTATTTTTTTTTATTTTTATTTTTTACATTATTAACCCATTAGAACTGACTTAGTGCTCCCTTTTTAGTGATATGTATATCACCACTGTATTAGATATTGTGCCTTTTTCTATGTTATTGATATATTTTACAGTAATATCGTTGCGTTTTGAATATTAAAAAAAAACCAAAAAACAAAAGACAAGAAACAAAACAAACAAAAAACCCTTTGACTTCAAGCCACAGTGAGCCAATGATAACATCGTTTAGTGGTAGTGCCAAGTTGGTCGTCATCGTTTTTTCTCCGGCATAAATTATCCCATGAAAGGCCAATAAGTGATAGCTCTCAGGGGCTTACTTTGTCGTCAAGTAGAGCAAACCTTAGCTTCTTCTATTTTTTATTTTTTTATTCAGTAATACTAAGTATCATAAATTTTTTTTCATAAAAATAATTATAAAAGTTTTGTAATTCTTAAATTACACTTAGAATAAAACATCACATACTAATTAAGATAATTCAAAGATCATAAATCTTTTATGATCCCTAACTTTTCTCTTTTTTATTTTTTATTACAAAGCATATAAACCGATCACATAAATGAAGGTAATTCTTTCGCATAAGATAGATCCTATTTTTTATAATATAAGTAGGTTGTGTTGATATCTATGATCAGTTCAGTTTCTATGCTCATAAAAAAGTTGTTTAACTTCATGTAATTACTATGAAAAATTTTAGTTTTAGAGTCTAAATTTAAAAACAATTATTTTTTAGGACCAAATAATTTTATTATTAAAAATGTCGTTATTATATTTTTAGCAACAAAAATTAGGCATTAGTGATGAATTATTATCCTTTTGGACCAAATTTTTTGTCTTAAAAAATAAATCATTTTGAGATCAAATTATTTTGTACCTAAAAGTCTATTTATTAGTGACATTTTCAAAATTTTGTCGTTAAAAGTCTTATTTTTGACTTTTCGGAACGACTTTTTAGCGACTATTCTTATGACGATGAAAATTGATTCCTAAATATTTTTTGTAACAAAATTTTCACTTTTAGAAATTAAAACATTTAGTTTCTAAAACTCTTATATGTTACATAGAATGCTGTGACGGCCAATGTAAATGTATTGTTATTTCATGTGGTTAAAACTACATTCGAAATGTGTTGTTGTGTCCACATTCCACACTTCTCAACTCTTGCTTATGGCTTTTCTCAATGGGTCTCTCACACGATTATGTTATGTGGGAGTGAAGGCCATTCATATATATGGTCAAAATACGTGATTATGAATTTAATCGAAGATAAAATAAGCGAAACTTTTAAAAATCTTTTATTTTCTGTTGTTTATTGAATTACCATGATTTCTGGTTGATTGAATTAGTACCAAACTGTTAGTAGTTATTTACTGAATTGATTAACAATATAGACATTTCTACGACAAAACTTTAACTGTATTTTGAGTTGTGTTATATCATTATTAAGTGAAAAATGCAAATGTAGCAAATGTATTATAGTAATACTATAAATTCAAAAAAAATTATCTAAAAATATTAATATAGGCTTCAGATTAATTCTAAAATTGATCCACATTACACCAATTAAATTTCAACCCTTACATTTGCTTTCATGGTAGATTTTTGGATGCTAATTCTGGCAGAGCAGGGTTATTATGTGTATTATTATTGTATTTCAATACTTGGGTGGATCAATCAAAACAATAATTTGTTTATTAAAATTTGAAACAATGTTGACATGAAGATTATTTTTCAAGTAAAAATTTATTTTCAATTTAGTAAAATGGTGATTTCAATCTAAACCAACCCAAACTACGTGGAATTAATTTTGTTTGTTTCCCTGGAGAATTAATTTGATTATGGATTTAAAATTCTAAAACCCAACCAAGCAAAGTTGGAGTTCCCTTTCATGTTATCTGGTGCGACTTGTTATAAATTAAAAAGTTGATAATAAGAAGTAAAATCAAAAGCACATTTCCCTTAGGCTTGGTTTGGGAACAGGCTATTTTAGTAATTTTTTAACTTTTTACGAAAATGTGTGTAGAAAAATAGAGAGATGATGTGATGTGTTTTAGTTGACTTTTTGACTTTTTGACTATTTTAGCCACTTCCCAAACATAGCTTAGAAAATCAACCTATTTAAATTGTTTCTGAATAATAAATTATAAATAGAAGCGGCATTAAATGATCTGACACAACTCTTAAATTAAGGGATTGTTTGGCGTATATTTCAAAAGTAAATCATTTTACTTTTTTATTTTTTTTGAGTCACATTATCTCTATTTTTTACATATTTTTTTATAATAAAAAGTCAAAATTTTGGCATATACTAAAAAGTATTTTTTATTTATTTATTTATTTTTTTAATGTATCAATTTTTTTACCCATCAAATTTAAAAATATATTTATTTAGAAACAGTCTAAAATAAGTTAAGAAGCTTATTATTCTGCACCAAAGAAAAACAAAACTTTTTAGATACGAGAATTCAGTATATTAATCTAAAATACGTTAAGAAGCTTATTAATCTAAAATAAGAAAATTTAGTATATTTTTTATATTTTTATGTATTTATTAATTTTTTAAAATATTTTTTTCACAAATTTTTTATTTTTTAGATACATCTAAGTAAGGTGCATCTTAAAAGAGTTAAAAAAATACTTAAAATTTTTAAAATATTTACTAAAAATAAAAAAATCAATTTTCAAAAAATTTAATTCAAAAACTCAAACCAAACACATATATATTTGGCAAGTTGGTTTTTGAGCTTTTTATTTTTTATTTTTTTCACTACAAGACAAATATTTTACCAAACTAAAAAAAATCAATCCAAACAAAATATCATATCAAATCTCATAATTATTTCACTTTTTTTTCTCACAAACATCACATCTAACCACAAAAAAATCTAACTATCTTTTTAAATACAAATACAAATTTTTCTAATAATATTTTACAACTAAAACAACCTATAAAAAAATCTACTCCCCACACACCACATTATTATTCTTCTGAAACGTGGTAAGCACGCGGCAGGAGGTGAGTGTGGGACATGTATTGGTGATGAATTCTTCGAAGGTGGTGTCAGAGAAGAAGGACAAAAATGGAAATAAGAAAAGCGAAAGAAAGAAAAAAGTGAGAAACAGCCTTGAAAACTTACAAAACACCACCTAGAAAAAGCGGGAAAACCCCCCAAAACCCCTCAGCTTTCAGATTCCGTAAAAAGTAACCTAGAGAGAAGGAGAAAGTAGGAGAGAGAGAGAGAGAAACAGAGAGAGATAGTAGTGTTTTTATTTATTTTAAAGATTATGATCCTAAAAAGTTAATATTCACTTATAATATTCACTTACAAAATTAACTTTGATTCTCATTTGTTTCTCTCTCTCTCTTATTGTCGTATCAAGTCGTTATCAATGGGACAGGTGTTCTGGTGGGTTGGGTCCCACGTCAGCTCCCTCCATTGTTATGTATTATGGCATTGGTATCTATGTAAGCCCATGTACATATGATACATGATGGTCATGACAACACAAATTTTGGTTAAAAGCCTTTGCCTAATTTGGGAACTTCCTATTTTCGGTTATATTATTTCTTTATTTTTTATTATATATTTTTTTAAAAAAATCAAAAAAATTCAAATTAAAAGAGAATGCTTTTTTCATTAAATTTAAATTTAATAAAAATTTTAAAAAATAAAAATATTAAAAAATTCATCAAATTTGATTAAAAAAATTCAGGATCCGACGATTTTTTTTTAATTTGACTTTGATAAAAATTTGTTAAAAATAATTAAAGTAATTCATCAAAAATTTTATTCAATTTTAAAGTAAAATTAAATGGAAAAAAAATTAATAAATAGGTTTATACATATATTTTTAAAATATGTTTTATTACTTGGCATTTAACAATTGATTTACTTTTAAAATTGAATTTTGTTTGAAAATGTTATATTGACAACCACATGATACCAATTTTGGATTAATTAAGAATAAATTATAGACCCAACGGCTTAAAAAATATTTCAAGTTTTATTATATAGTATGGTTTAGGAGTGAGCATAGTTTTGTTTACGAGTAAATAAATGACAAAATCATTACTTACGGTTATGAGAAATTTGAAACCAAATCAAGAAAATTTTAAAATCAAAGTAGATCACGATTTTAAAAACAGCAACATCATTTGCAATGTTATTAAAATATGTTTATACGTTAAGTAATATGCCATTATTTCATGAATAATAATAATTTATATTATTGTTTAAAATTAGTGCTATTACTATATAAGAGCACACTTACAAAAATAGAGGATTAGCAATTTATCTATTAAAATGGGATGCTAATCAAGTAATTGAATATCTAGGGTAAGTACACATTAAGTAGATATGATGGTCATAGCATCATCCACTTCCCCTTTGTTGATGTTTTGTTTTCTTTCTTGTTCTCTCATCATCAATAAAATTTTCTTTGTTGTTGATAAAAAAAAAAAGTAGATATGTATATGTTTAAACAATCTGATTTAGTTCACAAATGGAATTTGAGAAAATCAAACTGCCTAGTTTGGTCTAAATCAAATCAATATGTAATTTTATTAGTTTCTTTCTTTCTTTTTTTTTTTTTCTTTGCTTAGCCCTAATATGGCCACGTGGATGTTAATATAATGTTTTATGTTAAAAATTGGTCAAAAATTGATTTTGAAAGTAAATTTTTTTAAAAAATACTAATATTAAGGATTAAAAAGTGAAAAATTAATAATACGAGAGTCAAATTGAGAAAATCAAAACCTTAAATTACGAGATTATAGTTTATTTCATATTTATACTCAATATGTGAAAATTTGACGGCCCGTGGCACTTATCATAAATTCTTTTTAAATGATTCAAACCGTTCATTTTATAAGACTCTCAATGTATATCATTTATGAAAAAAATTAAGTTGATCGGGTAATCGTAATATTTTTATTTTATCACATTATTCACTAAAAAAATAGAGGATAAATATATTTTTAGAAATAAACTATTTATTTTTTTGAGACAAATAAGATAAAAAAAAAGAGAAAAAATTACCACACTTAATTTATTTTTTATGAATAATATATATTGAGAATCTTATAAAATAAATAAATCACAACTTTATATACTTCCGTCATCTCAAAATATTAATTATTTATTCTATGTTTCATTATCCTAAAATATTAGTCACTTTCAAAAATTAAAAACTAAAATAATATAAATTTTTTATTTTGTCTCTCTTTGAAATTTATTAACAATACAAAAAGTATAATTATGACAATATTCTCCAAAAAAATGTATTATTAAAAGAAAATTTTGAAAAATCAATATTTTAAAGTAAAATAATTGTACTACAAAAAAAAAAAAAAAGAGTTAAATTTTTCCCAAAAAAAACTATTATGGCTTGTTTTGGGAAGTTGGCTTTTAGCCACATTTTTTGGTTTGTAGTAAAAGCCAAAAGTTAGTTTTTTTGAAATTTTTTTTTCTATTTGGAAAGTTGGATTTTACCCAATGGTAAAATTATAATTCTACCCCTCATGAGTCAAAATGTATTACATGGATGAAGTTGTAAATATTTTAATCTAAATGAGGGTAATTTTGTCATTTTATTATGATTTGACATCATAAACAAATATTAATCAAAAAAAGTCAAAAGTCATTTTTTACCAACTTCCCAAATCATTTGTCTAAAAAAATCAAAAACTTGACTAAAAGTCAAAAAACTATTTTTTACCATCTTCCAAAAGTCAAAAGAGTATATATATTGAATAATGTTAGAGAGCTCCAATGATGTGGAGAATGCCCATGTGAAGGTGGAGCTCACACTCCTCTCTCTATGTTGCTTTGCTTTCTCTCTCTTCTATCTCACTAGAGCTCGTTTGAGATATGGGTTATTTTTTGAATTTTTGATTATTTTAATCTAGAGTTAAAAAGTTTTGTTTGAGATAAAATTTTTTACTTTTAAAAAAAAAAATAAAATAATTATGATCTATGTTATCTTATTTGATTAAAATAATAAATTTTATTTTAGTGTAAATAAACAGACCAAACATAGCTTTGTATCATTACTGATATATATATATATGTTTATGATGGGACTGTTTGGAGAAGAGGGGGTCCTATAAAAATGCAGAAATGGGTATAAAAACCAGTTGTCACTGTCATGCCTGTCATTACTTCACAAAGCATTATGGTTACACGTTACACGTACTTTACTAATTCCAACTCACACTCGCGTTGAAGTCAAATACACTCTCCACTCGCTTCAGTTGGCGCCAAGCGTGTCTCTACAAAAGTCTTAACCAAAGAATTTATCATACAAAAAATTATAAAAAAATTAAAACCTCCTTGGAATGTCGGTTTATTGGTTAATTTTTAATTATTTTAATTTGGTATTAAAAAGTCACGTCTATGGTGGTGTTTGGGAACTTAGTTCCCAAATTTTTTTCTCATTTTTTTTTACTAAAAGACAAAAATTTTGCAAAATTAAAAAAAATACATCCAAACAAAATATCACATCTAACCCCATAATTATTTCACTTTTTCTCTTACAGACATCACATCCAACCACAAAAAAACCCAACTATCTTCCCAAACACTAAAAATTTTTTATCCAATAATATCCTACAACTAAAACAAACCTACATAAAAACTCACTTCCCAAACACCCACATAGATTTTTTTGATTTTTTAAATTTTCATAAAAGAAAAAATAAAATGATTATGATTTAGAAGTAATATTTTATCTTATTTAATTAAAATAATTAATTTTATTCTATATAACTATTTTAGCCCAAATAAAAATGCCAAATATAGCCAAAAATAAATTATTAATAAGTCTTAACAGTTAATTCCTATCAAATTTTATTAAAAATATATCCTAATAAAATTATTGTCAAGAATAATTTTTTTATAATAATTTTAACGTGTATCACTAAAAATTGATAATTAGTAACTTTTTTTTTAATTTTATTTTTGCACGTCACTAAAAAAATAACAAGTCACAAATTGTCAAATTTTAGTAGTTTTTTGTCACAATTTTTATCGGCGCCAAAATTTATAACTAGTGATTTTTTTAATAAATTTTTTAAATTGTCGCTGAAAGTTAAAATTAAAAAAAAAAATTTGTGATTTTTTTAAACTATTGTCAAAATTTATAATTAGTGACATTTATTTGTGATAAAATTTTTATACTATCGTTAAAAATTAACAATTAGTGACTTTTTTAATAGTGTTTGACAAAAAAAAATCATTAATTATCATAGGACTTGTTAATGTAAGTCTTCAAAAAAAAAAAAAATCTTTAATTTTTATACCTTTTTTTTTTGTAAAAAATTAAAAAAATCTAAAATATAAAAAATTAATGAAGCATCTCTCTCCAACTTTGAATAATAGGAAATGTCCAATATTATTTTTTATTAATGAAAGTTCGTCAATAATATTGTTAAGAAATTTAAACTCATCATAAAAAAAAATTTTTGTGCAAAAAGAAATTTATCTGTGAAGATGTAGAATAAAAATCTTAATATCCGGGATTTTAAACAAAAAAAATATTTTTTTACTTCATATTTTAGTTAAAAAAAATTACTAAAATAACCCTAAATAACTATTTAATGGTAAATTACTTTTCACATCATTTTCTTTATTTTTCTTTATTTATTTTTTTTATAAAAAATTTAAAATTTAACTAAAATCTTAAACAAGGTATTCTTTTCTTCTTTTACATAATTTGTAATATTTTTTTTAAAGTTCTTTTACAGAATTTGTAATATTTTTTTTTAAAATTATTTAAAAATTAATTCTCCAACAGAACCTAAATTACCTCTCCCTCGGGTTGTGTAAACATTATGCACGGTGTGATATACACGCACTACATGACGTCACTCCAACGGCTTATTTTAGGAGTTGATTTAGGCTTCGTTTGTTAAATAGTATATATTTTTA
Organism: Camellia lanceoleosa; assembly: GCA_025200525.1. Lineage (NCBI taxonomy): Eukaryota > Viridiplantae > Streptophyta > Magnoliopsida > Ericales > Theaceae > Camellia > Camellia lanceoleosa. Next base: position 113,162,474 of record CM045764.1, on the reverse strand, counting down.
GTTAGGTGTCACATTATTTTTTGTATATTTTTTCATAAAAGATAAAAAAGTTATTAAAATAATATGTTTTCAAACGAGACATAAGATAGTTTAGTCGGCTCCATTTTTAAATCTTATTTTGATATTCCCTCCGTCCCAAAATAATGATCCATTTTAAGAAATATAATTTTTTTTGATAGTACAATTATTATATTTTTAAAAAATTAATTTTTTAAAATTACCCTTTGATAGTACATATCAATGTCATAATTGTACTTTTTATATTGTTAATGAATTTAAAAAAAGAGCAAAATAAGAAATTTATATTATTTTTGTACTTGATTTTTGAAAAAAGACTAATATTTTGGGATAACAAAAAATAGAATAAGTGACCAATATTTTGGAACAGAGGGAGTAATTTAAATTGTTTATATTTTAAAATTCATCGAGTATGTCACTCCTTCAAAAAAATTAAATCGATCGAATAATAAAAATCACATATTTGAGTCAATTATTGAAATAAGATCCAAAAGTGGGTCATAATACCCAACAACCTCTCTCCAGTCTGGTAGAGGACTGAAGAGAAGCCATAGCCTAGGGCTGTCAATGGATCGGATTTAATCCGAATCCGACCCGAATCCGATCCGATAATCCGAATCCGTTTATAAAAAATCCGATCCGATAATCCGATAATCCGAATCCGTTTAATCCGTTTATTAAACGGATTGAATATGTAAAAATCCGACCCGATCCGGTAATCCGATAATCCGATCCGATTATTCTCAATTTGAATAAAAAAACACAAAATGAAAAAAAAAAAATAAAAATAATCAAATTATATAAAATTGTAGCTCAATAAATAAATAAATGGATCGGATCGGATTATCGGATCGGATATCCGAAATCATCGGATTCGGATTCGGATATCTATAATCGGATATAGACTTAAACGGATTCGGATCGGATTCGGATTTGTCTTAATCGGATCGGATTCGGATTTTGACAGATCCGATCCGAATCCGATCCATTTACAGGCCTACCATAGCCATAGCCATTTAAGTTTGGGAAACTACAAATAAGTCATAATAGTTAAATTTAATTCATATCAAATCCTATTGAAAATAAGTCTTAGTAAAATCGTTGTTAAAAATAATTTTTTATGACCATTTTTTGCATATATTGTTAAAAATTGATAATTAATGACTTTTTTTTATCACAATTTTTATAAATTATTGTTAAAACATACAATTAGTAACGTTTTTCTGTGGTAAATTTTTTAAACTGTCGCTAAGAGTTAAAAATTAGTTATTTTTTTTGTGACGATTTTTAAACTGTCGCTAAAACTTATAATCAATAATATTTTTTGTGACAAATTTTTAAACTATCGCTGAAAATTAACAATTAGTAACGTTTTTTTAATAGTGTTTGATAAAAAAAATTTATTAATTATTATAGGATCTATTGGATAATAAGTCTATATACTAGAACTTACAAGCAAGTCTTCCTTTAAGTTTTTATTATTTAGGCACTTAATCCGATAGTCCAAATCTTAATTTCTTTTGCTCAAAAGTCCACATGTGAAACTATTCAGCCCATAAGGACATGTATCTGGAAAATGACCAAACTATCACTATTTGTCCGGATGACGCCTACCTGTTTCAAGCCTCTCTATTTCGTCTTCACGGACGCCTCATCTTCAGGGTCTCTCTCTCTCTTTCTCTCTCTCTCACACACACACACACATCCTCACGCCTTATCTTCAAGGTTTCATTTCCTTGATGCCATTGTAATTCTCACGTTGTCACGACCCAAACCCACCCCTATAAATTTAGTGTCATGACTGGTCAGTAATCTTAAGATTACCAAAGGCCTTTTAGATAGAAATCATAATATTAGGGGCTAGCGGAAGCAAAATACAAACATATATCATCTATTGAGCTATGCAAACTTACATGAGACAAAAAATATTTAAACTTTTTATATAAATATATTATCACATCATTCCTATATCATCATATATACAGATGGGGCAAAAGGAACTTAGTCCTATATACAGAATAAATAAAAACTTGTTTAACTAAATAAAAATAAGAAAAACTTAAACTTTAATTACATAGCCTTAACCACTTGACATATTTAGAATCTCTATGGGAGGCGCATAAGTTGGCTGACAAAAATAGATTCCAGGCAAATGCCTCTAAGCTCAGTTACGCGCTTGCTTACCTACATACATATACATAAACAATGAGTTGAAACCCAGTGAATAACAATAGAGTCAAGGTTTTATGATGATGTCCCGTAACAGATTTCAAAATCAGAATTTCAGATCAGAAACAGATGCATATACATATTTAGATTTGTAAATAGTCATACGTAGTACATCCATTAGTTAACAGAGCAGATGGTCATATAGGACCCATATACAGACCATATCAGACAGATGATTATGCATAATTGTAACAGATAACCATATAGGTTTGATAGGTAGTTCTATGATTGGAATCCAAATAGATCCTTGGTACCAAGCAACAGATCACAGATATCAAATATCAGATAATAGATGCTAAGGATGCCACAATTACATTTCAGAAATTGAAAAATCATTAATTCAGTCAGAAAATATCGTTTCAAAAAAATAGAGGATAACTTATTATTAGAAAATGCATATAAGTAAACATATCTTTATATAGTTATTACTCATAGATAGCTCCAGAAACAAATCAGACGGATACACTACAACGAAAAACATTTTTGGCAACGTTTTTTAGCAACCAAACTGAATTTAGTCGCCAATTGTATATAATCGGCGACAATATACTTGTTGGTCGCCAAAAAATAAACTATTGGTGACAAGTTGAGATTTTTTGTCGCCAGAAGGTGTGGCGCCAACTTAAATTTCTGCGCAGGAGCGTCAAAAATGTTTTCGCGACCAAATTAATATATAGCGACGAAAAGTTTGGTCGCCGATTGTAATTTTTGGTGACAGGAATAAAATAATTGCGGAAAAGGTGAACGATACTTATGGCGACCGAAGGATTTTAGTCGCCAATAAATTAGAAGTCGAAACTATGTCGTTTTGCACTTTTTCCTCTTTTTTTTTTTTTTTTGAAGACTTGACCGACCCTTTTGGTGAATAAACAAATAAGACCTAAGCAACACCCAACATAATTTTTGTTCATCTCATTCTCTCCCTCAAGCGGTGCACAACAAACACAGAGGTATGTCTCTCTCTCCCACTCCCTCTCCATCTCCATCTTCCTCTCCCTCTCACTCTCTCACACCACCTCCTCCTCCTCTTTTTCTTCTTCGATTCTCTTCCTCTCGCTCTATCGCGCCGCCGACGACATTCCCTCAAACGGTGCCTCCTCCTCCTCCTCCTCTTTTTCTTCTTTGTCTACATTTCTTACAGCGCTGATCGCAATCGACGACATTCTCTCTCTTTGATATTTTCAATTTATGGGACTGATTTTGGGAATATTTTGGGAATGCCGCCCCTTTTCTTTTCATTGTCGCCGCCTCTCTTTTGCTCGATTGCTTCGTTGTTGTACTGCTCCGTCTCCCTCGATTGCTCGCTTCATTGTTGTAAACGTGTTTGACTTCTTTGTTAATTCAATACCGTAAAATGTGTTTGATTCCTTGATTATTGTAGGTGTGTTTACACATTATAATGTTTGATTGCTTTGTCTCCTTACCTCCATTTCAGATTGTGTTTTTTTTACAGTGTATGTATGTATGTATGTATGTATGTATGTATCTGTAAAATATAATTAAATGAAAATTAAGTTAAAAAAGTTTGAAGTTAAGAATAAATATTAAGGATTTATGATTAATTTGTGATGTAATTGAATTAATTTTTTTTATGTATATATAGGGGATGGATGTTGTTTAAGTTAGAAACTATGTATATAATAATTGAATACAGAAAAAACAAAAATAAAATTAAAAGTATGATACAGCGGAAAGAGGAACAGGTCTATATAGTGTAAAATTAAAAGTATGATACCAAACAAAAAGTTGTAACTTGTTTGGTTATAAACAGGTCTATATAGTGTACTTTGGAGAACACAGAGGAAAGAAAACATTTAATGAGATTGAAGAAACTCACCATTCTTATCTGTTCTTTGTGAAAGAATCCGAGGAAGAAACTAAGTCTTCTCTTCTTTACAGTTACAAGAACAGTATCAATGGCTTCACGGCAGTGCTCACTCGCCATGAAGCATCAAAACTATCTGGTAAACAATAGTTACAAATCTAATAAATTAATGGGTTCTTTTTGAAACTCTTTATCTGTGAGGAATGTTTTCTCATCGTTAAGAATGGGTTTTTGACAGAATATGAGGAAGTGGTGTCTGTGTTTCGAAGCAAGCCAGGAAAGTACTCTTTGCAGACTATAAGATCATGGGAATTTGTAGGTTTAGAAAAGGGAGAGAAGTCGAACAAATTGAAGAAAGATGACTTCTGGTTCAAAGCCAGATATGGCAAAGAAGTCGTTGTTGGCCTCTTGGATAGTGGTAAATGCAATCCCATATTAATTACATCTAAGCAAATCATTGATATATATATATATATATTATCGGCAAAAAAGAAGTTTTATGGATGAATAAGCATCCTAGCAAAGCAAATCCATCCCAACTAGGTTAGCACCGAAATGCAAGCCCTGATTGGAATCAATGATTAAAAGTATACCAAAGACAAATGGTACATGGAGTGTAATAGATGATCCCAAATAATTAATCTATACCAATAAATGCACCATTAGTCCCCTGACTAAAGGTTGAACATGAGAATTTTATTATGAGAAAATTTGTGGTGGTCTTAGCTTCATTTAATTCTTAGTCATGACTGCATAACCCATATATATGATTATGAATATTGGAAATTTATTCATATGATTTTATGTTGAATGACAAGGTATATATGTCTATTTGGTCACACATAAGATTGTTGTGTGTGTATGAATAAATCATTGGAAATTTATGTGATTTTATGTTGAATGATAAGGCTATATGCCTATTTTTCATGAGGTCATGGTATATTCTTGAATTTCTTCACTCACGCATAAGATTGTCATGTGTGTATGAATAAATTATTGGTTTGAAGTAGAATGATATGATTACATGTTGGATGAGTCTGGTTGTTTTGTCAGGAGTGTGGCCCGAGTCAAAGAGCTTCAGTGATGAGAGAATGAGACCCATTCCAAAATCGTAGAGAGGAATCTGCCAAAATGGAGATGCCTTTAACTCTTCAAACTGTAATAGGTGAGTCCATTCTCTTTTTTTTCATGCCTTTAACTCTTCAAACTATATACACTACCTATTTGTTTCACACTGTAATATCCTAAATTTATGCTTTCTAATCCCAACCTTTAGGGTTACACATGATTGGGCTGGTTAGAAGGTGCCAACCTCATTGTGATATTTTAGTCCAGGTATGATGGTTTTCTCCCCAAGTGTTTTATTGATATGTAATCATTTTCCTTCGGTTTATCATCAACTTAGGGAGAAAAGCATCATACCTGGACTAAAATTACACTACCTATTTTCAAAACAAAACAAAAAAAAGTTTACTTGTATTTTCAGGAATCATACCTAGTTTCACCAAATCAAATTTGACCATTCTTGTAGCAATTACATGTTGTCATTGGCCAGAAACATGGACCGTTTGATTAATAGCTTGTGTTAATAGACATAGTTTGATTATTTCCACATGATCAAGTTAACAGCCTAAATTACTTGTATTTTGAAAAAAAAAAAAAAAAAGCTTCACTTGTAAAAAGAGGCTATTTTCTTACCTGTACCACTCTTATGGCACACCATTGGCGAACTTTGTTTTGCTTGTTTTTATACTTATTGTATAAATATTGTTTGATTTAATTCAATGGAATAGATATACAGCGGGTGCTTCGTTCTGGGTCACTTCATCCACAACCTCGAGTGAGTGCTTTTATTTATATGCATAGTTAAACAAGTACATTGACTGAAGTTATGTATATTGATTGATCCATCAACGTCTAATTGTGTTCTTGCTGGGAAATTAGGATCCAGTGAGTGTTTGTACTTTTATGCATAGTTGAACAAGTAAGCTCACCGACGGAACTTGTTTTGATTGATCTATCATTGCCTAGTTATGTTCTTGACTTCTTGTTGGGGGATTAGGATACTTTTCAATATGCTTTCATGTGGATTATGTGGTGATATCGTGGCGTTGTGTATATAAAGCATTTTGGCTTTTGCCCTCTAATAATGCCATTATCTATAAATTACTTTGTTGATTGAGTTCTCTTTGTATGGCCTTGGACTATCAAAATTTTCCCCGTCTATCAAGTTATGTATAGAAAAATTCACAGATATTTTAATGCGACATATTATAAAAAAAATGTTTCATATGTGGTGCACCCACTTAATTGTGTTTGTATTATGAAGCTACAATTTTCAAATTTAGTGTTGAGGTTTGAAAGTTCTGAAATATCCTTTTTCACATATGATTTTGTCATTAGAAAGCATCTTTAGGTTGGAAGAGAAAATTTAGCTCTTGTTAAAATAATTGGAGTGGGCTCTACCAATAAATGAATGCAGTAAATTTTAGAGAATACCCCCAAACATGCTAGATAAAAGAATATTAAGAACAAACGATGTTAAAAGGCCCCAAACATACTAGGTAAAATTGTAATTGTAAGTTATTTTCTGTTGATATATTTAAATATTCAAATGTTGATGTTTTAATTTTTTAGTGCTTTCCATTTCTGTTTATTTGAATCATCTTTGATTTCGTAATCCATGTTCTTCATCTGCTTGCTACTTCCGTCTTTTTGGTATCAGAGCCATGTTCTGTTGTATCCTATTTCTAACTGCTTTGTTTCTTCCAATTAATCAATTCTATTGTTTATTTGATTAATCTAGTTTTCAGTTCATCTTGATCACCCAAGAGATCGGTCTAGGTTTATCCACCTGGTTTAAGTCACCCACTTTCATCTCCTGTTCAGAGTAAGTCCTTAGGGTTAGGCAGTGTTGGACATTTCGAATAGGGTCTGTACTAAAACCACCTTGGTCTGTGATAACCTGACTAGAAGAGGGTCTGTATTAAGATATCTGTAACACTGATTAATTAAAAAGAACAATGAATCGATTATTTAGAAATAACTCATCAGTCAGTTCTAGGTCAACAACGTTGCCCTCCTTACCAAATCAAGGATTAGTAATTAATGAAGAAGATGTTGAAATACAAAATGATCAAATCAATACAGGATGGAATATACCAAAATTACAGATCAAAGAAATTTACAAAACTACTTTTTTACAAAATATTTTTAAAGTTGCATTACATGTTAAAACAATTGAACAAGTTTATGCTTTAGAACGACCTCGTGAAACCTGTCAATTATTTGATGCTAAATTAATTAAAAGACATTTAAATAATCGTTACAATTTAATTCAAGTTGGTGTAAATCCATTAAAAATTGTTGGTAAAAATACTTTTGTTTTATTATGCTTAAGAGATGCTCGTTTTCTTAATTACAATGATAGTTTAATGGGTATGATGGAAACTGGTCTTCATAAAGGTCCAGTACATTTTAACTGTTTTCCTGATTTTACACTTAGTTTACGTGATCCACATATTTTAGATGCATTAACATTAAATATTCAATTGCATGGTTCATTCACTAACATGAAAGAAAAAGTTCATAATATTACTTTAATATATCGTGTTCATTACAAACGTATGCAAACTAATTTAAATGTTCATGCTTTACATAAAAGTCCCAAGGATAAAACTCTCTTAATTCAAAGTAGTAATACTAACGAATCACACATTAATATTCCTCAAATGATTGAATGGAATAAAATTGATTTACCTGAAGAATGGATTACTGTTGATGAAAATTATAAACAGAATCCACAACAATCATCAGAACAAGATATTCAAGATATTCAACAATTTAATGATGGATCTGTTCGTATTAAATTCAATCGTAGTCAATCCTCTAGACATAGTACATCTAGTGTCCCTACTGAAATTGAAACTGAAGATAAAATATTTAATACTCCTTTATTTCGAAAAAATAGTCAACTACACCTTGGTCCGACTACTGGTCCGTCCACTCAAAATAAATTAAAAGGTATTGATAATTTTACAACTTCTCAAATTAGTAAACCTGTTTATTCTGCACACACCCATATACCTGAAGAAGAAATTGCTTCTAATAATTCTCCAACTCAAACCGATTTTGGAGAATTCACACCACCAGTCAATCCCCAATTAATGACAATCAAAAAAAAATTTACTCCTGATCTTGATAAATTACTCATTGAATTTAAATCTAAAGCAATCGAACTCAACGCCATGCTTACTATGCTAAATATAGTTCTACTGAAATGTTTAACATTTCTCGACAATGGTATGATTTTATGGTCGAATATGGTTTTGAATTACCTTTATTAGAATATGTTGATAAATATTACAAACAACTTAATACAATCACCAAACATAAATGGAAAACTTCTGACACTACTTCTGTTAGTTCTAGTCATCCTCTCTTAGAGAAAATCATCCTTACTCAACAAGGTTCTGAAATCCCTGCGTCTCCTTTCAAATTACCTGGTAATGATAATGAAATTAAAAAAGTTATTGAACAAAATAACTATACCAATCAATGTTTAAATACAATTGGCAAACAATTAGACAAAATAGAAACCAATTTAGAATCTGTTGAAACTACATCTACTAAACAACCGTTAGATCCACCTCTACTTAATCTACCTTGTAATCGTTCTAAAAGAACTAGTTTAGTTACCAATGATCAATCTACCGTCAAAGCTATTGAACAATTATTTACCAAACTAACTACATCTAATAATGCTTCACCTTCTAAAGATAAAGGTCTTACTGTTCTAAATCAACAATTTAATACTGAAACTACTTCCACCCAATCTGACACTGATGATGACATAAATCAATTAGTTAAACAATTCCAATCCTCTCATCTTGCTAAAATTCATTATCCCAAAGTTAACCCTCAAACTACCAAAAATTGGTATTCTCGACCTACTCCTCCTGACCTCCAATTCGAAGAAACTAATCTTCATAATCAATTTTCTGTTTCTACCAAAAAATTATACGAATGGAATATTGATGGTCTTAGTGAAGATCAAATCCTCCAAAAATTAAATCATTTATCTATGGTTTCCAATAGTTATCTCTCCAATTATCCCCAATCTTCTCAATCTGAAATTGTTACTTTAATTACTTTTGGTTTCACTGGTATGCTCAAATCTTGGTGGGAAAAATATTTAACTGAAGAACAAAGAGAATCCATAATTTATGCTAATCAAACCGATGATAATGGTTTACCTACTTTCGATGAAAATATTGGATGTTGCCACCCCGATGACATTAATGCATTAATTTATACTATTGTTAGACATTTCATTAGTACTCCTACTAATATTTATTCGTGCATACATGATCAACTTAGTAATCTTATATGTCCTACCTTAAGTGATTTTAGATGGTATAAAGATGTATTCACCTCTAGAGTTATGCTCAGAGAAGATTGTACTAAATCATTTTGGAAAGAAAAATTTATTAATGGATTACCTAGTTTATTTGCTCACAAAATTAGAGATGTTCTTAGTCAACCTACTGGTGTTATTGAATATGATAATTTAACATATGGTGATATAATTAGCACTATTGAAAAAGAAGGATTAAAAATGTGTATTGATCTTAAACTTAGTCAAAAAGCTACTAAAGATAAACATAAAGCTAAATACGAATTAGGAAATTTTTGTGAACAATATGGATTACCTCCTGTTGCACCCTCTCGTCAAAAATCACATAAATATTCTAAACCTAAATCCAAATATTATAATAAATATAAGAAGAATTATTCACCTTCCAAATTCAATGATAAATTTTATACTAAACCCAAAAAGAAACATTATAAATCTAAATCACATCCGAAATCCAAATCTAATAAAGACATTACTTGTTATAACTGTGGTCAAAAAGGTCATTTTGCTAATAAATGTAAAGAAAAATAAGAATTAAAAGATAGAGTTAACCAACTCCAAATTAATGAAGAATCCAAAATTCAATTATTTGAAATCTTTCAATTAAATCAATCTGATAATGATTCCTTTTCTGTTCCTCCCTCTACGTCTAATTTCCCTTCAAATAGTGATAATTCTGATTCAGATAATCAAGTTACCTTAGGTTGTAATGATGTTTGTTGTAAACTAGTTAAACAAATTGCTGTTCTTACCAAACATACTCAAGAAGAATCTGCTTTAATTGACTTAATTAGTAAATTAGATGATCCTCAATTAAAACAACAATATATTGAAAAATTAAAAACTTTATTACTCCATTCAGAGAATAAACCTAAGATTAATAAACCTATTATTAGTCTATCTAAGACTTTAGAAAAATTTAAAAATAAAACTAAAGAAATTACACTTCAAGATTTACAATCTGAAATCAATCAAAAAAAACAAACTATCCGCGACCTCCAAGTTAAAGACAACAAATTAGAAAATGAAATCATTAATCTAAAACTTAATCAAAATTTAAATAATTTTCAACCTAATCCAAAATCACCTCAAGAATCCGAACATAATTCTGATCCTGATTCTGATCATACTAATCCAGCTAAACTCATATTTGATAATTGACCTCAATCTACTAACCTTGAGGATAAACGATTAAATCTACTCAATAAAATCTATATGCAAAAATAGTATTCAAGAATTAAAATCATAGTTGAAGATTTTGAATTAGAATTAGTTGCTTTAATTGATACTGGTGCTGATTTAAATTGTATTCAAGAAGGATTACTTCCTACTAAATATTATGAAAAATGTCAAGAGAAATTAACCTCTGCTAATGGTAGTAAAATGCATATTAAATACAAGTTACCTAAAGTGTATGTTTGTCAAAACAATGTTTGTTTTAAAACCACATTTGTTTCAGTTAAAAATATGACTGATAGAATTATTTTAGGCACACCATTTATCTCTTTATTATATCCATTTACTACTTCTAGTGAAGGCATAACTACTCATGTTTTAGGACAACCTGTCACATTTAAATTCTTATTTCCATCTGAAATGTTAGAATTAAATAAATTAAAAGATTGTTCTATTTCTCATACTATTAATAGATTAACTCGACAAATTAATTTTCTTAAAGAAGAAATTAATTATAAAAGAATTGATCAACAATTAACTGATCCCGTTCTCATTTCTCAAATCCATGAATTTAAGTTAAAACTTGAATCAACTGTTTGTTCATCTTTACCTACTGCATTTTGGCATAGGAAAAAGCATGTAGTTACTTTGCCATACATTAAGAATTTTAATGAAAGACAAATACTTACTAAATCTAGGCCTATTCAAATGAATCATGAATTATTGGAAATGTGTAAAAAAGAAATTAATGAATTATTAAAAAATAGAATTATCAGTCCTAGTAAATCACCATGGTCTTGCCCTACTTTTTATGTTAATAAAAATGCTGAATTAGAAAGAGGTGTCCCTCGTCTAGTCATTAATTACAAACCATTAAATACTGTTTTAGAATGGATTAGATATCGTATTCCTAATAAGAAAGATTTGATTAAACGACTTAGTCAAGCTCTTATTTTTAGTAAATTTGATTTAAAAAGTAATTTTTGGCAAATTCAAATTCATCCTAAAGATAGATACAAGACTGCTTTTAATCCACCCTTTGGTCAATATAAATGGAATGTCATGCCATTTGGTTTAAAAAATGCTCCTAGTGAATTTCAAAATATCATGAATAACATATTTAACCCATTTAGTCATTTTTCAATTGTTTACATTGACGACATATTGATTTTTTCAAAATCAATTAGTGAACATTGGAAACATTTAACTGCATTCTTTTATACAATTAAGAGTCATGGTTTAGTCATATCTGCCCCTAAGATTAAATTGTTTCAAACTAAAGTTCGGTTTTTAGGTTATGACATTCACCATAATACTATTCTCCCCATTAGTCGCTCTATTGGGTTTGCTTCCAAGTTTCCTGATGAAATTCTTGATAAGACCCAATTACAACGGTTTCCAGGATCCCTCAATTACATCGCTGAGTTCTATAAAGACCTTAGGAAAGTCTGTCAACCTCTGTTTGATAGGTTAAAAGATAATCCTCCTCCTTGGTCTCCTACTCATATTGCTATAGTTCAACAAGTCAAACAATATGTTAAGTCTCTTCCTTGTCTTGGTATTCCTACTGAGAATTCATTTAAGGTTATTCAAACTGATGCTTCTGATATTGGTTATGGTGGCATTCTTCTTCAGAAAGTCACTCTTCACTCACCTGAACGAATTGTTCGCTATCATTTTGGTGTCTGGAATAAAGCACAATTAAATTATAGTATTATTAAAAAAGAAATTTTATCTACTGTTTTATGTATTCAAAAATTTCAAGATGATATTTTAAATAAATTTTTTTTACTTCGTGTTGATTGCAAATCTACTAAATATGTTTTGGAAAAAGATGTTCAAAATCTTGCTAGTAAACAAATTTTTACCCGTTGGCAATCTATTTTAAGTATTTTTGATTTTGATATTACCTATATTCCTGGTTGTCAAAATTCCCTTCCTGATTTTCTTACTCGGAAATTTTTACAGAGGGGTAAGGGATGAGTGCTACTCCATATATTTCATATTTAAAAACCCAAATTACACATTACCAAATCCTGATATACAACATTACCTTTCGCATTCAACGCCTTCAGTTAGCCTGGAAAACCACTAAACATGATCAATATATCAATTATCATCAGATTCAAGCTCGTCGCAATTTACTTACTGAATACATTAGTCATTTGAATTACTAACAGAATTATTTAGATCTTCTTTCTGGTTGCTAATCATTGTTGCTTGTTTCACAGATGTCTCGCCCAAAGCCTCCTTCAAAGGCTTTGGTCCCATCTTCTAGTAAGCCTAATCAACTCCTTGTTCCACCTCCTTTGGAGTCAATCAATCCGTCTTATTCACTTGAAATGGTTAATCGTTACCAAGTCCTTGGTAACATTTATCAACCTAATTACTCATTTGCTTTGGCCACAGATCCTTTTGCTTCTGGTCAATCTGTTTCAGTTACCCCATACCCTGCTAATCCAGTCAGGTCATCTCGATCTGATCAATTTAGCCTAAATAGACTTGTACGAACAAACGGGACCTCGATTGGATTTCCGGTTAAAAAATTAGAAGGAAAAATGTAAAACACCAGACTTAAAAGGCTTGTTCGGGGGCTGAAATTTTGAAATGACCATCGATACCACCGAAACTTGGCACGGACAGCCTTTTCAAGCCTAAATAGACTTGTAAGAACAAACGGGACCTCTATTGGATCTCCGATTAGAAAATTAAAAGGAAAATTGTAAAACACAAGACTTAAAAGGCCCGTTCGGGGACCGAAATTGCAAAATGACCACCGAAACCACTGAAATTTGGCACGGACAGCTTGTTCAAGCCTAAATAGACTTATAGAAACAAACGGGACCTCGATTGGATTTCCGGTTAAAAAATTAGAAGGAAAAATGTAAAACACCAGACTTAAAAGGCCCGTACGGGGGCCGAAATTTCGAAATGACCACCGAAACCACCGAAACTTGGCACGGACAGCCTTTTCAAGCCTAAATAGACTTGTAGGAACAAAAGGGACCTCTATTGGATCTCCGGTTAGAAAATTAGAAGGAAAATTGTAAAACACAAGACTTAAAAGGCCCGTTCGAGGGTCGAAATTGCGAAATGACCCCCGAAATCACCAAAACTTGGCACAGACAGTTTGTTCAAACCTAAATAAACTTGTAGGAACAAATGGGACGTCGATTGGATTTCCGGTTAGAAAATTACAAGAAAAAATGTAAAACGCAAGACTTAAAAGGCCCATTCAGGGGCCGAAATTACAAAATGACCACTGAAACCACCGAAACTTGGCACGGGCAACTTGTTCAAGCCTAAATAGACTTGTATGAGCAAACAGCACCCGATTGGACTTCCCGTTACAAAATTAAAATCAAAATTGTGAAATTCATATCGAGGTTTTTTTTTTTTTTTTAATAAATATAATATTGTTTTTTCTTTTTTCATGTGACAGATTGGCAATGGTGGAAAACAGTTCGGGTTGCATCAGAAGATTCGATTTTGTGTTTTTGGAAATATTTTGACATAGGATTTTGGTAAATGATTTATGGATTAAATGTTTAGTATCAAAATATTTGGTTTTGTATTTTTGAAAATATTTTGACATAGGATTTGGTAATGTATTTATGGGTTTGATGTTAGTAGTTTGTAAGTACTTTGGTATGCATGTTTTAGATTGTCAAAGATTAATTGTAATTATGTTTATTGGGATTTTTCATATCTATTAATTGTGAATTAGTATGAATGTCTTGCACAAGTGTATTATTATTTACATTACATTTTTGTATATATTGTGCATAGGAAAATAGGTGTTTTGGATTATTTTGAACAGGAAAATTATTAAAATCAAAATTTGTGTACTGAATTTTTAGTGACAAGTGGTATTTTGGTCGCTGTTAATATATTTGGCGACAACATATTGTTTTTGTCGCTAAAAGTTAGTGGTTATTCCAATAACTTTTAGCAACCAAAACTTACTCATCGCTAAAAACGTGATTTTTAGCAACCAAATTAATTTTGTCATTAAATAGTACTTTTGGCGACGCATTTATTTGTTGCTAAAACTACATAGCCTATCCAAATTTTAACCTTTTAGCGACAAATTGTAATTTTATAGCGACAAAATATATGATTTTTGGCGACCAATTTTGCTTGTCGCTAAATGTCTACATACAGTGACAATTTCTGATTTCGTCACCCATACTTTTAGTGACAGGCCTTTGGTGACAAATTGTATATTTGTCGCCAATTCTTTTGGCGACGAAATTTGTACTTTTGGTGACCAATTTTTAGGTCGCCAAATGTGTTTTTTGTTGTAGTGAGTGGCGCTTGATCTCTACAAACACATAACAGATACACATTGAAACACAATATCACTTTCTCAATCAAACTTAACTTCTCTTGTCCTTTTCTGTTTAAGTAATCTGAAGTTCTACTACACTACACTTTCTTTCTCAAATAAACTAGGTTCCCATTTCGCATATTATTTCATTATTAAATCTTTCTTTTCCAAATAGACCGATTTTTTACTTGGCTTCTTAATCAATTAACTTATATTGGTTCTTAACTTATTAATCTTTAATGAGTCATAATTTATGCCTAAGAATGCTTGGGAAGATATGAGGATGAAAATATGACAAAGATGTAATTTTTCCAAAATATGCTGAAATAGTTTGATTGCTTGAGCCACCACTTGGTCGCTCGAGCAGATTGCACAGTCTGCAAAAATACTTGGAGCTCGACATGTTCACTCGAGCCACCAATTGGTTGCTCGAGCAGTTTATAAATTTTCTGTGTTTTCAAAATTGAAGATTTAGTTCTCAAACTTTATTTCAAATAAAACTCTTAAATTACATTGCATGCCATGCATGGATGAATAATCAAAACCAAACCAATTCTTAATTTTCATAAAATAATCAAAACCTTGCTTAATTTCAAAAATCAAAACCCATATCTTCATGAATTCATGGTTTCCAAAACTTTTCTTCAAAATCAATTGTATAATAAAATTGCATGGCTCAATTCCTAAAAATTCATGATGCATGTAAATATAAACTCAAACACCCATAGAATTCACTCATGTATGTAACAATGGAACTTAATTCCATGCAAGATTACAAATATCAAACCCAAACTAATTAATTTCCAATTTAACTTCTATAATCTTAAATCTAATTCAATCTCTTCATCCTTTTAATAATTCCTTTCAAATTACATGAAATTGATTTCTAACTCTTCTCTATTTCTTTTAAATCATTAAATTGAAGTTATAAACTCTTAGAAAAGTATTTGCATGTATGAAATTAAGATCAAAACTAAGTAATTTTATGTTTTTAAATCATAAATTACTTATTGAATTGCTCTAATTTAGATTTCTATTAATTTTCTTTATATCAAACCCAAATTTAAACTCATAAACCTTTAAAACATGAATTAAAGTCTAAAATCATGAAATTCCAAGATGCATGTAAGGATGAACTTCAAATTTATGAAGGATGACAAAAATCAAACTCAAATATTGCCTGTTTGGTAACGTTTACGTTTTCAGTTTATATTTACAAAAATTTTATAAACTGATTTTTGTTTATTTTTAGAAAAACATAAACTACAAACGCATTTGGTTTAGACAAAATGTTTAAAAAATTTTAAAAATATAAAAAAGAGTGAGAAATGGCAAGTGGTGGCGGGTGGTGGGTGGTGACGAGTGGTGGCGGCGGAAGACGGTGGTGGAAAATGATGGCGGGTAGTGGTGGCAGAAGACGGTGGTGGAAAATGGTGGCAGAACACGGTGGTGGAAAGTGGTGGCAAGTGGCGGGCGGGCGGGTGGGTGGGTGGGTGGTTGTCACGACCCAAACCCGCCCCTATAGGTTTAGCGACGTAACCGGCCAGTAATCCGTGGATTACCTACGGCCTCTTAAGACATTAACAAATATTAAGGGGCTGCGGAAGCAAATATAGAAAAATAAATAAGGTCCAATGAGCTGTGATGACATACATGGGACAGAAAATTTTAAAACTTATTTATATACGTAGCATGCCAATCAAAGTACACCAATATGTACAGAATATTTACATAAGTACGTTCCAAGATCTGACTTTACAAGACATAAACATAAACACTGACTAGCATGAAATAAAACAGCCTCAGCGTTAGACTTTGACCGGAACCTCCTCGGGAGGCACTGTGATTAGGTGACAAAAGGGACAGTGGCCTCAACTCTGGCCCTGGTCATGTGCCGGCTCACCTACATACATATAATAAACTGTGAGCGAAAGCCCAGTGAATAATAAACGGAGTAAAGAGGTTTCAATGAATGAGTCCATACAGATTTCAGAAATCAATTCACATTGTATTAAAATCATGCTTGATAAGATCGGAGTCATAGTTCAACATTTTCAAATTCATACTTGATCCAATCACATATAGACAGAAATCTTAAATCATGGTTACATTTACGTGATTCATCCATTAGCGTAATTAAACTGGACGCGCAATGCGTAAGGTTATGAATAACCTCCTTAGCTCCTGTGAAGGAGCCTCCGGATCCAGGTAACTGGACAGCTAAGCCCCCATGGCGGGCCTCCGGTACGGGCTATAGTGCACAAACTGGACGCATAAGCGTAGGTTACAACTAACTTTGTTCCACAAGGAACCTTGTTCCATAAAGGAACCTTCCGCTACCGGGTCACGGCTGTAAATCTCACTTGGTACTAAGGATGTCACGAATACATGTTAGAACTTGGACAGTCATTCATTGTACATAACATATCTTTTCAGAAAACAAATATCATTGTCACACAGAAAATACATACAGTTGAACATATCTTTACTAAGTTATTACTCACAGTGGGCGTTGAGCCGATAGGTGGAGCCAAATGATCAAACAGACTGCGGCACACGACCTACATAACACATAGCGGATACACACTTGAAATACGCATTTCTAATTGTATAAAACTCACACCAATGATTCTAAGTGTGTACTTAACCCCTTAGCCTTAGTATGGAGCCTTAAGCATGGCCTAGGAATGCCTAGGATGGGATGGGGATGCAAAAGAATGCCTTAGAAACATTTTCAGAAATTTTCAGAAAAATAGAGTTCCGCTCGAGCGCATGTTTCCCCGCTCGAGCGGCCATGCAAACAAAGGGACCCGCTCGAGCGTCAACTACCCCGCTCGAGCGTGTCACACAATCCTCCACTCGAGCATACATTACTCGCCGGCGGATGATGAACAAACGATGCAAAGTCTTTGGATGCTCGATTTCTCCGCTCGGCGCAAGATAACTCCTTTCGAGCGGATCAGAAAGCAGTCAAAGTGCTGGGAGCTTGATTTCCCTGCTTGAGCGGACCTTCCCCCGCTCGAGCGGACGATCAAAATCTGGAAATTCCAGATTGCACTTCCAAGCTCAAACTCAAGTTCAAATGCATCGAAACCGATCCTCCTGGGCTAATTTTTGGAAAAACACTTGTAAACACATAGAATAACATGATTCAAAGCTCAATTTAAGAAACCAAAGCCCAAGGGTGTTTAATTTAAACCAAATTTGAAATCATTTTCATGAACAATACCCAAACATGCCATGCATGAACTTTAAACAACTTACAAGCTTCAAAACATGCTCTATTGAGCTCGATACTTTGAAAACATGATGGTTTCATGAACTTTATGCAAAACATGGACATGCATGTGAGGAAAACATGACTTACAACCTCAAAACTCAACAATAACAACATGCATGCAACAATTAAGCTTCAATACAACATCACAAGCCATAAATTGGCTCTAGACTACAACTTAGCCCTAAACCATGCAAGAATCAACATGAATGCACAATCAAGGAGATGAATTTCTACCTTAAGTCTTGAATTAGAGGTGTAGGAGCTTAAACATGCAATTACTCTTCCAATTTCCAAGTCTCCAAGCAAATTTTTGCAAGAAGAACTCAATCTCTCCCTCTCTAACTCTCTTGGTCGGCTAAGGCTCTCAAGTAGCTGATGAAATGTTGTTTTGATCAAATGTATTAAGGCTCAAGAGGTGAGTAGATAGTGGCCACTAAGTGGTCTAATGGTAAATAAGTCAAACTTGGCATTAAATCATTATTTAATCTAATTTAATCGTACCAAATCATATTTTACTTAAATACACCATAAAATCACATAAATTAGGACGATTATGAAGCACTAAACGATTTTGAATTCGGTCGCCGATAAGGCCTCCAATTTGCAGTCCAAAGTTTAAAACACGAACAGATATTTTGACACTGGACAGATAATAACGCATAACTCATGCAAATGCACATGCACGTGAATTCCAGATTTCCTCTTAATAATTATTAGGCATAATTAAGTTCCAATTAGCGCTAACTAGGGTCGGGGTTATTACAGTGGTGGTGGCGGAAGACGGTGGTGGAAAGTAGTGGTAAGTGGTGGGTGGTGGCGGTGGAAGATGGTGGTAGAAAGCGGTGACGGGTGGGTGGATGGTAGTGGCAAGTGGGTGGGTGACGGTGGCGGGTGGTGGGTGGTGGCGGGTGGCGGGTGGCAGGTGGTGGTGGTAGGTGGGTGGTGGGTGATTATGGTGGTGGTGGTTGTGGTGGTGGCAGGTGGGTGGTGGGTGGTGGGTGATGGTAGTGGTGGTGGTTGTGGTGGTGGCAGGTGGATGGTGGGTGATGGTGGCGGTGGCTGGTGGTGGCGGGTGGCGGTGGATGGATGGTAGTGGCGGGTGGTTGGTGGTGGCGGGTGTGTGGCAGGTGGGTGGTGGTGGTGGTGGATGGTAGTGGCGAGTGGGTGATAGGTGGTGGTGGCAGGTGGCTGGTGGTAGCAGGTAGTAGATGGTGGTGGCAGGTGGGTGGTGAGTGGTGGTGGCGGGCGGATGGATGGTAGTGGCGGGTGGGTGGCGGGTGGGTGGTAGGTGGTGGTGGTAGTGGCGGGGGATGGGTGGTGGTGGCGGCGGCGAGTGGGTGGCAAGTGGGTGGTGGTGGTTGGTGGGTGACAGGTGGGTAGTGGTAGCGAGTGGTGGTGGCAGGTGGTGGTGGCGGAAGACGGTGATGGAAAATGGTGGCGGGTGGTGGCTAGTGTTGGGTGATAAAAAAAAAAAAACTCAAAACTCAAAACGGAAACACATTTTTTGAGTTTACATTTTTTGGCCAAATTTATAAACTGAGACAACTGATTTATAAATCAAAAATTTACCAAACAAGTTTTTATTTGAGTTTTTTAAATTTTTGTAAATATAAACTGAAAACTGAAAACGTAAGTGTTACCAAACGACACCTAAATTACAACATCAATTTGCTAATTATCAAACTTAACTCAAATCTTCTTCATTCTTTTCTTAATTTCTTTCTAATTTCATTAAATTAAACCCAATTATCATATGATTTTACTTGCTAGATGATTAATCTACAAGAATTAAGCTTAAACTTTCTTACCTAGAACTTTAATTTGTTGAGTCTCTTAAGTTCTTCCTTCAATTTTCCAACACAAAATTTGAATTCTTCTTCTCCTCTTCTTTGTTCTTCTCTCGATTCTCCCTTTCTCTCTCTCGGTTCTCTTTTTGCCTCTCGGTGCTCTCTCTATCGCTCTTTTCTTTTCTTCTTACGACTCAATCTCTCAAGTACAATGTATATACAATGAATACACACACTTTCTTAATCCTTCCAGAACTCTTCCAATTTTCTAGACAATTTCACAATTTTATTTATGATTAAGATTAACTTAATTAAGCAACAATTAGCCTTAATTAATCTTGATTATCACATAACTTAATTAATCATAACTAATCGTAAATCCTACATAATTTAATTAGTCTAATTTGACTTCCATTAAGGCCCAATTAATTATATTTATTTTTACCAATCTGAATCAAATTTTTAGTTAGACTCCCAAAAGGTTCCAAATACCAAATTAAACTTATTTCCATAATCAATTTTGGTTTCTTAGATCTTTTGGGCCTTCAATTTCTAAGCAGACTCAAAATTCCTATCAATAAATTACATATGCAATTAGACACCTCACAAATAAATTTAATTTAGAATAATCACAATTCTCAATCTTCATAATCAAATTAGCTTAATTAATTCCAATTCGAACCCAATTGATCAAATCTTACTTTTACTGAACTGGATCACATATTTATTTAAACTCTCATATGGTCTAATACTCGAAATTGAACTGATCCAACTCATCAATTTCGCCTTTTTAAGCCATTAGGCTTTCAATTTCTGATTCCAACATAAATCTTTAATCAAATCGTATACGAATCAGACCGAAAAATTCCCATAGATTCCAAATTAAATAAGAATAATGACTAATTAAAATCTTAATCTCCTTAATTAATTAAATGCCAATTATTATACATAGTGGGGTCGTCATAGTCTCTCCTCCTTAGAAAGTTTGGTCCTCGAAACTTAAGATACCTGTACCAAAAATTAGTCACATAGTTTGGTCTCATTTCATTTCATTTCATCTCCTAGGTAACTTCGTTTTCATTTGATTTTCTTCATAGAAATTGAATTTATTTCTCAATCACTTAACGGTTAATAACCCAAATTGGTGATTTATTACCGTTTCCATTGTCATCAATCACACAACTCATATATTTTAATTTATCGATCTATAATTCATATACTCCAAATAATAGGAGATTTATTTCAAGGGATGTTCATGATTCTCCTTACTTTTCAAATAAATCAAAATATTCCACTATTGACATTTTATATGAGGTTTTCGAATTAAATTTAATATTCAATGCATCATTAATAACAAATACAAGTTCTTAGTCTTTCAAGTCTATTGACTATAATAGTCCTGACATTTTTCCTACGCAATTCGTATTTCATTATTTCCCAAAAGAATGGTCATTTAACCTTCCTTGACCATGTCAAAGGTTTTTAAGTTATGTATATAATGTAGTATCCCCAAATAACGTTTCACATGCTAATCTATAACAGAAATTTCAGAATCACATGAAATATAATCACATATTAATGGTCTTAGTTGCAAACAAGCATCTTTGACACCAATAATAAGGGTGGTTCCGAAATAAAGTGACATATCATATTCAGGACAGAAGCGTATCAAAGTTAGAACAGAAGTATATCTTGCAGAAATTCATTAGCCTTTTCGAAAACGACAGACGTTGGGTTGTATTCAAATAACATTAGACTGACATACAGATCAGAGCAGAACTTATACACTTTCAGATCGTATACACTTTTGTTAAATTAAGATCATACTCATATAAGTAATTTACATTACGTTGTCTTCATACTCATTCCAATCCTAAGGCATATATAGGCCTATGCATTAACTTTGATAAATTGTCATACGGTAACTCAGGGCTAAACTTTTAATTTTCTCAAACCATTACAATTAGTTAACTAAAATTTTTATATTCCGAAAGGTTCTTTAAGAATTATACGTTCGTCATTCTAACAAAATTTATTTCCTTATTTCCTTCATGCTTTCTTTCTTCCGTTTAACATTAGAGTTGAATTTCTTTACAACAAGTTAGGCTATTTAGGTTAGGATTCAAAATCTAAATTCAATTATGTGTCTATAAGGTCATAATATCATTTATTTTTAACCACTATTAAGATACGAAATTACTAGATCTTTTTTTATTTTATTTTAAAGGTCTATATTTTTTTTACTTAATAGCTTAAGTAAATTACAAGTGTCTCTTTTTGTCACGACCCAACCCTGGTTGCTTAAGACTGGGATCGCAACTTGCTAATTAATTCTAATTTTAACAAATTAAGTGGCGCAGTTGGAGGCGGAGGTGGAATGAAAGCAAGAAAATAATTAAATAGAAAATTTACTTCATTACTTATCCTACTATTTAATAAAAAAAAAAATGCACCCATGGGGCTTTTATTATTTTCTTGGTGACAAACAATTATTACAAAAAAGAAAAAAAGAAAAAAAAAGACCACATTAGGTCTTGTGCTAGTCCTATGGGGTTATCACTTTTCCTTATACGTCATCACCTAAAAGAGAATAACAGTTATAAGTACATAGCAGAGTGAGAAATATTATATCAAGAGTATAGGGCACAAAGTCACCACGGATAATTATTTAGGCTAAACATTATGCATTAGTTAATTTGAGCTGAACAAATATTTTAAATAGTAGAAATGATTTTCAGAATATAAATAAACCGATTATAATCACGGTACAGAATAGAACAAAACAGAGGTCAATGGATTTACGACAAACAGAGGGCCACAAAGTGACCGATCAGAGGCTAATGGTTTTCTAAGTCCCTCAAAGCATGAGACTCCCATGGTGGTATTCTCAAAAAATAAATGTTTATATAATCATTATCAAATAATTTCTAAAATTAATACCACGTGGCAATCTCTTCAATCCAAGCTTATTAGTGTTTTTTTTTTTTTTTTGGAGCGTATCTACATTGAGATTATCTACAACAAACTGTTTGCTTAATTCTATATTGACCTTAGTTAATATAATAATTGTATAATAACCCTTAATTTTAAATTTGATCATCTATTAATTCAACATTATATATTAAAATTAAATATTTTCTTTTAATTTTGTTCTTATCATTATATTTTAAACATTTAAGGTGTCACATTTCTCCCCTTCAAAATAGGAATTAAATTTGATGTACCTTGGTTTTTGAAAAGATGTTGGTATTTGGCCCGTATTTGATTTTCAGCTTCCCAAGTTGCTTCTCCGACCCGATGATTTCTCTACAAGACCTTTACCAGAGGTATGATCTTATTTCAGAGAATTTGATCACGATGGTAGAGAATCTGCACTGGTTGTTCTTCATAAGAGAGATCTTCTTAAACTTTTAGGTTCTCATAAGCGACAATATGCTCGGAATCTCGAAGATATCGTCGAAGTATCGAAACATGGAACACATTGTGGACATTGGACAGTTCAGGTGGTAGTGTAGGGCAATATGCCACAGGGCCAATCATTTCTAGTATTTCGAATGGTCCAATGTAACATGGGCTTAACTTTCTTCGCTTTCTAAATCGGATAACCCTTATTGTTGGTGAGATCTTTAGAAAAACATGATCTCCTATTTCGAATTCCAATTCTTGTCTTTGTGTATATGCATAGCTTTTCTGGCAGCTCTAAGTCGTACGAATCCACTGTTGGATTAATTGAATTTTATCATTCGTTATTTGCATGATTTTAGGGCCCATTAACTTTCTGTCTCTAATTTCCACTGTGACAACCCCAACTCATGATTAACACTAATTCATGATTAAGCATGCTAAGTAAATGATTAAGATGAAATCCTAAATGAATTACTTGAGTGTGTTGCTTTAAATACATTTTTATCTGTTTGATGTAGAAAGATCTGTTTATGTTTTGATTTCAAATTGCGAATTGAAAACCTTATCGACAACCGATTCAGAAATTGACTTGATTTATATGCTAATTAGGATTTATAGAATTTTATGGTACGTGTTATTAAAATTAGGTTCGGAACGATTAAATTAGATTAATTTAGTGCCATTTAATTAACTTTGTTATCTACCACTTAGTAAGCCATTTTATTGACCCCATTAGTTTAACTTTATACCTCTTTTCTCCTTAACTTGATGCTCAAACATGTGAGAAGAAGAGAGTAGGGAGATTTGGGCCCTAGACTTGAGAATTGAGTTCAAATAAGAGAAGTTGCTAGGAGTAAAGAAGAAACCTTGGACATTTGATCATCTAGCTCAAGGATTTATCATCTGAGGTCCAAATTGAACATCCAGAGTTACTCCATAGAGATAATGACGCCAGATCTTGAGGGCGAAAATCACCGCAGTCAATTCTAGATCATGGGTTAGGTAGTTCTTCTCGTGAGTCTTTAGTTAATGTGAGGCATATGCAATGACTTTTCCATCTTGTATAAGGACACAACCCAATCCATTGTATGAGGCATCGCTATAAATTATGAACCCATCTGTTCCCGTAAGGACTGCTAGTATAGGAGCTAACACACGTCTACTTTTTAACTCTTGAAAGCAACGTTTCTATTTGTTAGTCCATTCAAAGGGTGCGTTCTTCTAAGTTAGCTGGGTCAAGGGTGATGCTATTGTCACGACCCAAGCCCACCTCTATGGGTTTAGCATCGTAATTGGCCAGTAATCTATGATTATCAAAGGCCTGTTTAACAGTATTAACAGTAGTTTAATAATAGGGGCTAGCGAAAGCAATAGATATTTTAATAAATCGTCCAATGAGCCGTAAGGACTTAAATAAACAAACAAACAATATATATATATAAACACTTAAGTCCAAAACACATCTAATTACAAAATAAAAGACATGTTAGGGAATTAAATCCCAAAGCCAAAACAAATTATATAACATTCACTTGACTTCATACAACATTAAAAAGGGTGGATTTAGATCACCCAAAAGCCTTGACATTAACGGTTCAAACCTCGCGGTGATGCACAATAGGTTGGCTTGACAAAACGGATTCAGGTCAACATCGCTAACTTTGCTTCGGTGCCTAACCACTTACATATATATAATAAACTGTGAGTTAAAGCCCAATGAATAACAAATGCATAAAGGGGCTAAGAATGAATGTCTTTTCAATATTTAAAACAGTCAATTGCATCAGTATATCATATATTCGATCAGTATCTCATATTTCATATCATATTTATCATATAGTAATTATAGTAGTCATACGTGGTACATCTTGTAGCAAAACAATACAGTAGGTCTTAAAAGACTGAACAATCAGTTAATGGCCATTAAGCGATGTGATAGTTCCAAAAATTAGAACGGCAGAGATCTACGTAATAATGCTTGATAGCGATGATGAAGAGTCAGTTGCTATGGATGCCACAGGTACAGTTCATAAAATAGGACAATTATTCATTCAGTAAACATTATCATTTCATAAAACAATGCAGAATCATTCAGAAAATAATTATAATTGAACATAATTTTACAACATTGTTACTCACAGTGGGTTCCTTGAAGTACGTGCTAAAGTTGCACTAAGGATGCGGCGTTCAACCTAAGCAAACAATTCAAGCAAGATATCTCACTATACAGTTCAATCATTCAGTCGATTACTTACTTATTCAAGTTCGATATATTGTTCAATCGTTCGGTTCTAATTATCATTCCTTATTTCTTTGTGTGCCTATAATATGCATATGAATGCGAATGTTCAAGAAAACTACTTTAAAACATTGCAAACAGTGGCCCGGAGGGTTGAAAACTAGAGCAAAAACCATTCTGGAACTCCTTCAAAACCGCACTTACGAGATGCCCAATCCACACGTGCAGATTTAAGCGATTAAACTTCTCAAAATTTACTGTTTTTTCGCGTGCGGGACCCAGCCACATGTGCGAATCGTAATCGGCCAAAATTCTGCTATTTTTTTGGGTCATTTTCTTTCAAAATCTAACTTTATTTTTGCATAATTCAAGACCCAAAACTTTTCATAATCATGGTAAATAAGCAATTCCTCATTTCATTAACTTCATTTTAAAACCCAAATTCCATGCAAAGAATTTAAGCTCTTGAATATATACATTCTATGTTTCATTAAACATACAAGTTGAGCTGTAAACCTCAAATTCTCCTTTATTTTCCTTAATATCATGAATTTTATGAAAACTATGCCATGCATGTATCAATTTTCCATCTAATTCAACAAATCTTACAATTAAGCTTATGAATTCCTTAACCACTCCTCAATTTCCATACCCCATGCATGAGATGAAATGTAGAATCATAATTTCATGAAAACATGCCATGCATGGTGAATTTAAGAGGTAATATAATCAATATTTTTCCTTAAATGACATGCATGTTCTAAACCCTTACAAATATGAACAAAATTTCCAAATCACCATGAATTCATCCTAGTTCGAGCTTTAATCTTTGAAAATGAAGAATGTAAAAGTCTCTAAGTCAAGAAATTGGAGAGAAAAGCTTACTTTGCTCTGATGTTTTACAAGAATTAGCTCAATTCCCCTTGTTTTCTTCTTCCTCTTGTTGAATTCTTTTTTAGAACAATCTCTCTCTCTGTCTCTGTTTCTCTGTCTCTCTCTCACTCTCACTCTTACTCTCACTCTCACTCTCGTTCTAGACCTCTCTCTCTCTCTTTCTCAGATTTTTGTTTGCTCAAATAGATAATTTTAGCTTAAAAGATGTGCTACGCCCATATATATCTCATATATATCTATCTCTAAACTCAATACAAGTAGTGACAGTCAAACATGACTTTACGAATCAAACGAAATCAATTTTTAATTAAACTTCCCAGATGATTCTAAAAATTCCAATTAACATATCCATGTACTCCATTCCGGTTTCTGAACCTATTTCAGCTGTCAATTTCAGTTTCAAAGTCGTATTCTTAACAGATAATTTCCCAATTTGGACAGATATACACAAATTAAATCATTTAATCCATAATTAACACATGGATAATCTAGATAATCATGATTTTCATTTATGGGGTTGTTACAGCTATCTTCGAGAAATCTTGAATAAAGTGTTGGTAATAACCTGTCAATCCCAAGAAGTTTCGAACTTCAGACACATTAATAGGTCGTGGCCAATCTACAATTGCTGCAACCATCTGTGGGTCGATTGAGATGCCATCTTTATTTATGACGTGGCCAAGAAAATGTACACTAGTGATCTAGAATTCGCATTTCTTCAACTTGACCTAAAGCTTGTGATCACATAGTGTTTGCAAGACTGTTCATAAGTGTTGCTCATGGTCCTCCGGTGACTTAGAGTATATGAGAATGTCGTCAATGAAAATGATGACAAACTCATCAAGATAGGATTTGAATACTCGATTCATGAGGTTCATGAAGGCCGCTGGAGCATTTATGACTCCAAATGGCATCATGAGAAACCCATAATTAAATATGATAAAATGTATTTTAATTTAAAATTAGGGGTTATTATACAATTATTATATTAACTAGGGTCAATATAGAATTGAGCAAACAGTTTGTTATAGATAAGCTCAAAAAAAAATAAAAATAAAAATGATAAGCTTGGATTGAAGAGACTGCCACGTGGTATCACCACGTGGTCATTTTGGTCCAAGGGAACGAGTCCATTTATAAATAGGGCATGGACAAGGAGGATGGACCAAAAAAAAAGGGTAGTCACGCAAGGGAACATGGAAGTAAAAGTAAGGGATTAATATAAAGGTGGGTAATATTATATCTTGAGTCACCACAAAATATTTTACGTATATCTTGAGTACCCATAATTTATTTTATGTGTTTATAAATTCTATTAAAGTTTTACTTACGTTAATAATTCTATGAACTCTATTTTTCTTAAAGTGAAATCCATAGATATGATTATTTAAATTTTAGAAAGTATTTGACAATAATTATATAAACATTTATTTTTTGAGAGTACCACTACGGGAGTCTCATGCTTTGGGGGACTTAAATAACCATTGGTCTTTGATTGGACACTTTGTGGCCCTCTATTTGTTGTGGATCCATTGATCTCTGTTTTGATTATCACTTTTGTGACCTTTGTTCTGTTTGTTTATGTATTGTGGTTATAATTGCTTTATTTATATTCTGAAAATCATTTCTGCTATTTAAAATATTTGTTCAGCTCAAATTAAATAATGCATAATGTTTAGCTTAAATAAATTATCCATGGTGACTTTGTACCCTATACTCTTCATATAATATTTATCACTTTACTATGTGCTTATAGCTGTTATTCCCTTTCAGGTGATAACGTGTAAGGAAAAGTGATAATCTCGTATAATGGGACTAGTTCAAGACCTAATGTGGTCATTTTTTTTTTTTTGTAATAATTGTTTGTCACCAAGAAAATAATAAAAGCTGGATGGGTGTATTTTATTTTATTAAAATAACAGGATAAGTAATGAAGTAAATTTTCTATTTAATTATTTTCTTACTTTCATTTTGCATTTGCTTGTGCCACTTGAATTGTTAAAATTAGAATTAATTAGCAAGTTGCGATCCTAGTCCTAAGCAACCAGGGTTGGGTCATGACAAATGTGATATCAGAGCCAAGTTGAATTAATTAAAAAAACAAAGTTTTTCCCACCTGTCACGTTAATCTTTCACTTGTACCATGACTAATTTTGGTGATGTAGGGATGTTCAAGTTTACTCTCATTGTGTCACTCTGGATTGAGCTCGAAAGTTTGAGTATGGAAGGAATCTTAGGAGAACATCATGCCCATGCCTCACCAGAAAGATGAGGAGATTCCGATGACATAGTCAGACAGCTACACTCAGGCCTTGACTAATTGATGGGTGGACCGATATATCTTTAGGCCGATCCTGATGATTGGGCATATATATCATGGAGACAGAGCCGTGTCTATACTCGAGGACGGTATCTTGGACCTATCCACGTAGTCAGCCTTTCTCCAGGACTAGACTGCCCTCACTACATAGTTGGCTCTTTGCCCTATCGAATTATGTTGAAAGAAGGGGAAATGTTTTCCTCAGCAACTATATACTCACCGACGTCCCCTACCCTCTAGACATTATTAATGTCTAGAATGTCGATTTCAGTAATGACTTAACATATGTCGAGACACCTGGATGGATCGTCGATAGAGTATTTTGGAGATACCTACAGGCCATCCCCATTTATTCAGTTCAAACAGCATGGGTCTGTTTTGGGGTAGTGCAGCTGGGATGGGAATTCGAGCTTCTCATGTAACAGTACTTTACATGGCTATTTGACTCGCCAATCTAGAAACTGGAGAGAAGGATCCTTTTTGTGAGCTAACCATGATTAGTTCTAATCCCTATTTTTGTACTCAAGAATTGGACACTAACATAACTTTTAACTTTTGGATAAGAATGTCATACTAATACTATATTGTATCAATAGTAAAGCTAATGTTATATATGATGCTTTATGAATGTGATGTCATGCTCATTAAATTATTTCTACCAAAATTTACCTTATAGTAATGGCCAATGATGGTAACAGAACCAGGTTATCAGTCAGCGGAACTGAGTCAATGGAAAGAATCATGGAAAAAGCAGTTATCAACTTTTTGCAAGCCTTGCAAACCAACGTAAACAATGGAATGACAGAATGGAAAGAAAAGTCGGTTACGATAAAATAGTTCTAGGATCTGAAGCCCACTACATTCAACGACAGTTCAAATCTGTTGATAACAGAAGCTTGGATAAGGGACATAGAAAAGATTTTTCGCGCATTACTTTACACAGAAAGGCATAATGTAACTTTTGCCACTTTCATTTTCAAAGATGATGCGCACGAATGGTGGCTTCTCACCCTAAAAAAAGAAAAAATCGTGACTTGGGTAAGATTCTTAGAAGTGTTTTTCAAAAAATACTTTCTGGATTCACTACGAGAACAAAAGGCATAAGAATTCATACATCTTAAGCAAGGATCAATGATAGTGGCCGAATACGATAGCAAGTTCACGTAATTAGCTTGATTTGCAACATATGTGATTTTTACCGAAGCCTGGAAAGTGAGGAAGTTTGAAGTCGGCTTAGATGATGACATTAGAAACAAGATTGAAGTTCTAAAGTTGCCAACATATGCAAAAGTGGTAAATCGAGCATACATCGCCGAAAAATGGATTAAAGTTTCGTGTTTTGGGAAAACGAGCCAAAAAGAAGCGATTTTGGAAAAAAATAATAGAAAATCTGGTGTTGTACCCCTAAAAAAGGTAAATACGAGCTTAACTAGTCCAGACAATTAAGGTCCTACTAACCTCAGAAGTGGTACTATTCCAAACTACCCTACTTGTGGGAGGGCTCATTGGGGACGATGCCACTCAGACACGGGAGCATGCTTTAAATGCAGGCAAATTGGTCACTTGTTGAGAGATTGTCCAAAGTTTACCAACCCTATAACAGACTCCTCTGAACTAGCCCCAAAACCCGCAGTACCTGGAAGAAGGAGGAAGTACCAAAAACGCTAAGGAATAACTTTTGCCTTGGTGCTTGGAAACTCGGAGGTTACTGAGAACGTTGTGTCATGTACACTTTCTGTCTATGGTCATTTAGGTCATGTTCTCATGGACTCTGGTTCAACTCATTCTTTTGTTACACCACACTTTGCTACCAAGTTAGCATCAACACCCGAACCCTTAAGGTATATGTTGTCTGTGTCCTTTCATTCTAGTAATTCTACCCTTGGTACTGATGTGTACAAATCTTGTGCTATATCTTTAAAGGGCGAGACTTTATACGTAGACTTGATTCCTCTTCACATTGGTAACTTTTTTGTGATCTTAAGAATGGATTGGCTGGCTACCAATCATGCCTCTATCGATTGCAAAGCTAAAAAGGTCTCTCTCCGATTACCAAACCAACTCAAGCTTGTCTTTAATGGAACTGGAGTTTCCATCCCTCCATGTGTTATATCCTCCATAACAGCCCAACGACTTCTAAGAAAGGATTGTTCTAGTTATATCTGATATGTGATCGATACTCAGCAAGAAGCTTCCACAATTGATGCAATCCCTATAGTTTGAGAATTCTTGGATGTTTTTCCTAAAGACCTATCAGGTACCCCAGTTGATCGAGAAATCTAATTTACCATTAAAACTCAACTTGGTACACAACCAGTATCAAATGCCCCTTACCGCATGTCAATGATGAAATTAAAAGAACTGAAGACCCAACTCCAGGAACTATTGGACAAAGGCTTTATTCGACCAAGTACCTCGCCTTGGGGAGCTCCAATACTGTTCGTAAAGAAGAATGATGGTACCATGAGGTTGTGTATCGATTATCAAGAATTGAACAATGTCACCATCAAGAATCGATACCCCCTTCCATGAATTGATGACTTATTTGATCAACTTCAAGGCATCTAAGTATTCTCAAAAATCGACTTGCATTCTGGCTATCGTCAACTAAAAGTCGAAACAGAAAGCATCGAAAGAATTGCCTTCAGAACACGTTACGTAACAGTATATATTAAAATTAAATATTTTCTTTTACTTTTGTGCTTATCATTATATTAATTCAACATTTGAGATGTCACATTTTTCCAATGTTATCAATGTGATTTTAATTGATCTGTTTTCCAATTTCTTTTTAGTCTTGATCTTATTCTTTTAATTCTAACAATTTTGGGTCAAGTCTCAAATATCCAAGTAATGGATTCTAACTTTATCAATTGTTTATGATATCTTTTCCTATCTTACTAGTGTTTATGTATGAATATTGTTATGTCTTCTCTTTCTCTCTCTCTCTCTCTCTCTCTCTCTCTCTCTCTCTTTTTATGGGGGGTGATTATTTCAGATCCGTAGTTCAATATGTCATAAAATTGTCACTTTTAATGTTTTCAAATGGTTCCATAACGATATGATTTTAGTAAATTGAGTCATACTTATTCGGACACTAAGTAGAAAATTTTCATTAGTTTAAATCGTTTAGTTTTTTATTTAGCTTAAGTCTTAGCGATATTCTAATAATCTTTAGCAATCTCAGGTTGAGTTTCAAATAGTCAAATAGCTGGGTTTTAACTTTATCAAATATTTGATTAGGACCAATTCAAATAAAGTCACACATATATAAAATTTTAACTTCACATTTCTATACATCTATTAACAACATTCCTACTAATCTCCTAATTTGTAGTTAAGTACTAACCTTTGACCAAGTAAATCATTTGAGCTTTCCTTAGACTTTGGAACAATGTTTTATTTGATGCCCCATCTTTCCACATTTAAAACATGCTATGATAATTCAATGACACAATCCCCGATGACACTTGTGACAAGTTGAAAATACTGGGACAAACTTACTACTTTTATAACCTTGCTTAGAATTACTCGTCTCTCCTACCACAAAAATCTTAGTCTTCTTCTTTGGTTTACTTTTTGCTTCCATGCCTAACTTTTTCTTTTGATCTTGCCAAGTATTATAGCATTGCACAGCCTTCACTATGTTCTCTAGCACTTCTTCTACTTTATCTAATCGTTCTGATAAGGACTCAACCTCCACGTCATTCATACTTTTCACCGTCTTTTTCTAATGACAGAAGAGAAGGGTTAAACACAAGAAGATAGCTGATAACACTTGGGTTAATATCAACTGACTTCGAACATGACGCAAAACACATATCATATACAAGTAAACATACATGCACGAGCATATAAGGACATTGGGGTAACCTATTCATTCCCACGGAATTTACCAAGAATTTTCGATTCATAGCTACGCTAGCCAAACGTGATTCCAATAGGACTTTCAAGGTCATTCAACAAAGGCATGAGACTCTATGGTTTAAGTTTTCACATAATAGGTTACCCGCCAAAATATACCATCTTACATATTAAATAATTTTGTTATCCTCAATTACCATAGTTCCATACACTTTATTGAATCATCACCTCAATTTCCCAAATATTCTTATAGTTTAATTTGACATATAACTGTAACAAGCCCGCGGGGGGACCTCGCTACAGTTCGGACTCCCTTTTGTTTGTTGCGGTTCTTAATCTGAACCAAAGAGTCCAACTCTGGCAAATCGTTTTGAGAAAAACAGATTTTGAAAAGTAGTGCCAAACATGGACTGCTTTGCCAGATTACAGAGTCGCCACCTAAATATTTTTTATGGGGGAATTTAGGAAACCCTGACTCGGTGCCAAAGGCCACGTGTCCGTCATCACCAAAGTTGTCTTGGCTCGGGAGCTTGGGTACGACCGGGGAAGGTCAGCTATGAGCACCCCCTTTCGCCCGGTCTGAAGACCGGCCTCTACTAACCGTGATATCCGTTTTTTGAAAACATTATGTGTTCTTTTTCCAATTATTAACCTAGAATTACTATGTTATGCGCACAGCAAACAAGTATAGACTAGATTGCCTAATTTGGAAACAAACATTCCATATCCGTTCATTTTGAAAATGCTTTGGAATTTGCTACTCGCAAGTAGGCTAAAACACGGATTTCAATGAGTTTTCCCAACTCAAGCAATCCAACCTCCACCCACAGGCATTCAAGCAGTTTATCTCACATAAGCACTTAGCCGCATGGTAAGCATACTGTTATGGCAACATTCACGCGCATGTGGTGTGCTAAAGCGTAAATACTTACATCGTACTCCGTGCCAAAACAAGAAACTAGTTAGCAAACATGCATGACCTAGTTCATGTTAAGTGGCTAATGCAACACATACAGAGTGCAACTTAGAGTAGGCTCGGCTAATCCTAAAGATGGCATGTGAAATGCACTTTATTCGATGCATGTATTCAATTTGGAATTGAAAATACAATGCAGTTTGTATGATGTACCGAGCCCGATGCATGTCAACAAATACATGGATGCACGCATGCATAGCATAAGGTATACTGAAATAAACGTGCCTCAATCTACCATTGTAAGCGGGTAAATAAAAGGGAGAAAGAAATGGGGGTTGGAAGGCATACATACCACTCACCCACACTTATTACAATTATGCCCTCACATGGAGGGACCGAATAAATAACACAAATAATTAACTACGCAAGCTAATTAAATATTACAAATTAATTTAAATGAATTAACTAATTCGATTAAAACAATAAATCGCTTCGGGAAGAGGGCCAGATGCATCGCACGCTTGGGACTTGCTCGGAATCGCACTGCCATGCCTAGCTTGCTTCTGTTTTCCCTGCTTTGCATCTCAAAAGACTGTCACAGCCCTAGGAATACTTCCTTAGGTACTGGAGATCACTACCGGCTGCTCAAAACTTCCACCGACAGTGAATTGAGATCATCGGCACTGAATTGATCCATCGGCTGCAAATTGACTGCCGGTCGGCACTAAACACTGCCGGCCAAAGACTTGAATGCTCGTAACACGCACCTCACAAAGAAGAGAGAGCAAATACTGGCATGGCAATGCAATTCAAAGCATATATGCACTAAACACACTCCTTGTCATACTGATGGCTCAAAGGAGCATGTGCCTCGATTCTCGGACCACCAATTACGCATTTCCATGCATGATGGCCCAAAGAACCAAGTGTACAACTTTAATTTCAAATGTATGCAAACCAAGCAAACAAAATGTGGCCCAATTCCTATCACAAGGTCAAGGAACAAGGCATGCATGTTGATGCCATGCAACCTAAGCATGTCAACTAGGAATGCAATATGAACATGTGGACAAACAATGCAAGCATACAAGCGAACATGAGTTAGCATGCAAGCATGCAAATGATGGTCTTACCCATGACCTAGGCAACTCCAAGTAGGCCTAAAATCAGTAGCCATATGCCCAAAAATGAAAGTCAACACACACACACACACATGCATATGTTAAGACTTGATACTTAGGCATAAAATAAGCAACCCTCAAGCACACTTGAAAGGGGATATCGTGGACACTTAACATGCATCATAAGCTCTGAAAATCATGTGAAAGTGTGGTGCTAAACCAACTTAAGATAGGCCAAACAAAGCATGCAAATGGTCCAAGACTCTATGCAAGTTAATGAGACATTGAACCATACTTATGCAAGACAGTTATGGCATGCGTTGAACAACCCAAAACAGATTTTTAGCATGTAAAACTAAGCCCGAAGGACCACTTAGATGGCATCTAAATAGCTCAACTAGGAAGGCATGCACAAATGCTAAGATATGAGGCATAAGGCACAAGCTTCCGAAGCATCAAAGAGGCATGCAAGGCAATCAAACAAGCATGCTAAATGGACTGAAATGACATGCCAAATGGTTCCAAACCATTGAAAATAAAGCAAGCAAGGCATGCTACACACTTGTACCCTTAAGGCCAACCAGCCAAACATAAAGAGGACCCAAGATACAAGCCATGGTCGACCAAAATAAGTATGGACAGACCTAAAGCATGGCAAAATAAGCATACAAGCTTCATGGATCTAAGCCTAAAGCATGCTCAAACTAGGGCTAACAACCTAGAGCAAGTTAAGGCAATATCAAGGCATTACAAGGCAACTATGCTAAGCATGCATGGAGTACTAAAACCAACACTTACAAATGTCATATTAGGGCATAATAAACATAAAATTCAGCCAAGACATGCTCTTCAAACATTCAAAACTATGCTCCTTTAAGAGACCAAAACTTGCCCTTTTCAAGGACATCAAGGAGAGGGGGTGGCCCTCTCCTTCTTAGGACTTCAAGGCATCATCTTCACCACTGAAATCCCTCAAGATTTCAGTGGTGAAGAGACCCCAACACCAAAATCCCGGAGCTCAACAAAATAGCACAAAAATGAGGCCTTTCAAGGCTTAAGAGGGGCCAAACTTCCCCAAAGCACAAAGTACCCTTAATAAACTATCAAGAGGACTAAAAAATAGAACTTTTATGTGTTGATCACCAAGCACAAAAACAGTCCTAAACTAGGTAAAAACAAGGTGCAAGAAAGGGGTAAAAATGACTAGTTTCTTACCCTTGGAGCTTTTCTTCAACAATGGTGACCTTGATGTCTCCTTAAGCCTCAAACCAGTCAAGAACACCAAGAATAGGCTCTTAGAACTTCAGCTCCAAGAGGAAGGTGAAACACTAGGTGCTTGTGTGCAATAGTATGAACTAAAGCACCTAGTGTACAAAATGATCAAGGAAAAGAGAGATAGGATAGATATAGGATTTCTAACCTAAAACCAGAGCTTCTTCTCTGTATTTTCTCTCTAAAATGTCTAACCTTTTCAACCTTTGAGCCAAGAGAAGAGAGTCTTCTCTTATAGGAATCAAAGCTTACAAGCTAAGTCAACCAAAGGCTCATCCCTCCGTACACGTGTATGGAGGGGAAACAAGTGCTACAAAGCTGTCTGAAAATATCTCCAAAAACAGCTGTAAAGTGATCGGCAGGGCAAAATGGTCATTTTGCCAAAAAGAGTGCCGACCGGCACAAAATAGTGCCGACCGGCACAATATAGTGCCGATGGCAACATCAACCAGCCGGTGGCCTCTAGCCACTGCCGATGGTGTGTGGGGATGCCTCAGAAGGCATTCCCTGCCCCTCCAAGGCAAAGCACAAGTGTTTGGTGCAAAACCAGACACAAAACGGTCGAGTTCGGAGATCCTGAGACAAGGCGCGTAGCCGAGAACTCCGGGAACTCCAAACAAACACAAACATGGGTAATCACCGAGTGTTCAAGTGGTGACGTCCAAGTATTGAGGACGGTCAAAAATGGGGTGTCTACAATAACCCTTATAGCTTTGATGGCTTCCATTAAAGATTCTAATTTCTCAGAATACCATGTTTCCATAAATTAACATACTTGTACTCACCAATGTTCTATTAAAAAATTCTGATTTCCTTATAACATTAGAATTTCCACAACAATTCTTAGCTTTTAGCCCCATTACTAAACTTATTAAACACATTCCGATTTCCTTATAATTCCATAATAGCTCTTAATTCTTAGCTTCAATACTCAAACATATTACACAAACGCATATACATATTCCTAAATGCACAACTTATTACTTACTATATGTATGAAGCTTAAATCCATTCTAGACTTTCTAATGCTTAATTGACACGTGCGTGAAATATTAACTCGTGTTTTGATACCACTTTGTCATGACCCAAACCCACCCCTATAGGTTTAGCGTCATGACCGGCCAGTAATCCTAAGATTACTGAAGGCCTCTGAGATAGAAATCATAATATTAGGGGCTAGTGGAAGCAAAATACAAACATACATCGTCCATTGAGCTATGCAGACTTATATGAGACAGAAAATATTTAAAATTTTTATATACATATATTATCACATCATTCCTACGTCATCATATATACAGATAAGACAAAAGGAACTTAGCCCTATGTACAGAATAAACAAAAACTTGTTTAACAAAATAAGAAAAGAAAAACTTAAACTTTAATCACATAGTCTTGACCACTTGATATATCTGGAACATCTACGGGAGGCGCATATGTTGGCTCACAAAAACAGATTCCAGGCAAATGCCTTTAAGCTTGGTCACGCGCTTGCTCACCTATATACATATGCATAAATAGTGAGCTGGAGCCTAGTGAATAACAACAGAATAAATGTTTTTATAAATGAAATCCCATAACAGATTTCAAAATCAGAATTTCAAATAAAAAACAGATGCATATACATATTTAAATTTGTAAACAATTATACGCAGTATATCCATTAGCTAACAGAGCAGATGGTCATATAAGACCCATATACAGAGTAAATCAAACAAATGGTTATGTAGAATTGTAATAGATAACCCTATAAGTTTGACAGGTAGTTTTATGATTGGAACCCACATAGATCCCTAGTACCAGGTAACAGATCACAAATATTAGATATCAGATAACAGATACTAAGGACGCGACGTTTACATTTCAGAAATTGGACAATCATTCGTTCAATTAGAAAATATCGTTTCCAAAAAACTGAGTATAACTTATTATTAGAAAATATATATAAGTAAACATATCTTTACAGAGTTGTTACTCACAAATAGCTCCAGAAATAGATCAGATGGACAGTAGCGCGTGACCTACACAAACACATAATATATACACATTGAAACACAATATCACTTCATTGATCAAACTTAACTTCTCTTGTCATTTTCTGTTTAAGTAATCTGAAGTTCTACTATGCTTATACTTTCTTTCTCAAATAAATCGGATTCCCATTTTATATATTTTTTCATTACTAAATCTTTTTTTTTTTTTTCAAATAGAACAATTTTTTACTTGGCTTCTTAATCAATTAACTTATATTGGTTCTTAACTTATTAATCTTCAATGAGTCATAATTTATGCCTAAGAATTCTTGGGAAGATATGAGGATGAAAATATGACAAAGATGTAATTTTTCAAAATATGCTGAAATAGCTTGACAGCTTGAGCCACCACTTGTTCGCTCGAGCAGACTGCATAGTTTGCAAAAATATTGGGAGCTCGAAATGTTCGCTCAAGCAGTTTATAAATTTTCTAGGTTTTCAAAACTGAAGATTTAGTTCCCAAACTTTATTTCAAATAAAACTCTTAAATTACATTGTATGCACAGATAAATAATCAAAATCAAACCAATTCCAAATTTTCATAACAAAATCAATACCTTGCTTAATTTCAAAAATCAAAACCCGTATCTTCATGAACTTATGGTTTCAAATCTAACTAATTTTATGAAAATTAATAAAAAAATATGTATCTTCTTGAACTCATGGTTTCAAATCTATCTAATCTAAATTTCATATAATTTCAAAGATCATATTTTCAAAAACCCGTATCTTCAAACCCAAAATAATTAATTTCCAATTTAACTTCTATAATCTTGAATCTAATTCAATTTCTTGATCCTTTTACTAATTCCTTTCAAATTACATGAAATTGATTTCTAACACTTTTCTATTTTCTTTAAATCATGAAATTGAAGTTATAAAACTCTTAGAAAAGTATTTGCATGTATGAAATTAAGATCAAAACTAACTAATTTTATATTTTCAAATCATAATTTACTTCTTCAAGTGCTCTAATTTAGATTTTTATTAATTTTCTTCGTATCAAACTCAAATTTAAACTTATAAACCTTTAAAACTTGAATTAAACTCTAAAATCTTGAAATTCCAATAAGGATGAACTTCAAATTTATGAAGGATGACAAACGTCAAACTCAAATATTATCAATTTTTTAATTATCAAACTTAACTCAAATCTTCTTCATTCTTTTTTAATTTCTTTCTAATGTCATGAAATTAAACCCAATTACCACTTGATTTTAGTTGGTAGATGATTAATCCACAAGAATTAAGCATAAACTTTCTTATCAAGAACTTTAATTTGTTGAGTCTCTTGAGTTCTTCCTTTAATTTTCCAGCACAAAATTTGAATTCTTCTTCTTCTCTTCTTTCTTTTTCTCTCGGTTCTTGTAGACACCCAATTTTTGACCGACCTTAAGACTCAAACGTCATCGATTGAGCGCTCGATGATAGTGCATGTTGTGCTCGTTTCGAGGTTTTGGAGTTTTAGCTGAGAGCCTTGCCTCCGGGCCTTTGAACTCTTTGTGCTTCGGCTCGGTTTGCGAACCAGGCCTTGTTTTCCTTGCCTGAGGAAGGGAGAGGTTTTGTAGACCATCTCTTTGTAGTCATAGACCACTTTTCACAGTCGTAGACCACTTTTCCCGTTTGGAGACTAGTTTTCGATTTTCGGAGTTTTCGGCCGCGCGCGCCTTGTCTCGGGACCGCTTAACGTTCTCCGTTTGGTGTGGTTTTTGAACCACACCTTGTTTCCTTGGCCTAGAGGGCCACTG
This sequence comes from Camellia lanceoleosa, assembly GCA_025200525.1. Lineage (NCBI taxonomy): Eukaryota > Viridiplantae > Streptophyta > Magnoliopsida > Ericales > Theaceae > Camellia > Camellia lanceoleosa. Next base: position 113,122,601 of record CM045764.1, on the reverse strand, counting down.
TGGTTTGGGAGACCACGTTTGTGGTCTTAAACCACTTTTGGTGCTTGTTAGCTAGTTTTCGAGGCTCCCGACTGCGCGCTTTGCCTCCCGAACTTTCGTCTTGCATCTGTTTTGGTTTGTTTTTGGTACAAACCTTATTTTCCTTGTTTGGAAGGTGGTTCAAGGGTGGGAGACCAGTATTTCTCCTTGGAGACCACTTTTCTTTCCGCCAGCCAGTTTTCTGATCTGACAACTAGTCTTCTGGGTCTTTGGGCCACCTTTTCTAGTCAGCCACCCCACTCCTGGCTTGTTTTCAGTGTGCTGATCATCTCCCACCATGGCCGACCAGTTGTCTTCTTGGGAGACCACTTAAAGTGGTCGGCCGACCACTTGAAGTAGCTGGCCGACCACTTGAAGTAGCTGGCCGACCACTTCAAGTGGTCGGCTGCTTTTTGCCACATTTTTGGAGATATTTTCCTCCAGCTCTGGAGGGCACTGAAGCTATCCTCCATACACATGTATAGAGGGATTGCCTTGAACCTTAGCTTCCTCAAGAAGCTTTGCTTTTGGTTCTCTATAAGAGAGAACCATCTCCTCCCTCCTCTAGGTTCAAAAATTAGAGGTGGGAGTGATAGATATAGTTTTGTATCTATATCTCCTTGTTTGATCTTATTTTGTGCATAAAAGTGTCATTTTGTCTCACTTTAACACACAAACACACACTCAAACACCTTGCTTGTGTTGCTGAGGCTTCTTGAAGTTGTTTTTAGTGTTCTTGGGCTGGTTTGAGCTCAAAGAGGTTGCTGGAGTTGCAATAGTAAAGAAGGTCTTCAAGGGTGAGTCTTTAACCCTTAAATCCCCCATTCTTGCTTAAGCTTTTGGACCCTCTTGCATGCTGTTTTAAGCTTAACTTCCTACTGCAAAAAGTTCTGTTTTTGTGTGCTTTAGATCTTTGTTTAAGGTCACTTTTGTGTTGGGGTTGTTTACCCCCTCTTAGGCCTTGTTTGGCCTTGCTTTTGTACCTTCTTTGGGAGCCTTTGGGATCACTTTGTTTTGGCCTTCTCACCGCTGAAACTCAGAGGAATTTCAGTGGTGGGAAGAGTGTTTTGAGGTCTCAAATGGGAGAGGGTTATCCCTTCTCCTTGTGTCTTCAATACTTGTCTTGAATGCCTCATGTGTGAGCATATTTGTTAAGCTTATGTTGGCTATATCTTAGCTTGTATTTGTGGTTATTTTGCTGTGGCATGCCACTGTTTTTGCTTGGTTTTGTCACTCCATGCATACCTAATACACTTATAGTGTAAATCACACAAACTAGTCTTGTATGCTTCATAAAGTAGCATGTCATTCTAGCTTGTTTTCTTTCTATTTCAGCATGTTTTTGGTGATGTCTTACTGTGTCATACCTCTGTTAGGGTTTGGTTTGGTTAGCCTTTGCATGCTCCTTGCACTTGTAGTGCATTTCCATGAAATAGCCTAACATGCATCATATTTTGACATGTCATTCTAGCATGCTTTTGGCTTAACTTCAAGAAGCTTTTGTCCATGTTTTAACATACTTTAGCTCTGATTTTGGTTGTTTTGGCCATGCATGACTTGCTTTGTATAGCCATGGTTCAATCTAGCTTGCTAGCTTTGTGCATCAAGTCCACTAGCATGCATTACTTGGGCTATTTGAATGATTTGGCATCATTTATAATGTGATTTTAGTCCATGTTTCATGGTCTTGTACTTGCATTTTTGTGCTCTTTCAATGCGTTGGAGGGTTGGCCCTTTTATGTCTTAACATAAGTCATTGTGTATGCCTTCATGCCTAAGCTTGCGAGCCATCATTTCAGTGTGTTTTTGACGTTATTATGCCATGATATTACTCTAATTTTTGCTGGTTGAGTCATCCCATGCTTGGTCTTAATAGGTGTAGTGTAATCCACCTTATTTACCTTGTATGCATCATGTCTTATGCCCCTCATGCTAGCATGTTTTGGCTTCATTCCATGCATGTTTTAGACTCATTTTGATATGTTCTAGGACTTTTTTGGGTTGCCTTAACCATATGCTTCATGTTTTGTATAGCTATAGTACAAGTGCTCTTGCTTGCTTCAAGCTTTGAGCATTATAGCATGCTTCATTTGTGTTGTATATATGATTTGGCATCACTTAACATGACATTTTAGAGCATTTAGGACTGCCATGTTCCCACTTCTTTCATGCTTTGAATGCCTTTGAGTATTGTGCATTGTTGCCTTACTTGTAGCCTAGCTTGTATGCTTGCATACCTAGGTGTTTGAGCCTCCATCTTAGCATGTTTTGGTCCATGTTTTGACCTATTTTAGCTCTGCCCATGGTTGGTTCATGCATTTGTGCCATGTATTGCATGTCCCTAGAGTAATCCTCTTTGTTAGCTTTCATGCTTTAGGATTCTTGCATGCTTCACTTACTTTGTTTGAATGATTTGGCATCATTTCTTACCTAATTTCAGTGCATTTAGTGTTGCTACACTTCCACTTTTGTAATTCTTTGAGCACTCTTGAGAGTTGTGCTCTTTAGCCTAATTGGGGAGCCAATTGGCATGCATGCTTATATATGCCTTTGGTGCCTTGGTTTCATCATTATGGCCACTGATTTGGGTATGGCTGAGGTCTACCCCTTTTGGTTTAAGTCCATTTAGCATGTTCACTTGCATGTTGCTTGCATGCTTATCTTACTTCGCATTGTGTATGCTATGTAGTCCTTTGCATTGTGCATGCCAAGTTGTTCCTTGCATTGAGTATGCATGTTCATAACATTGCTAAGTTGTCCTTGTAGCAGTGCATTGTAACAACCCTCGTACCGATTATCGATAACCTACTGAATTACGTACTGTTTACTGCTAAACTGAACTGATAATAACTGATAATTGGATTAACCAAAGTACTGAATGGACTGATTGAAATCGAAACTGAGATTGAATAAGTTTACTTATTGTATTGCACATTGCATCTGTTTGATTGAATGACTATCTGTTTGAATTCGTATGTTTAAACTGCTAATTGGAGGCCTTATCGGCGGCCGATTTAGAAACCGTTTGATGTTTTGGAATTCGTAGAATATTTGTGATTTAATGGTATATTTATCTAAAAATTGATTAGGAATGATTAAACTAGATTAATTTAAGCCAATTAAAAAGTTAGGCTTAATTACGAAATTGCCACCTATAGTGGACACTTGTTTATTGATTTGCAAGGACCTTATTACACTTAACAAAACATTTGATCAGCCTTCCTTCACTCCAACCGACCAAACTTAGGGAAACAAGAGGGAGAGAGAGAGAGAAGAGGTTGATTTGGTGATTTTGGCTTGAGTTTTGGTAGATTTGAAGTGTAGATTGTCAAATTGATCTCCTAGGCTCTAAATTGAAGACTTAGTAAGGTAATTGGACCTCTCATTGTTGTCCTTAAGGTTTATTCTTGCATGCTCCATGTTTAATTAGAGAGCTAAGACATGAATTTGTTCATAATTGTTGAGTTAGAGCTCCATTCATGCATGCATGTATATATTGATGACTTTGAGTTGAATTCTTGGAGAATTATACATGCATGTCCATGTTTTTATTATAATCCATGTTTCCCACATTGTTTTCAAAGATTGGAGCTCAATAGAGCAAGATTTAAAGCTTGATTTTGGTTTAAAGTTCATGCATTGCATGTTTTGAAAGTGTTCTTGAATTGGGTTTGAAAATGGTTTTAATTGACTCACCTTTGGGGCTTGAATTCATAAATTGGCTTTTGAAACTTGTTATTCATTGTTTTAGAATGTATTTTCCAGAATTTGGGCCCAAGAGGTCGAGAATTGAGTTGGGAATGCTTGGTTTGAGCTTGGAAGGCAAATGAAATTCCAGATTTGGCTTCTTCGCCGAGCGATTCTCGCCGAGCGACCAACGTTTTCTCGAGCCACGCTCGGCGAAGGAAGTCTCGCCGGCGAACCCTTTGTTTTTGAAGCTCGCTCGGCGAGCATCGCATAAAAAATCGAGCATCCAAGACTTTCTTTGTTTCATTTCATCGGACGCTCGGCGAAGGATTGTTCGCTCGGCGAAGCCTTTGATTTTGTAACCTCGCCGGCGAAGGAAGGCTAGCTCGGCGAGGCCCTGTTTTGACAACTTTGAAAAGTGCCTTCCAAGCGTATTTTTGCATCCGCATCCCATTCTAGGCATTCTTAGGCCTAGTTTAAGACATCTTAATAAGGATTTAGACATAGAACCACAGGGATATTTAGGGATTTAATTAACATCCTTCCATTGTGAAACTTAGTGTGTGTTCTATTTGTTAACTGCTTAGGGTTGGCTCTCGGGACGCCGCTCTAGTCGCTATTAGCCCAATCTCTGTGAGTAACAGTTGTGTAAAGATATGTTCAAATGGTTATATTTTGAATCTTCGAATCAATCATTTATTGAATCGATATTGTTTATTGAATGAATGTATGTCTGTATTTGACAGACGTATTGTGGCATCCTTAGCACCCATTGTTATTGGTATTCTGAGCTCTGTCGGTTTCCTTGTGAAACCATATCGTTTATCGATTGATGGCCATCATTATTGTTGGGTTCATAAGGCGTCCTTTTGGACCCTCTTTATAGGCTAATGGATGTACCACATATGGTGATTGATTGAAATCTTGATTGATGAAATCTTGAAGATTGAAATCAGTATAATGAATTGATTTCATTCGTAAGGGACATTCATTCATAACCTCTTTACATGTATGTTATTCATCGGGCTTTAGCTCACTGCTTATATATATATATGTAGGTTCTCAAAGAACCGGAGCTAGGAGGCGTGGGATTGGTCCCCGCTTTGTCAAGCCAGCCTATGTGCCTCACTGCGAGGTTCCGAGTTGCCATGCTATGGCTTGGGGTGTTTTTGTGTCCCCTATCGGTCTCCGTACTGTTTGTACTTTTGTATAGGCTATCTCTGATTATCTTTCTTTATTATCTAGGATTTGATCCTGTCTTGTTGTTATGAACGATTGTATAGACTATACTGTATCTTTTGAATGAATGCATGAAAAATGTTTTTGGTATACAGATTTACACAACTCAATTTTCACTAGTTACTTACTGTATTGGCTTCCGCCAGCTCAGTACTGTTTGATCAGTATTCTTTGTTGTGGGCCTTCGGTAATCTCGGATTACTGGCCAGTTACGGTGCTAAACCCATAGGGCCGGGTTTGGGTCGTGACATGCATTGTGCATGCATGCATTAGTATTGTTCATATGTCATTAGCTTTGTTAAGTTGATCATGTCACGTTGCACTGAGTATGCTAAATAGTTGTTTGCATTGAGCATGCCATGTTTTGTGTAGCATTGTGTTTGGAATAGGTGTTAGTCCAAACACGGGAAAAAAGGGACGTTTCATATTTGAAGTGATGAAACGTGCCTTAATTCCCGGTCGTCGACGCTCTTGATCATACATGATAGAGTTTTAGGCCTTCTGTGTTTACTTGTGCATTCATTTTATATTGAATTGTGCAACTTCACCTCTCAGCCATCATGCGTTGAAATACGCGATCGGTGGCCCGAGGGTCGAGAACCACACTCTCTTGAGTTCATGACATGATAGGGAGGGTGGTTGTGCACACATACCTTGCAAATACATTGCCATGCCCTTTCTTGCTCTCTGTTGCAGCAAACTAGAATTCAGCAGCAACAACTGGTTGGCCAGCTGGCCGACCACTTTTCCTGGCTTTCAACAAAGATAGATGGTCGGCCATGGCTGCAGACACCAATAACTGGTCAGCCACCCTCCTACAGGTTCCCAAGATGTGTTAGAAGCTATCTGGAGCTTGGTGCAAGGTTCTGAGGACAATTGAAAATGGAGGCAAATCGGGGCATCGCATTGGATTTCCGAATGAGGCGACCGGGCATGCATCCAGTCTTCTCCCTCTGAGAACCTCCTATTTTATTGCTTTCCTTAGCTGCCATGCTTAGATAGCTACCTTATGCTTTGGCTTGTACCTTTAATAGTTAATGCGTTTAGCTATTTCAATTTGTTTTGTAATAGTTAGTTAACTAGGATTAGTTAATTAATTTGTGTTGTAATAATTAGTTTAATTAGCTTAGATTAGCTAGTTAGCTTCTTATTCGGTCTCTCCCTCGAGAGGGCCAATTGTTGTAATAAGCATGCGTGTGTGTGATGCATGTCTTCTAACCTCCATTTCTTTCTCCCTTTTACTTAACCGCTTATGATGGTTCGTTTTAGGACATATTTCAAATTAGCATACCTTATGCTTGTATGCGTGCATCCATTCATCTGTTTTGCATGACTGGGCTCGATGCATCATACTAACTGCATTGTATTTCAATACATTTACTTGAATACGTGTTCAAAGGCATGTTACCAAGTTGCATTTCACATGACATCTTAGAATAGCCGAGCCTATGTGAGTTGCATTTTTGCATGTGCTACATTAGCCATCTTAACATGAATTAGGATCATTCATGATTTCTAACTAGTTCTTTGTTTTGGCTCGGAGTACACTGTGAGTGTTTATGCTTTAGCATACTGCATGTGTGTTATTGAGTGCCATGAAAGCATGCTTGCCATGAGGCTAACTGCTTATTTGATATAACTGCCTGAATGCCTGTGGATGAAGGTTGGATTCCTTGAATTAGAACAATTCATCAAGTCCCTATTTTAGCCTACTTGCGAGTAACAAACTTCAAACCATTTTCAAACTAACGGATATGCAATGTTTTGTTCCAACTTAGGCGATCTAGTCTATACTTGTATGCTGTGCGCATCAAATAGTAACTCTAGGTTTAATAACCGGAATAAGAACACATGTGTTTTCAAAAACAAAATATCATGATTAGTATAGGCCGATCTTTGATCGGGCGAGCAGGGGTGCTCATTGCATGACCTTCCCCTTTTGTACCCAAGTTCCTGAGCCGAGGCAACTTTGGTGATGACGGACACGTGGCCTTAGACACGAGTCAGGGTTTCCTAAATCCCCCCAAAATAAAATATTTAGGCGGCGACTCTGTATTTGGCAAAACAGTCCATGTTTGGCACTTCTTTCTAAAAATCAATTTTCCAAAACGATTTGCCAGATTTGGACTCTTTGGTGATTTATCAATCTTATATTGCACTTTGTGAGATCAGATTAGGAACCGTGACATTGAGTCCGAATTGTAGTAGCTTGGAACAAGACGAGATTTCGCGCCACCCTCGCAGGCGAGCAGATGTCGGAGAGTTCTCGGGAGCGCGTCTACAGTTCTCATTTTCTCTTTCTCGGTTCTCTCTTTCTCTCTCTCGGTGCTCTCTCTCTCTCTTCTTTTCTTCTTATGACTCAATCTCTCTCTCCGAATGTTAAAGAATGAATAGGCTCTACTACAATGTATATACAATGAATACACACACTTTCTTAATCCTTCCAGAACTCTCCCAATTTTTTAGACCATTCCACAATTTTATTTATGATTAAGATTAACTTAATTAAGCAACAATTAGCCTTAATTAATCTTGATTAATCATAAATCTTACATAATTTAATTAGTCTAATTTGACTTCCATTAAGGCCCAATTAATTATATTTAATTTTACCAATTGAATCAAATCTTTAGTCAGACTCCTAAAAGGTTCAAAATACCAAATTAAACTTATTTCCATCATCAATTTTGGTTTCTTGGATTTTTGAGGCCTTCAATTTTTAATCAGACTAAAAATTCCTATCAATAAATTACATATACAATTAGACACCTCACAAATAAATTTAATTAAGAATAATCACAATTCTCAATTCTCATAATCAAACTAGCTTAATTAATTCCAATTCGAACCCAATTGATCAAATCTTACTTTTACTGAACTGAATCACATATTTATTTAAACTCCCATATGGTTTAATACTCAAAATTCAACCGATTCAACTCATCAATTTCACCTTCTTAAGCCATTAGGCTTTCAATTTCTAATTCCAACATAAATCTTTAATCAAATTGTATACGAATTAGACCAAATAATTCCCATAAATTTCAAATTAAATCAGAATAATGACTAATTAAAATCCAAATCTCCTTAATTAATTAAATGTCAATTATTATACGTAGTGGGGTCGTCGTCGTCGCATCTACTCTCAAAGGCGGATTCGTGTTCCTTTCCTTGCTCCTAATGTCTTAGAACCTCCGCAAGCGACCAGGGCCGTTCTTGAGATTTTCGGAGTCCAAAGCCGATAATCAACTAATAAATTTCTGAGACCCTTCACATTTTTTTTTCATTGAATGAAATTTTTTTTTTAAAGTAAAGGACAAAAGATTTGTGTCAAAATCAAAAAAAATACTTAGCATTATATTACAATAACTAATAAGCATTGCTTGATCCTCACTCTTCTTGTATTTTTAGAAGTAAATAAATTAATCATATTTGCATAATCTAATTTTTTTGCAAAATTATTTTCAATGAATAACAATGCTAATTATTTTAAATGGGCCTTTCAATTTTTTAACGGATTAATTTATTTTAAGTTAATTTGGGCCTTCCTTAATTTTTTTTGGACTTAAAAATATATTTAATATATTAGACTAAACTATAATAAGAGAGATCCCTTTTTTGGATCTATTTTCTAATGGATAACAATACTAATTTTTTTGAATGACCTTGCATTTTTTAATAGGTCAATTTATTTTAAGTTAGTTTGGGCCTTTTTAAATTTTTTTAGACTTAAAACATACATAATATATTATACTAAATTATAATAGAAGGGGGCCCCCTTTTTTTGAGTCTATTTTGAGGTGCCCTAGGCCATGGCCTTGTGGCTTATGCCCCAGGGCTGGCCTTGCAAGTGACGATACCTGAGAACTACCTCCCATCTCTTTCATCTCTCTTTGGGCCTAAGAGTCGTGCTAGGGATTAGTCGTCGGTGTCGTAGCTGGGTTGTAAGGGAGATAAGCATCGACGACCATGAGGAAGTTTGGAAAATCATCAGATGTGTGCATCCATAGAATCATCTTGTGTATAGCGAATGATCTATCGGCTGAGACAGGTTGCAGAGGTGATGAAAGCTAATGAACAGTAAGAGATGGCCATTCGAGTGAGTGAGCAACGATCAGATCGTGGGGAAATAAGGTATTTTTCTTCCGTACCATGAACTCTTCTTCCACCAATTCTATCACAGCCTTTTCCTTCTCTCTCATCTCTCTCTCTCTCTCTCTGTGATATTGATGATGCTGGATGATCAAAAACCTTAGATTTGATCTGTATTGATCATCAGTTCATCAATGACAATAGATCAACAAATTTGTATTGATCTGTTAGATTGAAACATATCAATCTCTACTTGAGTTGATTTTTTTTCCTTTGTTTTTGTTGTTGTTCAATCTTAGTCTCAGTGATGGATATGTATGTAATTTGCACAGATAAGAGAAAGATATGGATATGTATGTATGTAATATGCAAATATAAGAAATAGACAGATAGGAAAAATTGACTAAGTATTTCAATAGATCACTCTTTGAATTTCCACAGATAGCTTGTATTTCAACAGATCACAAGATTTGAATAGATAGCTTTGTATTTAAAATTAAAAAAAAAAAATAGTTTGGTTGAATAGATAATCTTCACTTTCTCCTCTGTCTAGTTTGCCCAGATAAAAAAATTAAAACATATACATTAAAAGAATTTCAACAAATAGAAAAGCAGGACAGAAAAAAATGTGGAGAAAGATAGATTTAATTTGAAGAACATTTAGAAAGATAAAAATTGTACAGACAAAAATTAAAACAAGAATTTCAATTGATAGAATTTCACATAGATCAAATTTCAACAGACAATAAAATTTAGGCAAATATTTGAACAAATAAGGGGAAAAAATTGAACAAATAAAAAAAATATTTGAACAGATAGTCACAAAAATTAAACAGACAGTCACAAAAATTCAACAAATAGATAAATGATAAAATTAAAAATAAACGTCATTCAAAACAATAAAATGACTTCTAACGAAACTATTTCACAAAGAGTGAATCTCTCATCAACAAAAAATATCCACTGGACTTTATTCTTTATACTCTGTTTAGATTGGATTTTACAACAATTTGCTCGTATTATTATTATTATTATTATTATTATTATTATTATTATTATTATTATTTAAATTTATTTTTGCCCTGAGTAAATATTTTGAAAAATTGAATCAAATGACTGATTTTTAAATTTGTTTCAACTAAGCAATCTTAAAAATTAAGGGTAAAAAAAAATAAAATTTAGAAAAGATAAAATAAATTTGTAAAGTTTTTAAAAATATATAATTTGACCTATTTTTAATTTTTAGTTTTTTTTTTAAATTGACTTAAAATTTAAAATTACTTAAGTGAAATAGACCTAAAAAGTAAAAAAAAATACTCAAACTTGAAAACAAGATTTGAAAACACAAAAGTAAATCGAAAAAATAAGCTGACTTCTTAAAAAATTCTACATATTTATTTTACAAATTTATGTTGTACATAAATTGCTCTCGCTGTATTAATTTAATAAATTTTATTCAAAATTTCAAAAACATCACAAATTTTTTTTTTTCTTAACACTTTGTCTTGTCTACGTAGTAGCTCTTGTTTGATTTAGCAAATGGCTTAGTGCAAAGAATTGGTAATCCAACAAATTAGGGGATTGGCAATACTATCCTTGTGGTATTCTTAATCCAATCTCTTTGGAATGGCTATCTCCCATCGTCCAGAGATAAGAAAATAATCCTCTCCTTTTAATTGCATATGCTATTATCATACTTTAATAAAACATAATATAATACTTTTATAATGTTACTAATAATTCCACTCAATAACCTACACATTAGTAATTCTTCTCATAGTTTTATAATATCTTGAATTATTAAATCACCAAAACCCATCTCCATTATTAATTTTTACGAAAAGATTTTATAACTCTACATTGCTTTGCATAAATTTAGAGGAAGGAAGAGAGGTGTAAAGATGATATGGACCTTCCACTCTTACTATCCTCATTGTTGATTTGGTACTTGTCCATCACTATTGTTGTTTTTATTCTCTTTGTGACGATTATTGATCGACAATTGAAATATAAAATCTTCATAATTCATACAACAAATAAAGTGATTGTGTATGTATGTCTCTCTTTTATTGTGATAAGAATCTTTGTCCTAATTCTTTAATTTTTTGTGTTGGGTATACCTCTTTATTGGAGTGTGGGACCCAATTAGTTTGTTAAAAGAATTTTAATTTGGCTTGATTTAGTATAATATATTTTTATATATTATATTTGTGGAGACCCAATCCAATTTGGTAACAATTAGGGTTTGATTACAAAACCCTAGATTCACAATATATATATTGTTTTTTTGTGTGTGCCGTAGGGGACCTAGCAGCAATGGTTAATTGATTTTGGGTAAAAAAATTGGACTTGGTAATCAATTCGGCTGGTTTTGACTTGGAGCAGTAGCATTAATTTTTGTTGATCATCTTCGGTGGGTTATGATTGTGATAAGAATAGTGGTGCTCTGCTTTGTTCAGTTTTGGAGCTGATTTGGTTCGTTATTTTAGGTCTTCTTTAATTTTGGTTCTGAAGATTTTGGTTCATCTATTTGGTGAGGTTTTTCCTCTTATTTATTTGTGATTATTTGGAATTCACCTAAGGGTGATTTTGTGAGACCATTAGTGTCTCGTTTGTAATCGTTTGGAACTTATTTGGTTGATAGTGGAATTGGATTTTGATCCCGTAGACGTACCTCACATTGAGGGAACCACGTAAAATTCTTGTGTTGCCTTTGATTTAATTTTTCCGCATTAGTTCTTATTCCCATTGATTGATTTACTTGTGGGGAATCACATATTTTTCCTAACAACTGGTATCAGAGCTTACGGTTTATTTGGATCTATTTATTTGTGTAAATCAATGGAGGAAAATGTGGGTCGTATGTCTAGCTTCAATGGAAGCAATTGGGTAACTTGAAAAACTAAAATGAAGGACCCATTATTTTGTAAAGATTTGTATGGACCCATTGAGGGTGATAGTGGTAAACCCGAAGGTATGAAAGACGATGAGTGGAAGAGGCTTAATCGAAAAGCCGTTGGTGTTATCCGTCAAGGGATTGATGACAGTGTATTTCATCATGTTGCTACTGAAACTTCGGCACATGATTTATGAAAAAAATTAGAGAGTCTTTATGATAGAAAATCAGCCACAAATAAAGCCTTTCTATTTCGTAAGTTGGTTAATTTAAAATATAAAGAGGGTAGCCCTATTCCGGAACATCTGAATGAAATAAAGAGTATTGTTAACCAACTTGCTTCTATGAAAATTGTTTTTGATGATGAGTTGCAGGCTTTGATGCTACTTAGTTCTTTGCCCAAAAGTTGGGAGACTTTGGTTATGACAGTTAGTAATTCGACACCTGATGAAGTTGTCACAATGGGCCAAGTCACTAGTAGCTTGTTGAATGAAGAAACTAGAAGAAAATCAGCGGGTTCCTCTCATTCAGAAAAATTTGTTGTTAGAGGCCGAAACAAAACAAAGGGAAGGAGTAAGACTCCTCATGGTCGTGATCAAAGCCGTGACAAAGCAAAGGATGGTTCTTTTTCAAAGAAAGACATTGAGTGCTATTACTGCCATGAGAAAGAGCACATGAAGCGGGAATGCCGAAAGCTCAAGAATAAGGAGAAAAGGCGTGACAAAAGTGTGGATAAGAAGCAAGAAGACACAACGACAGTTACTACCAATGATCTCATGGTCGTTTGTGAGGATGATTGTATCAATTTTGTGGGCCAAGAGAGCAATTGGGTGATTGATTCCGGTGCTTCTTTTCTTGTGACTTCTCGAGTTAATTTCTTCACTACCTACACCGAAGGAGATTATGGTTCTGTTCGAATAGGTAATGAAGGTTTGTCCAAGATTATTGGTATGGGTGATGTTTGCTTGGAAACAAATTTGAGCTGCAGATTGTTGCTTAAAGATGTAAGGCATGTTCCCGACATTCGCCTCAATTTGATCTCTACTGAGAAGCCAGATGATGAAGGCTTCAACAACAAATTTGGTGATGGAATATGGAAGCTCACAAAGGGTTCTTTGGTGGTGGCTAAGTGCAAGAAGACTCATACACTTTATTCGATGCAAGAAAAAATTTGTAAAGGTGTTGTCAATCCACTTGAAGATGATACTTCTACCGAATTGTGGCACAAGTGGCTTGGCCATATGAGTGAAAAGGGGCTGCAAGTTTTGTTCAAGAAAGTGCTTCTACCCGGTTTGAAAGGTACACATCTTAAAACTTGTGTTCATTGTTTGGCGGGTAAACAACATAGAATTTCTTTTCATAAAAATGTTGCTTCTAGAAAAGAAAATGTCTTGGAGTTGATTCATTCGGATGTTTGTGGTCCTTTAAAAGTTAGAACACATGGTGGTGCACTTTATTTTGTTACTTTCATTGATGATTATTCAAGGAAAGTTTGGGCTTTTCTACTAAAAACTAAAGATCAAGTTCTAGAAGTATTTAAGCATTTTCAGGCCATGGTTGAAAGAGAAACAAGACAGAAATTGAAGTGCATCCGATTAGATAATGGTGGTGAATACATTGGGCCATTTGATGAGTATTGTCGCAGTCAAGGTATTCGGCACCAAAAGACAGTTAAGAAGACTCCTCAACAAAATGGCGTTGCCGAGAGGATGAATCGCACCATTATAGAAAAAACAAGGTGTTTGCTTTCACAAGCTAAATTGCCAAGATCCTTTTGGGGTGAGGCAATGAGTACAGCGGTTGACGTGATCAATTTGTCACCTTGCTATCCTTTGAATGGTGATATTCTTAAAAGAGTTTGGACTGGCAAAGATGTGTCTTATAAGTACTTGAGAGTGTTTGGTTGCCGAGCTTTTGTTCACATTCCAAAGGATGAGAGGTCCAAGCTTGATAGTAAGTCAAGACAATGTATTTTTCTTGACTATAGGCGTGATGAATTCGGGTATAGATTATGGGATCTGGTCGACAAGAAAGTCATTCGAAGCCGTGATGTTGTGTTTCTTGAAGACCAAACAATTGAAGACTTTGGTAAAGGTGATCAACCGGAGCCAAAAACTAGTGATCTCATTGACATGGATCCATCTCTTTCATCTCCAATTGATGATGAAAATGGGGGAGATGTGCAGCCACCTATTGAAGATGTGGAGGATGATGCTAATCCTAATAAAGTTGAGCCAGAAATTGAGGAAGAGCATCCAACTCAAGTATCGTCACCACAACTTGAGTTGAGGAAATCTATAAGGGACCGAAAACGTTCAAGAAAGTATCCTCCCAATGAGTTTGTGTTGATTTCTGATCAAGGGGAGCCGGAGAGCTACCAAGAAGCAATTGAGCACGCAAAGAAAGATGATTAGAAAAAGGCCATGGAAGAGGGTATGAATTCCTTGCTTGAAAACCAGACTTATGATTTAATGAAGTTGCCTGAAAGAAGGAAAATTCTGAAAAATAAGTGGGTTTTCAAATTGAAGAATGATAGGAAGAATCTGAAGTACAAAGTACGTCTTGTTGTGAAAGGCTTTGGGCAAAAGAAAGATATTGACTTTGACGAGATTTTCTCACCGGTTATAAAGATGTCTTCTGTTCGGGTTGTACTTGGCATGGCTGCAAGTATGAACCTTGAAGTTGAGCAACTTGATGTGAAGACCGCATTTCTTCATGGTGATCTTGAAGAAGAAATTTACATGGAGCAACCGGAAGGTTTTGTAAAGAAAGGGAAAGAGAAATTTGTTTGCAAATTGAAGAAAAGTTTGTATGGCCTCAAGCAAGCTCCACGGCAATGGTACAAAAAATTTGACTCTTTCATGATGAATAATGGTTTTTCTAAAACCACTTCGGACCATTGTGTGTTTGTGAAAAAATTTTCGGATAGCAAATTTATTATTCTTTTACTTTATGTTGATGACATGCTAATTGTGGGTCAAGATTCTACCATGATAAATAGGTTGAAGTTAGAGTTGAGTAAATCTTTTGCTATGAAAGATTTGGGGCTGGCAAAGCAAATACTTGGTATGAAAATTGTTCATGATCGCAAAGAGGGACTGATTTGGTTGTCTCAAGAGAGCTACATTGAGAAAGTTCTTGAGAGGTTCAACATAGATAAAGCAAAGCCGGTTGGTTGTCCACTTGCGGGTCACTTCAAACTTAGTTCAAATCAATGTCTTACAAGTGAGAAAGATAAAGAAGAGATGTTGAAAGTTTCTTATGCTTCAGCAGTTGGTTCATTGATGTACGCCATGGTTTGTACAATGATGGATATTGCTCACGCAGTTGGTGTGGTGAGTCGTTTTCTTTCTAATTCGGGTAAAGAACATTGAGCAGCGGTAAAATGGATTCTAAAGTATCTTCGAGGGACTTCGAAGGTGTGTTTGTGTTTTGGAGATGGTAAGCCGATACTTGATGGGTTCACAGATTCTGACATGACTGGTGATGTTGATTCTAGAAAATCTACTTTGGGGTATTTGATGACTTTTGTAGGGGGAGCTGTGGCATGGCAATCTAAATTATAAAAATGTGTTGCTCTCTCAACTAGCGAAGCTGAATTTATTGCCATTACGGAAGCTTGCAAAGAAGAGTTATGGTTAAAGAAATTTTTGCAAGAGTTGGGTTTGAAGCAAGAAAGGTATGTGCTTTATTGTGATAGTCAAAGTACTATTCACTTGAGTAAAAATTCTACTTTTCATTCGAGATCGAAATACATTGATGTGAGATACCATTGGATTCGTGATGTGTTAGATTCGAAATTATTACAACTCGAAAAGGTTCACACAGATGATAATATTTCAGATATGTTGACTAAGACTTTATCGAGGGACAAACATTTAAAATGTCGAACTTTAGCGGGTATGGTTAATCTCTCCACCTAAGTCGGTAGGGGGAGAATTGTTGTGTATACCTCCTTATTGGAGTGTGGGACTCAATTGATTTGTTAAAAGAATTTTAATTTTGCTTGGTTTAGTATAATATATTTTTATATATTATATTTGTGGAGACCCAATCTAATTTGGTAATAATTAGGGTTTAATTACAAAATCCTAGATTCACAATATATATATATTGTTTTTTTGTGTGTGCCGTAGGGGACCTAGCAGCAGTGGTTAATTGATTTTGGGTAAAAAAATTGGACTTGGTAATCAATTCGGCTGGTTTTGACTTGGAGCAGCAGCATTAATTTTTGTTGATCATCTTCGGTGGGTTATCATTGTGATAAGAATAGTGGTGCTCTGCTTTGTTCAGTTTTGGAGTTGATTTGGTTCGTTATTTTGGGTCTTCTTCAATTTTGGTTCTGAAGATTTTGGTTCATCTATTTGGTGAGGTCTTTCCTCTTATTTATTTGTGATTATTTGGAATTCACCTAAAGGTGATTTTGTGAGACAATTAGTGTCTCGTTTGTAATCGTTAGTAACTTATTTGGTTGATAGTGGAATCGGATTTCGATCCCGTGGACGTACCTCACATTGAGGGAACCACGTAAAATTCTTGTGTTGCCTTTGATTTAATTTTTTCGCATTAGTTCTTATTCTCATTGATTGATTTACTTGTGGAGAATCACATATTTTTCCTAACATTCTGTTCATCATGAATTAAAAGAGTCATAATTATATTTTTAATTTTAGTTTAGTAAGAAATTTAGGTAGATTAAACCATTTAATTGTCATGAAATATCTTTTATTTGTTATTCATCAAACATCGTGATATCACAAAATATGTGGCAAATCTTACATGGTCAGTTTCTAATGACTCTTATCTTCGATATCAAACGTTGTGCAAGTGCAACCAACGTGCGTGGGGTCCCTTTACGAGGGAATTTGAGTTGTTGTTTGAAACACCAGCGACAAAAATGACTCTAGTTTTTGAAAATTTTGTTTTATTGTATCTATATATATAACAACCGCTTAGTTATTTGGGATATTTATCAATCAGTCCTATTAATTAGACTTATTTACTTATAAGTCTTAACTAATAAATTTAACTCTATAAAAATAAGAGATTGATAAATTTATCACTATAAATTTATTCATAAAAATAAAGAGACTGATAAATTTATCACTATAAATTTATTCATAAAAATAAAAGACTGATAAATTTATCTTTATCACTTAATAAATTTATCAATAGGACTTAATAGGTAATAAGTCTCAAAAGTAGGACCTATTAGTAGTTTACCCTAGTTATTTGAGATTCCTTGTTTTTTTTTTTTTTTTCATTTGAAATAATTAATTAATTGTGACTTATATGTTGAGTAAAGGTTTTTTTATAATTACGTAAATATTCTTGATCAATTATGAAACAAATTTTTTTGTAATTACGCAAATATTCTGAGTCAATTATAAAACATAAATCTATTATTTTTTAACAAATTACAAATACACCCATAAGGTTTGTTTAAAATATGAATCGATCTTATAATATTAGAAATTACAACAATCATTTGTTATAAAATTTAATTTAACATAATATTTAGGGAAAAAAAAACTATTTTCTTATGCAATAATAAATTATTAAAATTGTTTATTGAAAAATATTTCTCATATTATTAAAAACTGTTAATTGACTTAATACTTTAGTTATTAACAAAATGATCAACTGAAAAATAATTTTCGTATTATTAAAAATTGTTGATTTACTAATTATCAAAATATAAATTTAAAAATATTGTAATAATAGCCCGTATTTTGCATGGGCCTTTTTAAACTAATATATATATATATATATATATTTAGGACAAAAATATAAAAACTTCATTTATGAAGGGAGGAAAACATATATGATCCGTTTGGTTTAATTTTCAAAGTCAATTTTGAAAGTTATTTTTGTGAAAAGAATTTTCAAATTTTAATTATTTATTTTTTACAACAAAAAAATTATATATATATATATATATAAAGATAAATAAATTTTTATACCCATTTTTTTAACTAAGGCCAAGTTTGGCATGTCTTGAAAAAGATAAAAAGTTAAAAAGTTACTATCCTATTTAAGTCACATCATCTTATTTAAGGCACATCACCTTTCTAATACATCACTTCAAACCCAACCCAAACCCAACTCATATTTTTTAAAAAGTTAAAAAATACACTTATTTAGATCATCCCAAACAAACCCTTAAATTTAACTTATTCCCTAACACAACCTAACTATCATGCGTTTCACGATCGTCGCAGCGAAGCCATTTCATCCATCTCCAATGGTCTTGTTTGATATAACTATTAAAATATATTATAAATTATAATTTAATAGATTATAAATTATGATTTTAATTAAAAATTGTTATTTTGTTTAGTGTAACTGTTAGATTATAGATTTAAGTTACTGAGCATTGCTTATTAAATAAGCTGGGAAGTAGTTTTTTCAATTAATATTTATTTTTTGTTATTCACTACTTGTCTACATTTCTCATAAAAAATAATAATAATAATTTATAGTCCATTTGGGTTTTTTTTTTTTTTTAAATAAAAATAAAAAAATCTAGGAGTATAATCGTAAATTAACATATCTACAGCAGAAGTTGATAATCAGAAACAAATGGTGAGCAGCTTCTCAGACTTAATTTTTTTAAGTTAAAATAAGTTATTAGAATAAAAAATTATTTAAAATAAGTTTAACAAAACAACCCAAAATAACTTGGGGGTTTTTTTTTTAAGGTCCTTGGTATTAACATTTTATAGCATAAAAGACACCAAATATTTTCATAATGTCTAAGGTCCCTCAAGTTGATCTAGAGAAAATTGGTCCAAAGAAAATTAGTCCAGAGAAAATTAGTCCAGAGAAAATTCACATCACAGAGAAATTTGGTTCAGAGAAATTCTGAGTACTTTCTAGATAAATTTTACAAATTTCTCTGATTTGAGAAAGGAAGGGAAAATTAGAAAATTGATCCAGATAAAATTTCAAATACTTGCACTTACATCTATTGTGGTTCAAGGTAAAGCACAGAGATCAGCAACAACTCTCCTCATTATCAAATGTGTTTTCATGATGTGTTTTAACCAAATTTCTCTGACTTCCCAATTTATCTCTAGAGAAATTTTGAATTTCTCTGGAACTGATATTGATGTTTGTAGATTCGTTCACCAAATTTCTCTGGACTTCCAAATTTCTCTCTAGAGAAATTCAGAATTTCTCTCTAGAGAAATTCGGAATTTCTCTACATAATCTAAGCACAATGGGAGCTGTTTAAAGGATGGGAGTAACCACAGTATATACAATTCCTAGAAGGAAGTAAAGTTGAAGGCTTGGAAGAGTCTCTGGAAAATCCACACTCCCAGGGTTTATTGCCCTCTCTCTGTCCCTTACAGTTTTCACCAAGAACGTGTTCTTAAGGTGAAAAATGACCAAAGGCTTCAACCTGAGAATCTCGCTTGCAATTCCAGCCCACCCATCAACCATTATATATGTAATAAAAAAAGTAGCCTTCATTGATATTGCACCTTGGTATACATAGGGATTGAAATTAACATACACTACACATTAACCACTAAATCATGTGATAATCTGATTGGGATCAAGTTCATTACATAACCATTCCCATTATCAAAAACCATAGACATCAATGCAGTCTTTGTTGGGAATATATCCCGGCATCTCTAAATCACTTCATTCATTGTTTCTCATCACCAGTTATATAGCTGTCCAATGGAATATATTGGTCTAAGATAAATATTTGGTCAAGCTTTTTGTACATGATGGTCAAAATACAAACTTATTTAGAAGGGGGGAAGCGGACAATTAGACTAATCAGCCACATTAGGATGGATCCAATGATCCAAAATATGAGAAAAAAGACTACTAAACTAGCCAAAATAGTGGGCAATAGAGGACCTTGTCCAGCATCATCGGTTTTGATCCCACCTGATTTCTCTGTGAGAGGATCTTGATCTGATGGGTTGGCATTTGCAGAGTTGCTTGAGGCGGTGTGAGCGGCGTCGCGCTGGAGAGGGAAGAAAGTGAAGAGGTGGAGCCCGAATGGGAGGTGGAAGACGCGCACGGACCCATGAGAGTACCTGGCCGCAAGGTAGCGGTCGGAGAGAGCAAGGCGGCGGCCAGAGGAGGTCGGATCTAGATACGGCGGGTGAGGTTCTGCCAGAGGAGGTCGGATCGCGACAAGGCCCACCATGTTGAACAAATCTGAAAATGTCACAAGTTTAACTTTTGAGTCAAATTTCTCTGATATATATTTAGGGACTTTAGACATCAGAAAATAATTTTGTGGACCTCTTCTATTATGAAAAGTGGGGGAGGGACCCTAGACCAATTTTCCCAAATAACTTTTCTAAAACTAAAAATTATAAATTGACACAAAAAATCGTAAACAAACACCCTCCATAACTAATTAGTTATTCCGTTGATCAAAACACTTCCACACTGGTAGAAGTTTAGGTGTCGAAATATCTTCACTCACGTAATGTGTAACTTTTATTTTAGATAAATTAATGTTACACATGTTCTACACACGGGTTGTGTTTATAATTATTTGTATATATATGAATTGTGATTTTATTTTTTTTTTGCATACAGAAAAAGGAATATGACAAATGCAGCATATTTTTTATTAATTATTTTATGTTTGCTGTTATTCAAAATTTAAAAATAATGTAGGGGCAAAATTTATAACAAATGTTTATTCCTATCAACCTTTTTGTACTTATATATAAATACTTAAAACAATAAACCCAAAAAAGGTAGTCAATATAAATATTATATATTAAGTAAAAAAATGTGGTTAACAATTATGCTTACATAAATTTACTATGGGTTTAATTTCAAATTAAAAAAAATATATATTTTAAGAGCATTTTATTTAACTAGTACCAAATAGAATTTTCTTAGTAAAAAGGAAAGTTATAAAATTTTGTTATAAATTTCAAATGTCTATTGTCAAATATTCTATTTTACTTGCTTGTTTGTTTGTTTGCTTGCTTTGGGAGTTTTGATCTTTGATCCTTACTCCACATTCATCGTGTTGCTTTATTTATTTTTCTTCTTCTTGCTAGATTTTTGAATGATATTTCTTTTATAATGCATCTCTGAGTATAATAGTAAAAATATCATACACTTAAAATGCACAAAATTACAATATATATAAAAAAAAGAGTAAGTAATTGTCCAAAACTAAAATTATTTTAAGAAAAAATAAAAAATAAAAACAAAAAGAAAAATTGTTTGAAATAGAAAATGATTTATTTATTTATTAATTAATTTTTAAAAATAAACTTTTAAACAAAACAAAGAAAATTATATATAAAAAAGTACAAAAACTAAACATAAAATATAATACAAAAAATAAATGAATTATAAGATTTTCAAGAAGTGAGACTCACAGACAAAATTTATAAAATCTTATCTATTCATATACTTTTATATATATTTTTTGTACTTCTAATCCCGAGAACGATATTGAAATAATTTGCACTTCTTGCATTAGGTTTATCTAATAGCTTTAGCAAACACAGATGTTGTAACGCCCCACTTTTATTTCTCGGAACCATTACTAGATTCATTAATTTAATTCAATTTCAGAGACAACATGCGGAAAACTCTTTACATCAACGAGTAAGAATAAATAAAGATTCTCTCATCCGAATGCAAATTAAATATAACATGAGCATAACTAAATAAATTGCTCGTAGGCTTATATCTTTAAAAGTAAAAGAAAGGGTTTAACCCTTTTACATCAATGGTATTCTGCCCACAAATAAAAGGCCCTGTGGCTAACACATAAAGAAGATCCTCGATCTTGAAACCCTACTCAACGTTCATCTGAAAAAGGATTAGCAACGTGGGATGAACATAAAGTCCAGTAGGGATCCCAATATGATCCTAAACAATAATAACATACAGATAGCTATGATCATGAATGCTTTAAATCATATCATATACATAATGTGACAGTTTATACAGAAAAATACTTATATAGGAATTTTTCTCAAAGTCATTCATTTCATCCAATAACATAAGCAATTCACTTTTCTTTCCTCTTGTTATCTTTTTTCAAAATTCATATGACTATAACAAAATTTCTGAAGAAAACAATTTCACTAAGCCCATTATGTGTTTTCTTCACTTTCCAGACTTATACTTGATTTGCCTTTTCAAAACATGTTCACACAAGTATTCAAAGCCTTTCACGTTTTTCACCATCTCAACATAATTCTTATGTTCGTTCAAACACATTCATAACTATACAAGTATGCCTTTAATACAAAAGGAAAACAACAAGCAATCAATAACTATCTCTTTCAGCAATTGAGGTAACGCGGCCTTTTAGAACAATAACCATCATAGCCCATGATATACCCAGATACACTAAGACAATAATGATAAATAAATTTTGTTTTACCTGCCTCAAGCACAGTAAGCCAATGATACAACTTTCCATAACAAAATGCCAAGTCAAGGATACACCTCTGCCAAGTTCTTCAGGCGCTAGCCAGAAGGTACTGTTACCTCTCATTCTAAGCACAAACACATTCCCAACCATTTCAACATACTAGAATGCATAACAACATAAATATAATACATACACAATGTATATAAACACATATGGAGTACATCCCCTTTACCTTTCCAAATAACCATACATATCCAATGTATATAATTATAGTCATATTCAATGACAAGCACAAGTGATTAATTTCAATTCACCTAGTTCACATTCAATTTCTACAACAATCATAGTTATCCTCTACCGATAGGCCAAAACATATATTTCTAAACATATATACAATTTCCAAAATAGATAAACTTGTTGGAAAAAATGTTTTTTTGGTGACTTTAATTAAATATTAAAGTGGGTCCCAACCATCTATTGTGTTGGGTCCAAGTGAGTCTAGATACTTTGCAATGAGATCTTTACACCACAAATAGTATAGCCAAAACCATTGAAAATTGAATGAGAAATTGCCCCATGAAGTTAGCTTCATGAAAGAGTTAATGGGGTTTGTAACTCCTGCCTTTATTGCAGAGTTTAATAGTGCATTAATGGGGTTTGTAACTCTTGCCTTTATTACAAAGGTTAATGGTGCAGTAGTGACCAGCCATAAATGCTGAAGGCTTATCCTCTCTCCCCTATACATGTATAAATTGAGACCCTCCTGTCAAGTCTCTAACACAGAAATTGTTTCTTCCATTCTTTAGTCAGTTTGCCAGAAAGTTCCTATATTGAGAGAGTGCTGCCACTGTTTTTGTTCGCTAAGCTAGATAGAAAGTGTTTCTGTCGTAGCTGGTTTTGACCGTCGTATCCTAGGAGACAGACGTCAAGATTCCTCAAGCACTCGACCTGTGAGGCAGCGAAATCTGTTTTAAGGAAACTGCTTCTGTGCAGGTTTCGGTTTCGTCTCTTTACCCTTTTATTGTTTTGTGTATTTCTGTTGAAATTTAGTTGTTATTATCAGCATATGTTCTTGGTATATAATTTGATTTCTTCATAAATCTATTTATTTAATTTCACAAGATGAACAACAAGCTTAAAACAGATTTTATATATATTTTCTATGAAATTGATCGAATAGATTTCTATAGACAATTGTATAATGTTACTAGGAACTGTTGCGGAATTGCTCCCTATTTCAATGATTGTAAATTATGCAATGTGATTCTCTAATTGCTTAGTTTAATTAGAATGCTCTATCATAATTTGTATACTTAATTGTATTAATCTGATCTTATTTTATGCGTATGGTTCATCATTCCACTACCATGATTTGCATGATTTAATCTTTAGAATTTTTTTCATGTTAATTGCTAACTGGTTATTGGTTTCTAACAATTATTTAATAATTCTTTTATAACTCATGGCAATAAATTTAATTTTAGTATTTGAGATCATAAATTTTAAGGTTTGTAACTTGTGTATTTATTTCCATGAATAGTGTGTGATTTAATTGGATGAATTAAAGTTTTGTAATTTATGTAGAAGTTATAAGGTTTTGTAACTTGTATAATATCTTAATTCCTTAGTTATTTTGCTATTCTATGATTTGCTAGGAGGTTAAATAATATCTGATTGTATGTACAATTGTTTTAGATTAGTTGCTTTATATCATGTTGCCGTTTGCTACTAACTCTCTTTGTAGGCATACTTAAGCGTAGAAAGGAATTGTATGGACTACTTATAATCCTCAATTGGATTGATTTATTTTTCCTTTATATTTGAAGAAATTTTTTGCCAGAGGGCATGAGTTGAGCAAAGCCAGTAGGCTTCATTTTAGCAAGAGGGCTTCATTTTCTACTAGAGAGCATAAGAACATTTGAAGTTTGCAAAGAATGCATTAGACAGAGGGCTACAGTTTGCCAGAGGGCTTCAGCTAAAGTGTCTTAAGGTTTGAGTTTGCTAGAGAGCAACAGCCAAGAGGGTTTCAGAGATTTAGTTGGTTTGTTTACCAATTTGAAGCAGCAAGTTTTATTTGCTTATATTATTAGAAGCATTTTATATGCATGTATTTGGTTATAGCAATTTTTAAATTGCTTGTAAGTTTGGAACTTGGTTTGGTTTTCTGGAATAGAAACCAAAGTGTTTAGCCTTGGCTAAAGAGTAGTTCTTATTTGTTCAGAAATGACAACTAAGATAGGTTTAGTTTCAAACTTTTGGAGTTTAAGGAAGTCTTTGGTTTATTCATTTTATTCCAAAGTGTTGGAAAACCATGTTTGGAGAAAGTCTTTGGTTATAATTTGATTATGTCCAAAGTGGTTTGGTTTTTGAGAAAGGAAACCAAATTTTAGCATTAGCTAAAATATCTCTGATTTTTATTCAGAAATCATGGGCTCAGTTCCGGGAGTACCGGTTAACTTTCATAGGTTCAGTTCCGGGAGTACCGATTAACTTTTATGAGTGGTATAATGCTGGTAGCAAATTTTATTTGCTTGGAAATCGGTTTGTTATAACCTGGTTTATCCCTTGGAAATCTTAATTTTAAAATTGTTTCCTATGAATTAGGAGTCAACATGCTCTTGGATGTTTTGTCAAAAGGTTAACTGGGTTTTAAGTGGGACCGATGTGACCCCTCCAGTCTTCCTGGGAACATTCCTTACTATGTTTGATTCTAGGTTAAATGGTGAGACTAGGTTTGAATTAAATTTCCATCTGAGGGATTGTCTAAGGGTTAAGTTGAATTTCTGGAATCACAGAAGTGAAATTCTGTTGTGATTTTTCAGACATGGCTTCAAGAGGTGACAACAGAAATGTTGTTCGACCTGATAACGTTAAGCCTTACAAGATTCTTAAAAGAAGATCTAGAGAGATCAAGTATGATTAAAGGAAATCATAAGATTACATGATAACATTTCTGAATAAATCAAAGGCAATTAGCATGTTATCCTTGTGTCAATTATAGCATCTATGATTGTTATGTGACTTTGTTTGAAAGCAAAGATGAGACAACCCATTAGGGTGGGTGAATATATTTTTGAATTTTTAAATTCCAAATATATTCTCAAATTGGTGGTTCGTAGTGAGTACAAGATCACTAATCACAGAGAAAGAAAATTGGTGGTTCCTAGGAGGTGTTAGACCACTGGGTACACAGTTATGAGGTTGTGGTTCCTAGTAGTGAACAGATTACTGATCACATGTCAAGACATCATGGTTCCTAGTAGTGGAGAGGCTACTGGTCATATGTCAAGACATGATGATTCCTAGTAATTTGATCCTATGTCAGAATGTTGTGATTCCTAGTAGTAAAGTGACTACTGATCACAGGTTAAGACATTGTGATTTTTAGTAGTAGCAAGTCTACTGACCACATGCTGAGAAGTTAGTGATTTCTAGTGATAAGACTACTGGCCAGGTTATGAAGTTCCGAACAGTAGACTATTGAACACTGGATTTGTGTTTTCTAATAGTAAGACTATTGGCTTCAGAGTGATAGGTTGGACCAAATATATTTGGGTGCCTAATTCGGTTGATGACATTTTGGGAATGTATTTACTGTGATATGATTTTGAGAGTTTCATAATCATTGTGACACAAGGATTTGTTTAAGACTTTGTATAAATTCTACAAAGAAGACTTAATTATCCGACTCCAAATTGAGAAGGATAATAGAAAGAAAGGAGGGAGTACCTCTTCAGTGAATGCCAATGTCATTGAGCATGGAAAATTTTCTGGAATGAGGGAGAAGCCCCCCTTAAACGAAGTCTTGTATGTTCCGGACTTTCGCATGGTTTTTGAGAGTCGTTCTGACAAAACACAAGTGTGAAACTTGTGTTGAAGCGAAGTGGACAAGATCCCGTATGAGTTATGGAAAGGCGTTAAGCCTTCTTATAAATTCTTACAAATGTGGTGGTGTCATGCAAAAAGTGGAAATACCTAAACCCAAGAGGGTTAGGATAAGCCTAAAAATCCGTTGACTGTGTATTCAACGGTTGTGCACAATATAGCAGTGCATATTGATTTCTTGTGGTTCAATCTGCTATTCCAGATATACACAAGAATACTATCATGGAATCAAGAAATTCATTTTTCTTTGAAAATGTATTTCCGTGTCGTCTCCAAGAAGGGATTCAGAGTTCAATGAAAGAGGTTGAAGGTGACAATGATCATATAGCTAATCAAACAAATGATCACTTGGGTGATCAAGCTGAAGATGTAGATGAGTTAAGAAGGAGTAAGAGAGCTAGGACTGCAAAGTCCTTTGGTCTAGATTTTTTGACTTATATGTTAGAGGGAGAACCTCGAACTTTCCATGAAGCTGTGACTTCACCTGAAAGTCCTTTGTGGAAAGAAGCCATTAAGAGTGAGATTGACTCCATCTTGCAGAATCTTACTGGGGAGTTGGTTGATCTAACCCCAGGCAGTAAGGCCTTGTGGAGTAAGTGGATCTTTAAAAAAAAGATGAAAGCTGATGGGCAATTGATAAGTATAAAGCTAGACTCGTTATCAAAGGATACAGGCAGAGAGAAGGCCTGGATTACTTTGATATGTATTCACCAGTTACTAGGATAACATCTATTTGCATGGGGATTGCGTTAGCAGCTTTGCGTAATCTGGAGATACATCAGATGGATGTAAAGACAGCTTTCTTAAATGGAGATTTGAATGAAGAAATCTACATTGGAGCAACCCGAGGGGTTTTCAACTCCAGGACAAAGTAAGAAAATCTGTAAGTTTATCAAATCTTTTTATGGTTTGAAGCAAGCGCCTAAACAATGGCATAAGAAGTTTGACAACGTAATGTTGTCAAGTGGGTTTAGAATCAACGAATGTGACATGTGTGTTTATGTCAAAGACACTGTGTGTCTATATGTTGATGATATGCTCATTATAGGTAGTAACGATGAAATGATCAAAACTACCAAGAAGTTGTTAAATTATAAGTTTGACATGAAAGATATGGGCCTTGCAGATGTTATTCTAGGTATTAAGATTACCAGAACATCTAGTGGAATTATATTTTCTCAGTCTCACTATGTTGGAAATTTGGTAAATTAGATACAAGTGTGTCTAGGACACCGGTAGACGTTAGTCTGCACTTGACCAAGAATAATGATGAAAGTGTCTCTCAGCTAGAATATTCTAGGGTCATTGGTAGTTTGATGTATCTGATGAGTTGTACTAGGCCAGATATAGCTTACTCAGTTAGCAGGCTTAGTAGATACACAAGTAATCCCGATGCTTCTCATTGGAAGGGCATTGTGCGGGTGTTAAGGTATTTACGCTACACTCAGGATTATAGGCTGCAGTATACTCGATATCCAGCGGTGCTTGAAGGCTATAGTGACGCAAATTGGATATCAGATATAAAGGACTCAAAGTCCACTAGTGGATATGTGTTCACTCTTGGTGGGGCAGCCGTATCTTGGAAATATTCCAAGCAAACATGTATATCTAGATAAACGACGGAATTAGAGTTTATTGCTTTGGATAAAGCAACGGAAGTAGCTGAATGGCTTTGCCATTTCCTTGAAGGTATTCCACGTTGGTCTAAACTTGTGCCTGCTATTTGTATTCATTGTGATAGTCAATCTGCAATTGGTAGGGCATAGAGTAATATGTATAATGGAAAGTCTAGACATATCCATCGTAGACATAATTCCATACGACAACTACTCTCGAATGGAGTTGTCTCTTTAGACTGTGTAAAGTCTAAAGGACAATATTGCAGATTTGCTAACCAAAGGGTTAAATCGAGTGTTAGTCAAAACGTCGTCAAAAGGAATGAGGTTGAGGCCTTTGGAAGTTACCGGAATGGAAACCTAACCTAGTTGACTGGAGATCCCAAGATCTAGGTTCAATGGGATAACCTAATTGCGTGTAATGGTGGTATGTCACTGAGGAGGTTAAACCTCTAGCCATTTTTTCTATCAGTGATACCTGCAAGTGTAGAGGTTAAGCTGAGCTTTTAATGACTCTAGTGTGTTAAGCTGTTGAGTTGAGTATAGTAGGATACTCAAGTAGAGTCACCTATGTGAGTGTGAGGTGGGACCGCTTCTAGAAGAATTGGGCAAGCCAAGGTTCTTTGAAACCACTCACTGAACCAGGCTAGTGTCCAGGGCCACATAGGGCATACTAGTGAGAACAGAATGGTGGTAGGAGTAATTCCTGTGTGAGATATATTGTCTCAGTTTACATAAACGGCAGAGCAGTTCAAGATGTCTTATTCACTGATTAGCCAGTAAACTCGACAGGTTTTCACTGGGAGAGGTTCAAAGCCAAAAGCTACCTTCTCTGATGTCGGGGTTAGTTTGTTGTACTCTCTCTTCGAGTCATTATTGTTGAATGATGTCTGTTTGTTGAGTCTTTCGGTCAATTTTTATTCATGTGGGGGATTGTTGGAAAAAATGATTTTTTGGTGACTTTAATTAAATATTAAAGTGGGTCCCAACCATTTATTGTGTTGGGTCTAAGTGGGTCTAGATATTTTGCAATGAGATCTTTACACCACAAATAGTATAGCCAAAACCATTGAAAATTGAATGAGAAATTGCCCCATGAAGTTAGCTTCATGAAAGAGTTAATGGAGTTTGTAACTCCTGCCTTTATTGCAGAGTTTAATAGTACATTAATGGGGTTTGTAACTACTGCCTCTATTGCAGAGGTTAGTGGTGCATTAGTGACCAACCATAAATGCTGGAGGCTTCTCCTCTCTCCCCTGTACATGTATAAATTGAGACCCTTCTGTCAAGTCTCTAACATAGAAATTGTTTCCTCCATTCTTTAGTCAGTTTGTCAGAAAGTTTCTATATTGAGAGAGTGCTGCCACTGTTTTTGTTCGCTAAGCTAGACAGAAAGTGCTTCTATCGTAGCTGGTTTTGATCGTCGTATCCTGGGAGACAGACGCCGAGATTCCTCAAGCACTCGACCCGTGAGGCGGCAAAATCTGTTTTAAGGAAACTGCTTCCGTGCAGGCTTCGATTTCGTCTCTTTACCCTTTTATTGTTTTGTGTATTTCTGCTGAAATTTAGTTGTTATTATTAGCATATGTTCTTGGTATATAATTTGATTTCTTCATAAATCTATTTATTTAATTTCATAAGATGAACAACAAAACTATCCATATTTTTATAGGTGAGAGATTTCATATATCCAACCCCACCATTTATATTCATATCTATCCATTTCTGCATTTAATACAAAAGGAAAACAAAAATCTAATTCTTGCATGACTTTTAGTCCAATAACAATGATAATATGTGAAGGTTCCAAGATCCGACCTCAAGTTCATTATTCGTTTACAAAGGGTGATGATTTCATTTTCTTTCAAAAAGACCACTTTTGTTTCTTTTCCAATCTACACAACTCTAACCATTTTTTAAGAATTCATTCTCGTCATTTTACAAAACCAAAACCAAATCCATCATCTTTATTTTATAAACCAATTCCATTGGTATCAAAACCATAACGCAACTCAACTTCACATGATTTGTCTCAAACAATACCAATATCGTGGTTACTTCTCTTTTTATTTCCTTTTGGTATAAACATAATTATACAACCCATATTAGCAAAACACAAGGATTATTCAACTTCCTCCCTTTTAAATCCATTAACTCAATAATATTAAATTAGGGCTTTCCTCCTTCTCTTCACAAACATAATAAATTATTTTTCCTAAACAACTTAACAACTCCAATCACAAATATCAAACCCTAGATCCCCTTTCATAGCTTTCAAGAAAATCCATAATGAATATGATTTTTATGCAATAAAATCTACCACATATCTATCTATAGACGAAGTATTGGAAAGGAATAAAGAAATCCCTACCTCTTGAAGCGAAGAGAAAACAACCAAAAATTTACCGGCGACGAAACCACGAACCACATGGATCAATAGAAAATCCTTGACAAGATCTACAACATTTCCCAAAGGACCAAGGTGAAAAGATGGCTCTAGGTAAGTAGATCTGAAGATCTAAGTGCGAAAAGTTAAGTTTTAGAGAGAGAAGAGAGAAATCATGGGTTGAGAGGAAAAGAGGAGAAAAAGTAATGAGAGAAAAGTGGTTTGAGTATATTTATACTAGTAGCATATAGCCCCAAGGTCAAATAAAATAATAGGCCCAAAAACCCCTTTAGATAGGGCCCATTTAAGTCTCAAAAATCTGAAAAAAAACACGCAGGGATCGACCCTTAGACAGGTGAGAGTCGACCCTATCTTCCAGCAAACAACACACAGACATAAGAGGGTTGACCCTCTCCCAGTCTGGTGTCTACCTTATCTTCCAGCAACTAACACACAGACATAAGAGGGTTAACCCTCTCCCAGTCTAGTGTCTACCCTATCTTCTAGCAATTAACACACAGACATAAGAGGGTCGACCCTCTCCAGTCTGGTGTCTACCTTATTTTCCAGCAGCACACCCAGAAACTTCACCAACAGGAAAGGGTCGACTCTTAGGAAGGCTGGTGTCGACCCTAGAATAGAATTTCTAAGTTCCCAAACAACTTTTCAACGTAAACAAGCATGAACGAACAATCTCAACAAGTTTAAATTAATTAGTACTCTTCCAAAACCAAGATACAATAACACCAAAGATTTCCAAAACAAAATAAAGGATTCAAATACACTTCCCAAAAGTTTTAAAAGGGTACAAGTGCTACAGATGTAATAAATTTTATTACACAAAACCCAATCAATTGTGAGACAAAATATCTATAAAAAAATGAAAACAACGTTCAATGACGATATAAAAGTACACCTGACATTTTAATTGAAAGTATAACTAGATAAATCACCATAAAAGAGGAAGATAACCTTTATTTTTTATCACAACAATTTCATAACTTAATATATAATTTTAACGTATCTCACTCTTCTACACGTTTAATTCTTTATCAATATTAGAATGAATACATAAACAAAAAAAGGGAACATTTGAGAAGACAAAAAGATGTGGTTTGAGACCTTTCAATTGCTGAATTCTATTAATTAATAATTATTACGCTTCAATGGTCGGGCTTATAATATTTGTTAACTATTAAAGCTGAGTTCTTTGGTTTCATCTATACTCACTTGATAATTTGAGAGTGAACACGTGTTAAGTTTTTACACAAATACTTGGCACATTTTTTTAGCATTATTAATGAAATACACAGTGTAATTTTTTTTCTCTTTTTTTTTTTCGCATTTGCAACTTGTTATTTTTTAATAAGAATTTACAGTGTAATTTTGCAATTGTACATGTTTTGAATATACAAATTATTTTTTACAGTGTAATTTTTTACTCTTTTTTTTTTCCCGCAATTGCAACCTCTTATTTTTTTAATAAGAATTGATATTTGTTTTAGATATTTTTTTAATATAAAAATTATTTTTTTTAGATTTTAATGAAATACACAGTGTAATTTTTTTTCTTTTTTTTTTCACAATTTCAGCCTGTTATTTTTTTAATAAGAATTATATTTATTTTTGATTTTTTTAATATACAAATTATTTTAAATTTTTTTTAAGGAAATGCACAGTGTAAATTTTATTTTATTATATATTTTTTTTGCAGTTGCAACTTGTTATTTTTTAATAAAAATTTATATTTGTTTTAGATATTTTTTTAATATACAAATTATTTTTTTAGATATTTTATAAAATTAATTTAACAATCCCATCACTAATCATAGTGTATGAGAGAAGTCAATAAATATTGAGATTATTTTGTTAAAAGTAATGCTAGGGACCTCAAAAATTCTACCAAAGTTTTTACTAAATGTCTCACATGATTGTGGAACCCGCACAAATGTGGGTCCCATGTGAGTCCCCACCTATGTGAGACATTTAGTAGAACTTTTGGTAAAATTTTTAGGATCTTTAGCATTTTTGTTTTTTAAACTAAAAAATTAGAAATTAAAATTAGAATATTGAAGTTCCCACAAGATTTGTGAGTTAGAAACCTTTTTTTTTTTTTTTTTATATATATAATATATAGATATAGATTACAATCACCACTCCTAAAGCTTGAAAAAAATAAAATAAAATCTACAAATTTAACATAATTATATTAAATTTTTTTTGAGTTAGGCTAAAGCAAACATAACTACTGTATATGGTATGTAAACATAAGAATAATTAATAATAAAATACACATTAAAGTATATGATAATATTATTATTTTTTAAGATGAGTAACAAATTACTAATGAGTAACAAATTACTAATGAAAAGGATATTAAAAGTACTGAGATCAGTGTAATTTTTCATTTTATTTTTGTATCTGTTTCTAATTTTGAAACTTTTTATTTTTATTTTTATATTATGATTATAATAAATATGATATATTTATAAATATAATTATAATAGTAGGAAAATGTTTTAGCCAAGTCGTGATAAATTTGTCAAATCATTCAGATTTACAATTTCTAAGCAATATTATGGATATGACAAGTTGTTTCACCGGTAGAAGTTTAGGGACTGAATCTCTCTAGTTGTATATGATGTTTGTTTTGTTTTGTATTGCTTTTGTTGGCGTATCTATTAAAATTCATCTTTCCAAAACTTTGAGAGTTTAGTAATTCATTAGACTTTATTATAATCATATTAATAAAAAAAATATATAGAAAATTACGTTGGTAGTTTCGGTAATTTATATTTTGTGTCATTTTAGTCATTGAGTAACAAATTAAAAATTAACATTATATCATATCATTATGAGTCAAATTGAAAAAAACTTTCTTAAGAATAAATTATTTTTCTTCATGAAATAATGAATATGAAATTATGCCGGAAAAAAAAAAAAGAAAAGAAAAGAAAAACTTTTCACACCTTTTGAGTTTAGAATTGTGAAATTTCACACTTACTAAAATTGTATTTAACATTGTGAAAATTCATAGTTTAAGTTTTCAAAATTGAAAATTTTATGTTAGTTTTCAATATTGTGAAATTTCACACTTAAAAAACTGCTTTCAAGACGTAATTTCATAATTTGGATTCAAATTAGCACAAGTTAATGGGTTGGATTTTATTTCCTTTTTGTTACACACCCGTTAATAATGTTATTTAATTTGTATTAAATGTAGTATAACTAGTTACCATCTGTATTTTTTGGCCGCTTTATTCTTTTTAAAATTGAGACCAAATATTAAATTTTTGAAATTTTATATGTTAAAGTACCTGTTAAATTAAGCCATAAATGAATTTATTAATCGACAGTATGTAAAACAACTAGTTCCTATCTGTATTCTTTAACCATGTTATACTTTTGAGTAATGATACACAGCTCTAAATGGAGCTCTAGTGAGGTGGAAAAGAGAGAGTAGAGAGCGATAGAGAGGAGTGTGGACCCACCTTCATATGGGTACTCTCCACATCAAATAATGCTATATGTACCAATTAGTGTACTAACTAATGTACCAATTGATGATGTGACGTAATTTAAGAAGTTTTTGGTATTCGTAATGTGATTAATGAGGGTGGTCAATAATAATATTATAACTAGTGTTGGTATACTAGTTAGTACACTAATTGGTACATGTAACGCCACACTCTACATCATTAGTGTTGTATTAGAGCTCTCAAACATTATTATATATACTTTTTAAAATGAAAGTCAATATATTAAACTTTTAAAATTTATCAACAATGTTAGGTGACCCGAAAAATTATGATTCAAATGACTCGAAACACTCAAAACGACGTCACACATTTGAGTCATTTAAGTTACAAAAATTTAGATCACCCAACATTTTTCAAAATTTATTATAATTTTATAGGTAAAAGTACCCATTGAATTTAGTCCCCAAATGTAATTAAGAAAAAGGAAAATTAAATGATTTTTTAAAAATTACTTATAAAATTATAAATAAAAAAAATCATGATTTTAATTTATAAAATTTATTATTGATTTAAAATATTTTTTTAAACATTGAAATTTCACCCTAAGAAAATAGGTAACGCGATGGGACATGGCGCGTATAGTATAGGACGAATGTTTTCTCACAATTACTTACACGAGAGTACGTAATATAAAATGTCAGTATAAAAATCATTTTTTATTTTTTTATTTTTTATATTCTCTTTCATTATTTTTTTATTATTAATTTTTCGTTCGGTTGCGCTCTCATAGGTCGCTGTCAGTCTTAAATAAGGGAAAAAAAGTTGAGCAGAAAATAGGATTGAAACCACCACACCTCACTCATCTCTCTCTCTCTCTCTACATACAGAGCGGGAACACAAAAAAAAAGCGCAGATTCTCTACTTTCTCTCTCTACAATTCGGATTCCGACGGTGGTGGTGGTGGTGGTGGAAGAAAGCTCGATCGCCTCGTTCTGATCTCTCTCAACACATACACATGCATGTAGCTATGTGCTTGTACATATTCATCGTCGTTGAAGCTGATTTGGAGGATCTGAGGTTTTGTTGTTATTCTCTTTCCATTTCTTTCTCTTCTTTCTTTGATTTCGATTTTCCGACGCTTGAAAGTTTATCTAACCTCTAATATCTCTGCTTTAATCGTCGATGAGTTACTCCGTTTGGTCTCTTTCTCTCTCTTTGTTTCTCTCTCTAGCGTGGAAATTATAATAGATGTTTTTGTTTCCTTCTAATCTATCACTTTCTCTCTCTAAAAGTCGAATTTGGACCGTAGAAAATCTGACGTGATCTACTCTGCCTGTCTAATTACTTTCTCTTATTAATCTCTCTATAAAAGTCTCGCTTTTCTTTCAGTTTCTCTCTCTAGAAGTTGAGGACTGGAGTGTGGAGGCATGGCGGTGAAGTTTGAGGGCTTCTCGATCCGGTAAGTTTGCTGATGATACTGCTTGTTTTTTCGCTATCATTTTCTCTGTGTGTTTCAGTGTTTGTTAAAGCGTTTTGTGATTATTTGATGTTTTAGAGAGTATGCATCGAAGATGAGGAGTGTTGATGTTGTGAAATGCTGGCCGTTTGGTGGGGGATCATCGGACGAGACTCGAAAGGAAGACGTAGAAGCTTCGCTGCCTCCGATTACCGTCAAGAAGTTCAGGTGGTGGTCTGACTTGCTCAAGGTTGAGCGATCGAAAGAAAATGGAGAATCGTCCAAGGCATCGTGTAACGAAACTGCTTTCGAGTTCGGAAATATCGAGGCGGAGGAAATGGAGGTGGCTCTAGAATTATCTAAGACTGTTTTGGATCGAGAAAATGAGAAATTGGAGTCGGTTTGTTCCGTGAAATTGAAGGCCAAGTCGAGAACGCAGAAGAAGAGATCGATCGTGGAGATTTTCGCGGTGGCTCCACAAGTTGAGAGAGTTGACGACGATGATGAGGATGAGTATGAGTATGATGATGAGGAGGATAGTAGTGAAGAGAATGAGGTTCACAACTCGAAGGTTTTGGCGCTGTGTGATGTTCTTGGTTCGTACGTTGAAGGTAACGAGAAGAAGAACAAGAAAAAGAAGAAGAAGAAGAAGAAGAAACCCAAATTGAAAGATGAAACCGTGAGCAAGTTGAAGAAGTCAAAGAAGATGAACAAGATCAAGAAGAAGGGTCTAAAGATTGGAAGAGATCGACTGGTTCAGTCAATTGCTAAGAAGGTATGTGATTTCTACCATACATTTTTGTTGATTATTTCTTAATTAATTGCTTGTGCAATAATACATGTTATGAGTATCATAAACAATAGTTGGTTTCTTTATTGATTGTGGAGTTTGCATGTTGTTTGGAGCATAAAATATTAGTTATTGTTCATTGGTACTATAATTGTCTTGATTCTCAATTGTTAATTACTTGATTTATGGGTTTTCGGAGTCGGACTCTTTAGATTTTAGTGTTTTTCTTTCTTTGTTTCCATCACTTGGCGCCTAAATTTGCTGCTGAAAAAGCTGGTTAAAGTCTGTATACCTTTCAAGACGAAAACAATGGTTTGTTTATTGTACTTGTTTGTGAACTGCGCGGCATTGTGGTTCCAGTATAAAAGAGAAAAAGTTAAAACAAGACATGGGGTTCTCATGTTGGGGAAGCTTTCAACAGGTTTATACAACGGAGTATGGTGCTCCAGCTGTGAAGTACGGATTGGACAGTGAGGGCTTTTCATGAGGTGTAGAGCAGTGTATCCTAGATTGATTATGCTTTTTGAATATATTTTTCTCAAACCATCATTGTCTCTTGACCTTTGTGGGCTGTTAAATGTTAATCCGATGGTCAGATGTTGGCCATATGGATAGAATAGATTGAAATGTTGATCATCTGAATCGGTGGAAATACTGCTGGAGTAGGCCTTAGAGTAGACATTACTTGCATAACTGGAGTTTTATATGGTAAAACTTCCAAAGGAATATTTGCATTATTGCATGACACCATGGCTTGGAGGTGTAGTGGAAGTTTAATATGATGAATTGAGTTTGTACATTGCTGGACATGCAGTGCCGATAGAAGTGTAGAAAAGTCATATCATCTCAGTATATAACATGGAGACTAGCTTTTGAGTGGATCTTATTTTGCTTAGATTGGATGTTTGTTGAGATTTGCAATTATAATTTGTATTATCTTCTTGATATTATTAAATTAAAGAGTTGATGGAATTGAGTTCGTGCTACATTTTGGGCATTGTACTGGTACGGGACTGTTAAGCTTATTCGCAGTTTTGTTAGCTCAAATATTGCTGCCTGGATTGAAGGACTAAAACCCAGTTTTCTCTATGGCCTTTGATTGATTATGTTGATGAGCAACTCTTTGTTATTTAAAGGCTTATGATTATGATTATGGAAATCATGGTAAATTAATTTGTTCAGTTTATGAGCATCAAGGTGATAAAGAAAAGAAGTGGTTGGTCAAAAGGTGCGGGATCATGTGATATACTGATGTGTTTGATTGGTTGGTCTTGCTGTTAGCCCTCAGTGTCCGGCTGGTCTTTTTAGTGGCTGCATCATGAATTGCTTATCTCCGATACTTGTGTATAATTTCATGATATTCTTTTTATGATGTTGGATAGAATTGGATACTATCTTCCTGTATGTTGTGGATAATATGCGAGTAATACTGTAATAGCATCAGCATCATGCTAAGAACTCACTTCTGCATTTCTACCTAGAAGGAATTTTGTTTTCACAATATGCGTCTGTGAAGCTAATAGTTTTTCAGTCAACCAAACTGATTAAGGCTTTGGTAGATGAGTGTGAAAAGGATCTTACCTGCTGCTGATTAGATAAGGAATATGCATAATGCTGTCTGGATCATTGGAATGAGTCAGATTCTTATATAGAACCCTGGAGATGAAATTTTTTGAATAAATAGCTATTAACTAGTAGTCTTGTTCAGATGAAAACTTTACCGAATGATTATTCCTTTGGAATCAGACTGGATTGTAACTTCTGATCGGGTCAATTCAGTACTGGTGTCTGCATCCTATCAAAAAGTTGAAATAATTCCATTTGACCTTTCCATCCACCTGATTAAGTGGGTGGTGGTGTTCCTTGTTGTGTTAGCATTATGCTTGATTGCATGCACTCTTATTTGGTGCCTGTTTAGATGTGAAAAGTACAACATATATGGATTATGGTATTTTATAGTAAAAAATGACTTCTGTCAATAAGTTTAGGAACGCAACCACCAAATATAGGATAGAGCACATCTCATCCCATGTGAGAGGTATGTGTTCCATTCTGTGTTTGGAGGTTGTGTCCCTGGCATTACTCGTTTTATGAGTGAAATTTGTGTTTGGAAACATAATTTGCCATCTATCTAATAATATGTCTGATGGCCTTCAAGATTTGAGTTATGTTTTGGATTATTATTTTCTTGAACTGATACTTTTTGTGATTAGTTTTATGCAATTTTATGTATTTCTTTGTGTTTGGAAACATGATTTCCATCTATCCATCTTTTTATAATATGTCTGTTTGATTTTGGAGTTTATGGTTGAAGAAAAGTACTTCAAGATTTCAGTTATGCTTTGGATTATTATTTTCTTGAATGGATACTTTTTGTGATTAGTTTTACGCAATTTTATGTGTTTCTGATTGTCAAGCCTGATATTTTTGGATTTTATCTTAATCTTGACTTGCTGCTAGAGGTACTTACCATATTTTTTTTGCAAAGAGAATTTGGAGGTGGAAAAGTTTTAGTTGCGAGGACTATATATCTCTATCCTTCTGCTTAGTAAAAATTTACTTTCTTTCCTTAATAATTGTGATGCTTTCACAATTAATATAATATGTTGGTCTAAACCATGATTCTAAATTGTTGTGGAGTAAACTTGCTTCTAGAAGTAAAGTTCAAGCTATAAGCTAGGACCTAGATCATAGCTGAAGATGGAGTTCAAACATGGTTGGCACTTTACTGTGCTTATGAAGGCTGAAGAATTCGAATAAGAATTGTATTGTTGTAGTTCACATTATGTATTCACGCTACTAGGATTATCTATAAATAGCTAGTGTTTGTGCGAGTTAACAGTGTGGGAGTAGAAAGAAGTAGTGAGAATAAGGTGGTGTTTGTTTGAGGGATTGAGGGGGTGGGATTCGACTCTCTGTTGTTTAGCTCAAAATTTTTGTACTGGACTATTAGTCCCAAATTCATTGGACTATCGTGTCCCATGGTGGGTGGAATACAAATGGAGGGATAAGGGGGTTATGGGATTAGGTGGTGAAATGACTATTTTAACCCTCTACTATTTAATTATGTATTATGTTTAGTAAAATTCAATAAAATTTAAATATCTCAATTTTGAAAATAAAATAATTTTATTTAATTTTTATTGATGTTTTATTTATTTAATTTTTTAAAATAATTTTTTATAGATATTTTATTGATATTTTATTTTAAAATTTTGTTTATATTTTATTTAATTTCATTATTTAAATTTTAATAGATGTTTTATTTAATTTCATTATTTAATTATTATTATTCTTTAAAATAAATTTATTTAAAATTTTAATAAAAAAAATAACATATATTTTTGTTGATATTTTATTTATTTAATTTTTAAAAAATAAATTTATTTAATTGTACAAAAAATAAAATAAAATAATTTTTGATTTAATCTAGTTAAAAATAATTAAAATATTAAAGATATGTTTAATATTGCTAGCTATTACTTATTAAATAATTGAAAATGGTAAAATAGTCATTTGAACATTTATATTTTTCCATAATATCCCAAACAAATATAGGATTCATATCCTATCCAGCCAAATAGTTATTTCCTGACATCTAATCTCATGACTAAACAAACATGAGATACAAATCCAGTCCAATCAAATAGTCCGGCGACAATATATTCCAAGACTAACAGTTCGGTGAATTTCTATCCCCCTTTATCCAGTCTGTCCAAACAAATACACCCTAAAAGACATAGAGAGCTTTATCTAGTCTGTATTTTTTATATCTTGTTTAAAAACCAACCAACCATCAAAACGTAGAAAAGAGAGCAATAAAAAAGAAAAACAGAGCATCACATATACTTAAACAAACAATAAACAAACCGAACATAACTTAAAACAAAACCATGACTTCTTCAGCCAAAAGAAAAAAATAGAGCATCACAATTATTTTTGCTTTGCTCATTATATTTTTGCTTTTCCAGGTGCTTTGTTTTGCTTTTCTCAATTATTTTTGCAGGTGAATTTCAGTCGTATCGGACTGTATCGGAAACAAATCATTTACGTATCGGATTCGGGCCGATATGTGTCGGGAATCGGCCGATATGGCTGTGAAATTCATTCTCGCCGGTATACCAGTGAGTATCCGACTCGGCCCTCCCATTTTCCGGTACGAAGCGGCCGGTATGGGATGTACCGGCCGATATTTAGAACCTTGCTACAAACTTTAAAATCATTATCTAAGTTGCAGGTGAATTTCAGTGATATCGGACTGTATCGGAAACAAATCATTTACGTATCGGATTCGGGCCGATATGTGTCGGGAATCGGCCGATACGGCCGTGAAATTCATTCTCGCCGGTATACCGGTGAGTATCCGACTCGGCCCTCCCATTTTCCGGTACGAAGTGGCCGGTATGGGACGTACCAGCCGATATTTAGAACCTTGCTACAAACTTTAAAATCATTATCTATTAGCTTATGCTATTGGGGATATTTAGACAAAGATAGTTTTTATTGTGTTGAGCTTTTAAATAAGATTTGTGTTTTCCCTGGACAACATATGGACACGGAGGAGGGTTTTTATTTTGTTGACCTTTGGATAAGGGCTTTTTGTATAGGCCATTAGATAAGGAGATTTTCTTTGGCGATGAGCCTTAGGATATAAGGAGAATTTATTATTTTCCTATGCTTTTAGACAAGAAAGACAATTTTTTGGGGTCTTCAAAGATCAAAGAGAGGAAAATTTGGGGCCTTGGGTGAACATGTGACATCATTTAAATGGTGCAACACTAATTTCTTTTCAGCTTGTGTCAAGAAAGTTGATCATTGCAATCAATGGTTGGAGTCATATCCTTTCAAGTAGGTGTCACTTGGGCGATTGATTGTATGAGTTACATCCATTTGTAGGGATGCAAGGGATAAATACGTTATTGAATCTGTGGACAAGATGCACCAGGTGATGCAAAGATGCAATCTGAACCTAGAACTTGAGATAAGCTCTCCAATGAGCAAGTTTGTATTAGAAATGGGATTGAAAATATTTAGGTATCACACACATTGAAAATATTTAGGTATCACACACATTTGTGCAGTCATCAAAAATACCTTTAATCATTACAATAATCCAACCCATTTGAGACCACAAAATTGTAAAAGAGTACAGACAACACGGACATGGACAAGAGACTCGGTGATTTTAAAAAATGGGGACATGAACATGGGACACAACACTAAAAATAATTTTTCATAAATTTTTATTTGTTATGTAGTTTAATATTACATACACAAACAATAAAATTAACACTAATTCGATATAATAAAAAAAATATCACTTTTAAATTAATTGTCCTGAACTTTTTTTATGGATGATTTATTAAGTATTTAAATCAATGCAAAAAAGTAATAAACATTCAACACTCAACATCTATCAAAAGCACTAAAGAAAAGTGAGGGAAAAAAACTAGTATGCATGTGCCAGGTGTGTCCCCGAAGTGTGGTCGGATGTTTTCGTGAGCAGTAAGTAGTGGATCTCCCTTTATTTTGGGAAAGCTATCGGCCACGTGTGAATTCTTTCAAGACAAGGGGTGATTGGATTCAACATTGTTGATTACTCTCCCCCCTAAGTGTCCCTGGAGTGTTCCCTAAAAGTTAAGGGCATGTTTGGTTTGGTTTTGAGGAACTTGTTTTAGAATTTTTTTTTGAAAAACACAAAATTACCTTCGTGAAAAAAATGAAAAAAATAAACAATACTTACCATTTTTATATAATTTTATCTTTTTGGAAGGAAAAAATAATTTTTAAAAATATAGTTTTGATATTTACTTTAGTCAAACTATTTCTAATTTTTTTTAAAAAAAATTCTAAAAAAAATATTTAGAGAATGAAACCAAACATGTCCAAAGTAATTAGATGAAGGGATACACCACGTGGAGTGTCCGACATGGCTATAACACTTGTTTTGAAATATCAGTGCTTCATAGAGTACAAGTGTTCTATTGGTTGTGGGAAAGAATTTAAGAGGGATTTTAACAAATTTTTTCCCCTTTAAATTGCAGAAACAAAGGACCAACTTCTTAGCAAACTTGTAATACTTGTGTAGGATTTGGTTACCTTATTGTATGATAACTAGGTTTCTTATGGGTAGATTGGCCCTGTTTGGTAGAGTTGTAGGAAAGTGCTTATAACTTATGCCTAAACAGCTTATAACTTATAACTATGAACTTAAGTTGATTTCTGATTTATAAATTAAGCATCTCCTACCCCACTCAAAGAATAAGCTGATTTCTGACTTCCAAAAAGTTATAAGCTATAAGCTATAAGCTAAACCAAACACATCAAAATAGCTTAAATTAAGCTGAAAGCTGAAATAAGTAGCTTTTAAGCTGCACCAAACAGGGCTATTATTATAAATAGTTATGGGGGTTATAGGTTTTGGTGAGAGAGCGTTGAGGAAAAATAGAGATGTGAGTGGTAAGAGCAAAGTCTCAACTACTCTTGAGCATGGGGCTCGCGTAGTGGTTGG
Organism: Camellia lanceoleosa; assembly: GCA_025200525.1. NCBI lineage: Eukaryota > Viridiplantae > Streptophyta > Magnoliopsida > Ericales > Theaceae > Camellia > Camellia lanceoleosa. The sequence continues at coordinate 113,080,159 of CM045764.1, read as the reverse complement.
AGAGTTTTGAGTATTTTGGCTATATCACATTTATTTTCTATTTTATTATATATAGTGGAATTTTTCTCTGATGGATATGTAGACAATTTGGGCTAAACCACGTAAATCTCACTGTGATTGTTGTTTTTCTCTTTGGTGTGTGTGTGTGGTGTGCTTCCGTTTGTATTCGGGGATATAGAATAAATTCCAACAATCAGTGATGTCGAATTGTGATACATATCGTGTGTCGTTTTGTCACTTTTATGTATCATGCATCATATTGTGAATTGTAAGATACATTAACATATATAAATATAGTTAATAAAAAAAAAAAAAAAGTATTTTCATATAATATTTAAATATATTGCAAAAATAAGCCATTAAATCTTATAACCAATGACCTAATTGGCTAATAAGGATTCAATTAGATTCATGTTAGTAGTTTAATTTCCTGTAACAAAAGGAGTATGGGAGTCAATTTTTCTTGCAAGTTTATTTGAATTTGGGTCTCGTTTACACGGGATTTTTTTGATAATATAATCCATGACTATTCAATGAGCGTCAACTATGGTGATTGATCTTGAGAAAAGTAGCCAATGGGGCCAAAGGTGAAGAAGAACGTAAAACTTAGTTAATCGTGAGATACGAGTTGAATTGTGATATGATAGGGAATTGTATGATATGGAAATGTATCTCACAGTTCAAGTCATCAACGATATGAGTCCACGATTCGTATCTTTTTTCATACCAATGATATCGTGTATCGTATGATTTTGACAACATTGTCAATAGTAACCATTGTTTGACAATTTAAAAAACCACCTCGGGCAAATATCGTGTTGAGTGACTATATCCCCATTTTAGAAGCAAATACTCAACATCATTGTCTTCTTTTTCTTCTATCATTTACAATTCATCACCTTCCCAAAATGAGAAATTGTAGACTTACTAGAGAAGCTTCAGTGCTTTCCCAATGGTTCATTTTGTGCCACATAGATGCAATTGTTGTTGTAAGTTTTCTGAATGAAACTGTATATTAGATTGAGTTAATTGAACAAAGAATACATCACTTATATAGAACACTAATTCTTAATCCTAAACGAATACATCACTAATATAGAATTCTAATAGATATAGAACACTAAGTCCTAATCCTAAAAGGAAAAAAGAGAACACTGAATATAGGCATATTCTGACACCCCCGGTCAAACTCAATGTGTTTTAGTAGAAAACACTGAGAGTTTATTAAGAAAAAATTGAAATTGAGCAGTGGTGTGAGTCTTGGTGAAGAAGTTAGCAAGTTGCATAGTCAAAGAGACAAAAGCAAGCGAGATAAAGCCAAATTGCAGATGCTGACGGATGAAGTGACAATCAATCTCATTGTGTTTTGTCCGTTCATGGAAGACATTGTTATGAGCAATTTGAATAGCACTTCGGTTGTCACAATAGAGAGAGGTCGGGAAAGACTGAGAGACGCTTAAGTCAGATAAGAGACCACGAAGCCAGACAATTTCAGTAATAGCATGAGCCATAGCATGATACTAAGCTTTGGCAGTAAAACGGGTAACAACAGTTTGTTTCTTGCTTTTCCAAGAAATCAGGAAATTACCAAGAAACATACAGAAACCAAAAGTAGATTTACGATCATTAACATCACCAGCCTAATCAGTATCAGCATAGGCCACCAAATCTAAGGAAGAAGTAGAAGAGAATAGCAAGCCCTGAAAGATAGTACTGCGAAGATACCGAAGGATCCGAAGCAAAGTAGTCTAATGTGTAGAGCGAGGAGCAGAAACAAACTGATTAACCACATAGATAGCATAGGCAAGATCAGGGTGAGTAACTGTCAAATAGACTAAGCAACCTACAAGCTCGCGATATAACGTAGGATCGTCCAGAGGAAAACTATCAGTAGTGTTGAGCTTCACATTAAGCTCAATGAGGGTATCAGAAAGCTTAGTGTCAGTAAGTCTGGCATGATGGATAACATCATTGGCATACTTAGCCTGGGACAGAAAGTAACCTTTGGGAGAATAAGTCACCTCAATACCAAGAAAATACCGTAATAGTCCCAGATCCTTCATTTCGAAGGTTCAGAAGAGATGTTGCTTGACCTTAGAGATAGTAGAAGAGTTAGAGCCAATGATGATCATATCATCTACATATAGTAAGAGAGCAACAAAATCAGCCGAGGTATGTCTCAGAAAGAAAGCAGAGTCGGAAGCAGAAGGATGAAACCCAAGCTCAGTAATAGCAGTCTGAAGGCGATTATACCAAGCACGAGGAGACTGTTTCAGACCATACAGAACACGCCAAAGATGACAAACTTTGCTAGAGGAATGGTGAAGACCAGGGGGAGGACGCATGTAAACCACCTCAATGAGATGGCCATTAAGAAAAGCATTGTTAACATCCATTTGATAAAGATGCCAAGAACGAATAGCAGCGACAGAGATCAAAATACGGACAATAGTCATCTTGGCAACAGGTGCAAACGTCTCCTCATAATTAATACCATACTCCTGGGAGAAACCTTTGGCAACCAGACGAGCTTTGTAGCGCTTAAGAGAACCATCAGAATGAGTCTTGACTTTGTAGACCCATTTGCAACCAACCAGATTCTTACCAGTAGGCAAAGGAACCAATTCCCAAGTACTAGTTTTCTGTAGAGCAAACAACTCATCCTCCATAGTTTGAACCAAATGAGGATCCTGAGAGGCCTCCTTGTAAGACTGAGGTTCTACAAAAGAGTGAATAGCAGACAAAAAGGTACGATAGGAAGCAGAAAAACAAGTATTAGACCAACCCAAGCTGTTTGGAGGATGACGCGCTCGAGGAGGATATCAGTGTGCAGCAAGAAGAGAGTCATTAGAAGTAGGAGGATCAGCAGTAGGGGCAGAGACAACTGGTAGAGGAGGAGCCTTGTGATGAGAATAAACTAACAACGGAGGAGGAGAAGAAGTCGAAAGAGGAGAAGCAGCCAGAGGTGAAGTAGGAGGAGAAGATGGAACAAGCTTAGGAGGAACTGTGGAGATGTACTCATCAGACGGGACTTCAGAAGGAAATGGATCAATATGAACCAAATCCTCTTTGGAAACTAGGGTGGTGAGAGGAGGAAGCTGAAAGTAATATAGACGTTCAAGAAAGGCAACATGGTGGGAGACATAAAGGCGACGGGAAACAGGGTCATAGCAACGATAACTTTTTTGAGTGAGACTATAACCCAAAAAGACACATAGAACAGGCCGGGCACTAAGTTTGATCCTATCTTTACGGGGTAAAAGGACAAAACAAGTAGACCCAAACACACGAAGGAGGGAGTAATTAGGAAGTTGAGAAAACAGAGCCTCATAAGGAGACCGACCAGAAAGAAGGGGGTAGGCATACGGTTGAGAAGAAAAGCAGTAGTAAGAACTGTCTCACCCCAAACGGAGCCGGAACAGAGGTAGAGAGGAGAGACCTAGTTGTCTCAAGGAGATGACAGTGTTTACGCTCAGCTTGACTATTTTGGGCAAGTGTATCAGTACAAAAAGTTTGGTGAATGGTATCTAATTTGGCAAAAAATTCACAGAATTCAGTTTTAGAGTATTTCCCACCCAAGTCAGACCGTAACAATTTAATAGTAGACCCAAACTATGTAGTGACTATAGACTGGAAAGTACAGTATATCTGGTAGAAGTTAGATTTAGGAGTAATAAGATAAACCCATGTGTAACGGGTGCAATCATCAATAAAAGACACATAGTATGCAGAACCTCTTTTAGTAAGAATAGGAGAGAGTTCCCAGACATTAGTATGCACAAGAGAAAAAAGAGAAATAGAAATAGATGTACTTTTATTAAATGGTAAAGCTGACATTTTAGCAAGTTTACACCTCCGACATTCATCAATTTGACTAGGAGAAACTTTACCCAACAACCCTGACTGAGCTAAAGACCGTAAGTGGTTAACAGACAAATGACCGAGGCGAGAATTCCATAAGTAAAACTGACTCGACTGAGAATCTAACTGAAACGAAGAAAGTGCAGCTGGAGAGGTAGATAAGGGGAGATGCAAGCTTTCGACCACATAGAGATCTCCAACTCTATGGCTGGTCCCAATTTGCTTCTTGGACATCCGATCTTACACACAACAGACAGAAGAGGAAAAGATAACATCAAAACCAGACGCATCAAGTTGATTGATAGATAATAAACTGACAGATAACTGAGGGACATAAAGAATAGAAGGAATAGTAACTGCAGATATGACAGAGGGTAAGACAGACCTAATAGACAGAACAGACATACCAGACCCATTAGCAGTATTAATAGTAATAGGAATGGGTGGGGGAATACAGTTTTGAAGTAAGGAAATGTGCGGAGTCATATGATGAGAGGCACTAGAATAAAAAAGTTAGACAGAAGAAGGGATACTTGAAGACGACCCAAGCAAACCTGAATGAAAAAAGGTAAGAGCGGAGGCAGATGGGGATGGCTAAGAGGTAGATAGGATATGCTGAAGTTGTGCAATCTGAGCACTCAAGGAAGCCAAGTCAGGATCGAGAGCCGCAGTAGATGCAGTGTAAGCGGCAGGAGGTTGGAAAGTACCCGAAGTAGGACCGCAGAACTGTGTTTGAGATGACGGAGCAGGTTGACGTTCCTTCTTGAGACGGTTGTTCCTCCGATGACCCCTCTAATGGCAGAAAGCACACTCATCTGGCCCTAATGTTCCTTTCTTAGGTTTCGTAGTGGCTTGAAGCTGATAAGAAGGTGGGGTCAATAACAAGGGAGGCTTGGCAGGAGCCAAGAAGACAGAAGGAGGCAGAGTCTGACTGGCCGTCTTAAGACTGGTTTCTTCTGAGAAGAGCTCACGAACAATAGCATCCATAGAGGGAAGAGGAGATCGGTGAAGGATGCCACCTCGGATAGCCTTATACTGAGGGGAGAGAGCTGTTAAGAACTACACTAAACGACCTTGCTCTCAAAACTCAATATAAGCGTCCAGTATCTTGAGACTAGGGGTTCCATAAGAGCCAACTGATCCCAGAGACTAATTATCTTAATATACAAGTCTTGAATAGTCTGATCCTGTTGACGAGCACTTTAAATAGCTGTTTACAACTCATATCGATTGGCAAAGTTGGACTACTGATAAAGACCTTGTAAATAATCCCCCACCTCCTTGTGGAACCACCTAACCCCTATATATATGTATATATGTACCTATGCGCATGAGTATGTAAATACTTTACCATTAATTTCGCTAATCATTTTTCTGTATTAAAATTTTAAATTTTACTTTTATTGTCATAAATATTTTTAAAGGTAGATCCATTCACAAAGAAATCAATAGATTTGGAAACGCAGTACCGTAAGGGCGGTGTAGGGTGCCTAACACCTTCCCTACCCGTAACAATAAACCTTCAAATTCATCTCTGGATTTTTCAAGACCAAAATGGAAGTCACTATCAAATTCAATTTTTTGTAAAATATGTTTCCAAAATAAGATTGCGAATTCTAGGTGACCTAACACACTTGAATTTTATGTTAGGTGGTTACTCTAAATTTATATTTTAAATCCTACAATTTGAGTTTTAGCCATTGGATCGTATTCCTTTTGTCGCATAAAGTCTTGATTCATCTTAAATAGGATGGACAAAAATCCGGATGCAACTGTGAGAATATGCCTATATTCAGTGTTCACTTTTTTCCTTTTAGGATTAGGAGTTAGTGTTCTATATCTGTTAGGTGTTCTATATCTATTAGAATTCTATATCAGTGATGTATTCGTTTAGGATTAGGAATTAGTGTTCTATATAAGCGATGCATTTTTTGTTCAATTAATTCAATCTAGTATCCAATTTCATTCAGAAAACTTACATGGTATCAGAGCCTGGTTCGAAACCCTAGCAGCCATTGTTGAAGCTTTTCTGTTTCGTTGAACTCTCCGGTTCAACCGTGTCAATATGTGCGACCCATCTTATTCGAGATTGGGTTCGGTTCATTTGGTCTTGGTTTGAATCGACCCATCTGGTTCGTCTGGTCTCTGTTCAAGTCGATCGTGGTTGATCTCCCCTCTCACCAGACTCACGATCTTGGTTTGCCCTTGTTCCTCTCGATCGATTGATTCCATCACGTTCAGTCTCTCAAGATTTGGTTTTGCAAGGTGGTTCTCTCTATAGTGAAGGTCTCTCTCTCTCTCTCTCTCTCTCTCTCTCTCGTATTGTTATTGGTATCTAAGTTCATCAGTATTTGACCCAACTGTGCTAACTTTAGTATCCGACATTATAAGAAAACAAAGTTGATGAGTTGTAAACAGTCATTTAAAGTGCTCGTCAACAGGATCAGACTATTCAAGACTTCTATATTAAGATAATCAGTCTCTGGGATTAGTTGTTTTGTGGCGTGTTGTTGGCTAGGGGCTCCGCTTTGGGCCCAGATTTGCGGCTAGAATTAAAACATTTAAAAAGGCAAGTGCAAGCGGGAAACTGTTTAATCCAAAATAATTGGGCAATTTGAATTATTTTGCAATGGATCTCGGAGATCTAGGTCAATTTAGGCGGTTGATTTTAAAATACGAGCCGGATCTTTTGTTGTTACACTGGTCCTTATTTGTCATCGGCAAAGATAACGCCGAAACTTTAATCCAGCTCATCAACACCTTACAGCGGCAAGAAGATGCTCTATTCGCCGGTTTGAACGTGATTTCCGAATTAAAAACCCAGGCGATGGCTCCATCCATGCAGACAATGGAGCAATGTGCAGATACACATCCTGCTGCTGATATCAGTGTGGACAAAGAAGATGTGTCAAAATCCGGAGATGGACTTAGGAATAGTGACACAAATTCCTAATTATTATAATTGTATAATTGTTACTATTCCTCAATAAAATAATTTGTTCAACTTTGGGCCTAATTATCATAATTGTATAATTGTTACTAGTGTCAGCCATGTATACATTGTCGCGGTGAACGTTCGGACTCCCAGTGCTTTTCGGAGGTTGTAGTTGAATAGGCATTCTATCTTGTATACCCCCTGATTCCCCGGCATGGATATGTCTACGGCTCTGAACCACATCGGGTTCTTCAAAGTGTCGTAGAAGACCCCTGATAGCATCCTCTCTCTCCAGTGGATGTGGTTCAATACATTCGTTCATGTGGAATATAGAACAGCCGCATTGGAAGTGGAATATCTTCCTGCGTTGGGCCTTCTTCTTCTCATTGCGATGCCTCTTCTTGATCGGTTCTGGCGAAGAGGGGTTGACTGATTGTGTAGAACTCTGCGTTTCGGATCGTCCACGCTTGGAGCCCGGCGTGTTCATGTTTTTCCAAAAATTCTTCATAACTAGAATCGGCTCCGGGGTTGCATAATATAATACTTGGAATCCCGTCTTTTATTTTCTTTGGGCGGGCATATTTACAATTTGAAAAATATTCCCGTCACGCTCTAATAAATTCCCGTTAATGTGTTTCAAATATTGTAGGGCCACATCATCGATTATGTTGTAAAAAGCGTCGTCATTGTGGTCCTTCAAATCAATGTGGCCGAAATAATAATTATGTGGCCCTAAAGACCGGGCTCAACATGTTTTCCCAATTCTAGATGGGCCTTCAATTATAATGTTCTTAGGCCTGTGTGGTCTTTGGGCTTCGTCTCTTATATTTTCTGCAACCCATTGCTGAATGCCTGTTAGAACGACCCATACTGTATCTGTAAATTGATGAACATACGGCAATGGTGGAGTAAATGAAATCCGGTCATAATTGGATGACAACTTGTCATAATTTAGCCAGAAACATTTTGGATCGCCATTTCTTACCAGTGCTAGTGCTTCTTCTTTACTTCCGGCTGCAAGAGCTTCGTGATATACATTTTCTTTGTCGTCCGTGTTAGCGCAGCGACCCCTCTCACGGAATTCACCCCATTCCATGTAGTCCCCGTATTTGGAGATGTATTCCAGCATAGCCTGATGGTTGTTAGCCCCTTGTACATTTGGATGGAAATGGCGATTAGTGCGATCGTGAGTAATGTCGAAGAACCGTTCATCTTGTGTCTGAAATACGGAACATATATAAGTCACTCACTTACTCCCTTATACCTGTAAAGTTTTTAGAGAGTGACTTGCGTCATCCGAGAGAGTAAGTGACGTCATTGCGAGTGAGTGACTTATGGCCTCAATGCGACGCCGTTTTAAATTAATTATTCTCCCAACTCTATCAATTGGGATATATAAGAATATGCATTAGCCATTCATACCTCATAAGAGAATTGTGTATCTGACAATTCTAACAGACCGCTGCGCTATCACAATGGCAGAAGAAATACAATAAGCTGATCTTACAGATAACCTTCACGAGAATGAAGAGGGCGAATTGGAAACCGAAATCATAGATGCGACATCAAACTTACCGGTATCCAATATACCAATAACAAATCCAAAGATAGGCGATGCGATGTGGCAGAAGCTCACATTCAAGTCAATGATAATTTGTGATTATTTTACTAGGCATTCCTAACCAAATTATTTTATGATTATTTTATAAGTATCCAGTATCTTGAGACTAGGTGGTTCCATAAGAGCCAACTGATCCCAGAGACTGATTATCTTAATATAGAAGTCTTGAATAGTTTGATCCTGTTGACGAGCACTTTAAATAGCTGTTTACAACTCATATCGCTTGGCAAAGTTGGACTGTTGATAAACACCTTGTAAATAATCGCACACCTCCTTGACAGTATTATACTTGGAAAACATCATTCCAATATGGTTTTCCACAGAATTATGAAACCAGGTCAGAACTTGGGCATTATCACAATTCTAAATGTCACAGGAAGTCAAATACACTTCCATCTTCGGGTCTGAAGGACGAGGAACAGAACCAGAAACATAGCCTCATTTTTTTTGACCAAGAAGAAAATTCTTCACAACGCTAGCCCAATAGGCATAATTGCCACCAGTGAGTTTACATTTGATGGCTTGGATTTTAGTATCCGACATTATAATAAAACAAAGTTTATGGTGTCCAAGTATAAATAAAACTAATTAATTAGAGGGGTCAAACTGTAATAATTCCAAAGTTAGCACAGCTGGGTCAAATACTGATGAACTTAGATACCAATAACAATACGAGAGAGAGAGAGAGAGAGAGAGAGAGAGAGAGAGAGAGAGAGAGAGTGAGAGACCTTCACTATAGAGAGAACCACCTTGCGAAGCCAAATCTTGAGAGACTGAACGTGATGGAATCAATCGATCGAGAGGAACAAGGGCAAACCAAGATCGTGAGTCTGGTGAGAGGGGAGATCAACCACGATCGACTTGAACAGAGACCAGACGAACCAGATGGGTCGATTCAAACCAAGACCAAATGAACCGAACCCAATCTCGAATAAGATGGGTCGCACATATTGACACGGTTGAACCGGAGAGTTCAACGAAACAGAAAAGCTTCAACAATGGCTGCTAGGGTTTCGAACCAGGCTCTGATACCATGTAAGTTTTCTGAATGAAATTGGATATTAGATTGAATTAATTGAACAAAAAATGCATCGCTTATATAGAACACTAATTCCTAATCCTAAACGAATACATCACTGATATAGAATTCTAATAGATATAGAACACCTAACAGATATAGAACACTAACTCCTAATCCTAAAAGGAAAAAAGTGAACACTGAATATAGGCATATTCTCACAGTTGCATCCGGATTTTTGTCCATCCTATTCAAGATGAATCAAGACTTTATGCGACAAAAGGAATACGATCCAATGGCTAAAACTCAAACTGTAGGATTTAAAATATAAATTTAGAGTAACCACCTAACATAAAATTCAAGTGTGTTAGGTCACCTAGAATTCGCAATCTTATTTTGGAAACATATTTTACAAAAACTTGAATTTGATAGTGACTTCCATTTTGGTCTTGAAAAATTCAGAGATGAGTTTGAAGGTTTATTGTTACGGGTAGGGAAGGTGTTAGGCACCCTACACCGCCCTTACGGTATTGCGTTTCCAAATCTATTGATTTCTTTGTGAATGGATCTACCTTTAAAAATATTTATGACAATAAAAGTAAAATTTAAAATTTTAATACGGAAAAATGATTAGCGAAATTAATGGTAAAGTATTTACATGCTCATGCGCATAGGTACATATATACATATATATAGGGGTTAATTTCCGCCAAATATATATATACATATATAACTATATAATAAAGCAGGACGGTTTTTGAATCTTCAACATATTTTTGTCCTACTAAGACATTTGGATGGCTCAGATCTGTTCAAATTATAAAATAATGACTGAGATTTATTTTTTTAAAACATCCTACATGTATATTTTCTACTTTCTTGCTTCTCTCTCTTACTTTTTCCTTTTCTCACCCATCTTTCCATAATCCCATGATCCCATATTCCTCTCTCTTTTCTTTTTATTTTTTTTATTTTCTCCCATTTTTATTTTTCTCTTTATTTGTTTGTTTTTTTTTTTTTATTTTCTCCTTTTTGTTCACTTATTTTTATTCACACCGTACCTTCAAGTATGGGCAATAAAAGTAAAATTTAAAATTTTAATACGAAAAAAATGATTAGTGAAATTAATGGTAAAGCATTTACATACTCATGCACATACGTACATATATACATATATATAGGGGTTAATTTCCACCAAATATATATATATATATATACGGGTATTATTTTTACATATGTGTGTGTATAAGTATATGTATATATATGGGGGCAGTTCCACCAAAATATATATACATATATATATTATGATAAACAATATTTATTCAATACATACATGTATATATGTTTAGGGGGCAATTCCATCAAAATATATATACATGTGTGTTATGGTAAATATCATTTATGGTAAATACCAATTGGTTGGTGGTCAAGTGGCGATTGGAGCTTGACTTGGTAGGAAGGACCACGGTTCGATTCCCCGCATCGCCAATTGGGAGGGGATTTGAGTCTAACCATCCAAAACTACTCCCCGAATCCGGATTAGTCGGCCTAAGGGTCGGATACCGGGTGGTGAACCAAAAAAAAAAAAAAATATCATTTATTCATTTATTTATTTATATATATGTATATACAGAGGGCAATTCCACCAAAATATACACACACACACATATTATGATAAACATACACATATATATAAATAATACAATGATGACATAAGTATGATAAAATGAATAAAAATGAAATAAAATAGATGAACTTGGATGGAATGAAGGAAGTAAATAGATAATATAAATATTGTTCATTACGATGAACAATGTATACAAATATCCACCTGTGGATTTTAAACAAAATCAAAAAAGCTAACACATTTTTTTTTACTCAGATTTTTTTTTATTTTTAAAATGAACTTTTTTTTTTTTTTCCTAACTCTCTCAATTCTGCATTTCTCCCCGAGCCTCTCTTTCTTTCTCAGCTTCCCTCCCCTTTTCTCCTTCTGAGCTGGTCTATTTATAGAGTTGAAGAAAGGCATGATGATGAAAATATGATGGTGATGAATGGGTTGATGATGATGATGATGATGATGATGATGATGATGGGATATTGTTGTTTGATTGGAAAGTCAAAAAACTAAGGTAGTGTTTGGTAGAGTTTTGTAAATGTGATTTGAGAGTATGAGTTGTATTTTGAGTTTGTGTGTTGTGGAATTATGATTTGAGTGTAGAAAATTTGTTTGGTATAGAGTTTTGAAAATAGTTTTGATTTGAGTGGGGAATTGTTGATGTGACATTTGATATGTGATACAAAAATTTACAACTCATAACTAAACATACAACTCAAAATTATTTTAAAGCACATAAAAAATTTAAAAAATTTCAGAAAATATTTTTCCCGATTATATAAATCAATTGCAAAAAAAAAAAAAAAAATTTACTGTTCTGGACAGCCGGCCGGTCAATTGGCTGGACGACCGGCTGGACGTCCCATTGGCAAAAATTTTGAAAAAAAAAACAGAGCAAAAGAGCGGTTGAGACAGATTTGATACAGAGCTTTCAGCAGAGCTTTTGAAACGTGATTACAAAACCCTAAACAAACATCATACTGAAACATAGGTGTAGAATCACGTTTCAAAAGCACAACCAAACACAGCCTAATTATTTCGTGGAATTTGTCCACCGACTTTTGCTTTTTTCCTTTTTTTTTCCTTTCCAAACTTTCTAGAATTTTATTTGGTGTGGTTGAGGCACATGAACTTCTTGATTTGGACAGTTGAGGTTTGCTTAATGAACATGGAAATAATTAGGTGTAACACAGTACAGTATAATTTCGTGGTTCTCTTCCTTGATTTGTTGAAAAATCACCTAACTAATGTTCAATTTTAACAAAAATTTGTGCTCAAAGGTTTTTGCGTGTTTTAGATCCAATGGTGAGTTCTATTTCTACAAATTCTTTAGACTTGGAGCAAAATGGGGTATCAACAGCTACCCCTCTTTGTATAGTTTTGTTTGATCAAAATTATACAAAGATTGCAAGTGAGACACATTTTGCCCCAAGAATACCGAATATTATTATTATTTTTTCTTTTCTTTTTTATTTCTCTTTCCCTTTTTTTTTTTTTTTTTTAATTTTAGATTTTCTTTTTTCTTTTTTCTTTTTTGTTCTTTTTTTGTTTGTTTGTTTTTTTTTTTTTCCCCTTTATTGAGGCAACGGGCACCTCTTCTTCTTCTTCTTCTTCTTCTTCTTCTTCTTCTTCTTCTTCTTCTTCTTCTCTCTTTTAATCTTCTCCTTCTCCTGAAACGTCGAGCGCCGTATTTTCAGTTTGCAATTTCAACATCTGCGGCGCTTGACGACTGACACCTCGATTCGCCCATCGCTTATCCTAATCTCCTCTTTTTTGTTTTCTTTTTCTGCTCCATCTTCTTTATAGTCGAGGCCTATGAGAGAGACATAGAGCGAAAATCTACAAATCGTCATTCTGTGATAGCTCGAATCTCTCTCTCTCTCTCTCTCTCTCTCTCTCTCTCTCTCATGGCTTCTTCCTGTCCTCTTACTCTCCTTCTTGACCTTAATGATTCCCTGGTGGAGATACCTGACACAAGCTCCTCAGAGCCTACTCAGAATGTACCTCCTCTTGTTATTAACTTTCCCTCAGTGTCAGTTGAACAACTGATGGCGGCTCAGTCTGATATTGAAGCCAATTCCCGTACGTTGAAGTTGTGTGTGGATATTGTAACTGCTATATCCAATTTGTCACGCCGATTGCAGAGTAGAGTAAATGAGGTGCAATGGCTGATTGCACAACTCACCCTCTTCCAGCGTATGTATCAAGACTCTCGGCGGAAAATAAGCCAACTGAAGAGGCAGAACAAGGAGTTGAAGCGCCGAGCAACAATCATATAAAGAGCATTGATGCTTGGGTATACCCCTTTAATGGCTAACTGGGATACATTTCCTTCGGAAGCCCTGCAAATGTTGAAGCAAGGTTTTCAAGGGCCTCCGCAAAATGAAGATGAGATGAAGCAGCTGATGGTAGAGTCGAGCAGTGTAGCTGTCTGCAAGTGAAGTCGACCTTTGCCGCCGAGCTCTGAACATTGTCGAAATCTGAGACAGACAACCCTTTTTTCTTCTGTTATTTATTTATTTATTTTGTATTTTGATTTTTTTTGATTTTTTTGTATTTTGATTTTTTCTGCACTTTTTTTTTTTTTGAATTTCTGTAGTTTTTTTTTTTTTGGCCACTTGTATTTGAGCTTGGATCCTTGATCTGAAATAAATCAAATATTTATATAAGAATGATGTGTGGAAACATTTGTTAGAGTTTCATTATATATACGAGCAAATTATATCATGCATACGAGATATATCATGTTTTCAATACCAAACATACAAGAAGGTATTTTTTGTATTGGATGCTAAATCACATATGAGGATTTTCATGGAATGTATGGAATTTGTTGTTGGAATTTTCATTAAGCATACAAACAAAATATGTCATGCATATGAGATGATGTCATTTTTGCAACACCAAACATATGAAAGGGTATTTGTCTATATTGAAGAACAAATCACATATGAGGATTCCATTTGAGATACCTGAATGACATCAGACGTGCATATAGATATCTTTTTGAATTTTTTTTATGAAAATTGTTTGTTGAAATTCCATTATGCATACAAGTGAATTATATCACGCATATGAGATGATATATCATGTTTGCAATACCAATCATAGGAGAAGGTATTGTTTGTATTGGATGACAAATCACATACGAGGATTTCCATTTGAGATTTTCATGTGTACTCTTGATGAAAATCAGATAGCAATAGGTCACGTTAACCTGTTATGTGAGGTTATGTAGTCCCTATCTTGGAGTGAAAATGCAATACGATGTAGATACATATCTTTACGAGATATGAAAAAAATTTGGATGTGTGTGGACACAACCAAAGCAAATGTTTGTGTAATAATAGTGTAATATGATGCATCTATCATGCGAGGTGTGAATGAACTTGAGCTAATAGATACTTCTACGGGGTATGATGGATTTGATTGATTGGATACGACCAAAGTTTTTTTTTTTTTTTTTTAAGCAATGAGAAGGTCACATGTTTGTGCAATAGGATGCAATCCAATTATGCCGAATTATATGACATACCAATACAATGGAATATTATACTATATGCTAGTCCATGATATAGAATTTATTACCATAAGCTTATTCTATTCTCTTTTAGTAAAATTCTACCTCATGACTGATGGAACGATTTTGAGAAGATTAGCATTTCTTACCTCAAGGGAATAACGGTGCATGCTCGTTGTGACTAGTTTTTGATAGCTTTTTTGAAGGCATGGAAAACATTGGTTCTTCAAGCTGATCAAAGGTAACTTGCGTCTCTTTCAGCGATGGCTCAAAGGTCGAAGTCTTTGTTGATGCTAAAGATGTGTCTCGGATATGAGGAATGGCAATAGCGCCCCTGCGAAGATCGCCTGCTTCATGAGTCACTATGGTCCCAGGTGGACCAATCAATGCCCTTGGATTGACTGTTTCTTTTAAGAAGTTTATCACTCCATGGTTAGGGAGAGGATTGCTGGTGACATTGGGCATGTTTGGAGGAATTACTGTTTGTGTGCCTATAATCTTGGCATTAATAAGGTCTTGCATTTTGTGCCGCAAGGAAAAGTATTGCTCAGTATCATGTCCTGTTTGGCCAGAGTGATAAGAACATTGGAGATTTGGGTCAAACCCTCTCGGGATCGGAATTGGTGGTGTCAAGCCGGAATTGGTGTTACTTGTCTTGCTGCCAATAGTTGCTTAAAGGCTTCAGCTTTGGGGATTGCCAGTGTAGTGAATTGTCAATTCCGACGATCATTTTCTTGTTGATGATTCATTTGTGCAAGAGTAGTGTCTTCCCCGGTTGCTATAGCATGAACTTGCAATGGCAGTATACCCGACGGGAGCTAATATTGTGACTAGAAAGACAAGATTTGACTGGAGTGACATTGGGAATATTGCTACGCTAGCCTGGGTTATTGCATTTGATATGGAGAGTTGTTATTGGTAGGAAGAATTAGAGAAACTTCTCCCTCTTCGGGTTTCTTTACTGGGGGTCTTTTGTTGGATGAGGATGTTACTCCATTCTTGGTGTAGGGATCTATAAGACGTCTTGTCTTTATTCCATCTTCAATCAGCTCACCTTGAATCATGATATCCTCAAAGCTTTTGCTAATTCTAGCATAAAGCTTATCAAAATAGATCTCTTTGCATGTTTGGACAAAAAGTGAGACAGATTTGAGTCTGATAATGGCAGGTTCACTTGTGTCGCTGCTTCTCTCCATTTGAGCTTGTGATCTTTGAAAGATTCTTTTGGTTTCTTAGTCATTCACATCAACGAGCTTCAATCAATGCACAAATCGCAATTGTGCTTGTATTGCTTGATAAAGGCATGAGCCAACCATCCAAGACCGAATTTGATGCATTTCCAATCTGGCAAACCATTGAAGTGCAGACCCTGTTAGGCTGTGCTGGAACAACTGCATGAGAAGTTTATCATTACTTGCATAGCCACAAGTGCCCCAGCATGGAGCTTCAAATGAGCAATTGGATTTCCTGTGCTATTGTATTTGGAAAACTTTGGCATTGTGAATTTAGGTGGGAGCTGAAAATCTAGAAAGAAGCATAATTCGGTGAAGTCAATGCTTCTATATATATCGATGCCTTGGAGGGTTTTCAATGCTTCCTTTGTATTTTGGATTTTTTGGGTAACAGTCGGTCGATGACTAAGGTGAGAGTTGGTACCTTATGAGGATGAGGTGGCTCGAGATCGTTGCTTTCCATATCGCCATGAAGGGGATGGCCTTGCTTTGGTGGGATTGCATGGAAACTTCAGGAGGTATTGTTGGAATGTTGAATTGTGCAGCAAGAGTGGCTTGAGTTGCAAGGATTGGTGGAACAACAGGTGGTTGTCCGGCTAGAAACACTGTGGATTTGGCTTGAGCATGATTGTTGGAATGACTAGCTGCTAGAGGAATAGAAGCTAATGGAGCTTGCGAGGATATGAAAAGTTGCATCCTCGAACGGAGATCCTTAATCTGGCGCTTCAGTTCGTTGAACTTGGATCGTGGGACCATGTTTGGAACTACTTGAAAACGTGACTCGACTGGATTGTGGTCCATCTCTTGCAAGTGAGATATGGATTAGGTTATGATTGTCCTCTGTGGTGGAGGATTGGTTGGTTGCTTCTTCTTGCGTTCAGGACCAACGTTGCTTGTGGATGGCTAGGTAGCTCAAATGAATTTGTGTAAAAGAATTTGTCATCCGTTAAAAAAAAAAAAATGTTATGTTGTCTAGAAATCAAGGTAAATCCACTCCAGAAATCAATAGAGGAAATTTGTTGCAGCCAAAACCCTCTAACATCTCCAGTGAAATCGCCAGCTGTTGCATTCAGATTTTTGTCCATCCTATTCAAGATGAATCAAGACTTTATGCTACGAAAGGAATACGTTCCAATGGTTAAAACTCAAACTATAGGATTTTAAATAAAAATTTGGAGTTGCCACCTAACATAAAATTCAGGTGGGTTAGGTCACCTAGAATTCGCAATCTTATTTTGGAAACATAGTTTACAAAAATTTGAATTTGATAGTGACTTCCATTTTGGTCTTGAAAAATTCAGAGATGAGTTCGGGGGTTTATTGTTACGGGTAGGGAAGGTGTTAGGCACCCTACACCGCCCTTACGGTATTGCGTTTCCAAATCTATTGATTTCTTTGTGATGGATCTACCTTTGAAAATATTTATGACAATAAAAGTAAAATTTAAAATTTTAATACGGAAAAATGATTAGCGAAATTAATGGTAAAGTGTTTACATATTCATGCACATACATATATATATATATAGGGGTTAGTTTTTGCCAAATATATATATACATATATATACGGGTATTATTTTTACATGTGTGTGTGTATAAGTATATGTATATATATACGGGGGCAGTTTCACCAAAATATATATACATACATATTATGATAAATAATATTTATTCAATACATACATGTATATATGTTTGTGGGCAATTCCACCAAAATATATATATACATGTGTGTTATGGTAAATATCATTTATTCATTTTTATTTATATATATATATATATTATGATAAACATACACATATATATATAAATAATACAGTGATAACATAAGTATGATAAAATGATAAAAATGAAATAAGATAGATTAACTTGGATGGATTAAAGGAAGTAAATATATAATAAAAATATTGTTCATTACGATGACCAATATATACAAATATCCACCTGTGGGTTTTAAACAAAATCAAAATAGCTAACACATTTTTTCTTTTTTGCTCAGAATATTTTTTTTTTAAATAAACTTTTTTTTCCCCAACTCTCTCAATTCTACATTTCTCCCCGAGCCTCTCTTTCTTTCTCAGCTCTCCTCCCCTTTTCTCCTCCTGAGCTGCTTTATTTATAGAGCTGAGAAAATACGGCGATGATGATGAATGGGTTGATGATGATGATGTTGTTGTTTGATTGGAAAGTCAAAAAGCTAATTATTTGGTGGAATTTGTCCACCGACTTTTCCTTCTTTTTTTTTTTCAAACTTTCTAGAATTTTATTTGGTGTGGTTGAGGTACATGAACTTCTTGATTTGGAAGGTTGAGGTTTGCTTAATGAATAGGGAAATCATTAGGTGTAACACAGTACACCATAATTTTATGGTTCTCCTCCTTGATTTGTTGAAAAATCACCTAACCAATGTTCAATTTTAACAAAAATTTGTGCCCAAAGGTTTTTGGGCATTCTGGATCCAATAGTGAGTTCTATTTCTGCAAATTCTTTAGACTTTGGGCAAAATGGGGTATCAACAACAGTCTAGAGCATATTGTGGAGCTTGAAGTTGTTGCTAAATAGTTACATGTGGAACAAAGATGGAGTACCAAGGACTTGGGATGATTTTAGAACTTCTAATTGTTTATTCGATCTTCAATAAACAGATAAAGAATCAGGCTAAAATCCTAAACTTAATACCTTGGTGATATTATCTTTGAATGCATATGCATGCATATACTTGGAAGAACTTTGGTAAACCACTTTTTGATTCCTTCATGTCCAAACTTAAAGTTCCATTGTGAAACCTAAAATTCAGTGAACATGTTTCTTCTTGTTCTTCTTTTCTGAGAGTTTGACTTGATAATCGAAATGATGTTCATTGGAATGCATTGAAATTTATTACATTCAATTGACACTGAATTATGTGCTGCTTTTTCTCAGGAGAAGCCTCATAAGCTCAAACTGCATTCTGCAATCAATATCAGCACAAAACCAAACAGTTCATCAGATGGTAAGGGGTTGAGAAAGGGCATTTTGGATGCTGTGACCAGTCACAAGAAGAAACCAAGAGTAAAATGTTCAGCTACACACAAGAAGAACAAACTCCTGCAAACTTCCAAGTTGATCAAGCAGCAAAAAACAGCTTTTCCTGTTCGTAGTATTCTCAAGAATAAAAAAAAGGGAATTTCAGGGGAGCACCCCATGGTATGCAACTCAAAGATTTCTAGTCAAGTGAATCAGTTTGGTAGTACACAAGTGGACAGGCGAGTCAGGTTCTCAGATAAGGATGACATATTGGGACCAAGAAGGAAGGATTTTTCTTCTGTAGACTGTCCTAAATTGCCAAATGTTTGTGGTTCAAATTACAATGCCATTCCTGCTGCTTCTGTAAAGGACCATGGTGTTGAAAGGGGTAAAGATTTAACCATTGAGGTGGATGGAAGTGATGAAGATGTTTCAATTAGCACAGAAAATGAGACAGAGGTTCAACCTGTAAGTGAAAGGCAGTTGTCTGATACTTGCTGTCTTGATACACCAAATTTCCTGAGGCCACATATGGGTTGTCAAGAGCATTTATCTGACAGATCTATGACTGTAAATCAAGTTGCACTTCGTAGTGAAAATTCGCAAACAATTGAACAAGGATACAGAGACGCATCACATGAACCCTTGTATGCTTGCTCTCCAAGGTTCCCTTCTCTGCCAAAAGAGGGGTATAATCCCAGTGTGAATACTCAAGTTGGTGCAGACATTTTAAGAGCTTCCAATACAAGTGACAGATTGATTGAATATCAGTCTGGGGATCCTACCTCTAGTGCTGCTGCAGTGTGTTCCATGGGGTATGTAAAGGCATTTCCTCCGCCTTCATCGTCATATTTTGCTATGAATGTAAATACAAATGGAAGGCTTCCATGTCCATCGCAGAACACCACAGTAAATTACAATAACAAAGCTTTGCAATACCAACCATTCCGTCATCTGTCTCCCAAGGAATTGATGCGTAGTATATGTTCCTTTCCGGACTGGAAGCAAAGAGCAGTTACAGGTAAAGGAAAATGCATGGATGAAGATTTCTGTGGTTTGCCCCTTAACTCGCATGGGGAAATAATCCAGTTCAATTCAATTGGTAAAGGCATGTTTAACCATCTGATAAGGCCACCAACAAGTACAGTAACAGGTTCTTCGAGGAGCTTAGCTGTGCATAACATGCAGACAAATGGCACTGTGAATCTTTCAAATTTCAAAGATACAAATTATGTTGGGGGAGCACCAACAGTGGACCAATTAAAAGTGTTCCCTGTTCGTAGCTGTGTGAAAGAGAATCCTAACATACCTGTGTCTTCTAGGTTAGGTTTTCATAGATTACAAGGTACTGAAAGAACAGATGTCCACTGTTTCGATTCTGTTGATCGTCTAGAATCAGACTTGGAGCTAATGAACATCTCTCAACAAGGGCACAATCAATATAACCAGGTTCAGAACCAAATTGGAGATGGAAAGGGCAATCAGCAAGGGAACTCTGACCATGTGCCAATGCGTGTGACCCAACCAACAATGCGACTGATGGGTAAAGAGTTTACAGTTGGTAGAAGTGCCAAAGACTTGCAAGCATACGAAGATGGAAAGGTTTGGACTGACAAGCAAATCATAGCAGAGCATCGTCAAGCCAACACTGCCATGGACAGCTTCTTGTTGGGGAGACAGCTTCAGCAGGACTTCATTGTACACTCTGCTTCAGGGAAATTAAAAGAGAATGTAACTTGCTTATCAGAACCTCAAATCAATCAAGCATCACAAAGCACTATTCAGATGAAAAATCCAGGTTCTGGGTTTTCTTACCCATACCTCAACTGTAAAACTGATACAGGATATCCAAATTGCTATCCCACAATCAGTGGAACTCATATTTCTCAATTGCATCCTCATTTACCTTCAGCTGCTTCTCCTCCGTTATTTAGTCGGACTCCACTTCTCCAAGAGGCCTTTATATCTGGGTACGAATCTCTGAAACTCAATGCCCAGATACCGAAATTGGCCTCGACTCCTCGTCGAAATATGAGTTCGCAAAACAAGCAGAAACTGCATCATGCTACAAAATCAGCCTTTGAGTTTCCTTTCTTGCATCCAGATTGTGGAGAACATGTCCGGCGGCCATCTTGGTTTCAGAGCTCTTCTAAGAGCTTGCCACCATGGTTGTTAAGTGCAACACAGCAGAAGGAAACATCACTTGGTTCTTGTCAATCTTATTCTGATGTGGGAGGTAAACGTCACTCCTGCACAATGTCTGGTACTAGCCTTCGAAATATCCCTTCTGTGCCAGAGGTTTCTTATCCATACAATCCCATGTCTTCCAACTCAGCAATGCAGAATTTTCTTGGTCCAGCACCCTTTGCTCACCACCCTCCACTCATGCCACTGAGTCGCGGGTTTATACAAACTTCTGGCATTAATAAGATCCATGGAGATAGAATGAAGTTCAAAGAGAGAATGATCCCAAGAGTGAGTGTCAAAGAACCTTTTCAGGGCAAGAAAACCCGGAAGAGGCCTGCAGCTAAATCAGATGATTCTGCAAAGCTGACTAAGATACCTAAGTTGACAGTTCAAGAAGATTCTAGCATAGCTGCACTTGAACTAGATTCAATCAGAGGAAAAGCGAGAAGTGTAGGATGTGGGGTGATTGAGACTCGGACAGATGAGCTGGGAGTTTCACCTGCTGTGGTTGATACCTTTAATGTGGATGGCATTGCAAGATCAGGTCCCATTAAACTAAGTGCAGGAGCAAAGCACATACTTAAACCGAGTTCGAATTTGAATCAGGATAACTCAAAGCCGACCCATTCAACCGTTCCTTTCGCTGCAGCAACTAGTTCCAGTAGGGTTTCTGAATCCGAGAAGAAATCAGCCCAAATTTACAGGTTTTAAAAGTAAGTTTATTTTATTGTGATAAAATGTTTAGTTTCTTCTTTTAAATCTGCACTCATGTTTCTTCATAAACGTGTCTTATTTCTCTAACGCAACAGGAAATGCTTCCATTTTCTGAGGCACTGTATTCGTCATGCTGAACTGCTCTTGGGCTGTCAAGTTAAATTTGAAATGCCGATGCAGCTGACTTGTGAAATGCCAAAAGACCTGTTAAGTTATGCTTTTCTGTTTTTATACATCAGCCGGGTACTGTCAACGGTGGGTTATGTAATATGACATCCTCTTTTAAGTGGTAAATTTTATGTATGACTTGTGATTTTCAATGGTGTAGAATATTTAACCTGTTTAGAACTTCTATCTTTTCCGTCCTGGCATTTTTGGAGAAACAATTAAATATATATGTTATTTATGTGCTCAAAAATCATTTTCCATGGATTTATTGCTGCCAAACGCAGTATGAGTTTATTTTTATTTTTAATTTTAATTTTAGTTTATTTATTTGTTATTATTATTTAATGGCATTTGAGTTGCATAATTGGGAGAAAGGAAAAGTTATCAAGTAGCATGTATGCTATATTTCTTTCTTTAATTGTTGGCTGTGGGGCAATTATGGAGATCTGTTTTCAGTCAACTTTCATGGAGTTTTAGGTTGTGTCTTTAATTATGCATTTGAATAGAAATTTGAAAATGAAAAAGAAAAAAATAAGTGAATTTAGATTGTAGTTATATTTCATTCATATTTTATTCATCTTTTTCATTTTTCTTTTCAACTTATCTAAATTCATTATCCGTGGGGTCTCAAATACCTTCCCTTCAAATTCAAATCCATTGCTTGATTCTTGAACATTTCACTGAGGTTTTACCAAATTACCACAGGTTAGCACTTCAAATTGAATTTCAAAATGTAGGGTTTATTTACAATTTATAGGAAGTTTTCAAAAGTTGCAGCACCCAAAAAAAAAAAACAAAAAAATGAAATAAAATTAAAAAAAGAAAAGAAAGAAAGGCATGGAATTTTGAATTTCAATGATCAAGATGCCCTTTGTCTCAAAAGACCCAATTACATAGGAGTGACATGTGAGATTAGACCCTAAAGAGTTGAGACTTTAGAGGTCACCCTTAGCTGGTGGTACATAGTAAGGTTATTCAATCATGTATTCACACTTTTGACACTTGATACGGTTCACTTAAGTGTAAAAGTTTTATTCTATCAACTATATATGTTATCGCTCAAGTGACTAATTCTGAAAAAAAGTAAAACCTGAGGTCTTGTTGTCAAGTTGCCACACACCTTGGGCTAATGCCCATAGTTTCTCTCATCCTCTTCTGCAAATTCCGAAAATAATGAATAATTTCTCGCAATTGAGACAGGTGGGGCATGTAGGATTGTTCTCTTTATGGTCCTAATATCTTACCTCAAATATTCCGAAAGCTTTTAATTTACTTTATACAAAGTCATATCATGGCAATAAATATAGGTATGGTTGGTGGCGAAGTAATTGGATTTTTTTAATATGGTATAAAGTGTGTTGGAATCACTCTACTGTAATTTGGAACAGTAATTCAGTTATTTTCAAATTGAAAGTTAGTTCATGTGATAATTACACTTGTGCCTGTTTGGTGGGTTGAACTGTTTTTTTTTTTATTTTGAAAATTTGTTTTAGTGTATTTGGTACAATTTAGAAGATAACAAATTAACTAAATTTAAAACTACTTATTGTTAAGGGAGTAGAATCTTTCTAGTTTACAAATTGAACTAAACTGTACTGTTCAGGTTCATGGAGTCATTATGAGTCCTAAATTAATAATCTAAACTATTCATTTTTTATACTAAATAAACCCTAGGTAATGGTGATTCTATTTTGCATAATTAATGAGAAAAGATAAAATTATAACATGCATTACAAAAATATATATGACTATTTTTTTTTTCCTTTCTGTGAAAGTTCTTGTTTACATGTTTTTAATTTGAAGGAATAATAAAATCATGATCAAGATGAATATTTGGTTTGAGAAAATTATGTTTTCAGTGGATTTTTTTAGATTTGAAGTTTTTTTTTTTATTTTTTATTTTTTATTAAACAAAAGTATACTGAAAATTTTCAATGTAGAAAGATTTAAAAATTAAATATTTTGGATCAAATTTTTAAAAGTTTAGTAATAAAAAAAAAATCGCCAAAAAAATTTATTGCCAATTGAGTTATATGCTATACGTGCATAACTTTTTTAAACTGTATTTTGTTGATAATTCGTTTAAAAAATGGCTTGTGTGTACATTGAAAAATAATATCTAATTAAATATACATACAATTAAATCATTTAAAACAATGTGATTTTGATATTTTGAAAATATAATCAATATTTATGTGTGTATTTCACTTTGAAATAAAATACAAAGGCTATACAAAATTATATATATGTTTGGAAATGTGTGTCACTTTTTAGTCTAGTCCAATTACATACATCTTTTTTTATTGCATAATTCTATTTTACTCATAATACTGGACTTTCATTTTAAGTAAAGATGACAGTTTATATAAAAAACAAATAATGTTATAAATTTTAAAAAAAAAATTTAAAAATTATCTAAAAAATATATTAATAATCTATATTTATTATAAATATGACTCACATTTCAGTAATTTTAAATCTAAGGATAATTTTGCACATTATTGCCATCAAAAGTTGTTGCATAAAAAAGTATGGGTGAAGAAGACACATAATGACATGCATGCTTATACATATAGTTAAGTGCATAGGGACATCCATGCATGATAGCTAAGTAGGTATACATGCAAGAGACATGGCATGGTCCAAGGATGAACTAGTGGGGTGAGTGAGGCAACTCACGTGAAAGCTTTTCATGATAGAGAGAGAACAAACAGTTTGACATGATCACATTTAAGAGCTTGGAAGACCAAATTAAAGATAAAAAATACAGCATGCTTGGTTATTATTTTTCAAAAATATTTTTCAGAAAATTTTATTTTCTTATTTTTTATATTTTTATATTTTTATTGAATTTTTTAAATATTTTGAGTAATTTTTTTAATTTTTAGACATACTTAACATAAATATACCTAAAAAGTAAAATTTTTTTGAAAAAAATCATTTAAAAATTCACTAAATACCAAAAATACAAAAAATACGAGAATTCAGTATATTTTTTTAAATATTTTTATGTATTTATTAATTTTTTTAAAAAAAAATTCACAAATTTTTTACTTTTTAGATATATCTAAGTAAGATGCATCTAAAAAAGTAAAAAAAATGTTTAAAATTTAAAAAATATTCACTAAAAACAAAAAAATACGAAAATCAAAAAATTTAGTTTTCAAAAAGTTTAATTCAAAAAACTCAAACCAAACACACTGCAATCCTAGGTATACGGAAAAAACAATAAAGCTTGGTAGCGCGAATCCCTTCCCCCCCTAATCTCCCGAAAGCCCAAAACGACATCGTTTTGGGCTTTTGTTTTTTTTTTTTTTCTTTTTTCTTCCTTCATTGTCGAGTCTGCAACAGCTCGGAGGGAAATGGAGAGGGAGAGAAAGAGAGAATGAAGAAGAGGGTCATGACCTCATACCGGCCGGGCCTATTCGTCGTCATGACCTAGCCCGCGTCATTTGCTGTCGTCAAGACACCACCTGTTGCCTCCCCGCCCGCCACCTCCCTTTGGTATGGCCCCTCCCTCCCCCTCCCCCTCCCCCTCCTCCTCCCTCTTCTCTCCTCTCTCCTCCTCCTTCTTCTCCGTTCTTCAATTTGCAAAAAAAAAAAAATTCAAACGACGTCAAATGACGTCGTTTTCGATTCGGGGGATTAGGGATGGAAGGGATTCAAGCGACGTAGCACGACTGCTGAAAAAAATATCATAATTTTTTTTTTTATTTTTTAAATTAGTTTATAATATTTTATTGTATTTTATATAATTAGTCTAAAATTAATTTCACGAAACTCTTTATAATATATTTTTTTTATGATTCGTAACCTTATTTAAAAATATAAAACAAACATTATTATTACTTGTGATGAAAACATAAGAACTCAATGTTCATATTATTATTATTTATTTATTTTTTGGGGATGAATATATGAGATCTAATATGTTCAATAAAAAGCATTACACGAGTCATGAACTGACTATGACCATCGTGGATTTGGGACTGGCAAAAAATTTCATTTTAGTTTCTAGCTAGTCTCTGCATTATGTTTTCCTTTTTTTAAAATTGAAATACAATTCTTTTTATGCAATTTAACCCAGAGTGACCCCATTTGAAGATGTTCCAGACTAAAGTCCAATTACGTTATGGGCTTGACAAAACAACTTGAGACCTAATAAGGCCCAACTAGTAGCCCAATCACCACCAAAATGAAGGCAAGGCCTTTTGTGGCCCAAAAATTGACATTCACAGAAGCAACTAGCTATCATCAAGCCCATGTTTTGTTTACTTACATTTGATGAAATTGGAAGAGATTAAGGAGTTGTTTGGGATGTATTAAATAAGTGTATTTTTTGTATTTTTTTACTAAAAAGTTGAGAAAAAAATATGGATGTTTAGGTTAATTTTTTGACTTTTTATGAAAAAATATGTATTAAAAATTTGTATAAATAAGTGTATAGGAAAAGTTTTAGTGAAGTAGATAGTACGGCCCGTACAATCTGGGTAGAGTAGTGGCCTAAGTAGGAGATAGGAAATGGTTGTCTCATTTTCGGGCTTGAATTGGACGATACTGTTCGGCCGTGAGGGGCCCACCACGAGTCTCGTTTTGCTAATCGAAAACGTTCAATGTGTAGAACTCGTCGAGTATTATATGTTTGTAAAAAAATCACGTTGATCGGATATCAATAGTTATGTAATCGTATTAGTTTTTTGTCAACCATTAACTATAACACCATCATTTTTTATACAAAACTGATTTGATCATGTAGTTAGCGATATCCGATCATTGTGATTTTTTATAAGTGTGTAGTACTCGACGAATTCTACACATTGACGGTTTAGATTATTAAAACATGACCCGTAATGGACCCCCACGGGCTGAACAACACCGTGTTGTTTGTAAACCCTGGCTGTGCAATTTTTTCAAAAAAAGTCAGCAAAGTTTGTGGGCGAGACAGATACCAGTTGTAATAATTAAGTGTAAAATTATTATTTTTTATATATTTTTTAGATAAATAGTGATAACTTTTTAATTTTTTGAATAATTTTTTAATTTTTTTAACTTTTTTCATATATTCCAAATCAGGCCTACGCCCCCCTAAAAAAAAAAAAAAAAAAAAAAAAAAAAAAAATTGATTAAAGATTTTTGGGAACTGATCCAAGAACTTGTTTAGAAATTGATTTTTTTTTTAACTTAAAAAAATTTGTAAAAAAATAAAAAAGATTTGATAACATGTAGGGATTTTTTAGCTAAAAATTTTACATACTAAAAAGCATATTAAAAATACAAATACTCACATGTGATTGATTGTTAAAATAAATAAATAATAACATTTAAATCTCCAATTATATTTGGACATGGACACTTTTAGTAGGATTGTTAGTAGGAGTAATATTTTAAGTTCAAAACTTAACTTTTCAAATAATACCTAAATATAAGAATTGATAATTTTTTGAAAAATTTATTAGAAAATTATCTTTCAAGTACTTATATCTCAATTAATTGATAAGATATTTTTATATTCTAATAAGTCTTATTATTTTAAACATTTGATCTAGCAAATCATAATTTTCATAATTAAGGTATTTTATGGACACTTTTATTTTTATAATTTTTTTTTAAACCCTTAGTAACTTGGTGATATGAACATTCACATTAAATAAATTTGATAATATGAAAGTTCATGCTGATAATGTGAATATTCATATCATGAAACATTCATACTGTTAATATGAACATTAATGCCCGCTTCACCCTATTATTATCAGAAGTATTTTGGTATCTAAGTCACCCATAAGACTTATTGAAACATACAAAAAAAAATTTGAATTAAGTGGAATATAAGTAAGTAAAGAAAAATTAATAAATAAATGTCCATAATTTTTTTTAAAATTTATTTATTCAAAAAATTTGTTTTCATGGAAGGATGATTGTTGGGGTTTATAAATAATTAGAGAAAATTAATTTTACATATATATGAAAAAGTTTATAATTTTTAATATTTTAAAATTTATTATTAATATATAAATAATTAAGTAAATAATCTTCTAATTATTAGATTAGAAAGAAAAAAATAAAAAAAAACCCAATTGTCGGGTTCGCGCCTTCTCACCGAATTAGGCTCTCTTTCTTCCTATATAAGTCTGAACGACGAACCCTAAAACCCCAAAACGCTAACCATTCGATCGGTCTCAGCAAGCTTCTTCGTCATTCTCTGTACGCTCTCAATCTCTCTCTCTCTCTCTCTGCAATACATATGAGATTTGTTAGAGTTTATAAAGTTCAAATCTGCAAAATGGTTTATATTGAATCCGAAATCCGAATGTTATTATTACGGTACGGTCTTCCTCTCGGTGTTTCATTGTGGGTTTAAGATCGGCGTTCAGGGTTCCGGTAGGGTTTTAAACCGGTACTTGTGACCCGATTTATGAGTACGTGTTTCGGATCGGGTAGGCCCGGTGGATCTATTTAATCGGGTCGACCCATGTCGGATACACCTCGCTAACTCTGGTGGATTCGGGTTCTTAGAGCTTATATCTGATCTGGGTCGGCCTTTTTTGGGCGGTTAAAGCCTGTTTGTATGCAGAATTTAAGGGTTCTGTTCTCATGAATTTTTTTTCCCTGTAACTTTGGTTACTGTTATTCTCTTGTGGGTCGTGAGTATTGATAGAGTCATTTAAATGCTTATTCAATATGATTTCCTGAATTTAAATGCTTGTTATTATTATTTTTCTATGGTTGTCTGTATGTTGCTTGAGCTTCTTTGTTGAACTATTGCTATAGTGGTATTAATCTAAATAACTTGCTTGTTCTGGGTTATTGTTATTTCAAATTTTCATCACTAGCTTGTTTTGGGGTGTTATCAATTCAGTTTTTGATAACTACCATCCTTTGTTTGGGTTTTGGGCCTTCTTGTTGTCTGTTCTATTGAACAACTTGGCTCTAATCCAGTGAGAATGTGGTGGCATATTTTTGTTTTGTTTTGTTTCTTCATGGAATGGGTATTGTGATGGTATGCTAGTTTCAATGGAACATGAGATATTTGAGAAAATGTATTTTGATGATGTTTAACAACTGGACATGGTGGTTCTAATTTTATACTGTTTTCAAGTATGTGAATCGTTTGAGATTAGCTAATGGGTTACAGGCAACCTACTTTCTAAAGGAAGTCTCGAAAATTGAAACAAAGCTGTTTAAGTGAAAAGTATAGGTGACTTCTGGATAGAGAGATCGCCTTGGCTAGCAATTTTTGGTGGGAGTTTCAAAATGATTTTAAAATGTTGATTTTGCACAGCTTTTGGCACCAAACAATATTTTAAGTTGGAGTTCTATTTATTTATTTATTTTTTGTTGCAAATATTATAAGTACTTCTGAAAGGAGCTACTGTATGTACAATCCTCTTGAAAGAGTTGGGTTTGATTAAATGTTGAGTAAGGGTAATGATGCAGGGATACCCAGTGTCTTAGGTTATATTATCCTAGTAAAAGACTAAAGTTCAAGTCTCCTTCACTTACCTAAAGAAAAGGGTTTTGATGTCATTTGCAATTCTGGATGTAAATGTTGGTAATGACCAAGAATTGTAGTGGGAGGAACCATTGGAATCCAAAATACATTCGTCAATTGTTAGTGATAGCATCTAAGTGTGCTAGTGAGAGAGCCTTCTAGAAAGTACGACGGGTGTTGAGATAGTGTTGGGTCACTAGGGATGGGTTGCGTAAAATCAGAGGCAGTCTTGGAGTAGAGGGGAGAGAGAGAGAATAGTTTGGATACGGAGAGCTAGAGCTTTCATGTCAAAAATGGAGAAAATCAACATGCCACCATGCATCGTGGGGATATTTATAGGACATTCAAACCATGAAGATTAGATCTACTTATCACGTTTCCGTGTGAGGACTGAAGGATAGATTTTTCCTCTTGCTTGGTGTGACAATATGGAGGCAACTATGACTATTGGTAATGCACTAAATTCTCTGGGGCTACGTTGCAAAACTACGATCATGGCGGGGTCTCTAAAATCAATTTAGATCCAAGTCCTTGAGGGAGAATGAGACCAGACCTTAACAAATCCTCTAATTCTGGTGGCTCAAGCAGCAGATTACAAGAGTGTGCAGCACAACCCTAAGGGGATTTTTTCAACCTAGATTATTTGAGAGGTTGAGATTCAATGCTTTTGGAGAACCAAGTATAGGTTCTAGGAGATGTTCTTAAGTAGAGAACTGTTTGGTGCAAGCATAAGTATCCAAAAAATTATTTTCGTATTTTTTATTTTGAAAAAGATTGGGAGTCATCACTTGGTTTTTGTTTAAGGCATCACCAAGAATCCTAAAAGAATTGACTCCAATAAGGCATGGTCTAACTTCACCAAATGAGTAAATGACTAAGGCACAAGATGAGAAAGTGTCTGATTGCCTTTACTCATCAACGTTGGTTCAATTCTTTAAATTTATTAGGCCTTAATATGCATGAATAGCAGATATGTATAACACAAACAAAGATGACATGAACTAGGTAGTGGGACGAGGACAGGATGACATAAACAGAGATATGCTATTTTCTCACATTGGTAGTGCAATACAAAGTCTTTTAGATTCATGCTTTATTTCTTTCTTCTCTACCACATTTTGTTCTACTTTCTTTGGCCCCGTTCTCGTTTGCTCTTTCTTCCCTTTCTTCAATGGAAAGAACTTCCCAAAGTCTTCATGTTACCTGTAGTTCGTTGGCACTGGAGAGACCCTTCGAGGAATCCTGGGCTGTTACAGTTGCTACTACCTTCCCATTAGAAGGTACATCAGTAAAGATTGATGTTGAGGCAGCTCATGTAACCTTATAGGACTTATGGTTCCGAGCTCCATAATTAAGGGATATCAAGTTATGGTCTCGTGCCTTTTCTTTTTGTGCCACTGGTTTAGTAGATTTTGAATGTAGTTGGGGGTTGCTGCTGTACTGATAATTTTGCACAATTTCTAATGTGTTAGATGGTGTACTTTGTTTATTAAGTTTCTCCAATGTTATATTTTTCCTCTAGATGTTTTTACAGCCTTGTATGTGGTATATCTTTGTGAATTTGCCAAATACCATGATGCACATTGTCACGGAGTTACCTTAGGACTTTTCACATCTGCAACCAGTATATGTTTTTGAAGCTTGTGCTAATCTCTCCAATGAATTTCATTTGACTAGGTCCTTTATACCATGTGACATGTACACCTAACCTATCTAATAATTTCAGTACATTTTGCTTATCAATGCCATTACAAATCTGTATATTTGGGATTATTTTAACTGGTTTATTAGTGAATTTTTTTCCCTTCGCATAAATTTGTTCACCTTATAATCCATAGGAATTGCTTGAGTGGCAAGTCTATATAATTTTCATCAACAATTTCAATATTTCTCAAGCCTATAATGAATAGATGTGGTGAAGAACCCCAATTTTGAATTTTGATACTGAATTGATGGATTCAAGGCCAGTTCTGTTTTTTCTTTAATTGTTTTTTTTTTTTTTATATATGAAAATGATAATGAGCATTATTTCAAGCTGCAAATTAAGTATAATTTAATAAGCTAATCATAAATTTTTTGATAGGAGAAAAGCAAGAACTAGAGGGAGTCCTGTAGGAGAGAATGATTAAGATATAACTCTCAGCATATCGTTAGCAAAATCCTAGGGTTTTGTTTTTACTTGTTTTAAATGATTGGCAATTAGCAATCATTAAGACTGATGAGTAAGGTTGCATACATCTAACCCTCCTCAAAGGCCACAGTGACAGGAGCCTTGTAAGTAAGAATGATTGGTAATTAGAAATATTCTAGAAATTGCTATAAAAAAATAAGAACACTGGTTTTTATTTATGCATTAAATTATTCATTAATGGTGATCAGACCTTGTTAGGGGCTTATTATTATTGTTGTTGACAGTTGTTGTCATCTTCCGTTGTTAAATGCTATTTGGAAGCCTATAAAAATAATTAAGATGAAGAAATAATTTGATCTCTATGCTATCATTTAGGGAAAGCCTGTGTACTTAATAATTTAAGAGAAAAAAGATTGTGTGGAAGCCTACGAGTACAGTTGAGTTGAAGACATGAATGTAGTTGGTGGTTATTTGGAAGGCTGAGCATTGTTGACATGAAAAGATGGGAAATTTTGGAAGGCCAGTTCTGTTCTAGGTTAGGGTTTTTATTAGTGTGGGATGGCCTAACTGTTGGGGTTAGTAGTGTGAAGTGAGGGAAGGCAAATCTTGGGGTGCTGCGAGGGACCATGATTAGTAGTACTAATTGATTGTACTTACTGGTAGATTATGTTCTATTTGGGTTTGAGTGAATAAAGACGGTGGGGTGGGGTTTGTCTAATGGGATTTTAGTAGTAAAAGGGGTGAATTCATCTAGCTCTAAGGTTTTTTTATGTAACTAGAACACTGAGAAGAAAAGAAAATAAAGAATTAGAGGAAGAGAAATGCTACACATAGGTTACCTTTGGTATGGTTAGTTGCAACACACTACTTGAAAAGACTTCAAAAGCTTTGAAAATTTCTCCAGACCAATCTTTATTGCATTTGAAAACTTCACATTACAACATGTAGATTAACACTAATAGGACATTAAATACTGACCTAACATTTATTCATCCATACTAGGGCGTACCCAGTGCGCGAAGCTCCCACTTAAGCGGGGTCTGGGAAAGGGTTGATATACGCAGCCTTGCCCTCCTTGGAGACTTGGAGGTCACGGGTTCGAGTCGCGGAAACAGCCTCTCCGCTTTAATGCCCAATAGTAATTATTCATCCATACTATCCATGGACCACGACTATAGCTGATGTCCAAGAATATTATAAATCATATTGAAAGCTGACCTTTACTGTATTTAACCTGTATGAACATAGAATAATACTTTATTGAGACTAAATCTTGGTTCCGCATTGGTCCCTATCATTGCCTTGAAATAATACGGAGTTTCAAAGGTCCTCTCTTTGTTTTTACTGTCTTTGAGTCTCTGCATGGCTGCATCACTCAGTAAATTGTTCATTTTATGAATTTTATTATCCATCCCATCAAGCATACATGTAGTTCTATAAACTGCCAAGAGCTATATGAAAGTATATCGTGGAATGGACAACACATTCCAGGAATATATTATGTAGTGAAGGTACAACGGGACAGTACTTGTGGAATATATTATGTAGATTGTAGTGAAGGTACAATGGGCACCCCTGAAGGAATGCAGCAATATTCAACTTTACAAATTTGATACAAGGAGTTCTCCTGGAATATATCATGTGCATTGCATAAGCTGATGATGGTGCTGAGGTGGCCTTGATGTAACTATTACAAAGTGCAGATTCCTGAGCCATTAAGCCTTGAATTATTAGTGAACTGTGCTTCCTATATTTTGAAGATGATATTAATCAATTATTGCTATGGCGGTTCAAGAAAATGGGTTTGAATGATCTTTTTGCTTTCCTGAGATTTATGTTTTTATGAAGTAATCTGTAGTTGCCTTCAGAACATGTTGTCTGTTATCTTCATTCACATTGCTAATTTGGTGCTTATGTTGCAGTCCTGGGGATTTAAAAAAAAATCTTTTCTCCTTTTGTTTTTGTTTTGTTTATTTTAACTTATCGACTTTTTGCTTTCTCAATGACATTTGATAGAAATAAAATGAAACTGATATATATTTTTTTAATAAAAAAATAAAACTATCCATGCGTTAGATATGGGTTTGTGTTGGTTTAGGTTCTTTAGGAATTCTATGGCTTAAAGTTATGTGCTTCATTATGATTTTGCCTAGTGCTGGGTTTTGGATTGTGGCTGCCATTTTAGATGTTACTGTTGTTTGTGGTGATAGACAAATTTTAGTTTGATTTTATTGCAATGACGATTTTGTTTTGTTAGAACTAAAATATTTGCATTTTATATCTATCATGTGCAGATAAGCAATGGAGATATCAGATGAGACAGTGATTGTCAATACTAGTAGATTGAAATCTGTTGTATGGAATGATTTTGATAGGGTTAAAAAAGGTGACACCTATGTGGCTGTTTGTAGGCATTGCAAAAAGAGACTCAGTGGTTCTAGTACCAGTGGGACATCACATTTGAGGAATCATTTAATCAGATGTCGGAGAAGATCAAACCATGACATTGTTCAACTGCTTTCAACAAAGGGAAAGAAAAAGGAAGCAACTCTTGCGATTGCAAATTTTAGTTTTGATCAAGAGCAGAGGAAGGGTGAAATGCTTAACCTCGTACATACTAGGTATGAACAAGAACAGACAAATGATGGTACCATTAATGTTGGACATAGTAACTTCGATAATAAGCGTAGTCGATTTGATCTCGCTCGCATGATTATTTTGCATGGTTATCCTTTGTCTATGGTTGAGCATGTTGGATTCCAACTATTTGTTAGAAATCTTCAGCCTTTGTTTGAGTTAGTGACATTTAATAGGGTTGAAGCCGACTGTATTGAAATTTATCATAAAGAGAAACAGAAGGTGTATGAGGTGCTAGATAAGTTACCTGGTAAAATCAGCATTACTGCTGATATGTGGGCTGCTAAGGAAGATGTTGATTACTTATCTTTGACAGCACACTTTATTGATGATGATTGGCAATTAAAGAAGAAAGTTTTGAATTTTATAATGGTTGATCCTTCTCATACAGAAGACATGCTTTCAGAAGTTATCATGACAAGTCTAATGGATTGGGATATCGATCGAAAATTATTTTCAATGACATTTGACAGTAGTTCTACCAACGACAATATCGTCTGTAGAATTAGAGACCGACTCTCCCAGAACAGGTTTCTTTTGTGTAATGGTCAATTATTTGATGTACGCTGTGCAGCAAATATTATTAAATTGATGGTTCAAGATGCCTTGGAAGCACTGTCGGAGGTAACCCATAAGATTCGGGAAAGCGTTAGGTATGTTAGAAGTTCACAAGCAACACAGGAAAAGTTCAACGAGATGGTTCATCTTGTGAGCATTGATAGTCAGAAGTGCTTGTGTGTTGATAATTCAACACGATGGAACTCAACATATTTCATGCTTGAAGCTGCTTTAGTGTATAAAGATGTGTTTTCTCTTTTGCAAGAACATGATCCCATTTACACAATGTGTCCATCTGATATAGAGTGGAGCAGAGCAAGTGCCATTACCGGCTATTTGAAGCTCTTTGTTGAGGTTTCTAATGTTTTCACAGGGACCAAGTATCCAACAGCAAATATATATTTTCACGAGATTTGCGATGTGCATTTGCAGTTGATTGAATGGTGCCAGAACTCGGATACTTATCTTAGTTCTTTAGCCTTGAAGATGAAAAGCAAATTCGATGAATATTGGAAGAAGTGCAGCTTGGCTTTGGCAGTTGCAGCAATATTAGATCCTCGGTTCAAGATGAAGTTGGTAGAGTATTATTATCCTCAAATTTATGGCACGAGTGCTTCTGATTGTATCGATATTGTTTCTAATTGTATGAAAACACTTTACAATGGGCATGCCATTTGCTCCCCATTAGATTCTCATGGTCAAGGCTTGTCTTGTCAAGTAGGTGGTGGTGGTGGGGGTGGTAATGAATCTAGGGATAGACTGATGGGCTTTGACAGGTTCCTCCATGAAACTTCACAGAGCCAAAACACGAAATCAGATTTGGACAAGTACTTGGAGGAACCACTTTTTCCTCGCAATATGGATTTCAGCATTTTAAATTGGTGGAAAGTTCACACACCAAGGTATCCCATTCTATCTATGATGGCCCGCAACATTTTGGGAATTCCCATGTCAAAAGTTTCATCGGAGTTTGCATTCGGCACTGGAGATCGAATGCTTGATCATTACCGGAGTTCACTGAGACCAGATACTGTGCAAGCCCTAATGTGTGCACAAGACTGGATGCGGAATGAACCTGAAGGTTAGTTATTTTGTCATTGTGACTATTTTCTACAATTTTATGGGAAAATTACAAAAAAAAAAAACCCATAGTTTGATCCTAATAACAAATCAAACCTTGAGGTTTTGATTTGTTCAATTTGATCCCTGAAGTTTTTATTTGATCACAATCTCAACCACACGACTATTTCTATTAAACTTAACTGACGGAAAATGGACATTTTTTGTCATTATACCTAACATTTTATGAAGATAATTATTACAATTTTAACAAAATTAACATTAAGGCTTTGAAACTTTAATATTTCAAAAATAAACCCAGCTACCACCTCCTACTGTTGGGCACCACTACTCATCACTAGTCTTCGGTTGCCGGCGGCAGCCCACTCCGTAACTCTTTCATCTCCAACATTGCTACCATCATATGCCGTGTTCTCAACTAGCACCAAGCCCAAGCAGAAATTGAGCTGTATCGAGCACACAATTGACTTGCTAGAAAAAAAAATACACAACTGACCGAACCAATGAGTCTTTCAAGCAGATTGTTAATAAGAAGAAGATGGCAATGTCATATGTCCACATATATGTATAAGCGATGTTTGTGGAATTGGAAACCTAACTGGTAAAGCAATATCATATGTCCATCAATATATATGTACACCAGAATGTGTAATTGGTAACCCAATTGTTAATTTTGCGATGAATTAAGACAGAGGAGAGGCTCCATCGTTGAAAATGAGAAAGTATTTGTATGAGGGGTATTCCAATCCACACATCATCCAGCCCCCCACCGCCCCTACCTCCCTTAGATCCACCTCCATCCAGCCCCACCGTGCCATAACTATCCTCCTCCAACACCCCGTTCCCCAAATCCATATTTTCCAGCGAAACCTCATCCCCCTAGACCCATCATTTTTGGCGGCCCCCTTGCCCTGCGTAGATCCATCTTCTCCAGCAGAGAGAGAAGCAGATGGAAAGCAAAAGGGGCATATTCATATGTGATAAGGTGTATGGTAAGTTTTATGATGTGTGGTTTTGGTGTTATATGAATTATTGATAAGATGAGTTTTAGATTTAGTGTGATTGAGTTCAAAGTTGAAGTTTATTCCAAGTTAGGGAACAAATAAAGTAGTGCCGTGTGTTATTTTTGTTCTTTTTTCCGTTAGGCAATATAACCGAGATTGACAGATGATTTGAATTGTGATCCAATGAAAAATGTAGGGTTCAAATTTAACAAATTAAAACCTCAGGGTTTGATTTGTTACTACTAGGATCAAACTTGGGTTTTTTTATTTTTTTGGTTGTTGTTGTTGTTGTAATTTTCCCTAAATTTATTTGTTACTAACTACAGTATATATACTATATTGCTGTATCAGATTCCAAATCTACCTCAAGCCAGTCTACTTTGGCTCTATGCTATGACGGGAATTAACAAGGATTATTGGTATGGTTTTGTGGTTCTACTCTATTATCTTTACTCATTTTCTCTCCTTCTGTCATTTATTTGCTTCTCTTATATTTTTTTCTACTTACTTTTTGTAATCATTTTAATCTCAAGCCTCAATGTAGAGTTTTTTGTTTTGTTTTTCTTAAGATCTGTTCCCGACCTTTATTTCCAGAGCTAGTTTAGGGTTTTGAGCAAATATTGTATTTTTTTTTTTTTCATGGAACAACAGGCTTTGGATTTGTAGGTTGCTTATTTATATAGATATTTATTATTATTTGTTCCCGGGTTCACGCTTGGATCATTGTCTGTGTATTTGTGGTACACAATAGATACATACATAATAATACTAATGCTTTGTATGACTGGACATTGCTGCTTGCAACCTAAAACAAATAGATGTGAAAACTTGGCAAGGTAAATGGCTACAGGAGCCACAGATTTACGTGGGGCCCTGTTGCTACAAGCGTCTGCCCTGGGGCCATTGGCACATACATAATTTTCCGAAAACTTGTCATTGGCATAATTTGTAAGAAATCCTCTTTATGCTTATTATTTTTTTATTCATAGGCCTGAAATTGTAGGTTGTATATGCTTCCTTTCACACTTGTGTGAAAGCTGTAGTGTTTGATGGAATTCTTTTTCAAACTTTGGTTGTAATTAGCTCAAGAGGGCTAAGGGAAGAAGCAATGAGAGGGGAGGTAGCCAAGGGTGCTGTTAGGGGAAAGGAGCTGCCAAGAGGTATGATAGAGAGAGATGTAAAAGATATCATTGAGCAGAAAGTCCATGGGACTTGGAGCTTATGGATTCCATTATCCTTGAGCACAGGGGTCTTGGATATTGATGTTGGATTTTGGATGTTTTTGATCTCCCATTGTATTCTCAATTGGTCTCGGTGTGTGCTGAACCACATTAAATATGTATTTATTTTAAACATTCTTCCACTAGCACATGGAACTCCTTATTTTGAGCATCCTTCCACTAGCACATGGAACTAGTTTTCTCAAGAAATAGTGCCAAACCAATATAATTTATTATTATTTGAGTATGTGATATTTTTTCCCCCTCTAATGCAGTACATGCATACTACTACAATAGTACAACATTTATCATTCCAAATTATTGGAGTTAGGAAAGGGGTTCATTCAGTTATCTTCAGTTGGCATCTCTTGAGGAGTTAGGAATGGCTTCGGAGGCATTTGCACAAGTTCAATATTTCCTTCAAGCATTTCTACAACTTTATTCATCGCAGGACGATCATCGGGCTTCATTTGTATGCACCATAACGCTGTTATTATCATTTTTCTTATCATTTGCCTTTCTTCCTCCGTGCTCTCTCCCATTTCCACGTCCTTCCCTTCTTTAAATTGGTCATAAACCCAAGAAGGGAAGTAAATTTGGCTTGTATGATCAACAAATACATTCAAGTTTCTCCTTCTACCTGCCATTTCCATCAACAACATTCCGAAACTATAAACATCAACTTTGTAGGAAACA
The DNA here is from genome assembly GCA_025200525.1 of Camellia lanceoleosa. Lineage (NCBI taxonomy): Eukaryota > Viridiplantae > Streptophyta > Magnoliopsida > Ericales > Theaceae > Camellia > Camellia lanceoleosa. Next base: position 113,041,462 of record CM045764.1, on the reverse strand, counting down.
CGTCCAATGTTTTTGTAGAACAATTCTGGAGCCATGTAGCCCATTGTTCCTCTTGCTGCAGTCACGGACACAATGCTATTATCTGTTGGATACAATTTCGCAAGCCCAAAGTCGGAAACTTTTGGAGTGAAATTCTCGTCTAAAAGAATGTTGTGAGGCTTGATGTCAAAATGTAAAATTTGCATATCACAACCCCGATGCAAATATTCAATCCCACGGGCCACGCCAAGAGAAATCTCATACATTTGCTTGCAACTCAAGGAGATATTTCCTTCTTGGGAAAAAATGTACTTTTCAAGAGACCCATTAGGCATGAAGTCATAGACAAGAGCACGCTTAGATCCATCGGCACAAAATCCGATTAGTTGTACCACATTGACATGATGAATTCTTCCGATGGTAGCAACTTCATTGATGAAATCTTGGCCATTAGCTTTGGGCTTATTTAGTATCTTTATCGCCACAATGTGATCACTCCGAAGTTTTCCTTTGTATACACAACCAAAGCCTCCTTCCCCCAACTTGTCCTTGAAACCTTTGGTCATCATCTTAATGTTCCAATAAGAGTACCTGATAGGCATGAGGTTATTCTGACTTTGTAGGAAACCTTCAATGGTATCAAACATTGATAAATGCCTTGTCCGAAACTTATAGATTAAAAATGCGAATAAGCATAGCATCCCACAAAATGTTCTAGCTCCAAGAATAAATCCTGCCCAGGTAGATCAAACCATGAACAAATAAGAAAAAAAGAAAAGAAAAGAAAAACCTTTGTTTTTCTCTACCAATAGAATCGTATGTTGAATTCTTCCAGCTTTTATCATTGGATTTTGGTTCTTCATATAAATTCTTAAGATTTTCAAGCTTAACAGTAGAAGGAAGAAATGTTACCTATGATTGTGAGCAAGTGACGGACATCGTCTGAAAGAAAAAATGTACCCAAGATTCAGTGAAGTGACTAAGGCAATTAAAAAAAATAAAAAAAGTAATGAAGAAGCTAGTCAATCTAAGGAAGAATTTATAGGCCTTCAACATTTAATCAGGTGATTGAAGGCCTTCAGATTTGAAAAAATTTTACAAGAAAATTTTAGTTCTCGCGATGATACTACTATTGCTCACTCAAAAGACAGGAATCGCAAAAGTGGGTTGGAAATGTGAGGTGATCGCAAGATTGTAAATAATGAAATAATTATGGATGAGAAATAAAGAGGGCTTACAGTAAATCAGCTCCAAGGCACCTGCATTATTTTTTTTTGACATATAAATTATGTTAGCAAACTAAAGTCATTAATCTTACAAAAAAGAAAAAAATACTAAAAACAAAAACAAAAACAAAAACTGAGGAGATAGTTGAATTTAATGTTTAGCACAACATATCCTAATTTCTCAGTATGTTCATAGTTTCTCTTTCTTTCTATCAATTTTAAATTACCTAGCATATGTATAATAGAAAGACTATATGCAATCAAAAATTCATTGAGGACTCCAAACCCTAAAAATGAATCTATGTCATGTGGCAGCCTTACCTTTTTTGGCCTCTAAACATCAGTTTAGGTGCCACTTAAATTACAGAAAGAAAAAAATAAAATAAAAAAATGCACAGAAATATGCAAAAATAAAAATAAAAATAAAAAATATACACAAACTATGTGTGGATCAGATTTAGTTTTGTTGTGGTGGGTTCGCACACTGAATTTTCCTGGAAACATTTATTTATGTGCTTTATTTCTCTGTACCTAGTATTCCTCTTACAAAAAATATTTATAAATCTCTCTTTCTTAAAAATTTTGTTTGAAGAAACCATTACTCATGTTAGCTAACAAAGTTTTGGACTAACATCTTGTTTGTGTTTGAATTTTGGATTTTCGTAGTAATTAGAAGTGTACAAAGAAACTCAAAAAACTGACCTCTAGGTTCTAAGTCTTAAAATTGTGGACTCGATAGGATTGGTTTGGTTCTTAGTTTAGACCATGCTTAAATCGACCCAACCCAGGACTCAAACCTATTATAAAATTATATTTATGCTAAGTTGTTTTCATATAATTAGTATGAAGTAAATACTAAGGTAGATATTGCTATATCTAATCATGCCATGTAAGAGAAAATCTTACGCACATAGAAAGGTCAACTTGATTTGGGAATCACAGTAGTTGTAACAAGTGACAGTGTAATTGGTAGTAGGATCAATGAAGCAACTGCCTCCTCTTGAGCAATTTTCACATAGAATTTTGGCCCACGAAAGCTCAAATCCAGAGGCCAACTGTGTGTGGAATTCCATGAAGTTACTGGAAAAGTTATAACTTGCTGCTGCTGCTGTTGTTGTTGTTGTTGGAGGTAAAGGCGACCACAAGGTAGCTGCAACTATCTCATCTATTCTGCACAGATCAGCCACATCTGATGCTCTCAAGTTTCCAAACAGAAAATAAGAGTAGTAATGGGTATGCGAAGAAGAAGACTTATTAATACAACTAGTATAAGTAGTACTACTAGTGTTCACGTACAGTGGAGAATTCACTGGATTTTTACATTCCATCAGCACTGCTACAGCTTCAAGACAGGGAAACTCCCATTGGAACTCATCTGGATTATATGAACCATATGAATTATAATCATCATAAGAAAATGCAGGACCAGTAAAGTTTTCAAAGGATAAAGAATAAAGAGGGAGGGAGGAGCAACTTCCATTTTGAATGCCCATATCCACGACTCGGATTGTGTAGTTGTTGTAGTTGATTGCCTGCACATAGTAGTATTTAGGATCACCCGCAGATGATAAGTCAAGCAATGGACGATTGTTGTGGCAGGCCAGTTCATATCTCTTGTTTCCGCAATTTTCTGGGTCACCTTCATATCGAAATGGGTATCTGATGTTTTGAATGTTCCCACAAGAAGAAGAATCACAGTTCCTATCACTTGTTCTTAAAGCATCACAATTCACTAAAAACAGGACAAACAGAAGAATGAAGAAAAGAAGCCTAGACATGGATGGATGATGGAAGGGAAGAGAAGGGAAGGGAGATCATATCAGAGTGAGTCTGTTTGCAGTTGCCCAAATCCCCTTGCTGTGGCTAATAATTTCAAGGCTCGTGTTATAATATTATATTATAGGGCTAAGCAAAAATATCAAAAAAAAAAAAAACTTGTAAACCGGTCTGATCTAGATCAAATTGTAAGGATTAGTTTAGTTTTCTCAATGGGTCCTAATTGAACCGTTTAAATATATATAATTTGTTAATAATACCCCCAACTACTTGATTAATACCCCCCCCCCCCCCCAACAGATACACAAGTTATTAATAACTTTCTGCAACTTATGTAACCTAAAAAAGTATCCAAATTTAAAAAAAGTAGACTTAGGCTTGTAATTAGTGGTAAAATTACTTCTACATAATTATTTAAATAATTTTTGTTTGAAAACTAATGGCATATTGTTTGACGTTTGAGTAAGTTGTAATCAATATTTTGTGAGAATCTGGCTTTAATCCAAATCGAACCATGTTTTATTGATTCGGTTTGATTTGGTTTTAAAATTTTTATAGTTTAGTTTGGTTCTAAATTTCAGAGAGTTGAATCGTAGGTAGTGATTTGGTTCTTGATTTGTTCCTAAATCGAACCGAACCAAATCAAACTATATACTGACATAACCTCTATTATATTATCATTGGAATGTGATTTGGCCAACTATTTCGTTGCTCGAAATTAAAATAGTCACATAGAAAATGATACCAGCCTAGTAAATGCAACGAAGTGGGTTAAACTTCAAACTTTGGCAGTTTTGTTTTGATTTTGTCACACACTGCTTGAAGATAGAGACAGGATGAGGATGTTGACATGAAGATAGAGACAAGGCTGGCGATAGGATTTTTGAGATCGAAGGCGGAGTCTTAAAATTGGGGCCCTTCATGTATAAGTAATAAAAAAATCATTTATTTAAATCAAGTTTGTACTCAAATCTATAATCAAATTAAATTGGGAAAAAAATAAAGAGTTAAACATGCTCTAAAAACCTTTAATTTAGATTGTGAAGTTAAATGAGTTAGTTTGGACATATATTTTTAAACCTAGTAACACGATAAGAGTTTAAATTATTCAGGAGTCCTTAAAATTTATCGAAATTTGGGGGCCCAAAGCGGCTGCCTTGCTTTCCTTGGGCGAGGGCCGGCTGTGCAAAGAGGATGTTGACTTGAAGATAGAGACAAAATGAGGATGAGGAGGCATTGAATTTGAAACTCCACAAGGAAATTAGAATGCAAATGGCCATGATCTTCTTCTTCCTCCTCTTTCTTTTCCTCTTGTTATTGTTCCAACTCCAAGGAGTAGTATTCGCAGCAGGAGCACCACAAGCACCACTAGCACGATCACTAAATTCAGATGAATGCACGGTGACACAGAGGTGTGGGGAATATGGTCCAGACATCCGGTTCCCATTCTGGCTAAAGGATCACCAGCCAAATCACTGTGGCTATCCCGGGTTTGAACTATCCTGCTCCCCAACCAACCTTACCATGCTTGAGCTCGTGACTGTAACCGTATTTGTCCAGCAAATCAATTACATAGACCAGTCTTTATATATAAGTGACCCCAGCAGTTGCTTTCCGGAACAGCTTCTCCTAAATCTAAACCACAGTTTATCGGTCTCTCCCTTCAAATTCTCACCACATTATTACCCTGGTAATTTTAGCTTTTTCAGTTGTCCCTCCTCAACAATGCAAACCTACCCTTTCGGATGGTATGATATAGAATATGCATATTATAGACATTCACCATTTCCAATCACAAATAATTGCCATAACAGCAGCCAAGGTCATGTGGTCTATGTGGTACCTGATGATTTTTTAATCCAGCAGTTCCTATTATCTTGCAGAAAGTTATATACCGTAACATCAACAGATTCCCCTCTATATGGTTCTCCTGATTTAGATACTAATGAACTTCGATTGAGTTGGTCCAAGCCCATATGTGGGAGGTGTGAAGAAATAGGCAAGTATTGTAGATTGAGGAGGAATAAAAGCAACAACAGCAGCGGGAAACTTGATGACATTGAATGCTTTGACAATAACATACATAACCCACCACCAATTACTACTGGTATTTCAAGTACTCCTTCCTCTATTAGTTTTCCCTTGTGTTTTACTTTCAGAGTCTACCCTCCCATGATTTTTATTTTTATTTTTCCCCTTCTTTTTCTGGAGAAGGAATTTTCACTCTTAATTTTTGTTGTTTAAAATTGCAGGTGTGATACCACCTTGCTTGATTCTTCTTCTTGTAGTCACGGTCACAATATATTTTGTCCACAGATCAAATAAATTAAAAAAAGAGGATCAAGTAAAAATTGAAAATTTTTTGGAGGATTACATAACTCTCAAGCCTACTAGATACACTTATGCCGAGATTAAGAAAATTACTAACAATTTTAAGGAAAAACTAGGCCAAGGAGGTTATGGAACAGTGTACAAGGGAAAACTTTCCAATGACATCCACATTGCAGCCAAGATCCTCAACGATGTCAAGGGGAATGGGGACGACTTCATCAATGAAGTGGGAACATTAGGTAGAATCCACCACATCAATGTGGTTCGCCTAGTCGGATATTGTGCTGATGGATTTAAAAGAGCTCTCGTTTATGAGTACTTGCCAAATGATTCGTTAGAGAGGTTTATATCATCTAATCAGGAAAAATGTTCACTTGGTTGGGAGAAGCTACAAGGTATTGCTCTTGGCATAGCCAAAGGTATTGAATATCTTCATCAAGGGTGTGATCAAAGAATCCTTCATTTCGATATTAAACCTCATAACATCTTGTTGGACCACAAATTCAATCCCAAGATCTCTGATTTTGGTCTAGCCAAATTGTGTTCGAAGAACAAAGTGCTATATCCATGACTGCTGCTAGGGGCACCATAGGCTATATTGCACCTGAAGTGTTCTCTAGGAACTTTGGGAACGTGTCATACAAGTCAGATGTCTACAGTTTTGGAATGTTGTTGCTTGAAATGGTTGGAGGGAGGAAGAATACCCATGTTACAACACAGAATACAAGCGAAGTTTACTTCCCCGAATGGATCTATAACCGTTTAAATCATGAAGAAGAACAGGGGATCATGATTGCGGAAGATGAAGATGCTAAGATTGTGAAGAAAATAACAATTGTGGGACTTTGGTGCATTCAGTGGTACCCAGGAGACCGGCCTTCAATGAAAGTTGTGGTTCAAATGTTGGAAGGAGATGACGGAGACACTCTGACTATGCCACCCAATCCATTTACCACCACAAATCCAATGACTGCTAGGGATCGAAAGTCTTTTGACAGCAAGTTAGAAGTCATTTCTGAATCTGGATCTGAATCTGAATCTGAATCTGAGTGAGAGAATCAAATTAGTGTTGCTTGTGTTGGACTTTTTATCGGTTTGTATATCTGGTAGAAATCTTGTTTCTATCAATCGGAATAGGAACAATTGTGTGAAAATAATACATCTGGTATAAAGGCTTTGAAATAGTTTTGTTTTCATCTGCTATTATTGTACTATGCATTGGAAAGAAACAAAAATTACATATCTAATCAGTGTTATTAGTTAGAAAGGCCTTGGCAGCAGAAGGCTATTGGCAAGGACTTGTCCCACAAATGAATTACAACATTCTTAACAGCACCCAAGAAAGTTGATACTGTAACTAAAACATTCACTCCAGCAGTGTTGTATATGCTGTCTTAAAATATTATAGTCCTATTCCCTATGCCAAATTTGACACACCATAAATAGCACAATGCTATTTTATACTACACCTTGGACTATTTGATTGTTTTTAAAAAATAAAATTACAACTATATCAATATAATTGGAGTTTAATTTATCACTAATTTATTACTATTTCATTATTAATCACATAAATTAAGCATTGAAATCTTCACCAATCCATTGAATCCTCGCCAAGATTCTTTTTCACCTATTTATCTAGATTCCAATCAAGATCCAATTGACTGTGGTGTTGATTCTGCAAGAACTAAAAGGCTTAATGTCCAAGAGGTGAAAAAGGAATTGCATAGAAAGAACAAAATAGCATATGATTCGAGTTTTCGCTTTGTGGGGGTAATAATGTTCTCAACAAACTGTGATTTTGATAGAAATCCTTTTTTATTTTATTTTATAATTTTAAATGATTATGTATTGTGTTCTAATTTGTTTAACGCAATTTTTATTTATTTTGTAACTTTGACTTAAGTTTGTGATTGATAGGTAGTGGGAAAAAATGGGCGCGCACACAAAAATTTACATTGTTGGAGTATCTGTGCTATTTTAGCACAGTAAATACTACACACTAGTAGAGCAGCTTATAACAATCTATATAAAATGCACTTTTGTTGAAAATAACACAAAAAAACACTACACCAATAGAGATGCTCTTAGTAATTCAAGATATATTACATTTATGAATGTTCTCATCAGCTTCAGGTACTTTATTCAACTATTAAAATACTAAAATGTGAAACATTTTAAAATTGCAATGACCCAAGGAACCTGAGGTTTACCAATGAGAAGCGCTTCAAGGCTTCACACCAAGTCCTTAGTGACATAATATGAATATGCTTAAGTAGGATTAAGTAGAGTTGTTACCTGGTGGGAACTTTCCTCATATTGTTATCTTAAAAGGTTTTACTAAATTCATCGAGTTGTGCCAAAGAATAAAAAAAACCTATTATTAAATGAATTCCTAGTCTGCTTGATGAGGAGACTCAATAAATTATAAAAGGAGTGGTGTGTGGTCCAACGACTAGTTCTCCTCTTGACTGGAAGCAAGCAGGAAAAACTGGATGTTGCCTTTTTGTTTCCCAAATATGCTCTGACCATTCTTAGCTGCTCATATCAGACCATAACTAACCATTATAATCTTTGAACAAGAATAGTCTTATGCCATCTAAATACATAGAATGAAACAGTGAAACCGATTTACAGTCAGTGTCTTTGTAAAGATCCATAAGCCATCAAAGAAACATGCCTCAATTTTTTTAAATTACATGGAAAATAAGAAATTATATCCTATAAAAGTAAACAGAGACTGTTAGGATGATAATTAGATAAAACTCTTGTATACTATAGTTCAACAAGCCATATAAAAAAATAAAAAAAAAAACTTCAAATTTTCGATATAATTTTTTGAGAAATTAAAACAGGTAATTGCACAAGATTGAAGATATCATTCTCCTTGATTTTCCTTCAAATGTCTCGAAATAAAAAGGGGGGACTATGCTTCTATGGTTATAGACAATATTTCTGAAAACACCAAGTCATAAATTTACTGTCTTATTTATTATTGTGAGGATTCCCCCCCCAACCCCAATATAGTACATACATACTATTGCAATAGTACAACATTTATCATTCCAAATTATTGGAGTTAGGAGAGGGGTTCATTCAGTTATCTTCAGTTGGCATCTCTTGAGGAGTTAGGAAAGGCTTCGGAGGCATTTGCACAAGTTCAATATTTCCTTCAAGCATTTCTACAACTTTATTCATTGCAGGACGATCATCAGGCTTCATTTGTATGCACCATAATGCTGTTATTATCATTTTTCTTATCATTTGCCGTTCTTCTTCTGTGCTCTCTTCCATTTCCACGTCCTTCCCTTCTTTAAATTGGTCATAAACCCAAGAAGGGAAGTAAATTTGGCTTGTATGATCAGCAAATGCATTCAAGTTCCTCCTTCTACCTGCCATTTCCATCGACAACATTCCGAAACTATAAACATCAACTTTGTAGGAAACACGTCCAATGTTTTTGTAGAACAATTCTGGAGCCATGTAGCCCATTGTTCCTCTTGCTGCAGTCACATACACATTGCTATTATCTGTTGGATACAATTTTGTTAGCCCAAAGTCGGAAACTTTTGGAGTGAAATTCTCGTCTAAAAGAATGTTGTGAGGCTTGATGTCGAAATGTAAAATTTGCATATCACAACCCCGATGCAAATATTCAATCCCACGGGCCACGCCAAGAGAAATCTCATACATTTGCTTGCAACTCAAGGAGATATTTCCTTCTTGGGAAAAAATGTACTTTTCAAGAGACCCATTAGGCATGAAGTCATAGACCAGAGCACGCTTAGATCCGTCAGCACAAAATCCGATTAGTTGTACCACATTGACATGATGAATTCTTCCAATGGTAGCAACTTCATTGATGAAATCTTGGCCATTAGCTTTGGGCTTATTTAATATCTTTATTGCCACAATATGATCACTCCGAAGTTTTCCTTTGTATACACAACCAAAGCCTCCTTCCCCCAACTTGTCCTTGAAACCTTTGGTCATCATCTTAATGTTCCAATAAGAGTACCTAATAGGCATGAGGTTATTCTGACTTTGTAAGAAACCTTCAATGGTATCAAACATTGATAAATGCCTTGTCCGAAACTTATAGATTAAAAATGTGAATAAGCATAGCATCCCACAAAATGTTCTAGCTCCAAGAATAAATCCTGCCCAGGGAGATCAAAGCATGAACAAATAAGAAGAAGAAGAAATCGTTTTTCTCTACCAATAGAATTGTACGTTGAATTCTTCTATCTTTTGTTATTGGATTTTGGTTCTTTATGTCTTTAAGGTTGTGCTTGATTCATAGATTTTGGAAGGGATTTGGAAAGGGACAGGGTAAAGAAACATAGGTGAAATAATATTTCATTCATATTTTACCTACCTTTTTCCTTTCCCTTTTCAAATCTCTCCCCAAATTCATAAAACAAAGGCAGCCTTAACTTCAGATTTTCGAGCTTTATAGTAAAAAGAAGAAATGTTACCTGTGATTTGTAGTGAAGGAAAGACAAAGGCTGAAAGAAAAAATGTACCAAAGATTCAGTGAAGTGACCAAGGCAGTTAAAAAAAAAAAAAGTTAAGTAAACTAAAGAGTGCTTACAGTAGGCAATCATCTCCAACAAACCTGCATTTTTTTTTTGGACAAACAAATTATGTTAGCAAACTAAAGTCATTAATCCTAAAAAATATTAAAAACAAAAACAAAAACTGAGGAAATAGTTTAAGGTATCTCTCTCTCTCTCTCTCTCTCTCTCAAAAATAAAATAAAATCTTTGAGGTTAATCCCCAGACACAATATGTTACATGGCAGCCTTACATTTTTTGGCCTTTAAACATCAGTTTAGGTGCCTGTTAAATTATAGAAACAGAAAAAATCAATGCGCAGAAATAAGCCCAAAAAAAAAAATTGTACACAAACTCTGTGTGGATCAGATTTAGTTTTGCTGTGGTGGGTTCACACATTGAATTTGCCTGCAAACATTTATTTCTGTGCTTTATTTCTGTGCACCTAGTATTCCTCTTACAACAAATATTTATAAATCTCTCTTTCGAAAAAATCTTGTTTGAAGACAGCTAAGTTCTGGACTAACATTCAGCAAAATTTTGAATTTGAGTAGTAATTAGAAGTATACAAAAAAAACTTGGAAAACTAACTTCTATCCATTGGTTGGTTTTTTTCCCCCCCGATATTTTTGTTTGGTTCTCTGTCTTAAAATCATGGATTCAATAGAATTGATTTGGTTCTTGATTTAGGACATGTTTAAATTGACCCACCCCAAGTCCCAAACTTAAATATATTACTAATAAAAGTATATTTATGCTAAGTTGTTTTCAAATAATTAGTATGAAGTAAATACTAAGGTAGATATTGCTATATCTAATCATGCCATGTAAGAGAAAAAAAAAACAAACAAACAAACAAACAAATCAGACTTTTTTTTTACCATCGTATATTTGTATTGGAATTACGGTGAATGTTTATGGTATTTAGCTTGTATTAAAACTTGAAATAATGCTGTGCTTTCTTTTGAATTATGTTAAAATGACCCAGACTTGTTTATTGTAAGCTTTTATTGTTGATTATTTTTTTAGTTACAAAAATATATGACTTATTGAGAGGGAGATTTATGATCTAGTTTGGCCCGAACAAGATTGGGCTGAGGTATTTGGCTTCAAGATTGTGCCGTGGTTTTGCTCGGTAATGGCAAAGGGCTTGCGGAGCCGAGCTACTTGGGCTCTTTGGTATGAAGGCCGGTCAAGTGAGAGCTCGGCAGAGACGTCCGTGGCCTAGAAGGGCTTCACGGTTCGTGCGTTGCTCGGTCGGAAGGCGCGCACCCATAGCTCGGCATGAAGATTCGTGCCTGAAGCTCGGTAGGAAGGCCTTTGGTTGACCGGAATGACCAATCCCGTGCTCGACGTCACCGGAATGCGGTCGAGCACGGCTGAAACGAAGCTTGATTATTGGAAGCACTTGGTCTTGAAGTGCAGTATGGTCACGGCCGAGATGTCATTGCCGCCGAGCTCCCAGTAGAGTGGGCTGGCAATTGGGTTAGGTGGTGTTCAGCGAGATTTGTGCTGACAGATGGGATAGCAAACCAGTGTCGAGACTAATGGGAGTAGATTTGGAGCTTGAAGCAAGGTGTATAAGCGGTCTGCGCCCCCATCTCGAGAGATGAACATTTGGTGAGGCATACACTAAACACTCAACTCTCTCCCCTCTCTCTATTTATCCCCTGGTGTGTGTTCTAACTTGATCGTCGGAGGGGTTTTCCGGCTACATACCGCCGGGTAGCTCACCGCCATTGTGTACGCAGGCGATCGGATAGAAGCGGAGCTTGGAAGAAAGGAGTGCGGGCTTGCCAAAATATTTGCTCCCCGTACTTTTTTAATGGAGGCTACTTTTTTAAAAACAAATTATTCACTTATTTTTAGTAAAGTGGAATCGCGTTCCAATCCAAATTAAATCAAGTTTTACTGAGTTTGTTTGTTAGTTTGGTTTGAATTTAATGAAAGATTGGTTTAGTCATAGATTTAAAAATTTTGAATTGATTCTAATTGGTTGGTTATGAGTTTTGTGTTAACTTGAATCAAACTGATTCATACACACCTAACAATTTGTGAAAATAAAAAACCAAAGCGAAAAACTCCTATTTTTCTTTCCTTACTGTTACCCAAAAAAGATGGGCAAAATATGTTGTATTTTGGTTATTTTGTCATTTTAGTCGTTGTAAGTTCAATTAACTCGATTTTGATAATAAATTTATAATTTTGTCTTAATTTAATCCAACTAATTACAATGGTTAGTATTTTTTTATGGAAAATGTGCACATAAGTAACAAGTATCATGTTTTTAGAGGCAAAAGTATAAATTTGTTCAATTTAGTGATTTCCTCTCTACCAAATCAATGATCATTTTCCATCAAAAACACTAATGGCCACGAACAGACCCAAAATTTTCATATAGGGGGCAAACATATAAATACTAACAAAAATTCCAAATAGCAAATATGAATTATAAATAACAATTTTTTACTGATATATGAAAAACAAAAATAAGATGAAAACATATATAAATAAGCATTTATTTTTAGAAAAATTCTAATATATACCCTTTTAAAAAAAGTGCACTATATGCACCTTTAGTTATGATTAATTTTCTTTTTTAGTTATATCTTATGTTGTGTTTAGTTATGACAATTTTTTTAATTTTTTTATATTAAGTTATGACTCAAAAAATTAAAATTATGCTAATTTTTATTTTTATTATTATTATTATTATTATTATAGTTATAAGGTACATATGGTACAAATCCTCATAGTGTTTCCCTTCTTTTTATCCACATTGAGTTACAAAAGGCAACTATAAAAAAATAATCTATTTACTAAGGGAACTATATTGAGTTTTGTTTGATACTTTTTCATATCATTAAAAACATCTATGATAGAATCGACTTTAAAATCTTGCATAATGTCTTCATCAATGAATGTGATCAATAACTAACTAATTCCTTATTTTATTATCTGGAAATAGGACTTGTAATCAATGGTAATTATATGAAACTAATTTTTTTTATTATATTTTGTCTAATCTTATACTTTTTTTTTTTTTTTTGAATTGGAAAAAAAGGCTCTGTGGTGTCATCACGACCTCGTTGGGTCCTAGCCCCGGGGTAACTGGTTGCCAGCTAGGAATTAACCCTCACCAAATGAGGGACCCACCACTAGGGCACCAATGGAGGGCATTCACACGCCGCAGCAGAGGACAGGGTTCGAGGGGAGTATGAGCGTGTTCACAGGGAGTGATGTCAAACGCCCCTCCCAGGAATCGACCCTGACTCTCGGCTAGGGAATGTGCCGCATCCTCCACCAGGCCACCAACCCTAGTGGTTCTAATCTTATACTTTGATCCAATGTTTTATAGATACAAAGGAGCAACCACTAAAACTTTTTAAAAAAATCTAGAGAAGATGACCATTTAAAATTTGTAAAACGAATACTTAGGGAACGAGCCTCTATAATTTGAAGATAATTATAATTAATACTATTACAACAAATGATAATTTTGAAATCATAGGGGGCGATCGCCCCCTCTAGGTCCATCATTGCTAGCATGTTATTAATTGGACTAAATTAACACAGAATATAAAATTAAGAGTCAAAATTAAGCTAATTAAAAATGTAGAGATCAAATAATATAAGGGCGAATTACACTAACAGTCCACATAGTTTAAGACTTGTGTAACTTTGGTTCTTGACCTTTCAATTGCAATACATTTGACTTTGAATTTTAAATCTCATTTCCAATAAGGATAATTAAAAATATTATTGCTCCATTTCAAGGGCAAAGTCGTCAATGTGATAAAATATAAACTAATTTGACAAAAATAAATGTCAAAAAATTATTTTTAAAATTTTTAAAATTGTTTCTACTCACCAAAATATATAAAAATGATAAATCTTTTACATTTTAATTTTTTTACCAAATTAATTTTAGTATGTGTTTGGATGATGATCATGTAATGGGTGGACGTTTTGTTGATATTTTTTTTTGGTTACCTTGTAATATATGGTTGTATTTGTTGTTAATAGATATTTTTGGATAGTTATCATGTAATGAATGGTTATCAAGCTTTTAATGTATAATTGATATGTTTAATATATAAATGTTTTTAGTTTTGAATTTTTTGATTTAATGGATTGGTTTAATAATGATCTCAAAGTTATCACCATTTTGACTTTTGAAAAAATAAAAACTAATTTAACAAAAATAAAAATAAAAAAAATTATTTAAAAAAATTATTTCTGTATTCCCAAAAGATAAAATTATATAAAAATGATGTATTTTATATTTTTTTTTCACCAATTTAATTTTTAGTTTCTTAGAAAAAAATTCTGAAAATAGATTCCAAAAATCAAACCAAACAGAACTTTATAGCCAAAAAAGTTTCAACATTATTCATTAAAATAAATGCCATTATATTTCAAACAATATATAAGTTAACCAACACAAAATAAGCTGTATGACGATTTTGTCCTTCAAATGGAGTAACAATATCTTCAATTGTTTTTATTTGAAACGAAATTCAAAATTCAAGATAAAATGTATCACAATTGAAAGTGACATAAGTTCCGAAGTGTAATTTGGCTAATGAAGATTATGGACACAAAATCAATACACAACGAAACACAAAAAACAATTTTAACCACATGGTTCTGTGTAAGTAGATTTAATTGAAAAAAAAAAAAAAGTGCAGAAAATCTTACGCACATGGAAAGGTCCACTTGAATGGGGAATAGCAGTAGTTGAAACAAGTGACGGTCGTGTAATTGGTAGTAGGATCAGTGGAGCAATCGCCTGTGCATTTTTCACAGAGACTGCGGACCCATGAAAGCTCAAATCCATACGCCAACTGTGCGTGGAACTCCATGAATTTACTGGAAAAGTTGTAACTTGCTGTTGTTGTTGGAGACCACAAGGTAGTTGCAACTATCTCATCTATTCTGCACAGGTCTGCCACATCCGACGCTCTCAAGTTCCCGAACACAAAGTAAGAATAATAATAATGGGTTTGCGAAGAAGAAGACTTGACTGTTTTATTAATACAACTAGTATAGGCACTGTTACTGGTGTTCATGTATAGTGGAGAATTCACTGGATTTTCACATTCCATCAACACTGCAACAGCATCAAGGGTAAACTCCTGGTGGGACACATATGGATTAGATGGATGATAATAATATTGATTATAATAATATGGATCATAATCACTATAAAAGTCTCCGGAGGTTAGAGAATAAAGAGGGAGGGAGGAGCACTTTCCGTTTTGAATGCCCACATCCACGAGTCGGATTGTGTAGTTGTTGTAGTTGATTGCCTTCACGTAGTAGTATTTACCGCTGGAGAATAAGTTAAGCAGTGGACGATTGTTGTGGCAGGCCAGTTCATATATCTTGTTTCCGCAATTTTCTGGATCACCTTCAAATCGAAATGGGTATCTGATGTTTTGAATGTTCCCACAAGAAGAATCACAGTTCCCATCACTTCTTAAAGCATGGCAATTTACTAAAAACAGGACATGAAGAAGAACAAGAAGAAGAATGGAGGAAGGAAGCCAAGACATTGATGGATGATGGAAAGGGAAAGGCGATGGTATCAGATCTGCCCAAGTCCAATTGCTGTGGATAATAATAAGTTCAAGGTCCACATTATAATATTATCACTGGAATGTGATTTGGGCTTAGTAAAGTAAGTCGTTGCCTGAAAAGTCCAAGTCTTTCAAACAATAGGTACTAACCAAGTAATTGCAACGAAGTGGGTTAAACTTCAAAACTACACGTTTTTGTTTGATTTTTTTTTTTTTTTTCGTCACAGCGCTTTGCGGTGTTTGACTTGAAGTCAAGCAAGCAATTAGTATCAATAGAGAGAGAGAGAGAGAGAGAGAGAGAGAAAGAGAGAGAGAGGATGAAGATGAGGATGAAGATGAGGACTTGAAGAGAGAGAGAAAGAGAGAGACAGGATGAGGATGAGAACGAGGCATTGAATTTGGAACTCCACAAAGGAAATTAAAATTGGAAATGGCCATGATGTTCTTCTTCTTCCTCTTGTTCTCTGTCTTTCTCTTGTTGTTGTTCCAACTCCAACCAGTAGTATTGGCCGCAGGATTTCTTGGAGTTGCAGGAGCACCACAACCACGTCCACGAGATTCAGATGAATGCGCGGTGACACGGAGGTGTGGGGACAACGGCCCAGACATCCGGTTCCCATTCTGGCTAAAGGACCATCAGCCAAATCACTGTGGGTATCCTGGATTTCAACTATCCTGCTCCCCAACCAAAGATACCCTGCTTGACCTCCCATTTTTTGGGACTGCCAAGGTATTCGTCATGCGAATCGATTACAAAGACCAGTCGTTATATATACATGACCCCAGTGATTGCTTTCTCGAACAACTTCTCCTAAATCTAAACCACAATTTATCGGCCTTTCCCTTCAAATTTTCACCACCTTACCTACCCCTTCCTGTCAAATTTTCACCACTTTACCAACCCTCTTTCTTAGAATTTTTACGACATTACCGACGTAAGTTTAGCCTTTTCAGTTGTCCCTACCCTTTGGATTGGTATAACAAAGAAAATGCATATTTCAGTAATTCAATGTTTCCAATCACAAATAATTGCCATAACAGCAGCCAAGGTCACGTGGTCTATGCGGTACCTGATGGTTTTTCAATCCAGCAGTCCCTATTATCTTGCAGAAAGTTATATACCGTAACATCAATAGAGTCCCCTCCAGATAGTTCTATTTTTGGTCTTCGATTGAGTTGGTCCAAGGCCATATGTGGGAGTTGTGAAGAAATAGGCAAGTATTGTAGATTGAGGAGGAATAACAGCAGCAGCAGAAAACATGATGAAACTGAATGTTCTCAAAATAATATTCCTAACCCTAACCCACCAACAACTATTATGGATACTCCTTCACTTGGCAAACAAGCGACAGGTACTCCTTCGTCCCTCTACTACTAGTTTCCCCTGTGTTTTACTTTCAGTATCAAGGATTTTGGATGGAGATTTGAAAAAGAAAAATAAAAAAATTTAGGTTATATTTCATTCACATCTTCCTCATCTTTCTCTTTTCCATTTCCAAAATCATGATCCAAACGGAGTCCTAGGAGTCACATAGGCCTACAAATTAATTTGGTGATTTTCGCTGTCATGTGGCTCATTGGAGTAACCATTAGATCTCTCCACAAACTATGACACTTGCTGACAAATGAAAGAGCTTTCATCCTGAAAACCTATAGCAAATAAATTATATAATTTTATGAATGACAAACTGTTTGATCTTGTCTGTCTTTTACAGGTGAAACAAAAAGCCAAGTTCTTAAAGGTGAATTTTCTATATGCCTCTTCCCTTGATTTTTCTAGAGGAGTCTTCCCTCCTAATTTGGTTGTTTAAATTTGCAGGTGTGATCCCTTCCGGCTTGTTTCTTCTTCTTGTAATCGTGGTAACAGTATATCTTCTCCACAGATCAAATAAATTAAAGAAAGAGGATCAAATGAAAATTGAAAGATTTTTAGAGGATTACAGAGCTCTCAAGCCTACAAGATACACCTATGCAGAGATTAAGAAAATTACTGATAATTTTAAGGAAAAACTAGGCCAAGGAGGTTATGGAACAGTGTACAAGGGAAAGTTTTCCAATGACGTTCACATTGCAGCCAAGATCCTCAACGATGTCAAGGGGAATGGGGACGACTTCATCAACGAAGTTGGAACAATAGGCAGAATTCACCACATCAACGTGGTTCGCTTGGTCGGATACTGTGCCGATGGATTTAAAAGAGCTCTCGTTTACGAGTACTTACCAAATGATTCGCTAGAGAAGTTTATATCATCCAATCAGGAAAAATGTTCACTTGGTTGGGAGAGGCTGCAAGGTATTGCTCTTGGGATAGCCGAAGGTATTGAATATCTTCATCAAGGGTGTGATCAACGAATCCTTCATTTCGATATTAAACCTCATAACATCTTGTTGGACCACAACTTCAATCCTAAGATTTCTGATTTTGGTCTAGCCAAGTTGTGTTCGAAAGAACAAAGTGCTGTATCCATGACTGTTGCTAGGGGCACCGTAGGCTATATTGCACCTGAAGTGTTCTCTAGGAACTTCGGGAATGTATCATGCAAATCAGATGTCTACAGTTTTGGAATGTTGTTGCTTGAAATGGTTGGAGGGAGGAAGAATACCCATGTTACAACACAGAATACCAGCGAAGTTTACTTCCCTGAATGGATCTATGACCGTTTAAATCATGAACAGGGGATTGTGGTTGAGGAAGACGGAGATGCTAAGATTGTGAAGAAAATAACAATTGTGGGACTTTGGTGCATTCAGTGGTACCCAGGAGACCGGCCTTCGATGAAAGTTGTTGTTCAAATGCTAGAAGGAGATGGAGACACTCTGGCCATGCCCCCTAATCCATTTACCACCACAAATCCCAGAACTGCTACAGGTGGAAAGTCTTTTGACAGCAAGTTAGAAGTCATTTCTGAATCTGAGTGAGATAATAAAATTAGTATTGCTCGTGTTAGAATTTTTTTAATCAGTTTTGTATATATGGTAAAAATCTTGTTTCAGTTAATCAGAATAGGAACGATTGTGTGATCATCTATCTACTCTTACAGCTTATCATATAATACATCTGGTGTACCAGCTTTCAAATAGTTTTGCTTGCATTTGTTGTTATTGTAAAAGGTGTTGTCCGACAACTAGTTCTCACAAAAACAAAAACAAAAACCATTCTAGCTGTACAACTCAGACCATGACTAATCAATACAATCTTTGAAGAAAAACCTTTCTAGCTGTACAACTCAGACCATGACTAACCATTATACAATCTTTGAACAAGAATTGTCTTACTTATAAGCATAGAATGAAACAGTGAAACAAACAAAAAATTAGATTGATCATTAGATTAATGTAAAGAGGTTCACCATGCCACTTCTTTTCTTCCAACACTTCTCAGACTTCCCTTACTAATGTCAATGATCTAGTTGTGTTTAGTCCAAAAGGCCAGCCACAGCATACTCTCTCATCACTAATATTTATTTTAAGATTTCGTTTAGGGCCCAAAAAAACTCAGGACTGGTGGTTCTAAATGTGTGTCAGACATGTGTCCAATCAATTTTTAGATTTTTTTATAAAAAGTCCAATACGCTTCGAACATAATATTTCATACTATTTAAGTTTGAATAAAATAACTTGAAAATCAATAATAAAATAAAACTAATAGAGATTTATAAGTATTAATCTATATTCAAACTTTAGAAATAAATGTTATATTTATAAGCTTTGAATGAATTATTCATATATAAATAAAATACATAATGTTCATGTCAGGTTGCGTGTTATATTTCTGTGTTTTATATGATGTTTTAGTTTTGGGAACTACTTTTTTGGATTTTTCTGCGTAGTTTTTTTTTTTCCCACAAAATTTGTAGATAATATAGTTCTTAAATTTTTCATGGACTTTCAGACTAAAAAATTTTAAAAATTAAAAAACAAATTAATCTTACCCAAAAAAAAATACAGCAAATGGTATTAAAAAAAAAAAAAAAACAACAACAACAACCATAAAAGCAATTGCCAAACCTTTGGATAATAACAACACAAGCCTAATGATGAATGAATATAAGTATTCTATTATTTTTAGATATTAATACACTTTATGATGTGAATTCTCTCATTTTATTTGTAGTTTTGAGTTTAATAGATTAATTTTACTTTTTGCAAAATAATTTGTATATAAATAAAAGTTTGGGTTGACTTTTGATTTTTAAAAAGAAAATGAAAGAAGACAAAGAAAACATCACTCATGTGATAACATTGGGTTTAGAGTTCCACTTGTTGATGTAATGTGCTTATCAATTTTGTATCCAAACAATCACTTATACTTATTTAATTCTAATTATGTTTTGGGTTGAGTTTTATTAATTAGAGTGAATGTATGTGGAGGAAATTTGCCCAGATGTTTTATTGGTACTTGAGTTGATATAATTTCATATACAAAGCTTGTAAGGGAAGCTAAAAAGGTAATAGAAAAAGGGGCGGCTTGCCTCCAGTCATGTCGAATTTGGGCGGTGTTATTCGAGCCACCACGAGTCTCGTTTTGATAATTCAAACCGTTCAATGCGTAGAACTTGTCAAATAATATATGTCTGTAAAAAATCAAGTTGATCTGATATCGATAGCTATCTCATCTTATCAGTTTTTTGTCAACCGTTAATTTGTTCACCATCTAATTTTTTTTTATAGAAAACTGATTTGATCACATAGCTATCGATATTCGATCAACGTGATTTTTTATAAGCATTTAGTACTCAACGAGGTCTACATATTGAACTGTTCGGATTATCAAAACAGGATCCGTGGTGGCCCCCTACGGGCCGAACAGCACCGTCCAGTCCGATTAAGGACTGGAGGCAAGCTGCTCCCATAGAAAAATCTGCTCAAGGGGCTGCTCAAGGGTGACCCCTCTTCTCCCATGTTTTGCTGCTCTTTTTCTCTATTTTTTACAGGCAAAAATTAGATCTGATTTTGTGTGTTTTAGATTGATTTCTTCGTTGTTTAAACACACACTTGCGTCCAAAACACCCAATATAAAGTGGTATCAGAGCTAGGTTCGAAGTGGAAGCTTGGATTTGAAAAGAGGGCTGAAAATAGAAGGTGTGTGAAGAAGAAAAGTGGGTTTTGTAGAAAATTTCCATGGCTAACTCAAGCAACCAAAGTATAGGTATCCAACAACCATCTATGCCCATTTTTGCTGGAGAAATTATGATTATTGGTGTGTGAGGATGAAGACCTTATTACAGTCCCAAGATTTATGGAACTTGGTACAAAATGGGTATGATGAACCCGATTCAACAACTATATTAACTTCAGCACAAGAGCAGCAGCTAGAGGAAACCAGAAAAGAGGATGCTAAAGCACTCTTCTTCATCCAACAAGCACTCTCTAATGAGTTGTTTCCAAGAATCATTGAAGTGAAGAAATCAAAGGAAGCATGTGACATTTTACAACAAGAATTTCAAGGAGACAAAAAGGTAAGAATCATTAAACTCCAAACTCTTAGAAGGGAGTTAGAATATTTGAAGATGAAAGAATCTGAAACTTTAACTGATTATTTCTGTAAACTGACGGAGATTGTTAATCAAATGAAATCATATGGTGAAAGAGTTGAACAAAAGAGAACTGTTGAAAAAATTCTGGTTAGTTTACCAGAAAAATATAACACAATGGTGGGAATAATTGAAGAAACAAAGGATACCTCTGAATTGAGTGTACAAGAATTGATGGGTTCTTTGAAAGCTCATGAACAAAGGTTGTTAAAACAATCAGAGAAGCCTCTAGAGAGTGCATTCCAATCAAAAATTAATTTGAATTCTAAAAGTCATGGAGAATCATTAAGAAATGAACAAACAAGAGGGGAATCATCAAGAGGTGGTACACAAGGAAGAGGAAGAGGAAGAGGAAGAGGTAGAGGAAGAAATTCATCAAGGGAAAGAGATAGAAGCAATATTGATGAAAATACAAGAAAATGCAGAATTTGTGAAAGGGAAAATCATCTAGAGAAGGATTGTTGGTTCCGAGAGAAACCACAATGTTATAAATGCAAGAATTTTGGCCACCTCCAAAAGGATTGCAAAGTCAAGAGCAATTAACAAGCTAATTTTTCAGAGGAGAAAGATGGAGAAGGAAACTTATTTTATGCTTGTCAAGCAGCCTCGGAACACAAAAATGATGTTTGGTACCTTGATAGTGAGTGTAGCAATCATGTGACAGGTGATAAGTCTATTTTCTTGGACATAGACACTTCAATTTGCTCTCAAGTTAAAATGGGAAATGTAGTGTTAGTAAATACAAAGGAAAAAGACACCATAAGAGTTGAAACAAAGAAGGGGACTAAGTTTATTCATGATGTGTTGCTTGTTCCAAACTTGGAGCAAAATCTGCTAAGTGTTGGATGACTTGTGGAACATGGATATGCAGTCTATTTTGAACCTAACAGCTGCACCATTCATGAAAGAAATGTAAAACAAGTGGTGGCAAAAATTCAAATAGAGAAAAATTGAAGCTTCCCACTCACATTCAACTATGCTAGAAATGTAACTTTGAAAGCTCATACGAATGATAAGTCATGGTTGTGACATAGAAGACTTGGGCATTTGAATTTTCATAGTCTCAAAGTGCTTCACCAAAAGAACATGGTCCAAGGACTTCCAAGTATTGAGGAAATACATGCTGTTTGTGAGGGGTGTGCACTTGGGAAGCATCATCGGCAACCTTTTCCTAAAGGAGTTGCTTGAAGAGCCAAAGAAATGTTAGCGTTAGTTCATACGGATGTTTGTGGGCCTATGAGAACTCCTTTCCATAACTTTATTCTTTTTATTGATGACTATACAAGGATGACATGGGTGTATTTCATGAGGGAAAGATCCGAGGTGTTCACTATTTTCAAGAGATTCAAGAGCATGGTGGAAAAGCAAAGTGGGCACTACATAAAGACTTTGAGAAGTGATAATGGCAAAGAATACAACTCTAAGGAGTTTGACAAATTTTGCGAAGATGAAGGTGTAGAAAGGCAACTAACAGTGGGTTATACTCCACAACAAAATGGATTATCCGAAAGAAAGAATCAAACGGTGATGGAAATGGCCAAATCTATGATGCATGAAAAAGGGTATCAAAGAATTTTTGGGCTGAAGCTGTGTACACAGCAGTGTACTTGATGAATAGGTGTCCTACCAAAGCCCTTTGGAATGAAACTCCCATAGAAGCTTGGAGTGGAAGAAAGCCATCAGTAAATCTCAAAGTATTTGGATATGTTTCCTATGCTCAAATTCCAAAGGAAAGAATGTTAAGACCTTTTGTTGTCAAATTCCATGGATCAAAACTAAGGTTGTAACAAGAGTTCTTTAAGAAGTTGGTTTCCATGGATCAAAACTAAGGTTGTAACAAGAGTTCTTCAAGAAGTTGGTTTTCTACAAACAAGAAGTTGGTTTTCTACAAACAAGAAGTTGGTTTTCTTTCCCAACTAGAATTGCTTTGGTTTTCTATAAATAGTTGGGTTTCTCCCAAATCTAGGCTATTCATTGATTCATTCATTGAATCTCTCTAGATCTTCTTTTTGGTTCTTAAGGGTTATATCTGGAGATATTTTTTTTAAGTTTTCTTTGATGTTTTTATTGAGTATTTAACTCATGGTTTAAAGAGAGTACATCAAAGGTTTGTTTGTTATACACAAAAAGAGAGTTGTTCTTCGCCAGAATTTCAAGAATGAGAGTCAAGCTTTGGAGGGAATCCGGAGTGGCTCATCAGAAAGACAATTCCGTGCTGAAGATGGGGTTAGAAGAGGCACATAGAGGTTGGTTCAATTAGGCGTTGTGAATTCGCTAGATAATTGAGAGTGATACCTGTGTAATTCTTTTATATCTTCTTAGTGGATTGGTCTTGTGGTCATGTTCGTGGTTTTTTGATCACAATTGGAAGGTGTCTAATTGTGGTTTTTCCACGTAAAATCTTTGTGTCTCTTTCTCTTGATTGTTTGATTGGGATTGTTATATTTTGCTTTAAATTGGTACATAATCACAAATCAACATCTAGGGTTTCTAGATTTTTCAATTGGTATCAGAGCAGGTCGTTCTATTTTTTTTTTAAAAAAATTTTTAGATCGCTCTATTTTTTTTTAAAAAAAAAATTCTTTTAGAACGAGATCTTGTTTGATTTGTGATAATGGATTCAATTCGTGAGGGAAATTCTATGGTTCGACCACCCCTACTTGACGGATCCAATTATTCTTTTTGGAAAGCTCGGATGAGATCTTTTTTAAAATCTATTGATGAAAAAGTTTGGCAATCCGTCATGAATGGGTGGACTGAACCAACAATTACTGTTGATAGAGTAACTTTCCCCAAACCAATTGATAAGTGGGACACAATTGATTACCAAAATAGTAGCTGGAATAGTAAAGCTATCAATTCTTTCTTTTGCGCTGTCACACCTGAAGAGTTTAGTCGTATTTGTAATTGTGAAGTCGCAAAAGAAGCTTGGGATATCTTACAAACTATTCATGAGGGCACTCCTTCTGTTAAACGATCAAAACTTCAAAGGCTCACATCTAGTTTCGAAAACCTTTCTATGAAAGATAGTGAGACCTTTGATGAATTTTATGCGAAGTTGAGTGACATTGTAAATTCCAGCTTCAATTTAGGTGAAAAAATACCAGAATCCAAAGTTGTGGGAAAAATTTTGAGATCCTTGCCCGATCGGTTCCAACCAAAAGTTACGGCTATTGAGGAGGCTCAAGATGTTGACAACCTCAAGCTAGATCAGTTGGTTGGAAATCTTCAAACTTATGAGGCACATAGAAATTTCAAAAAGAAACAAAAAGATCTTGCTTTTAGTAGTGCTCATAAAGTGGTTGAAGATTCTGATGAGAATTGTGAGATAGATTCCAAGATTATGGCGGCTTTTGTTAAACAATTTAAAAAATATTTTTTGAATAAAAATCCTAATCTTTTGGAATCTACTCATACTCATAAATCCAAAGGCAAAGATAAAGTCAAAATTAATTCTATAGCCAAGAAGGAGAAAGGAAAGATACAAGGGAACTCTGAAAGTGTCCAATGCTATGAATGCCAAGGATTTGGCCACTTTGCTCAAGAATGCCCCACTCGTTTGAGGAAGAAGAAAGCCCTCGCCATCACTTGGGATGATGAATCAGAATCTAATGGAGACGAAAGTGACGATAAAGATCAAGGCGAAGAGGGATATAAGCAATTCCTTGCTTTCACGGCGGCTTCTGAAGCTGAAGGACAAACAGAGTCTTCGATGAGGTCAGTTGAGAATACCTCTGATGATGAATCTTCGGACAGTGATCATGAAGAGCTTGA
Organism: Camellia lanceoleosa; assembly: GCA_025200525.1. Classification (NCBI taxonomy): domain Eukaryota; kingdom Viridiplantae; phylum Streptophyta; class Magnoliopsida; order Ericales; family Theaceae; genus Camellia; species Camellia lanceoleosa. The sequence continues at coordinate 113,016,703 of CM045764.1, read as the reverse complement.
GCAAGCCTATGAAAAGCTGTATAAGGAGTCTCTTAATTTATTCAAATTGAATGACAAACTCACAAAGAAACTCAAAGCATGTGAATGTGAGAATGTCGAACTTAAGGAGGAGATTTCCGAGGCTAGGATCAATGCCATCAAGATAGCTGATGATCAACAAGTTCTTTGTGCAAAACTGTTGACTTGTGAGACAGAGAGGGATGAGCTACAGGAAACTCATGCCATGTATGAAGAAAAGATTAAATCTCTCGAGATGTCTCAAGTTGCTTTAGAAGAACTGATGATCAAGAAAGAGGAAGAGCTCAAGTGTGCCATGGTTACCATTGGTCTTTGGAACAAAGGATCAAAGACTTTGGAGGATATCATTGGGTCTCAACAAATCTGTTCAGACAAGAGTGTCATTGGCTTTGGTGTCAAGAAAGAGCAAAAACAGAGTGCTTCCACATCTCATGATACAAGAACTCAAGGAAAGGGAGGACCAAAGATTCAACAAGAGGAAAGACTTCTCAAACTCCCTAGAGTTGGTAAGGTAAAAGAAAAGAAGGTACACCCTGTTTTTATTTGTCATCATTGTGGTATGTATGGCCATATTTGCCCTTTTTGTTATAAATTGCATGGGAGAATGTCTTAAAAGGGTAGAAATTTGAATACTTTCTGGGTTAGGAGACAACCTTACTTGTCTAGGCGGAATACCAAGATTCATGAAGGTGTTCACAACACCATGACATTTACCAAGACCGCTAGACCTGATTTTGTTAAAACTAAAAAGATTTGGGTAAGAAAACTTGACTTGTGTTAATGTGTTTTCTCTTTTTAGTTTTTTGGGTCTCTGTTCTTTTTAATAATAAAAAAAAAAATGTGCATGTTTTGTTTTTTTTTGTCTTGCTTTATTGTTGAAAAAAAAAAAAAAAAAAAAAAAAACCAAAAAGATTTTCTTAGTATGGTTTTGCAAGTTTGAATTTTTGAGATGTCCTTGGTGCATATTGGAATTGATAAGAATATCCATTACATGTTAATATGTGTGTGCTTTCTGTGGTAATTACTCATTTTGGAGTGTGTGTTCTTTGATTAGTATGTCTCATTCTGTACACACTCTTGGATTAGCAAATATTGGAGTCTTTTGCCTTAGTGGTTATTTTTTCTATGGACTTCTGGCATGATATCTTTTGCTTTTCTAGAGGAATTGACCTATACTAGCATATCATGGGTGATGTTGAGTCTCTTAACCACCTTCCATCTTTTTGCATCTCCATGGCTTTCCCCTCTATTCTTTGTAGTCCAAGCATGAGGAAAAGGCTACCTCAGAGTCACCAACCAGGCCATCCTTAATATATTCATGCTTCTCTGGTTCGGTTTCCATACTCTTGAGCGTGTCAGTCGCCAATGAATGTGCAAAATAAAGAAAAAATGTGCAAAAGAAAGAAAGAAAAAAAGTGCAAAAGAAAAGAAAAAAAAAATGTGCAAAAGAAAGAAAAGAAAAAGATGTGAAAAAAAAAAAGAAAATAAAGGATTCATTGATTGAGGGGGAGCCTCCGCCTTTACTCACCAAATACCCCTTGATTCCTAGTGGTTTGACTTTCCTTAGTTGTGCTTAGATTCTCTTGTCGGAGGTCCAGCTTTCATATCACTACTAGAATTTGAATCTTGTGTTTGTCGAACTCCAAGAGTCACACACACACTTTTATCATGGGATCTATGCTTTTCACATAATGCATCACTTTCTTTCATGAGGAATCTTCTACAGACTGTGCACATTGTGTTTTCATGTAATTGTGCTTCTCGGATAATCTTGTATGTTTCAAGGTACGAATCTGAAATTCCTTGCTTGCTTTACCATATTATATTTTTGTCTTTTTCTTCTTGTTCACTGTTTTTAGTGTGTGTGGTTGTTTTTCGTGAGGGGGAGTTTGGTTTATTGTTACAAAAGTTTATTCGCATGATTACTTTGATTTGTTTGATAAGGAAGATTGGCTTTTGTTGCTTGCATTCTTGCATGTCCTGATATTTACATCATCATATCATGCTTGTGTGGTTTATGATCTTGCTTTTGTTGTTTGAGGGGAGAAAGTTGTTTTTCATGTGTTTCAGGTTTTCATGCTACATGTTCTTAAAATCTTCAAGTTGCATCTATTCATGTTATTCATGTTTTCCATCTCATGCTTCAAGATAATCTTGTCATATATTTATTGCTTTTTCATATACTCTTGTGGCACTAATAGTTGTTTTGGAGATTGTGGCATTAATAGTTGTTTTGCAGATCTTGACCGTCAGAAAGAAGTTTGTTTTTGTTGGATGTAATGGATTTGAGTGTTGGTTCATAGTTGGTGGTGCTGCTTGAGAGATTTTGTTAGGAAATTTGTTTTAGATTGGTTTTATCCAGGATTTGACAAAGGGGGAGATTGTTAAGACCTTTTGTTGTCAAATTCCATGGATCAAAACTAAGGTTGTAACAAGAGTTCTTTAAGAAGTTGGTTTCCTTCAAAAACAGATTTACTTTGGAGTTTTGCAAGAAGTTGGTTTTCTACAAACAAGAAGTTGGTTTTCTTTCCCAACTAGAATTGCTTTGGTTTTCTATAAATAGTTGGGTTTCTCCCAAATCTAGGCTATTCATTGATTCATTCATTGAATCTCTCTAGATCTTCTTTTTGGTTCTTAAGGGTTATATCTGGAGATATTTTTTTTAAGTTTTTTTTGATGTTTTTATTGAGTATTTAACTCATGGTTTAAAGAGAGTACATCAAAGGTTTGTTTGTTATACACAAAAAAGAGAGTTGTTCTTCAGTTGTGAATTCTGAAGAATTCGAGCCTGAAGCTTTGGAGGGAATCCGGAGTGGCTCATCAGAAAGACAATTCCGTGCTGAAGATGGGGTTGGAAGAGGCACATAGAGGTTGGTTCAATTAGGCGTTGTGAATTCGCTAGATAATTGAGAGTGATACCTGTGTAATTCCTTTATATCTTCTTAGTGGATTGTTCTTGTGGCTGTTGCCCGTGGTTTTTTGATCACAATTGGAAGGTGTCTAATTGTGGTTTTTCCACGTAAAATCTTTGTGTCTCTTTCTCTTGATTGTTTGATTGGGATTGTTATATTTTGCTTTAAATTGGTACATAATCACAAATCAACATCTAGGGTTTCTAGATTTTTCAAAGAAGAAGCAAATTAGATGAAACAAGTGAGAAATGTATCTTTGTGGGATATAGCCGCAAATCCAAGGGTTATCGATTGTATAGCTTGAAGAAAAATCAGATAATAATCAGCCGAAATGTGTTATTTGATGAGAATGCTTCATGGAATTGGGAATAAGGTAAAATTGAGAAGCAATCTGTCCTAGTTGATGAGGAGCAAGAAAATTCAACACATGAAAATGAAAATAATGAATATTCACATCCATCCTCACCAAGGGTAGGTTCATCATCATTTTCCAGCTCTTCTCCAAGTTCAAGCTCAAATTCTAATTCATCATCACCTAGCTCAACTCCAAAAAAAATGAGGAGTTGGAGTGATGTGTATGCTAGATGCAATTTTTGTGTAGCGGAACCTGGAAGTTTTGAAGAAGCAATTAAAGAGGAAGCTTAGAAGAAAGCAATGGAAGAAGAAATTGAAGTCATTGAGAAGAACAACACATGGGAATTGGTTGAAAGACCACAAGGCAAGGAAATCATTGGGGTGAAGTGGATTTATAAAGTAAAGTTGAATTCGGATGATTCATTCTAAAGAAACAAGGCAAGGTTGGTCGCAAAAGGGTACACACAATAGCCTGGAATTGATTTTCAAGAAACATTTGCACCGGTTGCACGACTTGACACCATTCAAGCTCTCATTGCTTTCGTAGCCCAAAAAGGTTGGTCATTGTATCAACTTGATGTTAAATCTGCATTTTTAAATGGAGAATTGAAAGAGGAAGTGTATGTTGAACAACCCCAAGGGTTTTTAATGAAAGGAGATGAAGACAAGGTGTATAAATTGAAGAAAACATTGTATGGGCTAAAGCAAGCTCCAAGAGCATGGTATAGCCAAATTGATTTCTATTTCATCAACAAGGGTTTCAAGAAGAGCAAGAGTGAGCCAACCTTATATGTGAAAAATCAAGGTACGCCAATTCTTATTGTTGTGTTGTATGTTGATGATTTGTTATTTTTTGGTAATGATGAGATGATGATTGAAGAATTTAGAAATGACGTGATGGGAAGATATGAAATGAGTGACATGGGTTTGTTGAATCATTTTCTTGGAGGTGAAATCTATCAAGTTGAAGATGGAGTATTTATTTCTCAAAAGAAATATACTTAAAATATTTTAATGAAATTTGGCATGAGTGGTTGTAAGCCCATGGCCATACCACTAGTTGTGAATGAAAAACTTACAAAGGAAGATGGAGAGAAAAAAGTCGATGGTTTGTTGTATAGAAGCTTGGTTGGAAATTTGTTGTATCTTACAGCTACAAGGCCGGATATAATGTTTTCTACAAGTTTGCTCTCTAGATTTATGAATAATCCTAGCCAAAATCATCTCAGTGCTGCAAAACAAGTTTTGAGATATATTCAAGACACAACTAGCTATGATATCAAGTATTGCAAAGATTCAATTGTGAAATTGTTTGGTTTTTGTGATAGTGATTGGGGTGGCTGCACTGATGATATGAAAAGCACTTCTGGGTATGCATTTTCCTTGGGTTCTGGAGTATTTTCTTGGGCATCAAAGAAGCAACAGAGTGTGGCGCAATCATCTGTAGAAGCTGAATATGTTTCAGCTGGTTTGGCAACTTCTTGAGCAATTTGGTTGAGGAGAATACTTGAAGATGTTTGCGAAAAGCAAGAAGATGGTAAAAAAAAATTTGTGACAATAAATCAGCCATTGCCATGAAGAATCCTATTTTTCACAGTCGCACTCATCATATTGCAATTAAACATCATTTTATTCGGGAAGCAATTGAAGAAGGTGAAGTGCAGCTCAAATTCTGCAGGTCAGATGAACAAATTGCAGATATATTCACTAAGGCTCTTCCCAAAGAAAAGTTTTAGCATTTCAGAGAGTTACTTGGAGTTATGGAGCAACACATTAAGGGGGAGCAATGTTGATGTAATGTGTTTGTTTAATTTTATATCCAAACAATCACTAATGCTTATTTAATTCTAGTTAAGTTATGTTTTGTTTTGGGTTTTGTTAATTAGAGTTAATGTACGTAGAGGAAATTTGTCCAGATGTTTTATTGGTATTTGGGTTAATATAATTTCATATATCAAGCTTGTAAGGGAAGCTAAAAGGGTAATAGAAAAATCTGCTCAAGGGTCTGTTCAAGGGTGACCCCTCTTCTCCCCTGTTTTGCTGCTCTTTTTCTCTATTTTCTGTAGGAAAAAATCAGATCTGATTTTGTGTGTTTTAGATTGATTTCTTTGTAGTTTAAACACACGCTTCCAAAACACCCAACACTGCTGAATAAGGTAAAAAGAAACAGAATGAAGATGAAAAATCTGTTCTGGACAGCTTCATTAATATGGCCACCACTTTTGATTCAAAATTCAGATTCAGATGAGGTTTGCATCTGTAGATATATATATCAGAGATCTACAACTTTCATCTTTTACAAAACTTCCCATTCCAGCTGCTGCAAGGTCAAAACGAGCTGCAACTTCAGATGAACTCCAGCCATCATTGTTGACAAAACTGTCCAGCTTCATTAATTTGGTCATAACTTTCAACTTAGAAATCTGATTTAGGTGCACTTTATATCCCTGGAAAGAAGACTCACAGACCTACAACTCTTGTGCTTTGAGGAAAACATGATTTTATCATCTAGGGGGACAAAAATTCAGTGGAACAGTCACCTATTTATAGAAAAACGTAAATTAGCAGATTTGTATTTTTGTTTGGTTTTGTTCTTCTCTTGGTTTATAAATAGAGAGGATGGGGGCTCAATTGGAGAACGCGGAGAGTGTAACTTTAATCTCTAAACAAAGTCCTCATTCTCTTTTAATTCATATTTTCTATATTTTAAGTTTGTGTTTTTAACTATGAGTAGCTAAGCATTTTGCTAAGGTAAGGAGTGAAGCCACAACAAGTGTCTGATATTTGCCAACTATTCTTCATGATTTTAATGTAAGGTTTTATTTTAATTGTTGGTTATTTTATTTGGAATTTTTTTTATTCTGTATAATTCTTTGATTTATCGTTAACTTAGGGAACGATGAATGCTTAGAATTCCTTGTGAATTAAATTACTAGTTTTGACATGTTGAGCCAATCAAGTTTTTATGAAATCATCTTCTGAAAAATATTGTTCGTGAACTAAATTGTTAAACTTTTCGATTGAGATCAACTTTTGTATGAAATGTTGGAACAATCTTCTGTGTAATAAAATAAATTGAAACTAATTCAAACAAAATAAATAAATAACATACCGAATTTATTTATCGAACCGATTTAAAAATAAAGACCAAGTCGAGTGTGTGACACTCTGTCCTTAAGACAAATTCGCCCCGCTACGATGCTTACGGTTGAGTGGCGTCTATCTCCCAGGATACAATAATCTTCACCAATTTGTAGTAACACTCCAAAACAAATTGTTCGGCGAACCAAACCTGTGTTCTAACTCTCTGAATATTTATTCCTAAATCTAAAATGAAGAATAATGCACTAAAAGAAATTTGGACAGCAAAAAGACAAAATTTGAGACTGATTTTTCATCCCAAGATTGTTGGAAATACCATGTATTTATAGGCAACTACAATGGACCTGAATAGGTGCAATATGGAAATGAACCTGTGCCCAACTATTTTGAACAGATTTTTGCCCGTTGCACATGGAACTGATTTCCTTCCAAACAATTTGAAAAGTAGCTGTTGGAGGACCAAGTTCAAAACTGTTGAAATAGTGGTTTTTTATTAAACTATTTGAAATATATATATATATTAAACTATTTGAATATATATATATATATATTAAACTATTGAAATAGTTTAATAAATAAAATAAGAAGTACAAACTTTAGGAAACCAAAATTTGAATTTAGAATTAAATTAAATTCCCACAATTACAAACTTTAGGAAACCACTTAGGACCCAAAATTTGAATTTAGAATTAAATTAAATTTCCACAATAATTTTTATTGAAAAAATTCAAATGAATTTTATCTAAAAAATTAATGTTAGATCCAAAAACGACATTAACTTCTCATTCACTCATAAATGGTTTTAACGTTCCGTCTTTACCGTGTGACTTGCCACGCGGAAAGGAACACTTAATCTCTTCGAACTCACTCCAAAAGACATTTGGGGCCCACTCAACTTGGGCTAAAAAATATGCCTATATTAAACCATTTTTTCTAACAATCCCCCACATGAATGGAATTTGACGGAGAAAAAATGTAACAACATGACCTAATTACAGAGAGTACAGAAATTGGTAATATTCTGCAAAGAATAGGTAGCTTTTGGCTTTGAACCTTCCCTTGTGAGACACTATTGGATTTACTAGCTAACCAGTGAACATGATGTCTTGAACTGTTTAGCCGTTTGTGTAAACAAAGACAATAGAACTTACACAGTATATTCCCAGATACAGTTTAGTTCTCACTATTGTGTTCATTTTGGCCCTGAACAACCTGGTCTTTCATGAGTGTTCTAAAGACTTGTAGCCTTTCACAAATCTTATAGAACCGGCCCAGTTCACAGTCACATAGGTGATTCTTATAAAGAGTATCTTGCCATACTCCACTAGGTTTACCTAGATATAAGAATCATTAAAATTTTACTTAACCTCAAATGCTGCAGACATCACTATTTCATCAATAGAAATGGGTAGGAGTAAGACTCCCCAGTGATCCTTTTGAGTCATACACAACTCGGTTGTCCCTTTGAACCTAGATCTTGGGATCTCCAGTCAACTAGGTTGGGTTTCCGTTGTGGTAACTCTTATTTAATAGGCTTAAGTCCCATTCCCCTCGATGAATTCTCAACTAACTCTCTTGCTAACCCTTTGGTTAGTGGATCCACTATGTTGTCTTTAGACTTAACATATTCTATGGAAATAATTTCATTAGAGAGTAGTTGTCTCACGGTGTTATGTCGACGACGAATGTGTCGTAACTTACCGTTATACATATGACTTTGTGCTTTACCTATAGCTGATTGACTATCGCAATGTATGCATATAGCAGGCACTAGTTTTGGCCATATTGGAATAACTTCAAGGAAGTGGCGAAGCCATTCTGCCTCTTCCCTTGCTTTGTCTAAAGCTATGAATTCAGATTCCATAGTAGACCTAGCAATGCAAGTCTGTTTGGAAGATTTCCAAGATACAGCCGCCCCACCAATAGTAAAAACATACCCACTAGTGGACTTTGAGTCTCTAGTATCTGATATCCAATTTGCATCACAATATCCTTCAAGTACTGCTGAATATCTAGTATAATTAAGCCCAATGTTACGAGTAAATCAGAAATATCTTAGAACCCTTATAATTGCTTTCCAGTGTTCTACTCCTGGGTTACTCATATATCGACTTAATTTACTTACTGCATAAGCTATATCTGGGCGAGTGCAGTTCATCAAGTATATTAAGCTTCCAATAATTTGGGCATACTCTAATTGAGAAATACTTTCCTGTACATTCTTAGAAAGATGCAAATTAACATCTACAGGTGTTCTAGCAAGATGATCATCATCTTTGTTGAATTTTTGAAGTATTTTATCAATGTAATGAGATTGTGACAAAACATATCCTTCTGATGTTTTGGTAATTTTCATTCCAAGAATTACATGAGCAATGCCCATGTTCTTCATGTCAAAATGTTTATTCAACATTTTCTTGGTAGTTTTAATCATGTCATTATTACTACCTATGATGAGCATATCATCTACATAAAGACATACAATGACATAACCTTTGTCTGTGTTTTTAATATAAACACATTTGTCACACTTATTAATTTTAAATTCATTTGACATCATTGCCTTGTCAAATTTCTCATGCCATTGCTTTGGCGCTTGTTTTAAACCATATAATGATTTAACCAATTTACACACTTTCTTTTCTTTTCCTGGAACAGAAAAACCTTCTGGTTGTTCCATGTAAATTTCTTCATTTAACTCACCATTTAAGAAAGCGGTTTTAACATCCATTTGATGAATTTCTAGATTGTATAGAGATACAATGGCAATTAGCATTCTAATGGATGTTATTCTAGTAACCGGTGAGTATGTGTCAAAGTAATCTAGATCTTCTTTTTGTCTAAAACCTTTGACTACAAGTCTTGCCTTGTAGTTGTCTATTGATCCATCCGCTTTCAATTTTCTTTTGAAAATCCACTTGTACCCAAGAGGTTTACAACCTGGTGGCAAATTCATCAATTCCCAAGTGTGATTTTGCAAGATGGATTCAACATCACTATTGTCAGCTTCTTTCCATAAAGGAGCTTCAGGACTGGACATAGCCTCTTTAAAAGTTAAAGGCTCATTTTCTAACAAAAATGTTATGAAATCTGGATCAAAAGATTTTGAGATTCTAGCACGTTTACTGCGCCTAGGTTCCTCTTCCTCATTTTGATCTAACTCATGCTCTTGATCATGTTCTTGATCCTGACTAGTAATAGCATCATAAGATCTTTTATTACTACTAGTCCCTTGTCCAGTCTTATTTGGAAATACATGTTCAAAGAATTATGCATTCCGAGACTCAATAATAGTATTTACATGCATTTCGGTATGTTTTGATTTATGAATCAAAAACCGATATGCACTACTATTCTTAACATAACCAATGAAAATGCAATCAATGGTCTTAGGACCTATCTTAGTCTTCTTAGGATTAGGAATATCCACTTTAGCCAAACACCCCCACACTTTTAAGTATTTGTAGGTGGTACTCTACCATGCCACATTTCATAAGGTGTTTGATTCACTTTCTTTCGGGGTACTTTATTTAAAATATAATTAGCAGAAAGTATTGCTTCCCCCCACAAGTTCTGAGGTAATCTAGAACTTATTAACATGACATTCATCATTTCTTTTAAAGTCCTATTTTTCCTTTCAGCAATTCCATTTTGCTGAGGTGAGTAAAGTGCGGTGGTTTGATGAATTATTCCATGTTCTTTACAAAACTCACCAAAAGGTGATTCATATTCACCACCTCTATCACTTCTAAGTTTCTTGATTTTCTTACCAAGTTGATTTTCAACTTCATTCTTATATTGAATGAAAGTTTCCAAAGCTTCATCCTTGGTCCGAATTAAATAAACATAACTATATCTAGTATAGTCATCTATAAAAGTGATAACATACTTTTTCCCACCTCTGGTTTGAATTAATTTAAAATCATAAATGTCACTATGAATTAATTCAAGTGGTTCCGTATTTTTTTCAATTGAATGAAAATGAGTTTTAGATAATTTTGCCTCAACACAAATTTCACATTTATGATTTGAATCAATGTCAAATTTAGGTAAACATTCCATATTAATTAATCTACACAAATATCCATAATTAATATGTCCTAGTCTACCATGCCATAAATTTGAAGACGCAAGCAAGTAAGAAGAAGATGTAGTATTATTAATAACTGAGAGTACAACGGTCATTACATTTAACTTGAAAAGGCCATCAGACATATAACCTTTTCCTACATACATCCCATTCTTAGTAAGTACAAATTTATCACTCTCAAATACTAGCCTAAACACATTCTTACTCAACAGAGATCCGGAAACAAGATTCTTGCGAATGGCCGGTACATGCAGCACATTGTTGAGAGTGAGTTCCTTTCCAGATGTCATCTTGAGTACAATCTTTCCTTGTCCTTCAACTTTGGAAGTTGAGCAGTTGCCCATAAAAAGTTGTTCACCATTGTCCACTGAAGAATAAGATGTGAACATCTTTTTGTTGGCACAAATATGGCGAGTAGCACCAGTGTCCACCCACCATTCTTTAGGATTTTCGACAAGATTTGCCTCGGAAACAACTGCAGAAAGATTGATATCATCTACACCATTGGAAATATTATCCACTTCGGTCATATGGGCTTGAGCAGGCTTCTTGCTTGTTCTTCTTTTGCTCTTGCCTTTGCTACGATCTTTGGCCCGATGTCCCTCTTTGTCACAGATGTAACATTTGCCATTAAACTTGTACTTTTTATTATCTCCCCCTTTAGAGCCTTGTGATGAACTTTCTTCAGAAGACTTTCGTTTCTTGGTTTTGGAAGCATGTTCCACCATATTTGCCTTAGACTTCATAGGATGCTTACCAGCCCGCTTTTCAAAATTGCAGTTGTCCTCCTCAATCCTCAAACGTACAATTAATTCTTCCATAGAAATTTCTTTACGCTTGTGTTTGAGGTAGTTCTTGAATTCCTTCCAGCCTTTTGGTAATTTTTCAATTAAGGCTGCAACTTGGAAGGATTCACTGAGAGACATGCCTTCTGCGTGAATGTCATGCAGAATGAGTTGGAAATCTTGAGCTTGGCTGATCACAGTTTTTGAATCAACCATTACAAAATCTAGGAATCTGCCAACCACAAATTTCTTTGAGCCGGCATCTTCCGTTTTGTATTTTTTCTCCAAAGACTCCCAAAGTTCCTTGGCTGTCTTGATAGGACTATAGACGTCGTATAATGTGTTATCAAGTCCATTCAAGATGTAATTTCGGTAAAGGAAATCGGCATGTTTCCAAGCATCAACCGCAGCAACCACTTGCTGGTCGGTTTCATCCTCTTTCAGGATAGGAGCATCTTCACGGAGGAAACAAGCCAGGTTCAGAGTTGTAAGATAGAACAACATTTTCTGTTGCCATATTTTAAAGTCAATTCCTGAGAACTTCTCTGACTTCTCTCCATGATTTATTGGTACTGTCATCACAGGAGAGGAAGTTGGCGTCATTGCAGCCACCACAGTAGTACTTGTTTGGGCATTAGTTTCAGTAGCCATCAATTCTAATTATAAAACAAAATTATAATTAGAATTTATACTACACAGAAAATTAAATCAAATTCACAGAATTAAATTCTGTAAAAAAATAAAAGAAATAAGACTGTAACTTTTATTTTCCAATTAATTTGGAAATAAAATAAAATTTTATTCAACCAATTTAATTCCACACAGGAAATCAAATTCTGTAAAATAAAGAAATAAGAATATAACTTTTATTTTTCAATTAATTTGGAAATAAAATAAAATTTTATTTAACCAAATTAATTCCACACAAGAAATTAAATTCTGTAAAATAAAAGAAATAAGAATATAACTTTTATTTTTCAATTAATTTGGAAATAAAATAAAATTTTATTTAACCAAATTAATTCTACACAAGAAAATAAATTTCTGTAACACTTCAATAATTAAAATACTAAAACAGAATTTTAAGTAATGAAAACTCAAAAAATAATTTCTAAAACCCAAAATTAATTTCTGAAAAAATTCCACAAAAATATATTCTGAATTGTTAATGACACCAGTATCGTACTGCTAGTTGTCAAAGAAAAGAGACAGTATATTACTACTATCTGTCAAATAGCATATAATCACTATTTGTTTTTCCAACTAGAATATTATTTTGTAAATCCACAGAAAATAATTTTCTTAAAAGAAGAAAGATAAAAGGAAATAAACGAAAAGTTCTGTAAACAGAATAATTCGAATCTGTTTTAAGATTGTTGGAACAATCTTTTGTGTAATAAAATAAATTGAAACTAATTCAAAAAAAATAAATAAATAACATAACGAATTTATTTATCGAACCGATTTAAAAATAAAGACCAAGTCGAGTGTGTGACACTCTGTTCTTAAGACAGATTCGCCCCGCTACGGTGCTTACGGTTGAGTGGCGTCTATCTCCCAAGATACAATGATCTTCACCAATTTGTAGTAGCACTCTAAAACAAATTGTTCGGCAAACCAAACCTGTATTCTAACTCTCTGAATATTTATTCCTAAATCTAAAATGAAGAATAATTCACTAAAAGAAATTTGGATAGGAAAAAGACAAAATTTGAGACTGATTTTTCATACCAAGACTGTCGGAAATACCATGTATTTATAGGCAACTACAATGGACCTGAATAGGTGCAATATGGAAATGAACATGTGCCCAACTATTTTGAACATATTTTTGCCCGTTGCACACGGAACTGATTTCCTTCCAAACAATTTGAAAAGTAGCCGTTGGACGACCAAGTTCAAAACTGTTGAAATAGTGGTTTTTTATTAAATTATTTGAAATATATATATATTAAATTATTTGAATATATATATATATATATTAAACTATTGAAGTAGTTTAATAAATAAAGGAAGAGGTACAAACTTTAGGAAACCACTTAGGACTCAAAATTTGAATTTAGAATTAAATTAAATTCCCATAATAATTTTTATTGAAAAAATTCAAATGAATTTTATCTAAAAAATTAATGTTAGACCCAAAAACGACATTAACTTCCCATTCACTCAAAAATGGTTTTAACGTTCCGTCTTTACCGTGTGATTTGCCACGCGGAAATGAATACTTCACCTCTTCGGACCCACCCCAAAAGACGTTTGGAGCCCACTCAAATTGGGCTAAAAAATATGCCTATATTAAACCATTTTTTCCAACATGAAACTCAATTGAGTTGATCTTTGAACCTTACTCATTAAAACTTTCATTTACAACTATTTGTGACCAAAATCAAACTCTATTTCGAATCAACATTTCATAAACTCTTTGGACTTGCACAATAAATCCTGTGTAAATGACCTTGGGACTTTCAAGAATTACTATGCTTGACGATGACATTTTCCTAAACTTGGAAATCCAATTGCAGTGAATAATAAAAACTGAAAAGCACCTAATAAAGTGTCTCAACCTCAAGAAAATACATTGATAAAAAAAAAGAACCTCAAGAAAATACAGCAATGTAAGGATTTCAATCTTCAGAGCAAACTTCTTAACAAATTTGTCACGCCCAAGCTCCGTGACAACGCCGCACACTCATATAAATGAGCATGCAAGGCTAAGAATCCAATCACATAACCCACAATGTAAAATACTCAAATTAAATCCTTAATTGTCATAATGCCAAAATCCATAAAAATAAATAGTTCTTATATGAAAATGTCCACCAAGTCCACTAATTTAATCCACTAACAAAACAATAATCCAAGTACTTAAATCACGGTCCTACTCTCGGCACTCCCACATGTAAAAAAAAAATCCCGCAGCCTCGCTTCTTCAGAATCGAAAAAAAATAAGGGTAAGCTAGATAGCCCGGTAAATAACCAACCATCACTGCTAGCTGGATCAAGTATACAAAAATAAATAAATAAATCGATAACCAATAAATATAATTTTTTCTACAGTTCAATAAATGAACAATTATTTTGTAAGATGGTTTCGTAGTTGAAAATAAACAGTGTAGCAATACATTTTAATTGAAAAGACAATGAAGTAATTCGATGAAATTTCGTTGTTCAAAATTGATGGTTCGATATTCAAATGGTTCAATGATGTAATTCACAAAACCCAAGTCTTGGTGACTACGGTCAATTAGCCCGTGACAAGGCCCAGAACCACACATAGGCCGGTGGTAAAGCCCCAAAAGAAACTAGTTGCTGTGCCAATAAATAACCCATATTGGCTAGGGTCCAAATCATAGTCAGACTAGAGTGATGTTCAAAATTCAAACAATACACAACTTTTAAATAAAAACATTCGATATTTTCAGAATAAACATTTAGTACAATTTTCATAATAGTTCCACAAAATATTCAAATAATTTTCATAATAATTTTCGATGCTGTTTTATACTTAACCGATATTTTATTTTAAGAGAATATGAAGGCTATAAATAAATATTTATAATTTTAAACGATTCGATAGGAATAAAAATGAACCAACAGTGATAGAGGGTTACTTACCTCAAAAGCTTAGAAATAATATTCCAACACCAACTCCAAACACCCAGCTCCAACACTTCAATCACACAAACCTAATAAATAAAACCTCAAATAAATTAATATTTTTTACATGTTACATACACCCACAAAAGCCCCACTATATTAGATTAATGTATTGCTTTAATATCCAAGAGATTAAACCATTCAACCCAACTTTAAAGCCAAACACACCCTTACCCATGATACAAAACTCCATTGTTTCTATTACCCACCCAAAGCAAAGTTACACTTACACATTGCACCCAATTCTCAAAACCTAAGTAGGCACCTGTAGATCTTCCAAATCTCCTTAATGCATTGATTGTTAAATTCCTCAACATAAACTTAATAATTAACAGTAAAGACAGATTTTACCTTAACCAATGGGTGTCCCAAAATCACCAACGTGCTGCCTCCAATCCCTATTACAGCCTCCCTTGAACCTCTTTTCTCTTTTTCTTTTACCTTCTCAAACCCTAGCCGCCTATGGAGCAATTCACAGCCTCTGTTTTGTTTGTTTTCCAAGACTTATAGGTGGGCTTATTAACCTAATTTCTCAAAGTTACAAAATTACCCATCTAAGTAATATGAAATATAATGCCATCTCATAACTAATTCTTTGATATTAATAAATGACCCATATAAATTAATTTAATTACTAATCTATCCAATAAAATAATCCTACACACAACTTGGGTTTTACATTCTTCCCCCCTTAAAAGAAATTTCGTCCTCGAAATTTGACATACCTGTAGTCTCAAAAAGTTGTGGATACTTTTGTCTCATTTCATCCTCAAGTTCCCAAGTAGCTTCTCTTTCCGAGTGATTGCTCTATTGAACCTTAACGTAGTGGATGACTCGACGCCTCAAAACATGTTCCTTCTTATCAACAATTCTTACAGGGTGTTCTTCATAGGTCAAATCCTCCTCAAACTGCAACGGTGCATAATCAATCACATGATTGGGATTCGGTATATACTTCCTCAACATCGAAACGTGGAAGACATTATGAACTCCAACTAGTGAAGGTGGTAGGGCAAGTCTATAAGCTACCTCTCCAATTCGATCTAAAACCTCAAATGGTCTAATAAATCTAGGACTCAATTTACCACAAACACCAAACCTCATTACTCTTTTCATAGGAGACACCTTAAGGAACATGTGGTCTCCAACCCCAAGCACCAAATCGCATCTCCTGTTATCTGCATAACTTTTCTGTCTACTCTGTGCAGTGCGAAGTCGCTCTCTAATAAGATTGATCTTGTCCACTGTTTGTTGCATAATCTCAGGCCCTAAGAACTTCCTTTCGCCCACATCATCCCAACAAATAGGTGATCTACACTTTCGTCCATATAAAGCTTCATATGGTGCCATCTGAATGCTCCCATGATAACTATTATTATAAGAGAATTCCATTAAGGCCAAATGCTCATCCCAAGAACCTCCAAGATCATTAATACAGACCCTCAACATGTCTTCAAGAGTCTGAATAGTTCTTTTTGACTGTCCATCACTTTGAGGATGAAAGGTCGTGCTAAAATTCAAACTAGTATCCAAAGCTGTATGCAAACTCCTCCAAAACATAGATACAAATCTACTATCTTTATCAAACACTATGGTCACCGGAATACCATGCAACTTCACAATCTCCTTGATATACAATTTTGCAAACCTCTCTAAGGAGAACCCTACCATAAAAGCTAGAAAGTGAGTGGATTTGGTCAATCGATCAACAATAACCCAAATAGCATTGTTACCACCTTGGGTCCTAGGCAACCTTGTCACAAAATCCATGGTAATATGTTCCCACTTCCACTCGGGAATAGGAAGAGGTTGTAACTTACCTGCAGGTCTCTGATGTTCAACTTTCACTTGTTGACATACCAAACATTGAGCAACATACTGAGCAATTTCCCTCTTCATATTATTCCACCAAAAGTTCCTCTTCAAGTCTTTATACATTTTAGTGCTCCCTGGATGTACAGTATATCCTGAACTGTGAGCTTCTCTCAGGATTTCTCTCTTGAGCTCTAAATCATTAGGCACACACAACCTCTCTCCAAATCTCATGGTTCCATCTTTATGCATACAAAATTCCATTTGTAGCCTTATTTCCATTTCAGCCTTAAGTTTTTGTAACTAAGGATCTTTTCCCTAAGCATCTTTAATTCTATCAATCAATGTGGGTTGAACTCTAAGGTTTGCCAACTGCACTCCATGGTTATGCCATCTAATCTCGATATTCAACCTTCGCAAGTCCTCCAAGATATTCTTTTGGTCAGTGATCAAGGTAACCAAATTACTCGGGGTCTTTCTACTCAAGGCATCAGGCACTGCATTGGCTTTTCCTGGATGATAATTGATAGTCAAATCATAGTCCTTTAATAGCTCCAACCATCACCTTTGCCTCATATTCAATTCTTTTTGAGTGAAAATATACTTCAGACTTTTATGATCAGTGAATATCTCACATTTCACCCCGTACAGTTAGTGCCTCTAGATTTTCAATGCAAACACCACTGTAGCCAACTCCAAATCATGCGTAGGATAATCTGCTCATATGGCTTCAATTGCCTAGGCGCATATGCCACTACCTTATCGTTTTGCATCAGGACACAACCCAAGCCCATCTTCGATGCATCACTATAGATGGTAAAACCTTCATCTCCGGACGGAACTATAAGTACTGGAGCACACACTAATCGACTCTGTAGATCCTAGAAACTCTTCTCACAATCATCAGACCATTCAAATTTAACCCATTTTTGTGTTAAACAAGTCAAAGGCATAGAAATTCGGGAAAATCCCTTAACAAACCTTCTATAATATCCTGCTAAACTCAAGAAACTATGAATTTCAGTGACACTAGTAGACCTATTCCACTCTACCACCACCTCACTTTCTTGGGGTCAACAGACACCCCGTCTTCAAATATCACATGACTCAAAAATGATACACTCTCCAGCCAAAATTCACACTTCTTTAATTTAGCAAATAATTTCTTCTCCCTTAATAACTGCAACACTATTCTCAGATGTTCTTCGTGTTGCTCTTTACTCTTTGAGTACAAAAGAATGTCATCAATAAAAACTACCACAAACTGATCTAAGAAGGGTTTAAATACTTTGTTCATTAAATCCATAAAAGCTGCAGGCGTATTGGTCAACCCAAACGACATCACTAAAAATTCATAATACCCATACCTAGTTCGGAAGGCTATCTTAGGTATATCTTCCGCTTTAACCTTCAACTGATGATATCTAGAACGAAGGTCAATCTTATAAAAGACTTGTGCTCCTTGCAGTTGATCAAATAGGTCATCTATCCTAGGCAAAGGATATTTATTTCGAATTCTCACCTTGTTCAACTCTCGATAATCAATGCAAAGGCGAAAACTACCATCCTTTTTCACAAATAAAACAGGCGCACCCCAAGGAGAAACACTAGGCCGAATAAAGCTCTTATCTAGTAACTCTTGTAATTGTTCCTTCAACTCTTTCAACTCTGCTGGGGCCATCCGATACGGAGCCTTGGAGATAAAACCCGTGCCGGGTATCAATTCAATGGCAAACTCAATCTCTCTATCTAGTGGCAACCCCGGTAACTCTTCTGGAAAAACATCGGGAAATTCCTTCACAACTAGAATATCCTCTAACTTCAATTCAGTCTCACGGGTATCTCTCACAGAAGCTAAATGGCCCTCGCAACCATTCCTTAACAACCGTCTAGCTTGCAAAGCTGAGATTACCAGAAGAGGAGTGTTAACTCCACTACCCACAAAACAAAATTCTGGTTGATTAGGAATCTGAAATACTATCCTTTTGCCTCGGCAATCAACAGAAGCATAATTGGTTGCCAACCAATCCATTCCAAGAATTATGTCAAAGTCCCGCATATCTAAAACAGTCAAGTCTACAAGCAATCTCCTGCCATCTATACTAACCACACGAGATTTTCCAATGTCTCCTCATGTTCCATTGCAACCTATATGAATCAATAATAAAACCTCATCTTATTCTATTCTCAAGTCCCTATAATACGTAAATAAAATTAACATTTTGCCGAATTATAAGTGTTCCCAATCCTACATCTACCCAATCTCACCACTATTCTATACCAACTTTTAAAATTACAACCTGGCTCTGATACCATAAAATTGTCACGCCCAAGCTTCGTGACAACGCCGCACACTCATATAAGTGAGCATGCAAGGCTAAGAATCCAATCACATAACCCACAATGTAAAATACTCAAATTAAATCCTTAATTGTCATAATGCCAAAATCCATAAAAATAAATAGTTCTTATATGAAAATGTCCACCAAGTCCATTAATTTAATCCACTAACAAAACAATAATCCAAGTACTTAAATCACGGTCCTACTCTCGGCACTCCCACATGTAAAAAAAAATCATGACTCTGCTTCTTGAATGAAAAAAAATAAGGGTAAGCTAGATAGCCCGGTAAATAACCAACCATCACTGCTAGCTGGATCAAGTATACAAAAATAAATAAATAAATCGATAACCAATAAATATAATTTTTTCTACAGTTCAATAAATGAACAATTATTTTGTAAGATGGTTTCGTAGTTGAAAATAAACAGTGTAGCAATACATTTTAATTGAAAAGACAATGAGGTAATTCGATGAAATTTCGTTGTTCAAAATTGATGGTTCGATATTCAAATGGTTCAATGATGCAATTCACAAAACTCAAGTCTTGGTGACTACGGTCACTTAGCCTGTGACAAGGCCCAGAACCACACATAGGCCGGTGGTAAAGCCCCAAAAGAAACTAGTTCTTTGTAATAAATAACCCCTATTGGCTAGGGTCCAAATCATAGTCAGACTAGAGTGATGTTCAAAATTCAAACAATAAACAACTTTTAAATAAAAACATTCGATATTTTCAGAATAAACATTTAGTACAATTTTCATAATAGTTCCACAAAATATTCAAATAATTTTCATAATAATTTTCGATGCTGTTTTATACTTGACCCATATTTATTTTAAGAGAACATGAAGGCTATAAATAAATATTTATAATTTTAAACGATTCGATAGGAATAAAAATGAACCAACAGTGATAGAGGGTTACTTACCTCAAAAGCTTAGAAATAATATTCCAACACCAACTCCAAACACCCAGCTCCACCACTTCAATCACACAAACCTAATAAATAAAACCTCAAATAAATTAATATTTTTTACATGTTATATACACCCACAAAAGCCCCACTATATTAGATTAATGTATTGCTTTAATATCCAAGAGATCAAACCATTCAACCCAACTTTAAAGCCAAACACACCCTTACCCATGATACAAAACTCCATTATTTCTATTACCCACCCAAAGCAAAGTTACACTTACACATTGCACCCAATTCTCAAAACCTAAGTAGGCACCTGTAGATCTTCCAAATCCCCTTAATGCATTGATTGTTAAATTCCTCAACATAAACTTAATAATTAACAGTAAAGACAGATTTTACCTTAACCAATGGGTGTCCCAAAATCACCAACGTGCTGCCTCCAATCCCTATTGTAGCCTCCCTTGAACCTCTTTTCTCTTTTTCTTTTCTTTTTTCTTTTACCTTCTCAAACCCTAGCTGCCTATGGAGCAATTCACAGCCTCTGTTTTGTTTATTTTCCAAGACTTATAGGTGGGCTTATTAACATAATTTCTCAAAGTTACAAAATTACCCATCTAAGTAATAGGAAATATAATGCCATCTCATAACTAATTCTTTGATATTAATAAATGACCCATATAAATTAATTTAATTACTAATCTATCCAATAAAATAATCCTGCACACAACTTGGGTTTTACAAAATTACTGAAAGGTCTTTACAAAAAATGTGGTTGCAGGACAGAGTAATGTTTTCCCATTTTAAGGTCCCTAACAATTTTACGGCAAATAACATAACATGATTTTCAGGAAAAATAATTATAAAAATAGTAAACATTAATATTAAAATTATAAATATTTCATGAAGTTGTAATAATTTTTAAAAATTACTCCTGAACAATAACTCCCGACTTATTTGTTTGAACAACGAAGTAAGCAGTTCACATGTTGTTGTTTGATTTTTAAATTAACATTTTTGTGGGATCTTCATGGCATCTTTGTCTTTTATCTATATTTTACGCTAGAATCTTTTAAAAACTATAACTTTAATTCTAAAATTTCATTTTTAGTAAAATTATTTAACTTTTTGATATCTTTCAAACAATATTCAATGTTAAGTGTAAAATTTTTGAAAAAAATGTCACGTTCTTTTCTTCTACTTCTTCTTCTTCTTCTTCTTCTTTTTTTTTTTTTTTTTTTTTTTTTTTTTGAAGGTTTACAATTCGAAAGTGGATATAACCATTTTTTAATTTGAAAGTGGACAAATATATCGTTTTCTCTTTTTATTTTATTTTATTTTTTTAATTTGGAAGTGCCAAATGTATTTAAGAATAAAAAATAAAATAAAATTAGATAAGCTTAATTATCTATGCATGCTTAACTCTTTTATATTGAACATATGTTATTTTAAAATTTCGTACTTAACATGAATCTTATTTGAAATAGCTAAATATAAACTTAAAGTTACAAGATTTTAAAATTTCAATGCAAAATAAACATATAGACAAAACCCCGCATTAAAGACTATTAAAAAGTGCTTTTAGCAACCCGAGCGGTGCTTAAATTTACTTAAAGTCCAGAAACAAAGTGAATTGGAATTTTTTGTTGCATATGCTTTCAAACGTTGGTTTTGGTCCTATGTGGGTCAACTGGATTAGAACTTGCATTAATTTTGCTAGAGTATCTGTGCTTGTTAATGGATCTCCTACATCTGAATTATGTCCACAAAAAGGGTTGAGACAAGGGGATCCACTATCACCCTTCCTCTTCAACACTGTAATTGAGCGACTGAATTTGTTGTTGTAAGAGCAAAGGAGTTGGGCCCACTTAAGGAAGTCTCTGTAGGCACAAATGGAGTTAATATCTCACATCTGCAGTTTGCAGATAATACCATCATGTGAAGCTGAGTGAGCTGAAGTGGCAATAGTCAAGAGGATCCTGAGGTGTTTTGAAGTAATATTAGGTTTGATAATTAATTTCCACAAGAGCAGGGCCTGCCTTGGCCTAAGGCCAGTAAGGCCTATGTCTTAGGCCTCAAAATTTTGGCTAAAAAATAGGG
The DNA here is from genome assembly GCA_025200525.1 of Camellia lanceoleosa. NCBI lineage: Eukaryota > Viridiplantae > Streptophyta > Magnoliopsida > Ericales > Theaceae > Camellia > Camellia lanceoleosa. The sequence continues at coordinate 112,994,610 of CM045764.1, read as the reverse complement.
CCCCCAAATTTAGTAGAATGTTATAGGTCCAATTTTTTTTTTTGATTTGTTTATTTTAGGATCAATTTAAAGGTCCCAAAATATTTTATTGAGCCCATATATGGTTTAGCCTATATTTATTTATAAGTGTGGTTTGACCCATATTTATTAAAATAAAATATATAATAATAAAAAAAGTGTTTAGGCCCAAGAAGAACAATACATACAATATACATTGCTTAGTGCTCTCTCTCTCTCTCTCACACACACAAAGTGATGAAGAAGGAAGCATATACCAAGCAAGCATAAACCAAGGCAAGCAGACGCAGAGAGCATAGCACTGAGCGACTCACTCTCTCTCTCTCTCTCACACACTCCTCTGGCGACTCACTCTCTCTTACACACACACACTCTCTCTCATAGTAAGTCCTCTCTCACACTATCAGATTTTATTAAATAAAGTTGCCATAATTTTTTTATACAGTCTTTCTTTATCAGTTAGTGGAATAATAAATTTGTCCTAAATTTTTTTTAACCTTCTTTATCTATTAGATTTTAGTGGAATAAATAATTTTGCCATAATTTTTTTATCTAGGTCTTTATCAGTTTTAATTGAATAATTGTTTCCTAATTTTGTTTCATTAAATTGTTTTTTTATAATTTCTTTGCTATCAGATATGAGATAATCAATGGATTGTGATTTGTGGATAGAAGTGTTTGTGATTTGTGGATTGAAGCGTTTGTGATTATAGTCATGATTATATGTGCAAGTAAACTTAAATAATTTTTTTTTTATTGATACTTATCATTTTAAGCATAAATTTTTTATCAAAAATAAATAAATAAATAAATAAAAATAAAAATAAAAATAAATAAATAAATAAATATATATATATATTAAAGGGGCCCCATTTTCATAGTTTGCGCCTCACAAATCTTAGGGCCGGCCCTGCACAAGAGTGTGGTGTGTGGAATAGGATTACCTGAAGAAATGGTTGTTGAGTATGCTTCAAGATTAAATTACACTTACCAGAAATTACCCTTAAAGTATCTTGGGATGCCATTGGGTGCTAACCCATCTAAGAGAGCAACATGGAAACTTGTGGTGGAGAAATTTAAGAAGAAACTAACTGGGTGGAAGAGGAGGCTACTGTTCTTTGCAGGTAGAGTGACACTTATTAAATTAGTCCTTTCTTTACTTCCAGTTTATTATATATCATTGTTTAGGATGCCAAAATATGTTGACAAAGAAATAGATACGATCCAAGCAGCATTTTTATGGGGAGATTCTGATACCAAAATGAAGGTCCATCTTGTGAAATGGAAGGAAATTACGAAGGACAAGAAGCATGGTCGTTTGGGGATCAGAAACACAATGGTTGTCAATGATTGCCTACTAGCTAAATGGTGTTGGAGGTTTGGGCTAGAAAATGATCCACTGTGGAAGGAGCTTATCTGTAGCAAATACAAGCCAGAGCGTGGCAAATGGTTCCAATTCTTTGTGGAAGCAAATAACATTTCAAGGGTGGCAAATGGCTTCCATTCTTTGCATTTTATATTTATCATGTGCAAATAAGAAATGGATATATTAGATGAGACAGTAATTGTCAATACTAGTATATTGAAATCTGTTGTATGGAATGATTTTGATAGGGTTAAAAAAGGTGACACCTATGTGGATGTTTGTAGGCATTGCAAAAAAAGACTCAGTGGTTCTAGTACCAGTGGGACATCACATTTGAGGAATCATTTAATCAGATGTTGAAGAAGATCAAACCATGACATTGTTCAACTACTTTCAACAATGGGAAAGAAAAAGGAAGCAACTCTTGCGATTGCAAATTTTAGTTTTGATCAAGAGCAGAGAAAGAGTGAAATGCTTAACCTCATACATACTAGGTATGAACAAGAACAGACAAATGATGGTACCGTTAATGTTGGACATATATATATATTTTTTTGATCGGTAAATAAAAGACTTTATTGATGATAAACACATACAAAGTATGATAAATTACATCAATAAAGAGGAACTTAGAGCTAGATTAAGCTCCAACCTCCTAGTTGGTGAGAGACCAACAAAGAAAACCAAAGAAAACTAGGAAGCAAGAAGACAACAAAGAAGAGCAAGAAACCAGAGCAAAACAACAAAGAACTCGAGCAAAGAACAAGCCGAGCAAGACATCGAAGTAGACAAAAACCGTAAGTATGGTTGAGGAACCAATGAGATTAAACTCAGCAAAACCCAACACAGCATCAAAACCCCAGCAAAACCAACAAATACCAACTCTCAGGTTAACCCCATCAGTGCATAATGTAGAAGTTCACATTTTGCAAATTGAACATAATATCTGTAACATGCCCGGGGGGTACCCACGCGCGTTAAACAGTTCGGACTCCCGAAATCTTTTTGATCTAGTCTCACGAATGCAATGAGAAACGTAGATGAGAGTCCAGATTTGGCAACTTTTATTGAAAATCCATTTTATTGTAATTTTGTCAAAAATGGACTGCATCATCAGAACTCAGAGTCGCCACCTAATATTTTGGGAAATTAGGAAACCCATGACTCGGTGCCAAGGCTACTGTTCGTCGTAACCAAGGATGCTTGGCTCGGAACCTTAGGTATGAGAGGGGAAGGTCAATAATGAGCACCCCCGCTCACCCGATCAAAAGATCTGCCTCTACTAAACCATGATATGACTTTTATTTTCTTTATATGTTCATGTCCTGATTATTTAGTAAATCCTAAAATTTACTATGTGAAGCATACAAGTATAGACTAGTTTGCTCAAATTGGAACAATTCAATTTCATGTTTGTTTTTCGAAAAGGGTTTGAATTTGCCACTTGACAAAGTGGGCTTAAAGTTTGTGAATTTGCCACTACAAAGTGGACTTAAAACGTACAGTCGTTGAATCATTCCAATTCAGGCAACAAGCCTTCATTAACAAGCATTCAAACAGTTTATCATTTAATCAATTAGCCTCATGGTAGGATGCTAAACATAATAAGAAAATCACACACAAATGGGATGCTAAAGCATAAAAACTCACAGATTGACCGACGTCCCTCGAACAACTACAAAACAAAGTTAGTAAAATATGCATGATCTTATATACAGAATCCTAATGCAATTCACTCATGAGATGCAGCTAAAGATTCGGCTTCTAAGATATGACATGTGAGACATTGCAAAATATGTGATAGCGCACAAAATCATGGGATAATCAATTAAAGCATAAAGATGCGAATTTAGCCGAATCCTAATGCATGGAACATGGATGCAAAGCAGGGATATGCATGACATGTCAAGATATATACATACACACAGTTAGGGAAAACGATTAAAGAATGGGATAGAAAGAAGCGGGGAGGGGGATTATTACAATCATTTTAAATATTACAGACCTGAATAAAGGAGGGGAAAGAAATAATAAAATAAGATCCTCACAAACACTCAAAATAAAAATAACATAAAGAACATCAACTCAGTAACCCTTTGGCACATTCCACTCATTTTCTCCACTGGAAATTGGGCCCAGCAAGTAAGCCCAATGTTTTAAACCCCCGGCCACTCATAAAGCCATTAATTGACAAAGAACTAGTTGTCTTCAACGCCTTAGCCCATGTACTCATTTTCAATGGAGGCCCCACCTTCTTCTCCATAGAACAATTCCTTCCGGTTCTGTCCTCAAACTGATTATCTGCTGAATATCCACAAAAGTAGACACTCCCGTCTTTCAGGTCATGTGACAGCTCAAATTCTTTCTCAAACACCAAATCAAATGAAACTTGAGGGAACTTCTCCGCAGAAAGTGATCCTAGAACTAATTTCTTGCTATTAATATTCACCCAAAGGGGGACAATGTCATTTGATTTTCCCTTCTTTCCCTCACCCAGTGCTGCCTGGGAAATGTGTATGACACTGCCTACTTCAGGATTGACCTTAAGAGGCTGCCCAGCTTTTACTTCAACACCCCAAAACTCCATTGATACTGAGGAGGAAGACAGACAGACAGATAACGAAAATTGTAGAGAGAGAGAGAGAGAGAGAGAGAGAGAGGGGTTATGGTTTTGGTCTCTCGGTTTAGAGAGAGAGGTTGGTCATGTGTGGTGCTCTTTCTCTCTTTAAAACCGTGTGTGTGTGACCGTGTGTGCTGTGGCAATGGTGTGTGGTGTGTAGCTAGGTGTGCATCTCTGGCTGAGTGTGTCCTGTGTGCATGTGTATCATGTGCTGCTGCTGTGAGTGTCTGTCTTGCCGTGAGTGTTGAGAGTCGTGGGTGTGTGTATGTGGGTGGTGTGGTCTATGAGGTAGCAGTGGTGGTGTGGGTGATGGTGTATCATGCCTCTGTCTGTATCAATCATGTGTATGCATGTGTGAGTGTGTGTTGTGTTGAGTGTGTCGTGCATGTGTGTGCTGGGTGTGTTGGGTGTGTGTTGTGGTTGTGTTCTGGGTTTGCCGTGGGTATCCTCCCCCGCTCCCGTGTGTGCTGTGAGTGTATCTGTGTGGAGAGAGAGAGATCAGTGCTTGTGTCTGGGTGTGTGGGAGGTGGGTGTGTGCATGGGTTTGCCGTGTGGGTTGGTGATGCTGGGTGTGTGTGTGATGGCAGTCATGCATGGATGTGTGAGAGGTGGGTGTGTGCATGGTGTATGGGATGTGTCAGTCTGTGTATGTCGTGAGTGGTGGCAGTCATGCATGGGTCCGCCGTATGGGTTGGTGATGCTGGGTGTGTGTGTTGTGGCAATGTGATCTTCCTTCTCTCTCACCTTTCTCTCCCTAAGCCAAAAGAGAGAGAGAGCCGATATCAGTCCATGTCTCTTCTCCTCCCTCCCTAAACCCGTGTGTCTCTCTTCCTCCTTTAGTGTGTGTTGGGTCTCCCTTCCAAATGGGTGTCTGGGTTGTTCTTCCTCAGTGTTGAAGCTCTAGTGTCTCTCCCCCAGCCGAGCTCCCCGTGGGTGTCTGGCTTTACCTTTTTAAAAACCCAAAAACCTCCCCCGAGAGAGATAGATGGGTTTTTGCCTGGTTTTTTTGATCCTGGCCCCCCTCCTGGAGAGTGGAGAGGGGTGAGTGAGATGTATGTCTGTCTCTCCTTTTTCTTTTTTCAGAAATGCTCTCCCCCTCCTTATTTTATTCACCCACTAGCCACTCATCATGCACACCACCTACTTACACCACACTCTCTCTTATTTTATCACTCAACTCACTCTAAAATAATCACTCATTCCCTGCCAAAGCAAAACATCATCATTTATTCCACCACAAATTCCTCATCGTCATATATTCTGTTTGTCCCAAACCATCTGACCACACTATCCCCCCTTTTTTTTGTTTATTATTATTATTATTTTTTTTTTTGTTTTGCTTTAATCAAATATTATCAAATATTTATCAATTTTTATAAAACACACCTAAAACAAATACACATAAATAACAAATTAATAAAATATTAGTAATGATCAAAATGGGAATATTAGTAATGGCCAAAATGGGTGAGGTTTGGAATTTAAAATTTCAATTTGATTTTTCTGGTGAGGATGGTCAAAATAAAATGCCCAAGTCTTAGGGCCGGTCAAAATGGGGTGTCTACAAGAACAGACAAATGATGGTACCATTAATGTTGGACATATATATATATTTTTTTTGATCGGCAAATAAAAGACTTTATTGATAATAAACACATACAAAGTATGATAAATTACATCAATAAAGAGGAACTTAGAGCTAGATTAAGCTCCAACCTCCTAGTTGGTGAGAGACCAACAAAGAAAACCAAAGAAAACTATGAAGCAGTGAAGACAACAGCAAGAGCAAGAAACCAGAGCAAAACAACAGCAACTCTGGAGCAGCAACAAGCCAGAGCAAGACATCAGCAAGTAGACAAAAAGCCAGAAGTATGGTTGAGGAACCAATGAGATTAAACTCAGCAAAACCCAACACAGCATCAAAACCCCAGCAAAACCAACAAATACCAACTCTCAGGTTAACCCCATCAGTGCATAATATAGAAGTTCACATTTTGCAAATTGAACATAATATCATTGACTGAGCAGCAAAAACAAGGGTTAGAAGCTCCGAACCACAATGCAATCCGTATTTTAATAAGTTCACACAACTTTTCCAAATCCACCTGTGTGCCCTTAAAAAGATTTTCATTCCTCTGCTTCCATATAGACCATAGCACCGCCAATGGAATGATCTTCCAAATCACCTTCAGCCTTTTGTTGCATCTATAACCAGTCCACCATTTGAAAAAGGCCAAGCACTGACCCCGATTGCACCCAAGATACTTCCCACCACCTGATAACATTGGACCAAACTCTCCAACTAAAAGGGCAACACAGCAACACATAAGTGACAGTTTCCACTTTATTCTTGCTGAAGATACAGTTAACATTTGAATTAGCACTGAGGACTCCAATTCTTTGTAAATAGCAAGATGTCTTGATCCTCCCTTTCTATGCTAACCATCCTAAAAATTGCATTTTCGGTGGAACCACATTCTTCTAGATGAAATCCCCTAAGTTTACAGGTAGAGTAGAAGGTAATTCAATCCACTTGTATGCAGAAGCAACGGTATACACACCAGACTTTTCTGCAGCCCAATTCAAACTATCTAGCACTTCATTCCTGAGAGCTAGAGCAGTTTGTAACAACTCCTTCAACCTCCTCAACTCATCAAGTTCCCACTGAAACAAAGCTTTTCTGAAGGCCAACTCCCACTCCTCATTTCCATTACTCCTGCTATTTACCATTGCCATTGATTCACCTTTATCAAGGGACACAGAGAATAATCTAGGAAATGTATTTTTTAAACACTCATTGCCAACCCACAGATCCAACCAGAATTTTGTGAACCTCCCATCCCCAATAATGATCTTTGAGTTGGCCTTAAAGAACTCCAGCAACTCAGGGCACTTATCAGCAACCCCCAATATATCTCTCCACACCATAGACAGCCTAGAACTTGCATCATGGTCTGGTCACCAACCCTCTCTAGTCTGTGGATACTTGCTACAGATCACTTGTTTCCAAAGAGAGCCAGTTTCACACCCAAATCTCCACCACCATTTCAAAAGAAGACAATCATTCATGATTCTCACCTTACTAATGCCTAGACCCCCATTGCTTTTGCTTTGAGTGATTTCCCCCAATTTTACCAAATGAATTTTCCTTCTAAGTTCATCACCCCTCCAAAGAAATCTAGACTGTATTTTATCAATCTCCTTGGCTATCTCTTCAGGTATTTTAAACATAGATAAGTAGAAAACTAGTAATGATGATAGCACAGACTTGATCATTGTCAACCTACCAGTGAAAGATAAGAGCCTTCTCTTCCAAGAAGCTAACTTTGATTTGAAATTTTCAAGGACAGGTTGCCAAGTCCTTCTTCTCCTTGGATTAGCACCCAATGGCATCTCCAAATATTTCAATGGTTGTCTATGATGCAAACAGTTCAAGATGGCAGCAAAGTCTTTAGTAAGCTCTTCATTTATTCCAACTTCACACACTACACTCTTATGATAGTTGATCTTCAACCCAGACAATATTTCAAAACACCTAAATATTCTTTTGATATTAAGCACCTCCTCTCTTTTTGCCTCACAAAACAGAATTGTGTCATCAGCGAACTGTAAGTGAGTAATAATAAGATCACTTGAACCAACTGTTGCACCCTTAATCAAACCAGACTGGACAGCTCTATGTAGCAGCATGTTGAAACCCTCAGCCACTATATTAAAGAGAAAAGGGGACAATGGGTCATCTTGTCTTAGACCCCTTTGGGGACTAAACTCAGCTGTAGGTGATCTATTCACCAAGATAGAAACTTGGCTGTTGAAACACACTCCTTCATCCAGTTTATCCATTTTGACCCAAACCCAAAGTTTGATAACATGGAGAAGAGGAACTCCTAATTAATTGAATTGTATGCTTTCTCAAAATCAAGTTTTAAGACAAGGCCTTGCTTCTGCTTCTTCTTCCAACCATCAACTATTTCATTGGCAACCAGGATACCATCTAAAATGCTTTTACCCCCTATAAATGCTGATTGAGACTCACTAATGATCTTGGGTAATACTACTTTAATCCTACTAGATAAAACTTTGGAGAGCACTTTGTATAATGAGCCAATGAGACTAATAGGTTTGAATTCACTAAGACTAGAAGGGTTGTCATTCTTTGGAATCAAAGCTACAAATGAGCTATTAATACCAAAAACCAACTTTGAATTGGTATGGAACTCTCTCATGAATTGGATCACATCCCCTTTGATTATCTGCCAGCACTTTTGGATCATCATAAGATTAAAGCCATCAGGCCCTGGAGCCTTGTTGCCATCACAGTTTTTAATTACTGTCATTACTTCTGATTTTGTGAACTCAGTTTCCATAACAACTCGCACCTCTTCACCCCCAATTGATTTAAAAGGACCAAATAAGCTTGGCCTGTTAAACCATGATTCTGCAAACTGCCTCTGGAAGTGATTTAGGACTTCAATTCTTATTTCATCCGGATCTTCTTTGAAAACCCCATTGACCTCAATTGAGCACAATGCATTCCTATTCCTTCTTGAGGAAGCCATAACATGGAAGAATTTTGTATTTCTGTCCCCTTTTAATACCCAGTTAACTCTAGACTTTTGCAACCATAGCCATTCCACCATTTTACTCAATTTCCATGCTTCTCATTTTACCTCCCTTCGCCTACTTTTCTCTGTATCAGTGAGTAACCTTTGTTCAGCTGCCAAATCCAAGTCATGTAATTCCTCCTCCAGTTGCTTAAGTTTAAAGTCCACCTTGCCAAAAACTTCAAGGTTCCATCTTTTCAATGCTACTTTAAGTGCTCTCAGTTTCCTTAAACATTTGAATCCAATCTAGCCATCTATATGAGATTCAACCCACATTTTCTACACAAAAGTTTTAAAATTCAGATGGAGGGTCCAGGCATTTAGAAACCTAAATGGCTTTGGGCCCTAATCCCTCTCATCTTCCATTAGTAAAATAGGACAATGATCTAAAAGCCTTCTTGGTAAGCCCCATAGTTTAAAGTTAAATTTCTGCAACCAATCTGGACTAAGTAAGAACTTGTCTAACCTACTCTATTTGACACTTTCCTGAGAGTTACACCAAGTGAACTTTCTCCCCAACATTGGTATGTCACACACTTCCAGATTATCAATTAGCTCATTAAAATCATTCATACCTCTACTCCCTTGAGAACAACCACCATCTCAAATAATTTCCTTACCTCATTGAAATCACCCCCCAAACACCAAGGGTTAACAAAAATTTTCTTTAAATTCTTCAGAGTTTCCCATATGTAGACACGCCATTTTTGACCGCCCTTAAGACTTGGGCACCAGTGATGGTTTGCTCGATGATGAAAGATGTGCAGGGCAAAGGTTCAATTTCTTCTGCAAGGAGAGAGACAAATCTCAACTTCACACCCTATTTTGGCCAAAGCTATTTTGAATGGTTTTTAGACCTTAAAACCCTCTCTTTCAAAACTTTTTTGAAATAAAGTTTCTGCGATGTTCCGACGCTCGCATTTCGGTAAATGTTGCGCTTTTCGGTAAATCGAGCAAGGACAAAGTGGAGATGAATGAAAGAGAGATGAAATCTTTGAAAAATCTTTCAAAACACCTTACTTAGGGGTTTGAAGTTGAAAAGAAGAGGAGAAGAGGGGAGAAACCAAGTTAGAGAAGAGGTTCGGCATGAATCCGGGTAGAAGAGAGTCGAGCAGTCCTCGCTGAATTGAGCTTATTCATCTACATACTTGGATTTTAGCTATGAGGCCATCATCGTTGAAAAGAAGACTTCCGGGGCTTCATTTTGCACTCAAGAATCTCTCAAAGCCAAGTCCGGGTGGGGGAGATATGGTTGGTTGAAGTAGGGGATCAATCCGGTTGGATCGAATCTGTGCGGCTTCACCAAAAAGGGCATAACTTTTTGCACAGGATGAATTTTAATACAAGGTTTGCGCCATTGGAAAGCTAACTTCCGGGGCTTCAATCTGGACATCCACCAGTACTTTTTGACCTTACCGGCTACCTACCGGCCATCCATTTATCCGACCGGCACAAAAGATTGCCGACCGGCCAAAAGTGCCCAAAACTCAGATTTTTGACAGATATTTATCATCCAGCTGCTATACACTGCATCAGATATTTTCAATTGGGATATTTCGACCAAAAGCTCTTATTTTGCAATATATAGAGCCATATATCTCATATTTGGGGGGAGAGAACAAAAAAGCAAGTTTTGGGAGTTTCTCACTCTAAAAGACCCCTCTCTCTCTAGAAATTCCATAACCAAATCTCAACCCTCCATCTCTCTCTAGATCTCACTCCTTTGCCTCAAAAACTCCATAGTTCTTGGCCTATTGCACTACAACCTATAGCACCACCACCACCACTCCATTTCCAGCAGCTTAGAGCCCTTCTCAGAGGCTTGGAGGCACCATTTCTCAGTTCAAAAGGCAGCCAAGGGGTAGTCTTCAAGAGTAAGTTCATTTCCCCTCTCTTTTGGCCTTATTTTGTACCATTGCTTAGCCCCATTTTATTGCTGTTTTGAACTCCGACCAAAACTGAAAATGTCATTTTTTTTGAGCTATATTCCATGTTTCATTAAGGGCTCATTGCAGTTTGAAGCTTATTTTTGGCACTTGCTTCATTATCCTCTTGAATGCCATTATTTTGCATGATATTTTTAGCCTACGCGTGATCTGTTTTGGAGCATGTCATAAACTGTAGATCTTATTTTGAGCCCTTCTTCAACATTGAAGAAGGGCTCAACACTGTTGGGGACCTCCAGGTATCACTTGCCATTGTACCCCTCTTTGGTCCCCATTTTTTGCATGATTTATTAGCTTATTAAGATTCTGTTTTTCGACCTTGATCAGAGCTGAAAGTGGCCATATTTTTACCCCCTTGTCATGTTTCATTAAGGGTCTTTGGCTTTTTGATGAATATTTTGTATACTTTGTGTTATAGCCTCTTTTGAGCCTCATCTTCCATGACATTTTGAGTGTGTTTTTATACTGTTTTGGGGGCTTCCATAAACTGTAAGTAGTCATATTTTTGGTCCCTCTTCAGTGTTGTAGAAGGGTATTTTTCTGTTTGGGCTTTGCATCTACCACTTGCTTCATTGCCTCCCTTGCGGAGCCATTTTTGTATGCTAATTTAGTCCCACTTGTGCTTACTGTTTGGCCATGCCTTGGACTGTAAAAATGCTTATTTTGGGGCTTCCTTGCTTCTGTCTTCTCATTCCATGTACCAATTATGCATGCTTTGTATAGCTGTAAGCCATTTCATGTACCTAGTTTTGCATTTCGGGAGAGATTCCATGCATCGGGTGTCATTTCGCCTTGTTTTGGGGCTGTTTTCCCCCCTCATTTTGCTACTAATTTTTTCATGTTTGCATATCATATTCCATGTCTTCGCCATGTCTCATTAGAGTGGCATTTCGGTGCCTGAGGGTCGGTCCTCGGTTTGCGTGCACGCGTGCACGCATTTCGAGTTGTCTTTTGTTTTCATCTTATGGCCTCTCATGTGAGTGTGGCTGAGGTCCACTCATGTTGGTGTAAGTCCATTATGCATTGTGTATGCCATGTTTCAATGCGTTGTGCATGTTATGTTGTTAGCATTGTGTGTGCCATGTAGTTGCATTGCATGTTTGTATGTTTGCTTGCATGTTTAGGTTGCATGTGCATTGTTGTGCATTGCCTTGCCTCTTGATCAACCATGATTGAGGTTGGGTCCCTTGTATGTTTTGTGTGCATTACATTTGATATTAAAATGCACACTTGACTCTTTGGCCATCATGCATGGAAATGCGCGATTGGTGGCCCGAGGGTCGAGGGTCATGCTCCCTTGAGTCCATTGCATGATACGGAGTGTGTCCGTGCATACATTTGCTCAAAACTCCATGTCATGCATTGCCTGTCTGCTGTTGCTATCAAAACTGTCTTCTGCAAGAATTGTTTGCCGACCGGCAATATATAATGCCGACCGGCCATTAGTGTGTGGCCGATGATCTCATGAGCAGCCGGTGGGCGTTTATCAAGGCCGGTGGCCATTTTCTCCAGCCGATGATATTCTACGGAGTGCAAAGAACATGTTCTAGGGCTGTGGCAGTCTTTGGAGAGGCAGGACAGTAAAAACAGAGGCAATATTGCTATGACTACGGGTTTCCGGGCAAGACGGACTCGAACATGCATCATCCACGCATCTCGAAGCAGGGCTGAGGCCCCCTTCCCTTTTTTTTACATTTGTTTTAATTTGTTAATTAGAAGTTTTGTAATAATTTATTTTGTATTTGGACTGTACTATTTGGGACTGTATATTCTTTTGGTCCCTCCGAGTGAGGGCGTATTTGTAATAAGTGTGCGTGAGTGTGTGTATGTCTTCCAATCCCCATTTCTTTCTTCCCTTTTATTTACCTGCTTACGATGGTAGATTAGGGCATATTTAAATTAGCATACAGTATGATAGCATGTGTGCATCCATACATTTGTCTTACATGCACCGGGCTCGGTACATCACGCTAACTGTATTGTATTTCAATTTCCAAATTGAATACTTGTTACTTGTAGCATTTCACATGTCATGCTTAGGATAGCCGAGCCTGTCTAGATTGCATTTTTGCGTGCGATGCATTAGTCACTCTAACATGAACTAGGGCATGCATGTCTGCTAACTAGTTTCTGTTTTGGCACGGAGTACTAGGTAAGCTTTTATGTTTTAGCATATCGTATGCGTGTGAATGTTGCCATGATAACACGATTACCATAAGGCTAGCTGCTTATGTGATATAATTGCTTGAATGCCTGTGGATGGAGGTCAAATTACCTAAGTTGGAATAATGCATTAAAACTGTGAGTTTTAAGCCCACTAGATAGTGGCAAAGCCATCTTTTCTAAAGCTCACTTGAGGGTGGCAAAATCTGCATTTTAGCCTACTTGCGAGTAGCAAACCATTTTCAAAACAAACGTGCAACGTTTTGTTCCAATTTAGGCGATTTGGTCTATACTTGTTTGCTGTGCGCATAACATAGTAATTCTAGGCTAATAACCAGAATAAGAACACATAATGTTTTCAAAACAAGATATCACGGTTAGTAAAAACCGATCTTCGGATCGGGCGAGAGGGGGTGCTCATAGCTGACCTTCCCCGATCGTACCCAAGTTCCCGAGCCGAGGCAACTTTGGTGATGACGGACACGTGGCCTTTGGCACCGAGTCAGGGTTTTCTAAATTCCCCATTAAAAAAATATTTAGGTGACGACTCTGTATCTGGCAAAGCAGTCCATGTTTGGCACTTCTTTTCAAAAATCTGTTTTCTCAAAACGATTTGCCGGATTTGGACTATTTGGTTCAAGATTAAGAACCGTGACACAAAAAGGGGAGTCCGAACTGTAACCCGTGAGTTCCCTCGCGGACCTGTTACAGTTTCTGGCGACTCTGCTGGGGATTTTTAGAGAGCTTGACTCGAACTCGTGATATCCTGTTTTGACTACACTTATGTGTTTCTTTGCATTGCATGTGCATTGGTGCGCCTAGGACACCGTGTTGGCCATCTGCTATTTCTGAGCGGTTTGCTGGAGGCTTGTCTTGTCAAGGCATGACCATAAGGCTGACCGGTTGCGGGCTCTGCCAGTATGGGAACACAAACCCCGGTTTTACCGGGGCACCTTTTTTGGCCATTCGACCTAGTGCATATCGAAATCCATAGTGACTATTCCAAACTAGGACAGGTTGCTTACCCGATATAGGTCGTTTGAAGCCGCTGTGTGCGTAGTGAAACCCTAGCTCCTGACAAAATAGGACAGGGGAAACCCTACCCCAACATAGGGGTGTATTGGCTCTCATTTACTTGCTATGTGCTTTTAGAGTGTATCTCTACAGGGAATGCAGATGCCAGTTTATGAAGTCCAGGTATCCGACTGCGAGCACCGATGTCGATATTTTGAGAATCAGTTATATCTGCGGGTATCAAATTCAGATTTGGGGCAGTGATTTCGGAGAACAGTGATCAGTAATGGAATATAGTTGTTCAGCTTTGCTCGTATCCGTTCTAGTGAAATTGAGCTGAGATGCTGTCTGTTTTCTCTTTTGCTAGGGGTAGTCCTGGAACCATAGCTTCAGAAGGCTCCAATATTCCCCGAGGTTCATCGGACTTGTGTTGATAGACTTTGTTAGGTCAGGAATTCAGTTCAAAGGAAACTAGTGTTCCTTCGCTGAGACAAGGCAGACATCTGATCCGTTAGTCACCAGTCACATCACCTCTGTTCGGATCCACGACTTTTCATTAATATGCGAGGAGGTCGTCAACTCCAAGAGGCCATGCGAGCCATGCGGCGAGATCTTTGCTGTCGGGCAGTTTACCACCCGCCAGCGAGGTTACGGCTCAACAAGCGGGCTTACTCACCAAGCTTCAGCAGCAACAGCAACCCCAACAAGACGGGCGTCGCCGCGCAGCTCCACCCCCACCTATGGTTCCAATACCCAGAGAGGCAGCTCACGTCCAGGAAAGTACGGATGTTCCGACATGGCCAGTCCCACTGCCAATCCCACCTCAGTTGTCCAAAGCATCGGCTAATCCAGTGGACACGCCCTTTGAATTTAAGGTTGACCCAACTGCACTTAAGGTCAATAAACTGGAGGAGTTGTTCAGATGAGCACATGGAGTGAACCCCATCCCGGATTTAGAGGACGGGTATATTGAATCTGCAATTACCTTGCCGGAGCAGTTTAAAATGCCGCATATCGATCGCTTTAACGGCTCTGGAGACCCAAGGGTGCACCTCCACCTGTTTTCCGATATCTTGAAGCCAATGGGTTTGACCACAGCTCAGAAGTTGTCTCTCTTTGGCCGAACCATGTCTGGGATAGTTGCAATCTGGCATGCAAAATTGAAGGACTCTGTGAAACGGAACTGGGAAGAGCTGGCTGATGCCTTTATTGCTCAATACTCCTACAACACACAGATCGAGGTCACAACTCGTGATCTCGAAGCCACCCGCCAAGAACTAAAGGAGGGTTTCTCAGAGTTAAATGGCGAGATGGAGATCAAAGGCCTCAATGATGACTACAAGGCCTTCTGACAAAGACCAGATAAGGATGGTTGTGCGCAACCTCCAACCCAGGATGATGCAAAAAATGATAGTCTTACCCTTTCCTACCTTTGCAGACCTACACGAGATAGGGGTACAGATCGAGGACGCTATGAAGTAGGGCCTTGTTGACCAGGAGAAGGAGCAGCCTAGGAGGGCATTTACCCACAGTTCGAATGCGACCACCAGTGGTGACACAGCTGCTATAACTTCAGACATGGGTATGGTCACCACCACCACACAAAAAATGACCACCCCATTCACCGGTGCATCCGAAACTAGCTCACAAAAGGCCAAATACCCACCTCAGGGCCAAAGGGTGTTTACCCCACTATATATGTCTCTGTCAACGGCCCTGAGGGCCCTGATCAAAAAAGGGTATCTGAAGCCACTGGAGCCACAACCATTACCAAAGAAACCCCCTCCCTCACATAACCCAGCTGACTACTGTGCCTTCCATTAGCGAGCTGGCCATGACACTGACGTGTGCTTTCGTCTTCGTCATGAGATCCAAAACCTCATTGACAGCCGGACGATAACTCCACCTTCAGACCCCAATGACCAAGTACCTCATCCACATCTCAACCTAATCCATACACTACCATCCACCTTTGACCCCAGCATATACATCACCCCGGCCCATCTACCCAAACTAGAGGTGTTTATCCCGGAAAGCATGGACTTATGCATGATGGGTGCATCTAAACCCCAATCATCTCAAACACAGAGCCCACTATACGAGTTCTTTGAGAATGATCGAAGATCTTCAAAGAAGCGTGGCGATTTAGCCTTTGGGGTTTTGGCCCCATCATCGACCACATCACGCATGTGGAGTTCATGTCTAAAGGCTCCCCAACTTTGGGACAGGCTGCATTGGAAGAAGGCCAATCCCTTGGCAAAATAGAGGCAGGTGGTAAGAACAAGGTAGGGGCAGGCATTGGCCCCCATGAACACCTTCGGTGGGATGTTGAGGCTTTGAAAGTTGAAGGACTGAACAAAGAGCAAGTCCTTGCGGTTGTTACAAAGGCTGTGGATGACACTTTCGCCACTCAAGTTGGAGGCAGTTTGAATCAAGGGGTGAGCCGGGAGAAGGGCCTTTATACCAGGAATGTTCCTTTCAACTCTAGTCTCGTTCTCGAAAGAGATCAGCAAACCCAGTCAGCGCCTGTCAATCACTTTGCTGGTGCATCCAGCAAAAAACCATAAACCTCAAAATACCCACCTCAAGGCCAGAGGGTGTTCGCACCACTATGCATGTCTCTATCAACGGCCTTGAGGGTCCTGAGTAGAAAGGGGGATCTGAAACCCCTAGAGCTGTGGCCACTGCCAGATAAACTTCCCCCTTCCCATGATCCGGCCAAGTATTGTGCCTTCCATCAACAAGTTGGCCACGTCACTGATAGTTGTTACCGTTTTCGCCATGAAATACAAGATCTGATTGATAAAGGAGTTATCGTCGCACCAGACCCTGCAAAGTCTATCGGCACTGGATCGGTGAACTTGGGGGATAATGTGATGTGATCAGGAGATGAACCACCTGCGGGCGGCGTTGATTTACTTGGATGTGGTGGGCGGCATGCCTTTGTTTTGAGCAATGTACAAATGCTGTTAATTTTGCTTTCTGACTTGGATATTGGGTCAGTTTTGTTGTGTTGCTTTGAGTCTGTCTCCTTATTTTGAGTCAGTCTTTTTATTTCAGGTCTGTCTTGTTGTATCGAGTCAGTCTTGTTTTGTTGAAGTCAGGTGATTCCGAGAATGTTACCTCGGACATCACTATCTTGTTTTGTGTTTGTCTTTTTGCTTTCTTTTGAGTCTGTTTTTGCCAGGGAGCCAGTTGTGCCAACAGATCTTGAATGAAACAGCAGTGATTTTCACACTCTCGTGTTTGCTTCTACCTTGTGCCGCTTATCTGGAAGTTACGAATGAGGCGGCGATTTGACTAAAAGCTGTGTCTTTTCTGTGCCTTGAATTCATTGCATTGACCTAAGTTTTTCAAAACTTTTTGAACATTGTGGTGAAAACAAAGAGGAAGGAATTCCTCGGGATTTGCAAAACTTTGATCAATTTGAGAGAAAGAGAGATGCGCTAAGCCCTTAATGATTAAGATCATGCTTGTTAATGTGAGTCTTGAGAAGGATCTGGCTTGATCCAGATTGGTCCTACTTGTCTTGTATGACGATTAGTCGTTTTCTTAAAAGATTTCAAAAATGTTTCTTGTGATCCTGCGAAGACACGTGGAATCGCTCTTGAGATTGCATGGATTAGGATCGCTCTCAGCCTCGAGACTCGACCCCCTTTGCTTTCAAATCGTGAACCTGGAGTCAGAGTGTTCAACGGTCACCCGCAACATAAGGCCTGTGTGGCCGTATTTGAAGCAACCCTTGAACTAGAAGACAAAGATGTCAGATGTGCTCGAAGAGCCGAAGATGAGTCCTCTTGCAAATCAATCCAACATCACGGATCTGAGAAGCTTCAAAACCCTACAACCATTTGGCATGGACTTGTTACACTTTTACCCTTTGAGAGGCTCGCTGGGCCGAAAACCCGGAAAGGCAACCTAGGCAAAAGTTAGAGCAAGAGAAAAATACAAAAAAAAGAAGAAAAGAAAAAAAGAAAAATACAAGAAGAAAAGAAAAGAATGCAAAAAAGAAAAGAGAAGAAAAAAAATGAAAATGAAAAGAAAAGAATTGAAAAGAAAAGAAGAACAAAGCTCGCAAGGTTGAAAACCTGCAACATGCGCCTTGGCAAAAGTTAGAGCATAAAAAGGAGAGGTTAAATATCCGAGTGTACCTTAACCCCGAACTACGTAAGGCTTGATTCCCATGTTTGGGATACGTAGGCAACTTCACTCTGAAGTCCAGCCGTAAAACAATTCAAATTCGACTATATCGATGTGATGGTTTTGATCATCTTTGCCTTCTCTGTATCCGAGTGCAGTGCGTGTTAAATCGCTCAGATGACTGACTACAATGTGCTGCGACATCATCCAAACAAGGGGCAACTTTCCGTTGCCATTCAAAACGCCGCAGTGTCATTTCAAACAAGGGGTAACTTTCCGTTGCCATGCAGCTTTCTTCGAACAAGGGGCAATTTTCCATTGCTATGGGTCCGAGGTTGTGCATCTCAAGAGTTGGTTCCATGCTTGTTGAGCATTGGCCGTTTGCAAAATAGTTTTTGAGAATTTTTACTGAGGTTGACTAATTTCTCGAAAATTATTTCATTTTTCCAAAAAAATTGGACCACTTCTTGGACCCAAATAAGGAAAATTTTCAGTGCTCATAACGTGACTTGCATGATTTTAAATCAGAAAATTGCACAAGCATGTTAATCTAACTCTCATATTGGTCAAAATTGTTTTAGTAGAAAACCAAAACAAAAAATGGTCAAAATGATGAGCTAGGGGTACAGTTGAGTCAGGTGTTCTGTCTTTCCCCCGTCGTCAACTACTCGCCAAGAAGGGCACTCTACCTGCCAAGAAGGGCACAACTAAAATTAACAAAAGGGCTGAAAGCTCTCTTACCCTCCAAGCAGCGAGGTATCAAGCCAAGTGCGAAGCACGAATTGGAATGGGGCAAGATATTCCATTCCATCATCTGGACAGATCTAACCATGTCCAAACTCCTCGACCGATGTCAGCCGTAGATTCGCTATACACCCAATTGTAGCGCGGCCCCTCTGTGGGAGAAACTCCTTTGTTGTGGCGAAGAAAGAGAATCTAGCTGAATGCTAGGGGCAAGAGCCCACAACTTCTTGTTTATCCACCAACCACCCAGGGGAGGGATAAAAAATGAGAGATTGAAGAATAGAGAGATGTGTGTTGAGAGAAAAAGTGAGAAAAGGGCTTTTTCAAAAAAACAGAGATTGAGTGCCAGAGTGATGTGAGAATCACAAATGAGAAAGGGTGGGAAACAATACCCGAAGAAACTGGCTCCTTGTGCATCAAAAGGTCTCTTGTCTTTGTAACACAGTTGAGTGTTATGTGTTTTTGTTTGTCTCGATTCTTGTTTTGAGTGGTTTCGAGTGTTTCTTGATGTGTTTAGGTTGTTTACCTTTGTTTTCCTTTGTTGGGTCGTCTTTGCTGTGTTCAGTTGTAGACTCAATACCCGGTCGAGAACTCATTTTCTCAATTTCAAAAATGATTTGTTGTGTGCTCAGAGTGCTGTGCCATTCTCCACATTTGTGCAAAAAAGGAATTTGTTCTTTCAAAAACTGCAGGGTTCAACCCAGGTCATGTGCGAACAGTAAAATCAGGATCTATCTGAAGCTATATAGGTTCCAGACTGCAAAGCAAAAGAAAAGAGGGAAAATCGAAGCATCTGAGTGTGTTTCACCTCCAGCAAATTCCGTGGGATGTACCCCTTCAAGCCTTGTCAATGCTCCGAAGTATGGGTGTGCCTCTACCTCAAGCTCAAAATATTTCTGCGGAAGTATCAACTCATGTCTCCGATGCGTAGCTCATTGTCAGTTTGCATGCACGAGTTGTATCCTTTTGGAATCTATTGTGACTCCTCCGAGAGGTAAATCGGAGGGTCTCGTTAAGGCGTGTATTTCCTTATTCGGCATTTTATTTCAAACGCACTGTTGAGATTGCATCGAATATGCATTGATTATTGTGCATAGAATGTGTATGCACACTCATCCCACATGCATTTTGATGCATGTTCCAATTGCATTGTTATGCACCCACTTCATTTGCATCGTGATGCACATCCCAGTTGCATTGTTATGCACTCATTTCACTTGCGTTGTCGCGCATGTTTCGCCCACATTGTTGTGCGCCTTTTTACTTGCATTGTTTTTCCTTCCTCTCTCGCGTGTACTACGCTGAGAGGCTTTTCTCTTTCCTCTCTCGCGGGTACTACGCTGAGAGGTTTCCTTTTGCTTTTCTCTTTCCTCTCTCGCGTGTACTACGCTGAGAGGTTTCTCTTTGCTTTTTCTCTTTCCTCTCTCGCGTGTACTACGCTGAGAGGTTTCTCTTTGCTTTTTCTCTTTCCTCTCTCGCGTGTACTACGTTGAGAGGTTTCCTTTTGCTTTTCTCTTTCCTCTCTCGCGTGTACTACGCTGAGAGGTTTCTTTTTGTTTTTCTCTTTCCTCTCTCGCGGGTACTACGTTGAGAGGTTTCCTTTTGCTTTTTCTCTTTCCTCTCTCGTGTGTACTACGCTGAGAGGTTTCCTTTTGTTTTTCTCTTTCCTCTCTCGCGGGTACTACGTTGAGAGGTTTCCTTTTGCTTTTTCTCTTTCCTCTCTCGCGTGTACTACGCTGAGAGGTTTCCTTTTGTTTTTCTCTTTCCTCTCTCGCGTGTACTACGCTGAGAGGTTTCTCTTTGCTTTTTCTCTTTCCTCTCTCGCGTGTACTACGCTGAGAGGTTTCCTTTTGTTTTTCTCTTTCCTCTCTCGCGTGTACTACGCTGAGAGGTTTCTCTTTGCTTTTTCTCTTTCCTCTCTCGCGTGTTCTACGCTGAGAGGTTTCCTTTTGCTTTCCTCTTTCCTCTCTCGCGTGTACTACACTGACGAGGTTTCTCTTTGCCTTTCTTTCTTCTCTCGCGTGTACTACGTTGAGAAGTGTTGCTCTTTCCTCTCCTGTGTACGATACGCTGAGAGATGTTGTGTTTGAGACTCTGGGTATTCTCGGTAGTCGCTTTTAGCCTTCTCCGCGTGAGACGCCGTGAGAATTGCTTCATTCTCTTTCATCCTTTCTGCATGAGATATAGTTTGGTTCATGTTTACTTGCTTGCATATCATTCGCTTAAAATGTTGCATTTATTTTGCATAATTGCTTCATCACAGCTTTCTTTGCATGATCATAAGTTATGCACTTGCATTGTGCATCACTTTGCATCCTGCCCCTGAACTACGCTGGTTTGATTCCTTGCAAAGGGATACGTAGGCAACCTGCGGGCACAACCATTCATTCATCTGTATTTTGTTTGTCCAAGTCTTCGGCCTTGTCAAAAAATGGGTCGTCTTAGGGCTTTGACATTCACTCACGTCATTGTTATGACTTTCGAGTTCTGTCAAAGAGGGGCAACTATAGACACCCCATTTTTGACTGCCTTTAAGACTTGGGTACCACTGATGGTTTGCTCGATGATGAAAGGTGTGCAGGGCAAATGTTCAATTTCTTCTGCAAGGAGAGAGACAAATCTCAACTTCACACCCTATTTTGGCCAAAGCTATTTTGAATGGTTTTTAGACCTTAAAACCCTCTCTTTCAAAACTTTTTTGAAATAAAGTTTCTGCGATGTTCCGACGCTCGCATTTCGGTAAATGTTGCGCTTTTCGGTAAATCGAGCAAGGACAAAGTGGAAATGAATGAAAGAGAGATGAAATCTTTGAAAAATCTTTCAAAACACCTTACTTAGGGGTTTGAAGTTGAAAAGAAGAGGAGAAGAGGAGAGAAACCAAGTTAGAGAAGAGGTTCGGCATGAATCCGGGTAGAAGAGAGTCGAGCAGTCCTCGCTGAATTGAGCTTATTTATCTACATACATGGATTTTAGCTATGAAGCCATCATCGTTGAAAAGAAGACTTCTGGGGCTTCATTTTGCACTCAAGAATCTCTCAAAGCCAAGTCCGGGTGGGGGAGATATGGTTGGTTGAAGTAGGGGATCAGTCCGGTTGGATCGAATCTGCGCGGCTTCACCAAAAAGGGCATAACTTTTTGCACAGGAGGAATTTTAATGCAAGGTTTGCGCCATTGGAAAGCTAACTTCCGGGGCTTCAATCTGGACATCCACCGGTACTTTTTGACCTTACCGGCTACCTACCGGCCATCCATTTATCCGACCGGCACAAAAGATTGCCGACCGGCCAAAAGTGCCCAAAACTCAGATTTTTGACAGATATTTATCATCCAGCTGCTATACACTGCATCAGATATTTTCAATTGGGATATTTCGACCAAAAGCTCTTATTTTGCAATATATAGAGCCATATATCTCATATTTGGGGGGAGAGAACAAAAAAGCAAGTTTTGGGAGTTTCTCACTCTAAAAGACCCCTCTCTCTCTAGAAATTCCATAACCAAATCTCAACCCTCCATCTCTCTCTAGATCTCACTCCTTTGCCTCAAAAACTCCATAGTTCTTGGCCTATTGCACTACAACCTATAGCACCACCACCACCACTCCATTTCCAGCAGCTTAGAGCCCTTCTCAGAGGCTTGGAGGCACCATTTCTCAGTTCAAAAGGCAGCCAAGGAGTAGTCTTCAAGGGTAAGTTCATTTCCCCTCTCTTTTGGCCTTATTTTGTACCATTGCTTAGCCCCATTTTATTGCTGTTTTGAACTCCGATCAAAACTGAAAATGTCATTTTTTTGAGCTATATTCCATGTTTCATTAAGGGCTCATTGCAGTTTGAAGCTTATTTTTGGCACTTGCTTCATTATCCTCTTGAATGCCATTATTTTGCATGATATTTTTAGCCTACGCGTGATCTGTTTTGGAGCATGTCATAAACTGTAGATAGGCTTATTTTGAGCACTTCTTCAACATTGAAGAAGGGCTCAACACTGTTGGGGACCTCCAGGTATCACTTGCCATTGTACCCCTCTTTGGTCCCCATTTTTTGCATGATTTATTAGCTTATTAAGATTCTGTTTTTCGACCTTGATCAGAGCTGAAAGTGGCCATATTTTTACCCCCTTGTCATGTTTCATTAAGGTTCTTTGGCTGTTTGATGAATATTTTGTATACTTTGTGTTATAGCCTCTTTTGAGCCTCATCTTCCATGACATTTTGAGTGTGTTTTTATACTGTTTTGGGGGCTTCCATAAACTGTAAGTAGTCATATTTTTGGTCCCTCTTCAGTGTTGTAGAAGGGTATTTTTCTGTTTGGGCTTTGCATCTACCACTTGCTTCATTGCCTCCCTTGCGGAGCCATTTTTGTATGCTAATTTAGTCCCACTTGTGCTTACTTTTTGGCCATGCTTTGGACTGTAAAAATGCTTATTTTGGGGCTTCCTTGCTTCTGTCTTCTCATTCCATGTACCAATTATGCATGCTTTGTATAGCTGTAAGCCATTTCATGTACCTAGTTTTGCATTTCAGGAGAGATTCCATGCATCGGGTGTCATTTCGCCTTGTTTCGGGGCTGTTTTCCCCCCTCATTTTGCTACTGATTTTTGCTTGTTTGCATATCATATTCCATGTCTTCGCCATGTCTCATTAGAGTGGCATTTGATTGTCTCGAGGTGGGTCCTCGGTTTTGCGTGCTGGCGTGCACGCGCATGCGAGTTGTCTTTTGTTTTCATCTTATGGCCTCTCATGTGAGTGTGGCTGAGGTCCACTCATGTTGGTGTAAGTCCATTATGCATTGTGTATGCCATGTTTCAATGCGTTGTGCATGTTATGTTGTTAGCATTGTGTGTGCCATGTAGTTGCATTGCATGTTTGTATGTTTGCTTGCATGTTTAGGTTACATGTGCATTGTTGTGCATTGCCTTGCCTCCTGATCAACCATGATTGAGGTTGGGTCCCTTGTATGTTTTGTGTGCATTACATTTGATATTAAAATGCACACTTGACTCTTTGGCCATCATGCATGGAAATGCGCGATTGGTGGCCCGATGGTCGAGGGTCATGCTCCTTTGAGTCCATTGCATGATACGGAGTGTGTCCGTGCATACATTTGCTCAAAACTCCATGTCATGCACCTTTGTCTGCTTTATTCTTTGTCCAAAACTGTCTTCTGCAGGAATTGTTTGCCGACCGACAATATATAATGCCGACCGGCCATTAGTGTGTGGCCGATGATCTCATGAGCAGCCGGTGGGCGTTTATCAAGGCCGGTGGCCGTTTTCTCCAGCCGATGATATTCTACGGAGTGCAAAGAACATGTTCCAGGGCTGTGGCAGTCTTTGGAGAGGCAGGACAGTAAAAACAGAGTCAATAGTGCTATGACTATGGGTTTCCGGGCAAGACGGACTCGAACATGCATCATCTGCGCATCTCGAAGCAGGGCTGAGGCCCCCTTCCCTTTTTTTTACATTTGTTTTAATTTGTTAATTAGAAGTTTTGTAATAATTTATTTTGTATTTGGACTGTACTATTTGGGACTGTATATTCTTTTGGTCCCTCCGAGTGAGAGCGTATTTGTAATAAGTGTGCGTGAGTGTGTGTATGTCTTCCAATCCCCATTTTTTTCTTCCCTTTTATTTACCTGCTTACGATGGTAGATTAGGGCATATTTAAATTAGCATACAGTATGATAGCATGTGTGCATCCATACATTTGTCTTACATGCACCGGGCTCGGTACATCACGCTAACTGTATTGTATTTCAATTTCCAAATTGAATACTTGTTACTTGTAGCATTTCACATGCCATGCTTAGGATAGCCGAGCCTGTCTAGATTGCATCTTTGCGTGCGATGCATTAGTCACTCTAACATGAACTAGGGCATGCATGTTTGCTAACTAGTTTCTGTTTTGGCACGGAGTACTAGGTAAGCTTTTATGCTTTAACATATCGCATGCGTGTGAATGTTGCCATGATAGCACGATTACCATGAGGCTAGCTGCTTATGTGATATAATTGCTTGAATGCCTGTGGATGGAGGTCAAATTACCTAAGTTGGAATAATGCATTAAAACTGTGAGTTTTAAGCCCACTAGATAGTGGCAAAACCATTTTTTCTAAAGCCCACTTGAGGGTGGCAAAATCTGCATTTTAGCCTACTTGCGAGTAGCAAACCATTTTCAAAACAAACGTGCAACGTTTTGTTCCAATTTAGGCGATTTGGTCTATACTTGTTTGCTGTGCGCATAACATAGTAATTCTAGGCTAATAACCGGAATAAGAATACATAATGTTTTCAAAACAAGATATCCCGGTTAGTAGAGGCCGATCTTCGGATCGGGCGAGAGGGGGTGCTCATAGCTGACCTTCCCCGATCGTACCCAAGTTCCCGAGCCGAGGCAACTTTGGTGATGACGGACACGTGGCCTTTGGCACCGAGTCAGGGTTTCCTAAATTTCCCATTAAAAAAATATTTAGGTAGCGACTCTGTATCTGGCAAAGCAGTCCATGTTTGGCACTTCTTTTCAAAAATCTATTTTCTCAAAACGATTTGCCGGATTTGGACTCTTTGGTTCAAGATTAAGAACCGTGACACAAAAAGGGGAGTCCGAACTGTAACCCGTGAGTTCCCTCGCGGACCTGTTACACCATACCCCTTTCCTACTGACACCATCAGTTGGATCGTATACATTTACAATAACACAGGCTAGACTTGTATAGAGAGTACCTGATAGAATGATAAAATTTCTGTTGCTGTAGCAGTCTAGTAGTTGAAACACTTGTGGATTTCAGATGCAGAGTAGTCCACTAGCTGCACCCTTTGAGTCCACAGCCATATATGCCATCTGATCTCCAGGCCAACAAGATCTGACAAAATCCTCTGTGATAGCTGGTCTCTTTGTTTCTTGAAATAGTGCCATATCCGCCTTCCTCTCAGATATAAGTTTTTTGATTTTTCTTCTTTTAGTAGGCTTGTCTAACCCTCTAATGTTCTAGGATAAGATCTTCATTAAAACAATTTACACTCCAAGACACCAGGGCAGATACAATTAATCTGCCTTGCTACCCCTTTGACCCAGCACCTTCTTATCTTTTTCTTCCAGCTCCATCAATTTACTAAGCACTTCCTCCTCATTACCTTTACAATTCATCCCAAGTATCTTCCCAATTTGTAGAGATGCTTCTGCCTCATTAAGTAGTAGCTGACCACTACCAGATTTGCTTGCTATAGATAGGGAGATCGCTGCAGCTGCCGACATAAATATAGCCCCTTTCTTGAAGTTCATGACTGATCCAACCCCAATTTGTAAATTTCCTTTTCACTTCCTCTGATATTTCGCAATCCCTTTTGCTTTCTCTTTTGTGTTAACTTTCCTTTTTTGAGCTACCACTGCAGTCTTAGAGTTTACTACACAGTGAGGCACCTTTTCAACTCTGTCTTGGGCTGCCTTCCCCCTACTGATATGATCTTCACCCTCCTGTGTTGGTTGATCCTTTGGGTCACTTACCACAGATGATCTATGGCCCAATATGTTCCCACACTCTATGACATGGGCCTTACTTAATAGCACCTAAATATTAAGCCCATGTCCATTTTTCTCAGGCCCACTAAGACTCCTCATAAAACTTGGAGTAATAACTCCATCTTCAACTATCTGGTTACCTTTAGTTTGAATTTGTATAGGGTTTAGCAATGATTTGACTGACTGAGTCTCGTATGCTCCCCTTCTACCTCCAGCTTGCTTCTGCAGACAATCCGTTTGGCCTATAGTCATGATAGTCTTCTCAACCCTAGACATGCTTAGCCCCCTATCTTGTCCATCAATGGTTGTATGTTCATCATGTCTTACCCCCGGCCCCCTGCCTCCTCAGTATCACTTATGTCCAATACACCTCCAACCTGGCCCTCCACATCAGCTTCATCTTCACCCTTCTTGCTTTCCACAACAGAGCTCTGTTCTTGTTCTTCACCATAGGAAGTTGAATTTTCCCCTTTGTGCTGCTCACTATAACATTTGCATTGCTTGTATATCACCTCCGAAATCACCACCTGGTCTTCACAGACTTTGATTGGGTAGGTTGCAACTCAAGGTGATTGTTGTGTTTATGGACTCCATACATTTTGTAGCAATCCTCACCTTTCCACTGTGAAAAGAATTCATTCTGGTTATGTCCTCATCAATGCCTATGACTTCCTCTCACAGCCTTCCGATGTTGCTAAATGTTTTGCTGCAGAGATTCAATGGTACTCCATAACAAGTAAGCCAAACAAATCTTTCTTGGTCAAGGGTCATCCCCTGCTGCCATTCCTTGACTGATGCGTTCCATATCTGGATCCACCCCTCCATTTATTTGAGGTTCTCTTTCATGATTCCCACTAACTCAAAGGTTAACACAATGTCTCTGCTACCACCATCTCTAATCTGGACATCTCTCATTCCTCTGTTCTTCAGTTACTCTTTAAACTCTGCTGCAAGGTGTTGAGGTTTCAATCGAACAGTCACATTGTCATAAAGCCAGCCATTACCTTCCTCGAAAGCATGTATATTTATGTTCGCAGTTGATGCTAGCCCTTGTCCACTCAATGCTTGGGCATAAGACTTTCCCCTTTGTATCATATTTGGGGTTCTGCTTGTTCTGACAGTAGCCTTTCTTCCAACTGATGCGATTAGTGGTCTATGATTTTCCTCCTTTCCCTGAACAAAATCTTCTCTTTTTACTTTCAAAACTATGTTGTCACACCAGATTCATGAGCTTTTTGGACTGCCATATTCGCTGCCACTGGACAAGCATATTGTCACGCCTCAAGCTCTGTGACAACGCCGCATACTCATTTAAGTGAGCATGCAAGGCTAAGAGTCCAACACATAACCAACAATGTAAAATACTCAAATTAAATCCATAATTATCATAATGCTAAAATCCATAAAAATAGATAATTCTTATCATATGAAATTGTCCACCAAGTCCACTAATATAATCCACTAACAAATAATTATCCAAGTACTTAAATCATAGTCCTACTCTCGGCACTCCCACAAGTAAAAACCCTGCACAGCTTTACTCCTTAGAATCTGAAAAAAATAAAATAAAATAAGGGTAAACTAGACAGCCCAGTAAATAACCAACCATCACTGCTAGTTGGATCAAGTATACCAAAAAAAAAAAAAAAAAAATAGTCGATAACCAATAAATATAATTTTTGCTACAATTCAATAAATGAACAATTATTTGTAAGATAGTTTCATAGCTAAAAATGAACAATGTACAATATATTTTAATTGAAAAGCCAACAAGATAATTCAAAGTAAATTCGTTGTTCAAATCGATGATTCGATATTTAGATGGTTCAATGATTTGATTCACAAAACCTAAGTCTTGGTGACTATGGTCACTTAACCCGTGACAAGGCCCAGAACCACACATAGGCCGGTAGTATAGCCCCAAAAGAAACTAGTTTCTGTGCTAATAAATAACCCCTATTGGCTATGGTCCAAATCATAGTCAGACTAGACAGATGTTCAAAATTCAAACAATACACAACTTTTAAATAAAATATTCGATATTTTCAGAATAAACATTTGGTACAATTTTCAGAATAATTTCACAAAATATTCAAATAATTTTCATAATAATATTTGAAATTGTTTTATACTTGACCCATATTTTATTTTAAGAGAACATGGAGGTTATAAATAAATATTTATAATTTTAAACGATTCAATAGGAATAAAAATGAACCAACATTGATAGAGGGTTACTTACCTCAAACGCTTAAAAAATATTTTTCTAACACCAACTCCAAACACTTAGCTCCACCACTTTAATCACACAAACCTAATAATTAGAACCTCAAATAAATTAATATTTTTGTGTCTTTCACACATCCACAAAACCCATTGTATGTATGAAAAACTCAAGAAATACCAAATTAATTCTCCAAATTAATAGTCAAACACACCTTATCTAATATACCAAACTCTATTGTCAAAACTACACATACACAAAAGATTGCACTTTATCATCAACCTACACAAAGCACTATACATGTTGCACCATACATCCATTAGGCATCCCGACAGGTTTTCTTTTCCATCACCTTTAGTCTACCTATTGATCCATTTATATATAATAAACAATGGTGTAGAAAGGTACCTTAATCAATGAGCGTCAAGAATGCTCCTCTCAATTCCTACCGCCGCTTCCCTCGAATCCTCTGCACAATTGATAACAAAATAATATAAAACCCTTTTTTCCTTCTTTTTTATTTATTTTATTTTTAAAAGGGTTAAAAACCTAATTCTTAAGATTACTAAATTACCCATACAATTTATTTTAATTATTAATCTATCCAAAAATAATTCTATAAATAACTTGGGTTTTACATTCTCCCCCCCTTAAAAGAAATTTCGTCCTCGAAATTTGACATACCTGGAGTCTCAAAAAGTTGTGGATACTTTTGTCTTATTTCATCCTGGAGTTCCCAAGTAGCTTCTCTTTCCAAGTGATTGCTCTATTGAACCTTAACGTAGTGGATGACTCGATACCTCAAAACCTGCTCTTTCTTATCAACAATTCTTACAGGGTGTTCCTTATAGGTGAAATCCTCCTTAAACTGCAACGGTGCATGATTAATCACATGATCGGGATTCGGTATATACTTCCTGAACATCGAAACATGGAAGACATTATGAACTCCAACTAGTGAAGGTGGTAGGGCAAGTCTGTAAGCTACTTCTCCAATTCGATTTAAAACCTCAAATGATGCAACAAATCTAGGACTCAATTTACCACGAACACCAAACCTCATTACTCTTTTCATAGGAGACACCTCAAGGAATACATTTTCTCCAACCCCGAACACCAAATCGTGTCTCCTATTATCTGCATAACTTTTCTGTCTACTCTGTGTAGTGCGAAGTCGCTCTCTAATATGATTGATCTTGTCCACTGTTTGTTGCACAATCTCAGGCCCTAACAGGTTCCTTTCGCCTACATCATCCCAACAATTAGGTGATCTACACTTCTGTCCATATAAAGCCTCATATGGTGCCATCTGAATGCTCGCATGATAACTGTTATTATAAGAGAATTCCACTAAGGCCAAATGCTCATCCCAAGAACCTCCAAGATCAATAACACAAGCCCTCAACATGTCTTCGAAGGTTTGAATAGTTCTCTCTGACTGTCCATTAGTCTGAAGATGAAAGGCAGTGCCAAAATTCAACTTAATACCCAAAGCTGCATGCAAACTCCTCCAAAACATAGATACAAATCTGCTATCTTTGTCAGACACTATGGTCACCGGAATACCATGCCACCTCACAATCTCCTTGATATACAATTTTGCAAACCTTTCTAAGGAGAACCCCACCTTAAAAGCTAGAAAGTGAGCGGATTTGGTCAATCGATCAATGATAACCCAAATAGCATTGTTACCACCTTGGGTCCTAGGCAACCCTGCCACAAAATCCATGGTAATATGTTCCCACTTCCATTCGGGAATAGGAAGAGGTTGTAACTTACCTGCAGGTGTCTGATGTTCAACTTTCACTTGTTGACATACCAAACATTGAGCAACATACTGAGCAATTTCCCTCTTCATATTATTCCACCAAAAGTTCCTCTTCAAGTCTTTATACATTTTAGTGCTCCCTGGATGTACAATATACCCTTAACTGTGAGCTTCTCTCAGGATTTCTCTCTTGAGCTCTAAATCATTAGGCACACACAACCTCTCTCCAAATCTTAAGGTTCCATCTTTATGCATACAAAATTCCATCTGTAGCCCTATTTCCATTTCAGCCTTAAGTTTTTTACAACTGAGGATCTCTTCCCTGAGCATCTTTAATTCTATCAATCAATGTGGGTTGAACTCTAAGGTTTGCCACATGCACTCCATGATTGTGCCATCTAATCTCGATATTAAACCTTTACAAGTCCTCCAAGATATTCTTTTGGTTAGTAATCAAAGTAGCCAAATTACTCGGGGTCTTTCTACTCAGGGCATCCGCTACTACATTGGCTTTTCTTGGATGATAATTGATAGTCAAATCATAGTCCTTTAATAGCTCCAACCATCGCATTTGCCTTATATTCAATTCTTTTTGAGTGAAAATATACTTAAGACTTTTTTGATCAGTGAATATCTCACATTTCACCCCATATAGGTAGTGCCTCCAGATTTTCAATGCAAACACCATTGCAGCCAACTCCAAATCATGCGTAGGACAATTCTGCTCATATGGCTTCAACTGCCTAGACGTATATGCCACTACCTTATCATTCTGCATCAAGACACAACCCAAGCCCATCTTCGATGCATCACTATAGATGGTAAAACCTTTATCTCCGGACGGAACTATAAGTACTGGAGCACACACTAATTGACTCTTTAGATCTTAGAAACTCTTCTCACAATCATCAGACCACTCAAATTTAACCCCTTTTTGTGTTAAACGAATCAAAGGCATAGAAATTCGGGGAAATCCCTCAACAAACCTTCTATAATATCTTGCTAAACCCAAGAAGCTACGAATTTTAATGACACTAGTAGGCCTATTCCACTCTACCACCGCCTCCACTTTCTTGGGGTCAACAGACACCCCGTCTTTAGATATCACATGACCCAAAAATGATACACTCTTCAGCCAAAATTCACACTTCTTTAATTGAACAAATAATTTCTTCTCCCTTAATATCTGCAACACTATTCTCAGATATTCTTCGTGCTACTCTTTACTCTTCGAGTACACAAGAATGTCATCAATAAAAACTACCACAAACTGATCTAAGAAGGGTTTAAATACTATCTTCATTAAATCCATAAAAGCTGCAGGCGCATTGGTCAACCCAAACGGCATCACTAAAAATTCGTAATGCCCATACCTAGTTCGGAAGGCTGTCTTAGGTATATCTTCTGCCTTAATTTTCAACTGGTGATAGCCAGAACGAAAGTCAATCTTAGAAAAGACTTATGCTCCTTGCAACTAATCAAATAGGTCATCTATTCTGGGCAAATGATATTTATTTCGAATTGTCACCTTGTTTAACTCTTGATAATCAATGCAAAGGCAAAAACTACCATCTTTCTTCTTCACAAGTAAAACGGGCGCACCCCAAGGAGAAACACTAGGCCTAATAAAGCCCTTATCTAGTAGCTCTTGTAATTGTTCCTTCAACTCTTTCAACTCTACTAGGGCTATCCAATATAGAGCCTTGGAGATAGGACCCATGCCGGTTATCAATTCGATGGCAAACTCAATCTCTCTATCTGGTGGCAACCCTGGTAAGTCTTCAGGAAAAACATCGAAAAATTCCTTTACAATTAGAATATCCTCTAACTTCAATTCAGTCTCATAGGTATCTCTCACAGAAGCTAAATAGCCCTCGCAACCATTCCTTAACAACCGTCTAGCTTGTAAAGCTGAGATTACCAGAGGAGGAGTGTTAACTGTACTACCCACAAAACAAAAATCTGGTTGGTTAGGAATCTAAAATACTACCCTTTTGCCTCGGCAATCAACAGAAGCATAATTGGTTGCCAGCCAATCCATCCCAAGAATAATGTCAAAGTCTCGCATATCTAAAACAGTTAAGTCTGCAAGTAATTTCTTGCCATCTATACTAACCACACGAGATTTGCAAACTAAGTCAGCAACCATAACACCTCCTATTGGGGTTTCAACACATAAGTCGATCTCTCTAGGGACACATTTCCATCCATGCTTCTCAACAAATCCCATAGACACAAATGAATTGGTAGCGCCAGAATCAAATAACACATGTGCATAAACATAAGACACTAAAACAGTACCTGACACCACCATGTTGGAAGTCTGAACATCTTGTCGTGTGAGTGCATACACTCGATCCTGAGTCTTTGGCTCATGACCTCCATTTTTCTTTTGATTTCCTGAAGACCCTTTGTCTGTTAATGCTCCTTTATTTGTTCATGTTTTCTGTTCAGTCTCACGCCCCTTCCGATTAAGGCAATCAGCTATCCTGTGCCCTTGTTGCCTGCAGGAGAAACAAGCCCCAGTATTCCAACGACACTCACTATCCCGATGGAACCCATTACGTCTAATGCACTGTACCTAATCATTCTGCTTATTAACACTACCATCCACCGTTCAACTTCCCCAACTCCCAACCGAAGAAGTGATTTGTCTCTTAGCATTGCCCTTCGAACTATTGTTAGTTTGAAAGTTGGAAAAACTAGGTCTCTACTTATAATTCTCTTTTTTCTCTTCTTGGGCTCTATTGAGGCCACTCTCAACCAACAATGCCTTATTCAATACTGCTCCAAAAGTAGGTAACTTGAAAGGAACCACCTGTTGCATAATGTTCGTTCTTAGCCCACTTTCAAACTTTCGTGCTCTGCTATCCTCGTCTGTTTCAAATGCTGATGCAAATTTAGACAACTTCGTGAACTCGGCTTCATATTCTGCAACCGTCTTATTCCCTTGCTCCAACTTTGAAAATTCCCTCTATTTTTGTAAACGAACACTCCTAGGGAAGTATTTCTCATTGAATGCATTCTTAAACCTTTTCCATGTATAGGGGTTGGTATCATGCTCGTGTATGCGCTTCTCCATCTGCCACCAATCATTAGCTATCCTTTGTAGCATAAACGTAGCATAGGTCACATTATGATCATCCGTACACTCAAAAACGAGAAACAACTTTTCCATTTCTGTCAACCATTTTTTAGCCTCCAAAGGGTCTATGGCTCCGTCAAATGCCATGGCTATCTTCTTAAACTCAGTAATGTTACAACATGGCCTTGGTTGTGGCCCAACACCTGGCTGTATCCGTTGTTGTTGCTCTATAAGTCTAGTCAAGTTATTCTCTATGGTGGTTTGTTGTTGCATCACTCCGGCCAAAGTCTGAAGCACTTGAACCATTCTAATTGGATTAGGGATTGCAGCTTGTTCTTGTTGTCCCAACTTTTGCCCCTGATTTCCTTCGACTGCTTGAGAACCACTATCATTATTAGTCACATTTCCTCACCGATTGTGATTACCAGTCTGTCGATTCGTTTGACCCTGGCGTGTGTTCCTAGCCATATTTACCAATGTCTCCTCATGTTCCATTGCAACCCATATGCATCAATAATAAAACCTCATCTTATTTTATTCTCAAGTGCCTATAACATGTAAATAAAACTAACATTATACCAAATTATAAGCGTTCCCAATCCTACGTCTACCCAATCTCACCATTATTCTATACCAGCCTTTAAAATTACAACCTGGCTCTGATACCACAAAATTGTCACGCCCCAAGCTCCGTGACAACGCCGCATACTCATTTAAGTGAGCATGCAAGGCTAAGAGTCCAACACATAACCAACAATGTAAAATACTCAAATTAAATCCATAATTATCACAATGCTAAAATCCATAAAAATAGATAATTCTTATTATATGAAATTGTCCACCAAGTCTACTAATATAATCCACTAACAAATAATTATCAAAGTACTTAAATCATAGTCTTACTCTCAGCACTCCCACAAGTAAGAACCCCGCACAGTTCTACTCCTCAGAATCTGAAAAAAATAAAATAAAATACGGGTAAGCTAGACAGCCCAGTAAATAACCAACCATCACTGCTAGCTGGATCAAGTATACAAAAAAAAATAATAGATAACCAATAAATATAATTTTTGCTACAATTCAATAAATGAACAATTATTTGTAAGATAATTTCATAGCTAAAAATAAACAATGTACAATACATTTTAATTGAAAAGCCAACAAGATAATTCAAAGTAAATTCTTTGTTCAAATCGATGGTTCGATATTTATATGGTTTAATGATTTGATTCACAAAACCCAAGTCTTGGTGACTACGGTCACTTAGCTCGTGACAAGGCCTAGAACCACATGCCGATGGTATAGCCTCAAAAGAAACTAGTTTCTGTGCCAATAAATAACCCCCATTGGCTAGTGTCCAAATCATAGTCAGACTAGAGGGATGTTCAAAATTCAAACAATACACAACTTTTAAATAAAATATTCGATATTTTTAGAATAAACATTTGGTACAATTTTCAGAAGAGTTTCACAAAATATTCAAATAATTTTCATAATAATATTCGAAATTGTTTTATACTTGACCCATATTTTATTTTAAGAGAACATGGAGTAGGGCTAAGTAAAGAATTCGTGAAATTCATAATCCGATCCAGTCCAGTCCAATCCGATAGGTTTGGATTGATTTTTTGAATCTGTGGTTCGGTTTCGGATTGAAGAATTAAAAATCCGTAGTCCACGGATTGGTTCCGGATTGAATCCCACGGTTTCAGATTGGAACCGATCCAGATCGTATACAAATAGTCTATATTTTTATTATACATCCTCCTCCATAGTATCTTCTCTTATTCCATATAAAACTAAACTCAAACTTAAACCCGCATCATATCTTCTTTTATTACTTTTGTTTTTTAGTTTTTAGTTTTAATTTGTAATGGTCTAAATATTTATGGTGAAACCAATTTTCTTATGGTTGTTTAAATTCTAGAACAGTATGTTGCTATTATAGAAAGACATGTTGCTATTGTGGAACTAATATAGCGCTATGTTTATATTTTTATGAAATTAAAGTGTTATATGTATATTTTTTTGTTATTTAATTATGTGAATCCGTGATCCTAAATCGATCCAATCCGTATTTAAATAGATTGGTTCGGATTGGTTCCATGATTTAAACGGATTGGATTGGTTCCAATTTTTCAGGAACCGTAAATAACGGATTGGTCTTGGTTTTATCCCAATCCGGTCCGGACCATGCTCACCCCTATGGAGGCTATAAATAAATATTTATAATTTTAAACGATTCAATAGGAATAAAAATGAACTAACAGTGATAGAGGGTTACTTACCTCAAACGCTTAAAAAATAATTTTCCAACACCAACTCTAAACACTCAGCTTCATCACTTTAATCACACAAACCTAATAATTAGAACTTCAAATAAATTAATATTTTTGTGTCTTTCATACATCTACAAAACCCACTGTATGTATGAAAAACTCAAGAAATACCAAATCAATTCTCCAAATTAATAGTCAAACACACCTTATCTAATATACCAAACTCTATTGTCAAAACTACACCTACACAAAAGATTGCACTTCTATCATCAACCTACGCAAAGCACTATACACGTTGCACCATACATCCATTAGGCATCCCCACAGGTTTTCTTTTCCATCACGTTTAGTCTACCTATTGATCCATTTACATATAATAAACAATGGTGTAGAAAGGTACCTTAATCAATGAGCATCAAGAATGCTCCTCTCAATTCCTACCGCCGCTTCCTTCGAATCCTCTGCGCAATTGATAACAAAATAATATAAAACCCTTTGTCCTTCTTTTTTTTTTTTTTTTAAAAGGTTAAAAACCTAATTCTTAAGATTACTAAATTACCCATACAATTTATTTCAATTATTAATCTATCCAAAAATAATTCTATAAATAACTTGGGTTTTACACATATCGTGCAAAGCCAAACCTTGATCTTGTCAACTCTCTTCTTTTATTCGGAATGAACACATCCTTTACAATCCCATAGTTGGTAAATACTTTATACAGCCCCTTTGGATCCATAGATTCTGGTGGGTTATCCACAAAGATTGTATGTATCTCATTATTTGGGGCTGAATTTCTGCCTCCTTTACCACCATGCTTGCGCAGAACCGGCCTCCACCCTCTATCCTCCATTCTTGAAATCTTTGATAGGGATACAATTGAATATACATTGACCACCATTAATGTTAGACCTAGTAACTTCGATAATAAGCGTAGTCGATTCAATCTCGCTCGCATGATTATTTTGCATGGTTATCCTTTGTCTATGGTTGAGCATGTTGGATTCCAACTATTTGTTAGAAATCTTCAGCCTTTGTTTGAGTTAGTGACATTTAATAGGGTTGAGGCCGACTGTATTGAAATTTATCATAAAGAGAAACAGAAGGTGTATGAGGTGCTAGATAAGTTACCTGGTAAAATCAGCATTACTGCTGATATGTGGGTTGCTAAGGAAGATGTTGATCACTTATCTTTGACTGCACACTTTATTGATGATGATTGGCAATTAAAGAAGAAGGTTTTGAATTTTATAATGGTTGATCCTTCTCATACAGAAGACATGCTTTCAGAATTTATCATGACAAGTCTAATGGATTGGGATATCGATCGAAAATTATTTTCAATGACATTTGACAGTAGTTCTACCAATGACAATATCGTCTGTAGAATTAGAGACCGACTCTCCCAGAACAGGTTTCTTTTGTGTAATGGTCAATTATTTGATGTACGCTGTGCAGCAAATATTATTAAATTGATGGTTCAAGATGCCTTGGAAGCACTGTCGGAGGTAACCCATAAGATTCGGGAAAGCGTTAGGTATGTTAGAAGTTCACAAGCAACACAGGAAAAGTTCAACGGGATTGTTCATCTTGTGAGCATTGATAGTCAGAAGTGCTTGTGTGTTGATAATTCAACACGATGGAACTCAACATATTTCATGCTTGAAGCTGCTTCAGTGTATAACGATGCGTTTTCTCTTCTGCAAGAACATGATCCCATTTACACATTGTGTCCATCTAATATAGAGTGGAGCAGAGCAAATGCCATTACCGCCTATTTGAAGCTCTTTGTTGAGGTTCCTAATGTTTTCACAGGGACCAAGTATCCAACAGCAAATATATATTTTCACGAGATTTGTGATGTGCATTTGCAGTTGATTGAATGGTGCCAGAACTCGAATACTTATCTTAGTTCTTTAGCCTTGGAGATGAAAAGCAAATTCGATGAATATTGGAAGAAGTGCAGCTTGGCTTTGGCAGTTGCAGCAATATTAGATCCTCGGTTCAAGATGAAGTTTTGAGTATTATTATCCTCAAATTTATGGCACGAGTGCTTCTGATTGTATCGATATTGTTTCTAATTGTATGAAAACACTTCACGATGGGCATGCCTTTTGCTCCCCATTAGATTCTCATGGCCAAGGCTTGTCTTGTCAAGTAGGCGGTGGTGGTGGGGGTGGTAATGAATCTAGGGATAGATTGACGGGCTTTGACAGGTTCCTCCATGAAACTTCACAGAGCCAAAACACGAAATTAGATTTGGACAAGTACTTGGAGGAACCACTTTTTCCTCGCAATATGGATTTCAGCATTTTAAATTGGTGGAAAGTTCACACACCAAGGTATCCCATTCTATCTATGATGGCCCGCAACATTTCGGGAATTCCCATGTCAAAAGTTTCATCGGAGTTTGCATTCAGCACTGGAGATCGAATGCTTGATCATTACCGGAGTTCACTGAGATCAGATACTGTGCAAGTCCTAATGTGTGCACAAGACTGGATGCGGAATGAACCTGAAGGTTAGTTATTTTGTCATTGTGACTATTTTCTACAATTTTATGGGAAAATTACACCCCCCCCCACCCCTCCAAAAAAAAAAAAAAACCATTGTTTGATCCTAATAACAAATCAAACCTTGAGGTTTTAATTTGTTCAATTTGATCCCTGAAGTTTTTATTTGATCACAATCTCAACCACACGACTATTTTTGTTAAACGGAAAATGGACACTTTTTGTCATTATACCTAACATTTTATGAAGATAATTATTACAATTTAAACAAAATTAACATTAAGGCTTTGAAACTTTAATATTTCAAAAATAAACCCAGCTACCACCTCCTACCGTTGGGCACCACCACTCATCACTAGTCATCGGTTGCCGGCGGCAGCCACTCTGCAACTCTTTCATCTCCAACATTGCTACCATCATATGCCATGTTCTCAACTAACACCAAGCCCAAGCAGAAATTGAGCTGTATCGAGCACACAATTGACTCGCTAGATAAAAAAAAATACACAACTGACCGAACCAATGAGTCTTTCAAGCAGATTGTTAATAAGATGAAGATGGCAATGTGATATGTCCACATATATGTATAAGCGATGTTTGTGGAATTGGATACCTAACTGGTAAAGCAATATCATATGTCCATCAACATATATATACACCGGAATGTGTAATTGGAAACCCAATTGTTAATTTTGGGATGAATTAAGACAGAGGAGAGGCTCCATCGTTGAAAATGAGAAAGTATTTGTATGAGGGGTATGGTATACCAATCCACACATCATCCAGCCCTCCACCGCCCCTACCTCCCTCAGATCCACCGCCATCCAGCCCCACCGCGCCATCACTATCCTCCTCCATCACCCCGTTCCCCAAATCCATATTTTCCAGCGAAACCTCCTCCCCCTAGACCCATCATTTTTGGTGGCCCCCTTACCCTGCGTAGATCCATCTTCTCCAGCAGAGAGAGAAGCAGATGGAAAGCAAAAGGGGCATATTCATATGTGATAAGGTGTATGGTAAGTTTTATGATGTGTGGTTTTGGTTAGGGCTGCAAACGAGCCGAGCCGAGCCGAGCTTTAGTGTGTTTGGGCTTGTTTATTAAGATTTTAACGAGCTCGAGCTCGAGCTCGAGCTGAATAAAAATTTAACGAACCGAGCTCGAGCCGAGTTGGCTTAGGCTCGACTCGAGCTCGAGCCTGTTCACGAACCTTAACGAGCTAAAAAATTTATAAATTTATACTTGCATGTGAGACTAAAGTTATAATTAAAACTTTGATTATATAATTATATATACAATATATATGAACATACTAAAAAAAAGTTCATATTTTACTAAAATAATAATATCTACTACCACTATTATATAAATATACTATCTATAGGTAAGTATTATTTACATTTATATTTTTTAAATATATAAATAGCATATTTCTCTTATTTTTTATACATAATTTTATATTATTTAATATATAAATAATAAATATTAAACGAGCCATTTGTTTGAGCTTTAGACCTTAGGCTTTGGGCTTGTTTATTAAAAATTTAACGAGCTCGAGCTCGAGCTCGAACGGCCAAAAAAATTAACGAACCGAGTTCGAACGAGCTCTTACCGAGCCGAGCTCGAGCTTGTTCATGAACGGCTCTGTTCATTTGCAGCCCTAGTTTTGGTGTTATATGAATCATTGATAAGATGAGTTTTAGATTTAGGCCTCGTTTTTGTCTGAGAATTTGCTTTTTTAGTAATTTTTTGATTTTTTAGTTAAAATGTGATGTAAAAAAAACTAGTATGTTTGGGATGATTTTTTGATTTTTTACAAAAAAATGTGCAAAAAGTAGAGAGAAA
This sequence comes from Camellia lanceoleosa, assembly GCA_025200525.1. Classification (NCBI taxonomy): domain Eukaryota; kingdom Viridiplantae; phylum Streptophyta; class Magnoliopsida; order Ericales; family Theaceae; genus Camellia; species Camellia lanceoleosa. Next base: position 112,954,767 of record CM045764.1, on the reverse strand, counting down.
ATGAAATCTTTGATTTTTTGGTATGAGCTTTTGATTTTTTAATTTTTTTAGTAATTTTTTGACTTTTTTTTTTGACTAAAAAGACACTTGTCAAAAAGAGGCGTTAGTGTGATTGAGTTTGGAGTTGAAGTTTATTCCAAGTTAGGGAACAAATAAAGTAGTGCCATGTGTTATTTTTGTTCTTTTTTCCGTTAGGCAATATAACTGAGATTGACAGATGATTTGAATTGTGATCCAATAAAAAATGTAGGGTTCAAATTTAACAAATTAGAACCTCAGGGTTTGATTTGTTACTACTAGGATCAAACTTGGGTTTTTTCATTTTTTATTTTTTTGGTTGTTGTTGTAATTTTCCCTAATTTTATTCGTTACTAACTACAGTATATATACTATATTGCTGTATCAGATTCCAAATCTACCTCAAGCCAGTCTACTTTGGCTCTATGCTATGACGGGAATTAACAAGCATTATTGGTATGGTTTCGTGGTTCTACTCTATTATCTTTACTCATTTTCTCTCCTTCTTTCATTTATTTTCTTCTCATATATTTTTTTCTACTTACTTTTTGTAATCATTTTAATCTCAAGCCTCGATGTAGAGTTTTTTTTTTGTTTTGTTTTTCTTAAGATCTGTTCCCGACCTTTATTTCCGGAGCTAGAATAGGGTTTTGAGCAAATATTGTATCTTTTTTTTTTTTTTTCTTTTTTTTTTCATGGAACTACAGGCTTTGGATGTGTAGGTTGCTTATTTATATAGATATTTATTATTATTTATTCCTGGGCTCACGCTTGGATCATTGTCTGCGTATTTGTGGTACGCAATAGATACATACCTAATAATACTAATGCTTTGTATGACTGGACATTGCTGCTTGCAACTTAAAACAAATAGATGTGAAAACTTGGCAAAGGTAAATGGCTACATGAGCCACAGATTTACGTGGGGCCCTGTTGCTAGAACCGTCTGTCCTGGGGCCATTGGCACATACATAATTTCCGAAAACTTGTCATTGGCATAATTTGTAAGAAATCCGCTTTATGCTTATTATTTTTTTATTCATAGGCCTGAAATTGTAGGTTGTATATGCTTCCTTTCACACCTGTGTGAAAGCTGTAGTGTTTGATGCAATTCTTTTTCGAACTTTGGTTGTAATTAGCTCAAGAGGGCTAAGGCAAGAAGCAATGAGAGGGAAGGTAGCCAAGGGTGCTGTTAAGGGTAGAGGAGCTGCCAAGAGGTTTGATAGAGAGCGATGTAAAAGATATCATTGAGCAGAAAGTTCATGGGACTTGGAGCTTATGGATTCAATTATCCTTGAGCAGGGGTTTTGGATATTGAAACATCTCACCATTGTATTCTCAATTGGTCCGAACCACATTAAATATTTGTGTTTCTCTTGTGTGTGCGCGCATGTGTATTTATTTTAAGTATTCTTCCACTAGCACATGGAACTCCTTATTTTGAGCATTCTTCCAGTAGCACATGAAACTCGTTTTCTCAAGAAATAGTGCCAAACCAATATAATTTATTATTATTTGAGGATGTGATATTTTTCCTCCCTCTAATACAGTACATACATACTGCTACAATAGTGCAACATTTATCATTCCAAATTATTGGAGTTAGGAAAGGTGTTCATTCAGTTATCTTCAGCTGGCATCTCTTGAGGAGTTAGGAAAGGCTTCGAAGGCATTTGCACAAGTTCAATATTTCCTTCAAGCATTTCTACAACTTTATTCATTGCAGGACGATCATCAGGCTTCATTTGTATGCACCATAACGCTGTTATTATCATTTTTCTTATCATCTGCCTTTCTTCCTCTGTGCTCTCTCCCATTTCCACATCCTTCCCTTCTTTAAATTGGTCATAAACCCAAGAAGGGAAGTAAATTTGGCTTGTATGATCAGCAAATGCATTCAAGTTCCTCCTTCTACCTGCCATTTCCATCGACAACATTCCGAAACTATAAACATCAACTTTGTAGGAAACACGTCCAATGTTTTTGTAGAACAATTCTGGAGCCATGTAGCCCATTGTTCCTCTTGCTGCAGTCACATACACATTGCTATTATCTGTTGGATACAATTTTGTTAGCCCAAAGTCGGAAACTTTTGGAGTGAAATTCTCGTCTAAAAGAATGTTGTGAGGCTTGATGTCAAAATGTAAAATTTGCATGTCACAACCCCAATGTAAATATTCAATCCCACGGGCCACGCGAAGAGAAATCTCATACATTTGCTTGCAACTCAAGGAGATATTTCCTTCTTGGGAAAAAATGTACTTTTCAAGAGACCCATTAGGCATGAAGTCATAGACAAGAGCTGTAACAACCCTCGTACAGATTACCGATAAACTACTGAATTAGCTACTGGTTACTGTTAAACTGAACTGATAAAGACTGATAATTGAATTAACTGAAGTACTGAATGGACTGATTGAAATCGAAACTAAAATTGAATAAGTTTATCTATTGAATTGTATATTGCATCTGTTTGATCGATTGATTATCTGTTTGAATTCATGTGTTTAAACTGCAAATTGAAGGCCTTATCGGCGGCCAAATCCGAAATTGACTGATGTTTTATAATCATCATAATTAATGTGATTTTATAGTGTAATTATTTGAAAACCAATTCTGTATGATTAAACTAGATTAAATAAAGCCAATTAAAGAGTTTGACGTAATTACCATTTTGCCATTGTGAGTGGGGCCTTTGTTTATTCATCTTTGAGCCTTATACACTTAATCAAAACATTTCTTCTCCCATTTCTTGCATACAACCGAATTTAGAGAGAGAGGGAGAGAATTGAGGGAGATTTTGACTCCAACCTTGTGAATTGCTTGAGAACTTAGGGGAAATTGAAGATTGATGTATTTTTGAGCTCCTAAACCTTGAATACAAGACTTAGGTAAGGAATTCATCTTCTTATTGTTGACATTGAACAAGTTCTTGCATGATTCATGCTTCATTGTAGAACTAAGTCATGATTTAGTTCAAATATGTGGGATTCTAGCATATATCATGCATGCATGCTTGAATTGATGAGTTTTGAGTTGATTCCATGGTCAAATGCCACATGCATGTTCATAATCATGTTTAAATCCATGTTTTCATCTTGTTTTGAAAAGATTGAGCTCTTTGGAGCAAGAGTTGAAGCTTTGAAATGGTTTTAACCCATGCATGTCATGTTTGAAGATTGTCCTTGAAAATGGGTTTGAATTTTGGATTTAATTGACTCACCTTTGGGGCTTGAATTCATAAATTGGCTTTTGAAACTTGTTATACATTGTTTTGGGATGTATTTCTCAGAATTTGGGCCCAAGAGGTCGAGAATTGAGTTGAGAATGCTTGGTTTGAGCTTGAAAGGAAAATCTGAAAATTTCAGATTTGGCTTCTTCGCTCGAGCGAAGGATTCCTCGCTCGAGCGACCAACGTTTCCTCTGAGCCACGCTCGAGCGAAGGATTGGTGGCTCGAGTGTAAAAATCGAGCATCCAATACTTTTACTGTTTCATCAGACCGCTCGAGCGAAGGATTGTTCGCTCGAGCGAAGCCTTTGATTTTGCGACCTCGCTCGAGCGAAGGGAGGCTCGCTCGGGCGGGACCCCTGTTTTCAGCAACTTTTGAAAAATGCCTTCCAACTGTATTTTTGCATCCTCATCTCATCCTAGGCATTCTTAGGCCTAGTTTAAGGCATCTTAATGAGGATTTAGACATAGAACCACACCGAGGAAATTTAGAGATTTAATTATCATCCTTCCGACTGTGAAACTTAGTGTGTGTTCTATTTGTTAACTGTTTAGGGTTGGCTCTCGGGGACGCGCTCTAGCTGCTATTAGCCCAGAACTCTGTGAGTAACAATTGTGTAAAGATATGTTCAAAATGTTTATCTTTTGAATCTTGAATCAATCATTTATTGAATGATATTGTTTCTTGAATGAATGTATGTCTGATTCAACTGCATCTTGTGGCATCCTTAGCATTCTTTATTCTTTATTCTTATTCTGAGCTCATCGGTTCCTTGTGGAACCATCATTCTTGATTAATGGCCATCATTCTTTGTTGCAGTAAGACCCGGTCCTTTTGGACCTACTGTTTATAGGCTAATGGATGTACCACATATGACTGATTGACTGAAATACTGAAAGACTGAAATACTGTTTAATGAACTAATTTCATTACTGTAAGGACATTCATTCATAACCCCTTTACGCATTACGTTATTCACTGGGCTTTAGCTCACTGTTTATATATATATGTAGGTTTTCAGCAGCCAGACCGGAGCTAGGAGCGTGGGTTAGTCCCCAGTTTTGTCAAGCCAGCCTATGTGTCTCACTGCGAGGTTCCGAGTTGCCATGCTATGGCTTGGGATGTTTTTGTGTTCCCTATCGGTCTCCTTACTGTTTTGTACTACTGTATAGATTGTCTCTTTGTTTTCTTGTCTTGTTATCGAGGATTAGGTTCCTGCATTGTTTGTATATATTTGTATAGGCTGTATATAGTATCTTGTATGAATGCATGAAAAAATGTTTTTGGCATACAGATTATCACAGCTCAATGGACACTAGTTATTTACTGTATTGGCTTCCGCCACTAGACTGTTTAATTGTGTTCTTGTTCACAGGCCTTGATAATCTCGGATTCTTGGCGATTCTGATGCTAAACCCATAGGGCCGGGTTTGGGTCGTGACAAAGTGGTATCAGAGCTATACTTAACCACGAGTTATACCGCACACACGTGTCCAAATGAGCTATAGGATGTCCTAGAAAAGAAATTAGGGCATTGCATGAGCATGAAAAGTGTGTGCAACAATGACATGACTGATTATATGCCAATGTGTTAAACTGTTTAAGTATGCAACTGTTTATGTTTCTAATTGCTACCGCTGCTTATAGTGAAATGAAACGAAACCTATATGCATACTTAAAGAAGTTAAATGGAATAACATGTAATGTTAATGTTACTACCGACTATGGGAATCTATAAGAAAGTGAACGTGTGAAAGTAAAGGGTCATGTGACCATACCTGAACTGAAATGAAAGTATACGCACGTCTGATATGGAATAAAATGTGAAATCAGTGAGAACTTCCCTGTGTTGATCAAAGAAATATGTGGGAACCTAATTTGTGGAATGTTAAACCGTAGAGTCTCATGCCTTTGTTGAATGACCTTGAAAGTCCGATTGGAATCACGTTGGCCAGCGTTGCTTCGAGTCGGAAATTCTTGGTAAATTCCTGGGGAATGAATAGGTTAACTGAGAATCTGAAATAACAACAACAAGGGCGAGAATTGTGAACGAACTGAAACTTCTAATCTGAGGATTAACTGGCTAGAATGAATGATTGAGGCCTTAATCGAAAATCTAAGAGGATGAAGGCAGACATACGTGCCTGAACCAACTGAATATGAACTGATGACACTAATACTGAAACCCAAATAAACTGAAACCACCGGAATTTCTAGGAGGTACTGAACCACTGAAAACTGAGACTTGGGTTTAGAAACGGAGAAAATATGTGAAGTTCTCTTCGAAAAAAAATGCTTTCCCCAATACATCTGAAATAGGAAAGTATCCGAGTTTAAACAACTTGAGTAAAGTGATAGGACTGTGTTCGAATATGAGGTAAAATTTACCCAGCTAATCTGATAGGCAACCCACATGATAGACACTGACTGAAAAAGAACTGGAGGTGGGAGTGACCTAGATGTGTTTGACATCGTCAACTGAAATTAGAAAGAATGAAACAAAAGTAACAGAAAGTGAAAATGACCGATGCTTCAATGACCTCCGAAAATGGAAAATCTCGGCAATAGCTTTGACCAATGAAGGTCAAAGAAGTAATGTGAACAACGATATACCTATCTGTACCGTATGTGGGAAATACCAATGGGGCGTTGCCACCGCCTATCTGAAACTTATTCTAGGCATGGACAGGAGGGATATTTGCCCAAGTCTTGCCCACAAATGCTCGGAACACCGGAAAGACTGACATAGGTATGACCTGAAACAGATGAAATTGCTTATACGAATGATTGTGTGGGGAATCGTATATTCCGTAATTTGGTATAGACTGCGAACATATTGACTGCGCTAATTGAACTACTGGAATTATGAACCATACACTGAGAACTGTTAGAACTTGTGAACAGCGAGGACTTGCTGAGTTAGGTCCTTGTATCGTATTGTAACAACTGAATGTGAATTGTTAAGATTGAGAGGAATGGACTGTGAATAACGGATCTTTTGAAATCTACCGTTGATGCGGACTATATGTGCGACACTGTAAAACCTCATGTTAACATTTGCCTATGCTAAGGAAACCGCTTAGACTTGTGTACATATCTGCTTACCTTTGCTTAAGGATATTACTAGACTGAATGGATATATGACTGGTTATCTTAACTATCGTATCTGGAGGAACTATTTTGCATTGTACATTGAACCCGTGAACCGGTAATGGGATTGTTAGTAGATTCTGAACATGCACATATATGACTGTACCTTTGCTCGGAATGACTGATTAATTTGTTTGATAAATTAACCGTTGGGACTATGACTCAGAATCGCATGGTGAATAAAGACCCCAACCGATAAACTCTTGATGGAATCGTGATTGTGGAAAATTGACATTTGTTGGAGTTGATCTGCGAGCCTATGCTTTAGTGACTATATGACTGATTTGGTACCCTTGTATGACAACTCACCATTATGTGCCACCAAGAACTTTGTGTGATGTATTACTGTATACCATGTGCTTATATGAAGGATTTATTTGGAAATTGCTATATTATTGTGATGCTTACCTCTCGATATGACTAGGCTGCGTGTACGTGCATTTGTCTGTAAACTTATTGGGAGGAACACCTTGAATGTGACTATCTTGCTTTGATATGAATTGTAATGGTAGGACTCGATGTAAGTTTAATAATGGATGAACTCGGTGATTGTGAAACTACTATAAAATTTAAATGACCGGAGTATGAACTAATGTTAACTGATCTGGAAATGATAAGAATGGAACTTTGATCTGAACTAATCTGATGGAACCATGGGTTAATGAAACCCTTTTGTGTAACTGATGGAACTTTTGTTTGATGCTTGCGCTTCGAACTTTTATTTGATATGTTTGGACAGAACTTGCATCTGAAATGACCTAGTCAAACTTTCATCAATTTGATCTGAGAAAACTCTTATTAAGAGCTATTACCGAATTTGTTTACAATGTAGGAAAAACCTGGGTATGTGGCATGTGATTACTTACCCGGTATTACCGTTCTAACCATAAACTTGTTTGACTAGGGAATGATTGTTTTGGTGATTACTGTACTTCAGAACTAGTGGGATCTGTTGACCACAGACTGGTTTTGATCATAAACTCTGACTGTCTGGAAGTATATGTAATCTGTATGACTACTTTCGTATTGACTTGTGCTATGACCGAATCTGTAAGGACTAGAACTGATGAACAGTGAATGATTACTTCGGAACTCTGCTTACTGTTATGGGAGTAGTGTACAATTCGCCTTATGTCCCCAATAGCTCCCGAATGAACTGGGTATTGTAATGGATTCTTGAACCGAGGCTGGATCGAACAAAGACTGAAGGAAAGACTCGAAATTGAATGGATCGAATCTCTGTAACTTAACGGGGGAAATTACTTATGAAACTGAGACCAGTGTAAAGCCATAACCTCGATAAGTACTTGATATAAGTAGTGTGAATACTACTACATTGCTCTTTATCTTATTCTTGTATTGTAAAATTCTTGTTATTGTATTGTTACCATTCTTGTCCATGTCATCGATATCTTATCTATCGCTCTTTGTACTTGCTGTGTACTACTGTGCCACTTTATTCATATTTCGTGTCACGAAATAAGTTTTGTCTCGAAAATGCTATATGTTGTTTACTGAATGATTGTTCAATCCCTGTCATATATTCATGACTCTTAGTATTATGTAATATATGTTAGCTGCCCGGTATCGGAGGTTCCTTCATGGAACTTATATCTGTCTGCATTGCTACCGTCATCGAGGCCTCGTCAAGAGGGCCCACATCTTGATACGTTACATTGCGGATTTATTCGGATTCCTTATGGAACTGGTTATTCATAACCATTATGTAATCAGATTCTGCTTCAGACTGCATCTGCTCGCATCAGATCTCTGCTTTATGTCGCATCAGACTGCTGTATCCGCTCTGCTCTAATAATGCACCATGTATACATAAGCCAGGATTGTGCATCTACGTATGCTCTAGACAAAATATGCAAATGAACATGTATCCGAATCTGTCATTGACTGAAAACTGAAAGTGCATAAGATTCTGTTTTAATATGAACCACAATCCCTATATGTGATTCATGATTTTGTTATTGAGCATTGTTAAGATTGGGAATGGGTCATGAATCCGTTTTTGTATATGATTGTGCTCCTATTATAGAGTGAAAGTTACCTTTACGATAGGCATCATCTCTGTTGTCATATGTTAACCCGAGTTTGAAGGACCAAACTCTTTATAAGGAGGGGAGACTGTAACAACCCTCGTACAGATTACCGATAAACTACTGAATTAGCTACTGGTTACTGTTAAACTGAACTGATAAAGACTGATAATTGAATTAACTGAAGTACTGAATGGACTGATTGAAATCGAAACTAAAATTGAATAAGTTTATCTATTGAATTGTATATTGCATCTGTTTGATCGATTGATTATCTGTTTGAATTCATGTGTTTAAACTGCAAATTGAAGGCCTTATCGGCGGCCAAATCCGAAATTGACTGATGTTTTATAATCATCATAATTAATGTGATTTTATAGTGTAATTATCTGAAAACCGATTCTGTATGATTAAACTAGATTAAATAAAGCCAATTAAAGAGTTTGACGTAATTACCATTTTGCCATTGTGAGTGGGGCCTTTGTTTATTCATCTTTGAGCCTTATACACTTAATCAAAACATTTCTTCTCCCATTTCTTGCATACAACCGAATTTAGAGAGAGAGGGAGAGATCTGAGGGACATATTGACTCCAACCTTGTGAATTGCTTGAGAACTTAGGGGAAATTGAAGATTGATGTATTTTTGAGCTCCTAAACCTTGAATACAAGACTTAGGTAAGGAATTCATCTTCTTATTGTTGACATTGAACAAGTTCTTGCATGATTCATGCTTCATTGTAGAACTAAGTCATGATTTAGTTCAAATATGTGGGATTCTAGCATATATCATGCATGCATGCTTGAATTGATGAGTTTTGAGTTGATTCCATGGTCAAATGCCACATGCATGTTCATAATCATGTTTAAATCCATGTTTTCATCTTGTTTTGAAAAGATTGAGCTCTTTGGAGCAAGAATTGAAGCTTTGAAATGGTTTTAACCCATGCATGTCATGTTTGAAGATTGTCCTTGAAAATGGGTTTGAATTTTGGATTTAATTGACTCACCTTTGGGGCTTGAATTCATAAATTGGCTTTTGAAACTTGTTATACATTGTTTTGGGATGTATTTCCCAGAATTTGGGCCCAAGAGGTCGAGAATTGAGTTGAGAATGCTTGGTTTGAGCTTGGAAGGCAAATCTGGAAATTCCAGATTTGGCTTCTTCGCTCGAGCGAAGGATCCCCCGCCCGACCGACCAACGTTTCCTCTGAGCCACGCTCGAGCGAAGGATTGGTGGCTCGAGCGTAAAAATCGAGCATCCAGTACTTTTACTGTTTCATCAGACCGCTCGAGCGAAGGATTGTTCGCTCGAGCGAAGCCTTTGATTTTGCGACCTCGCTCGAGCGAAGGAAGGCTCGCTCGAGCGAGACCCCTGTTTTCAGCAACTTTTGAAAAATGCCTTCCAACTGTATTTTTGCATCCTCATCTCATCCTAGGCATTCTTAGGCCTAGTTTAAGGCATCTTAATGAGGATTTAGACATAGAACCACACCGAGGAAATTTAGAGATTTAATTATCATCCTTCCGACTGTGAAACTTAGTGTGTGTTCTATTTGTTAACTGTTTAGGGTTGGCTCTCGGGGACGCGCTCTAGCTGCTATTAGCCTAGAACTCTGTGAGTAACAATTGTGTAAAAATATGTTCAAAATGTTTATCTTTTGAATACTGAACTGAACTGTTTATTGAACTGATATTGTTTACTGAATGAATGTATGTCCTGTATTCTGAATTGTACTATGGCATCCTTAGCATTTATCTTTATTCTTTATTCTGAGCTCTCGGTTCCCTTGTGGAACCATCATTCTTGATTGATGGCCATCATTCTTGTTAGATGCAGTTAAGACCGGTCCTTTGGACCTCTTGTTTATAGGCTAATGGATGTACCACATATGGTGATTGGTGAAATCTTGAAAAGAAATACTGTTTAATGAACTGATTTCATTACTGTAAGGACATTCATTCATAACCCCTTTACGCATTACGTTATTCACTGGGCTTTAGCTCACTGTTTATATATATATGTAGGTTCTCAGCAGCCAAACCGGAGCTAGGAGCGTGGGTTAGTCCCCAGTTTTGTCAAGCCAGCCTATGTGCCTCACTGCGAGATTCCGAGTTGCCATGCTATGGCTTGGGATGTTTTTGTGTTCCCTATCGGTCTCCTTACTGTTTTGTACTACTGTATAGATTGTCTACTGTTTTACTGTACTGTTATCGAGGGATTAGGTTCCCGTACCGACTGTTTGTATATGACTGTATAGACTGTATATAGACTGTACTGTATGAATGCATGAAAAAATGTTTTTGGCATACAGATTTTCACAGCTCAATGGACACTAGTTATTTACTGTATTGGCTTCCATGAGCCACATACTGTTTAAGCGTATTCTTTGTTGTGAGCCTTGATAATCTCGGATTCTTGGCGATTCTGATGCTAAACCCATAGGGCCGGGTTTGAGTCGTGACAAGAGCACACTTAGATCCGTCAGCACAAAATCCGATTAGTTGTACCACATTGACATGATGAGTTCTTCCAATGGTAGCAACTTCATTGATGAAATCTTGGCCATTAGCTTTGGGCTTATTTAGTATCTGTATTGCCACAACGTGATCACTCCAAAGTTTTCCTTTGTATACACAACCAAAGCCTCCTTTCCCCAACTTGTCCTTGAAACCTTTGGTCATCATCTTAATGTTCCAATAAGAGTACCTAATAGGCATGAGGTTATTCTGACTTTGTAGGAAACCTTCAATGGTATCAAACATTGATAAATGCCTAGTCCGAAACTTATAGATTAAAAATGCGAATAACCATAGCATCCCACAAAATGTTCTAGCTCCAAGAATAAATCCTGCCCAGGTAGATCAAAACATGAACAAATAAGAAAAAAAAAGAAAAAAGAAAGACCTTTGTTTCTCTCTACCAATAGAACCGTATGTTGAATTCTTCCAGCTTTTATCATTGGATTTTGGTTCTTCATCTAAATTCTTAAGATTTTCAAGCCTAACAGTAGAAGGAAGAAATGTTACCTATGATTGTGAGCAAGTAAAGGACATCGTCTGAAAGAAAAAATGTACCCAAGATTCAGTGAAGTGACTAAGGCAATTAAAAAAACATAAATAAAGGAATGAAGAAGCTAGTCAATTGAAGGAAGAATTTATAGGCCTTTAACATTTAATCAGGTGATTGAAGGCCTTCAGATTTGAAAAAAATTTACAAGAAAATTTTAGTTCTCGCGATGATACTACTATTGCTCAAAAGACAGGAATCGCAAAAGTGGGTTGGAAATGTGAGGTGATCGCAAGATTGTAAATAATGAAATAATTATGGATGAGAAATAAAGAGGGCTTACAGTAAATCAGCTCCAAGGCACCTGCATTATTTTTTTTTGACATATAAATTATGTTAGCAAACTAAAGTCATTAATCTTACAAAAAAGAAAAAAAATACTAAAAACAAAAACTGAGGAGATAGTTGAATTTAATGTTTAGCACAACATATCCTAATTTCTCAGTATGTTCATAGTTTCTCTTTCTTTCTATCAATTTTAAATTACTTAGCATGTGTATAATAGAAAGACTATATGCAATCAAAAATTCATTGAGGACTCCAAACCCTAAAAATGAATCTATGTCATGTGGCAGCCTTACCTTTTTTGGCCTCTAAACATCAGTTTAGGTGCCACTTAAATTACAGAATGAAAAAAATAAAATAAAAAAATGCACAGAAATATGCAAAAAAAAAAAAAAAAAAATGTACACATAAACTATGTGTGGATCAGATTTAGTTTTGTTGTGGTGGGTTCACACACTGAATTTTCCTGGAAACATTTATTTATGTGCTTTATTTCTCTGTACCTAGTATTCCTCTTACAAAAAATATTTATAAATCTCTCTTTCTTAAAAAATTTTGTTTGAAGAAACCATTGCTGATGTTAACTAACAAAGTTTTGGACTAACATCTTGTTTGTATTTGAATTTTGGATTTTCGTAGTAATTAGAAGTGTACAAAGAAACTCAAAAAACTGACCTCTATGCATTGGTTTGGTTTGGTTTGGTTTTTCAATATTTTGGTTCGGTTCTATGTCTTAAAATAGTGGACTCGATAGGATTAGTTTGGTTCTTAGTTTAAACCAAACTTAAATCGACTCAACCCAAGAGTCAAACCTATTAGTATAAAATTATATTTATGCTAAGTTGTTTTCATATAATTAGTATGAAGTAAATAATACTAAGGTAGATATTGCTATATCTAATCATGCTATGTAAGAGAAAATCTTACGCACATAGAAAGGTCAACTTGCTTTGGGAATCGCAGTAGCTGTAACAAGTGACAGTGTAATTGGTAGTAGGATCAATGAAGCAAATGCCTCCTGTTGAGCAATTTTCACATAGAATTTTGGCCCACGAAAGCTCAAATCCAGAGGCCAACTGTGCGTGGAATTCCATGAAGTTAATGGAAAAGTTATAACTTGCTGCTGCTGCTGCTGCTGCTGTTGTTGTTGTTGGAGGTAAAGGCGACCACAAGGTAGTTACAACCATCTCATCTATTCTGCACAGATCAGCCACATCTGATGCTCTCAAGTTTCCAAACAGAAAGTAAGAGTAGTAATGGGTATGCGAAGAAGACGACTTATTAATACAACTAGTATAAGTAGTATTACTAGTGTTCATGTATAGTGGAGAATTCACTGGATTTTCACATTCCACCAGCACTGCTACAGCTTCAAGACAGGGAAACTCCCATTGGAACTCATTTGGAATATATGAACCATATGAATTATAATAATCAAGATTAAAAGCAGGACCAGTAAAGTTTTCAAAGGATAAAGAATAAAGAGGGAGGGAGGAGCAACTTCCATTTTGAATGCCCATATCCACGACTCGGATTGTGTAGTTGTCGTAGTTGATTGCCTGCACATAGTAGTATTTAGCATCACCCACAGACGATAAGTCAAGCAGTGGACGATTGTTGTGGCAGGCCAGTTCATATCTCTTGTTTCCGCAATTTTCTGGGTCACCTTCAAATCGAAATGGGTATCTGATGTTTTGAATGTTCCCACAAGAAGAAGAATCACAGTTCCTATCACTTGTTCTTAAAGCATCACAATTCACTAAAAACAGGACAAACAGAAGAATGGAGAAAAGAAGCCTAGACATGGATGGATGATGAAAGGGAAGAGAAGGGAAGGGAGATCAGATCAGAGTGAGTCTATTTGCAGTTGCCCAAATCCCCTTGCTGTGGCTAGTAATTTCAAGGCTCGTGTTATAATGCTAAGGAAAAATATTATATTATAGGGCTAAGGAAAAAAATAAAAAATAAATTGTAAACCGGATTGTAAGGATTAGTTTAGTTTTCTCAATGGGTCCTAATCGAACCGTTTAAATATATATAATTTGTTATTAATACCCCCAACTACTTGATTGGTGACCCTCTTATACACAAGTTATTAATAACTTTCTGCAACTTACGTTTCCTACGAAAGTATCCAAATTTAAGAAAAGTAGACTTAGGCTTGTAATTAGTGGTAAAATTACTTCTGCATAATTATTTAAATAATTTTTGTTTGAAAACTAATGGCATATTGTTTGATGTTTGAGTAAGTTGTAATCAATATTTTGTGAGAATCGTCGCTTTAATCCAAATCGAACCATGTTTTATTGATTCGGTTTGATTTGGTTTTAAAATTTTTATAGTTTGGTTTGGTTCTAAATTTCAGAGAGTTGAATCTTAGGTAATGGTTTGGTTCTTGATTTGTTCCTAAATCGAACCGAACCAAATCAAACTATATACTCACATCACCTCTATTATATTATCATTGGAATGTGATTTGGCCAACTATTTCGTTGCTCGAAATTAAAATAGTCACATAGAAAATGATACCAGCCTAGTAAATGCAACGAAGTAGGTTAAACTTCAAACTTTGGCAGTTTTGTTTTGATTTTGTCACACACAGCTTGAAGATAGAGACACGATGAGGAAGTTGACATGAAGATAGAGACAAGGCTGGCGATAGGATTTTTGAGATCGAAGGCGGAGTCTTAAAATTGGGGCCCTTCATGTATAAGTAATAAAAAAATCATTTATTTAAATCAAGTTTGTACTCAAATCTATAATCAAATTAAATTGGGAAAAAAATAAAGAGTTAAACATGCTCTAAAAACCTTTAATTTAGATTGTGAAGTTAAATGAGTTAGTTTGGACATATATTTTTAAACCTAGTAACACGATAAGAGTTTAAATTATTCAGGAGTCCTTAAAATTTATCGAAATTTGGGGGCCCAAAGCGGCTGCCTTGCTTGCCTTGGGCAAGGGCCGGCTGTGCAAAGAGGATGTTGACTTGAAGATAGAGACAAAATGAGGATGAGGAGGCATTGAATTTGAAACTCCACAAGGAAATTAGAATGCAAATGGCCATGATCTTCTTCTTCCTCCTCTTTCTTTTCCTCTTGTTATTGTTCCAACTCCAAGTAGTATTGGCAGCAGGAGCACCACAAGCACCACGAGCACGACCACTAAATTCAGATGAATGCACGGTGACACAGAGGTGTGGGGAATATGGTCCAGACATCCGGTTCCCATTCTGGCTAAAGGATCACCAGCCAAATCACTGTGGCTATCCCGGGTTTGAACTGTCCTGCTCCCCAACCAACCTTACCATGCTTGAGCTCGTGACTGTAACCGTATTTGTCCAGCAAATCAATTACATAGACCAGTCTTTATATATAAGTGACCCCAGCAGTTGCTTTCCGGAACAGCTTCTCCTAAATCTAAACCACAGTTTATCGGCCTCTCCCTTCAAATTCTCACCACATTATTACCCAGGTAATTTTAGCTTTTTCAGTTGTCCCTCCTCAACAATGCAAACCTACCCTTTCGGATGGTATGATATAGAATATGCATATTATAGACATTCACCATTTCCAATCACAAATAATTGCCATAACAGCAGCCAAGGTCATGTGGTCTATGTGGTACCTGATGATTTTTTAATCCAGCAGTTCCTATTATCTTGCAGAAAGTTATATACCGTAACATCAACAGATTACCCTCTATATGGTTCTCCTGATTTAGATACTAGTGAACTTCGATTGAGTTGGTCCAAGCCCATATGTGGGAGGTGTGAAGAAATAGGCAAGTATTGTAGATTGAGGAGGAGGAATAAAAGCAACAACAGCAGCGGGAAACTTGATGACATTGAATGCTTTGACAATAACATACATAACCCACCACCAATTACTACTGGTATTTCAAGTACTCCTTCCTCTATTAGTTTTCCCTTGTGTTTTACTTTCAGAGTCTATCCTCCCATGATTTTTATTTTTATTTTTCCCCTTCTTTTTCTGGAGAAGGAATTTTCACTCTTAATTTTTGTTGTTTAAAATTGCAGGTGTGATACCACCTTGCTTGATTCTTCTTCTTGTAGTCACGGTCACAATATATTTTGTCCACAGATCAAATAAATTAAAGAAAGAGGATCAAGTAAAAATTGAAAATTTTTTGGAGGATTACATAACTCTCAAGCCTACTAGATACACTTATGCCGAGATTAAGAAAATTACTAACAATTTTAAGGAAAAACTAGGCCAAGGAGGTTATGGAACAGTGTACAAGGGAAAACTTTCCAATGACATCCACATTGCAGCCAAGATCCTCAACGATGTCAAGGGGAATGGGGATGACTTCATCAATGAAGTGGGAACATTAGGTAGAATCCACCACATCAATGTGGTTCGCCTAGTCGGATATTGTGCTGATGGATTTAAAAGAGCTCTCGTTTATGAGTACTTGCCAAATGATTCGTTAGAGAGGTTTATATCATCTAATCAGGAAAAATGTTCACTTGGTTGGGAGAAGCTACAAGGTATTGCTCTTGGCATAGCCAAAGGTATTGAATATCTTCATCAAGGGTGTGATCAAAGAATCCTTCATTTCGATATTAAACCTCATAACATCTTGTTGGACCACAAATTCAATCCCAAGATCTCTGATTTTGGTCTAGCCAAATTGTGTTCGAAAGAACAAAGTGCTATATCCATGACTGCTGCTAGGGGCACCATAGGCTATATTGCACCTGAAGTGTTCTCTAGGAACTTTGGGAACGTGTCATACAAGTCAGATGTCTACAGTTTTGGAATGTTGTTGCTTGAAATGGTTGGAGGGAGGAAGAATACCCATGTTACAACACAGAATACAAGCGAAGTTTACTTCCCCGAATGGATCTATAACCGTTTAAATCATGAAGAAGAACAGGGGATCATGATTGCGGAAGATGAAGATGCTAAGATTGTGAAGAAAATAACAATTGTGGGACTTTGGTGCATTCAGTGGTACCCAGGAGACCGGCCTTCAATGAAAGTTGTGGTTCAAATGTTGGAAGGAGATGACGGAGACACTCTGACTATGCCACCCAATCCATTTACCACCACAAATCCAATGACTGCTAGGGATCGAAAGTCTTTTGACAGCAAGTTAGAAGTCATTTCTGAATCTGGATCTGAATCTGAATCTGAATCTGAGTGAGAGAATCAAATTAGTGTTGCTTGTGTTGGACTTTTTATCGGTTTGTATATCTGGTAGAAATCTTGTTTCTATCAATCAGAATAGGAACAATTGTGTGAAAATAATACATCTGGTATACAGGCTTTGAAATAGTTTTGTTTTCATTTGCTATTTTTGTACTATGCATTGGAAAGAAACAAAAATTACATATCTAATCAGTGTTATTAGTTAGAAAGGCCTTGGCAGCAGAAGGCTATTGGCAAGGACTTGTCCCACAAATGAATTACAACATTCTTAACAGCACCCAAGAAAGTTGATACTGTAACTAAAACATTCACTCCAGCAGTGTTGTATATGTTGTCTTAAAATATTATAGTCCTATTCCCTATGCCAAATTTGACACACCATAAATAGCACAATGCTATTTTATACTACACCTTGGACTATTTGATTGTTATTAAAAAATAAAATTACAACTATATCAATATAATTGGAGTTTAATTTATCACTAATTTATTACTATTTCATTATTAATCACATAAATTAAGCATTGAAATCTTCACCAATCCAATGAATCCTCACCAAGATTCTTTTTCACCTATTTATCTAGATTCCAATCAAGTTCCAATTGACTGTGGTGCTGATTCTGCAAGAACTAAAAGGCTTAATGTCAAAGAGGTGAAAAAGGAATTGCATAGAAAGAACAAAATAGCATATGATTCGAGTTTTCGCTTTGTGGGGGTAATAATGTTCTCAACAAACTCTGATTTTGATAGAAATCCTTTTTTACTTTATTTTATAATTTTAAATGATTATGTATTGTGCTCTAATTTGTTTAACGCAATTTTTATTTATTTTGTAACTTTGACTTAAGTTTGTGATTGATAGGTAGTGGGAAAATAACATTGTTGGAGTATCTGTGCTATTTTAGCACAGTATAGTAGAGCAGCTTATAACAATCTATATAAAATGCACTTTTGTTGAAAATAACACAAAAAACACTACACCAATACAGATGCTCTTAGTAATTCAAGATATATTACATTTATGAATGTTCTCATCAGCTTCAGGTACTTTATTCAACTATTAAAATAGTAAAATGTGAAACATTTTAAAATTGCAATGACCCAAGGAACCTGAGGTTTACCAATGAGAAGCTCTTCAAGGCTTCACACCAAGTCCTCAGTGACATAATATGAATATGCTTAAGTAGGATTAAGTAGAGTTGTTGTTACCTGGTGGGAACTTTCCTCATATTGTTATCTTAAAAGGTTTTACTAAATTCATCGAGTTGTGCCAAAGAATAAAACAACCTACTATTAAATGAATTCCTAGTCTGCTTGATGAGGAGACTCAATAAATTATAAAAGGAGTGGTGTGTGGTCCAACGACTAGTTCTCCTCTTGAGTGGAAGCAAGCAGGAAAAACTGGATGTTGCCTTTTTGTTTCCCAAATATGCTCTGACCATTCTTAGCTGCTCATGTCAGACCATAACTAACCATTATAATCTTTGAACAAGAATAGTCTTATGCCATCTAAATACATAGAATGAAACAGTGAAACCGATTTACAGTCAGTGTCTTTGCAAAGATCCATAAGCCATCAAAGAAACATGCCTCAATTTTTTTAAATTACATGGAAAATAAGAAATTATATCCTATAAAAGTAAATAGAGACTGTTAGGATGATAATTAGATAAAACTCTTGTATACTATAGTTCAACAAGCCATATAAAAAAAATAAAAAAAAACTTCAAATTTTCGATATAATTTTTTGAGAAATTAAAACAGGTAATTGCACAAGATTGAAGATATCATTCTCCTTGATTTTCCTTCAAATGTCTCGAAATAAAAAGGGGGGACTATGCTTCTATGGTTATAGACAATATTTCTGAAAACACCAAGTCATTACCATGGCGCAGCATATACTCCATTAAAGGCAATAAAGGATTACAGTCTTCAGTGTAACAGTGATATGACAACCGCGCAAATTATGCTCAAGGTCTATATGATTGATGAAGATATGAGCACATCCCTATTCCCCTCTTTGCACATACTTAATAATAATTATTTTTATTATAATTTTATTTTCAAGTGAAATTACTATTATGGACATCAAATAAACACATTCGGAAGTTGAATGTCGAAAAAATAAAAAAAATTCGGAATTCTACTTTCGAACAAGTTGTTTATTTTCGGAATGCTACTTCCGAACCAATTGTTTATTTTCGGAATGTTACTTCCGAACCAATTATTTATTAAAAAAGATGTGTATAGAGTGTAATTGTTGTGTGTAAATAGAAGCTCCCTCAAATGCCCTTAAAGTAAATCTTAAATTCATAAATCCCCTTAAAGAAAGGGTTAATAACATGTATATCCTACACACAAACCTTAACTAAACTAGTAGCTAGATTAAAGAATCAAGAGTTTTTTTTTTTTTTTTGGTCAGTAGATTAAAGCATAAGGAGGTTCACCATGTCACATCTTTTCTTCCAAACCTTGTCAGACTTTCTTTGCTTCCTCAATTTGATCCTGCAGTCCAGCCACAACCCTCTCACATTAGGCACTAAAATTAATGCCTAAAATCTGCTCCACAATTGAACTCATAACTTTGATTAACTTTGAGAATAGCAGAAATGAAGGCTTCAAAGCCAGGTAGGGCTACAACATACGCAGCCTCATGTCAATACAATACTTTTAACAGTGACAAAATTTGAGAATAGCAGTTACAAAAGCTGCACCAGAAGAAAAAAAGAAAAAGAAAAGAGAGAGAGAGAGAGAGAGAGAGAGGGAGAGTTTATATTGCCTGTTCTCTGCTTCTTATTTGCTTTCCATTTCTCCTTCTTCTTCTTCACTGTCAATATCTAGTTGTTTAGTCTAAAAGGCCAGCCACACCATACTCTCTCATTACCCATATGCACCTTTTAAAGATTTTGCTTAGGACCTAAAAAACCCAGGACTGGTACTAAATGTGTGTGTCGGACAGGTGAACATCAACACTCATGCTTCCCAATACTTGTCAGGCACGTGTCCAAATGTGTCATTTGTTTTTAGATTTTTTTTAGACTCCAATACACTTTACAACTGTGGACAAATTAATCAATAATAAAATAAAACCAATACAGATTTATAAGCATTAATCTACATTCAAACTTTTGAAATAAATGTTAAATTATAAAATTATACATAATAAATATATAAATTTATATATTTTGTTTGAGCATTTCTCCTGAGCATTGTTTGAGCATTTTTCTGCTAAATAGTGCCAAACCAAGTTAGATTTCATTACACTGCAAAATAAATTTATTAAAATTTTACTATTTCATAAGGTGGATATAAATTTATGAAACAATCATGTCTGGAAGAAGATTTAGGCCATGTTTGTTTGGGCGGACTGGATTAACATTCCCATGACTAATAGTCCTAGGACTATGAATTCGTTGGATTATATATCCTATCTTAACTAATAATCAAGTTGAAAATAATTAATCCGTACTTTAATTGTTTAACCAAACATCGGATTAACAATTTTATTGGACTATTAGTCCAATCCCAAGCTCATGTCCACCCAAACAAACATGGCCTTACTGTCTTATTTATTATTGTGAGGATTCCCCCCCCAACCCCAATATAGTACATACATACTATTGCAATAGTACAACATTTATCATTCCAAATTATTGGAGTTAGGAGAGGGGTTCATTCAGTTATCTTCAGTTGGCATCTCTTGAGGAGTTAGGAAAGGCTTCGGAGGCATTTGCACAAGTTCAATATTTCCTTCAAGCATTTCTACAACTTTATTCATTGCAGGACGATCATCAGGCTTCATTTGTATGCACCATAATGCTGTTATTATCATTTTTCTTATCATTTGCCGTTCTTCTTCTGTGCTCTCTTCCATTTCCACGTCCTTCCCTTCTTTAAATTGGTCATAAACCCAAGAAGGGAAGTAAATTTGGCTTGTATGATCAGCAAATGCATTCAAGTTCCTCCTTCTACCTGCCATTTCCATCAACAACATTCCGAAACTATAAACATCCACTTTGTAGGAAACACGTCCAATGTTTTTGTAGAACAATTCTGGAGCCATGTAGCCCATTGTTCCTCTTGCTGCAGTCACATACACATTGCTATTATCTGTTGGATACAATTTCGCAAGCCCAAAGTCGGAAACTTTTGGAGTGAAATTCTCGTCTAAAAGAATGTTGTGAGGCTTGATGTCGAAATGTAAAATTTGCATATCACAACCCCGATGCAAATATTCAATCCCACGGGCCACGCCAAGAGAAATCTCATACATTTGCTTGCAACTCAAGGAGATATTTCCTTCTTGGGAAAAAATGTACTTTTCAAGAGACCCATTAGGCATGAAGTCATAGACCAGAGCACGCTTAGATCCGTCAGCACAAAATCCGATTAGTTGTACCACATTGACATGATGAATTCTTCCAATGGTAGCAACTTCATTGATGAAATCTTGGCCATTAGCTTTGGGCTTATTTAATATCTTTATTGCCACAATATGATCACTCCGAAGTTTTCCTTTGTATACACAACCAAAGCCTCCTTCCCCCAACTTGTCCTTGAAACCTTTGGTCATCATCTTAATGTTCCAATAAGAGTACCTAATAGGCATGAGGTTATTCTGACTTTGTAAGAAACCTTCAATGGTATCAAACATTGATAAATGCCTTGTCCGAAACTTATAGATTAAAAATGCGAATAAGCATGGCGTCCCACAAAATGTTCTAGCTCCAAGAATAAATCCTGCCCAGGGAGATCAAAGCATGAACAAATAAGAAGAAGAAGAAATCGTTTTTCTCTACCAATAGAATTGTACGTCGAATTCTTCTGTCTTTTGTTATTGGATTTTGGTTCTTCATGTCTTTAAGGTTGTGCTTGATTTATAGATTTTGGGAGGGATTTGGAAAGGGACAGGGTAAAGAAACATAGGTGAAATAATATTTCATTCATATTTTACCTACATTTTCCCTTTTCCTTTTCAAATCTCTCCCCAAATTCATAAAACAAAGGCAGCCTTAACTTCAGATTTTCGAGCTTTATAGTAAAAAGAAGAAATGTTACCTGTGATTTGTAGTGAAGGAATGGCAAAGGCTGAAAGAAAAAATGTACCAAAGATTCAGTGAAGTGACCAAGGCAGTTAAAAAAAAAAAAAGGTAAACTAAAGAGTGCTTACAGTAGGCAATCTCCAACAAACCTGCATTTTTTTTTTTTGGACAAACAAATTATGTTTGCAAACTAAAGTCATTAATCCTAAAAAATATTAAAAACAAAAACAAAAACAAAAACTGAGGAGATAGTTTAAGGTATCTCTCTCTCTCTCTCAAAAATAAAATAAAATCTTTGAGGCTAATCCCCAGACACAATATGTTACATGGCAGCCTTACATTTTTTGGCCTTTAAACATCAGTTTAGGTGCCTGTTAAATTATAGAAACAGAAAAAATCAATGCGCAGAAATAAGCCAAAAAAAAAAAAAATTGTACACAAACTCTGTGTGGATCAGATTTAGTTTTGCTGTGGTGGGTTCACACATTGAATTTGCCTGCAAACATTTATTTCTGTGCTTTATTTCTGTGCACCTAGTATTCCTCTTACAACAAATATTTATAAATCTCTCTTTCGTAAAAAATCTTGTTTGAAGACAGCTAAGTTCTGGACTAACATTCAGCAGAATTTTGAATTTGAGTAGTAATTAGAAGTCTACAAAAAAACTTGGAAAACTAACTTCTATCCATTGGTTGGTTTTTTTCCCCCCGATATTTTTGTTTGGTTCTATGTCTTAAAATCATGGATTCAATAGAATTGATTTGGTTCTTGATTTAGGACATGTTTAAATTGACCCACCCCAAGTCCCAAACTTAAATATATTACTAATAAAAGTATATTTATGCTAAGTTGTTTTCAAATAATTAGTATGAAGTAAATACTAAGGTAGATATTGCTATATCGAATCATGCCATGTAAGAGAAAAAAAAAAAAACAAACAAATCAGACTTTTTTTTTACCATCGTATATTTGTATTGGAATTACGGTGAATGTTTATGGTATTTAGCTTGTATTAAAACTTGAAATAATGCTGTGCTTTCTTTTGAATTATGTTAAAATGACCCAGACTTGTTTATTGTTGATTATTTATTTACTTACAAAAATATATGACTTATAATGAAGGAAGATTGAAATGGAGGCTACTTTTTTAAAAATAAATTATTCACTTATTTTTAGTAAAGTGGAATCGCGTTCCAATCCAAATTAACTCAAGTTTTATTGAGTTTGTTTGTTAGTTTGGTTTGAATTTAATGAAAGATTGGTTTAGTCATAGATTTAAAAATTTTGAATTGATTCTAATTGGTTGGTTATGAGTTTAGTGTTAACTCGAATCAAACTGATTCATACACACCTAGCAATTTGTGAAAATAAAAAACCAAAGCGAAAAACTCCTATTTTTCTTTCCTTACTGTTACCCAAAAAAGATGGGCAAAATATGTTGTATTTTGGTTATTTTGTCATTTTAGTCGTTGTAAGTTCAATTAACTCGATTTTGATAATAAATTTATAATTTTGTCTTAATTTAATCCAACTAATTAAATGGTTAGTATTTTTTTTAATGAAAAATGTGCACATAAGTAACAAGTATCATGTTTTTAGAGGCAAAAGTATAAATTTGTTCAATTTAGTGATTTCCTCTCTACCAAATCAATGATCATATTCCGTCAAAAACACTAATGGCCACGAACAGACCCAAAATTTTCATATAGGGGGCAAACATATAAATACTAACAAAAATTTCAAATAAAAAATATGAATTATAAATAACAAATAAAAAACAAAAATAAGATGAAAACATATATAAATAAGCATTTATTTTTAGAA
This sequence comes from Camellia lanceoleosa, assembly GCA_025200525.1. Lineage (NCBI taxonomy): Eukaryota > Viridiplantae > Streptophyta > Magnoliopsida > Ericales > Theaceae > Camellia > Camellia lanceoleosa. Next base: position 112,930,927 of record CM045764.1, on the reverse strand, counting down.
AAATTCTAATATATACCCCTTTAAAAAAAGTGCACTATATGCACTTTTAGTTATGATTAATTTTCTTTTTTAGTTATATCTTATGTTGTGTTTAATTATGACAAATTTTTATATTTTTTTTATATTTAGTTATGACTCAAAAAATTAAAATTATGCTAATTTTTTTATTATTATTATTATTATTATTTTATTTTATTTATAGTTATAAGATACATATGGTACAGACCCTCATAGTGTTTCCCTTCTTTTTATCCACATTGAGTTACAAAAGGCAACTATAAAAAAATAATCTATTTACTAAGTGAACTATATTGAGTTTTGTTTGATACTTTTTCATATCATTAAAAACATCTGTGATAGAATCGACTTTAAAATCTTGCATAATGTCTTCATCAATGAATGTGATCAATAACTAACTAATTCCTTATTTTATTTTCTCGAAATAGGACTTGTAATCAATGGTAGTTATATGAAACTAATTTTTTTTTATTATATTTTGTCTAATATTATACTTTTTATTTTTTTTTTGAACTGGAAAAAAAGGCTCTGTGGTGTCATCACGGCCCCGTTGGGCCCTAGCCCATTGGTAACCGGTTGTTAGCTAGGAATTAACCCCTACCAAATGAGGGACCCACCACCAGGGCAGGGCATCCACACGCCGCAGCAGAGGACACGGTTCGAGAGGAGTATGAGTGTGTTCACAGGGAGTGATGTCAAACGCCCCTCCCAGGAATCGACCCTGACTCTCGGCTAGGGAATGTGCTGCATCCTCCACCAGGCCACCAACCCTGGTGGTTCTAATCTTATACTTTGATCCAATGTTTTATAGATACAAAGGAGCAACCACTAAAATTTTTAAAAAAATCTAGAGAAGATGACCATTTAAAATTTGTAAAACGAATACTTAGGGAACGAGCCTCTATAATTTGAAGATAATTATAATTAATACTATTACAACAAATGATAATTTTGAAATCATAGGAGGCGATCGCCTCCTCTAGGTCCATCATTGCTAGGATGTTATTAATTAGACTAAATTAACACAGAATATAAAATTAAGAGTCAAAATTAAGCTAATTAAAAATGTAGAGATCAAACAATATAAGGGCGAATTACACTAACAGTTCACGTAGTTTGAGACTTGTGTAACTTTGGTTCTTGACCTTTCAATTGCGATACATTTGACTTTGAGTTTTAAATCTCATTTCCAATAAGGATAATTAAAAATAGTATTGCTCCATTTCAAGGGCAAAATCGTCAATTTAATAAAATATAAATTAATTTGACAAAAATAAATGTCAATAAATTATTTTTAAAATTTTAAAAATTGTTTCTACTCACCAAAGTATATAAAAATGATAAATCTTTTACATTTTAATTTTTTTACCAAATTAATTTTAGTATGTGTTTGGATGATGATCATGTAATGGGTGGACGTTTTGTTGATATTTTTTTTTGGTTACCTTGTAATATATGGTTGTATTTGTTATTAATAGATATTTTTGGATAGTTATCATGCAATGAATGGTTATCAAGCTTTTAATGTATAATTGATATGTTTAATATATAAATGTTTTTAGTTTTGGATTTTTTGATTTGATGGATTGGTTTAATAATGATATCAAAGTTATCACCATTTTGACTTTTGAAAAAATAAAAACTAATTTAACAAAAATAAATATAAAAAAAAATATTTTAAAAAATTATTTCTACATTCCCAAAAGATAAAATTATATAAAAATGATGTATTTTATATTTTTTTTTCACCAATTTAATTTTTAGTTTCTTAGAAAAAAATTTTGAAAATAGATTCCAAAAATCAAACCAAACAGAACTTTATAGCCAAAAAAGTTTTAACATTATTCATTAAAATAAATGCCATTATATTTCAAACAATATATAAGTTAACTAACACAAAATAAGCTGTATGATGATTTTGTCCTTCAAATGGAGTAACAATATTTTCAATTGTTCTTATTTGAAACGAAATTCAAAATTCAAAATAAAATGTATCACAATTGAAAGTGAAGGATTAAAGTGCCGTAAGTTCTGAAGTGTAATTTGGCTAACGAAGATTATGGACACAAAATCAATACACAACGAAACACATAAAACAATTTTAATCACATGGTTCTGTGTTAAGTAGATTTAACTGAAAAAAAAAAGTGCAGAAAATCTTACGCACATGGAAAGGTCCACTTGAATGGGGAATAGTAGTAGTTGAAACAAGTGACGGTGTAATTGGTAGTAGGATCAATGACGCAAGTGCCTCCTGTGCAATTTTCACAGAGAATGTTGGTCCATGAAAGCTCAAATCCATACGCCAACTGTTCCATGAATTTACTGGAAGAGTTGTAACTTGCTGCTGTTGTTGGAGACCACAAGGTAGTTGCAACTATCTCATCTATTCTGCACAGGTCTGCCACATCCGACGCACTCAAGTTCCCGAACAGAAAGTAAGAATAATAATAATGGGTTTGCGAAGAAGAAGACTTGACTGTTTTATTAATACAACTAGTATAGGCAGTGCTACTGGTGTTCATGTATAGTGGAGAATTCACTGGATTTTCACATTCCATCAACACTGCTACAGTTTCAAGACAGAGATACTCATATGGACTATATGGCCTATATGGACTATATGGACTATATGGCCTATATGGACTATAATCATTAGAAAAGTCTCTGAAGGATAAAGAATAAAGAGGGAGGGAGGAGCACTTTCCGTTTTGAACGCCCACATCCACGAGTCGGATTGTGTAGTTGTTGTAGTTGATTGCCTTCACGTAGTAGTATTTACCGCTGGAGAATAAGTTAAGCAGTGGACGATTGTTGTGGCAGGCCAGTTCATATATCTTTTTTCCGCAATTTTCTGGATCACCTTCAAATCGAAATGGGTATCTGATGTTTTGAATGTTCCCACAAGAAGAATCACAGTTCCCATCACTTCTTAAAGCATCGCAATTTACATAAAACAGGACATGAAGAAGAAGAAGAAGAAGAAGAAGAATGGAGGAAAGAAGCCAAGACATTGATGGATGATGGAAGGGAAAGGCGATGGTATCAGATATGCCCTAGTCCCATTACTGTGGATAATAATAAGTTCAAGGTCCACATTATAATATTATCACTGGAATGTGATTTGGGCTAGTAAAGTAAGTCGTTGCCTGAAAAGTCCAAGTCTTTCATTGAAAACTATAGATACTAACCAAGTAATTGCAACGAAGTGGGTTAAACTTCGAAACTACACGGTTTTGTTTGATTCTTTTTTTTCGTCACAGCGCTTTGCCGTGTTTGACTTGAAGTCAAGCAAGCAATTAGTATCAATAGAGAGAGAGAGAGAGAGAGAGAGAGACAGAGGATGAAGATGAGGACTTGAAGTCAAGCGAGCAATTAGCATCAATATAGAAAGACAGGATAAGGATGAGGACGAGGCATTGAATTTGGAACTCCACAAAGGAAATTAAAATTGGAAATGGCCATGATGTTCTTCTTCTTCCTCTTGTTCTCTGTCTTTCTCTTGTTGTTGTTCCAACTCCAAGCAGTAGTATTGGCCGCAGGATTTCTTGGAGTTGGAGGAGCACCACAACCACAACCACAAGATTCAGATGAATGCGCGGTGACAAGGTGTGGGGATGACGGCCCAGACATCCGGTTCCCATTCTGGCTAAAGGACCATCAGCCAAATCACTGTGGGTATCCTGGATTTCAACTATCCTGCTCCCCAGCCAAAAATACCCTGCTTGAGCTCCCATTTTTTGGGACTGCCAAGGTATCGCTAATCAATTATAGAGACCAGTCGTTATATATAAATGACCCCAGTGATTGCTTTCTCGAACAACTTCTCCTAAATCCAAACCACAATTTATCAGCCTCTCCCTTCAAATTTTCACCACTTTACGGAAGTCAGTTTAGCCTTTTCAGTTGTCCCTCCTCAACAAACCAAACCTACCCTTTGGAATGGTATGATACAGGATATGCATATAATAGCTATTCACCGTTTCCAATCACAAATAATTGCCTTAACAGCAGCCAAGGTCAAGTGGTCTATGCGGTACCTGATGATTTTTCAATACTGCAGTCCCTATTATCTTGCAGAAAGTTATATACCATAACATCAATACATTCCCCTCTATATGGTTCTCCTGATTTCTATACTAATGACCTTCGATTGAGTTGGTCCAAGCCCATATGTGGGAGTTGTGAAGAAATAGGCAAGTATTGTAGATTGAGGAGGAGGAATAACAGCAGCAGCAGAAAACATGATGAAACTGAATGTTCACTTGGCAAACAAGCTACAGGTACTCCTTCGTCCCTCGACTACTAGTTTCCCCCTTGTTTTACTTTCAGTATCAAGGATTTTGGATAGAGATTTGAAAAAGAAAAATAAAAAAATTTAGGTTATTTTTCATTCACATCTTCCTCACCTTTCTCATTTCCATTTCCAAAATCATGATCCAAACAGAGTCCTAGGTGTCACATAGGCCTACAAGTTAATTAGGTGATTTTCGCTGTCATGTGACTCATTGGAGTAACCATCAGAACTCTCCACAAACTATGACACTGCTGACAAATGAAAGAGCTTTCATCCTGAAAACCTATAGCAAATAAATTATATAATTTTATGAATGACAAACTGTTTGATCTTGTCTGTCTTTTACAGGTGAAACAAAAAGCCAAGTTCTTAAAGGTGAATTTTCTATATGCCTCTTCCCTTGATTTTTCTAGAGGAGTCTTCCCTCCTAATTTGGTTGTTTAAATTTGCAGGTGTGATCCCTTCCGGCTTGTTTCTTCTTCTTGTAGTCATGGTAACAGTATATCTTGTCCACAGATCAAATAAATTAAAGAAAGAGGATCAAATGAAAATTGAAAGATTTTTGGAGGATTACAGAGCTCTCAAGCCTACTAGATACACTTATGCAGAGATTAAGAAAATTACTGATAATTTTAAGGAAAAACTAGGCCAAGGAGGTTATGGAACAGTGTACAAGGGAAAGTTTTCCAATGATGTTCACATTGCAGCCAAGATCCTCAACGATGTCAAGGGGAATGGGGACGACTTCATCAACGAAGTTGGAACAATAGGCAGAATTCACCACGTCAATGTGGTTCGCTTGGTCGGATACTGTGCTGCTGGATTTAAAAGAGCTCTCGTTTACGAGTACTTGCCAAATGATTCGCTAGAGAAGTTTATATCATCCAATCAGGAAAAATGTTCACTTGCTTGGGAGAGGCTGCAAGGTATTACTCTTGGGATAGCCAAAGGTATTGAATATCTTCATCAAGGGTGTGATCAACGAATCCTTCATTTCGATATTAAACCTCATAACATTTTGTTGGACCACAACTTAAAATCCTAAGATTTCTGATTTTGGACTAGCCAAGTTGTGTTCGAAAGAACAAAGTGCTGTATCCATGACTGCTGCTAGGGGCACTGTAGGCTATATTGCACCTGAAGTGTTCTCTAGGAACTTCGGGAACGTATCATGCAAATCAGATGTCTACAGTTTTGGAATGTTGTTGCTTGAAATGGTTGGAGGGAGGAAGAATACCCATGTTACAACACAGAATACCAGCGAAGTTTACTTCCCTGAATGGATCTATGACCGTTTAAATCATGAACAGGGGATTGTGGTTGAGGAAGACGGAGATGCTAAGATTGTGAAGAAAATAACAATTGTGGGACTTTGGTGCATTCAGTGGCACCCAGGAGACCGGCCTTCGATGAAAATTGTTGTTCAAATGCTAGAAGGAGATGGAGACACTCTGGCCATGCCCCCCAATCCATTTACCACCACAAATCCCAGAACTGCTACAGGTGGAAAGTCTTTTGACAGCAAGTTAGAAGTCATTTCTGAATCTGAGTGAGATAATAAAATTAGTATTGCTCGTGTTAGAATTTTTTTAATCAGTTTTGTATATATGGTAAAAATCTTGTTTCAGTTAATCAGAATAGGAACGATTGTGTGATCATCTATCTACTCTTACAGCTTATCAAATAATACATCTGGTGTACCAGCTTTCAAATAGTTTTGCTTGCATTTGTTGTTATTGTAAAAGGTGTTGTCCGACAACTAGTTCTCACAAAAACAAAAACAAAAACCATTCTAGCTGTACAACTCAGACCATGACTAATCAATACAATCTTTGAAGAAAAACCTTTCTAGCTGTACAACTCAGACCATGACTAACCATTATACAATCTTTGAACAAGAATTGTCTTACTTATAAGCATAGAATGAAACAGTGAAACAAACAAAAAATTAGATTGATCATTAGATTAATGTAAAGAGGTTCACCATGCCACTTCTTTTCTTCCAACACTTCTCAGACTTCCCTTACTAATGTCAATGATCTAGTTGTGTTTAGTCCAAAAGGCCAGCCACAGCATACTCTCTCATCACTAATATTTATTTTAAGATTTCGTTTAGGGCCCAAAAAAACTCAGGACTGGTGGTTCTAAATGTGTGTCAGACATGTGTCCAATCAATTTTAGATTTTTTATAATAAGTCCAATACGCTTCGAACATAATATTTCATACTATTTAAGTTTGAATAAAATAACTTGAAAATCAATAATAAAATAAAACTAATAGAGATTTATAAGTATTAATCTATATTCAAACTTTAGAAATAAATGTTATATTTATAAGCTTTGAATGAATTATTCATATATAAATAAAATACATAATGTTCATGTCAGGTTGCGTGTTATATTTCTGTGTTTTATATGATGTTTTAGTTTTGGGAACTACTTTTTTGGATTTTTCTGCGTAGTTTTTTTTTTTCCCACAAAATTTGTAGATAATATAGTTCTTAAATTTTTCATGGACTTTCAGACTAAAAAATTTTAAAAATTAAAAAACAAATTAATCTTACCCAAAAAAAAATACAGCAAATGGTATTAAAAAAAAAAAAAAACAACAACAACAACAACCATAAAAGCAATTGCCAAACCTTTGGATAATAACAACACAAGCCTAATGATGAATGAATATAAGTATTCTATTATTTTTAGATATTAATACACTTTATGATGTGAATTCTCTCATTTTATTTGTAGTTTTGAGTTTAATAGATTAATTTTACTTTTTGCAAAATAATTTGTATATAAATAAAAGTTTGGGTTGACTTTTGATTTTTAAAAAGAAAATGAAAGAAGACAAAGAAAACATCACTCATGTGATAACATTGGGTTTAGAGTTCCACTTGTTGATGTAATGTGCTTATCAATTTTGTATCCAAACAATCACTTATACTTATTTAATTCTAATTATGTTTTGGGTTGAGTTTTATTAATTAGAGTGAATGTATGTGGAGGAAATTTGCCCAGATGTTTTATTGGTACTTGAGTTGATATAATTTCATATACAAAGCTTAAAAGGAAAGCTAAAAAGGTAATAGAAAAAGGGGCGGCTTGCCTCCAGTCCTTAATCGGACTGGACAGTGTTGTTCAGCCTGTGGGCGCCCACCACGAGTCCCGTTTTGATAATTCAAACCGTTCAATGCGTAGAACTTGTCGAGTAATATATGTCTGTAAAAAATCAAGTTGATCTGATATCGATAGCTATCTCATCTTATCAGTTTTTTGTCAACCGTTAATTTGTTCACCATCCAATTTTTTTTTTTATAGAAAACTGATTTGATCACATAGCTATCGATATTCGATCAACGTGATTTTTTATAAGCATTTAGTACTCAACGAGGTCTACATATTGAACTGTTCAGATTATCAAAACAGGATCCGGTGGCTTTACGGGCGAACGACCGCCCAAATCCGATTAAGGACTGGAGGCAAGCTGCTCCCATAGAAAAATCTGCTCAAGGGGCTGCTCAAGGGTGACCCCTCTTCTCCCATGTTTTGCTGCTTTTTTTCTTTATTTTTTACAGGCAAAAATTAGATATGATTTTGTGTGTTTTAGATTGATTTCTTCGCTGTTTAAACACACACTTGCGTCCAAAACACCCAATATAAAGTGGTATCAGAGCTAGGTTCGAAGTGGAAGCTTGGATTTGAAAAGAGGGCTGAAAATAGAAGGTGTGTGAAGAAGAAAAGTGGGTTTTGTAGAAAATTTCCATGGCTAACTCAAGCAACCAAAGTATAGGTATCCAGCAACCATCTATGCCCATTTTTGCTGGAGAAATTATGATTATTGGTGTGTGAGGATGAAGACCTTATTACAGTCCCAAGATTTATGGAACTTGGTACAAAATGGGTATGATGAACCCGATTCAACAACTATATTAACTTCAGCACAAGAGCAGCAGCTAGAGGAAACCAGAAAAGAGGATGCTAAAGCACTCTTCTTCATCCAACAAGCACTCTCTAATGAGTTGTTTCCAAGAATCATTGAAGTGAAGAAATCAAAGGAAGCATGTGACATTTTACAACAAGAATTTCAAGGAGACAAAAAGGTAAGAATCATTAAACTCCAAACTCTTAGAAGGGAGTTAGAATATTTGAAGATGAAAGAATCTGAAACTTTAACTGATTATTTCTGTAAACTGACGGAGATTGTTAATCAAATGAAATCATATGGTGAAAGAGTTGAACAAAAGAGAACTGTTGAAAAAATTCTGGTTAGTTTACCGTAAAAAATATAACACAATGGTGGGAATAATTGAAGAAACAAAGGATACCTCTGAATTGAGTGTACAAGAATTGATGGGTTCTTTGAAAGCTCATGAACAAAGGTTGTTAAAACAATCAGAGAAGCCTCTAGAGAGTGCATTCCAATCAAAAATTAATTTGAATTCTAAAAGTCATGGAGAATCATTAAGAAATGAACAAACAAGAGGGGAATCATCAAGAGGTGGTACACAAGGAAGAGGAAGAGGAAGAGGTAGAGGAAGAAATTCATCAAGGGAAAGAGATAGAAGCAATATTGATGAAAATACAAGAAAATGCAGAATTTGTGAAAGGGAAAATCATCTAGAGAAGGATTGTTGGTTCCGAGAGAAACCACAATGTTATAAATGCAAGAATTTTGGCCACCTCCAAAAGGATTGCAAAGTCAAGAGCAATTAACAAGCTAATTTTTCAGAGGAGAAAGATGGAGAAGGAAACTTATTTTATGCTTGTCAAGCAGCCTCGGAACACAAAAATGATGTTTGGTACCTTGATAGTGAGTGTAGCAATCATGTGACAGGTGATAAGTCTATTTTCTTGGACATAGACACTTCAGTTTGCTCTCAAGTTAAAATGGGAAATGTAGTGTTAGTAAATACAAAGGAAAAATACACCATAAGAGTTGAAACAAAGAAGGGGACTAAGTTTATTCATGATGTGTTGCTTGTTCCAAACTTGGAGCAAAATCTGCTAAGTGTTGGATGACTTGTGGAACATGGATATGCAGTCTATTTTGAACCTAACAGCTGCACCATTCATGAAAGAAATGTAAAACAAGTGGTGGCAAAAATTCAAATAGAGAAAAATTGAAGCTTCCCACTCACATTCAACTATGCTAGAAATGTAACTTTGAAAGCTCATACGAATGATAAGTCATGGTTGTGACATAGAAGACTTGGGCATTTGAATTTTCATAGTCTCAAAGTGCTTCACCAAAAGAACATGGTCCAAGGACTTCCAAGTATTGAGGAAATACATGCTGTTTGTGAGGGGTGTGCACTTGGGAAGCATCATCGGCAACTTTTTCCTAAAGGAGTTGCTTGAAGAGCCAAAGAAATGTTAGCGTTAGTTCATACGGATGTTTGTGGGCCTATGAGAACTCCTTTCCATAACTTTATTCTTTTTATTGATGACTATACAAGGATGACATGGGTGTATTTCATGAGGGAAAGATCCGAGGTGTTCACTATTTTCAAGAGATTCAAGAGCATGGTGGAAAAGCAAAGTGGGCACTACATAAAGACTTTGAGAAGTGATAATGGCAAAGAATACAACTCTAAGGAGTTTGACAAATTTTGCGAACATGAAGGTGTAGAAAGGCAACTAACAGTGGGTTAAACTCCACAACAAAATGGATTATCCGAAAGAAAGAATCAAACGGTGATGGAAATGGCCAAATCTATGATGCATGAAAAAGGGTATCAAAGAATTTTTGGGCTGAAGCTGTGTACACAGCAGTGTACTTGATGAATAGGTGTCCTACCAAAGCCCTTTGGAATGAAACTCCCATAGAAGCTTGGAGTGGAAGAAAGCCATCAGTAAATCTCAAAGTATTTGGATATGTTTCCTATGCTCAAATTCCAAAGGAAAGAAGAAGCAAATTAGATGAAACAAGTGAGAAATGTATCTTTGTGGGATATAGCAGCAAATCCAAGGGTTATCGATTGTATAGCTTGAAGAAAAATCAGATAATAATCGGCCGAAATGTGTTATTTGATGAGAATGCTTCATGGAATTGGGAATAAGGTAAAATTGAGAAGCAATCTGTCCTAGTTGATGAGGAGCAAGAAAATTCAACACATGAAAATGAAAATAATGAATATTCACATCCATCCTCACCAAGGGTAGGTTCATCATCATTTTCCAACTCTTCTCCAAGTTCAAGCTCAAATTCTAATTCATCATCACCTAGCTTAACTCCAAAAAAAATGAGGAGTTGGAGTGATGTGTATGCTAGATGCAATTTTTGTGTAGCGGAACCTGGAAGTTTTGAAGAAGCAATTAAAGAGGAAGCTTAGAAGAAAGCAATGGAAGAAGAAATTGAAGTCATTGAGAAGAACAACACATGGGAATTGGTTGAAAGACCACAAGGCAAGGAAATCATTGGGGTGAAGTGGATTTATAAAGTAAAGTTGAATTCGGATGATTCATTCTAAAGAAACAAGGCAAGGTTGGTCGCAAAAGGGTACACACAATAGCACGGAATTGATTTTCAAGAAACATTTGCACGGTTGCACGACTTGACACCATTCAAGCTCTCATTGCTTTCGTAGCCCAAAAAGGTTGGTCATTGTATCAACTTGATGTTAAATCTGCATTTTTAAATGGAGAATTGAAAGAGGAAGTGTATGTTGAACAACCCCAAGGGTTTTTAATGAAAGGAGATGAAGACAAGGTGTATAAATTGAAGAAAACATTGTATGGGCTAAAGCAAGCTCCAAGAGCATGGTATAGCCAAATTGATTTCTATTTCATCAACAAGGGTTTCAAGAAGAGCAAGAGTGAGCCAACCTTATATGTGAAAAATCAAGGTACGCCAATTCTTATTGTTGTGTTGTATGTTGATGATTTGTTATTTTTTGGTAATGATGAGATGATGATTGAAGAATTTAGAAATGACGTGATGGGAAGATATGAAATGAGTGACATGGGTTTGTTGAATCATTTTCTTGGAGGTGAAATCTATCAAGTTGAAGATGGAGTATTTATTTCTCAAAAGAAATATACTGAAAATATTTTAATGAAATTTGGCATGAGTGGTTGTAAGCCCATGGCCACACCACTAGTTGTGAATGAAAAACTTACAAAGGAAGATGGAGAGAAAAAAGTCGATGGTTTGTTGTATAGAAGCTTGGTTGGAAATTTGTTGTATCTTACAGCTACAAGGCCGGATATAATGTTTTCTACAAGTTTGCTCTCTAGATTTATGAATAATCCTAGCCAAAATCATCTCGGTGCTGCAAAACAAGTTTTGAGATATATTCAAGACACAACTAACTATGGTATCAAGTATTGCAAAGATTCAATTGTGAAATTGTTTGGTTTTTGTGATAGTGATTGGGGTGGCTGCACTGATGATATGAAAAGCACTTCTGAGTATGCATTTTCCTTGGGTTCTGGAGTATTTTCTTGGGCATCAAAGAAGCAACAGAGTGTGGCGCAATCATCTGTAGAAGCTGAATATGTTTCAGCTGGTTTGGCAACTTCTTGAGCAATTTGGTTGAGGAGAATACTTGAAGATGTTTGCGAAAAGCAAGAAGATGGTAAAAAAAATTTTGTGACAATAAATCAGCCATTGCCATGAAGAATCCTATTTTTCACAGTCGCACTCATCATATTGCAATTAAACATCATTTTATTCGGGAAGCAATTGAAGAAGGTGAAGTGCAGCTCAAATTCTGCAGGTCAGATGAACAAATTGCAGATATATTCACTAAGGCTCTTCCCAAAGAAAAGTTTTAGCATTTCAGAGAGTTACTTGGAGTTGTGGAGTAACACATTAAGGGGGAGCAATGTTGATGTAATGTGTTTGTTTAATTTTATATCCAAACAATCACTAATGCTTATTTAATTCTAGTTAAGTTATGTTTTGTTTTGGGTTTTGTTAATTAGAGTTAATGTACGTAGAGGAAATTTGTCCAGATGTTTTATTGGTATTTGGGTTAATATAATTTCATATATCAAGCTTGTAAGGGAAGCTAAAAGGGTAATAGAAAAATCTGCTCAAGGGTCTGTTCAAGGGTGACCCCTCTTCTCCCCTGTTTTGCTGCTCTTTTTCTCTATTTTCTGTAGGAAAAAATCAGATCTGATTTTGTGTGTTTTAGATTGATTTCTTTGTAGTTTAAACACACGCTTCCAAAACACCCAACACTGCTGAATAAGGTAAAAAGAAACAGAATGAAGATGAAAAATCTGTTCTGGACAGCTTCATTAATATGGCCACCACTTTTGATTCAAAATTCAGATTCAGATGAGGTTTGCATCTGTAGATATATATATCAGAGATCTACAACTTTCATCTTTTACAAAACTTCCCATTCCAGCTGCTGCAAGGTCAAAAACGAGCTGCAACTTCAGATGAACTCCAGCCATCATTGTTGACAAAACTGTCCAGCTTCATTAATTTGGTCATAACTTTCAACTTAGAAATCTGATTTAGGTGCACTTTATATCCCTGGAAAGAAGACTCACAGACCTACAACTCTTGTGCTTTGAGGAAAACATGATTTTATCATCTAGGGGGACAAAAATTCAGTGGAACAGTCACCTATTTATAGAAAAACGTAAATTAGCAGATTTGTATTTTTGTTTGGTTTTGTTCTTCTCTTGGTTTATAAATAGAGAGGATGGGGGCTCAATTGGAGAACGCGGAGAGTGTAACTTTAATCTCTAAACAAAGTCCTCATTCTCTTTTAATTCATATTTTCTATATTTTAAGTTTGTGTTTTTAACTATGAGTAGCTAAGCATTTTGCTAAGGTAAGGAGTGAAGCCACAACAAGTGTCTGATATTTGCCAACTATTCTTCATGATTTTAATGTAAGGTTTTATTTTAATTGTTGGTTATTTTATTTGGATTTTTTTTTTATTCTGTATAATTCTTTGATTTATCGTTAACTTAGGGAACGATGAATGCTTAGAATTCCTTGTGAATTAAATTACTAGTTTTGACATGTTGAGCCAATCAAGTTTTTATGAAATCATCTTCTGAAAAATATTGTTCGTGAACTAAATTGTTAAACTTTTCGATTGAGATCAACTTTTGTATGAAATGTTGGAACAATCTTCTGTGTAATAAAATAAATTGAAACTAATTCAAACAAAATAAATAAATAACATACCGAATTTATTTATCGAACCGATTTAAAAATAAAGACCAAGTCGAGTGTGTGACACTCTGTCCTTAAGACAAATTCGCCCCGCTATGGTGCTTACGGTTGAGTGGCATCTATCTCCCAGGATACAATAATCTTCACCAATTTGTAGTAGCACTCCAAAACAAATTGTTCGGCGAACCAAACATGTGTTCTAACTCTCTGAATATTTATTCCTAAATCTAAAATGAAGAATAATGCACTAAAAGAAATTTGGACAGCAAAAAGACAAAATTTGAGACTGATTTTTCATCCCAAGATTGTTGGAAATACCGTGTATTTATAGGCAACTACAATGGACCTGAATAGGTGCAATATGGAAATGAACAGGTGCCCAACTATTTTGAACAGATTTTTGTCCGTTGCACATGGAACTGATTTCCTTCCAAACAATTTGAAAAGTAGCTGTTGGAGGACCAAGTTCAAAACTGTTGAAATAGTGGTTTTTTATTAAACTATTTGAAATATATATATATTAAACTATATATATATATTAAACTATTTGAAATATATATATATATTAAACTATTTGAATATATATATATATATTAAACTATTGAAATAGTTTAATAAATAAAATAAGAAGTACAAACTTTAGGAAACCAAAATTTAAATTTAGAATTAAATTAAATTCCCACAATTACAAACTTTAGGAAACCACTTAGGACCCAAAATTTGAATTTAAAATTAAATTAAATTTCCACAATAATTTTTATTGAAAAAATTCAAATGAATTTTATCTAAAAAATTAATGTTAGATCCAAAAACGACATTAACTTCTCATTCACTCATAAATGGTTTTAACGTTCCGTCTTTACCGTGTGACTTGCCACGCGGAAAGGAACACTTAATCTCTTCGAACTCACTCCAAAAGACATTTGGGGCCCACTCAACTTGGGCTAAAAAATATGCCTATATTAAACCATTTTTTCCAACAATCCCCCACATGAATGGAATTTGACGGAGAGAAAATGTAACAACATGACCTAATTACAGAGAGTACAGAAATTTGTAATATTCTGCAAAGGATAGGTAGCTTTTGGCTTTGAACCTTCCCTTGTGAGACACTATTGGATTTACTAGCTAACCAGTGAATATGATGTCTTGAACTGTTCAGCCGTTTGTGTAAACAAAGACAATAGAACTTACACAGTATATTCCCAGATACAGTTTAGTTCTCACTATTGTGTTCATTTTGGCCCTGAACAACCTGGTCTTTCATGAGTGTTCTAAAGACTTGTAGCCCTTCACAAATCTTATAGAACCGGCCCAGTTCACAGTCACATAGGTGATTCTTATAAAGAGTATCTTGCCATACTCCACTAGGTTTACCTAGATATAAGAATCATTAAAATTTTACTTAACCTCAAATGCTGCAGACATCACTATTTCATCAATAGAAATGGGTAGGAGTAAGACTCCCCAGTGATCCTTCTGAGTCATACACAACTCGGTTGTCCCTTTGAACCTAGATCTTGGGATCTCCAGTCAACTAGGTTGGGTTGCCGTTGTGGTAACTCTTATTTAATAGGCTTAAGTCCCATTCCTCTCGATGAATTCTCAACTAACTCTCTTGCTAACCCTTTGGTTAGTGGATCCACTATGTTGTCTTTAGACTTAACATATTCTATGGAAATAATTCCATTAGAGAGTAGTTGTCTCACGGTGTTATGTCGGCATTTACTTAATGTGTCGTAACTTACCGTTATACATATGACTTTGTGCTTTACCTATAGCTGATTGACTATCGCAATGTATGCATATAGCAGGCACTAGTTTTGGCCATATTGGAATATCTTTAAGGAAGTGGCGAAGCCATTCTGCCTCTTCCCTTGCTTTGTCTAAAGCTATGAATTCAGATTCCATAGTAGACCTAGCAATGCAAGTCTGTTTGGAAGATTTCCAAGATACAGCCGCCCCACCAATAGTAAAAACATACCCACTAGTGGACTTTGAGTCTCTAGTATCTGATATCCAATTTGCATCACAATATCCTTCAAGTACTGCTGAATATCTAGTATAATTAAGCCCAATGTTACGAGTAAATCAGAAATATCTTAGAACCCTTATAATTGCTTTCCAGTGTTCTACTCCTGGGTTACTCATATATCGACTTAATTTACTTACTGCATAAGCTATATCTGGGCGAGTGCAGTTCATCAAGTATATTAAGCTTCCAATAATTTGGGCATACTCTAATTGAGAAATACTTTCCTGTACATTCTTAGAAAGATGCAAATTAACATCTACAGGTGTTCTAGCAAGATGATCATCATCTTTGTTGAATTTGTCAAGTATTTTATCAATGTAATGAGATTGTGACAAAACATATCCTTCTGATGTTTTGGTAATTTTCATTCCAAGAATTACATGAGCAATGCCCATGTTCTTCATGTCAAAATGTTTATTCAACATTTTCTTGGTAGTTTTAATCATGTCATTATTACTACCTATGATGAGCATATCATCTACATAAAGACATACAATGACATAACCTTTGTCTGTGTTTTTAATATAAACACATTTGTCACACTTATTAATTTTAAATTCATTTGACATCATTGCCTTGTCAAATTTCTCATGCCATTGCTTTGGCGCTTGTTTTAAACCATATAATGATTTAACCAATTTACACAGTTTCTTTTCTTTTCCTGGAACAGAAAAACCTTCTGGTTGTTCCATGTAAATTTCTTCATTTAACTCACCATTTAAGAAAGCGGTTTTAACATCCATTTGATGAATTTCTAGATTGTATAGAGATACAATGACAATTAGCATTCTAATGGATGTTATTCTAGTAACCGGTGAGTATGTGTCAAAGTAATCTAGATCTTCTTTTTGTCTAAAACCTTTGACTACAAGTCTTGCCTTGTATTTGTCTATTGATCCATCCGCTTTCAATTTTCTCTTGAAAATCCACTTGTACCCAAGAGGTTTACAACCTGGTGGCAAATCCATCAATTCCCAAGTGTGATTTTGCAAGATGGATTCAACATCACTATTGACAGCTTCTTTCCATAAAGGAGCTTCAGGACTGGACATAGCCTCTTTAAAAGTTAAAGGCTCATTTTCTAACAAAAATGTTATGAAATCTGGATCAAAAGATTTTGAGATTCTAGCACGTTTACTGCGCCTAGGTTCCTCTTCCTCATTTTGATCTAACTCATGCTCTTGATCATGTTCTTGATCCTGACTAGTAATAGCATCATAAGATCTTTTATTACTACTAGTCCCTTGTCCAGTCTTATTTGGAAATACATGTTCAAAGAATTATGCATTCCGAGACTCAATAATAGTATTTACATGCATTTCGGTATGTTTTGATTTATGAATCAAAAACCGATATGCACTACTATTCTTAGCATAACCAATGAAAATGCAATCAATGGTCTTAGGACCTATCTTAGTCTTCTTAGGATTAGGAATAGCCACTTTAGCCAAACACCCCCACACTTTTAAGTATTTGTAGGTGGTACTCTACCATGCCACATTTCATAAGGTGTTTGATTCACTTTCTTTCGGGGTACTTTATTTAAAATATAATTAGCAGAAAGTATTGCTTCCCCCCACAAATTCTGAGGTAATCTAGAACTTATTAACATGACATTCATCATTTCTTTTAAAGTCCTATTTTTCCTTTCAGCAATTCTATTTTGCTGAGGTGAGTAAGGTGCGGTGGTTTGATGAATTATTCCATGTTCTTTACAAAACTCACCAAAAGGTGATTCATATTCACCACCTCTATCACTTATAAGTTTCTTGATTTTCTTACCAAGTTGATTTTCAACTTCATTCTTATATTGAATGAAAGTTTCCAAAGCTTCATCCTTGGTCCGAATTAAATAAACATAACTATATCTAGTATAGTCATCTATAAAAGTGATAACATACTTTTTCCCACCTCTGGTTTGAATTAATTCAAGTGGTTCCGTATTTTTTTCAATTGAATGAAAATGAGTTTTAGATAATTTTGCCTCAACACAAATTTCACATTTATGATTTGAATCAATGTCAAATTTAGGTAAACATTCCATATTAATTAATCTACACAAATATCCATAATTAATATGTCCTAGTCTACCATGCCATAAATTTGAAGACGCAAGCAAGTAAGAAGAAGATGTAGTATTATTAATAACTGAGAGTACAACGGTCATTACATTTAACTTGAAAAGGCCATCAGACATATAACCTTTTCCTACATACATCCCATTCTTAGTAAGTACAAATTTATCACTCTCAAATACTAGCCTAAATCCATTCTTACTCAACAGAGATCCGGAAACAAGATTCTTGCGAATGGCCGGTACATTCAGCACATTGTTGAGAGTGAGTTCCTTTCCAGATGTCATCTTGAGTACAATCTTTCCTTGTCCTTCAACTTTGGAAGTTGAGCAGTTGCCCATAAAAAGTTGTTCACCATTGTCCACTGAAGAATAAGATGTGAACATCTTTTTGTCGGCACAAATATGGCGAGTAGCACCAGTGTCCACCCACCATTCTTTAGGATTTTCGACAAGATTTGCCTCGGAAACAACTGCAGAAAGATTGATATCATCTACACCATTGGAAATATTATCCACTTCGGTCATATGGGCTTGAGCAGGCTTCTTGCTTGTTCTTCTTTTGCTCTTGCCTTTGCTACGATCTTTGGCCCGATGTCCCTCTTTGTCACAGATGTAACATTTGCTATTAAACTTGTACTTTTTATTATCCCCCCCTTTAGAGCCTTGTGATGAACTTTCTTTAGAAGACTTTCGTTTCTTGGTTTTGGAAGCATGTTCCACCATATTTGCCTTAGACTTCATAGGATGCTTACCAGCCCGCTTTTCAAAATTGCGGTTGTCCTCCTCAATCCTCAAACGTACAATTAATTCTTCCATAGAAATTTCTTTGCGCTTGTGTTTGAGGTAGTTCTTGAATTCCTTCCAGCCTTTTGGTAATTTTTCAATTAAGGCTGCAACTTGGAAGGATTCACTGAGAGACATGCCTTCTGCGTGAATGTCATGCAGAATGAGTTGAAAATCTTGAGCTTGGCTGATCACAGTTTTTGAATCAACCATTACAAAATCTAGGAATCTGCCAACCACAAATTTCTTTGAGCCGGCATCTTCCGTTTTGTATTTTTTTCTCCAAAGACTCCCAAAGTTCCTTGGCTGTCTTGATAGGACTATAGACGTCGTATAATGTGTTATCAAGTCCATTCAAGATGTAATTTTGGTAAAGGAAATCGGCATGTTTCCAAGCATCAACCGCAGCAACCACTTGCTGGTCGGTTTCATCATCTTTCAGGATAGGAGCATCTTCACGGAGGAAACAAGCCAGGTTCAGAGTTGTAAGATAGAACAACATTTTCTGTTGCCATATTTTAAAGTCAATTCCTGAGAACTTCTCTGACTTCTCTCCATGATTTATTGGTACTGTCATCACAGGAGAGGAAGTTGGCGTCATTGCAGCCACCACAGTAGTACTTGTTTGGGCATTAGTTTCAGTAGCCATCAACTCTAATTATAAAACAAAATTATAATTAGAATTTATACTACACAGAAAATTAAATCAAATTCACAGAATTAAATTCTGTAAAAAAATAAAAGAAATAAGACTGTAACTTTTATTTTCCGATTAATTTGGAAATAAAATAAAATTTTATTCAACCAAATTAATTCCACACAGGAAATCAAATTCTGTAAAATAAAGAAATAAGAATATAACTTTTATTTTTCAATTAATTTGGAAATAAAATAAAATTTTATTTAACCAAATTAATTCCACACAAGAAATTAAATTCTGTAAAATAAAAGAAATAAGAATATAACTTTTATTTTTCAATTAATTTGGAAATAAAATAAAATTTTATTTAACCAAATTAATTCCACACAAGAAAATAAATTTCTGTAACACTTCAATAATTAAAATACTAAAACAGAATTTTAAGTAATGAAAACTCAAAAAATAATTTCTAAAACCCAAAATTAATTTCTGAAAAAATTCCACAAAAATATATTCTGAATTGTTAATGACACCAGTATCGTACTGCTAGTTGTCAAAGAAAAGAGACAGTATATTACTACTATCTGTCAAATAGCATATAATTACTATTTGTTTTTCCAACTAGAATATTATTTTGTAAATCCACAGAAAATAATTTTCTTAAAAGAAGAAAGATAAAAGGAAATAAACGAAAAATTCTGTAAACAGAATAATTCGAATCTATCTTAAGATTGTTGGAACAATCTTTTGTGTAATAAAATAAATTGAAACTAATTCAAAAAAAATAAATAAATAACATACCGAATTTATTTATCGAACCGATTTAAAAATAAAGACCAAGTCGAGTGTGTGACACTCTGTTTTTAAGACAGATTCGCCCCGCTACGGTGCTTACGGTTGAGTGGCGTCTATCTCCCAAGATACAATGATCTTCACCAATTTGTAATAGCACTCTAAAACAAATTGTTCGGCAAACCAAACCTGTATTCTAACTCTCTGAATATTTATTCCTAAATCTAAAATGAAGAATAATTCACTAAAAGAAATTTGGATAGGAAAAAGACAAAATTTGAGACTGATTTTTCATACCAAGACTGTCGGAAATACCATGTATTTATAGGCAACTACAATGGACCTGAATAGGTGCAATATGGAAATGAACAGGTGCCCAACTATTTTGAACAGATTTTTGCCCGTTGCACACGGAAATGATTTCCTTCCAAACAATTTGAAAAGTAGCCGTTGGACGACCAAGTTCAAAACTGTTGAAATAGTGGTTTTTTATTAAATTATTTGAAATATATATATATATAAAACTATTTGAATATATATATATATATATTAAACTATTGAAATAGTTTAATAAATAAAGGAAGAGGTACAAACTTTAGGAAACCACTTAGGACTCAAAATTTGAATTTAGAATTAAATTAAATTCCCATAATAATTTTTATTGAAAAAATTCAAATGAATTTTATCTGAAAAATTAATGTTAGACCCAAAAACGACGTTAACTTCCCATTCACTCAAAAATGGTTTTAACGTTCCGTCTTTACCGTGTGATTTGCCACGCGGAAAGGAATACTTCACCTCTTCGGACCCACCCCAAAAGACGTTTGGAGCCCACTCAAATTGGGCTAAAAAATATGCCTATATTAAACCATTTTTTCCAACATGAAACTCAATTGAGTTGATCTTTGAACCTTATTAAAACTTTCATTTACAACTATTTGTGACCAAAATCAAACTCTATTTCGAATCAACATTTCATAAACTCTTTGGACTTGCACAATAAATCCTGTGTAAATGACCTTGGGACTTTCAAGAATTACTATGCTTGACGATGACATTTTCCTAAACTTGGAAATCCAATTGCAGTGAATAATAAAAACTGAAAAGCACCTAATAAAGTGTCTCAACCTCAAGAAAATACATTGATAAAAAAAAAGAACCTCAAGAAAATACAGCAATGTAAGGATTTCAATCTTTAGAGCAAACTTCTTAACAAATTTGTCACGCCCAAGCTCCGTGACAACGCCGCACACTCATATAAATGAGCATGCAAGGCTAAGAATCCAATCACATAACCCACAATGTAAAATACTCAAATTAAATCCTTAATTGTCATAATGCCAAAATCCATAAAAATAAATAGTTCTTATATGAAAATGTCCACCAAGTCCACTAATTTAATCCACTAACAAAACAATAATCCAAGTACTTAAATCACGGTTCTACTCTCGGCACTCCCACATCTAAAAAAAAAATCCCGCGCAGCTCTGCTCTTCAGAATCTGGAAAAAAAAAAAGGATAAGCTAGATAGCCCGGTAAATAACCAACCATCACTGCTAACTGGATCAAGTATACAAAAATAAATAAATAAATCGATAACCAATAAATATAATTTTTTCTACAGTTCAATAAATGAACAATTATTTTGTAAGATGGTTTCGTAGTTGAAAATAAACAGTGTAGCAATACATTTTAATTGAAAAGACAATGAGGTAATTCGATGAAATTTCGTTGTTCAAAATTGATGGTTCGATATTCAAATGGTTCAATGATGCAATTCACAAAACCCAAGTCTTGGTGACTACGGTCAATTAGCCCGTGACAAGGCCCAGAACCACACATAGGCCGGTGGTAAAGCCCCAAAAGAAACTAGTTGCTGTGCCAATAAATAACCCCTATTGGATAGGGTCCAAATCATAGTCAGACTAGAGTGATGTTCAAAATTCAAACAATACACAACTTTTAAATAAAAACATTCGATATTTTCAGAATAAACATTTAGTACAATTTTCATAATAGTTCCACAAAATATTCAAATAATTTTCATAATAATTTTCGATGCTGTTTTATACTTAACCATATTTTATTTTAAGAGAATATGAAGGCTATAAATAAATATTTATAATTTTAAACGATTCGATAGGAATAAAAATGAACCAACAGTGATAGAGGGTTACTTACCTCAAAAGCTTAGAAATAATATTCCAACACCAACTCCAAACACCCAGCTCCAACACTTCAATCACACAAACCTAATAAATAAAACCTCAAATAAATTAATATTTTTTACATGTTACATACACCCACAAAAGCCCCACTATATTAGATTAATGTATTGCTTTAATATCCAAGAGATTAAACCATTCAACCCAACTTTAAAGCCAAACACACCCTTACCCATGATACAAAACTCCATTGTTTCTATTACCCACCCAAAGCAAAGTTACACTTACACATTGCACCCAATTCTCAAAACCTAAGTAGGCACCTGTAGATCTTCCAAATCCCCTTAATGCATTGATTGTTAAATTCCTCAACATAAACTTAATAATTAACAGTAAAGACAGATTTTACCTTAACCAATGGGTGTCCCAAAATCACCAACGTGCTGCCTCCAATCCCTATTACAGCCTCCCTTGAACCTCTTTTCTCTTTTTCTTTTACCTTTTCCAACCCTAGCCGCCTATGGAGCAATTCACGACTGCTTTTGTTTGTTTTCCAAGACTTATAGGTGGGCTTATTAACCTAATTTCTCAAAGTTACAAAATTACCCATCTAAGTAATAGGAAATATAATGCCATCTCATAACTAATTCTTTGATATTAATAAATGACCCATATAAATTAATTTAATTACTAATCTATCCAATAAAATAATTCTACACACAATTTGAGTTTTACATTCTTCCCCCCTTAAAAGAAATTTCGTCCTCGAAATTTGACATACCTGTAGTCTCAAAAAGTTGTGGATACTTTTGTCTCATTTCATCCTCAAGTTCCCAAGTAGCTTCTCTTTCCGAGTGATTGCTCTATTGAACCTTAACGTAGTGGATGACTCGACGCCTCAAAACATGTTCCTTCTTATTAACAATTCTTACAGGGTGTTCTTCATAGGTCAAATCCTCCTTAAACTGCAACGGTGCATAATCAATCACATGATTGGGATTCGGTATATACTTCCTCAACATCGAAACGTGGAAGACATTATGAACTCCAACTAGTGAAGGTGGTAGGGCAAGTCTGTAAGCTACCTCTCCAATTCGATCTAAAACCTCAAATGGTCTAATAAATCTAGGACTCAATTTACCACGAACACCAAACCTCATTACTCTTTTCATAGGAGACACCTTAAGGAACATGTGGTCTCCAACCCCAAGCACCAAATCGCATCTCCTGTTATCTGCATAACTTTTTACGTGCGGTCTACTGAAGTCGCTCTCTAATAAGATTGATCTTGTCCACTGTTTGTTGCATAATCTCAGGCCCTAAGAACTTCCTTTCGCCCACATCATCCCAACAAATAGGTGATCTACACTTTCGTCCATATAAAGCTTCATATGGTGCCATCTGAATGCTCCCATGATAACTATTATTATAAGAGAATTCCATTAAGGCCAAATGCTTATCCCAAGAACCTCCAAGATCATTAATACAGACCCTCAACATGTCTTCAAGAGTCTGAATAGTTCTTTTTGACTGTCCATCACTTTGAGGATGAAAGGTCGTGCTAAAATTCAAACTAGTATCCAAAGCTGTATGCAAACTCCTCCAAAACATAGATACAAATCTACTATCTTTATCAAACACTATGGTCACCGGAATACCATGCAACTTCACAATCTCCTTGATATACAATTTTGCAAACCTCTCTAAGGAGAACCCTACCATAAAAGCTAGAAAGTGAGCGGATTTGGTCAATCGATCAACAATAACCCAAATAGCATTGTTACCACCTTGGGTCCTAGGCATCCTTGTCACAAAATCCATGGTAATATGTTCCCACTTCCACTCGGGAATAGGAAGAGGTTGTAACTTACCTGCAGGTCTCTGATGTTCAACTTTCACTTGTTGACATACCAAACATTGAGCAACATACTGAGCAATTTCCCTCTTTATATTATTCCACCAAAAGTTCCTCTTCAAGTCTTTATACATTTTAGTGCTCCCTGGATGTACAAGATATCCCGAATCGTGTGAGCTTCTCTCAGGATTTCTCTCTTGAGCTCTAAATCATTAGGCACACACAACCTCTCTCCAAATCTCATGGTTCCATCTTTATGCATACAAAATTCCATCTGTAGCCTTATTTCCATTTCAGCCTTAAGTTTTTGCAACTAAGGATCTTTTCCCTGAGCATCTTTAATTCTATCAATCAATGTGGGTTGAACTCTAAGGTTTGCCAACTACACTCCATGGTTATGCCATCTAATCTCGATATTCAACCTTCGCAAGTCCTCCAAGATATTCTTTTGGTCAGTGATCAAGGTAACCAAATTACTCGGGGTCTTTCTACTCAAGGCATCAGGCACTGCATTGGCTTTTCCTGGATGATAATTGATAGTCAAATCATAGTCCTTTAATAGCTCCAACCATCGCCTTTGCCTCATATTCAATTCTTTTTGAGTGAAAATATACTTCAGACTTTTATGATCAGTGAATATCTCACATTTCACCCCGTACAGTTAGTGCCTCTAGATTTTCAATGCAAACACTACTGTAGCCAACTCCAAATCATGCGTAGGATAATCTGCTCATATGGCTTCAATTGCCTAGGCGCATATGCCACTACCTTATCGTTCTGCATCAGGACACAACCCAAGCCCATCTTCGATGCATCACTATAGATGGTAAAACCTTCATCTCCGGACGGAACTATAAGTACTGGAGCACACACTAATCGACTCTTTAGATCCTAGAAACTCTTCTCACAATCATCAGACCATTCAAATTTAACCCATTTTTGTGTTAAACAAGTCAAAGGCATAGAAATTCGGGAAAATCCCTTAACAAACCTTCTATAATATCCTGCTAAACTCAAGAAACTATGAATTTCAGTGACACTAGTAGACCTATTCCACTCTACCACCACCTCACTTTCTTGGGGTCAACAGACACCCCGTCTTCAAATATCACATGACTCAAAAATGATACACTCTCCAGCCAAAATTCACACTTCTTTAATTTAGCAAATAATTTCTTCTCCCTTAATAACTGCAACACTATTCTCAGATGTTCTTCGTGTTGCTCTTTACTCTTTGAGTACACAAGAATGTCATCAATAAAAACTACCACAAACTGATCTAAGAAGGGTTTAAATACTTTGTTCATTAAATCCATAAAAGCTGCAGGCGTATTGGTCAACCCAAACGACATCACTAAAAATTCATAATACCCATACCTAGTTCGGAAGGCTATCTTAGGTATATCTTCCGCTTTAACCTTCAACTGATGATATCTAGAACGAAGGTCAATCTTATAAAAGACTTGTGCTCCTTGCAATTGATCAAATAGGTCATCTATCCTAGGCAAATGATATTTATTTCGAATTCTCACCTTGTTCAACTCTCGATAATCAATGCAAAGGCGAAAACTACCATCCTTCTTTTTCACAAATAAAACAGGCGCACCCCAAGGAGAAACACTAGGCCGAATAAAGCTCTTATCTAGTAACTCTTGTAATTGTTCCTTCAACTCTTTCAACTCTGCTGGGGCCATCCGATACGGAGCCTTGGAGATAAAACCCGTGCCGGGTATCAATTCAATGGCAAACTCAATCTCTCTATCTAGTGGCAACCCCGGTAACTCTTCTGGAAAAACATCGGGAAATTCCTTCACAACTAGAATATCCTCTAACTTCAATTCAGTCTCACGGGTATCTCTCACAGAAGCTAAATGGCCCTCGCAACCATTCCTTAACAACCGTCTACCTTGCTAAGTCGAGATTACCGAAGAGGAGTGTTAACTCTACTACCCACAAAACAAAATTCTGGTTGATTAGGAATCTGAAATACTATCCTTTTGCCTCGGCAATCAACAGAAGCATAATTGGTTGCCAACCAATCCATTCCAAGAATTATGTCAAAGTCCCGCATATCTAAAACAGTCAAGTCTACAAGCAATCTCCTGCCATCTATACTAACCACACGAGATTTTCCAATGTCTCCTCATGTTCCATTGCAACCTATATGAATCAATAATAAAACCTCATCTTATTCTATTCTCAAGTCCCTATAATACGTAAATAAAATTAACATTTTGCCGAATTATAAGTGTTCCCAATCCTACATCTACCCAATCTCACCACTATTCTATACCAACTTTTAAAATTACAACCTAGCTCTGATACCATAAAATTGTCACGCCCAAGCTTCGTGGCAACGCCGCACACTCATATAAGTGAGCATGCAAGGCTAAGAATCCAATCACATAACCCACAATGTAAAATACTCAAATTAAATCCTTAATTGTCATAATGCCAAAATCCATAAAAAAAAAATAGTTCTTATATGAAAATGTCCACCAAGTCCATTAATTTAATCCACTAACAAAACAATAATCCAAGTACTTAAATCACGGTCCTACTCTCGGCACTCCCACATGTAAAAAAAAAATCCCGCGCAGCTCTGCTCTTCAGAATCTGAAAAAAAAAATAAGGGTAAGCTAGATAGCCCGGTAAATAACCAACCATCACTGCTAGCTGGATCAAGTATACAAAAATAAATAAATAAATCGATAACCAATAAATATAATTTTTTCTACAGTTCAATAAATGAACAATTATTTTGTAAGATGGTTTCGTAGCTGAAAATAAACAGTGTAGCAATACATTTTAATTGAAAAGACAATGAGGTAATTCGATGAAATTTCGTTGTTCAAAATTGATGGTTCGATATTCAAATGGTTCAATGATGCAATTCACAAAACTCAAGTCTTGGTGACTACGGTCACTTAGCCCGTGACAAGGCCCAGAACCACACATAGGCCGGTGGTAAAGCCCCAAAAGAAACTAGTTGCTGTGCCAATAAATAACCCCTATTGGCTAGGGTCCAAATCATAGTCAGACTAGAGTGATGTTCAAAATTCAAACAATACACAACTTTTAAATAAAAACATTCGATATTTTCAGAATAAACATTTAGTACAATTTTCATAATAGTTCCACAAAATATTCAAATAATTTTCATAATAATTTTCGATGCTGTTTTATACTTGACCCATATTTTATTTTAAGAGAACATGAAGGCTATAAATAAATATTTATAATTTTAAACGATTCGATAGGAATAAAAATGAACCAACAGTGATAGAGGGTTACTTACCTCAAAAGCTTAGAAATAATATTCCAACACCAACTCCAAACACCCGCTCCACCACTTCAATCACACAAACCTAATAAATAAAACCTCAAATAAATTAATATTTTTTACATGTTACATACACCCACAAAAGCCCCACTATATTAGATTAATGTATTGCTTTAATATCCAAGAGATCAAACCATTCAACCCAACTTTAAAGCCAAACACACCCTTACCCATGATACAAAACTCCATTGTTTCTATTACCCACCCAAAGCAAAGTTACACTTACACATTGCACCAAATTCTCAAAACCTAAGTAGGCACCTGTAGATCTTCCAAATCCCCTTAATGCATTGATTGTTAAATTCCTCAACATAAACTTAATAATTAACAGTAAAGACAGATTTTACCTTAACCAATGGGTGTCCCAAAATCACCAACGTGCTGCCTCCAATCCCTATTGTAGCCTCCCTTGAACCTCTTTTCTCTTTTTCTTTTCTTTTTTCTTTTACCTTCTCAAACCCTAGCTGCCTATGGAGCAATTCACAGCCTCTGTTTTGTTTGTTTTCCCTGCGGGTAGCTCGGCCTTTGCCTCTTAAGCCGAGGTTGATGTTATAAAATATTATCTTAGTTTGGTGGATGTACAGCTGTGTAAAGAGAACCACAAGGCCATTATCTCACCAACAAGCTTGTCTTAAGGCCATGTGAAGTACCCACGAGGCCACTAACAGTAGTGGGAAGGAATAAAACAGCTTTTACCTCAAAAGCTGTTTAAAGTGCTTTAGTGGGCTGGCAAGACAGCTAAAAAGCTGTAAGCTTCTCCATCTCTATGGGGGTGTATATATTGAGATGGAGAACAACGGAGGAGGGGGACGAGATTGGGACTCAGACAGATGCATCAATTGTAATACTGACAAACATATACTCAGAGAGTGAGAAAGTTGCCAAAAGTGAATTGTAATTCTTGTTATTACTCATAGTGAAACACCTCGGCACCACCCGTGGACGTAGGCAATTATTGCCGAACCACGTAAATCCTTCTTGTCTTTGTGTTATTGCTTGCTCCATCTATTCTGCCTGTGTTACTACTGCTGACTCACTAAGATAGGCAGTGTGACCATTCTCCCTGTTAGGTCTCCTTGTTGCAGCAGGGATTTCAATGGGTGTTCTGTTAGTACCACAATCTTGTGTGCTTGGAAGTAGTGGTTTAACTTCTTTGAGGCCATGACTAAGGCCAGCATTAGTTTCTCCAGTGGTAAGTACCTTGTTTCAGCGCTGGCCAAGGTTTTGCTTACATAGTAGACAGCCTTCTGTTCACCCTGTGCCGAAGTTGTTTTCTCGGCTAATTTTGATATTGGTAAGGCATCTTCGGCCTCGGCATCAGCTTCAGTAGCCTTAGCCTTCGGTTGGGCCTTCTTTACTCTCTTCGGCTTTAATGGAGGCACGTTTTGGGGAGGCGCATCTTCCATGTCGTCAGGAAGATCGGCCAAGAGGTTCAGCACCTTTTTCTGTGGTTTTTCCATCTCGGCTGCCTTAACCAGTCTTCGTCGGCGTTTCTTTGGAGCCGAGATGACAAGCTTGTTGGTGAGATAATGGCCTCGTGGTTCTCTTTACACAGCTGTACATCCACCAAACTAAGATAATATTTTATAACATCAACCTCGGCCTTAATCTTCTGCGGGTAGCTCGGCCTTTGCCTCTTAAGCCGAGGTTGGATGCCTTTGTCCCGAATTAAGTTATCTTCTGAAAATGACCTCGGCAAATACTGGGATACCTTGGCAAAACTTTACTGTGACATGTAGCTCTCCTGATGACACGCCGACGTCATCTTGCCACGTGTTTATGCTCAGAAATATAACCCCACAACTGCCCCCTAAGTTCTATTACCTCGGCATACTGAGGTGATGGAACTTATATTGAACTTCTTTTCTCGCACCTCGGCTTAAGAAATTTCTAGCCGAGATCATTTACTTCAGGCCGACATGTCTCCAAAAATTCAAATCGATTCCATTTCGCGCATGAGCTGTCATGCATCAATTTTCAACCGTTCCGATGACGTGTTTCATTCTTAGTGGTCCGTGCCATTGACGCGCCTACAAGCCGTCTCTTTTCTGCAGCGCCGTCTGACGCCTGCGTTGCCCTAGGCGCAATTATTGCTGTTTTGCCGCCCTTTCAAGTTTTAACAAAACAATTTCCTTTCTCTCTCTCCTTCACTTCTGCATTTCGAAATTCTTGTTCTCTCTCTCTCTGAAGCCCTTTCTCTTTCGAATCCTCCATTGCTCCAAGCTCGAAGCTCGTGATCGATTCCGCCTTTGCCATTTCGTGAAGCTCAGCTCTTTGTTGCCTCACACACGACCTCGGCAGAACTCATCCCGGCTTCATCCTTCTCGTAAGCCCTGTTCCTTCTTTTTCCAGTTCTTCGATCGTTCTTGGTTTTTCTTGCCTCTCTCGTACATTTGTCATGTAATTTCTGAATCATTTCTTGATTTTGCATCTGAACACTTGCACCGTCTCACTTCTGTTTTTGGCCTTCCACTTTCTTGTGTTCTTGAATCTGAAACTTCTTTTTGCTTTCCTGTTTTCCAGATTTTCTGCCTTCCATTCTCACTTACTCGTAGATTTAGGTTTGGGATTTGTTGTAGAACCATCAATCTCTAGGAAAAACTGAAACAATCAGTACCTAGGTTTTAGCCGAGGTCCTTAAAACCTTTTAGGAATCCTTAGTTTCTGTAGCCAAACGCTTATTTTTATCAGGACCATGGGTGTGTGGAGAGACAGAGTCGATACCCCCACCAAACTACAAAACTTTAGGCAAGAATTTTCTATCCCAGACGACGTTCACCTCAGGCTAGCTGGGGAGAACGACTCCATTATGCCTGATGGTGACAAGATGCTCTTTCCTGGAGTAGCCTTCGTCCAGTGTGGACTTAGGTTCCCCCTTGATCCCCTCTTCCGCGAGGTCCTTCACTACTATACCCTCAACCCTATGCAACTCTCCATAAACGCCTTTAGGACACTTACTGGGATAATAGCCTTAGCTCGGCAGGAGGGTGTTAGAATCACTCTTGCCGATATCCAGTATTGCTACACCATGTGTGGCCTTGACCATAAGGAAAAAGGTTTTGTATACTATCTTAAGCCGAGGTCCACTGCCTACAAAATAGTAGCCGACCTTCCAGACTCCAACAAAGGGGCTGGAGATGATTACCTGATCGTTTCTGGAAATTGGGAGTTCGGCCCAGATGAAGAAGTTCATCTCTTTCCCCTTCCACGCACGGTCAGAGAGGGCAAGGGTAAGAGCCCAACGTCAACTGCTTAGCTATTGCTTTCTTCAAAAATTTTGCATGTCTTTCAAAAATTTTATCTGTTTCTCATGTTTTGTTCTGTTTTGCAGACGTTCGCCAGCCACCTAAGAACTTCCGCCAATCCTTTTATCTTGGGAAAGATCTGAAGAAGCTCTTGGATCTTCCGCTTGAAAAGCGCAAGGCCCCACTCCTGCTGAACTTCATCCCCACTTACACATCAAAGTTGGCCGACGTTCCAAAGAAGAGGAAGAGTGCTTCCCCATCAATCGCTTCCACAGAACAGGCTGCCTCCACGTCTGAGCCCGCCGACCAGCCATCGATCTCGGCTCCAAAGAAACGCCGACGAAGACTGGTTAAGGCAGCCGAGATGGAAAAACCACAGAAAAAGGTGCTGAACCTCTTGGCCGATCTTCCTGACGACATGGAAGATGCGCCTCCCCAAAACGTGCCTCCATCAAAGCCGAAGAGAGTAAAGAAGGCCCAACCGAAGGCTAAGGCTACTGAAGCTGATGCCGAGGCCGAAGATGCCTTACCGATATCAAAATTAGCCGAGAAAACAACTTCGGCACAGGCTAAAAGACCTGCTGAAGCCCAGCCATTAGGGGCCACTCAGCAAAAGAAGTCAAAGTCTGCATCTGCCTCAACCTCGGGGTCCAGGGGTCGCAAAGTTCCCTGGGAGCCCAAAGTTACACTTGAGGACAGACCAGTTTATACCAATGAAAGTGCTGCCAATGTCCAAATCGGCGTGGCACTCAAAGATCTGTCCTTCTTGACGGCGATATGGATAAGAATGCCAAGATGAGCGGCTATGAGAATTACGCCCTCATGATGCAGCATTCAGTCCAAGTAAGTCTTTGAACTTGATAATCTGAATTCCATACTTGTAAAATTCTGAAAATTCTTGTACTAACTTTTGCCTTGTGTTTTTTCAGGCCATCCAACATGCTCATTCCTTCTCCATGCAGGCCTTTGAGACTGCGAAGAAGTTAGAAGACATGGAGAAGGAGTTCGCTCTTCTCCATAAACAAAACAGGGCCAACGAACTAAAAATGAAAAGGCTGGAAGATCAGGCTGCAGAAGCTACAAAGGCCCAATCACTTGCTCTTCAAAAGGCTGAGGCTGCTGTAAACGTCAAGAAAGTAGCCGAAGCCGAGAAAAAGGAAGCCGAGGCTAAGAAGGCTGAAGCCGAGAAAGAGCTTAGGGAGGCTTTGGCCACGAAAAAGGCTGAAATTGATGCTGCCTACAACCAAGGCATGGAAGACGTCGCTGAAGACTACAAGCTTCAGGTCAAGCAAGCTTGCAACAAAGGATTCGTCCTAGGTTGGAATGCTATGGCCAAACAGCTTGATCTTCCAGCTGACTCGCCATGGCGCAAGACAAAGGCCATGCGTCTTCCTTGTCCTCTTCCTCCAAGCGAAGATGAATCTGAGTCTGAAGCCGAGGCTGAAGATGAAGATGAAGCTTTGGTGAGGAAGACCAAATCTCCTCCCAAGATCGACCTGACTGGAGATGAAGAGGTTGAAGCTGCTCCCAAAAAGGCAGACTTCGGCACTTTATCTTCTGACCTTCTTTTAGTGGGGAGAAGTGTTGATGAGACCTTGGCTGAGATTGATGCTGAAGTCGCCGCAGACAAACAAGCCGAGGTTTCAGAAAACAAAGAAGCTGAGGTTGTGGTGGAAGGGCGGACTGAGGTTGTTCCTCAAGGGCCCTCCGAGGTCTCAGCCCAACCAACTCCTGAAGCTGAAACAACTTGAATGTCTTTTGTTTTTCTTTTGTACTTTATTTCTTTTCTTTATAAGCTGTCTTGTATGGCCGATGTGCCCTTTTGCTGTTTGTGAACAATTTGTTTGGCCATAGTGCCTTCTTTTATGCAATTGTTTATTTCTTAATGCTTCAGACTTTCAATTCTTCTTACTGCTTCTGAATGGTTCCATACTTAGTGTATTTTGCATAATTTCCAGACTCTTTCTTCTTTGTGCAATCTTCTCGGGGTTATATACCTGCAAATTGTACTTCGGCAAGAAACTGTCCTGCATTCTTTCATAAATTTCAACAAGTATAAACACATACTATTCAATGTTAGCTTTGCAAGCCTTTCTCATGTTTCAATGGGTGTTCAAATAGCAATCTCAGTTTGCCTTACTTGTCAATTGGTACAAATTTCAACAAGGGTTAACCAAGTTTTATCAAGTATTAAATAACAATCTCAACTGTTACCTCAACCTGTAAATTGCTTCGAATTTCAACAGATGATAATACCTCGGCTAAACTTTAACCTGTACTATCAGTCCAACCTACTTGTAAATTGCTGCAAATTTCACAAGGGTTAAACAATATACTTAGCTTTCACTTGAACCTGTAAACTGATGTCGGCTGGGCTTAGCACGAATTTCCACGGATGACAACATATTGGCTTGACTCCAACTTGTAAATTGCTACAAATTTCAACAAGTGAAGCAAAGGAATCTTCTCAGCTTAACCTCAACTTGTAAATTGCTATAAATTTCAACAAGCGAGGTCAAGGAATCTTCTCGGCTTAACCTCAACTTGTAAATTGCTACAAATTTCAACAAGCGAGGTCAAGGAATCTTCTCGGCTTAACCTCAACTTGTAAATTGCTACAAATTTCAACAAGCGAAGCTAAGCTTTGTATTCGGTCAAACCAACTTGTAAATTGCTACAAATTTCAACAAGTGGTAGACTTTGTTATTCGGCCAAACCAACTTGTAAATTGCTACAAATTTCAACAAGTGGTAGGCTTTGCTATTCGGCCAAACCAACTTGTAAATTGCTACAAATTTCAACAAGTGGTAGGCTTTGTTATTCGGCCATACCTACTAACATTTGGCAGGCTTTGTTATTCGGCCAAACCCTACTTGTAAATCGCGACAAATTTCAACAAGGGGTAGGCTTTGTATCTTCTCTGCTCCTTTGCATCTTCTCTGCCCCCAATGTGAACCTGAGTTCCACTTGGGTTCTCATTTTTCAAGTCTTCAAGCATCAATCATATGACATCGGCCAAGAGTAATAATTATCTCAATTGTTTGATTTTTAAATTAACATTTTTGTGGGATCTTCATGGCATCTTTGTCTTTTATCTATATTTTACGCTAGAATCTTTTAAAAACTATAACTTTAATTCTAAAATTTCATTTTTAGTAAAATTATTTAACTTTTTGATATCTTTCAAACAATATTCAATGTTAAGTGTAAAATTTTTGAAAAAAATGTCACATTCTTTTCTTCTACTTCTTCTTCTTCTTCTTTTTTTTTTTTTTTTTGAAGGTTTACAATTCGAAAGTGGATATAACCATTTTTTAATTTGAAAGTGGACAAATATATCATTTTCTCTTTTTATTTTATTTTATTTTTTTAATTTGGAAGTGCCAAATGTATTTAAGAATAAAAAATAAAATAAAATTAGATAAGCTTAATTATCTATGCATGCTTAACTCTTTTATATTGAACATATGTTATTTTAAAATTTCGTGCTTAACATGAATCTTAGGCCAAGTTTGGGTACTCCCAAATAATCCAAAAAGTCAAAAAGTTACTCAAAAAGTTAAAAAGTTAACACTATTTTAAAATTTCAATGCAAAATAAACATATAGACAAAACCCCGCATTAAAGACTATTAAAAAGTGCTTTTAGCAAGCCAAGCGGTGCTTAAATTTACTTAAAATCCAGAAACAAAGTGAATTGGAATTTTTTGTTGCATATGCTTTCAAACGTTGGTTTTGGTCCTATGTGGGTCAACTGGATTAGAACTTGCATTAATTTTGCTAGAGTATCTGTGCTTGTTAATGGATCTCCTACATCTGAATTATGTCCACAAAAAGGGTTGAGACAAGGGGATCCACTATCACCCTTCCTCTTCAACACTGTAATTGAGCGACTGAATTTGTTGTTGTAAGAGCAAAGGAGTTGGGCCCACTTAAGGAAGTCTCTGTAGGCGCAAATGGAGTTAATATCTCACATCTGCAGTTTGCAGATAATACCATCATGTGAAGCTGAGTGAGCTGAAGTGGCAATAGTCAAGAGGATCCTGAGGTGTTTTGAAGTAATATTAGGTTTGATAATTAATTTCCACAAGAGCAGGGCCTGCCTTGGCCTAAGGCCAGTAAGGCCTATGTCTTAGGCCTCAAAATTTTGGCTAAAAAATAGGGTCCCCAAATTTAGTAGAATGTTATAGGTCCAATTTTTTTTTGATTTGTTTATTTTAGGATCAATTTAAAGGTCCCAAAATATTTTATTGAGCCCATATATGGTTTAGCCTATATTTATTTATAAGTGTGGTTTGACCCATATTTATTAAAATAAAATATATAATAATAAAAAAAGTGTTTAGGCCCAAGAAGAACAATACATACAATATACATTGCTTAGTGCTCTCTCTCTCTCTCTCTCACACACACACACAAAGTGATGAAGAAGGAAGCATATACCAAGCAAGCATAAACCAAGGCAAGCAGACGCAGAGAGCATAGCACTGAGCGACTCACTCTCTCTCTCTCTCACACACACTCCTCTGGCGACTCACTCTCTCTTACACACACACACTCTCTCTCATAGTAAGTCCTCTCTCACACTATCAGATTTTATTAAATAAAGTTGCCATAATTTTTTTATACATTCTTTCTTTATCAGTTAGTGGAATAATAAATTTGTCCTAAATTTTTTTTAACCTTCTTTATCTATTAGATTTTAGTGGAATAAATAATTTTGCCATAATTTTTTTATCTAGGTCTTTATCAGTTTTAATTGAATAATTGTTTCCTAATTTTGTTGTCCTAATTTTGTTTCATTAAATTGTTTTTTTATAATTTCTTTGCTATCAGATATGAGATAATCAATGGATTGTGATTTGTGGATAGAAGTGTTTGTGATTTGTGGATTGAAGCGTTTGTGATTATAGTCATGATTATATGTGCAAGTAAACTTAAATAATTTTTTTTTTTTATTGATACTTATCATTTTAAGCATAAATTTTTTATCAAAAAAAAAAAAAATATATATATATATATATTAAAGGGGCCCCATTTTCATAGTTTGCGCCTCACAAATCTCAGGGCCGGCCCTGCACAAGAGTGTGGTGTGTGGAATAGGATTACCTGAAGAAATGGTTGTTGAGTATGCTTCAAGATTAAATTACACTTACCAGAAATTACCCTTAAAGTATCTTGGGATGCCATTGGGTGCTAACCCATCTAAGAGAGCAACATGGAAACTTGTGGTGGAGAAATTTAAGAAGAAACTAACTGGGTGGAAGAGGAGGCTACTGTTCTTTGCAGGTAGAGTGACACTTATTAAATTAGTCCTTTCTTTACTTCCAGTTTATTATATATCATTGTTTAGGATGCCAAAATATGTTGACAAAGAAATAGATACGATCCAAGCAGCATTTTTATGGGGAGATTCTGATACCAAAATGAAGGTCCATCTTGTGAAATGGAAGGAAATTACGAAGGACAAGAAGCATGGTCGTTTGGGGATCAGAAACACAATGGTTGTCAATGATTGCCTACTAGCTAAATGGTGTTGGAGGTTTGGGCTAGAAAATGATCCACTGTGGAAGGAGCTTATCTGTAGCAAATACAAGCCAGAGCGTGGCAAATGGTTCCAATTCTTTATGGAAGCAAATAACATTTCAAGGGTGGCAAATGGCTTCCATTCTTTGCATTTTATATTTATCATGTGCAAATAAGAAATGGATATATTAGATGAGACAGTAATTGTCAATACTAGTATATTGAAATCTGTTGTATGGAATGATTTTGATAGGGTTAAAAAAGGTGACACCTATGTGGATGTTTGTAGGCATTGCAAAAAAAGACTCAGTGGTTCTAGTACCAGTGGGACATCACATTTGAGGAATCATTTAATCAGATGTTGAAGAAGATCAAACCATGACATTGTTCAACGACTTTCAACAAAGGGAAAGAAAAAGGAAGCAACTCTTGCGATTGCAAATTTTAGTTTTGATCAAGAGCAGAGAAAGAGTGAAATGCTTAACCTCATACATACTAGGTATGAACAAGAACAGACAAATGATGGTACCGTTAATGTTGGACATATATATATATTTTTTTTGATCGGCAAATAAAAGACTTTATTGATGATAAACACATACAAAGTATGATAAATTACATCAATAAAGAGGAACTTAGAGCTAGATTAAGCTCCAACCTCCTAGTTGGTGAGAGACCAACAAAGAAAACCAAAGAAAACTAGGAAGCAGTGAAGACAACAGCAAGAGCAAGAAACCAGAGCAAAACAACAGCAACTCTGGAGCAGCAACAAGCCAGAGCAAGACATCAGCAAGTAGACAAAAAACCAGAAGTATGGTTGAGGAACCAATGAGATTAAACTCAGCAAAACCCAACACAGCATCAAAACCCCAGCAAAACCAACAAATACCAACTCTCAGGTTAACCCCATCAGTGCATAATGTAGAAGTTCACATTTTGCAAATTGAACATAATATCTGTAACATGCCCGGGGGGTACCCGCGCGCGTTAAACAGTTCGGACTCCCGAAATCTTTTTGATCTAGTCTCACGAATGCAATGTGAAACGTAGATGAGAGTCCAGATTTGGAAACTTTTATTGAAAATCCATTTTATTGTAATTTTGTCAAAAATGGACTGCATCATCAGAACTCAGAGTCGCCACCTAATATTTTGGGAAATTAGGAAACCCATGACTCGGTGCCAAGGCCACTGTTCGTCGTAACCGAGGATGCTTGGCTCGGAACCTTAGGTATGAGAGGGGAAGGTCAATAATGAGCACCCCCGCTCACCCGATCAAAAGATCGGCCTCTACTAAACCATGATATGACTTTTATTTTCTTTATATGTTCATGTCCTGATTATTTAGTAAATCCTAAAATTTACTATGTGAAGCATACAAATATAGACTAGTTTGCTCAAATTGGAACAATTCAATTTCATGTTTGTTTTTCGAAAAGGGTTTGAATTTGCCACTTGACAAAGTGGGCTTAAAGTTTGTGAATTTGCCACTACAAAGTGGACTTAAAACGTACAGTCGTTGAATCATTCCAATTCAGGCAACAAGCCTTCATTAACAAGCATTCAAACAGTTTATCATTTAATCAATTAGCCTCATGGTAGGATGCTAAACATAATAAGAAAATCACACACAAATGGGATGCTAAAGCATAAAAACTCACAGATTGACTGACGTCCCTCGAACAACTACAAAACAAAGTTAGTAAAATATGCATGATCTTATATACAGAATCCTAATGCAATTCACTCATGAGATGCAGATAAAGATTCGGCTTCTAAGATATGACATGTGAAACATTGCAAAATATGTGATAGCGCACAAAATCGTGGGATAATCAATTAAAGCATAAATATGCGAATTTAGCCGAATCCTAATGCATGGAACATGGATGCAAAGCAGGGATATGCATGACATGTCAAGATATATACATACACACAGTTAGGGAAAACGATTAAAGAATGGGATAGAAAGAAGCGGGGAGGGGGATTATTACAATCATTTTAAATATTACAGACCTGAATAAAGGAGGGGAAAGAAATAATAAAATAAGATCCTCACAAACACTCAAAATAAAAATAACATAAAGAACATCAATTCAGTAACCCTTTGGCGCATTCCACTCCTTTTCTCCACTGGAAATTGGGCCCGGCAAGTAAGCCCAATGTTTTAAACCCCCGGCCACTCATAAAGCCATTAACTGACAAAGAACTAGTTGTCTTCAACGCCTTAGCCCATGTACTCATTTTCAATGGAGGCCCCACCTTCTTCTCCATAGAACAATTCCTTCCGGTTCCGTCCTCAAACTGATTATCTGCTGAATATCCACAAAAGTAGACACTCCCGTCTTTCAGGTCATGTGACAGCTCAAATTCTTTCTCAAACACCAAATCAAATGAAACTTGAGGGAACTTCTCCGCAGAAAGTGATCCTAGAACTAATTTCTTGCCATTAATATTCAGCCAAAGGGGGACAATGTCATTTCCTTTTCCCTTCTTTCCTTCACCCAGTGCTGCCTGGGAAATGTGTATGACGCTGCCTACTTCAGGATTGACCTTAACAGGCTGCCCATCTTTTACTTCAACACCCCAAAACTCCATTGATACTGAGGAGGAAGATAGACAGACAGATAACGAAAATTATAGAGAGAGAGAGAGAGAGGGTTATGGTTTTGGTCTCTCGGTTTAGAGAGAGAGGTTGGTCATGTGTGGTGCTCTTTCTCTCTTTAAAACCGTGTGTGTGTGACCGTGTGTGCTGTGGCAATGGTGTGTGGTGTGTAGCTGGGTGTGCATCTCTGGCTGAGTGTGTCCTGT
Source organism: Camellia lanceoleosa (assembly GCA_025200525.1). Taxonomy (NCBI): domain Eukaryota; kingdom Viridiplantae; phylum Streptophyta; class Magnoliopsida; order Ericales; family Theaceae; genus Camellia; species Camellia lanceoleosa. The sequence continues at coordinate 112,892,200 of CM045764.1, read as the reverse complement.
GTGCATGTGTATCATGTGCTGCTGCTGTGAGTGTCTGTCTTGCCGTGAGTGTTGAGAGTCGTGGGTGTGTGTGTGTGGGTGGGTGGTGTGGTCTATGAGGTAGCAGTGGTGGTGTGGGTGATGGTGTATCATGCCTCTGTCTGTATTAATCATGTGTATGCATGTGTGAGTGTGTGTTGTGTTGAGTGTGTCGTGCATGTGTGTGCTGGGTGTGTTGGGTGTGTGTTGTGGTTGTGTTCTGGGTTTGCCGTGGGTATCCTCCCCCTCTCCCGTGTGTGCTGTGAGTGTATCTGTGTGGAGAGAGAGAGATCAGTGCTTGTGTCTGGGTGTGTGGGAGGTGGGTGTGTGCATGGGTTTGCCGTGTGGGTTGGTGATGCTGGGTGTGTGTGTGATGGCAGTCATGCATGGATGTGTGAGAGGTGGGTGTGTGCATGGTGTATGGGATGTGTATCAGTCTGTGTATGTCGTGAGTGGTGGCAGTCATGCATGGGTCCGCCGTGTGGGTTGGTGATGCTGGGTGTGTGTGTTGTGGCAATGTGATCTTCCTTCTCTCTCACCTTTCTCTCCCTAAGCCAAGAGAGAGAGAGAGCCGAGATCAGTCCATGTCTCTTCTCCTCCCTCCCTAAACCCGTGTGTCTCTCTTCCTCCTTTAGTGTGTGTTGGGTCTCCCTTCCAAATGGGTGCCTGGGTTGTTCTTCCTCAGTGTTGAAGCTCTAGTGTCTCTCCCCCAGCCGAGCTCCCCGTGGGTGTCTGGCTTTACCTTTTTAAAAACCCAAAAACCTCCCCCGAGAGAGATAGATGGGTTTTTGCCTGGTTTTTTTGATCCCGGCCCCCCTCCTGGAGAGTGGAGAGGGGTGAGTGAGATGTATGTCTGTCTCTCCTTTTTCTTTTTTCAGAAATGCTCTCCCCCTCCTTATTTTATTCACCCACTAGCCACTCATCATGCACACCACCTACTTACACCACTCTCTCTCTTATTTTATCACTCAACTCACTCTAAAATAATCACTCATTCCCTGCCAAAGCAAAACATCATCATTTATTCCACCACAAATTCCTCATCGTCATATATTCTGTTTGTCCCAAACCATCTGACCACACTATCCCCCTTTTTTTTGTTTATTATTATTTTCATTTTTTTTTATTTTGCTTTAATCAAATATTATCAAATATTTATCAATTTATATAAAACACACCTAAAACAAATACACATAAATAACAAATTAATAAAATATTAGTAATGATCAAAATGGGAATATTAGTAATGGCCAAAATGGGTGAGGTTTGGAATTTAAAATTTCAATTTGATTTTTCTGGTGAGGATGGTCAAAATAAAATGCCCAAGTCTTAGGGCCGGTCAAAATGGGGTGTCTACAAGAACAGACAAATGATGGTACCATTAATGTTGGACATATATATATATTTTTTGATCGGCAAATAAAAGACTTTATTGATGATAAACACATACAAAGTATGATAAATTACATCAATAAAGAGGAACTTAGAGCTAGATTAAGCTCCAACCTCCTAGTTGGTGAGAGACCAACAAAGAAAACCAAAGAAAACCAAAGAAAACTATGAAGCAGTGAAGACAACAGCAAGAGCAAGAAACCAGAGCAAAACAACAGCAACTCTGGAGCAGCAACAAGCCAGAGCAAGACATCAGCAAGTAGACAAAAAGCCAGAAGTATGGTTGAGGAACCAATGAGATTAAACTCAGCAAAACCCAACACAGCATCAAAACCCCAGCAAAACCAACAAATACCAACTCTCAGGTTAACCCCATCAGTGCATAATATAGAAGTTCATATTTTGCAAATTGAACATAATATCATTGACTGAGCAGCAAAAACAAGGGTTAGAAGCTCCGAACCACAATGCAATCCGTATTTTAATAAGTTCACACAACTTTTCCAAATCCACCTGTGTGCCCTTAAAAAGATTTTCATTCCTCTGCTTCCATATAGACCATAGCACCGCCAATGGAATGATCTTCCAAATCACCTTCAGCCTTTTGTTGCATCTATAACCAGTCCACCATTGAAAAAGGCCAAGCACTGACCCCGATTGCACCCAAGATACTTCCCACCACCTGATAACATTGGACCAAACTCTCCAACTAAAAGGGCAACACAGCAACACATAAGTGACAGTTTCCACTTTATTCTTGCTGAAGATACAGTTAACATTTGAATTAGCACTGAGGACTCCAATTCTTTGTAAATAGCAAGATGTCTTGATCCCCCCTTTCTATGCTAACCATCCTAAAAATTGCATTTTCGGTGGAACCACATTCTTCTAGATGAAATCCCCTAAGTTTACAGGTAGAGTAGAAGGTAATTCAATCCACTTGTATGCAGAAGCAACGGTATACACACCAGACTTTTCTGCAGCCCAATTCAAACTATCTAGCACTTCATTCCTGAGAGCTAGAGCAGTTTGTAACAACTCCTTCAACCTCCTTAACTCATCAAGTTCCCACTGAAACAAAGCTTTTCTGAAGGCCAACTCCCACTCCTCATTTCCATTACTCCTGCTATTTACCATTGCCATTGATTCACCTTTATCAAGGGACACAGAGAATAATCTAGGAAATGTATTTTTTAAACACTCATTGCCAACCCACAGATCCAACCAGAATTTTGTGAACCTCCCATCCCCAATAATGATCTTTGAGTTGGCCTTAAAGAACTCCAGCAACTCAGGGCACTTATCAGCAACCCCCAATATATCCCTCCGCACCATAGACAGCCTAGAACTTGCATCATGGTCTGGTCACCAACCCTCTCTAGTCTGTGGATACTTGCTACAGATCACTTGTTTCCAAAGAGAGCCAGTTTCACACCCAAATCTCCACCACCATTTCAAAAGAAGACAATCATTCATGATTCTCACCTTGCTAATGCCTAGACCCCCATTGCTTTTGCTTTGAGTGATTTCCCCCAATTTTACCAAATGAATTTTCCTTCTAAGTTCATCACCCCTCCAAAGAAATCTAGACTGTATTTTATCAATCTCCTTGGCTATCTCTTCAGGTATTTTAAAGATAGATAAGTAGAAAACTAGTAATGATGATAGCACAGACTTGATCATTGTCAACCTACCAGTGAAAGATAAGAGCCTTCTCTTCCAAGAAGCTAACTTTGATTTGAAATTTTCAAGGACAGGTTGCCAAGTCCTTCTTCTCCTTGGATTAGCACCCAATGGCATCTCCAAATATTTCAATGGTTGTCTATGATGCAAACAGTTCAAGATAGCAGCAAAGTCTTTAGTAAGCTCTTCATTTATTCCAACTTCACACACTACACTCTTATGATAGTTGATCTTCAACCCAGACAATATTTCAAAACACCTAAATATTCTTTTGATATTAAGCACCTCCTCTCTTTTTGCCTCACAAAATAGAATTGTGTCATCAGCGAACTGTAAGTGAGTAATAATAAGATCACTTGAACCAACTGTTGCACCCTTAATCAAACCAGACTGGACAGCTCTATGTAGCAGCATGTTGAAACCCTCAGCCACTATATTAAAGAGAAAAGGGGACAATGGGTCATCTTGTCTTAGACCCCTTTGGGGACTAAACTCAGCTGTAGGTGATCTATTCACCAAGATAGAAACTTGGCTGTTGAAACACACTCCTTCATCCAGTTTATCCATTTTGACCCAAACCCAAAGTTTGATAACATGGAGAAGAGGAACTCCTAATTAATTGAATTGTATGCTTTCTCAAAATCAAGTTTTAAGACAAGGCCTTGCTTCTGCTTCTTCTTCCAACCATCAACTATTTCATTGGCAACCAGGATACCATCTAAAATGCTTTTACCCCCTATAAATGCTGATTGAGACTCACTAATGATCTTGGGTAATACTACTTTAATCCTACTAGATAAAACTTTGGAGAGCACTTTGTACAATGAGCCAATGAGACTAATAGGTCTGAATTCACTAAGACTAGAAGGGTTGTCATTCTTTGGAATCAAAGCTACAAATGAGCTATTAATACCAAAAACCAACTTTGAATTGGTATGGAACTCTCTCATGAATTGCATCACATCCCCTTTGATTATCTGCCAGCACTTTTGGATCATCATAAGATTAAAGCCATCAGGCCCTGGAGCCTTGTTGCCATCACAGTTTTTAATTACTGTCATTACTTCTGATTTTGTGAACTCAGTTTCCATAACAACTCGCACCTCTTCACCCCCAATTGATTTAAAAGGACCAAATAAGCTTGGCCTGTTAAACCATGATTCTGCAAACTGCCTCTGGAAGTGATTTAGGACTTCAATTCTTATTTCATCCGGATCTTCTTTGAAAACCCCATTGACCTCAATTGAGCACAATGCATTCCTATTCCTTCTTGAGGAAGCCATAACATGGAAGAATTTTGTATTTCTGTCGCCTTTTAATACCCAGTTAACTCTAGACTTTTGCAACCATAGCCATTCCACCATTTTACTCAATTTCCATGCTTCTCATTTTACCTCCCTTCGCCTACTTTTCTCTGTATCAGTGAGTAACCTTTGTTCAGCTGCCAAATCCAAGTCATGTAATTCCTCCTCCAGTTGCTTAAGTTTAAAGTCCACCTTGCCAAAAACTTCAAGGTTCCATCTTTTCAATGCTACTTTAAGTGCTCTCAGTTTCCTTAAACATTTGAATCCAATCCAGCCATCTATATGAGATTCAACCCACATTTTCTACACAAAAGTTTTAAAATTCGGATGGAGGGTCCAGGCATTTAGAAACCTAAATGGCTTTGGGCCCTAATCCCTCTCATCTTCCATTAGTAAAATAAGACAATGATCTAAAAGCCTTCTTGGTAAGCCCCATAGTTTAAAGTTAAATTTCTGCAACCAATCTGGACTAAGTAAGAACCTGTCTAACCTACTCTATTTGACACTTTCCTGAGAGTTACACCAAGTGAACTTTCTCCCCAACATTGGTATGTCACACACTTCCAGATTATCAATTAGCTCATTAAAATCATTCATACCTCTACTCCTTTGAGAACAACCACCATCTCAAATAATTTCCTTACCTCATTGAAATCACCCCCCAAACACCAAGGGTTAACAAAAATTTTCTTTAAATTCTTCAGAGTTTCCCATATGTAGACACGCCATTTTTGACCGCCCTTAAGACTTGGGCACCACTGATGGTTTGCTCGATGATGAAAGGTGTGCAGGGCAAAGGTTCAATTTCTTCTGCAAGGAGAGAGACAAATCTCAACTTCACACCCTATTTTGGCCAAAGCTATTTTGAATGGTTTTTAGACCTTAAAACCCTCTCTTTCAAAACTTTTTTGAAATAAAGTTTCTGCGATGTTCCGACGCTCGCATTTCGGTAAATGTTGCGCTTTTCGGTAAATCGAGCAAGGACAAAGTGGAGATGAATGAAAGAGAGATGAAATCTTTGAAAAATCTTTCAAAACACCTTACTTAGGGGTTTGAAGTTGAAAAGAAGAGGAGAAGAGGGGAGAAACCAAGTTAGAGAAGAGGTTCGGCATGAATCCGGGTAGAAGAGAGTCGAGCAGTCCTCGCTGAATTGAGCTTATTCATCTACATACTTGGATTTTAGCTATGAGGCCATCATCGTTGAAAAGAAGACTTCCGGGGCTTCATTTTTCTCTCAAGAATCTCTCAAAGCCAAGTCCGGGTGGGGGAGATATGGTTGGTTGAAGTAGGGGATCAGTCCGGTTGGATCGAATCTGTGCGGCTTCACCAAAAAGGGCATAACTTTTTGTACAGGATGAATTTTAATACAAGGTTTGCGCCATTGGAAAGCTAACTTCCGGGGCTTCAATCTGGACATCCACCGGTACTTTTTGACCTTACCAGCTACCTACCGGCCATCCATTTATCCGACCGGCACAAAAGATTGCCGGCCGGCCAAAAGTGCCCAAAACTCAGATTTTTGACAGATATTTATCATCCAGATGCTATACACTGCATTAGATATTTTCAATTGGGATATTTCGACCAAAAGCTCTTATTTTGCAATATATAGAGCCATATATCTCATATTTGCGGGGAGAGAACAAAAAAGCAAGTTTTGGGAGTTTCTCACTCTAAAAGACCCCTCTCTCTCTAGAAATTCCACAACCAAATCTCAACCCTCCATCTCTCTCTAGATCTCACTCCTTTGCCTCAAAAACTCCATAGTTCTTGGCCTATTGCACTACAACCTATAGCACCACCACCACCACTCCATTTCCAGCAGCTTAGAGCCCTTCTCAGAGGCTTGGAGGCACCATTTCTCAGTTCAAAAGGCAGCCAAGGAGTAGTCTTCAAGGGTAAGTTCATTTCCCCTCTCTTTTGGCCTTATTTTGTACCATTGCTTAGCCCCATTTTATTGCTGTTTTGAACTCCGATCAAAACTGAAAATGTCATTTTTTTGAGCTATATTCCATGTTTCATTAAGGGCTCATTGCAGTTTGAAGCTTATTTTTGGCACTTGCTTCATTATCCTCTTGAATGCCATTATTTTGCATGATATTTTTAGCCTACGCGTGATCTGTTTTGGAGCATGTCATAAACTGTAGATAGGCTTATTTTGAGCCCTTCTTCAACATTGAAGAAGGGCTCAACACTGTTGGGGACCTCCATGTATCACTTGCCATTGTACCCCTCTTTGGTCCCCATTTTTTGCATGATTTATTAGCTTATTAAGATTCTGTTTTTCGACCTTGATCAGAGCTGAAAGTGGCCATATTTTTACCCCCTTATCATGTTTCATTAAGGGTCTTTGGCTTTTTGATGAATATTTTGTATACTTTGTGTTATAGCCTCTTTTGAGCCTCATCTTCCATGACATTTTGAGTGTGTTTGTATACTGTTTTGGGGGCTTCCATAAACTGTAATTAGTCATATTTTTGGTCCCTCTTAAGTGTTGTAGAAGGGTATTTTTCTGTTTGGGCTTTGCATCTACCACTTGCTTCATTGCCTTCCTTGCAGAGCCATTTTTGTATGCTAATTTAGTCCCACTTGTGCTCACTGTTTGGCCATGCTTTGGACTGTAAAAATGCTTATTTTGGGGCTTCCTTGCTTCTTTCTTCTCATTCCATGTACCAATTATGCATGCTTTGTATAGCTGTAAGCCATTTCATGTACCTAGTTTTGCATTTCGGGAGAGATTCCATGCATCGGGTGTCATTTCGCCTTGTTTCGGGGCTGTTTTCCCCCCTCATTTTGCTACTGATTTTTGCATGTTTGCATATCATATTCCATGTCTTCGCCATGTCTCATTAGAGTGGCATTTCGGTGCCTGAGGGTCGGTCCTCGGTTTGCGTGCACGCGTGCACGCATTTCGAGTTGTCTTGTTTTCATCTTATGGCCTCTCATGTGAGTGTGGCTGAGGTCCACTCATGTTGGTGTAAGTCCATTATGCATTGTGTATGCCATGTTTCAATGCGTTGTGCATGTTATGTTGTTAGCATTGTGTGTGCCATGTAGTTGCATTGCATGTTTGTATGTTTGCTTGCATGTTTAGGTTGCATGTGCATTGTTGTGCATTGCCTTGCCTCTTGATCAACCATGATTGAGGTTGGGTCCCTTGTATGTTTTGTGTGCATTACATTTGATATTAAAATGCACACTTGACTCTTTGGCCATCATGCATGGAAATGCGCGATTGGTGGCCCGAGGGTCGAGGGTCATGCTCCCTTGAGTCCATTGCATGATAGGGAGTGTGTCCGTGCATACATTTGCTCAAAACTCCATGTCATGCACTGCCTGTCTGCTGTTGCTGTCAAAACTGTCTTCTGCAGGAATTGTTTGCCGACCGGCAATATATAATGCCGACCGGCCATTAGTGTGTGGCCGATGATCTCATGAGCAGCCGGTGGGCGTTTATCAAGGCCGGTGGCCATTTTCTCCAGCCGATGATATTCTACAGAGTGCAAAGAACATGTTCCAGGGCTTTGGCAGTCTTTGGAGAGGCAGGACAGTAAAAACAGAGGCAATAGTGCTATGACTACGGGTTTCCGGGCAAGACGGACTCGAACATGCATCATCCACGCATCCCGAAGCAGGGCTGAGGCCCCCTTCCCTTTTTTTACATTTGTTTTAATTTGTTAATTAGAAGTTTTGTAATAATTTATTTTGTATTTGGACTGTACTATTTGGGACTGTATATTCTTTTGGTCCCTCCGAGTGAGGGCGTATTTGTAATAAGTGTGCGTGAGTGTGTGTATGTCTTCAATCCCCATTTCTTTCTTCCCTTTTATTTACCTGCTTACGATGGTAGATTAGGGCATATTTAAATTAGCATACAGTATGATAGCATGTGTGCATCCATACATTTGTCTTACATGCACCGGGCTCGGTACATCACGCTAACTGTATTGTATTTCAATTTCCAAATTGAATACTTGTTACTTGTAGCATTTCACATGCCATGCTTAGGATAGCCGAGCCTGTCTAGATTGCATCTTTGCGTGCGATGCATTAGTCACTCTAACATGAACTAGGGCATGCATGTTTGCTAACTAGTTTCTGTTTTGGCACGGAGTACTAGGTAAGCTTTTATGTTTTAGCATATCGCATGCGTGTGAATGTTGCCATGATAGCACGATTACCATGAGGCTAGCTGCTTATGTGATATAATTGCTTGAATGCCTGTGGATGGAGGTCAAATTACCTAAGTTGGAATAATGCATTAAAACTGTGAGTTTTAAGCCCACTAGATAGTGGCAAAACCATCTTTTCTAAAGCCCACTTGAGGGTGGCAAAATCTGCATTTTAGTCTCCTTGCGAGTAGCAAACCATTTTCAAAACAAACGTGCAACGTTTTGTTCCAATTTAGGCGATTTGGTCTATACTTGTTTGCTTTGCGCATAACATAGTAATTCTAGGCTAATAACCGGAATAAGAACACATAATGTTTTCAAAACAAGATATCACGGTTAGTAAAGGCCGATCTTCGGATCGGGCGAGAGGGGGTGCTCATAGCTGACCTTCCCCGATCGTACCCAAGTTCCCGAGCCGAGGCAACTTTGGTGATGACGGACACGTGGCCTTTGGCACCGAGTCAGGGTTTCCTAAATTCCCCATTAAAAAAATATTTAGGTGGCGACTCTGTATCTGGCAAAGCAGTCCATGTTTGGCACTTCTTTTCAAAAATCTGTTTTCTCAAAACGATTTGCCGGATTTGGACTCTTTGGTTCAAGATTAAGAACCGTGACACAAAAGGGGGAGTCCGAACTGTAACCCGTGAGTTCCCTCGCGGACCTGTTACAGTTTCTGGCGACTCTGCTGGGGATTTTTAGAGAGCTTGACTCGAACTCGTGATATCCTGTTTTGACTACACTTATGTGTTTCTTTGCATTGCATGTGCATTGGTGCGCCTAGGACACCGTGTTGGCCATCTGCTATTTCTGAGCGGTTTGCTGGAGGCTTGTCTTGTCAAGGCATGACCATAAGGCTGACCGGTTGCGGGCTCTGCCAGTATGGGAACACAAACCCCGGTTTTACCGGGGCACCTTTTTTGGCCATTCGATCTAGTGCATATCGAAATCCATAGTGACTATTCCAAACTAGGACAGGTTGCTTACCCGATATAGGTCGTTTGAAGCCGCTGTGTGCGTAGTGAAACCCTAGCTCCTGACAAAATAGGACAGGGGAAACCCTACCCCAACATAGGGGTGTATTGGCTCTCATTTACTTGCTATGTGCTTTTAGAGTGTATCTCTACAGGGAATGCATATGCCAGTTCTAGTGCAGGTATCCGACTGCGGGCACCGATGTCGATATTTTGAGAATCAGTTATATCTGCGGGTATCAAATTCAGATTTGGGGCAGTGATTTCGGGGAACAGTGATCAGTAATAGAATACAGTTGTTCAGCTTTGCTCGTATCCATTCTAGTGAAATTGAGCTGAGATGCTGTCTGTTTTCTCTTTTGCTAGGGGTAGTCCTGGAACCATAGCTTCAGAAGGCTCCAATATTCCCTGAGGTTCATCAGACTTGTGTTGATAGACTTTGTTAGGTCAGGAATTCAGTTCAAAGGCAACTAGTGTTCCTTCGCTGAGACAAGGCAGACATCCGATCCGTTAGTCACCAGTCACATCACCTCTGTTCGGATCCGCAGCTTTCAGTTAATATGCAAGAGGAGGTGCGTCAACTCCAAGAGGCCATGCAGGCCATGCGGCGAGATCTTTGCCGTCGGCGAAGTTTACCACCGCAGCGAGAGGTTACGGCTCAACAAGCGGGCTTACTCACCAAGCTTCAAAGAACAACCCCAACAAGACGGAGCTGCACGCCAGCCTCCACCCCCACCTATGGTTCCAATACCCGAGGCGGCTCACGCCCAGAAAGTACGGATGTTCCGACATGGCGATCCCACCGCCAATCCCACCTCGCTTGTCCAAAGCATCGGCTAATCCAAAGGACACGCCCTTTGAATTTAAGGTTGACCCAAGCGCACTTAAGGTCAATAAACCGGAGGAGTTGTTGAGATGAGCACATGGAGTGAACCCCATCCGGATTTAGAGGCGGGTATATTGAATCTGCAATTACCTTCGGAAGCGCTTTAAAATGCCGCATATCGATCGCTTTACGGCTCTCGAGACCCAAGGGTGCACCTCCACGCTTTTCCGATATCTTGAAGCCAATGGGTTTGACCACATTTCGGTTGTCTCTCTTTGGCCGAACCATGTCTGGGATAGTTGCAATCTGGCATGCAAAATTGAAGGACTCTGTGAAACGGAACTGGGAAGAGCTGGCTGATGCCTTTATTGCTCAATACTCCTACAACACACAGATCGAGGTCACAACTCGTGATCTCGAAGCCACCCGCCAAGAACTAAAGGAGGGTTTCTCAGAGTTCGTGATGAGATGGAGATCAAAGGCCTCAATGATGACTACAAGGCCTTCTGACAAAGACCAAATAAGGATGGTTGTGCGCAACCTCCAACCCAGGATGATGCAAAAAATGATAGTCTTACCCTTTCCTACCTTTGCGGACCTACACGAGATAGGGGTACAGATCGAGGACGCTATGAAGCAGGGCCTTGCTGACCAGGAGAAGGAGCAGCCTAGGAAGGCATTTACCCACAGTTCGAATGCGACCACCAGTGGTGACACAGCTGCTATAACTTCAAACATGGGCATGGTCACCACCACCACACAAAAAATGACCACCCCATTCACCGGTGCATCCGAAACTAGCTCACAAAAGGCCAAATACCCACCTCAGGGCCAAAGGGTGTTTACCCCATCAGATATGTCTCACAACTACCGAGGGCCCTGATCAAAAAGGGGTATCTGAAGCCACTGGAGCCACAACCATTACCAAAGAAACCCCCTCCCTCACATAACCCAGCTGACTACTGTGCCATCCATCAGCGAGCTGGCCATGACACTGACGTGTGCTTTCGTCTTCGTCATGAGATCCAAAACCTCATTGACAGCCGGACGATAGCTCCACCTTCAGACCCCAATGACCAAGTACCTTATCCACATCTCAACCTAATCCATACACTACCATCCACCTTTGACCCCAGCATATACATCACCCCGGCCCATCTACCCAAACTAGAGGTGTTTATCCCGGAAAGCATGGACTTATGCATGATGGGTGCATCTAAACCCCAATCATCTCAAACCTGTGAGCCCACTACTTCTGAGTTGCTGAGAATGATCGAAGATCTTCAGAGAACTGTGGCAGATTTAGCCTTTGGGGTTTTGGCCCCATCATCGACCACATCACGTACTAGGGAGTTCATATCTAAAGGCTCCCCAACTTTGGGACAGGTTGCATTGGAAGAAGGCCAATCCCTTGGCAAAATAGAGGCAGGTGGTAAGAACAAGGTAGGGGCAGGCATTGGCCCCCATTAACACCTTCGGTGGGATGTTTAGGCTTTGAAAGTTGAAGGACTGAACAAAGAGCAAGTCCTTGCGGTTGTTACAAAGGCTGTGGATGACACTTTCGCCACTCAAGTTGGGGGTAGTTTGAATCAAGGGGTGAGCCGGGAGAAGGGCCTTTATACCAGGAATGTTCCTTTCAACTCTAGTCTCGTTCTCGAAAGAGATCAGCAAACCCAGTCAGCGCCTGTCAATCACTTTGCTGGTGCATCCAGCAAAAAACCATAAACCTCAAAATACCCACCTCGAGGCCAGAGGGTGTTCGCACCACTATGCATGTCTCTATCAACGGCCTTGAGGGTCCTGAGTAGAAAGGGGGATCTGAAACCCCTAGAGCTGCGGCCACTGCCGGATAAACTTCCCCATTCCCATGATCCGGCCAAGTATTGTGCCTTCCATCAACAAGTTGGCCACGTCACTGATAGTTGTTACCGACTTCGCCATGAAATACAAGATCTGATTGATAAAGGAGTTATCGTCGTACCAGACCCTGCAAAGTCTATCGGCACTAGATCGGTGAACTTGGGGGATAATGTGATGTGATCAGGAGATGAACCACCTGCGGGCGGCGTTCAGTTTACTTCAGATGTGGTGGACGGCATGCACTGTTTTGAGCAATGTACAAATGCTGTTAATTTTGCTTTCTGACTTGGATATTGGGTCAGTTTTGTTGTGTTGCTTTGAGTTTGTCTCCTTATTTTGAGTCAGTCTTTTTATTTCAGGTCTGTCTTGTTGTATCGAGTCAGTCCTGTTTTGTTGAAGTCAGGTGATTCCGGGAATGTTACCTCGGACATCACTATTTTGTTTTGTGTTTGTCTTTTTGCTTTCTTTTGAGTCTGTTTCTGCCAGGGAGCTAGTTGTGCCAACAGATCTTGAATGAAACAGCAATGATTTTCACACTCTCGTGTTTGCTTCTACCTTGTGCCAGTTATGCCGGAAGTTCTGAATGAGACGGCAGTATTTGACTAAAAGCTGTGTCTTTTCTGTGCCTTGAATTCATTGCATTGACCTAAGTTTTTCAAAACTTTTTGAACATTGTGGTGAAAACAAAGAGGAAGGAATTCCTCGAGATTTGCAAAACTTTGATCAATTTGAGAGAAAGAGAGATGCGCTAAGCCCTTAATGATTAACATCATGCTTGTTAATGTGAGTACTGAGAAGGATCCTGGCTTGATCCAGATTGGTCATACACTGTCTTCAGCGCGAGCGATTAGTCGTTTTCTTAAAAGATTTCAAAAAATGTTTTGCGCAGTCCTGCGAAGACCTGTGTGGAATCGCTCTTGAGATTGCATGGATTAGGATCGCTCTCAGCCTCGAGACTCGACCCCCTTTGCTTTCAAATCGTGAACACAGGTCGAGTGTTCAACGGTCACCCGCAACATAAGGCCTGTGTGGCCGTATTTGAAGCAACCCTTGAACTAGAAGACAAAGATGTCAGATGTGCTCGAAGAGCCGAAGATGAGTCCTCTTGCAAATCAACAGTCACTGTCCTGGATACAGAGAAGCTTCAAAACCCTACAACCATTTGGCATGGACTTGTTACACTTTTACCCTTTGAGAGGCTCGCTGGGCCGAAAACCCGGAAAGGCAACCTAGGCAAAAGTTAGAGCAAGAGAAAAATACAAAAAAAAGAAGAAAAGAAAAAAAGAAAAATACAAGAAGAAAAGAAAAGAATGCAAAAAAGAAAAGAGAAGAAAAAAAATGAAAATGAAAAGAAAAGAATTGAAAAGAAAAGAAGAACAAAGCTCGCAAGGTTGAAAACCTGCAACAGGCGCCTTGGCAAAAGTTAGAGCATAAAAAGGAGAGGTTAAATACCCGAGTGTACCTTAACCTCGAACTACGTAAGGCTTGATTCCCATGTTTGGGATACGTAGGCAACTTCACTCTGAAGTCCAGCCGTAAAACAATTCAAATTCGACTATATCCATGTGATGGTTTTGATCATCTTTGCCTTCTCTGTATCCGAGAGTCTGGTCGTGTTCGTCGCTCAGAGGACTGACTACAATGTGCTGCGACATCATCCAAACAAGGGGCAACTTTTCGTTGCCATTCAAAACGCCGCAGTGTCATTTCAAACAAGGGGCAACTTTCCGTTGCCATGCAGCTCTCTTCGAACAAGGGGCAATTTTCCATTGCTATGGGTCCGAGGTTGTGCATCTCAAGAGTTGGTTCCGTGCTTGTTGAGCATTGGCCGTTTGCAAAATAGTTTTTGAGAATTTTTACTGAGGTTGACTAATTTCTCGAAAATTATTTCATTTTTCCAAAAAAATTGGACCACTTCTTGGACCCAAATAAGAAAAATTTTCAGTGCTCATAACGTGACTTGCATGATTTTAAATCAGAAAATTGCACAAGCATGTTAATCTAACTCTCATATTGGTCAAAATTGTTTTAGTAGAAAACCAAAACAAAAAATGGTCAAAATGATGAGCTAGGGGTACAGTTGAGTCAGGTGTTCTGTCTTTCCCCCGTCGTCAACTACTCGCCAAGAAGGGCACTCTACCTGCCAAGAAGGGCACAACTAAAATTAACAAAAGGGCTGAAAGCTCTCTTACCCTCCAAGCAGCGAGGTATCAAGCCAAGTGCGAAGCACGAATTGGAATGGGGCAAGATATTCCACTCCATCATCTGGACAGATCTAACCATGTCCAAACTCCCCGACCGATGTCAGCCGTAGATTCGCTATACACCCAATTGTAGCGCGGCCCCTCTGTGGGAGAAACTCACTGTTGTGAGCAGAAGAAAGAGAATCTAGCTGAATGCTAGGGGCAAGAGCCCACAACTTCTTGTTTATCCACCAACCACCCAGGGGAGGGATAAAAAATGAGAGATTGAAGAATAGAGAGATGTGCGTTGAGAGAAAAAGTGAGAAAAGGGCTTTTTCAGAAAAACAGAGATTGAGTGCCAGAGTGATGTGAGAATCACAAATGAGAAAGGGTGGGAAACAATACCCGAAGAAACTGGCTCCTTGTGCATCAAAAGGTCTCTTGTCTTTGTAACACAGTTGAGTGTTATGTGTTTTTGTTTGTCTCGATTCTTATTTTGAGTGGTTTCAAGTGTTTCTTGATGTGTTTAGGTTGTTTACCTTTGTTTTCCTTTGTTGGGTCGTCTTTGCTGTGTTCAGTTGTAGGCTCAATACCCGGTAGAGAACTCATTTTCTCAATTTCAAAAATGATTTGTTGTGTGCTCAGAGTGCTGTGCCATTCTCCACATTTGTGCAAAAAGGAATTTGTTCTTTCAAAACTGCGCAGGTTCAACCTGTGTCATGTCTTAACAAGAAAATTAGGATCTATCTGAAGCTATATAGGTTCCAAACTGCAAAGCAAAAGAAAAGAGGGAAAATCGAAGCATCTGAGTGTGTTTCACCTCCAGCAAATTCCGTGGGATGTACCCCTTCAAGCCTTGTCAATGCTCCGAAGTATGGGTGTGCCTCTACCTCAAGCTCAAAATATTTCTGCGGAAGTATCAACTCATGTCTCCGATGCGTAGCTCATTGTCAGTTTGCATGCACGAGTTGTATCCTTTTGGAATCTATTGTGACTCCTCCGAGAGGTAAATCGGAGGGTCTCGTATATGCGTATTTCCTTATTCGGCATTTTATTTCAAACGCACTGTTGAGATTGCATCGAATATGCATTGATTATTGTGCATAGAATGTGTATGCACACTCATCCCACATGCATTTTGATGCATGTTCCAATTGCATTGTTATGCACTCATTTCACTTGCGTTGTCGCGCATGTTTCGCCCACATTGTTGTGCGCCTTTTTACTTGCATTGTTTTTCCTTCCTCTCTCGCGTGTACTACGCTGAGAGGCTTTTCTCTTTTCTCTCTCGCGGGTACTACGCTGAGAGGTTTCCTTTTGCTTTTCTCTTTCCTCTCTCGCGTGTACTACGCTGAGAGGTTTCTCTTTGCTTTTTCTCTTTCCTCTCTCGCGTGTACTACGCTGAGAGGTTTCCTTTTGCTTTTCTCTTTCCTCTCTCGCGTGTACTACCGAGAGGTTTCCTTTGTTTTTCTCTTTCCTCTCGCGGGTACTACGTTGAGAGGTTTCCTTTGTTTTTCTTTCCTCTCGCGTGTACTACCGAGAGGTTTCCTTTGTTTTTCTTTCCTCTCTCGCGTGTACTACCGAGAGGTTTCTCTTTTTTTCTCTTTCCTCTCGCGTACTACCGAGGTTTCCTTTGTTTTTCTCTTCCTCTCTTATGGTACTACCGAGAGGTTTCTCTTTGTTTTTTCTTTCCTCTCTCGCGTACTACCGAGAGGTTTCCTTTTGTTTTTCTCTTTCCTCTCTCGCGTGTACTACGCTGAGAGGTTTCTCTTTGCTTTTTCTCTTTCCTCTCTCGCGTGTTCTACGCTGAGAGGTTTCCTTTTGCTTTCCTCTTTCCTCTCTCGCGTGTACTACACTGACGAGGTTTCTCTTTGCCTTTCTTTCTTCTCTCGCGTGTACTACGTTGAGAAGTGTTGCTCTTTCCTCTCCTGTGTACGATACGTTGAGAGATGTTGTGTTTGAGACTCTGGGTATTCTCGGTAGTCGCTTTTAGCCTTCTCCGCGTGAGACGCCGTGAGAATTGCTTCATTCTCTTTCATCCTTTCTGCATGAGATATAGTTTGGTTCATGTTTACTTGCTTGCATAGCATTCGCTTAAAATGTTGCATTTATTTTGCATAATTGCTTCATCACAGCTTTCTTTGCATGATCATAAGTTATGCACTTGCATTGTGCATCACTTTGCATCCTGCCCCTGAACTACGCTGGTTTGATTCCTTGCAAAGGGATACGTAGGCAACCTGCGGGCACAACCATTCATTCATCTGTATTTTGTTTGTCCAAGTCTTCGGCCTTGTCAAAAATGGGTCGTCTCAGGGCTTTGACATTCACTCACGTCATTGTTATGACTTTCGAGTTCTGTCAAAGAGGGGCAACTGTAGACACCCCATTTTTGACTGCCCTTAAGACTTGGGCACCACTGATGGTTTGCTCGATGATGAAAGGTGTGCAGGGCAAAGGTTCAATTTCTTCTGCAAGGAGAGAGACAAATCTCAACTTCACACCCTATTTTGGCCAAAGCTATTTTGAATGTTTTTTAGACCTTAAAACCCTCTCTTTCAAAACTTTTTTGAAATAAAGTTTCTGCGATGTTCCGACGCTCGCATTTCGGTAAATGTTGCGCTTTTCGGTAAATCGAGCAAGGACAAAGTGGAGATGAATGAAAGAGAGATGAAATCTTTGAAAAATCTTTCAAAACACCTTACTTAGGGGTTTGAAGTTGAAAAGAAGAGGAGAAGAGGAGAGAAACCAAGTTAGAGAAGAGGTTCGGCATGAATCCGGGTAGAAGAGAGTCGAGCAGTCCTCGCTGAATTGAGCTTATTTATCTACATACTTGGATTTTAGCTATGAGGCCATCATCGTTGAAAAGAAGACTTCTGGGGCTTCATTTTGCACTCAAGAATCTCTCAAAGCCAAGTCCGGGTGGGGGAGATATGGTTGGTTGAAGTAGGGGATCAGTCCGATTGGATCGAATCTGTGCGGCTTCACCAAAAAGGGCATAACTTTTTGCACAGGAGGAATTTTAATGCAAGGTTTGCGCCATTGGAAAGCTAACTTCCGGGGCTTCAATCTGGACATCCACCGGTACTTTTTGACCTTACCGGCTACCTACCGGCCATCCATTTATCCGACCGGCACAAAAGATTGCCGGCCGGCCAGCCAAAAGTGCCCAAAACTCAGATTTTTGACAGATATTTATCATCCAAATTGCTATATTAATCGTGATCAGATATTTTCAATTGGGATATTTCGACCAAAAGCTCTTATTTTGCAATATATAGAGCCATATATCTCATATTTGCGGGGAGAGAACAAAAAAGCAAGTTTTGGGAGTTTCTCACTCTAAAAGACCCCTCTCTCTCTAGAAATTCCATAACCAAATCTCAACCCTCCATCTCTCTCTAGATCTCACTCCTTTGCCTCAAAAACTCCATAGTTCTTGGCCTATTGCACTACAACCTATAGCACCACCACCACCACTCCATTTCCAGCAGCTTAGAGCCCTTCTCAGAGGCTTGGAGGCACCATTTCTCAGTTCAAAAGGCAGCCAAGGAGTAGTCTTCAAGGGTAAGTTCATTTCCCCTCTCTTTTGGCCTTATTTTGTACCATTGCTTAGCCCCATTTTATTGCTGTTTTGAACTCCGATCAAAACAGAAAATGTCATTTTTTTGAGCTATATTCCATGTTTCATTAAGGGCTCATTGCAGTTTGAAGCTTATTTTTGGCACTTGCTTCATTATCCTCTTGAATGCCATTATTTTGCATGATATTTTTAGCCTACGCGTGATTTGTTTTGGAGCATGTCATAAACTGTAGATAGGCTTATTTTGAACCCTTCTTCAACATTGAAGAAGGGCTCAACACTGTTGGGGACCTCCATGTATCACTTGCCATTGTACCCCTCTTTGGTCCCCATTTTTTGCATGATTTATTAGCTTATTAAGATTCTGTTTTTCGACCTTGATCAGAGCTAAAAGTGGCCATATTTTTACCCCCTTGTCATGTTTCATTAAGGGTCTTTGGCTGTTTGATGAATATTTTGTATACTTTGTGTTATAGCCTCTTTTGAGCCTCATCTTCCATGACATTTTGAGTGTGTTTGTATACTGTTTTGGGGGCTTCCATAAACTGTAAGTAGTCATATTTTTGGTCCCTCTTCAGTGTTGTAGAAGGGTATTTTTCTGTTTGGGCTTTGCATCTACCACTTGCTTCATTGCCTCCCTTGCGGAGCCATTTTTGTATGCTAATTTAGTCCCACTTGTGCTTACTGTTTGGCCATGCTTTGGACTGTAAAAATGCTTATTTTGGGGCTTCCTTGCTTCTGTCTTCTCATTCCATGTACCAATTATGCATGCTTTGTATAGCTGTAAGCCATTTCATGTACCTAGTTTTGCATTTCGGGAGAGATTCCATGCATCGGGTGTCATTTCGCCTTGTTTCGGGGCTGTTTTCCCCCCTCATTTTGCTACTAATTTTTGCATGTTTGCATATCATATTCCATGTCTTCGCCATGTCTCATTAGAGTGGCATTTCGGTGCCTGAGGGTCGGTCCTCGATTTGCGTGCACGCGTGCACGCATTTCGAGTTGTCTTGTTTTCATCTTATGGCCTCTCATGTGAGTGTGGCTGAGGTCCACTCATGTTGGTGTAAGTCCATTATGCATTGTGTATGCCATGTTTCAATGCGTTGTGCATGTTATGTTGTTAGCATTGTGTGTGCCATGTAGTTGCATTGCATGTTTGTATGTTTGCTTGCATGTTTAGGTTGCATGTGCATTGTTGTGCATTGCCTTGCCTCTTGATCAACCATGATTGAGGTTGGGTCCCTTGTATGTTTTGTGTGCATTACATTTGATATTAAAATGCACATTGACTCTTTGGCCATCATGCATGGAAATGCGCGATTGGTGGCCCGAGGGTCGAGGGTCATGCTCCCTTGAGTCCATTGCATGATACGGAGTGTGTCCGTGCATACATTTGCTCAAAACTCCATGTCATGCACTGCCTGTCTGCTGTTGCTGTCAAAATTGTCTTCTGCAGGAATTGTTTGCCGACCGGCAATATATAATGCCGACCGGCCATTAGTGTGTGGCCGATGATCTCATGAGCAGCCGGTGGGCGTTTATCAAGGCCGGTGGCCATTTTCTCCAGCCGATGATATTCTACGGAGTGCAAAGAACATGTTCCAGGGCTGTGGCAGTCTTTGGAGAGGCAGGACAGTAAAAACAGAGGCAATAGTGCTATGACTACGGGTTTCCGGGCAAGACGGACTCAAACATGCATCATCCACGCATCTCGAAGCAGGGCTGAGGCCCCCTTCCCTTTTTTTTACATTTGTTTTAATTTGTTAATTAGAAGTTTTGTAATAATTTATTTTGTATTTGGACTGTACTATTTGGGACTGTATATTCTTTTGGTCCCTCCGAGTGAGGGCGTATTTGTAATAAGTGTGCGTGAGTGTGTGTATGTCTTCAATCCCCATTTCTTTCTTCCCTTTTATTTACCTGCTTACGATGGTTAATTAGGGCATATTTAAATTAACATACAGTATGATAGCATGTGTGCATCCATACATTTGTCTTACATGCACCGGGCTCGGTACATCACGCTAACTGTATTGTATTTCAATTTCCAAATTGAATACTTGTTACTTGTAGCATTTCACATGCCATGCTTAGGATAGCCGAGCCTGTCTAGATTGCATCTTTGCGTGCGATGCATTAGTCACTCTAACATGAACTAGGGCATGCATGTTTGCTAACTAGTTTCTGTTTTGGCACGGAGTACTAGGTAAGCTTTTATGTTTTAGCATATCGCATGCGTGTGAATGTTGCCATGATAGCACGATTACCATGAGGCTAGCTGCTTATGTGATATAATTGCTTGAATGCCTGTGGATGGAGGTCAAATTACCTAAGTTGGAATAATGCATTAAAACTGTGAGTTTTAAGCCCACTAGATAGTGGCAAAACCATCTTTTCTAAAGCCCACTTGAGGGTGGCAAAATCTGCATTTTAGCCTCCTTGCGAGTAGCAAACCATTTTCAAAACAAACGTGCAACGTTTTGTTCCAATTTAGGCGATTTGGTCTATACTTGTTTGCTTTGCGCATAACATAGTAATTCTAGGCTAATAACCGGAATAAGAACACATAATGTTTTCAAAACAAGATATCACGGTTAGTAAAGGCCGATCTTCGGATCGGGCGAGAGGGGGTGCTCATAGCTGACCTTCCCCGATCGCACCCAAGTTCCCGAGCCGAGGCAACTTTGGTGATGACGGACACGTGGCCTTTGGCACCGAGTCAGGGTTTCCTAAATTCCCCATTAAAAAAATATTTAGGTGGCGACTCTGTATCTGGCAAAGCAGTCCATGTTTGGCACTTCTTTTCAAAAATCTATTTTCTCAAAACGATTTGCCGGATTTGGACTCTTTGGTTCAAGATTAAGAACCGTGACACAAAAAGGGGAGTCCGAACTGTAACCCGTGAGTTCCCTCGCGGACCTGTTACACCATACCCCTTTCCTACTGACACCATCAGTTGGATCGTATACATTTACAATAACACAGGCTAGACTTGTATAGAGAGTACCTGATAGAATGATAAAATTTCTGTTGCTGTAGCAGTCTAGTAGTTGAAACACTTGTGGATTTCAGATGCAGAGTAGTCCACTAGCTACACCCTTTGAGTCCACAGCCATATATGCCATCTGATCTCCAAGCCAACAAGATCTGACAAAATCCTCTGTGATAGCTGGTCTCTTTGTTTCTTAAAATAGTGCCATATCCGCCTTCCTCTCAGATATAAGTTTTTTGATTTTTCTTCTTTTAGTAGGCTTGTCTAACCCTCTAATGTTCTAGGATAAGATCTTCATTAAAACAATTTACACTCCAAGACACCAGGGCAGATACAATTAATCTGCCTTGCTACCCCTTTGACCCAGCACCTTCTTATCTTTTTCTTCCAGCTCCATCAATTTACTAAGCACTTCCTCCTCATTACCTTTACAATTCATCCCAAGTATCTTCCCAATTTGTAGAGATGCTTCTGCCTCATTAAGTAGTAGCTGACCACTACCAGATTTGCTTGCTATAGATAGGGAGATCGTTGCAGCTGCCGACCTAAATATAGCCCCTTTCTTGAAGTTCATGACTGATCCAACCCCAATTTGTAAATTTCCTTTTCAATTCCTCTGATATTTCGCAATCCCTTTTGCTTTCTCTTTTGTGTTAACTTTCCTTTTTTGAGCTACCACTGTAGTCTTAGAGTTTACTACACAGTGAGGCACCTTTTCAACTCTGTCTTGGGCTGCCTTCCCCCTACTGATATGATCTTCACCCTCCTGTGTTGGTTGATCCTTTGGGTCACTTACCACAGATGATCTATGGCCCAATATGTTCCCACACTCTATGACGTGGGCCTTACTTAATAGCACCTAAATATTAAGCCCATGTCCATTTTTCTCAGGCCCACTAAGACTCCTCATAAAACTTGGAGTAATAACTCCATCTTCAACTATCTGGTTACCTTTAGTTTGAATTTGTATAGGGTTTAGCAATGATTTGACTGACTGAGTCTCGTATGCTCCCCCTCTACCTCCAGCTTGCTTCTGCAAACAATCCGTTTGGCCTATAGTCATGATAGTCTCCTCAACCCTAGACATGCTTAGCCCCCTATCTTGTCCATCAACGGTTGTATGTTCATCATGTCTTACCCCCGGCCCCCTGCCTCCTCAGTATCACTTATGTCCAATACACCTCCAACCTGGCCCTCCACATCAGCTTCATCTTCACCCTTCTTGCTTTCTACAACAGAGCTCTGTTCTTGTTCTTCACCATAGGAAGTTGAATATTCCCCTTTGTGCTGCTCACTATAACATTTGCATTGCTTGTATATCACCTCCGAAATCACCACCTGGTCTTCACAGACTTTGATTGGGTAGGTTGCAACTCAAGGTGATTGTTGTGTTTATGGACTCCATACATTTTGTAGCAATCCTCACCTTTCCACTGTGAAAAGAATTCATTCTAGTTATGTCCTCATCAATGCCTATGACTTCCCCCCACAGCCTTCCGATGTTGCTAAATGTTTTGCTGCAGAGATTCAATGGTACTCCATAACAAGTAAGCCAAACAAATCTTTCTTGGTCAAGGGTCATCCCCTGCTGCCATTCCTTGACTGATGCGTTCCATATCTGGATCCACCCCTCCATTTATTTGAGGTTCTCTTTCATGATTCCCACTGACTCAAAGGTTAACACAATGTCTCTGCTACCACCATCTCTAATCTGGACATCTCTCATTCCTCTGTTCTTCAGTTACTCTTTAAACTCTGCTGCAAGGTGTTGAGGTTTCAATCGAACAATCACATTGTCATAAAGCCAGCCATTACCTTCCTCGAAAGCATGTATATTTATGTTCGCAATTGATGCTAGCCCTTGTCCACTCAATGCTTGGGCATAAGACTTTCCCCTTTGTATCATATTTGGGGTTCTGCTTGTTCTGACAGTAGCCTTTCTTCCAACTGATGCGATTAGTGGTCTCTGATTTTCCTCATTTCCTTGAACAAAATCTTCTCTTTTTACTTTCAAAACTATGTTGTCACACCAGATTCATGAGCTTTTTGGACTGCCATATTCGCTGCCACTGGACAAGCATATTGTCACGCCTCAAGCTCAGTGATAACGCCAAGATACTCATTTAGGTGAGCATGCAAGGCTAAGAGTCCAACACATAACCAACAATGTAAAATACTCAAATTAAATCCATAATTATCATAATGCTAAAATCCATAAAAATAGATAATTCTTATCATATGAAATTGTCCACCAAGTCCACTAATATAATCCACTAACAAATAATTATCCAAGTACTTAAATCATAGTCCTACTCTCGGCACTCCCACAAGTAAAAACCCTGCACAGCTTTACTCCTTAGAATCTGAAAAAAATAAAATAAAATAAGGGTAAACTAGACAGCCCAGTAAATAACCAAGCATCACTGCTAGTTGGATCAAGTATACCAAAAAAAAAAAAAAAAATAGTCGATAACCAATAAATATAATTTTTGCTACAATTCAATAAATGAACAATTATTTGTAAGATAGTTTCATAGCTAAAAATGAACACTGTACAATATATTTTAATTGAAAAGCCAACAAGATAATTCAAAGTAAATTCGTTGTTCAAATCGATGATTCGATATTTAGATGGTTCAATGATTTGATTCACAAAACCCAAGTCTTGGTGATTATGGTCACTTAACCCGTGATAAGGCCCAGAACCACACATAGGCCGGTAGTATAGCCCCAAAAGAAACTAGTTTCTGTGCCAATAAATAACCCCTATTGGCTAGGGTCCAAATCATAGTCAGACTAGACGGATGTTCAAAATTCAAACAATACACAACTTTTAAATAAAATATTCGATATTTTCAGAATAAACATTTGGTACAATTTTCAGAATAATTTCACAAAATATTCAAATAATTTTCATAATAATATTCAAAATTGTTTTATACTTGACCCATATTTTATTTTAAGAGAACATGGAGGTTATAAATAAATATTTATAATTTTAAACGATTCAATAGGAATAAAAATGAACCAACATTGATAGAGGGTTACTTACCTCAAACGCTTAAAAAATATTTTTCCAACACCAACTCCAAACACTTAGCTCCACCACTTTAATCACACAAACCTAATAACTAGAACCTCAAATAAATTAATATTTTTGTGTCTTTCACACATCCACAAAACCCATTGTATGTATGAAAAACTCAAGAAATACCAAATTAATTCTCCAAATTAATAGTCAAACACACCTTATCTAATATACCAAACTCTATTGTCAAAACTACACATACACAAAAGATTGCACTTTATCATCAACCTACACAAAGCACTATACATGTTGCACCATACATCCATTAGGCATCCCGACAGGTTTTCTTTTCCATCACCTTTAGTCTACCTATTGATCCATTTATATATAATAAACAATGGTGTAGAAAGGTACCTTAATCAATGAGCGTCAAGAATGCTCCTCTCAATTCCTACCGCCGCTTCCCTCGAATCCTCTGCACAATTAATAACAAAATAATATAAAACCCTTTTTTCCTTCTTTTTTATTTTTTTTATTTTTAAAATGGTTAAAAACCTAATTCTTAAGATTACTAAATTACCCATACAATTTATTTTAATTATTAATCTATCCAAAAATAATTCTATAAATAACTTGGGTTTTACATTCTCCCCCCCTTAAAAGAAATTTCGTCCTCGAAATTTGACATACCTGGAGTCTCAAAAAGTTGTGGATACTTTTGTCTTATTTCATCCTGGAGTTCCCAAGTAGCTTCTCTTTCCAAGTGATTGCTCTATTGAACCTTAACGTAGTGGATGACTCGATACCTCAAAACCTGCTCTTTCTTATCAACAATTCTTACAGGGTGTTCCTTATAGGTGAAATCCTCCTTAAACTGCAACGGTGCATGATTAATCACATGATCGGGATTCGGTATATACTTCCTGAACATCGAAACATGGAAGACATTATGAACTCCAACTAGTGAAGGTGGTAGGGCAAGTCTGTAAGCTACTTCTCCAATTCGATTTAAAACCTCAAATGATGCAACAAATCTAGGACTCAATTTACCACGAACACCAAACCTCATTACTCTTTTCATAGGAGACACCTCAAGGAATACATTTTCTTCAACCCCGAACACCAAATCGTGTCTCCTATTATCTGCATAACTTTTCTGTCTACTCTGTGTAGTGCGAAGTCGCTCTCTAATATGATTGATCTTGTCCACTGTTTGTTGCACAATCTCAGGCCCTAACAGGTTCCTTTCGCCTACATCATCCCAACAATTAGGTGATCTACACTTCTGTCCATATAAAGCCTCATATGGTGCCATCTGAATGCTCGCATGATAACTGTTATTATAAGAGAATTCCACTAAGGCCAAATGCTCATCCCAAGAACCTCCAAGATCAATAACACAAGCCCTCAACATGTCTTCGAAGGTTTGAATAGTTCTCTCTGACTGTCCATCAGTCTGAAGATGAAAGGCAGTGCTAAAATTCAACTTAATACCCAAAGTTGCATGCAAACTCCTCCAAAACATAGATACAAATCTGCTATCTTTGTCAGACACTATGGTCACCGGAATACCATGCCACCTCACAATCTCCTTGATATACAATTTTGCAAACCTTTCTAAGGAGAACCCCACCTTAAAAGCTAGAAAGTGAGCGGATTTGGTCAATCGATCAATGATAACCCAAATAGCATTGTTACCACCTTGGGTCCTAGGCAACCCTGCCACAAAATCCATGGTAATATGTTCCCACTTCCATTCGGGAATAGGAAGAGGTTGTAACTTACCTGCAGGTCTCTGATGTTCAACTTTCACTTGTTGACATACCAAACATTGAGCAACATACTGAGCAATTTCCCTCTTCATATTATTCCACCAAAAGTTCCTCTTCAAGTCTTTATACATTTTAGTGCTCCCTGGATGTACAATATACCCTTAACTGTGAGCTTCTCTCAGGATTTCTCTCTTGAGCTCTAAATCATTAGGCACACACAACCTCTCTCCAAATCTTAAGGTTCCATCTTTATGCATACAAAATTCCATCTGTAGCCCTATTTCCATTTCAAATTTTAAGTTTTTTACAACTGAGGATCTCTTCCCTGAGCATCTTTAATTCTATCAATCAATGTGGGTTGAACTCTAAGGTTTGCCACATGCACTCCATGATTGTGCCATCTAATCTTGATATTAAACCTTTACAAGTCCTCCAAGATATTCTTTTGGTTAGTAATCAAAGTAGCCAAATTACTCGGGGTCTTTCTACTCAGGGCATCCGCCACTACATTGGCTTTTCTTGGATGATAATTGATAGTCAAATCATAGTCCTTTAATAGCTCCAACCATCGCATTTGCCTTATATTCAATTCTTTTTGAGTGAAAATATACTTAAGACTTTTTTGATCAGTGAATATCTCACATTTCACCCCATATAGGTAGTGCCTCCAGATTTTCAATGCAAACACCATTGCAGCCAACTCCAAATCATGCGTAGGACAATTCTGCTCATATGGCTTCAACTGCCTAGACGTATATGCCACTACCTTATCATTCTGCATCAAGACACAACCCAAGCCCATCTTCGATGCATCACTATAGATGGTAAAACCTTTATCTCTGGACGGAACTATAAGTACTGGAGCACACACTAATTGACTCTTTAGATCTTGAAAACTCTTCTCACAATCATCAGACCACTCAAATTTAACCCCTTTTTGTGTTAAACGAATCAAAGGCATAGAGATTCGGGAAAATCCCTCAACAAACCTTCTATAATATCTTGCTAAACCCAAGAAGCTACGAATTTTAATGACACTAGTAGGCCTATTCCACTCTACCACCGCCTCCACTTTCTTGGGGTCAACAGACACCCCGTCTTTAGATATCACATGACCCAAAAATGATACACTCTTCAGCCAAAATTCACACTTCTTTAATTGAACAAATAATTTCTTCTTCCTTAATATCTGCAACACTATTCTCAGATATTCTTCGTGCTACTCTTTACTCTTCGAGTACACAAGAATGTCATCAATAAAAACTACCACAAACTGATCTAAGAAGGGTTTAAATACTATCTTCATTAAATCCATAAAAGCTGCAGGCGCATTGGTCAACCAAAACGGCATCACTAAAAATTCGTAATGCCCATACCTAGTTCGGAAGGCTGTCTTAGGTATATCTTCTGCCTTAATTTTCAACTGGTGATAGCCAGAACGAAAGTCAATCTTAGAAAAGACTTATGCTCCTTGCAACTAATCAAATAGGTCATCTATTCTGGGCAAATGATATTTATTTCGAATTGTCACCTTGTTTAACTCTTGATAATCAATGCAAAGGCAAAAACTACCATCTTTCTTCTTCACAAGTAAAATGGGCGCACCCCAAGGAGAAACACTAGGCCTAATAAAGCCCTTATCTAGTAGCTCTTGTAATTGTTCCTTCAACTCTTTCAACTCTACTGGGGCTATCCAATATAGAGCCTTGGAGATAGGACCCATGCCGGTTATCAATTCGACGGCAAACTCAATCTCTCTATCTGGTGGCAACCCTGGTAAGTCTTCAGGAAAAACATCAAAAAATTCCTTTACAATTAGAATATCCTCTAACTTCAATTCAGTCTCATAGGTATCTCTCACAGAAGCTAAATAGCCCTCGCAACCATTCCTTAACAACCGTCTAGCTTGTAAAGCTGAGATTACCAGAGGAGGAGTGTTAACTGTACTACCCACAAAACAAAAATCTGGTTGGTTAGGAATCTAAAATACTACCCTTTTGCCTCGGCAATCAACAGAAGCATAATTGGTTGCCAGCCAATCCATCCCAAGAATAATGTCAAAGTCTCGCATATCTAAAACAGTTAAGTCTGCAAGTAATTTCTTGCCATCTATACTAACCACACGAGATTTGCAAACTAAGTCAGCAACCATAACACCTCCTATCGGGGTTTCAACACATAAGTCGATCTCTCTAGGGACACATTTCCATCCATGCTTCTCAACAAATCCCATAGACACAAATGAATTGGTAGCGCCAGAATCAAATAACACATGTGCATAAACATAAGACACTAAAACAGTACCTGACACCACCATGTTGGAAGTCTGAACATCTTGTCGTGTGAGTGCGTACACTCGGTCCTAAGTCTTTGGCTTATGACCTCCATTTTTCTTTTGATTTCCTGAAGACCCTTTGTCTGTTAATGCTCCTTTATTTGTTCATGTTTTCTGTTCAGTCTCACGCCCCTTCCGATTAAGGCAATCAGCTATCCTGTGCCCTTGTTGCCTGCAGGAGAAACAAGCCCCAGTATTCCAACGACACTCACTATCCCGATGGAACCCATTACGTCTAATGCACTGTACCTAATCATTCTGCTTATTAACACTACCATCCACCGTTCAACTTCCCCAACTCCCAACCGAAGAAGTGATTTGTCTCTTAGCATTGCCCTTCGAACTATTGTTAGTTTGAAAGTTGGAAAAACTAGGTCTCTACTTATAATTCTCTTTTTTCTCTTCTTGGGCTCTATTGAGGCCACTCTCAACCAACAATGCCTTATTCAATACTGCTCCAAAAGTAGGTAACTTGAAAGGAACCACCTGTTGCATAATGTTCGTTCTTAGCCCACTTTCAAACTTTCGTGCTCTGCTATCCTCGTCTGTTTCAAATGCTGATGCAAATTTAGACAACTTCGTGAACTCGGCTTCATATTCTGCAACCGTCTTATTCCCTTGCTCCAACTTTGAAAATTCCCTCTGTTTTTGTAAACGAACATTCTTAGGGAAGTATTTCTCATTGAATGCATTCTTAAACCTTTCCCATGTATAGGGGTTGGTATCATGCTCGTGTATGCGCTTCTCCATCTGCCACCAATCATTAGCTATCCTTTGTAGCATAAACGTAGCATAGGTCACATTATGATCATCCGTACACTCAAAAACGAGAAACAACTTTTCCATTTCTGTCAACCATTTTTTAGCCTCCAAAGGGTCTATGGCTCCGTCAAATGCCATGGCTATCTTCTTAAACTCAGTAATGTTACAACATGGCCTTGGTTGTGGCCCAACACCTGGCTATATCCGTTGTTGTTGCTCTATAAGTCTAGTCAAGTTATTCTCTATGGTGGTTTGTTGTTGCATCACTCCGGCCAAAGTCTGAAGCACTTGAACCATTCTAATTGGATTAGGGATTGCAGCTTGTTCTTGTTGTCCCAACTTTTGCCCCTGATTTCCTCCGACTGCTTGAGAACCACTATCATTATTAGTCACATTTCCTCACCGATTGTGATTACCAGTCTGTCGATTCGTTTGACCCTGGCGTGTATTCCTAGCCATATTTACCAATGTCTCCTCATGTTCCATTGCAACCCATATGCATCAATAATAAAACCTCATCTTATTCTATTCTCAAGTGCCTATAACATGTAAATAAAACTAACATTATACCAAATTATAAGCGTTCCCAATCCTACGTCTACCCAATCTCACCATTATTCTATACCAGCCTTTAAAAATTACAACCTGGCTCTGATACCACAAAATTGTCACGCCCTAAGCTCCGTGACAACGCCGCATACTCATTTAAGTGAGCATGCAAGGCTAAGAGTCCAACACATAACCAACAATGTAAAATACTCAAATTAAATCCATAATTATCACAATGCTAAAATCCATAAAAATAGATAATTCTTATCATATGAAATTGTCCACCAAGTCTACTAATATAATCCACTAACAAATAATTATCAAAGTACTTAAATCATAGTCTTACTCTCAGCACTCCCACAAGTAAGAACCCCGCACAGCTCTACTCCTCAGAATCTGAAAAAAATAAAATAAAATACGGGTAAGCTAGACAGCCCAGTAAATAACCAACCATCACTGCTAGCTGGATCAAGTATACAAAAAAAAATAATAGATAACCAATAAATATAATTTTTGCTACAATTCAATAAATGAACAATTATTTGTAAGATAATTTCATAGCTAAAAATAAACAATGTACAATACATTTTAATTGAAAAGCCAACAAGATAATTCAAAGTAAATTATTTGTTCAAATCGATGGTTCGATATTTATATGGTTTAATGATTTGATTCACAAAACCCAAGTCTTGGTGACTACGGTCACTTAGCTCGTGACAAGGCCTAGAACCACATATAGGCCGATGGTATAGCCCCAAAAGAAACTAGTTTCTGTGCCAATAAATAACCCCCATTGGCTAGTGTCCAAATCATAGTCAAACTAGAGGGATGTTCAAAATTCAAACAATACACAACTTTTAAATAAAATATTCGATATTTTTAGAATAAACATTTGGTACAATTTTCAGAAGAGTTTCACAAAATATTCAAATAATTTTCATAATAATATTCGAAATTGTTTTATACTTGACCCATATTTTATTTTCAGAGAACATGGAGTAGGGCTAAGTAAAGAATCTGTGAAATCCATAATCCGATCCAGTCCAGTCCAATCCGATAGGTTTGGATTGATTTTTTGAATCTGTGGTTCGGTTTCGGATTGAAGAATTAAAAATCCGTAGTCCACGGATTGGTTCCGGATTGAATCCCACGGTTTCAGATTGGAACCGATCCCGATCGTATACAAATAGTCTATATTTTTATTATACATCCTCCCCCATAGTATCTTCTCTTATTCCATATAAAACTAAACTCAAACTTAAACCCGCATCATATCTTCTTTTATTACTTTTGTTTGTTAGTTTTTAGTTTTAATTTGTAATGGTCTAAATATTTATGGTGAAACTAATTTTCTTATGGTTGTTTAAATTCTAGAACAGTATGTCGCTATTATAGAAAGACATGTTGCTATTGTGGAACTAATATAGCGCTATGTTTATATTTTTATGAAATTAAAGTGTTATATGTATATTTTTTTGTTATTTAATTATGTGAATCCGTGATCCTAAATCGATCCAATCCGTATTTAAATAGATTGGTTCGGATTGGTTCCATGATTTAAACGGATTGGATTGGTTCCAATTTTTCAGGAACCGTAAATAACGGATTGGTCCTGGTTTTATCCCAATCCGGTCCGGACCATGCTCACCCCTAACATGGAGGCTATAAATAAATATTTATAATTTTAAACGATTCAATAGGAATAAAAATGAACCAACAGTGATAGAGGGTTACTTACCTCAAACGCTTAAAAAATAATTTTCCAACACCAACTCTAAACACTCAGCTTCACCACTTTAATCACACAAACCTAATAATTAGAACTTCAAATAAATTAATATTTTTGTGTCTTTCATACATCTACAAAACCCACTGTATGTATGAAAAACTCAAGAAATACCAAATCAATTCTCCAAATTAATAGTCAAACACACCTTATCTAATATACCAAACTCTATTGTCAAAACTACACCTACACAAAAGATTGCACTTCTATCATCAACCTACACAAAGCACTATACACGTTGCACCATACATCCATTAGGCATCCCCACGGGTTTTCTTTTCCATCACGTTTAGTCTACCTATTGATCCATTTACATATAATAAACAATGGTGTAGAAAGGTACCTTAATCAATGAGCATCAAGAATGCTCCTCTCAATTCCTACCGCCGCTTCCTTCGAATCCTCTGCGCAATTGATAACAAAATAATATAAAACCCTTTGTCCTTCTTTTTTTTTTTTTTTTTAAAAGGTTAAAAACCTAATTCTTACGATTACTAAATTATCCATACAATTTATTTCAATTATTAATCTATCCAAAAATAATTCTATAAATAACTTGGGTTTTACACATATCGTGCAAAGCCAAACCTTGATCTTGTCAACTTTCTTCTTTTATTCGGAATGAACACATCCTTTACAATCCCATAGTTGGTAAATACTTTATACAGCCCCTTTGGATCCATAGATTCTGGTGGGTTATCCACAAAGATTGTATGTATCTCATTATTTGGGGTGAATTTACTGCCTCCTTACCACCATGCTTATGCGCAGAAGCCTCCACCCTCTATCCTCCATTCTTGAAATCTTTGATAGGGATACAATTGAATATACATTGACCACCATTAATGTTAGACCTAGTAACCGATAATAAGCGTAGTCGATTCAATCTCGCCGCATGATTATTTTGCATGGTTATCCTTTGTCTATGGTTGAGCATGTTGGATTCCAACTATTTGTTAGAAATCTTGACCTTTGTTTGAGTTAGTGACATTTAATAGGGTTGAGGCCAACTGTATTGAAATTTATCATAAAGAGAAATGAAGGTGTATGAGGTGCTAGATAAGTTACTGGTAAAATCGGCATTACTGCGATATGTGGGTTGCTAAGGAAGATGTTGATTACTTATCTTTGATTGCACACTTTATTGATGATGATTGGCAATTAAAGAAGAAGGTTTTGAATTTTATAATGGTTGATCCTTCTCATACGAAGACATGCTTTCAGAATTTATCATGACAAGTCTAATG
Organism: Camellia lanceoleosa; assembly: GCA_025200525.1. Classification (NCBI taxonomy): domain Eukaryota; kingdom Viridiplantae; phylum Streptophyta; class Magnoliopsida; order Ericales; family Theaceae; genus Camellia; species Camellia lanceoleosa. The sequence continues at coordinate 112,859,737 of CM045764.1, read as the reverse complement.
GATTGGGATATCGATCGAAAATTATTTTCAATGACATTTGACAAGTAGTTCTACCAATGACAATATCGTCGTAGAATTAGAGACCGACTCTCCCGTAAGGTTTCTTTTGTGTAATGGTCAATTATTTGATGTACTGTTGACAAATATTATTAAATTGATGGTTCAAGATGCCTTGGAAGCACTGTCGGAGGTAACCCATAAGATTCGGGAAAGCGTTAGGTATGTTAGAAGTTCACAAGCAACACAGGAAAAGTTCAACGGGATTGTTCATCTTGTGAGCATTGATAGTCAGAAGTGCTTGTGTGTTGATAATTCAACACGATGGAACTCAACATATTTCATGCTTGAAGCTGCTTCAGTGTATAACGATGCGTTTTCTCTTCTGCAAGAACATGATCCCATTTACACATTGTGTCCATCTAATATAGAGTGGAGCAGAGCAAATGCCATTACCGCCTATTTGAAGCTCTTTGTTGAGGTTCCTAATGTTTTCACAGGGACCAAGTATCCAACAGCAAATATATATTTTCACGAGATTTGTGATGTGCATTTGCAGTTGATTGAATGGTTCCAGAACTCGGATACTTATCTTAGTTCTTTAGCCTTGGAGATGAAAAGCAAATTCGATGAATATTGGAAGAAGTGCTTTTGGCTTTGGCGCTTGCAAATATTAGATCCTCGGTTCAAGATGAAGTTTTGAGTATTATTATCCTCAAATTTATGGCACGAGTGCTTCTGATTGTATCGATATTGTTTCTAATTGTATGAAAACACTTCACGATGGGCATGTGAAAAATCTAGAAACCTCCTAGATGTTGATTTGTGATTATGTATCAATTTTAAGCAGAATATAAAAATCCCAATCAAACAATCAAGAGAAAGAGACACAAAGATTTTACGTGGAAAAACCACAATTGGACACCTTCCAATTGTGATCACAAACCACAGACCCTGACCACGAGAACAATCCACTAAGAAGATATAAAGGAATTACACAGGTATCACTCTCAATTATCTAGCGAATCCACAACGCCTAATTGAACCAACCTCTATGTGCCTCTTCCAACCCCATCTTCACCACGGAATTGTCTTTCTGATGAGCCACTCCGGATTCCACCAGAAGCTTCGATGAATTCTTGAGAATCCACAATCGAAGAACAACTCTCTTTGTGTAACAAACAAAACCTTTGATGTAGCCTTTTCAGATCATGAGTTGAATACTCAATAAGACATCAAAGAAAAAAAATATCCCGATATAAACCTTTAAGGACCAAAAAGAAGATCGGAGGAATAATTAATGAGTAGTCTAGTTTTGGGAGAAAACCAACTACTTATAAAGAACCAAAATAATCCTTGTCTTGGAAGAAATCCAACTTCTGTAGAACACCAAAAGAATCTGTTTGAAGAAAACCAACTCTTTGAAAAAATCCGGATTACGAGGCTCGCCGAGCGAGGCTTTCTGGCTCGGCGAGAGTAAATTTCGTGATTTCTACTAGTGCCTTCGCTCCGGCGACGGATTCTTGGCTCGAGCGACCAATCACTTTCTTCAGGTTTTTGTATGGACGCAATCCTTGGATCGAGCGAGCATTCCTTGGCTCGAGCGAGCAAGCCTTAGCTCGAGCGAGCACTCCTTGGATCGAGCGAGCAACGGCTGACATGCAATTTTGAATGCAAATTTGAATTTTGCTTCAGCTCGACCCCCGTAATAATCAGCGAAGTGGCAATCTTGAAAGCATTAACATCACAAACTTCTCCGCAAAGCTCAATTCGGGTTGGATTCGCATCTAATAAACTCATAGCCTCACTGAAATAAACATGCGAATAAAATTACAACTCAAAGGAGTTTTGTCAAACGGGGTTGCCAACAATAAAAACCTAACAATGCCTTTTGCTCCCCATTAGATTCTCATGGCCAAGGCTTGTCTTGTCAAGTAGGCGGTGGTGGTGGGGGTGGTAATGAATCTAGGGATAGACTGACGGGCTTTGACAGGTTTCTCCATGAAACTTCACAGAGCCAAAACACGAAATTAGATTTGGACAAGTACTTGGAGGAACCACTTTTTCCTCGCAATATGGATTTCAGCATTTTAAAGTGGTGGAAAGTTCACACACCAAGGTATCCCATTCTATCTATGATGGCCCGCAACATTTCGGGAATTCCCATGTCAAAAGTTTCATCGGAGTTTGCATTCAGCACTGGAGATCGAATGCTTGATCATTACCGGAGTTCACTGAGATCAGATACTGTGCAAGTCCTAATGTGTGCACAAGACTGGATGCGGAATGAACCTGAAGGTTAGTTATTTTGTCATTGTGACTATTTTCTACAATTTTATGGGAAAATTACACCCCCCCCCCCCCCAAAAAAACAAAAAAAAAAAAAAAAACCATTGTTTGATCCTAAAAACAAATCAAACCTTGAGGTTTTAATTTGTTCAATTTGATCCCTGAAGTTTTTATTTGATCACAATCTCAACCACACGACTATTTCTGTTAAACGGAAAATGGAAACTTTTTGTCATTATACCTAACATTTTATGAAGATAATTATTACAATTTTAACAAAATTAACATTAAGGCTTTGAAACTTTAATATTTCAAAAATAAACCCAGATACCACCTCCTACCGTTGGGCACCACCACTCATCACTAGTCATTGGTTGCCGGCGGCAGCCACTCTGTAACTCTTTCATCTCCAACATTGCTACCATCATATGCCATGTTCTCAACTAACACCAAGCCCAAGCAGAAATTGAGCTGTATCGAGCACACAATTGACTCGCTAGATAAAAAAAAATACACAACTGACCGAACCAATGAGTCTTTCAAGCAGATTGTTAATAAGATGAAGATGGCAATGTGATATGTCCACATATATGTATAAGCGATGTTTGTGGAATTGGATACCTAACTGGTAAAGCAATATCATATGTCCATCAACATATATATACACCGGAATGTGTAATTGGAAACCCAATTGTTAATTTTGGGATGAATTAAGACAGAGGAGAGGCTCCATCGTTGAAAATGAGAAAGTATTTGTATGAGGGGTATGGTATACCAATCCACACATCATCCAGCCCTCCACCGCCCCTACCTCCCTCAGATCCACCTCCATCCAGCCCCACCGCGCCATCACTATACTCCTCCATCACCCCGTTCCCCAAATCCATATTTTCCAGCGAAACCTCCTCCCCCTAGACCCATCATTTTTGGTGGCCCCCTTGCCCTGCGTAGATCCATCTTCTCCAGCAGAGAGAGAAGCAGATGGAAAGCAAAAGGGGCATATTCATATGTGATAAGGTGTATGGTAAGTTTTATGATGTGTGGTTTTGGTGTTATATGAATCATTGATAAGATGAGTTTTAGATTTAGGCCTCGTTTTTGTCTGAGAACTTGCTTTTTTAAGTAATTTTTTGATTTTTTAGTTAAAATGTGATGTAAAAAAAAGTAGAATGTTTGGGATGACTTTTTGACTTTTTACAAAAAGATGTGCATGTGCAAAAAGTAGAGAGAAAATAGAATTTTTGACTTTTTGGTATGAACTGTTGACTTTTTGATTTTTTTAGTAACTTTTTGACTTTTTGACTAAAAATGGCACTTGTCAAAAAGAAGCGTTAGTGTGATTGAGTTCGGAGTTGAAGTTTATTCCAAGTTAGGGAACAAATAAAGTAGTGCCATGTGTTATTTTTGTTCTTTTTTCCGTTAGGCAATATAACTGAGATTGACAGATGATTTGAATTGTGATCCAATAAAAAATGTAGGGTTCAAATTTAACAAATTAGAACCTCAGGGTTTGATTTGTTACTACTAGGATCAAACTTGGGTTTTTTCATTTTTTATTTTTTTGGTTGTTGTTGTAATTTTCCCTAATTTTATTCGTTACTAACTACAGTATATATACTATATTGCTGTATCAGATTCCAAATCTACCACAAGCCAGTCTACTTTGGCTCTATGCTATGACGGGAATTAACAAGGATTATTGGTATGGTTTCGTGGTTCTACTCTATTATCTTTACTCATTTTCTCTCCTTCTTTCATTTATTTTCTTCTCATATATTTTTTTCTACTTACTTTTTGTAATCATTTTAATCTCAAGCCTCAATGTAGAGTTTTTTTTGTTTTGTTTTGCTTTGTTTTGTTTTTCTTAAGATCTGTTCCCGACCTTTATTTCCGGAGCTAGAATAGGGTTTTGAGCAAATATTGTATCTTTTTTTTTTTTTTTTTTTTTCATGGAACTACAGGCTTTGGATGTGTAGGTTGCTTATTTATATAGATATTTATTATTATTTATTCCTGGGCTCACGCTTGGATCATTGTCTGCGTATTTGTGGTACGCAATAGATACATACCTAATAATACTAATGCTTTGTATGACTGGACATTGCTGCTTGCAACTTAAAACAAATAGATGTGAAAACTTGGCAAAGGTAAATGGCTACATGAGCCACAGATTTACGTGGGGCCCTGTTGGTAGAAGCGTGTCTGTCCTGGGGCCATTGGCACATACATAATTTCCGAAAACTTGTCATTGGCATAATTTGTAAGAAATCCTCTTTATGCTTATTATTTTTTTATTCATAGGCCTGAAATTGTAGGTTGTATATGCTTCCTTTCACACCTGTGTGAAAGCTGTAGTGTTTGATGCAATTCTTTTTCGAACTTTGGTTGTAATTAGCTCAAGAGGGCTAAGGCAAGAAGCAATGAGAGGGAAGGTAGCCAAGGGTGCTGTTAAGGGTAGAGGAGCTGCCAAGAGGTTTGATAGAGAGCGATGTAAAAGATATCATTGAGCAGAAAGTTCATGGGACTTGGAGCTTATGGATTCAATTATCCTTGAGCAGGGGTCTTGGATATTGAAACATTCACCATTGTATTCTCAATTGGTCTGAACCACATTAAATATTTGTGTTTCTCTTGTATGTGCGCGCATGTGTATTTATTTTAAGTATTCTTCCACTAGCACATGGAACTCCTTATTTTGAGCATTCTTCCACTAGCACATGAAACTCGTTTTCTCAAGAAATAGTGCCAAACCAATATAATTTATTATTATTTGAGGATGTGATATTTTTCCTCCCTCTAATACAGTACATACATACTACTACAATAGTGCAACATTTATCATTCCAAATTATTGGAGTTAGGAAAGGTGTTCATTCAGTTATCTTCAGCTGGCATCTCTTGAGGAGTTAGGAAAGGCTTCAATGGCATTTGCACAAGTTCAATATTTCCTTCAAGCATTTCTACAACTTTATTCATTGCAGGACGATCATCAGGTTCATTTGTATGCACCATAACGCTGTTATTATCATTTTTCTTATCATCTGCCTTTCTTCCTCTGTGCTCTCTCCCATTTCCACATCCTTCCCTTCTTTAAATTGGTCATAAACCCAAGAAGGGAAGTAAATTTGGCTTGTATGATCAGCAAATGCATTCAAGTTCCTCCTTCTACCTGCCATTTCAATCGACAACATTCCGAAACTATAAACATCAACTTTGTAGGAAACACGTCCAATTTTTTTGTAGAACAATTCTGGAGCCATGTAGCCCATTGTTCCTCTTGCCAAGAGAAATCTCATACATTTGCTTGCAACTCAAGGAGATATTTCCTTCTTGGGAAAAAATGTACTTTTCAAGAGACCCATTAGGCATGAAGTCATAGACAAGAGCACGCTTAGATCCGTCAGCACAAAATCCGATTAGTTGTACCACATTGACATGATGAATTCTTCCAATGGTAGCAACTTCATTGATGAAATCTTGGCCATTAGCTTTGGGCTTATTTAGTATCTTTATTGCCACAATGTGATCACTCCAAAGTTTTCCTTTATATACACAACCAAAGCCTCCTTTCCCCAACTTGTCCTTGAAACCTTTGGTCATCATCTTAATGTTCCAATAAGAGTACCTAATAGGCATGAGGTTATTCTGACTTTGTAGGAAACCTTCAATGGTATCAAACATTGATAAATGCCTAGTCCGAAACTTATAGATTAAAAATGCGAATAACCATAGCATCCCACAAAATGTTCTAGCTCCAAGAATAAATCCTGCCCAGGTAGATCAAAACATGAACAAATAATAAAAAAAAAGAAAAAAGAAAGACCTTTGTTTCTCTCTACCAATAGAACCGTATGTTGAATTCTTCCAGCTTTTATCATTGGATTTTGGTTCTTCATCTAAATTCTTAAGATTTTCAAGCCTAACAGTAGAAGGAAGAAATGTTACCTATGATTGTGAGCAAGTAAAGGACATCGTCTGAAAGAAAAAATGTACCCAAGATTCAGTGAAGTGACTAAGGCAATTAAAATAAATAAATAAAGGAATGAAGAAGCTAGTCAATCAAAGGAAAAATTTATAGGCCCTTAACATTTAATCAGGTGATTGAAGGCCTTCAGATTTGAAAAAAAATTACAAGAAAATTTTAGTTCTCGCGATGATACTACTATTGCTCAAAAGACAGGAATCGCAAAAGTGGGTTGGAAATGTGAGGTGATCGCAAGATTGTAAATAATGAAATAATTATGGATGAGAAATAAAGAGGGCTTACAGTAAATCAGCTCCAAGGCACCTGCATTATTTTTTTTTGACATATAAATTATGTTAGCAAACTAAAGTCATTAATCTTACAAAAAAGAAAAAAATACTAAAACAAAAAAACAAAACAAAAACAAAAACTGAGGAGATAGTTGAATTTAATGTTTAGCACAACATATCCTAATTTCTCAGTATGTTCATAGTTTCTCTTTCTTTCTATCAATTTTAAATTACTTAGCATATGTATAATAGAAAGACTATATGCAATCAAAAATTCATTGAGGACTCCAAACCCTAAAAATGAATCTATGTCATGTGGCAGCCTTACCTTTTTTGGCCTCTAAACATCAGTTTAGGTGCCACTTAAATTACAGAATGAAAAAAATAAAATAAAAAAATGCACAGAAATATGCAAAAATAAATAAATAAATAAATGTACACATAAACTATGTGTGGATCAGATTTAGTTTTGTTGTGGTGGGTTCACACACTGAATTTTCCTGGAAACATTTATTTATGTGCTTTATTTCTCTGTACCTAGTATTCCTCTTACATAAAATATTTATAAATCTCTCTTTCTTAAAAAATTTGTTTGAAGAAACCATACTCATGTTAACTAACAAAGTTTTGGACTAACATCTTGTTTGTATTTGAATTTTGGATTTTCGTAGTAATTAGAAGTGTACAAAGAAACTCAAAAAACTGACCTCTATGCATTGGTTTGGTTTGGTTTTTTTCAATATTTTGGTTCGGTTCTATGTCTTAAAATCGTGGACTCAATAGGATTAGTTTGGTTCTTAGTTTAGACCATGCTTAAATCGACCCAACCCAAGACTCAAACCTATAATAAAATTATATTTATGCTAAGTTGTTTTCATATAATTAGCATGAAGTAAATACTAAGGTAGATATTGCTATATCTAATCATGCTATGTAAGAGAAAATCTTACGCACATAGAAAGGTCAACTTGATTTGGGAATCGCAGTAGTTGTAACTGTTACAAAAATATATAATATCAAACTATCTGGAAAATATAATTTAAAATTATGCAAACGATTTTTGGGCAAAACCAAAATTAAAATAAATTGACAAAATAATGTAACCAAACTTACAGCACATAAATAGATAAAACCTGATCGAGTCGAGTGTGTGACACTCTTTCCTTAAGACAGATTCGTCCTCCCACCGGTGCTTAGGATTTAATGGACGTCTATCTCCCAGGATACAACGATCAATGTCTTGCACTAGCAGCACTACTATTGCAAGCCTAGCGAACTTTGCTGTGCATGAACTCTCTTTATAGGAAAATTAGACTCAGGCAATATGAAGAATAAATGCAAAGTGAAGAAGAATGGCAATTCACCATCCAAAAAGAAGTGAGGGACATAGAATATAAAGACTTCTAAGTGACTCTTCAGAAAAAGTTGTGATCCTTCAAAATGACACATCCTTTCATCTCAAGAGACATAACCATTGAAGTAAATTTAAATTCAAATTCAAATTTTCCAACAATCCCCCACATGAATAAAATTTACGGAATGGACAAACAACAACATACAGACAAAGAGAGAGTACATTTAAGGAAATACTCTGCATCGGGATAGGTAGTTTTCGGCTTTGAACCGTCCCTAGTGAAAGCCTATCGGACTTACTAGCTAATCAGTGGACATGATGCCTTGAACTGTTCAGCCGTTTGTGTAAGCCAAGACAATAGAATTCACACAGAATATCTCCAAACAAAGCTTAGTTCTCACGGTTGTGCCCATTTTGGCCTTGGGCAAGTCCTGGAGTTTCATGAGTGCTTTAGAAAATTTAGCCTTATCAATTCTCATAGAAGCGGCCCCTTCACACTCATATAGGTGATCCTTATTTCGAGTCTCTTAAATACTCCTCTTGAAAGATACCATTCTAGGATTTCCAAGATATAAGTAATCATTAAAAGCATAGCTTACCCTAAGTTCCCTGCATACAACACATGTTGCAGATATCACTCTCATCATAGGAATGGATAGGAGTTAGACTCCTTTAGTGATTTCTGGCGAGCCACACATAACTTAGTTGTCCCTTTGAACTTAGTTCTTGGGATCTCCAGTCATCTAAGTAGGGTTATCATTATGATGACTCTGATGTAATAGGCTTTAATCACATTCCCCTCGATAAACTTTTCCTCATTTGCTCTATGGTCAAACTTTTTATTTAGCGGCCGCTATTTCTCCGTTTGACCTTCTCAGTTAGATATCATTGGGTAGTTAATGAATCCATTATATTATCTTTAGACAATATTCACAACTAAAAGCAAATGTCATACGGTGTTAAGTCTTTGATTACATCGAGACTTATTGTTACTCTATGTCACTCCCATTTAAATAATAAACATAGAGTTGTTCCTTAAGAGTTAATGAAACCATTGTTGCTTCTACTCCAACTTTGTCCTATATAAAGAATTGAGATTCTTTGTGGACCTATTATCGGAACCGTTACTTTGGTAAAATCCTCCAAGCACCCCCACATTTTAAGCATTCTAAGGAAACTTAATTCCTCTTGTTGATGTATAATTACACAAAATATTAATACACCCCCACAATTCTGAGATAAATCAGAATATATCATTAATTGGTGTGCTTGAACTAAATAACAAGATGTAAACTGTTTTTGTGAATATAATCACAATACTAATTTGTCTAAAAATAATTAGACTTCATAACTTGCTTTTGCAGTACAAAAAAGAAATGACTAAAACCGGTTGTGGCCACAACACTTTGTCAAATAACATTTCTTTAGCCATGATTAATTTCTTTTTGTTTACTGCAACCCTTAATTCCAATCTCAACATGGAATATAAATATCACTGTATAAATACATTTACATCTTATTTGTGTTATCCAGCATTGGTGACTACGTCAACAAATACCAAAGTGTCTTTCACTCATGAAATATTTTAACTTATAATATTTCATTACGGAGTTATCAGTCACCACACCAATTTTAGTCTTTATTCCAAAGAATAATTTAGAATTCATCTTATGTCAAAACACATAAGTTCACATTTTTATCAATACTTTGATAAATAATTGACATTCATTTATGACATCATAAATTGATTGTCAACTCTACAATATATGATTAACAAGTCAATCATGCTGCATAATTTTCCAATTAATCTCTCTCCCCCACATTTGTGATAAAACATAAATTAACACAAACAACATGATTCATTTCCAGACAAGTGACACAGTCACAAATAATAACTCACAAAAATATATATGGGACAAAAATGGAATTGTCTCTTTTAATTCAAAAGGTAAATTCCCACATTAAGAACATGATTCATGGCTAACCAAGTCTACCACACAAGTGAAATAAAGATTGAAGACATCCTATATCTCACCAAATTTGAAGTTACTTTAAAAATAACTTTCAATAGATTATTAAAAAATAATAATCAACACAAAAAATTTCCCAAGTATATAACATATACTCTGTATTATCTCAAGTTTCAAGAATTCACAAACCAAAAATCATACTAGATTTTAGTAATTAAAATCATATATTGATTTTAAAAACACATTCTTGAAAATTTCCACAAAATAACTATTTCTTGAATCTAAAAACAGGATTTAAAGTTCAGTTGTAGTCTTATCCTTTATCCATTAAATGGATTTGTTAGATTCCAAATACAATTTGGCCCTTTATTAAAGAATAAAAAACTTGGGCCTTACCTGTAGACCAAATTATTATTAAAAAGTAATAGCCCAACTCAAATAAATAAAAATAAACGTTGGGTTAAAATTACTAGGCCAATCAAAGACTAAAAACAATGCATAAAACAAATGACCCAATAAAAATTTGGGCCTTTTATATTAAAAACCCACTAATAGACCAAATTATAAGACCAAGTATCATAAATAGAAAACAGAACCAACCAACACACACAGAGACAATGTTCCAAAGTTGTCTTCTCCGGCAACGGAACCGTTTGGCCAACAAAAACACTGCATACCAAACCCACCGACTTTACACATATATAGAGTAAAACTTCCTTCAGTGTTTAAGTTTTTTTTTTTTTTTTTTTTTTTTTTTTTTTTTTTTTTTTCAGCACTTTAAAATTAAACAAAAACAAAAACTATTGCAGAAAATTAGCCCAAACCCATCATCAAGAATGCAACATCAAAACCCATCATCAAGAATGCAACATCAAATCAGAGAGTTGCTGAGCATTGACAGCCATATAATTCACAATCTGTCCTACCCCAAGATCTTGCCGAGAAGAACACGATAAATAAAGACCCATTTTGAATAAAGTGGTGATGATAGTGCACCGGATTTGCATCCCGAGTTTCTGAGAGTGAAAATTGAAAGGGTGAGAACTAAGGCATTCAATGATTTTTGCAACTAAAAGGATCGACACCAGATAGTACTCTACGTTGGGGTCATTCTCTTTCCCGGAAGTGAAATCAACAAAATCATTAAATTTGATATTTGGATGATAGGATTACCCAAACTCAATTCACAACGTTTAAACAGTTTGGGTCGTAACCATTATTAAATGAAACGTCACCTTTGTACGGAGCACCTACATGCCGATTGCTTTCTCTATTCTCAACAAAGGAACTGTCAATTTCGGCACCACCACTTTGCCGACGCAACTTCTAATTTCGTTCTTTGTAGAACGCATGACCCTAATATGACTCTGAGCCCTGAAATTTATCTTCCGAATGGTGCCGAGTCACAGGAAGGGTGGCGGTAGAGCATCTGCAGCGGCTGCCACCACTGCTCGCAAGCAGTGAAAAATCAGCGATCTTGTTCTCGCCAAGGTCAAGGCTTCCCGGCCTAGCCTACAACGGTAAGTGAGCCAGAAAAGTGGGGCTACTCGGCTGATTGGAAGAAAGTAATTGTTTACTTCCTTGGAACCCAGCAAATATGTCCTTATACCCCTCGAACATACCCGGACACCATGGTGTTCCAAGAAACTCCATATCTCTCAGGAATTCTATTAAATAAGTACTGGGCAGGTGTGATTTTCCAAACTTGCAATACATGTTGAACAATGTATTTAATTAAAAAGTGCTTAAAAGGGTCGAAATGTGCTTGAAAGTGTGAACAATTAAATGCAAATTGATCTTCTCTTATGTTTGGTTCTTTTGACTTGATTAAACAAAAGCATTTTTGTGTTTCTATAATAGTTACAAACTGCCTCTAACAAAACAAAAGTACCACAAAAGTCACAATTCAAATGATTCCCAAAATAAATTGAATTCTGATTGATTCAAACGCACATATAGATTATAACCGGAAATGATAAATCTATTTAACAACAGTTCTAAATCACAAAATAATATTTGCCCAAAAATCATAAACATGTTTTTCGAATCTGTCTTAAGATTGTTACAAAAATATATAATATCAAACTATCTGGAAAATATAATTTAAAATTATGCAAACGATTTTTGGGCAAAACCAAAATTAAAATAAATTGACAAAATAATGTAACCAAACTTACAGCACATAAATAGATAAAACCTGATCGAGTCGAGTGTGTGACACTCTTTCCTTAAGACAGATTCGTCCTCCCACCGGTGCTTAGGATTTAATGGACGTCTATCTCCCAGGATACAACGATCAATGTCTTGCACTAGCAGCACTACTATTGCAAGCCTAGCGAACTTTGCTGTGCATGAACTCTCTTTATAGGAAAATTAGACTCAGGCAATATGAAGAATAAATGCAAAGTGAAGAAGAATGGCAATTCACCATCCAAAAAGAAGTGAGGGACATAGAATATAAAGACTTCTAAGTGACTCTTCAGAAAAAGTTGTGATCCTTCAAAATGACACACCCTTTCATCTCAAGAGACATAACCATTGAAGTAAATTTAAATTCAAATTCAAATTTTCCAACAGTAACAAGTGACAGTGTAATTGGTAGTAGGATCAATGAAGCAATTGCCTCCTCTTGAGCAATTTTCACATAGAATTTTGGCCCACGAAAGCTCAAATCCAGAGGCTAACTGTGCGTGGAATTCCATGAAGTTACTGGAAAAGTTATAATTTGCTGCTGCTGCTGTTGTTGGAGGTAAAGGCGACCACAAGGTAGCTGCAACTATCACTACAAGAATTTACACATTTTGCGACCACTTTTGCCGACCAAAAAAATTTTTGTCGCAAAAAAATTACATTTGGCGACCAAATATTAATGAGTCGCGAATGATCATTATTTTTGGCGACCAAATATTATTGGTCGCAGAAGGTTATATTTTGGCGACCAAAAAATGAGTTGGTCACAGAAAGTGGTATACTTTTGCCGACCAACTACAAATTTGGTCGCGGAAGGTCACATATTTTTTGGCGACCAAAAATTTGGTCGCGAAAAACTTATTTTCAGCAACCAAAAAAAATTAGTCGCCAAATTAGTATTGTTAGCGACTAATATTTTAGTCGCCGTTGATTGAGATTTGGCGACTAAAAATTTTGGTCGGCGAAAGAACCTGTTTTTGCGACTAATTTGATCTTTTGGTCGCAGAAAGTTTGGGAGGGAAATTTGAAACGTGGAAGACATGCCCACAATGTATTCTCTGTTTCTCTCTTTGCTCTTTGCTCTCTGTCTATTTCTCTTTCTCTTTGACATTCACGTAAACACAAACCCTAGGCCACCATTCAAAATCACTACCACCAAAAATGTCTCACACCATGGTCGTATGTATTTGTTTCCCCACTGTGAGGTCGGCGCCGAACTGGCCAAAAGCAGAGAGCAAACTCGAAGAAGGCGCTAACACGAAATCTAAACAGAGCAACAAGTGAGCAAAGAATGGATTTGGCGGAGAGAGGAAGGATGTTCGGTAGTGTGTGGAGCCGCCTACACTCTACCATTGCTAATCCTCTCAATCTCGCACCTCTTGCATCGATAAACACGCTCTCTCTCTCTCTTCCCCAATTTCAAACCCTAACTATAATTTTCAACTTCTCAGATCTTTGCCCCTTCGAGAGAGAGAGAGTTGAATCAACCCACCATGGAAGAAGCCATTCATCGAACTGTCTCAGAGCTCGAAACTCACCACTCTCTCTCCGATCCCAATTCCCAAACCCCCATTTCCAAATCAACCCTCCTGGATCTCCAAACCCCACTCGACAATGCTCTCAACACCACCGATTCAATCGATATCGAACGCCTCCACGATGAGCTCTCTTCAAAGAACCTCTCTCCATCTTCTCTCCTCCGTCCAATCTCTTCGTCCATGGATTCTAGTCCGACCCACCTCGCTCTCTTGGCTTCCAAAGTCTACCTCTCTGTTCTTCTCTCTCCTAATTCCCCTGTTTTTACACTCTTCACTCCCATGGCTTTTCTCTCTCTTCTTCGCTCGATTCGCCGATACTTCAAGAACCCAAATTCAGCGCCTTCCTCAGCTGAGAAGCGGACCCGGAAGAAGAAAGGCGGTGGCAAAGCCGCGCCTTCTCGCAATCGGGCTCGAAACGTTGAAGACGATGAATGTGGGAGTGAAGAGAATCAATTTGATGTGAGGGTCTTCTTTTCTGTGCTTGAAAGGTTAGAACTTGTTCTGGGTTTAGTTCATTTGGATCGGTTTCCGGATAGTTTGAAGTCTTTGACATTCTTTCACATATTACTGCAATTACTGCAATCACGAGGTAATTTTCTAGCCTTCCAAATGATATTTTAGTGATTTTAGTGATTTTCATCCAACCTTCGAACTGCATATGTTTCATGGTGCTAACATCTTTTTAATTTAGTGAATTTAAAAATTCTGGCTTCAATGGCTTCTCTACAATCAAAATGTGCATTTAAATGAACAATGCTCAGCAACTGTTGAGCATGGGAGTGTATTCTAGAGACCAAGAATAAGCAATAAATTCAGTTAATGATATTTTGGCTCATACTCCAATGAGGCCACCAAGGAAATGCTAAATGCTATATATATGTATTAAACAGGAACTACTATAATGAGTTTGAATTGCTGTTCTTTTGTTTAATTGAGATTTGTATGTTTGAGATTGAGTTTCTATATTTCTATCTCAGTTGGGATTTAGTTTTTTCCTTTACAGGGAGCAAATTTCTTACAAGTTTGTTACTTAGGAGTGTAGAATTGAGTTTCTAAGTAAGAAATGTCACGCAAGTGGGAGTTTCTTAATTTTAAGGCTCTAACAAAACAAATTCCACTCATAGAATGAAAATCCACACTTAATGCTGCATTGTTCTGTTTAAAATCTCACTTCTTGTTGTTTTGTAGGCGGGTGGATTTGGTTACTTGGTCTTCTGGTTTCTTTTCTATTAAATATTGTATCATTGTTAATGAAAAATAACAGTTGTAGTTGTGTTTCTTAGCACAACAGGCTAAGGCTAATTGCTAATTGCTATTCCCATTTCCTCATTTGACATGTTGGGCAGAATTTGGAAAATGCAGTAATGACATGTTCTCATTCATCTAGCTCTGCAGTCCAGCTCTATATCTTACTACAAGCAATTAGCATTTAGCTACTAGTGATCTTCAAATTACTAACTCTGACTTTGGACAGCCGCTTGTAATTACCGTGGATGAGAATGAAACAGTTCTCAATGATACACCAGATAAAATTGGCATTGAAGCGGTAAGTATTGAATAATATGCACTTCATTGCTGATTTGTTTTTATTTCTTCCTTTTGACTATTAAAAGAACAACTTTGCAAAAGAATGAAAACAATTAAATTGCCAAAAGTTACCAAAATCTAACATTGTCAGGAATGTAGCAATGTATAGGGTGTGTTTATGATGAACGGTGGCTTCTTTGGCCACTTGTAGTTCAAATTTCCGAAATGTCTAAAGGTCAGAAGAGCATATTACAATGTGATTACTGATTACCTATACGTGTTAAGAGGTGTATTGAAAGAGCATATAGCACCTCCTCTCGGAGTGATATTGAATGTGACCATCTTGAATGTTGCAAACATGGTTGTCAAAGTCCTGATCTGTTTTTTTATAATTCTACGATATCTCAATTCATCTAGACAGAATCAATGCGGACTGTGTAGAAAATTCCTTGTAGGTTGGATCTTTAAAGATCGTGGAATCTCGATTAGGATTCAATCCTAGTTGATCCTATTTTTAAGCCTTGTTTTGTATTATATGGGCTATTTTATTATTATTTTTATATAAATTTTATGTTTGTTGCCTAAATACCAATTTTACATGGTCCAAATGAATAAATAAGTCATATTACATCAAAATGACTAAGAAAACTAGTTAATTGAACATTCAAATGTTGCAGTAATGTAGAAAAACTAACTAGTTGAAAGAACAAACTCTTTTCATCTCTGTCCCCTTCTCTCTAGTAGATTTTGTCATTATTCATTCGATTATCTTTGTTTTGTTATTTTATTTTTTTTGGAGAATTCTTTCTTTTACTCTATGTTTTATTCTCTTTTCATTTTTCAATCTATTTTAAAACCAACTTTGTTAACTATTTTTCTTTTCCTTTTTATATAATGGCACAGAGTGCAAAGTGTTTTATTATAGAACTCTTCTCCACTTTCTTTTGATGAAATGCAAAACTTTTACTGAGTTTTTTATTATATAATATTATATTTAAATTTTACATGGAGCATTATATTTTCACATATTTTGACATCTTTTTAGTATAATTTAGACTTTTTCTTTTGTGTATACTTTTAAAAAAAATGTTTATTTAATTTAAATCATTATGCAATTTTTTAGGTAGAATCTTCGATCTGATTTTAATATACAATTCTATAAACCTCTCCAACTGTGCAATGTAGGATCTGGATTTTGACAACCTTGGTTTCAAATACATAATTTATTTGAATGACAATGTTATTACACCTGATAGGCCATTAGTGATTTTTTTTTTCTTGTGCATGTTTAAAATGTTCTTCTTTGGAATTGCTTTAAAAGACACCTATGAAGCACGGATATAGATATAATCTGATATGGATAGGAGATATTTATCCAAAAAAAAAAAAATCTGATATGGATAGGAGATACGATAAACCTAAAAAATAGAATATGGGTATACCAAAATACCTTCTTAAATTTTTTTATTAATTTATAATTTTTAGTATTGTAATATACATAAGTTTTAAGAGTAATTTCCTTTCTTTAGAACAAGATATTAGTTTAAGAGTCAATAGTCAGTTTATTTTAAAATTTTAAGTATTTCCTACAAAGATTTCATTTCAATATGAAGTTTAAATTGTTTATATTGGCCCTTTATATTTTTCTTTCACACTTAAAGTATTATATCAAAATTGTTAGATGCAATTAATCTGTTCATTTAATTGGCAAAATTTGATCTATTATTATTATTTTATTTTCTTATTTATCAATACTGTCTATGAAGTATGAATAAAAATTATGGCATATGGGAAAAAGAAAAATTATGTCAATGTTGCAGGTCAAAAAAAGTAGGGCACTATTTTAATTTCACTATTTTCTTCTCCAAGAAAGCAAAGTATTGAAAAACTATTATTGTATTTATCTTAACAATTATACTCTAATGTTGTGCAACAATTGTCAAGAGATGTCAATTTTCTAATAGTTCAAATGCATGATATATAGTATCTGAAAATTATTTGATACTTTTCAAAATTAAAGGAAATTATAGATATGTTTAGGAAGTATCAGATGCATATATGTGACTATTCAAAGAGTATTGTTATTTGATACATATACAACTCTCTTCTAAAAGCATACGTACTTCATAAAAAGCCACCTATGTGTTGAATTGGTTACTAATTCTTGCTTGAAATTACGCCATTTTAATCATTGAAAGAAATGGGACATCTCTTTCAGGTCAAGGTCTCTAACTATTGGGAAGCCATAGGCGTTATTGCAGCTCACAAGGCAGGAATAGATCCAAATGCTCTCCGAAGAAACAAAATTAGTAACATTCAATGCATTTCGCCATTTCTTCTAATGGGTCTGCTTGTTTCAAGTGCCGATTATTTGTTTGATTAATGTAAGTAGTGACATTTCACTTCTATCCAATTTTGTAGCTTAAATATTTAAGATCAACACTTTCTCGATTCACAATACCGAGCATAATCGTCCTTTTGTATTTGAAAATTACTTTTAGTTCACCGCTTGTGTTAGCTATGAATAGAAAAACATTTTCGCAATATTCTTTTAAGTTATTGATGGTATTGCATTTGGTTTAGTGTTAAGTCCAAGCCTTGAACTCGTACAATATGTTACGTGAGCAATCATGTGATAGATTTGTTCTTTGGTGAATAGACAAGGAAGAGCGACCATTCAAAGTGTAATACCAACCTCTAGTTAGTCAAAATCCGTAGCTGCTCTAGCCACTTTAAAACATGGACCAATGGAGTTTGATGGGCGGTGCAATTTCTAATTTTTTTTTTTTTAATTAAGGACGTTGAAATTTTCAGTATTGCATGAGTTGCCCTTGATGGAACATGAAACGGTAAGTCAGATTTGAATATATGAAATTTAGTACATCTTTTTTTTCTTTTCTATAACCTTGAACTTGTTTTCATCTGGGTAGTGGAACAGTGTTGGTTTTGCAATGTTTGCATCAATTCTCTAGCAATGACAAGGATAAGGTTTGCTTGATGATGATAGTTGGTTGCATGAAGAGCCTAATTTTTTCTTGTTATCATTTTAGTATTATTTGTTTTTTATTGTTATTTTTGTGGTATCTGTTGAGCTTTACCTACCAGTAAGTGGATAGCAATTTTGTGGTAGGTCATTTTTGGGCATCCAACTACCACTCCACCAAGCAAGCAGTCTTGATATTGAAGACACTGCAATATGAATTTAAATCATGCTCATATATAGAAACATACCCTGGATAACAAATCGAATTTAATGTTCATGACTTGTGTCTGCTTATTCTGTGCTGGTGTTATTCACAACTAATTATGTTGATTTTTAATTGTATAGTTAAAAAAAGAAAAAAAAAAAGAAAAAAAGAAAAAAAAAAAGGTTAAGAACCCTAGCTCTGAAGCCGTTTGGCTTCCATGCTGTGAATTCTTGAAGATGCTGCTGTGCTAACTATAGCCTGTCTTTTGAAATATGTTTTCTCACTTGAATATGAATTTTTTTTTTTAATGGAATTATGATCTTTGTTTGCGACATATTATCAGTTTCCTTTTTTCTCTGAAGTGGAAAATAGTCTGTGGAAGCCTCTCTCTGTGGATAATCAATTTAGGAGGTTGTTATTTGATGTTTTAACAATACATAGCAGCGCTGCTATCAATCTCTTGTTGATTATTATATGCTGGTTGGTTTGTTACTGTTCTTTTCTTCTCTCATTTTGTAGAATGTAAATAACACATCTGAACAAGAATTTATGTTTAAAATAGCCCCTCTCATGCCATAGAGGCTAAAAGTACTCCATTTTTTTTATTTGCTAAGTTGAAGTTAAAATTTATTCATTGGGAGCTGTATCTTTAATTATGTGATGTGCATTGTACTCCATTTTTTTCCCTTTCTCCAGGTAGTACTCCTGGTGCTTGAGGTGCATGCATGCATAGCCAAAGAGCCACAACATTTCCATCAGCTTGTTGGTTTTTTAGTGCATAACTTCGGGGTTGACAACACTCTCCTGGAGAAGTGAGCTCCCAACAGCCCCCTTCCCCCTTTACCATTTTTGAAATTTTATGGTTCAAATAATTTAATTATTGTGTTTCTGTTAATATATTTTAACATGAGCCAAATTTTGTATGTAAATTTTTATCAGCTATAATTTCCTTCTTTAAGGCGTGGGGCTTTGATAATTCGCCGTCTTTGTGTTCTTTTAGATGCTGAAAGAGTCTATCGAGAACTTTCCACTATACTCGAGTGAGAATCTGAATTGGATTTTGCGTCAATTATGGTTCAGGTTTTGTTATCTACTTGACAACTTATCATAAAAGGAACACAATGATGATGTTTTGAATGGGCAGTCATTAATAAATGGAATAGTACAACCAGATAAGTCTTTATCATTATGTTTTGTATGGTATATACACTGATTGAGACATTGTACAATAGGCAAAGATTTCATCCTTAATCTTCTTGAGCCCTCATTCTTTTCACCTTTACAATAAAATGGTTCTTACTTTCCTAGTATTGTAACCATTTTACATATTTCTATTTTCTGGTGCTTTGAACTTGATTTTGCTTACTTCTTCCGAGTTGTCCGAGCTTCGTGATCTTCTCAAACAATCACCGGTCAATGATCTTTGGGAAAGACTTATTTTTTTCTTTGTATTCTTCATGGTGCCATTCGCCAATGGCCATTATTAGTCTTTGCTTATTAACTCAGGCATGGCTCCATAACTCTGTCGATATAACCAATATTTTTGAATTTGCTTCCTCGTCTTCCATATTCAATCACATTGACTTATACAATCTTTGCTTACCTTAGGTTGCAGGTGCTCTATCTTCTCTATAGATATTATGTTAATCAGCTGAAAGTTTCCCACTTGCTTTATTTTTATCAAAGTGTTGTGTTGTTTCTTGGTGAAGAGTTACGAGTTAGTATCATATTATCTTTCTGTCGATAAATTTTTGTTGTGCTTTCCAAATTGTGCAGTTCTTTGTCAGAGAAGCCATTTTTTTATTTAGAGATCATGTCTTCCGGACTCCTTGATGGATACTCAAACCTTTGCTTTCGTTAACTTTTGACGTATTTATTTAAAATAGATGTTTATTTTGGGTTATTCAATGAGTTAGTAATATGCTTACAAATTAAATCTTGGGAAGCAAGCGATGATTTGGACACTTTAAATTTTATGGATTTCTAGTATGGTATTGACTGCTGTCCACAATTTCCTCTTACAAATTTTCATGACCAACTTGCCTGAAGTCATTACGTCCTTCTGGTTTCTAATTCTGCAGCCCACTTTTTCATCGATGCATGGTGAAAATTTGTTTTCCTTTCGTAGTTTTGACTTGAGGAGATACGCTTCTTAAGCCTCCTAGGAATAGCTCTATTTGAGGCGCAGTTGTGTTAGGCATTCCACTGCTTTTTATCGCAACCTGCTCCATACAGATACATGTATTTTCTCAAATCAATCTATGCTAGAGGTTGAATATGTTTAAAAGTCGTAGTTAGTTTAGAGAAAATGAAACAATGAGTTGCTTATATCTATCTCGTTGTGTAGCCTCCGGAAGTAGCACGCTATTCTGTAAGTATCTCAAATAACTTTTCTCCGTGACATGTTTAAACAGGGTTGGTGGAGAGAAAATCGATGTCTATAAGTGTTAGAGCTCTATTAGTGGTATTTTAAAAAATACTATGGTATCTAATTATTGGTGATTGATTGTCGCTTTGTTTTAAGGCCTTTGGATAAATGTTTAGAGGAAAGAAAATTACCTGTGTCTCTTTGTCATTATATAGAAGATGGCCTTAAGGATGCGCCACTTGATAAATGTCCTATTTGTTTCTTCATAGATATTAAAATAGTTGCCAAACTCATCTTTAGCATTGCCCCAAGGAACATTAACAGCTTGGCGACTACATATCTTTTAAGTTACTCTATACCAACAACAATTAGCCTAATGGATGAGAGGAATGAAAAGTTAAAACAATGCAATGGAAGGATAGATGAATTTGCTACCACCCTTCAAGAGAAGTAGATGTACAAGGAGGTGGTCTAAGGAGAGCACATTAGAATTGTTAATTTTGTTCGCCTACTTTCTCAACAAGAGTATGGCGAAGCGATCCAACTCTGAGAGGTGTTGAAGAAGGGCTATTTGAATGACAAAGAAAGAAGGATTTAAAAAAAGTTGTCATTATGGCCTTCTTATTCAGATGTTATTTATTTATCTATCTACTTATATTTTGTGTTCCTTGGGTTTGTTGTTTATATATGTATGTATATATGTTAAAATGCTACTGGTAATGCTTATAAAAAAAATCTTGATTCTCCATATTTTCTAATTTTTTATTGAGAGTTAACCATGGCTTGGGTTTTCAGCTCTTTATTGATGGTTTTCTATATTGTAAAAATTGACTTGGAGAATGCATTATATTGAAAGTGGCACAACTTTTGTGCTCTTGCCATTTTCTTATTAATTTCAAGTGGGATAGCTTGAATTGTTATGTGATACCTGAGATCATTTACCTGAGATCATTTAAATTTTGTGCTCTTGCCATTTTCTTATTCATCATGCTTCTCTGAAATTTTTTCCAATTTTGTTTCTTTATTAGGTGCCTTACATCACTACTGCTTTGATGGATGCGAAGCTTGGCACGAAAGGGCGCAATGATCTTTTTGATTGGCTATCAAGGCAACTTAGTGGATTAAGCAATTTTCCTGATACTGTAAATCTGAATTATGTATTGTTTCAAATTGTTATGCTAGATGGATGTGACTTGTGAATGAAAACTTAGAATAGTTGTATTGTGTCGAATGTTAATGAATTATGTATTGTGTCGAATGTTAATGATTCAGTTAATTTGAATGATACTTTAAAATTATAGGTTTGTTATGGATTGAATGAATTATTAGGAATTACATGTGTATTGTTTTTCTGCTTTGGCGACCAATTTTTAGTCGCGACAAATAAATAATTTTTTTTCTCAAAAAATGACAATTGCCGACCAAGAGTTTTGGTCGCAAAAAATATATCTATTGCCGACCAAAAGTTTTGGTCGCGAAAAGTAACAAATGGAGACCAAATTTTTTGGTCGCGAAATGTGATAATTGGCGACCAAACTAATTTTGGTCGTGGATTGTGACAATTGGCGACTAAGAAATTTGGTCGGCAAAAGGCGACTTTTCGCGACCAAAGTGTTTTACCGACAAAATGGATTAGTCGCAGTAAATTACACATTTAGCGACCAAAAATTTAGTCGGCAAATGCAACTTTTCCCGACCAACGAAAATTTTGGTCGCGAATTACTTTCCGCGACCCTCAATTGGCGACCAAACTAGCGACAAAAAAAATTGGTCGCGGATAACTTTTGCCGACCAAAAATTGACTTTTAGCGACCAATTTTTTTGTTGCTAAAAATGTAAATTCTTGTAGTGTATCTCATCTATTCTGCACAGATCAGCCACATCTAATGCTCTCAAGTTTCCAAACAGAAAGTAAGAGTAGTAATGGGTATGCGAAGAAGAAGACTTATTAATACAACTAGTATAAGTAGTACTACTAGTGTTCACGTGATGGAGAATTCCTCGGATTTTACATTCCATCAAGATTCTGACTTCAAGACAGGGAAACTCCCATTGGAACTCATCTGGATTATATGAGCCGTATGAATTATAATCATCATAAGAAAAAGCAGGACCAGTATGTTGGGATCTGGGATCCCGCCCAAGACCTTATAGAAAATATACCAAGTAGAAAAACACACCCACACTAAAGGAGACACTATATTTAACGTGGTTCGGCCTCAATGCCTACGTTTACGGGAGAGTAACCGGTTATCACTATACCAATGAGGAGATTACAGAAAGATTACAATAGAGGAGGAGCTCACACTCTCCTCACTCAACCACTCTCCCGTCTCCCTCGCTCACACCGAGAGAGACAGTCTCTCCGCCTCACATCTCTCACACCCTTTGGTTTGCTCTGTTTCGGTTCTCCACGATTTACCTCTCTCACACCCTCTCTATATATACATATAAATGGTAGGTGAGAGTTGGCTGGCCTGCACATGGCCAGCTCCTTCTTGTGCGTTGGCATCACATGGCCAACTTGTTCCAACATGGTGCAGCTCATGAGAATCACCCTTCACATGGGGTGATGATATCCCACAGTGATGATATCCCACAAATCACCTCCTCAACCCATGTGAGGTGATCCACAGCACACATTGCTGCTAATCTTGTCATGTCCAAATTTCAGCATACTCTGCTTCTCTTCACTGAGACGTTTGCACCCCCTGAAGCTAGAGATAACACAGCAGAGATACAAGAGAATGAGGGAATCCTACATCCTCAACTCAACTCATACCACTCTCTGATTTGGAGAGAGCCTCTGCTCCTATCTCCTACAGATCTTTTCCACACTTTCTGTTTCAGATGTCTTCACTTGCTATGCTTGAACTTGCGTAACCACGATATCCGACACCCCCTGATTGGATGTCCTACACCCCCTGCTGGAATGCCCTTGACTGTCATGCATTACCTCGCAGGACCAGTCATTGGAGCAATAGAAAACTCGTTGTTTATCCCATCAACGTCATATGTCTTCTTTGCTCGGAGCTTTTCCTCTGAACTATCAGCCTTTGCCCTCTGCACTTTTGAACAACCTCCTAGCGTTTCCACATACGCTTGTTGTTTGTGCTTTTGCAGTCCCTGATTTGCTGTCCAGTAAATTGATGGTTGACAGTAGCTTTATCTGTCAAGGCATCATCAGCTATGCAATTCCTTGCATAGTGCTCGCACCCATGGCTTCTGGTCTCCCTGCGTCGAGCTCGCCTGAGAGATCCACATCAACTCTATCCTCCGCTGCCATGGAAATAAAGAAACCACCATAGAGAAAATAGACTTGCCCCTCCTTGGCGCACACTCTTGCGTTTTATTCGTCTCAATTTCTCTGCCTGGAAGTTCCTGTGAACTTTCAACAACCCGTTGCTACACACTCTTCTTGCGCCTCTGTAAGACACTCTAGTGTACCCTTGCACTGCTGCACGTCTGCATTTGTGCTTCTGCGCTTAGTATGCTCCTCTGCAACTATTGTTCTACACGTCCATATACAATCAGTACCTACTCGTATATAGTAGCTCCAACAGCCACAGTATTTCCCTGAGCCTGTACTCATTGCCAAATCATCTATCCGTCGATGAATGGTCTTCTCTTCTGATTGAACCAGATCCTCCGATGACATCAATAACTAGGAAATTTCCCAGGAAAGACTGGTGGGGTCACAACCGGTCCCACTTAAGAACCAGTCTCCTTAGACAGTGTCTTTTTGACAGAACTTTCCTAGACATTGTTGATCTTGAGATAATCATGTCTGCAATCCTCTGATCACCCCTGACCAATCCTGATCTCCCTCGATCTGCCATTTAATCAAGCCTGATCTCCTCTGGTCCTCAATGATCTATCTCGAGTTGTATCTTGTTGTCCAATCTGGTTAGAATCTACCCATTCTAACCTCTTCAGTGAATCCGAAGCGTTCCACAATATCCGGCAACCTTCCTTCGAGTATTGAAGATGACAAACTCCCATGTTTTGACAATCTTTAAAAAACCGTTCAGAATTTCACTATTCTGACCAGTGTTATTAAAAGCGCGCCTAGGCGCGCGCCTAGGCGCAAAGCCCAGCCATGCCCCACCCTTGCGCCTTGCAGTGGTCAAGGCGAGGCGATGTCACTAAGGCGCGCTTAAAGCGCACGCTTCGAGCTAGGCTCAGTTAAGCCCAAGGCGCAGGCCTTGAGGGCTTTTTTTTTTTTTTTTTTTTTCATACAGATTGGAACACCAAAATTCAGGGTCAGCTACAGCAGATTTTTTTTTTCAAATATACTTGAAGATTTAGCCCAAATCAGCCACGACGAAAGAAAGATCGAGCCCTAATCCAAATCTCCAAAGAAGTTCTTCTCTTCGAAGCATCTTCCAGCACAGTCAGTCGTCTTCGTCTCTTCAGAATGCCCAGGTATGTTCTCTTTGTTTCTTCGTCTCTTCTTCTCCTTCTCTCTCTGCTCGCTCGCTCGCTCGCCTCGCCTCGCCCGTCTCGTCTCGTCTCGTCTGTTCGTCTTGTTCGTCTGTCGTCTCGTCTCGTCTCTTCGTCTGCTTGTGCTTGTTCTTCGTCTTCTTCTGCTTCGTCTCATCTGCCTTGTTGGTCTGCCTTGTTCGTCTTCTTCTGTCGTCTCTCCGTCTGTTCGTCTGTTTTTATTTATTTATTTATTTATTTTTTTTATTTTTGGCCTTCTCCTTATCTGTTTAAACCTTTTTCTTTTTTTTTTATTTAATTTTTTTTAAAGATTAAGCATCTGCCTTTTTCTTTAATTTATTCAAGGGGTTCTAGATCATCAAATGCATGTCAATTGATAGATGAGGAAGAGGCAGATTCAGAGGAGACAGAAGAGGAAGATGTAGAAGGATACAAATCCAATGATGAAGAAGAAGATTATGAATTGCATGTTGTTGATATTGAGGATGATGATGATTGTTAGATCCTCATTGGATAAATGGAAGCAAAGACTATGTTTTGTTGGTTTAATTTGTTGATGTTTTGAAACGTATGCTTAAACTTTTGAAATATTGTTATTAGTTGACTTTTAGATCATGGATATTCGCGTTTTATGTTTTGAAATGCATGCTTATACTCATTTGTCTATGTTAAAATAGCGATATTTGTTGGTATTTATTTTTTTAAATGTTCAATATTGCATTTTGTTTATGTTATACCAGTTAGTTATTTGCTTATATGTCTCATATTAAAGTATATTATTTTAACTTGTCATGGTGCGCTTTACTTCGATAAAGCCTGCGCCTCGCCTTGCGCCTTGCGCCTAAGGCCCCAAGAGACCTTGGCGTCTTGGTGCGCTTATCGCTTTTAATAACACTGATTCTGACCTCGCGGTTGCGTCCGAAACAGTCCGATTAGCTAGGACCAACCTTCGCTGCACTTCCGGGGATCTCACTGAAAAATTTCCCCAAAAGTTGGGCCATACCACAATTTTCTGAAAATTCTGGGCCAAATTGCAATTTTCAGAAGTTCAGAGAATATCCCATGTACCAACAGAATATTCCGTCCACTGCACCTGATGCCGTCTGTCCCTTTAATCTGCCTTCTTTTTGCAGAAACTCCGATTCCAAAATCTGACCGTACGGATGTGTCCGGAATACTCCAAATAGTTGGAAAGCACTATTGGATCACCCAAAACGGACGCCGAATGGCTTAGATCTAGCCAAAACATTTTGTACGCCTCAGATCCGCGGCTGCACCATAGCCGCGAAGCACGGGATCCTTCCCTTTTGAATGTTGACATGGCAGATGACTCGGCACACTTGTGCTGACGTATCGCTGATGGACCGCCACGTGCCGATGATGTGGATGGCCACATGGCGATGACCTGGCTGATGACGCGGCGGCCACGTGGTCGTGTCTGCTGACGGGGCTGCTGACGCGGCGACCACGTGGCTGTGCATGCGGAACACGCGCAGTCCCCAGTCACTCTCTTCCTCGCGCCGCGAGTGGGGGCGTGCTTGCGACTGACCCGACGCGCCGGATGACTGCACAGTGCGTGCTGAGACTGGGTCTTACGTGCCATCTTCAGGAGGCGCGTGAGGGCGCATCCTTGCTCCTTTGGGGTTGTTATTTGCATTTTTGGACTCCTCTCGTCGAGCCCTTGCTCTTGGTATGCTCAAAACCTGATTTCGAGCAACTTTATTTCTGGACAGTTTCGAAAATCACACTGTTTTTGTTCCGAAACGCCACCGACGAGGCTCTGATACCAATTGTTGGGATCCGGGATCCCGCCCAAGACCTTATAGAAAATATACCAAGCAGAAAATGTGAGAACCCGAATATAAAAATTAAGTAAATAATTAAATAATAATATTACAATCTCAAATATTTTGGAGGTGAATTCTAAGGTGCAAATTAAATATTATTGGAGGATCTTTTAATTAATTTTAAACTTAAAATAAATTTGTGGTGGAAGTATTTAATTTAGAGGTAAGATTTATTTATTTTTTTAAAAATATTGAGGGCAAGTTAGTAAGTATATTTTGTTATAATAATAGTTATATTTTATTTAATTAATGTGTTAGAAAATAAAGTAATACAAAAGATAATAAACTAGAGCCTTTTTGGTTAGATATATATATAGGAACCCTAGGTTGCCTAACACTTATATAGCAGCAGCCCCTTAGGGTTCATAGCAGCAGCAGGAGGCAGCCACGGGAGAGAGCAAAGTTGAGAGAAAAGAAGAAAAAAAAAAAAGGGGGTTTGCAAACAATGAAGGATTTTTTTGGGGTGTGTTCTCTAGCTTTCTTCTTCCTTTTGCTTTTGTTTTTTTTATCCTTACTCTATTACTATTTAATTCATTGATGGAGAGGTTGTGGGTTTATGTTTTTTGTATATATATATATTGCTAAGAAATTTGAGGTGAATGAATTGTGTGTAAAGAATGGGTGTAATTTTGAGTTTAAAAATTCTGCACAGAATCACAAACTTTAAAAATCAAGAAACTATATCAGACGAATGAATTTTGAACTGAAAATTTTACAGCAGATTAATTACATATTGAATTGTATACCAGAATTTTCTTATAATTTTTGGGAGTCAAAATCCATAAGAACTGATGCGTTGATCAAATCTGTCCAGAAAACTAGTACAAAACAATAATTTCGGGAGTGTTATTCTATTTGGGTATAAATCCGAAAATTCTCAAATTAGCGTCATTAGAACCGGTTACGAGTCTAGTTTCGTACGTTTTTGGCCTTGCATTGATTGCTCGTGTATATTAAGAGAACCGTCAATTTCTTTAAAGTGCTGCAGAAAACAACCTGTTTGGATATAATAAATTGTAGATAATTATTTTGATAAGCAAATCAAGTGAAACCAATTGGGTTTGAAATTTAGGATATATTAGATCATATCTGGAGGTTATTGGAATTTTTCGAATAGCGTGGAGTGAGTTTTGTAATTTTCAAAGTTAGCAAATAGGTTGGGAAGGCTTGTTTGAAATTTTGTTTTATCTTAAAGTCACAATTAATTAAGTTTTGACCGGAACCCATGTCTTGGGTGATTTTAAACAATGAAGAACATGAACTTAGGTAATATTTAAGAGTAACCGTGAGTTGGGTTGAGCCGTGTTAGTGCGCTTTAGTTGAGGTTACTTAGTTCCTATTTTTTTAGTATTTTTAAATTAGTTGTGACGTGTAGTTTTCATATTGGTTCAGGGCACTAGTTGGACTTTCATACTCTATTCAAGGATTATATTATTTCGTTTCAGGTGAGTAGTTCCATGCTATGTATTTTTATAAATGTTCCCCTACCCTGAATTATTGGAAAATTAAATTATTGTTTTAAGACTAAACTGTTTTGATAAATTATTTATATTATCAATGGAATCAAATTATTTCTGAAACATGTGTGAACTTGGCATACTGTAAACTATTTGTTTTGGTCTCATGTTTATAATGATGAACTACCATGTTTTGCGAAACTGATGTGTATTGATTATTGGGACCATGTGTGTATTTAGTCCAGGGAACTTATTCCACTGTGTGTGGTGACTCTGGCCACTAGGGAACAGATCCGGGTTGGGCCGTAATGACTCTAGTGCTCAACGATTGTAAGGAAAAGACCTTTAAAAACAACTAGGTGACCTTCAATCGGATCGTCTTTGAGAAAAGGCCCAGGTGCCACCCTGAGGATGACTCTTAGTTCGGTATTGGATCCAACAGGGCTTATAGCCTGAGAAATGTGTGGCATATTATTTGTTTTTCTTGGTACCCATAAAATTATTGGTGTTCATGTTATAATCTGTTTTAAGTGGAAAATGTCGTTTATCATGCTCTTGCGAGACATGAGTATTTTAAGTGTTGAACTGTGGAACCTTCTTTTGAAACAGATTGTATTTACCAGACTGTATGCCAATCTAGTTTCTGTGATATATATCTTATTTTGGAATTTATCCCTGTTTTCAAAACTGTATTTACTATCCATGTTGCTACTCACTGAGCTATCAGCTGACTTAGTTGTTTACCATTTTCAGGTGTTAGAAGGACTTAGAGTGGACTCATGGCGTAGCGGGGACTCTATTTCATGGACCTCTAGGGCATTTATTTAATTTGTTTTAGGTTGCTTTGTCGAGTTTTGTGCATACATTGTGGTTGGGTTTTATTTAGAATTATTTTATTTTGTGGGCGGTTTGTGTTCCATTTAGTATATATATATATATATTTTTAGGAAGTTGGTTATGACTTGTTTTTCACTTGTGGTATGTCTCTGGATTGAGTGTTGATTTATTTATTTCTGGGCTATCATCACATTTATTCTTTATGGTTTTGGGTTCATGTTTAGGCTTACGTGTGCCTTGGGCTAAGTCCCTGTGGGCCACGGCCGGTCATGCCCGAATTTGGGGTGTGACAATTGTGGTATCAGAGCAGTAGTTATCGAGTTACATATCTTGCATTTCATCATTTAGACGAGGTCCGAGTCCCGATAGTCCTTAGTAGTGTGTGGTTGAGTTAGTTTTGTTTAAATTTGTGTTGAATCTTTCTTGATCTCATTTTGAAGGTTAAGAGTTGGTACCTAAGTTTCTACGTTGTTTGTGTATTCCTTGTGAGCCTTTGGATGAATGTATTACCGTGTCTACTCCATTAGGAGAAATAATCTTGTTGGGGATGTTTGTAGATCTTGTGAGATAGAGATGGATGATAGGATTTTTTCAAAGGATTTGATTTGTTTTGAGATGAAGGATTTTGATGTGATTTTGGAGATGGATTGGTTGACAAAGTATCATGTCTCTGTTGATTATTTTAGAAAAATGGTAGTTTTGCTATGCCGAGGCAACATGATTTTTTTTTTTTCTTTCAAGGAGATAAGAAAAGGTTTTCTATCTGTTTTATTTCTTCTCTTAGGCTAACCGAATGTTGAGGAAAGGGTGTCATGGTTATTTAGCTTTTGTGGTGAGTACCTAATGACCAGAATAGAGGTTAGAGGAGTTGTCTCAGTAATGAGGAATTTGTTGATGTTTTTCGGAGGATCTACTTAGTCTTCCTCGAGATAGTAAGGTAGAATTTTCCATTAACTTAGTCCCTGACACAACATTTATTTCTAAAGCCCAATAGAATGGCACCATTGGAATTGAAGGAGTTACAAACTCAGTTACAAGAGTTGCTAGACGAAGTTAGTTGTGGTTAGGTTGTTTCACTTGCTTGACGGACTACTTGTGAGCTTAGTGATGGGCCTTAGGCCAATTATTTTGTATGTGTTTGGGAATAAATGTAGTCTCAGCATGATAGAAATTATAGCGTGTAGTAAGAGATGTGTTTCTTAGAGAGTTTGTTTTATTCATTATTTTGTTGTAAATCTTAAGAGGGCAAATAAGAGAAATAATTTTGAGATATATTGGAATGAGATTAAATTTGATTTGGGTTACGCCATTTGATGGGATTATTAGTAGTAACAACATTGGCTGGTGAGTCGATATTTTAGAATATATATGCGAGTTTCGGGTGCTTTCGAGATTGGTGGAGTCCATTGTCTCAGAGTTAGTTGTTGATGTTCTCGAGTGCAATAATGAGTGTTGAGGGACATGATGTGATGGATGTTGTGGAGTTATGTTAGCAACCAATGTTCTTAGAGGAAATTTCTAAGATTACTTTGTGAGGATATTATAATTCTAAACTAGGTGCTTTAGGATAATTAGTATGGTGGTAATTTGAGTATTTCCATGGAATTTATGCTTGACCCATCGAGAGTGATTGATGTTAACATTTACAGTTACTTTTATGTATGAGTTAGAAATTGTGAAGATGGAAGGTATATGAGAGTGTTTTGGGTTAAATTTGGGGTGTGTCGTGATAGTGTGGTTCACGTAATGCAAATGGAGATTATTTTGTATCCCTTGTCCTTTAGTTATAAGATTGTTTTGTATCCTTAGTGTAAAAGTTGTGAATCCCTTATATTAATCTTTCGCTTTGCTACCAGTGTGGTAAGAATTCGTGTTGTTGGTATGTTGGTCTAATATTACCATTGAGTTCAATTTGAGTGTATTTGACCTTAAGTGGTAAGTGTTTCCTTAATTAAATGTATTTAGTTTTGCCTAATAGAGGATGATTGGTGATATTACCTTTGAAGAAGTTATTCGGTAGACCTTTCGTCGGGGAATAAATTGGTATGAAGTACTTTCGTTATTCTGCTAGTCTTTGAAATTGTTATGGGATGACTATTGTTGATGTAGAAATTTTTTTTTTTTGAGTAAACATGTGGCATTATAGCAAGTGGTTGTACATTTTTTTTAGAGTTGTGTAAGGGTGAGTTCGATTAGAGATATTAGATAAGATTTTGAGGTAACCACAAGACTGAACACTTGTTGGTGTAACCTTTCGTCTTGAGTTGTGTAGGCTTTGCATGGTGGGTTTGATATGGTAATTGGTGTTGTTATTTGTGACATGAGCAGTTATGAGGATTCGATTTTGTTTTCTTTGCACTTTAGTAAGCTATGGTGGATTACTTTCAAGTTAAATTATTTTTCAGGTGGAGAGCAAATTTAGTAGTGATTGGATTGAAATACTAAAAAGATTATTTTAGTTAGAATTTTTTTATTAGATGTGTAGTATTATTTCTTTTGGTAAGGGATATACATTGAATTTCGTTTGGAGAGATATTATTGTCATTTGAGGGTAATCTATTTATTAACGATTCGAAAATTTTTGGGTTGTTTCGGTGTTAATTTTTATAAGTGTCTCATTGTGATTTGTTCGATATACTTCTAGGGTGAAAGGTAGAATATTCTATTAATAGGCCTTAGGAATGATATTAATAATTGTCGATAAGTGAATTTGTGTAGTAAGAGTTATTGAATCGAAATTTGATCTTGTGGATTATCCTAATATTAGTGTGATGTGGAATCGTGTTGCAACCTTGGAGTTAGTGTCATGGCTTTGGTTTTAAAGAATGAGAATGGCTTTGAGTTAACTTTTGTTGGGAGTATCTTAGTATGATTAGAATGTGTACCCAGTCTTGATGAATTATATGTGGACTCGAAGTGCATTGTGTGAGTGTTTGGATAAAATCTATATTGGAGTGAGATGGTGTCGGTGGATGTAGACAAGTTTGTGTAAACTGTTAGTCGGGTTGTCAAGTAAAAGAAATAGAGTAGATAGGTAAAAATAATACAGAAATTGCTTGGTTGGGCAATTAAAGTTATGGCTGAGCATGTTCGAGTAGTGTGTTTGGCGTGATTGCATTATGTTTCATAAGGATCGGTGTTTCTTGTTTTCTAGGTGAAGCAATTGGGGCTAAGGTGATTTGTGAATTTTCTGTGAGTGGAATAATTCAGGGAAGAATATGATTGTACTAGGCGATGAATGGAGGTTTTTAGAGATGAAACATTTCAAGTTAATATTTGTGCTGGTTTAATTCCAAATTGAGTAATTGAGTGTGGATTCGTTTTAATATTGAGATGCGTTTGTTGTCGTGTGATGGTTAGGACCTGATTTGGTGGAGGATACTATACAGAAAATTATCACCATCAGAGAGAGATTACTGACTACTCAGAGTAAAAGAAAAAAAAAAAAGAAGAGTTTTGCTGATCATCGTAGGAGAGATTTAGAGTTTCATGTGGGGGATATGATATTCTTGAAAGTATTACCACGGAAAGGAGTGATCAGGTTTGGAAAGAAAGGAAAGTTGAGTCGTAGATACATTGGTCCATTTGAGGTATTGGAGAAGGTTGGTGAGGTTGCGTACCGTGTTGCTCTACCCCCTAGGTTGGCAGGAGTGCATAATGTGTTTCACGTGTCTATGCTGAGGAAATATGTGCACAGTCCGTCGCATGTGATAGATTATGAGCCGCTTTAGATTAGGGAGGATTTTTCGTATGAGGAGATACCTATTCAGATGTTGGATTCGAAAGAGAAAAGGTTGTGTACAAAGGTCATTAAATTGGTTAAGCTACTGTGGCGTAATCATCTAGTTGAAGAGGCGACTTGGGAATGCGAGGACGAGATGCGCGAGAAGTACCCACATCTATTCTCATGATTTACTCAGGTTAGTTTCGAGGACGAAACTTTTTTTTTAGAAGGGGAGAATGTGAGAACCCGAATATAAAAATTAAGTAAATAATTAAATAATAATATTACAATCTCAAATATTTTGGAGGTGAATTCTAAGGTGCAAATTAAATATTATTGGAGGATCTTTTAATTAATTTTAAACTTAAAATAAATTTGTGGTGGAAGTATTTAATTTAGAGGTAAGATTTATTTATTTTTTTAAAAATATTGAGGGCAAGTTAGTAAGTATATTTTGTTATAATAATAGTTATATTTTATTTAATTAATGTGTTAGAAAATAAAGTAATACAAAAGATAATAAACTAGAGCCTTTTTGGTTAGATATATATATAGGAACCCTAGGTTGCCTAACACTTATATAGCAGCAGCCCCTTAGGGTTCATAGCAGCAGCAGGAGGCAGCCACGGGAGAGAGCAAAGTTGAGAGAAAAGAAGAAAAAAAAGAAAAAGGGGGGGTTTGCAAACAATGAAGGATTTTTTTTGGGTGTGTTCTCTAGCTTTCTTCTTCCTTTTGCTTTTGTTTTTTTATCCTTACTCTATTACTATTTAATTCATTGATGGAGAGGTTGTGGGTTTATGTATTTTGTATATATATATTGCTAAGAAATTTGAGGTGAATGAATTGTGTGTAAAGAATGGGTGTAATTTTGAGTTTAAAAATTCTGCACAGAATCACAAACTTTAAAAATCAAGAAACTATATCAGACGAATGAATTTTGAACTGAAAATTTTACAGCAGATTAATTACATATTGAATTGTATACCAGAATTTTCTTATAATTTTTGGGAGTCAAAATCCATAAGAACTGATGCGTTGATCAAATCTGTCCAGAAAACCAGTACAAAACAATAATTTCGGGAGTGTTATTCTATTTGGGTATAAATCCGAAAATTCTCAAATTAGCGTCATTAGAACCGGTTACGAGTCTAGTTTCGTACGTTTTTGGCCTTGCATTGATTGCTCGTGTATATTAAGAGAACCGTCAATTTCTTTAAAGTGCTGCAGAAAACAACCTGTTTGGATATAATAAATTGTAGATAATTATTTTGATAAGCAAATCAAGTGAAACCAATTGGGTTTGAAATTTAGGATATATTAGATCATATCTGGAGGTTATTGGAATTTTTCGAATAGCGTGGAGTGGGTTTTGTAATTTCAAAGTTAGCAAATAGGTTGGGAAGGCTTGTTTGAAATTCTGTTTTATCTTAAAGTCACAATTAATTAAGTTTTGACCGGAACCCATGTCTTGGGTGATTTTAAACAATGAAGAACATGAACTTAGGTAATATTTAAGAGTAACCGTGAGTTGGGTTGAGCCGTTAGTGCGCTTTAGTTGAGGTTACTTAGTTCTTATTTTTTTAGTATTTTTAAATTAGTAGTGACGTGTAGTTTTCATATTGGTTCAGGGCACTAGTTGGACTTTCATACTCTATTCAAGGATTATATTATTTCGTTTCAGGTGAGTAGTTCCATGCTATGTATTTTTATAAATGTTCCCCTACCCTGAATTATTGAAAAATTAAATTATTGTTTTAAGACTAAACTGTTTTGATAAATTATTTATATTATCAATGGAATCAAATTATTTCTGAAACATGTGTGAACTTGGCATACTGTAAACTATTTGTTTTGGTCTCATGTTTATAATGATGAACTACCATGTTTTGCGAAACTGATGTGTATTGATTATTGGGACCATGTGTGTATTTAGTCCAGGGAACTTATTCCACTGTGTGTGGTGACTCTAGCCACTAGGGAACAGATCCGGGTTGGGCCGTGATGACTCTAGTGCTCAACGATTGTAAGGAAAAGACCTTTAAAAACAACTAGGTGACCTTCAATCGGATCGTCTTTGAGAAAAGGCCCAGGTGCCACCCTGAGGATGACTCTTAGTTCGGTATTGGATCCAACAGGGCTTATAGCCTGAGAAATGTGTGGCATATTATTTGTTTTTCTTGGTACCCATAAAATTATTGGTGTTCATGTTATAATCTGTTTTAAGTGGAAAATGTCGTTTATCATGCTCTTGCGAGACATGAGTATTTTAAGTGTTGAACTGTGGAACCTTCTTTTGAAACAGATTGTATTTACCAGACTGTATGCCAATCTAGTTTCTGTGATATATATCTTATTTTGGAATTTATCCCTGTTTTCAAAACTGTATTTACTATCCATGTTGCTACTCACTGAGCTATCAGCTGACTTAGTTGTTTACCATTTTCAGGTGTTAGAAGGACTTAGAGTGGACTCATGGCGTAGCGGGGACTCTATTTCATGGACCTCTAGGGCATTTATTTAATTTGTTTTAGGTTGCTTTGTCGAGTTTTGTGCATACATTGTGGTTGGGTTTTATTTGGAATTATTTTATTTTGTGGGCGGTTTGTGTCCCATTTAGTATATATATATATATTTTTAGGAAGTTGGTTATGACTTGTTTTTCACTTGTGGTATGTCACTGGATTGAGTGTTGATTTATTTATTTCTAGGCTATCATCACATTTATTCTTTATGGTTTTGGGTTCATGTTTAGGCTTACGTGTGCCTTGGGCTAAGTCCCTGTGGGCCACGGCCGGTCATGCCCGGATTTGGGGTGTGACAATTGTGGTATCAGAGCAGTAGTTATCGAGTTACATATCTTGCATTTCATCATTTAGACGAGGTCCGAGTCCCTATAGTCCTTAGTAGTGTGTGGTTGAGTTAGTTTTGTTTAAATTTGTGTTGAATCTTTCTTGATCTCATTTTGAAGGTTAAGAGTTGGTACCTAAGTTTCTACGTTGTTTGTGTATTCCTTGTGAGCCTTTGGATGAATGTATTACCGTGTCTACTCCATTAGGAGAAATAGTACTGTTTGGGGATGTTTGTAGATATTGTGAGATAGAGATGGATGATAGGATTTTTTCAGTGGATTTGATTTGTTTTGAGATGAAGGATTTTGATGTGATTTTGGAGATGGATTGGTTGACAAAGTATCATGTCTCTGTTGATTATTTTAGAAAAATGGTAGTTTTTGCTATGCCGAGGCAACATGATTTTTTTTTTTTTCTTTCAAGGAGATAAGAAAAGGTTTTCTATCTGTTTTATTTCTTCTCTTTAGGCTAACCGAATGTTGAGGAAAGGGTGTCATGGTTATTTAGCTTTTGTGGTGAGTACCGAACAGCCAGAATAGAGGTTAGAGGAGTTGTCTGTAATGAGGGAATTTGTTGATGTTTTTCCAGAGGATCTACTTAGTCTTCCTCGAGATAGTAAGGTAGAATTTTCCATTAACTTAGTCCTGACACAACATTTATTTCTAAAGCGCCCAATAGAATGGCACCATTGGAATTGAAGGAGTTACAAACTCAGTTACAAGAGTTGCTAGACGAAGTTAGTTGTGGTTAGGTTGTTTCACTTGCTTGACGGACTACTTGTGAGCTTAGTGATGGGCCTTAGGCCAATTATTTTGTATGTGTTTGGGAATAAATGTAGTCTCAGCATGATAGAAATTATAGCGTGTAGTAAGAGATGTGTTTCTTAGAGAGTTTGTTTTATTCATTATTTTGTTGTAAATCTTAAGAGGGCAAATAAGAGAAATAATTTTGAGATATATTGGAATGAGATTAAATTTGATTTGGGTTACGCCATTTGATGGGATTATTAGTAGTAACAACATTGGCTGGTGAGTCGATATTTTAGAATATATATGCGAGTTTCGGGTGCTTTCGAGATTGGTGGAGTCCATTGTCTCAGAGTTAGTTGTTGATGTTCTCGAGTGCAATAATGAGTGTTGAGGGACATGATGTGATGGATGTTGTGGAGTTATGTTAGCAACCAATGTTCTTAGAGGAAATTTCTAAGATTACTTTGTGAGGATATTATAATTCTAAACTAGGTGCTTTAGGATAATTAGTATGGTGGTAATTTGAGTATTTCCATGGAATTTATGCTTGACCCATCGAGAGTGATTGATGTTAACATTTACAGTTACTTTTATGTATGAGTTAGAAATTGTGAAGATGGAAGGTATATGAGAGTGTTTTGGGTTAAATTTGGGGTGTGTCGTGATAGTGTGGTTCACGTAATGCAAATGGAGATTATTTTGTATCCCTTGTCCTTTAGTTATAAGATTGTTTTGTATCCTTAGTGTAAAAGTTGTGAATCCCTTATATTAATCTTTCGCTTTGCTACCAGTGTGGTAAGAATTCGTGTTGTTGGTATGTTGGTCTAATATTACCATTGAGTTCAATTTGAGTGTATTTGACCTTAAGTGGTAAGTGTTTCCTTAATTAAATGTATTTAGTTTTGCCTAATAGAGGATGATTGGTGATATTACCTTTGAAGAAGTTATTCGGTAGACCTTTCGTCGGGGAATAAATTGGTATGAAGTACTTTCGTTATTCTGCTAGTCTTTGAAATTGTTATGGGATGACTATTGTTGATGTAGAAATTTTTTTTTTTGAGTAAACATGTGGCATTATAGCAAGTGGTTGTACATTTTTTTTTAGAGTTGTGTAAGGGTGAGTTCGATTAGAGATATTAGATAAGATTTTGAGGTAACCACAAGACTGAACACTTGTTGGTGTAACCTTTCGCCTTGAGTTGTGTAGGCTTTGCATGGTGGGTTTGATATGGTAATTGGTGTTGTTATTTGTGACATGAGCAGTTATGAGGATTCGATTTTGTTTTCTTTGCACTTTAGTAAGCTATGGTGGATTACTTTCAAGTTAAATTATTTTTCAGGTGGAGAGCAAATTTAGTAGTGATTGGATTGAAATACTAAAAAGATTATTTTAGTTAGAATTTTTTTATTAGATGTGTAGTATTATTTCTTTTGGTAAGGGATATACATTGAATTTCGTTTGGAGAGATATTATTGTCATTTGAGGGTAATCTATTTATTAACGATTCGAAAATTTTTGGGTTGTTTCGGTGTTAATTTTTATAAGTGTCTCATTGTGATTTGTTCGATATACTTCTAGGGTGAAAGGTAGAATATTCTATTAATAGGCCTTAGGAATGATATTAATAATTGTCGATAAGTGAATTTGTGTAGTAAGAGTTATTGAATCGAAATTTGATCTTGTGGATTATCCTAATATTAGTGTGATGTGGAATCGTGTTGCAACCTTGGAGTTAGTGTCATGGCTTTGGTTTTAAAGAATGAGAATGGCTTTGAGTTAACTTTTGTTGGGAGTATCTTAGTATGATTAGAATGTGTACCCAGTCTTGATGAATTATATGTGGACTCGAAGTGCATTGTGTGAGTGTTTGGATAAAATCTATATTGGAGTGAGATGGTGTCGGTGGACGTAGACAAGTTTGTGTAAACTGTTAGTCGGGTTGTCAAGTAAAAGAAATAGAGTAGATAGGTAAAAATAATACATAAATTGCTTGGTTGGGCAATTAAAGTTATGGCTGAGCATGTTCGAGTAGTGTGTTTGGCGTGATTGCATTATGTTTCGTAAGGATCGGTGTTTCTTGTTTTCTAGGTGAAGCAATTGGGGCTAAGGTGATTTGTGAATTTTCTATGAGTGGAATAATTCAGGAAGAATATGATTGTACTAGGCGATGAATGGAGGTTTTTAGAGATGAAACATTTCAAGTTAATATTTGTGCTGGTTTAATTCCAAATTGAGTAATTGAGTGTGGATTCGTTTTAATATTGAGATGCGTTTGTTGTCGTGTGATGGTTAGGACCTGATTTGGTGGAGGATACTATACAGAAAATTATCACCATCAGAGAGAGATTACTGACTACTCAGAGTAAAAGAAAAAAAAAAAAGAAGAGTTTTGCTGATCATCGTAGGAGAGATTTAGAGTTTCATGTGGGGGATATGATATTCTTGAAAGTATTACCACGGAAAGGAGTGATCAGGTTTGGAAAGAAAGGAAAGTTGAGTCGTAGATACATTGGTCCATTTGAGGTATTGGAGAAGGTTGGTGAGGTTGCGTACCGTGTTGCTCTACCCCCTAGGTTGGCAGGAGTGCATAATGTGTTTCACGTGTCTATGCTGAGGAAATATGTGCACAGTCCGTCGCATGTGATAGATTATGAGCCGCTTTAGATTAGGGAGGATTTTTCGTATGAGGAGATACCTATTCAGATGTTGGATTCGAAAGAGAAAAGGTTGTGTACAAAGGTCATTAAATTGGTTAAGCTACTGTGGCGTAATCATCTAGTTGAAGAGGCGACTTGGGAATGCGAGGACGAGATGCGCGAGAAGTACCCACATCTATTCTCATGATTTACTCAGGTTAGTTTCGAGGACGAAACTTTTTTTTTAGAAGGGGAGAATGTGAGAACCCGAATATAAAAATTAAGTAAATAATTAAATAATAATATTACAATCTCAAATATTTTGGAGGTGAATTCTAAGGTGCAAATTAAATATTATTGGAGGATCTTTTAATTAATTTTAAACTTAAAATAAATTTGTGGTGGAAGTATTTAATTTAGAGGTAAGATTTATTTATTTTTTTAAAAATATTGAGGGCAAGTTAGTAAGTATATTTTGTTATAATAATAGTTATATTTTATTTAATTAATGTGTTAGAAAATAAAGTAATACAAAAGATAATAAACTAGAGCCTTTTTGGTTAGATATATATATAGGAACCCTAGGTTGCCTAACACTTATATAGCAGCAGCCCCTTAGGGTTCATAGCAGCAGCAGGAGGCAGCCACGGGAGAGAGCAAAGTTGAGAGAAAAGAAGAAAAAAAAGAAAAAGGGGGGGTTTGCAAACAATGAAGGATTTTTTTTGGGTGTGTTCTCTAGCTTTCTTCTTCCTTTTGCTTTTGTTTTTTTTATCCTTACTCTATTACTATTTAATTCATTGATGGAGAGGTTGTGGGTTTATGTATTTTGTATATATATATTGCTAAGAAATTTGAGGTGAATGAATTGTGTGTAAAGAATGGGTGTAATTTTGAGTTTAAAAATTCTGCACAGAATCACAAACTTTAAAAATCAAGAAACTATATCAGACGAATGAATTTTGAACTGAAAATTTTACAGCAGATTAATTACATATTGAATTGTATACCAGAATTTTCTTATAATTTTTGGGAGTCAAAATCCATAAGAACTGATGCGTTGATCAAATCTGTCCAGAAAACCAGTACAAAACAATAATTTCGGGAGTGTTATTCTATTTGGGTATAAATCCGAAAATTCTCAAATTAGCGTCATTAGAACCGATTCTGAGTCTAGTTTAAATGCGTTTTTGGCCTTGCATTGATTGCTCGTGTATATTAAGAGAACCGTCAATTTCTTTAAAGTGCTGCAGAAAACAACCTGTTTGGATATAATAAATTGTAGATAATTATTTTGATAAGCAAATCAAGTGAAACCAATTGGGTTTGAAATTTAGGATATATTAGATCATATCTGGAGGTTATTGGAATTTTTCGAATAGCGTGGAGTGGGTTTTGTAATTTCAAAGTTAGCAAATAGGTTGGGAAGGCTTGTTTGAAATTCTGTTTTATCTTAAAGTCACAATTAATTAAGTTTTGACCGGAACCCATGTCTTGGGTGATTTTAAACAATGAAGAACATGAACTTAGGTAATATTTAAGAGTAACCGTGAGTTGGGTTGAGCCGTGTTAGTGCGCTTTAGTTGAGGTTACTTAGTTCTTATTTTTTTAGTATTTTTAAATTAGTAGTGACGTGTAGTTTTCATATTGGTTCAGGGCACTAGTTGGACTTTCATACTC
This sequence comes from Camellia lanceoleosa, assembly GCA_025200525.1. Lineage (NCBI taxonomy): Eukaryota > Viridiplantae > Streptophyta > Magnoliopsida > Ericales > Theaceae > Camellia > Camellia lanceoleosa. The sequence continues at coordinate 112,818,842 of CM045764.1, read as the reverse complement.
TATTCAAGGATTATATTATTTCGTTTCAGGTGAGTAGTTCCATGCTATGTATTTTTATAAATGTTCCCCTACCCTGAATTATTGAAAAATTAAATTATTGTTTTAAGACTAAACTGTTTTGATAAATTATTTATATTATCAATGGAATCAAATTATTTCTGAAACATGTGTGAACTTGGCATACTGTAAACTATTTGTTTTGGTCTCATGTTTATAATGATGAACTACCATGTTTTGCGAAACTGATGTGTATTGATTATTGGGACCATGTGTGTATTTAGTCCATGGAACTTATTCCACTGTGTGTGGTGACTCTGGCCACTAGGGAACAGATCCGGGTTGGGCCGTGATGACTCTAGTGCTCAACGATTGTAAGGAAAAGACCTTTAAAAACAACTAGGTGACCTTCAATCGGATCGTCTTTGAGAAAAGGCCCAGGTGCCACCCTGAGGATGACTCTTAGTTCGGTATTGGATCCAACAGGGCTTATAGCCTGAGAAATGTGTGGCATATTATTTGTTTTTCTTGGTACCCATAAAATTATTGGTGTTCATGTTATAATCTGTTTTAAGTGGAAAATGTCGTTTATCATGCTCTTGCGAGACATGAATATTTTAAGTGTTGAACTGTGGAACCTTCTTTTCAAACAGATTGTATTTACCAGACTGTATGCCAATCTAGTTTCTGTGATATATATCTTATTTTGGAATTTATCCCTGTTTTCAAAACTGTATTTACTATCCATGTTGCTACTCACTGAGCTATCAGCTGACTTAGTTGTTTACCATTTTCAAGTGTTAGAAGGACTTAGAGTGGACTCATGGCGTAGCGGGGACTCTATTTCATGGACCTCTAGGGCATTTATTTAATTTGTTTTAGGTTGCTTTGTCGAGTTTTGTGCATACATTGTGGTTGGGTTTTATTTAGAATTATTTTATTTTGTGGGCGGTTTGTGTCCCATTTAGTATATATATATATATATTTTTAGGAAGTTGGTTATGACTTGTTTTTCACTTGTGGTATGTCACTGGATTGAGTGTTGATTTATTTATTTCTAGGCTATCATCACATTTATTCTTTATGGTTTTGGGTTCATGTTTAGGCTTACGTGTGCCTTGGGCTAAGTCCCTGTGGGCCACGGCCGGTCATGCCCGGATTTGGGGTGTGACAGAAAAACACACCCACACTCAAGGAGACACCATATTTAACGTGGTTCGGCCTCAATGCCTACGTCCACGGGAAAGTAACCGGTTATCACTATACCAATGAGGAGATTACAGAAAGATTACAATAGAGGAGGAGCTCACACTCTCCTCACTCAGCCACTCTCCCGTCTCCCTCGATCACACCGGGAGAGACGGTCTCTCCGCCTCACATCTCTCACACCCTTTGGTTTGCTCTGTTTCGGTTCTCCACGTTTTACCTCTCTCACACCCTCTCTATATATACATATAAATGGTAGGTGAGAGTTGGCTGGCCTGCACATGGCCAGCTCCTTCTTGTGCGTTGGCATAACATGGCCAACTTGTTCCAACATGGTGCAGCTCATTAGAATCACCCCTCACATGGGGTGATGATATCCCACAGTGATGATATCCCACACAGTAAAGTTTTCAAAGGATAAAGAATAAAGAGGGAGGGAGGAGCAACTTCCATTTTGAATGCCCATATCCACGACTCGGATTGTGTAGTTGTTGTAGTTGATTGCCTGCACATAGTAGTATTTAGGATCACCCGCAGATGATAAGTCAAGCAGTGGACGATTGTTGTGGCAGGCCAGTTCATATCTCTTGTTTCCACAATTTTCTGGGTCACCTTCAAATCGAAATGGGTATCTGATGTTTTGAATGTTCCCACAAGAAGAAGAATCACAGTTCCTATCACTTGTTCTTAAAGCATCACAATTCACTAAAAACAGGACAAACAGAAGAATGGAGAAAAGAAGCCTAGACATGGATAGATGATGAAAGGGAAGAGAAGGGAAGGGAGATCAGATCAGAGTGAGTCTGTTTGCAGTTGCCCAAATCCCCTTGCTGTGGCTAGTAATTTCAAGGCTCGGTTTATAATATTATATTATAGGGCTAAGGAAAAATATCAAAAAAATAAAAAAATAAAAAAAATTGTTAACCAGATTGTAAGGATTAGTTTAGTTTTCTCAATGGGTCCTAATAAAACCGTTTAAATATATATAATTTGTTAATAATACCCCCAACTACTTGATTAATACCCCCACCACATATACACAAGTTATTAATAACTTTCTGCAACTTATGTTACCTAAAAAAGTATCCAAATTTAAGAAAAGTAGACTAAAATTACTTCTACATAATTATTTAAATGATTTTTGTTTGAAAACTAATGGCATGTTGTTTGACATTTGAGTAAGTTGTAATCAATATTTTGTGAGAATTGTGGCTTTAATCCAAATCGAACCACGTTTTATTGATTCGGTTTGATTTGGTTTTAAAAATTTTATAGTTTGGTTTGGTTCTAAATTTCAAAGAGTTGAATCGTAGGTAGTGGTTTGGTTCTTGATTTGTTCCTAAGTCGAACCGAACCAAATCAAACCATATACTCGCATCACCTCTATTATATTATCGTTGGAATGTGATTTGGCCAACTATTTCATTGCTCGAAATTAAAATAGTCACATAGAAAATGATACCAGCCTAGTAAATGCAACGAAGTGGGTTAAATTTCAAACTATGGCAGTTTTGTTTTGATTTTGTCACACACTGCTTGAAGATAGAGACAGGATGAGGATGTTGACATGAAGATAGAGACAAGGCTGGCGATAGGATTTTTGAGATCGAAGGCGGAGTCTTAAAATTGGGGCCCTTCATGTATAAGTAATAAAAAAATCATTTATTTAAATCAAGTTTGTACTCAAATCTATAATCAAATTAAATTGGAAAAAAAAAACGAGTTAAACATGCTCTAAAAACCTTTAATTTAGATTGTGAAGTTAAATGAGTTGATTTGGACATATATTTTTAAACCTACTAACACCATAAGAGTTATTCAGGAGTCCCTAAAATTTATCGAAATTTGGGGCCCAAGGCAGCTGCCTTGCTTGCCTTGGGCCAGGGCCGTCTCTGCAAAGACGATGTTGACTTGAAGATAGTGACAAATGAGGATGAGGAGGCATTGAATTTGAAACTCCACAAGGAAATTAGTATGCAAATGGCCATGATCTTCTTCTTCCTCCTCTTTCTTTTTCTCTTGTTATTGTTCCAACTCCAAGGAGTAGTATTGGCAGCAGGAGCACCACAAGCACCATGAGCACGACCACTAAATTCAGATGAATGTACGGTGACACAGAGGTGTGGGGAATATGGTCCAGACATCCGGTTCCCATTCTGGCTAAAGGATCACCAGCCAAATCACTGTGGCTATCCCGGGTTTGAACTATCCTGCTCCCCAACCAACCTTACCATGCTTGAGCTCGTGACTGTAACCGTATTTGTCCAGCAAATCAATTACATAGATCAGCCTTTATATATAAGTGACCCCAGCAGTTGCTTTCCGGAACAGCTTCTCCTAAATCTAAACCACAGTTTATCGGCCTCTCCCTTCAAATTCTCACCACAATATTACCCAGGTAATTTTAGCTTTTTCAGTTGTCCCTCCTCAACAATGCAAACCTACCCTTTCGAATGGTATTATATAGAATATGCATATTATAGACATTCACCATTTCCAATCACAAATAATTGCCATAAGATCTATGTGGTACCTGATGATTTTTTAATCCAGCAGTTCCTATTATCTTGCAGAAAGTTATATACCGTAACATCAATAGATTCCCCTCTATATGGTTCTCCTGATTTAGATACTAATGAACTTCGATTGAGTTGGTCCAAGCCCATATGTGGGAGGTGTGAAGAAATAGGCAAGCATTGTAGATTGAGGAGGAGGAATAAGAGCAACAACAGCAGCAGGAAACATGATGACATTGAATGCTTTGACAATAACATACATAACCCACCACCAATTACTACTGGTATTTCAAGTACTCCTTCCTCTATTAGTTTTCCCTTGTGTTTTACTTTTAGAGTCTACCCTCCTGTGATTTTTTTTTTTTCCCCCCTTCTTTTTCTGGAGAAGGAATTTTCACTCTTAATTTTTGTTGTTTAAAATTGCAGGTGTGATACCACCTTGCTTGATTCTTCTTCTCGTAGTCACAGTCACAATATATTTTGTCCACAGATCAAATAAATTAAAGAAAGAGGATCAAGTAAAAATTGAAATTTTTTTGGAGGATTACATAACTCTCAAGCCTACTAGATACACTTATGCCGAGATTAAGAAAATTACTAACAATTTTAAGGAAAAACTAGGCCAAGGAGGTTATGGAACAGTGTACAAGGGAAAACTTTCCAATGACATCCACATTGCAGCCAAGATCCTCAACGATGTCAAGGGGAATGGGGACGACTTCATCAATGAAGTGGGAATATTAGGTAGAATCCACCACATCAATGTGGTTCGCCTAGTCGGATATTGTGCTAATGGATTTAAAAGAACTCTCGTTTATGAGTACTTGCCAAATGATTCGTTAGAGAGGTTTATATCATCTAATCAGGAAAAATGTTCACTTGGTTGGGAGAAGCTACAAGGTATTGCTCTTGGCATAGCCAAAGGTATTGAATATCTTCATCAAGGGTGTGATCAAAGAATCCTTCATTTCAATATTAAACCTCATAACATCTTGTTGGACCACAAATTCAATCCCAAGATCTCGAGGCTTTTCCCATATTAAGCTTATTTTGTATTTTAATTCCCAAACTAGGCCTAGTTTGGACGGATTTCCCAAACTAAGCTAAAGCGCTATTACAAATCGCGCTTTCACTGTTTGGAGCTCAAAATGTGATGAATAGTGAAAGTGCTATTGCAAATCGCGCTTTTAATTAAAAAAGTGCTGTTAAAAATCACGCTTTTAACATAAAAAAAAATTTCTGTAGAAAACGCTATTTGAAATAGCGCTTTCACTGTTCACTATTTGAAATCGCTATCTGAAATCGCGCTTTTACTGTGTATCAGTGTTTTCTGCTAAATAGTGCCAAACCAAGTTAGATTTCATTACACTGCAAAATAAATTTATTAAAATTTTACTATTTTATAAGGAGGATATAAATTTATGAAACAATCATGTCTGGAAGAAGATTTACTGCCTTATTTATTATTGTGAGGATTTCCTCCCCCACCCCCCCTTCCCCCCGGGCGTCCTCCCTCCCCTCTAATATAGTACATACATACTATTGCAATGGTACAACATTTATCATTCCAAATTATTCGAGTTAGGAAAGGGGTTCATTCAGTTATCTTCAGTTGGCATCTCTTGAGGAGTTAGGAAAGGCTTCGGAGGCATTTGCACAAGTTCAATATTTCCTTCAAGCATTTCTACAACTTTATTCATCGCAGGACGATCATCAGGCTTCATCTGTATGCACCATAACGCTGTTATTATCATTTTTCTTATCATCTGCCTTTCTTCCTCTGTGCTCTCTCCCATTTCCACGTCCTTCCCTTCTTTAAATTGGTCATAAACCCAAGAAGGGAAGTAAATTTGGCTTGTATCATCAGCAAATGCATTCAAGTTTCTCCTTCTACCTGCCATTTCCATCAACAACATTCCGAAACTATAAACATCAACTTTGTAGGAAACACGTCCAATATTTTTGTAGAACAATTCTGGAGCCATGTAGCCCATTGTTCCTCTTGCTGCAGTCACATACACAATGCTATTATCTGTTGGATACAATTTCGCAAGCCCAAAGTCGGAAACTTTTGGAGTGAAATTCTCGTCTAAAGAATGTTGTGAGGCTTGATGTCGAAATGTAAAATTTGCATATCACAACCCCGATGCAAATATTCAATCCCACGAGCCACGCCAAGAGAAATCTCATACATTTGCTTGCAACTCAAGGAGATATTTCCTTCTTTGGAAAAAATGTACTTTTCAAGAGACCCATTAGGCATGAAGTTATAGACAAGAGCACGCTTAGATCCGTCAGCACAAAATCCGATTAGTTGTACCACATTGACATGATGAATTCTTCCAATGGTAGCAACTTCATTGATGAAATCTTGGCCATTAGCTTTGGGCTTATTTAATATCTTTATTGCCACAATATGATCACTCCGAAGTTTTCCTTTGTATACACAACCAAAGCCTCCTTCCCCCAACTTGTCCTTGAAACCTTTGGTCATCATCTTAATGTTCCAATAAGAGTACCTGATAGGCATGAGGTTATTCTGACTTTGTAAGAAACCTTCAATGGTATCGAACATTGATAAGTGCCTTGTCCGAAACTTATAGATTAAAAATGCGAATAAGCATAGCATCCCACAAAATGTTCTAGCTCCAAGAATAAATCCTGCCCAGGGAGATCAAAACATGAGCAAATAAGAGGAAAAAAAAAATGAAAGAAGACCCTTGTTTTTCTCTACCAATAGAACCGTACGTCCAATTCTTCCAGCTTTTATCATTGGATTTTGGTTCTTCATATAAATTCTTAAGATTTTCAAGCTTAACAGTAGAAGGAAGAAATGTTACCAGTGATTATGAAGTAAAGGACATGGTTTATTATGAAGTAAAGGACATAGTCTGAAAGAAAAAAATGTTCCAAAGATTCAGTGAAGTGACTAAGGCAATTAAAAAAAATAAAAAAAAAGTAATGAAGAAACTAGTCAATCTAAGGAAGAGTTTATAGGCTTTTAACATTTAATCAGGTGATTGAAGGCCTTTAGATTTGAAAAATTTTTACAAGAAAATTTTAATTCTCGCGATGATACTACTATTGCTCAAAAGACAGGAATCGCAAAAGTGGGTTGGAAATGTGAGGTGATCGCAAGATTGTAAATAATGAAATAATTATGGATGAGAAATAAAGAGTGCTTACAGTAAATGAGCTCCCAGGCACCTGCATTTTTTTTTTTGACATATAAATTATGTTAGCAAACTATAGTCATTAATCTTACAAAAAAATAAAAAAAAATAAAAAAAAGATACTAAAAACAAAAACAAAAACTGAGGAGAGATAGTTGAATTTAATGTTTAGCACAACATATCCTAATTTCTCAGTATGTTCATAGTTTCTCTCTCTTTCTATCAATTTTAAATTACTTAGCATACGTATAATAGAAAGACTATATGCAATCAAAAATTCATTGATGAGGACTCCAAACCCTAAAAATGAATCTGTGTCATGTGGCAGCCTTATCTTTTTTGGCCTCTAAACATCAGTTTAGGTGCCACTCAAATTACAGAATGAAAAAAAAAAATAAAAAATAAAAAATAAAAAAATAAAAAATTTTTTTTTAAAAATGTACACAAACTATGTGTGGATCAGATTTAGTTTTGTTGGGGCCAATTATGTGTGGATCAGATTTAGTTTTTGTAGTAATTAGAAGTATACAAAAAAACTTGGAAAACTAACCTCTATCCATTGGTTGGTCTTTTTTCCCCCCTATATTTTTGTTTGGTTCTATGTCTTATAAAATCATGGATTCAATAGAATTGATTTGGTTCTTGATTTAGGACAAGTTTAAATTGACCCACCCCAAGTCCCAAACTTAAATATATTACTAATAAAAGTATGTTTATGCTAAGTTGTTTTCATATAATTAGTATGAAGTAAATACTAAGGTAGATATTGATATATCTAATCATGCCATGTAAGAGGAAAAAAAAACAAAAACAAATAAGACTTCTTTTTTACCATCGTATATTTGTATTGGAATTACGGTGAATGTTTATGGTATTTAGCTTGTATTAAAACTTGAAATAATGCTGTTCTTTCTTTTGAATTATGTTAAAATGACCCAGACTTGTTTATTGTAAACTTTTATTGTTGATTATTTATTTACTTACAAAAATATATGACTTATAATGAAGGAAGATTGAAATGGAGGCTACTTTTTTAAAAAATAAATTATTCACTTATTTTTAGTAAAGTGGAATCGCGTTCCAATCCAAATTAACTCAAGTTTTATTGAGTTTGTTTGTTAGTTTAGTTTGAATTTAATGAAAGATTGGTCTAGTCGTAGATCGAAAGATTTTGAATTGATACTTGAATCAAACCGATCCATACACACCTAACAATTTGTGAAAATAAAAAAACCAAAATGAAAAACTCCTATTTTTCTTTCCTTACTGCTACCAAAAAAAGATGGGCAAAATATGTTGTATTTTAGTTATTGTGTCATTTTAGTCGTTGTAGGTTCAATTAACTCAATTTTGATAATAAATTTATGATTTTGTCTTAATTTAATCCAACTGATTACAACGGTTAATTTTTTTTAATAGAAAATGTGCACATAAATAACAAGTATCATGCTTTTATAGGCAAAAGTATGAACTTGTTCAATTTAGTGAGTTACTTTCAACCAAATCAATGATCATTTTCCGTAAAAAACACTAATGGCTAGGGATAGACCCAGAATTTTCATATAGGGGGCAAACATATAAATACTAACAAAAATTTCAAATAGAAAATATGAATTACAAATAACAATTTTTTACTGATATATAAAAAACAAAAATAAGATGAAAACATGTATAAATAAGCATTTATTTTTAAAAAATATTCTAATGTACACCCCTTTAAAAAAGGTGTACTATATGCACCTTTAGTTATGATTAATTTTCTTCTTTAGTTATACCTTATATTGTATTTAGTTATGACAATTTTTTTTATTTTTTTTATATTTATTTATGACTCAAAAAATTAAAATTATGCGACTTTTTTATTTTTATTTTTATAGTTATAAGATACATATGGTATACACCCGCATAGTGTTTCCGTTCTTTTTATCCCCATTGAGTTACAAAAGGCAGCTATAAAAAAAAATCTATTTACAAAGGTGTCGTTTGGTCAGTTTTCTGTTTATATTTACAAAAATTTTAAAAACTCAAATAAAAACTAGTTTGGTAAAATTTTTGATTTATAAATCAGTGGTCTCAGTTTATAAATTTGGTCAAAAAATGAAAACACAAAAAATGTGTTTCCATTTTGAGTTTTCAGTTTTTTTTTTTTTACCACCCAACACTAGCCACCACCTGCCACCATTTTCTACCACCGTCTTTCGCCGCCACCACCCACCCGCTACCATCCACCTGCCACCCACTCGCCACCACCACCCATCCCTCGCCGCCGCCACCACCACCACCACCACCACCACCCACTCGCCACTACCATCCACCGCCCGCTACCACCACCCGCCACCTACCTGCCACCACTCACCACCACCACCACCATCCACCCACCACCACCACCACCGCCATCCACCCGCCCACCACCACCCACCACCACCACCACCACCACCATCACCCTTCACCCACCACCCATCACCCGCCACCACCACCACCACCACCACCCACCACCACCACTTCTACCCACCACCACCCACCACCACACCACCCGCCACCACCCACCACCACCCGCCATCCGTCACCCACTGCCATCACCACCCACCACCCGCCCACCACCACCACCACCCACTGCACCCACCCACCCACCATCACCACCCACGCCACTACCCGCCATCCACACCCACCACCACCACCACCACCACTGCTATCACCCACCACACACCACCACACCCACCCACCAACCCCACCACCCGCCATCTACCCACCACCACCACCCACCCACTACCTACCACCACCCACCCGCCCACCCACCACCACCCACCACCACCACCACCCACCACCATTACCGCCACCCATTCAGACCACCCACCACCACACCCACCCACCACCACCACCCATTCGCCACCACCACCACCACCACCCACCACCACCCACCACTACTACTCCACCACCACCACTTCCGCCGCCACTTACCACCACTTGTCATTTCTCACTCTTTTTTATATTTTAAAATTTTTTGAAACATTTTGTCAATTACCAAACGCGTTTGTAGTTTATGTTTTTCTAAAAATAAACAAAAAATAAACAAAAATCAGTTTATAAAATTTTTGTAAATATAAACTGAAAACGTAAACGTTACCAAACACACCCAAAGTGAACTATATTGAGTTGTGCTTGACACTCTTTCATATCATTAAAAATATCTATGATAGAATTGACTTTAAAATCTTGCATAATGTCTTCATCAATGAATTTGATCAATACTGAGAGGGTAATTTATGAGTAAATTGGGCCGAGCTGGGTAATGGGCCGTTCTGTGGGCCGCGGTAAGAAGGGCTGAGTAGAAGGGCCTGATAGTTAGCTCGGTCTAAAAAAGCCTTGTAGTTAGCTCGGTTTCCATGGTCAGAGCGATAACAAGTAGCTCGGTCATATCCTTCTCAACTGAGGTAATTTGAGCTTTCCTCAGGACCTTGCTATTGGTTAGCTCGGTCTAGGCTTACTATTATTTAGCACGGTCTCAACAGGTGAAACCGAGGTACAAGTAATGAAGGGGAGTACCGAGCCAGTTAGAGCTCGGTCATTTCTGCCAGTATAGCATATCTATGTTAGCTCGGTCGTTTTGTCATATTATCGAGGTAAAACCATCTCACTTGGTTTAAGTAGCGAGAGGGGTGTTGAAGGATAAGCATTATCTTTCTGGAATGTGATTCCTAGGAGGACTTTGCATGGGGGAATAAGAGTCCTACTAGGATTGTGCCACACGAAACCTATAAAAGCTCACAGCATCACCTATGGAGAGGTAACACAACTTTGATTCTCGAATACACAGAGCTTTTTGTCTATTTGTCTATTTTGCTGACTTAGGCATCGGAGAGGTATCCAGCACACACCCGCCAGCTAGCTCACGTTTGTGTTTTGAGGAAGTAAAGCGACAACGTACGGAGGAGCGCAGACTTGATCAACAGGATTATACGAGAACATTATTTCATGCTCATACAATTGGCGCCATCTGTGGGAATTCCAATAAGAACAAAAACCTCTTGATCAAGCTTTCCTTTCAAATTGAAAGCAATGGCGCACAATGAAGACTTGCTGCACTCAGCCATTGATGGGCAAACCCCTGAGGGGGGTGGGAGATGCGAAGGCTTGCCTTCTATCCCTCTCATGGCGGATTTAGAACCTCAGCGACAGAACCCCCTGAGAGATGCAAGGGGGAGGTGGGGTAACAGCCCCCGTCGCTCTCAAAGTCCTGATAGACAGAGGCGAAGGATCGACCCTCAAATTCTGGAGGATCGCGTGAAGGAGCAAGACGAGTTAATAAAGAAGATGGCGGCAGACATGGAGTCAATGAAGCGCCAGATAAAAGGAAAATGGGTGGCGACAAGAGAGGGGCGCAAAGGCAACACGCCCCCTCGCCACTCGGAAGATCGTGATAGGCATACCACACCATCGCAAGCAGAGAGTAGGAGCCTAAGAACAGGCGACACTCAAACAAGGATGTCCAGGACTCGTTACTCTAGGTCTAAGAGAACGAGAATTGAGAGGTCATATACTAAGGGAAGCACCTATCGGCCCTCACACACGCACCAAACGGCATCCAGGCAGACGGAGTTGCCTCGATCGTCCGACTTGCGAATTGTGCTTGAAGAGAGGGCACGATGGAAGGAGGATACCAAGGCGCGCGACCCGCGCAGAGTTTCAGCCCTTCAGCGGTTGGCTCCTCGGACGCATGGGAGTGTTGAGGTAGGAATGCCAATACCGCGCCTTACTTACGAACCAACAGACAAAGCATTAGCAAGGTTGCAGAGCTCGTCGTTCGTTCCAGCAATAGAAAACGCACCGCTACCTTCAGGCTTCCACCAGCCTAAATTCACCACTTATGAAGGTAAGACGGATCCCTATAGGCACCTAAGCCACTTTCGCCAGGTTATGGCAGTATACCGGCGGAACGAGGCCTTAATGTGCATCATATTCCCGTCCAGCCTCGGCAACCTAGGTTTAACCTGGTTCGAAAGGCTACTAGAGGGAAGCATCGCCTCCTGGGCACAATTGGCAGAGGCGTTCGTGACCAGATTCTGAACGAACACCAAAACACCAGTGGAGATCGATCAGCTACTCTCTATTGACATGGGCGACAAGGAAACGTTGAGATCCTACAACAGTCGCTATTGGGAAACTTTCAACCAGATAGGAGATTGCCCCACAAATCTCGCCATCGCGCAATACAAAAGGGGTCTCCCAGTCGGAAACAAGTTGAGGGACTCAATTACTATGACGCCACCCTTCACGATGGAGTCCCTAATGGAGAGAGTGCATCAGTATATTTGGGTGGAAGAGGATGACACCTGTGCTAAAGCAAAATCTGGCGCAACAGCAATACCAGATAAAAAGACTACGACAAAAGTCAACACGGTAGAACGAACGAGCAAGAATGGGCAAGGCAGACGAGCCAACAGAGAGGACTCAGACAAAAGGTGGTTAAGAGTCTGCACTGCCATTACCACGGTGTTCAAAAAACCAATCTCCCGAATTCTCAGTGAAAAATATGCGACGAACCTTTCGTTAGATGGCCAGCAAAGTTGGGAGAGGCTCAAAAAGACTATGACGAGAGGTCTCGGTGCACCTTCCATGATGAAAAGGGGCACCGCACTGAAAATTGCACGCCGTTGAGGTAGCATTTGGAGGAGTTAGTGGCAGCCAGGCACCTGAACCAGTACATTAAAGGAGGGACACAGCCAGTCCCCCAGAACCACAACAACCCAAACGGAATGCCGGTCGATGCCCCACCTCAAGGCGTAATTAATGTAATACATGGAGTATTCGAACCTGAGCGGGTATGTGAGCTCATGGGAACGATCAAAAAGGCAGAGCACTTCAGGGAGGTATTAAGTGCTCAGCCTGCCATAAAAAAGGAGAGAACAGAGGCTACGAATGTCATATCTTTTTTAGACAGGGACTTGGCAAGGATATATTGCCCTCACAACGATGCACTAGTTGTCACCCTCCGCGTCAAGAATTATGACATCAAGCGGATTTTGATTGACCAAGGGAGCTCATGTGAGATAATGTATTACGAAACCTTCAAACAACTGAAACCGGAGGACAAAGACTTGGCACCTGCAACATCTCCCCTGATCGGATTCAACTCAATGCCAGAGTGGCCAATGGGCAAGATAATCCTCCCAGTCAGAGCAGGAAGTATGACGAAACAGGTGGAATTTTTGGTATTGAAAGTCCCTTCCACCTACAATATTATTTTGGGGAGGACATGGTTACACAACATGCGCTCAGTAGCTTTAACCTACCATCAGGTATTGCGGTTCCCCAACGAAGTCGGAATAATTGAAGAGGTCTTTGGAGACCAAATTATGTCCAAACAATGCTTCGTTACAGCAAATGGCAGCCGCGCTACCAAAGGGTATGTACAGATGGTGGAAGAACCTGAGAGCAATGAACTATTTGCGGATGTTGGTAAGGCCGCTGAACAGAAGGCAGTGGAAGACTTGGTACAGGTAAGAATAGATGAAACAGACCTAGAAAAGTTCTTTTTGCTTGGCTTATCTTTATCCAGCACTGAGAGAATAGAGGTGGTGGAATTCTTACATCGAAGTATTTGCCTGGATACCATATGACATGTCTGGCATTGACCCAAACTTCATCTATTACCAACTGAATGTCCACCCAACTGCCAGACCGGTTATACAGTGCACTCGCAGATCAACACTCTACCACGCCGAGATAGTGGCGGAAGAAGTGGGAAACCTTCTAGAGGCAGGAGCTATTAGAGAAGTACACTATCCTAAGTGGATATCCAATATGGTGGTGGTGCCAAAGAAGAATGGAAAATGGCGTGTCTGTGTGGACTACAAAACAGTCAACAAGGCATGCCCAAAGGATAACTTTCCTCTTCCACGGATAGACCAACTGGTAGACCTGACGGCAGGACACAATCGACTTAGCTTTCTTGATACGTACAGAGGTTACCATCAGATCGCAATGCATGAGCCAGACCAGGAGGTCACGTCCTTTACAACACCTAGAGGACTGTACTGTTACAAGGTCATGCCCTTTGGCCTAAAAAACGCAAGGGCAACATTCCAACGAATGATCACCAAGATGTTTGAACCATTGTTAGGCAGAACAATGGAAGCTTACATAGATGACATGTTGGTCAAAAGCAAGGATGAGAAGAACCACCTCAGGGACCTAGAAGAAAATGTTCCAGATATGAAGAAGCATAAGTTGCGCTTTAATGCATCCAAGTGTGCGTTCAGCGTTGGATCAGGCAAATTCCTAGGCTTCCTGGTAACCAACCGGGTATAGAAGCAGACCCTTCTCAAATCAAGGCAATCCAGGATCTTGAGAGGCCCAACACAGTAAAATAAGTGCAGCATCTCACCGGCATGGCAACCGCGCTCAACCGGTTTATAAGTCGATCGTCAGACAGATGTCGATCATTTTTTCAAGCATTAAAGACCAAGTTTGAGTGGGATGAAGAATGCGACCGCGCCCTGGAAAGCCTGAAAGAATACATGTCTTCTCCACCATTGCTAGTAACCCCAATTCTTGGAGAAGAGCTCTTTTTATACCTGACAGTTTCACAACACACAGTCAGCGCGATGTTGGTCAGAGCGGAAGGAATCCAACACATGGCCATCTTTTATGTCAGCAAGACTTTGCTGGGCGCAGAAACCAGGTACTTACCATTGGAAAAACCGGCCTTAGCTTTGATGATGGCATCAAGGAAGTTGTCACATTACTTACACGCCCACACCATAATCGTTCTAACAGCCTTCCCATTAAAAGTCTTGTTTAAGAGGGCAAACTTTTCTGGGTGAATCTTGAAGTGGGCAGTGGAATTGGGACAATATGATATCAAGTTTCAACCCAGAACCGCAATAAAAGTTCAAGCTTTGGCAGACTTTGTAGCCGAGTTCACACCAGGAAGCCATCACATCTGCTCAGTTGACTTGATTGGCAAAACTGAAAAGGGGATGGAAAGCGCCGCAGGAACCGCGCAACCCTCAAAATAAGATGCCCAGCCACATCCCAAGGCACATCGAGTTGAAGAATGAAAAGAAGAGGCAGACCGCGCTATGCCTGGCAAAGACTCATCAACAAGTAACAACTTGGTACAATCAGATAATGAGGGGCAAACAGTAGGGGTGGACCTTGAAAAAGACATCAGCAACACTCATGACCCAAAGATATCAACCGATCCCTCCACTTGCTGGAAGCTATTTGTTGGAGAGATGTGGAAGCTCTTTGTGGATGGAGCATCTAACAGGCACGGAGTAGGACTTGGCATAGTCCTCATCTCACCAGATGGCTTAGTAGTGGAACAAGCAGTCAACCTGGGCTTCCCAGCATCAAACAACGAGGCAGAGTATGAAGCTCTTTTAGCAGGCCTAAAATCAGCACTCTTCATGAAGGCCACTGAGATAATGGTTTACAGTGACTCACAGCTGGTGGTAAACCAAATTTCAGGCGACTACGAAGCAAAAGATGACAGGATGGCAAAGTATTAAGAGTTAGTTAGAAAAGAGATCATGAAGTTTGAAGTAGTGCGGATAGAGCAGATCGGCCGAGAAGAAAACAGTAGAGCAGACGAATTAGCAGGCTTTGCTTCGATGGTAGATACATCCATCCCATATCCATTATTGATCGACTTTCTACCGAGACCAAGCATTGAAGAACCCAAAGTAACAGAAGTGTGTTGTGCCGAACTAGGCCCTTTATGGATGGATCCCATTATAGTGTTCTTAAAAGATGGCACCTTACCCGAAGAGAAGAAAGAGACCAACAAAATAAGAGCAAAGTCACGGCGATTTTGGCTCTCCCCATCTTTGGCCTTGTACAAAAAATCCTTCACAGGACCCTATCTAAAGTGTGTCCATCCCAGCAAAGTTGAAGCATTCCTGTTCGAGATTCACGAAGGCGTATGTGGCAGCCACCAAGGAGGAAGATCTTTAGCCTACAGAGCAATTTCACAAGGGTATTGGTGGCCTTACATGCATGCAGATTCGGAGAAGTATGTCAAAAAGTGCAAGAAATGTCAGAAGTTCGCACACCAAATACATCAACCAACTAGAGAGTTTCTACCTTTAACTAGCCCATGGCCTTTCGCTATGTGGGGCTTGGACATAGTAGGACAACTTCCAACGGCACCCGACAACAGAAAGTTCTTTCTCGTGGCAACAGACTACTTCACAAAATGGGTGGAAGCAGAAGCACTTGCCTCAATAAAGGAGAAAAACATGAAGAAGTTTGTTTGGCAAAATATCATCACTCGGTTCGGCATACCCAAGGCCCTAATATCTGACAATGGCACTCAATTCGATGGTAAAATTTTTAGAGGCTTCTATGAAGAGTACAAGATAGAATTCTACAATTCTACACCGGCATACCCCCAAGCGAATAGCCAAGCGGAAGCATCAAACAAAGTCGTCTTGGATGGATTGAAGAAAAGGTTAGAGAAAGCAAAAGGCAAGTAGGCGGAGGAGCTCCCTCATGTTTTATGAGCTTACCGTACCACACCTCGGCGGTCTACTAGAGAAACACCTTTTTCCTTAGCCTATGGCATGGAAGCAGTAATCCCACTGGAAGTTGACCTCCCCACAATTAGAAGTGAAAATTTTGATCCAGACTTAAATGGAGAAGCCATAGCATTGGAGCTCGATCTCGCAGAAGAAAGAAGAGAAAGAGCACTGGTTCACATTGCCTCATAGTAGCAAGAGTTATCCAGAAAGTATAACAAGTCAGTACATCCAAGGCAATTCAAGATTGGAGATTGGGTACTGCGCAAAGTAATGGGAAACACCTTGATACCCAGAAATGCCAAGTTGGGGCCCAATTGGGAAGGACCTTACAAAGTGGTTGGATTAACAGGAGAGGGGGCGTACCACTTGGAAGATGAAGACAGCAAAGCCATTCCCAGGCCATGGAACACTGCCAATCTCAAACTATTTTATTTTTAGCTTTTCTTTCTAGTTTTTTTTTTAATTTTTCCTTTCTCAATAAAACAAGTGGTTTCTTTTCAGCATAGTTGTTTCCTTCTATAAAAGATTGTTTTAGTGAGCTAAGGGCATTGAAAGCATAGTTGGCCGGAATAACCAACTTTGCACTCTCTTCAGCTAGGATCAGGATCTGGTCTGAAGAGGTTGGTTGGAAAAACCAACACTTCTCCTAAGCCGAGGATAAGAATCCAGGCTGCAGGACGTTTGGCTGGAAAAATCAAACACTTCACTTAAGGTTGGCAGGAATAACCAACTTTGAGCTCTCTTCAGCCAAGATTAGGATCTGAGCTGAAGAGGTTGGCTGGAAAAACCAACACTTCTCCTAAGCCGAGGATAAGGATCCAGGCTGCAGGACATTTGGCTGGAAAAACCAAACACTTCACTCAAGGTTGGCAGGAATAACCAACTTTGAGCTCTCTTCAGTTAAGATTAGGATCTGAGCTGAAAAGGTTGGCTGGAAAAACCAACACTTCTCCTAAGCCGAGGATAAGGATCCAGGCTGCAGGACGTTTGGCTGGAAACACCAAACACTTCACTCAAGGTTGGCAGGAATAACCAATTTTGAGCTCTCTTCAGCCAAGATTAGGATCTGAGCTGAAGAGGTTGGCTGGAAAAACTAACACTTAGTACTCTTCAGCCGAGATAAGGATCCAGGCTGAAGAATGGTTGGCTGGAAAAACCAACACTTAGTACTCTTCAGCCGAGATAAGGATCCAGGCTGAAGAGTGGTTGGCTGGGATAACCAACTTTGAGTACTCTTCAAGTCGAGATAAGGATCTAGGCTGAAGAGGTTGGCTGGAAAAATCAACACTTAGTACTCTTCAGCCGAAATAAGGATCCAGGCTGAAGAGTGGTTGGCTGGAAAAACCAACACTTAGTACTCTTCAGTCAAGATAAGGATCCAAGCTGAAGAGTGGTTGGCTGGAATAACAACTTTTAGTGATCTTCAGCCGAGGTCAAAACCTAGGTTGAAGAGGTTGGCAGTATGACCAGATAGATTTCAAGGTTAAGACCGAAATAAATATCCCGGCCAGAAAATGTTATACTTCATTCAGATTACAGTTAGAAAATAAAGTGCGGGTATGGAACAGACCGAACAGAGAGATGCAGAAACTGAAGATTTCATTCAAAGAGCAAAAGAGTTACAAAGGAGTGGGACTTCAGTCCGGTTACACTTTCTTTCCAAAGAGTAAACGAAAAAATACAAGGTCAAGCAAAAAAGTCGTCAAGATCTGCATCCAGTTCAACTCGAAGCCCGGTTTCAGCAGGCAGCTCGGTCACATTTTCAACCAAGTCTTCCACCGGTGGCTCCACCCAAGCTAACTAAACAACGGGATCATTGACGACCGGGGCATTGTTGGGTGCTGGGGACTCTTTTTCATCATCATCAACTTGCAAAAATTTGTCCTGAATGGCTTTGGCATACTCTGCCATGTAGCTCGGTATAAAGTGTGGAGGAGGGTTCTGGAAGACCTCGGCCTCTGGCCCATGACCGAGTTACGCCACGGTCGCCTTCTACCCATATTTGAAGAAAATATCCTTAGCAGCCTCACACTGCTGGATATAGGTGGCTTCACCCTCTTTGTAACCACGGTCTTCCGCGTCTCCCACCTTCTTCTCCAACTGAGTTATTTCGGCGTTCTTCTTTCCCTCGAGCTTGGCCAGCTCACGCAGATATTTGTCTTTTAGCACGGCCGCAACCTTCTGCTTATCTGCTTCAGCCGAGTTGACAAGTCCAGTCAGACGTGCCATCTCGGTTTGTAGCTCGACTATTTGCTTCTTTGACTCTTCTAGTTCGGCAGTTTTGGCATTGGCCTCTGCCATGGCCTGCCTTGTTGTCTTACGCAGTTCTAACACACGCTTGTGAGCGATGTGGTTTTTCTGAATGGCCTGCGAAAGGGTGATAAGAAACTTTTAGTAAAACCGAGCAAAAGGGTGCACAAACTGGAAAGACAGGAAAATAGACAACTTACCAGAACTATTGATTTTGTTGCTGAGCGAATGGCCTTCAGCTCGGTGAGATGGTCGTGGTGCTCCATATCGGCTGGAAGGTAAACACTCTTGGCAAGGTTAAACGCCAACAAGTGGTCTTTTTCTACGACCACAGAGGCAGAATCGGTAATAGCTCGGTTCTGAAAAGTGATCTTGGGTGCCCACTTAGAGGAGCTAGCTCAGTCTGAGCGCTTAGGCCGTGGGCTCGGTGGTGCGGTTTGGGAAAGCGTGGTTTCATCTTCATCGACAAGGCATGGCTCGGTTGTGGAAGTCCGAGCACGCTTGCTTGCCCGAGATGATGAGGGCTGAGAAGTAGGAAGCGCTACCACGGCCTCGTTTGACTGACCAGCTAGAGGTACTTCGGCTTGGTTTGTTTCAGTGATAAGAGCTCTTACTGCTCTCTTTTTTGCCATCTCTTGTTCCGCTGTTAATGGAATGAGGTTAATTTGTGGAAGGGAAGGATCTGGCTCTGGTGAGGGTTCAAGAAGGAAATCTGTCACCTTGGTCTTCCTGCGGTTGCTATATCGGTAGGTCGGCTCGAAATTGAGTAGCTCCGCCAAACTTCGATTGGGATGTCTTAGTGTGGCGCGGAGGGCGTTAAGATTGGGGTAACTGTACAGCGACTTTAAATGATTCAAGTTTGCATGAAGGAAAAAGACAACAGTAAGTACGGTTGAAGATAAGAAAACCGAGGTAAAGGAAAACACGAACTAAGCCAAGGTAATTATACCGGCTACTCCTTTGTTCTAATTGATTCGGTCTCCTGGTATTTGGGCTTCTTGGTCTTCAAAGTTGCCCGAGACCCAGAAAAAATAGTCATCGTTTACATCTTTGTCCGGGGTATTTTTTATTATTTTCTCTCGGCGGCGTCTTATTTTTAAATAACATACCCAACCATCTTCGTTTGAATCTAAGGAGTATCGGTGGAATAGCTCGGCTAAACCGAGATTAAGGCCAAGCCTGCGGTTTAGCTCGGCGATGCCATTTATTATTCGGTATGAGTTTGTGGCAAGCTGGGTAGGGCAGAGGTTGGTTTGTCTGAGAAATTCACAAAGAATGGGCTGTACAGGGAATCACAGACCGGCCTCTACGATGGAAATAACGTTGAAAGGGACGAAGCCTTGTTTTCCCCAGGGAATGGTATCTAGTTCCGCTAGGGAGAGGTGGACGTCGTCTGGAATTTGGTAATCCTTTCGGAATTCGGCTATGGCCCTTAGAGAGTTCACTAAAAATCGATACTTCCCCATGTGGCCTTAAATTAGTTACAATTTAGCTCGGTCGAGAGATTACACTGAGTAGCTCGGTTGTACGTTCAGGGGAGTGCCTGGCCAACCTAAGTCTGCAAAGTGAAAAAGAAAGGTGTTAAGCACAGATCATTGGACCATGCTAAAAGAAACAAAGGCAAAATAAATGGAGTCCTAGCTCGGCTACATAGGATACTATCCGTTCTTAGCTCGGTTAGAGCAAAAGACTTTAGCTTGGTTAAAGGGAACGAGAAGTTCGTAGCCCGGTTGAAGCCTATGGTGCAGCATTCTTAGTTCGGTTTCTACTAAGTCAAGGAGTTGGTTTTGGAGGCTTTCTAGCACAGTATTGCGCAAACCTAATATGGCTCGCTAGCTCGACTAAGTGAAACAGAAGGTACTTAGACCTATTGAGACTACAAGTATGGCGTGAAGTTTTAGTTCGGTTGTTTAGTTTGGCTAGGGTCTTACCTAATACAAACAACTTCGTAGTTCGGCTGAAGTATTGTTTTGGATCAAAAGCATTGTTTCCCAGATTGTTCGTGAATCTAGTGGTTCTATTATACAGTTTTTTTTCCAGAAATGTAAAAGTTGAAAAAGTATGTTTTGAAGAACATATGAATAATATGCTATGTATTGCAAAAACAAGTGCGAAATCAACGGAGAGGAAACAGATTTGAGTTGCATACCAGTTCAAGATGAAGGAATTGAAGATGGAAGCAATCTCAGCAAAAGCCCGAGTTTTGCAGGCACTATGTTTGGAGAAATGGAGGCTCAGAGAGAGAAAGAGAAGAAGATGAATAGTACAAGTGATTGATTCAAAGCGAAGGGCTTAGTTTTGTGTAAAAAGAAAGAGAAAAGGCGAGACTGTTCAAATTTTTCGGGGTACGAAGACGGCGTGACAGCTACGTTGGGCCAATGAGAGTCTGTCATATGTCCATGGAATAGAAAGCGATTATGTTACAGCGACTGAAGAGACGTTTTGACCAGACAGATTACAACGACTGAATATAGCTCGGTTGAAAGGCTAAAGTTTTTAGCTCGGATAGTAACAGGTAATCCCAATCATGCTGCGCAGATGGAATTAAGGGGCAATTGAGAGGGTAATTTATGAGTAAATTGGGTCGAGCTGGGTAATGGGCCGTTCTGTGGGCCACGGTGAGAAGGGCTGAGTAGAAGGACCTGATAGTTAGCTCGGTCTAAAAGAGCCTTGTAGTTAGCTCGGTTTCTACGGTCAGAGCGATAACAAGTAGCTCATTCGTATCCTTCTCAACTGAGGTAATTTGAGCTTTCCTCAGGACCTTGCTATTGGTTAGCTCGGTCCAGGCTTACTATTATTTAGGACGGTCTCAACAGGTGAAATCGAGGTACAAGTAATGAAGGGGAGTACCGAGCCAGTTAGAGCTCGGTCATTTCTGCCAGTATAGTATGTCTATGTTAGCTCGATCGTTTTGTCATACTACCGAGGTAAAACCATCTTACTTGGTTTAAGCAGTGAGGAGGGTGTTGAAGGATAAGCATTATCTTTCTGGAATGTGATTCCTAGGAGGACTCTGCATGGGGGAATAAGAGTCCTACTAGGATTGTGCCACACGAAACCTATAAAAGCTCACAGCATCACGTATGGAAAGGTAATACAACTTTGATTCTCGAATATACAGAGTTTTTTGTCTATTTGTCTATTTTGCTGACTTAGGCATCGGAGAGGTATCCGACACAGACCCGCCGGCTAGCTCACGTTTGTGTTTTTCAGGAAGTAAAGAGACAACGTACGGAGAAGCGCAGACTTGATCAACAGGATTATACGAGAACATTATTTCATGCTCGTACAAATATCTAACTAATTCTTTATTTTATTATCTGGAAATAAGACTTGTAATCAGTGGTAGTTATATGAAACTAATTTTTTTTATTATATTTTGTCTAATTTAATACTTTGATCCAATGTTTTATAAATACAAAGAGCAGCCACTTAAATTTTAAAAAAAATCTAGAGAAGGTGACCATTTAAAATTCGTAAAACAAATATTTAGAGGGAACGAGCCTCTATCATTTGAAGATGATTATAATTAATACTATTATAACAAATGATTTTTTTTGAAATTATAGGGGGCGATCACTCCCTTTAGGGCCATCATTGCTAGCATGTTATCAATTAGATTAAATTGACACAAAATATAAAATTAAGAGTTAAAATTAAGCTAATTAAAAATGTAGAAATCAAAATAATATAAGGGCGAATTACACTAACGGTTCACATAGTTTGAGACTTATGTAACTTTGATTCTTGACCTTTCAATTGTGATACATTTGACTTTGAATTTTGAATCTCGTTTTCAATAAAGACAATTGAAGATATTGTTACTCCATTTCAAGGACAAATTCGTCAATTTAATAAAATATAAACTAGTTTGACAAAAATGAATGTCAAAAAATTATTTTAAAATTTTAAAAATTGTTTCTACTCACCAAAGTATATGAAAATGATAAATCTTTTACATTTTTATTTTTATTTTATTTTTATTTTTTTTACCAAATTAATTTTAATATGTGTTTGAAAGATGATCATGTAATGGATGGATGTTTTGTTGATATTTTTTTTTTTGGTTACCATGTAATATATGGTTGTATTTGTTGTTAATAGATATTTTTGGATGGTTATCATGTAATGAATGGTTATTAAGCTTTTAATATATAATCGATATATTTAATATATAAATGTGTCTAGTTTTGAATTTTTTAATTTAATAGATTGATTTAATAATGATATCAAAGTTATTACCATGTTTGACTTTTGAAAAAATAAAAACTAATTTAACAAAAAAAAATATAAAAAAATTATTTCTACCTTCCCAAAAGATAAAATTATATAAAAATAATGTATTTTTTATTTTTTTTTCACCAATTTAATATTTAGTTTCTTGGAAAAAATTTCTGAAAATAGATTTTAAAAATCAAACCAAACAAAACTTTATAGCCAAAAAAGTTTCAACATTATTCATCAAAATAAATGCCATTATATTTCAAATAATATATAAGTTAACCAACACAAAATTAGTTGTATGATGATTTTGTCCTTCAAATGAAGTAATAATATCTTCAATTGTTCTTATTTAAAATAAGATTTAAAATTTAAGATAAAATATATCACAATTGAAAGTGAAGGTTCAAAGTGTTACAAGTCCCAACTATTAGTGTAATTTGGCTAGCGAAGATTATGGACACAAAATCAGTACACAACCAAACACATAAAACAATTTTAACCACATGGTTCTGTGTAAGACCATCTCCAATGGTTCATCAAAACTGATATCAAATTTAAATTTTGATGAAAAGGCTACTGTTCACAGCTCCAACGGTTCACCAAACGTGATATCAGATTGAGTTTTCAGCAAATGTTTCATCAGATTGAGGACGAAATAATGAATTCATCAAAACACTGTTCCGGACCGTTGGAGAGGAGGACCCAGTCGACCAATCGGTTGCCCGGCCGGTTGACCAACCGGTCAACCCGTAAAAGGTTCAAACAGTTCAGCAAAAAATTCGAAAAATTCAAAAAAATATATATATATTTTTTTTTTTGCCTAACCGGTCGACCACTCGGTCGTCCCGAAAAAGTTCAAAAAGTTCAAAAAAAAAAGGTTCAAAAAATTCAAAAAAAAAGAAAAAAAAAAATTTTGGGCAAACCGGTCAACCGGCCGGTCGACCACCCGGTTGTCCCGGGACAAGTTTGAGAATTTGGTGAATCGTTGGAGCATGTGTTATCAAATTTGATGAAATGGATACTTTTTGACTCAGATTTAGTTATAAATTTGAGTAAGCGTTGAAGATGCTCAGTAGATTATTTGGGGAAAAAAAAAGTGCAGAAAATCTTACGCACATGGAAAGGTCAACTTGAATTGGGGATCGCAGTAGTTGAAACAAGTGACGGTCGTGTAATTGGTAGTAGGATCAGCGAAGCAATAGCCTGTGCAATTTTCACAGAGAATGTTGGTCCATGAAAGCTCAAATCCATACGCCAACTGTGCGTGGAACTCCATGAATTTACTGGAAGAGTTGCAACTTGCTGTTGTTGTTGGAGACCACAAGGAAGTTGCAACTATCTCATCTATTCTGCACAGTTCTGCCACATCCGACGCTCTCAAGTCCCCGAACAGAAAGTAAGAATAATAATAATGGGTTTGCGAAGAAGAAGACTTGACTGTTTTATTAATACAACTAGTATAGGCACTGCTACTGGTGTTCATGTATAGTGGAGAATTCACTGGATTTTCACATTCCATCAACACTGCTACAGCATCATGTTGGAACAATCTTCTGTGTAAATAAAAAGAACTGAAATAATTCAAACAAAATAATTAAATAACATACCGAATTTATTTCGTTGAACCGAATAAATAATTTAAGACCAAGTCGAGTGTGTGATACTCTGTCATTAAGACAGATTCGCCCCGCTATGGTACTTACGGTTGAGTGGCGTCTATCTCCCAGGATACAATGATCTTCACAAATTGTAGTAGTACTCCAAACAATTCGTTCGGCGAACCAAACCTGTGTTCTAACTCTCTGAATATTTATTCCTAAAATTATAAATGAAGAATAATGCACTATAGAAATCTGGACAGCAAAGGACAAAATTCAGACTCAATTTTTCCAGATTGCAAAATCAGATATACGGCCTGATTTTTTCGGATTGGAAAAAAAAACCCCGGATCCCAAAACTGTTAGAAATGAAGTTATTTATAGGCAACAAAGTGAAAAGGTGCAATCTTTCAATTCAAATAAAGATGTCTGTTTGAACAGGAGCACTCAAATTCAAACAGTTGAAAAAGAAAGTTCCGCTGGTTTATTGATGGAACAAAAACCAACCTATAAACTTTTATTAATTAAACTATTTAAATATATATATATATATATATCAAACTATTGAATATATATATATATTAAACAAATTGAATAGTTTAATAAATAAAGTAAGAGGTACAAATTTTATGAAACCACTTAGGAACTTAAAATTTGAATTTAGAATTAAATTAAATTCCCACAATTACAGACTTTAGGAAACCACTCAGGAATCCAAAATTTGAATTTAGAATTAAATTAAATTCCCACAATAATTTTTATTGAAAAAATTCAAATGAATTTTATCTAAAAAATTAATGTTAGACTCGAAAATGACGTCAACTTTCCATTCACTCATAAATGGTTTTGACGTTCTGTCTTCACCTCTTCGGACCCACCCCAAACAACATTTGGGGTCCACCCAAATTGGACTAAAAAATATGCCTATAAAAAACCATTTTCCAACAATCCCCCACATGAATGGAATTTGACGGAGAGACAATGCAACAACATGATCTAATTACAGAGAGTACAGAAATTGGAAATATTCTGCAAAGGATAGGTAGCTTTTGGCTTTGAACCTTCCCTTGTGAGACACTATCGGATTTACTAGCTAACCAGTGAACATGATGTCTTGAACTGTTCAGCCGTTTGTGTAAACCAAGACAATAGAACTCACACAAGATATTCTGCAGACGCTTTAGTTCTCACTATTGTGTTCATTTTGGCCCTGAACAACCTGGTCTTTATGAGTGCTCTAGAGAATTGTAGCCCTTCACAAATCTCACAGAACCGGCCCAGCTCACACTCACATAGGTGATTCTTATGAAGAGTATCCTGCCATACTCCACTAGGTATACCTAGATATAAGAATCATTAAAAGTATTACTTAACCTAAAACGCTGCAGACATCACAATTTCATCATAGAAATGGGTAGGAGTTAGACTCCCGGTGATCCTTCGAGTCATTCACAACTCGGTTGTCCCTTTGAACCTAGATCTTGGGATCTCCAGTCAACTAGGTTGGGTTGCCGTTGTGGTAACTCTTAATTAATAGGCTTAAGTCCCATTCCCCTCGATGAATTCTCAACTAACTCTCTTGCTAACCCTTTGGTTAGTGGATCCGCTATGTTGTCTTTAGACTTAACATATTCTATGGAAATAATTCCATTAGAAAGTAGTTGTCTTACGGTGTTATGTCGACGACGAATGTGTCGTGACTTACCGTTATACATATGATTCTGTGCTCTACCTATAGCTGATTGACTATCGCAATGTATGCATATAGCAGGCACCGGTTTTGGCCATATTGGAATATCTTCAAGGAAGTGGCGAAGCCATTCTGCCTCTTCCCCTGCTTTGTCTAACGCTATGAATTCAGATTCCATAGTAGACCTAGCAATACAAGTCTGTTTGGAAGATTTCCAAGATACAGCCGCCCCACCAAGAGTAAAGACATACCCACTAGTGGACTTCGAGTCTCTAGTATCTGATATCCAATTTGCATCACAGTATCCTTCAAGTACTGCTGGATATCTAGTATAATTCAACCCAATGTTACGAGTAAATCGGAGATATCTAAGAACTCTTATAATTGCTTTCCAGTGTTCTACTCCCGGATTACTCGTATATCTACTTAATTTACTTACTGCATAAGCTATATCTGGCCGAGTGCAGTTCATCAAGTACATTAAGCTTCCAATAATTTGGGCATACTCTAATTGAGAAATACTTTCCTGTATATTCTTAGAAAGATACAAATTAACATCTCTGAGAGTTCTAGCAAGATGATCATCATCTTTCTTTGAATTTGTCAAGTATTTTCTCAATGTAATGAGATTGTGACAATGTATAACCTTCTGATGTTTTGGTAATTTTCATACCAAGAATTACATCAGCAATGCCCATGTCCTTCATGTCAAAATGTTTATTCAACATTTTCTTGGTAGTTTTAATCATGTCATTATTACTACCTATGATGAGCATATCATCTACATAAAGACATACAATGACATAACCTTTGTCTGTGTTTTTAATATAAACACATTTGTCACACTCATTAATTTTAAAACCATTTGACATCATTGCCTTGTCAAATTTCTCATGCCATTGCTTTGGGGCTTGTTTTAAACCATATAATGATTTAACCAATTTACACACTTTCTTTTCTTTCCCTGGAACAGAAAACCCTTCTGGTTGTTCCATGTAAATTTCTTCATTTAACTCACCATTTAAGAAAGCGGTTTTAACATCCATTTGATGAATTTCTAGATTGTATAGAGATGCAATGGCAATTAGCATTCTAATGGATGTTATTCTTGTAACCGGTGAATATGTGTCAAAGTAATCTAGACCTTCTTTTTGTCTAAAACCTTTGACTACAAGTCTTGCTTTGTATTTGTCGATTGATCCATCTGCTTTCAATTTTCTTTTGAAAATCCACTTGTACCCAAGAGGTTTACAACCTGGTGGCAAATCCACTAATTCCCAAGTGTGATTTTGCAAGATGGATTCAACTTCACTGTTGACAGCTTCTTTCCATAAAGGAGCTTCAGGACTAGACATAGCGTCTTTAAAAGTTAAACGTTCATTTTCTAACAAATATGTTAAAAAATCTGGACCAAATGATTTTGAGGTTCTAGCACGTTTACTACGCCTAGGTTCATCTTTCTCATTTTGATCTAACTCTTGTTCTTGATCATGTTCTTCATCCTGACTAGTAATAGCATCATAAGATCTTTTATTAGTACTAGTCTCTTGTCCAGTCTTCTTTGGAAATACATGTTCAAAGAATGATGCATTCCTTGACTCAATAATAGTATTTACATGCATTTCGGTATGTTCTGATTTATAAATCAAAAACCGATACGCACTACTATTTTTAGCATAACCAATGAAAATACAATCAATGGTCTTAGGACCTATCTTAGTCTTTTTAGGACTAGGAATAGCCACTTTAGCCAAACACCCCCACACTTTTAAGTATTTGTAGGATGGTACTCTTCCATGCCACAATTCATAAGGTGTTTGATTCACTTTCTTTCGGGGTATTTTATTTAAAATATAATTAGCAGAAAGTATTGCTTCCCCACAAGTTCTCGAGGTAATCCAATCGATTAACATGGCATTCATCATTTCTTTTAAAGTCCTATTTTTCCTTTCAAAGAATTCCATTTCTTTGAGGTGAGTAAGGAGCGGTGGTTTGATGAATTATTCCATGTTCTTTACAAAATTCACCAAAAGGTGATTCATATTCACCACCTCTATCACTTCTAAGTTTCTTGATTTTCTTACCAAGTTGATTTTCAACTTCATTCTTATATTGAATGAAAGTTTCCAAAGCTTCATCCTTGGTTCGAATTAAATAAATATAACTATATCTTGTATAGTCATCTATAAAAGTGATTACATACTTTTTTCCACCTCTGGTTTGAATTGATTTAAAATCACAAATGTCACTATGAATTAATTCAAGTGGTTCCGTACTTCTTTCAATTGAATGAAAAGGAGTTTTAGATAATTTTGCCTCAACACAAATTTCACATTTATGATTTGAATCAATTTCAAATTTAGGTAAACATTCCATATTAATTAATCTCATAAAGATCCATAATTAACATGTCCTAGTCTACCATGCCATAAATTTGAAGACTCAAGCAAGTAAGAAGAAGATGTAGTATTATTAATAACAGAGGGTACAACAGTCATTACATTTAACTTGAAAAGGCCATCAGACATGTAACCTTTTCCTACATACATCCCATTTTTGGTAAGTACAAACTTATCACTCTCAAAAACTAGCCTAAACCCATTCTTACTCAACAAAGATCCGGAAACAAGATTCTTGCGAATGTCCGGTACATGCAGCACATTGTTGAGAGTGAGTTCCTTTCCAGATGTCATCTTGAGTACAATCTTTCCTTGTCCTTCAACTTTGGAAGTTGAGGAGTTGCCCATAAAAAGTTGTTCACCATTGTCCACTGAAGAATAAGATGTGAACATCTTTTTGTCGGCACAAATATGACGAGTAGCACCAGTGTCCACCCACTATTCTTTAGGATTTCCGACAAGATTTGCCTCGGAAACAACTGCAGAAAGATTGATGTCATCGACACCATTGGAAATATTGTCCACTTCGGTCATATGGGCTTGAGCAGGCTTCTTGCTTGTTCTTTTCTTACTTTTGCCTTTGCTACGACAATCTTTGGCTCGATGTCCCTCTTTGTCACAGATGTAACATTTGCCATTAAACTTGTACTTTTTATTATCCCCCCCTTTAAAGCCTTGTGATGAACTTGCTCCAGAAGACTTACGTTTCTTGGTTTTTGAAGCATGTTCCACCACATTTGCCTTAGACTCCATAGGATTCTTACCAGCCCGCTTTTCAGAATTACGGTTGTCCTCCTCAATCCTTAAACGCACAATTAACTCGTCCATAGAAATTTCTTTGCGCTTGTGTTTAAGGTAGTTCTTGAATTCTTTCCAGCCTTTAGGTAATTTTTCAATTAAAGCTGCAACTTGAAAGGATTCACTTAGAGACATACCTTCTGCGTGAATGTCATGCAGAATGAGTTGGAAATCTTGAGCTTGGCTGATCACAGTTTTTGAATCAACCATAACAAAATCCAAGAATCTGCCAACCACAAATTTCTTTGAGCAAGATCTTCATTTTGTACTTTTTCTCCAACGATTCCCAAAGTTCCTTTCTTTGTCTTGATTTGATTTGTAGACGCGTTGTATAATGTGTTGTCAAGTCCGTTCAAGACGTAATTCCGCAAAGGAAATCGGCATGTTTCAAGCATCAACCGCAACCACTTGCCTCGGTTTCATCCTCTTTCAAGATAGGAGCATCTTCACGGAGAAAACGAGGCGAGTTCAGAGTTGTAAGATAAAACAACATTTTTGTTGCCATCTTTTAAAAGTCGCCTCGAGAACTTCTCGGCTTTTCACCGTGATTTACCTGCATCGTCATCACAGAGAGGGGTTGGTGCAATTGGCCACCACCAAAGAGTACTTGTTTGGGCATTTGTTTCAGTAGCCATCAATTCTAATTTATAAAACAAAATTATAATTAGAATTTACACTACACAGAAAATTAAACCAAATGCACAGAATTAAATTCTGTAAAAATAAAAGAAACAAGAATGTAACTTTTATTTTTCAATTAATTTGAAAATAAAATAAGATTTTATTTAAACAAATTAATTCCACATAGAAATAAAAGAAATAAAAACTATAACTTTTATTTTTCAATTAATTTGGAAATAAAATAAAATTTTATTTAACCAAAATAATTCCACACAGAAAATAAAATTCTGTAAAATAAAAGAAATAAAAATATAACTTTTATTTTTCAATTAATTTGGAAATAAAATAAAATTTTATTTAACCAAATTAATTCCACACAGAAAATTAATTTCAGTAGCACTTCAAAAATTAAAATACTAAAATGCAATTTTAATTAATGAAAACTCGTAAAATAATTTCTAAAATCCAAAATTAATTTAAAAAATTTCACAAAAATATATTACGAATTGTTAATGACACGATGTCGTACTACTAGTTGTTGTCAAAGAAAAGAGACAAGATATTACTACTATCTCAAATAGCATATAATCACTATTTGTTTTTCCAACGTAATATTATTTTGTAAATTTACAGAAAATAATTTTCTTTCGAAATTATTTACGAAGAATGAAAACAGGAAACAAACGAAAATATTCTGTAAACAGAATAAATTCAGAATCTGTCTTAAGATTGTTGGAACAATCTTCTGTGTAAATAAAAAGAACTGAAATAATTCAAACAAAATAATTAAATAACATACCGAATTTATTTCGTTGAACCGAATAAATAATTTAAGACCAAGTCGAGTGTGTGATACTCTGTCATTAAGACAGATTCGCCCCGCTATGGTACTTACGGTTGAGTGGCGTCTATCTCCCAGGATACAATGATCTTCACAAATTGTAGTAGTACTCCAAACAATTCGTTCGGCGAACCAAACCTGTGTTCTAACTCTCTGAATATTTATTCCTAAAATTATAAATGAAGAATAATGCACTATAGAAATCTGGACAGCAAAGGACAAAATTCAGACTCAATTTTTCCAGATTGCAAAATCAGATATACGGCCTGATTTTTTCGGATTGGAAAAAAAAACCCCGGATCCCAAAACTGTTAGAAATGAAGTTATTTATAGGCAACAAAGTGAAAAGGTGCAATCTTTCAATTCAAATAAAGATGTCTGTTTGAACAGGAGCACTCAAATTCAAACATTTGAAAAAGAAAGTTCCGCTGGTTTATTGATGGAACAAAAACCAACCTATAAACTTTTATTAATTAAACTATTTAAATATATATATATATATATATCAAACTATTGAATATATATATATATATTAAACAAATTGAATAGTTTAATAAATAAAGTAAGAGGTACAAATTTTATGAAACCACTTAGGAACTTAAAATTTGAATTTAGAATTAAATTAAATTCCCACAATTACAGACTTTAGGAAACCACTCAGGAATTCAAAATTTGAATTTAGAATTAAATTAAATTCCCACAATAATCTTTATAGATAAAATTCAAATGAAATTCATCTAACAAGTTAATGTTAGACTCGAAAATGACGTCAACTTTCCATTCACTCATAAATGGTTTTGACGTTCTGTCTTCACCTCTTCGGACCCACCCCAAACAACATTTGGGGTCCACCCAAATTGGACTAAAAAATATGCCTATAAAAAACCATTTTCCAACACATCATGGGTAAACTCCTGTCGGAACTCATATGGACTAGATGGATGATAATAAGATGTATTATAATAATATGGATGATCACTACGAAAGTCTCCGGAGGTTAAAGAATAAAGAGGGAGGGAGGAGCACTCTCCGTTTTGAATGCCCACATCCACGACTCGGATTGTGTAGTTGTTGTAGTTGATTGCCTTGACGTAGTAGTATTTACCGCTGGAGAATAAGTTAAGCACTGGACGATTGTTGTGGCAGGCCAGTTCATATATCTTTTTTCCGCAATTTTCTGGATCACCTTCAAATCGAAATGGGTATCTGATGTTTTGAATGTTCCCACAAGAAGAATTACAGTTCCCATCACTTCTTAAAGCATCGCAATTTACTAAAAACAGGACATGAAGAAGAAGAAGAAGAAGAAGAAGAATGGAGGAAAGAAGCCAAGACATTGATGGATGATGGAAGGGAAAGGCGATGGTATCAGATATGCCCAAGTCCCATTGCTGTGGATAATAATAAGTTCAAGGTCCACATTATAATATTATCACTGGAATGTGATTTGGGCTAGTAAAGTAAGTCGTTGCCTGAAAAGTCCAAGTCTTTCATCGAAAACTATAGATACTAACCAAGTAATTGCAACGAAGTGGGTTAAACTTCAAAACTACACGGTTTTGTTTGATTCTTTTTTGTCGTCACAGCGCTTTGCCGTGTTTGACTTGAAGTCAAGCAAGCAATTAGTATCAATGGAGAGAGAGAGAGAGAGAGAGAGAGAGAGAGAGAGAGAGAGAGAGAGAGACAGACAGACAGACAGAGGATGAAGATGAGGACTTGAAGTCAAGCGAGCAATTAGCATCAATATAGAAAGACAGGATGAGGATGAGGACGAGGCATTGAATTTGGAACTCCACAAAGGAAATTAAAATTGGAAATGGCCATGATGTTCTTCTTCTTCCTCTTGTTCTCTGTCTTTCTCTTGGTGTTGTTCCAACTCCAACCAGTAGTATTGGCCGCAGGATTTCTTGGAGTTGGAGGAGCACCACAACCACAACCACAACCACAACCAAAACCACGAGCACGACCACGAGATTCAGATGAATGCGCGGTGACACGAAGTTGTGGGGACTACAGCCCAGACATCCGGTTCCCATTCTGGCTAAGGGACCATCAGCCAAATCACTGTGGGTATCCTGGATTTCAACTATCCTGCTCCCGAACCAATGATACCCTGCTTGAGATCCCATTTTCTGGGACTGTCAAGGTATTCGTCGAACATATTGATTACATAGACCAATCGTTATATATAAATGACCCCAGCGGTTGCTTTCTCGAACAACTTCTCCTAAATCTAAACAACAATTTATCGGCCTCTCCTTTCAAATTTTCACTAGTTAACCTACCCAAGTTTAGCCTTTTCAGTTGTCCCTCCTCAACAAAGCAAACCTACCCTGTGGAATGGTATGATAGAGAATATGCATATTATAGAAATTCACCGTTTCCAATCACAAATAATTGCCATAACAGCAGCCAAGGTCACGTGGTCTATGCGGTACCTGATGATTTTTTAATCCAGCAGTTCCTATTATCTTGCACAAAGTTATATACCATAACATCAATACATTCCCCTCTATATGGTCTCCTGATTTCTATACTATTACTAATGACCTTCGATTGAGTTGGTCCAAGCCCATATGTGGGAGTTGTGAAGAAATAGGCAAGTATTGTAGATTGAGGAGGAGGAATAACAGCAGCAGCAGAAAACATGATGAAACTGAATGTTCTCACAATAATATTCCTAACCCTAACCCACCATCAATTATTGCGGATACTCCTTCACCTGGCAAACAAGCTACTAGTTCCCCCCTGTTTTACTTTCTGTATCAAGGATTTTGGATAGAGATTTGAAAAAGAAAAATAAAAAAATTTAGGTTATATTTCATTCACATCTTCCTCACCATTCCCATTTCCATTTCCAAAATCATGATCCAAACAGAGTCCTAGGAGTCACATAGGCCTACAAATTAATTAGGTGATTTCACTGTCATGTGACTCATTGGAGTAACCATCAGATCTCTCCATAAACTATGACACTTGCTGACAAATGAAAGAGCTTTCATCCTGAAAACCTATAGCAAATAAATTATATAATTTTATGAATGAACTGTTTGATCTTGTCTGTCTTTTACAGGTGAAACAAAACGCCAAGTTCTTAAAGGTGAATTTTCTATATGCCTCTTCCCTTGATTTTTCTAGAGGAGTCTTCCCTCCTAATTTGGTTGTTTAAATTTGCAGGTGTGATCCCTTCCGGCTTGTTTCTTCTTCTTGTAATCATGGTAACAGAAAGAGGATCAAATGAAAATTGAATGATTTTTGGAGGATTACAGAGCCCTCAAGCCTACAAGATACACTTATGCAGAGATTAAGAAAATTACTGATAATTTTAAGGAAAAACTAGGCCAAGGAGGTTATGGAACAGTGTACAAGGGAAAGTTTTCCAATGACGTTTACATTGCAGCCAAGATCCTCAACGATGTCAAGGGGAATGGGGACGACTTCATCAACGAAGTTGGAACAATAGGCAGAATTCACCACGTCAACGTGGTTCGCTTGGTCGGATACTGTGCTGATGGATTTAAAAGAGCTCTCGTTTATGAGTACTTGCCAAATGATTCGCTAGAGAAGTTTATATCATCCAATCAGGAAAAATGTTCACTTGGTTGGGAGAGGCTGCAAGGTATTGCTCTCGGGATAGCCAAAGGTATTGAATATCTTCATCAAGGGTGTGATCAACGAATCCTTCATTTCGATATTAAACCTCATAACATCTTGTTGGACCACAACTTCAATCCTAAGATTTCTGATTTTGGTCTAGCCAAGTTGTGTTCGAAAGAACAAAGTGCTGTATCCATGACTGCTGCTAGGGGCACGGTAGGCTATATTGCACCTGAAGTGTTCTCTAGGAACTTCGGGAACGTATCATACAAATCAGATGTCTACAGTTTTGGAATGTTGTTGCTTGAAATGGTTGGAGGGAGGAAGAATACCCATGTTACAACACAGAACACAAGCGAAGTTTACTTCCCTGAATGGATCTATGACCGTTTAAATCATGAACAGGGGATTGTGGTTGAGGAAGATGGAGATGCTAAGATTGTGAAGAAAATAACAATTGTGGGACTTTGGTGCATTCAGTGGTACCCAGGAGACCGGCCTTCCATGACAGTTGTGGTTCAAATGCTAGAAGGAGATGGAGACACTCTGGCCATGCCCCCCAATCCATTTACCACCACAAATCCCAGAACTGCTGCAGGTGGAAAGTCTTTTGACAGCAAGTTAGAAGTCATTTCTGAATCTGAGTGAGATAATTAAATTAGTATTGCTTGTGTTAGAATTTTTTTAATCAGTTTTGTATTTAAGGTAAAAATCTTGTTTCAGTTAATCAGAATTGGAACGATTGTGTGATCATCTATCTACTCTTACAGCTTATCAAATAACACATCTGGTGTACCAGCTCTCAAATAGTTTTGCTTGCATTTGCTGTTATTGTAAAAGGAGTTGTCCGACAACTAGTTCTCACAAAAACAAAAACAAAAACCTATCTAGCTGTACAACTCAGACCATGACTAACCAATACAATCTTTGAACAAAAACCTTTCTAGCTGTACAACTCAGACCATGACTAACCATTATACAATCTTTGAACAAGAATTAGATAGATTAATGAAACAGTGAAACAAACAAAAAATTAGATTGATCATTAGATTAATGCATAAAGAGGTTCACCATGCCACTTCTTTTCTTCCAACCCTTCTCAGACTTCCCTTACTAATGTCAATGATCTAGTTGTGTTTAGTCCAAAAGGCCAGCCACAGCATACTCTCTCATCACTAATATTTATTTTAAGATTTTGTTTAGGGCCCAAAAAAACTCAGGACTGGTGGTTCTAAATGTGTGTCAGACATGTGTCCAATCAATTTTTAGATTTTTTTAAAAAAAACTCCAATATGCTTCGAACATAATATGTCATATTATTTAAGTTTGGACAAAATAACTTGAAAATCAATAATAAAATAAAACTAATAGAGATTTATAAGTATTAATCTATATTCAAACTTTAGAAATAAATGTTATATTTATAAGCTTTGAATGAATTATTCAAATATAAATAAAATACATAATGTTCGTGTCAGGTTGCGTGTTATATTTCTGTGTTTTTTATGATGTTTTAGTTTTGGGAACTAATTTTTTGGATTTTTCTTCGTAGTTTTTTTTTTCCCCACAAAATTTGTAGATAACAACCAAAAAAGCAATTGCCAAACCATTGGCTAAGAACAACACAAGCCTAATGATGAATGAATATAAGTATTCTATTATTTTTAGATATTAATACACTTTATGATGTGAATTCTCTCATTTTATTTGTAGTTTTGAGTTTAATAGATTAATTTTACTTTTCGCAAAATAATTTGTATATAAATAAAAGTTTGGGTTGACTTTGGATTTTTAAAAAGAAAATGGAAGAAGGCAGAAAACATCACTCATGTGATAACATTGGGTTTAGAGTTCTGCTTGTATGTGCTTGTCAATTTTGTATTCAAACAATCACTTATACTTATTTAATTCTAATTCTGTTTCGGGTTGAGTTTTGTTAATTAGAATGAATGTATATGGAGGAAATTTGTCCAGATGTTTTATTAGTACTTGAGTTGATATAATTTCATATACAAAGCTTGTAAGGGAAGCTAAAAAGGTAATAGAAAAAGGGGCAGCTTGCCTTCGGTCCTTAATCGGATTGGACAGTGCTGTTCAACCCGTGAGGGCTCACCACAGGTCCTTTTTTGATAATCCAAACTGTTCAATGTGTGTAACTTGTCGAGTAATATATGCCTATAAAAAATCACGTTGATCTGATATCGATAGCTATCTCATCTTATCAGTTTTTTGTCAACCGTTAATTTGTTCACCGTCCAATTTTTTTTATACAAAACTGATTTGATCACATAGCTATTAATATCCGATGAACGTGATTTTTTATAAGCATATAGTATTTGACGAGTTCTACACATTGAACTGTTCGGATTATCAAAACAAGGCCCGTGGTGGGCCCCTACTGGCCGAACAGCACCGTCTAGTCCAATTAAGGACCGGAGGCAAGCTGCTCCCATAGAAAAATCTACTCAAGGGGCTGTTCAAGGGTGACCCCTCTTCTCCCATGTTTTGCTTCTCTTCTTCTCTATTTTCTACAAGAAAAAATTAGATCTGATTTTGTGTGTTTTAGATTGATTTCTTTGTTGTTTAAACACACACTTGCGTCCAAAACACCCAACATAAAATGGTATCAGAGCTAGGTTCGAAGTGGAAGCTTGGATTTGAAAAGAGGGTTGAAAATAGAAGGTGTGTGAAGAAGAAAAGTGGGTTTTGCAGAAAATTTTCATGGCTAACTCATGCAACCAAAGTATAGGTATCCAGCAACCATCTATGCCCATTTTTGCTGGAGAAAATTATGATTATTGGTGTGTGAGGATGAGGACCTTATTTCAGTCCCAAGGTTTATGGAACTTGGTACAAAATGGGTATGATGAACTCGATTCAACAACTACATTAACTTCAGCACAAGAGCAGCAGCTAGAGGAAACCAGAAAAGAGGATGCTAAAGCACTCTTCTTCATCCAACAAGCACTTTTTGATGAGTTGTTTCCAAGAATC
The DNA here is from genome assembly GCA_025200525.1 of Camellia lanceoleosa. Taxonomy (NCBI): domain Eukaryota; kingdom Viridiplantae; phylum Streptophyta; class Magnoliopsida; order Ericales; family Theaceae; genus Camellia; species Camellia lanceoleosa. The sequence continues at coordinate 112,781,414 of CM045764.1, read as the reverse complement.
ATTGAAGCCAAGAAATCAAAGGAAGCATGTGACATTTTACAACAAGAATTTCAAGGAGACAAAAATGTAAGAATCATTAAACTCCAAACTCTTAGAAGGGAGTTAGAATATTTGAAGATAAAAGAATCTGAAACTTTAACTGATTATTTCTCTAAACTGATAGAGATTGTCAATCAATTGAAATCACATGGTGAAAGAGTTGAACAAAAGAGAATTGTTGAGAAAATTCTGGTTAGTTTACCAGAAAAATATAACACAGTGGTGGGAATAATTGAAGAAACAAAGGATATCTCTTAAATGAGTGTCCAAGAATTAATGGGTTCTTTGAAAGCTTATGAACAAAGGTTGTTAAAACAATCAGAGAAGCCTCTGGAGAGTGCATTCCAATCAAATGTTAATTTGAATTCTAAAAGTCATGGAGAATCATCAAGTAATGAACAAACAAGAGGGGAATCATCAAGAGGTGGTAGACAAGGAAGAGGAAGAGGAAGAGGAAGAGATAGAGGAAGAAATTCATCAAGGGAAAGAGGTAGAAGCAACATTGATGAAAATACAAGAAAGTGCAGAATTTGTGAAAGGGCAAATCATCTAGAGAAGGATTGTTGGTTCCAAGGGAAACCACAATGTTATAAATGCAAGAATTTTGGCCACCTCCAAAAGGATTGCAAATTCAAGAGTAATCACCAAGCTAATTTTTCAGAGGAGAAAGATAGAGAAGGAAACCTATTTTATGCTTGTCAAGCAGCCTTGAAACACAATAATGATGTTTGGTACCTTGATAGTGGGTGTAGCAATCATGTGATAGGTGATAAGTCTATTTTCTTGGACATAGACACTTCAATTTGCTCTCAAGTTAAAATGGGAAATGTTTTGTTAGTAAATACAAAGGAAAAAGAAACCATAAGAGTTGAAACAAAGAAAGGGGACTACGTTTATTCATTATGTGTTGCTTGTTCCAAACTTGGAGCAAAATCTGCCAAGTGTTGGACGACTTGTGGAACATGGATATGCAGTCCATTTTGAAGCTAACAACTGCACCATTCATGAAAGAAATGCAAAGCAAGTGGTGGCAAAAATTCAAATGGAGAAAAATTGAAGCTTTCCATTTACATTCAACTATGCTAGAAATGTAGCTTTGAAAGCTCATACGAATGATGAGTCATGGTTGTGGCATACAAGACTTGGGCATTTGAATTTTCATAGTCTCAAAGTGCTTCACCAAAAGAATATGGTCCAAGGACTTCCAAGTATTGGGGAAATACATGTTGTTTGTGAGGGGTGTGCACTTGGGAAGCATCATCAGCAACCTTTTCCTAAAGGAGTTGCTTGAAGAGCCAAAGAAATGTTAGCATTAGTTCATACGGATGTTTGTGGACCTGTGAGAACTCCCTCCCATGCCCAAAACAAGTACTTTATTCTTTTCATTGATGACTATACAGGGATGACATGGGTGTATTTCATGAGGGAAAGATCCTAGGTGTTCACTATTTTCAAGAGATTCAAGAGCATGGTGGAAAAGCAAAGTGGGCACTACATAAAAACTTTGAGAAGTGATAATGGCAAAGAATGCAACTCTAAGGAGTTTGACAAGTTTTGCGACGATGAAGGTGTAGAAAGGCAACTAATAGTGGGTTATATACTCCACCACAAAATGGATTATTTGAAAGAAAGAATCAAACGGTGATGGAAATGGCCAAATCTATGATGCATGAAAAAGGGCTATCAAAGAATTTTTGGGCTGAAGCTGTTTACACAGCAGTGTACTTGATAAATAGGTGTCCTACCAAAGCCGTTTGGAACGAAACTCCCATAGAAGCTTGGAGTGAGAGAAAGCCATCAGTAAATCTCAAAGTATTTGGATGTGTTTGCTATGCTCAAATTCCAAAGGAAAAAAGAAGCAAATTAGATGAAACAAGTGAGAAATGAATCTTTGTGGGATATAGCAGCAAATCCAAGGGTTATCGATTGTATACCTTGAAGAAAAATCAGATAATAATCAGCTGAGATGTGTTATTTGATGAGAATGCTTCATGGAATTGGGAAGAAGGTAAAATTGAGAAGCAATCTGTCCTAGTTGATGAGGAGCAAGAAAATTCAACACATGAAGATGAAAATAATGAAGATTCACATCAATCCTCACCAAGGACAGGTTCATCATCATTTTCCAGCTCTTCTCCAAGTTCAAGCTCAAATTCTAATTCATCCTCACCTAGCTCAACTCCAAAAAAAAATGAGGAGTTGGAGTGATGTGTATGCTAGATGCAATTTTTGTGTAACGGAACCTAGAAGTTTTGAAAAAGCAATTAAAGAGGAAGCTTGGAAGAAAGCAATGGAAGAAGAAATTGAAGTCATTGAGAAGAACAACACATGGGAATTGGTTGAAAGACCACAAGACAAGGAAATCATTGGGGTGAAGTGGATTTATAAAGTAAAGTTGAATTCGGATGCTTCATTCCAAAGAAACAAGGCAAGGCTGGCTGCAAAAGGGTATACACAACAGCCTGGAATCGATTTTCAAGAAACATTTGCACCGGTTGCACGACTTGACACCATTCGAGCTCTCATTGCTTTCACAGCCCAAAAAGGTTGATCATTGTATCAACTTGATGTTAATTCTGCATTTTTAAATGCAAAATTGAAAGAGGAAGTGTATGTTGAACAACTCCAAGGGTTTTTAATGAAAGGAGATGAAGACAAGGTGTATAAATTGAAGAAAGCATTGTATGGGCTAAAGCAAGCTCCAAGAGCATGGTATAGTGTCACGACCCAAACCCGCCCCTGTAGGTTTAGCATCGCAACCGGCCAGTAATCCCCAGTAATCCTTGGATTACCTACGGCCTCTGATGACATCAATATAAAATAAGGGGCTAGCGGAAGCAAATACATAAATAATAGATGTCCAATGAGCTGTGTTGACTTACATGAAACGGAATAATTTTAAAACTTTAATTACATAACCATGAGTCAACCATATCTAATGTTATACCACACACATTACATGTCCTTAAGTTCAGCCAACATAAATAAAATAAAGTCCCAAGTAAAAACAGGTTAAACAAAACTCAACCCCAAGACTGTCCGGGAACCTCCACGTGAGGCACAATGGCTGGCTGACAACAGAACACAATCCCCCACAAAACCTTCGGGCTTGCACTCCAGAATGCTCACCTATAATATATATATACAAACAGTGAGCTAAAGCCCAGTGAATAACATTAAGGTAAAGGGGTTAGTGAACGAAATCCCGAACATTTCATATGTATAACACAAATCATAGCATAAACAGTATCATCTCATATCAGAACATAATAATGGCATACTCCATAGAACAAATCACACATCCAAAACGTCTTCCGACTAGAGTAACCGGTCCCGGACACCGATTAAACAAACACCACAATGAAGTGGCTAACGAGATCTCGTAAATGTCATGGACCCGCATTCTCATGCTGCCCCCCATGACTTGGGACTATCTATGGATGCCATAATAGATTTCAAACATGGATATCCGTTCACAGAAACATATATCATTTCAGAAATCATAGCTCGATATATCACATTTGGAACATAATTTTATATCAACGTATTTTTACGATAACGTTACTCACAGTGGTTCCGTAGATGGTCAATCACTTCCTCGGATGTTGACCTACAATCACAAGGCACATAACACAATGTATCTCATTATTACTCATTCATGAGGCCATTAAGGCTTAGCTTACATTACGTTGATTCATGTTCATTCTTAACACATGGCTTAGAACACACACACCCTTGCGATCTCTTAGTGTGATTCATTCTTAGTTCAATGCTCAACTCACACACACACACTTGACATGCTATAACTTGTTACATTCTTTCGTTAGTGTGTGTTTCTAGCCCATTACCTCATTACTATTACTCAATTAAGGCTTAGGAATGCCTAAGATGAAATGAGGATGTCAAAACATGCCTTGGAACACTTAGCCAAAATTCTGAAAATCAGGTCCTCGCTCGAGCGAATCCTTCCTCGCTCGAGCGAGTATGCAAAGATGTGAGTGGTCGCCGGCGACATCCTTCGCCGAGCGATCAGAATTCTGCAAAACTTCTGGGAGCATGAAATTTACGCTCGAGCGAGCCCTTGGTCGCTCGAGCGGAGAGCACGACTTCAGAGTGGTCGCTCGAGCGAGCTCTCCTTCGCTCGAGCGAGCCTGCAAAAATCTGGAATCTCCAGATTGCATCCTCAAGCTCAAACTCGACATTCAACCTTTCAAAACTCATTTTTCTGGGCCCAAAATGAAGGAAACATATGAAGACTTATAAAATAACATGTTTTAAGAATGAAAACAAGAAACCATGGCCCAAAGACTTGTCATTTCTTCAAAATCCAACTCAAAATCCCAATTTGACCCATGAAATCAACATGCAAGAACTTCCTCCAATTCAAACCTTCCAAAACATGATCAAACTTGGTAATTTGATGAAAAATAAGTTGAATGTCCAAAATGTAAGAGAAATAAACACATGCATGGAAGAAACCTTTGATTTCAAACTCAAAACATGGAAATTTATGCATGCATGCATGATTTGAGCTACAACTCCTCATTCTAAGCTCCTATACATGATTAAACTCATAACCTTCATGAATTCAACAATTAAACACTGAAATACATGGATGAAAGGATGAAAATTCCTACCTTAAGCCTTGTTCTTGCTAGAATCTTGCTTAATCTTGAAGAGTACGTGCAATTCCTTAAATTTCTTCTACAATTTCTCCTCCTCTCTCTCTAGAATTGCTCTCCCTCTCTCTCTAAAATGTTATATCAGATTTTCCTCTCACCCTCTCTCTCAATTTCGGTTGAGCTCAAGGAATGGCTGAGGGATGTTTATGAAATAAGGCTCAAAATTGGTTATGAAGTGGGCCACTAAAGATGGCAAAATGGTAAATAACCCAACTCTTGTAATTAAGCTTCAATCAATCTAATTTAATCATACCAAATCACATTTTAATTAAATATGCCATAATGTTCTAAAAATTCCAATTAACATATTGATGTAAACAATTCCGGGTTTGGATGCCGATAAGGCTTTCAATTTCATTTTAAAGTGGATATTCATCGGATATAACTATGGGTAGCAAATAAAAGCCAGTCATGATACAAATTACATATTAATCCCATAATTTATTTTAATCCACTCATTAGCATCCTTAATTACTAATTAGTAGCTAGTTACGGGTCGGGGTTATTACATATAGCCAAATTGATTTCTATTTCATCAACAAGGGTTTCAAGAAGAGCAAGAGTGAGCCAACCTTATATGTGAAAAATCAAGGTATGCCAATTCTTATTGTTGTGTTGTATGTTGATGATTTTTTATTTTTCGGTAACGATGAGATGATGATTGAAGAATTTAGAAACGACATGATGGGAAGATATGAAATGAGTGACATGGGTTTGTTGAATCATTTTCTTGGAAGTGAAATCTATTAAGTTGAAGATGGAGTATTTATTTCTCAAAAGAAATATACTGAAAATATTTTAATGAAATTTGGTATGAGTGGTTGTAAGCCCATGGCCACACCACTAGTTTTGAATGAAAAACTTACAAAGGAAGATAGAGAGAAAAAAGTTGATGGTTTGTTGTATAGAAGCTTGGTTGGAAATTTGTTGTATCTTACAGCTACAAGGCTGGATATAATGTATGCTGCAAGTTTGCTTTCTAGATTTATGAATAATCCCAGCCAAAATCATCTTGGTGCTGCAAAACAAGTTTTGAGATATATTCAAGGCACAACTAGCTATGGTATCAAGTATTGCAAAGATTCAATTGTGAAATTATTTGGTTTTTGTGATAGTGATTGGGGTGGCTGCACTGATGATATGAAAAGCACCTCTGAGTATGCATTTTCCTTGGGTTCTGGAGTATTTTCTTGGGCATCAAAGAAGCAACAGAGTGTGGCGCAATCATCTGCAGAAGCTGAATATGTTTCAGCTGGTTTGGCAACTTCCCAAGCAATTTGGTTGAGGAGAATACTTGAAGATGTTTGCGAAAAGCAAGAAGATGGTACAAAAATTTTTGTGACAATAAATCAGCCATTGCCATGCCTAAGAATCCTATTTTTCACAGTCGCACTCATCATATTGCAATTAAACATCATTTTATTCGGGAAACAATTGAAGAAGGTGAAGTGCAGCTCAAATTCTGCAAGTGAGATGAACAAATTGCAGATATACTCACTAAGGCTCTTTCCAAAGAAAAGTTCCAGCATTTCAGAGAGTTACTTGGAGTTATGGAGCAACACATTAAGGGGGAGCAATGTTGATGTAATGTGTTTGTTTAATTTTGTATCCAAACAATCACTTATGCTTATTTAATTCTAGTTAAGTTATGTTTTGTTTTGGGTTTTGTTAATTAGAGTTAATGTATGTGGAGGAAATTTGTCCAGATGTTTTATTGGTATAATTTCATATAGAAAAATCTGGTCAAGGGGCTGTTCAAGGGTGACCCCTCTTCTCCCCTGTTTTGCTGCTCTTCTTCTCTATTTTCTATAAGAAAAAATCAGATCTGATTTTGTGTGTTTTAGATTGATTTCTTTGTAGTTTAAACACACGCTTCCAAAACACCCAACACTGCTGAATAAGGTAAAAAGAAATGGAATGAAGATGAAAAATCTGTTCTGGACAGCATCATTAATATGGCCACCACTTTTGACTCAAAATTCAGATTCAGATGAGGTTTGCATCTGTAGATATATATATCAGAGATCTACAACTTTTATCTTTTACAAAACTTGCCATTCCAGCTGCTGCAAGGTAAAAAACGGGCTGCAACTTCAGATGAACTCCAGCCATCATTGTTGACAAAACTGTCCAACTTCATTAATTTGGCCATAACTTTCAACAAAGAAATCTGATTTAGGTGCACTTTATAACCCTGGAAAGAAGACTCACAGACCTACAACTCTTGTGATTTGAGGAAAACATGATTTTATCATCTAGGGGGACAAAAATTCAGTGGAACAGTCACCTATTTATAGAAAAACGTAAATTAGCAGATTTGTATTTTTGTTTGGTTTTGTTCTTCTCTTGGTCTATAAATAGAGAGGATGGGGGCTCAATTGGAGAACACGGAGAGTGTAACTTTAATCTCTAAACAAAGTCCTCATTCTCTTTTAATTCATATTTTCTATATTTTAAGTCTGTGTTTTTAATTATGAGTAGCTAAGCATTTTGCTAAGGTAAGGAGTGAAGCCACAACAAGTGTTTGATATTTGCCAACTATTCCTCATGATTTTAATGTAGGGTTTTATTTTATTTTGTTGGTTATTTTATTTGGAATTTTTTTTTATTCTGTATAATTCTTTGATTTATCGTTAACTTCGGGTACGATGAATGCTTAGAATTCCTTGTGAATTAAATTACTAGTATTGACATGTTGAGCCAATCAAGTTTTTATGAAATCATCTTTTGAAAAATATTGTTCATAAACTAAATTGTTAAACTTTCCGATTGAGATCAACTTTTGTATGAATCTCAATTGAGTTATAAAAAGAATTGTTAGCAAACGCCATTGATTTGTTGTGAGTGGATCTCTGAACCTTACCCTCATTAAAACTTTTATTTACAACTATCTGTGACCAAAATCAAACTCCATTTCGAATCAAAATTTCATAAACTCTTTAGACTTGCACGATAAATCCATGTGGAAATGACCTTGGAACTTCCAAGAATTACTATGCTTGACGATGACATTTTCCTAAACTTGGAAACCCAATTGCAGTAAATAATAAAAACCGACAAGCACCTAATAAAGTGTCTCAATCTCAAGAAAATACATTGATCCAAAAAAATAAAATAATAAAAACCTCAAGAAAATACAGCTATGTAAGGATTTCAGTCTTCAGAGCAAACTTCTTAACAAATCGGTGAAAGGTCTTTGCAAAAAATGTTACAGGACAGAGTAGTGTTTTCTCATTTTAAGGTCCCCAACAATTTTACGGCAAATAACATAACATGATTTTCAGGAAAAATAATTATAAAAAATAGTAAATATTATAAATATTAATAATTAAAATTATAAATATTTCGTGAAGTAATAATTTTTAAAAATTACTCCTAAGCAGTAACTCCCAACTTATTTGTTTGAACACCTAAGTAAGCAGGTTGCATGCTGTCTGTACGGGAAAGAAATACACCTTCTCGTATAATCCTGTTGACCAAGTCTTCGTTCCTCTGTACGATGTCGTTCCACCACCTGAAAATATCAACGTGAGCTAGCCGGCGGGTGTGTGCCGGAAACCTCTCCGATGCCTAAGTCAGTAAGCAAGACAAGAAGGCAAAAGCTCAATGTATTCAGGGAGCAAAATTGTATTACCTCTCCAAAGGTGATATTGGTGAGCTTATATAAGTTTCACATGGCACAATCCTGGTAGGACTCTTACTCCTCCAAGTGTAGAGTCCTTCTAGGATTACTCCTCCTAGCATAGAGTCCCCCTAGGATTCAAACTCTTGGAAGATAATGCTTATCCTCCAACACCCTCCTCCGCTTAAACCAAGTGAGTTGGTCCCTTTACAGCCGAACTCCAAACGACCGGAGTAACCATTAGTTTGGTCCTTACTTCTCTCCCTTACCTCGGCATTCCCATACTTAGGCCGAGCTAGACATAAGGGAGTTAAACCGAACTACATTCAGAGTCATTGATTACCTCGGTTTCCCATACGCTTCAACCGAAGTAATTAGTGACGTCCAAACTACCCACTGCTGTACTAATCTGGCGAATACGGACGAACTGATTTTTAGTCCGGCCCTCCATTACCTCACTCCTACTCCGGTTCCGTATGCCAAGACCGGACTACCCGTAGGAGTGGCTAACCGGACTAATGCATACGGTCTGAAGAAGTTGCTCTCATACTCTGGTTGGGACACGACCGGACTGAATAGAAACCGGGCTACATCATGCATGTCTGACAACCGAACTACCGCAACACTCCCCTGGCCGGTGTACAAGCTACCTTTCTCATTTGGGGCTTACCTCGGCCCAACTATCAGCTCGGCCCAATTTAGTATAAATTACCCTCTCAATTGCCCCTTAATTCCATCTGCAAAGCATGATTGGGATTACCTGTTTACCAACCGAACTAGTCTTAACCTCTCCAGCCGAGCTAAAACATCCGTTAGCCTTTCCAGCCGAGCTAAGACCCTTTAGTCTATCCAACCGAGCTAAACATGGGCCGTACTGTGCACGTCCGGTCAAACGTCTCTTCAGTTGCAGAAACTGAAACGCTTGTCCTTCCCATGACACGTGGCAGGCTCTAATTGGCCTCCCCCAGCTGTAGCGCCGTCCCTCGTACTTCGCAATATTTGAACAGTCCCGCCCTTTTTGCCCTTTACACAAAACAAACTTCTCATTCCAAAAATCATTCCATACTCTGTTTATCTTCCCTCTCTCTTGTTCTTCCAACTCCCAAGCTCGTGCCTTCGTTTGCTGTTTGCATCAATCCTTCCGTTCGTCTCCTCTTCCTCCCGGTAAGTGCACGAATCTACTTCCATTTATCTGTTTTTTACTTTCATTGTAATCCATGATAGTCTTTGTGGTGTGTGTTTGCAAAACACTTTGTTTTTCTTCTTCCATGTCTGTACTTTCTAAAGAACTTCTCAAGAACACTATGAACACGTTGATTCATTCAGTAGAACACCTTTTTGATCCTTACACACGCTTCAACCGAACTAGAATACTGTTTTTGTCATATGAGAACCTAGGCAAACCGAAACCGAACTAGAACTTGTACGTGCCTCAATAGTTTTGATAGGTTTCCTGCTGACAAACCTCAGCCGAAATAACAGCACACTTCGAACTATGAATTCTGGTACTTGACCGAGCTAAGCCTTGAGGGCTAAACCAGCTTTTTGAGTTCTTAAACCGAACTGCGAAAACTGCCCCTTTAGGCCTAACCGGAATAAGTAATACCGTAGATGAAACCGAAATAGGAAACACTTTAGGAGCCGAAATAGAGAGAACCTTACAGAAACCGAAGTAGTTCTCACAGCACCCTGTCGAGCCGAAATAAGACCAGACTTTTTCATGCTTTGTTTTGGTAGCACAGTCTTTGATCAGTGCTTAACTTGTTTTCTCACTTTGCAGACTTAGGTTGCCAGGCACGCCACCGCACTCAGCCTAGCTACTGAGCACACTCTTTTCAACCGAAGTAATTTATTTATAACTTATACAATAAAAATGGGGAAGTATAGGTGTCTAGTAGAAACCCCATGTGGCCTAACCGAATTCAGGAAGGACTACCAAATCCCAGCCGATGTAAATCTCATATTAGCCGAACCAGACATAGAGCCGTGGGACAATGAAGGCTTTGTCCCCTTTACCATTCAATCCATAGTAGAAACCGGACTCAGATTCGATCCATTACGATATGTGAATTTTAAGACAAACGGACTATGCCCCACTGGCGTCACCAATACATACCGAATAATAATGGGTATAGCCGCTTTAAACCAACAAACTGGTCTCAACCTCGGCTTAGCCGAAATACTACACCAATACTCAATAGGCTCAAAAAATGATGGCTGGTGCTATTACCTTAGAATACGCCGAAGTCGAGAAAAAATAATAAAGCACACACCGGACAAGGACTTGAACGATGATGACTTCTTTTGGGTTTCTGGAAACTTTGAAGACTTTCAGGCCCAGATCCCTGGCCGAAGAATAAACTGGAAGAAAGGAGAGCCCGGTATCCATACTTCGGTTGCATTCCTTAACTTTGTTTATTTCGGTTTCATCTCTCTAACCGAACTAACACTTAATCTATTTTTTGCAGATTTTGCTTTCCTCTATTCCCAGTACGGTCACCCCAACATTGCCGTACTCCGCGCCGCACTCCGGGTGAGAGAAAGAAGTTGGGCAAAACTCCTTGACTTTGAGCCGACCTACAGATACTCCGGCCGACGAAAAGCAAGAGTAACAGACTTCCTCCTCGAAGACCCACCAGAACCGGACCCAAGCTTACCAGAAATCATCCTCGTACCACTCACAGCCGAACAAGAGATGGCGAAGAAGAACAAAATGAGAGCCATGCTCACCGCAACCTCAAGGGCCGAAGTGCAATCAACCCAGCCGGCCGCCGAAACCATCATAGCTCTTCCTTCGCAACAACCATCATCCTCACGCCGAGCTAAGCGCGCCCGGACTACTGAGACCGAGCAGCACTTGGTTGACGAGGTTGACCCCATCCTTCCACCGAGCCCCGAACTCAACCCTCAACCGGAATCGTCTCACCGAGCTGCGCCTACCAACAAATGGGCTCCACCCTTCGTCTTCAACAACCGAGATATCGATGAAGATGACTCGGTTGTTGCTGACAAGGATCACCTTCTAGCCTTCAACCTGGCTAGGGGTGTTTGTCTGCCCAAAGACATGGAGCACCACAGCAAGCAGCTGAACACCGAGCTGAAGGCCCTCCGGTCATCCACCAAGTCGATGATTCTGGTAAGCAGTACTGCTTTTTCTGTGATCAATCTAAATTTTGCCCAACTCTTAGTTCGGCTGACAAGGAACACTCCTTTTGCAGGCCATCCAGAAGAACACCATCGCCCACAAACAAATAATGGAACTTCGCAAAACAACCAGGCATGCAATAAAGGACGCCAAAGCCAGGGCGGCCGAGCTAGCCCTGTCGAAGCAAAGGTTGGCCGAACTAGAGGCCGAGATAGGGCGCCTAACCGGACTGGTCACCTCGGCTGAAAGCGACAAGCAGCGCGCCGTGACCGAGGTGAAAGACAAGTATTTATGGGAGATGGCGGCTCTTGAAAACAAAAAGAACGCCGAAATACTAGTGTTGGAGAAAAAGGTTGAAGACGAGTACAAGGCAGGGTTCAAGGAAGCCGAAGCTGGCTACTCTTTGCAGTGCGAAGCCGCGAAACAACTGTTCTTCAAGTGCGGTTGGAGAGGTGCAGTGGAGAAGGTCGGTTGTGGACCTGAAACCGAGGTCTACAACGCACCTGAGCACTTTATTCCGGCTTCACTGCAAGAGTACGCAGACGAGCTCCAAAAACAATTTCTCGGTTCTTCTGATGACGATGATGACGATGAAGAAGAAGAAACTGAGACTCCGGCTAACCCAGATCAAACCGGTGACCCATCAGCTCGGCTGGAGGCAACAATTGAAAATGCAGAGTCGGAATTCCCAACCGAGACGGCTCTAGCTGCAGATACCGGAGTACATGCTGACTTTGGCGCCGGTCTGGATGCCGAAATAGATGATCTCTTCAATTGAACCTTTGCTTTTTTCTCTTTTTCTTTAACTTTTGTAACCGGGCTGCAGCCACTGCGCTTGTACTTGCTTTTGAATTTGAATGAAAAAATCTTTCCTTCAAGTCTTATTTCGGTTGTGTATGTATGCCTGCACTTGTATGCCTGTACTTGTAATGACTTTATTTACTCAATTGTGATCTCGGTTAGCCATCTAACTCACTAGCCAACCACTCTTCAGCCGATATAACTTACTTCGGCTGGAGAGTAGCAAGAGTTAGGTTAATCCAGCTGACCACTCTTCAGCCATACACTCACTTCGGCTGAAGAGTACAGAGAGTTGGTTTAATCCAGCCAACCACTCTTCAGCCATACACTTACTTCGGCTGAAGAGTACAAAGTGTTGGTTGAATCCAGCCAACCACTCTTCAGCCGATATAACTTACTTCGGCTGAGGAGTACAAGGAGTAGGTTTAATCCAGCCAACCACTCTTCAACCGATATAACATCCTTCGGCTGAAGAGTACAAGGAGTTGGTTTAATCCAGCCAACCACTCTTCAACCGATATAACATACTTCGGCTGAAGAGTACAAGGAGTTGGTTTAATCCAGCCAACCACTCTTCAACCGATATAACATACTTCGGCTGAAGAGTACAAAGAGTTGGTTTAATCCAGCCAACCACTCTTCAGCCATACACTTACTTCGGCTGAAGAGTACAAAGTGTTGGTTTAATCCAGCCAACCACTCTTCAGCCATACACTTACTTCGGCTGAAGAGTACAAGGAGTTGGTTTAATCCAGCCAACCACTCTTCAACCGATATAACATACTTCGGCTGAAGAGTACAAAGAGTTGGTTTAATCCAGCCAACCACTCTTCAGCCATACACTTACTTCGGCTGAAGAGTACAAAGTGTTGGTTTAATCCAGCCAACCACTCTTCAGCCGATATAACTTACTTCGGCTGAAGAGTACAAAGTGTTGGTTTAATCCAGCCAACCACTAAGTAGCCATTCCCATACTTTGGCTAAGTGTTGGTTTAATCTAGCCAACCTCTAAGTTGGTTATTCCGACCAAACGTCCTGCAGCCTGGATCCTGATCCTGGGCCTAGGAGGGTTAATAGTTGGTTATTCCGGCCAACTATGTTTACAATGCTACTAACTTGCTAACACTACTTTTTATGGAAAACAAATATACTGAAAAGAATCGACTTGTTTTATTGAGAAAGTAGAAAATTACACATACTCAAAAAGAAAAAAGCTAAAAGTAAAATATCTTGAGATTGGCAGTGTTCCATGGCCTAGGAATTGCTTTGCCGTCCTTATCTTCCAAATGGTATGCCCCTTTGCCTGCTAATCCGACCACTTTGTAAGGACCTTCCCAGTTAGGACCTAACTTGCCATCCCCTGGGACCAATGTGTTGCTCATAACCTTGCGAAGTACCCAATCGCCGATCTTGAATTGTCTTGGATGCACAGTTTTGTTATACTTCCTAGATAGCTCTTGTTGGTAAGAGGCGAAGTGGACCAATGCTCTGTCTCTTCTTTCTTCCGCAAGGTCAAGTTCTAATGCTATAGCTTCGCCATTTAAGTCTGGATCAAAATTTTCGCTCCGAATTGTGGGGAGTCCGGCTTCTAATGGAATGACTGCTTCCATGCCATAGGCTAAGGAGAATGGAGTTTCCCCTGTTGATCGCCGTGGCGTAGTGCGATAAGCCCATAAAACATGAGGGAGCTCTTCTGCCCACTTGCCTTTGGCTTTTTCCAACCTTTTCTTCAATCCGTCCAAGACTACCTTGTTTGACGCCTCTGCCTGTCCATTTGCTTGGGGATATGCCGGTGTGGAGTTGTAGAACTTTATCTTGTACACTTCACAAAAGCTTCTGAAAATTCTGCCATCAAACTGAGTGTCGTTGTCTGAAATCAGCGCTTTTGGTATGCCAAAGCGAGTAATGATGTTCTGCCAGACAAACTTCTTCACATCTTTCTCCTTGATTGACGCCAAGGCCTCTGCTTCCACCCACTTTGTGAAGTAGTCTGTTGCCGCAAGAAAGAACTTCCTGTTGCCGGGTGCTGTTGGGAGTGGTCCCACTATGTCTAAGCCCCACATTGCGAAAGGCCATGGACTAGTGAGAGGTAGGAGTTCTCGTGCAGGTTGGTGAATTTGATGCGCAAACTTTTGACACTTTTCGCATTTTTTGACATACTTCTCTGAATCCGCTTGCATGTAGGGCCACCAATATCCTTGTGAAATAGCTCGGTATGCCAATGACCTTCCTCCTTGATGGCTGCCGCATACACCCTCATGTATTTCGAGCAGGAATGCTTCTACCTTGCTGGGGTGAACACACTTTAAGTAAGGTCCTGAAAACGACTTCTTGTATAAAGCTAAGGATGGAGAGAGCCAAAATCGTTGCGACTTGGCTCTTATTCTATTGGCTTCTTTCTTATCTTCCGGTAGAGTGCCGTCTTCAGAACAAGATGATGGGATCCATCCAGAGGGACCTAACTCGCACAACATACCTCTTGACCACGGGTCTTCAATACTTGGTCTGGGCAGATAGTCGATCAATAGAGGATGTGGGATGGAGGTATCTGCCATTGAGGCGAAGCCTGCTAGTTCGTCTGCTCTACTATTCTCCTCCCTGCCGATCTGTTCTATCCTCACCACTTCGAACTTTTTGATCTCGTTCCTGACTAGCTCTTGATACTTAGCCATTCTGTCGTCCTTTGCCTCGTAGTCGCCAGAAATTTGATTTACCACCAACTGTGAGTCACTGTAGACCATGAGTTCGGTGGCTTTCATGTGGGCCGCTGACTTGAGTCCTGCAAGAAGCGCTTCGTACTCCGCTTCATTGTTTGATGATGGGAAGCCAAGGTTGATCGCCTGTTCCACTACTAGGCCGTCTGGAGAGATGAGGACTATGCCAAGTCCTGCTCCATGTCGGTTGGATGCTCCGTCCACAAAGAGCTTCCACATTTCTCCAACGAACAACTTCCAGCATGTGGAGGGATCAGATGATGTTGCGGGGTCTGGAATGTCGTTGGGGCGTTCTTCATGATCCATGGTTGCAGTCTGCCCCTTGTCTTCCGATGGGACCAAGTCATTGGTTGTAGGCGAGTTCTGACTCGGTGTAGCAAGGTCTGCTTTCTCCTTGCCTTCTCTACTATGGTCTGCCTCGGGCTCCGGCTGAGTAACCTCGACTAGGGGTTGCGCTATTCCGGCATCAATCTCCATCCCTAGTTCGGTTGTGTCAGTCAGATCGATTGGGCAGACTTGGTGGCTTCCAGGAGTGAACTCTGCAACGAAGTCTGCCAAAGATTGGGCCTTTACTGCGGTTCTGGGTTGGAACTTCACATCATATTGTCCCAACTCCACTGCCCACTTCAAAATCCGCCCAGAAAAGTTTGCCCTTTCAAACAAAGCTTTTAGTGGAAAGGCTGTGAGGACGACAATGGTGTGGGCGTGAAAGTAGTGCGCCAATTTCCTGGAGGCCATCATTAAGGCCAGTGCTAGCTTCTCTAGAGGCAAGTACCTTGTTTCGGCTCCCAAAGAATGTCTTGTCGACATAGAAGATAGGTAGATGTTGGATTCATACTTCGCGGACCAACACTTGCACTGCAAGGTCTTGAGAGCGCTAAGTAGAGGAAGAGTTCTTCTCCAGGTATTGGGGTGACAAGTAGTGGTGGAGAAGACATGTATTCCTTCAAACTCTCCAGAGCTCGGTCGCATTCTTCGTCCCACTCAAACTTAGCTTTTAATGACTGAAGAATGGACGCAATCTGTCTGAAGACCAGCTAATGAATCAGTTAAGTGCTGCTGCCATGCCGGTGAGATGCTGCACTTCTTTCACTGAGTTAGGCCTCTCTAACTCCTGAATTGCTTTGATCTGAGAAGGGTCTGCTTCTATACCTCGGTTGGTCACCAAGAAGCCTAGGAATTTGCCAGATCCTACTCAAAAGCACACTTCGACGCTGTAAGGCGTAACTTATGCTTTTTTCAGATCTCGAACATCTCACGAGGTCCTTGAGATGGTCACTCTCACTCTTGCTCTTGACCACCATATCATCGATGTAAGCCTCCATTGTTTTGCCTAACAATGGCTCAAACATCTTGGTGACCATTCTCTGGAAAGTCGCCCCTGCGTTCTTCACCAAAGGGCATGACCTTATAGCAAGATAGTCCTCTTGGAGTGGTGAAGGATGTGACCTCTGATGCAGCTCATGCATTGCGATCCGTGGCGACCTCAGTATGCGTCGAGGAAGCTTAGCTCTTTGTGACCACCGTTAGGTCTACCAATTGATCTATCCTTGGTAGGGAAGCTATCCTTGGGGCATGCTTTGTTGACTGCTTTATAGTCGACGCAGACGCCGCCACTTCCCATTCTTCTTGGCACCACAACCGTGTTGGAGATCCACCGGGTAGTGCACCTCTCTAATTGCTCCCGCCCAACAAGTTTCCCACTTCCTCGCTACTATCTCGGCGTGGTGGAGTGCCGATCTGCGAGTGCGTTGAATGACCGTCCGCGAAGGGTGGACGTTGAGTTGGTGGCAGATGAAGTTGGGGTCAATGCCCGGCATGTCGTATGGAGTCCAGGCGAACACTTCGTCGTTGGAAGTTAGAAATTCCAGGACCTCCACTCTCTCTGTGCTGGACAACGTCGAGCCAAGCAAGGAGAACTTATCCGGTTCTTCGCCTATTCTCGACCTCTACCAAGTCCTCCATCGCTTCGATCGGCCATTGCCAACATCCGCGAATAGTTCATTACTCTCCGGTTCTTCAACCGAATGAACATATCCTTTGGCAGCGCGGCTACCATTCGTTGCGACGAAGCACTGCTTGGACATAATCTGGTCCCCATATACTTCTTCAATTACTCCGGTGTCGTTGGGGAACCTCATTACTTGGTGGTAGGAGGAAGCCACCGAGTGCATGGCGTGCAGCCATGTTCTCCCTAAGATGATGTTGTAGGTGGAGGGGACCTTCAGCACCCAGAACTCTACTTGCTTCGTCACACTTCCCGCCCTGACTGGAAGGATGATTTTGCCGACCGGCCACTCCGGCATAGAGTTGAATCCAATCAAAGGGGATACGGCTGGGGCCAAGTCTTTATCTTGCAGCTTGAGTTGCTTGAAGGTTTCATAGTACATGATTTCGCACGAGCTACCTTGGTCGATCAGAATCCGCTTGACGTCAAAATCCTTGACTCGGAGAGTAACGACCAAGGCATCGTTGTGTGGGCAATATATTCTGTCCAAGTCTTTATCCGAAAAGGACATGATGTTTGTAGCTTCATCCTCCTTTTTCATGACAGGTTGGGCGCTTAGCACCTCTCTCAAGTGTTTCGCTTTTTGATTGAACCTCGAGCTCGCATACTGCTTTGGTTCAAAGACTCCATGGATTACGTTGATGGTGCCTTGTGGCGGGGCGTCGATCGGCATTCCATTGGGGAGGTTGTGGTCTTGGGGGGCTGGCTGCGCCCCTCCCTCTATGTATTTATCTAGGTGGCCCGCCGCCACCAACTCTTCCAGATGCTGCCTCAATGGCGTGCAGTTCTCAGTTCGGTGCCCCTTTTCCTTGTGGAAGGTGCATCTGGATCTGTCATCATAGTCCTTCTGTGCCTCGCCAAGCTTGGCAGGCCACTTGACGAAAGGTTCGTCTCGAATCTCGCTAAGTATACGGTAGATCGGCTTTTTGAACACTGTGGTAATGGCGGTGCGGACCCTCAACCACCTCTTGTCCTGGTCTTCGTCGTTGTCTCGCCTGCCCCGTCCATTTCGGTTTCGGCGATCTACCGTATTGACCTTTGCTGAGGTCTTCTTTTCTGGTGTTGCGGTCGCGCCAGCTTTTGCCTTGGCACGAGCGCCATCCTCTTCCACCCTGATGTGCTGGTGCACTCTCTCCATCAGGGCCTCCATGGTGAGTGGTGGAGTCATGGTGATAGAGTCCCTCACCGTTCTCGATCGAAGGCCTCTTTGTATTGCCAATGGCGAGGTTAGTTGGGCGCCCCAACTGCTGAATGTCTCCCGATGGCATTGTTGTACGACCTCAAAGTCTCCTTGTCGCCCATGTCGATGGAGAGTAACTGGTCGATCTCCACCGGGGTCTTTGTGTTTGTTCTGAACCGGGTTACAAACGCCTCTGCCAATTGCGCCCAGGAGGCTATGCTGCCTTCTGGAAGCTTCTCAAACCAAGTCAAGCCTAGGTCGCCGAGGCTTGAAGGGAATAGGATACACATCAACGCCTCATTCGCATGGATATCTGACCATAACACCGCAAAAGTGGCTCAAGTGGGTGTAAGGGTCCGTCTTTCCTTCATACGTCGTGAATTTGGGTTGTAGGAAGCCTGACGGAAGGGGCGCGTTCTCAATCTCTGGGACGAATGGTGAGGTCTGCAGCCTCGCCAATGCCTTATCCGCTGGTTCGTATGCCAAGTGCGGCCTTGGCATTCCAACCTCGACGCTTCCATGCGTCCGAGGAGCCAATCGCTGCAAGGCAGGAACCCTGTGGGGATCGCGCGCTCTGGCGTCCTCCTTCCATCGTGCCTTCTCTTCTAACATGGATCGCAGGTCGGACGACCTAGGTAATTCTGTCTGTCTAGACCTCGTATGGTGCGTGTGTGAGGGCCGATAGGTACTCCCCTCAGTGTATGATCTTTTGGACCTCGCCCTCTCAGACCTGGAGTGACGAGTCCTGGAAGATACGGATCGCGTGTCGCCTGTCCTGAGGCTTCTGTCCTCTGGTTGAGAGGGTGTAGAATTCCTACCACGACCCTCTGAGTGGCGAGGGGGCGTCTTCTTGTTGCGCCCCTCTCCCGTCGCCACCTCTTTTCCTTTCATCTGGCGCTTCAGAGACTCCATGTCCGCCGCCATCTTACGGATCAGTTCATCTTGTTCTCTGACGCGATCCTCCAGAATTTGAGGATCAACTCTGCGCCTTTGTCTTTCTGGGCTTTGCGAACGAGAGGGATGAGGGCTGTTATTCCTCCTTCGTCCCCTCGCATCCCTCCTGGAATTCTGCCTTTGTGGTTCCAGGTTCGCCATGGGAGGGACCAAAGGTAGGCCTTCACGCCTTGCACCTCCTTCTGGAGTTTGTCCGTCAATGGCGGACTGAGGCAGTTCTTCGTTGTTCGCCATTGATGTTTGAGAAAAAGCTTGATCAAGAGGTTGTTCTTGCCTGTTGTTTCCCACAGACGGCGCCAATTGTACGGGAAAGAAATACACCTTCTCGTATAATCCTGTTGACCAAGTCTTCGTTCCTCTGTACGATGTCGTTCCACCACCTGAAAATATCAACGTGAGCTAGCCGGCGGGTGTGTGCCGGAAACCTCTCCGATGCCTAAGTCAGTAAGCAAGACAAGAAGGCAAAAGCTCAATGTATTCAGGGAGCAAAATTGTATTACCTCTCCAAAGGTGATATTGGTGAGCTTATATAAGTTTCACATGGCACAATCCTGGTAGGACTCTTACTCCTCCAAGTGTAGAGTCCTTCTAGGATTACTCCTCCTAGCATAGAGTCCCCCTAGGATTCAAACTCTTGGAAGATAATGCTTATCCTCCAACACCCTCCTCACTGCTTAAACCAAGTGAGTTGGTCCCTTTACAGCCGAACTCCAAACGACCGGAGTAACCATTAGTTTGGTCCTTACTTCTCTCCCTTACCTCGGCATTCCCATACTTAGGCCGAGCTAGACATAAGGGAGTTAAACCGAACTACATTCAGAGTCATTGATTACCTCGGTTTCCCATACGCTTCAACCGAAGTAATTAGTGACGTCCAAACTACCCACTACTGTACTAATCTGGCGAATACGGACGAACTGATTTTTAGTCCGGCCCTCCATTACCTCACTCCTACTCCGGTTCCGTATGCCAAGACCGGACTACCCGTAGGAGTGGCTAACCGGACTAATGCATACGGTCTGAAGAAGTTGCTCTCATACTCTGGTTGGGACACGACCGGACTGAATAGAAACCGGGCTACATCATGCATGTCTGACAACCGAACTACCGCAACACTCCTCTGGCCGGTGTACAAGCTACCTTTCTCATTTGGGGCTTACCTCGGCCCAACTATCAGCTCGGCCCAATTTAGTATAAATTACCCTCTCACTGTCGTTTGATTTTTAAATTAACATTTTTGTGGGGGTTTAAAAAAACCCTACTTAAGACATGGTTTATCAAAAAATAAAAATAAAAATAAAAAGCAAACAAGTGCTTATACAACTTTTCCAGAAAAATTAAAAGGAAAAAAAAGAAAATTTGGCTAAACATCTATTTTTTAAGGGCTTTTTCGCCGGAACGTTAAGAATGGATCTTTGTTGATTATAAAGTCATGCATATAGCACTTATTTGGTGTTTGAGCCAAACAATGATGCGGCAAGTATAATTCATGGCATCTTTGTCTTTTATCTGTATTTTATGCTAAAATCTTTTAAAAACCATAACTTTAATTCTAAAATTTCATTTTTATAAAATTTTAAAAAAAATATTTAACATTTTGTTATCTTTCAAACAATATTCAATGTTGAGTGTAAAATTTTTGAAAAAAATGCTACGTCCTTTTTTTTATTTTTTTAAGGTTTACAATTTGAAAGTGGATATAACCATTTTTTAATTTGAAAGTGGACAGATACATATTTTTCTATTTTTATTATATTTTGTTTTATTTTTTTTAATTTGGAAGTGCCCAATGTATTTAAGAATTAAAAAAAAATAAAAAATAGATAAGCTTAATTATCTATGCATGCTTAACTATCTTACATTGACAGGGCCGGCCTGTGGCATAGGCTACAAGGCCATGGCTTAGGGCCTCTTAAAATAGATTGAAAAAATGGGCTCTCTCCTATTATAATTTAATGTAATATATTAGATATGTTTTAAGTTTAAAAAAATTAAAAAATGTCCAAACTAACTTAAAATAAATTGACCCATTAAAAAATTGAAAAGCCATTCAAAAAAATTAACATTGTTACCTATTGAAAATAGACCCAAAAAAAGGGTCTCTCTTATTATAGTTTAGTCTAATATATTAACTATATTTTAAGTCCAAAAAAAATTAAGGAAGGCCCAAATTAACTTAAAATAAATTAATCCATTAAAACATTGAAAGACCCATTTAAAATAATTAGCATTGTTATTCATTGAAAATGATTTTGCAAAAAAATTAGATTATACAAGTATGATTGATTTATTTGTTTCTAAAAATACAAGAAGAGTAGGGATCAAGCAATACTTATTAGTTATTATAATGTAATGCTAAGTATTTTTTATGATTTTTACACAAATCTTTTATCCTTTACTTTCAATTTGTTTTTTCATTCAATGAAAAAAAAGATGTGAAGGGACCTAGAAATTTATTAATTGATTATCGGCTTCAGGCCCCGAAAATCTCAGGGCTGAGCCTGTGCATTGAAAATACGTTATTTTAAAATTTCATACTTAACATGAATCTTATTTGAATTAGCTAAATATAAGCTTAAGTTATAAAATTTTAAAATTTCAATACAAAATAAACATATAGACAAAACCCAGCATTAAAGACTATTAAAAAGTGTTTTTAGCAAGCCAAGCGGTGCTTAAATTTACTTAAAATTCAAAAAAGTAGCAACAATAGGACTATAGACCAAGTCTACAGGACTATAGACCAATCAACGTCATAAATTCTACTTACAAGATACTCTCTAAAGTTCTTGCTAATAGTCTGAAAAAAGTGTTAACAGTAGCGATTGATAAAACACAATCTACCTTTTTAGGGAGGAGATGCATCATGGATGGGGTCTTGATTGCCAATGAAGTGGTGGATTGGTGGAGAAAAATTCAAAAACAAACTGAATTGAAATTTTTTGTTGCATATGCTTTCAAATGTTGGTTTTGGTCCTAAGTGGGTCAACTGGATCAGAACTTGCATTAATTTTGCTAGAGTATCTGTGCTTGTTAATGGATCTCCTACATCGAATTCTACCCACAAAAAGGGTTGAGGCAAGGGAATCCACTATCAACCTTCCTCTTCAGTATTGTAGCTAAGCGACTGAATTTGTTGTTGTAAAAGCAAAGGAGTTGGACCTACTTAAGGGAGTCTCTATAGGCACAAATGGAGTTAATATCCCACATTTGCAGTTTGCAGATGATACCATCATTTTCTGCGAAGCTGAGTGGGCTGAAGTGGCAACAGTCAAGAGGATCCTGAGGTGTTTTGAAGTAATATCAGGTTTGAAGATTAATTTCCACAAGAGTGTGGTGTGTGGAATAGGATTACCTGAAGTGGGTAAAAATTAATCAAGTCTTGGTGCTAGGCCCAATGCGATGCTCACTCCAAGGTGGAGCTAGGTTGGACCTCGGCCTTATGGCCAGCACTTGCTCCGAAGCAAGACAATCATAAGAGTTCGGTCTAATGTACAAGCGTCACTCCAAAGTGGGTCGAGCAACATAATGGACCTTCTAGATGGACAGACAACCACTCCGAAGTGGGTAGAGCAACATGTTGGACCTCCTGGTTGGATAACCATTCTAGAGCAAACCAACTTAGAGAAGGCCAATTCACTAAAGATCTTTCTTGGGCCCACGAGAGAGAAATAACTTTGCTCCTCTCCCTCTGTGTGAACAGAACGTAGAGACATGGAGATGCAGAGGGACAAGGTGCACATATGACAGACCTGCATCTGAATGATAGGCGGAGTGGTCGTCCTCCTCTAATGAGAGATGTCCGCTAATGAGCCAAACAAAACAGACTTGCACCTGAGTGTCAGGCGGAGTGGTCGTCCTCCTCCAATGGAAGACGACCACAAATAAGACACATTAGACAGATGGCGGAGAGAGAAGGACCTTGAACGACAAATAACCATCTTCTATAAAAGGTGAACACTATTCACTCTCAAGGCATCCGAAAATCCACACACTCAACACATATACACTTTTAGTATTCTCTCTTCTTCCTTTCCCTGAGTCCCTGACTTTACCATCGGAGGGGTTTCCGACCAAACCCAGGTCGGGCAGCCTCACTGTTTGTTATTTTGTGCAGATCTTCAATTCCCAAAGCACGCTGTTTATCCACGAAGTTCAATCCTTCTTCATAGTGTGGAAATCACCCCCGCACAATTGGTGCCGTCTGTGGGAAAACCACTGTTTGCTTCGTGACGAACTTCGGTGATGGGAATCGAAGATACACCTCACTCTAGACTAGCAGAGAGGACTCCAATGACGGAGAGAACCAAAGATAAGGGTCTGGCATTCCCTCCAGGGCACAATGACCTTATGGACCACGACAATCAGACACCCAATGCGGCGGAGCGACGCCATGTCATTGCCGTTGAGACGTCTCAACGTCTTTTTGTTAAGAAAAACCACCGTGACCGCATCATCGACTCAATGGGTTTGGAGATCACTGAGCTTTGCACCCAATTGATGAAGTTCATGGCGACCCCAGCGGAGCCAAGAAAATCCATTGGTGGACCATCGCAAAGGAGACGTACCCCTTCTCCTCCTCCCCCTCGCAATGAGCATTGCAGTCGTGGCCCTATTGGTAGAGAGCGTAGCCGGCCGATTCCGGTACTTAGTGAAGGGGCCAGCAGTAGGATGAATAACCTACAAAAAATAACCCATGAGAGAATTCTCATAAAAGGCAAAGGACCGTTAGCCGCCTATCTGAAGCCTTTCATTGTCGTCGCAACGAGCGACTAGACGATTTGAGAAGTTGGCTGAATGACAATGGAGAAGAGGCACGACGGCTATGCAGGGAAGGAGAACATCGACGAGATAGGGAGGAGGAACACCGGCTCAATAGGGAAAAGGGACCAGTTGGACCGGTCTATACACCAGCAAGAGCGTTGCGCTCTAGACCGGTTGGTGTCCACCCCCTTCTTCCCAGAGATAGAAGCTGTAGAACCTCCACGAAAGTATAGCCCACCGAAATTCATTCTCTATGATGGGAAGACGAACCCTCTGACTCACATTAGCCATTACCACCAGATGATGTCCCTCTGGAACCGCAACAACGCGCTCATGTGTAAAGTCTTCCCTTCTAGCCTAGGAGAACTTGGCCTTCGATGGTTTGACAAACTCCCCAATGGTTTGATTTATGACTGGATGCAGCTCTCTGAGGCGTTCTTAGCCCGATTTGTCTCCAACAGTAGAGTCCCAAAGCAGTTAGATACCTTGTTCAATATCCGAAAGGACAGGAAAGAGACCCTACGCCAGTACGTGCGACGGTATTGGAAGGAATATGGTGACTTGGAGGAAAATGTTTGCAATGAACAATTGGCCATGCTATACTTCAAGCAAGGCCTATCTCCTTTGCACAAGCAAGGCCATGCTATACTTCAAGCAAGGCCTATCTCCAATAGAGCAACAAGCTCATGTGGAAGATGACGCTGTTTCGGTACATGTTGCGGTTGCTGAAGAAGAAGACAGACCGCCTCGACCACCCAGGACTGAGCAGCCAAGGAGGGATGAGCAGCGCAAGAACTATGGCCAAAAGAACCGCTCCACAGTGGAAAACAAAGAGGAAAGGGCCAAGTCTTATGAAAGCATCACTACCGTCTTCAAAGAGCCAATATACAGGCTCGTCGAGAAACTTAAAGGGGAAGCCTTCTTTGTCTGGCCAGCTAAGATGCCTGGAGACCTTGCTCGGCGCAATCAGACACTACGTTGCACCTATCATCGAGAGAAGGGACACAAGACGCAAAATTGCAGAACTCTCAAACAACACTTGGAGGACTTAGTTACGGCGGGACACCTCCAACAATGGATAGACGTTGACAAGACGAGGGAAGAACAAGGGTTAGACCAAGCCCCTCCTGAAGAAAACCATGCCCCGAGGTTGGTCATCAACGTTATCCATGGAATGACTGACCCCGAAAGAGAAAACACCATTCGAGGAGAAATCCAACGAGCCACCCACATTCAACAGGTAATGTTGGTAAGACCTCCTCCCAAAAAGTCCAAGACAGAAGCCAGACCTTCTCGGTTTAATGTCGTGTTCACCGAGAAGGACCTAGAGAGAATCCAACACCCCCACACCGATGCCCTCATCATTACAGTTGGTATGGCCAACAAGTTCGATGTGAAGCTAGTCTTGATTGACCAAGGAAGTGCCGTATACATCATGTATTATGAGCTTTTCAAGAAGCTTGGCCTCAGTGAGCAACACCTGACACCTGCCACCTCCCCTTTAGTTGGCTTCAACTCGCAAATAGAATGGCCGCTCGGCCAAATAACTCTGCCTGTCATAGCTAAGTCCAAGGTGGTCTCTGTTGATTTCTTGGTGGTAAACACCCCATCTCCCTACAATGCCATCCTTGGCCGACCTTGGATTCACTAGATGGAGGCAGTCCCTTCCACCTATCACCAACTCGTTCGCTTTCCAACCAAGTATGGAGTAGAGGAGATTCGAGGAGACCAAGTGACGGCCAAACACTGTTTCATTGCTGCCATGAAAGCCAAACAAGTGTGCGACCAAGTGCAGATGGTAGAAGTACCTGACCAGCCAGTTTTGGAAGACATCGACGGAGTGCCAACCGAGAAGATGATAGAAGACCTAGAGACGGTCTTGGTAGAAGAAGGAAACCCAGAAAAGTTCGTCCTGCTCGGCACTTCCCTCACTGTTGAAGAGAAAGAGTAATTACTGGTTCTACTCCGTACAAACTTCGAAGTGTTCGCCTGGTTAGCCTATGACACTCCTGGGTTGGACCCCAATTATGCTTGTCATCGACTCAACGTCCAATTAGGAGCGTGGCTGGTTGTTCAGAATAGTAGACGGTCATCCGCACAGCACACCGATGCAGTGATCGAAGAGGTGGACAAACTTTTAGATGCTGGAGTCATCCGAGAAGTGCAGTACCCAAAGTGGCTGTCCAACACCGTCGTGGTGAAGAAGAAGAATGGCAAATGGAGAGTCTGCGTTGACTGCACTAGCCTTAACAAAGCTTTCCCTAAGGATAGCTTCCCCCTTCTAGGAATAGATCAACTTGTTGACGCAACGGCTGGACATAAGCGCATGAGCTTTCTAGACGCCTACAGTGGCTACCACCAGATCCCCATGTTCGGTCTTGACCAGGAGAAGACGGCTTTCATCAGCCTTAGAGGCACTTACTGCTACAAAGTGATGCCCTTCGGCTTGAAAAACACTGGTGCAACCTACTAGCGAATGGTCACCAAAATGTTCAAGGACCAGCTCGGTAAAACCATGGAAGCATACATTGATGACATGGTCGTCAAAAGCAAGTTGGCCGAGCACCATCTAAGGGACCTTGAGCAAGTGTTTGGAATTCTGAAGACTCACAAGCTTCGACTTAACGCCTCAAAATGTGCCTTTGGGGTAGGATCGGGGAAGTTCTTAGGGTATATGGTGACTAGGCGGGGCATTGAAGCCAACCCCGACCAAATCAAAGCCCTCCAAGACCTCGAAGCGCCTACAAAGGCTAAGGAACTCTAGAAACTTGCTGGCATGGCTGCAGCACTTAACCGTTTCATCAGTCAGTCCTCTAATCGGATGAAGGCCTTCTTCCAACTTCTAAGGAAGAAAACGAGTTTTGAATGGGGAAGCCAGTGCTCCGAAACACTAGAAGATTTCAAGAAGTATTTGTCCTCTCCTCCCGTTCTATCTACACCTGTCGCCAATGAAGTGCTTTTCCTTTACTTGGCTATTTTTGATCATGCTGTTAGTGCAGTGCTGGTCATAGAGGATGGAAAGGAGCAAAAACCAGTGTATTATGTTAGCAAGACCCTCTTAGATGCCGAAACTAGATACTTGCCATTGGAGAAATTGACATATGCCCTATTAATTACCTCTAGGAAGCTTGTTCACTACTTTCAAGGACATACCATCAACGTCCTCACTGAATTCCCCCTCAAGTCGGTGTTCAATCGAGCAGATTTCTCAGGCCGAACAGTAAAGTGAGCAGTGGAGCTTGGAGAGTTTGATATCAAGTTCCAACCTCGAACAGCCATCAAAGCTCAAGTCCTGGCAGACTTTGTTGCAGAATTCACCCCGGGACCAGCTGTCCCCTCTGAAGGGAGCTCAGTTTTGGTCACTATGATTGCCCAGTACAAAGGGCAATCCCCAGCTGAAGCATGGAAACTTTTGTTGGAGATGTATGGAAGCTGTTTGTGGACAGTTCTTCTAACCAAAAAGACTCAGGGGTAGGAGTTGTCCTTATTTCTCTTGAAGGATTCATGTGGGAGCAGGCCATTCGATTGGGCTAGAAAGCTTTTAATAATGAAACAGAGTATGAAGCTCTACTAGCCGGCCTGCGAAGTGCCGAACACTTCGACGCGGAGAAGCTACTCGTCTTTAGTGATTCCCAATTAGTGGTTAACCAACTCTCTGGAGTTTACGAGGCTCGCGATGAGCGGATGGCCACTTATGCAGAATAGGCCAAAAAGTTGATCAGAAAGTTCCAAGCCATTAGAGTCGCGAAGATTGGCCGAGAGGGAAATGGTCATGCTGACGCTTTAGCTTGCCTAGGTTCCTCGGTCAACTCCAGAGACGGCCGCAAAATATTGGTGGAATATGTACCCCAACCAAGTATTCAACTAGTCGAAATGGTCCTCTGCACTAACTTGGGCCCAAGTTGGATGGACCCACTCTTGGCTTTCTTGAAGAATGGCACCCTTCCTAAGGACAAAAAAGAAGCGCACAAGACAAGGCATAGAGCTGCTCGATTTTGGGTCTCCCCATTTGGCAAGCTTTACAAGAAGTCCTACATGGGACCTTATCTACTCTGTGTTCATCCAAATCTGGTGGAAGATGTGCTTTATGAGATCCATGGTGGAATCTGTGGGAGTCAAACTGGTGGTCGGTCCTTAGCACACCGAGCCCTAACATACGGGTACTAGTGGCCGCGCATGCAAAAGGAGGCCCAACAGTATATCCGCAAGTGCGACAAGTGCCAAAAGTTTGCTCCTCTCATTCACCAGCTAACCAAAGCTCTAACCCCGCTCACCAGTCCTTGGCCATTCGATCAGTGGGGCTTAGACATTGTTGGACCATTAGCTAGGGGAACTGGGAATAAAAGGTTCTTCATCGCTGCAACTGACTACTTCACCAAGTGGGTAGAGGTGGAGGCCTTGTGCAAGATCAAAGAAGCAAACACTAAGAGGTTTGTTTGGCGCAATGTTGTGACTTGATTTGGCATTCCCAGAGTCCTTTTCTCTGACAACGGTACACAATTTGATGGCAAGATCTTCAGGAGATTTTGCGCTGACTTGAAGATAGAGTTCCGAAACTCCACTCCGGCCTACCCATAGGGCAATGGCCAAGCTGAAGCGTCCAATAAGACGATCATTGACGGGATAAAAAAGCGTCTTGAAAAAGCCAAGGGCAAATGGGTGGAAGAGATACCGAATGTCCTCTGGGCTTACCGAACTACTCATCGTCGGTCAACCAGTGAGATACCTTACTCTCTTACCTATGGGATAGAAGCAGTCATCCCTTTGGAGGTTGGCCTTCCTACCATCCGTTCTGAGATCTTTGCGCCAGCAAACAATGATGAAGCCATCGCCCAAGCTCTGAACAGGGCCGAAGAATGTAGGGAAGCTGCCCTCATTCGATTGACGGCTTACCAGCAGCAGCTCACTAAGAGCTTCAACAAGAATGTGCGTCCAAGGCAATTCCTACCAGGTGACTTGGTACTTAGGAAGGTAATAGATCACAAGAAAGTTCCTGGAGAAGGGAAACTCGGTGCTAACCGGGAGGGGCCCTATAAGGTTACTTCAGCACTTGGCAATGGCGCATACTATCTGGCTGACTTATCAGGGAAGGCAATCCTTAGACCATGGAACATCGCCAACCTAAAGAAGTACTTCCAGTGATGTGATTCTTAAGATGAAGTACTTACAACAATGTATTTCTCAGAACATTCCTTGATGTAATCAAAAGTTACAAGTATCAATGAATGGAAATTTATTTTACAGTTTGTCCTTATCTACTTGTGTTGTACATTTATGCTCAGTGGAGCAAATTGGCCACGGGTCTTAACTCAAGCCAATCCCAGATGCTCAACTCTTTGGTTGGAGTACGGTGCCAAGTGGTGTAACTTGGTGGAATTTGTGCCAAGTATCGTTACTTAAAGCACGGTCCATATTCACAATTCTCACTCGAAGAAAGGCAGAATTACACTCTACGAGGGGTTATATCATGCCAAAACTTGACCAAGTCAAGTGGCGGCCGAACAACATGATAAAAAACTTTCACAATTTTTTCTCTACTAAGGCATGAAGCATGGTCTGATCGAACATATAACCTTCTGAGCCACAGAGCTCATGCTCGGCTGGGGGCATCAAAAACTCACTCAATTTTTTCTAAGGCACGAAGCCTGATCAAACCGAACAGATGGCCTACTAGGCCACAGAGCCTCTGCTCGGCTGGGGGCAAACATTACATACAAGCAAAGATTAAAGATAAGCAGTTCAACACTTGCGAAAATGTAAGAACGAGTGCATTGAAGTGAAACTTCAATTACAAAAAAGAGTTTGGCCTTACAAAAGAAGAGGTCCAGCCGACCGAACTCCAAGACAAATAAAAAAGTACAAGTTGCAAGTTCAACAGTTGGCAAATTTAGAAGGTACTTTATTACAAAAGGGAGCTCGGTTTATATCATAGCCTATCCAACCGAGCACTAAAGCAAAAGTTGAAGACACTTCATTAACTTTCAAGTTTCATTACAAAAGAACTACTAAAGCAGAAGTAAAAGCAAAACTTCGAGGCAACCTAACAACTTACTCCTCGCGTTGCTCTTCCTCGTAGTGTCCATCCTCACGGTGCTCCTCCTCTGTAGGATTAACAGTCTGCCTAACCAAGGAAGAGCTCGGCAGGAAAGGAGAAAGGCCATAAGGATCAACATTAGTAGCTCCATCCCCCCGAGGCCTTCTCATCCTAACCCTTGCAGCGGTCTTCGAAGGGACTTGGATATCGTCAATATCATAAAGAGGAGAAACCTCTTCCATCTTAGCAGCGTGCAGAGCCCCAGTCCAACCCTTAGTAAAGATCTTGTCCCTCAGCTTCAAAATCTCCTCCGAATAGGTCTTTTCGACCTCGTCATAGCCCCTCTGTTCAGCCTCGTCCACCATCCTTTGATAATTAGACTTTAAAGACTTCAGAGCAGCATCGGCATCTGCAGCCCTCCGCTCGGCCATGAACATCAGTGCTTCAGCCTTCTTCTTTGTATCTTCCATCTCCTTTAGATCCTCTCCGGCCGCCTTCAAGGACATATCAGCATCAGCCAACATGTTGATCGTCTTAACCCTCTCTTGCTCCTTACGATGCCGCCTTTCATCCATGATGTGCATCCTCTAAATACACTGCACTAACCAAAATGTCATATTCTCAACAACCAAATTTAAGGAAATGACAAACATAGAAGAAGACTTACTGCGGTTAGCATCTACACCAAACCCTTGATCAACACGTCACTTGAAATGTTTTGCTCCGCCATATCCAAAGGTAGCAGCAATGCCTTTGATAAGTCAAAGGCCAAGTTGCTTGAGTAGATTGTGCTGTCCGATGTAGTGATTGCTCGGCCGTTATGCTCCAAAGGAGGCACCCATTCTTCAACCGAGCCCTGCTCATTAGAACCCCTAGCAACTTTTTTACCTTTGGACCTTTTCCTCTTTTAGGCCCTATCAGAGGGAAGAGTAAGAGTAGCAATGGGAGGAGGAGGAACAACAACATGCTTTTTTCCACCCTTAGACCTCTCAATCGGTAGAGAAGGAACTCGTGTGTCGACCGTTGAAACAGCTAGAAGGTCCTCATCATCAGATCCAAAGACTAAGGCATCAAGATTGAGTTTTTGGCAACAAGCCATTTCGTTTGCTAAGTCTGGCGGCGGAGAGTAGCCTCTACTGAGTGATCCACTTGATGAACAAACAACAACGGAAGAGGAAGCTCCGGTGGTATGGCCAACTTGCTCTTCGGTTTCAATCTCAAGTGAGTCCCTCGA
Source organism: Camellia lanceoleosa (assembly GCA_025200525.1). Lineage (NCBI taxonomy): Eukaryota > Viridiplantae > Streptophyta > Magnoliopsida > Ericales > Theaceae > Camellia > Camellia lanceoleosa. Next base: position 112,750,237 of record CM045764.1, on the reverse strand, counting down.
GAAGTCATTTACTTTGGGTTTCCGTTAGATGACATGTCTGTAAGTTCGCACATAGTTAAGCAAATGCGGAGCCGACCGATCTTTGTACCTTAATGCAACTTTGATATCCCTCGGATGCTCTTTCTCTGGCCTCCTTTTTAGCTTCTTTGAACCTGCAAGCACGAACAACAACACTCAAAAAAAAATCACAAGCAATAAGCGAATGGATAAAAGGAAACTAAAATAAAGAATGACCTGGGTAGCCGTTCTCTCGTGGAACTCGCTTCGATCAGCCCACCTCTTTGGCCGCAAACTCCCAATTACCTCCGACTTGAAGGAAATCAGAGCAATGCTTGTCGTTATCAGGAAGTTCGGTAACGAGTTGAAGGTCCAACAACCGAACTTTGACATAATAGGTTTTACTGCCTTTATTATGACACAAGGAGTAGCAATGAAGGATATCCCAAATACCCAAGTCCAAGTCTAAGAGTTCATTCAAGACCGAGACACCGTTTACCACTCTAAATGTGTTCATTGATATTTGCATTGGTGTAAGTTCAAAATAAGAAAAGAATCGACACAACAGAGGGTTCAACGGAAGCCTAACATCCCCCTCTATGATGGAGGCAATTGAGAAGGGCATTGTGGTGCTCGTACACGACCGATCCGCATCTACCGCCGCCAATGTCAACGTGACATCATTGGGAATGTTATATCTTCGACGTAACTCATCCATTCCTGCCGGAGTGTCCACTAGGTTCCGAAACTTACCCATGGGAGGTGCGACGTTCTACCAAACAACTACACTAAGGATGACTTGCAAGGTTGGAGGTACAATGGTCGACCGAGCAATCGTATACTAGACAACTCTCAATGTTACACTTAACCAAAAAAGTAATGGTGAAGGTGGAAAAGAAATACATGGGTTCTATGACTTACAGTGTCAAAATCAAGGGGAACTCAATGGTGAGCCTCTCCGACGAAGCAGTCCCACTATGGCAACCAAGAGAAAAATTGTGAGTTGCACAAAAAAAAAAAAAAAAAAAGAGAGAGAGAGAGAGAGAGAGAGAGAGAGAATAAATAAATAAATAACAGTGGCCTGAAGACTTACAAAACAGTGTTAACAACATGAATCAGTAAATGACAGTGGCAAACCCACTGCGAGGGATGGGATGCTCGTGATGAAAAAGCAACTTCGGAATGGAGGCGCAAGAAATGGTGCTAGAGGCCAATGATATAGCCTGAGACTAAGAATTTCAGAGCTTACCATATCAGAAATGACGAAACTGAGTAATGAGAGCAAAATGGGCAAGCAATGGGCGACGAGACGGCGGTAGGGTCACTCCACCATGGAAAATGCACTGTTCAAGACACCGAAGAAGCTTAAACCAACGTAAGAAATGGAGGAGATCAATCTCTCTGAACTAAAATTCTAGAGATGTGTGAGAAAACCACAACGTTGATACAAGTCCTCAACGTTCTGGGAAGGAATCTAGAATTTATAGAGAGTGACTAGAGGTCAAGCTCTCATATTTTAAAATTGCTTTAGAGTTCCAAGGAAAGAAAGCGTAAGGACAAAACCAAAGTCAGACTCTTTTTCCAAAAATGAGTTCTGTTGTTCCTGGAGTCAAAAAGTGAGGCAGCAAAGAAATGGGAAAAATGGGTCTGGGAATTCAAGTGTTTAGTGTGAGAAAGTGATGGGTTTGCTTGTTTTCAAAAAATTCTGAGATGGTTTGCTTTCAAGTGATATTAGCAGCCCCAAACTAATCAGATATGGATGTGTGGCAGCTCGACAGTCAAGTATGTACGTCCGTTAGTGCCGAGCTTGAAGTCCAATGGCAAGACGAAGATGATGGCCAGCTGAGCTCGACACTGAAAAGATGTAACCGAGCACAAATTAGAGATCACCGAGCAGCGTGAAAGCTGGTGCGAACCAAGCTACGGAGTAACGGCAACCGACCGAACTCATTCGTCGACGGCAACGAACCAAGCTAGCGACCGAGCTACGAATTTAATGAGATGCTCCTCTAAGGCCGAGCAATGGCAAACCCACGGCTAAGCCACAGTCCAACCGAACAACAAAGACCACGGAAAAAATATGCTGCTGGATATGAAAAAAGATGACGACCGAATGAGAATGAACTGAGCAAAAATTAGGGCAGTGTCGTGCGTAAATTAAAAAGACCGAGCAGTACCTGAAGATGGGATCAAACTGATGAAATAATGGGCCACGCTACCACTTCATTAGACGTAAATAAGGCTGGCCAAACATGACAGATGACCAACCAATACATGAAGAGGAGCTGAAAAAATTAATTTATTGATCATGTCCAAACCAGAGTGCACGAGTATGACTTGGCCGACCAAGAACCGAATATCACCTATGGATTTTCTAAGTGGGACCAAGCCAATGTAATTTTCCATTGTCTACTATTGTTGGAAAGTGCATCTACTCAGCATATATTATACAATTTTGGCATTGCTCAGCCCACCGACGACTTGCTCAGTTAACCGATGTGCAAACCAACCAAGCAATGTAGAATAAAATCTTGAAGATTGAAACAAATAGACAGCTGGGTAGTAGCCGTGCATAAATTAGACAATTGTTCAGTCCATCAGGTGTCAGAATAGGCCTGACCGAGCAATACCTAAAGGTGATGCTCAAATTATTAAAAAAAAAAAAAAAAAGAAGCTGTAGGTAAACCGATAAAGCAGACACATGACCAGATAGAAAAGAAGGAGCAGCAATAACAGTTGGCCAGACCCATTTTTGTTTGCATGTAATAACAATAAAGAGTTGTATGGATGGCCTACCGTATGTCCGACCAAGGCTAGAGGAATTATTAGGTGTTTATGTGTAAGAGAAAGCCTAGGCGGGGCCTACCAAGCGTCCACTAGGCTTCAACCTAAGAACGTCCAGTATGCTATTTGAAGTCCATTATCAGATTACAGGCCTCTTTTTATAAGTCATGATCATGAACAAGAAATCAAGCAACGGGCCCATCAAACAATTAAGCTAATTGTTTACACAAGTTAGACATTATGTGCAATGTGCTGAGTAAAAGAACAAATGAGTTGCTTACTGGGTATTGGGCCCTACCAATTTGACAAGTATTTAATTTAGCAATTACAAAGCATGGCAGCCAAGCAACTTTTATACAAACTTGGCCTACTAAAAAAAATTTTGGGTGGACCGAGATGCTCTTACATATTTACATATAAATATATAAATCTAGTTTTCTTGTAAATTTGAGGGTCGAGATTCGTCTATAAACGCAAAGGTAGTACACTTTGAACAAATCAGGCCGATGAACAACAATGGTTTCCACACAATAAATTTGAATGCATGCCAGGGGGCAAATGAAGTGGATAAAAATTAATCAAGTCTTGGTGCAAGGCCCAATGTGATGCTCACTCCAAGGTGGAGCTAGGTTGGACCTCGGCCCTATGGCCAGCACTTGCTCCGAAGCAAGACAATCATAGGAGTTCGGCCTAATGTACAAGTGTAACAAGCCTGCGGGGGGACCTCGCTACAACTCGGACTCGATTTGTGTCATGGTTCGTAATCTGAACCAAAGAGTCCAAATCCGGCAAATCGTTTTGAGAAAACAGATTTTTGAAAGAAGTGCCAAACATGGACTGCTTTGCCAGATACAGAGTCGCCACCTAAATATTTTATTTTGGGAAATTTAGGAAACCCTGACTCGTTGCCTAAGGCCACGTGTCCGTCATCACCAAAGTTGCCTCGGCTCGGGAACTTAGGTACGATTGGGGAAGGTCACTTCGTGAGCACCCCCGCTCGCCCGATCAAAGATCGGCCTCTACTAACCATAATATCGAGTTTTGAAAACATTATGTGTTCTTATTCCGGTTATTAGCCTAGATTTCCTATGTGATGCGCACAGCATACAAGTATAGACTGGATCGCCTGAATTGGAACAAAACATTTCCTGTTTGTTTTTGAAAGATGGTTTGCTACTCGCAAGTAGGCTTAAAATACAGATTTTGCCACCCTCGGGTGGGCTTAGAAAAGATGGTTTTGCCACTGTCTAGTGGGCTTAAAACAAACAATCAATGATTCGTTCCAATTTAAGTAACCCAACCTGCAGATGTTGTGTGTGAGACTCCGGGTACTCTCGGTAGTCACTTTTAGCCTTCTCTGCGTGAGACGCAATGAGAATTGCATTTTTTTCTTACATCCTTTCTGCACGAGATGTAGTTTGGCTCGAGTTTACTTGCTTGCCTAGCATTCGCTTAAAATGTTGCATTTATTTCGCATATTTGTTTCATTACAGTGCATTGCATGAATCCTCAATTTTCAAACCGGCTTCGCGTCAGCGTATAAGTCCAATCTTCAATCCGGCTTCGCTTTGCGTATAAGTCCAATCGTCAAACCGGCTTCGCTTTGCGTGTAAGTCCAATCTTCAAACCGGCTTCGCGTAGCGTATAAGTCCAATCGTCAAACCGGCTTCGCGTAGCGTATTAGTCCAATTATCAAAATCTTCCCGCATATCTTTTGCATTTTGCCCCTGCCTGCGGGCACGCCTGCGGGCACACATATCTTTGTTTATCTTGTATGATTGTCTAAGTCTTCGGCCTTGTCAAAAATGGGTCGTCTCTAGGCTTTGACATTCACTCCCGTCACTTCTTGACTTCCGAGTTCTGTCAAAGAGGGGCAACTGTAGACACCCCATTTTTGACCGGCCTTAAGACTCAGACGTCACCGATTGAGTGCTCGGTGATGTTGCATACTGTGCTCGTTCGGAAGCCTCAGAGTCGCGGCCGAGCGCCTTGCCTCCGGACTTCCGAACTCTCTTCTGTGCCTTGTCTCGGTTTGCGAACCAGACTCGGTTTTCTCTGTTTTCTTTCCTGAGGGGAGGGAGTGGTCCTGTAGGCTACTTTTCGTGGCCGTAGGCCATTTTTCCCATTTCGGAGCCCGGTTCCCGGTTTTCGGAGCCGTCAGGCCGTGTGCCTCGGTTCGGGACCGCCCAACCATCTCCGATTCCTCCGGTTTTTGGTAAGTGCCTCTGTTTTATCATTATGAGGAACACTGGGGCCTCTGATACCCACTTCGTGGCCGAACGCCACTTTCGGTGCTTAACGGCCGGTTTTCGGGCCCCGAACCTCGCGGTTTAGGCCCCGAGCATTCATTTCGCATCGGTTTTCGTTCATTTTCGGCAGGAACCTCTGTTTTAGCATCAAGAAGATCACTGGAGGGTGGGAGGCCAGCAATTGTTCCAGAAAACCAGTTTCGCTCTTCCGGCGCCCGTTTTGCTCACTTCCGGGCCAATGTTGAACACCCTAGGGGTATTTTCTTCGAGCCGGGACTACATATTTGTGATGAGGGTACATGGGAGGACCCTAAAAGTGCATGGTCGGCCAGTAATTGTGAAATTCATTTTTGAGCCTCTTCTTCAAGTGCAATGTTGTGACTCCTGTTTCAGTGTTGCCAAATTCCAACCTTGGAACCTTGTTCTACACACATGGGAGGACACCAAAAAGTGGTGGTCGGCCAGTAATTGTGAAATTCATTTTTGAGCCTCTTCTTCAAGTTCTATGTTGTGACTCTTGTTTCAGTGTTGCCAGATTCCAACCCTGGGGCCTTATTCTACACACTTGGGAGGACCCTAAACCATGGTGGTCGGCCAGAAATTTTTGACTTCATTTTTGGGCCATGGGCCGGGGGAGTGGTGGCCGACCAGGTTGGGGTGGCGGCCGGCCACCTTCTAGAGTTACTGGCCGGCCACTTTACGCTTCTTTACTTCTGTTGTCGGATACTTTTGAAATATCTCACCCTCAGGAGATATTTTGGGAGGGAAAGCTTGGATGCATTTCCCTCCCCTTTTACACCATTTCTTGCCTATTTGAGGGGCTGGACAGCTCCTTCCCTAGGGTTAGAACATTTGATCTCAAGAGCCTCTCTTCCAAAAGCTCCATTTCCATAGCCAAAAATCCTAAAAAGTTTCAAGTCCCTAGCTAATTCCTTCATCAACCCTAAGCCTCACCATCACCACTACCATTCCAGCAGCAAAGGAAGGTTCTTCAAGGGCTAAGAAGCAACAAATTCAAGCCAAGAGGTAGCAAAAGTTGGATCTTCAAGGAGGCTAATTGGGGCATCCCAGTGGATTTCTGCGCAAATTTCAAAGATACACTATTCATCGGCAAAGGCACTGGCTTGCATGCCGATTCTGATCTGTCTTTATTTAATTTGTAAATTAATTAGGAATTTGTATTATTTCGGACTGTACTATTCTTTTATTCGGACCCTCTGCGCGAGGGCATAATTGTAATAAGTGTGGGTGAGTGTGATGTATGTCTTCCAACCCCCATTTCTTTCTCCCTTTTATTTATCTGCTTATGATGGTTAGATTAGGGCATATTTCAATTAGCATACAGTATGATAGCATGTTTGCATTCATTCATCTGTTTTGCATACACCGGGCTCGGCGCATCATACAAACTGCATTTGTATTTCAATTCCAAATTGAATACATGTTAGCTGTAACATCATCATATGCCATGTTTAGAATAGCCGAGCCTGCTATAGTTGCATCTTTGCATGTGTTGCATTAGGCAATTCTGTATATGTAGGATCATGCATGATTACTAATCAGTTTTCTGTTTTGGCTTGGAGTACTTGGTGAGTTGTTATGCTTTAGCATCCTTGCATGCGTGTGAGTGTTGCCATGAATAGCATGCTTACCATGAGGCTACGTGCTTATGTGATATAACTGCCTTGAATGCCTGTGGGCGGAGGTTGAGTTATCTGAATTGGGACAATTCATCGAACGTTTGTTTTAAGCCCACTAGATAGTGGCAAAATCATATTTTCTTAAGCCCACTCGAGGGTGGCAAATCCGCGTCTTAGCCTACTTGCGGGTAGCACCATCAAACCATTTTCAAACAAACAAACATGAGATGTTCAGTTCCAATTCAGGCGATTCAGTCTATACTTGTATGCTGTGCGCATCACATAGTAACCTAGGCTAATAACCGGAATAAGAACTCACAGTGTTTTCAAAAATAGATATCATGGTTAGTAGAGGCCGGTCTTTGACCGGGCGAGCGGGGGTGCTCACGATGTGACCTTCCCCAATCGTACCCGAGTTCCCGAGCCAACTTTGGTGATGACGGACACGTGGCCTTTTGGCACCGAGTCAGGGTTTCCTAAATTTCCCATTTTAAAAATATTTAGGTGGCGACTCTGTTATCTGGCAAAGCAGTCCATGTTTGGCACTTCTTTCAAAAAATCTGTTTTTCTTCAAAACGATTTGCCAGAGTTGGACTCTTTGGTTCAGATTTAGAACCGCAACAAAATCGAGTCCGAACTGTAGCGAGGTCCCTCGCGGGCTTGTTACAGATGGCCGAGGAGTCGAATTGCACAACTCAATATAGAATGAATGCACATGAAAACTCAACTAAAACCTAACTCCATCACGGATAATCCGGAGTGTCGGTGACTGGGGAATTGAGATACATTCCGTCACTCGGAGTACGAAACGTACCTCGTTTCCCGTGCTCGGGCTAACTCCTATCCCAAACACAATGCAATATGCATGACATGCATGAATACAACTAAGATACAACCTAACATGCACAATGCTATGAAATGGCATACACAATGCACGAAGTAACGTGGCATACACAATGCACTAACATACAACCTAGCATACGCAATGCCATGAAATGAAATGACATATACAATGCATAATGGACTTACACCAACACAAGTGGACCTCAGCCACAATCACATAGGAGGCTATTAGATGAAAATGAGACACTCGAGATGCGTGCACACATGCATGCAAACCGAGGACTGATCCTAAGGCACGCATGCCACTCTAGCAAGACATGGCAAGGCATGTGTCACGACCCAAACCCGGCCCTATGGGTTTAGTCCCGTAACCGGCCAGTAATCCGAGATTACCAAAGGCCTACTGAACAGTAATACAATCAATCAGAGTACAGGGCCTGGCGGAAGCCAATACAGTAAATAACTAGCGTCCATTGAGCTGTGAAAATCTGTATGTCAAAAACATTTTCCATACATTTATGCATTCAGACCAGTACAGTATACACAAGCATTACAGATATTCAGTACGGGAACTCAATCCCTCAATAACAGTACAGTAAAACAGTCTATACAAAAAGTACAACAAAGACAAAACAAGAGGAGACTAGTGGGGACACAAAAACACCCCAAGCCATGGCATGGCGTCTCGGAACCTCACAAAGGAGGCACATAAATTTGGCCGACAAAGCGGGGACCAATCCCACGCTCCTAGCTTGATGCAGCGGTGAGAACCTACATATATATATAACATGAGCTAAAGCCCGGTGAATAACATAAAGCGTAAAGAGGTTATGAATGAATGTCCTGCAAGAAATGAAATCAATTCATTAAACAAGAGTTTGATCTTTCAAGATTTCAATCAATCACCATATGTGGTACATCCAATAGCCTATAACAAGAGGGTCCAAAAGGACCGGCCTTAATAGACCCAACAAGAATGATGGCCAATCGTCGGTAAACGGTATGGTTCCACAAGGAATCCGCCAGAGCTCTGTAGCAGTCAATAACAGGAGGCGCTATGGATGCCCTGTCTGATTCGTAAATAGGACATACATTCATTCGATAAATAACATCGATTCAAGAAATGCAGATTCGAAGAAATGATTCAAAAGATAACCATTTTGAACATATCTTTACACATCTGTTACTCACGTGATTGGGCTATCGAGCTAGAGCACGCCCCGAGAGTCAACCCTAACGGTCAATCAATAGAACACACACTAAGTTTACTTGGAAAGGATGATAATTAAATCTCTAAATTCCCTCGGTGTGGTTCTATGTCTAAATCCTCATTAAGATGCATTAAACTAGGCCTAAGAATGCCTAGGATGAGATGAGGATGCAAAAATACGATTGGAAGGCACTTTTCAAAAGTTCTTTGGCAGGGTCTCGCCGGCGAGCCTTCCTTCGCTCGAGCGAGGTTGCAAAATCAAAGGCTTCGCTCGGGCGAACAATCCCTCGCTCGGCGGAAAACTTCGGTTGCTTTCGATTTTACGCGCGATACCACGCTCGATGCTCGCTCGAGCGGATCCCTGAATAAAGGTGCTGGGTCGAGCGGGGAATCCTTCGCTCGAGCGGGGGAGCAAAATCTGGGGTTTCCAGGTTTGTTTCCCCAGGTCGAACCCAGCAATCAATCCTCCAAAACTCCACCTCTTGGCCCCAATTTCTGGAAAAACACTTCAAACTCAATGTATAACAAGTTTCAAAAACTATTTTGCACATGCAAGGGCCAATGGTTGGTCAATTGAAGCCAATTTCAAACCATTTTCAAGAACAAGTTTAAAACATGCAATGCATGAGCTTCAAACCCAATTTAATCTTCAAATCTTGCTCTAGAGAGCTCAATAGTTGGAAAACATTCTGAAATCATGAACTATAATGGAAACATGGACATGCATGCATCATTCAAGCATGAATTCACCTCCAAATTCACTAATCTCTACATGCATGCATGAATTCTATCTTGAATCAACCTATATGAGCTCAATCATGACTTACATTTCTATATGATCATGATGCATGCAAGATGGACTTAAAACATAGCAAGAAGATGGAAATTTTCTTACCTAAATCTTCAATTTGGGAGCCTAGAAGATCAATTTAGCAAGTACACTTCAATTCTTGAAGATTCAAGCAATTTCAACAAATGAACCCAAATTTCTCTTAACTCTCCCTCTCTCTAATCTCTTTGGTCGGCTAAGGGCAACAAGAAGGGCTGAGGAAATGTTTTGCTCAATGTGAACAAGTCTAAGGCTCAACAATGATAGTAAACAATGGTCCACTACGAGTGGCAAATTCGTAAATAAGCCTAAGTCCGTAATTAACTCAATTCAACCTACTTTAATCATTCCTAATCAATTTTCAGATAAAAATATCATTAAATCACAAATATTATGCTGATTATAAAACATCAAACGGTTTCTAAATCGGCCGCCGATAAGGCCTTCAATTAGCAATTTAAACACATAAAGTCAAACAGATAATCATGGAATCAAACAGATTAGATATGTAATTAAATAGACAAACTCATTCAGTTTCGGTTTCAGTTTCATTCAGTTTGTTCAGTAGTTCATCCAGTTCACTTATCAGTCATTAGCAGTTCAGTTTATCAGTGATCAGTATCTAATTCGGTGGTTATTCAGTAATCGGTACGAGGGTTGTTACAGCATGGAACATGGCATACGAACATGCGAATTTCAGCAGAAAAAAGTGATGCAAAACAGAACCGAAACATGAAAGCATGGCACCCGAAGCATGGAATGAAACCCGAAACATGAAATTAGGCGCATGGAATGACCTATGGCTATGCAACGTATGCATTATTTGAACATGAGACCTAAAGACAGAACCAAGGAAGTCCCAAAATAAGCATATTTACAGTTTTAAGCAAGGCCAAACAGTGAGCACAAATAGGCCTAAGTTAGCATGCAAAAATGGGCCAAAAGGGGGACAAAGAAGCAAGTGACAGCTGCTGGCCCTAAATGGCCAAGATCCCTTCAAAAAAGTTAAAGAGGGGCTCAAAACATGGTATTTTACAGTTGGTGACAAAACCCAAAACAGTGCACATGCAAGCTTAAAATACTATGCAAAATAAGGCCAAAAGAGAGTATAAACACAAAGAGAAAAAAGGAAGCCTCAAACAACAAAAGACCCTTGATCAAACATGAAGAGGGAGTTAAAATAAGGCTATTCACAGTTCAGACCAGAGCCCAAAAATACAAGCACGAGGGGCTAACAAAGCATGCAAAAATAAGGCCAAGAGAGGGGTAAAGAAGTAAGTGGCAAAAGGAAGCCTCAAACAGTGAAGAGCCCTCAACAATGTTGAAGAAGGGCTCAAAATAAGCCACTTTTCAGTTTATGATAGAGCTCAAAACAGTTTAAATATAGGCCTAAAATACTATGCAAGAAAGAGGGATACAAGAGGGGTAATGAAGCAAGTGCCAAAGGGAAGCCTCAAACAGTGAGAGACCCTTAAACAAACATGAAGAAGAGCTCAAAAAAATGCTATTTTCAGTTAGGGTCAGAGCCCAAAAGTGTAAGAAAGAATGGCTAAGAAAACATGCAAAAATGAGCTCGAAAGAGGGGAAAAATGACTCACCCTTTTAGACCAATCTTTGACAACCTCTTAGCACAAGAAATGGTGCTCTTCAGCTCTGGAAATGGCCTCCAAACTTCTGGTATGGGGTATGGATTGGTTGGCTTGGAGATGGAGTAGAAATGGTCCAAGAATAAAGGGTTTTTGATGCTTGGAATATAAAGAGGGAGAGATTGGATGTAGTAGCCTTAAACCAAATGTTCTAACCCTCTCAAATGCAGCTGGAGCTGCTGGATATATATGCACAAAAGGTGGAAAAGAGGGGGAAAACAATTCAAGTTTCCTCCCAAAAGGCCAAACCCTCGGACATAAGGCCTAGAGGAAAACAAAATTCACTTCTAGGACACACTTGGGGAGGAGGTTATGGCCGGCTAGTTAAAAAGGGAAAAAAAGTCATTTCACCAGCTAGGTGGCCGGCCTGCTAGGTTTTCTGGCCGGCTAGCTACTTTCGGACAAAAAAATGGGCTGCCGGAAAGAAATGTGGCCGGTGGGTGATTGGGAAGTCCAATGGTGGCCATTCAAGTGTCCAAATTTAAGCCCCGGAAGTTAGCTTTCCAATGGCGCAAACCTTGCATTAAAATTCCTCCTGTGAAAAAAGTTATGCCAATTTCCGTGAAGCCGCGCAGATTTGTCCCTACCCGGATTCATGCCGAACTTCTCCCGAACCAGTTTTCTTCTCTCTTCTCCTCTTTTCTTCAACTCCAAACCCCTAAGTAAGGTGTTTTGAAAGATTTTTCAAAGATTTCATCTATCTTTCATTCATTTCCACTTTGTCCCTGCTCAGTTTACCGAAAAGCACAACATTTAACAAAATGCGAGCGTTTGAACATCGTAGGAATTTTATTTCAAAAACGTTTTGAAAGAGAGGGTTTTAAGACTAAAATCTTTTGATCAAGATTGTTTTGGTCCAGAAAAGGGGTATGAAGTTGAGATTTGACTCTCTCTTTGCCGAAGAAATTGCACCTTTCCCCTGCACACCTTTCTCCACCAAGTGAACCATCAGTCGCGTCCAAGTCTTGAAGGTTGTCAAAAATGGGGTGTCTACAGTTGCCCCTCTTTGACAGAAATCGAAATTCAAGAAGTGACGGGAGTGAATGTCAAAGCCTAGAGACGACCCATTTTTGACAAGGCCGAAGACTTGGACAAACAAACAAAATATAGATAAATAAATGGTTGTGCCTGCAGGCTGCCTACGTATCCTTTTGCAAGGAATCAAACCAGCGTAGTTCAGGGGCAGGATGCAAAATGATATGCAGAAAGATTTTGATAATTGGACTGATACGCTAAGCGAAGCCGGTTTGAAGATTGGACTTATACGCTACGCGAAGCTGGTTTGAAGATTGGACTTATACGCTACGCGAAGCCGATTTGAAAATTGGACTTATACGCTACGTGAAGCCGGTTTGAAGATTGCAGTTATACGCTACGCAAAGCCGGTTTGAAAATTGAGGATTTATGCAATGCACTGTAATGACTAAAATGTAATGTGATAGCTAGGAAAAGGGAGGTACCTTACAGGGGCAATTGGTGATGACTCACCTCAGGCTGTTGGGGATCTCCCGCTTCTGCATCTTAATTGAACCACAGGTAATACTTTTTTCCCTGACTGTGGTCGCAGCTTTCCTTATTCTCCAACAGGGTGACAAACTAGGTTGGATTAGTATCCAGAATTGAGGCGCATACAGATGCTATCTCAATCTATGGGGCTGCCATACAGATTTCAAGCCGAGGATATACCCCTGGGTATTTAATCCAGACTTTAGTCTCGGAAATCCCGAACCTTTGCGTTCTAGGCATGAGCCATTCGAACTCTAGTTTCTACCGTCTCAGTTGGTCTCCTAGAAACTCACCGCAAACACAAGCAGGTGGCTATACCAGACCACCGGAAGTCGTTCGGGCACAACAAACACCAAAGGAATTGCACCTTTAGAGGATTTAAGGTCTCCTAGACCGGAGAGTGCACAAGATAGTGCGATGAAATGCAAGTAAAATGCAAGTATGATGCGCAAAACAGCGCGAATGATGATGCAGGATTTAAGGTCTCCTTAAACCGAAGAGTGCACAAGACAGTGCGATGTAGAGTGAATGCACAAAACAGTGCTAAACAGATGCACAAAATAGTGTGATGCTGAAGGTGTACAAAAGCGAAAGCTGGCGGTGAATGCACAAAAGCGATGTGATCTGAGATAAGGTGCGCAAGATAGCGCGATGCAATGCACTAACAAGTACAGGTGAGATGCGCAAGATAACGCGATAAAATGCATGCACAATGCAAGTAATGTGCACAAAATAGTGCGATGCTAAAAATAGCGCAAGTGAAATGTTATGCACTAACAAGTGCAGGTAGGACGCACGAGATAGCGCGAATGATACAATGCACAAAATAGTGCGATACGCTAAACAACGCGATTGATTTGAAATGCACAAGATAGTGCGATGTGATATGCAAAGCACAGGATAGTGCGATTGAGGTGCGCAAAATAGCGCGATGAATGCAATGCACAAGACAGTGCGATGGAGGTACGCAAAATAGCGCGAATGATAAACTGCACAAAATAGTGCGATGCGCAAAATAGCGCGAACGTAAATTGCACAAAACAGTGCGATTAAGGTGCGCAGAATAGCGCGAATGATAAACTACACAGAACAGTGCGATTGGGGTGCGCAAAATAGCGCGAATGATAAACTGCTTTCGAGCAGGCGATGCGCAAAATAAGCGAATGTAAGCGCACAAAAGCAGCGATGCGCAAAATAGCGCGAATGTAAACTGCACAAAACAGTGCGATTGATTTGAAATGCACAAGACAGTGCGATACGCTAAACAGCACGAGTGATTTGCAATGCACAAGATAGTGCGAGTGAGATGCAACCACAAGATGCACAAGACAGTGCAAGCGAGATACAAAGTGTAAGTGCACAAGACAGTGCGAGCAGGGATAAAATGCACAAGATAGTGCGATAAAATGCATCTTCTATACAAGTATGGAAGCACATTCTATGCAATATTGAAAGCAAGCATATTCTATGCATGAAACAAGCAAAGCATATTCTATGCGAAATCGAAAGCAAGCATATTCTATGCATGAATCATAACGATGCGCGGCACGCATGCAACAACGGTGTATAAGAAAGTTCACATTCTATGCAATAGAGGAGCATCAAATATGTACTCTAGTGCCTCTGATTTACCTCTTAGAGGACTTCACAACATACTCAGCTCAAAAAGGGCACACCCTATTCAAATTGGCGAGAGATAACATCTGCATGTAAAACCCTCGGGTGTTGTTTGGACTGTCATTCTGACTTGAAGCAGGCTTACACTTGAGGTAGAGGTGCACTCACACTTTGGTAGTATTAACAAGGCCTGAAGAGGTACATCCGGAATACAATCACGGAACTTGCTGAAGGTGAAACTCACTCAGATGCTTCGATTTTCCTTCTTTTCTTTTGCTTTGCAGTCCGGAACCTAAATAGCTTCAGATAGGTCCTTGTTTTACTGTTCTGACATGACCTGGGTTGAACCCTGCGATTTTACGAAAGAACGAATCTCGTTTTGCACAGATGTGGAGAACGGCATGGCACTCGGAGCACAAAACGATTTCATTTTTTTGAAATCGAGAGGTGAGTTTTCGACCAGGTATTGAGCCTACGACTGAACACAACAAAACGACTTAACAAGGAAATAAAAGGCACACAACCTAGACACATCGAGTAACACTCGAAACGACTCAAAACAAGAATCGAGATAAAACAACAAGACACGACACTCAGACGTGCACAGGGAGCCTGTTTCATTGGGTAGTGTTTCCCACCCTTTCTCATTTGTGGTTTTCACGTCACTCGGCCCTCAAGCTCTGTTTTTTCTGAAAAAGCCCTTTTCTCACTTTTTCTCTCATCGCACATCTCTCTATTCTTCAATCTCTCATTTTTTTATCCCTCCCCTGGGTGGTTGATGGATAAACAGGAAGTTGCGGGCTCTTGCCCCTAGCATGCTGCTAGATTCTTTTTCTCCTGCGCACAGTAGTGAACTTCTCCCACAGAGGGGTTGTGCTACAACTGGGTGTGTAGCAAATCTGCAGCTGACCGGTTGACGATGCTCTACTGGGGAGTTTGGACGTGATAAGATCTGTCCAGATGATGGAGTGGGATATCTTGCCCCATTCCAGTTCGTGCTTCGCAATTTGCTTGATACCTCGTTGCTTGGAGGATGTGAGAGCTTTCTACCCTTTGTTGTGCCCTTTTCTGGCGAATACGGTGCCCTTTTCGACAAGTAGAGTGCCCTTTCTGGCAAGTATTTTGACAAAGGGGAAAAGACAGAACACCTGACTCAACTGTGCCCCTAGTTCATCATTTTGACCATTTTTTGTTTTTGCTTTTGTAACAACCCCATACTGTTTACCGAAAGTTTACTAAATTACATACTGATTACTGCTAAACTGGACGGTTTATGACTGATGATTGAACTAACTGAAGTACTGAACGGACTGATTGAAAATGAAACTGAATTGACTAAGTATATCTATTGCATTGCATTTCTATCTGTTTGACTTATGTGTTTACCTGTCCATGTTTTGTGTTTAAACTATTAATTGAAGGCCCTATCGGCGGCCGAATCCAAAATTGATTGATGTTCCATGATCAGTAGAAATAATGTGATTTTATGGTGTATTTATCTGAAAATTGATTAGGTATGATTAAACTAGAATAATTTAAGCCAATTAAAGAGTTTGTTCTAATTACGCTTTATGCCATTGTTAGTGGGCCTTTGTTTATTCTCCTTATTGAGGCAACTACACTTAGATGAACATTTCATCAGCCACAATTTAGAGCCTATAGCCGACCAAAGTGAAGGAGAGGGAGAGCTAAGAGAGAATTGAACTCATCTTGTGAATGGGCTTGAAGAATTGAAGTAATTGTTAGAGAATTGTCAAATTGAGCTCCTAAACCTTGAATGCAAGACTTAGGTAAGAGAATACAACCCTTTAATTGTGAGTTTAAGCTAATTCTTGCATGATTCTTGCATCATTGTAAAATTAAGTCATGAATTAGTTCATACATGTTGAATTAGAGCATAATTCATGCATGCATGTTTGAATTGAGGAGTTTGAGTTGAATTCATGGTAAAATTGTACATGCATGTTCATAAATAGACTTGAGTCCATGAATTCATCATGTTCTTGAAGAAATGAGTCCATTTGGACAAGCTTTGAAGGTTGAATTTGGTTTGAATCCATGCATGTTGCATATTCTCCATGTTCATGAAAAATGGGTTTGAAAATGGTTTTAATTGACTCACTCTTGGGCTTTGAATTCACAAATTGAGCTTTGAAACTTGTTGTATATTGAATTTAGATGTGTTTTCCAGAATTTGGGCCCAAGAGGTCGAGTTTTGAATGATAGAATGCTTGGTTTGAGCTTGGAAGGCAAATCTGGAAATTCCAGATTTGGCTTCTTCACTCGAGCGAAGGATTCCTCGCTCGAGCGACCAACGTTTACTCTGAGCCACGCTCGAGCGAAGGATTTGTGGCTCGAGCGTAAAATTCGAGCATCCAGTACTTTTACTGTTTCATCAGACCGCTCGAGCGAAGGATTTCTCGCTCGAGCAAAGCCTTTGATTTTGGGAGCTCGCTCGAGCGAAGGAAGGCTCGCTCGAGCGAGGGTCCTATTTTCAGCAAACTTTACAAAATGTTTTCTAAGTGTATTTTTGCATCCTCATCCCATTCTAGGCATTCGTAGGCCTAGTTTAAGGCATCTTAATGAGGATATTGATGTAGAACACACCGAGGCAAATTAGGGATTAAATTATGATATCTCCCAACTGTGTAGCTTAGTGTGTGTTCAACCTGTGAACTGTGTAGGGTTGGCGACTGGGGAGACACGCTCTAGCATATTGTAGCCCGAACTCTGTGAGTAACAATTGTGTAAAGATATGTTCAAAATGATTATCTTTCAAATACTGAACTGTTTTCTGAACTGGTATTATCTACTGAATGAATGTATGTCCTTTATTTCTGAACTGTACTGTGGCATCCTTAGCACCTCATTCTTGTTATTCTTATTAGAGATCTCTGTCGGTTCCTCGTGGAACCATTCTTTATCTTGTTGATGGCCATCATTATTGTTCGGTCTTTAAGACCTCTTTATCTTGCTATGCTAATGGATGTACCACATATGGTGAATAATCGTTACGTGAAAAGTAAATACTGTTTAATGAACTGTTTTCATTACCGTAAGGACATTTCATTCTTAACCTCTTTACGCATTATGTTATTCACTGGGCTTAAGCTCACTGCTCATATATATATATGTAGGTGTACAGGCACCGGACCAAAGCTAGACGCGTCGGGGTTATTCCAGTTTTGTCAAGCCAGCCTACGTGCCTCACTGGGAGGTTCCAAGCCTATCATGCCAGGGCTTAGGGGTGTCTTAGCTTTTCCCCTTCTGTACTGTCTCACTGTTTTGTATAAACTAAATGCTTACTATACTGTCGTCAAGGGATTAGGTCCCTGCACTGTTTGACTGTAAATGTTGTATAGACTGTACTGTTTGAATATGTGAATGCATGAAAAATCTTTTTGGCATCTGCATCGTCACTTTCGATGGACATTATTTAATTCGTATTGGCTTCCGCCAGCCACGAACTCGCTTTTCTTGTCCCTCATTAGCAGGCCTTCGGTAATCTCGGATTACTGGCCGGTTACGATACTAAACCCATAGGGCCGGGTTTGGGTCGTGACAGCTTTCTACTAAAACAGTTTTGACCAACATGAGAGTTAGATTAACGCGCTTGTTCGATTTTCTGATTTAAAATCATGCAAGTTAGGCTATGAGCACCGAGAGTTTTCCTTTTTTGGGTCCAAGAAATGGTCCAGTTTTGAAAAATAGAGTACTTTTCGAGATGATTAGTCAACCTCAGTAAAAATTCTCAAAAACTATTTTTGCAAACGACTACTGCTCAATGAGCACGGAACCTACTCTTGAGATGTACAACCTCGGACCCATAGCAATGGAAAATTGCCCATTGTCTGAAGGACACTGCATGGCAACGGAAAGTTACCCCTTGTTTGAAATGACACTGCGGCGTTTTGAATGGCAACGGAAAGTTGCCCCTTGTTTGGATAGATATGGCGCATTGTAGTCAGTCCTCAGAGCGACGAACACAACCAGACTCTCAGATACAGCGAAGACAAAGATGACCAGAACCATCGCATGGACACAGTCGATTTGGAAGAGTTTATGGCTGGACTTCAGAATGAAGTTGCCTACGTATCCCAAAGATGGGAATCAAGCCTTACGTAGTTCGGGGTTAAGGTACACTCGGGTATTTAACCTCTCCTTTTATGCTCTAACTTTTGCCAAGGCGCCCGTTGCAGGTTTTCAACCTTGCGAGCTTTGTTCTTCTTTCTTTTTCATTTCTTTTTTTCTCTTTTTTTCTTTTTTCTTTTTTCTTTTTTCTCTTTTCTTCTTTTTTTCTTTTTGCTTTTTGTATATATCTTTTCTTGCTCTAACTTTTGCCTGGGTTGCCCTTTCCGGGTTTTCGGCCCAGCGAGCCTCTCAAAGGGTAAAAGTGTAACAAGTCCATGCCAAATGGTTTTAGGATTTCGAAGCCATCCGTATCCAAGAGAGTGGCTGTTGTTTTGCAAGAGGATTCATCTTCGGCTCTTCGAGCACATCTGACATCTTTGCCCCTAGTTCAAAGGGTACTTCTGTTCTAGTTTTGCAAGCTTCTTCTGATCTTCTGATCTTCTTGATCCAACTTTCTTGGCCTCTTGTTCGAGGGCTGCTTCAAATCTGGCCACACAGGCCTCACGTCGTAGTTGACCGTTGAACCTTCTGAATTCAAGTTCAAGGTTTGGAAGCAAAGGGGTTGAGTCTCGAGGCTGAGAGCGATCCTAGGCTGCACAATCTCAAGAGCGATTCCATACAGGTCTTTGCAGGACCGCGCAAAACATTTTGTTTTTGAAAATTTTTAAGAAAGCGACAAATCACTCGCGCTGAAGATAGTGTGAAACCAGTCTGGATCAAGCCAGGGTCCTTCTCAGTACTCACGCTAACAAGCATGATTTCATTCATTAAGGGCTTAGCACGCCTCTCTTTCTCTCAGTTTGATCAAATTTTTGTAAATCCCGAGGAATTCCTTCCTCTTTGTTTTCACCGCAGCGTTCAAAAAGTTTTGAAAAACTCAGGTCATTACAATGACTTCAAGGCACAGAAAAGACAGGGTTCTTAGTCAAATACTGCCATCTCATTTGGAATTTCTGGTACAACTGGCACACGGCAGAAACAAACACAAAAGCATGAAAAACCACTGTTGTTCATTCAAATCCGTTGGCGTTACTGGCTCCAAGGCAGAAATAGACTCAAAACAAAACGAAAAGACAAACACAAAACAAAATGGTGACATCCGAGCTAACACCCCCCGGAATCACCCGACTCCTATACAACAGGACTGACTCGATACAACAAGACAAACCCAAAACAAAAGAGACTGACTCAAAACAAAAAGACAGACTCAAAAACAAAACAACAAGACTGACCCAATACCTAAATCAGAACGTATAAAAACCAGCATTCACAAATGCTCAAAACAGTGCGTGCCATACACCATATCTAAAATAAACTGAACGTCGCCTGCAGGTGGTTCATCCCCCGATCACATAGTCACATTATCCCCCACAAGCTCACTGATCCAGTGATGATAGACTTTGCAAGACTGGTGCGGCGATGACCCTGTTGTCAAACAGATCCTGTACATCATGGCGCAGACGAAAGCAACTATTAGTGTCATGACCGGTTTGTTGATGGTAAGCACAGTACTTAGTCCGGTCATGCTTTTGAGGAAGAGGATCAGGTAAAGGCTGTTGTTCCAATGGTTTCAGATGTCCTTTCCGGATGAAGACCTCTAGAGCCTTTGACAAAGGCATATAAAGTGGGGTGAAAATCCTCTTGACTCGGGGAGGATATTTGGCCATCTGTGAGCTACTTCCGGACGCACCGGTGAATGGGGTAGCTTTCTTTGATGTGGTGGTGGTGACCATGCCCACTTCAGAAGATCTTGCAGTTGCATCATTGCTAGTGGTCGCATTCGAATTGCGGGAAAATGCCCGCCTAGGCTGCTCCTTCTCCTGGTCAATAAGGCCCTGCTTCATGGCATCTTCGATCTGTACTCCCATCTTATGCAAATCTGAAAAGGTATGGAAGGGGAGCACGATTATTTTCTGCATTAGTTTGGGCTGGAGGTTGCGCACAACCATCCGTATTTGATCCTTATCCGTTGGTCTAATGGTCATCATTGAGGCCTTGGCCCTCCAGCGGGCCACAAATTCTGAGAAGCTCTCCTTAGGCTCCTGCCTCGTCGTCTCAAGATCACGGGTCGTAATCTCAATTTGGGTATTGTATGAATATTGTGCGACGAAGGCCTCGGCCATCTCCTCCCAGCTTCGTTTCACTGAATCCTCCAATTTGGCGTACCAGATGGCCACAATACCCGACAGGGTCCTGCCAAAAAGGGAAAGCTTCTGTAATCTTGTCAAGCCCACCGGGCGCAGAACATCTGAAAACAAACTCAGGTGGACCATGGGATCTCCTGACTCGTCAAAACAGTCGATGTGAGGCATCTTGAACCTGTCCGGCAGTGTCACAGCTGCGTCAGTGTACCCGTCCTCAATGTCCGGGATAGACTTTACCCCTTGGGATTTTTTGAACAACTTTTCAAGCTTGCTCAACTTCAACGCTGTAGGGTCGACCTCAAACTCGAAGGGAGAGTCCGGTAGATTGGTAGGTGTTTTGGACAGTTGGGGTAAAATTGGGGGCGGAGCCGGCCCTACCAGAATGTCCGTACCTTCCTGGACATTGGGTGTTTCCCCGGGTGTCTGAACCCCTGGTGGTGGTGGAGCTTGATGCGAAACAGATGCTCCGTTCTGCTGTTGCAACCTAGTGATGAGCTCGGCTTGCTGAGCCATGATTGCAGCCTGTTGCTTGGAAAATTTCGCCTGGCGGACAGCGTCTTACTGCATGAGTTTCATACTTTCTTGCATCTGGCGCATCATTGCCTCCATCCCTGACGTGTTCTGCTGATCCATCTAACTGACTGGTATCTATCCCTGCAGTAGAAACTGAGACCTCATTTGTTCCTTTGGTGGGGTGGATAAGAACCGATCCGTAATCTGAATCGGTGATTTGTGCTCGACCTTTTTACCTGCTCGCAAAGGAACACTGATTC
Source organism: Camellia lanceoleosa (assembly GCA_025200525.1). Lineage (NCBI taxonomy): Eukaryota > Viridiplantae > Streptophyta > Magnoliopsida > Ericales > Theaceae > Camellia > Camellia lanceoleosa. Next base: position 112,728,868 of record CM045764.1, on the reverse strand, counting down.
CCCTTGAACTGAATCTCTGACCCGGCAAAGTCTATCAACAAAAGTTCGGTGTACCCGGGGGATATTGGAGCCTTCTGAAGCTCTAGTTCCGAAACTACCTAGCAAAAGAGAAAACCGACAGCATCTCAGCCTGATTTCACCATAACCAATATGAGCAAAGCTGAACGAGTGTGCTCTCTCTTGGTCTGCCCAAAATTTCGCTTCAGAACTGATACCCTCAGGTAAAACTGATTCCCCAAATACTGATGGTGATCCCCGCAGGCCTTATGCCCAAACTTGTAAACTGATACATACATTCCTGTAGAGACGCACTCTAAAAGCACATAACAGATAAGTGAGAGCCAAAACACCCCTATGTTGGGGTAGGGTTTCCCTGTCCTATTTTGTCAGGAGCTAGGGTTTCACTACACACGCAGCGGTTTCAAACAACCTATATCGGGTAAGCAACCTGTCCTAGTTTGGAATGGTCACTGCGAATCCGAATATGCACTAGGTCGAATGGTCGAAAAGGGTGCCCCGGTAAAACCGGGGTTTGTGTTCCCATACTGGCAGAGCCCACAACCGGTTAGCCTTATGGTCATGCCTTGACAAGACAAGCCTCCGGTAAACCGTTCAGGAATAGCAGATGGCAAACACGGTGTCCTAGGCGCACCAATGCAAATGCAATGCAAAGAAACACATAAGTGTAGTCAAAACAAGATATCATGAGTTCGAATCAAGTTCTCTAAATCCCCAACAGAGTCGCCAGAAACTGTAACAAGCCTGCGGGGGGACCTCGCTACAGCTCGGACTCGATTTGTGTCACGGTTCGTAATCTGAACCAAAAAGTCCAAATCCGGCAAATCGTTTTGAGAAAACAGATTTTTGAAAGAAGTGCCAAACATAGATTGCTTTGCCAGATACAGAGTCGCCACCTAAATATTTTATTTTGGAAAATTTAGGAAACCCTGACTCGTTGCCTAAGGCTACGTGTCCGTCATCACCAAAGTTGCCTCGGCTCGGGAACTTAGGTACGATTGGGGAAGGTCACTTCGTGAGCACCTCCGCTCGCCCGATCAAAGATCGGCCTCTACTAACCATGATATCGAGTTTTGAAAACATTATGTGTCCTTATTCCGGTTATTAGCCTAGATTTACTATGTGATGCGCACAGCATACAAGTATAGACTGGATCGCCTGAATTGGAACAAAACATTTCCTGTTTGTTTTTGAAAGATGGTTTGCTACTCGCAAGTAGGCTTAAAATGCAGATTTTGCCACCCTCGGGTGGGCTTAGAAAAGATGGTTTTGCCACTGTCTAGTGGGCTTAAAACAAACAATCAATGATTCGTTCCAATTTAAGTAACCCAACCTTCACCCACAGGCATTCAGGCAGTTATATCACATAAGCATATAGCCTCATGGTAAGCATGCTATTCATGGCAGTCACTCACACGCATGCAAGGATGCTAAAGCATAAAACTCACCGAGTACTCCAAGCCAAAACAGAAACTGATTAGAAATCCATGCATGATCCTAATTATACAGAAATGTCTAATGCGACACATGCAAGATACAACTATAGCAGGCTCGGCTATTCTAAAATATGGCATATGAGATGCAACAGTTAACAAGTATTCAATTTGGAATTGAAATACAGATGCAGTTAGTATGATGCTCCGAGCCCGGTGCATGCAAGACAGATGAATAAATGCAAACATGCTATCATACTGTATGCTAATTGAAATATGTCCTAATCTAACCATCATAAGCAGGTAAATAAAATGGAAGAAAGACGTGGGGTTGGAAGACATACATCACACTCACGCACACTTATTACAACATTGTCCTCGCTCGGAGGGTCCGAAAGATTAATATACAGTCCCAAATGAATAAAGTCCGAATATAGTACAAAACCCTAATTAATTACCAAATTAACCTAGGAAAGCTGTAAACTAGCATGCAAGCTAGGGACTGCCTCGACTCTGCTCCAGATGATGGATGATGCATGTTTGAGTTCCTTGGCGCAGAAATCCATTGCGACGCCCCAATTAGCCTCTGTTTGCAATTGTTCTTGGAAAGTGTGCCAAGCTCCGGAAGGCTACTGATTCTTGATTTGCTGCAACAGAGAGCAAGAAAGGGGCATAACAATGTATTTTCACAAATGTATGCATGCCTTGATCCTCGTGCCACCAATCACGCATCTCGATGCATGATGGCCGAGGAGTCGAATTGCACAACTCAATATAGAATGAATGCACATGAAAACTCAACTAAAACCTAACTCCATCACGGATAATCCGGAGTGTCGGTGACTGGGGAATTGAGATACGTTCCGTCACTCGGAGTACGAAACGTACCTCGTTTCCCGTGCTCGGGCTAACTCCTATCCCAAACACAATGCAATATGCATGACATGCATGAATGCAACTAAGATACAACCTAACATGCACAATGCTATGAAATGGCATACACGATGCACGAAGTAACGTGGCATACACAATGCACTAACATACAACCTAGCATACGCAATGGACTTACACCAACACAAGTGGACCTCAGCCACACTCACATAGGAGGCCATTAGATGAAAATGAGACACTCGAGATACGTGCACACATGCATGCAAATCGAGGACTGATCCTAAGGCACGACTGCCACTCTAGCAAGACATGGCAAGGCATGGAACATGGCATACGAACATGCAAATTTCAGCAGCAAAAAGTGATGCAAAACAGCCCCGAAACATGAAAGCATGGCACTCGAAGCATGGAATGAGACCCGAAACATGAAATTAGGCGCATGGAATGACCTATGGCTATGCAACGCATGCATTATTTGAACATGAGACCTAAAGACAGAACCAAGGAAGTCCCAAAATAAGCATATTTAAAGTTTTAAGCAATGCCAAATAGTGAGCACAAATAGGCCTAAGTTAGCATGCAAAAATGGGCCAAAAGGGGGACAAAGAAGCAAGTGACAGCCGCTGGCCCTAAATGGACAATAGCCCTTCAACAAAGTTGAAGAGGGGCTCAAAAAATGGTATTTTACAGTTGGTGAAAAAACCCAAAACAGTGCACATGCAAGCTTAAAATACTATGCAAAATAAGGCCAAAAGAGAGTATAAACACAAAGAGCAAAAAGGAAGCCTCAAAAAACAAAAGACCCTAGATAAAAAATGAAGAGGGGGTCAAAATAAGGCTATTCACAGTTCGGACCAGAGCCCAAAAATACAAGCACGAGGGGCTAACAAAGCATGCAAAAATAAGGCCAAGAGAGGGGTAAAGAAGTAAGTGGCAAAAGGAAGCCTCAAACAGTGAAGATCCCTTCAACAATATTGAAGAAGGGCTCAAAATAAGCCACTTTTCAGTTTATGATAGAGCTCAAAACAGTTTAAATATAGGCCTAAAATACTATGCAAGAAAGAGGGATACAAGAGGGGTAATGAAGCAAGTGCCAAAGGGAAGCCTCAAACAGTGAGAGACCCTTAAACAAACATGAAGAAGAGCTCAAAAAAAAGCTATTTTCAGTTAGGGTCGGAGCCCAAAAGTATAAGAAAGAATGGCTAAGAAAATATGCAAAAATGAGCTCAAAAGAGGGGAAAAATGACTCACCCGTGTAGACCAATCTTTGACAATCTCTTAGCAAAAGAAATGGTGCTCTTCAGCTCTGGAAATGGCCTCCAAACTACTGGTATGGGGTATGGATTGGTTGGCTTGGAGATGGAGTAGAAATGGTCCAAGAATAAAGGGTTTTTGATGCTTGGAATATAGAGAGGGAGAGATTGGATGTAGGGGCCTTAAACCAAATGTTCTAACCCTCTCAAATGCAGCTGGAGCTGCTGGATATATAGGCACAAAAGGTGGAAAAGAGAGGGAAAACAATTCAAGTTTCCCCCCAAAAGGCCAAACCCTCGGACATAAGGCCTAGAGGAAAACAAAATTCACTTCTAGGACACATTTGGGGAGGGGGTTATGGCTGGCTAGTTAAAAAGGGCAAAAAAATCATTTCACCAGCTAGGTGGCCGGCCTGCTAGGTTTTCTGGCCGGCCAGCTACTTTCAGGACAAAAAAATGGGCTGCCAGAAAGAAATGTGGCCGGTGGGTGATTGGGAAGTCCAATGGTGGCCATTCAAGTGTCCAAATTGAAGCCCCGGAAGTCAGATTTCCAATGGAGCAAACCTTGCATTAAAATTCCTCCTGTGGAAAAAGTTATGCCAGTTTCCGTGAAGCCGCGCAGATTTGTCCCTACCCGGATTCATGCCGAACTTCTCCCGAACCAGTTTTCTTCTCTCTTCTCTTCTTTTCTTCAACTCCAAACCCCTAAGTAAGGTGTTTTGAAAGATTTTTCAAAGATTTCATCTATCTTTCATTCATTTCCACTTTGTCCCTGCTCGGTTTACCGAAAAGCACAACATTTAACAAAATGCGAGCGTTGGAACATCGTAGGAATTTTATTTCAAAAACGTTTTGAAAGAGAGGGTTTTAAGACTAAAATCTTTTGATCAAGATTGTTTTGGTCCAGAAAAGGGGTATGAAGTTGAGATTTGACTCTCTCTTTGCCGAAGAAATTGCACATTTCCCCTGCACACCTTTCTCCACCAAGTGAACCATCAGTCGCGTCCAAGTCTTAAAGGTGGTCAAAAATGGGGTGTCTACAGTAAGCATCACTCCAAAGTGGGCCAAGCAACATGATGGACCTCCTGGATGGACAGACAACCACTCCGAATTGGGTAGAGCAACATGTTGGACCTCCTGGTTGGACAACTATTCTAGAGCAAACCAACTTAGAGAAGGCCAATTCACTGAAGATCTTTCTTAGGCCCACGAGAGACAAATAACTCTACTCCTCTCTCTCTCTGTGAACAAAACGTGGAGACATGGAGGTGCAGAGGGACAAGGTGTACATATAACAGACCTGCATCTGAATGACAGACGGAGTGGTCGTCCTCCTCCAATGAGAGATGTTCGCTAATGAGCCAAACAAAACAGACCTGCACCCGAGTGTCAGGCAGAGTGGTCATCCTCCTCCAATGAGAGACGACCACGAATAAGACACATTGGACAGATGGTGGAGAGAGAAGGACTTGAATGACAAACAACCTTCTCCTATAAAAGGTGAACACTATTCACTCTCAAGGCATCCGAAAATCCACACACTCAACACATATACACTTTTAGTATTCTCTCTTCTTCCTCTCCCTGAGTCCTTGACTTTACCATCGGAGGGGTTTCCGACCAAACCTCGGTCGGGCAGCCTCACAATTTGTTATTCTGTGCAGATCTTCAATTCCCAAAGCACACTGTTTATCCACAATGTTCAACCTTTCTTCATAGTGCGGAAATCACCCTCGTACATTACCTGAAGAAATTGTTGTTGAGTATGCTTCAAGATTAAGTTACACTTGCAGAAATTACCCTTAAAGTATCTTGGGATGCCATTGGGTGCTAACCCATGTAGGAGAGCAACATGGAAACCTGTGGTGGAGAAATTTAAGAAGAAACTAACTGGGTGGAAGAGGCAGCTGCTCTCCTTTGTAGGTAGAGTGACACTTATTAAATCAATCCTTTCTTCATTTCCAGTTTATTATATGTCATTGTTTAGGATGCCAAAATGTGTTGACAAGGAAATAGATAAGATCCAAGCAGCATTTTTATTTTGATACCAAAAGGAAGGTCCATCTTGTGAAATGGAAGGAAATTACGAAGGACAAGAAGCATGGTCATTTGGGGATATGAAACACAAGGGTTGTCAATGATTGCCTAATATCTAAATGGTGGTGGAGGTTTGGGCTAGAAAATGATTCACTGTGGAAGGAGCTTATCTGCAGCAAATAAAAGCCAGAGGGTGGCAAATGGTTACCATTCTTTGTGGAAGCAAATTGCATTTCAAGGGTGTGGAGTGACATCTTACTTGTAGGACAATCTAATACAAGGCTATTTAACTTCTATATGAGTAATAAAATGATCAACATTGAGGATGGAGAGAGAATCAATTTCTGGGTGGATAATTGGAGGGGTACTACCTGCTTAAAGCCTCAATTCGCAAGACTATTCTATTTATCCTTGGAAAAAGACTTTAATTTGAGTTTGCAATTGACAAAAGAACTCAGAATTCTTGGTCATTTAATTTTAAAAGAGCATTGTTGGCATGAGAGGAAGAAAAAGAGCACAAAATGATAATAAACTTCGTGAGTGCCCTATTCTGAGGATGGCTACTAGGGACTACATCAATTGGGTGGTTGACTCTTCAGGTGGTTTCAAAGTATGCTCTGCTTATAAATGGTGTGAGGAGTCTTTGTACCCTGGTGATATTACACTAGGCATGATCTAAAACAACTCTTCTCCACTTAAAGCACAATTTTTTTCTTGGCTTGCTTGGAAAGGTAAGTTAAAGGCAATCGAGCATTTGCATAAAATTGGTATTCTAAGTGATGAAGTGAATCTTGAATGTGTTTTTTGCCACTCTGAGATTGAGTCAATGGATCATGTGATGGTGCTTTGCCCCTTTGTATGGAGAATCTGGTCAAAAATTATAAATTGGTGGGGTATGCAATGGGTAACCCCTAGATCAATGACTAGTTTGCTACTTTTGGTGGAGTGGCTGGAGATTTAGAAAGGAAGAAAGATTTGGAGAACTATCCCTACCCTATGGTCTGTGGAAGTATAGAAATGACTACTTATTTTATAGGATGCAACCAGACCATGAGGAACTCTGTGAACTCATATTAACCAGGGTAGGCCTTTGGCTGAAATCACATTCAATTGGGAGGTTCTATTCTATAAAAGATTTTGTGAATCAGATTCATCAGATCAAGAGTAGTATTGGCCTTCAAAGATAACAGGATGGAGTGGTTGTGTTGTTTGTATTTTTCCCGATAATAGAACACAAAATTATATAAAATAAAATAGTGAAGATAAAACAATCTTATTTTTAATTTTTAAAGAAAACACAAGACTAGAAAATGGATTACAATATTAGAACATATTATAAGATAGATTCACATGGACATACAAAAATAATATACAAGAAATAGATTATATCTAAAAGTTTGAAAAACAAAAGATAAATGATACAAACCAAAGCCTATGGTATACACAATTTTTTTTAAATAGCTTCACCGTCTCGCCAATGGATACTGGAGGAAGGTCGGCGTCTATTTCCCATGATACGATAGTCAAAATCAGCTAATGCAGAAGCACTTTTTGAATAATTTTGGCGAACTTGACAATGGCAACACTCTCTCATTAACAAGAATCAAAGAAAGGGCTAACAAAAGGAGATAACAAAAGTTTCTTTGAATTTTTTCTTTGATGTAAGAAACATCTCCAACTTCATCTCAACAATCACCATTTTCCATCTCAAAAAACCTCCTTAAAAACAACTTACTAAGTTGGAGGGTAAATGCCTCTATTTATAAAGTAAGGGAGTCCCTAACTATGAAGGCTATCGTCATGAGGGCCATCAAATGCCATTAACGAAGGCCATCAATTCTAGTTATTAGGGCTAGAATTATAAAGGTTGAAAACTCATGGCCACTAATATGCTCATTAACTCCATCATCAAGAGATGAGAGTTACAATAGCCTAAACCTCACATGTGCTTAATATATACAAATAGATATGTATATAATGATATTTGAATAATTCAAATAGATAGATCGCAAAATGGATATGGATGTTGAGTCACAATTCGACCCAAGCCTAATCTCAAACACATGCACAAGCTAAATCCAACACAGCACAGCTCAGTCCAAGTTCAAGACTAAGTCCAAGTCCAAATCCAAGTCCAAGTTCAAGTTCAAGTTTAAGACCAAACCCAGCACATGCATAAGCACAAGCCTAGGCCCAGTCAAAACCAAGACTAAATCCAAATATAAACCTAACTTTTATTGATGGCCAGTTTATGAGACAATTCTCATTCACAACCTAATGGTTTCGGCTCATTATTTTCATATTGTAATTTTCTCACTTAAGATAATACAAATCCACTCGGTCCCATTTCAACTGGCGATTGAGTCACACTTTAATCTTGAATTAAAGTTGCTGAAAAATTATTATTTTCTAACAGTTGCTGCTGTCTGATGGTTTGGAGTGTGGTGGTTATCAATGTGGATTGTAGATGTAGGGGTGGCAGTACCACTAATCTGGAAAGCAACTATTTGGTGGCATCAATCTGTTTGCTGTCTTATTGTTTTTGTTTTTGTTTTTTTGGGTTTGGATCCTCACCAACTTTGGAGTATATGCTAACAAATAATTGGGTATGTTTTTCGATGTCAATTTAGTTGGAATAGTATAAATTATACTGTGATTTTCTTTGCATTTCCCTTGCCTTTATTGACTTAATCATCGTATGTGTGTATATTTATTCCATAAATAAAGCTTCTTTTCTTTTGCCGATCTTAAAAATAAAAATAAAAAAAGTAAGAAAAGAAAATAGGAAAAATTAAAATAAAAGCACGGAAGAATGAGACAAATTCTATGCCCACTTGGCAAGTAGTTTTCTGTCACTCTCAATAACCCTCTTTAAAAAAATTCTATTTACGACACAACATATTAAGAGAGGCTAATTCTATAGTATACACCTTTCAAAAGTGTCTACCCTACATCCTAATTATGAAAGTCTTCTTTTTTTTTTTAATTATGAATCATGTGTGAGGCTTTGATTAATTTTGTAAGAGGCAAAATTTAATTGAGGTTTATTTTGTGTGGTTACCTTCTGTCATATGAAAATAAATACATAATTTTCTGTGTGGTTTATATACTAAAGTACACTATTAAATATTTCATTTGAGTTATAGATGCTATAATGCTAGGATATAAAGAAATTATGTGTTCATTTTTAAATGTCAGATAGATAAATCGCACATGGAGAAAAGCACAGAGGTTAAAATAAATTTTATGTCTAAAAAAACTTTCAAAAATGTCTATGGTTTAAAAAATAAAGTTATTTAAAGATATATTTTAGTCTTTTTTATTGGGTAAATTATTGATAGGTCCTAATAGTTAGACTTAATTCCCATCAAGTCTTATTAAAAATAAGTCTTAGTAAAATTGTCGCTAAAATAATTTTTTGTGACAATTTTTTACATACGTTGCTAAAAATTGACAATTAGTGATTTTTTTTTTTTTTGTCATGATTTTTATAAATTGTCACTAAAACTTAAAATTAGTGACATTTTTTATGACAACTTTTTTTCATAAGACCTATTAGACAATAAGTCTACTTATTAGGACCTATACGTAAGTAGCCCTTTATTTAATCTGTTAACGGGGGGCTGATAGTGTACTTCGGTTCATAAATCACATAATGTTTTGTGCTTGTTTCTATAGGATAGGGGATTATGCACACATGAGCCAAACTACAATGAAATAAATTGAAATTTGCCCAATTTGTAATGCCTGGTTATGAATTTGATTACGAGACTACGTGATGATTGATAATGAACGAAGGTGACATTGGTTATGTGATATATATTTATATATATATATATATATTGTTGGTTTTGGTTACCAACCACATTGATCTTGGTTATTAGACCTTGTGGTGTTTAAATATGAATCAAAATGACTCTAAAAGATGTGACTCGAACTTCCTCAAGCCAATTGTTGAGCCGTTCTTTACCACTCTACAATACATCATGTGTTTCATATATCATCTTTGGAATGGGAAGTTATTAAGATAATAAAATGGCATCCCAAATGCTTCCAATGCTCTAATTTGGAATGGGAAGTTATTAAGGTAAACAAAGGTTGTTTTGTCAACTCAACACATTACATGTTTTTTTTTGCAAAAATAGAAATGCTCTCTCATACCTCATAGCGAACAAGCCAGGTAGATTGGCACTGTTGTAATTGGCTAACAACTAGCTCACAAAGTTGCTGTGGGATAATGCTGCACCACCAAAAGCTCAATTTTTTGGGTGGTTAGCATGGAGAGGAAGTGTAAAGACAACAGATTTCTTTAAAAAGATTGGTGTGATCGGAAACAGAGAAGAGTTGGCATGCCCTTTCTGTAAATGAAGCCGAAACAATCAACCATATGCTGCTACTGTGCCCAGGGGTGTGGAGAGTTTGGTCTGACTTGTTGAATTGGTGGGGATTAGTTGGGCAACACCGGCAAATGTGGAGGGGCTGTTGCATTGGTGGTTGAAGTTCAAGAAAAAGGAGATGATGTTTTGGAGGACCCATTGCCCTGTTATGGTCGGTTTGGAAAGCAAAAAATGTTTGTGTGTTTAATGGGGGTCAACCAAATTATGCTGAGATCGGGGAACTTGTCAAGGTGAGGGTGGCTCTGTGGGCAAGATCTAATTTGAAAGGAATCCATTGCACAGTCAATGAAATTATCTCAAGTATTAGGGAGGTTAGATTTTGTTCGTAATGTTGTAATCGTGACTTGGCACTAGATCAGGTTAGTGCAGCTGGGGGTGTTGTTTTGATTGCTGTTTTGTGTGTGTGTGTGTGTGTGTGTGTGTGTGTGTGTTGGCTTGTTGGCTTCTAACCAACTTTGGTGTGGTGCTCAACAAATGATTTGATGAGTTTTTTGGTGCTAACTTAATTGAAATTGATTTGTCTCGCTGTGATGCTTTGACTGCTCATCCTTGCTTTTATTGATGTATCCTGTACTTTTATGGTTTCTTTTATCAATAAAAGGGTTTTTTGATTGATCCAAAAAAACAAAAACAAAAACAAAAATATAAACATAAACATAAACATAATCAAAAAAAAAAAAAAAACAAACAAACAAACAGATAGGAGGGTGGTGGAAAGTATGAGTTTTTACTAGGTCTAACTATTACAAAATTAGTGTTTTAAGTTGATAGAGTGACTATGGTCATTTCATTATCTAATGTATTAACCTACTAACATTTTATCATGTGTCCAAAATATATATATATACCATTATATATGAAAATTAAAATAAAATTGACAAATATGGTATATTTCGTGGTAAGTACAATTAATTTTAGTGATAGATAAAGACTTTTTTGCTATAATTTATTGTAAGCTGAAAGCTTATAAAAAAAATAAAGCCAAAATCATCCATTTTCTAACTTTTAAATAATGAACAGAAGTTGCACTAAATAGTGTAACATAATCTTTAAAAACCAAGAAGCTACTATAAACAGTTCATATAAGTTCCTAGACACCCGCTTCAACAACCATTGAATGAAAGTTTCCAGACACCCCAATCCTTGCTTGATCATTAATTTCTAATATTTTCTTCACAGGAGTAAGAATTTTCTTATTTATTGCAAAATGACGTGAGTCGGTGAAAATCAAATCATGATTATACTTAAGGTTAATTGTGGTTAGTTTATATTTCCCATCCTTTTGTACACTACCTCGTACCCTTGCTTTGCAACCAATTTTTGTGGACAAAGATAGCTTCAGAGAGTTGACTTCTGATTTCTTTTTTCTCTCCCCCGCTTGAGAACATTCAATTGCAAAACTTTTTAATTGCCCATCATTTGCAAAATGTTGTACTCTATGAGCATCTCCAATGCACTAGACATATAATACTTGTTAGTTAAAATGCCTAGTGTGATTCACTTTTTTCAATTCCAATGCACTAGGCATATGATTAGGCATTTTGGCTCAACTCATATTCACTAGCTACATGTAGCTAGCCTTCAACGCTAGGCAAAATGTATTCAATCATTAGGATCATTTCCCTCCATCTTTGTTGTTGACGTGGCATTTTATAAAATTAATAGTATTTGGATAAATAGCTAAAATAAAGAGCATGGTTAGAGTAAAAACATAAAACAGTTGATAAGCAAAATAAAATATATATACTTTATAGTAATATTTAGATAGGTAAAATGCCTACTACCATTGGAGATGCTCTATGAGCTATAGAAAATCCAACATGCTTAGCATATTTGCCATAACATGTGTACACTTCTTTCCTTGAGCTAAAACACATACCCTTCTTAGGTTTTTCAACTTCTTCACCCTCATTTACTGAATGATTGTCACTAACATTTGAATCAATCTCTATTTTTCCACTTTGGATAATGAAATAACAATTGAATGATTTGAGAATGATTATTGATGAAAGTATAGCTCGCACTCAGACTCAGCAGCAACAGTGCAAACAGTTCAAAGCTCCGCAATAGTTCAATCAGACTTCATCATCCACATCCACATGTGAGAAGCTGCAAGCTGAGTCCAGTGATATCATTCCATATCTATTATAATATATGTTAGATATTGTTGTAACATAATTAGTTCAGCAGTTAGTTAGTTAGAGTTAGTATGATTAGTTAGAGTTAACTCGTCATGGTTAGTCTTGAGTAAAAGAGGTTAGATTGTTGTATAAATACTTTACATTCATCTGTAAAACAGTTAAAAGAAATAAGATCTCAAATCTTCTTTATGGTATCAGAGCCAATATTGCTCTCACAAGTTTGAAGGTCCATCAATGGCGACCTTACCTTCTTCTCAGCTTCCTTCAAATCTTTCACTTCTTATCTCCAATCTAAATTCTTTTGTTACTGTCAAGCTTGATTCTTCCAATTTCATTGTCTGGAAAAATCAATTTCACAACATTCTCAGAGCTATTGGTTTGCTCTGTTATGTTGATGGCTCTACTGCACCTCCTCCTCAATACATCAGAGAGGTACCTAATGATGCATACACTCAATAGATGCTTATTGATTCACATCTTCTGAGCTATATTACAGCTACGTTATCCTCAACAGTATTCACCACAGTTTTTAATTGCAAGACTAGTCATGAAGTCTGGAGTACACTTGAGAAACGCTTTACTTCTCTCTCAAGGTCTCATATTCATCAGCTCAAGAAAAAACTTCATAATGTTGTAAAAATATCCTGTTCAATGAAAGAATATCTTTCTTAGATTAAAGCTCTGTCCGATTAGTTGGCTATGGCTGCTTCACCAGTTGAAGATGAAGATCTGGTCCTTCTCACATTGAATGGCCTTCCTGTTGAATACAATGCTTTTAAAACCACAATTCGAGCAAGATTTGAATCTATCTCCATAGAAAATCTGTCATCACTGCTCTGTTCAGAGGTAATTCATGTAGAATCTGTTTCTAAACAGAATTCTTCTGATCTGCATGTGGCTTATTCGACTGCATATCAAGGTTATCCTCGGAAAAATTCTACTCAATCTTCAGGTTTCCGTAATTCTTTTTCTGGACAATCTCAATTTAGCAGAGGAAATAGATCTGGTGGTCGATATTTCCAACGAGGACGAAAAGGTTGAGGTTATAGTAACAATTCATCTGGTTATCATACTTCCAATGACAAATCTTCTGTGGTTTGTCAAATCTACGGCAAACAGAATCATATTGCTTTCAATTGCTGGTACCGAATGGATACTTCCTATCAGTCTACCAACACTAAGACCTCTCCTATTTCATCTGACTTTCAGAACACTTTCCAGAATAAGGCCTACATTGCCTCTGGTTTTTCTCCGTCAGACAATTGGTTTTTGGACTCTACAGCCACTAGTCATGTCACTCATGATTTGCAAAATTTACAATCCTATCAGCCATATCAAGGTTCAGATCAGATCATGGTTGGAGATGGTAATGCCTTGCCTATTCAGCATAAAGGTACTGGTATTTTACCGACTCCTTCTCAAAATTTTGCTCTTACACAGTTTCTTCATGTTCCTAAAATTTCTGCAAATCTCATTTCAGTTCATCAATTTGTGTCTGATAATCATTGTTCTATTACTTTTGATTCTTCTGGTTTTGTGATTCAGGACAAGAGTAACAAAGCTATTCTTTATAGAAGTTCTAGTTCTCATGGCCTCTATCATCTTCCAGCTGTTCTTCCTAGGTCTTCTTCTCATCAAGTTTGCCTCAACACCACTACTGCTCCTTCTACTTGGCATGCTAGCTTAGGCCATCATTCTTTACATAATATGCAACTGATTTGTAATAAACTGAAACTACCTCAGACTGTTTCTAGTTCTTCATTTCCTTGTAAGCATTGTTGTATGGCCAAAAGCCATCGATTACCATTTAGTTTGTCTACTACTTCTGTTAATAAACCATTGGCCCTTATCCATAGTGATGTATGGGGACCATTTCATTCTTCTTCTTCCATTAAATACTATGTTTTGTTTGTTGATGATTTTAGCAAATTTACATGGCTTTATCCTTTGCATTTTAAAAGTGAAGTTTTTGCAAAATTCATTGAATTCAAAGCTTTTGTTGAAAATCAATTTACTGTTAAATTGCAAATTCTTCGCACTGATAATGGCACTAAATATCTGGGACTTAAGTTTCAAGAATTTATTTGCACTCATGGTATAGATCATCAGTTGTCTTGTCCCTATACACCACCATAGAATGGTGTTGCCGAAAGGAAACACAAACACATCATAGAAACTACTATTGCATTGCTTCAGCAGTTTGGTGTTCCTCTTGCTTATTGGTTTGACACTGTTGCCACTTCTGTGTATCTTATTAATCGTATACCCAGCTCTAAGATTCAAAATCAGTCTCCTTTTGAACTGTTGTTTCATCAATTACCTGACTATTATTTTCTTAAACCTTTTGGTTGTCTGTGTTTCCCTTGGCTCAAGCCATATGTTCATCACAGGCTTCAACCCCGTTCTATTTCTCGTGTCTTTCTTGGCTATATACCTTAAGTTAAAGGATAGGTGTCTTAACTCCAGCACTGGTCGCATTTATGTTTCTAGGCATGTTGTTTTTCATGAGCAAACATTTCCTTTCCTTGATTCCTCTGTGTATGTTCCTTCATCTTCATTGTCTCAGTATCAACCTTTCTTTTGGCCATCTTGTTCTCATTTCACACCAGCTATACCTCATACTACTCCATCAGTTGCACTAGCTGTTTCTCCTATTGCTTCATCAGCTGCACCAGCACCAATTTTTTCTTCTACTTTTCCATCAGCTGTATCAGCACCAGCTGTTTCTCTTACTTCTTCATCAGCTACCCCAATTGTTTCTCCAACTTCTCCATCTACTGCTTCTTCTCCTTTATTTCATTCCTCTTCACCTGCTATTCCTATTGATTCTTTGGTTGTTGATCTTCAGTCCTATTCTCTTCCTTCTTCTTCTATTGCTCCTTCTCTTTATATTCATCCAATGGTTACTCGATCTAAGGCAGCTCATCATATCTTGTCTGCCATTACTTCCACTATTTCTACTGATTCTGAACCATGTTCCTATAAAGAGGTTACTCTGTTTTCTGCCTAGACTAAGGCCATGTATGAAGAGTTTGTAGCTTTTCAATCACAGTCCACTTGGACTTTGGTTCCTCTACCTCCCACTAAACAGGCTATTGGCTGTAAGTGGGTATTTCGTCTCAAACGTAATTCTGATGGTACAATTGCTCGCCATAAAGCCCGTCTTGTAGCCAAAAGGTATCTCCAAGAAGAAAGTTTAGACTATCATGAGACATTCAATCCCGTTGCTAAACAGCCCACAATCCGTATTTTACTTTGCTTGGCACTTCATTACAGTTGGCCTATTAAACAACTTGACATATCAAATGCATTCTTGCATGGTGTCTTGGATGAAAAAGTTTATATGACTCAACCTCAAGGTTTTGTTGACAAGTCTAAACCTCAATTTGTCTGTAAGTTGACTAAAGCTTTGTATGGTCTTAAACAAGCACCCCGTGCTTGGTATTCTACTTTTTCGAGCTATCTTCTTACCAATGGATTTGTTATTAGTTCATCCGATTCCTCTCTGTTTATTCAATACACTGCCACTACCATGACTATGTTACTGGTATATGTTGATGATATCCTCATCACTGGAAATAATTCAGCTCATATTGTCTCTCTCATTACTCATATGCACTCTGCTTTTTCGATGAAAGAATTGGGTCTTATTAACTATTTTTTGGGTGTATTTGTTACTTCCTCTGCCTCTGGATATTTCCTTTCTCAAACTAAGTATGCCTTGGAAATTCTTACTAAGGCTGGAATGGGTGATTGTAAACCAGCACCTTCTCCTATGTCTGTCAAGCCATCTTCACTGTCTTCTGCAACTGTGGCATATTCCAATCCTTCTCTCTATCGTAGTATTGTTGGTGCACTTCAGTATTTGACCATTACTCAACTAGATATCTCATTTGTTGTTAATTATGCTTGCCAAACTATGCATTCTCCTACTGAGGCTGATTTTGCATCTGTTAAACATTTGCTGCGATATCTCAAAGGTACCCTTCATCAGGGTCTATCCTTTACTCCTGGTCCTCTTGAGCTTCCTGCTTTCTCTGACTCAGATTGGGCAGGGAGTATCAGTGATCGTCACTCTACTACTGGCTACTATGTCTTTTTAGGTCCTAACCTTATCTCTTGGTCTGCCAAAAAGCAACCTACAGTGTCTCGTTCATCTACTGAGGCTGAATATCGAGCTCTTGCTCAAGTAGCAGCTGAATTGAGTTGGCTTCAAATGGTTTTCACTGATTTACACATTGCTCATCCATGTCCAATTCTCTGGTGTGATAACTTGTCTGCTATTTCCTTGAGTTCCAATCTTGTTTTCCATTCTCAGTCTAAACACATTGCTGTTGATTATCATTATATCCGTGAAAGAGTTGCCTCTAAATAAATCTTTGTCAAGCATGTTGCCTCCTCTGATCAGCTTGCTGATCTTTTTACAAAAGCTTTACCAATCTCTCGGTTTCATTTTCTTCATGACAAGCTCATGGTGCTTTCTTCCCCTATGAACTTGCAGGGAAGTGATGAAAGTATAGCTCACACTTAGACTCAGCAGCAACAGTCCAAACAATTCAAAGCTCTGTAGCAGTTCAATCAAACTTCATCATCCACATCCACGTGTGAGAAGCTGCAAGCTGAGTCCAGTGATATCATTCCATATCCATTATAATATCTATTAGATATTGTTGTAATAGAATTAGTTCAGCAGTTAGTTACTTAGAGTTAGTATGATTAGTTAGAGTTAACTCATCATGGTTAGTCTTGAGTAAAGAGGTTAGATTGTTGTATAAATACTTTACATTCATCTGTAAAATAGTTAAGAGAAATAAGATCTCAAATCTTCTTTAATTATATAACACAGTGCCCAAACACATCAAAAATCTATTCAAAATCATCAAATATCTATTCAAAAGCATCAAAATGCCCAAATCATCATATATACAAGTTTACTTATATACTGTAAAAATAACATGGATGTATATAAAATGCACACAGAACACATTTATAAAAATGCACATCTCTTATGTAAGTCGGATCAGTTAAAATTGTCTGTAATGCACATCTCTTACTTAAAATTGTCTGTATATAATGGCTTACATTACTAATCAATCCCTAATTGATATGGAACTGATTTTTTTAGGGAAAGCTTATAGGAAGTTAATGAAACTGATTTTTTACCTCAGAAACTACTATAAGAAGTTATTTTTGTATAATTACTTTTACTGATTTCTTACTTAGAGAGCTGGGGGAAAAGGTTTACCTCATAAACTGCTGATCCAGAGTACGTGCGAGACAAAGATAGAGACGGAGAGCGAGACACAGAGACGCAACCGAAGATTGAGGACAGCGACAGACATAGATGTAGCTGAAGATTACATCTACCTCAGTGAGAGACAGAGGACAACCAGAGTTCCCGGAGAGCTATGGTCGTCGTCCACGGAGGAGAGCTACGGTGGAGGAGGAGGATGGCGGAGAGCTATGGCGGCGACAGGTGAGAACAAACAAGGGAAGATGGAAATATAGAATTTTGGGTTTCGACTCCCGCTATATCTATCTTTTGTTTTTGTTTTTGTTTTTTTTTTTCCTCACAGTTGCGTGTGTGTATACACCCTTCTTCCACATTAGCTGCCAGCTCACAGGAGGTCCTGGGGGTCTGTAGTGAAATTGCTTTTAAAATATCTAGCATTTTTGAATTTATATTGTTTGGTGAATAGAGTTAGTTTCAGTGATAAATTAAATTATGGAAAATTTATTGATAAATCCCATTTAGAGATGTTTTATCCCAATAAGTCCACAAAGAAAAATTATATCCCAATGAGTCCTATATAATTTTCTTCTTATTCCATAAAGTCCAGTTTTTAAATTTGATATTTATACGTGGACTATTATGCCCTTATATATATATACTATGTTAATACGTAACACATGTTCCTGTGATTTCGTTATTCAGTTTTGGCAGTTTCTATATTTCTAATTCAAATCATTACGTTTCTACCTTGCATGCTGTCGTTCTATCGTTCTGAGGCGTTGATGTCCTAGGGTTTGATTGTTGCTGTTCTAGTCTGGTATGGCGATTTTCAAGTGAAGAGGACGAAGTTGAAGGTGTTCGGTTCTGTCATTTTCTGGAGTATAACTGCCTCGAAGCAGTTGTTTTTGAGTTTTGGACGACTGTAGGATTGGATGATTAAGGTTAGTATCATTGTAGTTATGAATACATGTTCACTTTTTGTTTTGATTTGTAGGATGGATCAGATCCTTTGTTCTTGGATTGATATGGATTGGATGCTCTGTTTTTTCAATTACATCCATCATACGTGGTCATTGGAGGGGAGGTCATTCAGATATATGTTGAATGTTATAATATTCCTTTTACTTTGATGTATGCATAATGAGGCTCTGTGTGGGCGATATAATTTAGAGTATATTGAACAATGTGAATGTTTACATCATGTTAGTATTACGTGAAGAATGTGGATGTTTGCATTTTACTTTGATGTTTGTTTAATGAGGCTATGTCTGAGTGATATAATTGTGATTATATGGATCAATGTGAATGTTTACATCGTGGTCATGTGGAGGGGAGGTCATCAGATTTGTGATGACTGTGGATCCTCTATAATTCACAGTATGTGGAACAATATGAATGTTTACATCGTGTTAGTATTATGTAAGGATGTCGATGTTTGCATTTTACTTTAAGTTTTGCTTAATGAGACTCTGTGTGAGTAATATAATTTAGAGTATATGGATCAATGTGAATGTTCACATCGTGATCCTGTGGAGGGAAGGTCATTAGATTAGTGATGAATGTGGATATTCTATAATTCAGAGTGTGTGGAACAATGTGAATGTCTACATCCTGTTAGTATTACGTGAAGAATTTCGATGGTTGCATTTTACTTTAAGTTTTGCGTAAGAAGGTTCTGTGTGAGTGATATAATGGAGAGTATATGGATCAATGTGAATGTTTACATCATGGTCCTTTGGAGGGGAGGTCATGAGATTAGTGATGAATGTGGATCTTCTATAGTTCAGAGTATATGTGTCAATGTAAATGTTTACATCGTGTTCGTATCATGTGAAGAATGTGGATGTTCTCACTTTTACTTTGATGTTTGCTTAATGAGGCTTTTGTGTGGGTGTGAATTTTTACATCTTGTTTAATGTGAATTATGGATTTAACACTTGAACTGTACTTGTATGCTTCTAATTTTCGCACAATGTGAATATTCATATCGGTTTGGATTATTGTTAATTGTTGTATTGTTTTCTTTTTACAGGAGATGGATAACTTTATGATGTTGGTGTGTATATATGGTTGCAGTACCACTATAATAAATGCTGCCCACGCATTGTGTTATTCGCGTTTGGTGGACTGTTTGTGTGAAAAATGGGGAGAGTTGTCTGCTGGTTCTATTTCATTGTTTTGTAAATTACTTGGGATTAATAGGTGTGATTTAGAGAATGAGGAAGAATTTCAGAACATGTTACTGCTTGCTAAATCAATGGGGGTACAACATGTAGAAGTTGTGGTTGAGTTGAAAAGTGATATTGGTCAGTCAAGTATTTTGGGATTGGTGCGTGTTGGGGTTGAGGAAGAAGTTGATGCACTACGGAGATTTTGCCACCATAAGGAAAAGGTGTTGTTGTCAGCCCCTTGGGCAAATGGTGTTACGCATGTGGGACAACGGTTTGTTGGAGGTGCACAAGAATTTCGTGACGTTTTGTGTAAGTATGCCATCCAATGTGGGTTTCAGTTTACATACGTGAAGAACGAGACAACAAGAGTTACTGCTGTGGGCGCGATACGGGAGGAGAGGGGCTGCTTGTGGGCTATACATTGTAGAGCACAACGAGCAAATGATTTTTTCTACATCAAGAGTTTTAGTGACGTGCATACTTGTGGTACGGATGTCCGAACATCGAAGAATCCGCGAGTTAGTTCGGATTTGGTGTCGAGTACCATATCCGAAATTGTGACAAAATGTTTTGTTTATTTTTTGACGTGCGTACTTGTGACGTGCATACTTGTTTATTTTTTTTTTATTTTTAGAAAAACATAAATTACAAACGCGTTTGGTATTTGACAAAATGTTTAAAAAAAATTTAAAATATAAAAAAGAGTGAGAAATGGCAAGTGGTAGCAAGTGGCGGCAGAAGATGGTGGTGGAAAGTGGTGGTGGTGGGTAGCTGGTGGTGGTGGGTGGTGGCGGGTGGGCGGTGGTGGTAGGTGGTTGGGTGACGGTGGCGGGTGGTGGGTGGTAGCGAGTGGGTGGTGGTGGTGGTGGTGGCGGGTGCTGGGTGGTGGTGGTAGGTGGGTGGCGGGTGGCGGGGGGTGGCGGGTGGGTGGTGGGGGCGGGTAGTGAGTCTTGTGGTGTGTGGTGGGTGGTGGTGGCGGTGGGTGTGAAGATGGTGGTGGTGGTGGGTGGTGGGTAGATGGTGGTGGCAAGTGGGTGGCGGTGGTGGTGGTGGTGGGTGGGTGGGTGGGTGGCGGTGGTGGGTGGTGTGAGTGGGTAGTGGTAATGGTGGTTGAGGTAGTGGGTGGTGGTGGCAGTGGGTGGGTGGGTGGTGGTGGTGGTAGGTGGTGGTGGTAGGTGGGTGGGTGGCGGTGGCGGTGGTGGGTGGTGGTGGTGGTGGGTGGTGGTGGGTGGTGGTGGTGGTGGTGGTGGTGGGTGGGTGTGGTGTGGTGGTGGGTGGTGGTGGTAGTGGCGGGAGGGTGGTGGTGGGGGGTGGTGGCAAGTGGGTGGCGGATGGCTAGTGGCGGGTAGGTGGTGGGTGGTGATGGTGGGTGGGTAGGTGGCGGTGGCGGGTGGTGAGTGGAAGCTAGTGGGTGGTGGTGGTGGTGGTGGTGGTGGTGGTGGTGGCGAGTGGTGGGTGGTGGTGGCAGGTAGGTGGCGGATGGTGGGTGTTGGTGGTGGTGGTAAGTGGCAGTGGTGGTGGTGGCGGTGGGTGGGTGGGTGGGTGGGTGGCGGTGGTGGCGAGTGGGTGGTGGTGGGTAATGGTGGCAGGTGGGTGGTAGGTGATGGTGGTGGTGGTGGTGGCAGCGGCGGGTGGGTGGTGGTAGCGCGTGGCGGGTAGGTGGTGAGTGGTGATGGGGGGTGGGTGGTGGTGGCGGAAGACGGTGGTGGAAAATGGTGGCGGGTGGTGGCTAGTGTTGGGTAGTAAAAAAAAAAAAACTGAAAACTGAAAACGGAAACACATTTTTTGTATTTTCATTTTTTTGCCAAATTTATAAACTGAGACCACTGATTTATAAATCAAAAATTTTTCTAAACAAGTTTTTATTTGAGTTTTTAAAATTTTTGTAAATATAAACTGAAAACTGAAAACGTAAGTGTTACCAAACGACACCTTTGTGTTTGGTATTACAATAGCTGTGTCATAATGTTGGCTGCTAAATGGAATGTGAATGTCCTCATCACTGTCCTGTTGCTCGATCCCATCCCCAGAAAAGTCGGAGTTGCTGCCACTGTGTTGTTCTCCCTTGATGTCAAAGGGGTTGGGAGATGTTGTGGCTGGTTCATAAATTTCAGACTCCACCTTCAATGTTTTATGCTTGAACTTTTGTATTTCTGTTGGGATTGCAAAGAGTTCGCCGGCATTAACCTGACAATGAAAAAAATAGGTTACGTAACCTATATATTTGGGTGGTGTTATAATGTGAATGTTTTGATCAGCAGTTGAAGGCCCTATCTCATTAAAACCCAAATCAGCTAAAGAGGTGGTTTTCATCTTCTTCTGTAAAGCAGTCAGATCCTACTTCACACAGCGTGGAAAAGCATTGGGTTTGTGAGGTTGTAGGATGGTTGTGTGCTCACACAACCAATACTTCAGTAAAACAACAAATACAGTGTTATTTAGCATTTGCATAGTAATGTCATGAGTGGATGTGAACATTCACATCACTGGTTCAGATGTGAACATTCACATCTGTGAAACATAAGTGAAGTGGCACTGTTGTGAACATTCACAGTAATATGTTATGAGTGAATGTGAACATTCACATCACTGGTTCAGATGTGAACATTCACATCTGTGAAACATAAGTGAAGTGGCAGTGTTGTGAACATTCACAGTAGTATGTTATGAGTGAATGTGAACATTCACATCTGTGAAACATAAGTGAAGTGGCAGTGTTGTGAACATTCACAGTAGTATATATGAGTGAATGTGGACATTCGCAACATTGATTCAGTTGTGAACATTCATACGTAGCCTTTGTTGTGAACATTCACAGCAGTATAGTATGAGTGAATGTGAACATTCACATCAGTGATTCAGATGTGGACATTCACATCTGTCAAATGTAATTGCCTATGGACATTCACATCAGTGGTACATATATGAATGTTCACAGTTGGCTTAGATGCACAACACTGAAGGACATGTGAATGTTATTATTTGACAACATGGGTACTTACCATCAATAACATGACACAGCCGGTGACTTTTGCTGGATTTTTGTCATTTTGGGAAATAAACGATGTCAACGTTGTTCTAATTTGCTTGGCCCAATCATATTCTCGCATGGTTTCCAATGGACCATATGTGTGTAGTAGCCCCATCCTATCATCTCTCCGCTTGTTGAGAAAAAAAGCTTTGTACATTTGTAGTACATGCACAACGACGTCATCATACTTCATGCATTTGTCCAGGTCAATCTGATTGTTTCTTAATGCATTAAGCAAATTCCAAAAAGGTGTTTGTTGAAGGCACCGAAGCTGTGCTTGTGTGAACTTGGTGGTTTTCATGAATTTGACCAGTCCGGTCATATTAGATCTGTAGTTCACATTTCTCATGTCCACATTAGTGCTAGTATTTGTTTTTGGGTGTCTTCCTTCACATGGTACTCATCTCTGTTCCTCTTTGCGGTTTTCTTTTGTGCAACATCTGCAAAATGGAGCAGTTTAAAAAAATTAAGTCAATGTTCATGTGATTAGCGTAGTGAAACAGATGTGAACATTCACAGCATTTCCACTGATGTGCATGTTCACAGTTGTGTGCGTGGGTGTGAATGCCCAGAGTTTGTGTCTGGTTGTGAACATTCACATCATGTTGATTGTGTCAACACAAACACAATGTACATATTGTGTCACTGTGTGGAAAACAATGTATTTTTATACAACCATGAACACCATTGAAGAACATGTGCATGTTAACACGAACATATAAAATGACGGATCAACTTATTGGATCACCATTAACAATCAAGAATATGAACAAGGCAAACATTCACAATAGGAGGAAAAAAATCTAAATATCCCTAGTCATTGGCCTAATGTTTGCAATCCATGTGAATGTTCACAACGTAGAATAACAGCACCAATAATATCTGATTGTCCTAAAATCTCCTAAAATGTTCAGGCAATGTGAATGTTCACAGCCTAGACCAAAAGCACCAACAATATCTAATTGTACTAAAATGTTCAGGCAATGTGATTGTTCACAGTCTAGAACAACAGCACCAATAATATTTGACTCTCCTAAAATGTTTAGGCAATGCCAATATTCACAGCCTAGAGCAAACGCACCAACAACATCTGATTGATCTAAAATGTTCAGGCAATGTGAATGTTCACAGCCTAGAACAATAGCACGAACAATATCTGACTCTACTAAATTTTCCTGGCAATGTGAATGTTGATAGCATAGAACAACTGCACCAATAATATCTGACTCTCCTAAAAGTATCAGGCAATGTGAATGTTCACAACCAATAACAAAAGGACCAATAATATTTGATTCTCCTAAAATTTGCAGGCAATGTGAATGTTCACATCTTTCATCAACAATAACAACAACAGAATTGGCCAAACATTTTCAATTCACAAGAATGTTCACATCATAAAACAACAACACCATAACTACCTGATTACCCAAACATTTTTAACTCAATGTGAATGTTCACATTTTTAATCAACTACAACAAAACAGAATTTGGCCAAAACACTTTGAAACTGTGTGAATGTTCACACCATTGAACAACAACCAGATAACATCTGCAATAATTTGATTATCAAACCATTTTCAATCAATGTGAATGTTCACATCTTGCAATAACAACGACTACAACAAAAACATTTTGGAATGTTCACAGTTGTGAACACAATGTAATGGCAACAATAAAATTAAGGATTATGATGGAGGGGTTCAGAATAAATGTTAGGGTATGAACAATATGGACTCCTATATATTGTACGCATACGAAAAGGGAATATTTGTCAAAGTTCAGAATAATGGTTGTTGATAAAGAGGATTAGGGTTTAAATACATGAATGAGTAGAATGCTTACGTTTTGTGCCCATTTCGACGAAGAAGATGTTGTACGAAGAGGCGATCTTGACGAAGGAGCATTATCTGATATTCCGGGCGTATGAACGACGAAGAAGATGTTCAGACGATGTAACAATGGAACGAAGACAGTCTTCTCGGCGTAGGGACGAAGGAGAAGATCAATGAGATGATGCGCCGACGCTACAATGAAAGGAATACAGTTTTGTGGGAGTTGAGGCGATGTGGAATATGGGTTTTGATTTCTGGACTGCAAAGGTACTGTGCGTGATTTCTTGCGCAAGAATAGAGAGGGTAAGAGAGACGGTTATTAGATTCAAAGAGAGAGAGAAAGGCGCGTGTTTTGTTCAGGGATGTTTTGGTCTTTCTGTATGAAATGGACCTAATGGAATATTATAAAACACTATGAGTTTTATGGAACAACACTCTTAAATAATGGATTTACTGAAAAAGCTCCCTTAAATTATTAAAGAAACAATCTTGGCTTCTTGAAAAAAGAAATCTCATTTTTTATATCCAATTTTAAATGACCGAAATTTTTTCTTTTCAAGATCTAAGTTATTGAATATGACACTCGCATCTTCTTTTCTTTTCTTTTTTTTTCTTTTTTTTTTTTTTTTTTCTTTTTTTTGACCCAAAAAAAATTCATTTTTATCGTTGTCAATGAATCTGAGTGATTTCACATTAACATGGAAAAGTGAAAGCCTTATTGCACCAATAGTCGACTGGCATTTTTGGGCTGGGAGGAGGATCCCACATTTGGGCCTCAACCGATATGGCCGGTTACAAATTGCAATTAATATAAATGGAAACATATGTGTTATATAATGTGTTTCAAATTTTAGATCGAAACAAGATATATGGTAGATTTGAAATTAGTAAGAAGTGAATTTTACTTAAAATAATTATGATATATGGATGTACTTTTTTAAATAATTTTTTTAAGGTCTTGTTTGGTAACATTATATTTTAGTCTAAAAATCAAAAAATATTAAAAAAGTCAAAAATCTAACAAATTATATAAAAAAAAATCAAAAATTTTCATTTTCTCTTTATTTTTTACACATTTTTTCGTAAAAAATTAAAAACTAAATTATACAAATAATCCTTATAATTTACACGATGTGTTAATTTGGTCCTTGTTATTTTAATTTGCTAAATTTTGCCTCTTAATTTAACAGATTGTGTCATTTTAGTTCAATAAATAACGGTTATTAAGTTTGATACACGGAAAATCAAACTATGTATCAATTTGGTCCTTATAATTTACATAATGTGTCAATTTAGTTCTTGTCAAAATCGAGCAAATTAAAATAACACGGACCAAATTAACACATTGTGTAAACTACAAAGACCAAATTGACACATTGTATAGACTTTTCGTTCACCAAACTTAACAATTATTATTTATTGAACTAAAGTCACACAATCTGTTAAATTAAGAAATAAAATCAAACAAATTAAAATAATAAAAACTAAATTAACACATCATATAAATTCTAAGAACTACTTATATAATTTATCCTAAATTAAAAAATTAAGTAATATATTTTCAACCGACGTCTAAATATATAATATTATTAAATATAAAAATCTACCTAAAAAAGAACTGAACAATGGGAGATGGTGAACTGGACATATCACGTGGGAGTCACCTTCAATTACGTCACTACCCCCATTAATGTTAATCATCGATATATGTGGGGCGTGGTTGATTAAAATAGTTTATTTCAAGTTAACATAATCACTAAAATAAAATAACCCATTACATAATAAAATAAATGACAAATTTTTAAGTGTGTAAATATATACCATATATATTTATATAAATTTTCATAAATATATATAAGTTATTTTATAAAATCGTGTAAATTTTCACAAACATACTTAAGTGTACACTTTCTTAAATTCTCACAAATATAAGTAAATTATCTCATAAGATCGTGTAATTTTTCACAAATATATATAAATTAACTCATAAAAATTTGAGAAAATTACAACTTATGTATGTTTATAAGAATTTACGCGATTTTATAAGATAATTTATGTATATTTGTAAGAACTTACGTAAGTGTATATGTCATGCATCTTGCACTTGCACCCTGCACCCAAACACTTTCCACAAACAAAACACATCATCACATAACTCTCTCTATTTTTTTTGTACATATTTTCGTAAAAATTCAAATAACTAACTAAAATAATTTATTCTCAAATAGAGCTTATAAACGACAAAATGCTAAAAATTATTTTTTTTTTTATTTTTATCAATGAAAATGAATTATTAATTATTAGATTAATCTTTTCTAATTGTTTACTAAGTAACAGTATGGAGGGTAAAATGGGCATTTCACAAAATAATCTCATGGGATATCAATCCCATGGTTTCTATCCCACACCCCCCCATGGGATAGGATGGTCTTACATTTGTGGGACTAATAGTCCGGGGGGACTATTAGTCCGAAGTAAAATTTTTCAAACAAACAATGGACTATTAGTCCGGTGGGACTAATAGTCCAATCTCACCCCCTTATCCCTCAAAACAAACATGCTCTTTAGATACTTTAATACTCAACCTCACCCTTCCAAGTACTCAAGTATTGTATCCATAGCAACGCTAAAAATGTGTAAAATATATATATATATATTGTATAGTAATATATAAAAGTATTTTAAAAAATATATATAAATTGTTTTAAAATTATAAATATTTGACATTATATACTGTTATAAAAATATTAATAATTAGCATGCTCCTTAGAGAGAATCTTAGTGTTATGTTATTAACTATCAATTCTTCTAAAAGTTTGAATCTTATTAATAGAAGAGTAGCTCTTGAAGTGTAGCCAAACTCCATTTCATAAACAGGCCAAATGCATACAAAATATTATAAGTATTGGTAATTGGCTAAATAGGATCATTTGATCTAATGTTTGCTCTAATATTATATTACATTATTGAACAATATTGAATAATTGACCATCAATTCATTTAAAAATTTAAATTGTTAAAAACAAAATCTATTTTATTATTTATATTATATTCTCAACTAACAATAACTTATCCATAATCAAAAATAATTTTATTATTCATATTCTCAACCTACTGTGCTTTAATAGTGTAGTTTAACCACAACTACACTATGTTTGGGAATAGTGATTTTTACTCAGAAAATTAATAAGTCACTATAAATTATTACATCAATTTTTTCATTTTTTACACGTCTTTTAGTACAAGTTTTAAAAAAAAAAATCATAATAGCCAATTCCCGAACGGGTAGATGAGAGAGAATTTTTGAAGGAAGAAAAAAAAGTTTCAAAATAAAAAATGCAAATAGAAAAAGTTAGAAATAATGAAAATTTTGTATGTGTTTTTCTCCACTCCACTGATAGTAAAGCCTGAGTGCAACTTCACCAAGGTCCTATTCAAACCCATTAGTAGTCACTTTCCAAAAGAACCTCTCTCACATTATCACCCTTCCTTTTTCCCATACTTGAGAAAAATGAATGCTTAATGGGTCTGAAAACTAAACTCAATACCTTCTTTATCCCTCTTCTCTCTTCTTGAATACAACTTACCTACAAACACAAGTATAAAGTATTTTGTATCTATCAATCCAACAAAAATAATAGAGGAGTGTGTTGGAGGGTCTATTATCTATCTATAAATAGGTGTACTCATCTCTAGGGCAACCCATTCCATTTTCTACAACTCTCCTTTGCAAAAAAAAAAAAAAAAATATTTATTTAAAAAAGAAGAGAAGATAGTATTGTGACCATCCCTTTTCCTTAGGTTTCCCTATCAATTTATTGAGCAAAAAATCAAAGCATATGCAACCGGTAACTATAATTCTTGTTTTGCTTATTTTGGATGTTTATAAAATTTTCTTGCTTTTGTTTCAGCTCTCAAATTCCAATTTAGGTTCAAATCCAATACCTTCTTATGATAAGAAGAATAAAAGCAAAGAAAATCAATTAAAGTTTGTTTTGCTTTTTTCAGCTTTGGAAGATGATGGTTTTCCCTAATCAAGAACCTGAAGAAGGGTCTTCCCAAAGAAAAATGGGAAGAGGAAAGATTGAGATTAAGAGGATCGAAAACACGACTAATCGCCAAGTCACTTTTTGTAAGCGCCGCAATGGATTACTCAAGAAGGCCTATGAATTATCGGTGTTATGTGACGCCGAAGTCGCCCTTATCGTCTTCTCAAGCCGCGGTCGGCTTTACGAGTACGCCAACAACAGGTTTTGCCTTCATTTCTAACTTCTCTCATTAAGATCTCAATTCATCATTCAGTTTTAAGTCCCATCAAAGCATTTTTAGCTTTAAATTTAGTTTATTGTTTATAATTTAGATAGACATATTGATGGATCGTTTTATATGTCATAGATTCTTGGTGGATTTTCTCATAAGAAAAAAAATATAATAATAATGATTCTATGCAGTTAGGAACTTAAGATTTAGTTATCTCTAACTAGATTCATACATGTCTCTCTTTCTTGCTTCTTTTATGTTTTGTTTTCTCTCACCCTTTTATGAGATTTATTTCACATTTCTCTTTCGTTTTTTCATGATTCTTCTCAGTTCTCTGCTCGATTGATACTCAGATCTGATTCAGTAGATAAAACTAGTAGGGTTGGGAAGATTTCAAAGTCTAGGAAATCATTTTCTCTCTCTTTCTTTCTTTCTCTCTCTTCATATGTCGTCATGTATCTGAGAAAATTTTTTGATACAAGCTGTCATGCCCTGATTTGCCCATTCCCTATACGTCCTTGACGCTACCTTTGTAACATGTCAGTTCAACAAAGCATAGTAATCAATGAAAGAGCTCATAAAAATTGCAGGTTAGGGTTTCAAAATTATTATTGGATTTTTGAGTAAAATTTAATTAAAATTTCTAGTTTCAAACCGTCAAAGCTTTGTATTAGGGTTTTATTAATTAATGGGTATATATCATGGATTTTGCTTTGATTTATTTTATCAACTTTTTATTTTTCTTTTTGTTGATAAATAAAAAATGAAAATGGGCATCATGGAATTTTTGCCCTCTCTCTGGAAACAAAAGACATAAGAACTTAAGAAGGGTGTGGCAGTGGCACTATGTTGTCTAAGGGTTTAATGGCCATATGTATTCATATATGAATGTATACAGTTCTTCATTGGCTGACAAGAAGGTGCTGTTTCATGACTCATTTACTGGAGTTTCTTCTTTTAAGTTTAACATCTCTTCTCATTTCATTTCATTATTTTCTTTTTATTTTATTTGTAAAAAAATTTTAAATCTCAAAACAGTGAGGGAAAAAAAAAAAAAAAAAAAAACTTTTTTGTTTGGCTTAAACTTTGACCTTGTGAAGATTAAAATTTCGCATAGTGATCTGACATATGGAAGATAAATGAGTTTTCTTCAAATGTTAAATCTCTCTTTCTTTAAAAGAATTTTCAGAGACACTAAAATTGCAAAAAAAGTCATAGTATATGTATGTCACAGATTTACATGGAAAAGTTCATGAAGAGTCATTTTTTGTGTAAAACTCGTGTAATGGTTTAGGTTTGTCTTGCTTTTTTTTTTTTTTTTTTTTTTTTTTTTTTGATTCAAAGATGTTTTGTCTGTTTGTGTTCCCAAGCTCTTGAGATAATGTGCTTGAAAATTTTAAATTCAAGAGGGGCTTGTTGTCTAAAAGCTCATAAGTTATTCATAAATTTATGAATCTTTTTGTTCTCAAAGTAAAAGTTGAGAGAGAGAGAGAGAGAGAGAGAGAGCATAGCCACACGTTGTTTTTTCTTTCTTTAATTCAGGTAATACCTAAACGTTCAGCCAAAGACTAAAGACATCCAAACTAACGAAAAACTACATAGAAAGAGAAAGAGAAAGAAGACCTAAAGGTTAGGCGAGAGAGAGATCGGAGGAAAACCAAGAAAACGTTTAAGAATACAATAATCAATAATGGATACAATCTTTTCATATGAAGCATTAATACTAAGAACACATAAGTCAAAGAGGTGTAATTGTTGATTGAGATTCATTCTGAATATATACTTGTTTATAGCGAGAATTATATTCGATTTTGTAATTACTTTATAGAAAATGATATATATGTTTACTTTTTATATTTGTTTTTTATATTTAATAATGTGTAAATGAGATGATTAATTAATAATTAAAGAAAATACAAGTAAAAAATAATAATACATCAAAGTAAATGGATGATTGATCATTAAATTTAAAATATAAATATAATTTTTAAGTTAAAATAGCATTACTCTTAATTTATATACAAAT
Source organism: Camellia lanceoleosa (assembly GCA_025200525.1). Lineage (NCBI taxonomy): Eukaryota > Viridiplantae > Streptophyta > Magnoliopsida > Ericales > Theaceae > Camellia > Camellia lanceoleosa. Next base: position 112,698,145 of record CM045764.1, on the reverse strand, counting down.
GTAGGAACAAGTGAGAGAGCCAATGGGGTTGGTGTACTTTTTCTTGAGGTCTTTTGGGAGCATGGGGAAGAGCGTGGCTCCTTTGATGACTGCTCTCTGATGCGCTCTCTTTCTCTCTACAGACTCACAGATATAGTTTCACATAAACGGCATACCACGTACAAATTATTTACATATAATTAATACTTTTTACATGTAATATAATTTGGAAAAACTACAAAGCAGGTATTTGATAAAAAAATAAAGATTAAATTCATTTTATCCCTTCGTGATTTGAGACTATAACATTTACTCCTCAATGGTTCAAATATGTCAAAAAGCATTCATGTAGTTTTAGATTAAAGTGTCATCGTTAGTTTTTCTATCTAAACTAGTGGAAGATGTAACACACGGTTACACGCACCATTTTTTAGAGTGGGCTTAGTTTCTACAAAAATAAGATGAAATTAACATACCAAAATATAAAATATAATTAAATAAAAATTTAAAATAGATAATAATTAATGATTGATCCAAAATATAATTAAAATTAGGATTGTTTTGAAAATTGATTATTTTAGTTATCTTTTTAAATTTTGACAAAAATATGTACTAAATAGTAGAGAGAGTAGTTGATTTTTTCGTAGTGAATTTTTGACTTTTTTTTTATTATTATTTTAGTCTATTGTCAAAATAGCTCTTAGTTTGAAAAGTTAAAATTATAATAAATAATTAAGAATTTAAAATTCATTATGATCTAAAATATAATTATAATAAAAATTTAAAAATTATAATAAATAATTAATAATTTATGATTAATTTTGATTTAATTAAATTGATATCAGACATTATAAACTATGTATGAGTGAGAAGAGAGAATGAAAATGACAGGAAAAAAAAAGGTAAGATTTGAAGATATTATAACTATTTCATATTTTCAATTAATAGTTGCACTCTGTCCAAAATTATATGGAGACTCTCTCATTATATTTGAACAATAGAATGGTAAAGTATTTTGGCTCTCACTAATGGCTAATTTCTTCAATAATTTATATTAGATTATGAACCCTGTAAATAATTTTGAGATTTTTAATGGACTGAAGTGGGTAGTAAAAGTAGAAAACTTACATTTCTATTGTAAATTTTTTTATTTTTTATTAAATTCTAATTTTTTTTATGAAAGTATGTGAACTACATTATGGTAGTGTCACGTAATGCTCTATATATATGGTAGTGTCACGTAATGCTCTATATATATTATAATTAGTGAAAGAGGTAAAATTTATAATTTTATATTGAATAATTAAAAATATAGACACGTAAGAATTTTGTGATTCGCCTGCGTACGATCACGATGTTCCACCACCAATCACTAATTTTTCTTATATATATTGTGTATATAGCTTTAGTGTAGTGACACATGGCAATCAAATCTTGAAAGCAGAGATATTCGAGCCAATCATATCGTGGGATCTTGTGCCAGCTTGGCAGGAGACAACCAATCAGTGGCTCGACAAAATTAAGGTTTGCAGCTGGTAGAGCGGCATTCCGTACATGCCGTATTTTTCTATTAACAAAATAGTTTTGTATATTAATTTTGGGAAATAACTTGACAGTGATGTCAAGAAAGATTAATTATAAAAGGGACATGGAGTTGAGAGTTTAAAAATATATATATATATATATAAATATATGAAAATAAATGTATTTATGATGAGGTATAAATGAAATGTTACACTTGCACTCTTTCCTATGTTAATATTTTTTTTCTTCAACTCTTATTTGCATGCGGTTTCTCCATTACAAAAAGATAAAAAAATATATTATAAATATTAATATTATAATTATAATTTTTTATTAATTTATAATTAATTTTTACAGACACAATGTAAGTGTAATTTTTTTTTTTTTTTAATTTCTGCTAACTGACAGCTTAAGAGGCTTCTTGTTGATATAAAGGGGTTCCACAAAATACTACTAATAATTAATACTAGAAAATTTATTAATATATTCATAAATTATGTAAAAATATACATTTATGAATATTATAATATACTTTTAATAAATTGGGACAATTAACCAAGGGGTTGTGACATTTGGTAAGAGTTTAGGGCATAAGTCCGGAGATCTTAGATTTCACTTTTTTCAAGATCAATTATTTAAGTAACAGTACATATAATTGGTAGAACGAACCTTTCAGACTTTGACGAACCGCACCAGTGTTAGGAGTATGGATTCAAATTTTCGCCTGTGTGCGACTCCATGATTTATCGCTACATGATTGAGTGACCCTACTATTCAGTGAATTTTAAAAAATAATAATAATAAATTGATAAACATTATAAATATTAATGATTAAAATTATAAACTTTTTCATTATATTGTAGTAATTTTTGAAAATATTCTCTGAATAGTTATTTTCCCTAATAAATTTACTAATTTAAATATACCAAGTCACTAATAAAAAAATATTAATTTATTGATACAAATGTTTCAATAACAAAATAAGAAAAAATTAGAAATAAATTTTATAAGTATTGTGGATAAGCTTCCACAATTGTAGTTGGTAAGTTGAACAGTAAAATATTTTCATGAGTGTGCAGATTCAATTCTGCAATATAGAGTGTGAGTGTGCTTTGCGGACGAACCGTCATGCTCCGAGGGAAGAAGGCTGCACAAGTAATGAACAGTGAGGCTGCCCGACTAGGGGTGAACATGGTCCGGATTAGAACCAATCTGTTATCTACGGTTCCTGAAAAATTAGAACCAATCCAATCCGTTTAAATTATGGAACCACTTCGAACCAATCCATTTAACTACGGATTGGATCGGTTTAGGATCACGGATTCACATAATTAAATAACAAAAATATATATATATATATATATCACTTTAATTTCATAAAAATATAAATATAGCACTATATTAGTTTCACAATAACAACATGTTTTTCTATAATAGCGATATACCGTTTTAGAATTTAAATAATCATAAGAAAACTGGTTTCACCATAAGTATTTAGACCATTACAAATTAAAACTAAAAGTTAAGAAACAAAAGTAATAAAAGAAGATATTATACGGTTTTAGGCTTGAGTTTAGATTTTATATAGAATAAAAGAAGATACTATATGGGAGGATGTATAATAAAAATATAGACTATTTGTATACGGTCCGGATCGGTTCCAATCCGGAACCGTAGGGTTCAATTTGGAACCGTGGGATTCAATCGGGAATCAATCCGTGGACTACGGATTTTTAATTCTTCAATCCAGAACCGAACCACAGATTCAAAAAACCAATCCAAACCTATCGGATTGGACTGGACTGGACTAGATCGGATTTCACGGATTTCTTACTCAGTCCTATGCCCGACTGGTGTTCGATCAGAAACTTCTCCTATGGTAAAGTCAAGCCAAAGAAAGAGGGTACAGAAGACGAGTGTATATAGATAGCGTAATTAAATTCGGATCCCTTGTAAAGGGAGGCAAGATTACCTTTTATAGGGAAGGCTTGACTTGCTCATCAAGTTTCTCTCTCTGTCACTTAGCACTCAGCCGTTTAGCAAAGTTGCTCCTCATTGGAGGAAAGCAGAGACTTTGTTGAGCGGTTCCATTATTCATGAGCACTACACGCCCTTCATTCACATGGCATTGGTTAATCTATTAGAGCTTAACTCAGCTTAACTCACTTCAGAGTGAGTAAGAGTCCAAGTCATGGACTTATCCACTTCAGAGTGGGGATGGGTATACTAGGATTAGGCCCATGGCCTTGCCCACTTCGGAGTAGGAAAAAGGCCAAGGCTAAGCCTCTAGCTCGCCCCACTTCAAATTAGAAAAAGGTCTGAGGCTAGGCCCATGGCCTTGCCCAATTCAGAGTGGGGAAAGGACCAAGGTTGAGCCTCTAGCTCGGCCCACTTCGACAAGGAGACCTTTTCCTTGCAAAGCTAGGTCTTGTACAAATGGGCTTGAGTAATTGTATCCCTTTAATAAGTAAATATATGAATAGGAATGCCTAATCTTTCATATTCCGTATTACCTATTTATAATTAAAAGATAAATTTTGAGTAGGTAAATAGGAGCTTTAGTCTAGTGGTTATGTGCACAAGTTCAATTCTTATAAAGAGTAAGTTTGATATTTTTTTTTGTAGTATTCATTTCATCCCAAATTGATAATACATGTTATATATACATGAGTGTTTATGTTAAAATACCCTGCAATGCTAGGAGTGGGATTTGACGCATGACCGTTAACACCAACTTGAACTATAGAGTTGGTCATTGAATTATATTTTTTTGTCGGAGAAAAACTTATTTTGTTTTGAAGTCTTATAAGATGTTTGGATATTAATAAACAGTAGTCCAAATTAGATGTATGGTGAATTAACCATGAATCTTTTTAATTATTTTCATGAATATTAATTAGTGTATATATTATCTTTATGGATGTAATGTTTTAAACATATTACGCTTATGCATGTGATGTGAAACATGTTTGTTTGAAAAAAACAAACTTTTTCGCTACAGTGAAATTCACCCAGTAAAAAATGAGTGGGAAACTCATCTCTCTCTCTCTCTCTCTAGTATAGTGAAATATAACAAAATATAACTATTGAAACTCATCCCCCTCTCTCTAGTATAGTGAAATATAACAAAATATAACTATCATAGTAAGAGGAGAAACTCGAATTCTTGAACTTTAATGAAGTTTCTATCCATCTCATTTGACTATATGATTGATTATGGTTGAACTTTAATGAACCCTATATCCATCTCATTCTTGAACTTTAATTAAGCAAAGTTGATTATCATTTGGTTCATTGATTAAAATCCAAAATATCGGTTCAAACCAAACCATCGGTTTGTGTTTATGTATTACTTTTTTAATATTTATATAATTTTTATACTATTAATATAATTAAAAATTACAATCCTATCCTATAAAATATAAAGAATTTTCGTTGTGTCTTTATGCATTTTATAAAAACTAATTTCGAAAATATTCTAAACGTTTGAAATATGCTTCTGGATTTTTTTGTAATGCTTTTGTAGGTAGAATGAATTTTTACTGAAATGGATAGTCTAGATCTAGTAATGAATTTTATTATCCTAAAACTGAGAAACCAAATTGGAACTGAACTCATGATTTTGCGGTTTTGTTCAGTTTGTTCTAAAGATTTCACGATTTGATTTAGTTCCTAATTTTTTAGAATCGTAGAGATCGGTTTGAATCTTGGTTCAACTTAGAATCAAACCAATCCGGTCAATGAACAATATTTCTAGCTAGGACACTAACATCCATATGTTATGTGCTAAAGTTTTTAACCCCCCAGCCAATTTAATTATTTATTTTATAAAAAAAATGATATATTGATATATTTATTATAAAATACCTAATATACCGCAGATGAAACTACTTACACTATCTTAAACATTGAATTTTATTTTATTTTTTATTCAAAGTAGAAGTTTAGCAGGAAAAAAAAAAAAGAAAAAAAAAATAGCAAGAAAAAGAGAAGGAATAAATTGTATGCTTAAATGTATTGGATGTAATATAATTTTCATAGTCATGCTTCAACAAATCAATGTCATTATATCAAAATTTACCGTTTGCATGTTTGTATTTGCAGTGTTAGGGCAACAATTGAAAGGTACAAGAAAGCATGTAGTGATGTCCCAAATACTGGATCTGTTTCTGAAGCTAATACTCAAGTAAACTGGTTTATGTATTTTTTTTATACAAATAATTTTGTTTGTTTAACATATAATGATGATCGTATAGAAAGCAAAATTGGGGTATTTTTCATTTTGTTACATGTGAATTGGATCAGTTTTACCAGCAAGAATCGACCAAGCTGCGTCGACAAATCAAGGACATACAGAATTCAAACAGGTAAAATCCATGAGATACTATTACTCTATTAAGTTCAAATTCAAGTTCATGCATTGAATTGAAGTACTTTTCTTCTTTTTTTTCAAGTAGGAGAGATTGAGATTTGCATATAATTAAATAAAATTGTTATACTTATTTGCAGGCACATTTTGGGAGAAGCTCTCAGCTCTTTAACATTTAAGGAACTCAAGAATCTGGAGAGCAGATTGGAGAAAGCCATTAGTAGGGTTCGATCAAAAAAGGTAACATCCACTCCAATCTTTTTTTTTTTTTTAGTGCATTTTTTTTTCTTTTGAAATTTTTTTCCATTGTGGAATAACAAAGTTTGTAATCTACCAGAATGAATTGTTGTTTGCGGAGATCGAGCACATGCAAAAAAGGGTAACTTATTAATCTATTCTAAATCCATTCGCACTTGTCATATTCTTATCTAGAAAGTGGATTGAAGGTTTTTGAGAAATTCTGAACACCTAGTTTTAGGAAGTAGAAAAGAAGTGCAGTCTAATTTATGTTGCAAATGTTAATATATTATGTTTTAGTTTTAGTAGTAAATAAACCAAAACCAAAACCAAAACCAAGAATGATATAATTGTATGATTATTTAACCTAGCTAGTTTTCTCATGACATTGGCAGGAGATTGAGCTGCAAAATGCTAACATGTATCTGCGGGCAAAGGCCTCTCTCTCTCTCTCTCTCTCTCTCTCTCTCTCTCTCTCTCTCTCTCAATTTTTGACTTCACATTTATGGAAATGAAGTGTTTGGAATGGCATTGTGCAGATAGCTGAGAATGAGAGAGCACAACAGCAAGAGCAAGAGCAAGAGCAAATGAATTTGATGCCAGCAGGAGGTGGAGGCGGTGGTGGTATGGGGGCTTATGATGCTCGAAACTTCTTTCCTGTAAATCTCCTCGAACCTTCTCCTCCCCCTCCGAATCATCACTACTCTTGCCACGACCAAACACCACTCCAACTAGTGTAAGATTCTTTCTTCTAATCTCACAATTTTTTTAAGATTTTCCCAGTTCCATATCCTGTTCTAGATTTTCCAATATTACATAACCTGTATCCATATATGTTTCTTGATGATATTGGGGCAATAAAACTGTGAGAAAAAGGAGGAAAAATTATATATAATGCCTCCAATTTCATGGAGACAAAAATTATCTCCCAAGCACTAATTGAAACATGAGAGAGAGAGAGAGAGAGAGAGAGAGAGAGAGAGAGATGTGTTTGGCTGCATACTAGTCCCTAAATAGATGTGTTTGTATTTGTTTTGCTAGTTTAGCTATTGAATACTAATTTATTTATTTTTATTTGTTTGTGATGTTTTGGGTGCAGTTGATGATATTGAGAGAGGCCTTTTGATCAAGTGTTCTGTATCTGCCCCTGAATGTTTAATCTAGAATCAGAACTATATTTATTTTTGTTAAAATACATATATATATATATATAAGGGGGAATTAAATATTCCAACTCCAAAGCCAATTAAAATGCAGGTACTTGGTGTTAGTTTGTAAAAGTGATTCTCTAATTGCACTATTTTATAGAATTATGTGGATAGAGATAATAATGTTGTTTAGATATTTATATATCCTAAACCAAGCCTCTCAATAATTAATATTTTGAAAAGAAAAAAAATGAGCATCCTAGATTTGATTTTTTTTTTAAATTTAGGGCAAATTACAAAAAAAAAAAAAAAAACCAGCGTTTCACATGTTATTCAATTTAAACTCCATAGTTTTAATTTTAACAAATTAAACCTTAGAGTTTCTTCCATGTTTCAATGTAAACCTTCCGTCCCTATCCATTTGATTGAACTACGGAATCTAGACAAAATTCTCAGATTCAAATACAAATGTTCAAATATTTGTATCTCCCTCGTCGTAATTCCGTTTCGCCTTATTTTTGCGTCGTTGATTCACCTCATTGCCTAGTTTTCATTACATCCCTCATACGCCTTGTTCCACCTCTTTTTGTATGCCGTTGGAACTCCAAAAGTTGGCAAAAAATAAGATTTTTCTCTCTTTGGGCACAAGTTTCAAATTCAAACACACATGTTTAAGCATTTGTATCTCCTTCATCGTAACTCCGTTTTGCCTCATTTTTGCGTTGTTGGATTTCATCTCATGGCCTAGTTTTCGTTCCACCCCTCATACACCTTATTCCACCTCTTTTTGTGTGCCATTGGAACTCTGAAATTTGGCCAAAAATAAGATCTCTCTCTTTGGGCAAAATTTTCATATTCAAACAAATATGTTCAAGTACTTGTATCTCCTTCGTCATAATTCCGTTTTGCCTCATTTTTGTGTTCTCATGGCCTAATTTTCATTCCATCCCTCATAAACCTTGTTCCACCTCTTTTTGCATACTGTCGGAGCTCTAAAAATTGGCCAAAAATAAAATTTTTCTCTCTTTGGGCAAAATTTTCATATTCAAATCTACATGTTCAAGCACTTGTATCTCTCTTATCGTAACTCTGTTTTGCTTCATTTTTGCGTTGAAAGATTTACCTCATGGCCTAGTTTTTATTTCACCCCTCGTGCGCCTTATTACACCTCTTTTTGCATGTCGTTAAAGCTCCAAAAGTTGGCCAAAAAAAAAAAAATTTCTCTTTTTTTTTTTTTTAATCTCCATGCTTCTTCCTTCCTATTTTCTTTTCACAATTATTCTCTTTTTTCCTTTTCCTCCATGGCCCTTCCGCCGAGCACGTGGTGGCCACTGAACCTCCGACGGTGTGGGTATCATTGAGTATGAATGTATATGACTTACAAGAACGGAAAGAAACATAAAAGTGGGGGAAAGGCCATGAAGGAAGAGCAAAAGAGAATAATTGTGGAAAAGAAAGTGGAAGGAAGAAGTATGGAGATATAAGATACAAGAAAAAAAAATAAAATAAATAAAAAAATAATAATAATTTTATTTTTGGCCAACTTTTAGAGTTCCGACAACACGCAAAAAGAGGTGGAACAATGCGTATAAGGAGTGGAATGAAAATTAGGCTATGAGGTGAATCCAACGACACAAAAATGAGGTGAAACGGAATTACGACAAATGAGATACAAGTATTTGAACATGTGTTTTTGAATTTGAAAATTTTGCCCAAAGAGAGAAATCTTATTTTTGACCAACTTTCGGAATTCCAACGGCACACAAAAAGAGGTGAAACAAGGCATATGAATGAAAACTAAGTAATGAGATGAATCCAACGACGCAAAAATGAGTCGAAATAAAGTTACAACGAGGGGAATACAAGTATTTGAACATGTATATTTGAATCTAAAAACCTTGTCCAAATTCTATTAATTCAATCAAACGGATATGGACGAAGTGTTCACATTGAAATACGAAAGAAACTTCAAGATTTAATTTGTCAAAATTGATACTCTGAAATTTAAATTGAAAAACAATTGAAACCTTTAAGATTTTTTCTTGTAATTTGCCCAAATTTTACTACTTGGATCTTTTTAAACATGATGAAAATGCAACCACCAAAAAACTTGAATTAAAAAAAAAAAAAAAAAATGTGGTTACAAAACTGGCATGCAAAGCCGCAACATAATTAATTGATAGTATAAACAAAACGAGAAAGACAATAAATAAGGGTTTATGAAGAACTACGAAAATTGAATTTTTCCTCATAGCTTACAGACTATCAATTTGGCTGGGCACTTAATAATAATTTATTGACTATTATCATTTATCTATGTCATAATATAACAAGTGTTAACAGGTATTTTAATATTATAATGTGTCATAGGTTAGTTTTCTTTTCTTTTCTACCAAGTTTACTTACTATTCAAGTCTTTGCCAAATCTTAGTCCAGTCTCCCCATTCTTATTCACGTCAAGTCTTCCTAGTCTTCCAAGATAAGTTTTCGCCAAGTCTTATCCTTTCGAGTCTTTCAAGTCTTCCTTTTCTTATCCACCAAGGAAGACCCTCTTAGCTTTTTCTCCTATATATATTGAGCTATATCCTATCTTGAGATATACAAGAAGAAATTTTGGTTACTTTTATTATGTCTTGTGTGAGATTATCGGGCAAATAAAAAAAAATGTAATAAAACTTTGGGTTTAACCAATTGTGCATTATCGGTTAACCATACGACTTAGTCAAGCTGTTATATCCTGAGAAAACAAGTTAATGTTTTTTTGCTGCACCGGTGTGAAGCTTTACCTAACCGCAGAGGACTTAAATCTCCTTAAAGAGAGCGAATTTCCCGCACCTCAGCCCTTACAATAGTTATTATAATTTTTATTATTCTTATTTTCTGATGTTTTATTTGTAATTATCACCAACAAAAAGTATATTGTTACTACCCTGATTATGCATCATCTTCCAGCTGCCCGACGATAAGAACTTTTTTTTCTTTTCTTTTTACTTTTTTAATCAGTGAGAATAAGAGCCTTGTTAACAAGCATTATTAAGATGTTTGCTTAACAAAATTTAAAATAGTTAATACATTGATCATGGCATGCACTTCTATAAAAGGAAATGGTCAATCATTCCAAGTTTGTCGGCACTTAATAACAAAATCCACAACTTCATATCTAAGAGCAGGTGGCTCAGCAGCATACTAACAGATTAACTAAACCAATTAAACCTAATCAGAAGATGATAAGAATTTCATTTAAAATTATACTTTGTTACTCAAGATTAGAATACAAATTCAATCTTCCAACTTTTCATCTGCAAAGTGAATACTCACTCTCAAGCCTTAAGATCAAACCCCTTTTCCTCCTATTATTAAAGGATGCTAATAAATTCTTTATCTCAATCATAACCTGTTTTGCAGAATCTAACTTCCCATTTTTCACAAGCATTTGACTCATCACTAGGATTTTCTGTAATCAGAGGTGGCCAAGTATGACGGTGTTGAACTATTGAGAAAAGAAATCATAACAAGTGAACTATTGAGAACGAAAAAGAAAAAAAGTAATTATAGGAGTCTGAATAGAATAACTTTACAATAACCTAATATTGCTACATCCATATCAATATTGAAATCATAACAAGAGAAACCATTGAGGAAAAAGTATTTATAGACGTCTGACTAGAATAACTTTACAATAACCGTATCTCAATATTGAAGGTATTTTAATATCTGGATTCTATTGTGTATGGCAGGCTACTACGTACCTTATCTGTTATCTATATGGAACAACAATTTCATACAGTTTAGAGATCAGAGTGAACAGAGACTGAAGGCAAAACCTTCTTCCCTCTTGCTCACACTATACCTCTGGTTTTGGATCCCAAAACAAATATATGGGAAGAGTGAGAGGACTTTGTCCTGTTCACCCCATAATTCTACACTTCCTAATAAAATTGTTCGACAAATTTACATGTCTATTCCATAAGCTTCGTACCTCAGGGAACCCAATCTCGAGCCATGGCTTTGCAGGTCCACTGAAATGTATAACAGCGGCAGCTTCCAATATCTGTGGGGAAATTGGGGGAAACCAATAACCTAATCCAGCCAAATGCCACGAAGAATCAATAGGATGCACGTGACCATCAAATGCAATCAAGGCCGGTGGAAGTGCTCCAGGACGCCATAATGTCATCCCAGAATTCAGGTTCTGAAATAACACAAGTATTTTACCAATCATTTTTTTGATATCTGAGAATAGTTGAAAAATTGAACAGACATACAACAATGGAAAATTTGCCTTAATATAGAACCCAAATCAATAATATCCCTTTGGATGAGTGGACTTCAAATGAATGGATTTGACATTGAATTTTATAACATTATAAGAAAATTAGCTATTGAAGACAGATTGATAACTCTTTAACATTATAAGAAGAATACCTAGAAGACAGATTGATAACTCTAAAGTAGAGGATTGAATAGAGGTGTATAAGACATGTATTTTGTTAAGAACATTGTACACGTGGAATCTTTATGGAAGGATTTCTAGTTACTTGAAATTCATCATTATAAAGCTCTCAAAACACACTATTGACATCTAAATCCAAAAGTATTACATTAACCTAAAGGCTATATACTACTCAAATTATTGATGTCAAATCCATTCATTTCAAAAATGGAAAATGCATTAACGTGCATTTTGGGGAGCCAACCAGAATACACTCACAAGTTTAAGCCATTGATGGTAGGTTGTAGTGATGTTCGTCTTCCTCCAAGCCTGAAGATCAAAGACATTCATCCCATACAACCATCCACAACGATCATAGTCCAAGTTCGATTCTATGACGGTGTTTGTAAAATTGAAGTAGTCCTTGTATTTCCTTCCTGGACAACAGTTGTGTCCACACCATGAGTCAACCACTGCACCAACAACTTTCCCATTGAGATCCAATTCCCACAGAGATGATAAATCATGTTGTACTACAATATCATCGTCCAAGAACACAATCTTGTTCAGATCCGGAAACAGCTGTGGGCCCATGAAAAATCAGATAATAAATAAATCTCAACATATTCACAATCAAGATCCTATGATTGATCAATGCACTACAGAAAAAAAATAATAAATAAATAAATATACCTCAGGGATATAAATCCGGAGATGATTCATAAGAGAGAGACAGCTTGGGCTCAGAGCTTCTAAATTTCTTTTGTTTCCTTCCTCAAATTCAAAGTCAACTTCTTTTAAATTGTTGTAGTTATGGCTCCAAGTCAGACGATGAATCTCTAGCATCTCCCTAACTCCAACATTCACTTCATGAGACCAATCATACTGATGCAATCCCTTGACCTCCACAACCGCTGAATAAATGGAACTTACTGCAAACCATGCATGCATAGGAGTGTATGTTTTCTTGTCAGTGACTATGTGAAACACTAATTTCTCCGGGTTGGCTGAGTTTTTTACAGTAGATGAGATGACAACAGAGGCAGCAAGGACATTGTCAGTTAGAAGAACAACATGGTGGAAAGAAGAGTTAGTGAGACGAGAAACAAATTCAGGTGGAGGTAGGCGAGATCGTGCCATGGCATTTACGGCATACTCTTCAGCCAACTTCAGGCAAAGGCAATGATGGCTTTTGGGGACACCATGCGAAGCTAAATGCCAATAAATGGACTCACGCCGCCTAGCTAACTGAATCTTGTGCTCCATCTTCAACATCTGCATAATGCAAAGAAAGTTGCTCCAACTGTTATTGTCAGTACTTAATGCACTTGATGTCAATACAACAATAGTATTTAAAATGATTTATGAGAGGAACTCAATACTGTAAATGTTACTGTGTCAATCCAGTTGTGTTGATTCATTTTCATAATACAATGTAGAAGTATCATTCTATTTGCATTGAATGGGCTAGTTTTATTTGCAGGCATTTTTCCTCAAGCATCCCTCCCCCAACATTATGTAACAATGAAAAAAAGGTTCAAAAGCTATTCAAAGATGTCTTCTTTGTAATCATTAAACCAAATCGAATGGGCAAAATATGTTCCCTAGATTAAAAGCTTCAGTTTAATTTAACAAATGAAAGATAGGTACTTGTGAAAGTACCTAAGTAAATAGCACATTCCTCCAAGTTACTAGCAGCTTCAGCCACATACATAAAAAAAAATTATAAGGGCTACATATCTCAAATAGTTCCAGCAGCACCTAGAAACAACAATCACATGCTTAAATATAAATAGATTAAAACATTACCCTCTTCTAACACGAGAGAAAAATCAAGGAACGGCATTACTGCCCTACATTACCCTTGTTTACCCTATCTAACATTTCTTTTGCCTTTTTTGTTAGTGTACACAAGCATATGCAAGGAAGAAAGGGAAAAAAGAAAAACAAAAAAAAACAAATAATCCTGCCAAACTCCTAATGGGATGGCAGGAAGTGGCATCAAAGATAGAAATATGATCTTCACCATATTCATATCTACTAATATGCAATTATCGTGCAGTATGTGCTTGAATATGCTTCTCATACATACAATGAGAAAATGTACAAGAAAGGTGTATGTTTTTTTCAATTATCTTCCTTTTTGTTTTTTTTTTTTTTTTGGAGTGCACAGAGAGGAGAGGATTTGCTAAGAAAGGACTGAAAAAGTAATTAAGTTATTATATTTTAAAAATAAAATAAAAATTCACGCATCATAGAAATCTCATGAGTCAGCTTGTCACAAATTACTCATATCATATCTATGTTCCTATTTGTAATGATAAGCTTTTATCACAATGATGCATGATATAATGTCTAAGAGTCCAAAGCTAGTTTTAGAAAGTTATGTATCTTTAACAACATGCAAAGAACTGGTTTCAGAGAGAAAGAGGAAATCACAATATTGTGTATTTTTCTTATAGTCTACTTTGGTATTTCATCCCGTAATAGAACAAGTTATTGAATCCTAGTATGCTACATAGTTTATTCACCTAATGGTATAGTTTTGGCTTTATTAGTGTTTTATTTAGTTACGAACTAAAGAATTTACTTTAGCGAAAAAGGTACCTGTTTAATTAGCATTCAAATTATCTTCAAAATCATGGAAAGGAGATATCCATGTCTGTTTTCAAGCTATTAAGGATTTAAGGGGGAGGGGGGAAGACAAGCAATTTTTCAAATTTTGCAGAAATTTCTAAATGGCATTCACTAAACTCCATATTCATATTTCTTTTGCAGCAATAATTTGGCATGACCATGCTTGCCACTTCACAGTTCATATGTGGTCCTGCTACGACACATGAAAAAAATAGAACCTTAGCAAGGACTAGAGAGTTAAAAAACATTTATCAGAAAGGAGAATGAGTAACTTCCACATGAATAATCATTAAAAAGAAATTGGGTGTTGATAATGATTAAAGAACAATCTGCTACCATATCAATGAAATACTCATCCCTGCAACATAAACAATGTGGAAGTACAACTCCTAAATAAGCTAAAGGCAATTGTTGACAAGATGATTGTATGGAGGTGCATTACAAACTAATGTAAGTGTACAAATAAATGAAGTATAGTCGTATAACTTGTTTTTGCAATTGAAGGGAAGGTGCTCTGGCAAATCATTCTACAAAATATTTGTATAATTTTTTTACTCTATGTCAATACCCATTTTAAAATGCAGTAACAACCAGATAAATATTTCACATAGATGTTTACCTAATTCCAAAGCACAGAGTGTTTTCAAATATTAACCAAACAATGTCCTAGGCTGCCAATATTGTCAAAAACATTGCATCAGTCAAAAGTTAAAAACAATGTACTGGCTGTCCTAAGATAACAAAATATCCACATCTAACATGGCCGTGAAAGAGCAAATAAATTAGGTTCACATCATTTAGCTCCATACCACAAGTCAGTAAACCTGAAAACTGGCTAAGAAGTAGGAACCCACTGATGAAAGATGATTTCAAAAGAGCAGAAACGAATGCAAATCCAGACAAGTAAAGATTGTAGTAGTAATAATATTAGTAGTAGCAGTGATGTGTTTTTACCATAGCCTTGGTCTTGGAAACGAAGGCTTTGATGTCTTGGTTGCTTGATGTTACATCCTTCACAAGATCCTTGAATGATGACGATGAACTGTCTATCCCTGTCACTCTATCCATGTCATCATTGTTCACCTCCACAAATGCCCTCTCCAGCTCTTCGTTGAGCTTCTTTATGTACACACCATGACCACAGTAAGGGACCAAAAAAAAAAACATAGTCAGCTTATCACACCTCAGATGACTAGGAGTTACCTACACAGCAGGATGACATAAAAGCAAAAAACAAAGTTCCCAGATTCTATCTTTAGTTATTTACCACACCAAGTGGCATTACAGATATCCAGAGCAGTAACACCAAAAGGAGATAATGTTTTGTCCAGAGCAATTTGGACAGCTTTCAAAAAAAGCACTCCACTAATGACCTAAGAATCACAGGCACAGTCAATGATATAGACACCAACATGACATGAACATGTTGGCACAAGAAGTTTTAAAAAATGCAAGATATATACGCAAAGGATATACTATACACACAGTATATAATTTTATATATATTGTATGTCATATATATGAATAGTTTAGTTAAAATAATTTTAAAAATACAATGTAACAATAATTTCTAAAGTTTAAAGGATGAAGAAATAAGAGGCATAAATCAAAGTACTATATTCTTAGAAGTGTACCTTGTTTTTAACTAATTGGGCATGATATCACAATTGTTTTATTCAATTATTTTCATTTTTTTTTTTACTTGTAACAAGACAAGGTCAAGTGGAGTGGAATACTATAGTGCAGAATAGCTAAGCAAATGGGACGGAATCAACTAGTGAAAGTGAAGTTATTCAGTGTTTGAGCAAGGCCGCCACAGCAGTTTACTCAATCATTAGTCTCGCGCTCTACCAGCACCAAAAATTATCAAGTGGAAGTGGAACATCAGCAATCTCCCAAAATGCATGTCAAGTGGACTGGAATACCGGTTTTAAAAAAAATAAAATAAAATAAATAAAAAAAAGAGTGAACATGGTGGCATAGCCACGTGGTGAAGAAAACAAGTAGTGGCAGTGGATTATCAACAATCTCCCAAAATGCGGTCACCCATTGATTCTAATGAAATTCCAGTTCTCCAGTTAAAGATATATATAAATATATCCCTATTTCTCTTTGGTTGGATGAAAATGACATCACAAATTCTTGAGGTTATTTTTGAAACAAAAGGGGGAACTATTATACAATCAAACTACTAGACTCCAATCACCGGCTACCTGGTTGGAAAATGAATATAAAATACTAAGTTCTATCACTCAAAAGCTTCTTGACGTAGGCGTAGGAATACAGTTAAAGAGGTTGAAGATAATTCAAGGATTTGGCAAACAAAGAATGGTGTAGTCGAAAGTCTTTCTTGATTATTTTCAGGGCATTTTTTCAACTGACTTTCCTACAGATTTAGATATAGTCCTTCCTACTATTTCCCTGAAGGTGTTTGAGGGGAGGAATTTGGATGTCTCGAAGATTTACAGTTGATGTTCTGATGTTATTGTCAGCTCATTTCTTTTAGGAATTCTTGTGGCACATTTGGTACACTGGAATGGGTTGGAGAATGTCCATTCCAACTTTGTATTCCCTCTCTTGTTTGCTACACCTTATGTAAGTGGGAAAAACTATTCCAATAAAAAAATGAGAATATTTATTCCTTCCTCCAAACTAGGAAACAAGCCTTCCATTCTATCATAGAATCATTCTCAAGCAATGTTTGGCTACTACCACCATCTCCTTCCGCCACAACCACCACCACCACTATTGCAACTACACCGATGCCATTCTACTACTATCACCACCGCCACAACTGCCAGTATACCACCATCACCACTCTGCAAAACACGTGCATAACCATGGCTACCCCACCACCAATGTTGCTGCCGCTGCCACCATCACCACCCTAACCATAACCACACC
This sequence comes from Camellia lanceoleosa, assembly GCA_025200525.1. Taxonomy (NCBI): domain Eukaryota; kingdom Viridiplantae; phylum Streptophyta; class Magnoliopsida; order Ericales; family Theaceae; genus Camellia; species Camellia lanceoleosa. Next base: position 112,680,915 of record CM045764.1, on the reverse strand, counting down.
CCACCATTACCACTCTACCACTGTCACAACCATCGTCACCCTACCACCACAACAACTACCATTACACCTTACTACCAAAACCACCACCACCAACATTACCACCCTATCACCTCCATCACCACCACTACCACCCGACCACCATCACTACCCTACAAATCCCATGCATAGCCACCACCATCCTACTACCACAACCGCCATTGCCACGCCATCTTCATCACTACCCTACCGGCCACAACCACCACCATCACCACCAGTATACCACTATCACCACCCTACCAACACAACCACACCACCCCTTACTACCTACCATCACCATCATTGCCAAACCCACCATCACTGCCACACCCTACTACCGCCACCAACAAAATTGCCATCATCACCACTATCACCATTGCCACCACCCTAACCACCACAACCACACCACACCACACCCACTACAACCACCAATGATGTCGTTGCGATTAGCATGAGAACGGGAATTGTCATTCCATTCCTACATGATTCCATATTAGCAACCAAATCATGGAAATGGAATAAGCATTTCATTCCATCTTACATATCAAACATAGGCTTGGAGTGTCATGGGAGAGAATGTCACAAATATGTGCTTGCAGTTCCATAATGAGAGTGGGTCACTGAAGAAGATTAACCATACCAACATTGTCTTTGTGCCAAAAATTAAGGATCCTAAGAGGGATTGCTACAAAATTATTGTGAAGGTGTTAGTTAACCGATTGAAGACAGTTCCTTCATCTATTATATCTTCTTCATAGAGTGCTTTTGTTCCAGGACATCTCATTATTGATAATATTTAGGTCGCTTTTGAATTGATACACACTATGATAAGACAACATAGTGAGCTTGGTTCCTTTGCGTTGAAATTAGATATGAACAAGGTCAAGAATGGCGTTGACAGGGTGTTTTTGGAAAAGATGATGTATCAACTTGGTTTCCATTCTTCTTTGATTGCTAAGATTCTGAAATATTTGACGTTGGTTTTCTATATGGTGATCCTTAATAGTACTTCACCAAGGGAATCCTTTGTCTCCATATTTATTTCTCATTTTCACTGAAGGTTTATCAACATTGTTGAAACAAGCCGAGGATGAAGTAAATATTCAAGGCATGCAAGCAACTCATGGTAGTAATATGATAGGAAGGTGCATTAGATAGCTTGGGACAAGTTATGCAAATTGAAAGCAGTAGGGGGATTGGAATTTAGATCATTGCAAGCTTTACATTTGGTGTTATTGGCAAAGCAGGGTTGGCGTTTACTCCATAATCTGAATTCTTTGATTTGCTTTTAAACAGTTTTGTTCATTTTTTGGTTCAACACTGTTTCAGTTTTGCACACCCATAGGATTCACAAGACACTTCCTGTTTCATTTAGTTTCATTCAATTTTTGTTACTGTTTTCCCAACAGGAAATTAGTTGGGCCAAGTTTGGCATTTACTAAATAATACAAAAAGTCAAAAAGTCACTATCCTATTTAAGTCACATCATCTTATTTAAATCACATCACCTCTCTAAGGCCCCGTTTGTTTTGCGCTATAGGAAGGGTATTGGGATTAGTAATACCAAGGTATTACTAATGCCCTTATTTGTTTGCAGAGAAAGCCTTGGGACTATTTAGTCCCTTGGTATTCCTAATACCCTTGGAGGGAGGATTGGTAAGGAGGAGGTAGAGATGGTATTAGAAAAATAGTGAGGGGATTAGAAATTTTTTTTTTTTTATTTTTTTTTATATATTGGAAAAAAAAATTTAAATATAATGTTTAATTTTTTATATTTTTTTATTTGTTTTATTATTTTATATAAAAATAATTTAACAATTCCTCATTATTAATCCCCTCACTATCAATCCCCTCACTATTAATCCTCTCACTATCAATCCCCTCCATTCTATCTCCCAAAACAAACAGGGCCTAACACATCACATCAAACCCAACCCATATAAACTAATAAGTCAAAAAGTGTACTTTTTTAGAACATCCCAAACCAACCCTTAGTGAATAGAGTTTTTTTTTGGTAAAAGTGACTAGAGTTTTTTATTGTGTATAAATTCCAACAGATTGTACACTGTGCCTGTTTGGCAGAACTTTTTTTCAGCTTATTTCAGTTTTCAGCTTAATTTAAGCTATTTTGATGTGTTTGGTTTAGCTTATAGCTTATAGCTTTGTGGAAGTCAGAAATCAACTTATTCTTTGAGTGGGGCAGGAGATGATTTAAGAATAAGCTGGAAATCAGCTTAAGCTGAAAGTTATAAACTATAAGCTGTTTAAGCATAAGCATAAGCTATAAGCACTTTCCCACAGCTCTACCAAACAGGGCCACTGTTGACTGTGAAATACAGTTTTGTTTCTATGTTCTCTGAAGAGTTAACTCCAAGTCCCTTTTTTGTGACAAATAGCAAACAAAAATTATAACTATTAAAATCCCCCCCCCCCCCCCCCCCACACACACACACACACACACACACACACACACACACACACAAAGCAAATATTTGGCAGCTAGGTATCCTCAAGCAAATAAGTAAATTAACCAACAATGTGCACATTCAACTTTGAAAATTCTCTTCATCACCAAGGGTCTAATTTCGACAATATAAATAATTCCTTTTATAGGCCTTGTATGTAGATTATCTTTCATATTGATCCGACAATCATAGTCACATAATTGTTATATTTGTATTGTAAAAATAAAACATAAATATAATTTTAAAAACAAGTCATTCACTCTTTGAAAATAAATATTAAAAAATTATGTTACTATAATTATCAAATCAATCTATATTTATCATTAATGATCTACACACATGGATCAACAAAATGAACAATTCAAAACATGACAATGGAACTGGTCGACCCAACAGGCTCAACAATACGTTCGGTCCACATTGAACCGGAGATCATCTCCCTTTCTTCAAAGTAAAATTTAGTTTTATTTTAAATAATATATGTAACTTTTTTTTACCAAAAAAATTAATTATTGCATTCTATTTTTAGCAACTACTCTAGTGTATATATAGAATCATTCAAACACAAAAAAGTTTCTCATAAATTTCTTAATTGAATTGTAAACACTCACCAGAGATGAATCACTCCCGCCCCAAAAACTCCATCCCACACAATCTGCAACAGCATATACACAAATTGGATTACAAAAAGTACATATTTACCTGTAATTACATAACTTAAATAGCAAAAACTATAGGAATTTTTTAAAAACCTTCATAAAAAAAAATTTTGATGTTAAAAATAAAACAGTAAATACCGAGAGAAGAAGAGCAAATGGTGGCCGATTCGAGAACAACGAAAGCAATTCGCACGAAGAGAAAGGGCAAAATTAACCCAAGCATGACCACCGCCGGCAACAGCGTACGGTACGACAACCTCCGGCCCGCCGGCGTTCCCTTCGCCTTCATCACCTCCAAAACACCACCGCTAGCTCCTCCGCCGCCGCCGCCGACGGCGCTCGATACCGTCACTCTCTTTGTTCCAGTCGCTGATATGTAGAACTTCATAAATCCCTTTCTCTCTATCCCTAACTAGTCCGATCTTTTTGGTGACACTTGTATCGATACAGAGCTCCAATTTCCTCTTCTTCTTCTTGAAGAAGAAGAGTCTCATCTCCAAGATCTGATCATGTACACAGTACACTTCATCCACTATACATATACATACATATATGTAGAGAGAGAGAGAGAGAGAGAGAGACTGAGTTGGGGGGTTTTGGATTGAATCGAGTCGAATCTGTACTGAATGAATGTCACTTGGAAGCTACTACTGCAATAAATTCGGATCAGTGAATTGATTAGAATGATCAACAAAAATGATCTGCTTCTTGTGGAGATCAAAAGCATTAAATTCGCAATTACCTTGAGAGAGAGAGAGAGAGAGAGAGAGAGAGAGAGACAGGACGAACCCAATAGCACGGAAGATTGAGGGTATGTTTGGTTTGTATTTTGAGAAATGAGTTTTAAGAAAAAAATTTCAAAAATTGTTTGATTTGAGTTTTTCTTAAAAAAATTTTAAAATTATTTTTTTTTTCTTATACATCAATTAATTATTTTTTTTTTTCTTTCTCTTTCTTAATCACTTTTTCTCTCACACACACCTACTTAAATTCTCTCAAAATATCAAATTATCTCAAGTTCTTAAAAAATAACTTTCTCAAAATATACAATTAAACAAATCAATTACGTATACTATTGTCAGAGTGCAATATTTTACTTTTTGAGGGAGAAAGAAATAATTATATGGCAGTGGCTTGCCTCCCGTTCAGAGGGTCCAGTCTGTTCCCGTGGGCTTATTTTTGCATCTATTTTTAATAATTTGAATCGTTTACGTCTTAGAGTTTGTTAGATACATTATTTTTATTAAAAAATCACTTTAATTAGATAATGAATAATATCTGTTTAGATCAATTTTTTTATAAATTATTAATTTTCTGATCATTTACTTTTTTAAAATAAAATTGATCCGAATATATAGTAACCGTTATCTGATTGATATGATTTTTTATAAAAATAATATATTCAATAAATTTTAAAATATAAGCGGTTCAAATAATCAAAAAAAAAACACAAAAGTAGGCCAAACTAAACCGAACTATCCCAAATCTAAACTGAGACATTCCCCTCTATTTGTCTATATAATTCAAACAATAAAATAATTAATAAACAAGTCATAAAACATTATTTTAAAAAAAATGTCAATGAATATCCTGAGACACAAAGAAAGAAATTTAAATTAAGGTTTTCATTATTTTCAAAATAATTTTTTACAAAATATATGATATTAAATAATATTTCAAAATCAATTACTTAATAACTTACACACGACAGAATAATTTTGGTATACAGATAGAGTATATGTTCAGTAATATTTTTTAGGAAACTTTTTTGATAAATCCACTTTCTAAGAGTTTTATTCCATCTAACCCATATTCTTTTTTACTATTCCATTAGGTCCTATTTGAGATAAAAATACTAAAATACCATTTTCATCTACTTATGTTCTATTTAGTTCACATTATTTTTTTATGTTTCAATAAGTCCTATGGGTGACATAATTACCAAAATACCCCTAATGTGAATGTTCACACTGTCAATGTGAATGTTCATATCGTCACTGTGTAGGGGCCCGGCCCATGTCGATCCTCGTGGGTACTCGGAAAAATTCAAGTCAAGCCGGGGTAGACCCGGCCCGTTGACAATGTGAATATTCACATTGACATATTAACATTCACATTAATAGGAGTGTAAAATTGGCCCGTGACCCGTGGCGGTGCAAAACACTTGCATGCCCATGGGCGACTGAGTCGAGGCGGTCCAGTTGACAATGTGAATATTCACATTGACATGTTAACATTCACATTGATAAAAGTATAAAATTGGCCCGCGGCTTATGGATGGCCAAAAAGCCCGCCCGCGGCCTTGGACGAGCCCGGCCTAGCACGTTAACAATGTGAATATTCACATTGACATGTTAACATTCACATTGATAGGAGTGTAAAATTAGCCCACGCCGTAAACCTCACGGCCATGGGACTGACCATTGACAATGTGAATATTCACATTGACATGTTAACATTCACATTAATAAGAGTGTAAAATTGGCCAGCGGCCCGGGGGGGCTCGACCCAGCCCGTTGACAATGTGAATATTCACATTGACATGTTAACATTCACATTAATAAGAGTATAAAATTAGCCCGCAGCCCATGGGCAGCCAAAAGCCCGCCCGCGGCCCGAGGCGTACCCGGCCTGGCCCGTTGACAATGTAACTATTCACATTGACATGTTAACATTCATATTAATAGGAGTATAAAATTAGCTCGCGCCTCGTGGTTGCCCGAAATCCGCCTACAGCCCGTGGGCGGCCCGGGGTGGGCCTGGCTATTTTTTTTTAATTCTTTTTAATTTTTTCTACCAAAATTTTATTATTTTTCACAAAAAAAAGACACTAAGCCTCAGTGCGGGCTGGGCCTCGGACCGAGCCTTGAATAGGCCTTAACCGGGCCGATGGGCTAAGTCGGGCTTCAAAGTGATGGTCTAGGCCCTAGCTTAGGGTCTCGGACTAGGCTTGAGCCTGGGCCCAAACGAGCCTTTCCCGGGCCGGCCCACAGACAAAAAAATTAGGCCTAGGCCCTAGACCTGGCACAAGGGTATTCGAGCTTTGGACGGGCCGATGGATCGAGCCTCGGGTCGGGCCGGTGGGCCTGGACCTAGCCTCGAGCTTAGGTCAGGCTTGGGCGGGCCTGGCCATTTTTTTTTTAATTCTTTTTAATTTTTTCTACCAAAATTTTATTATTTTCCACAAAAAAATACATTGCGCCTCGGGCGAGTTGACCCTCGGACCGAGCCTTGAATGGGCCTTAAGCAGGCCGATGGGCCGGGCGGAGCTTCAAAGTGATGGCCTAAGCCTTAACCTAGGGTCTCGGACATGCTCGGGCCCGGACCCAAACGAGCCTGCCCCGGGCCGTGGGTGGGCTTCGGACAGCCTATAGGCCGCGGGCCAATTCTACATTCCTATCAATGTGCATGTTAACATGTCAATGTGAATATTCACATTGTCAACAGACTGGGCCGGGCCTATCCCGGGCCGCGGGCAAGCTTTGGACAGCGGGCAAATTTTACACTCCTATCAATGTTAATGTTAACATGTCAATGTAAATATTCACATTGTCACGGGTCGGGCTTCGGGCCGCCCACGGGCTGCGGGCCAATTTTACACTCTTATCAATGTGAATGTTAACATGTCAATGTGAATATTCACATTGTCAACGGGCCGAGTCGGGCTCGACCTAGGCCGCTGGTCAATTTTATACTCTTATCAATGTGAATGTTAACATGTCAATGTGAATATTCACATTATCAACAGGCCGGGCAGCCCACGGGTCGTAGGCGGGTTTCGGGTAGCCACGAGGCGCGGGCTAATTTTACACTCCTATTAATGTGAATGTTAACATGTCAATGTGAATATTCACATTGTCAACGGCCTGGGCCCGCTCCCGGGTCGCGGGTGGACTTTTGGCTGCCCATGGGCCGCGGGCCAATTTTATACTCTTATCAATGTGAATGTGAATATTAACATTGTCAACGGGCCAGACCGGACCCGTCCCAGGCCGCCCATGGGCCACGGGCGGGTTTCGCACCACCACGGACGCGGGCCAATTTTACACTCCTATTAATGTGAATGTTAACATGTCAATGTGAATATTCACATTGTCAACGGGCCGGCTCGCCTCGGCTCGCGGGCGGGTTTCGGGCCGCCCACGGGCCAATTTTACATAGGGTTGAGCATGGTCCGGATTGGATCGGATTTGGGTAAAACCAGGACCAATCCGTTATTTACGGTTCATAAAAAATTGGAACCAATCCAATCCGTTTAAATCATGGAACCAATCCATTTAAATACGGATTGGATCGGTTTAGGACCACGGATTCACATAATTAAATAACAAAAAAATATATATATATAACACTTTAATTTCATAAAAACATAAATATAGCGTTATATTAGTTTCACAATAGCAACACGTCTTTCTATAATAGCGACATACTGTTCTAGAATTTAAATAACCATAAGAAAATTGGTTTCACTATAAGTATTTAGACCATTACAAATTAAAATTAAAAACTAACAAACAAAAGTAATAAAAAAAGATATTATGTGGGTTTAAGTTTGAGTTTATGTTTTATATGGAACAAGATAAGATACTATGGGAGAGGATGTATAATAAAAATACAGACAATTTGTATACGGTCCGGATCGGTTCCAATCCGGAACCGTGGGGTTCAATCCGGAACCAATCCGTAGACTACGGATTTTTAATTCTTCAATCCGGAACCGAACCATGGATTCAAAAAACCAATCCAAACCTATCGGATTGGACTGGATTAGATTGGATCGGATTACAGATTTCACGGATTCCTTACTCAGTCCTAATTTTACATTCCTACTAATGTGAATGTTAAAATATGAATGTTCACATCATAAAATTGCTAACCGTTCAAAAAATATTTATAAGGGTATTAAAATTAAATATAAGGGCATAAGTGTCCAAGAAAATAGTGTAAATTAAGAAAAAAGATTTTATGGAATAAAACTATACATACATGGGATTAAATGGGTTAAAAAATTTCTTCATGAACTTCTTGGGTTAAAACATTTCTAAATGGGATTTATCAATAAAAATCCCTATTTTTTATTATTATAATTAACTTTGATGGTAATATTCACTATATTTATGTTGAATGTTTGGAGAACAATAAAAAATAAAAAATATTAGAGGTCTCAACATTTCTACCAATTGTCTCACATAAATATAGACCTCACACTTATATGAGATTCACCCCATGTGAGATATTTGATAAAAATTTTGGTATCCTTAACATTATTCATAAAAGATATATACTTTTATGATTAATAAAAGATAGTATCACAAATTTTTTTTTTTTTTAAAAACTAAGAAATGCCCGGAGGAAATGTTAGATGTAAGGGTGAGCAGCAGATATACCGATCCGCTAAAATCAACCGAATCGAACCGAACCAATCCGCCGCATTTTGGACGGATGCGTGATGATGAGCGGACGGTTGCGGATTGATTTTCTCTAATCTGCCAATCTGGCGGACAAATGGAGGATTTGAGATTCCTTTAGTCGCAACCAAACCGCCAAACCACGAGCACCCCTAGTAATTTATAAGGCTTTGTGTTTTCAGTTTGTTTAAATATTCTGTTTGTGTTTTCAATTAAAAAAGAGTTTAAATATTCTGTTGAAAAAAAGTTTTCAATTTGAATATCTTTTTTGAATTGAAAAAAATAAATTTATTATTTATCTATATTTTTTGATTTTTAAATTTATCTCTAAAAATAATAAATAGAGAATATGATATACGCTGGTTAGTTTTTGTTTTCAAAAACAGATATAGATATAACAATACAGATACAATAATCACTACTACTATTCTGTTTGGTTTTGGTGGTTTGAATTATTTTTATATTTTAAGAACCACAAATTGTAATACTTTATGTGGATAAGGCATGCTGTGATTGTGATATTCTAAAGTTTTAAACTTTCTTACTTTGGATGAGGCATGCAGTGATTGTAATATTTTTTTAAGTTATTGACTGTAACATTATTATTATTATTTTTTTTTGAGGAAGTGCACAAGTTGAATTATGTTAAAAATTTATAAAATTTTAAATCGCCAAACCGATTCGCATCCATCCATTAAACCGCCAATCCGCTCAATCCACATCCGCCGGATTGGCAGACGTATGCGGATTGATTTTCTCCAATCCGCCAATCTGGCGGATGAATGACAAATTAGAGGTTCCGTGACCGCAACCGACCCATGCCCATCCCTAATTAGATCTACCTTACTGATACACGTGAAAATAAAATTCCCCACACACTTATATTTTGATGATGATCATGTACACTTCATCCACTATACACACACATCTATCTATCTATCTATCTATATCTATCTATCTATCTATCTATCTATCTATACTATATATAACCAAATGTAGTTATTAGGTCAAGAGACTCCAAAACCTGAATCCTAAATTCTCATAATTTTGAAATAATAAAATAAATACGTGGCACCTCTCTTTACTCCTCTTCTCACTATTCAATTCAAGTATTCTCACTTCCTCTTCCAATTGTTATTTAAAAAAATATTTTAAAAAATCAAATAATATCTTTTATAGGAGTTGTGGATATAGATATGTATATAGAACATCACATGTTTATCAGTGTATTACATAAATTTAAATAATAATCATAATAAAAAGATCTCACAAGTCTTATTCCTACATTAAAAAAAAAAAATGTTACCATTTATCTAATTCACGTTTACTTCTAAAAAATAAAATAATTTGATTTGTATTGAACAAATGTGATATTAAATATCTTTAACTCCTTATCTCTATCCCAAATTTAAATTTGAATTTAAATACTAAACCTCCAAAATATATTATCCTTAAACTAAAGTTTCCATATAAATTTGAACATCCACCAACAAAACATTGGAAACAAACCCCAACATCTATTTGTTTTTTTTTTCCCTTAATGTCGTCGTGATTATAAAAATTTCTTAATTTGGTTCCTATTGAATCATCATTTAATCATGTTTAGTAAATTTAAAATTTTAAAAATTAGAAATAAAGATTTATTACATAGGGCAAAATCCAATTGAGTTAAATATTTTGACAATAACTTAATCATAACTATTTATTAAATTTAAAAAAAAAAAACATTGAACATTAAAAATACTTATCTTATTCTACTATAAAAAAAATAAAAACATCTAACTTTTTTTTTAGATGGTGAAAACACCTAATTGAATATTAGCTAAATTAATTAGTATATATGGTTATGATCAATTAGGTCAGATATTTGACTATAATCATAACTATTTGATTATTAAAAAAAGTAATAAATACAAAAATTTAAAATTTTCATAACCATTAGGATATTTATCCGTCGGCTAAAAAAATGTAGTGTGTTCTAAAAAAATTTAAAATAATTATTCTTAAATTTTTATATTTCTCTCTTCTACTTAACAATCCTCTTTTATAGCCTTTCATGTTTTATTTTTTAATTGTTAAATTAATTTTTCAATGGAAATTAATTTCATAGCTTATAGATAAGATCAAGATTTCAAAGTTGAAATTTTATTTAATTTATTCTATTTTCTCATGTTTATCTTATTTTATCTTTAAATTTGAACTTACATTTTTATTTTCTTCAGAACTCCCTATTTCTTGGAGTTTATCTTGTATTTGAATTTGATTGTTGTAGATTCTCATATATTTCAATTTAATCTTTTCAAAGTTTATCTTCAAGTTGAACTTTATTTATCTTTAAAAATCATCAATTAATTATCCATATTAATTTTAAATATGATATAATTCCAAGTATATCTTTTGTCTAAATTTAATCTTTTCAATATAAAAACAAGTGTTTGAAAAAAGAACCATGAACATGAGATTGAAAAGAAAAAAAAAAATCACAATCAATATTGAGCCATTTTCGACTCTCCTTCATAGTGCCTAAAAAATTTTGCATTAAATTTCAAGTCACAAGTGATTTTTTTTTTTTCTTCAATTGTATCAACTTTACATTTGAAATGTGTACTTACATGAATTTTTGCCTTTGTGGGAAGGGAAGTTTATGTAAACGAATATTATTATTTTATTTTCCTGTAAATTCTATTTATGTTTTTGTTTCTTTTTCTTTTTTCTACAATCTGTATTTTTTTATTTCTTTCTTTTTTGGCTAATAATGTGTCATTTAATTAAGATTTCATTCTATTTTTGAAGTGCTACTATTAATTTGTGACTCTTTCACTTATTGACTATTTGTGTTTATTTTTTATTTTTTTTGGGTACAGATGTTATATTGGAAGCGAAAAGATCATCAAAATTTATTTGGATATGGATTTATGTTTTAAATTTAATCATCAATTATATTTGGTTGTTGATTGTCATATTGAAATAACTTATGATTAAATTAATTTTTAGGAACTCATTTCTTTTGAGACCTAAACCACAAATTTCTTCTTTTTTTAAATATCTTTTTATGCATATTCAAAGCTTGAGCAAATGCAAGCGACCTCATATATAAAATGTTAGGTTTTTTTGAATAATTTAAATATTTCTATTATTTATGTTTGTCAGTTCAATTTTAATGCATTTTCAAACCTATTTATGTTAAGTGAATCAATATAAAATTAAAGGGGAAAAAAAAAACAAATAGCATGTAAAAAATTTTAACCACTAATTGAATATAATAGAAATTAAAATTAAAATTTAGTTTATTTTATATTAATTCATTATACTGTGTGGGATAATTAATATAATATCTCTTATTGATTAAAAAAATGAAAAAAATAGCATTTTTTTTTATTATTTAATGTTGGTTCTTTTGATTAATTATAATTTTAGTATGCTTTTGTTACTCCACTTTTGGTTATTTTAACTAACTCTTATTATCTATTTATTATGTGATGATTTACATAATTTATGATAGTTTTTAAAAATTTTCCATGTTAGTCATTTTGATTAATTATAATTTTAGTATACTTTTGTTACTCCACTTTTGGTTGTCTTATCTAACTCTTATTATCTATTTGTTATGTGATGATTTACATAATTTATGATAGTTTTCTAAACTTTTTCATGGTATGAAGTATTAAAAATTTTGAATGATGTATAGTAAATACACAAATTCAATAAAAATATTTTATTCATATTAGAAAATACAACTAAATAGCATAATTTTTTTAAAAATTTTATTATGTTCACTTTGTAAAATCTCGTGCATCGCACGAGTGACTAATAGTATATGTATATAAAGAAGTAGAATTTAAGAGGTTTGTAGAGTCCTCACATATTTTATTTTGATAATTTAAATTATTTATTTTTAAAATTTATTAAGTAAAATATTTATATAAAAAATTAAAATGATCAGATATTACTAGTTATATATTTAAATTAATTTTATACTACAAAAATGAATAGTTATTCTTAAAATTACATTTGTCATTTATGTTTTTTAAAAACAAATTGATTCAAATATCTAGCTACTAATATCCAATCATCTTAATTTTTTTTATTGATATTCAACTCAATGAGTCCAAAAAAAAATAAATAGTTTTGATCATTAAAATTAGTTTCAAAATGATTAAGGTTCGTTTGAGAAGTGGGTTGACTTTTTTATCTTTTTATTATTTTAGTGTGAGACTAAAAAGTCTTATTTAGGAAGAATTTTTTAACTTTTTTAACTTTTTGTAAAAAAAAAATATAATAATTTTGAGTTAGATGTGATCTTTTACCTTATTAAAGTTAAAAAACCTACTTTATTTGTTTATATCTAAAATAATCAGAATTTTACTTTTCAAACGAAATCCAAGACTAAAAACTCTCAAATTCAGATAATAATTTAAAAAAAAGTCAAACCATTTTCCAATACTATTGCTTGCCAGAGTGCAATATTACTTTTTGAGATAGAGAACGAAATAATGGGCCTGGCTTCCCCAAATCCCAGATCGAAGTAGGGAGTGTTATTGGATTCGTGAAAGTTCACTATGGTCTTTTTGTTGATAATTCGAATAGTTGAATTTATAGAATTCGTCGAGTGTTATATGTTTGTAAAAAATTATATTGATCAGATATTAATATTTATGTGATCAAATTAATTTTGTATATAAAAAATAGACAGTGAAAAAAGAAACGGTTGATAAAAAACTGATCCGATGAGATAGCAATCGATATTTAATCAATTTGATTTTTATGTGCATATAATACTCGACGAATTTTATACATTGAACGGTTCGAATTATCGAAACGAGACTCGTTGTGGACCCTCACGAGTCAATAGTACTCTCCATTCCAGTCTGAGACTAGAGGGAAGCCACTGCCCGGAATAATTATACTTGTCTTCTTAATAAATAAAAGAGTTATTTGTTTATATAACCCTTGTTTGGAATGTGTTAATTTAGTTTTATTTTTTAGCTATTTTAATTTAATTAAAAAAATTTGTTTAAGATAAATCTTGATTTTTTTTATAATTGATTTAATGATTATAAGAAAAAAGTGAAATAATTATAATTTAGATATGATATTTTATTTTATTTTATTTTATTTATTAAATTAACATGTTTTGTTTTTATTGGCAAATTTAACCAAAGTTGCCGTTTGGCAAGTCGGTTGGGTTTGAGTTGGGACTAAAAAAATACAAAAGATAAAATAAGCTAAATAAGTCAATAAGATAAAATATTACATTTAAACCATAATTATTTCATATTCTTTCTTACAAAAAATTAAAAAATAAAAAAAATGCCAAAAAATAATTCTCAAATGAAACTAATTAGCCAAATTTAAGTAAAAAAGCAGACTAAAAAAATTCTTCTCAATCGAACCAAAATAGCTTATGTCAAATGCAACTCATTCAAACAATAAAATAAACAATAAACAAATCATAAAACATTATTAATATAAAAAAAAATGTCTTCCTAACTAGGAAACACTATGGTATACTCTATTCTTGTGATAAATAATAATTCTGAAATGAAATTACGACTGTTACGATTTTTTTTGTAATAATGTTACATATTTATTATTTAGACAATTTTTAATCACAAAATATGTAACAATATTATCAAATATGTAATATTATCATAAAAATATGTAATTTTATTTTTCAATCACAAATTATCTTAATTTTTATCATAAAAATATGTAATATTTAGGGTTAATTTGGCATGTTTGAAAAGAGCCAAAAAAAAGCAAAAAAATACTATCTTATTTAAGTCACATTATCTCTCTAACACATCAATTCAAATTCAACTCAAATCCAATCTATATTTCATAAAAAGTCAAAAAGTCACGTCATCTTAAAAAAATATGTAACATCACAAAAACACGTGGAAAGATGTGTGCTTTTCCTGCTAATAAATATATTGAGACACAAAATAAAAAATTTAATAAATTACACAATGACATGATATTTTGAACTCAGAATTTAATTGAGAATTGATAGCCAGAAATGCCAAAACTAATGCCGCGTTGAAACGAGTGGGAAATAGAAGATTGTTTAGCATATATTTTTTTATTTTTTCAAGTCATGCTATTTTTTTATTTTTTCATAAAATATATATATATATTCAGATCATCTCAAATATCATCTAATTTTTTTTTTCTTTTTTAAATTATTATTCTCACTCTATTTTGTTCTAAATACATTTTATTTTTTATTTTTATTATACATAATTACTATTCTCACTTCACTTTGCTGCAAATATACTTTCTTTTTTATTCTTATTAAACATAGTTACTATTCTCACTCTATTCTAAATACACTTCATTCTATGTATAATAAAGACATAGAATATAATGCATTTTGAGCAAAATAAAATGGGAATAACAGCTTCCTTTTTTGTGTTAAAATTAAAATATTAATGAATTAATAAATTAAATTATTATTAGTGAGCTTCATTGCTTAAGTTCTCTATGTGTCCAAATTTGAACCTCTCATGAAAATAAAATAATACAATCACTTGATTTAAGCTCAAATTCACTTCATATAGCTTCTCACAACTCTCTTTTGATGGGATTATAGAGAGAACAAAATATTAATTTTAAATAAATATATATATATATATATATATAAATAAGAGCCCCAAAAAATATCCATTTTAAGGGCAAATAGGCTTTCAATAAATCTGAAAACAATTCGATGTAACTTAAAAATAGAGACATGTATGAGGAGGTCGACCTCATATTAGCTTTGTCATTGTAGTAATAATAATGCTTTCCAGATGGGGCTATCGTTGTCCTTGGTTTTTGCCATAACTTATGTTTGGAAAGTTGGGTTTGTGGATTTTTTGGTTAAAATAGTCATAAAAAATAAAATAAATTTTTTACTTTAATAAGACAAAATATCACATCCAATCCATAATCATTACATTCTTTCTCTCACAAAAAAATTAAAAAAAAAAACTAAAAATTCTTTTCAAACCAAACCTTTTAACCTTAAGTTAAAATAATCAAAAAAAATCAAAAAATCAATTCACTTCCCAAACAAAGCCATAGAATTCAATCTTACCCTTCCTCTTTCTATCTATAAAAATTAAAAAATTTCTATCTATAAAAAATTTATTAAATAATTAAAAAGGAAAACCCTCCTTTCCTGACTTTGTATCACCGACACATAGTATGATTAAACAACTCAATTTGGTGCAAGGTGTATCCCCATGTTGAATGACAACATGAAGGTTTGCAAGAAAAATTGAACCAAGTGGTTGAGTTGGTCAATCTCAATCTCTTTATATTTTGGATGGGAAATGTTTCGGCGTATAATGCACATCATATATAATTTTACATAAAATTATATATATTTTTATAAATTTATATAACTAATCATATAAAAATACATAAGTTGAATATAAATTTAGGTAAGTTCATAAAAATTTATATGATTATATGAATTTGTATTGAACTTGTGCATTTTTATGAGATTACTTATGTTCGGGAAAATAAGTAATTTTGTGTAGGATTGCATATGGTGTGTAATGCACACCCAAGAATTTTCTATTTTGATAAATTATATTTGAGAAAAATATAATTCATCTCATATTTTTGACGTAATTATACTGAATTTCTTTGAAGTTTTGATTCACATAATAATTGGGTCATTTTTTTTATCAATAATTTGTTAGTTAATGAAAAAATGTTCTCATATCTTTTTAACTAAAATGTATATTTATATGTATTTATTATAGTGTCTACTTACAATCTGCATTAGTTTCCGTTAGTTTAAGTGTACTGTAAGTGTAACTTATCTATATATTTTTATGTTACTTTTTTATTATAACCCAAGGATTGATAGGGTATTTTCCATTATGGGGATTATTTGTTGGACTTACATATTTGTTGGATTAGTTAGGGTTGCTTGTTGAGGACTATGCCTTCATTTGAGATGTGGATTTGCTTTTTGACTTTTTGACTATTTTAGCTTGAAACTAAAAAGTCTCTTTTTTTTTTTTTTTTTTTTTAACATAGGAAATCATTACAACCAAAACTAAGAAGCTGCCAACAAACAAAGTAGGGGAGAAGGAGGATTAGACACCCAATCTACTGGGAGCTGATCATGAAGGCACGCCTATGCTATCCAATGTGCAACTTTGTTCAAAGCCCTGGGCCTCCATTGAAAGGAGAACCTGCCCTAGGACGCCAAAAGCTTGATGTCACTAAGAATTGCTCCACATTCCCATGGAGGAACCGTTTCGGTAACACAGAGATGGATCACGGCTTTGTTATCCGCTTTAACCATATCATCCAACAAATTGAGCTGGTGGGCAAGAAGACAGGTGTAAAACCCAAGTTGTATGTAGGATTATTTTATTGGATAGATTAGTAATTAAATTAATTTATATGGGTCATTTATTAATATCAAAGAATTAGTTATGAGATGGCATTATATTTCCTATTACTTAGATGGGTAATTTTGTAACTTTGAGAAATTAGGTTAATAAGCCCACTTATTATGGCTTTAAGTCTTGGAAAACAAACAAAACAGAGACTGTGAATTGCTCCATAGGCGGCTAGGGTTTGAGAACGTAAAAGAAAAAAAGAAAAGAAAAAGAGAAGAGAGGTTCAAGTGAGGCTACAATAGGGATTGGAGGCAGCACGTTGGTGATTTTGGGACACCCATTGATTAAGGTAAAATCTATCTTTACTGTTAATTATTAAGTTTATGTTGAGGAATTTAACAATCAATGCATTAAGAGGATTTGGAAGATCTATAGGTACCTACTTAGGTTTTGAGAATTTGGTGCAATGTGTAAGTGTAACTTTGGGTGGGTAATAGAAATAATGAAGTTTTGTATCATGGGTAAGGGTGTGTTTGGCTTTAAAGTTGGGTTGAATGGTTTGATCTCTTGGATATTAAAGCAATACATTAATCTAATATAGTGGGGCTTTTGTGGGTGTATGTAACATGTAAAAAAATATTAATTTATTTCAGGTTGTATTTATTAGGTTTGTGTGATTGAAGTGGTGGAGTTGGTGTTAGAGTGTTATTTCTAAGCTTTCGAGGTAAGTAACCCTCTATCACTGTTGGTTTATTTTTATTCCTATCGAACCGTTTAAAATCATAAATATTTATTCATAGCTTTCCTGTTCTCTCAAAATAAAATATGGGTCAAGTATAAAACAACATCGAATATTATTACGAAAGTTATTTGAATATTTTGTGAAATTATTCTGAAAATTATACCCAGTGTTTATTCCGAAAATATCGAATATTTTATTTAAAAGTT
Organism: Camellia lanceoleosa; assembly: GCA_025200525.1. Classification (NCBI taxonomy): domain Eukaryota; kingdom Viridiplantae; phylum Streptophyta; class Magnoliopsida; order Ericales; family Theaceae; genus Camellia; species Camellia lanceoleosa. The sequence continues at coordinate 112,663,075 of CM045764.1, read as the reverse complement.
GTGTATTATTTGAATTTTGAACATCACTCTAGTCTGACTATGATTTGGACCCTAGCCAATAGGGGTTATTTATTGGCACATAAACTAGTTTCTTTTGGGGTTTTACCACCGGCCTAGGTGTGGTTCTGGGCCTTGTCACGGGCTAAGTGACCGTAGTCATTAAGACTTGGGTTTTGTGAATTGATCATTGAACCATCTGAATATCGATCTATAAATTTTGGATAACGAAATTTCATCGAGTTACCCCATTGACTTTTAATTAAAATGTATTGTTACACTGTTTATTTTCAGCTATGAAACCATCTTACAAATAATCGTGTCATTTATTGATTTGTATCAAAAATTATATTTATTGGTTATCTACTATTTATTTACTTCTTTTTGATATACTTGATCCAGCTGGCAGTGATGGTTGGTTATTTACTAGGCTGTCTAGCTTACCCTTATTTTTTTGATTTCAAGAGTAGAGTCACATGATTTTTACATATGGGAGTGCCGAGAGTAGGGCTATGGATTAAGTACTTCGATTATTATTTTGTTAATGGATTTTAATAGTGGACTTGGTGGAAAATTATCATAATGTGCCAAGAGTAGAACTATGATTTAAGTACTTGGATTATTGTTTTGTTAATGGATTTTGTTAGTGGATTTGGTGGATAATTTCATACGATAAGAATAATCAATTTTTGTGGATTTTAGCATTATGACAATTTAAGGATTTATTTTGAGTATTTTACATTGTGGGTTATGTGATTGGATTCTTAGCCTTGCATGCTCACTTTTATGAGTGTGCGGCGTTGTCACGGAACTTGGGGTGTGACAATAGGCCAACCGGCATGCTTGAGCCTCTCATTGGAAAGGTGAAGAAATACACAACATCTTTGTGAGGCCGTCTACCAGACGATCGTTCTCATCCCTTAACACTGCCGCAACTGCTGTACGAGAAGAACTTTGTAGAACTGCCACATCACAGTTAACTTTGTAAAAACCAGGGTCAGGAGGATCCTATCTATTCGTTGCAGCAGCTATCTGAGTAGGTTACCGAAAAAAACCCACAACTCGGCGAGAGACCCCCGCTTCAAATTCAGCCATAGCCACTCTAGCTCGATGTAGAGTCGAGGAGGGCTCAACAGAAAGATGATTGAAAACAAAATTGTTACAATCCTTCCAAATATACCAGCCAATCCATGTTCGTTTGAGATAAGCTTTTTGGCTTTTTTGACTTTTGTTAGAGAAAAAATAAAATGATTATAGTTTAGATGTGATATTTTATCTTATTGACTTTTTAGCCTATTTTATATTTTTGTGACTATTTTAACCCAAAAGTTATATGCCAAACGAATATATCTGTTGGATTATGATTATTTAATTGTAATTTTTTATATTAAAAATATTTCTACTAATTGAAAAAAAATGACAAAATCGGCTGATCTTATTGAAATTATGAATTTTAATTTGTTATTCATAAGGTATAATCTATTTTGATTTTCAATTTTTTTAAATAGATTGAATTGACCAAAATATTATATTTTAATACTTTAATATTCTATTCTCTTAGCATTAAAAAATAAATGATTAAACGTTACACATTTTATAATAAAAGTAAAGAGGAGGGACATTTATAAAATATTTTCATCCATTTCTCTTTATTTATTTATTTATTAAAGTTTTCTATAGATCCTTTATTTATATTAAATTGAAAACTTATAAAATTGATTCATATAATGTTTTCTGTTTTAACTGTTCAATTAATAAAATCAAAAAATTCAATTTGAAACAATTTTTTTTGATTTTTTAAATTTTTTTTTGGAAATAATTGTTGTAAAGTTCAAATTAAAGAGGGTATAAGTAGGGGTGTAGAATTAGCTAAGGAGCCCGTGGCCCAAGTGGGCTTGGCCAAGCTCGGGCCCGAGCGGGCCTGGCCAAGCTCGGGCCTGGCCAAGCTCGGGCCCGAGCCTAACTCAGGCCCGAGCCTAACTCAAGACTCTGGGCTTGGACCTAGACTGTGTGTTTTGCAGTCCAATCCAGTCTGTGAGCCTGACCCCGTGGCTTGGCCCAGCCTAGGCCCAATCCAAGCCCAAAATTTTCGCTCCTCCACTAGACCAACCCACACCTCCGCCCCAATGGCTCCCTCGTCTCCAACAGTCAAAAAATTCAAAATCTCTCCAACGGCCAAAAAATTGACCATTTTCACCCGTTGGGCCCAATTTTTTTTTTATAATTATTTTTACACAAATTAGCACATCTTCCCCCCAATTCCTATAAATAACACATCTCTCCCTTTTTATTTCTCACAAATTAATCTCTTTCTCAAACTTTCGTTCTCTTTTAACTTTCAACTCTTTCAATTAATTTTGAAATCTCATCTTTAAGTGACAATAGCAATTGTGTAAGAAAAAACTTTTATTAGAAGAAATTAATTTTTGTATTGCATTCACCAATCGATAACATTAATTATTTGAATTAATATTTATTAGTTACTCATTGTTTTACGTTAATTATTTCTTAACATATATTACTTGTTATTATTTACTAATTATTAGTTAATACATATTATTTTACTTACATTATTATGGATCCTAATATTTTTAATGTTTATCTCGATGTTGATGTATATACACAACGTGAATCAATTGATTCTTATTCTAATGTACCTAATATTTCATTTTCAACAACATCATCATCATCTAGGAGTACAACTAATAGTGTTTGGGAGTATTTTAAAAGAATATCCGTAAATAATCCTTATGGTACAACTACAATTAAAACAAAATATAAATATTATGCACATTTACTGAGTGTTGCATCTACAGGAGGTACTAGTCATCTAAAAAAGTATGCTAACAAACATTTATAAAATCAACAACCTAATATTAAAACTCACATGTAATTAGAGGGTTCATCAACTGGTAATTTACATTTATTTCATATGACCATATACATGCACAAAATTATTTAGTTGATTATATTATTAAAAAATAACAACATTTTACTACTAGTGAATTTCCTATTTTTTAGAAATGATTCACGAAGGTTTTGCACCGCAATATCAAAATTTTTCAAGAAATACTATTAGAAACAAAATTTTAAAGAAATTTGAAAATATTAGAAGTGAATTATTTGATATTTTTAAAAGATTTGAATAGAAAAGTTTGTTTAATATATGAGAAGTGGTCAAATAATAATTTAAAATATCAATGTATCACTGCACATTTTATTGATAATGATTGAAAATAAATAAAAGAATCATTTAATTTAGATTAATTGAACTTCCAGACATTAGTCATTCACTTGGGGTAGAAATAAGGAATGTATTATATGAGTAGGCAAAATAAAAAATTTACCATTAGTTTATATAAGGGTAAACTATCAATAGGTCCTACTTTGGAGACTTATTACCCATTAAGTCCTATTTGATATAATTTATTAAGTGATAAAGATAAATTTATCAGTCTTTTTTTTTATGAATAATTTTATAGTGATAAATTTATCGGTCTCTTTGTTTTATGAATAAATTTTTAGTGATAAATTTATCACTCTCTTATTTTTATAGTGTTAAATTTATTAGTTAGGACCTGTAGGTAAATAAGTCTAGTTAACAGGACTAATTGGTAAGTACCCCTTTATATAATGCAACATATTACAATTAGACTGTAATCCATTTAAAATTAACTTTACAATTACTTGTTGATGTTAATTTATTTCATATTGTGTTTAAACTTGATTGTTAAAGAAGTTATGTATTTATTTGAGATTTATGTACTGGTAATAAAACATGCGGTTGTTATTATTAGTCTTCTGCTAATAGAATTTCAAAATACAGGAAAATTTGTTAATAAGAAAATATGTCATTTAAAAAATTAATTTTAGATGTAGACAACACATAGAATTCAATATATAATATGTTAAAGAGGGCTTGTAAACAAAGAAAAATATATATTTATTTTTTGCAATAACATCAATAGGAGGAGTATTGATTCTCACAGAACTTAATTGGCACCAAATAGTCTAATACAAAGATTTTTTAAAAATTTTTGATACTGCAACAAAATTATTCATATATATATATATTTATATTCTTATTTCACTATTTTTTTTTTAATATATGTTAGTAGAAATAATAAAAAATTTGAAAAAATATATGAGTAATGAATATCATATAACCATTATTACTATATGAAAGAAAAATTTGATAAATATTTTGATCCATTGCCTTATCATTTAGGTTTAGCCATCGCAATTGATCATAAGTGTCAAAAAATTGATTTACAAGAATTTTTAGATCGTATTTTCCCTAATAAAAAACAACTTGCCCCTATTATAAAAATATGCAAAAAAAGTATTTGAAGAATATAAGGAAACTGTATCTGCAAATACACCTACACACACTACACCAGTCTCATCTCGAGGTGAAAGATTAAATGTTTTTTTCGTAATAAAAAATAAAAAATATCTCAATATACAAACGTAAGTAGTTCTCAATTACAACATTATTTGGATAGCCCACTAGTGGATGATAATGATAATTTTGATATTTTGGATTGATAGAAACAAAATCAACCTATGTGGCTTGTACTTTCATAGATGGCCTGTAATATACTAACTGTTCCTATTTCTACTGATTTATACGAAATAGCTTTTAAATGCAATTGAACAGTCTTTGGCGACATCAGAAAGGTGCTTTCATCCCAAATCGTTGAGGCACTGATGATATCAAGAGATCATATTCATGAGCTTACGAGAAGATAAAATTATAGTAAAAATAAGAGAATTTGAAGCGATTTGAATGATATATTCTCGGGCAACGCAAGTGAATTGTCTATCTCTTCTGATGATTGATTAACAATTTTTTTTCCACTATTTAATGTTCTTATTAGATTATTGAGATGGAGTATAATACAAATGATTGGTAGGTTAGTAGGTGCCAACCTAGTTGGGATGTATTTAACTTATAATAATGCAATTGCTCTACTATCACCAATAATTTATGTATATTTTATTTAATGATATAAATTTTTGTAATATTTTATTTCATTTTGAAATAAAAATTATTCATTAAATGTTATCTATTTAATTTAATGATTGTAATATTTAGTTTCATTTGGATATATATGTATATATAATTATTCAATTCAAAAGAAGAAAATTATATAATTTTATACTTTTTTTAGTCATAACCAAAAAAACACAAGTCATGCATATTTATCGCCACATATAACATAATCAAACATCTCATTAATCTTAACTAAAGTACTTTAGTACAATTTTTCTTTTGTTTTTTTATTCCTCATAAATAATCTATATATATAATATATCTATCATTTATTTTTTGCCAAAAAAAAAAAAAAAATGCCTACCGGGATCGACCCGCGACCTTATTTTGAGTGAGTTTGGACCTAGGCCAAACTTTTTCAGCTTGTCGTCTGGCTTGGCCTGTTTTGGCCATAAAAAAGGCGCGATTGTCACGACCCAAACCCGCCCCTATGGGTTTAGTATCAGAATCGCCAAGAATCCGAGATTACCAAGGCCCGCTAATATGAGACAAGAATATGTCTGATCTGAGGGGCATGGCGGAAGCCAATACAGTAGATAAACAATGTCCAAGGAGCTATGACAGTCTGTATGCAAAAAGATTTTTCATACATATATGCAGTCAGAGACAAAACAGTATGTACAATATTTACAATCATTCAGAACAGGGACTTAATCCCTGTTTAACAGTGGTAACAGTCTTTACATTATATACAGAAAACAAAACAGATGCAGAGATAGACAAGGGACTAGAACACCCCTAAGCCATAGCTTGGCGGGCTCGGAACCTCGCAGTGAGGCACAGTGGTTGGCTGGACAAAACTGGGAGTCTACCCCGACGCTTCTAGCTCCGGTCTGATGCCTATTCACCTACATATATATATGAGCAGTGAGCTAAAGCCCAATGAATAACATAAAGCGTAAAGGGGTTTAGAATGAATGTGCTTACAGTAATGAAAACAGTTCATTTCAATCAGTATATCAGTTGTTCAGTACAGTAAACAGTCATATGTGGTACATCCATTAGCATAACAGTACAGTAAACAGTAGGTCTAAAAGATCGAACAGTAAATAATGGCCATCAATTAGTAAACAGTAGTGGTTCCAATGAGGGAACCGACAGCGATCTCTATAACAGTAACAATAACAGTAAGCAGTAGTTGCTAAGGATGGCATAATACAGTTCAGAATATAGGACATACATTCATTCAATTAACAGTATTAGTTCAGAAAACAGTTCAGTTAAATAGTCAGAAAACATTCTCAGTTGAACATATCTTTACACAATTGTTACTCACAGAGTTTTGGGCTACGGTAAGCTAGAGCGCGTCCTCGAAATGCCAACCCTAAACAGTACAGAATGAACACACACTAAGCTACACAATTGGGAAGGATAATAATAGTTTAATCCCTAATTGCCTCGGTGTGTTCTACATTTATATCCTCATTAAGATATCTTAAACTAGGCCTAAGAATGCCTAGGATGGATGAGGATGCAAAGATGTATTCAAAAAACATTTTCAGAATTTTCAGTGAAATAGGGTCCTGCTCGAGCGTAGGTTACTCCGCTCGAGCGTACAGGCAAACAAAGGTCCCCGCTCGAGCGGACCAAAAAGTACTGGATAGGTGAAATTCACGCTCGACGCCCGCTCGAGCATGTCACCCAATCCTCCGCTCGAGCGTACATTCCTTCGCTCGAGCGAACTGATGAATAGTGCAAAGTACTGGGAGCTCGAATTTCTCGCTCGAGCGCCACTTTCCCCGCTCGAGCGGGAGTCCAAAATCTGGAAAATCCAGATTTGAGCTCCAAGTTCAAAATCATGTTTTCAAACACCAAATTCAATCCTCTTGGGCCCATTTTTTGGAAAAACACTTGTAAACACATGATATATTATATTTCAAAGGTCAATTTATAAAAAGCCAAGGCCCAAGGGTGTTTAATTAAACTCATCCTCAAACCAAATTTCATGAACAATATTCAAACATGGCATGCATGAATTCAAACCAATTTAAAGCTTCGATACATGCTCTAATGAGCTCATTCTTTTCAAAATAAGTTGAAATCATGGACTTAAACATAAATATGAGCATGCATGTAACCTTTTGCCATGAAAAACAACTCAAACTCTTTAATATACATACATGCATGCATGGAGTGAGCTTCAATTCAACATGTTAGAACTAAATCATGCCTTAGCTCTACAATTTGACATGAATCATGCAAGAATCAACTTAAAGACAACAATGAGAGGTTGAATTCCTTACCTAGGTCCTCAAATATAAGTCTAGAGGCTCAAGAAGGCAAATCTCATATAATTTCTTCAAGTCTTTCAAGCCAATTCAAGATGAAGCAAAATGAATTCAGTCTCTCACTTCCTCTCTCTCTCTATGGTTGGCTATGCTCTCAAAATGAGCTGAGGAAATGTTTGCTAAGTGTATAACAAAGCTTCAAAAAGGTTTAGATAGTGGGCCACTAAGTGGCAAAATAGTAATTAAGTCTAATTTGTGCATTTTATCAATATTTAATCTAATTTAGTCATACCAAATCAATTTTCAATTAAATACACCATAAAATCATATAAATTCTAATGAACACAGAACATCAATCAATTTCAGATTCGGCCGCCGATAAGGCCTTCAATTTGCAGTTTAAACACAAAGACATGAACAGATAATCAAACGATCAACAGATAGAATGCACTTAAACAGATACAGTCAATCAGTCAGTTCAGTATTTCAATCAATTCAATTACCAATTATAATCATTCTCAGTTTAGCAGTAATCGGCAATTAATCAGTGATCAGTGATGAGGGTTGTTACAGCGATCTCACGAGGCCTGAAAGTAAGTCTAGGCTGGCCATAATTACACTCCTAAGTATAAGGCATTAGGTCAAGTGGATATTTTTTATTGATAAGAGGTTCACCATTTGTGAAATAGTTTAGTGATAAATTCTTATGTTTGTTTTGGAGGACAATTTTGTTTCTTTTGGAGGACAATTTTGTTTCTTTTGGAGGACAATTTGTTTCCAATTTTATCCTTTATTTATCTACTGACTTTTGTTGACTATCTGTTCAAATTATTTTTTATTTGTTCAAATGTTTTCCCTATATGTTCAAATTTATATCTATCTATTCAATTTTTTTGACTATTTGTTCAAAATTTTATTATTTGTTCAATTTTTTCACTTATCTACTTAAATCTTTTTGTTTAAATATTTTAGCTGTCTAATTTTTTTACATGTTCAATTTCAAAAAAATTATCTGTTTAGCTTTTTCTATTTGTTGAAATCTTGTATCTATTTGTTTAACCTACTCTATTTGTCAAAAATTGAATATGTTTCTTTTTTATTTGTTTATTCTAAAATGTTCTAAATTTCATTATGTTGAAGAACATCACAAAACTAAAGAGCAGAGCATTGAAAAACAAAATTGGTTAGCTATGAGATCATCTCTACCAATTTAACAATCCCAAATCATTTCTACTAATCTAAACCCAAATCATTCACTAAAATAATTATAATAAAAAAAAACTTAATACAAACTTGAGTGTATCTAGTGATTCGAAATTGAATCAATCAATCAATCCACACCTAATCCAAATACAAAAACACAAAAAATATTATCTCTCTCTCTCTCTCTCTCTCTCTCTCTCCCATTTTTTCCTCACTATTGCCCTTCATGTTCCAGAATTATCATCATCATAATCTGTTTCTCAACAAGAACAAGACCAACAACAAGTGCATTTTTCTTTAGTATATTGCATGATACAGAGATAATAAAATTTTGAGACAAGTCACGAGTTAAAAATTACCTGGACATGATCTAGGACTCCATCTCCATCTTTATTTTCAATCCCCAATCCATTGGAACCTAAAGTTTCCGAACTTCAACCATAAGATTGAAACATACGCAAATGAGACGTACCTAAATTATCAGATCTCATGCATAGCCACAACAGGGATGCACCTAAACTGCCGATTTCCATTCTTCGATGCCTTGTCACTCGTGAGATAAAGAAGAGAGCAGAGAGAGAAGATAGTAGATTTGTTCGACCTAGGGTTTTGATCTAGGGTTTCAAATCATATCGCAGGAGGTAGAGGTTGGCAGATCGATGACAGAGAAGACAAATAGGTAGTGGTAGAAGAAAAGATCGTTGGCGAAGATGGAGCTGTATAAGTGTATGTATGTGAGAGAAAGAGAGAGAAACAGTAAGGCAGTGAGATGGTGGCGGCGATGACGACGACCTTCTCTTTGATCGGGAGATAAAGAGAGAGAGAGATAGTAGTGGTGGTGGTAGAGGAAGAAATCGTCAGCGGAGATAGAGCCTGTAGACATCCCATTTTTGACTGCCCTTAAGACTTGGACGCTTGATTCCAAACACCCGATGATGAAAGTTACATTGTGCAATCTTTTGAATTCTCAGTGAAGAAATTCAAATTCAAGCTCTAATCCCAAACCTTGCACCCTGTTTTGGCCAAATTATTTTAGACCTTAAGGCCATGTTTGTTTGGCTCCATAGGTGGGGGGATTGGACTACCAATCCCGTGGGCCCTACATAGCCCATGTTTGGTTGGAAAAAATAGGAGGGGACTAGTAGTCCCATGGGACTATGAATACCCTCACACAGGGGGATTAGCTTGGGTAGATTTTGGGTGGGATTAGGAAAATAGTGAGGGGATTGAGTCTATTTTATATAAAAAAATTATTTTTTTAATTTCATTTTTTTTTACCAAGTGCACTTGTTTACTTCAATATTTGTTTTAATTTTTTTTAATATAGAAATAATTTATTTATTTATTTTATACAAAAATAATTTAACAATCCTATCACTAATTATCTCCCACACTATCATCAAAACAAACACACTTTTACTTAATCCCCTCACTAACAATCCCCACATTAACAATCCCTTCACTAACAATCCTTTCACTAACAATCCCATCCAACCTAATCCGCCAAACAAACGTGGCCTAAAAGTCTTATTTCAAAATATTTTTGAAAATGCTTCTACAATGTTTCGAGGCTCGCATTTCGTTAAAAATTGCACTTTTTGGTAAACCGAGAAAAAAACAAAGTGGAAATCAATGGAAGGGAGGTGAACTCTTTGAAAAATCTTTGAAACATCTCATTTAGAGGTTTGGAGTTGAAGAAAATTGGAGGAGAGGGAAGAAACCTAGTTGGGGTTGAAGATAGGCATCAATCCGGTTAAGCCAAAACTGAGCAGCCTTCACTAAACCAGACTTATCTCTCTGACCACTTAGAATTTAGATATGAGGTTGCCATCATTGGAAAGTAAACTTTCAGGGCTTGAATTTAGACTTAAGAATGACTTGCAAAGGAGTCCAGATGAATGAGGTATGTCCGTTTGAAGTTGGGCTTGAATGCAGATTTTGAGAGCCGGTCGGGCTTCACCGATGCCCGGCCGGGCCTTGATGAAAACTTCTCTCGAGCACTTCTTTTAGGCCCAGCCGTGTGTTTTGAGGGCTGGCCGGGTCTTAGTGGCATCAAGCAGATAGTTGGCGGGAATTAAACAAATATCTTTGTTTGAAGATATTTTGATATTTTTGGCTCAAATTCTATAAGTAGAGCTCCTGCATTTAGAATTCAAGGTTAGCAAAAAATTCCCAAAGACTTTAAAGAGCTAAGAAAGACCTCCTCCCTCTTCCTTGCCTCCTTTGATATTCAAACCTTCTTCAACAATATATACATAATACATACACCATTGGAGCTTGCTCTTGGAGGATTTTGTTGAGATTTCAAACAAAGTCTCAGAAACTTAAGGGTGCTTTGGATTAAGTTTGATAAACAACCATGCAAACTCTTTAAGGAGGTATAACTATTTTCATCTTTTTCCTTTCTTTTTGCTAATCCTCTTCTTCATTTTTCTTGAGTTTGTGCATTGCTGGAGGTGACTAAAAAGGGCTAAAATTTGTGATTTAATTTACAAAAAGTGGAGGGGTTAGACACCCCTCCTTAAACTTGCTTGTCTAGTTTGTTCTCTCTTATTGTTGTTCATTTTCTTCACCTTCTTGAAGTGATTTTAGCCACTATTTTGAGGCTTTTTTGGAACTGTTTTTGGACTATTTTCAGAGGCTAAAACATATTTTAGAAATCCCAAAAGTGGAGGAGTTAGCCACCCCTCCTTAGCTTTGTTTACTAGCTTTGTGCCTTCTTGCTTTTGGCTTTGTTTTGTGCTCTTCTAACATCATTTTAGCTACTATTTTCGTATGTTTAGGGGCTGTTTTAGGGCTGTCTTAGCCTTTAAAATTGTTCCATGCTTTGGTTAGTTCATGTGTTGTCTCATAAGTTGCATACATGGCTTATATTGTATTGTTCTAAGCTTTGCTTTGCTTTATTTCTATGTTAAGTGTCTCACTCTAATCAATCAATCAACTATCTATCATTTGTATTTGAGAATGATTTCAACCGATCGAGGTTACTTGAAGCATGTAAGAATGACCTACACTTAATGACTTAATCTCTTAGGAGATTCATTGTCAACGATGTAGCCTTTCTCTCATGTTTTGGAGAAACCTCTTGTTTGACATTATTTCTTGATTAGAGGACTTAACATCACCGTGGACAAATGGACTAGTGAATGGATATGACTAAAGCAAATTGACTTAAATTTGGTTCAACACACTTAAAGAAAATAGCTTGAAAAACTTGAACTTGGCCGGATGTTATGCCAAGCTTCTTGTGTCAAGTGTCATCATGCGTCAATCTATGGCGTTTTGATGTTCTTGAAGCGTCTCGACTTCCCTTTTTGAGTTCATTTCATGACAAAAGGGAAAGGGCGTTCATTTGCATTTCATTTATTGATTTTGTCCAAAATCATCTTCTAAAGCATCAAGCAATCAATTGCACATTGATGTATTTAGAAATGATTCCATTCTTCTCTTGAGGCCTTACCATGACAGAGAAGGGAGGAAGGGCAAACAGAGCTTGAAAAATGCTCTATCTGCCCTGTTTCACCTCAGAGCACAGAACAGAACTGTGCACAAAATCAGTGCACGCCTGGCCCTTTGAAGGCCCAGCTGGACTTCAGTGATGCATGGTCGGGCCTTGGTGTTTGGTCAGTAAGGAAATTCTGCAGAAACAGAGGTAATAGCTGAATGTGGAATAGAGGCAATCTGGGCAGACAAAATATCTTTGAAGTGATGTGCACGCAACCTCCATTCATCTTCCGTAGTGCTTGTATCAAATGCATTCAATTGTTTCATTAGCATAATGAATTTTGTTGTTGTATTTAATTAGTCTAATTAGTTGTAACTAATTAACGGTGTTGTAATATTTAATTAGCTTAGATAGTTAACTATTTAATTGCTAGTTAATTTAAGTGTTGTAATTAATTAGTTAGTGTAACTAGTTATTCAATTCCGGTTTGTAATATTTAATTAGCTTAGAATAGCTAGTTAATTCATTTCAAGTATTAGTTAGCTTGATTAGTGTAGCTAGTTGGTGCTTATTCATTCAGACCCTTCTTCGCAAGGACGTAATATTGTAATAAGTGTGCGTGCATGTGTGTATGTCTTCCAACCCCACGTCTTTCTCCCTTTTATTTACCCGCTTTTGATGCTTAGATTAGGGATCATATTTTCAATTAGCATACCTTATGCTCGCATGTTTGCATTCATTCATTTGTCTTGCATGTACCGAGGCTCGGCGCATCATTCAAATTGCATTGTCAATTCAATACTTCTTTGAATACGTGTTTCAAAGCCTGTCATCAAAGTGTTGCAAATGCCATATTAGTAGCCAAGCTTATTAGTTGCATTCTTTACATACGTTGCATTAGGCATCTTGTATAGTTAGAATCATACATTTTTCTAACTAATTTTTGTTTTGGCTTGGAGTACTCGGTGAGTCTTTGTGCTTTAGCATACTTGAATGAGTGCGATTGCTATATTGCCATGATTCACATGTTTGCCATGAGACTATGTACTTATTTGCTATAACTACATGAATGCCCGTGGATGAAGGCTTTGTTGTTTGACTTGGAACGATTCAACGAATACACGTTTTAAGCCCACTTTATTGTGGCAAAATCATGTTTTAAGCTCATTATGTTTGGTGGCAAAACCGCATCTTTAAGCTCACTTGAGGGTGACAAATTCAAACCATTTTCACAAACAAACATGAGTTGAATTGTTCTAAGTCTTGCGACTAGTCTATACTTGCATATGTGCGTCACATAGTAAAGCTAGTTTAATAATCGGAATAAGAACACATAATATTTATAAAAGAACATATCATGATTAGTAGAGGCCGATCTTTGATTAGACGAGCGGGGGTGCTCATTTTAGGACCTTCCCCTCTCGTACCCAAGTTCCCGAGCCGAGGCAACTTTGGTGATAACGGACACGTAGCCTTTGGCACGAGTCAGGGTTTCCTAAATTTTTTCAAAAATAAAATATTTAGGTGGCGACTCTGTAATCTGGCAAAGTAGTCTAATTTTGGCATTATTTGATTTAAAATCGATTTTCTAAAAAGATTTGCCGGATTTGGACTCTTTGGTGATTATTAGTTTCATATTGTACCTTGTGAGACTAGATTCAGAACCGCGGGAGTCCGAATTGTGAGGCCTTCTTTTCAAACCCTTTCCGAAAGGCGGGGGTGCGGAAAAAGGTGAGTTCACAGAGTTATGTGTGTGTATGTGTGAGAGTGAGAAAGAGAGAGAGGTGGTGAGACGGCGATAAGAGTGACCTTATCTTCGATCGAGAGATGAAGAAAGAGAAAGAGAGAGAGAAAAGGAGATGAAGAGAGAAAGATGAGGGTTTGGTTTTATCATTTCCACCATGTATACCATATATATATAAGGATAATTTGGTCATTTTGCAGAAGTTTATCATTATGAATAAAATATTTTAGAGTGTGGATCTTTAGATAAAAAAATTTCAAAATTAAATTTATGGACTGGGTGTCATTTTTTTTTTAAACATTAACTTAATCAAACCGTTTATACTTATATTAAAATGTATGGGCTAATTACACTTAACACCCTTATATTTTTATCAAAATCTTACTTAGCCATTTTATTTTCAATTGTAACAATTAATTCCTTATGCTTTAAGTCAAGTTTCAATCTCACTCTTCCATTCGCCTTACTGTTACCAAAATTGCTAGAACTTATCATTTAAAACATGTGTAATATTTTTATTGTCTCATTAGTATCCTCACACATCTACTAAACTTTTATTTTACATTTTTACTAAAATTTTATTTTAATCTCTTCCCTTTCAATTGTAACGATGAATCAAGTTGCAATCTCCCCATCATGTTTGAATAGCTCCAATGAGGTCTACCTCATGTTAGTTTTTATTATGGGATAATGCTTTCCAAAAGCAGGGAGGAATCGGGCCTTCTATTTTTTGTTTTCTGCCCTTGGAATTACTATAAATTTCAATCTTAGCCTTCCTCTAGCCTTGGTTAAATCTTAATCACCGACACTTTGCGACTTCGTCCCCTCTCCACATAAACTAATAAGTTAGTTTACTGAATTTTTAAATTCAATAACTTAAAATATTATTTTCCCTATCTTAGAAAAAATTTTAAATTATTTTTTCATTTATCACTTTTTTCTTAACATATAAAACGTCAACTTATTTGTTAAAATAAACTAAAAAAAATAGAAACAAATAACTATCTTATTTTAGTAGAAATATTTTCTTTCTCTGACGGTAGCTTAAAACTTTATTCTCATTTTTATTTTTATTTTTATAAGATTCTTTTCAAAATGTTTCCAGATTCTTTTAAGGGAGATTTATTTATAAATCTTATTTAGTAGATTTATAACCTAATACGTCCATAAAATTTCCAATGTTCCATCAAGTCCAATATGTTTAGGTTTCTATCCCATGAAATCCTTTTTTTCTTTTTATAATTTTTTTGGGATTATAATACCCTTTTATTCTATTTTAATAATATGTATTATATGTTTCCCATTTACATTCTCTCTCTCTCTCTCTCATTTTCATATATATATATATATATATCGATGCTCTATTCTACAATTATCGCTCTAATCGAACAAACCAAATCCAAGCTTAAAAAATTAATTTCCTTATTTTTCTCACTAAACCCATTTTGATTTTCTTCTGAATTCTTCAATTTCTTTGCTTAATTCCCTATCCAAACCAGCATACTTTCATTTAGATTGCAGTAACACTTCAATAAGGCTTATGCTCTGTAGTTTGAGATCGGATCATTCTATGGTAACCTTATCCCAAAAACCTCTATCTGTTCATGAGTTCACCGTTGAGATAATTGCTTTTTTTTTTTTTTTTTGGGTGTATTCATTAGAGATATATGTTTATATATAGTTTGTTGAGAATTGGGGTCGAAAGTGTTTTCGAAATTGGTGAAAATGTTGAAAAGAGTTGAAATTTGTAGAATGTATTGTGAAATTGGTGAAAATTGATTAGTGTCTTGTGGTATGGTATAGAATCTAACCAAGGTTTGGAGATATAGCGTGTTTTATTAGTTGGAGATGTCAGTGAACGTTTACACCAACTGAAGTCATTGTTGTTGTGGATTATCAGATTTTAATGTTCTGCATTTGATAATGTGAACAGTACAACATAGAGATGTGAATGTTCATAACAACATTGCATTTACCGCAATGCACACTAAATCAATGGTTATGTGTACACAATAACAAAAAATTACAAATAATGTGAATGTTTATAGTGTCTCTATAATAGCAAAAGAACATGACAATATTAAAAATGCATTACTCACTAATTACAATCAATATTAATATTCATATTAAAAAATAGTCATACTAGTAAAAACAACAATGTATTATTTTGGTTACAAAGATACTGTGTAAATAGAGATGTGAATGTTCATATTAATTCTGTAATACAAATAGGTAATATTGCACCCAAGGTTAATGTTCACATACTCATATGTATGGTTTCATGAGGGGATAATATTAATAATATTGTGTTGATTTAAATGTAGTTTATTACATGTTAAATGATATTATTGAATCATCTGCTCATGAATTTTTTTTCTTTGATAATATTTGGGTTGTTTATTAGCTGATTTTGTCTTTGTCATTTTTATTTTTTTTTAATCCTAGAATGGGAGAGATTTTCTCCTGAGATGAGGGAGAGATTTTCTTCATATAATAAGGGGATATTTTCTTTTGGAACGAGGGAGAGATTTTTTTTCCCCTAAAATGGGGGACTCTTCTTTTTTTTTTTTTTTTTTTTTTTATATTGTATATTGGTTTCAAAATGGAAACACGTGCAAAAAGTTTGGGAGGGTGATTTGGTTATATTATTTTAAATAGGATCTAATGGAATACTAAGAAAGAATATAAATTAGATAGAAAATAAGTCTTAATAATGGGATTTACTAAAAAAGCTCTTTTTTTTTTTTTTTTTTTTCTTAAAATTTTGCCAAGGTTGCCTGTCCATTTCAAAGTATTGCAAGTTTAATCCACTCTGGTCCTACCAGAAATCAAGGCAAGCATATATTTTCTGAACACAATCCATTGAAAACTGCAATAGTACAATGGTTTTAATCAAATTGTGTTGTAATTTTATGGAGGTAAAGGGATATGTGGCTCAACCAGAAAATGGAACTCACATGATCAGGGTCTATATGGCTAGGAAAAGGTGCCAAAAGTTAGTGAACTCATAGCTCATACTTGTTTATAACTTCATTGGTGACGGAATTAGATTAGTAATTTGGTAGGTTTTACATAAATTATGTTTATTTGATAAAAATAATAGGGAAGTTCTATGAGATTAGGAATCTCTTTCACAAGCAGGGATTAGCATTTCTTTGAAAGCGTTGAGATTACTACTTCATTCCCATGAAATTGGAAGTAAAAAGATTATTTTGTACTTTATAAAAATAACAAAGTCATCTTTTATATAATTAGGACTTGCGTAATTTTACAAATTTAATCTCAATCGATTAATGGGAGCCTTTAAATGCACAACAAATTTATTGTTGGACACCTCAATTTTTACAAATTCTTTTAATACTTCCCAACCCCTTCTTACCTCTGACCACCACCCCCTAACCCTAAAACCCTTGCCTATTCTCTCATTCGCCTTCTTCTTGTTGCTATCGCTATTGCCACTTTCTTTTTCTTCGTCATTGTAATGAACCCCTCCTCTCCCAGTACTAAACAAACCTAGTCTTCGTCCCTATCCCCACCCCTACCCCTTTCTAACCAATCATTTACTTTCTTCGCTGCGAATCTTAGATCTAGAGTTTAAGAAAGAGAAATAAGGACGATGAGAAGAAGACAATGAAAAAGAGAATGGGAGAGGGGTGATAGATGACGAGAAAGGGGTGGGGGCATCAGGTGGCCTAGTGGCGGAGATGGATGGAAGGTTGTTGGGGGTATGATTGAGATTATTTGGAATGTTCAAACCAAAAAAAAAAAAAATTGAATTTTAAATTTGGTGGGGTGCCAAATAATTTTCTAAGGTTCATTTTGAGCTGATCATATCACATTAGTAGACAAATAAACTCAATTTATCGCTCATTAAATTAATACCACTACATTAATAAAATTATTGCTCAATTTCTCTATATTTATAATCTCTTAATCCGCTAATTAAACATGACTATGCAGGCTACTGAAGAAGAGGGAGCATGTGGGGCACCAAGAAAGAGACCTATTTGCCCATTTGTCTATATACTTGTCAGCCCTAGTAACATGCAATTTGGGACCCATCGACGGTAAGTGACAAAAGATTATTCGGAAAAGATGGTTAAAAATTAAATTTTAATTTTTAATTAATTTTAAGTCATATTATCTCTTATATTTTTTATACATTTTTTAAAAAATAGTTAAAAAATCAACTTTTAATAATCTTTTCAAAACAACCCAAAATCACATTTGAGTGGTCTCTAATTTAGCTACGGATTGGGACTTGTACGCCCTTGGGATCCTTGTAGAATTTTAAGTTTACGATATGAAAGTGATGATATGATGTATTAATTTTAAATGAGAGTAATATTTGCTAATAAAGAAGGAAATCGTTTTCACTCTACTTTATTCTAAATATATATATATATTTTTTATTTTTATTATACATAATTACATTAATACTTTTAATACAAAATACACTATGAAAAAAATCAAAAATTTGAAAATATGTATAATAAAAATTAAAAAAATATATTTAAAATGAATAAAGTAAGAATAATGACTCCCATAATAATTGTCGGAATAAGTGGTTGCCATGATATTTGAGGCGGTCGGAGGTAGTTTTGAGTGGAGGTGGGGGATTATGTGTAGTATTGGAATTGTTAGAAAGGTAGTCTGAAAGGGTTTTGTTGGAAGGGACCTTTTGGAGCATGAGAGAGAGTGGAGGGAAGATATTTCGGAATAGGGAGAGGAGTTGCAGAGAAATGAGAGTGAGGAGAGACAATGAATACTGTGAAACACTTTTTTTTTAAAACTTTTTGAGAACAATAAAAATAGCCACTAAAAATGTTTATTTTCCATCTTTAGAACTTTTGAAAATCAAAAATAAAAACAAAAACTGTATACTTACAATTCAATCATCTATTTGTGAATGAAAATGACTATTTTTATTGGGCAAAAGATACTTCATAAGAAATTGACAAATATGAATAAGAATGATGCATCTTACTTTATTTTTTCCATTTTCTAATAAAGAAGATTGAAGACCTCTACAACACCAAACACCATTCATTTTGACATCAAGGGGTCCATCACTGAATCATTCATCTCATACTCTGTGTATCAAGTTGTTGGATGGATGTCTTCTTCATCAAAGGAAAGGAAAACCCATTTTGCCAATTATGCATTTACATCACATTTTACATTGAGGACTCCTTAAATGACTTGTTGGCTCCATGTGAGTAGTAGTAGAGCCTAGCAGGACTTGAAAGGAGTTTTTGCCTATTATAATTGCATTATGAGCACCTTCAGTTTCTTCAATCATTGCTTCTTCTTCTCTACCTTACATTATCATTATTTTTTATAATTTTTTGGTGCTACGGACAAAATGATCAATCCTACTTTTTAGAAGATATTTCTTTGCCGGAACTGATTGGCTAGTTGAATCACATCTATTAGGATATAATTTTCCTCAGCTCTGTCCCATGTTTATTTAGTAATTTATGCCTGTTAGATGTTAAGAAATTTATGAATAGATAGATAATAACACACCCAAAAAAAAAAAAGAAAAAAGGAAGCTAATGATGAATAGAATTAGTAGAACATCTGTTTGGAACTTTGGTAGTTGAGAAACAACCGTGCTAGAGAGCTCGAAATTGAGTCTCCCCGAATTCCCCTAATTACGAAACGACGTCGTTTCGTCGTTCAATTTTTTTTTTTTTTTTTTTTTTTGAATCAGAAAATCAGAATCAGACGCAGAAGGAAGAGAAGAAGAAAGAAGAAGAAAGAAGAGAAGGCAGAGGCGGAGGAAGAAGGCAGACGCGGAGCTCGACGATCGGCGGAGCTCGACGATCGGACGGAGCTGCGACGATCGGATGGAGCTGCGACGATCGGCGGAGCTCGACGATCGGACGGAGCTGCGACGATCGGACGCTCGGCCGGAATGCAGGGGCCATTTGTGTGTGTGTGTGTCTCCCTCCTCTCTTCTCTCCCTCTCTTTCCCTCTCTGCTCTCCGCTCTCCCTCTCTCTCGCTCTCCCTCTCCCTCTCCCTCTTCCCTGCGTTTCAGCTCAAAAAATGGTCGAAAATGGAGGAAAAAAAAGGAAAAAAAAAAAAAAAAACCTAATGCCCAAAACGACGTCGTTTTGGGCATTAGGGGGATTCGGGGGAGCAATATTTCGAGCTCTCAAACATTATTCGTTGAGAAAACATATACAATAAAATAAAAAATAAAGTCCTCTTTTAGTTTCTAAATAATGAAAAACTCAACCCAGAATGTAAAATAGTCTTTAAATGGCTTAGTTTAGCATTCATCTCCAAATCTCTTCTTGTTTTTTTATAGTGTTAAGAACATAGATGATTACATAGTTTATTTTTCAAGTGCAGTTTGCAGAGGCAACAACACGTCGCTATTTTAGAAAACAAATACCAACAAAATCTTTAAAAACAAAAACCAAAATGAAAATAAACAGCTTTATAAATTAAAATCCAATAAACATAAGATACATTGCTCTCCTTCCTTCCCACATTTTGACAGAGTACATTAACAAATAAATGTAACATAGACCCCCCAACCATGTGTACTTATATATTTAACCCAAATATCACAATGGAATAATAGGGTATGACAAAATGAGGATGATCACAAATAATGACTAGAACATTAACAATATGATTTTAACTGAAACCCTACTCATGCATATTCCAAAGATCTCTCTTCTGATAGATGACATGATCAAACAGTGGAGCTTTTCTTATTGGGTTCAAAAACGTATTTAATCAGTGATTCCTTGATCGACAACAGCTCTGGGAACTCATTTTTCAACTTGGAAGCATCCATTTCGTTGTTGCTACGAGGGGCGACGATTACCTTGGCTTGTTCGTCGAGTGTGAAATTAACCCACTTGAAATTAGGGTCAATGTAGCTCTTGTACATCTCCAGAATTTCATTATGGCTTACGACACCAGGGTTTGTGAAGTTCCATATGCCTCTCAAGTTCCTTTTCGCCATCTCGATCGAAATGGGTAAAAGCTCATCCAAGATCGTCATGCTGTTGGGGATATTCACCACTTTGTCATACT
Source organism: Camellia lanceoleosa (assembly GCA_025200525.1). Taxonomy (NCBI): domain Eukaryota; kingdom Viridiplantae; phylum Streptophyta; class Magnoliopsida; order Ericales; family Theaceae; genus Camellia; species Camellia lanceoleosa. Next base: position 112,642,344 of record CM045764.1, on the reverse strand, counting down.
TCGCAATTTTTGTGATGAAGTTACGGGGGTTGCTCAGATCAGATGATATTGGCATTCGAACTCTGAGGGTGCAAACATTATCATATTCTTTCAGAAGTTCTTCAACCTGGTAATAAAATACAAATAAATAAATAAATATAATTAAAAAGTCTGAATTGGTATCCATATTGCAAATTTCCAATGAGTAAGAAGTAGAAAGGATGATAGGAATTACCAGGGCCTTGGTTTTTGAGTAGAATGAGCCAATGAAATTGGGAGTGTCTTCCTCCTTAAATCCAATGCCTGTTCCCATCGGATGTGCATCATCGTACTCAAAAATGCAACCTGTAGCGAAATTCAACATTAGAAGTCCATGCTCTCTGCAAACATCTGCTAAAGTTAGCGTACCAACAACATTGGTGCGGATTGTCTCTGGTTTATGAGACTCGCACCAATCCACATTAGGTCTACCAGTCACTCCAGCAGCGTTGAGCACATGGGTAGGCTTGACACTATGTAAATCATCCAAGAGTTCAGAGCGTTCCTGCAAGCGCCCTTTTCCATACTCATAGGGTATCCCTTGTTTCTCACAGAGTTTCCCCAAAAGGCCACCAATCCACCCAGTTCTACCATAAATCAAGAACTTGAAAGGTTGTGTTTTCTGGGTAGAAGAAAGATTGCTTTTAGAAACAGGAATCACCATTCCTTTCTGTCCGGAATTGTTTACCACTTGAGAGGCAGCGGAAATTGAAACATCAGAAGCATTTCTTTCGATTCCTGGCATCATCAACATTCTTGGATGAGGGAGAAGAGCCCCCGAGACATCTCCCCACCAATCGGGATTGCTAACATACCATTCCATAGTCTTCTTCAGGCCTTCCTCCCAAGTGGTCCGTTCAGACCATCCCAAATTCTTGAGCTTTTGATGATCCAAGAAGTACCTCTGGTCATTAAAAGGCCTATTCTCCACAAACTTAATCACTGAATTTGAGTCCAACGAAAATAGTCTGCAAATATCCTTGGCCACATCAAGCACTCTCCTTTCCTTGTGTGTCCCAATGTTGTAAACATGACCTACTTCACCCCTGTGGAGAATGATTTCGAAAGCCTCGGCAACATCCTCACAATAGAGGTAACTGCGAACGTTGGACCCATCTCCATGAATCGGAAGGGGCTTTCCTGCCATGGCTAAGAGTATGAATTTGGGAATCAACTTTTCGGGAAATTGATTTGGCCCATACACATTGTTTCCTCTCGTGGTTATCACTGGTAACCCATATGACCGTGCGTAGGCCATCACAAGCATCTCCGCACCGGCTTTAGTTGCAGAATATGGGTTTGTAGGGAGGAGCTGCGAAGCCTCATGATTTCCTACAAGTGCATCCTCATCTGTTTCTCCGTAAACCTCATCAGTGCTTACGTGAATGAATCTCTTGATTTGACCGGTGACTTTACAAGCCTCCAAAAGGACATGAGTGCCATAAATATTGTTTTTGGTGAACTCAAAGCTGTTTCCAAAGGAGTTGTCAACATGGGTCTGGGCTGCAAAATGCATTATCGTATCGATGGACTCAGTAAGGAGAATGAAGTTGACAAGGTCAGCACTACCGATGTCTCCCTTGACAAACTTGAAATTTGGGGATGATCGAGAAGGCCTGAGGTTCTTGAGGTTTGAACAGTAATCAAGCTTGTCCAGAATGACAATCTTGTAGTCAGGATAGTTACGGATAAGCCGGTTGGCAACATGGGATGCAATGAAGCCAGCAGCTCCAGTTATGAGGATGTTTTTGGGTGTGTATGGATCCATATCCAAATAAACTACACATATACCACATACAAAATTAGATTCAGAAACTGAAACAAGTCTACAAAAATATAAACAATGCGACAACATATATAGGAAAAATTAGGTCTGAGGAGATCCTTAATCATAAAGGAAAATGAACTTCCAACAATCCAGTAATACTATGGCTAACAAAATTAACGTTAACTTGTCTAACGGAAGAAATTTTATGCAACACATATGGCCTCCTCCCACTAGCTCTTTTTAAGTCAATTTCAACTTTTAATCTATCCTCACTAGATCACAACAACATTTTATCACCCATCAACCATATCAAAACTATCCATTATCAACCCCATCATGCTCTTGAACAAACCCAATCAAATTCACTCTAGTTTTTTTTCTACCCTTTAGTTCTATGATCTAGTAATGATCTCTGTATTGAAGAACATATCAAGGTTTAAAAGCAGACAAGGGGGTGCTGGGTAGACACCAATACCCATTATGGCCATTATAGCGGTGTGATTGAATTTCATTGGTGCAACAGTCACCACCGTTACCTGACACTGTTATGGCCGTTACATTTCAAATCAATTTTTGCTCATTTTATTGAATTTTAGCTTTTGTCTTTTATTTATTCACTCAACATTAAATGTTGAACATAGTTTTTATATGTAATTGTAACTTGTAAGTTGTATGTTATGTTTACTTGTGTAACTTGAAAATATGAATCACATGTGTATTATAAATTTATGACACACGAAATCATTAAATGTTGAAAGAAAAATATGTCAAAACTCTATTCATAGAGACTTTATTGGATCATGTTTCAAAAAATATAATAAATCCTCTGAAAACCATTTTTGTGAGGTTGTGCAAAAGAAGAAAAATTTCACAGTTCCCGTTGTTCCAACCGTTATGTTACACCCATCACACCCCACAAACACATCACTACATTATAATTACAGTAACTGCAACAGTTACTTGAAACCTTGCAGCAGAGGGGAAGGGCGAGTTGTGAGCCCTTGAGAACAAGAAGAGAGAATGTAATCTCTTCCATTTAGAATATTTAATGAAAATATACCATTTCGAAAGGCCATGGTCAACTCTAGGTTTTTCTCTCTTTTGTATTTTTTTTTTTTTGTAATTTTCCTATACATTTGTCTCCCAGAAAAGCATTATGATGGCATTTTCCATAGAAACAAACAAACATGGACCACCCAAACAAACACTTTAAATCCATAATTAAGATTTTTAAGACAAACCAAAAACTGCCAAAAATATAAGACAAGCCAAAACAATGTTCTGAAGGACATTCCATGATTTAGAAAGAAACAAATTCATATACAGAGAGCTGAATATGAATAATTGTAAACAAAATTCAAGGGCAGTTTTCATAAACGGTATATTAGAACAACAAAACAAAGCAAGAAAAGAGGGGGGAAAAGAAAAAGAAAAAAGAAAAGCCAATGAGGGCACGGGCACGGGCACGTTTGAAAAAGCTAGAAAATAACAAAATGTTCCTATCCCATAGAATTCCGTTCCTCACAAATTCCAAGATCTGCCAAAAAATGCTAAAAAAACAAATAAAATGCAAAAGCATACATCAATCACAAAACCCAGAAAAAAGAGAAACAGACCAGATTAAAAGACATTAATGACAATAAATTAACACATTAAAAAAAAAAAAAGTTTAACAGGAACAACATTAATTAAGCACGAATACCATTTAGGTTTCTGTGAGATCTAATTGTTGTCAATTATTAATTTTGTAGAACTGTAATCAAAGCAATGGCATATACAAATAACTGAATCACAAATAAAAATTGAAACAGAGATTGTTAGATTGACTTACATGAAAATGAAGGATCTTGAAGGAGGAAAAAGGAGAGATTTTTTGTGGGTATTCTAAGTTTGAGAGAGAGAGAGAGAGTTTGAGAGAGAGAGAGAGAGAGAGAGAGAGGTGAAGAAGTAGAAAGAGAGAAGAAGATCTGAGTGAGGAGAGAGAGGGTTAAGAGTGGGCTATTTATAAGCAAATCCCATTTCCCCCAACAACTCACATTGATTTTTCACATTCTTTGTGTTTCCATTCATTATAATATTGATAAATAATGAGAGGGAAAGAGAGAGAAAACCAGAGAGAGGAGGACCTGTATCTGCTATGAGTCATTTATGAACTGAACACAACGAAACAGCAGGGCCTGTTTGGCTATTCCAATAAAGCCAAGCAAGTGAGGGTGAATTTTTTTGTTTTAAAAAAAAAAAAAGAGTAAGGATGAGTTTGTTGAATATATGTAAGTTATAGAAAGTCAAGTAAAATAAAATAAAATTTTTATAAGGTACATTGTAATTAATTTTTTTATTTCTTATAAAAAAAAAATAAGAAAACACAAGTATACAAGGATTTATCTCGGATTAAAATTTTAATTTTCTCTATTTTTTCTTGCAAACTTTTTTGTCTTAATTAAATTCTTGCTAAAAAAAATTTCCTTTTTATTTATTTTCTTTCATTTTTATTTTTCATCAATTTTTTTTCCCTAATCAAATAGAGGGGATCATTAACTTTTTTAGTGATTATTTGATCTTTTAAACTTTTTTTTTTTTTTTTTTTTTTTATAGTTGTTTTTCTTTTCCTTTTGGTACAATTTATTCAAAGTTGAAAGTTGATAATTAAAAAACTAAAGTTGATAATTAAAAAACTTATGTTGAAAACATCGCTCTCCAATTTCTAGATGATTAATTTTTTTTCAACTTATTTTAATTATTTCGCCTGATAAGTTGTAAGTAAAAATTATACCAAATAATTTGACACAAATTATATAAAAAAAAATTATAAATAACTCATATAATCTGCATCAAACAGACCCAAAAGCTTATCTAACTAAAAAAACAATTTTTTGTCAGATCTTGAATGAGGTCAGGATTTTCATAGAAAATCATGTGAGTTATCACTAATGAAAATATTAATTATTGTTCTTATAATTTTACAACTTTTAGTATCACGTTATTCTTTTCATAAATCATATATATAAGCAAATCATTTTTTATTCCAAAAGTATTGATGGAATTATTTTAATGTTAACTTATTTACAAATTAAATAATTTTATGTATTTTATTGTAAAAATGAATGATTCTAAAATATTTAAAAAAGGAAGAAGTTTATGTTTGATTGTTTCCTTTAGGTTCAGTATAATTGTCAAAAATTAATTATTGATTGATGATATAATTTATCATTTTATATTTTAATATTTATTATTTTATATTTTAATATTTGTAATGTTTATCGTTAATTTGTAATTTTTTTTTTTAAACTTCCACTGAGTATAATTTTTCCTTTACTTTAAAGGAAGTACGTGATTCAAAATCTTGCTCATTTTAATGCTGATAAATATCTAAAAAAATTCAAATTTCATTATTGAAAAAAAAAATCAATATATCTAAAATGGAACAATTCAAGAAATAAATCAAAATTTTTAATTGTCGTTTGGCAAAAACTTTTTTAGTTAACCTTAATGTATTCTTATCATCGCTACTTAAAATATGAATTATCCTTTATAATTCAAAAAAATTACATCTTGTCATTTTAAATTTTAAACGCATAACAAATTACTCATTTTATTAACAAATTATCAATTCAATTAATAGGTTTTAATGGAATAAAAATATATTTTAATTAATAATTCTGATAATTTTATTATTTCATAGGAGAATAATTAAAAAAATTATTTATTTCTATTTATTTTTTTAAATAAAAAATTCTGATAAAGAGTATATTTGTAATTTATAAGTTTACTCTAATTAACAAATTATCAATTCAATTAATAGGTTTTAATGGAATAAAAATATATTTTAATTAATAATTCTGATAATTTTATTATTTCATAGGAGAGTAATTAAAAAAATTATTTATTTCCATTTATTTTTTTAAATAAAAAATTCTGATAAAGAGTATATTTGTAATTTATAAGTTTACTCTAATATATAAGTTTGTAACCCAACGGTATATTTGTAATTTATAAGTTTACTCTAATATATAAGTTTGTAATCCAACGGTCAGTAATAGTGATTTGGTGAAATGCTTCAGCTGTTCTCAGTTTGATGAAATGTTTGGTGAAATTTCATTTTAATATCGATTTGGTACAACCGTTGGAGCAGTAAACAGTAAATTTTTCATCAAATTTTAAATTTAATACTGGGTTTGATGAACCGTTGGCGATGATCTAACAGACTGAACAAAGATAATAAATAAATAAATAATAAAAACGTAGAAAACACAAGTACAGCATTAAAAAGAAGAGGAATACAGATAAGCTAACTCATGTACCACGCTATGATGTTTGACACGGCGCATGTACCACGCTATTAGTTGTAATAAAAAATTTATTTCGGTAAATTACATTAATCTATTTCTTCAAATTTAGAGAAAATATGACAAATAATGTTGTTATTTGGCAACTTTCAAATAAGTTTTATATATATATATATATTTGATTTAGTGACATTTTTTTTAAAATTATGTCAATTTTTTTATTTTTATTATCCGTCTTGTGTAAACAAATCTAAGAAATAATTAAAAAAAAAAAAATCAAAACAAGCTTAAAAAATCTAATATTTTTTTTACTTTTTTTTTATTTTCTCAATTTTTTTTAAAAATTTTTCTGTTTATTTTTTAGAGTATAATCTAGAAGCTTAAACTTTTTAAAAATATGCATTAAAGACAAAAATAAGTCAACAAAAAAGTTACAAAAAAAAAAAAGCAAATCTCAAACCCCATTTACCATTTTTTTTCTTCTTCTTGCATTCACATCATTTGTATTAGTTCTAATCCATTTAACCTTATTAACAAGAAAGATAATGTAATTCCGATAAAAAAAAAAAGATATTTAATTATACTAAAATTATGAGACTCGTTGGATTTTTTTCTAAATCTTTGCAAAGGCCAGTGTAATTTACCCCTTTTATTTTAAGTGTTTGGGAAGCAACATCCCAAATTTTTTATCTCATAAAAACTACTAAAAGATAAAAGTTTTGCAAAACCAAAAAAAATACATCCAAACAAAATATCACATCCAACCCCATAATCATTTCATTTTTTCTCTCACAAACATCACATCCAACCACATAAAAACCCAACTATCTTCCCAAACACTAAAAATTTTTTATCTCATAAAAACCTATATCTACTAAAATCTACATAAAAACTCACTTCCCAAACACTCACTACGGCTACTTTTGGGAAGAGATAAAGACGCGGCGTCTGAGATAAAGACGCAGACGCCAAACGCCGGCGTCGTGGGAAAAAATTTCATTTGGCATGTTGATTATAATCGAAAATGTAAAATTACGATACTGGCCTCACGTTGGAATTGGTGCCTTTATCATGCATGGCAATATATTAAATTGGGTGAGGGCATTTTGGTAATTTTATAGTTCTATACCATGACATGACAACTTAAAAAAATATTATCTACAAAACCAAAAAAATAGTTTTTTACCAACTTCCCAAGTCACTTTATAAAAAATCCAAAAATCTTGATTAAAAGCAAAAAAATTAATTTTTACCATCTTCTCAAAATAGGTCTAAGTTTTCCTTCAATCCACTATTGAAATTTGTGGTGTTCATTGTAGGTTCTATTTTCAAACCATTTACTTTGTTCAACTGTGCATATATGTCATGTATGAAAAAAAAAATGGGAGACTTAGGTACGAGTCTTAATAGATGAACTTATTGTCTGATAGATTATGATAATTAATTGCATTTTTTTATCAAATACACTAAAAATTTCACTAATTGTTAATTTTTAGTGACAGTTTGAAAATTGTTACAAAAAATGTCACTAATTATAAATTTTAGTAACAATTTAAAAAATATCGTTATAAAAAAATTCAATAATTTTTAACTTTCAGTAACAATTTAAAAAATTCATTACAGAAAAACGACACTAAATGTTAGTTTTGGCAATAATTTATAAAAATCGTGATAAAAAAAGTAACTAATTATCAATTTTTAGCGACATATGTAAAAAATCATTATAAAAAATTATTTTTTGCGATGACTAAACTTATTTTTAATAAGATTTAATGAGAATTAAGTCTAACTATTAAGATTTATTGATAATTTACTCAAAATGAAAATTGATTGGTCCAATAATTATATAACGCATAATTTTATGAGATTTGTTTGCGAAAAAATAAATAATCTATTTTTTAAAACAAAAATGTTTTGCACCTCGAATCCCTCCTCCCCCGAATCCCCCGAGAGAGAGAGAGAGAGAGAGAGAAAAAAAACAGAGGAAAGGGAGATCGTCGAGAGAGAGAGAGAGAGAGGGAGGAGAGGATCGCAGCCCTCCGCCGGCCGTCGCCGCTCGCCTCAAGCCGCCGTCTGCCTCCATCGCCGGGCTCCGCCTCCAAATTGCCTCCGCCCGCCCGCCTCTTCCCCAGATTCGCCTCAGATGTGCCTCGAACACCCGCCTCCCCTCTCTTTCTTCTTCTTTCTTCTTCTCTTCTTCTTTCTTTCTTCTTCTAATTTTCTGATTAAAAAAAAAAAAAAAATTCAGATGACGAAACGACGTCGTTTCGTCAATTCGGGAGATTCGGGGGAAGGGGATTCGAGGTCCCAATCGCTTTTGTTTTTAAAATTACTTCTATCATTCATTTTTTTACACACGATCATTCAGACATAAAACTATGATAATAAAATTAATATGATTTTTTTAATAAATGATCTATATGCATAATTATACAATATGAACCGTTCATATTATTAAAACAAAATTCATAACAACTTCTTTAAAAGCCCGACAAGTAGTCACCCTTTTATTTTTCTGTAAAAGTGAAAATTCTTGCGCATTATTGTCCTGCAAGTGTGCGGGATTCGATATCCTTTTAATTCCTCATGTGATTATCCGTGTATTTTCATATTATAATCTAAAGAAATATAGAAAATTCACTAATTATTTCAGCCTCTTTTGAAAAGGAATTTTTTTTTTCAGTTTATTAGTTTATTTGAGTCATATCACTTCTTTATTTATTTTTTATATTTTTTATAATAAATTCAAAAAAAAAAAATCACTTCCCAAAATAAGCTTAAATCTAATTTTTGTAAGAGAAACTGATCTTCAAATTTTTCTTGGGCATTGGAAAATAATGGCCTTATTATTAAAAAATTTACAATGTCTCCCTAAATTCAAGATCTAATCACTTAAATTATCTATTTGACTTTTGCATCTTCTCTTTCTTTCTTTCTTTTTTTCTTTCTTTTTTTTTAAAATTATTTTCTAAACAAACAAGATGAAGTAAAGGTCCCTTGGATTACCAAACAAGAAAAGAGATGCATTCTAGTCACATATTGATTTTTTTTTTTTTATATAATTTTTTAAACCTTGTTTGCAAGTAACATTATTATAAACATGTGTGATTATTACATAAAGCAACTCAAGTCATAATCTAAGTGCTCATGAGGGTACTTGGGTGTCAATGAGATATGGTTTCATGGAAAGATGGATCTAGGGGTGGAGGGAGACAACCGCACTCTTAAAAAATTAAAAAAAATATTATTATTTTTTTTAAATAATTTAAAATTATAAAGATTTACCTACAAATATACTTTTGCACCTCCATTGTTATAATTATGGATCAGTCCTTGTTTTCATGTTCGAAATAATAAAATAATATCAGCTTGTTGTAATAATTTAACTTTACTAATCTACTAATTAATATGTTACTGTTTGATAAAAAATTTTAAAAATTATTTCAAAAAGAGCACGCATACAAGGTCAAAGATATGCAGGGAAAGGTTCACATCAGCCTCTCAAAAACCCTTAAATAAAACTATTTAGGTGCCGTTTGGGAAGCTAAAAAGTCAGGCTTTTTGGCTATTTTAGTCACAAAAGACAAAATAGCCTTTTTTAGCCACAAAAAATAAAACATCACATCCAACCCATAATCATTACACTCCCCTCTCACAAAAAAAGTCAAAAAAGCCAAAAAGTCCTTCCCAAACCAAACTTTTAAGCTCAGGTTAAAATAGCCAAAAAAACCAAAAAGTCAAAAAATCAACCCACTTCCCAAACGGAGGCTTAAGCTAATAAAAAAGTTACAATAATAATTGGGAAGTTACAATAATAGTTTAGGCAAAAATAATTTAAATAAATAAATTTAAAATTTTAATTATCTAATAGTCCCGTTTGGTAGAACTGTGAAAAAATGATTATACCTTATAACTTAACAGCTTATAGCTTATAACTGTGAACATAAGCTGATTTTTTATTTACAAATTAAGCTGCTCCTCCCCTATTCAAAGAATAAGTTGATTTTTGACTTACAAAAAACTATAAGCTATATTTTTAAGATGAACTAAACACATCAAAATATATTAAATTAAGTTAAAAGCTAAAATAAGCTAGAAATAAGCTAAACTAAATAGGACCAATATATACTTAAAATTGTACTTACTATTTGACTTCATTTAGTAACCTCCAATATTACCCTTTATTTAATATATTTTAACCTCATTAAAAAAAAAGACAAGACCCAACAAATAGTTTGACTCCAATGGTTGAATGATTTCTTGGTTATACATATGTTTGACATTATTGATAATCACAATATTATGCAATGACCTCATAAAAGATAAAATCTCATCGAATACAATTATAAAAGCTTTCTTTTTTGTTAAGACAATGATAAAACATTTTTGCAATTTATTTTACTTAAATTTTGAAAAGTTTAAGGCCTTGTTTGGAATTTAACATTTTTAGTGATTTTTTAAACTATTTTTATGTAGTGACAAATCCATAAACATTGGTTAAGGTATTTAAAAAAGTAATTAAAATTTATATTAAAAAATTATACTGATCAATGTCTACCCTTCGCTTTCAATTATTCTATCAATTTAAACTTCATAGTGAATCACAAACTAAGAAAATTTTTAATATATTGATACTATACGGGAAAGAAATATACCTTCTCGTATAATCTTGTTGACCAAGTCTGCGTTCCTCCGTACGACGTCGCTTTATCACCTGAAAACACAAACTTGAGCTAGCCGGCGGGTGGGTGCCGGAAACCTCTCCGATACCTAAGTCAGAAAGATTGTCAAATAGGCAAAAGCTTTGTGTATTCAGAAAACAAAATTGCGTTACCTCTCAAAAGGTGATATTGGTGAGCTTATATAGGTTTCGCGTAGCACAATCCTGGTAGGACTCTTACTCCTCCATGTAGAGTCCTCCTAGGACTCATACCCCTGGAAGATAATGCTTATCCTCCAACACCCCCCTCACAGCTTAAACCAAGTGAGATGGTTTTACCATGGCCAAAATTCCAATATGACCGAAGTAACCACTAGTTCGGCTCTAACTTTCCTTTCTCTTACCTCGGCTTTTCCATACTAAGACCGAGCTAACCATAAGAGAGATGAGCCGAACTATCTGCCGAACCAAAGCCTCTCAAGGACTCAGCACACCTCGGTTTCCATGTACTACGACCGAACTATCCAATGAAGACCGAACTCCCAACGACACATTTCCCAGCCGAAGTAGAAATAAGGCTTATGCGACCGAACTAACTACCACGGTCGCGACTGGTCTAATTCAAAGGCTATTTCGACCGGAGTAAACTTATACGGCCCTTCTCCGTAATGCGGCCCAAAATGACCCACTACTTAGCTTGGCCCAATTTACCCAGCTCGGCCCAATTCTTATATAAATTACCCTCTCAATTGCCGCTTAATTCCATCTGCACAGCATGATAGGGATTACCTGTCTATGAACCGAACTAAAGTTTTAGCTTATCCAGCCGAGCTACAATCCTTTAGTTACTCCGGCCGAGCCGAAAAACCTTTTAGCTTCTCCAGCCGAGCTAAAGACCATTTAACTTTTCCAGCCGAGCTATGCTTGTTCGGTCAAACGTCTCTTCAGTCACAGCAACTGAAGCGCTCCACATTCCAATGACACGTGGCAGCCTTCTATTGGCTATTCACAGCTGTAGCGCCGTTCTTCGTGCTTCGTGAATTTGAACAGTTTCCGCCCTTTTACCTCTTTACACAAAACATACCTTTCGTTTCAAATCACACTCTACTATTCACTTTCTTCTCCCCTTCTTCGAATCCTTCAACTTCTGAGCTCTTGTATCTTCGCTGCTGTTGTTCTACCTCCAACTTCCTCCTCTTCCTCTAGTAAGCTTTCAACAACTTGTTTCCGTTTATCTTGTTTTTGCTTTCGTTTCAATCCATAGCAGTCTATTTTGTGTATTTGCAAAGCATGTTTCCGTTTCCAATAGTATTTGAAGTTTCTGAAAAACCCTTCATAAGAACACTATGAATATAATGAAACAGTACGTAGAACACCTTTTTGATCTTTGCACATGCCCCAACCGAACTAGAACACTGTTCTTACTATATATAGGTTTAGGAAAACTGGAACCGAACTAGAACTTGTACACATCATAGTAACTTCAATAGGCCATCAACTGATTCACACTAGCCAAAATGAAAACCCACCGAACTAGAAGTTCCTAAACCCTCGAATCGAAGCTAAGCCAGTAAAGCGACTTTCTCGGCCCTAAACCGAACTCGTAAAGTCGCCTTGATACTTATCCGGAGTAATAGAAACCATAGGTAGAACCGAGATAACCAATCTTCTTGGTGAACCGAGATATCAAGCACCTTAAGAAAAACCGAGGTAGATCCTGAAGTACACTGCGTAGCCGAAGTAGGTCTTGTCTTCTCTTGCTTTTTTTTTTGTAGCACGGTCAACGATCTGTGCTTAACACCTTGTTTTCCACTTTGCAGACTTAGGTTGTCAGGCACTTTCCTGCGCTCAGCCGAGCTTCTGAACACACTTACCTTGACCGAGATAATTTATCCATAATTTATTCAATAAATGGGGAAATATAGGTTCTTAGTAGAAACCCCAGGCGGCCTAGCCGAATTCAGAAAGGATTACAATATTCCAGCCGATGTAAATCTCACTTTAGCCGAACAAGATGTTGACCCATGGGGCAACAAAGGCGTCGTTCCCTTTACCCTCCAATCAATAATAGAGACCGGACTTAGATTCCCAGTCCAACCCTTAATATGTGAATTCTTAAGGCAAACCAGACTCTGCCCAACCCAACTATCCACCAATACATACCGAATAATAATGGGCATAGCCGCACTGAACCACCAAACCGGTCTCAACCTAGGTTTGGCCGAGATACTATACCAATACTCCATAGGTTCTAAGAATGAAGGCTGGTGTTACTACCTAAGAGTACGCCGTGGCCGAGAGAAAATAATAAAACACACACCGGACAAAGACTTAAACGACGATGACTTCTTATGGGTCTCTGGGAATTTCGAAGACCTTGAAGCCCAGATTCCTGGCCGAAGAATAAATTGGAAAAAAAGAGAGCCCGGTATACATACTTCGGTTACATTTCACATTTTTTCCTCTTTTCTTTATTTCGGCTTCCTATTCTGGGCCGAACTAACACTTGTTTTTTCTTTGCAGATAAAGCCCATCTCCTTTCAAACTACAGCCACCCCAACCTTGGTCTTCTGCGCGCCGCATTAAGAGTAAATGAGAGAAGTTGGGCAAAGCTTCTAAACTTCGAACCGACTTACCGCTACTCCGGTCGCCGAAAAGCAAGGGTGACCGACTTCCTCCTTGAAGACGCACCAGAGCCAGACCCTTCCTTGCCCTAGATCAACCTTGTGCCACTTACTGCCGAACAAGAAATGGCCAAGAAGAACAGGCTGAAGGCCCTTCTAACCGCAACAACTCCCGCCGAAGTACAACCGATCGATCGAAACACCGAAACCGTGGTAGCCCTACCATCTCAACAGCCCTCCACCTCTCGCCGAAACAAGCGTGCTCGGACTAGCCAAACCAAGCCACGTCTTGCAGACGAGGATGAGACCATTCTGCCACAAGTCTCTCCTCCAAGTCCCCAGCAAAGCCTCCAATCGGAACCATCCGACCGAACTGCCACTTCTTCAAAATGGGCTCCTATCCTCTCCTTCGACAACCGAGATATCTCTGCCGAAGATTCGGTTGTTGCTGAGAAGGACCACTTGATGGCTTTCAACCTAGCCAAAAGTGTGTGCCTTCCAAAGGACATGGAGCACCATTATAAACAGCTCAACACCGAGCTGAAGTCGATTCGGTCCTCTACGAAGTCCATGATCTTGGTAAACAGCTTCCCTCTTTCTTTGTAAATTTCTTCCAACTTTGAGTCCGGCTAACTTTACTCCTCTTTTTCAGGTCATCCAGAAAAACCAAGTCACTCACAGGAGGGTCATGGAACTTCGGCGAAGTACAAGAGAGGCCATGGCTGAGGCCGAACTGAAAACGGCTGAACTAGAGGAGGTAAAGAAACAGCTGGCCGAGCTCCGAGCAGAAAACGGTCGGCTGACCGAGGTTGCCAATTCGGTCAAGGCCGAGAAGAAAAAAGTTGCCAACGAGACAAAAGAGAGATACCTACGTATCTTGTCTGCCATTGAGAAGAAAAAGGACGCCGAGATAAACCAATTGAAGGGGGAGGTGAAGAAGGCCGAGAAGTGGGGCTTCAAGGAGGCCGAAGACGCCTACACCCTTCAGTGCAACGCGGCCAAGGACTTATTCTTCAAATGTGGCTGGAGGAGTGCGGTGGAGCGGCTCGGATGTACATCTGACACCGATGTCTACGATGCTCCCCCGTGTTCTATTCCGGCCTCACTTTCGCAATATGCTGCCGATCTCCAAAAAGCCTTTCTTGAGGGGTCCGGTGATGAAGATGATGCGGATGATTCTGAAGATGATAAGTAAACTCCTACCCTGGTTGTCAATGAACAACCCAACAATCAGGCAGCTCGGTTGGAGCCAGTTATTGAAGACTTGACTAGTGAGCTACCGGCTGATACCGAGCTGCCGATTGATACCGCGGTCCAAACTAAGCTCCCTCCCCAAACCGAACTGCCAGAAAACACCGGTCTCCAAACTAATGCTGAGGATGATTTTGACGCCGAACTGGACGCACTTCTACGTTGATTTTTCTTTTTGTTTTTGAACCTTTTGTAACCGGGCTGCGGCCCCTCAATTGTTCTTACTCTGTGTTTTAATGAAAAAATCTTTCTTCAACTCTGGTTTCGGTTTTGTGTATGTATGCCTGTACTTGTAATGAATTTTTCCATGAACTTATTTGCACAACTGTGATCTCGGTTTTAGCTATCTAACTTACTAGCCAACCACTCTTCAGCCGATATAACTTACTTCGGCTGAAGAGTACAAAGTGTTGGTTTATCCAGCCAACCACTCTTCAGCCGATATAACTTACTTCGGCTGAAGAGTACAAATAGTTGGTTTAATCCAGCCAACCACCCTTCGGCCGATATAACTTACTTCGGCTGAAGAGCACAAAGAGTTGGTTTAATCTAGCCAACCACCCTTCAGCCGACATAACTTACTTCGGCTGAAGAGGACAGAGAGTTGGTTTAATCCAGCTAACCACCCTTCAGCCGATATAACTTACTTCAGCTGAAGAGCACAAAGAGTTGGTTTAATCCAGCCAACCACCCTTCAGCCGACTTACTTCGGCTGAAGAGTACAAAAAGTTGGTTTAATCCAGCCAACCTCTCTTCAGTCGTACACTTACTTTGGCTGAGGAGAAACAAATGTTGGTTTAGTCCAGCCAACCTCTAAGTTGGTTTTTCCAGCCAACTTAGAATAAAATGTTTGGTTATTCCGACCGAACGTCCTGCAGCCTGGATCCTTATCCTGGGCTTAGGAAGGGTCATAGTTGGTTATTCCGGCCAACTTATGTTTACAAAGCTACTAACTTACTAAAGCTACTTTCTACTGGGAATAATTATGCTAAAAAAGAATCGATATGTTTTATTGATAAAGTAAAAAATTACACATATTGAAAAGAAAGAAAAGCTAGAAATAAAACAACTTGAAATTTGTCGTGTTCCATGGCCTGGGAATTGCTTTGCCATCCTTGTCTTCCAAGTGGTATGCCCCTTTGCCTGCTAATCCGACCACTTTGTAAGGTCCTTCCCAATTTGGCCCTAACTTGCCATCTCCTGGAACTAGGGTATTTTCCATTACTTTGCGCAGTACCCAATCTCCGATCTTGAATTGCCTTAGATGTACTGTTTTGTTATACTTTCTAGACAACTCTTGTTGGTAGGAGGCGATGTGAACTAATGCTCTGTTTCTTCTTTCTTCCGCAAGGTCAAGTTCCAATGCTATGGCTTCACCATTTAAGTCTGGATCAAAGTTTTCACTTCGGATTGTGGGGAGGCCAACTTCTAATGGGATGACTGCCTCCATGCCATAAGCTAGGGAGAATGGTGTTTCTCCTGTTGATCGCCGAGGCGTGGTGCGGTAAGCCCATAAAACGTGGGGGAGCTCTTCTGCCCATTTGCCTTTGGCTCTCTCTAATCTTTTCTTCAATCCATCCAAGACTACCTTATTTGACGCCTCTGCTTGTCTATTTGCTTGGGGATATGCCGGTGTGGAATTGTAGAACTCTATCTTGTATTCTTCACAAAAGCTTCTGAAAATTTCGCCACAAATTAAGTGTCATGTTCGAGATCAGTGCCTTTGGTATGCCAAAGCGAGTGATAATATTCTGCCAAACAAACTTCTTCACATCTTTTTCCTTGATTGATGCCAAGGCTTCTGCTTCCACCCACTTTGTGAAGTAGTCGGTTGCCGCAAGAAAGAACTTCCTGTTGCCTGGTGCTGTTGAGAGTGGTCCCACTATGTCTAAGCCCCACATTGCGAAAGGCCATGGACTAGTCAAAGGTAAGAGTTCTCTGGCAGGTTGGTGTATTTGGTGTGCGAATTTTTGACACTTTTCGCATTTTTTGACATACTTCTCTGAATCCGCTTGCATGTATGGCCACCAATATCCTTGTGAAATCGCTCTGTATGCTAATGATCTTCCTCCTTGATGGCTGCCACATACCCCCTCATGTATTTCGAACAGGAATGCTTCCACTTTGCTGGGGTGAACACACTTTAAGTAAGGTCTTGTGAACGACTTCTTGTACAATGCCAAGGATGGAGAGAGCCAAAACCGCTGCGACTTTGCTCTTATTCTGTTGGCTTCTTTCTTCTCTTCTAGGAGGGTGCCGTCCTTTAGGAATAGTATGATGGGATCCATCCAAGAAGGACCTAACTCTGCACAACATACTTCTTCAGCTTCTAGGTCTTCAATGCTTGGTTTAGGCAGATAGTCGATTAGTAGTAGGTGAGGAATGGAGGTGTCTGCCATTGAGGCGAAGCTTGCGAGTTCGTCTGCTTTGTTGTTTTCCTCTCTGCCGATCTGTTCTATCCTCACTACTTCGAACTTCTTTATCTCTGTTCTGACCAAGTCTTGGTACTTGGCCATCCTATCATCCTTTGCCTCGTAGTCGCCCGATATTTGGTTTACCACCGCCAGAGTCGTCAGAGACCATTAGCTCGGTGGCCTTCATGTAGAATGCTGACTTGAGACCAGCCAGAAGCGCTTCATACTCCGCTTCGTTGTTTGACGCTGGGAAGCCAAGGTTGATTGCTTGCTCCACTACTAGGCCGTCTGGAGATATGAGGACTATACCAAGTCCTGCTCCATGCCGGTTGGATGCTCCATCCACGAAGAGCTTCCACATCTCTCCAACGAACAACTTCCAGCAGGTGGAGGGATTGGATGATGCCTTGGGATCTTCCATGTTGCTGGTGGCTTCTTCAGAGTCAATGCTTGCTGTCTGCCCCTTGCTAACTGATTGTGCCAAGTCGTCATTTGTTGGTATGTCCTGACTTGGTGTAGCATGGTTTGTTTCTTCCTTCCTTTCCTTACCCTGGTCTGCCTTGGGGCCTGACTGATTAACCAATACTAGGGGTTGCATTATTCCGACGTCAACTTTCTTTCCTAGTTCGGTTGTTTCAGTTAGGTCGACTGGGCAGATGTGATGACTTCCTGGTGTGAATTCTGCGACGAAGTCTGCCAATGCTTGTGCTTTTATTGCGGTCCTTGGTTGGAACTTGATGTCGTATTGTCCCAACTCTACTGCCCACTTCAGAATTCGTCCAGAGAAGTTCGCCCTTTCAAATAAAGCCTTTAATGGGAAGGCCGTGAGAACAACTAATGTGTGGGCGTGAAAGTAATGCGACAATTTCCTTGAAGCCATCATCAAGGCCAATGCCAGTTTCTCCAGTGGCAAGTACCTTGTTTCGGCGCCCAGTAACGTCTTGCTGACATAGTAAATGGGCAAGTGTTGGATTCCTTCTGCGCGGACCAACACTGCACTAATTGCATGCTGCGATACTGCCAAGTATAAGAAGAGTTCTTCTCCAGGGATTGGTGTTACAAGTAATGGTGGAGAAGACATGTATTCTTTTAGGCTTTCCAGGGCGCGGTCGCATTCTTCGTCCCATTCAAACTTAGCCTTCAGTGCATGGAAAAATGGTCGTAGTCTGTCTGATGACCGGCTTATGAATCGATTGAGTGCAGCCGCCATGCCAGTGAGATGCTGTACTTCCTTTACTGAGTTCGGCCTCTCCAAATCCTGAATGGCTTTGATCTGAGAAGGGTCTGCCTCTATACCTCGGTTGGTCACTAAGAAGCCTAGGAATTTGCCAGATCCTACTCCGAATGCACACTTCGACGCGTTGAGGCGTAACTTATGCTTCTTCAGGATCTCGAACATCTCACCTAGGTCCTTGAGATGGTCATTCTCTTCTTTGCTTTTGACCACCATATCGTCGATGTAAGCCTCCATTGTTCTGCCTAACAATGGCTCAAACATCTTGGTGACCATTCTCTGGAACATCGCCCCTGCGTTTTTTAGGCCAAAGGGCATGACTTTGTAGCAGTAGAGTCCCCTTGGAGTGGTGAAGGATGTGACCTCTTGGTCTGGTTCATGCATGGCGATTTGGTGGTAGCCTCTGTACGCGTCCAGAAAGCTAAGTCGGTTGTGTCCTGCCGTTAAGTCCACCAATTGATCTATCCGAGGCAAGGGGAAGCTATCTTTTGGGCACGTCTTATTGACCGTTTTATAGTCGACGCAGACACGCCACTTGCCATTCTTCTTTGGCACTACGACGGTGTTGGAGATCCATCTTGGGTAGTGCACCTCTCTGATTGCCCCTGCTTCTAGCAGGTTTCCTACCTCTTCCGTCACTATTTCGGCCTGGTGGAGTGCCGATCTGCGGGTGCGTTGAATGATTGGCCTGGCAGAGGGGTGGACGTTGAGTTGGTGACAGATGAAGTTAGGATCAATGCCTGGCATGTCGTATGGGGTCCAGGCGAACACTTTGATGTTGGAGGTCAGAAATTCCACGACCTCCAATCTCTTGGTGCTGGACAACGACGAACCATGCAAGAAGAACTTATCCGGGTTCTTCTCATCTATCCTGACTTCCACCAAGTCCTCCACTGCTTTCTGACTAGCCGCTTTGCCCACATCCGCGAATAGTTCATTACTCTCTGGTTCTTCCACCGAATGAACATATCCTTTGGCAGCACGGCTGCCGTTCACTGTCAAAAAGCACTACTTTGACATGATCTGATCTCCATAAACTTCTTCTATCACTCCGGTGTCATTGGGAAACCGCATCACCTGGTGGTAGGAGGACGCCACCGAGCGCATGGTGTGCAGCCATGTTCTGCCCAAGATAATGTTGTAGGTGGAGAGGACCTTCAACACCCAGAACTCCACCTGTTTCGTCACACTCCCTGCTCTGAATGGGAGAATAATTTTGCCGACGGGCCATTCTGGCATGGAGTTGAATCCGATGAGGGGAGATACTGCTGGTGCCAAGTCTTTATCTTGCAACTTGAGTTGCTTGAAAGTTTCATAGTACATAATTTCACACGAGCTACCTTGGTCAATCAGAATCCGCTTGACGTCAAAATCCTTGACTCGGAGAGTGACGACCAAGGCATCGTTGTAAGGGCAATAGATCCTTGCCAAGTCTTTATCCGAAAAAGACATGACATTTGTGGCCTCTGTTTTCCCCTTCTTGGTGGCTGGTTGGGCGTTTAGCACCTCTCTTAAGTGCTCCGCCTTTTTGATTGAACCTCTGAGCTCACATACACGCTTAGGTTCAAAGACTCCATGTATTACGTTGATGATGCCTTGAGGTGGGGCATCTACTGGCATGTCGTTGGGGTTGTTATGGTCCTGGGGGGCTGGCTGTGCCCCCCTTTCGATGTATTTGTCCAGGTGGCCTGTTGCCACCAATTCCTCCAGATATTGCCTTAATGGCGTGCAATTCTCAATGCGGTGCCCCTTTTCTTTGTGGAAGGTGCACCTGGATCTGTCATCATAGTCCTTCTGGGCCTCGCCTAGCTTTGCCGGCCACTTGACGAAGGGCTCGTCTCGTATCTCACTAAGTATACGGTAGATCGGTTTCTTGAATACCTTGGTTATGGCGGTGCGGACTCTCAACCATTTCTTGTCCTGGTCCTCGCCATTGTCTCGCCTGCCTCGTCCGTTTCGGTTTTGGCGATCTACCGTATTGACCTTTGCGGAAGTCTTCTTTTCTGGTGTCGTGGTCGCGCCAGTTTTTGCTTTGGCACGAGCGCCATCCTCTTCCACCCTGATGTGCTGATACACTCTCTCCATCAGGGCCTCCATGGTGAGGGGCGGTGTCATGGTGATAGAGTCCCTCACCGTTCCCCGACCGAAGGCCTCTTTTATATTGCGCAATGGCGAGATTGGTCGGGCAGTCCCCAATCTGGTTGAATATTTCCCAGTAACGACTGTTGTACGACCTCAGAATCTCCTTGTCACCCATATCGATGGAGAGTAATTGGTCGATCTCCACTGGGGTTTTAGTGTTTGTTCTGAATCGCGTTACAAACGCCTCCTTGATTGTGCCTGTAAGGCTATCTTGCCTCTAGAAGCTTTTCAAACCAAGTCAAGCCTAGGTCGCCGAGGCTTGAAGGGAATAGGATGCACATCAAGGCCTCGTTCACGGGTATCTGACCATAACTTTGGCGAAGTGGCTCAAGTACGTGTAGGGGTCCGTCTTCCCCTCATATGTTGTGAATTTGGGCTGTAGGAAGCCGGACGGAAGGGGCGCGTTCTCTATTGCTGGGACGAATGGTGAGGTCTGCAGCCTCGCCAACGCCTTGTCCGTTGGTTCGTATGCCGGGCGCGGTATGGGCATTCCAACCTCGACGCTTCCATGCGTCCGAGGAGCCAACCGCTGTAAGGCAGAAACCCTGTGTGGATCGCGCGCCCTGGTGTCCTCCTTCCATCGTGCCTTCTCTTCAAGCACGGATTGTAGGTCAGATGATCTGGGCAACTCCGTCTGTCTAGACCTTGTCTGGTGTGTATGTGAAGGCCAATATGTGCTTCCCTCAGTGTATGACCTCTCAGTTCTCGTCCTCTCAGACCTGGAGTGACGAGTCCTGGAAGATCGGGATTGCGTGACGCTTCGCCCCGAGGCTTCTGTTCTCTGCTTGAGAGGGTGTAGAATTCCTACTACGACCCTCTGAGTGGCGAGGGGGCGTCTTGTTATTGCGCCCCTCTCCTGTCGCCACTTCTTTTCCTTTTACCTGGCGCTTTAGAGACTCCATGTCCGCCGCCATCTTACGAATCAATTCGTCTTGTTGTCTGACGCGATCCTCCAAAGCTTGTGGATCAATCCTGCGCCTTTGTCTTTCTGGGCTTTGCGAACGAGAGGGGTGAGGGCTGTTATTCCGCCTTCGTCCCCTCACATCCCTCCTGGAATTCTGTCTTTGTGGCTCCAGGTTTGCCATGGGAGCGACCAAGGGTAGGCCTTCCCGCCTTGCACCCCCATCTGGGGTCTGTCCGTCAATGGTGGACTGAGGTAACTCTTCATTGTTCGCCATTGGTGTTTGAGGGAAAAAGCTTGATCAAGAGGTTGTTCTTGTCTGAATTCCCACAGACGGCGCCAATTGTACGGGAAAGAAATATACCTTATCGTATAATCCTGTTGACCAAGTCTGCGTTCCTCCGTACGACGTCGCTTTATCACCTGAAAGCACAAACTTGAGCTAGCCGGCGGGTGGGTGTCGGAAACCTCTCCGATGCCTAAGTCAGAAAGATTGTCAAATAGGCAAAAGCTCTGTGTATTCAGAAAACAAAATTGCGTTACCTCTCAAAAGGTGATATTGGTGAGCTTATATAGGTTTCGCGTAGTACAATCCTGGTAGGACTCTTACTCCTCCATGTAGAGTCCTCCTAGGACTCATACCCCTGGAAGATAATGCTTATCCTCCAACACCCCCCTCACAGCTTAAACCAAGTGAGATGGTTTTACCATGGCCAAAATTCCAATATGACCGAAGTAACCACTAGTTCGGCCCTAACTTTCCTTTCTCTTACTTCGGCTTTTCCATACTAAGACCGAGCTAACCATAAGAGAGATGAGCCGAACTATCTGCCGAACCAAGGCCTCTCAAGGACTCAGCACACCTCGGTTTCCATGTACTACGACCGAACTATCCAATGAAGACCGAACTCCCAACAACACATTTTCCAGCCGAAGTAGAAATAAGGCTTATGCGACCGAACTAACTACCACGGTCGCGACCGGTCTAATTCAGAGGCTATTTCGACCGGAGTAAACTTATACGGCCCTTCTCCGTAATGCGGCCCAAAATGACCCACTACTTAGCTTGGCCCAATTTACCCAGCTCGGCCCAATTCTTATATAAATTACCCTCTCAGATACTATTATTTCAACAAACATGTACATGAAAAATAAATTTTTACAATTGCTCTCGACAGTTTTGATAGATCTTGAAATCATTTTTGTTTCCAGACATATTTTTCTGATGAGTTTTTTTTCGTATTTATAGAATTTAATATATACACTAATGTTTATTTTTATTTATCAATTATACTTTTGTATGAGACTGTTCAATAGAATTATTGTTCTTGATTTGTAAAATCAAATCGTAGTTTCCACCCTGCACGTATATTACCCGACTATATTAATTATATTTTTTCCTGACTATATATTAAGCAAGAATACGTTACAATAATGTTGTGTAGAGAGTTTTGTTTAAACAACACCAATCTTGTGAATGATTATAGAGCAGTTATGAGAAGATTTTGGAGCATCACATTCTAACTAATGGTCTAAAAATTGATGATAGAAAAAGTAAAAGTTAAAAGTGTTTATCTTCTAATTTTTAGATAATTAAAATTTTAAATTTATTTAAGTTATTTTTGTCTAATAAATGATGAACAAAAAAACTACGCACAGATTCCTAAAAGGTAATTTATAGTAAATCTCATAAGTTTTATATGATTACATTGTCCTCATTTAAAGTTTTAATTAATATAATACTTGAATCACTTTTCATCAAAAATTCGTTGGTTATATAGATGAAAAATAATATAATCATCTATTTTAAATGTATATTTTACCTTATTTATTTTTTATATCTTCACACCATTTACATTTAAATTTTGTTCCTTTAACTCTACTAAAAGGAAAATTAATGTACTTATACCAAAGGCCACAGTTTCTTCCCAGTCCAAGTCGGATTGGAAGGTGCTGTTAGACTTTCGTGGGCCCACCACGAAACTCGCATTGATAATTCGAACCGTTTAATGTATAAGTCTCATTGAGTATTTTATCTTTGCAAAAAATCACGTTCACCAGATATCGATAGCCACTTAATCATATCTCATTTGTATCAACGGTAATTATGATTTTTAAAATAAATTTATAAATGCGATTTGATTAAGTGGCTATCGATATCCGATCAAAGTGATTTTTTACAAGAATGAAGCATTCAACGAATCCTACATATTGACGGTTCGGATCATCGATAAGGACTCCGTGGTGGACCCGCAGAGGCTTAACAGTACCTTCCAACTAGGATACCCAACTGAAGAGAAGTCTCTCCCTATACCGAATTTATAAAGTACTCTATAATTTTTTTTTCCAAATCGTAAAGAAAATCAATGTACTTTATTTGTAAAAATAATAATAAGAAACTGATGTAACCGCCTTAAATAACCTAAATGTAGCACACGCAGCTTTTAATTCACATGTTTTGTTATGTTTTGTTTTGTTTTTTGTTTTTTTTTTCAACATAGTTCACAAGTTTTGTTCAACCCTCATAAATTCATAATGTTTGGCTCATTTTTCTTTTTCTTTTTTTAGGGTGAATAAAATATTTTTTGGGGGTGAATAGATTTTTTTTGGGCTCATTTTTCTTTTTGATTTTAGGGTGGTGCTATTCCTATTCCATTTTTTATCAGAAATATTGCACTCTTTGATTCATTAGGGAAAGGGATGGTAACGGATCAAAATTTTTGAGTTTTGCATGTGAATTCTTACTTTTAACTTAATTATTTTAATAATTTAATTTTACATTTTATTATAAACTAGACTATTTTAACGTATCTACCACTACATTTATATTAAATTTGAATTGGGACAGATACAATCAAGTCAGAGAATTTGGCCAATTATAATGAAGTCTTTGACATTTTGTTGATTATATTAATTGTCCCTCTTCATACCGTTACACTTTTTTTTTCCCCTTCACGGAAGGGGTAGGTTTGACATTTACGCAAAAGTCACATAATTATGTTAGGGTGAATTATACCAGCACTCTTTGTAATTTAAAGTTTGTGTTATTTTAATTCATGATTTTTCAATTATGTTAAATTTGACTATATATTTTAGATCTTATTTCAAATAAGAATAATTAAAAATGTTTCTTTTGCAAATGATCAATGTCAAGGGTAAAATATTTTGTATTGGTTAACTTGTATGTTGTTTGAAATGTAATGATCTTTTTTTTTTTTTAATGAATGATGTTGAAACTTTGTTAGTTATAAAGTTTTGTTTGGTTTGGTTCGATTTTTAGAATCTATTTTGATTTTTTTTCTCTAAAAAACTAAAAATTAACTTGGTGAAAAAAATTAAAACACATTATTTTTTTATAATTTTATTTTTTGAGAGGATAGAAATAATTTTTTAAAATATTTTTTTGATATTTATTTTCATTAAATTAGTTTCTATTTTTCAAAAATCAAACATGGTAACAATTTTAATATCATTATTAAACTAATCCATTAAATCAAAAATCTAAAACTAAAAATATTTCATATATTAAACATATCAATTACATATTAAAAACCTGATAACCCTCTATTATATGATAACCATCCAAAAATATCTATTAATAACAAATACAATGATCTATTACATGATAATCATCAAAAAATATTAACGAAAGCAACCACTCATTACATGATTATCATTCAAATGCTATTAAAAATTAATTTGATAAAAAAATAAAATGTAAAGGATTTATTATATTTATATAATTTTATCTTTGGTGGGTAGAAATAATTTTTAAAAATAATTTTTGACATTTATTTTTGTCAAACTATTTATATTTTATCAAATTGACGACTTTGCTTTTGAAATGGAGCAACAATATTTTCAATTGTCCTTATTTAAAATAGGATTCAAAATTCAAGAATCAAATGTATCACAATTGAAAATTCAAATCAGAAACCAAAGTAACACAAATCCTAAACTACAAGGACTGTTAGTTTAATTCGTCCATTATATTAGGACAAAAGACTTAGTTACAACTGACATCTTAATTTTTACCAAAATCTAACTTTGATACATTCACTTTCAATTGTGATGGTCAATTATTTATATTTTAATTCAAACATTTGATGTTAATAAAGCTAACAGAATTTGTTAATGTGAAATATGTGATATATATATATATATATTTTTTTTACTTCATTAATACCCATAGATTTTCATCAAAATTTTACTCTTCTTTTTTTTTTTTTTTTTTTTTTTTTTTTTTTGTGTATTTTCATCAAAATCTCACTTTGGTTCCTCAATTTTTTGGTTTTTGTCAGCCTCATTAATGGTAGATGAAAGCAAGGTAACTTTGTAACTTGACTTAAGTATACGAAATCAATTGTCACAACTGAAAATAAAAAAAACTAAAGTGAAATGTTAGTAAAAGTGTAACGCTCTAAAATAATTGCTATAAATTATCCACAATATTAATTATATAACAGCACATGAATAAACAATTATCTTTCATTTATCCCAATTACTTGTACAAGAGGGTGACATATGCAGATATAAATTCACAAGTCTAACCCTGAATCTATAGCATGTAACGCCCCCAAAATTATATAATAAATACAACACATAAGCGGAAAGATAATAGAAATAATATGCTTTCATTCATCAAAGTTCGTACACAAAAGATAATACATGCGATATACATTCATAAACTGTTCATCCTGAATCTACAGCATGTGTTACAATGATAAGAGAACTGAAAACTAAACAGGTAATCATATACCCTATAGGCTTATATCTTTTCAAGTCATTGCTTGGTTACAACAAAATAAGCCTAGCTCAATATAATTAAAACCCTTGACTATACAAAAGAATACACAAAAGAAAGAAGCTCTTACTCTCAAATGTCCCTCAAAACTATTGCCTTGGCGGAGGCATATCACCAATACCTGAAAATAGTTTTTCCCAAATAGGGTGAGCCAAAGTCCAGTAGGAATAATCTAACACAATATATGAGATTTAACAAAGATATAAGTATAATGTGCATATACAATACCTGTGACAAAATATTCACATTTTTATATAATCATAAAATATCAAGTTCATATCTTATTCTATTTTTCTTTAATTCATTTCAATTCATGAGCCAATTTTATTATCTTTCAACAATCCAACTGAAACTATAACTATGTGGTTATTTAATCAACACAATTACCACACAAACACTTCAATTTGCCATTTTACGAAAATTTCGTCCGCGGGATCGGCACCCATGTATATGCGCGGTTTCAGGACTTTCATCCAAGATACTCCAGCCAACTTAATTTTAATGGAGTCCATCCCTTATCTCCTCCCAAACATGGAGTGTATCTCCTTTCTCCTCTCAAACATTATACATATACAATGTATTTAAAACATAGTCATATTCAATGACAACCAACAATAGATTAGTTTTAATTCACCTAATCGTCATGCAATTTCTACAATAATCATAGCTATCCTTCACCGATAACCCAATACAGTTATTTCTAAACAGATATTCAATATCAAGACAGATAATTTATTCAAAATTTCCAAAGGCGTGAGGTAATACATATTCAACTCCATCATCTATTTCAATATTCGTCCAATTTCATATTTACAACACTAATTTCATTTATTTATACAAAATAAATATTTGAATCATTTTAGGGCAAACTCCCTTTTTCCAAGTATCAACCTAAGGCCAAAATCAACTATTTTGTAACCATACCACCTTATATTTAACCTCATAATCATTTCCACAACATACACTTATAAACCCCTCTTTTGATTTTACAACCCAAACCCTAAGCTTGTCCATAATATACCCAAAGCCCACCATTGTTACACAATCATCGAATAACTAAGTTAAAAATCATATGAAAGTGTAGAAAATCCCAGCCTTAAGCTTAGAAGACCAAAGCAACAAAGGAGAAACTTCAAAGATGTCAAAACCAACTTCTACTCGGATCAAAACGGAACTCTTGAGACACTTTACCTTTTTATCAAAGGCACTAGGGTGAAAATCCCAATGGATCTAGGTGAAATAATAGAAAGAATATGAGTTTTAGAGAGAGAAACTCAAAATCTAGGTTTTTAAAAAGTTTTAGAGAGAGAGAGAGAGAGGAATGAAAAAGTGATATAAAATGTCACTTTCGCGATCTATTATACACACAGTCCGCTCAAGCGTGAGAAGTGACGCTTGAGCGTCAAATACATTGTTTCGCTCGAGCACAAGAAGTGACGCTCGAGTGCAGAATATACACTTTCAAAAGTTTTGCAAACGAAGGACCCCGCTCGAGCTCAAGATTGGCCGCTCAAGCGTCCACCCACTCGAGCGTAGGAAACGTTGCTCGAGCGTAGAATATACTCATCCAGTATTTGCAGGTCTGCAGAAATACTAAGAGTTTACAAAGCCCGATCGAGTGCAGGAATGGCCGCTCAAGTAGAAGAGCAAAAATCAGGGCAACAAAGGTTTGGAAAAACAAACAACCAACCTATTCCAAACACACAACTACAATCCAATAACGAAATTTAAGGAGGATTAAGGGAAAAAACGACAATGAACAACATTCAGAAACTATAAGCCCAAGTTCGGAATGCAACAAGAGTTGGGTCAAAACCGAAATCGCTATATAGCATATGTTACAATAAGAGGTAAGATATGAAGGTAAAACAGATAAATGAATACCCTAAAAGCTTACAACTTTTCAAAACAGTACTTGGTTACAACAAAAGTGGACTTGAGTCTAATACAGTTAAAGTCCTTATACAAAAATAAGTACAGTAAATACACAAAAGAAGCTCTCGCTCCAAGTCCTCCCAAACTATTGTTTTGGTGGAGGTATATCTTCAGCACCTGAAATATTTTTCTCACATAGGGTGATCCATATCCCAGTAGAAATAATCCAATACAGTGTATGAATCTTAACAAAAATATAAAGTGTATGATTATGTAATGCTTATGCCAAAACATTTTTCATTTCTTTCCAAAACCATGCAATGCCAAGTTAATATCATGGTTCATAAATCATTTCCTTTATAATAGAAAATTAGGCAGTGAATAGGGTTGCAAATGAATGGAGCCGTTCATGAACAGGCTTGAGCTCGGCTCATAAAAGCTTGTTTGAACTCGATTCGTTAAATTTTTTTTCGCGTTCGAACTCAAGTTCGAGCTCGTTAAATTTTTAATAAACAAGCTCAAACACTCTAAAACTTGACTCGTAAGCTCGGCTCGTTTAATATTTATTATTTATACATTAAATAATGTAAAAATATGTATAAAAAATAAGATAAATATGTTATTTGTATATTTAAAAAACATAAATGTAAATAATAATTAACAATAGATAGTACATTTATATAAAAGTGGTAGTAGATATTATTATTTTGATAAAATATTGATTTTTTTTTATAATGTTTATATATATTGTATATATAATTGTAACTTTAGTCTCATACGCAAATATAAATTCATAAATTTTTTGGCTCGTTAAGGCTCGTGAACATGCTCGAGCTTGAGTCAAGCCTAAGCCAACTCAGCTCGAGCTTGATTTGTTAAATTTTTATTGATCTCGAGTTCAAGATCGTTAAAATTTTAATAAACAAGCCCAAACATACTAAAACTCGACTTGGCTCGTTTACAACCCTAGTAGTGAATCACACTCTAGGAATCTTAGAAACAATACAACCTTTCACGGAAATTTCATTCGCGAAAAATCGTAAACCAGCACCCATGTAAATTTAGGATATACAAGCACTACAATTGTCATTTTACGGATATTTCATCCATGGGATCGGCACCCATGTATATGTGCGGTTTTGAGAACTTTCACCATGGACACTCAGGCCAACTTATTTTAACGAGGCAAAACATGTTTCCCAGATTCACTATTTTTCCTCAAAAGACAAATATTTCCCATGTACAAGTGTGAGTTAATGCCCGATGCAAATGAATAAGAAAATGGTTTCAATTATCTTAATTCACATGCAATTTCTACAACAATCATAGTTATTCTCTACTGATAGCCCAAAACAGGTATCTAAACAGATAAACAATTATCAATAAAGATAAATTTTCCAAATTTTCAAGAGATGAGTGATAATACATATCTAACTCCACCATCCATATCAACATGATTCCAATTTCATAATTTCAATATCAATCTCATTATTTATATAAAATCAACATTTGAGGCATTTAAGGCAAAACCCATTTTCTTTCCAAAATCAATCCCCAATACCAAAATCAACCATTTATTCCCAACTCAACATTATTTTTCACATCAAAATCATTTTTAAGGATCCATTTGAAAAACTCCTCTTTTGATTTTTTTTTTTTCTTTCCAAAACCCTAGATTTGTTCCAAATCTTTCAAAATCTCAATATAGTTTAGAAATAACAAATAACTAAGTTAAAACTCATAAAAAGTATGGAGATATCACTACCTCAAGCTTAGAAGACGAGTGAGAGAGTGTAGGACACTCAAAGATGCAAAAAATCAACTTTGCTCCGATTAGAACGAAGCCCTTGCCGAGCTCTATCTTTTTAACAAAAGGACACGGGTGAAAAGATCGATGGATTTAAGTATATTTGTAGAGAAAATGTGAGTTTTAGAGAGAAAGAGAGAGAGTCTCAACTTAGGGTTTTAAAGAGAGAAAGATGAAAAAGTGGTGTAAAAAGTGACTTTTATGGACTAATATACGCACAGACCGCTTGAGTACAAGAAGTGTCGCTTGAGCGTCTAGACACAAAAGATGTGACCGCTCGAGTGCAAGAAGTTGTCGCTCGAGCGTAAAATACAAACTCCTAGTAGTTTTGCAGACCACCGCTTGAGCTCAAGAAGGACCGCTCAAGCGCAAGAAACACTACTCGAGTGAAGAATGCACACTCCCAGTAGTTTTGCAAGCTTACAAAAGTACTGAGAGTTCACAAAGACCGCTCGAGCATAGAAGCCAAAATCTAGGCAACAATAGTTTTGAAAAATAAGCTACCAACCTGTTCCAAACGTAACCAACCTGTCTCAAAAGTCAAACTCAAAGAGAGATAAGGGGAAACAAGACATAGATAACTATATAAGACAGTGAAACTCGGATCCAAAACATTAAATGGGTCGGGTCCAAACCGGAATTGTTATAATCTCCCTCTTTTAGAAATTTCGTCCCTGAAATTTAAAATTAAACATCAAAACCGTGTTCAAACCAATTATAACCATGATAGTAATTCAAATTCACCACCATGACCCATTCACCGGCCATTCCTCTTATAACTATGATAAACAAGTTTCCAACACTAAATATACAATTCACAATTCCAAACATATACAATGTTTATGTTACATTAACAAGACAATATTCTTAATACAAGCTCAAATATCAACAAATGGGTCCGGATACTTCTCACGGACTTTTAACTCACGTTCCCAAGTGGCCTCTTCAACCCCGTGGTGTTGTCACAACACTTTTACCAAGGGAATCGTCTTGCCACGCAAGACTTGGCCTCGAGTATCTAAGACTCTAATCGGTCTTTCTTCATACGAGGTATCCTCATCAACCTTTAACTCAGTCCAATCCAACACGTGTGAAGGATCCGACTCGTACTTTCGAAGCATATAGATATGGAACACGTCATGAACCTCAGAAAGTTGTGGTGGCAAGGCCAAACGATAAGCTACCTCCCCAATCTGCTCTACGATCTCAAAAGGTCCTATAAACCTAGGAAACAACTTTTCGCTCTTCCCAAACCTCAT
The DNA here is from genome assembly GCA_025200525.1 of Camellia lanceoleosa. NCBI lineage: Eukaryota > Viridiplantae > Streptophyta > Magnoliopsida > Ericales > Theaceae > Camellia > Camellia lanceoleosa. The sequence goes on along the minus strand of CM045764.1, from coordinate 112,611,301 downwards.
CAAACCCCATCTAGGTGATATCTTTAAGAAAACGTAGTCTTCCATCTCAAAGGAAAACGATTTCCTCCTATGGTCGCTATAGCTCTTCTAACGACTCTAAACCGTAACCAACCTCTTACAGATAAGTGCAACTTTCTCCGTCGTTTCTTAGACCAACTCTAGATCGGCCCAACACACAAGAGATCTACACGGTCGGCCATACAAAGCCTCAAATGGTGCCATACCAATACTAGACTAGAAACTATTGTTATACGCAAACTCCACTAAAGGAAAGTGTCTTCCTCACAACCCCTTAAAGTTAAGAACACACTCCCGAAGCATATCTTCTAGGATTTGAATAGCACGCTCTGAATGTTCGTAAATCTGAGGACGATAGGTGGTACTAAAAGTCAATCTAGTGCCCAAGGCATTCTGCAGACTTTGCTATAACCAAGCCATAAAACATGGATCTTTATTCGAGACAATAGTCACAGGGATCTCATGAAGTCGAATTATGTCCATAATGTGGAGGTCAGCTAGATAATCTATTGAGTCATTCATATTCATAGGTACAAAGTGCACTGACTTGGTCAATCGGTCAACTACTACCCAAATGGAATTATTACCCCGTTGAGTCCTTGAAAGACCCACAATAAAGTCCATTATGACATGCTCTCACTTCCACTTGGCTATAGGCAAGGGTTGCAACAAACCCGCTGGCCTTTGATGCATGGCCTTCATTTGCTGACAAGTAAGGCATTTCGATATAAACATGGCTACGTCTTTTTTCATTTCCCTTCACCAAAACTGGCAACTAAGATCGTGATGCATCTTTGTGCCTCCCAGGTGTACGGCAAGGCGTGAATGATGAAACTTTCAGAGTACCTCCTTTCGACAAGATTCTGATACGAAAAGAAGGTCAAGATATCTAACACTGGAGTCAGAGTACATGTTCAAGCTTTTTTCTACCTTTCCACTAGATATCTTCTCTCGGAGGGTTTCTACCTTAAGGTCACCCCTTTGTGCTTCTATAACTCGACTCATAAGTGTAGGTTATGCAACTACCGAAAATAAGGCTGCCGACTCAACAGACTCACCAAGATGTAAGTCAAACTCGCCAATACTGCCTAATATCTCCCATTTTTGGATGGTAATATTAGCAACCCTGCTAAAGGATTTCCTACTCAAAGCATCGGCCACTACGTTAGCCTTCCTTGGATGATAGTGTAACTAAAAACCATAGTCTTCTATGAACTCCATCCACCTTCTCTACCTTAAGTTTAGATCTTTTTGTGAAAACAAATACTTCAAACTTTTATGATCAGAAAACATCTTAAATTTCTCACCTTAAAGGTAATGCCTCCAAATTTTCAAAGCAAAGATCACAACTGCTAGTTCTAGGTCATGGGTAGGATAGTTCCTCTCATGTGTTTTCAACTGACGTGAACCATAGGCTACTACCTTTCCCTTTTGCATTAAAACACAGTCTAAACTTTCCTGTGAGGCATCACAATACACAGAATAGCCTAAATCCCTTTCCAGAATAATCAACACTAGAACAATGGTAAGTCTAACCTTAAGCTCTTGAAAAGACTTGTCATAAATCTCACTCCACACAAACTTAACTCCCTTTCTTGTAAGCCTAGTCAATGGTGAGGCTAATCTAGAGAAATCTTTCACAAACCGACAGTAATACCCGACCAACACCAAGAAACTACGAATCTCAAAGGCATTTTTAGATTGTTTCCAATCTTGCACTGCCTCGATCTTAGAAGAATCTACAGTCACTCCTTTCCTGGATACCACATGGCCTAAGAACTTCACATCCTTCAACCAGAATTCACACTTCCCGAACTTAGCATATAGCTTGTGAGTTCTAAGCAACTCAAGTACAACCCGTAAGTGTTCTTTATGCTCCTCCGCAGAGGGTGAGTAAATAAGATGTCCACAACAAAGACGACTACGAAGCGGTCTAAGAACTCACAGAAGATCTGATTCATTAAGTCCATAAACATGGCTGGTGCGTTGGTTAACCCAAAAGGCATTACTAGGAATTCGTAATGGCCATACCACGTACGGAATACCGTCTTCTGGATATCCTCCTTCTTCACCCTCAATTGATGATAACCTGATCTCAAGCCTATCTTAGAAAAGCAATACGACCCCTTCAATTAATCAAACAGATCATCTATACGAGGCATTGGGTACTTGTTCTTGACAGTTACCCAGTTCAACTTTCGATAATCTATACAAAGTCACAGTGTGCCATCATTTTTCTTGGCAAAGAGAGTTGGTGTTCCTTAAGGCGATGTACTAGGGCGGAAAAAACCCTCATCTAACAATTCTTGGAGTTGAATCTTCAACTCACTCAACTCGGCGGGTGCAAATCTATTAGACGCTATAGAAATCGGTGCCGTGCTAACCACTAAATCAATAGAGAACTCAATCTTATAGTGAGGTGAAAACTAGTGAAATCCTCAAGAAAAATGTCCAGATATTCAAAAACTACCCTTGGCAATTCGACTCAGACTTCATCACACTCACTACCTAAGAAGTTTGCAAGAAGGCAACTACGCTCACTCCGACCTCGCAGATTACATACTGGCAATGAAACTCTATCGGCTTTGTCCCACATGAAATAAAAACAGTCACCACTCAAGGTACATACAGTAACCCTTTAACGGTAACAATTTATGATAACCCGATATGATGACAACCAGTCCATACCCAATATAGCATCAAAACTTGACATGCCAATCAACACAAATGCAAAAGGAAGTCTGCGACTGGAAACCTCTGTCTCACAACCCCGACATCCATGTTCCAATACAATCTTACCACCCACAAGTGACTTTACACTGCGTAGTTGAGCCAACTCTAATCCCCATGTTAATGCAAATGCAGACGAGATGAATGAATAGAATGTACCCGTATCAAATAACACATTGTCAATAGAATTACACAACAAGAAGTTTGATACACTGACTGGGCTGAAGAGTCCTCCTGATTGGCCCTGGTACTAAATCTGGCATGGCAACAACATATACACACCCTGAAGTTCTCTGCTCCACCTGCTCACCCCTCGGAGCATAAGTCTGATACACTGACTGGGCCAAAGAGGCCCCTTGATTAGCCCTCGAGGCCTGTGCTGACTGTGCAGGTTGGTGGCTCTGTGTCTGCCTCGAACTAGACGCACCTGGTGTGCTACCTAATTGAAGGCAAAACCTCCTCATATGCCCTGACTACCCACACTGATAACAAGTAGGCGACTACCTTCTCCCCTGACTCTAGCTTTGAGAATGAGTCGCAGGCAGTGCAGACTATTGCCCTCTTCCTCTCTGCAAGCAAACTGGAGACTTGTAACCCAACTGGCCACACTTGAAACAAGAGAGAAGCCCTCCTGATTACCTCTCCTTGAACACGAACTCGGCACAGGAAAAGTGGATCTAGACTGTATTGCCTGGGACTGTTGTGGAATGGGACCTCTCTGCCTCTTACTGTCCTGACTTTTTCCCTAAACCTCCTGATCCCTTCTAAAGCCCCTCATCTATTCTTTCTCCGCTTGCACCACGGTCTCAAGATGAGTCGCCGCCTCCATAAGGCGTCTATAGTCCCTAATCATCGACTCGGCTACTTTGAAAAAAAGCTCGGTCATCAATCTCTTCTCAAACTCAATACAACGGCGTTCCTCAGTCGCAACGAGTTATGGTGCAAATTTAGAGAGGCTTGTGAAAGCTGCCTCAAAATAAGCTACTGGTGCAAATCTAGAGAGGCTTGTAAAATCACATTTCAGGAATCTTAGAAATAATACAACCTGTCACAGAAATTTCGTCAGCGGAAAATCATAAACTAGCACCCATGTAAATGCAGGCTATACAAGTACTATTATTGCCATTTTATGGATATTTCATCCGCAAGATCGGCACCCATGTATACGCGCGATTTTTAGGACTTTCACTATGGACACTCAGGTCAACTTATTTCAACGAGGCAAAACATGTTTTCCAGATTCATCATTTTTTCTCAAAAGACAAATATTTCCCATATACAAGTGTGAGTTAATGCCCAATGCAAATAAATAAGAAAATAGTTTTAATCCCCCTAATTCACATGCAATTTCTACAACAATTATAGTTATTCTCCACCGATAGCCCAAAACAAGTATTTTTAAACAGATAAATAATTATCAGTAAAGATAAATTCTCTAAATTTTCAAGAGATGAGTAATAATACATATCCAACTCCACCATCCACATCAACATGATTCCAATTTCATAATTTCAATATCAATCTCATTATTTATATAAAATCAACATTTGAGACATTTAGGGCAAAACCAATTTTCTTTCAAAAATCAATCTCCAATATCAAAATCAACCATTTATTTCCAACTCAACATCATTTTCCACATCAAAATCATTTTCAATGATTCATTTGGAAAAATTCTCTTTTGATTTTTTTCCCTCCCAAAATCCTAGATTTGTTTCAAATCTTCCAAAATCTCAATATTGTTTGGAAATAACAAATAACTAAGTTAAAACTCATAAAAAGTGTGGAGATATCACTACCTTAAGCTTAGAAGACGAGTGAGAGAGTGTAAGAAACTCAAAGACGCCAAAAATCAACTTTACTCTGATTAAAATGAAGCCATCACCGAGCTCTACATTTTTAACAAAAGAACACCGGTGAAAAGATCGACAGATCTAGGTGTATTTGTAGAGAGAATGTGAGTTTTAGAGAAAGAGTCTCAACTTAGGACTTTGAAATGTTTAGAGAGAGAGATATGAAAAAGTGACTTTTACAGACTGATATACGTGCAGACTACTCGAGCGCAAGTGCGTAAGAAGTGTCGCTCGAGCATCTAGACACAAAAGATGTGATCGCTCGAGTGCAAGCAGTTGTCACTCAAGCATAAAATACAAACTTCCAATAGTTTTGCAGATAGAGGACCACCGCTTGGGCTCAAGAAGAACCGCTCAAGCACAGGAAACACCGCTTGAGCGAAGAATGCACACTCCTAGTAATTTTGCAGGCCTGCAAAGTATTGAGAGTTCACAAAGACCACTACGCTCGAGTGTAGAAACCAAATTCTAGGCAACAACAGTTTTGAAAAACAAGTTACTAACATGTTCTAAACGTAACCAACACGTCCCAAAAGCTAAACTCAAATAGAGATAAGGGAAAACAAGGCATGGATAACTATATAAGACAGTGAAACTTGGATCCAAAAGATCAGATAGGTTGGGTCCAAACCGAAATCGCTATAAAAAGTATAGAGGTGTCAAATGTGATGTCTCGGGTATATCACTCGTTTTATTCTTTTTTTAATTTTGTTTAATTTCTTAATTTTGGGACATTGATTTCAATCTGAGGCCTCATCGGCCGTGTGTATAGCGATCCGGGCTTAGATCCAACCCATTTAATGCTTTTGAATATGGGAAACCATGTCCGTAGCTATTGTTTATTCTTTTTTCTTGCTTAGTTTTGGCTTCGGGTGGTGTCGACACTACTTCTTTTTCCTTGTTTTGTTCTGCTCCCAAGGTCGACACCGACCTTGGTGGTGTCAACACCTCCTTGTTACTGTGTTCCTGGTGGAGCTATTGAAAAATAAGGTTGACACCAGTCTTGGTGGCGTCGACATTTGTCCTGATTTTTGGCCTCTAGGATCGATACCAATTTGGGTAGTGTCGACACCTGTCTTGCTGTGTTCCTGGAATTCTCTACTGAAATATGGGGTCGATACCACGGCTTCCAAGGATTGACCTTTGTCTGCTGCCAAACACTAGTGTCTCAGTTTTTCTTCTTGAGGATCGACACCCTTGTCACAAGGGTCGACTCTTGTGAGTCAGTTTCAGCATTTTATTCGGTTTGGGCCCTACCTTTTACGGATTTTTGACTTGTTTTTTTCATTTGACTTTGGAGCAATTACTCTATTAATACCTAGTCTCTATAAATAGACCCAAAAACACTTTTCTATTTTTCATTACTTCTCATTTTCCCTTCTCACCCGTCACTTTCCTCTCTTTTTCACTAAACTCACTTTTTCTTACTTAGATCTTCAGATCTACTCACCTAGAGGTACCACCTCATCTTGGTCCTTTGAAATAGATTGTAGATTGTGTCAAGGGCCTTCTTTTGATCCAAGTGGTTCGTGGTTTCACCAATTTTGAATTTTTCGAGTTCTTCTTTTCCACTCTTCTAAGCTTGAGGTAGGGATTCTTCGCACTCCCTTATGAATTTTAACTTTGCTATTTGTTTTTATAAAATCAATTTATGAAATAAATGGATTTTTGAACAATCTTGGGTTTTGGTTTGAAATCAAAATGAGGGGTTTTTAAATGGTTTATTAGGAATGGTTGTGGATAGATGTGTACAAGTGAGATTTGATGAAATGATGGGTTTTATCTAGAAAAAAATGGTTTATAAAGGAAAAAGGGTTTTGCCCTAGAAATCTTAAATGTTGATTTTGTATTGATAATGGAAAACATGTTAAAGTTGTGAAATTAGATTGATATCGATGAAGATGATTGAGTTGTGTATGTATTACAGCTCACATCTTAGAATTTAAAAAGTTTATCTTTATGAAAATTTATTATTATCTAGAGATATCTGTTTTGGGCTATCGGTGAAAGATAGCTATGATTGTTATAGAAATTGCATGAGAACTAAGTAAATTGGAACTATTTTCTCATCAATTTGCATTGGTTATTGTTGCATAATATCACATTGAAAATATATGTTGTTTTGAGAAAATGATGTATACTTGGTGAATTTGGGTCGATTGTGTGATTACAATGTAAAGTTGGCCTATGTGTCCTTGGTGAAAGACTAGAAACTCGTGCAGCTAGGTATCGAACTTTTTGGTTAATACTGGTGAAAATGACAAATTGGCAGTACTTGTATAGTCTACTTGCAAACACGTACCTAGAGATTTACAGAGTTGTATTCATAGTCTGATTTTCTATTAAAAGGAAAATGTTTCATGAATAATGATATAAACCTAGCATTACATGATTTGAAAGAGATATAAAATGTTTTGTCACTAACATTGCATATGCATTTCACCCTTATATCTTTGTTAAGATTCATATACTGTGTTGGATTATTTCTACTGGGTTTTGGCTCACCCTATGTGGGAAAACCATTTTCAGGTGTTGATAATATGCCTCTACCAAGGCAATAACTTGGGAGGACTTGAAAGCAAGAGCTTCATTTTGTGTATTTTTGTTGCATTTATTTGTACAAGCCTATGACTTTAACTGTATTGGATTTTCTATCCATTTTATTGAAACCAAGTACTGTCTTGGAAAACTGTAAGCCTTTAGGGCATTTCTTCTGTTTGAAGTTCGTTCTATCATGTAACATATGTTATAGATTCAGAGATAGGCTTCTGAATGTATATCTGCATATGCTACTCTTTTGTAAACTTAATTGAAACTTAATCGAATATAATTACCTTCTTATTGGTGTCATTTATTAATATTGTAGTTGGGTTATTGTGTTTATTTTGGGGTGTTACAGTGTTAATTCACCACGTTTCAAAAATTTCTTTTGTTAACATCCTAAGCTAGCTCCGAAGTCAAATTTTTCTTGTTTCGAGTACGGAGGCGAACCAAGGTGGAGAAAAATCTAGTCAAAACTTAGAATTGCATCCAGATAAACAAAATTGCATACGCGTACAGGAAATGAGCCGCATGTGTGGGGTATGGTTCTGCACGTGCGGTGATAGGTGGAGTTTTGGACACAGCTTCTGGAATAAAAGCATATGCGAGGGAAGAAAACCGCACATGTAGTGATGGGCGGACTTTTGGACGCAGCTTCTGAAATAAAAGCATATGTGATGAGAGAAAATCGCATGTGTGGCTTGGGTCACGCACGTAAGGGAAACTAGTGAATTTAAATATTTTTCTTTTATTTCCTTTCCCCTTCACTCCTACCACTTTCCTCTCTCTCGCTACTTCATCTTTTCTCCTTATTCTCTCTACATTTACTCCACCAACCTTACATTTCCTTTGATTTCTCCAAACCTATGAGGATTTGGAAGCAAGAGCTTCATTTTGTGTATTTTTGTTGTATTTATTTGTACAAGCCTAGGGCGTTAACTGTATTAGATTTTCTATCCATTTTGTTATAATCAAGTACTGTCTTGGAAAACTATAAGCCTTTAGGGCATTTCTTTTGTTTGAAGTTCATTCTATCGTGTAACATATACTATAGATTCAAGGATAGATTTTTGAATGTATATCCGCATATGCTACTCTTTTGTAAACTTAATTGGAACTTAATGGAATATAATTACCTTCTTATTGGTGTCATTTATTAATATTGTAGTTGGGTTATTGTATTTATTTTGAGGCGTTATAGTGTGCGTTATAGTGTGAATTCACCATGTTTCAAAATTTTCTTGTGTTAACATCCTAAGCTAGATTTGGAGTCAAATTTTTCTTGTTTCGAGTATGGAGGCAAACCAAGGTGGAGAAAAACCTAGTCAAAACATAGAATCACATCTAGATAAACAAAACTACATGTGCGTATGGGAAAGGTGCCACACGTGCGGTGATGAGTGGAGTTTTGGATGCAGCTTCTGGAATGAAAGCATATGCAAGGGAAGAAAACCGCATGTGCAGTGATGGGCAGAGTTTTGGATGCAGCTTTTGAAATAAAAGCATATGCGATGAGAGAAAACTGCATGCGTAGCTTGGGTTACGCACGTGAGGGAAAGTTAGTGAATTCGGAATTTTTTTCTTTTATTTCCTTTCCTCTTCACTTCTACCACTTTCCTCTCTCTCGCTATTTCATCTTTTCTCCTCATTCTCTCTACATTTACTCTACCAACCTTACATTTCCTTTGATTTCTCCAACCCTATGAGGATTTTGACCCTAGTAATTGGAACTTTTTGGAGAGCTCACCAAGGACTAGAACTTGTGTGGTGGAGATCGGATTTTGACACCATTGATTCTAGGGCTTTCCTCATCTTTCCACTCCAAAACTTGAGGTAAAGAATTTTTTTGAGTTATATATATGATTTTAGCATGTCTTGACTTGGTATTGATGTGATTTTGTATTAGAAGTTTGGGATTTGAAAATGTTGGGTTTTGGAAATGTTTGAAGAGTGATTCCTTTCATGGTTTTTGCAAAATTAGTTGCCGTATGGATTTATAAGACTCATGGGAGTCCATTGATGGAAGCATTTTTTTTTAAATGGGAGAAATATGTTTTGAAGGAAAACCCTAGATTTTGAAAATTGAAAAAAGTTTATTTTGTGAAAAACTTATGCAAATGTTAGAATTTCCATAGAAAAAATGATGAATTTTCATATGTTGATATGTTGTTAAGATATCCATGAGATAGATAAGTTTTTTTTTTTTTTTTTGGGTTAAGAATTGACATGGATTGCATGATTGATACATGCTTGAATTATGAAAATTTGATATTGATAGTGAATATGGAAGATCATTCATTGCATGACTTTTGAATAATGTCTTATTAAAGTTATGATTTGGGAAAGATAAAGTCATTGTTTTGTGATGGATTTTGAACCTTGAATTGTTTTTGGAGTAAATACGGTGGTAAATCCAAATAGTGAGTGTAAATTGAGATTTAAGTTGGGCAGATACCACGTGCCTTCTGGTTAGGAGCTGGTAAAGTGGGTTTGATAGAGTCTACGGGGACCTACTTGTAGACACCATCTTAGAGACTACCTGAGTCATATTTACCATTCTGTATTATGATTCTATTACATCGATGTATTTATGTTTTCGAAATGAACATTGGCATGAGATTTCAAATAGATAATACTTGTGGTTTTTGGAATATGACATGGCATTGCATACATATTTATAAAACTGTTTAAAACGTATATACTTTGATGGTGTTTGGGAAGTGAGTTTTTATGTAGGTTTTTTTAGTTGTAGGTTTTTATTGAATAAAAAATTTTTGGTGTTTGGGAAGATAGTTGGATTTTTATGTGGTTGGATGTGATGTTTGTGAGAGAAAAAGTGAAATGATTATGGGGTTGGATGTGATATTTTGTTTGGATGTGTTTTTTTTTATTTTGTAAAAAGTTTGTCTTTTAGTGGAAAAAATGAGAAAAAAATTTGGAACCTAGGTTCCCAAACACCACCAAAGGTTAAAATCTTCTTATTGGTTTTGTACTCACTCCTAGTAGATTTTTACATGAAATGATGTGGTCTTTCTACCTCAGTGAAGGCGAATGGATGTTTTGCGAGCGTAAGGCTCTTTTGTTTGTTATTATATTTTTTACAAGCCAAGGGCTTATGTGTATGAGTTTGTAAACCATTTATTTGTAACCGGATTTAAGCCTTGGAACTTGTGGCCCAATGGACTTTACTTTGTATTTGTTTATTTGATTATTCATCTGTCTCACATGCTATAGATTCATACCTTAGAGGAGATTGAATATGTAATTGCATGTGGACTTCTTTTATAAATCTCTCATATATCAATGAACTCAACTATAGAGATTTAATTGGTCAATAATGATCGGGCTGCTATAATTATTTAATTGAAACGGATTAAATCAGAGTTATCATATGTTAATTATTTAGGGGCGTTACATCAAATGTAATTAACTTAGGACAAAATATGAACGGCTTTTCTTTTCTTTTCTTTTTTGTGAATAAGGTAGTTTATATAAGATCTCGAGTTTCAGTCATCTTCAGAAGTCACTAGAGATTTGTCTAGTCATGGACTTCAAGACCTTGAAATTAGTCAAAATGTGCACAAATTGGCTCGAACACCCAATTATAAAGAAGAAGAAGAAAAAAGAGAGTATGGATAGTATCTCTATATGTGTAGTATGTGATATTTAGGTAGTAATGATTCTATTTCCTATCTAATAAAAAAAACCATAAATAACATAACAAATAAAAAAATAAAAATCCATACAAGCTACGTTGGACAACATTAATCGTGGCAGTTTTAAAAGCTTTGTTAGTTGATAAAAGACCAAGAGATGAAACTTGGACTGTTTCATAAAACTTATAAATCTTATTAGTAATTTGTTTAATAAAATTTGGTCATAGCATAGTAACCTTTTTAAAAAAAATTGCCAGGTGGTAGCCAATAACGTCACACAAATAGATTGACTAACTTCTTGCTATTTTATTACTTCATAATAATTCATTAAAGCTATGTTGTTTAATATTTTAGAGAGACTTATTTATAAGTCCTTTTTCAGAACCTTATGCTAGGCTAAGTCCTGTGTAATTTTTTATAGAGTCTCAAGTCCTATTTTCATAAGAATGTATTCCACAAGATCCTAATCTTTTTACCCCCCATTTTCACACCTTCCCTCTCTCGCTCTCTCTCTCACTCCCAACCACCGAATTGATATCAATCTTGTGCTGCTTCGCAAGCTTCTTCGCGAACGGTGTCACCACAATCTTCCGGGGCGACGGAGGCAGCCGGAGCTGGTGGCGGCGGCGGCGGAAGAGGAGGAGGAGCAGAAGGAACGAAATGAGAAGAGGAAGTGGCGGCAAGCACATCACACACAAACCTCACAAGCAATCAAAGATGCAATCTGAGAGAGAGAGAGATGTCGTGCCTGTCTTGAGAGAGAAAGAGAGAGAGAGAGAGAGAAAGAGCTGCCCGTGTGTGTGTGCATGGGTCTCTAGAGAGAGAGAGTGTCGTGTGTGGGTGTGTGTTGAGATCAGTGTGTGTGTGCATGGGTCTCTAGAGAGAGAGAGTGCCGTGTGAGGGTGTGTGGGTGTGTGTTTCCTGTATGTGTGTGTATGGGTCTCTAGAGAGAGAGAGTGCCATGTGAGGGTGTGTGGGTGTGTGTTTCCTATATGAGAGTGTGCGAGTGTGTGTTAGAGAGAGAAGAGAGAGAGAGAGCTGGGTTGTGTAGTAGTGCTGGGTTTGGTCCTTGGTTTGGGGAGAGATCAACAGAAGTGGGTGCCCATGTGTGGAGGGTGTGTGTATTCTATGAGGTAGCAGTGGTGTGTGTGGGTGTTAGCAGTGCCGTGTGTGGGTGTGTGCTTGGTGTGTGTGTTACAGTGTATGGGTTTGTTCTCCTATGTTTGTTGTAATGATTTTTTTTTTCTTTAAATGCCTATGTTTTCTTTGATTTTTCTATATAAAAAAAATAAAAAAATTCAAAAAATAAATAATTTTTAAAATTTTACAATTAATAATACAAAATAAAAATATATTAAGATTATATATCTATTTCAAAACAAACGGATTAAAAAAATAAAAACTTATTAAGTTTGCGAAACGTAATGTGACACATTACGTTACATTTATGTAAATGTCATATTACGTTTATATAGGTGTCACGTTACGTTACGTTTATGTAGGTGTCACATTACGTTCATATTGGTGTTACGTTACGTTTATATAGGTGTCACGTTACGTTACGTTTATATAGGTGTCACGTTACGTTACGTTTATGTAGATATGTCACGTTACGTTTATATAGGTGTCACGTTACGTTTATATAGGTGTCACGTTACGTTACGTTTATATCAATTTCCTATATATGGTTTTATTACTAATTTATGATATTAACAACTAATATTGAGGGTAAATGTGTCAACAAACTTCCCACAGGACTTATGGGAACATAAGTTTTTTAGTAGGACCATATGTAGCATAAGTCTCCCTAATAGGACTTCTAAATAATTTTCCCAATATTTTACTATTATCAAAAATATTATCTGAAATAATGAAATTTATTTGAAACCAACACGCATGCTTGAGAAAGTGCGAGCTAGTAACATACTTTCTAGTACAGAAAGATACCTTGTATTGTTTTTTTTTTTTCATTTTGTTGATGACAATTCGAAACTTTTGATTACATTAATTCACATATATGACGTTTATTGTCATATATGTATATATATACATAATATTTTAAATAGCTTTTGACATTTCATTTTGATTTTATTTTATTTTTCTATGATTTAAAGTTTTGAGTGTTGCTTTCTCTCTACATGTTTAAAAATACAAGAAGAAGTATGTAATGAATCAGTGTACCTAGATCAAAGTCTATTTTGGTACACAAGTTCCTTCTCACTCCACACAACACCCTAATTGACCGAAACCCTCGGCACCAAAGTTACCAAACCCCTCCAGCTCCACCCTATTGCCACCCCACACCCCCTTCCTTCCCTATTGTTAATACCAATAAGGTACAACTCCAAATTGTGCATTTTGCAGCAGCTATGGGGGGTTGCAGAGTGGCGACAAAGATGGGTACTACACGAAAAAGCATTTTTCACAAGGTATAAAAGTGTCGTCAAAAAGTTAATTTTTGTCACTAAAAGTTTTGTCAAAATTTTTCAACCCTGCGACATAAATCCCATGTTTGACGAACTGTTTCCAAAACTGTTTTCAAGATTTTTATTCAAACAACCCACTCTTTTAAGAAACATCTCAAAGTTGTTTTCGAAAATTATTTTTGCACAAAAATGAAAATAATAAATGTTTTCAAACTCTTTTATTGTTTTATATATTTTTTAAAATACAAAAATAAAAACACAACAAAACATGCGAGAATTATGGAAACCTAATTTCAGATGTTTCTTAAACTCATAAACTTCTCTGTCACCTTAATTAATGTATTAGATTAAGATAGTCGTATCGTATTGACTGGATATTTCCTCTTCCATGCAAGCCCCTCAACTACTAATTTTAAATGTATGGAATGTTTTTTTTTTTTTTAAATCTTGGATGAGTAATCATATGTTTCATTGTTGTCTTTTTTTATTTCATAAAGTTGGATCCATCTCAACTATAGGAATGTACTTTGACTTTTGCAATATCTATCATTTTTTTGATCGGCAAAGAAAACTTTATTGATGAATCACGTACAGGGTACAATGGAGAACATCAATAAAGAGGAGTTAAGAACTAGATGAAGCTCAAACCTCCAGTTGGTGAGAGACCAACAAAAAGAGAAATCAAAAAACAATCAACAAAGCTAAGAGCATAACTGCAGCAGAAATAGAACAAAGCAGATTAACACTGCACTGAACTGAACAAAACCAAGAATTGCTACCAAAACACTGCAGAGCATTGCAAAAGACTTCAATCGAGGCAGATTATCACTGCACTGAACAAGCATACTTTAGATTAATACTGCAGAGCATTGCAAAAGATTTCAACCAAAGCAGATTAACATTGCACTGAACAAAACCAACTACAAAGCATTGCACAAGAACAAGCATACTTCAGCCTACTTCAACCAACTGCAGAACCACCACCCAGGGCAGATAACAACAACAGACAGACAAGGCAGGCTAGTAGAGCTAAGGCAGATTACCACAGAACAAGCATACTTCAGATTACCAGTGAACAAGCATACTTCAGCCTACTTCAGCCCAGATGGATGCAAAATAGATTCCAAAACACTAAGTTCCATCCCTGATCTGTCTCCAGTTGAAGACAAGATCATCCACTGAGCAGGGGAAGCCCTTTATGGAAGTTTGAGCCAAGCTGCAGATCTGAATTTGATGAGTTTTAGAAAACCTGAAAGGATGGGTTGTGCATTGGAAAACACACATTCATTTATGAGTTTCCAAATAGACCAGAGTACAATTAAGGGGATTGCTCTCCAAATTAATCTATCAAACTTATGAAATTTCCCACTCATCCACCAAGAAAGTAGACCATCAACTGAATTAGGAATACACCAATGGAGACCCCATTCCTCGACAACTGCAGACCAAATTGACCAAGAAAATGGGCAATGCAGCAGGACATGAGAAACAGTTTCTAGCTTAGAGCTGCAAAAGTGACAAAGGGGTGAAGCATTGCTGTCTAGGATATCAATTTTGAGCAGAAAATCTAAACATTTGATTCTATTTTTCTAGGCCAGCCAAGAGAAGAATGAAACTCTAGGGGGCAATAACGAATTCCAAACACATTTGCTTACTTTAAGATAAGGGCCAAGAAAAGATGAATTGTGGGAATATAGAGCAGAAACAGAAAAACCAGTCACTGAATCAGTGCACCAGATTTGACAGTCTTCACGATCCAAACACAGAGTTGGAGCAGAGGATATAAAAGAGCATTCAATCTCACTTCTTCAGCCAATTCCATGAATAGAGTTCTCTTCTATGGGGAAGGTTCCAAGCAGATGGACTTGATTTTCTTGCAAAATAATGATTGAAAGAGCCTTTCTTATCAGATGATAGATTAAAAAGAAGAGGGAAAGAAGATTTCAAACAAAGGCCACCACACCATCTGTCAAGCCAGAATCTGATTCTGATAACATTCCCAACCTTGATAGCACAGTTGTCCACGAAGAAGTTAAAAATAGGCCTATTAAAAGCCCCAATTGATAAAATGTCACTCCACAATCTAGAATGCTTATAAGAGGGACTCGTAGGAGGAAGCCAACAAGAGTCTTTGATTTTATATTTGCTGCACACAATTGACCTCCAGAGAGCTTTGTTGGCCTTAATTAGCTAGTTGTGCCTTAAACTATCTGTTAGCGTTTTCTGCATTTTGTTTTTGTTTTAGAATGAATTGTCTGTTATGGTTTGATATACAAATGTTTTTGCTTCAGTAGGCTTGGATGAATTTAAACAATGAGTGGGGATTGGAGCTTTTATGACTAACAATTTAGCAATAAGTCAATGGGCTTTAAAAACTTAACAAGTTATAAAACTTAGCAGGGTTCAAAATATATTCAAATTTAAATTATTTATCTTTTGAGTTAATTTTAGACGAGTTTGAATCAAACCAAGCTCAATTAACTTAGTTTTTTTTTATTTGTAATACATATAATCAAGTCAAGCTGAGCCGAGCAATTGGTTATTCAACTTTAATTTGAAAATTTAATGAATTTTAAATTGTATTTGACCTTAACTTGTTATTATGATGAGTCAATCTTTAAACGGTATTTTTATAAGACAAACACAAGCCAAATTTCTTAGCTTATTTTACATCCTAAACATTTGGTCAAAAATTGTGGATATCATGGTGTTGAAAAGTTGAGGAACTTGATTAATGTTGTGTTTGGATATTAAATTTATTTTCTTTTTTTTATAAGTCCAAAATCTAAATATAGTTAGGATTTGGGACACTAGTGACTAGGGTTTTGATCAACTATGGTGTTGAGTTAGGTGGCGGAGGTAGGTAAGGGAGTGGTAGAGATAACAAGAATGGTTAAAAGAGAGACAAAGGTGGGTGGGGAAGTACGAGCAGGGGCGACTCCAAGGGCGTAGTGATGGAGCAAGGATCCTCTCCAGCTATCCTCTACGGCCCTCCCTCCGAGCAACGTTCCAGATTGAACCACATCATCCCAAGCAAAATGTGCGGCTAAGATTAATTTAAAAAAAAAAAAAATTAACTCACTGACACAGCACATCCCACCACTGCTCAGACACTCACTCACTCTCTTTTTTTTTTCTCTCTCTCTTATTTCTAATAAAAAATTTAAAAAACTATTTTAATTTTTTTATTTTATTTTTATAAAATATACTTCCTCTGTCTCAAAATTTAATCCCTTATTCCATTTTTCATTATCCCAAAATATTATTCTTTTTTCAAAAATTAATGACAAAAATAATATAAATTTCTTATTTTACCCTTCTTTTAAATTCATTAATAATATAAAAAGTACAATTAAGACAATTGATATTCACTAAAAAATATACTATCACAAGCTATATATATACAATTTTTAATATAAAATTTTAATTTTATAAAATTAGGATGATTGAAAATATACCTTTAAAATGACACCAATATTAATTATATTTAATAAAAATTTAAAATAAATAAAAAGTAATTACTATGCTAAGTTATGTTTTTAAATATAAAAAATAATTTGTTGAAAATAAACAAACAAGAGTTTTTAATTTGATGAAATTAGTTATGTTTTTAAGTTGTTTGATTATGAGTTTGGAAAAGAATTTTCAAAATTTAATTGAAAAACTTATAACTCATAACCAAATACATAATTCAAAACTCTATTACTAATTCTATTCAAAACTCATAAAATTTAATTTAAAAAAATAATTTGTTATTTTGGTCTAAAAAAATAATTTCTATATTTATAAAATATCAAAAACTATATAGTATATTTTTTGGAGAATATCAATTGTCATAATTGTATTTTTTATATTATTAATAAATTTTTAAAAAAAGGCAAAATAGAAAATTTGTATTATTTTTGTTCTTAATTTTTGAAAATGGACTAATATTTTGAGATAACAAAAAATGAAATAAGAGACTAAGACCAAATTTGGCATACACAAAATAATCTATCTTTTTATCTTTTTTCTATTACATCACCTCTTTACTTTTTTGGATATCTTTTTGTAAAAAGATAAAAAATATAATTATTTAGGTCATTCTAAACAATTCCTAAATTTTAAGACAGAAAAAATATATCTTATGAAAATAAAATGAAAAAGATTAAAATAATTTTTTAAATTTTTTATTAAGAGAGAGAGAGAGAGAGAGAGAGAGTGAGTGAGTGGTGGCGTGGGACATTGTGTTGTGTCAGTGAGTTAGTTGTTTTGTTTTGTTTTTTATTTTTTTTAAACTAATCTCAGACCCACAATTTGCATGGGATGATGTGATTCAATCTCGACTGTTGCCCGGAGGAGAGGCCGTAGAGGATAGCTGGAGAGGATCCTTGCTCGTAGTGATGGGGTCGCATTACCCGTCAAGGTATCAAAAATCCTTCAAATTTTTTTTATTTATAATCTTAATGTTTTATTTAATATAGTTTAATCTTATTAAAAAACAAAGGGACCCCATCAAATAGGGACCACAACCATTAAAGATTTATTGTTTGATAAGTTTAAATCACTCTGTTTAGTTAACAGTTTTTAAAAATATTTTTTATCGTTTTATTATTTGTATTTTTTTGTCTTTAGTAAAATTTTAAAATATTTTAAACAAATATTTTATTTTTTAAGTACAAGGTGTATTTAAAAAAATGACTAAATATAATAAAAAAATTCCTAAAAACAACAAAATATGAAAAATAAAAACTCAAAATGCTTTTGAAAATTCAAAATCAAATAGAATGAATGTTGTTATGTTAATAAAAAAGAATTTTTCGCTAAAAATTTTGTGAAACTTAAATTTGTGGAGTAACTCATCCATGAAAATTTGTAGAGTCGCCACTGAAAACGAGGGTTGTCGAAATGGGTGGAAAAGGGATGGAGGAATGTCGAGGAAGGTAGAGAAGTAGTGTGAGTGGTGAGAGAGGACGAAAAAATGAGCAAAAAAGGATCGATGCTCGTGGCTTTTGCTGAAGAATCAAAAGTGGCAAGAGCATTTTCATACCTCTTCCACGGATTCCATGCTTTGAACTTTATTTTTCTTCTTTTTATTTTTATTTTTTTGAGATATTTACCAATAAATTTTATTTCACAAATAATTTTACCGATTGGTCCTAAGGTTATTTCTATTGTTCTGATTAGTCCTATTAGTGAGGAAATATCTTACCAGTTGATCCTATTTCCTTTGTTTAGTAACATTGAGTAGTCAATTATACCCTTCCGTGTGTGTGTCACGTGACATACATCATTCCAAAGCAAAAAGTATAAAGAACCTTAGTGTACTTTGTTGATGTGTAGCACCCATTGTGTGTGTCACGTGACATACATCATTCCAAGGCAAAAAGCATAAAGAGCCTTAGTATAAGCCTCAGTGTACTTTGTTGATGTGTGACGCCCATTGTGTGTGTTACGTGACATACATCATTCCAAGGCAAAAAGTATAAAGAGCTTTAGTGTACTTTGTTGATGTATGACACCCATTGTGCATGTCACGTGACACACCCTCATAAAGAGCCTTGGTGTATTTTGCTGATGTGTGACACCCATTTTGTGTGTCACGTGACATATTGTGTGTGGCACGTGACACACCTTCATAAAGAGCATGCATCTAATAACATCTTAATGAGGGTATTAAGGTCCCTCAAAATATCCAAGGACTAAACGGTTTATTAGAAAAAAAAATTAAGACCAATTGGATCATAAGTTTAACATTTGGAATTTATTGGTAAATCTCCCCCCTTTTTTTTTATTCTGTCAATATTCGTAAAAAGTTTCCATTGATTTGTAATATACTACCTCATTTTTTATTATCAAGTTATTGTGTGAATTTGTATTTGTATTGCCCCAAAAATTATCACATAAGTCCAATACCGTTTGGGAAGTGGTTTTGTGGGCTTTTTGGGCTATTTTAGCCACAAAAGACAAAATAGGCTATTTTAGTCACAATAAACAAAACATCACATCCAACCTATAATCATTACACTCTTCTCTCACAAAAAAAGTCAAAAAAGCTAAAAAGTCAAAACGTTCTTTCCAAACCAAGCTTTTTAGCCCAGACTAAGATAGCCAAAAAAGTCAAAAAACCAAAAAGCTAACTCACTTCCCAAACAAACCCACATGTATTTGTATGTCAATTCAATGGTATTTTATAATTTATGATAATTAAATTACAAATATATTTTTTGATCTTTACTTAAAATATAAATTTTCTCATATAGTCAAAATTATATCATGCACCTTCAAATTTCTAATCACATAAAAATAATCACACTTTCATTAAAACTCTATGCATATTTCCTGCAACTTTGTCTATATATTTTTGTTTAATTCAATTGTAATTTTAGTTTCCTTTTCAGAATCAAGTCGCGGTTATATTTATTAGTTGTCCATTATCATTGTCAAACCAACTTCTTATCTTAAATACAAATTGATGATGTCCAGATTTCTGTGATATTTAGTTGAAGGCAGAGGTTCATTTACAAAAATTTTGAGTCAGAAGATTCGAATTTAAATTTTCTTAGACTAAAAAGATATTATTTGTTTATAAAAATACATATTTGTTCAAAATTTATCTATCTATTCAAATATTACTTATTTGTACATGCAATGATGGGTGTAGACGGGGTGATTGCTTTCTTACGATTTTAAAATATCCCTTTATATACTAGTATTAGCTGTTAATTATTTTTAAAATGTTGCACGATCCACGTCTCTATATCTATGAAACATGGGATTTAAAGTAAAACCTGAACAATTTAGGCTTTTCACAATTAGCATCAATAAATTGTCTTACAATTACTACATGTTGTAATTTGTAAATCAACATATGGCTATAAGAAAACATGTTTATATATATATATATATTTAATGTTATTTTTCGTCTTTTATGTTGTTAGAAATTGATATTGTAGTTTGTACTTTATTTTTTACATTTTTGTTAGTGTATATATTCATACCCTTTATATTAGCATCTTGGATTCGGCCTTATAAATATCATCTTATCTGTACACGTTTCACTTATTTATTTATTTATTTTGTTCAATGTCACCTATCTGTGTACCTTGCTATCACTAATTTTCATCGCCGACAACTTTTCAACTTGTGTCCTTATCACCAAAAACAATTAAACTTTTGATTAAATAACATATGATCTCATAAAATTCAAATTTTCACAGGAAGCTTGATTGACCTTTTTTTGGGCCTGAATATAACATATTTTTTGGGCTTTTCGAATGTGGAATCTTTTATTTAGAGTCTTTATCCTAAAAGAAAAAAAAAAAAAAGAAGAGAGGATAAGTTACACTGACATCCTCTGAGATTTCTGTTTAATACAGATCTCTCACATTTGGAAAAGTACATTCCCTTCTCTGAGATTTGTAATATCATTACAAATTACTTCCTGAATTGTTGATGTCATATTCTAAAAATTTCTAAATGACCATCTTGTCATTTTTCTTACCATTTCTTCTTCCTATCATCATGATTACATTCTACACCTTCCCATCATTAATTTCTATCTGAACATATTCTTATTAAGTGATGATATACAAACATAAATTTTATATAGAATTTTCAAATACAATAATATAGTTTCATGGTGACATTTCACTTTAAAACAAAACACCCATAAATATAATTTATATTTACAATAATATCACTATCACAACATTTTTATGACATCTTTTGTATAAATTTTTATATATGAATATAATTTTTCATTTTTATTTCTATCATTATATCCGGATTAGATCAATTTAATCTAGATATATTTAAAAAATATAAATTTTGTACAATTTTTTTTAAAAAAAATCTATTGAATACAACTAAATAAGATAATCTATTGAATTTTTATATGTTTTATATTTGGTGAATTTAAACATAAAAAAAATCATAAAATATTATACTTGTTAAGTATATCTATATTAGGTGCATTTAAAAATTTAAAAAAAAAATTGCTTAAAATATTTTAAAAAATCAGTAAAAATAATACACACAAAAAAAAAAAAAAAAAAAAAACTCATTTTTTGTGTGAGTTAAACCAAAAAAAATGATTATTATTTCTCTTGAAATGATATGAACAAAATATCTATATTATTTTAGAGAGATTTATTAGAATTTTTTTTTTTAAGTGTTTGTATCTCAGTTAGTTCATAAACTATTCTTATATTTCAATAAGTCCTATTATTTGAACATTTGATCTATTAAAATAAGTCCTATTATTTAAGGTATTTTATGGATATTTCTACCCTTACAAATATTTTTTGAATGGTTAGCAATTTGATGATGTGAACATTCATATTTTACAATGTGAATATTCATATTGTCAATGTAAATGTTCACATACATTAACAATATGAATATTCACATTGACATATTAACATTCATATCACGAAACATTCGCACTATAAATGTGAATATTATTATGGGGTATTTTGATAACGACGTTACCCATAGGACTTATTGAAATATAAGAAAATAATATGGACTAAATAGAATGTAAGTAGGTGAAAAAGGAATTTATGAAAATGGAGCTTTTTTTGATAAATCCACTTTTTAAGAGCTTTATTCCATCCAACCCATATTCTTTTTGACTATTCCATTATGTCCTATTTGAGATAAGAAGACCAAAATACCATTGTCATCTACTTATGTTCCTTTTTGTTCACATTATTTTCTTATGTTTCAATAAGTCCTATGGGTGACATAATTACCAAAATACCCCTAATGTGAATATTCACATCGCCAATGTGAATGTTCATATCGTCAATGTGTAAGGGCCCGGTTCATGTCGATCCTCGTAGGTGCCCGGAAAAATTCGAGGCGGGCCGAGGCGAGCCCGGCCCATTGACAATGTGAATATTCACATTGACATGTTAACATTCACATTAATAGGAGTGTAAAATTGGCAAGGCGTCCGTGGCACGAATTGACCAGCCCATGACGGGGGCGGTTCGGCCCGTTAACATTGTGAATATTCACATTGACATATTAACATTCACATTGATAGGAGTATAAAATTGGCCCGCGGCCCATGGGCGGCCAAAAGCCCGCCATGACGCGGCTTCGGCGTTGTTGACAATGTGAATATTCACATTGATATGTTAACATTCACATTGATAGGAGTGTAAAATTAACCCGCGCCTCGTGGCTGCCCAAAACCCGTCCACGGCCGGTGGGTGGTCTGCGGCGGGCCCGGCCCGACCTGTTGACAATGTGAATATTCACATTGACATGTTAACATTCACATTGATAAGAGTATAAAATTGGCCAGCGGCCCAGGGCGGGCTCGTCTCGGCCCGTTGACAATGTGAATATTTACATTAACATGTTAACATTCACATTGATAGGAGTGTAAAATTAGCCCGTGCCTCGTGGCTGCTCGAAACCCGCTCACGGCCTGTGGGTGGCCCGGGGCAGGCTTGGCCATTTTTTAAAATTCTTTTTAATTTTTTCTATCAACATTTTATTATTTTCCACAAAAAAAGACACTAGGCCTTGGTGCGGGCTGGGCCTCGGATCGAGCCTTGAATGGGCCTTAACCGGGCTGATGGGCCGGGTGGGGCTTCAAAGTGATAGCCCAGGCCCTAACCTAGGGTCTCAGACTAGGCTCGAGCTTGGGCCTAAACGAGTCTTTCCTGGGTTGGGTCGGGCCGGCCCACGGGCCAAAAAATTAGACCCAGGCCCTAGCCCTGGCATAAGGGTATTCGGGCTTTGGACGGGTCGATGGATCGAGCCTCGTGCCTCGTTGACAATGTGAATATTCACATTGATATGTTAACATTCACATTGATAGGAGTGTAAAATTAGCCCGCGCCTCGTGGCTGCCCGAAACCCGTCCACGGCCGGTGGGTGGTCTGCGGCGGGCCCGGCCCGACCTGTTGACAATGTGAATATTCACATTGACATGTTAACATTCACATTGATAAGAATATAAAATTGGCCAGCGGCCCAGGGCGGGCTCGTCCCGGCCCGTTGACAATGTGAATATTTACATTAACATGTTAACATTCACATTGATAGGAATGTAAAATTAGCCCGTGCCTCGTGGCTGCCCGAAACCCGCTCACGGCCTGTGGGTGGCTCGGGGCAGGCTTGGCCATTTTTTTAAATTCTTTTTAATTTTTTCTATCAAAATTTTATTATTTTCCACAAAAAAAGACACTAGGCCTTGGTGCGGGCTGGGCCTCAGATCGAGCCTTGAATGGGCCTTAACCGGGCCGATGGGCCGGGCGGGGCTTCAAAGTGATAGCCTAGGCCCTAACCTAGGGTCTCAGACTAGGCTCGAGCTTGGGCCTAAACAAGCCTTTCCTAGGTTGGGTCGGGCCGGCCCACGGGTGTAGACACCCCATTTTTGACCGACCTTAAGACTCAGACGTCACCGGTTGAGTGCTCGGTGATGTTGCATCATGTGCTTGCTCAAGAGTTTCAGAGTCGCGGCCGTGCGCCCTGCCTCCGGACTCCCGAAC
This sequence comes from Camellia lanceoleosa, assembly GCA_025200525.1. Taxonomy (NCBI): domain Eukaryota; kingdom Viridiplantae; phylum Streptophyta; class Magnoliopsida; order Ericales; family Theaceae; genus Camellia; species Camellia lanceoleosa. The sequence goes on along the minus strand of CM045764.1, from coordinate 112,587,587 downwards.
CCTTTTCTCTACCTTGTCTCGGTTTGCGAACCAGGCTTGGTTTTCTCTATTTTCTTTCCCGAGGGAAGGGAGTGGTCTTGTAGACTATCTCCCGGTGGCCGTGGGCTACTTTTCGTGGCCGTAGGCCATTTTGCCCGTTTCGGGGCTGGTTTGCCGGCCGTTAGGTCATGCCTCGGCTCGGGACCGCCCGACCATCTCCGACTTCTCCGGTTTTTATGAGACCTTCGCTTTTAGTGTTCCGAGGAACACTGGGCCCTCGATGCCCACTTCAGCCGAACACCACTTCCCGGCGGCGATTTATTTTGGGACCCCAAACCGAGCGGTTTGGTCCCGAGCATTCATTTTGCATCACCTTTCTCCGTTTTATGAGACCTGCTTTTAGTGTTCCGAGGAACACTGGGCCCCCGATGCCCACTTCGCAGCTAACACCACTTCGGCGCCGGCGGCGATTTATTTCGGGACCCCAAACCGAGCGGTTTGGTCCCGAGCATTCATTTTGCATCCCTTTCTCCGGGTTTTGGCGGAGACCTGCTTTTAATATTTCGAGGAACCCTGGGCCCCGATGCCCACTTCGTGGGTCAGATGCCACTTTCGGTGCTCATATAGGTTTTCGGACCCCAAACCGAGCGGTTTTGGTCCCGAGCATTCATTTCGCATCCATCTTCTCCGGTTTTGGCGGTACCTCTTTTTGTCATTCCAGAGGACACTGGGTCGCGGATACCCACTTCGCCGAACACCACTTCCGGCACTGCAGCCCATTTTCGGATCCCGATTTGCTCGGTTTTGGCCCCAACGCTTCATTTCTCATTAGTTTTTGTTCAAACTTGGCGGTACCTCTGCTTTCAACATCGGGAAGATCATCGGGGTGGGAGGCCAGCAATTATCCCAGATAACCGGGCTTTCCTCCCGAGCCCGCTTTTGCTCACTTCCGCCAATGTTGAACACCTTGGGGTGTTGTCTTCCAACCAAAGTTACATATCTGTGATGAGGGGACCTGGGAGGACCCTACCAACTACTGGTCGGCCAGAAACTGTGAGTTTCATTTTTGGGCCTCTCCTTCAAGCTCTATGTTGTGACTCCTGCTTCAGTGTTGCCAATTTCCGGCCTTGGAACCTTGTTGCACACATCTAGGAGGACACTTTGGTATGGTGGTGCGGCTGAAAATGTGCCTTTCATTTTGGGCCTCTCCTTCAAGCTCTATGTTGTGACTCGCCTTGTTGCCAATTTCGGCCTTGGAACCTTGTTGCACACATCTAGGAGGACACTTTGGTATGGTGGTCGGCCAGAAATTGTGCCTTTCATTTTTGGGCCTCTCCTTCAAGCTCTATGTTGTGACTCCTGGTTCAGTGTTGCCAAATTCCGACCCTGGGGCCTTATTCTACACACATGGGAGGACACTCTTGTATGGTGGTCGGCCAGAAATTTTGAAGTTGATTTTTTGAGGTGGCTGGCCGGCCATAGGAGGTGGCTGGCGGGCCATGGTGGGTGGCGGGCCGGCCACCTTGAGCAAAACTACCTGGCCGGCCAGACTTCGCTTCAAATTGCTCCATTTGTCCACTGCTTTCAAAGTGTCTCCCTCATCCGGGGGACATTTCAGGAGGGAAAGATTGGATGCTTTCCCTCCCCTTTTACACCCCATCTTCTTGCCTATTTGAAGGCCCCTCCCCCTCCTTCTTCAAGGTTAGAAATTTTGGTCTCAAGAACACTTAACCCAAATCCCTCATTTTCATAGCTTTAAACTCCAAAAAAGCTTCAAGTGTCAAGGCCATTCCTTCATCAACACCTAGCCTCACCATCCCTACCATCACTTCAGCAGCAAGGAGGTGAATTTCAGAGGTTGAGAAGCTACAAATCAGAGCCAAGAATCAAAGAAAGATAAGTCTTCAAGGGTAAGTCCTCAAAACCAACTTTTAGGGCATTTTCTTGATCCTTTTCTATACTTTAATTGGTTGAGAATTGGGGCTCCGACCCCTACTGCTTTTAGGTAAAAATGAGCCCCTCTACAACTTTGTAGAAGGGCTCAACCTCATTTGGTGTTTTTATACACTAGTTCCTTCAATATTCTTCAAGTTGGTAACATTTTTGCATGCTAAAATTGACCTATTTGTGTTGGTTTTTGGGGGTCCGACCCCTACTGATTTTGTGCTTAAAATGAGCCTCTCTACAACATTGTAGATAGGCTCAACTTCATTTGGCCTTTGTATCTATCACTTCCTTCAATTTCATCAAGTAGGCCATATTTTGTATGCAATTTTTGACCTATTTGTGTTTGTTTTTGGGACCTCGACCCCTACTGGTTTTAGTCTTATTTTGACCCCCTTTACATTTTTCATGAAGAAGGTTTGGTCATTTGATGTATAGAATGCATGTCTTATGTTATACCCTTTTGTGGCTCCATTTTGCCCTCCATTTCTAGCATGTTTTTCTTATGATTTAGAGGCTGCCATCTTCTGCATATATGCTTATTTTTGGGTCCTCTTTAATGTTGTAGAAGAAAATTTTTCTATTTGAATTTTCTATATACTACTTGCTTTGAAAATCCTCTCTTTTACCGTATTCTTGCGAGCTTTTGTTGCCATATCTATGCCTGCATTTTGGCCATGTTTATTACTGAAAAAATGCCATATTTGGGACTGCCTTGCTACTGTTCTTGCTGCCATGATCATATTTTGCATGTATAGCATGGCTATAGGCCATTTCGGGGCTTAATTTCAGACTTTCGGATGAATGCATGCTTCGGTGTCGTTTCGATTTGTTTCGGGCTGTTTTCCCTTTATTTAGGTGCTGAAATTCCATTACCATGCTTGCATATCATTTCCGGCCATTCAGATCATTTTTGCATTGTCTCGGTTTATGCCAATGGGCACGCACTTCGAGGCACCTCATTTTATCATTCCGCAGCCTATGTGAGTGTGGTTGAGGCCCTCTCATGTCGGCGTAAGCCCAATTTGCATTTTCATGCTTCCACATCATTGCCTCGGTTTGCGTGTCATGGCACTGCTTTCGAGGCGTTTTATTTTTTTACCCGACGGCCTCCTATGTGAGTGAGCAGAGGCTCTCCCATGTTGGTGTAAGTCCATTTCGACATTCCGTATGCCATTTCATTGCATTTCATCATCGCCTCGATTTGCGGCGCTACCAGGCACGCACTTCGAGGCACTTCGGTTTTATCCGATTTTCATTCTTTCATCATCGCTGATTTGGCGCTACCAGGCACGCACTTCGAGGCACTTCGGTTTTATCCGATTTTCTCCTTCATCATCGCCGACGGCGCGCTACCAGGCACGCACTTCGAGGCACTTCGCTTTTATCCGATTTTCATTCTTTCATCATCGCCTTGATTTGGCGCTACCAGGCACGCACTTCGAGGCACTTCGGTTTTATCCGATTTTCTTCTTTCATCATCGCCTTGATTTGCGCGCCTGTGGGCACGCACTTCGAGGCACTTCGTTTTTATCCGATTTTCATTCTTTCATCATCGCCTCGATTTGCGCGCCTGTGGGTACGCGTTTCGAGGCACGTTGGTTTTATCCGTTTTTCTCATTACATCATCGCCTCGGTTTGCGTGTCCGTGTGCACGCATTTCAAGGCACTTCGGTTTTATCCGATTTTGCATCGTACATCATCGCTTTGGTTATGCGTCTGCAGCACGATTTCGAGGCACTCCATTTTATCTAATCTCCATTTTGGTTTCATCTCGGTTATGCGCTACCAGGCACGCACTTCGAGGCACTTCGGTTTTATCCGATTTTCAAAGATCGCCTCGGTTATGCGTCTGCGGGCACGCATTTCGAGGCATCCCATTTTTAGCATTCATGTGTATTCATCCCAATATTGAGTTGTGCAACCGCTTCCTCGCCATCATGCATCGATATGCGTGATTGGTGGCGCGAGGATCGAGACATGCATATATTTGTGAAATACATCGCTATGCCCTTTTCCCCGCCTCCGCTAAAGAAAAATGAAGAATTATCACTTTCCGAATCCGCACGCAATTCGAGGAAAACCGCAAACAGAGGCTAATCAGGCATCCCAAAGGATTTCATACGAGCATTTCAAAGATATACTATCCACCAGAAGCGAGGCAGTCCCTGGCTTGCACGCCAGTCTCATTTCTTTTGTAATTAATTTGTTGATTAATTAGAATCAGATATTTCGGATCATATTCTTTTATTCGGTCTCAGATATTATTTATTCGACCCTCTGCGCGAGGGCATAAATGTAATAAGGGTGTGTGAGTGTGATGTATATCTTCCAACCCCCATTTCTTTCTCCCTTTTATTTACCCGCTTTGAATGGTTAGATATAGGGCATATTTCAATTAGCATAAAGCATGACAAAGATGTTTGCATCATTCATCTCAGATGCATGCATCGGACTCCAAGCATCATACAAACCGCATTTGTATTTCAATTCTAAGTTTAATACATGTTAGCCGTTGCATTTCATATGCCATCTCTAGAATAGCCGAGCCTGCTATAGTTGCATTTTTGCATGTGTTGCATTAGGCATTCTGTATATTTTAGGATCATGCATGATTTCTAATAAGCTTGCTTTTGGCTTGGAGTACTCGGTAAGTGGTTATGCTTTAGCATCCTTGCATGCGTGAGTGTTGCCATGATAGCATGCTTGCCATGAGGCTAAATGCTTATGTGATATAACTGCCTTGAATGCCTGTGGATGGAGGTTGGGTTATTTGTATTGGAGCAATTCATCGATGGTTTGTTAAGCCCACTAGTTTGTGGTAAAATCAGATTTTAAGCCTACTGGGGTAGCAAACCACCTTTCACAAACAAACATGAAATGTTTTGTTCCATTCAGACGCCCATTCTATACTTGTTTGTCATGAGCATCACATAGTAATCCTAGGCTAATAATCGAATAAGAGCATACAATGTTTTTCAAAATCGATATCATGATTAGTAGAGGCGGTCTTTGACCGGCGAGAGGGGTGCTCACGATGTGACCTTCCCTAATCGTACCCAAGTTCCCGAGCCAACTTTGGTGATGACGGACACGTGGCCTTTTGGCACCGAGTGGTTTCCTAGATTTCCCATTTTAAAATATTTAGGTGGCGATCATATCCGCAAAGCAGTCCATGTTTGGCACTTCTTTCAAAAATATGTTTTCCTTCAAAACGATTTGGATTTGGACTCTTTGGTTCAAGATTGAGAACCGCAACAAAATCGAGTCCGAATCAGAAGCGAGGTCCTCATGGGCGTTATTACGCCTGGCGACTATTGGGGAGTTAGAGAACTTGACTCGAACTCTTGATATCTGGTTTTGACTACATTTGTGTGTTTCTTTGCATTGCATTTGCATTGCGCGCCTAGGACACCGTGTTTGCCATCCGCTATTCTGAGCGGTTTGCCCGAGGCTTGTCTTGTCAAGGCATGTCCATAAGGCTTGCTTACATGCTCGCCAAGATGGGGAACACAAACCCCGGTTTTCCGGGCACCCTTTTGACCATTCGACCTAGTGCATATTCGGATCCATAGTGACCATTCCAAACTAGGACAAAGTTGCTTACCCGCTTATAGGTTGTTTGAAGTCATTGTGCAAGTGAAACCCTAGTTCTCGACAAAATAGGACAGGAAACCCTACCCCAACATAGGGGTGTTTTGGCTCTCACTTATCTCGCTATGTGCTTGTTAGAGTGTGCCTCACAGGAATGCATGTATCAGTATGAGTTTGGGCATCAGGCCTGCGGGCATCAGTTTTTGAATTTGGGAAATCAGGCCTGCGGGCATTATCCAGTATTTGAGAATCATTGTCTCATGGATATCAAATTCGCTTTATCGTAACAAAGGATACAGAATATTGACCAGTATTTGAGGGCAGTGTATAGCCAGCTTACCAACTGTGTGTTGTTGTATACCCGACTGTGTGTGGTGTATTCAATTCAAGCCGTTATGCTGCCCGTTTGTGTACCCGATCGTGTGTGGTGTATTCAATTTAAGCGTTATTATCTTTGGTTTTTGTGTACCGTGTGTGTGGTGTATTCAATTTAAGCCGTTATCTGCCTGCTTGTGTACCGTGTGTGGTGTATTCAATTTAAGCCGTTATGCTTATTTATTTCTTTTTCGCTTTTATTTATCCTTTTGCTAGGACAGTTTGTAGCACAATTGCTTCCGAGCCAGTCGATATTTCCCAAGCAATCTGGACCCGAGGTCGCCGACTTACTCGATCCGAGGATCTAGTTGACGGACATCCGGTGTTCCATTCACTACCCCCGGTTATTAGAAGGAGACCGAGGAAACGCAGTCCATCAGAGCAGAGATTATTGGTACAGCGGTCTGCTTTAGAGACAGATAGTCGGGTTGAGATTCCCATTTCTGCTATAGAGACACCCTTGCCAGTTTTTCAGATGGAACAACAGAATCCAACAATAGAGGCGATGATGCGCCAGATGGCTGAAAGCATGAAGCAAATGCAAGATGATGCTATCCGCCAGGCGGAATTTTCCAGACAACAGGCCGCTGTTATGGCCCAACAGTCTGAGTTGATCACCAGATTACAACAGCAGAACGCGGCGTCTGCTTCAAATCAGGTTCCTCCTCCACCCGGGGCCCCATTACCTGAACAACTACCTGCTGGCCAGAATGCCCCTCCAAACCCTCAAAATGCCCAGGCTGCCCAGAATACCCTCCCAAATCCACAAAATGCCCTGCCCAACCCACAAAACACCCAAGAGGACACAGGTCATCCAATCCGGTTGCTCGCCCGCTTCTACCACAACTGTCCAAAAACATTACCCCTAAGCACCCGGACTCTCCATTTGAGTTCGAGGTAGACCAGACAGCTCTGAAATTGAGCAAGTTGGAGAAGCTCTTTAAGAAGTCTCAAGGGGCGAAGGCCATCCCAAATATCGAAGACGGCTATATCGATGTGGCCGTGACTCGCCATGATTTAAAATGCCCCATCGATCGCTTTGATGGGTCCGAGGATCCTATGGTCCACCTCCGGTTATTCTGACGCCTTAAGACCAATGGGCCTAACCCGACCGCAAAAGCTCTCTTTGTTCGGTCGAACTCGTCGGCGTGGCATCCACTTGGTACTCAAAACTCGATGATGATGTGAAACAACCTGGATGAGATGGCCGAGGCCTTCCTTGCACAATATTCATACAACACGCAAATCGAGGTCACGACTCGTGATCTCGAGACGACGAGGCAGAGCCTAAAGAGTCTTTTTCTCGATTTCACACCCGGTGGAGAGCCAAGGCATCGATGATGACCTTGAGGCCAACCGATAGAGATCAAATTCGATGATTGTGCGCAATCTCCAACGGCATTAATGAAGAAGATGATTTTGATCCCTTTCCCCACCTTCGCAGATCTGCACGATATGGGGATGCAGATAGAGGATGCAATGAAACAGGTCTGCTTTGACCAAGATCGGATCACCTCAAGAACATTTAATCGAATACCAATGCAGCCCGAGTGGCTCTGCCAATACAAGAACTTCAGAGGTCGGAATGGTCACCACCAATCCCCCTTCCCAACCAAGGTCCGCAGCAGCCACACCTTTTTCTGATGCCTCGGGGAGCAGTAATCAAGCCCCAAGATATCAACCCAGGGGTCAACGAACCTTCTCCCCACTCTATATGCCTTTGTCTAAAGTCCTCGGGGTTCTAGTCAGAAAGGGGGGCACCAAATCCTTGGAACCGAGGCCTCTACCGAATCCACTCCCTCCTTCTCATAATCCATCCAAATATTGCCAATACCACCAACAAAGATGGTCATGACACCGACCAATGCTACAGTCAAGGCCATGAGGTTCAGACCTTATCGACAAAAATATCATCCTACCTCCCCAAGGACCCAATGTCACAAACAACCCACTCCCCAAACACAACCAAGATCCACCAAAAGAGTCAACCTTATCCACACTGGGGCGATTCTTTATCCCAAAGATTCACATAACTCCCACCCACCTACCCAAGCCGAGGTGGTCCTTCCCGACAAAGATCGACTTGTGCGTGTTGACACCTCCCCAATTTCAACCCGAGCCAAAGGTGGTGACCATCGAACATGGAACGGGGCAGGCTTCTGAGGAAAGCAGAACTGATGAATCTGGGGTGGAGCTATCTGAGAATTCAGCTGGCAGAGCTTATGATCCGAGTGGTTATATCTTGTCAATGAGCCAGTCTAAACTGAGTATGGGGTTGTCGGAAGAGGCTGAGTTGTGTATGATCCGGGGGGACAAGCTTGAATCAGCGGGGGATGATTTGACTACGGTGGACAAGGACTTCGCCAACCTTCAATCCTACGAGCAGGAATCAGGGGATGCACCGATTAATTGGTTCGAAGATGAGGAGTCAGCAGAAGTCGTCGGGTGGTTGGATGATCAGCCTGATATTGTACCATTTGTGGCCGGAAGGGCCGAGGACCAGATTACATTGCCGGAGAGCGCCGGTACGAAGAATTTCGCTCAAGAACGAAACATTTTGAGAACCGCACAGTTGTTGCTGGAAGAACAAGAAAAGAGATGGGCCTCTGAGAGAGCCCGAAAAGCAAAGAACCATGAGGGAGCTGAGAGTGCTGCGGGCACGAAGACTGAACATGCTGTGAGCATGAGGAATGAAATTACCGAGAGCACAAACAAACCAGAACCGGACAGATGCCTGCTAGACGCTAATGGAATGTGGTGGGAAGATGACGACTTGTATCTTGCCCACACAGACGAAGACTGGGCAGGTGGCCAACCGGACAGTACCTGGTACCTCGAGGAGGTAGACCACATGACTAGGAGTGGGCGGTATTTCAAGCCTCCACACCTTGATCAACCCGAGGCATCAGGGAAAGATAAGGAGGCAGAGAAACAGAAAGAGAAGCAAGTGGAAGAAGAGGTCAGATCAAGGCCTAAAGAAAATACAAGCAGACATCTCCATTTGGGGACTGCTTATGGCTTCGAGGGTGCACCGGCAGGCTGTCTTATCTGCCATGGACAGAGCGAAACTTTCCATCGAAACTACGCCGGAACAACTAGTTGGTTTGGTCTTCCCGGGAGGAGGTTCCCCAGCATTGACCTTTACGGACAAAGAATTGCCGCACCGAGGGCGTGGACCATAACACCTCTCTACATCTCTCAGAGAATGCAGGACAAATGGATTCGGTAGTGCTTGTTGACACCGGATCCGCTATCAATGTTTGTCCGGCCAGAACGGCCTATGCAATTGGGTTAAAGCCTGCGGACTTCACACCGACTACTCAAGTAATCAGAGCGTATGATAATACGAAAGGATGTCCCGGGACAAGAAAATCCAAACCAAGATTGGGCCTGGGCAACACGAAGTAGATTTTCATGTCTTGGAGGTCCCTGCATCTTTTAACATGCTTTTGGGGCGACCCTGGTTGCATCAGGTGAAGGCCGTCTCATCTACTCTACATCAAATGGTGAAATACCTCTTTGGAAAGGAAGTAGCCATTGTTTTTGGGAACTCATCAATCCATCCCCCTCCGGAGGTATCTACGCCAGTCCTGGAGATTGAACATGGCATGGAAGATATGTTTATATCGGGATTCACTTTGGCTGAGGCCCGGGTGGTACAAAACATAATGGCTGTGAATGAGGGTTTGTATGTCAGCGCTCAAGCCGTCTACCTCATGAACAAGCTACAGCATATCCCGGGGATGGGATTGGGAAGAAGCGGCCGGAAAGGTGTCGCAGCGTTGGCCGAAGTGCCACATAATCCACATACCTTTGGATTAGGTTATCTGCCTACCAAAGAAGACTGGACGAGGAAAGGAAAGGAAATGGCCAGCAGGGCCAGGGCGAAGCAGGCTGGGAAGCCTTTTGATCTAATACATAGGCCCATCTGGTACTCGAGCAGACGCTTCGTCCGGAGGGGAAGATTTTCCATTTTGCGGCTTCCCGTAACCATGGTTGAACGCGAGGGGAAGCGTGCATCGTGTTTCAAATCTTCGACCGCAACTATCCGGATGACGTTGTCAAGAGCGCATGCACTCCAACAACCGAGATCGAAAGAGAATGAGGCAGTGTGTCCTGAGGGCACTGAATTGGAAGTGGGGGTAGCGCTGGCATGTCTCCTCTCTGATCCTCCGATCGACCAGGATTGCTTGGGGAATAACGTCGCGTTTCCATGATTGGAGATGAAAGCAGTGCGCCAACCAACAGCCTATCTTGGACGATCGATCGCACCTCTCTCATTTGGCAAGACGAGGAGGATTCTTATCCAGCCAGTTCAAGTCAGTAGTGAGCCGAATCGATTCCACCGAAGTCTTGTGAGTCGAATCAGTTCCACTGACCGAAGTCTGAGTCTGGTACTCCTGGGGATGTTAACCCGGATGCCAGAGTCTTGTCCAGGTCGTGTTTTTCTTTTTCATTTGAGTCTGTTGTAACCGATGAATCTGACGATTTGGATGAACTTAATGAGAATGAGGTGAATGTGGTTTCCGAGTACTTTTCTGTGCCCCTAATTTATTGCATTAACTCAGACTTTCAAAATTTTGATCAAAACAACGAGGACGAAGTGCCTCCGGTTTTACAACGTTTAATTGAGCAAGAGCAAGAGAGATTTGTTAAGCCTTTAACGGATGAAATCATTTCTGTAAATATTGGTACTGAGGAGGACCCGCGGCTGGTCCAGATCGGGTCCACGTTGTCTTCGGAGGAACGCGAGCGCTTAGTCGCTTTATTAAAAGATTTCAAAGATGTTTTCGCGTGGTCCTACGAAGACATGCCCGAATCGATCCCGAGATTGTACAAAGATCGGATCCCCTTGACCCCGGCCGACCTATCAAGGAAGCTTCGAAGGATCCGCCGATTGGGCTCTCAAGATCAAAGAAGAGGTCACCAAGCAAATTGACGCAGCTTCCTCGCTAGTATCGAATATCCCACTTGGTTGGCCAACATAGTGCCGGTCAAGAAAGATGGCAAGATCCGGTGTGCGTGAGACTTCGTGGATTTAAACAGAGCCATCAAGGGCGACTTTCCTTGCCACATATTGATGAGCTAGTGGACTTTACGAGGCATGTAACGCTCTCGCTCATGGATGGCTTCGGCTATAACCAGATAGTGATGGCACCAGAGGAGAGAAAGATCGTGATTCACCACCCGTGGGGAACATATCGCTATCGGTAATGCCTGGGTTGAAGAATGTGGGGCTACTTATCAACGGGACCACAATATTACATGACATGATCCACAAAGAGGTTGAGGTGTACGTGACGACATGATTGTCAAGTCCAAAGAAAGAGAGGGCTACTACACCGCCTTGCAAGTTTTTCCAAAGGATCGGAATTCAGTTGCGTTAAACCCTCGAAATGTACGCTTGGTGTTACAAATGGAAAAATCTCAGTTTCGACACAATAAAGGCATCGAGGTCGACCCTTCCAAAATCAAGGCCATCTTAGAAATGCCACCACCAAAGACTGAAAAAGAGGTGCGAGGCTTTCTGGGTAAAGTGCAATTCATAAGACGGTTTATTTCAAAACTAACCTTGACTTGTGAACCACTTTTTGGTCTTCTGAAGAAAGGCAAGAAGTTCCAATGGGACGGCCGATGCCAAGCTGCATTTGAACAGATTAAAGAATATCTACAGAACCCACCCGTTTTGTCACCACCAGAATCAGGGAAACCGTTGATTTTGTACCTGTCAGTGACTGAGACCACGATGGGCTGCATGCTTGCACAAGAATCAGAAGATAGGGTGGAGAAAGCCATCTATTATTTGAGCAAGAAAATGCTAGAGTATGAAACCCGGTATACGCCGCTGGAAAAGGCTTGTCTAGCTCTGGTATGGGCTACCAGGAAGTTGCGGCACTACTTGTTAGCTCACTCTGTAATGCTGGTTTCGCGACTTGATCCCATCAAATATCTTTTCGAGAAACCAGCGCTTACGGGTAGGCTAGCTCGTTGGTTGCTGTTGCTCTCCGAATTTGATCTTACATATGTGACGCGCAAGTCAAGAAGGGCGAGAGAAAGAGCGAGTTCCTGCCGACCATCCGTTGAGGATGAGGCGCTTGAGTACTTCTTCCCAGATGAAGCAATTCTGCAAATCGACGAGGAAGGTTGGTCGATGTACGTTGACGGAGCGGCAAATCAACATGGGTATGGGATAGGAGTGTTGCTGATAGCACGCGACAATTCCTCAGATCCTCTAGCCTTCAAACTCCGCTTTCAAAGTCTCAAATAACGAAGCGTAATCAAGCGTGCATTGTCGGTATGGAAGCGCACTCGAATTAGGGCAAGACTACCGGACGTCATCGGAGATTCGAATCTTGTTGTGTCTCAAGCTAAAGGAGACCGGAAAGTAAAAGAAGAAAATATGATGATGTATCACCAAACCTTGGATTTGCCGATTCTCGGTTTGAAAAGTTAAGTTTTACTCATCTACTAAGAGAGAACAACAAGTTCGCAGACGCTTTAGCAACTCTATCATCCATGATAGACATCCCACGGAGTCCGAATCGTCCGGTCATTATCGACTGTAAATTCGCACCGCCTATGAGTCGATTGCGTACCATAGATGAAGTTCGTGACGAACACCCCGGTATTACGACATCCGAACTTTTGGAAATGTAAACATACCCGCCAGGTAAATGCCAAAGACAAGAGGGCAATCGAAGAATGTCACCCAGTTCATCATCTGCGGGGTAAATCAGATAGAAGAGGTCATCCGGGAATGCATAAACCGTGTGTTGATGTCAAGAGTCCAAGCGTCGATGGAAGCCATCCACGGGGTGAATGCGGTGCACATATGAATGGGGTGATGTTGGCTAGAAAGATCCTTAGGCAAGGTTATTATTGGTCCACCATGGAGGAGGATTGTATCGGTTTCACAGCGATGCCACAAATGTCGATTCATGCAAATCGCATGAACATTCCGCCAAAGTCAGTACAACATGACTTCGCCATGGCCTTTTTTCGTCTGGGGAATTGATGTGATCGAGCCGCCACGCCAAAGGGTCAAATGGGCATGAGTTCATCCTCGTAGCGATAGATTACTTCACAAAGTGGGTTGAGGCCCAATCTTATGCAAAGGTTGAAAGCTTCACACGTTGTAAAAATTCATCAGAACAACATCATCTGCCGCCACGAGTCCCGAATGAAATAGTCTCGCATAATGGTTCCCACTTCAAGAAGGAGGTGATTGACTTGTTGGAGAAATACAACGTGGCTTTTCATAAGTCGTCTACTTACCGCAAGAAACCAACGGAGCGCTTGAGGCCGCCAACAAGAATATCAAGCGATATTACAGAAGATGGTGGAAACCTACAGGGACTGGCCGGATAAGTTGCCGTTTGCTCTATGGGGCTACAGGACTTCGATCAGAACTTCTACTGGTGCGACTCCGTACTCATTAGTCTAAGGGATGGAGGGCGTTCTACCAATTGAGATCGAGGTCCCGTCATTGTAGTATTGGCCGAAAGTGCCGATAGTCAAGCGGATTGGCAAAGAAAGCAGTTTGAAGAACTCATGCTCTTTGATGAAAGGAGGTTGAAAGCACCGTACCACGCTCAGGTTATCAACGCAGAATCGCCTGCTTTCAACAAGAAGGTTAAGTCCAGAACTTGAAAGAAGGAGATTTGGTACTCAAAGACAACCGAGCTCCCATCCACGACCCAAGGGCAAGTTCGCACCAATTGACCGGGTCCCTACATCATCAAGTCAATCCGTCGTGGAGCTGTGGTTCTGATGGATCTAGATGGCTTGGAGTTTTCCCAACCGATCAATATGGACAAGTTGAAGAAATACTACCCTTGAGAGGCTCGCTAGGCCGAAAACCCGAAAGGGCGACCTAGGCAAAACTCAGAGCATAGAAAATTTGAAAATTATAAAAACTGAGCTCGCAAGGTTGAAAACCCGCAAAGGGCGGCCTTGGCAAAAGTTAGAGCGCAAAAGGAGAGCAAAAACACTCGAGCGAACCTAAACCTGAACTACGTAAGACTTGATTCCCCTCTTTGGGATACGTAGGCAGCTTCATCTTGAAGTTCAGTCACAATCTTTTCCCCGATCAACTTAGTCCATTTTGATCACCTCAGTCATCTTTATTCATCAAGATTCACTACGATCTCCCAGACAAAGGTTATTCAAACTAGGGCAACTTTCCGGGTAATGAAATGTCGCGTCATCCAGACTAGGGCAACTTTCCGTTGCCATACTTTGTCAAGCATCTTTCAGACTAGGGCAACTTTCCATTGCTAGGATTCGGGTTGTGTATCTCAAAGGATGATTTCAGCGTGTCCAGCTCGATCCATATCGAAAATAGTTTTGAAAAGTTTTCATAAAGTTGACTTTGTTCAAATTAATCTTTTCACAACTAAGACCGCTTTTTGGACCAAAAGCGGGGTTTTCAAAGACACAACCTTCAAATTCATTAATTTCAAAACAGAGTTCTTTTGCTCTTGCATACAATTGAAGTTGTTCTTCATTACACTCACGCTTAGAAAACTTTGAAAGTACTAATAAAGCAATAACTGGGCATAGTCTAGTCAGTGTCCCCGCCTCCCAGAGCTAGTCAAAGCTTCAGATGCCAGCTTTGGCCCAAATTTTGTATGACCGAACAAGCGCGGAGTACGGAATGGGAGATAAAATATACAGCGAGTCAAGCCGATCAGACGGATCCCAGTATCTTGGAACTTGCTGTAACTCATCGCTGAAAGATTAAGCCAGGGACGGCGTCATGCAATGCGATCTGCTGACAAGTTGCGCATCCGTTCGAACCACCAGCTCTCATCGGGAGCATTAACTAGGCGTTGCCGAAAGAAGTAGCCGCTGGGTTTGAATAGGCAGGGCAAGAGTCCACAACTTGCAACTTCTCCATCAACTATATCTGGGGGAGGGATGAAAAATGAGAGAATAAAGAATAGAGAGATGTACGACGAGAGAAAAGTAAGATAAGGTTTTTTTTGCGAGAAAAGTCGAGCCCGAGGGTCGAGTGATGTAAGCAAATACAAGTGAGCTTGGGTGGGAAACATTACCTATAGCAGTAGTGGACTCCCTGCAAATCTGATTGTCTCCCAAAGAGAAGGCATCCAGGCCTATCAATTTTGGATACACTCCATTATCCAGATAGTCCATCCGAAGTACATCGTGTTATATTTTTGCTTATCGAGTTGTCGTCTTTGCTTATCGAGTTGTAAGTTTTGTCGAGCTGTCGCATTTTGCGTTTTGAGTTGTTACCTTTTGTTTACACATTTTGTTAAGTCTTGTCTATTGAGTCGTTAACATTATTGTACTTTGTTTATCGAGTTGTAAACTCGCTAAGATTCTGTTTTATTTCTTAGTGAGCCGTTTTGTTTTGCCTTGTTGCGTCGGTTCCCTACCTAACCCGTAAATACATGAGGCGATTTCCATTCAATTCCATTTTGTGCAAAATAATGCGATGCGATCGAGAATTTCAAATACAACATCTTTTCAAAAATTTGTTTCATTTCATCATGTCTTACAAAAATAAAGGTACAAGTTTTACGTAAAATAAACCGCCTAACAAATGTGCAAAGTGCTACAAACTACTAGCTAAAAAGTAGAATAAAGCAGAAATAACATCGGTGCCCTCGAGCAAGAAGGAGGCCCCTCATCCTTTCTCGGATAATCTCTACATCATCATCACCATCCGGTCGGAGCTGTCATCCTCCGGATCCTCAGCTCGCTCCTCCGCCTCGAGCCAAGACTGTGGCCTCCTCTCCAGAGACGCCACGACATGATCTGCGATCTCCTCCTCGTCATCCTCGACGATGGGTGCCTCGCTCATGAGACGACCCTCCTTCGCCACTCTCGATGAGACTGATGGTCCAGCCTCCTCCGATCCTCAGACTCGGGTAGGTCTAGCATCTCGACCTCTCCGAGAGGGCCCGTGGCTCGCCCGTGATGAAGATATACGGAGGCATCTCAAGATGCAAAGTGCAATACATCGCTCAAGCATAAAAAGGTGTAAATGCAGAATGTGAAAAGGATGTGTGTCGATGTGCTCTACATACTATCGATATAGCGTAATGTCTAAAACCGAGTATCATCAAACATGCTAGTACAGGAAAATGGACAAGACTTCCACACCCACGATGCTCATCTGCGTCTCCTCAGAAGATCATGCCCTCGAATGAGGCCAAGATCCCGGCAAGTACCGTCCAGATATTCAACAGAGGTCGCAAATACAAATGCAAAATTATCAGTAACAGAATCCATGTTCAAATATTTGACTGATAAGTCAAAGCTGAGAAACATACCGGGGGCGAGTCAGGGTCTCTAACATATCTGTGATCAGACAGAGGAGGCTCAATCGGCATCTGGTAAGGCGTCCCAAATCGCCAGTCATTAACTCCTTCGGCATGTCCGCCACCCCGATGATCAAGAGACGGAGGGATTGAGGGATCGAATCGCCCCACCTCGAGATCTCGCTAGAAGAAGGGATATTCGTAGCATGGGCGCGACTCAAGACGGTGCACCAAGAGAGGTCCGCGTCGAGCCCGCACTCGCCAAGCGGGCATCAAATATATGCGGCGGTAGGTGGCGAGTTCCCATCGAGATGATGCAACAAAGCGCCATCGCCTCGCATATATCGCTCGACCTCCTCGGGGATAATCTATCGCCATCGCGATGGTGTCCGGAGGCACGCAGAGTGTCCCGAGAATCGCCCCATATCTCGACGAAAGCGTTCCCTCAGAACCAAACCCCGCCGACCGTCCTCGGCAGAATCTATATCGACCACAACTCGACGCCCAGGTCTGAGTCTCGAGCTCACATCAAGATCGCCTAAGGCCGCCAAAGCGATCTGTGGATAACCAAGATACAAATCCAAATCAAATATACAGAAGCATCAAAGATAAAAATAAAAGGAACCGAGAGTTCAAGCAATACCTCTGCCGAACAAAGATCAAAGTATCGCCGCAGAGAGGAGAGAGTCTCGAGGCCTCGCCAGATGCTCTCCTCAAACATTAAAGAAAATGGTGTCATAGGAGGTCCCACCACCTCCATCTCCGGCCAATGTGGGAAGTATACATACACCCACACCGAGAAAGGCAATGCAGAGTGAGTACAAAGTGCTAAAGGCGTATCACGTAATGCAAAGTGCGCTGTATGTGCAAAGTGAACAAGTAACGAGGAGCAAAATGAAAAAATCAAGAGGACGGAATGTACCTCCTGTGCTCTCCAAGAGTCGCCAAGTAAGTCCCTCGTGCGAGATCGGCCATGTAGCAAAGAAGGGTAGCCAGGCCACGCCCAATCATATCGCTCACCGTGATAGGTCCACTAGAGCGCCAAGAGTACAACCCTACCATGTTCCTCTATCGGCGAACAAGGTGGTACCGAGGAGGTACATAAGGAAACCACGGGCGATCGCCCGCCTCCTCAGAGTCTCGCTCCATCTGTGGTCACGGAAATAAGAAGCAAACCAGAGTATCGGACTCTCCCGAACCTCTGCTTCACGGGCGGGTGTGTCCCCAACAAATGCGCCCAGCAAATGCCACTCACCCATGTCCTCATCATAGGAATGGGCCTACCGCCTAAGTCTAGGCCGGTGAGCATAGCAAAAATCCAATGGGTCATGGTCATGTCCCGTCGCAGTAAAAATGGAAGGAATTGGTAGTGTCCCACCACCTCTCGCTAAAGTCGCTAATAGGGTCCTACTAATGAGGCAACGAGTTAACCCTCTCGCAGAATGGCCCAAATCTCGCAAGATCGACCAATCCCTGACAGCTTCCGAAGCTCAAAATACCATTCTCATGGCCGAGCCATATCTTCAAGATCGTCTGAGAACGAACTCAAGATTTAGAATCAATGCATGGATCAGCAAATGAAGTGAAAATGAGCTGTGTGCAAATAAAGCGAAAATGAGCTGTGTGCAAATGAAGTGAAACGGGTGCGTGTTCAAGAATTTGGTATTTGGGTCATGGTTCAAAGTTTCAAGACATCCGAGTTTGGGATCGTGTGTTCTACTCAACATCGATTGGCGTGTGTTCGCTTCAAATTGGGACTGTGTTCTACTCAACATCAAGCTCGTGTGTTCGCTTCAAATTGGGACTGTGTTCTACTCAACATCAAGCTGTGTGTTCGCTTCAAATTGGGACCGTGTGTTCTACTCAACATCAGTGGGCTGTGTGTTCGCTTCAAATTGGGACTGTGTGTTCTACTCAACATCAGTGGGCTGTGTGTTCGCTTCAAATTGGGACTGTGTGTTCTACTCAACATCAGTGGGCTGTGTGTTCGCTTCAAATTGGGACTGTGTGTTCTACTCAACATCAGTGGGCTGTGTGTTCGCTTCAAATTGGGACTATGTGTTCTACTCAACATCAAGCAATGTGTTCGCTTCAAATTGGGATGCGTGTTCTACTCAACATCGATGAACTGTGTTCGCTTCAAGTTTGGGATCACAGGTGTTCTACTCAACATCGCGAACCGTGTGTTCGCTTCAAGTTTGGGATCGGGTGTTCTACCCAACATCAAGGCCGTGTGTTCGCTTCAAATTGGGACCGTGTGTTCTACTCAACATCGCGGATCAGGCGTTTGCTTCAAGTTTGGGATGTGGTGTTCTACTCAACATCGCGGATCGTGTGTTCACTTCAAATTGGGACTGTGTTCTACTCAACGTCGATGTACGTGTGTTCACTTCAAATGGGTCAGATGTTCGATTGCTTCAAGTTTAGGGTCAGGTGTTCAATTTCTAACTAAGGTGCACTGTATGCTTCACAATTATTCAATGCGCCAAGTGTTCATGAAATTCAAGTGGCTAAGTCACATGCTCAAAATACAAGTATCAGGTCATAAGCTAAATCAGATGTCTAAGCATGGCAAAGGTACAGAATGCACGAAAGATGCGGATAATAAAATACCTCTGATCATAGGAGAGGTCTTTGCCCTCTCGAAGAGAAGATCCCCGTGCTCGATCGTTAAAATCGGTAAAATGGCGGAAAGTGGCTCATGAAGCCTATGAACCACGGAGCATATCGACGAAAGAAAGGGCGAACCCCTACGGAATGCCATAAAGTCAAAATCATCTCCGACCGGAAAACCTCCGTCGTGAGGAAAATGACCTGCCATTGCGAAATCTGCAAAGAGGAGCAAAAATGAGCAAAATGGGCCAAAATTGAAAAAAGTCAACAAAAGTCAACTCTCGGGAAATGAAAAAGTCAACAAAAGTCAACCCCCGGGAAAATTTTCCAAATATTGAAACAAAATTACCTCAAGTGGTGAAAATGAGAAGAGAAGCCCCAAAGTCGAAATTTAGTCGCTTCAAAGTGCTTAAATTTGAAAGATTTCGCGAAAACAACTTGCGTGGGAGGCCGAGGGACGCGTATAAAATACAGATCTGAGAGAGAAAGTGGCCTAGAGAGCAAGAGGAAGAAGTTTTGCAACTTTGGGTGTGATTTCGGAGGCAATGGAAGTGCATATATATAGAAAATGCCAAAATGACCATTTTGCCCCTACTTTTGGGCAGGTGGCCGGCCGGCCACCTAACCTGGCTGGCCGGCCCCTCTACTTTTTGGCCTGGCCGATGGCCTCTCCTAGGGCAAAGGTCTGGCCGACCACCTTCCCCCCTCCCTCCCCTACCTCTCTGCAAATTTTGAGGAAAATCGGAGCTCCCGGGACCCGAAAAAGTTGAAGAAAAGTACACTTTCTGGCGCGAATTGCTCCGCTGAAACTTTAATGGCAATTATTGACATGTGTCTCATCGTTATTCATCGAAATCGGAGTGTATCCATTTTAATCATGTCGTGACCTCCTAATGTAAATCGAGGTCATGATAAGTTACCGCCACCGAATGCGATTTTCCAAATTTCGTTATTGTGCAACAACCGCATCCCGATTTGTGCTCATTTGTCATTATTTGGCTCCTAATTCGCATTCTCGTGATTGTTTTGCATTATCATGCATGATTCCTTGATATACCGCGACTTTCGCATAAACATGCGTTGTCGCAGATTACCTTTCCTCGCGTGCGTTGCATTCGTCACGCAAGACCGTGGTGTGTCGAACTTTTGGAATCATAGGAATCACATAGAATATATGTTGTCGGCATATTGTTCTTGTTTCATTTCTATTTTTCGTGCACGATATTGTATGTACGTTCATTTGAGGTGGTGCACTGCATTTAATCGCCGCAGTATCGTATCTTCTCCGTGTGAGACGCGACGAGGATTGAATCATTCTCCGCATTCCTAACTGTATGAAATGTAGTTGTTTGCTTTGCATCCTTGCTTAAAACTGTGCATCTATTTGTCAATACCGCTTCATTACTTTTTGTGCATATTTGCATGATCATCCGCTTCGCCTATCACTTTGCATTTGGCCCCGTCATGGGCACATATCTCTGCTTATCTCAGATGTTTGTCTAAGTCTTCGCCTTGTCAAAATGGGTCGTCTCGGCTTTGACATTCACTCCGTCACTTCTTGACTTCCGAAGTTCACAAAGAGGGGCAATCAGAGACACCCCATTTTTGACCGACCTTAAGACTCGACGCCACCGGTTGAGTGCTCGTGATGTTGCATCATGTGCTTGCTCAAGAGTTTCAGAGTCGCCAGGCGCCCCGCCTCCCGACTCAACCCTTTTCTACCTTGTCTCGGTTATGCGAACCGTGCTTGGTTTTCTCTGCTTTTCCCGAGGGAAGGGAGTGGTCTTGTAGACTATCTCCGGTGGCGTGGGCTACTTTTTCGTGGGTCAGAGGCCATTTTGCTCCTGCTGGCCGTTAGGGTCACAGTGTGCCTCGGCTCGACCGCCTGACCATCTCCGACTTCTCCTGCTTTTATGGCGGAGACCTGCTTTTAGTGTTCCGAGGAACACTGGGCCCTCGATGCCCACTTCGCACGAACACCACTTCGGCATGGCGATTTTCGGGACCCCAAACCGAGCGGTTTTGGTCCCGAGCATTCATTTTGCATCACCTTTCTCCGGGTTTTATGAGACCTGCATTTTAGTGTTCCGAGGAACACTGGGGCCCTGATGCCCACTTCGCAAATTAACACCACTTCGGCCGGCGACATTTTCGGGACCCCAAACCGAAGCGGTTTTGGTCCCGAGCATTCATTTTGCATCACCTTCTCCGGTTTTGGCGAAGACCTTCGCTTTTAATATTTCGAGGAACCTGGGGCCCGATGCCCACTTCGTGGGTCAGATGCCACTTTCGGTGCTCATAAGGGTTTTCGGGACCACATACCGACCCGTTTTGGTCCCGAGCATTCATCTCCTATCCATCTTCTCCGGTTTTTGGCAGGTACCTCTTTTTTGTCATTACAGAGCACACTGGGGTCGCGGATACCCACTTCTCTGCGGAACACCACTTCCAAGACACCCCCATTTTCGATCCCGATGCTCGGTTTTTGGCCCCAACGCTCATTTCTCATTAGTTTTTGTTCAAACTTGGCGGTACCTCTGCTTCAACATCAGGGAAGATCATCGGGGTGGGAGGCCAGCAATTATCCCAGATAACCAGCTGCTTCCTCCGGAGCCCGCTTTTGCTCACTTCCGCCAATGTTGAACACCTTGGGGGTGTTTTCCAACCAAAGTTACATATCTGTGATGAGGGACTGGAGGACCCTACCAACCATTGGTCGGCCGAAACCTGAGTTTCATTTTTGGGCCTCTCCTTCAAGCTCTATGTTGTGACTCCTGCCGGTGTTGCCAATTTCCTTGGAACCTTGTTGCACACATCTAGGAGGACACTTTGGTATGGTGGTCGGCAGAAATTGTGCCTTTCATTTTGGGCCTCCTTCAAGCTCTATGTTGTGACTCCTGCCTGTTGCCAATTTCCGCCTTGGAACCTTGTTGCACACATCTAGGAGGACACTTTGGTATGGTGGTCGGCCGAAATTGTGCCTTTCATTTTTGGGCCTCCTTCAAGCTCTATGTTGTGACTCTGGTTCGGTTGCCAAATTCACCCCTGGGCCTTATTCCACACACATGGGAGGACACTTGTATGGTGGTCGGCCAGAAATTTTGTAGTTGATTTTTTGAGGTGGTTGGCCGGCCATAGGAGGTGGTGGCCATGGTGGGTGGCCGCCTACCACCTTGAGCAAAACCACCGTCGGCCAGATTGCTTCAAATTGCTCCAATTGTCCAAATTGCTTCAAAGTGTCTCCTCATCCGGGACATTTCAGAGGGAAAGATTGGATGCTTTCCTCCCTTTACACCCCATCTTCTTGCCTATTTGAAGGCCCCTCCTCCTTCTTCAAGGTTAGAAATTTTGGTCTCAAGAACACTTAACCAAATTCCCTCATTTTCATAGCTTTAAACTCCAAAAAAGCTTCAAGTGTCAAGGCCATTCCTTCATCAACACCTAGCCTCACCATCCCTACCATCACTTCAGCAGCAAGGAGGTGAATTTCAGAGGTTGAGAAGCTACAAATCAGAGCCAAGAATCAAAGAAAGATAAGTCTTCAAGGGTAAGTCCTCAAAACCAACTTTTAGGGCATTTTCTTGATCCTTTTCTATACTTTAATTGGTTGAGAATTGGGGCTCCGACCCCTACTTCTTTTGTGCTTAAAATGAGCCCCTCTACAACTTTGTAGAAGGGCTCAACCTCATTTGGTGTTTTTATACACTAGTTCCTTCAATATTCTTCAAGTTGGTAACATTTTTGCATGCTAAAATTGACCTATTTGTGTTGGTTTTTGGGGGTCCGACCCCTACTGATTTTGTGCTTAAAATGAGCCTCTATACAACATTGTAGATAGGCTCAACTTCATTTGGCCTTTGTATCTATCACTTCCTTCAATTTCATCAAGTAGGCCATATTTTGTATGCAATTTTTGACCTATTTGTGTTTGTTTTTGGGACCTCGACCCCTACTGGTTTTAGTCTTATTTTGACCCCATTTACATTTTTCATGAAGAAGGTTTGGTCATTTGATGTATAGACTGCATGTCTTATGTTATACCCTTTTGTGGCTCCATTTTGCCCTCCATTTCTAGCATGTTTGTCTTATGATTTAGAGGCTGCCATCTTCTGCATATATGCTTATTTTTGGGTCCTCTTTAATGTTGTAGAAGAAAATTTTTCTATTTGAATTTTCTATATACTACTTGCTTTGAAAATCCTCTCTTTTACCGTATTCTTGCGAGCTTTTGTTGCCATATCTATGCCTGCATTTTGGCCATGTTTATTACTGAAAAAATGCCATATTTGGGACTGCCTTGCTACTGTTCTTGCTTCCATGATCATATTTTGCATGTATAGCATGGCTATAGGCCATTTTGGGGCTTAATTTCGTACTTTCGGGATGAATGCATGCTTCGGGTGTCGTTTCGATTTGTTTCGGGGCTGTTTTCCCCTTTATTTAGGTGCTGAAATTCCATTACCATGCTTGCATATCATTTCACCTTCCATTCGTATCATTTTTGCATTGCCTCGGTTTGCGTGCCAATGGGCACGCACTTCGAGGCACCTCATTTTTATCATTCCGGCAGCCTATGTGAGTGTGGTTGAGGCCCTCTCATGTCGGCGTAAGCCCAATTTGCATTTTCATGCTTCTACATCATTGCCTCGATTTGCGTGTCCGCGGGTACGCGTTTCGAGGCAGCTTTATTTTTTACCCGACGGCCTCCTATGTGAGTGAGCTGAGGCTCTCCCATGTTGGTGTAAGTCCATCCCGGCATTCCGTATGCCATTTCATTGCATTTCATCATCGCCTCGATTTGCGCGCCTGTGGGCACGCACTTCGAGGCACTTCGGTTTTATCCGATTTTCATTCTTTCATCATCGCCTCGATTTGCGCGCCTGTGGGCACGCACTTCGAGGCACTTCGGTTTTATCCGATTTTCTCCTTTCATCATCGCCTCGATTTGCGCGCCTGTGGGCACGCACTTCGAGGCACTTCGGTTTTATCCGATTTTCATTCTTTCATCATCGCCTCGATTTGCGCGCCTGTGGGCACGCACTTCGAGGCACTTCGGTTTTATCCGATTTTCTCCTTTCATCATCGCCTTGATTTGCGCGCCTGTGGGCACGCGCCCGAGGCACTGCCGTTTATCCGATTTTCATTCTTTCATCATCGCCTCGATTTGCGGCGCTTTGTGGAGTGCAGCGTTTCGAGGCACGTTGGTTTTATCCGTTTTTCTCATTACATCATCGCCTCGGTTTGCGTGTCCGTGTGCACGCATTTCAAGGCACTTCGGTTTTATCCGATTTTGCATCATACATCATCGCCTCGGTTTGCGTGCCCGTGTGCACGCATTTCGAGGCACTCCATTTTATCTAATCTCCATTTTGGTTTCGTCTCGGTTTGCGCGCCTGTGGGCACGCACTTCGAGGCACTTCGGTTTTATCCGATTTTCATCTTTCAGCATCGCCTCGGTTTGCGTGCCCGTGGGCACGCATTTCGAGGCATCCCATTTTTCGTAGCATTCATGTGTATTCATCCCAATATTGAGTTGTACCGTCTGCTCCTCGGCCATCATGCATCGATGCGTGATTGGTGGCGCGAGATCGAGACATGCATATATTTGTGAAATACTGCGCTATGCATTTTCTGCTCTCGTTGCGGCAAAAATGAAGAATTATCGACTTTTCCGAATCGCACGCAATTCGAGGAAAAGCGCAAGCGAGGCTAATCGGGGCATCGATTGGATTTACTGAAAGCGACCAAGATATACTATCCACCAGAAGCGAGGCAGTCCCTGGCTTGCACGCCAGTCTCATTTCTTTTGTAATTAATTTGTTGATTAATTAGAATCAGATATTTCGGATCGTATATTCTTTTATTCGTCTCAGATATTATTTATTCGGACCTCTGGCGAGGGCATAAATGTAATAAGGGTGTGTGAGTGTGATGTATATCTTCCAACCCCATTTCTTTCTCCCTTTTATTTACCCGCTTTGAATGGTTAGATATAGGGCATATTTCAATTAGCATAAAGCATGACATGTTTGCATCATTCATCTCAGATTGCATGCATCGGCTCGGCATCATACAAACGCATTTGTATTTCAATTCTAAGTTGAATACATGTTAGCGTTGCATTTCATATGCCATCTCTAGAATAGCCGAACTCGCTATAGTTGCATTTTTGCATGTGTTGCATTAGGCATTCTGTATATTTTAGGATCATGCATGATTTCTAATAAGCTTTCTGTTTTGGCTTGGAGTACTCGGTAAGTGGTTATGCTTTAGCATCCTTGCATGCGTGTGAGTGTTGCCATGATAGCATGCTTGCCATGAGGCTAAATGCTTATGTGATATAACTGCCTTGAATGCTTGTGGGTGGAGGTTGGGTTATTTGAATTGGAGCAATTCATCGATTGTTTGTTAAGCCCACTAGATTGTGGCAAAATCCGTATTTTAAGCCTACCTGCGGGTAGCAAACCACCTTTCACAAACAAACATGAAATGTTTTGTTCCAATTCAGACGGCCCAGTCTATACTTGTTTGCTGCGAGCATCACATAGTAATCCTAGGCTAATAATCGGAATAAGAGCATACAATGTTTTTCAAAATCAGATATCATGATTAGTAGAGGCCGGTCTTTGACCGGGCGAGAGGGGGTGCTCACGATGTGACCTTCCCTAATCGTACCCAAGTTCCCGAGCCAACTTTGGTGATGACGGACACGTGGCCTTTTGGCACCGAGTCAGGGTTTCCTAGATTTCCCATTTTAAAATATTTAGGTGGCGACTCATTATCCGCAAAGCGATCCATGTTTGGCACTTCTTTCAAAAAATATGTTTTCCTTCAAAACGATTTGCCGGATTTGGACTCTTTGGTTCAAGATTGAGAACCGCAACAAAATCGAGTCCGAACTGTAGCGAGGTCCCCCGCGGGCGTTGTTACAACGGGCCAAAAAATTAGACCCAGGCCCTAGCCCTGGCATAAGGGTATTCGGGCTTTGGACGGGTCGATGGATCGAGCCTCAGGTCGGGCCGGTAGGCCTGGGCCTAGCCTCGAGCTTAGGTCGGGCTTGGGCGTGCCTGGTCATTTTTTTTTAAATTTTTTTAATTTTTTCTACCAAAATTTTATTATTTTCTACAAAAAAATACATTGCGCCTCGGGCGGGCTGGGCCTCGGACCAAGCCTTGAATGGGCCTTAAGCGGGCCGATGGGCTAGGCCGGCCTTCAAAGTGATTACCTAGGCCCTAACCTAGGGTCTCGGACATACTCGGGTCCGGACCCAAACGAACTGCCTTGCCATATGGGCGGCATGAGCCAATTCTACATTCCTATCAATGTGCATTTTAATATGTCAATGTGAATATTCACATTGTCAACGGGCTGGGCCGGGCTTACCTCAGGCCGCGGGCAAGCTTCGGACAGCGGACAAATTTTACACTCCTATCAATGTTAATGTTAACATGTCAATGTGAATATTTACATTGTCACGGGTCGGGCCAAGCCTGCCTCGATGATCAGACTTTGGGCATACATTCTGCGGTCAATTTTACACTCTTATCAATGTGAATGTTAAAATGTCAATGTGAATATTTACATTGTCAACGGGCCGGGTCGGGCTCGCCTTGGGCCGCTGGCCAATTTTATACTCTTATCAATGTGAATGTTAACATATTAATGTGAATATTCACATTGTCAACAGGCCGGGCCGGGCCCGCCTCGGGCCGCCCACAGGCCGTGGACGGGTTTCGGGCAACCACGAGGCGCGGGCTAATTTTACACTCCTATCAATGTGAATTTTAACATGTTAATGTGAATATTTACATTGTCAACGGGCCGGGTAGGGCCCGCCCCGGGCGGCAGGCGGGCTTTTGGCCGCCCATGGGCCGCGGGCCAATTGTATACTCTTATCAATGTGAATGTTAACATGTCAATGTGAATATTCACATTGCCAATGTGCCAGACCAGGCCCGGTGTCACGACCCAAACCCGGCCCTATGGGTTTAGCATCAGAATCGCGGCGATGTCCGAGATTCGAAGGCCTCTGAGCGATGTCTGATCGAGGCGGAAGCCAATACAGTATAAAACTAGTGTCCATTGAGCTGTGAAAATCTGAATGTCAAAAACATTTTTATGCATTCATACAGTTCAAAACAGTACAGTCTATACATCCATTTACAAACAGTCAGTACGGGGACTTAATCCCTCGATAACAGTACAGTCAAACAGTCTATACAAAAGGTACAATACAGTAAAGAGACCGATAGGGGACACAAAAACACCCCAAGCCATAACATGGCAACTCGGAACCTCGTAGTGAGGCGCATAGGCTGGCTTGACAAAACTGGGGACCAATCCCGTTCTAGCTCGATGCAGTTGCCGAGAACCTACATATATATATAAACAAATGAGCTAAAGCCCGATGAATAACATACATGTAAAGAGGTTATGAATGAATGTCCTCACGATAATGAAATCAATTCATTATCAAGATTTCAATCTTTCAAGATTTCATCCATCAATATTTCAATCAATCGGTCATATGTGGTACATCCATTAGCCTATAAACAAGAGGTCCAAAAGGACCGGCCTTAACACTCCAACAATAATGATGGCCATCAATCAAGATGGTTCCACAAGGAAACCGACAGAGCTCAGAATACCAATAACAGTGGGTGCTAAGGATGCCACAACACAGTTCGAAATACAGGACATACATTCATTCAATAAACAATATCAGTTCAATAAACAGTTCAGTTCAGTATTCAAAATGTAACCATTTGAACATATCTTTACACAATCTGTTACTCACTGTGATTGGGCTATCAGTAGCTAGAGCGCGTCCCCGAGAGTCAACCCTAAACAGTCAATCAAATAGAACACACACTAAGTTTACAGTTGGAAAGGATGATAATTAAATCTCTAAATTCCTCGGTGTGGTTCTATGTCTAAATCCTCATTAAGATGCTTTAAACTAGGCCTAAGAATGCCTAGGATGCGATGAGGATGCAAAAATACAGTTGGAAGGCACTTTTCAAAAGTTCTTTGAACAGGGTCTCGCGGCGAGCCTTCTTTCGCCGGCGAGGTTGCAAAAACAAAGGCTTCGCCGGCGAACAATCCTTCGCCGGCGGTCGATAAAACAAGAAAAATATTGGATGCTCAATTTTACGCGCGATGCTCGCTCGATGCTCGCTCGAGCGAGCTTCCAAAATCAAAGGGTTCGGTCGGGCGAGACTTCCTTCGCCGAGCGGTGCGATGAAACGAAAAAAATCTTGGATGTTCGATTTTACGCCGAGCCACCAATCCTTCGCTCGAGCGGGGCTCAGAGGAAAACGTTGGTCGCTCGAGCGAGGAATCCTTCGCTCGAGCGAAGAAGCCAAATCTGGAATTTCCAGATTTGCCTTCCTAGCTCAAACCAAGCATTCTCAACTCAATTCTCGACCTCTTGGGCTCAAATTCTGGAGAATACATCCCAAAACAATGTATAACAAGTTTCAAAAGCCAATTTATGAATTCAAGCCCCAAAGGTGAGTCAATTAAATCCATTTTCAAACCCATATTCAAGAACAAGTTTAAAACATGCAATGCATGAGTTTCAAACCCAATTCAATCTTCAAATCTTGCTCTAGAGAGCTCAATAGTTGGAAAGAGAAGTGAAAACATGGACTATGATAAAAACATGGGCATGCATGTACAATTTTCCAAGAATTCAATTTCAAAATGTGTCAAAGACCATGCATGCAACAATTGATCTTCAATTCAACACCTATGAGCAAAATCATGACTTAACCTCTCTATAACCAAGATGTATGCAAGATGGAACTTAAAACATAACAAGAAGATGGTAATTTTCTTACCTAAGTCTCAATTTAGAGCCTAGGAGATCAATTAGACAATCAACACTTCAATTCTTCAAGATTTAAGCAAAAATTCACAAAGTTGAGTTCAAATCTCTCACTCTCTCACTAAGTCTCTTCTTGGTCGGCTAGAGCAAGAGGAATGGCTGAAGAAATGAAGTTGTTCAAGTGTAATGCAAGTCTCAAGCATGAATAAACTAATGCCCCACTCAAAATGGCAATTCGGTAATTAACTCAAACTCTTTAATTGACTTAATTTAATCTAATTCAATTATTCCTAATCAATTTTCAGATAAATATATCATTAAATCAGAAATGTTCTACTGAGTCTAAAACATCAAACGGTTCCTAAATCGGCTGCCGATAAGGCCTTCAATTAGCAGTTTAAACATACGAATTCAAACAGGTAGTCATTCAAGCAAACAGATACAATATGCAATATAACAGACAAACTCATTCAATTTCAGTCTCGATTTCAATCAGTTCATTCAGTACTTTAATCAGTTCACTTATCAGTCATTAGCGGCTCGGTTTAGCATTAATCAGTATATAATTCAGTGGTTAAACGGTAGTTAATACGAGGGTTGTTACACCCGGCCCGGGCCGCCCATGGACCACTGACGGGTTTCGCGCCGCCACGGGATGCGGGCCAATTTTACACTCCTATTAATGTGAATGTTAACATGTCAATGTGAATATTCACATTGTTAACGGGCCGGATCCGCCTCGGCTCGCGGGCGGGTTTCGGACCGCCCACGGGCCAATTTTACATTCCTACCAATGTAAATTTTAAAATATAAATGTTCACATCATAAAATTGCTAACCGTTCAAAAAATATTTATAAGGGTATCAAAATTAAATATAAGAGCATAAGTGTCCAAGAAGTGTAAATCAAGAAAAAAGATTTTATGGAATAAAATTATACATATATGGGACTAAATTGGTTAAAAAATTTCTTCACGGACTTCTTGGGTTAAAACACTTCTAAATGGGATTTATCAATAAAAATCCCTTATGAAAAAGTGTCCCATTATTTTATTATTTTATATGTATAGAGACTTAAGGATATATATGTTATTTTAATCTGACAAGAAGATCTATCATTTTAAAGGCTAAGAGTAATTTTTTAAATGTGAAAAGGAGATTTATATTAGACAGAAAACTCAAAGAGTGTTAATGTAATTTCCAAAAAAAAAAAAATATTATATATTATTTATAGTCTTTAAAAGTTGAGACTTTCTCAAATTTTAAATTTAAGCAGTTGTCAATCTTTATCAAATTTAGAATTTATGCAGTTGTTTGCCTAAGGGATGGGCACCCTTTTGCAACATTTTATTTTTTATTTTTTTTAAGAGCAATATTTTTATTTTTGAAAGTTAATTAATGTAGTTGATTTTAAATTGTATTTTTAATGAGTTTTTATTTATTTATTTCAAGATCAGACCAAAATTTTGACAGAGGATTCGTTTGGGATATGGGTTAGTTTTTTAATTTTTTGACTTTTTGGCTAGTTTAACTTGGGGTTAAAATCTCGTTTGTGATAGACTTTTTGGCTTTTAAAACTTTTATAAGAGAAAAAATAAAATAATTATGAATTGGATGTAATGTTTTGTCTCATTGAACTAAAAAATCTATTTTATCTTTTTGTGACTATTTTAATTAAAAAGCTTTTGATTTTTTTATGTGAAACGAGCTCTGAGTTTGATTAGTTTAGTCACTTTGGGGCAGTGGCCGAGCTACATGGGGACTAAAGGGTCACGTACCCTCCCTGAATTTTTTATTTTTCATTTTTTTTACATATATATATATATATATATATAAAATTTTAAACAAAAATAATATTTGGAATAAAATATCAAGGGCATTTTTAAATTTATGAAAACAATAGTGATTGTTTTATTGAAAATGAAGTAATTACAACAAATTATATTTTTATGTATGAAAATTTTGTGAAAAAATCTCAATATAAATGTAATATTCATAATTATTGATATGCAAATATAATTAATCTCACTATATATATGTAAAAATTACTAAAGTATTAGTTATATTTGCATGTGAAGTTCACCCTTCATATGTTGCTTTATTATTGGTTGGTGATATCATATGTCAATAATGATGTGATATCACTATTATATGAAAATTTTGCTCAAATTTTGTAAAAATTTGATTCATCTCGCCATTATATAATTTATTTTACGACTTAAATATATGAATTTTTTATATTGTCCATGATACACAAGTTATACACAATACTTTCATTTCGATTTACTCGAAATTAATTGTAAAATTTTATGTGAAATACTTTTACAACAATTTATTTCATTTTTTGTACTTAATATTAATTCAAAAATTATTATTATCTTCTTATTGTTGGTTATGAAAAAAAAAACTATAATTAATAAGAGTCTCTCCTGATTTAGTTTTCTGACTCTGCCACTACTTGGGTGCCTCTATTTACACACCATAATTTATCTCAAGGCAAACCACTTCTAAGAGCACAGTTTTCATAATTTGGTAAATATATATTTCCCTCATCATACACCACAAATTTATATATTTATCCTTACTCACACACCCATCCACAATAAGATACACACAAACTCCCATATTTACCCTCACTCACTCACACACCCCTACACACCCACCTTCTTCCATCTCCTCCCCTCTATTCTCAGTTTTAATTGGTGAACACTGTGTTGGTGCTCAACACAGAGTTAAACAGTGATGAAGACGTCGTTGGTGCTCAAGTAAAGTAGTAGGTGAGTTCTCATTCCACGGATGCACAGTTTTGAAAAAGGAAAAAAAAAATTGTAACTGTTCGGTAGTACAGAGTCGAAAAAATGTAAGTTGTTCGATTGTAGTTTGTTGAACAAATGTAAGTTGTTCGATTGTAGTTTGTCGAACAGATGTAAGTTGTTCGATTGTAGTTTGTCGAACAATGACATATTTTTCACCTCTGGTTAACCGAACAACGATTTACCACTCATAAACGAAAACAAAGACAAAAACAACAAAAAATAACCTTTTCATTGTTCCATTGTTCCGAATGAGAATTGTTAGATGCATCCTTCATTGAATCCAATCAAAATCTTCAATAATACTATATTTTTTATTATTTGTTGAAGAGTTTTTGATTTTGGTTTTAGGATTTTTGGATTCTTAACAGAGAAGATACATAAGGAAGAAGTTTGAAATTGATAATTTATATTATATTTATTCTTGTCCTTTATGATAAATACACAAATGGTATGTATTATAATTTGTCCTCTATAATCATTTCATTTAAAGTTAAAATTGTAATAAAAAAATTAATTAATTATTTATCTTGAGAGAGAATGTGGTGTGTAAACAGAATGACCACCACTACTTAGGGGGTTTGGTGGGTCGTATATAGCCCCACATAATAAATACAGTTGAGATGTATTATTAAAATAATACTAAAAAGTTAGTAAGTATTTATCAAACAGCATTTCACTCTAATAATTAATTTTGTTTTCTAAACACTAACAAAAATTGATATTAGTAGTATTATTTAGGGGTAGGCGCGGGTTAGTTACGGTCACGGAACTTCTAATCCGTCATCCGTCCATCAGATTAGCGGATTAGAGAAAATCAATTCACATCCGTCCGCTAATCCGGCGGATGTGAATTGAGTGGATTAGCGGTTTGGCGGATGGATGCGAATCGGTTTGGCGGTTTAAAATTTTATAAATTTTCAACATAATTCAATTTGTGCACTTCCTCAAAAAAAAAAAAAAAGAAAAAAAGAAGAAGAAAGTATTACAGTTAATGACTTAAAAAAAATATTACAATCACTGCATGCCTCATCCAAAGTAAGAAAGTTTGAAACTTTAGAATATCACAATCACTGCATGCATCATCCACATACTACAATCACAGCATGCCTCATCTACATAAAGTATTACAATATGTGGTTCTTAAAATATAAAAATAATTCAAACCACCAAAACCATTAACAGAGTAGTAGTAGAAATTGTATGTCTCTGTATTGTTACATCTATATCTATTTTTAAAAACAAAAACCAACCAGCATATATCATATTTTCTATTTATTATTTTTAGAGATAGATTTACAAATAAAAAAATATAGATAAATAATACATTTATTTTTTTCAATTTAAAAAAGATATTTAAGTTGAAAACTTTTTTTCAATAGAATATTTAAACTCTTTTTTAATTGAAAATATAAACAGAATATTTAAATAAGCTAAAAATACAAAGTCTTATAAATTATTAGGGGTGTTCGCGATTTGGCAGTTCGGTTGCGGCCAAAGGAATCTCAAATCTGCCATCCGTCCGCCAGATTGACGGATTGGAGAAAATCAATCCGTAACCGTCCGCTCGTCATCACGCATCTTTCCAAAATACGGCAGATCAGTTCAATTCGGTCAATTTTGACAGATTAATATATCTACTGCTCACCTTTAATACTATTATCTAAAAATTAATAATTATCAATTTAAAATACAATTTGAAATTATTTTGAAATAGAAAAAATAATATCTGAACAAGATTGCATGACGTGACTCACAAAATTAAATAATTTGTTTATCAATTATTCATTATTCATTATCGTACGTAACACATCCCCATTATATTAATTAGTTACCAATCACAACAATGGTTGATGTGGACAGGATTTTTTTTATTTATTTTTTTTTGTCTTTTGTGAGGGAGACATAAAGATTTGAAATGTTTCCAATGTTTGGTATGAACAATAAACCATAAATTCATAGTCCCATCGTCGTACTACTTAGATAAAGATGTGGTATGGGACACGTGGACCACGCATATTCATGCTTTGGAAGGGTGTTTTGGTATAGCCAAGCGTTCCACACCGCACATTAGAGCATCTACGACGGATGCGTTAGTTAAAAATATTATTGGGTGTTGCAATAGGTGTATTAGTGAGCGTGTTAGCATTGTATGTTAATGTCAGTTATTAATTTATGTGTTAATTGTGATCAGTATTTTAGTTAACGAAAAAAGAGAGAGATGTGTACTTAGGAAAGTCCTTTTGGACATCTAGCCGAAAGTCCTCTCGAACATCTTATCGGAAGTCCAACACGAACGTCCAGATCGTTCAAGAAAAGGAAAAAATAAAAAATAAATTTTTTTGGGTCTGATCGATATGCCGGCTGGACGTCTGGGCCCACTTTTTGAATTTTTATGAAATATAAGTTGGGTTTGAAGTGATGTGATAGAGAGATGATGTGACTTAAATAAGATAGTGACTTTTTCACTTTTTAATTTTTTTAAGATACCCCAAATAAGGCCTTAATTTTGGGCTTGAAATTTTTGATTAAATTAAATTATTTATTTATTTTATTTATTATATATATATATATATATATTCTTAACACACAACTTAACACACCTCTTAACACAACCATTACACCACTACTTGCCCTCTAAAATTAACAAACTCTTAACACATCTTAACACATATTTTTGGACTCAATTTTTATCAATTTTTGTCATATAACACATATTTTAACACACTTTTTTAGTTTCTGTTTGGCAAGTTGGTTTTCAGGCTTTTTTGGCTATTTTAGCCACAAAAAATAAAATAAGCGATTTTAGCCATAACAAACAAAATATCACATCAAATCCATAATCATTACATTCTTCTCTCACAAAAAAAGTCAAAAAGCCCTTCCCAAACCAAGCTTTTTAGCCCAGGCTAAAATAACCAAAAAAACTAAAAAGCCAACCCACTTCCCAAACCAAGCCTTAGTCATCTCACTATGAATGCTTACCGGTGGTTGTGATATTGTTGGCTTATTTTTCCTACGAAGGAAAATATTATAAATGCGAGCGTGCCAGCAAGGATTGAAAAATCCTTACAGATTAAATTCAAGCCAATTATCAAGCGATTGTGTTGACAGTTCTTTCGCCTCAATAAAGAGGACTTCAAAATTGCCAAAGTGTAGAGAAAAGAAAAATTAAAAGAAGAATGAGGGAGACGGAGAAAGATGATTGAGTGAACAATCAAAGTAATAATTACTTACCTTTATTCCTATGCTTCGAAAAGGAAGTGCATTAAATACTTCGAAAATGAAATGCTGAAAATAAATGCTTCGAAATATAAATTTATGTTAAACTAATCCTAAGATAAGGAAAATGACAAGAAATATTGAAATCAATTATCTTTGATTTGAATTCTAGATCTATACAATGTAGCAATTAATGGCAATTTATAGAGAAAAAAATACAACAATAACTACTTAGTAACTACCAATTTCTTCCATCTTTATTCTTGTCTTGCCATGTGTTCTTCTCCTCATCCACTTTATCCTTCCACTCATCCACTTTGTCCTTCATATTTTCCATCATCTCTATAACTTCTTTTAACTTCCAAATGAATAAGAGGATGCCACGTGTCCTGCAATTATATAAATAATAATAAAAATTACATATTTATGGTGCCAACATTACCCCCCGCAGCCCTTAAAAATGATGTTTACTTGAATTTTTGAAGGGCCGAACCAAGCACATGACTAATCTAAGTAATAAAGTGCTTCGAATAATATCAATAAAGTGCTTCGAATGATATAATAGCATCAATAAAGTATTTCGAATGAGCATGAAATTATGACTAGATGACCAATAATTAGCTTCGAAGGTGGTATAAAAGACCAAATTCATCGTTCGAAGGTCATGCGTCACAAGTTTGAAGGAACAACATCACCCTTCGAAGGTTGGAAGCATTGATATAGGATGATGATACTTACAATGAAGTTTTAAGGTTAGGCTTGATGCTTCGAATGTATCTTCGAAGCTTTATACAGTTTCGAAGGTGAAGTAATCAACCTTTGAAACAACTCTTAATGCTTCGAATGCATTTTCAAATCTTTATACAGTTTCGAAAGTGAAGTAATCAACCTTCGAAACAACTCTTGATGCTTCGAATGTATCTTCGAAGTTTTATACAGTTTCGAAGGTGAAGTGATCAACCTTCAAAACAACTCTTAATGCTTCGAATGTATCTTCGATGCTTTGATTGTGTACATACAAGCAACTGGCCATCAATTTGAAAAGATAAGCCATTCTCAACCATTTATTTAAATACACAGGCTTTTTCTAGCCAATTTCATACATTTTAAATGGTCATCCCTTGTTCTTAGTGCTTCGAACTCATAAGAACAATTTGTTAATTTTATTAGCCACATCATCAGAATTATATTTTGATGTGAACCACAAATCCAAAAAGGATTTTGAACACCAAAAGTCATAGTATAGTGTGACCATGAAAATTCATACTTTTTGACATTTTGAAAAATGTCAAAAATTTTGAATTCATGAACAGTGGCTTGTTCATTATTCTTGACCATGTTTGTTTTAAAAACATGACTTTTGCCGAATAGATTTTCATAATTATTTGGCAAAGTGGGTTGTTTTTCCATGTTAGCCATTAATGGCTTATAAAAATCACCCATAGATATGTTATTTTCATGACTTGACTCTCTAAAATTTGATTTTTGGACCCCCCGAGTCATACATAGAACATCATTCTTAACCAAATTTGGCTCAAGAACATAATCTTTCATTGTGTTAATTTCATAATTTGGCTCTTTAAAAACAGACTCTTCAACCCCCCGAGCCATTGATGAAATTAACTCTTTGCTTTTGCTATTTTCAACCATGGAAAAATTCTGAAAAAATTCACCAATTCCGGCCATTAAAGCCTCAGTTAATGACTTGGTAGTGAGAATTGATAACTCATCATTCCATTGGCGAATTTCCATATCAAGTTGATAAATTTCTCCAATTAAATGGTGTCTTTTTTCTTCCACCAAATAATATTATAATGGATGTGTAATAACCCCGACCCTGATTAACGCTAATTGGAACTTAATTAAGCCTAATAATAATTAAGAGGAAAATCCGGGACTAATTTGCATGTGCATTGCATGAATTATGTGTTTTTATCTGTACAGTGTCGGAATATCTGTTCGTGTTTTACACTTTAATTTGTAAATTGGAAGCCTTATCGTCGCCTGATTCCGAAATTGATTAGTGTTTTGGACTAGTTAGATTTTATGTGATTTTATGATAGGTTCAATTAAAATTCGATTTGGAACGTTTAAATCAGATTAAATAACATTTTAATAATGAACTTAGCTTATTTACAATAGTGCCATTGAAGGCCACTAACTAAGACAACCATGGGACTTAGTCTTGGAACATTGGTTTCCATCAATTGAGAGGCCAAAAACGTGGGGGAGAGTTTGAGAGAGGAGGAGGCTTGATTTTCAACAAGGTTTAGCTTGGAATTAGAGGAATTGTAGCCAACTTGGAGGAATTAAGCCCCAAGACTTGAGATTGAAGGTTTAAGATAGGAATTCATCCTCTCATTCATGTACTTGAACTAGTTCTTGCATGATTCTTTGTTAGATTAGAGTTTAAAGTTGGAAATGGGTTTAGCATGTTGAATTAAAGTCCATAACATGCATGCATGTACATGTTCTTGGCATATGAAGTTGTTTTGTATCAAAATTTACATGCATGTTCATTTCCTAAGTATCATCGATGTATTCATCATGTTTTTTTTCACCAAATTGACCACTTGATCATGGTTTGGAGTTTTGAAGTTCATTTGAATTCTTGCATGTTGGTTTAAACATTGTTCTTGAAGATTTATAGAAATGGTGCTCAAATTGACTCACTCTTGGCCCTTGAATTTACAAATTGGCTTTTAAAACTTGATATACTATGTGTTTAAAGTGTTTTTCCAGAATTTGGGCTCAAGAGATTGAGTTTTGGTTGGAGAATGCTTGGTTCGAACTTGGAAAGAAAATCTGGAAATTCCGGAATTTGGCTTCCTCGCTCGAGCGAAGGATTCCTCGCTCGAGCGACCATTGTTTGTTCAGAGCTCCGCTCGAGTGTAAATTTCAAGCTCTTAGAATCTTGGTGCGCGCAGGCGTGCGCTCGAGCGGAGAGACCTGCGTTCGAGCGAAGAGCTGTGTCTTACGCTCGAGCGAGCATCGAGCGAAAAAAATCAACAACCAGTACTTTTTCATTTCATCAGATCGCTCGAGCGAAGGATTCCTCGATCGAGTGAGCCCTTTGATTTTGCAAGCTTGCTCGAGCGAAGGAAGGCTCGTTCGAGCGAGACACCTGTTTTCAGCAACTTTTGAAAAACATTTTCTAAGGCAATTTTGCACCCTCATTCTATCCTAGGCATTCCTAGGCCATGTTTATGGCTCCATACTAAGGGTAAGGGGTTAGGTACACACTTAGAATCGTTGATGCAAGTTTTGTACAATTGGAGTGCATGTTTCAAAGTGTGTATCCGTGATGTGTTATGTAGGTCACGTGCCGCAATCTGTTTGACCCTTTTGACTTCGTCTACCTGTATCAACGCCCACTTTGAGTAATAACTTTGTAAAGTTATGTTCAATATTATGTATTTTCAGTATACTATGATACGAAATGATTGATTCTTGAAAAGCTATGATATGTTGGAAATGAATGAATGAATGTCCAGTTTTCTGAAAAGTATTTGTGGCACCCTTAGTCCATATGGCCCTCGCCCGGGGGAAACAATACCGTGGCCCATGGCCCTCGCCCGGGGGAAACAATACCGTGGCTACTTGCGCGCAAGATATGGACCTTTATGGTTGTTGGTACCAACTCTGTCTGTGGTCTCTGGACCTATCCGATCTGTTAGCTAATGGGTGTACCACATATGATCTCATGCAAAATATGAATATGAGTATGTATCTGAATTTGTTTCTGATTGGAAATCTGAATATATATAAGACTCTATTTCTGATAAGACTGTGTTTCTGATATAAACTCTGATTTCTAACTCTGTGATGGGCATCATTCATTAAAACCTTTACTCTGTTATTATTCACTGGGCTTTCGCTCACAGTTTATATTATATATGTAGGTGAGTCGGCACACGACCCTAGCCCGAGTTGATGGCCCTCTGGTTTGTTTTTGATCAGCTACCTGTTGCGCCTCCCGAGGAGGTTCCGCCAGAAGCTCGATGCTATGGCAGTTTTGCACCTCATGCTAATCTTTTGTACCTGTTTTGTTAAGTGGATCTTAGGATGTACTTATGTAAATATTTTGTACATATGGGCGTACCTGACTAGCATGTTTATGTATATAAATAAGTTTTGAATTTTACATCCCATGTCGTCAACCTGACTCATTGGGCCTTGTTTACTTTCTGTATTTGCTTTCGCAGCCCCTTAATATTGGTTAATGTCTTCAGAGGCCGTAGGTAATCCACGGATTACTGGCCGGTTACGGCGCTAAACCTATATGGGCGGGTTTGGGTCGTGACAGAGTGGTATCAGAGCACGAGTTGTACCGCACACACAGGTCCGTATGAGCTTAGGATGTCCTAGTAAGAATTAGGGGCATTCTATTTGCATGTGTGAGTGTGTGGTAATGCAACTGAATATTAAAACTGAATGTACATTCGAATATACCTATGCTTAATATCCTTTGATGTCCGCATAGTAAAATGGAGAACTTAGGGGGAAGTGGTGAAAGTGAATCATCTGAGGCTCGCATGAGCCAAATGGAACAGATGTTGGCAGCATTGACTGAGACCCTAACATAGCAACAAAGGCAGCAACCCTTACCTCCTCTACCTCCACCGGTACAAGTTGAGGCAGATAACAACGACATCATAAATCTGACACAGAAATTCATGAAGATGAAACCGCCGACATTCTATGGTGGGATTGAGCTGCTGAAGGCAGAAACATGGTTGCTTGAAATGGAGAAACTGTATGAGGTGTTTCCGTGTTCAGAAACCCAAAAAGTCCTTCTAGCTACTTATACACTGAAAGATGAAGCCCAAAGGTGGTGGTTACTGATCCGAAATGGCCACGAAAATAAGACATGGACCCAGTTCAATGCAATCTTTTATGACAAGTATTTCCCCCAGTGTTTTAGAATCAGGAAAGTCTCGAAATTCGGGAACTTAAGCGAGAATGTAATGTCCAGAGTCAGTATGAGGCCAAGTTCACTGAGCTAGCCAGGTTTGCTCCCCATATGGTGGACACAGAATACAAGAAGGCCCGCAAGTTTGAGGATGGATTGGATCTGGACATACTGGATAGAGTGGGAGTTCTAAATCTACCCACATATGTAAGCGTTCTGGACAGGGCGTTAATGGCAGAATCCATTCTAGCAGCAAAGAAACAAACTCTTGTTCCACGGACTGATTGGGCAGGGAAAAGATCTGGGAATAGCTTTAAAAAGGGTCGTTCATTCTCTGGGAATAAGAAGCAGAACACAGGGTCTTACAATAACTCAAGCCAAGGTAGAGGCTCTGCGCCAAATTGCCCCGATTGTGGAAATAAGCACAGAGGAACTTGTTACCGAACATCAGGTGCGTGTTTTAAATGTGGCAAGATAGGCCATATGATGAGAGATTGTCCGCTTAGATCCGAGACTACTAGCCGTCCTGCAGCGAGTTCAGTGGGATTCACTTCTGTGGCCAAAACCAACGCCAAAGCCAATGCGGGAAAGGAACCGCTAAGACAAGGCCGAGTGTTTGCCTTAGTACCTGGTGATGTACCGAACACTTATACCGTGGTGTCAGGTACACTTTCTGTATGTTCTCAATATGCATGTGTTGATAGATTCTGGTTCTACGCATTCTTTCGTGTCACATGCTTTTTCTCAAAAATTGACTAGGCCACTAGAACATATGACATGTGTATTATCTGTATCTACACCTTCTGGGGATTCTATGATGTGCACTCATGTTTATCCGGCTTCTGATATTGTGGTTGGTGATATGATGTTGTATGTGGACTTGTTACCTTTGGACATTCATCATTTTGATTGTATTCTGGGGATGGATTGGCTGACTAAATACTGTGCTACCATTGATTGTGCAAACAAAACTGTGGTGTTTAGACTGCCGGGTATGCCTGAATTTACTTTTAGAGGGAATGGGGTAGTTCCTCCCCCATACTTAATTTCGGCTATGAAAGCTGTAAAACTACTTAGGAAGGGTTGTAGGGGTTATCTGTGTTGCATCTTGACCACATCATCTGCCAACACTACCGTAGAAACAATCCCTATTGTTTGTGACTTTCCTGATGTGTTTCCAACTGATTTACTGGGGGACTTGGTTGACAAAGAGATTGAGTTTACTGTTGAGGTGTTTCCGGAGACACAACCCATTTCCAAAACTCCCTATAGAATGTCTATCTCGGAATTGAAAGAATTGAAAACCCAACTTCAGGAACTGTTAGACAAAAACTTTATCCGTCCGAGTACTTCACCTTGGGGTGCTCCAGTGTTATTTGTTAAAAAGAAGGATGGGTCTTTGAGATTGTGTATAGACTACCGGGAATTGAACAAAGTGACTATCAAAAACAAATATCCTTTGCCCCGAATAGATGACTTGTTTGACCAACTTCAGGGTGCCCAAGTGTTTTCAAAAATTGACCTCAGGTCTGGGTATCATCAGTTAAAGGTTAGAGCCGAAGACATAGAGAAAACTGCATTCCGAACTAGATATGGACATTATGAATTCTTGGTAATGCTGTTTGAGATGACAATTGCACCTGCTGCTTTCATGGATCTTATGAATAGGGTATTTAAATCCTATCTGGATGATTTTATTGTTGTATTTATTGATGATATTCTGATATATTCTAAAGACAGGGAAGAACATGAAAAACATCTGAGAACCGCCTTGCAGGTATTGAGAGAAAAGAAGTTGTATGCTAAATTGTCTAAGTGCGAATTCTAGCTTGACAGTGTAACATTTCTGGGCCATGTGATTGACAAAAATGGTGTTTCTGTGGACCCTCAGAAAATTGAGGCTGTTGTGGACTGGCCGAGACCTACAAATGTGACAGAAGTATGAAGCTTTTTGGGACTTGCAGGCTACTACCGGAGATTTGTGAAAGACTTCTCAAAGCTTGCCTTGCCATTGACACAGTTAACTCAGAAAAACATGCCATTTGACTGGAATGATCAAAGAGAGGCAGCTTTCCAAGAGTTGAAAACCAGGTTAGTGACTGCACCAATCTTAACTTTGCCAAATGGTACTGATAGGTTTCAAGTGTACAGTGATGCTTCTTATAAGGGCTTGGGGTGTGTACTAATGCAAAATGGGAAGGTGATTGCCTATGCTTCTAGACAACTCCGACCACATGAAAAGAATTACCCAACACACGATCTCGAATTGGCAGCTGTGGTATTTGCTTTGAAGATATGACGGCACTATTTGTATGGGGTAACTTGTGAGGTTTATACAGACCATAAAAGCTTGAAATATTTCTTCACCAAAAAGGAGTTGAATATGAGACAGAGACATTGGATGGAACTAATCAAGGATTATGACTTGCAAATCTTATACCATTCAGGAAAGGCTAATACTGTGGCGGATGCCTTGAGCCGAAAATCTGGTGCAACTATGTCGTGTTTGTTACCCAGCCGAAAAGACTTGTTAACTGGCTATGAACAAGATGGACTGATATCTACTATTTCTGCTCAAC
Source organism: Camellia lanceoleosa (assembly GCA_025200525.1). NCBI lineage: Eukaryota > Viridiplantae > Streptophyta > Magnoliopsida > Ericales > Theaceae > Camellia > Camellia lanceoleosa. The sequence continues at coordinate 112,545,439 of CM045764.1, read as the reverse complement.
CTGTTATTCTTGATGAGATTAAACAGAAACAATGTAAAGATGAACACTTGAAGAAGATTATAGAGGAGTTTAATTCGAAACCGAGGCCCGAATTTGTGTTTGAAAATGGTGTGCTGAAATTTCAGAACCGTCTTTGTGTGCCTGATTACTATGATTTGAGGAAACGTGTTATGACTGAAGCTCACAGTAGTAAATTTGCTATGCATCCGGGGAACACGAAGATGTACCACAGTTTGAAACAGAATTTTTGGTGACCTGGAATGAAGATGAGTATTACAGACTTTGTGGCTAGATGTCTACACTGCCAACAGGTAAAAGCTGAACATCAACGACCTGCCGGTTTGCTACAACCACTCCCAATACCAGAATGGAAATGGGAGCACATCACCATGGATTTCATAGTGGGATTGCCTCGTTCTACTCGAGGTATGGACACTATCTGGGTTATAGTTGACCGTTTAACTAAGTCTGCACATTTTCTGCCTGTCAAAACCATTTATAATGTTGATAAATTGGCCAACATCTATATGACTGAAATTGTGAGATTGCATGGAGTGCCAGTGTCTATTGTGTCTGACAGGGACTCGAAGTTTGTGTCTAGATTTTGGCAAAGTTTGCAACAGGCCTTGGGAACAGAATTGAGATTGAGCAGCGCTTACCACCCACAGACTGATGGCCAAACTAAACGAACTAACCAAACTCTGGAGGACATGTTCCGAATGTGTGTGTTAGACTTTCAGGGAAATTGGGAAACCTACTTGCCATTAGCTGAGTTTGTGTACAACAACAGTTACCACTCAAGTATTGGGATGGCTCCTTACGAAGCATTGTATGGAAGAAAGTGTCGGTCTCCAATATGTTGGGCTGAAGTAGGTGACAGGCCTTTGTTGGGACCGGAACTTGTATAAGAAACAACCGAGAAAGTGAAACTGATGCAGCAGCGTTTGAAAACTGCACAGAGTAGGCAAAAGAGTTATGCCGATGTTCGGAGAAGAGAAAGGGAATACGAAGTGGGGGATCATGTGTTCATCAAGGTGACCCCAATGAAAGGTCAAACTCGGTTTGGTGTGAAGGGAAAATTAGCACCAAGGTATGTTGGACCTTACGAAATTTTTGAAAAGATCAATCCAGTGTCGTATTGAATAGCTTTACCTCCAGTGATGGAACACATACACAACGTCTTTCATGTGTCGATGCTTCGAGAATATCTGAGAGATCCACTCCACGTCATCGAGCTGACACATGTAATTTTGAAAGATGACTACACCTACGAAGAAAGACCTATCCAGATTATGAATCGAAGGGTTAAAAGACTGAGAAACAAAGAGATATCGTTGGTGAAAGTTGATTGGCAGAACCACGGGGGAACCTATGCAACTTGGGAAACCGAGGAAGACATGAAGAAAAGATATCCGGATTTGTTTCCTCTAGACCCGATGTTGGCTTCGAATGAAGGTAATTTGAGTTTGAGGACCAAACTCTTTTAAGGGGGGAAGACTGTAATAACCCCGACCCTGATTAATGCTAATTGGAACTTAATTAAGCCTAATAATAATTAAGAGGAAAATCCGGGACTAAATTTGCATGTGCATTGCATGAATTATGTGTTTTTATCTGTGCGGTGTCGGAATATCTGTTTGTATTTTACACTTTAATTTGTAAATTGGAAGCCTTATTGGCGCCCGATTCTGAAATTGATTAGTGTTTTGGACTAGTTAGATTTTATGTGATTTTATGGCAGGTTCAATTAAAATTCAATTTGGAACGTTTAAATCAGATTAAATAACATTTTAATAATGAACTTAGCTTATTTACAATAGTGCTATTGAAGGCCACTAACTAAGACAACCATGGGACTTAGTCTTGGAACATTGGTTTCCATCAATTGAGAGGCCAAAAACGTGGGGGAGAGTTTGAGAGAGGAGGAGGCTTGATTTTCAACAAGGTTTAGCTTGGAATTGGAGGAATTGTAGCCAACTTGGAGGAATTAAGCCCCTAGACTTGAGATTGAAGGTTTAAGGTAGGAATTCATCCTCTCATTCATGTACTTAAACTAGTTCTTGCATGATTCTTTGTTAGATTAGAGTTTAAAGTTGGAAATGGGTTTAGCATGTTGAATTAAAGTCCATAACATGCATGCATGTATATGTTCTTGGCATATGAAGTTGTTTTGTATCAAAATTTACATGCATGTTCATTTCCTAAGTATCATCCATGTATTCATCATGTTTTTTTTCACCAAATTGACCACTTGATCATGGTTTGGAGTTTTGAAGTTCATTTGAATTCTTGCATGTTGGTTTAAACATTGTTCTTGAAGATTTATGGAAATGGTGCTCAAATTGACTCACTCTTGGCCCTTGAATTTAGAAATTGGTTTTTAAAACTTGATATACTATGTGTTTAAAGTGTTTTTCCAGAATTTGGGCTCAAGAGGTTGAGTTTTGGGTTGGAGAATGCTTGGTTCAAACTTGGAAGGCAAATCTGGAAATTCCGGAATTTGGCTTCCTCGCTCGAGCGACCATCGTTTGTTCAGAGCTCCGCTCGAGCGAAGAAATGGTGGCTCGAGCGTAAATTTCAAGCTCTCAGAATCTTGGTGCGCCCAGGCGTGCGCTCGAGCGAAGAGCTGTGTCTCACGCTCGAGCGAGCATCGAGCGGAAAAAATCAACAACCAGTATTTTTTCATTTCATCAGACCGCTCGAGCGAAGGATTCCTCGATCGAGCGAGCCCTTTGATTTTGCAAGCTTGCTCGAGTGAAGGAAGGCTCGCTCGAGCGAGACCCCTGTTTTCAGCAACTTTTGAAAAATATTTTCTAAGGAAATTTTGCACCCTCATTCCATCCTAGGCATTCCTAGGCCATGTTTATGGCTCCATACTAAGGGTAAGGGGTTAGGTACACACTTAAAATCGTTGATGCAAGTTTTGTACAATTGGAGTGCATGTTTCAAAGTGTGTATCTGTGATATGTTATGTAAGTCACGTGCCGTAATCTGTTTGACCCTTTTGACTTCGTCTACCTGTATCAACGCCCATTGTGAGTAATAACTTTGTAAAGTTATGTTCAATATTATGTATTTTCAGTATACTATGATACGAAATGATTGATTCTTGAAAAGCTATGATATGTTGGAAATGAATGAATGAATGTCCAGTTTTCTGAAAAGTATTTGTGGCACCCTTAGTCCATATGGCCCTCGCCCGGGGGAAACAATACCGTGGCCCATGGCCCTCGCCCGGGGGAAACAATACCGTGGCTACTTGCGCGCAAGATATGGACCTTTATGGTTGTTGGTACCAACTCTGTCTGTGGTCTCTGGACCTACCCGATCTGTTAGCTAATAGGGGTACCACATATGATCTCATGCAAAATATGAACATGAGTATGTATCTGAATCTGTTTCTGATTGGAAATCTGAATATGTATAAGACTCTATTTCTGATAAGACTGTGTTTCTGATATAAACTCTGATTTCTAACTCTGTGATGGGCATCATTCATTAAAACCTTTACTCTGTTATTATTCACTGGGCTTTCGCTCACAGTTTATATTATATAAGTAGGTGAGCCACCACAAGACCCTGGCCAGAGTTGATGGCCCTCTGGTTTGTTTTTGGTCAGCCACCTGTTGCGCCTCCCAAGGAGGTTCCGCCGGAAGCCCGATGCTATGGCAGTTTTGCACCTCATGCTAGTCTTTTGTACCTGTTTTGTTAAGTAGATCTTAGGATGTACTTATGTGAATATTTTGTACATATGGGTGTACCTGACTAGCATGTTTATGTATATAAATAAGTTTTGAATTTTCTGTCCCATGTACGTCAACACAGCTCATTGGGCCTTGTTTACTTTCTGTATTTGCTTCCGCAGCCCCTTAATATTGGTTAATGTCTTCAGAGGCCGTAGGTAATCCATAGATTACTGGCTGGTTACGGCGCTAAACCTATAGGGGCGGGTTTGGGTCGTGACAGGATGAAAGTTTATTTCATCAAGAAAATGGATATCTTCTTGAAGATCCAAAATTTTTCTTTCACGCCAATATATTTCAAATTGACAAGTTTGAATGGCGAGATCCAAATCGTTTGTCATTTCTTACATTTGGCAGTCCCACCGAGCGTGCCAAAAATTGTTGGCTTATTTTTCCTACGAAGGAAAATATTATAAATGCGAGCGTGCCAGTAAAGATTGAAAAATCCTTACAGATTAAATTCAAGCCAATTATCAAGCGATTGTGTTGACAGTTCTTTCACCTCAACAAAGAGGACTTCAAAATTGCCAAAGTGTAGAGAAAAGAAAAATTAAAACAAAAATGAGGGAGACGGAGAAAGACGATTGAGTGAATAATCAAAGTAATAATTACTTACCTCTACTCCTATGCTTCGAAAAGGAACTGCATTAAATACTTCGAAAATGAAATGTTGAAAATAAATGCTTCGAAATATAAATTTATGTTAAACTACTCCTAAGATAAGGAAAATAACAAGAAATATTGAAATCAATTGTCTTTGATTTAAATTCTGGATCTATACAATGTAGTCATTAATGGCTATTTATAGAGCAAAAATACAGCAATAACTACTTAGTAACTATCTATTTCTTCTATCTTTATTCTTGTCTTGCCATGTGTCATTCCCCTCATCCACTTTGTCCTTCCACTCATCCACTTTGTCCTTCATATTCTCCATCATCTCTATAACTTCTTTTAACTTCCAAATGAATAAGAGGATGCCACGTGTCCTACAATTATATAAATAATAATAAAAATTACAGATTTATGGTGTCAACAGATATGTGTCTTGAAGTAGGTAAAAATAAAAAATGAGTTAATTACTTAAAAATTTTATTTATTAATATTTGGGTAACTTAGATCTTATCTAAATTCTTTTAAATTAATAAGTCTTATTTAATAAAATTAAAAATATTATTAATTTTTTTTAATTTTTAAAATTAAGAACATTATCAATTTTGCATATTAATATTTTAGATAATTGTTTCAGTAACTAATGGAGGAAAAAAAAAGAACATGAGATTAAATATTTTTGCCGTTCTACTTATTGATTTGATTTAACTATCTAACAAAATAAAGAATATTATCAGTTTTTTTTTTTCAATTTCAATATTGAGAATATTATCATTTTTTCATTTTTTTTTTCAATTTTACACATCAATATTGTATCATCATTCTCCTTTATAGACACAAAATTTCAATTTTGCACAAAAAAATAATTCAATTTTTTTTAAAAAAAATATTAGTTTTTATTTTAACATAATTTTTGTTTAGTTTTTTCAATTTGAAAGTTAATATTTTAAAATTTTGAAAATCAAAATAAATATCAAATCATCATGTTTCTTTATAGATAATTATAAATGATGAACAATCATTATTTGAAGGGTAATTTTAACTATTAAAAATTTAATAGGACTTGAATGTTCAAAATTTTTTTAATTAAGACTTAATGGAGTAAATTCATAAATTAAGACTTGGGTGTAAATATTCCATAAAAAATAATAATAACTGTATTAATATCACAATATATAGTAATTTATGTGTGTATAATTTAAGAAAGTGAAAATAATAAATAAAAAAATAATAGCTAAAGAGACAGTCAGCAAGTGGTAAGAATTTTGTCTGTTGTTCAAGTGGTAAAAAAAATACAGAATATCTCAGTTAGCAAGTTTTAGGACACCAAACATATATAATAGTTTCTGATCAAAAAAAAAAAAAAAAAAAACATATATAATAGTAGGAAAAATTATAAATATATCTTTTGAGATTTGTTTAAAATATAAATTGTTTCGTATGATTTGAAAAATTACAAATATTCCTTTGTTATAATTTTTTATTTAACAAAACTAATGAAAACCCATGCTATGCATGAGACGTGAAAAAATGAATAAAATATGTTCATATGAAATAATATAATCAATTAGATTTTTGTATGTAAATTATAAAAGTAAAAAATATTAAAACTTACGATTTAAGTTTTACAATTTTATCACAATTTATGCATCAATTTTTAATTTGTCACAATTTCAATAATATAACTTTCAACCCCCTTTGTAAAGTTGTAAATTTGGGCAAATTGAACCCAAGTAACTCGAGTTAAGTTTGTAAATTTTTAAAAATTGTGCAATATAATTTTTAATTCAGTGAGAATTTATGTAAAATTCAAAAATTCGAATAAATTTGAATGGACTTGGACAGAGACACCAAATAACCTGAGCAATCGAAACAAAATTGTATATATAAATATATAAAATTATTTGCTAATTTGTTTTTTTAATAATAAATAAGATTAATTGAAAATTTAATATTAATGAATAAAAGTAAATATACCTTTTAGAAATGGATCATCGAATAAGTTGATATTAAAACTATATATTTTATAATGGCATAAAATAAATTAAATATGATTTTGCAAAAATTATTTTTAATTTCAAAAATTGCAATAAAATATTTAAATATAATATAATTAATTTTCACAAAATAAAAGTATCTGTATATAAAAAAAAAAATAAGAAGAAAATTTAGAATGGTATTCTCATTTGATTTGAAAATAATTATAGATAACCAATAAATTATCACCTATAACCCTAATTTTTTTAAATAAAAAAAGATATTTTACAAATCATCACTTTTATTAGAAAAATAACATTTATTTCTATTTGTTTTAGCAAAACTCACTTTTTAGCAATTTGAGTCAAAATTAAGAGGATCCACCATATTTCGCAAAAGCTAAAAAAGTCGAGTTGAACAATAAGAAAAATATTTGAGACCCACAAAAAAACACCCACAATTATATCCACAATGATGTGGTATTATATGTGTCAACTCTTAATTTGCTACAGACTCAATGACATGAGGCCTAACTCCCTTGTCACATCATTGTGGATAAAAGTGTACGTCTGTAATATTGTTTGAACAATAAATTTCACACATAACTCTCATCTTCTTTTTTTATTTTATAAAAAATATAAATTTCACTAACTATCACTTTTAATAATAATAAAAAATGTTTATTTCTATTTCATTTTAACAAACATCACTTCTTAACTATTTAAGTCAAAAATTATTTTTATTTTTATTTTAATTTGCTTAATTGACAATTAAGATAAAAAAAATTAATAGAATCCATTATGTTTGGCAATTATTAAAAAAATCATTCATTTTCTTAATATTTTTGTATTTTGTTTAAAAAAATATTTGTATTAAAAAAATTTATTGTTTAAGTCCTTGTAACTTAGAAGGACGTAATTTTTTTTAATAAAATTTAAAACTAAAAATGACAAAAAAATAACAATATAAAAATATAAACTTTTAATAGTGATTAATAATTTGAATACGTGTATTTAATAACATATTATGTTTAAACCAATAATATTATGACATATCATTATGATACATGTGAATATTGATCTCATTCTAATTGTAGTAACAAAATTTTAAAAAAGAATTTAAATTTAAAATTTTATTTTATAATTTAATAAAAGATACATAAATTAAGGAATGAATATTGATCTTATTTTTGTAACATAATTTAAGAAAGAATCTAAATTTAAAATTTCATTTTAAGGATATAAAATTAATTTTTAAACCAATCATATTATGACACATATTAACAAAATTAAACAAAATAAAAAAATAATAATTGCAACTTTAAACTTTAATAGGATGACAACGCTTTTCAATTATAATAGTATATAGATTTTGTATGAAGTTTTGAAACTCTCATCATGTCTCTTCTTAAAAGTATTCTTTTGTAAAATATATAAATAACCTCAATGTCATTCTTATTGCTCCTAAATAAAAATTTTATGAGCTAATTATGATAATTTCAAATTTTTATTTAAAACTTATAAATCATAGAATATATCATTATAATTTTAAATTTATATTGTGCCAATTTTAAATTTAAATTAATAGATTGGTTCAAATTTGAATTTTGAAATAGATTAGTATATTTTTCATTTTTTTAGATTTGATATACTTTCCATTTGAAAGTCATAAATTAAGGGATATTAATTTTTATTTATTTATTTATTTTTACTTGAATAAGAGTTTGCCAATAGAAGGTTTTTTTAATTTTTAAAAATAAAAAAATTATGAAATTTAGATTGGAAACTTGAAACTCGCACAAGGCTTGTGGCTAATAAACTCCCTTTCCCTTATATAATATATATATATATAGATTAACTAAAAAAAATAAATTATTAATTGTTCTCCTATACAATGATAAAATTACTAGAATTATTAATTGAAATAAATTTCTCACATCATTAAAAGTTATTACTTTACTTCATGATTTATGGATAAATTACAAATACATCCCCTAGGGTTCCCCTAAGGTTTGCTTAAAATATAAAATCACCCCTATGTGGTTATGAAAATTACATTTCACCCATTGAGGCTTCTAATTCCATAACAAATGACCCATTTTCTTAATAAATTATCAACTCAATTAACAATCTTTAATGATGTTAGATATATTTCAATTAATAATTTATGTAATTTTGTTATTATATAGAAGGACAGTTATGAATTTTATTTTTTCAATTAATTTTGTTAAATAAAAAATTATGACATGAGAGTATTTGTAATTTTTTAAATTATAGGAGGAAATCTATGTTTTAAGCAAACTTTAGCAGTTGTATTTGTAATTTATCCATGATTTATTAATAAAAGAGATCATTTATTATAAAATTATAAATTTTAAGGGGCGGGATGTAATTTCCAAATCTTAGGGTTGTATTTGTAATTTACACATAATAATATAAATTATACTCTGAGATTTAAAAAAATTACGATAAGCTTCGCAATTTTGATACAATTATATTGACTTCTTTAGTAAGAATAATAGACCGAAACTAGTGTAGATATTATGAAAACATAAAAATAAATAACATAAAATACATTTTTTCGTATAAAAAGATGACAATATTATTTCTTTATCTATATAACTAATAAATTATTGATAAAAATAGAGTTAAGTGTTATAGAAATTAAAATCACAACACAAGTCAATATAATTATATCAAAATTATAGAATTTATCTTTTTTATAAAAAAAAAAAATTTCCAAAAGAGGTCACTGTAAATTACCCAAAAATTAAAACAAATCATTGAATCTTATTATTTTAATTGGTAAAAATCAAATTACGGCACACTACCTAAACTATAGTCTGCATAACCACATAATTTTTCCTAAAAATAAACGAGAAATGACATGTAAATTGCAAATGAGACATGGGTTGTTTTGGAAATTAAAATTTTTAATATATTTTTTGATTTTGTTTACAAAATTAAGTATAAAAAAATAGTGAAAATAATTTATTTTTTTATAGTGAATTTTTTGCAAAAATTTTAACTTCCTAAAATAGGCCTTAGACTCACAAATTAGTGTTATTTAAAAAAAAAAAATACTAATAAAATAGAAAGAACAGATTTAAGTATAAATAGGTGGAAATTACTCATTAATTTATCAGAATGCCCTCGTCCTTTCTTTTGCCACTCCAAGTTAATTATATATCAATATATTTAATAAATATAATTCTAGCAGGATTTGGTAGAATGAAATAGGGGAAACAAAACTCATTCTTATCACACTTTTCCATCAAAGCGAGAAAATCCATGAACAATGCGAGACGTAAGGATGACAATTTTTCGAAAGTGAGGACAAGTTTGGCATGATTGAAAAAAGATAAAAAGTCAAAAAATTATTATCCTATTTAAGTCACATTATCTTATTTAAGTCACATCACCTCTCTAACACATCACTTCAAACCCAACCCATATTTTATAAAAAGTAAAAAAGTACACTTATTTAGTCTTCCAAAATTAGGCCTGAGGTCTCGTTCGGAAATAGATTTTTTTAATAATTTTTTTGATTCTTTAGTTAAAATATGATGTAAAAAATATTAGTATATTTAAAATAATTTTTTAATTTTTTACCAAAAGATATACAAAAAATAAAAAGAAAATAAGATTTTTGATTTTTTGGTATAAGTTATTGACTTTTGAAAAAATTACCCATAGGTCCTGTTTGAAATATATATACATTATTCAATTCAACAACTTTTTGAGTAGACCCAAAAGTTCTACTTTTCCTCTCTCTCTCTCTCTCTCTGCTTTTTGCCTCATTTTTTACATTTTCCTTTCTTTTTTTTCCTGCATTTTTCTCTCTTTTTGTTTGTCATGGACGACAATCAGTGATCACACATTTCTTATTCTCTTTCTCTTTCTAATATATAGTCACCGGTGATCAACGATCACCATTGATTAGAGTTCACCGACAACCACCAACCATCGACATCAACTCACGACTTCATCCTCATCGATGGCGAAGAAGATGAGTAGATCTACTCAAATCTGATGAGTAGATCTGCATGAGATTCGACTAGATCTAAACAAAAAAAAAGTTGCCGCAGTACAATATTCTTTCTATATTTATTCTTTCCTTCGATTTTTCAAATTTTTTACTTTTTTCTTTGTTACACAAGTCTATTTTTCTGTTTTAATGGAAAAAATTTTCAAATTTTGAATAAGTTGTTTTCAAGTATTAATTACAGGCGGTAAAAACTGTAAAACTTTGTAGTTTCAATTTTTTTTGGTGTTGGAATGAATCATGGTTTAGAACTGTAAAATTTTGCAGTTTCATAACATTCTTTAGAACTGTAAAATTTTACAGTTTCATAACATGTTTTTTAGTTTGATTAATAAGAATAAATATTTAATAGATTTTTGTTCTGAAATTGTAACATTTTACTGTTTCAAAACTTGTTTTTCAGTTTGATCAATATTGGAAATTATTTGCTTAAATCTTACAAAAATTGAAAAATAACATATGTTTTTTCTGTAGTAATCCCGGTTTTAATCCCTCTTTTATGTTTAGCCACTTTGACTGGGACGGTCGGGGGTCCAGGCGCCATCATGAGTCAAGGCGGTGCCCTGGCGAGATCGAGGCGCCCCTCAAAACAAAAATTCATAATGCATTCGAAGTTACTTGATCTATGTCCGTAATTCACCTCTTTATAAGCATTTGGACACGAAAATGTTTCCTCTCTCAGCGATATGGGACTCAAAGATTGGACGAAAGTGTTGTACCAAACGACGTCGTTTGGTGTGTTTGTTGGAAGTCCCACATCGATTACAAGATACAATTGAAGGTGGACAAACTTCTATATAAGTGTAAGTGCAGAGGGTTAGCTTATCAGCTTCTATGGTTCTTTCTTGGTTTAATGAGCCATTACGAGCCGAGCTCAAGTTATAAATTTTAGTTGTGCCGAGTTGGATTTTGGCCATAGTTCCATTGGGATTTTGGCCATAGTTCCTTCGCCAAAGTTGTGAAATTTCTCGAGGGCTTTTTGGTGTGTGGTGGAGATCGAGTTTCATCTCTTTTTATCTTCTCCATTTGAGCTCCGAATTTGAGGTAGGGATTCCTACTAATTCTTATGTGTTTTAACATAAATGTTGAGTTATTTGTATAGATGGTTTGATTTGGGAACTTAAGGTTGGAGTTGTATAATGTTGAAAATAGGGGTTTTGTTTAATTGACTCATACCTATGTGTTTTGGTTTTAAAAATGGAGATTATTGTTGTTTTTGATAATATTTGAGCCTTTGGGTCAATATTGAGAAAAAGGAAAAAAATGCCATGTTTGGGTATATTTGGGTCATTACTATAATTAATGATAATTAACACGGAAATATGAAATTGAGTTGGAAATAATAAAATCGACTCAATATGAGGTAGAATGGTGGAGTTGGATTCTTTAATCACCCACTTTGAAAATGTTGAGATTATATATATCTGTTGTAGCATTTATTTTTTGTCTAGAAATAACTGCTTTGAGCTATCGGTGGAAGATAGTCTTGATTGTTGTAGACAATGCATGATGATTAGGCAAACTAAAGCTAATCAATTGAATATGTCATAAAATATAGCGACTGGAATAATGCATTAACTTTATGTATTAATTGATTGTATATGATCTACGTTTATATACATGTGTTGTGTGGGAGGAGATAGGGGATGTACTCCACGGTTTAGGGGAAGATAGAGGATGGACCTTTAAACCGGATTTTGTGTGACATTGATACAGCACTACAATGTGTATCAAGTGTTGATTATGGAAGTGCTTAAATTGATTTGATATAGCACTAAAATGTATATCGTTATCAATTGTGAAGTATAGAAGTGATTCTATGTTTTGTTGATACAGCACCGAAATGTGTATCTTTTGTAAAGTGTGAAAATAGTTTATGTGTTATCGATACAGCATTAAAATGTGTATCCATCATGAATTTCGAAAGTGTTTTAAAGATGAGTCTTAACCTCATTAAGTTATTTGGCTAGGTATTGAGTCTTGTTTTCAAACTCAAAGTTGAAAAAGAAATGGGAAATGAAATGTAACATGGAATTAAACCGGAAATGTTAATTTGGGTCTTTATCTCAATTGAAATGGAAGTACTGTTGATATGAGATATAATCTAACTTAAAGGGTGGCCAGGTTCTGAGTCAGGATTATGAATTAAGAAATGGTAATTATTATGAAACATGGATACATTTATCATGTAATTGAAATGGATTATGAATGGATATATGTGAGTCAAACATTTATCGAATGCTTACGTTTTAGTTATTGCCCATATTATGTTTAGCATATCTCTACTGGGCTGTTAGCTCACCCTATACGGGAATATCATTTTCAGGTGTAGGTGAGATGTTACCTCCAAGGCAATAGCATGGATGGACTCTCGGGAAACAAGAGTTTCCTATTTATGCTTTATGTGTTAATGTTTGTTATTTGTAAAGCCAAGGGCTTAAGATGTAATGAGTGAGACTCAATTTGTGTAACCAAGCAATGTCTTGGAAAGATGATAGCCTATATGACATTTAATTGTTTGTTAAACAGTGAACGCTGATATATGAAAGTATGTTGTTTCTTATATTTATTCCGCATATGAGTTATCTTTATTGTAATATTTTGAGGGCGTTACATTTTCTATTGTTGCTGTTTTTTTGTCGTTACATTTTTTTTTTAATTTATCAATATTTAACACATTTTGCTATATTTTTTCGCACTAATTTCTCCATTTATTCTTTTTTTTTTGGGCAAAATTCTGGACATTCCAGTGAGTTTCCAATGATGTTCTTAACGTCTAGCGAACGTTTTGGACATTCCGGTGACTTCCATTGGTGTTTATAATAGTACGATAAACTTTTGGCGACTTCCTAGCGATACTCCGGCGACTTTCCGGTGATGTTGAACATTACGGCGAGTCTCCGGTGACCGTCTGACGAAAGTCCGACGTTAGTGGATGTAACAACATCTGTAAATTTTTTTGAAAAAAATATAGGATTTTTTGGTAACAATTAAAAATATATAAAACTAATTGGTACAAATATTTTGTTTTGAGATTAGATGGATTTTGAACTTTGTAGATAAAACTTATTGATAAATTTCCCTTGACTTTTTAATTTTTTTAATGATTTTTTAACTTTTTAACTAAAAAAATCACTGGTCAAACGAAGCCCGAATTTGTCCCTACATCCCTTGCCTCTATTCCCCTGCTCATCTCTTGCTCCACTTGGATGAAGAAGTGAAGTAGGTAGGTGTACGAGCATGAAATAATCTTCTCGTATAATCCTGTTGATCAAGTTTGCACTCCTCAAAACGTCGTCGCTTTATTTTTTGAAAACACAAACGTGAGCTAGCCGGCAAGTGTGTGCCGGATACCTCTCCGATGTTTAAGTCAGCAAATAGACAATAGACAAAAAGCTCTGTATTTTTGAGAATAAAAATTGTGATACCTGTACATAGGTCTGTAATGAGTTATATAGAATCCACATGGCACAATCCTAGTAGGACTTCAGCTCTTATTTAGCAGAGTCCTGCTAGGAATCAGAAAGATAATACTCATTTTTCTACACCCTTCCTACTGCCTAACCAAGTGAAATGGTTTTACCACGGTAGAATAAAAGCACAACCGAGCTATCTCTAGCCTTCTGACACGCTCAGCTCGGCGCTTTCATGGGCAATGCCTAGCTCGGTCATTGTTCAACTATATCTCGGTTCAGAATACATAGACCGAGCTAATTTGCAGCCATTTCTGATCGAGCTAACAGAAGCAAGGTCCAGTTGCGAAGCCCTTTTCACCTCGGCCCACAGATTGGTCCATTACTATGTCTGGGCCTAGCTCGGCCCTAGTTCACATAAAATCTCCCTTTTAATTGCCCCTTAATCCCATCTGCAACGCATGGTTTGGGATTACTTGTTACCAGACGAGCTAAAGGCCCAAACCTCCAACCGAGCTTATTTGTTACCGGGCTACCGATTTGGCCCGGTCCAAAAACGTATTGTCAATTACTCTGCACGTCGTTCCGCTTCTCAAGTATGTTTGAATCGTTATCTATTCCCTTGGACACGTGGCTTGCTCCCACTGGTTACGTACATCTGTCACAGCCGTCTCTGTACCATGAAAATTTGAACAATCTCGTCCATTTTTGTGCTTTATACAAAAAACCCCACTTTTGAGCCAAACACTCCACTATTCATCTTCTCTCCGTTAGCTTCTGAATCTTCATTTTCACGACCATAGCACCTGCAAAGCTCGTTCTAGCTGGCATCCTCATTGTCTTGATCTCCGTCCTTTCATCCTTTCATCTAAACACTGTAAGTGGTTTAATCCCTTTCTTTTTTCGTTTATTTCGTGAGTACGTATTGTATAGAAATATATATATATACATATGTTTTTCAAAACACACTCCTATAGTTTTCTCATAAATGGGTAAAAACCACTAAATCCCCAAAAACCACATAACCAGAGCTTAATCACACTTTAGCTAGATTCTCCATCAATCTGGAATGCAATCCTTTTGATCCAAAATAACACCACGATCGAGTTAGGAACCTGTTTGCGATAGGCGTGTACTCGACCGAACTAGAAAACCTCACCTAATAACCGAGCTAAAACCTTGAGCCATACCTTGTGTTACGACCGATCTAAGAACCTTCTTGCTCATTAATTGAGCTAAAAACTTTGTGTTACAACCGAACTAAGAACCGGTTGTAACCCATTTAGCCGAACTAGGGTTATATTTATTTTACCTTCTTTCTTAGCTTGGTCCAGTGATCTGGGCATAATACTTTTTATCTCTACTTTGCAGACTTGACTAGGTTGGCCAGGCACACCTTTGCACTATCGCTCAACCGAGACATTCAACGTCATCTTAACACCGAGCTATGCTACCGTGCTAATTTGTACACAATTTAATTTAAAATGGGTAAATACCGATTCTGTAACAACTTGAAAATTTTAGTTGTCCCTTAAATTTTATACTAGTATTATGGTTATATGTGATAATATATTATTAAATAAATAATAATAAATACAGAATCTAATTTGGCATTGGATTATCAAATATGTGATTAATTAGGGATTATTATTTGGAGCCAAATTAATAGAAATATAGAATTATAATACTAGTTGGGCCAAATTAAAGTTAAAGATAGTAAATAAATAAATATAAAAGTAAGAGTAAATAAATAATAATAATAATAATAATGGGTGTGGTAGTAAAATAAATAATTAATTTTCTGTTGGTATATGATAGAGTGTAATTTAATTAGGGATTAATTTATTTATATAATTATATTAAAAAACTGGGCCAAAGTGTAATTATCTTAAATATTTATTAAAGATAAGTATGAATCTATATAATTAATGGACGAATCTGTGGGGGAGATAAACGAGCCACAAATGCTCTCTCCTCCCTATAGGGAGGAGGTGTTTCACTTGGAAAGAAAGAAAGAGAGGAAGGAAGGAAAAGAAAAGAAAGAAAAGGAAAGAAAGAAAGAGAGGAATGAGAAGGGAAAGAAAGAAAAAAATAATAGAAATCGAGGGTCTTTGATAGTGGAAAGAAAGAGTAAGGTATTAAAGTTAAGGTGAGTTATATTATACCTTAAGTTACCATAATATATTTTACGTATATTTTGACTTACCATATTTATTTTATACAAGTTATATTTTATTAATTATATTAATATAAGTTATGTTTTATAAATATTTCAGTTATGTGGATTAATTTCTGAACTCTATTTGTTAAAATGAAACTCATGGATATGTTTGTTTATATTTTAAAGAATATTTGACTATGACCTTATAAATAATTATGTTTTGTAAGTACCGCCATAGGAGTCCCACACTTTGGGGGACTTAAATAATCATTGGTCTCTGTTTAGTCACTTTGTGGCCCTCTATTGTCATGGATCTATTGACCTCTGTTCTGTGCGGAGCAAAGTGCTATGCGGAGATAAGTGTTACACTATTGTGGGAGCCACCTCTATAATTCGTTCGAGTCACCTCTTGAATTCGTACCTCTGTATTGTTATGAATTCATTGACCCTCTGATTTCTGGTGTGGAGTAAAGTGCTGTACGGAGATAAGTACTACACTATTGTGGGAGCCACCTCTATAATCCATACGAGCCACCTCTTGAATCTGTACCTCTGTTCTGACTGTCACTCCTATGACCTCTGTTTTGTTCTGTTCGGTATCGTGGTTATGGTTATTTATTTACATAATCTCAGTTTTGCTACTTAAATGATTATTTATTCAAACTAAGTTATCTTAAATATTTTAGTTACATAACTATCCATGGTTATTTTGTGCCCCTTATACTCTTGGTATAATATTTCTCACTTTGTCATGTGATTGTAGCTGTTTACCAATTTTCAGGAACCAATGCAATTCAGAAATAGCTTTTGGAAAGTCTTAGATGTGGGGCTGAGGAATAGACACGCACAACACTTTTATGATATGTTTATATGTAAATATCGGCCGTTTTGGTCAATAAATTTTGTTATAAAAATAGAAGCTCCAATAATTATTTTGGTACCCTCACTTGAATATTATTTTTGCTTGCGTTTATTAATTTGTTTATGAAATAGCCGGAGGTAACCTCAGTTACTGGCCATCACGATGCTTAACCCTTGGGTACGGGAAGCGGGTTGTGACAGGTTCCTGGTAGACTCACCTGGGGCCATTGCTGAATTCCGTAAGGATTATAATATTCCTGATGATGTCCATCTATCTTTAGCCGAACTAGATACCATGCCCTGGGGAAAATCGGGCTTCGTTCCTTTTACTGTAATATCAATTGTAAAGGCTGGTCTCTGATTCCCTGTGCAACCATTGATATGTGAGTTCCTCAGGTAGACGAGATTATGCCCAACTCAACTCAACACCAATACTTATAGAATAATAAACGACATCGCTGAGCTAAACCGTCGGCTTAGCCTCAACCTCGGATTGGCCAAGCTTTTTCACCAATATTCATTCAGCCAAAATGATGACGGTTGGGTGTACTACTTAAGAGTGCGAAGAGGCCGAGAAAAAATCATAAAAAATACATTAGACAAAGACCTAAATGACGATGATTTTTTCTGGGTTTCGGGCAATTTTGAAGACCAAGAAGCCTAGATACCAGGATATAACATAAATTGGAATAAGGGGATTGCTGGTAAGAATACCTTGGTCTAATTTTGTTTTTGCTTCGCTATTCCATGCTATAATTCCACACCGTGCTGATATTGTATTTTGTCTTTCTTTTGTGCAGACTTAAGCCAACTAAAGTCATAATACCCATACGCCAACCAAGACGCCCTTCACGCCGCGCTATGATACCGTTATCGCGGTTGGGCTGAGCTACTAAACTTCGAACCGACCTACCGATATAGCGGAAGGAGGAAGACTAGGGTGACAGACTTTCTCCTTGAACCATCACCTGAACCAGATCCCACACTTCCCCAAATCAACTTGATCCCTCTAACAGAAGAACAAGAAATGGCAAAGAAGAGAACTGCGCGAGCGCTTATCACCGAGCAGACCACTGGTGAAGCGCAAACCAGGCTAGAGCCATTTGGCCAACCCCGTGCTTATTACCGAGCAAGCGTGCACGAATCGTTTCAGCCGAACCGCAATGCCTAGTTGATGAGGACACCGTGCTTCCTGGCACCACGATGTCGAGCCCTGAGTCCGTGCATTCTGACCAAGCAAGCCCTTCAGAATGGGCACCAAGAATGACTTACAAGAATCGCGCTATCTCAAATACAGACTCGGTGGTTGTAGACAAGGACCACACACTTGCCTTCAACCTTGCCAAAAGTGTGTGTCTGCCAGCCGACATGGAGCACCACGACCACTTGACCGAGCTCAAAGCCATACGCTTAGCCACTAAGTCCATGGTGCTTGTAAGTGCTCACTTTGTTTGTTTTCCAGTTTACACATCTGTTTGCTCGGTTTTAGTTATAATCATTATCTTTCCTTCTGCAGGCCATACAGAAGAATCATGTTGCCCATAAGCGCATGTTGGAGTTGCGCAAGACAGCATGACTGGCCGTGGCAGACACCAACACTAAAACGACCGAGTTGAACAAGGCCAAGCAAAAAATGTATGAGCTCCATTATGAAATCGCTCGACTCACCGAGCTGGTCAACTCGGCAGAAGCGGACAAGCAGAAGGCTTTGGCTGAAAGGAAAGACCGCTATCTGCGCGAGCTGGCCAAGCTCAAAAAGAAAAAAGATGTAGAGATCACCGAGCTGAATAAGAAGATAGAGGACGCTGAAGATCGTGGCTATAAAGAAGGGGAGACCACCTATGTCCTGCAGTGCAAAGCTGCGGAAGACATATTTTTCAAATACGGATAGAAGGCAGCTGCAACAAAAATCGGTTATGATCAAGAAACCGAGGTTTTCCAAAACCCTCCTCCCCACTTCATTCCAAGTTATATGGCGGACTACGCCAATGCCATTCAGCAAAAGTTGCTCCAAAATGGGGAGGAGGAGGAAGAATCCCTAGAGCCAAAACCTGTTACCAATGAACACGGTCTCCAGACTGCTCAGTCAGCTCGGGTGGAGCCACTGGTGCCAAGTACGGTTAATGATGTGCCTATGACCGACCTACTTGTTGGAACCGGGCTACCGAGTGGTGAAGCTCGGGTTGACCTAGATACAGATTTGGACGATCTATTTGCTTGATCTTGTTTTTCTTATTTTGATGTTCACTTTTGAAAGAATTTGTAACCGGGTTTAAGCCTCTCCTTTTGTAGTGGACATTTTTTCAAATGGAATGAAATCTGCAATTTTTCCCATTTTTTTGTTCGGTTTCACTCTTTCTTGTAATTGCCCTTCAAC
Organism: Camellia lanceoleosa; assembly: GCA_025200525.1. Taxonomy (NCBI): domain Eukaryota; kingdom Viridiplantae; phylum Streptophyta; class Magnoliopsida; order Ericales; family Theaceae; genus Camellia; species Camellia lanceoleosa. Next base: position 112,526,251 of record CM045764.1, on the reverse strand, counting down.
TTTGATTTGCATGCCTTGAACTCTTTGCTCAGTTGCCATGTCTTAATTTTTTATGGCCGAGATGGCCATCTCGGTCCAAGAGTCTTGTAATCTGTTAACCTTGCTATGTGTTGGTCATACCTGCCAATTTTCTTTAGCCTAGATCCTTATCTCGGCTAAAGAGAACTAAATGTTGGACATACCTGCCAAACTTCTTCAGCCTAGATCCTTATCTCGGCCGAAGAGAGGTAAATGTTGGTCATCCTTGCCAACTTTCTTCAGCCAAGATCCTTGTCTCGGCTGAAGAGAACTCAATGTTGGTCATACCTGCCAACCTTCTTCAGCCTAGATCCTTATCTCGGCTGACAAAAGGTAAATGTTGGTCATACCTGCCAACTTTCTTCAGCCTAGATCCTTATCTTGGCTGAAGAGAACTCAATATTGGTCATACCTGCCAACCTTCTTCAGTCTAGATTCTTATCTCGACTGAAGAGAGGTAAATGTTAGTCATACTTGCCAACCTTCTTCAGCCTAGATCCTTATCTCGACTAAAGAGAGCTAAATGTTGGTCATACTTGCCAACCTTCTTCAACCTAGATCTTTATCTCGGCTGAAGAGAGCTAAATGTTGGTCATACTTGCCAACCTTCTTCAGCCTGGATCCTTATCTCGGCTGAAGAGAGCTAAATGTTGGTCACACCTACCAACCTTCTTCAGCCTAGATCCTTATCTCGGCCAAAGAGAGGTAAATGTGGGTTATATTTGCCAACATTCTTCAGCCTAGATCCTTATCTTGGCTGAAGAGAGCTAAATGTTGGTCATACTTGCCAACCTTCTTCAGCCTGGATCCTTATCTCGGCTGAAGAGAGCTAAATGTTGGTCATACCTGCCAACCTTCTTCAGCCTTGATCCTTATCTCTGCTAAAGAGAGGTAAATGTTGGTCATACCTGCCAACCTTCTTCAGCCTTGATCCTTATCTTGTCTAAAGAAGAGAATGTTTGGTCATACCTGCCAAACCCCTTGATTGCCCCTCGTTGGCAATGACTAAGAACAACTTTTACAGTAAAAAGAATTATGCTGAAAAATAAAACTGCTTGTTTTATTTGAAAAAGAAAAAATTGCAAGTATTTTAAGGAAAATCTAGAAATAAAATAGTTTGAGATTGACAGTATTCATGGCCTGGGAATAGCTTTGTTGTCTTCATCTTCCAAGTGATATGCCCCTTTTCCTGCTAAACCAACCACTTTATATGGTCCTTCTCAGTTAGGTCCTAACTTGCCATCTCCAGGTACCAAACTGTTGCCCATTACTTTGCGCAGTACCCAATCTCCAACCTTGAATTGCCTCAGATGCACTGTTTTGTTATATTTTTTGTATAACTCTTGCTAGTATGAGGCAATGTGAACTAGTGGTCTTTCCCTTCTCTCTTCTGCAAGGTTGAGTTCCAAGGTTATGGCTTTTTCATTCAAGTTTGGATCAAAATTTTCACTTCTAATAGTGGGGAGGCCTACTTCCAGTGGGATTATTACCTCCATGCCATAGGCCAAGGAAAAAGGCATTTCTCTAGTTGACCATCGAAGTGTGGTACGATAAGCCCATAAAACATGAGGAAGCTCCTCAGTCCACTTGCCTTTTGCTCTCTCTAACCTTTTCTTCAAACCATCTAAGATGACTTTGTTTGATGCTTCTGCCTGGCCATTTTCTTGAGGGTATGCTGGTATAGAGTTATAGAATTCTATCTTGTATTCCTCGCAAAAGCCCCTGAAAATTTTGCCTATCGAACTGAGTGCCATTATCATATATTAGAGCCTTGGGTATGCCGAATTGAGTTATGATATTTTTCTAGACGAACTTTTTAACATCTTTCTGCTTTATTGATGCGAGTGGTTCTATCTCCATCCACTTTGTGAAGTAGTCTGTTGTTGCGAGAAAGAACTTTCTATTATCGGGTGCAGTTGGAAGTGGTCCCACTATGTCTAGGCCCCACATTACGAAGGGCCATGGGCTAGTTAATGGTAGAAGATCTCTGGCTGGTTAATGTATTTGGTGTGTGAACTTCTAACATTTCTCGCACCTCTTGACATATTTCTTTGAATCTGCTTGCATATATGGCCACCAATATCCTTGTGAAATTGCTCTGTAAGCCAATGATCTTCCTCCTTGGTGGTTTCTGCATATGCCTTCATGTATCTCGAACAAAAATGCCTCGACCTTGCTGGGATGGACACATTTCAGGTAAGGTCCTGTGAAGGATTTTTTGTACAACGCCAATGATGGTGAGAGACAAAATCGCTGTGATTTTGCTCTAATTTTGTTGGCCTCTTTCTTTTCTTCAGGCAAGCGTAGACCGCCCGAACTCGCTCCGCGCGCCCCCCCTTTCGGAGAGGGCGCGAATTGGGTTCATAGCTACTACAGTTCGGACTCCTGTCATGGTTCTGAATCTAATTTCACAAAGTGCAATGTGAGACCGATAAACACCAAAGAGTCCAAATCTGGCAGTTGGTTTTGGAAAATCAATTTTGAATGAAAAAGCGCCAAACATGGACTGTTTTGCCAGATACAGAGTTGCCACCTAAATATTTTATTTTGAAAAATTTAGGAAACCCTGACTCGTGCCTAAGGCCACGTGTCCGTCATCACCAAAGTTGTCTCGGCTCGAGAACTTGGGTACGAGAGGGAAAGGTCCTGAAATGAGCACTCCCTCTCGCCTGATCAAAGATCAGCCTCTACTAACATGATATGTTGTTTTTGAAAACACATGTGTTCTTATTCTGATTTATTAGCTAACGTACTATGTGATGCGCACAACATACAAGTATAGACTAAATCACTCAATTTGGAACAAAACATCTCATGTTTGTTTTTTCGAAAATGGTTTGAAGATGCTACTTGCAAGTAGGCTAAAATGCGGATTTGCCACTAAACAAGGTGGGCTTGAAACAACATGATTTGCCACCCTCAAGTGGGCTTAAAACTCAAATTTTGATGAATTGTTCCAATTCAGGTAATGAAGCCTTTATCCACCTCAATTCATGCAGTTAATCATTTAAGCACATAGCCTCATGGCAAGCATGCTAAACATGGCAACCACTTACACTCATGCAAGGATGCTAAAGCATAAACACTTATAGTGTACTCTGAGCCAAAACAAAAAACTATTTAGAAATCATGCATGATCCTAACTATACAAAATGCCTAATGCAACACATGCAAAAATGTAACTAAAATAGGCTCGGCTTGCTAAGATGGCATATGAATGCAACTTGATAACATGCTTTGAAACACGTATTCAAGTAAGTGTATTGAAATACGATGTAGTTTTTTGAATGATGCGCCGAGCCCGGTGCATGCAATACAAATGAATAATGCAAACATGCAAGCATAAGGTATGCTAAACAAAACGTGCCCTAAACTAACCATCAAAAGCTAATAAGTAAAAGGGAGAAAGAAATGGGATTGGAAGACATGCACACACACACGCACACTTATTACAACATTTGCCTTCTCGACGGAGGGTTCGAATAAGCTAAGCTAATCTAAGCTAAGCTAATCAACTAATCTAATAATCTAATTAGACTAATTATTACACAATCAAATCGAATAACTAGCAAACCAATTACTAATTATTATAATACTATAATTAATTAACAAATTAACTAATCATGGCATCTTACTAAGCATGTAAGATATGTAAACTAGGCTGTCTCAGCTTCTGCCTTGAACAATGAAGGATGCATGCTCTCGGTTACCGCCTCGAAACGCCTTCCAGTTTGCTCTTGAGAGGCTCTGTTTGCAGGGTGTCTATCGGAACTTTCTATTCCACCTTACCAAACCAACTCTGAGGAATCCACCAGTGGCCTGCCGGCCATGAGAAGTTTCTGCCGGCCACCTTCCAGCCAATGATGTGCATTGCTGGCCAATGATGAAGCAATGCCGGCCATTTGCAAGGCACTGCCGGCCATTGGTGTGTTGCACTACCATTCTGCAACAGAGCACAAACTAGAGGAAAATAGAGGGTCTCCCAAGGGTATGTATGTACTATGCCACTCCATATCACCTCAAAACATCAAGGGAGAGGCACCATTAGATCCAAAACCATCAATCAAGCATCTCAATGCATGATGGCCAAAGATCCAACTTGCACAAATTCGATGAATGCACAACAAACAAGACAGTAAGACCACGACCTTATCATAAGTGATCAAAGGCAATGGAGACAAAGGGGATTGGCTCACTTTTATCACTTTGAGTATGAAGTGGGCCAATCCACCTTGTGTTCAATATAACGTTCGGTTGAACACAATGCAATGCAAACAACACGCTCATTTTAGCATGAAATGCAAGACTCTAACATGCAAACAACGCATGCACAACATGTTAAGAGACTTAAACATTAAAACTAGAGAAGGATACAACACTAGGACCATGCAATATAATGTTCAATGGACTAAACTAACCCCAAACAGACCTCATGCATGCCAAAACAGTGGCCAAAATGATCTGAAATGATAGCATGAAAAGCAAGAGAATGATGTTCATGCATTGGCTCACAAACAAGGCATAATGCTCAACTCTCAAAAGCATTGAAAGAGTAATAAACATGAGAGTATAACAAGGCTAAATGCTCTGAAATTATGTGTTAAATGATGCCATATCACATAAACATCACAAATAAGGCATCCTAGAAGACCTAAAGCATAAGGCTAGTAAAGAGCACTACACAAGATGTATGTAATACATAGCCTAAACAACCAAACCAGCTCTAGACAAAGCTCAACCATGCCAAATCAAAGGCTAAAACATGCTGAAATGATAATCCAAAAGCTTAGACAAACAAGCATACGTATTGGCTCACAAACAAGGCATAAGGCACATCTCTCAAAAGTATAGAAAAAGTGGAACATGTGAGAGTGTGACCATGCTATATACACTGAAATGAGGTTAAGGCATGCAATCATCATATTCAAAGCATGTTAGGGACCTCAAACACAAAGCTAGTGAAGCCCAACTACACTATGGCTATACAAAGCTAAGCATATATGACCAAGACCACTTAAAACAGACCTCAAGCATGTTAAATTAGTGGCAAAAATGTGTTGGAGCAAAGCTAACACATGCTAGAATGATGAACTAAAGCATGAAGCATGTTAGGCCAACAAACATGATTGCACTACAAGTACCAAAAGCAAGCAAGAGGTGACCGAAACACCCAAAAACAGAGTTAAAGCATGTCAAAACAAAGCCAAAAACATTCTCGAATTAAGTCACAAAAGAGTTTGATAGGCCAACAACACAAGCAAGCAAGACAAGAGGAGAGGGGACCACTCCCTCCCATTTTGGACCTCAAAACCACCTTTCCACCACTGAAATTCCTCTGAGTTTCAGTGGTAGAAAGGCCATGCAAAGGCTATTACAAAAGCTTCAAAGGATGGCTTAAAAGCTTAGCAAATAAGCAAAGAAAGAGGATAGACCACCCCTAACTCCAACAAGGACTCAAACGAACATTTTTAACACTTAAAATTAGAGCTTTTTGTAGTTAACAACCAAGCCTAAAACAGCATGCAAAGGTGGCTAACATGGTATACAAAAATAAGCTTAAAAGGGGAACATGCTCACCCTTGAAGCACAGCAGCAAGGCAGGTCTTCCTCTGAGCCAAAACCAGCCTTTTGAGTTTCAAACAAACCTTTAAAAACCTCAGTTCCAAGGTAGTGGTGTTTGACTAGGTGTTCCTTTGCATAATTGTGAAGAAAACACACTTTAAGGCACTATTGAGCACAATATATAGAGAGAGAGTGAGAATTCTAGAGAAAGAGAGAGATTTTGTCTCTAAATTTTCTGAACCTCAGGATAGGGAGAGGGGCCTCCCCTTGTATAAGAAATGCAAGCAAAAGCTTTCTTGACAAGCTTAAACTTGCCTCCATCCCTCCATACACGTGTATAGAGGATGGCTCAGTGAGCCACAGCTGGCTCAAAAGATCTAAAATAATATCTATTGAAACATGGTGGCCGGTCGGCCATTAGTGGTAGCCGGCAGTGCCTTATTGATATGGCCGGTAGGGCTAAATTGATGGCCGGCAATGCCAAAAAAAGGTCAGTAGTGCACCACAAGAATCATGCTGAAAGGACCAACACATGGTCCAAAAATAGAGCAGAAAGGACACAGGGTTTGGAAAGCTCAAACCTGTGACGTTCCGCTACGAAATTCGAGTACTCGACGAGCAATCAAACTTGTCATTGGATGTACTTGCAAGCATATCCAAGTCTTGAGGACGGTCAAAAATGGAGTGTCTACAGTTGCCGCTCTTTGATAGAACTTGGAAGTCACAAAGTGACGGGAGTGAATGTCAAAGCCTAGAGACGACCCATTTTTGACAAGGCCAAAAACTCAGGGAAACATTCAATATAACCATACAGAGATGCGCCCACAGGCTAGGGCAAAATGCAAATGGCATGCATGATGCAAGAGTATAACTTATGATTATGCAAAGAAAACTGTAATGAAGCATTTATGCAAAATAAATACAACAATTTAAGCAAACCGACAAGTTGCAGAAGTCTTACACATTTCAACGGAAAAGATGTAAGAAAATTATGCAAGCTTAACTACGCATCACACGAGGAAGGCCAAAAGTGACTACCAAGGAACACCTAAAGTCTCAAATGAAACACCTCTTAGCGTATCACATGCGGGAGAGGGAAGGCAACATCTCTCAGCATATCACACGCTGAGAGGGAAAGGTAACACCTCTCAGCGTATCACACGCTGAGAGGGAAAGGTAACACCTCTTAGCGTATCACACGCGAGAGAGAGAAGGTAAACACCTCTCAGTGTATCACACGTGAGAGAGGGAAAGGTAACACTTCTTAGCGTATCACACACGAGAGAGGGAAGGTAAACACCTAAGAGTGGTATAAATATCAAAACACATTCCAATGTTTCTAACCAAAGCAAAGAGGTATAAGCGTCGGGCACACGGTCCAAATGCTTCTAACAGGGTATTAGTGTAAACATCGGGCGCACCTGGGTGTTTCTAACCAACGGGGTAAGGGAAAGGAATGTTGTTACCCGGAATTCCTCCGAATGAACCGTACATACAATATCGTGCATGTATGAGAAAGAAACTTGAAAGGTACAATGCAATACAATGCATATCTCATGCGAGATGAAGGATCGCAACACGATGCCAAGGCATACTCAATGCTCAACATGCAAGAAATGGAACTAAAGCATGTTCTATGAGAGATAATCAACGAATGCATATTCAATGCAAGATAATCAACGATGAATATTCAATGCAAGATAAACAAAGATGCATAATCCATGCAAGATAATCAACGATGCATAATCCATGCAAAATAATCAACGATGCATATTCAATGCAAGATAATCAACGATGCATATTCAATGCAAAATGGTAATGCACGTTCAATGCAACTATTCAAAATACATACTCCATGCATCAATAAAAGCGATGTTCTTTCTATGCCACAACAAAAGCATATAATAAAAACAATTCAAAGACAACTCCAGATTTACCTCTCGAAGAGTTGCACCATGCTTAAAAGGATACACCTTGTGTGGGTTGAAAGGCGATGACCTTCGCGCACTGCGAATGTGATTCTGGGCTTCTGTGGATGCATTCTGAATCAAAATTTGAACATACCTTGCATTTCTTGGAACCCAAGGGCACATATCAAGGTAAAAGAGGTAGGGGAAGCTGGTGAAGGCTCGCCACCATCGGGGATGCTTGGCCCCTGTCGACCATCGATTACACTTCTGCCATCGATTATACTGCTAGGCCATCGATGTGCCACTGCCGGCCATCGATGGCTGATTGGGGCAGAATTGTCCTTTGACCTGTGGCTCTTTAAGTACACACAAAATCACTTTATTTCTTTACAAACCCTTGCACGAAAATCATCACCCTTGCTCTCTACGTATGCCTTCTCTCTAGATCTGTGCATTTTACGCGTTTCCCAACACCCTAGAAACATTTTCTTTACGAAAACCCTTCCGTTCTCTTCGATTTGAACCGATCAGAATTTGATTTCGACGACTCTTCCGTCATTTCCACCATTCAAGGTTGATTTCCCTCGAGCTTCTCCCAAGGTTAGTATGCTTTTCCCGGGTTTTCAACTTTCTTTGATTTTTTCTCTCTCAAAGGGTTTACTTTATTCAAAGTTTACCATTTTCTGCATTTTTGCTCATTTTACATCCATTTCAGATGGCAAATGATGTCCCACATGACGGGGGCTTCCATGCACTACCTCCAGTAGAGTTTGCAGCAGACTTCGAGGCCGAGCTTGCGGTTGAGCTCGAGCCATTACCGCCGAGCATTCGCCCATTCGATCCGACGAGGTACCACCCTGAGATGCACATTATACCTGTTGCGGGAGGCATCAAGGCCTTTACTGATTTCGCCGAGGATGTACCAGACGACCTCTTACTGAGAGAGCCTATGTCTCACTTGTCGGTATAGCCGTAGAGGTACAAACTTCACTTTTCTGCAATACCATCTTTAATTGTTGCATTTCTTGCACTGCTTTGATTTGATCGCATCACATACCTTGATCTGACTGTATTTCATACATCATTGCTCTGCATTCAACTGTATTTCATACATCACTGCTCTGCATCACTGCTCTGCATTCAATTGTACTTCATACATCACTGCTCTGCATTCAATTGTACTTCAATTTGTGCTTTCATTGCTTGATCTAATTGCATCACATGCATTAACACAGGATAGATCCCGTTCCTTCCGAGGCTACGGTACCGCGACTGCTCGGGATTGGTATGAGGAGCTTCCAGCTAGGGTCCGTGACATCGTCGACGGGATCGGCTTCGGTCTATTTTGCTCCAGCTTGACAAGAGTCACAGTGAGCCGCCCCCTCTTAGGGACTCTTGTGGAGAGGTGGTGGGATACCACCAACTCCTTCTACTTCTCCTTCGCGGGGGAGATGACGATGACTCCTTACGACTTTGCCATGATCACTGGCTTAGGCGTAGGAGGCGATCCGATTCCCTTCGATCTTGACATGAGAGAGTGGAAGGCTGCATGGGCTGCATTTCTCGGGGCACAGCCACCGACACTTCGGGTAGGTATAGTTTGATACAGTTGGTTTGAGGAGCAGTTCAGAGGAGTCGAGCCCGAGACCGTTGAGTAGACCGAGCAGTACACCAAAGGCTTTCTCATGTTCCTTTTCGGTACCACCTTGTTCTCGAACAGGTGGAACACCGTCGGTTTATATTTTTTGAGCGCATTGGTGGTGCTGCAGCGAGTCCTGTTCTACGATTGGGGCAGAGCTGGTCTCACCCGGATGTGCGGGACCTTGATCAGCGGCTACTGGCGAGCTTGGGAGGTACGCAGCTTAGTTCCCCCCTCTTCGCTTTACATTTTCGCTTAGCATTTCCTGCTTTACATTTGTGCAACATATGTACTCTCTATTCTGCATTTTTCTATACCTTGCTCATATATTGCGTGCGTTCTGCTTTGCATTTTCTGTACACTGTTCATACACTGTATTGATCACGTTTTCCTTGCAGCTATGGGTATACGCATACTTTCAGACTTCTGCCCCAGAGCCCATAGTGGAGACCCCTGCGATAGTCCCGTTCTCTCGGATGTATGACGGCCTGCTCCGTCGTAGGACTTAGGAGAGCTTCATATTCTTCTGACAGTATTTTGACACAGTTACAGCGCGCGAGGTAACCCAAAACATAGTCATGCTGCTTTTCAATTAGTTTGATACACACAGTAGTCAATTGATAATGACTAATCATCTGTTCATTTTCTTATCTTCAGATCGCATGGCAGCCGTGGGGCGTGATACCGTCAGGGGCCAGATTCGCATATGAGACCGCTAGGGTCGTGGCTCGCCACCATATCCTCTTGGAGGGACCGATCTGTCGCGCTTGGTTCTTGAGCGAGCACTTTGTGCGCCAGACCTTGAGCTTGCTTGCCCCGTTTATACCGATGGCACCTCTTGCGTCTATAAGAGAGACACATAGGCTTTCTGAGGAGGAGGTGATCAAGTTCATGGTAGGACTAGATGCAGACCTTTTCTGCATGGAGGGCGACTACGCGACCTTCATTCAGATGCATCTGATGCCGCTTCTGGCCAGCGTTCGCAGAGGTGAGGGAGCGAGAGCTCCAGTTGCGAGAGAGAGAGAGACAGAGCGACTAGATCTCGTAGAAGAAGAGATCCTGAGGCGAGGCAGGAGACTGGATAGCCAGAGCTGCCAACTACAGTGAGTTACCGGAGACGTTCTAGAGAGACTTGTTAGATCCCCATTGAGCCTGCACCAGCTGGTCGCGCACTTGTCGGGATTCGAGGCTCGACTCCAGTATACACCAAACTTTACATTTTGCATATTTACTTCCTTTCAACTATGCTTTATAGAATACTGATCCCTTCAATGTACTTGCAGGCACCCATTGAGTACATAGGACAGGCGCTTATGCTCGTGGCTTCCTTGACAGACATGGTGTAGACGAGCTTAGATCTGCTTAGCCTTTACCGGATCTCGATAATTTTCAATTTGCGTTTCATGCTACAAAGTCTTTCTGCTAACACAATAGCACTACAGCTGCTTCAAGCTTCATTGATCTGATACACTGCACTAAAACATTGCATCGATACACTGTTTCTGCTCATTGCCCACGGCATACATACACTGTAAATCCACTGTTCACAGCACATCATCTACAATCATTTACTGCTCACGGCACATACAATGCAATCATTCATTGTTCATACATCAAATACATTGAAATCATCCATTGTTCATAGCATATCATCTGCAATCATTTACTGCTCACGGCACATCATCTTTTACATCCCATGTACACAGACTAATGCATTCTCATAAATTGCCCTTTTCAGATTCCTTTCGAGATGCCAGCCCCGTCATACGTCCCAGCAGGAGCAGAGGCAGGACCTTCAGCGCCTCCCCTAGTAGCAGAGAGGAGAAGGAGGCAGGCTTAGATACGTGACTGAGGTAGAGCTAGAGGCACCCACAGCGAAAGTGGCTCTTTAGAGCCCGTTCTGGGCGATGATGATAATGAGACGAGCAAGGAGGCTGAGGCAGCGAGTCGACAGTCCGAGTCATCTGATGATGGAGATGGCGACGCTGGCTCAAGTTCAGCTGAGGGCGAGGCTGGAGAGACAGAGAAGGGCTCCGATTCAGCTTCAGACAGTGGAGCCGATGGCAACAGTGCTCCAAAGGTCGCTCGATCGACGAAGAGGACGAAGAGGGCCTCTCAATCTTGAGATAGACGGCACCAGTTCAGATGTTTATGCTTTGTTTTCTTTTTGCTTGTAGTTTTTGCACATTGTATTGCCTTAGGCAGTTTTATTTTCTTCAAAATTCGTACTTTTGTAAAAAGAAACCATAGCGGGAATGAAAACAGCTTTTTGGTTAAAAAAGTGTTGCATTTTACATTCTAATTATCGCATCGCATTGCACGCCATGAAAATGAGATTGATCTTTGTTTGAGAACTGCACATTCAAAATGCATTGGTCTTAATCAGGTAGTGAACCAAATAACAACTAAAAAGAACAAAACAACTTGATAAACAACACAAGTGCAACTCGATCAGCAAAATGCGTACAACTTGATAAACACACTACATACAACTCGATAAGCAAAATGCATACAACTCGATAAGAAAACTACATATAACTCGATAAGCAAAGCTAAACAGTTACAACTTAAACAGACATGCTCAAGCCCGAAAAGAACCAAAACAAGACCCCGAAAGGTACTGATGATAGAATTCAACTTCTAAAAGCATCTGGATCTTCACACAGGAGATAATTGAATATGAACGAAGGCTGCCGGCCATGGGGAATGGCCTGCCGGCCATTGATGACCCCCTGCCAGCCATTGATGACACCTTGTCGGCTATCAATGTGCTACTGCCGGCCATCGATGGCAGAACCTCCGAAATGTTGACATCTGTCCTCCACTCACTACCTTATCTTCTATAAAGGTTCCAACTTCGTGGATTCTTCATTCTAACTCCATTTTTCCCCAAATGGAAGCATTTTTTGCCCAAAACCTCACAAATTGGATTGCAAGCTTGGATGGCTCGAAAGTTGAATTTTCAGGGTTTCAGAATAAATGCACTATTCACGCTGAGCCGTAGCCCGCTGCGTTTTCCGTTCCTCCATGCCGCGGCTAGGTGTTGGAATCCGGTAACTCATATTTTTAGCTTTGGCGGACAAGAGATGTATCCCACTTTTGAAGATTTCCAAGCTTTGATGGAGTCTCGACGCGATGAAGAGATCTTGTCCCAATTCCGTTTTGGCCACATCCAAGCCTTAGGACGGACGTGTGGGCTTACTTTGCATGACGCACGGTCTTTGATTTGCAATGGAGAGTTGGACATCCCGAGCTTGATTCATCGATTTTCTGATACCGATGACCGCGGCGACCATCTTTGGCAGAGTTTTCGGCAACACGCCGTCTGCTTGTGCATGTTGTCTCATTTCTTGCTTGCCCCAAGCTTTGGAGGGTCTAGCATCCGTTTGATTAAGGTTGCCCAAGGTTTGAAAGAGGGCAAGAGCTGCATTAACATAACACTAACTGAGACTCTGATGGGTTTGGATGCTTTCTGTCGCCGGGAGACAACCAGATTTGCAAGGAGTCCACTACTCTTACAGGTAATGTTTCCCACCCTTCTCATATGTGTATTTCTTACATCACTTAGCCTTTAAGATCTGTTTTTCTCTTAAAACCCCTTTCTTAATTTTCTCTCCACGTACACCTCTCTATTCTTTAATCTCTCATTTTTCATCCCTCCCCAAATATGGTTGATGGACAAGTTGAAAGTAGTGGACTTATGCCCAGCATATTCAGCACGCGGTTGTTTCTTCCGACAACGACTAGTTGATGCCCCAGATGAGGGATGGTGGTGCGAATGGATGTGCAGCCTATCTGTTGTGAACATTGCTCGGCGCTACCCCTGGTTTAATCTATCGGCGATGAGCTACAGCATGTCTCGCCAGCCGGGCATTCAGCTGATTGGCCTGACACATTGTGTCTTTTACTTCCCATTTTGAATCCGATGACAATTTAGGCATGATCAGACTTGCCCGGAAGAGGAGATAGAGTACCCTGCTGCATTTCCAGGCCGAGGCGCACAACTAGCTCGGTATGCCACAGCATGGAGGATGAGAGAGCTTCTGGACCCCGCTCCCACTTTCAGTTGCATTCTCTCTGATGAGTGCATAGCTTGGCTCAATGAAGGGGCACAGGTTGGGCCTACATTAGCATCAGAGGCTTCCACAAGCTCTGGAAAAGGGTGCAAGAACACCTGACTATGCCCTGAGTTTATTTGCTTTAATCAGTACTTTCAAGTTTTCTTTATGAATATAATAAAAAGCAGCTTCAATTTGTATTCAAGAGTATGAGAACTCTGTACTGAAATCAATGTAATTGAAGGTTGTGGGTACTGAAAATTTTTCGTTTGGTCCAAACGTGATCTAAGTCGTAAAAAGATTAATTTGAACAAAATCAACTTTTATTAAAACTTTTCAAAACCATTTTCGATATGGATCAAAACTGGAGATGCCTGAGATCTATCCTTAAGGTGTACAACCCCAGATCCCAGCAACTGGAAAGTTGCCCCTAGTTTGAATAGCACTGCACTGGAGATCACAACCAAGCTCTTGAATACAGAGAAGACAGAGATGACCAACATGATCACATAGACAAGGTTGATTTGGAAGTGTTTGTGGTTAGACTTCAGAATGAAGTTGCCTACGTATCCCAAAGATGGGAATCAAGCTTTACGTAGTTCGGTTCCGATTCACTCGTGTATTAACACTTTCCTTTTGCACTCTAACTTTTGCCAAGGCTACCCTTTCTGGGTTTTCAACCTTGCGAGCTCAGTTTTTATTATTTCAAATTTTTCATGCTCTAATTTTTGCTTAGGTCGCCCTTTCAAGTTTTCGGCCTAGCGAGCCTCTCAGGGATAGTATTTCTTCAACTTGTCCATGTTAATCCGCTGGGAGAACTCAAGGCCATCTAAATCCATCAGAATGACAGCTCCACCCAACCAGATAGACTTGATGATGTAAGGACTAGTCCAATTAGGTCTGAACTTACCTCTAGGGTCATGGATGGGAGCTCGGTTGTCTTTGAGTACTAGATCCACCTCTTTCAAATTTCTGGACTTAATCTTCTTGTTGAAAGCCCTAGCAATTCTTTGTTGATAACCCTAGACGTGATACAGTGCTTTCAGCCTTCTCTCGTCAAACAGCATGAGTTCTTCGAACCTGCTCTGCTGCCAATCTGCATCAGCTGTCTGGCACTCAGCCATTACCCGCAATGACGGAACCTCAACTTCGATAGGAAAAACAACCTCCATCCCATAGACTAAGGAATATAGAGTTGCCCCAGTAGAAGTTTGAATTAAAGTCCGGTAACCCCAAAGAGCGAATGACAGCTTATCTGGCCAGTTCCTGTAGGTTTCCACCATCTTCTACAGAATGTGCTTGATGTTCTTGTTGGCGGCCTCAACTGCTCCGTTGGTTTGCGACTGATATGTAGATGACTTATGAAAAGCCATGTTGTACTTCTCCAACAAGTCGATCACCTTCTTCTTGAAGTGGGAACCATTATCCGAAATAATCTCATTTGGGACCCCATAGCGACAGATAATGTTGTTCCTGATGAACTTAGCAACATGCGATGCCTTCAGCACTGCGTAGGATTGGGCCTTAACCCACTTCGTGAAGTAGTCTATCACTACCAGAATATACTCATGCCCATTCGAACCCTTCGGAGTAATTGCCCCAATCACATCGATCCCCCAGACTGAAAATAGCCATGGTGAAGTCATGTTGTACAGCTTCGACAGCGGAATATTCATGCGGTTTGCATGGATCTAACACTTGTGGCATCGCCGAACAAAGCCTATACAATCCTCCTCCATGGTTGGCCAATAATAACCCTGTCTAAGGATCTTCCGGGCTAGCATTACCCCGCTCATGTGCGCTCTGCACTCTTCTCCATGGATGGCCTCCATCAGGCGCTTGGATTCTTCAGCATCAACACACCGTTTATGCATCCCAAGATGACCCTGTTTGTACAGTTTATCCCCGTAGACGATGAACTGAGCAGCCATTCTTCATATTGCCCTTTTGTCTTTGGCGTTTGCCCTTGGTGGATAAGCCTTATTTTCCAAGAAGTTCCAAATGTCATAATACCAGGGGTTTTGATCTTGTACCTTATCTATGGCAGTAATCAGCTTGTAGGCCGGCATGAATTTCTGTTTGATAATGATCGGATGCATCTGGACTCCAAAAGGGATATCTATGATAGAAGATACAATTGCCAATGAATCAACAAACTTGTTGCTCTCTCTTAACAGATGGGTGAAGGTCAATTTTTCAAACTGAGGAATTAGAATATCCAAGGTCTGGTGATAGATCTTCATCTTTTCTTCTTTGACTTTCCAATCTCCTTTAGCTTGAGATGCAACAAGGTTTGAGTCCCTGATGACATCCAACCGTTTTGCTCCTAGTTCCAGGGCGGCTTCTAGTCCAGCAATACATGCCTCATATTCTGCTTCATTATTCGATACCTTAAACTGGAGCTTGAAAGCTAAGGGTATGCGGGAATTGTCGGGTGCTATCAACAATACCCCTATCCCATACCCGTACTGATTTGACGCTTCGTCAAAGTACATAGTCCAAGTTTCTTCTTCAACATGCAGAATGGCCTCGTCCGGAAATAGATACTCTACTGCTTCGTCCCCTTCCACTGGGTGATCGGCTAGGAACTTCGCTACCGCTCTTCCCTTCACTGACTTGCGCGTCATATATTTCAGATTGAATTCGGAGAGAAGAAGCAACCAACGAGATAGCTTACCCGTAAGTGCTGGTTTCTCGAAGCGATATTTGATGGGATCTAATCTCGAAACCAATATTACGGAGTGAGCTAACAAGTAGTGCCTCAACTTCCTAGTAGCCCATACCAAGGCCAGACAAGCCTTCTCTAGCGGAGTGTAGCGGGTCTTGTAATCTAGCATTTTCTTGCTCAAGTAGTAGATAGCCTTCTCCACTTTGTCCTTAGACTCCTGTGCAAGCATGCAGCCCATCGTCGTTTCGGTCACTGATAGGTACAGAATCAACGGTTTCCCTGGCTTCGGTGGCGACAACACATGTGGGTTTTGTAGATATTGCTTGATCTGCTCGAAAGCTACTTGGCATTGGTCATCCCATTGGAACTTCTTTCCTTTCTTTAGGAGACCAAATAGTGGTTCACAAGTCAAGGTTAATTTTGCAATAAACCGTCTTATGAATTGAACTTTACCTAGAAAGCCTCGCACCTCCTTTTCAGTCCTTGGTGGTGGCATTTCTAAGATGGCCATAATCTTGGAAGGATTGACCTCGATACCTCTTTGTGTGATCAAGAACCCCAGCATTTTCCCTGCTGTAACACCGAATGTACATTTTTGAGGATTCAGTCACAACTAGGATTCTTTGATCTGTTGGAAAATTTTTTGCAAGGTGGTGTAGTGGCCCTCTCTTTCCTTAGACTTGACAATCATGTCATCCACGTACACCTCAACCTCTTTATGGATTATATCGTGTAGGATTGTGGTTGCAGCCTGTTGATACGTAGCCCCAGCATTCTTCAACCCAAACGGCATCACCATATAGCAGTAGATTCCCCACGGGGTAGTGAAGGCAGTTTTCTCCCTGTCTTCAGGTGCCATCAAAATCTGATTGTAGCTCGAAAACCGATCCATGAACGAGAGCAGCGCATACCCAGCAGTGAAGTCCACTAATTCATCAATATGCGGCAGAGGAAAGTCATCCTTCGGACTGGCTTTGTTTAAATCCTTGAAGTCCACACATACCCGAATTCTATTGTCTTTCTTCAGCACCGGAACTATATTGGCCAACCAAGTAGGATATTTAGATACCAACAGGAACCCTGCATCAATTTGCTTGGTGACCTCTTCTTTAATCTTCAGAGCCCAATTCGAGTGGATCCTTCAGAGCTTCTGCTTAACAGGTTAGGCTTTTACGTCAAGAGGGATCCGGTGCTATACAATCTCAGGATCGATTCCAGGCATGTCTTCGTAGGACCACGCGAAAACATCTTTGAAATCTTTTAATAAAGCGACTAAGCGCTCGCGTTCCCCAGAAGACAACGTGGACCTGATCTGGACTAACCGCGGGTCCTTCTCAGTACCGACATTAATTGAAGTGATTTCATCAACCAAAGGTTTTACAAACCTCTCTTGCTCTTGATAAGTCAAACGTTTCAACACCGGAGGAATTTCTTCCTCGTTGTTTTCATTAAAGTTTTGAAAGTCCTGATTAATGCAATAAACTAAAGGCAAAGAAAAGTACTTAGAAGCCATAGCTGTGCAATTCTCATTAACAACATCCATTCCGTCTGATCCTTCGATTACAACTGATTCAAAGGAAAAAGAAAAAGACGACTTGGACAGGATAGTGGCGTCTGGGTTATCACCCCCAGGAATACTTGACTTTGACTCAGAAGAATTGGAATCTGATTCCGACTCCCCAGCAGAGTCGCCAGAAACTGTAGACCGCTCGAACTTGCTCCGCACGCCCCCCTTTTAGAGAGGGCGCGAATTGGGTTCATAGCCACTACAGTTCGGACTCGTGTCACGGTTCTGAATCTAATCTCAGAAAGTGTAATGTGAGACTGATAAACACCAAAGAGTCCAAATCTGGTAATTGGTTTTGGAAAATCAATTTTGAATGAAAAAGCGCCAAACATGGACTGCTTTGCCAGATACAGAGTAGCCACCTAAATATTTTATTTTGAAAAATTTAGGAAACCCTGACGCGTGCCTAAGGCCATGTGTCCGTCATCACCAAAGTTGCCTCGGCTCAGGAACTTGGGTACGAGAGGGGAAGGTCCTGAAATGAGCACCCCCGCTCACCTGATCAAAGATCAGCCTCTACTAACATGATATGTTGTTTTTGAAAACACATGTGTTCTTATTCTTATTTATTAGCTAACTTACTATGTGATGCGCACAGCATACAAGTATAGACTAAATCACTCGATTTGGAACAAAACATCTCATGTTTGTTTTTTCGAAAATGGCTTGAAGATGCTACTCGCAAGTAGGCTAAAATGCGGATTTGCCACCAAACAAGGTGGGCTTGAAACAATATGATTTGCCACCCTCCAGTGTGCTTAAAACTCAAATTTTGATGAATTGTTTCAATTCAGGTAATGAAGCCTTCATCCACGGCCATTCATGTAGTTAATCATTTAAGCACATAGCCTCATGGCAAGTTGTAGATGTCCCCGAATGCCCCGGGAGGGATGAGTCCCGTTCTGTTCATTTTGGGCTCATTACAGTTTGGACTCAAATTGTCACGGTTCTCAATCTGAACTAAGGAGTCCAAATCCGACAAATCATTTTGAGAAAACAGATTTTTGAAAGAAGTGCCAAACATGGACTGCTTTTCTAGATATAGAGTCGCCACCTAAATATTTTATTTTGGAAAATTTAGGAAATCCTGACTCGTTGCTTAAGGCCACGTGTCCGTCATCACCAAAGTTGCCTCAGCTCAGGAACTTGGACACGATTGGGGAAGGTCACTTCGTGAGCACCCCTGCTCGCCCGATCAAAGATCGGCCTCTACTAACCATGATATCCAGTTTTGAAAACATTACGCATTCTTATTCCGGTTATTAGCCTAGATTTACTATGTGATGCGCACAGCATACAATTATGGACTGGATCGCCTGAATTGGAACAAAACGTTTCATGTTTGTTTTTTGAAAGATGGTTTGCTACCCGCAAGTAGGCTTAAAATGCAGATTTTGCTACCCTCAGGTGGGCTTAGAAAAGATGGTTTTGCCACTATCTAGTGGGTTTAAAACTCACAGTCAATGCATTGTTCCAATCCAAATAACCCAACCTTCACCCACAGGCATTCAGGCAGTTATATCACATAAGCAAATAGCCTCATGGTAAGCATGCTATCATAGCAGTCACTCACACACATGCAAGGATGCTAAAGCATAAAAACTTACCGAGTACTCCAAGCCAAAACAGAAGCTAATTAGAAATCCATGCATGATCCTAACTATACAGAAATGCCTAATGCAACACATGCAAGAATGCAACTAAGATAGGCTCGGCTATTCTAAACATGGCATATGGAATGCTACAGCTAACAAGTATTCAATTTGGAATTGAAATACAATGTAGTGAGGTATGATACGCCGAGCCCGGTGTATGCAAAACAGATGAATGAATGCAAACATGCTATCATACTGTATGCTAATTGAAATATGCCCTAATCTAACCATCATAAGCTGGTAAATAAAAGGGAGAAAGACGTGGGGTTGGAAGACATACATCACACACACACACACTTACTACAACATTGCCCTCGCTCGGAGGGTCCAAAATAATATACAGTCCCAAATAAATAATGCAGTCTCAATAAGTACAAAATCCTAATTAATTAACAAATTAATCTAGGAAAGCAATAAATGGCACGCAAATCCACAGACCGCCTCAGCTCTATTCCAAATGATGAATGATGCATGCTTGGGTTGCTTGGCACGGAAATCCATTACGACGCCCCAATTAGCCTCTGTTTACAATTAAGCCCGGAATGTTGCGCAAAGCCCCAAAAGATTGCCGGTTTTTGATTTGCTGCAACAGAGAGCAGGAAAGGGGCATGGCAATGTATTTTCACATATGTATGCTTGATTACTCTTCAGAGAGCGTAGTCTTTGATCCTCATGCCACCAATCGCCTATCTCGATGCATGATGGTCGAGGAGTTGAATTGCAGTCAATATGGAATGAATGCACATATAAACACAACAAGGCCTAAAATCCATTATGGATAATCCGGAGTGTCAGCGATTGGGAATTGAGACACGTTCCGTCACTCGGAGTACGAAACGTCCCTCGTTTCCCGTGCTTGGGCTAACTGCTATCCCAAGCACAACGCAATATGCATGACATGCATGAATGCAACTAATATACAACCTAGCATACACAATGCTATGAGATGGCATACACGATGCACGATGTAACATGGCATACACGATGCTCTAACATGCAACCTAGCATACACAATGCTATGAATCGAAATGGCATATGCAATGCATGATGGACTTGCGCTAATATGAGTGGACCTCAGCCACACTCACATCAGCAGCCATAAGGTGAAAATGAGACACTCGAGATGCGTGCAAACATGCACGCAAATCGAGGACCGATCCTAAGGCACAAATGCCACTCTAACAAGGTATGGCAAGGCATGAAATATGGCATACAAACATGCAAGTTCCAGCATTGAAATGTGATGCAAAATGATCCCGAAACATGGAAACATGGCACCCGATGCATGGAATGGTCTCGAAACACAAAACTAGGCACATGCATTGACCTATAGCTATACAAAGCATGCATTATTTGATCATGAGGCATAAAGAAAGAACGAAGGTAGTCCTAAAACATGAACATTTCTACCTCAAATCATGGCCAAAAGATGCTAGCAAGATGGACTAAAATAGCATGCAACTTTGACTAGCAAACATGGTTTACATGGCATGTATATGAAGCATATGGAATCTCACCAAACCAGCCAAAATCAGTGAACAAAATATGCCAAAATATGCCTGAATAACCACTGAAATGAAGTCAACACATGCAAAAATAATGAGCTCCTTTAGAGGGCTATGCAAGGGATTCTTAAGCACATACAAGATGGACACTTAGCATGGCACAAAAAACTCTGAAAATAAAATATGATAACTCCAAAACTCACCAAATTGGGCCTAAAAAGTGGCTAAGAAGCATGCAAAGAGGGGTCCCTTTGGAAGGCCAAAATGACCATCAAACAAGTCAAGGTGAGAGGGGGTCATCCCTCTCTGATTTGGAGGCTCAAAATAGTGTGTTAGCCACTGAAAATCCACTGGATTTTAGTGGCTAGATGGCCAAACAAAGCATGCAACAAGAGCTTAGGTGTAGGGCTCAAAATAAGAGACAATCAAGCATACAAGGAGCCATATGACCTCAAAAAAAAAAAAAATAGGACCTTAAACAAACTTGAATATGAGATTAAAATAAGATATTTTTCAGTTTATGACAACTCTAAAAAATGAACACAAGTAGGGCTAATCTATCATGCAAAAATGGCCCTAAAAGAGAGATTAGAGACAAGGGACAGTAGTTGGCCCCAAATAGCAAAGAGCCCTTCAAAAAAGTTGAATAGGGACTAAAAAAAAGACACTTTACAGTTTATATCAAGTCTCGAAAAAAAGCACAAGTAGGGCTAAACTATCATGCAAAAATGGGCCTACAAAGAGAGATAGGAGACAAGTGGTAGTAGATGGCCTCAAAAAGAGGAGAGCCCTTCAACAAAGTTGAAGAGGGGCTCAAAAAATGACATTTCACAGTTTGGATCGGAGCTCAAAAATGCTCAAAAACAAGGCTAATATATCATGCAAAAATAGACCTAAAAGAGGGATAGAGAGACAAGAGGTAGTAGGAGACCTCAAACAACAAGAGGTCCTTGATAAAACATGGAGGGGAGCTCAATATATGACTATTTATAGTTCAGGTTGGAGCCCAAAAATGTAAGCAACAAAAGCTAAGATAGCATGCAAAATAGGGCAAAAAAAGAGGGAAATGAGACTCACCCTTGTAGCACAAGTCTTCAGCAGCTTTTGGTCCAAGAAAGTGTGCTCCTAACCTCTGAAAATAGCCTTCAAGTTTCTGGAATTTAATGTGGGTTGATAGGTTATGAGTTGGTGTAGAAATGGTGTAGGAGCAAGGGTATTTTGAGGTTTGGAATAGAGAGAGAGGGAGGCTTTAATGCAAGAGCTCCAATGGATTTTTCTAACCCTTAACAATGGAAGGGAGAGGCTGGTTATATAGAGGGAGTGGGGTGGAGAAATGGAGGGGAAAACAAATTCAAATTTCCCCCCCAAAAGGGCAGATCCTCGGGCAAGGGTCTGGGTCAAAACAGTTGGCACAGCTGTAAGGAACCAGGAGAGAGGAATTTGGCCGGCCAGGTTCAGGAGGTTCAGGTGGCCGGCTAGCCACCTCCCCTGGCCGGCCAGCCAGGGTCAAAAGGGTCAACAATGATTAGTGGCTGGCCACCCCAAAAAAGTGGCCTCCCATGTGTGTACAACACAGCTATGTGGAGAAAAACCAAGAAATGTAACCCAAGAGAGAGAAAAACCAACTTTTTAGAGGGGTTCAAAAGGGTCAGGGAGAGTTGATGGCCAGCCTATCCATATTGGTGGCCTCCCAGGTGTGTACAACACAATGGTGTGGAGAAAAGTCAGAAAAAGTGGCCCGGGAATGGAAAAAGTCAGCTATCTAGTGAAGAAAACGGGTGATGAAGAGTGATGAAGGAATAAAGTTGGTCTTCAAAACAATTGCTAGCCTCCCACCCTTCTACAACCTTCCTAACAATTAAAATAAGGTCTCCGCCAAAAATGAACCCAAACCGATGCAAAACGAAGGTTCGAGGGCCAAAACACGCGGCTTGGGGCCCCGAAAACAAGCTGTTAAGCACCGGAGGTGGCGTTCGACCACGAAGTTGCTCTCTCGGGCCACAGTGTCCCTAAAAGGGAGGAAACAAGGTTTATGCCAAAAAACGAAGCAAACAGAGGTGGTTAAGCGGTCCCGAACCGAGGCACATGGCCGCTCCGAAAATCGGAAATCGGGCTCTAAACGGGAAAAATGGCCTACGACCACGAAATGTAGCCCACGGCCACTAAGAGATGATCTACGAGACCTCTCCCTCCCTTCGGGAAGAGAAAATGGAGAAAACGGGACCTGGTTCGCAAACCGAGGTAAGGCACAAAAGAGTTCGGAAGTCCGGAGGCAAGGCTTGCAGCCGTGACTCCGCAACCTCAGAACGAGGACAATATGCAACATCACCAAGCGCTCAATCGGTGACGTCTGAGTCTTAAGGTCGGTCAAAAATGGGGTGTCTACACAAGTATGCTAAACATGGCAACCACTTACACTCATGCAAGGATGCTAAAGCATAAACACTTACAGTGTACTCCGAGCCAAAACCAAAAACTAGTTAGAAATCATGCATGATCCTAACTATACAAGATGCCTAATGCAACACATGCAAAAATGCAACTAAAATAGGCTCGGCTTGCTAAGATGGCATATGAATGCAACTTGATAACATGCTTTGAAACACGTATTCAAGTAAGTGTATCGAAATACGATGCAGTTTGAATGATGCACCGAGCCCGGTGCATGCAATACAAATGAATAATGCAAACATGCAAGCATAAAGTATGCTAAACAAAACGTGCCCTAAACTAACCATCAAAAGCTGATAAGTAAAAGGAAGAAGGAACTGGGGTTAGAAGACATGCACACACACACGCACACTTATTACAACATTTGCCCTCTCGACGGGAAGTCTGAATAAGCTAAGCTAATCTAAGCTAAGCTAATCAACTAATCTAATAATCTAATTAGACTAATTATTACACAACCAAATCAAATAACTAGCAAACCAATTACTAATTATTACAATACTTTAATTAATTAACAAATTAACTAATCATGGCATCTTACTAAGCATGTAAGATATGTAAACTAGGCTGCCTCAGCTTCTGCCTTGATCAATGAAGGATGCATGCTCTCGGTTGCCGCCTCGAAACGCCTTCCGGTTTGCTCTTGAGAGGCTCTGTTTGCAGGGTGTCTTTAGGAACGTTCTACTCCACCTTACCAAACCAACTCTGAGGAATCCACCAGTGGCCTGCCGGCCATGAGAAGCTTCTGCAGGCCACCTGCCGGCCAATGATAAAGCAATGCCGGCCATCTGCAAGGCACTGCCAACCACTGGTGTGCTGTACCACCATTCTGCAACAGAGCACAAATCGGAGGAAAATTGAGGGTCTCCCAAGGGTATGTCCGTACTATGCCACACCATATCACCTCAAAACATCAAGCGAGAGGCACCATTAGATCCAAGACCATCAATCATGCATCTCAATGCATGATGGCCAAAGATCCAACTTGTACAAATTCGATGAATGCACAACAAACAAGACACTAAGACCACGATTTTATCATAAGTGATCAAAGGCAATGGAGACAAAGGGGATTGGCTCACTTTCATCACTTTGAGTATGAAGTGGGCCAATCCACCTTGTGTTCAACATGACGTCCGGTTAAACACGATGCAATGCAAACAACACCCTCATCTTAGCATGAAATACAAGACTCTAACATACAAACAACGCATGCATAACATGTCAAGAGACTTAAACATTAAAATTAGTGAAGGATACAACACAAGGACCATGCAATATAATGTTCAATGGACTAAACCAACCCCAAATAGACCTCATGCATGCCAAAATAGTGGCCAAAAATGTGCTGGTGCAAAGCTTATACATGCTAGAATGATGAACTAAAGCATGAAGCATGTTAGGCCAACAAACATGATTGCACTACAAGTACCAAAAGCAAGCAAGAGGTGACTGAAACACCTAAAAACAGAGTTAAAGCATGTCAAAACAAAGCCAAAAACATTCTCGAACTAAGTCACAAAAGAGTTTGATAGGCCAACAACACAAGCAAGCAAGACAAGAGGAGAGGGGACCACCCCCTCCCATTTTGGACCTCAAAACCACCTTTCCACCACTAAAATTCCTCTGAGTTTCAGTGGTAGAAAGGCCATGCAAAGGCTATTACAAAAGCTTCAAAGGATGGCTTAAAAGCTTAACAAATAAGCAAAGAAAGGGGGTAGACCACCCCTAACTCCAACAAGGACTCAAACCAACATTTTTAACACTTAAAATCAGAGCTTTTTGTAGTTAACAACCAAGCCTAAAACAGCATGCAAAGGTGGCTAACATGGTATACAAAAATAAGCTTAAAAGGGGAACATGCTCACCCTTGAAGCACAGCAGCAAGACAGGTCTTCCTCTGAGCCAACACTAGCATTTTGGGTTCCACACAAACCTTCAAAAACCTCAGTTCCAAGGTAGTGGTGTTTGACTAGGTGTTCCTTTGCAAAATTGTGAAGAAAACACACTTTAAGGCACTATTGAGCACAATATATATATAGAGAGAGAGTGAGAATTCTAGAGAAAGAGAGAGATTTTGTCTCTAAATTTTCTGAACCTCAGGATAGGGAGAGGGGCCTCTCCTTATATAAGCAATGCAAGAAAAAGCTTTCTTGACAAGCTTAAACTTGCCTCCATCTCTTCATACACGTGTATGGAGGATGGCTTAGAGAGTTGCAGCTGGCTCAAAAGATCTAAAATAATATCTGTTGAAACATGGTGGCCGACCGGCCATCAGTGGTGGCCGGCAGTGCCTCATTGATATGGCCGGCAGGGCTAAATTGATGGCCGGCAATGCCAAAAAAAGGCCGGCAGTGCACCACAAGAATCATGCTGAAAGGACCAATCCATGGTCCAAAAATGGAGCAGAAAGGACACAGGGTTTGGAAAGCTCAAACCTGTGACGTTTCACCACGAAATTCGAGTACTCGACAAGCAATCAAACTTGTCATTGGATGTACCTGCAAGCATATCCAAGTCTTGAGGACGGTCAAAAATGGGGTGTCTGCAGCAAGATGCCATCTTTTAAAAATACTATAATGGGATCCATCTGTGATGGGCCTAGTTCGGCGCAACATGCCTCGGCTGCTTCGGGTTCCTCAATACTTGGTCTAGGTAGGAAGTCTATCAATAATGGGTGTGGGATAGATGTATCTGTCATTGAAGCAAAACCTGCCAGCTTGTCTGCTCTACCATTTTCTTCTCGGTCGATTTGCTCTATCTGAACTGCTTCGAATTTTGTGATCTCCTTTCTGATTAACTCTTGGTACTTAGCCATCCTCTCATCTTTTTCCTCGTAGTCACCTGAAATCTGGTTTACTACCAGGTGGGAGTCACTGTAAATCATCAGCTCCGTGGTCTTCATGTAAAGTGCTGATTTTAAGCTTGCTAGTAGTGCTTCATACTCCGCCTCGTTGTTGGATACTGGGAAGCCCAGGTTGACTGCCTGTTCAATTGTTAGGCTATCTAGTGAGATGAGGACTATGCCAAGTCCTGCACCGTGCCTGTTGGATGCTCCATCCACGAAGAGTTTCCACATCTCTCCGACGAATAACTTCCAGTAGGTAGAGGGATTGTATGATGTCTTGGGATCATGGGTGTTGCTGGTGTTTTCTTCCAAGTCCATGCCTGTTGTTGGGGTTTGATCTTCACTGTCTGACCGCCTCAAGTCTTTACTTTTTAATGAGTCCTTATTGGGAGTAGCATGGTTTGCTCATTCCTTCTTGTCCTCAGTCCTGAATGGCTTGTAGTGTAGCCGGGCATTCCGCATTAGGGGTTGTGCAATTCCCGCGGCACTTTCCCCCCTTACCTTGGTTGCGTCGGTCAGATCGACTGGGCAGATGCGATTACTTCCTGGTGTGAACTTAGCCACAAAATTTGCTAAAGCTTGGGCTTTTATTGCTATTCTGGGTTGAAACTTGATATCGAACTACCCCAACTCTATTGCCCATTTCAAGATTCATCCAGAAAAATCTATCCTCTCAAACAAGGCCTTTAATGGAAAAGCCGTTAGGACGATCATGATGTAGGCATGGAAATAGTGTGACAACTTTCTTGAGGCCATCATCAAAGCTAATGCCAGCTTTTCTAATGGTAGGTACCTTGTTTCAGCGCCCAGCAAGGCTTTGCTGACATAAAAGATAGGCATGTGTTGGATTCCTTCCGCTTTGACCAATACTGCGCTGACTGCATGCTGTGAAACTACCAAGTACAAAAAGAGCTCTTCTCCTAGTACTGGGGTCACTAACAATGGAGAAGAGGTCATGTAGTCTTTCAAGCTTTCCAGGGCGCGGTCACATTCTTCATCCCACTCAAATTTGGCCTTCAATACTTGGAAGAATGGTTGACATCTTTCTGACGATCGACTTATGAACTGGTTGAGCGCGACTACTAGGCCAGTGAGATGCTGTACCTCTTTGAGTGTGTTGGGCCTCTCAAGATTTTGGATTGCTTTGATCTGAGAGGGATCAACTTCTATACCCCGGTTGGTCACTAGAAAGCCTAGGAATTTGCCTGATCCTATATCGAATGCACACTTAGATGCGTTTAGACGTAACTTGTGGAACTTCAAAATCTGAAACATTTCATCTAGGTCCCTGAGATGGTCCTTCTCATCCTTGCTCTTGACCACCATGTCATCTATGTAGGCCTCCATTGTTCTGCCTAATAATGGTTCAAACATTTTGGTGATCATCTGTTGGAATGTAGCCATTGCGTTCTTTAGGCCAAAGGGCATGACCTTGTAACAGTACAATCCTCTGGGCGTTGTAAATGACGTGACCTCTTGGTCTGGTTCATACATAGCGATCTAATGGTAACCTTGATACGCATCAAGGAAGCTAAGTCGATTATGCCCTGCCGTCAGGTCCACCAATTGGTCTATCTGTGGTAGGAGAAAACTGTCTTTTGGGCATACTTTGTTGACTGTTTCGTAGTCCATACAAACGCGCCACTTGCCATTCTTCTTTGGTACTATCACTATGTTGGAGATCTACTTGGGGTAGTGTACTTCTCTGATGGCTCCTGCTTCTAGCAGGTTTCCTACCTCTTCTGCAACTATCTCTGCGTGGTGGAGTGCCGATCGGCAAGTTTGCTGAATAATTGGCCTGGTAGTTGGGTGGACATTAAGTTGATGGTAGATGAAATTTGGGTCAATGTCAGGCATGTCATATGGTGTCCAGGTAAACACTTCGATGTTAGAGGTTAAGAATTCCATGACCTCTATTCTCTCAATGCTGGACAAAGACGAGTCGAGCAAAAAGAACTTTTTGGGGTTCTTTTCATCTATCCTTACCTCAACCAGGTCTTCCACTGCCTTTTGCTTTGCTGCTTTGCCGAAATCTGCAAACAGTTCGTTGCTTTTTGCCTCTTCCACCATCTGAACCAACCCTTTTACAACACGGCTGCCATTTACTGTGACGAAACACTACTTCAACATGATTTGGTCTCCTAAGACTTCTTTAATCACACCGATTTCGTTAGGGAATCGTAATGTCTGATAGTAGGTTGACGCCACTGAGCGCATGGCATGCAGCCATGCCCTTCCCAAGATTATATTATAAGTGAAAGGGACCTTAAATACCAAGAATTTCACCTGTTTTGTCATGGTTCCTACCTTAACTGGGAGGATTATCTTGCCCACTGGCCAATCTGGCATTGAGTTGAAATCAACAAGGGGAGATGTCGCAGGTGCCAAGTCTTTGTCCTTAAATTTCAGTTGTTTGAAGGTCTCGTAGTACATTATTTCGCATGAGCTTCCTTGGTCCATCAGAGTCTGCTTAATGTCAAAATTATTGACGCACAAAGTGCCCACCAGGGCGTCATTGTGAGGGCAATGTAGCCTTGCTAGATCTTTGTCTAAAAAGGATATGACGTTCATAGCCTCTATTCTACCCATTTTGACAGTGGGTTGTGCACTTAATACCCCTCTCAAGTGCTCAGCCTTTTTGATCATCCCCCTTAGCTCACATACCTGCTCAGGTTCGACGATCCCATGTATAATGTTAGGGTGGACCGTCGACTGGCATCCCGTTTGGTCTGTTGAGGTCCTGGGGGGCTGGCTGTGTCCCTCATTCTATATATTGGCTCAGGTGTCTAGCAACTACTAACTCCTCCAGATGTTGCCTCAATGGTGTGCAATTTTCAATGCAGTGCCCCTTCTCATCATGGAAGGTGCAATGGGACCTTTCATCATAGCCCTTTTGTGCTTCTTCCAACTTGGTTGGCCGCCGAATGAAGGGTTCATCACGTATCTTGCTGAGAATCTGGTAGATAGGTTTATTGAATACTGTGGTAATGGCAGTGCGGATTCTTAAGTTCTTTTTTTTTTGGGTCCTCTCTATTGGCTCGCCTGCCTCGCCCATTCTTGCTTGGTTGTTCCACCGTGTTGATTTTTGCTGTAGTCTTTTTATCTGGTATCGCTGTTGTGCCAGATTTTGCTTTAGCACGGGCGCTATCTTCCTGTACTCGGATATGTTGATGTACTCTCTCCATTAGGAACTCTATCGTGAGGGGTGGCATCATTGTCATTGTGTCCCTCAATTTGTTATCGATTAGAAAACCCTGTTTGTATTGTGCGATGGCGAGATTTGTAGGGCAATCCCCAATCTGGTTGAAAGTCTCCCAATATCGACTGCTGTAAGACCTCAATGTCTCCTTTTCGCCCATGTCAATGGAGAGTAGCTAGTCAATCTCCACTGGCATCTTGGTATTCATTCTGAATCTAGTCACGAACGCTTCTGCCAACTGTGCCCATGAGGCTATGCTGCCTTCTAGCAGCCTTTTGAACCAGGTCAGACCTAGGTCACCAAGGCTGGATGGAAACAAGATACACATTAGAGCTTCGTTTCACCAGTATACTGCCATAACCTAGCGAAAGTGGTTTGAGTGCATGTAAGGGTCTGACTTCCCCTCATAAGTGGTGAATTTTGGTTGGTGGAAGCTTGAGGGTAGTGGTGCATTCTCAATTGCCGAAACAAACGGCGAGCTTTGTAATCTTCCTAATACTTTATCCGCTGGTTCATAAGCAAGGCGCGGTATTGGCATCCCTATCTCGATACTCCCATGTGTCCTTAGGGCCAATCGCTGTAAGGCTGAGACTCTACGAGGGTCGCCAGCCCTGGTGTCCTCCTTCCATCGGGCCCTCTCCTCGAGCGTTGTTCGCAGATCCACTGACCTAGGTAACTCCGTGTGCCTAGATGTCGTTTGGTGCGTATGCGAGGGCCGATAGCTGCTTTCTTCTTTATACGACCTTTCAATTCTCGTTCTCTCAGACCTGGAGTAACGAGCCCTGGAAGTCCTTGATTGAGTGTCGCATGTTCTAAGGCTTTTACTTTCTGCTTGCGATTGCGTGACATGTCTATTACGATCTTCCAAGTGGTAAGAGGGCGTGTTGCCTTTGCGCCCCTCTTCTATCGCCACCCCTTTTTCCTTTATCTGGCGCTTCATTGTTTCCATGTCTGCCGCCATCCTCCTTATTAACTCGTCTTGCTCCCTCGCGCGATCCTCCAGAACTTGTGGATCCAACCCCTACCTCTATCTTTTTGGACTTTGAGAGTGACGGGGACTAGTGCCCCGTATTTCCCGTGTGTCCCTCTGGGAGTTCTATCGCTGGGGTTTTAATTCTGCCATGGGTGGGATAGAAGGTAAACCTTCACACTTCTTGCTCCCCTCCGGGGTTTGCCCATCGATAGCAGATTGTGGCAAATCTTTATTGTGCGCCATTGGTTTCAACTAGAGAGGAAAACTCGATCAAAAGGTTTTGTTCTTTGTATTTCCCATAGATAGCGCCAATTATATGAGCACGAAATAATCTTCTTGTATAATCTTGTTGATCAAGTGTGCACTCCTCAAAACGTCGTTGCTTTATTTCCTGAAAACACAAATATGAGCTAGCCGGCGGGTGTGTACCGGATACCTCTCCGATGCCTAAGCCAGTAAATAGACAATAGACAAAAAACTTTGTGTTTTTGAGAATAGAAATTGTGATACTTGTATATAGGTCTGTAATGAGCTTATATAGAATCCATATAGCACAATCCTAGTAGGACTTCAACTCTCATTTAGTAGAGTCCTGCTAGGAATCAGAAAGATAATGCTCATCTTTCTACACCCTCCCCACTGCCTAACCAAGTGAGATGGTTTTACCACGGTAGAATAACAGCACAACCGAGCTATCTCAAGCCTTCTGACACACTCAGCTCGGCGCTTTCATGGGCGATGCCTAGCTCGGTCATTGTTCAACTATACCTCGGTTCGGAATACATAGACCGAGCTAATTTGCAGCCATTTCTGACCGAGCTAACAAAAGCAAGGTCCAGTTGTGAAGCCCTTTTCACCTCGGCCCACAGATCGGTCCATTACTATGTCTAGGCCTAGCTCAGCCCTAGTTCACATAAAATCTCCCTCTCAGTAGGAGTTTTCTTCTCCTACTTTATTCTAATCCATCATGTTCCTGTTATATTTATTAAATATATTTATATAATATATATCTTTTAACTTCTTTCAATATAATAAGATTAATTTACTAAAATATTATATACTAAACATTTATTTTCACTCATTTATTTATACATTTTAACTTTTATTAATGATAAATTATTTTTTATAATATATTATATTATTTATAATTTTTATTAATATTCTTATATTTTAATTTATAAAATTAACTTGCTCGGCCCCATCTAATTTATAGGAAATTATTCAATACTCCTGAAGCACCACGTGACTATACTCCAAGTCAATCACCAATTACTTAGCCCTATGTTGTTTCCTCATCCGCAACATAAATTGTGGGCTCTTACGCCTCTCCACCATTCAAAACCTTAAGGAGCACCACGTGTCCATACTTTGGAAGTACTGAATAATCACTCCTAACTTACCCTCTCCTCCTGCGATAAGGGTAAGGGATTAAAAACCTGCCACATAATCATTCCTGAGGAGACAAAGAGATGCAAAAAAAGATATAATGTGGGATAAAACTGACATCCCTACCTACGCTTATGACAAATGCCAACAATGAGCACAAAACAAACATTTTTTATTGTGGCAAAACTTTTTTTTTATTTTTTATATTTTTATACATTTTATCTTTTTTAACATCTATGTATCTATTTATCTATCTACCTATCTATCTATATATATTAGCACTAAAATTTATTTTCTCTGTCGAACAAGAGTAGCAAAATACAGAAAACTGATCCAGTAAATGCTAGGGATGAAGACCACGGGTTTTAGTGAAATGTGGGTCCCAAAATGCAGAGCAGGTGACAAGAGTGAAACAGTTTAAGAAGCAGAGGTGGCATGATCAGTTTCCACTATCGATTCATCTGATAGTGTAGTGGGATGTGGCCAAACGTGGCCCATGAGTCAAGCCATGAAGTTAGGCATGGAAGTAATGTAGGGCACGTGGTTCGTTTGCAAGAGAAAGAGGAGGTTGCAGCAGAGAAGCAGTTACAAGAAGTTATAAAGATCATGGACAGTTATGCAAGAAGTGGAAGCAACTTACTTCAAGATGGGACACGTGTCAGCATAAGTATAAAGGTTGGAAATTCGAAGGAAAGAATGATGAACAAAAATTCAAAACCCATGTGGAATTAGGAGTAACATAACTTAATTAGCAATAGCTTTTGTACTTAGGAGTAGTTCGTTTGTAGTTCAGCCTCTGTGGCTAAGTTTTCTTCTGTCAATTGTTATGTATTTGAACTTGTAATTTAATTCTTGTGGTTAAGTGGCAAGTCTATTTGTTCTTCAATCAAATTTTAGTTTATTCACACTAGTTTCTTCACATTTCAACCTTCAAAGAAGTCCTTGAAACTGTCAAGGCATAGAACATCAGCCACAATTGTTTGATCTGTTGTTGTTTGTGAAAGTTTCATTTCTTTGTTGAATCTTCTTTGTAGATTTGGCCCAAACTAGATTTTTTGCTAACATATTTTGGCACGCCCAGTGGGACCTGTCTAATTTGAAGTGATGGCTAGGAAGAAACAACACGAAGTCTTTGAAGACCTTGAGAAAAGGGTTAAAGATGGAGAAGAGTAGATGGCTAGGTAGATGCAAATCCTTTTGTTGCTGATGTTAACAATATAGAAGCTATGCTATATGATGAGGATTTGGGTCCAGTTATGATTGATGAGGAAGAGGTTAAGTCCTAGGGGAAAGGTTTGACAAATGAGGAGTTGAAGGCCTTCATTGAGAAGGTTACTGAAGATCAAGAGTAATATAGTTGCAAGTGATAGAAGAAGATAAGTTGGATGGGACAGTTATTGTAATTAGATCTACTTTTTTTAGGCTTTTTTTATTATTTCATCTTAGAAAGTAAGTTTAGCCCTAAGTGCTTCCCCAATTGTTCTTGGGCAGAATGTGTTATCGACAGTAGCCCTCTGAGTTATAAAGAGGTGCAACTGGAACATCTAAAGGCTGCTCCTGCCAAGCTTGATGACCTCAAAGCAGATGTGCAGGATCCTTTAGAGGAATATAACTTAGGGAGTAAGGCCTGTAAGAGGCCCATCTATGTAAATGCTAATCTATCTAATGAATGTAAGAGCAAGCTAGTTGGTTTTCTTTCTGAGTATATGGATTGCTTTACATGAAATTATGAAGGAATGCATGCATTAGATAGAGCATTGGTAGAGCATAGGTTCCCAATTAAAGGAAATTTTCTTCCTCATAAACAACCCCTAAGAAGGATGACCAATGAGGTCTCCTTATTGGTCAAGAAGGAAATTGAAAGGTTGCTCAAAACAGGTTTCATTAAAACAGCTAGGTATGTTGAATGGCTGTTTAATATTGTCCTGTTATGAAGAAAAATAGTAAGTTGAGAGTGTGCATAGATTTTAGGAACCTGAATCTAGCAACTCCCAAGGATGAATATCATATGTCAGTGGCTAACTTGTTAGTAGATTCAGTAGCCAAGAACAAGATTTTGTCCTTTATGGATGGTCATGTTGGGTATAATCAAATTTTTATTAACCTAGAGGACACACATAAGACAGTCTTCAAGTGCCCTGGTGTTTTGGGGACATTTGAATGGTTAGTCATGCCTTTTGGATTAAAGAATGCATGAGCAACATACCAGAGGGCAATGAATTTCATTTTCCATGATTTGATTGGAAAATACTTAGAAGTCTACATAGATGATGTAGCCATCAAGTCTGACAATTTTAATGAGCATTTGGAACATTTGCAGCAGACATTTCAGAGAATGAGGATCTATAAACTCAAGATGAACCCCTTAAAGTGTGCATTTGGGGTCTCTGCTGGAAATTTTCTAGGTTTCTTAGTACACTAAAAAGGGATAGAAGTGGATGCTAATAAGGCCAAGGCAATTTTGGAGGCAAAGCCCCCAACCAACAAAAAAAAAGTTACAAAGTTTTCTTGGAAAAATAAATTTTTTGAGGAGATTCATAGCCAATTTGACTAAGAAAACTTTAGCATTTTCTCTTTTGATAAAAATCAAGTCAGACCATGAGTTCAAAATGGGAAGCATGCCATCAAGAAGCTTTTGATTTACTCAAAAAATACTTGGCAAACCCTTCAGTGCTTATGCCCCTAGTGGCAGGTAAGCCTTTGATGTTGTACATCTCAGCTTCTGACCTGTCGATTGATTGTCTATTGGCTCAAGAAAATGCTATGAGTCATGAACAAGCCATTTACTATCTAAGTAAAATGTTAAATGATGTTGAGACCAAGTATAACTCTGTCGAGAAGCTGTGTCTATCACTTTATTTTGTAGTTGTTAAACTGAGGCATTATATGCTACCTACAGAGGTGTTTGTAGTAGCACAAACAGATGTGATTAAATATATGTTGTCCAAGCCAATCCTGAGAGGAAGGCAAGGCAAATGGATATTAGCGTTAATTGAATATTGTCTCAAATATGTGCCACAAAAAGTAGTCAAAGGGCAAGCCTTGGCTAATTTTCTAACAGAACACCCTTGTCCATCTGTCAATTCAAATCTATATGAAGTCAATATGTTGGAGAATGAACCTTGGAAGTTGATGTTTGATGGTTCAAAGATAGATGAAGGAGTTGGAGCAGGTATTGCGCTGATTACGCCAAACAAGTAAATACCAATTTGCATATCAATTGGAAGGACAACATATTCAGTCTTATAATCAAGCTGAGTATGAAACCCTGATAATTGGCCTAGAGTTGGCCATAGAATTCAAAATTAGAAACCTTAAAGTTTTTAAGGATTCACAGTTGGTCATTAAACAAGTCTTGGGCAAGTTCAAATGTGTAAGGTGTGCTCTAAAGGAGTATTTAACTGAGGTTAAATGGTTAATCAGTTCTTTGACTATATCACATTCACAAATAGATATAAGCTGGAGAATAAAGAGTCCAATGAGATGGCTCAAGTAGCTTCTGGTTTAAAAATTCCTAAGGGAGCTCAAGAAAGGGTAGTTCGAATTAAGAAAAGAAACTTTTCTACATTTAGGGATAGGTGTAGAAATTTCTTGCCAATTCTTACTTTGGATGTGACAGAAAAAGATTAGAGATTCCCTTTAATAAAATACATGTCGAATCCTAGTGAAGGTAGTAATAGGCAAATAAGATATCAAGCCCTAAATTATGTTATCATGGGAGATGATTTATTTAGGAAGGCACATGATGGCTTGACTTTGCTTTGTATTGGTAAGTTAAACCAAATGAAAGTTATGATTGAAGCACACGAGGGAATTTGTGGGGCCCATCAGGCTGGTGATAAGATAAGATGGTTGATTCACAGATATGGTTATTTTTGGCCATCTATTAGAAAATTTGCATAACATATGCAAAGGGATGTCAGAATTGCCAAAAACATGGTAATATCCAAAGAGTTCCAGCCATAAGTCTTCATTCAGTGGTGAAACCTTGGCCTTTCAAATGAGCCATAGACTTGATAGGGCAAATTTTTTCAACCTCTTCAAAAGCACATTCTTATTTGTTAGTAGCTACTGATTACTTTACTAAGTGGGTAGAAGCAGTACCCTTAAAAGTGGTGACACAAACTCAAGTCATTGAGTTCTTAAAAAAGAATGTGATTCATAGGTTTGGTTTACCTTAGTCCATTACTGTCGATCAAGGCACAGTGTTCAATGGAGATGAGATTCAGGGGTTTGCCATGGAATATGGCATTAAGATTTTGAATTCCTCGCCCTAGGTATATGGGCAAGCTGAGGCAACAAACAAGATTGTCAAGAACACTTTAGAAAGGATGATTGAGGACAATCCTAGGGATTGGCATAATCTCCCTTCAGAAGTACTTTGGGTCTGCAAAAACTCAAAAAGAAATAGCACAGGTACAACTCCATATGCATTGGTGTATAGGCATGATGCTGTGTTGCCCCTAGAGGTGACAGTGAGGTCTAATCGACTGGCCAGACATTTGGGTATCCCTATGGATGAATATGTAGAGGCCATGTTGATTAAATTGCAAGACTTAGAGAAAAAAAAGAATTACGGCCTTTAATCATTTGATAGCCTAGAAGAAGAAAGTTGAGAGAAGCTATAATAAGAAAGTAAAAAGTAAAGTGTTTTTTGAAGGAGAGTTGGTATGGAAAACCATTTTACTAATTGGCTTAAAAAGCCCAGAATATGGCAAGTGGTCCCCAAATTGGGAAGGTCCATTTAAAATACACAAGGTCTTTAAAGGGGGAGCTTATCATCTTGCCTCTTTAGAAGGTGAGCCACATAGAAGGATCATTAATGACAAGTACCTAAAAAACTACTATCCAAATATGTGGGAATGCATGAATAAGCCATAAAAGCATGAAAATGAACATATGTGACAAGCCTAAAAAACCAGAGTAAGTATAATAGATCTTTCATTAAGGATTAAATACAATCAAAGTAATTACATTCGGCCTGATCTTTTTGAAAGTACATTGAAAGCTTGCTCCAGGCTTGAAGGGCAGTTTGGTGCCTAATTTTATTCTTCATAATTCTGGTTTGAGCTTGTTTAATGGTAGAAGGGCCACCTTCTGCTTGAGCAAGGAGGTTTGGAATTTGTTGGGTAAGATTGGCTTGTTCTTGTTCAGCAGTAGCTTTTTGAGCTCTCACATGTGCTTGTTGAGCTTCCAATTGGGCCTCTTCTACTGTAAGGATGGCAATTTGAGTAATGAGAGCCTGTGATCTGGTAGAGGCCTCAGTCAGAGCATTGGTTG
This sequence comes from Camellia lanceoleosa, assembly GCA_025200525.1. Classification (NCBI taxonomy): domain Eukaryota; kingdom Viridiplantae; phylum Streptophyta; class Magnoliopsida; order Ericales; family Theaceae; genus Camellia; species Camellia lanceoleosa. Next base: position 112,489,532 of record CM045764.1, on the reverse strand, counting down.
CTTTTCTCACTTGATCCGCTTGGGTTTCTATATTTTTTGGCTTAGCGTGGAATTGGTTGATAGCCACTAAGTATTGTGGAAACTCTGAGATGAAGGTTTGGAAAGCCTGCACTTGGTTTGGATCAAAGAGTTGAGGCATCAGAGGTACAATGGCTTCTAGACAGTCAATTAAGGTTATGGTGTGAGAAAGAGCTAGATCATCTAAGGGTTGGTTAAGTAGGCTAAAGAATTGATCCATTAATTGTTAATCCTTATAAGTCAATTGTTTCACTTTTCATTCGACAGAAAGATTGGCAACAATTTCTTGCGCAACAGAAATGTCCAAAAGCTAGTCTTGGAATGTGGAAGGAGGGATAACTACAGGCTGTGGTAGTAAGGAAGTGAAGTTAATAAATAGTGTAAATTATAAAAATAGACAACCTGAGATGGTGTTACCTCTGTCGAAGGCATGATAGACGTTTCAGTGTTGGGCAAGATAAAAGGCATGAGGTGGCCAATACTTCTCTTGTGGGACTCTGAAGTGGTGTGGCTTGTACTCCCATGTCAGTAGTGACCAATTTATGAGTAGATATGCCAATCTATCAGAGTAATCAAAAGCATGATTAGGCTGTAAAAGGAAATAAAGAATAAGGTAAACACTTGCATAAAGAAGGCCACCTGTGAAGGAAATACTCGACCTTCAGAAATGGTTGTGGCCAGAATACTTGTGATTGATTCTCTAATAGGGCTAGGATTGCAGGAGGTTTGAACTCCCATGTCCATGGTGGTTGGTATAGGTGAAATTAAGGTCTCTTGACCCATAGGAACTTCAATTTGGATTGGTAAGAAAGCATCTATTGCTGGAGATAGATGGAATGAAGGTACTTCCTTCATCGATCATTGTGTAGAGGTAGAGGGAGACTGAACATATTTGCTGAAAGGTTGTGTAATTCCCTCATGAAGAGTCCTCATGTCACTTGAAGATGACTCATTATCTTTATTTAAGACCTCAGTGTTAGCTCTGTCAACCTCATTCCCTTGATTATAGAGTGGAAAATGGTCATCTTGATGGATGATGTCATTTTGCTCATGAATAGGTGAACTTCTGTTGACAGGGGATGTATGGCTATCAGGGTTGTTAGTTAAGTCAATTAGAGTTTCTCTAGCATGGCCAGGGGCTACCAATTCTTCTGAGGAAGAGGCTACACCAGGAAAATTAATAACTTCATATGTTCCAAGGTGTACCCCTCTAATAGGGAAGGCCATTAAATCTCCTAAAGCTATTCCCTGAGGAATGTCAGACAAAAGTTGAGCCAATTCAGGGGCTAGTTCTCTTAGGCCTATTCTCTCTGGGCCAGTCTATTCTTCCTGAATGGGCTGGGGATTCAGATGCTTTGAGTTTGTCTGAGAAAAGGGCAGATTGGTTTGATTCTCAAGTAAAGAAGAGGGTAGATTAGTCTGGTTTTCAGGAAACTCTTCATGAGAGGAATGAGATACAGCTAGAGAAAGGAGTCTTCTCCTCTTGTATGTCTAAAAGAGAGGAAGGTAAGTGAAATAGAGTGACTGTACATTAAACATGATATATAGTGGTTTAGCAAGGTTTGAGTAAAATCTATACCATTATAGGTAGGGAGGAAATACTGCTAGGAGGAGAAGGGATTGGTGCAGCATGAACTGTGATTTGAGGAGGAGCTGGTTGCTCTTGATTTCTTTTGGACCTCCTCTCAAGGGCTGCACTACCCTTCAATTGAGATTGGGAAAAAAGAATCTCTTGAATTTCTTCCTGTCTTTTCTTAGTTCTCCGTTCAATCTCAATACCTTGGTTGTAAGGTACAAATCCTTCACAACTAGTTGTGTTCAAAGGGTTGCCTTTGAACTTTTTTAGGGGATTCATTGGGGCTTTGCGTTTAGCTTTTGAGATTGTAATATCTTGAGCAGGTGCCTCTAAGATGGCCTTAGTGGGAGACTTGGCTACATATATATTAAAAAAAAAAACAAAAAAAAACAAACAAACAAAAATGGCTAGTTAGCATCAACATAAACTCAGAGATGAACAATGTGCATAAAGAGAGAAAAATAGATGTATAAATTACCAATGCTCATCTCTACTCCTCTCCTGTTGTCAGGATGCACATCCCAAAGGCAAGCTTGAAGGTCTTCATTAAAGATTAAGACACTCATCAAAGACCACCATTCATTAAACCTTGTGGTAGCATAAGGAGTAATGTGGCAGTAATAAAAACTGAACTGGTCGAATAACCTTTGATTTTCAGCCAGAAGGTCTTTTACTTCTTGAGAGACTTTGAATTGGACTATGGATCCAACTTATTGATAAATAGTAAGATGCAAGTAAGGACAAGGGACAGTTTGGTATAATCCCATCTGCCTGGCCCATTGGCAATGATTATAGTTTTCAAAATTGCAATTAGAAATTCTACTTGTGGAGATGGATCCACCCACTAAGATATATCTGGGAGTAAGAACTTGAGTCCAAAAATCCTTTTGTTTTTGCCTCCAAGTGTCACTTAAAGTTTGGGGTTCAACATTAATGTAAGTTACTCTAGAGGAACTGAAGTGAAAGCTATGGAAAGGAATGAAGAGTTGAGGGTCTCTGTCAACAGGTAGTTCAAAAAAAATAATGAACACCTTAGTAAATGAATTGGATGAGGTTGGTCGAAAGGAGAGGAAAAATTCAGCATAACTTTCACATGGAGAGAAGTATGGGGTATGAGTGGTAGGCATAATCTCAAGGAAATAAGCATAGAGCCAAGCTTGGAAGAGCCAAAAAGGGCCACCACAGTTATGATCTATCTCTTTGTCTACTAAAAAAAAGACCTCTGTATAGTGTACCTAGAAGAAAACGACAAAAGCCAATTGAGTGCCTTCTTGGATACAAGTGGTAAGGGCCAAATATTCTCTAGTGATTTTAAAACCAGGAACACATAAAAAGTGTTGGCAAAGCCACAGTAAGTAAAAAGATGTTCTCTCTTCTCTAGTAGGTTTTGTAGAAATTTTTTGATATTTGGTTTGGAATTTCCCATAACTAAGGTCACTATCAAGTGTGACTACTGATTAAGGAGTTAAGAGTGCACTAATATGTTGGCCAGAAGTAGGAAGGCCAGCCAAATGTACAATATCAAGGATAGTAGGAGAGATCATACCAAACTTCAGGATGAGGGAGTTGCAGGACAGAGACCAAAAACAGGCTGCGGTACCAATAGCCCACTTGTCCATATCTAGGGCTAGGGTTGACAGTCGAATGGCATCATAAATGCCAAGAGCTCTTCAAAGTTCAATGTCATACACCATTATTCGGTGAACCCATAGCCTCCAGTTGGGACTTGGTTTTTGCCATGAGCGTAAGGGATTAGCGCTCGAATGCCACTAATGCCAGGCTATCTCTGATTTTTTGAAAAACATCACTTCATTGTCTACGATGGGATAGTGATGGGTAAGTTCATCAGGTATTTTGGCAAAAAAGGTTGGACCTAGCTCCCCTTGTGTAGAACTGTTGTTACGAGGAATAATGCAGCTGTCAAAGACATGTTAACGGAGTAGCTATTGGAACTCAGTTGGGAAACGTTGCATGGGTAGAATTTTTATTTGTTTTTTTTTCTTTGGTTTGAGCTTGTTTGGGTGCCATGGAAATAATGTGAACGTAGGGTTTTGTAGACACCCCATTTTTGACCGCCCGCAAGACTTAGGTGCTTGGTTTGATACACTCGATGATGAAAGCTGAATTGTGAATTCGTAGCAATTCAAATTTAATCAAGCCCTTGAAATAACCTTAAATCTTCAACATTTACCTTATTTAAACCTGTGAGTTTCATTTTTGAACCTTTTCCTACCTTAAGCTGAGTTTGAGCCAAAAAAAACAGGGGAGGCCATCAAGGCCCGGCCGTACATCAATGATGGCCGGCTGTGGCTATGAATAGCCAGTCGGCCCTCGATGGCGATAAGCACTATTCTAGGTGAGAGGTCGCCAGTTGTCCATTTTTGAAGATATTTATCACTTTTTGAGCCCGAATTCTATAAAAACGAAACTCTGGGATTGTTTTAAGGGTTGAACAAAAATCTAGAAACCATATATACACCTTGAGAACTCTTGTCTCCTCCTTCTTCCATTGCAAGTCACCTTTGAGCTAACCTAGCTTGTTTATACCATCTCTATACTCCATACACAACTTTGTCTTACCACTCTAGAGCCTTGGTTGATCTTGGAGAAGCATAATGCAAACTTGAGGGTGAATTAAAACCAAGTTTGGATCATCAACAATAAGCTTACTCCTTAAAAGGTATAGGCTTGTTATCTTTTCTCTTACTTTCATTTCTATCACTTGCTTCATAGTTCTTGCTATTTTGAGCTTATTTGAAGTGTTTGGGGTTGGGTTTGAAGAGTTACCAAAAGGGTAGAGAGAGCTTGCTCTTTCTATACCTTTACTTATAACTTAAACCTTTCCTTGTCCACTCTTTTCTTTTGATATTTACACTGCTTTTCAATTAGAAAGGCTAAAAATAACGTTTTGAAGCTTCAAAAGTGGAGGGGTTAGCCACCCCTCCTTGTTCTTGCTTACTAACCTTAATTCTCTTCTTTATTGTTTAGCTTTTCAAGCTTTTTCCATGCATGTTCTACCTCTATTTTCCAAGTATTAAGGGCTGTTTTGAGGCTGTCCAAGCCTTTTCAATTGGTTCATGCCTTGTTTAGTACATTTGTGATCTCATAAGTTAGCATATGTAACTTGTTGTTTGTTATATAGCTTTCTTTAACTCATTTCCATGTTTGAAAGTCTAAGTTTAATGGTCAATCCATCATTCATCTCTTTCATACTTGAGAATGATTTCAACCGATTGAGGTTGTTCGAAACATGTAAGAAAGGTTCCCACTTAATGGCTTAATCTTTTTGAAGATTCATTGCCAATGGTGTGTTCTTTCTCTCATGCTTTAGAAGAACCTCTTGTTTGACATTACTTCTTGTTTAGAGGACTTTAACATCACCATGGACAAATGGACTAAAGAATGGCAAGGCCTAATAAAATTGGTTTAAAACTTGGATCAACACACATAAAGAAAGTGGCTTAAATTGCTTTAACTTGGTCGGACGTTATGCCAAGTTACTGGTGTCAAGAGTCGTCACGTGCTAATTCATGGCATTTTGATGATTCTTGAAGCGTTGCAACCTTCCTTTTTGAGTTTATACTATGATAAGAGGAAAGGATGGTCCTACTCTTTACATTTTATTAACTTTGTTCCAAAATTGAATCCGAGATCATTAAGCAATCATATTGCTCATTGATGGCTTTGGAATCAATTTCAACCTACTCTCGAAGATTTCCCATGGCAGAGAAGGAAGTAAGGACAAACAGAGCTTGAGAATGCTTTATCTGCACTAATTTCACCTCAGAACACAAAAACAGAGCTTTGCACCAAATTGATGCATGACCGGTCATCTGTAGACCCAGCCAACTGTCAGTGATGCACGGCCGACCCTTAGTGTGTGGCCAGCAGTGCAATTTTATAGAAATAGAGGTAGTGACTGAGGGTGAAATAGAAACGGCCTGGGCAGACAGAGTAGTTTCAGGCGCTGTGCATGCAACCTTCATCCATCTTCCATTATGCTTTTATCAAATGCGATTAATTGTTTCATTAGTATTATTGTCATAGTTGTGAATAAATTTTGTTGTAATTAATTAGTGATAGCTAGTCGATTTTTATTCAAGTGTTGTACTTACTTTAATTACTTAGTTATAGCTGGTTGATTAAATCAAGTGTTGTAATAATTAGTTAAGTAGTTAGCTAATTTTATTTGTTTTGTAATAATTAGTTTAATTAGCTTAGCTTAGTTAGCTAATTTATTCATTTGGACTCTCTTTCATGAGAGCGTGTTGCAATAATGCGTATGTCTTCCAACCCTACGTCTTTTTCCTTTTTACTTAACTACATTTGATGGTTAGTTTAGGAGCATCACGTTTCAATTAACATACCTTATACTTATATCTATTTTATCTTGTCTTATATGCACCGAGGCTCGGTTCATCATTCTAATTGTATTGTCATTTCATTACTTCGTTGAATAAATGTTTAAATCGCATGTTATCAAAATCGATCCATATGCCATATTAGTAGCCGAGCCTATTAATTGCATATTGCATGTGTTGCATTAGACATTTGGCATAGTTAGGAATCATGCATATTTTTCTAACTCATATCTTCTTAGCTTGGAGTACTAGGTGATTTTTTAGTACTTTAGCATACTTGCATGAGTGTGAGTAATTGCCATGACTAGCATGCTTCCCATGAGGCTAAATGCTTACTTGTTAAACTGCTTGAATGCCTATGGATGAAGGTTTGTTGCTTGAATTGGAACGATTCAACGAATGTATGTTTAAGCCCATTATGTCTAGTGGCAAATTCACAGCTTTAAGCCCACTTTGTTGAGTGGCAAATTTGCAAACTTTAAGCCCACTTGAGGTGGCAAATTCAAACCCCTTTTTTGAAAAGCAAACATGACTTGAAATGTTCTAATTCATGCAATTTAGTTTATACTTGCTTGTGCGCATTGCATAGTAATGCTAGCCTAATAACTGTAACAAGAGCATATAATGTTGATAAAAATCATATCATGATTAGTAGAGGCCGATCTTTGATCGAGCGAGCGGGGGTGCTCAATTCATGACATTCCCCTCTTGTACCTAAGTTCCCGAACTGAGGCAACTTTGGTGATGATGGACACGTGGCCTTTGACACGAGTCCTGGGTTTCCTAAATTTTCTCAAAAATAAAATATTTAGGTGACGACTCTGTATCTGGCAAAGCAGTCCAATTTTTGCGTTTTTGATTCAAAATTGATTTTTCAAAAGATTTGTCAGATTTGGACTATTTCGTATTTATCAATTTCACATTGCACTTGTGATATTAGATTCAGAACTGTGGGAGTCTGAACTGTAAGGCCTTTTTTCAAACCTTCCAAAAAGGGGGGCACGAAAAAGTCGAGCTACAAGTTTCAAAGCAGAGAGGTTGAAGAGTCGAAGTACAGAGCAAACAAAGGAAATGAGAGTAGTAATAGCTTGAATTCCGACATTCAAATAGCTTATGGTGGACCCTCCTATTGGGCCTAGGCCTGTTATTAATAGTTGGGTTTATTTAATTTGTCTCTTAGGGTCGATTTTATTAACATCTGGGTTTCATTGTGGTGTTTGGGCCTTGATATGTGAGATTTTTTTGTGGGCCTAAAATATTCATTACTATAAACCGTTCAAGTAAATAAGTGTCAAGACTTTAAAGTTCTCTTTATGATATTCATTCAAAACAAAACAAAAAACATCCTTTTGTCTTGAATGAGGGGGCATTGTTGGCACTAAAATTTATTTTCTCTATCGAACAAGCGTAGCAAAATACAGAGAGCTGATCCACTGAATTCTAGGGATGAAGACCACGAGTTTTAGTGAAATGTGGGTCCCAAAATGCGGAGTAAGTGACAAGAGTGAAACAATTGAAGAAGCAGAGGTGGCAGGAGTAGTTTCCTCTATCGATTCATCTGATAGTATAGTGGGATGTGGCCAAACGTGGCCCAGGAGTCAAGCCATGAAGTTAGGCATGTAAGTAATGTAGGGCACGTGTGTAACAAGCCCGGGGGGGACCTCGCTACAGCTCGGACTCTTTAAGTTTGTTGCGGTTCTAAATCTGAACCAAAGAGTCCACCTCTGGCAAATCGTTTTAAGGAAAACAGATTTTTCGAAAAGTAGTGCCAAACATGGATCGCTTTGCGGGACATGAGTCGCCACCTAAATATTTTTAAAATGGGGAATTTAGGAAACCACGACTCGGTCAAGGCCACGTGGTCCGTCATCACCAAAGTTGTCTTGGCTCGGAGCTTGGGTACGATCGGGAAGGTCACTATGAGCACCCTTTCGCCCGTCCGAAGACCGGCCTCTACTAACCATGATATCCTTTTTTGAAAACATTATGTGTTCTTATTCCGGTTATTAGCCTAGAATTACTACGTTATGCGCACAGCAAACAAGTATAGACCAAATCGCCTAAGTTGGAACAAAACACTACATGTTTGTTTTGAAAACGGTTTGCTACTCGTAAGTAGGCTAAAATGCAGGTTTTGCCACCCTCAAGTGGGCTTTAGAAAAGATGATTTTGCCACTAACTAGTGGGCTTAAAATTCACAGTTTTTAATGCATTGTCCCAATTTAGGTAATTCAACCTCCATCCACAGTATTCAAGCGCTTATATCACCTAAGCACTTAGCCTCATGGTAGTCATGCTATTATGGCAACATACACACGCATGCGATATGCTAAAACATAAAAACTCACCTAGTACTCCAAGCCAAAACAGCAGCTTATTAGAAATCCATGCATGGACCTAAGCATACTGAGATGTCTAATGCAACACATGCAAAGATGTAATTTAGGCAGGCTCGGCTATCCTAAACATGGCATATGGAATGCTACAAATAACACGTATTCAATTTGGAATTGAAAGTACGATGCAGTTTGTATGATGTGCCGAGCCCGATGCATGTAAACAGATGAATGAATGCAAACATGCTTTCATACTGTTATGCTAATTTAAATATGCCCTAATCTACCATCATAAGCAGGTAAATAAAAGGGAAGAAAGAAATGGAGGTTGGAAGACATACATGCCCACTCACCCACACTTATTACAGACATGCCCTCACACGGAGGGACCAAAAGAATAATATACAGTCCCAAATAATAATCAACTATCCTAGCTAATTAATTATTACAAAACTTCTAATTTAATTAACAAATTAAATGCAAAAGGGAAAAGGCCGCAGCCCCCGCCTCGGGATGCGTGAATGATGCATGCTCGATGTCCGCCTTGCCCGAAAAGCTGCGTCATGACACTGCTGCCTCTGTTTTTTTGCTGCCCTGTCTCTCCAAAAAATGCCAAAGTCCCAGAATACCTTCCTTGAATGCTGATGAGTGCCACCGGCTGGAATAAATCACCACCGGCTGCTTGTGGTGGCCACCGGCTGCAAAATGATCTACCGGCCAGAAATGAAGTGCCGGTCGGCACTATTTCCTGCCGTCGCACAAAGTTCTCAGAAAATTCTGATGACAGAACAGACAAAGAAGTGCATGGCATTGGATTTTGGACATAGTTGTGCATGGCCAATGCTCCCTATCATGTGTAGAACTCAAGGAAGCATGACTCTTAGTTCTAGGACTATCAATTGTGCACCTTGGTGCATGATAGCCTAAGAGCCAAGATTGCATTTTAATGGTATTATGCAATGCAACAAACAAATGAAATCCAAGGCCTTATCATGTATTAGTCAAAGGTCTTGGTGACCAAGGGTTGGGACAAGTTGCACCACTTAAAGTGTGAACTCCTCTCAACTCTTGCACTTGGTTTGACACCCCAAACCAAGATAATGCAATGCATGTATGCAACATGGCTCCAATAATGCAACCTAATACTAACATGTTAGCATGCCAAATGCAATGCAACATGCAAGGTCGAATACAATGTAAACCATAGGCAATTAGACAATGTAACCATCATACTACAACACTTAAAGAACTAAACATGCAATAAGCAAATGATGAACATGCAATGATGGACTTAGCCACAAAGGCAGCCCTCAAGCCTCCCAAAACAAAGGGCAAAATGGACCAAAAGATGTAGACAAACAAACATGTAAGCATGCAAGCCAAAAGGCCTAAGGCAAAGGCATAAAGTGGTGCATTCAACCTTCCCCTATTCATGACCAAACATGGCACATATCAAGCAACCCAAAATGACAGATTTTCAGCATGCAAAAACACACCCAAAACTCACACACATGGCATCCCAAAAGCTCTAAACACACGAGCATGCATGAGGGATATTTCAAGGCATAAAAGGACACACCCTTAAAGCATGAAAGAGACAACAAAAATGAACATGTGAGCATGGATTAGGGTCTGAAATAGCATGTAAGAGGGTCCCAAACCACTAAAATGATGCAAGCAACACATGCTATATACTCATGCACTTAAGGCTAGCAAGCCAAAATGCAAAGTGGCCATATAAGGCATGCCATGGATGGCCTAAACAACAAAAAACAGATATTATACATGACAAAATAAGCACGTTTTCAGTGTATGACCAGCCACAAAAACAGAAGCAAGATAGGCTAAGAAAGCATGCAAGATTACGGTAAATCACATGGATTTCAAAGCAAGTGCATGATAGAGAGGCCAAACATGGTTGAGCCCTTCTTCAATGTTGAATAAGGGCTCAAAACAAGCCTCTTTACAGTATATGACAGCCCCAAAATCAGTAAGCATACAAGGCTAACAAACCATGCAAAAATGAGGCTAAAACATGGATTTCAAAGCAAGTAGCCTAAGGATTATGCAAACAATGTTGAGCCCTTCAACAATGTTGAAGAAGGGCTCAAAATAAGCCTACTCTTAGCTTACATCATGCTCTGAAACAGATCATACACAAGCCAAATATTCTATGCAAGAAACATGGCATACAAGAGGATATTGAGATAGGTGCTAGATGCAGCCACCAAACAGCAAGGGGTCCTCAATCAAACATGAAGAGGACCCCAAAATAAGACTATTTGAAGTTTGGGTCGGAGCCCAAAAGTGCTTGCAACTAGGGCTAAGATATGAAGCAAGAAATTGCAAGAAAAGGGAAGATGAGGACTTACCCTTGAAGACCAAAGAAACCAGCACCTCTTGGACCAAGTTTAGGTGCTCCTAAGCTCAAGAACAGCCCCAAGTCGCTGGAATGGAGCAAGGTTGCCTTGTGCTATGAGTTGTAGGGGAAATGGCCCAAGAACTAGGTTGTTTGGAGGTGAAATGAGATAGATATAGAGAGGGGGGGTGAGATATATATCTATATATCAGATATGCATATCTCAATCTCTGGTTTTTGTTCAAACCTTCCAACCTTTTGCAATGGAGGAGATGGGTTCCTTATATAGGCAAAGGAATGGTTCTAAGCTTCTTAGAGAAGCCATTGTAAAAGGGGCAAAGGGTGCAAAGGGTTTGTGGCTTCTAGAGGAAGCTAAAACAGCTGGCCAAGCTTCTCCAAGAAGCTTGGCCAAAGGGTTCACCTTCTAGAAGCTTAGAGGGTGCAAAGGGTTCAAAAGGGTGCAAAATATGCACATGTATGCACGTGGGTCGAGTTCTGTGCACTCCAGCTGGCACAGCTGGCATGCACCAGGCTTGGGGGGTGCAAAGGGTTCAACCCGGCCAGCCAATTTGATTTTCAGCCAAAATAAAGTGCCGGTCGGCACTCTTTTCTGCCGGTCGGCTAAATAGAGTGCCGACAGATGATTCCTTGGTCAAAACATGGCCGGTGGGTATGCAAATCGAAGCCCCGGAAGTTAGCTTTCCAATGGCGCAAACCTTGCATCAAAATTCCTCCTGTGCAAAAAGTTATGCCCTTTTCCGTGAAGTCGCGCAGACTCGATCCAACCGGGATGATCCCCTGCTTCAACCCAACATATCTCCTCCACCCGGACTTGGCTCTGGGAGATTCTTGAGTACAAAGTGAAGCCCCGGAAGTCTTCTTTCCAACGATGGTGGCCTCATAGCTTAACTCCAAGTATTGAATTGAATAAGCCCGATTTAGCGAGAGCTGCTCGATTCCCTTCTACCCGGATCTTTGCCAATCTTCTCCCAAACCAGTTTTCTCCTCTCCTTTCCTCTTTTCTTCAACTCCAAACCCTTAAACAAAGTGTTTGGGAAGATTTGCCTCTCTTCTTGCCGAAGGAATTGAACCTGTGCCCTGCACATCTCTCAACACCGAGCAAACTATCAGTAATGCCCAAGTCTTGAGGGCGGTCAAAAATGGGGTGTCTACAGTTGCCCCTCTTTGACAGAACTCGAAAGTCATAACAATGACGGGAGTGAATGTCAAAGCCCCGAGACGACCCATTTTTGACAAGGCCGAAGACTTGGACAAACAAACGAAATATCGATAAGTAAATGGTTGTGCCCGCAGGCTGCCTACGTATCCCTTTACAGGGAATCAAACCAGCGTAGTTCAGGGGCAGGATGCATAGTGATGTACAATGCAAGTGCATAACTTATGATCATGCAAAGCATGCTGTGATAAAGCAAATATGCAAAATAAATGCAACATTTTAAGCAAGTGAATACAGATCTAACTACATTTCATGCAGAAAGGATGTAATAGAATGATGTGATGGGGAGCATAATAGATGCAAAGGGTGACATACTCCAACCACGCTGGACTCGTGAGTGGAGGAAGAACAACGAAAATCAAACAGGAGCGCGTTCCACGCAACCTAAGGTAAATTCCAAACACGCTGAAATCGTGTGAGGAAGGGGACACTCAAACCATGCTGAAATCATGAGAGGAGGTCCAACAACAAACCGCCCAGCGCGTCTACAACGCAACCCGGGATAAATTCCAAACACGCTGAAATCGCATAAGGAACGGGACACTCAAACCATGCTGAAATCATGAGAGGAGGTCCAAACACAACCCGCCCAGCGCGTCTACAACGCAACCTGGGATAAATTCCAAACACGCTGAAATCGCGTAAGGAACGAGACTCTCAAACCACGCTGAAATCGTGAGAGGAGGTCCAAACACAACCCGCCCAGCGCGTCTACAACGCAACCTGGGATAAATTCCAAACACGCTGAAATCGCGTAAGGAACGGGACACTCAAACCATGCTGAAATCATGAGAGGAGGTCCAAACACAACCCGCCCAGCGCGTCTACAACGCAACCTGGGATAAATTGCAAACACGCTGAAATCGCGTAAGGAACGGGACACTCAAACCACGCTGAAATCGTGAAAGGAGGTCCAAACACAACCCGCCCAGCGCGTCTACAACGCAACCTGGGATAAATTCCAAACACGCTGAAATCGCGTAAGGAACGGGACTCTCAAACCACGCTGAAATCATGAGAGGAGGTCCAAACACAACCCGCCCAGTAGCATAACTTTGGGATAAATTCCAAACACGCTGAAATCGCGTAAGGAACGGGACTCTCAAACCACGCTGAAATCGTGAGAGGAGGTCCAAACACAACCCGCCCAGCGCGTCTACAACGCAACCTGGGATAAATTCCAAACACGCTGAAATCGCGTAAGGAACGGGACACTCAAACCATGCTGAAATCATGAGAGGAGGTCCAAACACAACCCGCCCAGCGCGTCTACAACGCAACCTGGGATAAATTCCAAACACGCTGAAATCGCGTAAGGAACGGGACTCTCAAACCACGCTGAAATCGTGAGAGGAGGTCCAAACACAACCCGCCCAGCGCGTCTACAACGCAACCTGGGATAAATTCCAAACACGCTGAAATCGCGTAAGGAACGGGACTCTCAAACCACGCTGAAATCGTGAGAGGAGGTCCAAACACAACCGAGAGAAACATAGGGACCTATCCCAGTGTTTGGAAAAGAGGGCGTGCATAACAATGCGATGGAAACGTACGTGACAACGCAAGTGAAAAGGTGTATGACAATGCCAATATAATGTGCATAACAATGCAATTATGGTGTGTGCATCACAGTGCAAGCATAAGAAGTGCATAGCAATGCAATATAGGTACACAAGACAGTGTTATGAGGTGCACGAAAGAGGTGTGATAAAATGCATTTTCTATGCAAGAAATACAAGCATTTTCTATGCAAGTATGGAGGAGTGCATTTTCTATGCAAAATTGAAAGCATATACTATGTATGAGACAAGCAAGGCATATTCTATGCCGAATCGAAAGCAAGCATGTTCAATGCATGAATCATAATGATATGCAGCACGCATGTAGTAGAAGTATATGTGAAGGTGCACATTCTATGCAGTAGAGGAGCATCAAATATGTACTCTGGTGCCTCTGATTTACCTCTTAGAGGACTTTGCAACACACTCTGCTCAAAAATGGGACACCCTGTTCATATTGGCAAGAGATGACATCTGCTGCTGCTTTAATTGCCATTCTGACTTGAAGCAGGCTTACACTTGAGGTAGAAGCGCACTCATACTTCGGTAGCATTGACAAGCTTGAAGGGGTACATCCGGAGTACAATCACGGAAGTTGCTGAAGGTGAAACACACTCAGATGCTTCAATTTTCCCTCTTTTCTTTTACTTGGCAGCCCGGAACCATAATAGCTTCAGGTAGGTCCTGGTTCTACTGTTCTCACACGACCTGGGTTGAACCCTACAGTTTTTGAAAGAACAAATTCCTTTTTGCACAAATGTGGAGAATGGTACAGCACTCTGAGCACAAGATGATTTTATTTTTGAAATCAAGAGATGAGTTTTCGACCAGGTATTGAGCCTACGACTGAACACAGCGAAAAAGACTCAATAACGGAAAACAATAGGTAAACAACCTAAATACATCGAGACACGCTCGGAACGACTCAAAGCAAGAATCGAAACAAACAAAACAAAAGACACGACACACAGACGTGCACAGGGAGCCTGTTTCACCGGGTATTGTTTCCCACCCTTTCTCATTTGTGATTCTCACATCACTCGGCCCTCAGGCTCGGTTTTTCTCTCAAAACCCTTTTGCTCACTTTTCTCTCAACTTACACCTCTCTATTCTTTAATCTCTCATTTTTTTCATCCCTCCCCAGGGTGATTGATGAATGAATAGTAAGTTGCGGGTTCTTGCCCCTAGCATTCCGCTAGATTCTTCTTCACAACAGTGAGTTTCTCCCACAGATGGGCTGCGCTACAATTGGGTGTGTAGCAAACCTGCAGCTGACATCGGTTGATGATGCCCTGCTGGGGAGTTTGGACATGGTTAGATCTGTCCAGATGAAGGAAGTGGAACATCTTGATCCATTCCAATTCGTGCTTCGCACTTGGCTTGATACCTCGTTGTTTGGAGGATGAGAGAACTTTCTGCCCTTTGTTGTGCCCTTTTCTGGCAAGTAGAGTGCCCTTCTGGGCGAGTATGTTGACAATGGGGGAAAGACAGGAAGCCTGACTCAACTGTGTCCCTAGTTCATCATTTTGACCATTTTTTGTTTTTGCGTTCTACTAAAACAGTTTTGACCAACATGAGAGTTAGATTAACATGCTTATTCAACTTTTTGATTTGAAAATCATGCAAGTCAGGTTATGAGCACTGAAAATATTTCCTTTTTTGGGTCCAAGAAAATGGTCCAGTTTTGGAAAAATGGAATGATTTTTGAGAGAATAGTCAACCTCAGTAAAAATTCTCAAAAACTGTTTTTGCAAATGGCCACCGCTCAACAAGCAGGGAACCAACTCTTGAGATGCGCAACCTCGAATCCATAAGCAATGGAAAATTGCCCCTTGTCTGAAGGACCTTTGCATGGCAACGGAAAGTTGCCCTTGTTTGAAATGATACTGCTGGCGTTTTTGAATGGCAGCGAAAGTTGCCCCTTGTTTGAACGGCACCGCGGCGCATTGAATGGCAACGAAAGTTGCCCTTGTTTGATAAGCGCCGTGGCATCTTGCAATCAATCTTGAGTGACGATGACAACCAAACTCGAGATCTGAGAGAAGGCAAAGATGATCAAAACCATTACATGGACACAACCGATTTGGAAGTGTTTACGGCTGGACTTCAAAATGAAGTTGCCTACGTATCCCAAACATGGGAATCAAGCCTTACGTAGTTCCGGGGTTAAGGTACACTCGGGTATTTAACCTCTCCTTTTTATACTCTAATTTTTGCCAAGGCGCCTGTTGCAGGTTTTCAACCTTGCGAGCTTTGTTCTTCTTTCTTTTCAATTCTTTTTCATTTTTTCATTTTTTTCTTTTTCTTTTAGGCTCTAACTTTTGCCAAGGCGCCCGATGCGGGTTTTCGACCTTGCGAGCTTCTTTCTCTTTTTCTTTTTTTCTTTTTCTTTTTTGTATATATTTTTTCTTTTGTATGTATTTTTTGCTTGCTCTAACTTTTGCCTGGGTAGCCCTTTCCGGGTTTTCAGCCCAGCGAGCCTCTCAAAGGGTAAAAGTGTAATAAATCCATGCCAAATGGTTTTTGAGATTGAAGCCATCTGTATCCAGGAGAGTGGCTGTTGATTCGCAAGAGAACTCATCTTCGGCTCTTCAGGCACATCTGACATGTTTGCCCCCTAGCTTAAAGGGGGGCTTCTGATCTAGCTTTACAAGCTTCTCTTGAAAACACTTGAACTTCTTGATCTGACTTTCTTGCCTCTTGTTCGAGGGCTGCTTTGAATCTGGCCACACAGGCCTTACATTGTAGTTAACCGTTGAACATTCTGAGTTTGAGTTCAGGGTTTGAAAATGAGGGGTCGAGTCTCGAGGCTGAGAGCGATCCTAAGCTGCACAATCTCAAGAGCGATTCCACACATGTCTTCGCAGGGCCGCGCAAAACATTTTTTTGAAAGTTTTTAAGAAAGCGACAAATCGCTCGCGTTGAAGACAGTGTAGGACCAATCTGGATCAAAGCTAGGGTCCTTCTCAGTACTCACACTAACAAAGCATGATTTCATTCATTAAGGGCTTAGCACGCCTCTCTTTCTCTCAATTGGTCAAATTTTTACAAATCCCGAGGAATTCCTTCCTCTTCGTTTTCACCACAGTGTTTGAAAAAGTTTTGAAAAACTTAGGTCAATGCAATGACTTCAAGGCACAGAAAAGACAGAGTTCTTAGTCAAATACTTCCATCTCATTTAGCATTTCTGGCACAACTGGCACACGGCAGAAACAAATGCGAGAGCGTGAAAATCATCTTTGTTCATTAATCTGTTGCTGGCGGCTCCCCGCAAAACAGACTCAAAACACAACGCAAAGACAACTATGAAACAAAAATGGTGATGCCCGAGATAACACTTCCGGAATCACCTAACCTTTGTACACCCGGACTGACTCGATACAACAAGACAGACCTTTAATCAAAAAGACTGACTCAAAACAAAGAGACAGACTCAAAACAAGACTACATAATTGACTCAACACCCAAGTCAGAAACTACAAAACTAGCATTTTCAAATGCTCAAAACAGTGTGTGCCATTCCCACATCTGAAGTAAACTGAGTGCCGCCCGCAGGTGGTTCATTCCCTGATCACATCACATTATCCCTCCACGGGTTCACTGATCAAGTACCGATAGACTTTGCAGAGTTGGTGCGACGATGACTTTATTGTCAATCAGATCTTGTATTTCGTGGCGAAGACGGAAACATTTATCAGTGACATGGCCGACTTGCTGATGAAAGGAACAGTACTTGGCCGGGTTATGGTTAGGAGGAAGTTTTTCTGGTAGGGGCCTCGGCTCCAGGGGTTTCAGGTACCCCTTTTTAATCAGGACGCTCAAGGCCGCTGATAGAGACATGTACAGTGGTGCGAACATCCTCTGGCCTCGAGGTGGGTATTTTGAGGTTTGTGGAGCTTTGCTGGATGCACCAACAAAGGGATTTGCAGGCGTTATCGGGTTTCTTGATCTCTTCCGAGCACGGGATTAGAGTTGAAAGGAACATTCCTGGTACAACTGCCCTTCCCCCGGCTTGCCTCTTGATTCAAACTGCCCCCGACTTGAGTGGCGAAAGTGTCACCCACAGTTTTTGCCACAACTGCGAGGACTTGCTCTTCGTTCAGTCCCTCGGTTTTCAAAGCCTCAACAGCCAACTGAAGATGTTCATGGGGACTAATGCTTGCCCCTGCCTTGCTCTTATCACTTGCTTTCACTTTGTCAAGGGATTGGCCTTCTTCCAATGCAACTCGTCCCAAGGTTGGGGAGCCTTTAGACATGAACTCCCTAGTATGTGATGCGGTTGATGACGAGCGAACTCCAAAGGCTAGATCGCCAGTTCTCGAAGATCTTCGATCATTCTCATCACCGAAGTAGTGGGTTCATGGGTTTGGGATGATTGGGTTGAGATGCACCCATCATGCATAAGTCCATGCTTCACGGGATAAACACCTCGGGCATGGGTAGATGGGCGGTGATGTATCTGTGGGGTCGTGGGTGGATGGCGATATGGATGAGGTTGAGATGTAGAGGTGTGAGTCGGTACTAACACGAGGTCCTTTGGTGGAGCTAGGGTTTTCGTCAATAAGATCTTGAATCTTATGACGGATCTGCAGTTAAATATCATGACCGTCTTCTTGATGATAAACCTGATTTAAATGGGTCGTATCTTGGTGGAAGAGGGTTTGGAAGGGGTTGGGGTTCTAGGAGTTCTAGGTGCCCTTCTTCTCGCAGCTTTTTCAAAGCCTGAGAGAGACTCATGTAAAGAGGATGGAATTTTCGGGCTTGGGGCCGAGTTGAAGTGGTTGGCTTTTGGCCATTGAGGGAGGTGGTGATAGTGTCTACTTCTGAGCATTTTGCAGCTGTGCTACCATCAGTAGTAGCATTGGGACTGCGAGCAACATTTCTCTTCAAAGGCTCATTATCTTCTACAAAGATCCCTTGTTTGATGGCATCCTCGATTTGAACCCCCATTTCATGTAAGTCTGAAAAGGTAGGGAAGGGGACTACTATCATCTTTTGCATCGACTTTGAAGATTGCGCACAATCATCCGAATTTGGTCCTTGTCCGTAGGCCTCAATGTCATCATCGAAGCTTTGGCCCTCCATCTGGTTACAAACTCTGAGAAACTTTCCTTAGGCTCTTGCCTAGTCATCTCGAGATCACGAGTCGTAATCTCAATCTGTGTATTGTATGAATATTGTGTGACGAAGGCCTCGGCCATCTCCTCCCAGCTTCGTTTCACTGAATTCTCCAATTTGGCATACCAGATGACCGCAATACCCGACAGGGTCCTGCCGAACAAAGACAGTTTCTGCAGTCTGGTGAGGCCCATCGGCCTTAAGATATCTGAAAACAATCTCAGGTGCACCATGGGGTCCCCGGACCCATCAAATCGGTCAATATGAGGCATCTTGAACCGATCTGGCAACACACAATCAATTCAGATACCCATCCTCGATGTCGGAATAGACCTAACTCCTTGGGATTTCTTAAACATTTTTCCAACTTACTTTCTTATTGTGGGGTCCGCTTCGAACTCAAAGGGAGAGTCGGGTACATTGATAGGCGTGGGCGCCTTGGATAGTTGCGGTAGAACCGGGGGCGGAACTGGCCCCGTTGGAAGGTCTGTATCCTCTTGGTCATTAGCTGTCTCTCTAGGGGTTGGAATCCCTGGTGGGGGAGGGGCTTGTTGCGAAGTAGACACTCCGGCTTGCTGCTGTAGTCTCACGATTAACTCCGCCTGTTCAGTCACAACTGCGGCCTGTTGCCGGGCGAACTCTGCCTGTCGGACGGCATCTTGCTGCATCGTTTTCATACTCTCTTGGAGGTGGCGCACCATCTCCTCTAAGCTAGCCATATTGCCCTGATCTGATTGAGTTACTGGTATATCTGTGTCTGCAATAGGCTCGGAAATCTCAACCCGACTGCTCAAAGGTCACTGATCTGGTAGCTGTTGTACTGGTGGTCCGTACCTGACTAGCCTTCTCTGGCCCTGATTACCCTTGAACTGAATCTCTGACCTGACAGGATCTATCAGCACAAATCTGATGAACCTCGGGGGATATTGGAGCCTTCTGAAGCTATGGTTCCAAGACTACCTAGCAAAAGGGAAAACAGACAGCATCTCAGCTCAACTTCACCAAAACAGATACGAGCAAAGCTGAGCATCGACATTCTTGATCACTTTGTTCCCCAAAATCATCGCCCCAAACTGAATCGATACCCGCAGATATAATGATTCTCAAAATCACGATCTTGGTGCCCACAGGATACAGACTTCAAATGGTATATGCATTCCTGAGAGATACACTCTAAAAGCACATAGCGTATAAATGAGAACAGAACACCCTATGTTGGGGTAGGGTTTCTGTCCTATTTTGTCGGAGCTAGGGTTTCACTATGCACACAGCGTTTCAAACAACCTAATATCGAGTAAGCAACCTGTCCTAGGTTGGGATGGTCACTATGGATTCCGGATATGCACTAGGCCGTATGGTCGTAAAGGGTGCCGGTAAACCGGGTTTGTGTTCCCATCTTGGGCAGAATAGCAAGAACCGACCTTATGGACATGTCTTGACAAGACAAGCCTCCGGCAAACCGTTCAGGAATAGCAGATGGCCAACACGGTGTCCTAGGCGCACCAATGCACATGCAATGCGAAGAGACACATAAATATAGTCAAAATAGGATATCACGAGTTCGAGTCAAGCTCTCTAAAATCCCCAGCAGAGTCGCCAGAAACTGTAACAAGCCCGGGGGGGACCTCGCTACAGCTCGGACTCTTTAAGTTTGTTGCGGTTCTAAATCTGAACCAAAGAGTCCACCTCTGGCAAATCGTTTTAAGGAAAACAGATTTTTCGAAAAGTAGTGCCAAACATGGACTGCTTTGCCAGATTACAGAGTCGCCACCTAAATATTTTTAAAATGGGGGAATTTAGGAAACCACTTCGGTCAGAAGGCCACGTGTAAAATCATCACCAAAGTTGTCTTGGCTCGGGAGCTTGGGTACGATCGGGGAAGGTCAGCTATGAGCACCCCCTTTCGCCCGGTCCGAAGACCGGCCTCTACTAACCATGATATCCTTTTTTGAAAACATTATGTGTTCTTATTCCGGTTATTAGCCTAGAATTACTACGTTATGCGCACAGCAAACAAGTATAGACCAAATCGCCTAAGTTGGAACAAAACACTACATGTTTGTTTTGAAAACGGTTTGCTACTCGTAAGTAGGCTAAAATGCAGGTTTTGCCACCCTCAAGTGGGCTTTAGAAAAGATGATTTTGCCACTAACTAGTGGGCTTAAAATTCACAGTTTTTAATGCATTGTCCCAATTTAGGTAATTCAACCTCCATCCACAGGCATTCAAGCAGTTATATCACCTAAGCACTTAGCCTCATGGTAGTCATGCTATTATGGCAACATACACACGCATGCGATATGCTAAAACATAAAAACTCACCTAGTACTCCAAGCCAAAACAGCAGCTTATTAGAAATCCATGCATGGACCTAAGCATACTGAGATGTCTAATGCAACACATGCAAAGATGTAATTTAGGCAGGCTCGGCTATCCTAAACATGGCATATGGAATGCTACAAATAACACGTATTCAATTTGGAATTGAAAGTACAATGCAGTTTGTATGATGTGCCGAGCCCGATGCATGTAAACAGATGAATGAATGCAAACATGCTTTCATACTGTTATGCTAATTTAAATATGCCCTAATCTACCATCATAAGCAGGTAAATAAAAGGGAAGAAAGAAATGGAGGTTGGAAGACATACATGCCCACTCACCCACACTTATTACAGACATGCCCTCACACGGAGGGACCAAAAGAATAATATACAGTCCCAAATAATAATCAACTATCCTAGCTAATTAATTATTACAAAACTTCTAATTTAATTAACAAATTAAATGCAAAAGGGAAAAGGCCGCAGCCCCCGCCTCGGGATGCGTGAATGATGCATGCTCGATGTCCGCCTTGCCCGAAAAGCTGCGTCATGACACTGCTGCCTCTGTTTTTTTGCTGCCCTGTCTCTCCAAAAAATGCCAAAGTCCCAGAATACCTTCCTTGAATGCTGATGAGTGCCACCGACTGGAATAAACCACCACCGGCTGCTTGTGGTGGCCACCGGCTGCAAAATGATCTACCGGCCAGAAATGAAGTGCCGGTCGGCACTATTTCCTGCCGGTCGGCACAAAGTTCTAGAAAGCGATTGACAATGAAGCAGACAAAGATGCATGGCATTGGATTTTTGGACATATTTGTGCATGGCCAATGCTCCCTATCATGTGTAGAACTCAAGGAAGCATGACTCTTAGTTCTAGGACTATCAATTGTGCACCTTGGTGCATGATAGCCTAAGAGCCAAGATTGCATTTTAATGGTATTATGCAATGCAACAAACAAATGAAATCCAAGGCCTTATCATGTATTAGTCAAAGGTCTTGGTGACCAAGGGTTGGGACAAGTTGCACCACTTAAAGTGTGAACTCCTCTCAACTCTTGCACTTGGTTTGACACCCCAAACCAAGATAATGCAATGCATGTATGCAACATGGCTCCAATAATGCAACCTAATACTAACATGTTAGCATGCCAAATGCAATGCAACATGCAAGGTCTTGAATACAATGTAAACCATAGGCAATTAGACAATGTAACCATCATACTACAACACTTAAAGAACTAAACATGCAATAAGCAAATGATGAACATGCAATGATGGACTTAGCCACAAAGGGCAGCCCTCAAGCCTCCCAAACAGTGGCAAAATGGACCAAAAGATGTAGACAAACAAACATGTAAGCATGCAAGCCAAAAGGCCTAAGGCAAAGGCATAAAGTGGTGCATTCAACCTTCCCCTATTCATGACCAAACATGGCACATATCAAGCAACCCAAAATGACAGATTTTCAGCATGCAAAAACACACCCAAAACTCACACACATGGCATCCCAAAAGCTCTAAACACACGAGCATGCATGAGGGATATTTCAAGGCATAAAAGGACACACCCTTAAAGCATGAAAGAGACAACAAAAATGAACATGTGAGCATGGATTAGGGTCTGAAATAGCATGTAAGAGGGTCCCAAACCACTAAAATGATGCAAGCAACACATGCTATATACTCATGCACTTAAGGCTAGCAAGCCAAAATGCAAAGTGGCCATATAAGGCATGCCATGGATGGCCTAAACAACAAAAAACAGATATTATACATGACAAAATAAGCACGTTTTCAGTGTATGACCAGCCACAAAAACAGAAGCAAGATAGGCTAAGAAAGCATGCAAGATTACGGTAAATCACATGGATTTCAAAGAAAGTGCATGATAAAGAGGCCAAACATGGTTGAGCCCTTCTTCAATGTTGAATAAGGGCTCAAAAAAAGCCTCTTTACAGTATATGACAGCCCCAAAATCAGTAAGCATACAAGGCTAACAAACCATGCAAAAATGAGGCTAAAACATGGATTTCAAAGCAAGTAGCCTAAGGATTATGCAAACAATGTTGAGCCCTTCAACAATGTTGAAGAAGGGCTCAAAATAAGCCTACTCTTAGCTTACATCATGCTCTGAAACAGATCATACACAAGCCAAATATTCTATGCAAGAAACATGGCATACAAGAGGATATTGAGATAGGTGCTAGATGCAGCCACCAAACAGCAAGGGGTCCTCAATCAAACATGAAGAGGACCCCAAAATAAGACTATTTGAAGTTTGGGTCGGAGCCCAAAAGTGCTTGCAACTAGGGCTAAGATATGAAGCAAGAAATTGCAAGAAAAGGGAAGATGAGGACTTACCCTTGAAGACCAGCAAACCAGCACCTCTTGGACCAAGTTTAGGTGCTCCTAAGCTCTGAAGAACAGCCCCAAGTCGCTGGAATGGAGCAAGGTTGCCTTGTGCTATGAGTTGTAGGGGAAATGGCCCAAGAACTAGGTTGTTTGGAGGTGAAATGAGATAGATATAGAGAGGGGGGGTGAGATATATATCTATATATCAGATATGCATATCTCAATCTCTGGTTTTTGTTCAAACCTTCCAACCTTTTGCAATGGAGGAGATGGGTTCCTTATATAGGCAAAGGAATGGTTCTAAGCTTCTTAGAGAAGCCATTGTAAAAGGGGCAAAGGGTGCAAAGGGTTTGTGGCTTCTAGAGGAAGCTAAAACAGCTGGCCAAGCTTCTCCAAGAAGCTTGGCCAAAGGGTTCACCTTCTAGAAGCTTAGAGGGTGCAAAGGGTTCAAAAGGGTGCAAAATATGCACATGTATGCACGTGGGTCGAGTTCTGTGCACTCCAGCTGGCACAGCTGGCATGCACCAGGCTTGGGGGGTGCAAAGGGTTCAACCCGGCTAGCCAATTTGATTTTCAGCCAAAATAAAGTGCCGGTCGGCACTCTTTTCTGCCGGTCGGCTAAATAGAGTGGCGACAGATGATTCCTTGGTCAAAACATGGCCGGTGGGTATGCAAATCGAAGCCCCGGAAGTTAGCTTTCCAATGGCGCAAACCTTGCATCAAAATTCCTCCTGTGCAAAAAGTTATGCCCTTTTCCGTGAAGTCGCGCAGACTCGATCCAACCGGGATGATCCCCTGCTTCAACCCAACATATCTCCTCCACCCGGACTTGGCTCTGGGAGATTCTTGAGTACAAAGTGAAGCCCCGGAAGTCTTCTTTCCAACGATGGTGGCCTCATAGCTTAACTCCAAGTATTGAATTGAATAAGCCCGATTTAGCGAGAGCTGCTCGATTCCCTTCTACCCGGATCTTTGCCAATCTTCTCCCAAACCAGTTTTCTCCTCTCCTTTCCTCTTTTCTTCAACTCCAAACCCTTAAACAAAGTGTTTGGGAAGATTTGCCTCTCTTCTTGCCGAAGGAATTGAACCTGTGCCCTGCACATCTCTCAACACCGAGCAAACTATCAGTAATGCCCAAGTCTTGAGGGCGGTCAAAAATGGGGTGTCTACAACGTGGTTCGTTTGCAAGAGAAAAATGAGATGGCAGCGGAGAAGCAGTTACAAGCAGTTATAGAGATCATGGGCAGTTACGCAAGAAATGGAAGCAACTTGCTTCAAGATGGGACACGTGTCAGCACAAGTATAAAGGGTGGAAATTCGAAGGAAAGAATGATGAACAAAAATTCGCAACCCATGTGGAATTAGAAGTAAAATAACTTAATTAGCAATAGTTTTTGTACTTAGGAGTAGTTCGTTTGTAGTTCAATCTCTGTGGCTAAGCTTTCTTCTGTCGATTGTTATGCATTTGAACTTGTAATTTAATTCTTGTGGTTAAGTGGCAAGTTTATTTGTTCTTCCATCAAATTTTAATTTATTCACACTAGTTTCTTTACATTATAACCTCTAAGGAAGACCTTGAAACTGTCAACGCATAGAACACCAACCACAATTCTTTGATCTGTTGTTGTTTGTGAAAGTTTGGTTTCTCTGTCGAATCTCCTCTGTTGATTCAGCCCAAACTAGATTTTTTCCTAACAATATATTAAGGAAAAAAATTTAGTAAAAAGTATGAGAGTTTCAATATCTTATACTAATTTTTTTAATTTTCTTAATTTTGAACTAAGAAAAAAATCTTCATTAACTACCTTTTATTTAACCATATAAAAATAAAATTTTAATTAGTCCATGATTCATGACTTTTAAAAGAAAATACATATATTTTCTTAATATATATAGATGGTTTTCAAAATATATATTTGTTTTGCTATTAAATATTTGAAGCAATTCACAAAAATAAGAAAATAAAAATATTAAATTTCAAATATTCAAATATTGACTTCTTATGCACTTAAATTTCTATTTTTTCATACACATAATTTTTTTTTAGAATAAATTTTCAAATCTTTTATTCCCACAAAAAAAAATAAAAAATAAAAAATCTTGTGTTACACACAAAATAAGAAATAATTAAATATTTTAGAAAATTTTATCTATATTATATCTATCTGTAACAAAAAGTCTTACCACAATTTTAAAGTTTCATATCTAATTTCTTGACTTTTTTTTTTTTTTAAATTTTAAACAATTAAAAGAAATCTATTAGGTAATTATTCCATGATTTATGAATTTCAAGAATATAATATACTAATGTATTTTAAAATTTAATTTAAAATATAACTTTTATGGTAAATATCATAATTTACAATTTTGATTTCCTATTATTCCATATTTATCTATACTATACATTATGTACCTATACATAATATAGATGTAATCATTCAAAAAATAAATAAATAAAAATCTAAAGCACACATTGTGGGTGTTTGGGAAGTGAGTTTTTTTATAAGTTTTTTTTTTAGTTATAGGATATTATTGGAGAAAATGTTTTGTGTTTGGAAAGATAGTTAGGTTTTTTTGTGGTAGGATGTGATGTTTGTGAGAGAAAAAGCGAAATGATTATGGGATTTGATGTGATATTTTCTTTAGATTAATTTTTTTTTTAATTTTGTAACCAATTTGTCTTTTAGTGAAAAAAAACAAAAACAAAAAAAAACCAAAAAACTTCCTTCCCAAAAACTATAAATGGCATCATCATCTGTTTAAATTGTTTTATCAATTTTTCTAATACAACTTTTAATTACTATCCATTATTTTTCTTATTGCGAATGTTAACCCACGACATGGTACAATATTTTTACAATTCTAGCATTTAAGAGTTTTAGTTTTAGTTTATATATTCATTTTTTGTTAGATATATAGCTGTTAGAGAAAGTTGATGATACAATGATAAATTTATCCCCAAAAAATACATGTTTTAATTGTAATTCCTCCTGAGAGGGAGTTTTTATGAGTATTAGGGCCGAGCTAGGCCCAGGCGTAATAATAGGCCGTTCTATGGGCCGTGGTGAAAAGGGCTTAGCGAGTGGACCTAAGTGTTAGCTCGGTCCAATTATGGTTACAGTCACCACGGTCGGAGTGGTGATAATTAGCTCGGTCATAGTATTCGGAGCTGAGGAATTTGGGCTTCTTGCGGTGGACCTTGCTCTTACTAGCTTGGTCAAAGCTTGCTGTAGTTAACTCGGTCTCAACAGATAAAAACCGAGGTATCAGTGAACAAGAGCCGAGCTATATGTTGCTTGTGAAGGCGCTGGATTAAGTATGACAAAGGACTAGTGTTAGCTCGGTCATACTGTCATCCAACCGTGGTAAAACCATTTCACTTGGTTTAAGCAGTGAGGAGGGTGTTGAAGGACAAGTATTATCTTTCAGGAATGTGATTCCTAGGAGGACTCTATATGGAGGAATAAGAGTCCTACTAGGATTGTGCTAGGCAAAAACTATAAAAGCTCACAACAGAACCTATGTAGAGGTAACACAACTTTGATTTTCGGAATACTCAGAACTTTTGTCTATTTGTCTATTTTGCTGACTTAGGCATCGGAGAGATATCCGGCACACACCCGCCGGCAGCTCACGTTTGTGTTTTCAGGGAATAAAGCGACGACGTTTGGAGGAACACAAACTTGATCAACAGGATTATACGAGAATAATTATTTCGTGCTTGTATAATTGGCGCTGTCTGTGAGAATTTCACAAAGAACAAAACCTTTTGATCGAGTTTTCCTCTCTAGTTGAAATTAATGGCGCACAATGAAGACTTGCTATAATCGGCTATTGATGGGCAAACCCCGGAGGGGGGTGGGAGGCGCGAAGGTTTGCCTTCTATCCCTCCCATGGCGGATTTAGAACCCCAGCGACAAAACCGCGGGAGGGATGCAAGGGGAAGACGGGGTGGCAG
Organism: Camellia lanceoleosa; assembly: GCA_025200525.1. Taxonomy (NCBI): domain Eukaryota; kingdom Viridiplantae; phylum Streptophyta; class Magnoliopsida; order Ericales; family Theaceae; genus Camellia; species Camellia lanceoleosa. The sequence continues at coordinate 112,462,335 of CM045764.1, read as the reverse complement.
CCCCGTCGCTCTCAAAGTCCTGACAGACAGAGGTGTAGGATGGACCCTCAAGTTCTGGAGGATCTCATGAAGGAACAAGACGAGTTAATAAGGAGGATGGCGGCAGACATGGAGTCAATGAAGTGCCAGATAAAAGGTAAAGGGGTGGCGACAGGAGAGGGGCGTAAAGGAAACACGTCCCCTCACCACTCGGAAGATGGTGATAAGCATACCACACCATCGCAAGCAGAAAGTAGAAGTCTTAGAACAGGCAACACTCAATCACGAATTTCCAGGACTCGTTACTCCAGGTCTGAGAGAATGAGAACTGAGAGGTCGTGTACTAAGGGAAGCACCTATCAGCCCTCGCACACGCACCAGACGTCATCTAGGTACACAGAGATGCTTAGATCATTTGACTTGCGAACTGTACTTGAAGAAAGGGCCCGATGGAAGGAGGACACCAGGGCTCGCGACCCTCACAGAATTTCAGCCCTTCAGCGGTTGGCCCCTCGGATGCATGAGAGCGTCGAGGTAGGAATGCCAATGCCGCGCCTTGCTTACGAACCAAAAGACAAAATATTAGCAAGGTTACAAAGCTTGCCGTTCGTTCCGACAATTGAGAACGCACCACTACCCTCAGGCTTCCACCAGCCCAAATTCACCACTTATGAGGGGAAGTTCGACCCCTACATGTACCTGAGCCACTTCCACCAGGTTATAGCAGTATACCGGCGAAATAAGGCTTTAATGTGCATCCTATTTCCATCCAGCCTTGGCGACCTAGGTCTAACTTGGTTCGAAAGGCTACCAGAAGGCAGCATCGTCTCTTGGGCACAATTGGCAGAGACGTTCGTGACTAGGTTCAGAACGAACACCAAGACACTAGTGGAGATCGATCAGCTACTCTCCATTGACATGTGCGACAAGGAGACGTTGAGATCCTACAACAGTCGCTACTGGGAAACCTTCAACCAGATTGGGGATTGCCCTACAAACCTCGCCATTGCACAATACAAACGGGGCCTGCCAGTCGGTAACAAAATGAGGGACTCAATTACTATGATGCCACCCTTCACGATGGAGGCCTTAATGGAGAGAGTGCACCAACATATTCGCGTGGAGGAAGATAGCGCATGTGCTAAGGCAAAATCCGGCACAACAGCAGTGCCAGATAAAAAGACTACAGCAAAGGTCAACACGGTAGAGCAACCTAACAAGAATGGGCAAAGTAGGCGGGCCAACAGAGAGGACCCAGACAAAAGAGGTTAAGAGTCCGCACTGCCATTACCACAGTATTCAAAAACCAATCTACCAAATTCTCAATGAGATACGCAATGAACCTTTCGTTTGATGGCCAGCAAAGTTGGGAGAAGCACAAAAAAACTATGACGAGAGGTCCCAGTGCACCTTCCATGATGAAAAGGGGCACCGCACTGAAAATTACACGCCGTTGAGGCAGCATTTGGAGAAGTTAGTGGCAGCTGGGCACCTGGACTAGTACATAGAAGGAGGAACACAGCCAGCCCCTCAGAACCACAACAACCCAAACGGGATGCTGGTCGACGCTCCACCTCAAGGCGTGATTAATGTAATACATGGGATATGTGAACCTAAGCAGATATGTGAGCTCAGGGGGATGATCAAAAAGGCTGAGCACTTGAGGGAGGTGTTAAGTGCACAACCTGCCATCAAAAATGGGAGAACAGAAGCCACAAATGTCATATCTTTTTCAGACAAAGACTTAGCAAGAATATATTGCCCTCACAATGATGCACTGGTTGTCACTCTACCCGTCAAGAATTTCGACATCAAACGGATTTTGATCGACTAAGGAAGCTCATGTGAGATAATGTATCACGAAACCTTCAAACAACTAAAACTGGAGGACAAAGACTTGGCACCTGCAACTTCTCCCCTAATTGGATTCAACTCAATACCAGAGTGGCCAGTGGGCAAGATAATCCTCCCAGTCAAGGCAGGAACCATGACGAAACAGGTGGAATTTTAGGTATTAAAAGTCCCTTCAACTTACAACATAATCTTGGGAAGGACATGGTTGCACGCCATGCATTCGGTAGCGTCAACCTACCATCAAGTATTGCGGTTCCCCAATGAAGTCGGAGTAATTGAAGAGGTCTTTGGAGAGCAAATTACGTCCAAACAGTGCTTCGTCATAGTAAATGGCAGCCGCATTGCCAATGGGTATGTACAGATGGTGGAAGAGCCTAAGAGCAACGAACTATTTGCGGATGTTGGCAAGGCAGCTGAACAGAAGACAGTGGAAGACTTGGTACAGGTAAGGATAGATGAAAAAGACCCAGAAAAGTTCTTTTTGCTCGCCTTGTCTTTGTCCAGCACTGAGAGAATAGAGGTCATGAAATTCTTAACCTCTAACATCGAAGTGTTTGTCTGGACATCGTATGACATGCCTGGCATTGACCCAAACTTCATCTATCACCAACTGAACGTCCACCCAATTGCCAGACCAGTTATACAGCGCACTCGCAGATCAGCACTCCACCATGCCGAGATAGTGGCGGAAGAAATGGGAAACTTGCTAGAAGCAGGAGCTATTAGAGAAGTGCACTATCCCAGGTGGATCTCTAATACCGTGGTAGTGCCAAAGAAGAATGAAAAATGGCGTGTCTGCGTGGACTACAAAACAGTCAACAAGGCATGCCCAAAGGACAGTTTTTCCCTACCACGAATAGACCAACTGGTAGACCTGACGGCAAGACACAATCGACTTAGCTTCCTTGATGCGTACAGAGGATACCATCAGATCGCTATGTATGAACCAGATCAGGAGGTCACATCCTTTACAACGCCTAGAGGATTGTATTGTTACAAGGTCATGCCCTTTGGCCTAAAAAACACAGGGGCAACATTCCAACAGATGGTCACCAAGATGTTTGAACCATTGTTAGGTAGAACAATGGAGGCTTACATAGATGACATGGTGGTTAAAAGCAAGGATGAGAAGGACTATCTCAGGGACCTAGGTGAAATGTTCCAGATTCTGAAGAAGAACAAGTTGCGCCTAAATGCATCCAAGTGTGCATTCGGTATAGGATCAGGAAAATTCCTAGGCTTTCTAGTGACCAACCGAGGTATAGAAGCAGACCTTTCTCAGATCAAAGCCATCCAGGATCTAGAGAGGCCCAACACAGTAAAAGAGGTATAGTATCTCACTGGCCTAGCTGCCGCACTCAACTGGTTCATAAGTCGGTCATCAGACAGATGTCGACCATTCTTCCAAGCATTGAAGGCCAAGTTCGAGTGGGATGAAGAATGCGATTACGCCCTAGAAAGCCTAAAAGAGTACATGTCTTCTCCATCGTTGCTAGTAACCCCAATACTTGGAGAAGAGCTCTTTTTATACCTAGTAGTTTCACAGCATGCAGTGAGCGCAGTGTTGGTCAGAGCGGAAGGAATCCAACATCTGCCCATCTTTTATGTTAGCAAAACCTTGTTGGGCGCAGAAACTAGATACCTACCATTGGAAAAACTGGCCTTAGCCTTGATGATGGCCTCAAGGAAGCTGTCGCATTACTTCTACGCCCACACTATAATCATCCTAACAGCTTTTCCATTAAAAGCTTTGTTTGAAAGGGCAAACTTTTCTGGGCGAATCCTGAAGTGGCCGGTGGAATTGGGACAATTTGATATCAAGTTTTAACCCAGAACGACAATAAAAGCCCAAGCTTTGGCAGGCTTTGTGGTAGAGTTCACACTAGGAAGTCATCACATCTGCCCAGTTGACTTGACTGGCACAACAGAAAAGGGAATGGAAAATGCCGCAGGAACTGCACAACTCCTAAAACAAGATGCCCAGCCACATCCTAAGGCATACCGAATTGAAGAAAGGAAGGAAGAGGTAAACCAAGCCATTCCCAGTGAGAACTCATAAAAAAACAGAGATTTGAGGCAGTTTGACAATGAAGATACAACACCTACAGTCGGCATGGACTTAGAGGAAAACATCGGTAACATTCAAGATCCTAAAACATCATCCGATCCATCTACTTGCTGGAAGCTATTCGTTGGAGAGATGTGGAAACTCTTCGTGGATGGAGCATCCAACAGGCACGGTGTAGGACTTGGCATAGTCATCATCTCACCAGATGGCCTGATAGTGGAACAAGCAGTCAATCTTGGCTTCCCAGCATCAAACAATGAAGCAGAGTATGAAGCACTTTTAGCAGGCCTAAAATTAGCACTCTTCATGAAGGCCACCGAGTTAATGGCCTATAGTGATTCCCAACTGGTAGTAAACCAAATTTCAGGCGACTACGCGGTAAAAAATGAGAAGATGGCTAAGTACCAAGAGTTAGTCAGAAAGGAGATCATGAAATTCGAAGTAGTGTAGATAGAACAGATCGGCTGAGAAGAAAACAGTAGAGCAAACGAACTAGCAGGCTTCACTTCGATGGCAGATACATTCATTCCACATCCATTACTGATCGACTACCTACCAAGACTAAGCATTGAAGAAACCGAAGTAGCTGAGGTATGTTGTGCCGAACTAGGCCCTTCATGGATGGATCCCATTATAGTATTCTTAAAAGACGGCGTCTTACCCGAAGAGAAAAAAGAGGCCAACAAAATAAGAGCAAAGTCACAGCGATTTTGGCTTTCCCCATCAATGGCCTTGTACAAAAAATCCTTCACAGGGCCTTACCTGAAATGTGTTCATCCCAGCAAGGTCGAAGCATTCTTGTTCGCGATACACGAAGGTATATGCGAAAGCCACCAAAGGCGAAGATCACTGGCATACAGAGCAATTTCACAAGGATATTGGTGGCCATACATGCAAGCAAATTCAGAAGAGTATGTTAAGAGATGCGAGAAATGCCAAAAGTTCGCACACCAAATACATCAATCGGCCAGAAAGCTTCTACCATTAAGTAGCTCATGGCCTTTCACAATGTGGGGCTTGGACATAGTAGGACCACTTCCAACAGCACCCGGCAACAGAAAGTTCTTTCTTGCAGCAACAGACTACTTTACAAAATGGGTGAAAGCAGAAGCACTCGCCTCAATAAAAGAGAAAGATGTGAAGAACTTCGTCTGGCAGAATATCATCACTCAGTTCGGCATACCCAAGGCTCTAATATCTAACAACGGCACTCAGTTCGATGGAAAATTTTTTAGAGGCTTTTGTGAGGAGTACACGATAGAATCCTATAATTCTACACCAGTATACCCCCAAGCAAACAGCCAGGCGGAAGCATCAAACAAAGTCGTCTTAGATGGATTGAAGAAAAGGCTGGAGAAAGCAAAAGGCAAGTGGGTTGAGGAGCTTCTTCATGTTTTATGGGCTTACCATACCACACATCGGCGGTCAACTGGAGAAACACCTTTTTCCTTGGCCTATGGCATGGAAGCAGTAATCCCATTGGAAGTTGGCCTCCCCACAATTAGAATCGAAAATTTTGATTCAAACTTAAACAGAGAAGCCATAGCTTTGGAACTCGACCTTGCAGAAGAAAGAAGAGAAAGAGTACTAGTTCACATCGCCTCATACCAACCAGAGTTATCCAGAAAATATAACAAAACGGTACATCCAAGGCAATTCAAGATTAGAGATTGGGTGCTGCGCAAAGTAATGGAAAACACACTGGTACCTGGAGATGGCAAGTTAGGGCCTAATTGGGAAGGACCATACAAAGTGGTCGGCCTAGCAGGAAATGGGGCATATCACTTGGAAGATAGAGACAACAAGGCTGTTCCCAGGCCATGGAACACTGTCAATCTCAAACTATTTTATTTTTAGCTTTTCATTAAAATACTTGTAGTTTTTCTTTTTTCAATAAAACTAGTAGTTCTCTTTTCAGCATAATTCTTTTCCTCTGTGAAAGTTGTTTCAGTGAGCTAGGGGCATTGAATGAAGAGGTTGGCTGGAAAAACCAACACTTGGCGCTAGGTTGGCAGGAATAACCAACATTGTGCTCTCTTTAGCCGAGATCAGGATCTAGGCTAAAGAAGTTTGGCAGGAATAACCAAACACTTGGCTCTAGATTGGCAGGAATAACCAACATTGAGCTCTCTTCAGTCGAGATCAGGATCTAGGCTGAAGAAGTTTGGCAGGAATAACCAAACACTTGGCTCTAGGTTGGTAGGAATAACCAACACTAAGCTCTTTTCAGCTGAGATTAGGATCTAGGCTGAAGAAGTTTGGCAGGAATAACCAAACACTTGGCTCTAGGTTGGCAGGAATAACCAACATTGAGCTTTCTTCAGCCGAGATCAGGATCTAGGTTGAAGAAGTTTGGCTGGAATAACTAAACACTTGGCTGTAGTTTGGCAGGAATAACCAACATTGAGCTCTCTTCAGTCGAGATTAGGATCTAGGCTGAAGAAGTTTGGCAGGAATAACCAAACACTTGGCTCTAAGTTGGCAGGAATAACCAACACTGAGCTCTCTTCAGCCGAGATCAGGATTTAGGCTGAAGAAGTTTGGCAGGAATAACCAAACACTTGGCTCTAGGTTAGCAGGAATAGCCAACATTGAGCTCTCTTCAGCAGAGATCAGGATCTAGGCTAAAGAAGTTTGGTAGGAATAACCAAATACTTGGCTCTAGGTTGGCAGGAATAACCAACACTGAGCTCTCTTCTGCCGAGATCAAGATCTAGGCTGAAGAGGTTGGCTAGAAAAACCAACATTTGGCTCTAGGTTGGCAGAAATAACCAACATTGAGCTCTCTTCAACCGAGATAAGGATCTAGGTTGAAGAGAGGTTGGCAGAAATAACCAACTTTGGGTACTCTTTAGCCGAGATAAAGATCTAGGCTGAAGAGTGGTTGGCTGGAATAACCAACTTTGGGTACTCTTCAGCCGAGATAAGGATCTAGGCTGAAGAGAGATTGGCAGGAATAACTAACTTTGGGTACTCTTCAGCGGAGATAAGGATCTAGGTTGAAGAGTGGTTGGCTGGAATAACCAACTTTGGGTACTCTTCAGCCTAGATAAGGATCTAGGCTGAAGAGTGGTTGGCTAGAATAACTAACTTTGGGTACTCTTCAACCCAGATAAGGATCTAGGTTAAAGAGAATTGGCAGGAATGACCAAACAAAATACAAGGCTCCAAGACCGAGATAAGTACCTCGACTAGAAAAAGCTAAACTTCATGCAAATTATAGTTGAAAAATAAATGTAGGTATGAAATAAACCAAACAAAAAGATGAAACAACTGAAGATTTCATTCCAAATTAGAGAGGGCATTACAAAAGGAAGGGCCGTAGCCTGGTTACAAACTTCATTGATATCAAAAGAAGAAAAGTACAAAATCAAGCAAAAAGATCATTAAGGTCTGCGTCAAGATCAACTCGAGTTTCATCACTTCGTAGCCCGGTCTCAACAGGAAGGTCGGTCACATCTTCAACTATACTGGGCACCGGGGGCTCCACCCGAGTTGACTGAATAACTTGAATACCGGGATCATTGGCAACGACCGAGGTGTTATTGGGGTCTGGGGATGCCTCTTCTTCTTCCTCGACTTGAAGAAATTTTTGTTGAATAGCATTGGCATACTCCGCTATGTAGCTCGGGATAAAGTGGGAAGGAGGGTTCTGAAAAACCTCAGTCTCCTGGCCATGACTGAGCTTCGCCACGGTTGCCTTCCACCCACATTTGAAAAATATATCCTGGCAGCTTCACACTGTAGAATGTAGGTGGCTTCCCCTCCTTATAGCCCCGGTCTTTTGCATTATCGGCATTCTTCTTTAGCTCGGCAATCTCAGCGTCTTTCTTTTTCTCTAGCTTGACCAGCTCGCGTAAATAGCGATCTTTTAGCGCGGCTAGAGCTTTCTGCTTATCGACTTCCATCGCGTTAACTAGCTCGGTAAGTTGGGCATTGTCAGAAAGTAGCTCGGTGGTTTTCTGCTGAGCTTCCTTTAGTTCGGCTGTCTTTGTGTTGGCATCAGCCACGGCCTGCCGCGCTGTTTTGTGCAGCTCCAACACACGCTTATGTGCAATATGGTTTTTCTGCATGGCCTGCGAAATGGCGATAAGAAATTTTGAGTAAAAATCGAGCAAACAAATGCACAAAATTGGAAAGCAAAAAAAAGTACTCACCAGCACCATCGATTTGGTGGCCGAGCGGACGACCTTGAGCTCGGTAAGATGGTCGTGGTGTTCCATATCGGGTGGCAAACACACGCTCTTGGCAAGGTTAAAAGCCAGTGAATGGTCATTTTCTGCGACCACTGAGTTAGTGTTGGTAATAGCTCGGTTCTTAAATGTGATCTTTGGTGTCCATTCTGAAGGGCTAGTCTGGTCCAAACTCACTAGTTTTGGGATCGGCCGGTCGGATTGGGGAAGTATGGTGTCTTCTTCATCAACAAGGCGTGGCTCGGTTGAGGAAGTCCGAGCACACTTATTTGGCCAAGATAATGAGGGCCGGGCTATTAGAAGGGCTACCACGACCTCATGTGTTTGGCTGGCTTGTGGTACCTCGGCTTGATTCGTCTCGGTAATCAATGCCCGGACAACTCAGCGTTTGGCCATCTCTTGTTCTTCGGTTAGTGGGATGAGATTGATTTGGGGTAGTGATGGATTAGGTTCTGGGGAAGGTTCTAGGAGGAAATTTGTTACCCTGGTCTTCCTCCTACTGCTATATTTGTATGTCGGTTCAAAATTGAGTAGCTCGGCCCAACCTCTATCACGGTACTCGAGCGCGGCGCGGAGTGCGTCAAGATTGGGGTATTGGTACTGTGACTTTAAATGGTTCAAGTCTGCATAAAGGAAAAAGGCAACGGTTAGTACAATGCAAAACTTATAAACAATGAAGGGTAAAAACGCACAAGTTTGGCCGAAGTAGTCATATCGACTACTCCCTTATTCCAATTAATATCATAACCCAGTGTTGGGGCTTCTCGGTCTTCGAAATTGACAGAAACCTAGAAGAAGTCATCGTCATTGACGTCTTTGTTCGATGTGTTTTTAATTATTTTTTCTCGACGGCGTCTTATTCTTAAATAATATACCCAGTCGTCTTCATTCTGGCCAAGGGAGTATTGGTGGAAAAGCTCGGCTAAACCGAGGTTGAGGCCAAGTTGGCGATTTAGCTCGGCGATGCTATTTATTATTCTGTATGAATTTGTGGAAAGCTGGGTAGGGCAAAGTCTAGTTTGCCTAAGGAATTCACAAAGAAGAGGTTGAAAGGGAAAATGGAGACCGGCCTCTACAATGGATATGACGGAGAAAGGAACGAAACCTTGTTTTCCCCATGGCGTCGTATCTAGCTCGACTAGTGAAAAGTGGACGTCGTCAGGGATGTTGTAATCCTTGCGGAATTCGGTGATGGCGCTGGGGGAATTTACTAAAAATCGGTATTTACCCATTTCACTTAAATAATGTATAGATTAGCTCGGAGCCTTAGATCGGTGTTGAGATGGCGTTAAGTAGCTCGGTTGAGCGTGCAAAGGTGTGCCTGGCCAAACCTAGTTAGTCTGCAAAGTGAAAATAACAAGTTTTATGCCTAGATCACTGACCGGGCTAAAAAAAAGAGGAGAAGGATAAAAAGAAAAAAACCCTAGTTCGGCTAGAGAGGTTGTGGCCCATTCTTAGTTCGGTTTTGGCCAGGTCAGAGGCCGGATTGGCCTCAAGATTTGGCTCGGTTACTATGAAAGCTCTCTAGTTCGGTTGAGTACACACCTAATACAAACAGAATCCTAGTTCGGTCGTACTATTATTTCAGATCAAATACATCATGTTACAGATTGAGTAAGAATCCAGTGGAGGATCTATCACATGGTTTTTGGGATACAGAGGTCCTTTCTCATTGATGCGAAAACTGTGCTAGTATGTTTTAAAAAACATACATATATTATGCTATATATTGATATATTATATGAAATAAAAGGAAAGGAAGAAGGCTGGAATCACTTACAGCTTTGAGTCGAAAGGATGAAGATCAAGACTGCAAGGATGAGCTTCATAGGTGTTGAGTTTGGGAAAATGGAGGCTCAGAGCGTAAGAAGGAGAAGATGAACAGAAAATGTTTTGATTTGAAAAGATAGGGGTTTTGTATAAAACCTATATTTTAGGCGGGACTGTTCAAAATTCGCAAGGTAAGAAGACGGCGTTGGCAGCTGTACTCAACCAATAGGGGCCAGCCATGTGTCTATGAGAATAGCAAGCGATTCAGATGTCTAGCGTAACTGAAGAGACGTATTTTGACTGGACAAAATCGGTAGCCCGGTGACAATTTAGCTTGGTTGAAAGTATGAAGTTTTAGCTCGACTGGTAACAAATAATCCTAATCATGCTACGCAGATGGAATTAAGGGGCAATTGAGAGAGAGTTTTTTATGAGCATTAGGGCCGAGCTAGGCCCAGGCGTAGTAATAGGCCGTTCTATGGGCCGTGGTGAAAAGGGCTTAGCAAGTGGACCTAAGTGTTAGCTCGGTCTAATTATGGTTACAGTCACCACGGTCGGAGTGGTGATAATTAGCTCGATCATAGTATTCGGAGCTGAGGAATTTGGGTTTCTTGCGGTGGACCTTGCTCTTACTAGCTCGGTCAAAGCTTGTTGTAGTTAGCTCGGTCTCAACAGACGAAAACCGAGGTATCAGTGAACAAGAGCCAAGCTATATTGTCACGACCCAAACTCGCCCCTATGGGTTTAGCACCGTAACCGGCCAGTAATCCGAGATTACCGAAGGCCTGCTTAACAGTAAGACAGTAATACAGAGTACAGGGGCATGGCGGAAGCCAATATAGTAAATAAACAATGTCCAATGAGCTGTGACAGTCTGTATACAAAAAGACTTTTCATACATATATGCAGTCAGTGACAAAACAGTATGTACAATATTTACAACCATCCAGAGCAGGGACGTAATCCCTATAAAACAATACAGTAATAGTCTATACAGTCATTACAAAACAGAACAGAAGGGGGAAAACTAAAACACCCTATAGCCTTTGCTAGACAGGCTCGGAACCTCGCAATGAGGCACAGTAGTTGGCTTGACAAAAAGGGGAGCCTAACCCACGCTCCTAGCTTCGGTCTGGTGCCTGAACACCTACATATATATATAAACATTGAGCTAAAGCCCAGTGAATAACATAATGCGTAAAGAGGTTAAGAATGAATGTCCTTACAGTAATAAAAAAAAAAACATTAAATCAGTATTTCAGTCGTTCAGTCAGTACGGTCATATGTGGTACATCCATTAGCATAGCAGTACAGTAAACAGTAGGTCTTAAAAGACCGAACAGTCAATGATGGCCATCAATCAGTAAACAATAGTGGTTCCAACAAGGGAACCGACAGAGATCTCTGTAACAGTAACAGTAAACAGTAGTTGCTAAGGATGCCACAATACAGTTCAGAATATAGGACATACATTCATTCAATTAACAGTATCAGTTCTAGAAAACAGTACAGTTCGATTGTTCAGAAGATAATCATTTTGAACATATCTTTACACAGTTGTTACTCACAGAGTTCTAGGCTACAGTTAGGCTAGAGCCCGTCTCCAGTCGCCAACCCTACATAGTTAAAAGATCGAACACACACTAAGCTACACAGTTGGGAAAGATAATAACTTAATCCCTAATTGCCTCGATGTGTTCTACATCTATATCCTCATTAAGATGCCTTAAACTAGGCCTAAGAATGCCTAGAATGAAATAAGGATGCAAAGATGCACTTTAAAAGCATTTTCAGAATTTTCAGAAAACAGTGGTCCCGCTCGAGCGTAGGTTACTCTGCTCGAGCGGACATGCAGATTCATCGGCGTCGCCGAAGGCTACTTCAACGCCGAGCGTCATCGAAAACGATCAAAAATCTTGGATGCTCGAAAATTACGCTCGATGGGAGCTCGACACCGCCGGCGTAAGACCTAGGTCTCGCCGGCGTAGGTTTCCCACTCGGCGATCAGAAACACAACAAAATGCTGGGAGCACGATTTTCACGCTCGAGCGCTACTTTCCCCGCTCGAGCGTGAGTTCAAAATCTGGAATTCCCAAATTCGAACCTTAAGCTCAAAATCAAGTTTTTAATGCAAAAATTTTGATCCTCTTGGGCTCATTTTCCAGAAAACACTTCCAAACTCACAGTTTAACATGATTCCAAAGCTCAATTGAAAAATCAAAGCCCAAGGGTGTTTAATTTAACTCAATCTCAAACCAATTTTCATGAATATAATTCAAACATGACATGCATGAATCTAAACTATTTCCAAGCTTCAATTTCATGCTCTAAAGAGCCAAATCTTACCAAAACAAGATGAAATCATGGACTTAACATAATTATGAGCATGCATGTAACATTTTGCCATGAAAACAACTTAAGACTCAATAATCCAAACATGCATGCATGAATTAAGATATAATTCAGCACTGTTGAACCAATTCTTGACTTAACTCTTTAAACTATCATGATCCATGCTAGGAGGAACTTAAATACACAATTAAGAGGATGAAATTCATACCTAGGTTCCTCAATTCCAAGTCTAGAGGCTCAATTATGCACTTAAGCTTTCAATTCCTTAAGATTCAAGCCAATTCTTGAATTCACTATTCCCACTTTCTCTCTCTTGGTCGGTTGTGGTGTTCAAAATTGGCTGATGAAATGTTGGCTAAGTGTATAACAAAGCTTCAAGTATAACTCATGTAGTGGGCCACTCAATGGCATTATGGTGATTAAGTCAAACTATGCAATTTAGCTTATTTTAATCTAATTTAATCATACAAAATCACATTTTAATTAAATATGCCATAAAATCACATAAATTATAATTAACACATATCACTAATCAATTTCAGATTCGGCCGCCGATAAGGCCTTCAATTTGCAGTTTAAAAGCGAAAACATGAACAGATAATCAAACAGGCAATAGATAGAAATGCAATATAACAGGGATACTTAATCAATTCAGTTTCAGATTCCAGTCAGTTAGTCCAGTATTTCAATCAGTTCAATTACCAATCATAATCAATCTCAGTTTAGCAGTAGTCGGTAATTATCGGTAAATAGTGACGAGGGTTGTTACATATATATTACTTGTAAAGGCGCTAGATTAAGTATGACAAAGGACTAGTGTTAGCTCGGTCATACTGTCATTCAACCATGGTAAAACCATATCACTTGGTTTAAGCAGTGAGGGGGGTGTTGAAGGATAAGTATTATCTTTTAGGAATGTGATTCCTAGGAGGACTCTACATGGAGGAATAAGAGTCCTACTAGGATTGTGCCAGGCAAAAACTATAAAAGCTCACAACAGAACCTATGTAGAGGTAAGACAACTTTGATTTTCGGAATACACAGAGCTTTTGTCTATTTGTCTATTTTGCTGACTTTGGTATCAGAGAGGTATCCGGCACACACTCGCCGGCTAGCTCACGTTTGTCTTTTTATGGAATAAAGCGACAACGTTTGGAGGAATGCAAACTTGATTAACAGGATTATACGAGAAGAATTATTTCGTGTTCGTACACCTCCAATTTTGATTTTAAGTGATTTGTTTTGATTATTTTCATACTTCACTACTTTAAGAAAAACTTGATGGTCACTTAGGTTGATAACATGTTTTGCTTCTTTTTTTTTTTTTGGGAGAGGGGGGGAGGGGATAATTACATTTTACCCCCTGTGATTTCACACGTTTTCACATTACTTCTCTGACTTTGATAAATGTACTCATAATCCCCTTATGATTTTGATTGAAATGCAAAAGTGACAAAATCTGGTAGATTTAATAGTGCGTGGGGAAAACGTGCCAGAGAAGCGTGTCTGCACTGAAATAAAGGGTTTTGACACCAAATTTGAAATCTTTGGTGACCAATTTACCCTTCCACTTTCTTACATATATACACTAGTGTATGCTCATGCTTAAAGGCACGGCATAAATAATGTTGTGATGAAAATATTGTTGTAATTTATACGTATTATGTTGAAATTTATGAAATCTATAATATTTTTTGATTTTTGATAAAGACACTGAAAAAAAAAAATATAAAGAAATATTATTCTTCTTGAAGAACTCCTAACAATTTTAGTATCAAAATCGGATAATAAAATACAAAAATTAATTTCAATAAATAACTGCCATGGATAATAAATACTTAATGGGTTACAATCAAGATGATAAGAGCAAGTACATAAACAGAGAGGAGATTTTTTTTTTTTGTTTTTTTTTTTTCATTCTAGAGAAAAAAAATGGGCAAATGGATATTAGATGTATGTTTCTTCATTCCAGAAAACATTGAAAGGAAAGAAAAAAAATATCTATATATATATATATCAATATATTGGTCATTCCCATAATAAGTATGAAAAACCAAATATCCAAGGTAGGTTTCATTCACAATTTAAAAGAAGATATCATAACAGACTAAGTACAGTGAGTGAATCTACATTTTCCCCCTAAATAGTGGGTGAATATATCATAATTTAATATCTTATTTGATTTTGTCATAGCATTGACATTACTAGCACTTAGAGTATTTAAGCACTGTTAATCAAACTCTCTATAGGAAAATTAAGTGAGTCTACATTTTCCCCCCAAATAGTGATTGAATCTGTCATAATTTAATATCTTATTTGATTCTATCATAACATAGACAGTACCAACACTTAGAGCATTCATGCACTGTTAATCAAATTCTCTATAGAAATGGTTGTTTAATCATTTACTTGGCCTGTTATGCTAGATTTACTCACTATTTGACCAACAAAAAAGTTGAATTATATAAGTAGTTGGTTTAACCAAAAGAAAATAAACTATTTTAATTGAGGCATTTTATAGAACATGGTATATGCACAAAGTTACAAAATAAAAGAGCTTGACTGTATCAAAATAGGCAAAATACCCAGAATGAAATTCTCAAGTTTAGAGAGAAATGAGGAGATGGAAGAGGGGTCAAACTAATTTGTAGAAAAAGTCCTCAAAAAGCATTCAACAAAATTTCAAGTGGTATTTTGAACACAACAGTGTGAGATTTTATTGGCAACAATGCATAGGAAAAACAAAAACACAAAAAACACAAAAAAAAAAAAAAGGAAAAAAAAAAAAAAATAGAACACACACAAAAAAATAAAAATAAATAAATAAATAGAACACAACCCCCCCCCCCCCCCCAAAAAAAAAAAAAAGAAAAAAAAAAGAAAGAGAAATCCAAACACATACATGATGAAAGATAGAGTTTAATAAACAAAAGCAACTTAATCTAGTCAAGGTCTCCAACAGATGAATTTCACAACATCACAATGGCCCTGTTTGGTAGAGCTGTGGGAAAGTGCTTATAGATTATGCCTAGACAGCTTATAGCTTATAACTATGAACATAAGCTGATTTCTGACTTATAAATTAAGTATCTCCTGCCCCACTCAAAGAATAAGCTGATTTCTGACTTCTAAAAAGCTATAAGCTAAACCAAACACATCAAAATAGCTTAAATTAAGCTGAAAGCTGAAATAAGCAGCTTTTAAGCTGCACCAAACAGGCACTATACCTCTTTAGATCTTTAGGGCTTTCCTAGGAATGATGAAGTTTTACTTGATTTCAAGTTAATTCAATCCCTTCATGCTTATCAAATTATCTAATACTACACAAACAAACAAACAAAAATAAGAAAAAAAGAATTCATTACATGAAATAGCAAGTTATGAAAAAGTATTAATTTTGCAATCTTTATTATACGTCAAAGTTTCCATAAATTCAGGACTTTTTGCAATCCTCAAAACAATGCTCACTTCCCATCATTTACCTTAGTGTTAAATGATTTTCATAATGAGAGAAGTGGAAAAATGGAAGAATAAGAGGTATGCTCGTCTCTAAAGGCACGATGTAAATAATTATTGAGATCAAAATGTAGTTAAATACAAATGTAACTTATCAAAAAACATACCAAAAACTAAGACATTGAGAAATAACAACCCCTAGGCATGGGTATATATATTGTTTTTAAAACACTTCCAACAATTTTCCTAGTATGACACACTCTACAGAACTCAATTAAAAATAATAACCCCTAGGCACAGGTATATATATTTGTTGTTTAATAAAAAATATTTCATTTTCATTATTCATTTGTTACCAAATAATACCAGCCAAAGCTATTGTACATATATCAATACTTTACAATAACAAAAAAATTACCAAACACAAAATGAAGCACCCCAGTCAGTGCGATGCAATCTAGAAAAATAGAATTCAAAATTAAATAACAAACAATGCACACCAGCCAATGCTCTGCAATACTAAAAAATCAAATTTAAAATAAATAATAAACAATGCATACCAACCAGTGCTTTGCAATCTCAAAAAAGAAAAAGAAAAATTTAAGTGAAACCTTATAGAAGAAAAGATTCAAGACTTTCTGAATTTGAATATGAGACTGACCAAACTTGAATATGAGACTGAAATTGTCTTAAACACCTATCACTTGGAGAAAACAGAAAAATTTATTAGAAGGAACTTATAGAGGGGAAAAGAAGTATATTTAAAAAAATATAAATAAAAAAAGATCACCTACTTTAATGTGTGGTACACCATTGATGTGTTGCATAGAACTAATGTTGTAAAGTGAGATAATGATATAAACAGTTCTAACTGATTGTAAGCGATGGACATTTTCAAAAATTGTATTTTTTTTATATAGAAATGAATGTCTATTTAATTAGATAGACCCAAAATAGCAATGGAATAAAAATTTTGTCTTAATATCTTACCATATTGTGACTAGATGTACTGAAAAAAATTTCTGCTTCATTTGGTTCAATGTTCAGCTTCAGATTAGACCACAACAATGTTTTAAGATCTAAAACCTATAAAAATAAATAAATAAATAAATAAATAAGAGACAAATTTTATCCTAAGATGTTTTATGTATCATCAAATCAAATATTCAAACAAAATTAAGACTTCAAGGATATAAAATTTTCATAATGGTTCAACCAAAAGATGTAAATTAGTTTGCACCCTCCTAGAGCACATGAAATAAACAAAATGGGTTGAAGCACTGATTCTTTAGGGTAGTTAACAGTCAACAACTAAGAACTTGAAATGTCCGAAAAACTACCAAATTGATATTCTCGGACAGTTCACGAACTAAAAACTAAGAACTTGACTATTAACTATTAACTATCAGTGTAGACAAATGCATGCTCTTTACAACTATCAATTAGTAACCAAACAAATGTAACATTTCAATCCACAAATGTGAGTGCCAAAAAGCATGAAAAATCATTTCTATGAACATATAAAGAAACAAACTAAGTTGAAGGTAGTAAATAGCAATTAAGCACAATCACTATTGTGAAACTTTAAACTTGGAAGGCATATATGGTATATATTCAAACCTAAGTCAAGCAAATCCATTCTATGATCCTACTTACCAAGTTAAGTTGTTGTATTCATATAATGGCTGAATGCGGCTAAACCAAAGATTTATTGAAAAGATGATTAATGTAAAAGTTATCAATTACATAAACTAAAGACAACTTTAAAAATGAAATTGTTGCCCTAAAAAAAGGCCAAAGTCAAAGGGATTTGAAAGTCATTCAATAGTCATCAAAATATCCATACCTGAAATAAAGAAATTCAAATTTAAAGAAGAATAATAAAGTTAGATTAGATGGATTAAAACAAAAAATCTATTTAAAAGAAAAAATGCCTAATGTTCAGTATTTCCAAATCATGCCACATAGTATGTAATAAACTTTCTAACTGCTCAAACGTATATATGATGTATCTTAGTTCACCACCGCCACACAGTCTAGCTCCTTATTTTCACATATTTGCTCATCTAGGGAAAAAATTAAAAGGCTCACTTGGTCTAGATGCCTTGTGTAAAAAGGAATACTTCCTCTCCATGAACATCCACCTTCTCGGCTACCAACACTACAATTCATATCCATAAAATACATCAATTATAAAGTACTTGCTTTCATTTTCAAGAATATATTTCTTAAACTTTTGCTTATTTTTACATCCATGATGGTCCAAATCTACAATTAAGGGTAGACAATTTCAACAATTAATAACCAATATATTTTTCAAAAATTTTAGAATTTAATCAACCAGTCAACCCCATTTGTTTCAAATAAAAGAATAATGAACTTGAAATATGAATTAACTTATGTTGTTCATGTCAAAACATTTAAGTTCTATTGATTTCTGGAAGGCACACATTGCAAAGTCTAAAAATGTATAGAACATGAACTTGGCATTCATTTTCATTCTAACTACCATGTCAAAATTAGAGTGTCATAGTGTTGGTGACAGGTTCATATCCAAATCTTGCATATACCATGACGGAGAGGCTTGAATAGCAATTTCACTCACCTATAAAACTCAAAGTATTATGAGCTACTTGAAATATTTTTGTTCAACAAATGGAATTAAAGAGCAATACTCACGGCTTACATACGTCAAAATAGACAACAAAAGATAACATTCATTTGAATATTTTATCAGGCTTGGAATTGCATTCTTACTTTCTTTTATCCTATGTTTAGTTGGGGGATTTAAGGAGGGATTTGGAAAGAGAAAGGAAAAAGATGTGTGAAATTAGGTGAAATGTAAATATATTTTATTCACATTTCACCTAACTTTTCCGTTTCCCTTTCCAAATCTATCCTCAAACCCCCTAAGCAAACACAACATTAATGATAACGCTATGTTTGAATCATGAATTTGGATAGGGGTTTGGAAAGGGAAAGAAAAATAGAGAAATAATTTAGTTTATTTTCCATTCACATTTCACTTGTTCTTTTCCTCTATCTTTTCATAATCCTAGCAAAATCCACAATCCAAACACACCTACAAAGATTATACAACACATTCGTAACATAGACATTTTCATAAATATATCTTTTAAAAAGAAACATAAGCATAACTATGCTAATCTTAAGCAATGTTCCTACAGGAGAGGGGGGGGGGGGAAGAAAAGAAAAGAAAAGAAAAAGGTCATATTAGCACCTCTACAATTCAATCCCAAGGGAAATTAAAGAGTCAAAAATGATTATTGAATAGTATTTATTAAGATATAAAGCTCATAGGCATGGCTACTAATAGAATTTTTTTTTGAAAAAAAAATTATAGAAAAAAAAAAGAAGCAAAAAATCATATGCATAAGGTAACCATTCCCTTTGGAATTATACCACCGGGATTTTATTAACCCAAGAAAGACAAATTTAGTGATGTACTAAATTAGTTGTTAAAGTGGCAGATAACATCAAATTTTATTACTAAGAATATAATTGAAACTACCTAATAGAATTTTCAGCTAATTCAATCAAACTTATAATTAATGTAAGCAAATTCATGAACCCAAACAAATATTAACTAAACACACATACATGTTCCTCAAAGAGATAAAGAAAGAAAAAGAAAGTGAGAGGGCCAAACATCAATCAATTGAAGAGAAACCCATTACAAATATCTTTTGTTTATTCCCCACTACAAAAGTTTCTCTTTCTTTCTCCGATTCAAATTTTAGGAAAGTAAATGCAACATATCAGCCTATACCCATTTTTTTATATAATAGGGATATGAAAATAGAATAGTTAATTTCATGAAACAGAGTACCCACGAATGACACCTTAAACTTCACAAAAACATCAAAACAAACAAAACCCAGTAAAAATTATAACCCAATCTGAAAAATATACGAAACCCATGAACGAAATTAACATACCCATCGATTTAATTAATGAATGGAGTAGAGACAGAACAAAAATCAAAGCCAAAAGTTTAGAGAAAGCTTAGAAATTCAATTACTTGAGATTTCAATTTTGAGAGCTAAATATAGCCTGCTTAAGTATGTGTATGTCTCGTGAACGAACTTACAGATCTTTGCTCCAAGCCTTGACAAACCCATTTCAGAAATCACAACCATTCCAACCACAACAAATTAAAATAGTTTACACCAAAATCATTAACTTTTGTAACGCTCCCAAAATAATTACAATAATTCAACTCCAAACACTAGTACAAAGTGATATAGATAAAATAAGAAGCTCTCATTAATTAGAGTTAATATACAAAAGGTGACACATGCGATATACATTTATAAACAGCTCATCCTGAATCTACAGCATGTGTGACGAATAGTGAAAAGTAATGAAAATTAAACAAATATTCATTTGCCCTAAAGGCTTACATCTTTCTAAGTCACTGTTTGGTTATAACAAAATGAGTCTAGCTTAATAAAATTAGAATAAAGGTTGAGACCCCCTTTAGTTTTGATTGGTCAACTTTTTTTTTTTTTTTTTTCTTTTTTTTCTTCTCACCCAATCCCCAACCTCCATGTGTGTGAGGGGGTTGTGGGGGTGGGTATTCTAAGGGGGTCTAAATCAATGCCCATAAAATTAAGCCATTGGCTATACAAGTAAATACAATAAAAAAAGAAACTCTTGCTCCAAATCTCCCAAAACTACTATCTTGGCAGAGGCATATCTCCAACACCTGAAAATGGTTTTTCCCAATTAGGGTGAGCCAAAGCCCAATAAAAACAATCTAACACAATATATGAATCTTAACAAAGATATAAGTATAATGTGTATGTGCAACACCTGTAATAAAATTATTCGTATTATACAAGATCATAATATGCCAGATTCTATACCTCAGTCCATTTTAAGTCAATTCCTTTTACCTCAATTCATGAGTCAAATTCATTATTATCCAGTCAACCTAACTGAGGCTACAACTCAGTGATTCATTAATCAATATAACCATTACACAACACTCAAATTTGCCATTTTATGAAAATTTCGTCCGCGAGAATCGGCATTCACGTATATGCACGGTTTTAGGGACTTTCACCAAGGACACACAGGCTAACTTAATTCAATGGAGTCCATCTCATTTCTTCTCCCAAACATGGAGTATATCCTCTTTCTCCTCCTAAATATCATACATATACAATGTATTTAAAATACAGTCATATTCAATGTTAACAATTAAGAAATTAGTTTTAGTTTACCTAATTCTCATGTAATTTCAACAACAATCATAGCTATCCACCACCAACAGCCCAAAACAGATATTTCTAACAGATATACAATCTCTCAAGATAGACAAATTATCCAAATTTTCGTAGGTGAGAGATAATACACATCCAACTCCACCATTTATATATATATATATATTCATCTAATTTCATATTTCTAATGCCAATTTCATTATTTATACAAAATAATTATTGAAAACATTTTAGGGCAAAACTTCAATCTCTCCCAAATATCAACCCATATGTCAAATTCAACCAATTTAACACACCACACCCTCATATCTATACCGACAACTATTTTTAATACCTTTATTTGAAAACCTCTCTTTTGATTTTAAACAAAAACCCTAAGTTTGTCTAAAATCCTCTAAAACCCAACATTATTTACACAATCAACAAATAACTAAGTTAAAAATTATAAGAAAGTGTAGAAAGTCCCTATCTCAAAGTGAGAAGACAAACAAAGGAATGAAGGAATTCCAAAGACGTCGAAAGCAAGGTCTATTCGGATCAAAACGAAGCCCTTGAGATACTCTAAGGCACACAGGTAAAGAAACCAACGGATCTAGGTGAAAATGTACAGAGAATGTGAGTTCTAGAGTGAGAAGCTCAAGATATAGGGTTTTGAAAAGTTTTAAAGAGAAAGGGATGAAAAAGTGATGTAAAGAGTGGCTGTGACGAACTGATACACGCACAGTCCGCTTGAGTGCAAGAAGTGACAATGCACACTCCCAGTAATTTTACAAACAACAGACCAATGCTCGAGCGTAATAAGGACCGCTCGAGCGTAGAAAGATCAGCTTGAGCAGAAAATACACTCTCCCAGTATTTTGTAGATTTGCAAGAATACTAAGAGTTCACGAAGTCCGCTTGAGCATAAGAATTGCTGCTCCAACAGAGGAGCAAAATTCTAGGCATTAAGAGTTTAGAAACTAAGCAACCAACCTACCCCAAACGTAATCACAACAATCCAATAGCCAAACTCAAGTAAGAATAAGAGGGAAAAGACATGAACAACATTCAGAAACCATAAAACCCGAGTCTAGAATATCAAATGGGTTGCGTCAAAACTGGAATCGCTATAACTTTAAAGCAAAACCTAAACGGCGAGATGATCGGTGGTCAATGGTTGTAAATCGTCATCGCAATGGAGGTCATTGCAAGAGGAGATAGATGAAAGATGATAGCGAGAGGAGAGCATAGGAGGTGAGCGGTGGTGTCGTCATGAGAGGAGAGAAGAGAGACAGAGAGAAGGGTATGAAAGAGGGATGAGCTTTGGACGAAGATGAAAGAGATGAGAGAG
This sequence comes from Camellia lanceoleosa, assembly GCA_025200525.1. NCBI lineage: Eukaryota > Viridiplantae > Streptophyta > Magnoliopsida > Ericales > Theaceae > Camellia > Camellia lanceoleosa. Next base: position 112,440,084 of record CM045764.1, on the reverse strand, counting down.
AGCGAGCGCATTTGGGTAGGAAAAAAATTGATCTCAACCATTAGTTATTGATTGGGAATGGTCTCAGCCATTCAAACGAAATGTCTCTCCGATACATTTTATACACTTTCAAAAACCCTTCTCCTTTATTATATAGATATATATTTTAGAGAAGTGGCCAATCAGCACCTGAAGAGAAGAGTCAAAACAAGGAAACTCCCATCAACATTTTCATTTTCCCATTACTTTCTCACGAACCAAACAAGATTAAAAAAATGCACCTCCGATCCCTCTTCCTCCTTCTCTCTCTTCCCCGTTTACGTCTCATATTCAAAATCTTCGATTTGTTCTATAAAATAATCACACTCTCTCAGATCAGATATCTTGTGATTCAATCCACTGTCGTTAACACTCTCTCTTATGCACTCCACCAACCATTTCTAGGTTTTCAATCAATCTTCTCGTAGCAAATTCAATAAATTGGAGTGTTTCTCAAAAACTATGGACGAAGAAGAAGCACCACTCGTTGCTGAGAACTCAGAAACTCAAACCCTAACGAAGAAGAACCATACCGGAGATGTGCATAATCTGAGCTCGACTTTCTTGTCGATTTTCTTGGCTTATGATGTTGTTCAGAATCTGGAGAGTACAATCAATATTGTGAGTTCTAAATTTGATTGATGAGACATAAATTGAACAATTGCTTTTGTTTTTTGTGATGGTTTAGACTTTGAATTTGGGTTTCAGGAGGAAGATTTAGGGACAATTACATATATATACACAGAGAGAAAGGGGTTTGTGGGTTGGATGCATTTTATATCTATAATATATATATATACACATATAGAGAGAGTTCATAAAAAGAGAGTTTAATTGTGAGAAAAATGGAAGTAAAATGACATTCATAAGAAAACTGAAGAAAAAAGTAAGAGTATTCTAATCTTTTCAATAATTTTGTCACGTCCTGTAACTTTTGCACTTCAGTCAAAACCATAGGAGTTTATGAGTACATTTATAAACGTCAAGGAGGTAATATGAAAATGCGTGAAACCACAGGAGGTAAAATGTAATTATCCTTTTTTTTTTTTTGTTATTTTAAATTTTTTGTGGCTTTTTTTGTGTGTGTGTGTGTGTGTGTGTGTGATTTTAATGTAGAGTTACAAATGATTTCAAATTTTCCATGAAAGTCCTTGAATGAAATTCTTGAATTTTCTATGGAAGTTCTTGAATGTAGAGCTATAATTCATTTGTAATTTTTCATATAAGTTATTTAGATCATCATTTATATATGTGAGATCATATTTTTATTTTCTTAGTATATTATTTATCATATTATTATGAATTAAGAAAATCTAATCATATTACTTTTTAGTTTTGGCAATATTCATTATTTCGATGATTTTTTTATAATTACCCTTTTTATCTTTTTTGTTTTTTTTTTCTTCCCCTTTTAAGATTTCTTGCAATCTTTGAACATTTTTCTTCCAATTGTTCGATATGTGTATTGATTATTTAGTTATCATACATATGGGTTCTATTATAGGTGCATCACTAATACTATGACCATTATGATTTTTGTTTACTTTAATTTTTTTGTGGCATAAACAAACTTGATGCTCATATCATTCGTTCATAATCTTTTTTAAAATATAATCAAGATATACTAATATTTTTCGAATTATTTAATTTAAAAACAAACATGATTTTATAAATTGACTTTAAGATTTTATTGATTCAAGTCATGGAATGAGATTAATTTCATATTCTTAGCCAAGCTCACAAATTTTCTTTATGATTTTTTTCACATTTTCTCGTACAATTAAAAAAATTTATTTCCAAACAGAATAACTTTTCTTATCTCTTAAAATAGTGAAAATCCATTTAAAATGTTAATTTCAAATTACCACTTAATTAAAATAGTTAAAATTTACTTATTTATTTTTAAAAATTATTTTTAATTCATTAAAAAATTAATTTATCCATTATTATTTAATCTCGTGTGTATGCTAGTTAATACTATAATTTTTTTTTTTGAACGAGAAAAAATGATGTTTTGAGGTGTCATCATGGCTAGGAATGGCAACGGGGCGGAGCGGGGCCGGGGATCACCCTCGCCGTCCCTGATCCCCGATGGCCAAAACTTCCCCGTCCCCAGCCCTCGATCCCCAACGGGAAACCTATCACGGTCCCTATTCCTGTCCCCAACGGGATCGGGCTTCCCGACCCCGAATATTCCCCGATCCAACTCTGTTTCAACATTCAACACCATCAACAACAAGTTTCAACATCATCAACAACATTCTCAAAAAATCATTCACAGAGACACATACACACACACACACATACTTACATGTATACATTCACACAAAGACACACACATACATTATACATACCCATAGACACACCCATACATGTATACAGATAGAAAGAGAGATATATATGTATACAGAGAGAGAGAAAGGGGATGATGGAGATCGGCGGAGATCGGCTGATTGGCGATGATGACGGAGGAGATCGGCGGAGATATGAGATCTCTGTGTGATTGAGGGCAGCGACGGAGGTGGAGGTGGAGGTGCACAACGACTGAGGGTAGGGCAACGATCTGAGATCCCTGGAGCGAACGGCGGAGGTGAAGCGGCGGTCGAGGTGGACAACAACTCTGCGCTGAAGAAGCGGACAATGACTCTGCGCTGAGGAGGGAAGAGAGAGAGGAGAGGTGCGAGAGTGAGAGAGAGTAAAGGGAAGAAAGAGAGAGAGAGAGAGAGAGAGAGAGAGAGAGAGGGTGTGTGTGAGAACAGAACAGAACATATAATATATATTAAGGGGTATAAATAACAACTTTAATTCGGGGGGCTAACGGAGACGGGATCGGGGTCGGGGTCAGGGTCGGGGATGGGCCGGGACCGGCGGTGAAAAACATATCACTGTCCCCAGCTCGAAAATCATCGGGGATTTATTTTTGAGTACCATCTCTGGCCCGTTGGGGATATTTTTCGGGAAAAAACCGCTCTAATCGGGGTCGGGTCTCCGTTGGGCCGGTTTCAAATTACCATCTCTAATCACGGCATTTGTGGGCGCAGACACTGGGAGAGTCGGTTGCCCACTTGATTTAACCTAACTCATAGGAAAGGACCTACCAGCGAAGTACCAGCGAAGCTCAATCATACGCTACAGATGAGCCCAGATTTCGATCGGAGTACAGAGCGAGGTCACCAAAGTGAGCCGCTAGAAGGACCAACATTTCGCTCCTCCCAAGAGTCGAACTTGGGTCACGCCTGTGGAGAAAGATGCTTTCTCTACTAGGCCACCACCCCCGGTGGTTAGTTAATATTATACTCGTGATTATATTAGCAATTCATAGATGCCACATAAATTTTATGGAACTAAATTTTGGGAATTCTCTACTATGCAATGCTTTCCCTCTTAGAATAGAATGATAATTTGATATCCCTTTTGAAAGGGGATGGCTTCTCTCCAGTCACAGATTGAAAGATATTGTTGGGCTTGTGGGGATTTATTGCAAATTCCGTTTTGATAATTTGAATCGCTTAATGTGTAAAACTTGTCAAGTACTACATGACTGCAAAAATCACGTTGATCAGATATCAATAGCTCAGATTAGTTTTGTATAAAAAAAATTGACGATGAAAAAATACACGGTTGACAGAAATCTGTTCTGATGAGATAGCTATCGATATCCAATTAATGTAATATTTTATAGGTATATAGTATTCGATGAGTTCTACATATTGAACGGTTCGAATTATTGAAATGGGACCCGTGATACGCGCCCACGAGTCTAACAATACCCTTTAATCCGTGATCGGACTAGAAAGAAACCAGTCCTTTTTGAAACAATACTTTACATCCGCCAACATATGACATTTATCATATTGTCCCTCATGAATAAAAAAAAAATAGTAGATCCCATCATATTGACTCATGAATCAAAAAAAAAAAAAAAAAAAAAAAAATACTAGATCCCATCATATTGACTAATAAAAATCAAGTTAGGGTCTCACATGGACTTCTCACAAGATTATAAAATAATTTTGGAAAAATTAAAATTCAGTGGTAACAATAAAAAAAACAATAATATAGAATCATGAAAAAGTATAACGTTTTAATTATTAAAATTTATAAACTTTATCATTGATTGTAATTATTTTTTTTGTCTAAATTACACTATGTTGTTATTTCCCCAACAATTTTCCAGTAGCATGACGCAGCGAGAGGACGATATAGAAGGTTGAGAATAATCTACAAACTTAACACCCAAAAGGAATTTTCTATCCATATGTAAAAATTGATACAAAAAATATCATAAAAATTATGTGACAATGATATTTTTATAAATATAAATTATATTTATAAATATTTTATTTTAAAACAAAATATTAATATTAAGTCACATCATTACAAATTTTCTCTTTTATATCATCACCCCATCCAAAAATGGAGGGTTATTTTTATTTTTATTTTTATTTTACCTAGAGAACAATATTCAAAATTAGTCTTCCATACCATAAAATAAATAAATAAACTAGACATACCTCCTTTCAAGTTTAAAAGAAATATGAAAATAATACTGATTTTCTTTAAAATTTTAATTTCTATATAACGCCTGGATTCATTTTTATTCGTAACTCATTAGCCGTATGATTGAAATTTTTTTAGGATATTTAGATACAAATCCTAATTCATGAATTTATATTCCATTAAGTCCTAACTAAGATTTTTTGAATCTTTAAGTTTCATTAAATTTTTAATAGTCAGAATTACCTTTCAAACAATGATTATTCATCATTTATGATTATCTATAAAGAAATATGATGATTTAACATTTATTTTGATTTTCAAAACTTTCAAATTAAAAAAAAAAAAACTTAAAAAAAAAATTATGTGCCAAAAAAAAAACTTATTTTTTTTTGAAAAAATTAAATTATTTTTTTGTGCAAAATTGAAAATTGTGTCTATAAAAGAGCATAAGAATGGAGTATTGATATGCAAAACTTGAAAAAAAAAAAAAGAAAAAAATTGATAATATTTTTATTTTTAAAACTGAAAAAAATTAATAATGTTTTCGATTTTATTAGATAGTTAAATCAAACCAACAAGTAGGAGGGTAAAAATGTTTAATCTCATACTCTATTTTTTTATCAATTAGTGAAATAATTATTTGGAACATTACTATGCAAAATTGATAATATTCTTAGTTTTAAAATTTGAGAAAAACTGATAATATTCTCAGTCTTATTAAACATGACTTATTCATTTAAAAAATCTTTAATAGAACCTGAACTACCATAATATTTGTAAATATAACTTTTATGTATAAAGAGATTAATGTAGGGGACACTTTTTCATAAAATCCCTTTTTACCTACTTATGTTTCATTTAGTCCATGTTATTTTCTTATATTTCAATAAGTCCTATGGGTATATAGTTATCACTATGGGTGACACATAATTATCAAAATACTCCTAATAATATTCACATTTAAAATGTGAATGTTCTGTGATGTGAATGTTTACATCATCAATGTGAATGTTAACATGTCAATGTGAACATTCACAGATCAATGTGAATATTTACATTGTAAAATATAAATATTCACATCACCAAATTGCTAACCGTTCAAAAAATATTTATAAAGGTAAAAATGTCCATAAAATACCTTAAATGTGAGAATTAAGATTTGGTAGATCAAATGTTCAAATAATATGACTTATTAGAATACAAGAATATTTTATGGGCTAATTGAAATACAAACACTTAGGGACGGTGTGAGATGTTTTAAATAAGTACACTTTTTGACTTCTTATAAAAAGATGTGTAAAAAAATAAAAAAGTAGATAAAAAAAATAAAGAAAATATATTGATAGAGGTTGATAGATGCTAATTAATATAACCCAAATAGATATATATATGTAAAAAAATATATTTTTTTAATGCATACAACACAAGCACTTAAAAAAAATTTCTAATAAATTTCTCTTACTAGTCTATTTTCTATCAAAATGTGTAAAGAGATTAATGTAGTCACGTGGAATCCACGTAATCGTCTGCGTGTGTAAAGCGAAATAACTTCGGAAAATCGAACAAAAACACCCAAACTACTACCTGATCTGGATCTAGGGTTTTCGCGACTATCTCTTTCTGATCAATTTGCTCAGGTATTTTCTCTGGATTCCTAACCAATTTGTACACACAGAGATACAATCATTCATCTATATTTGTGCACACACATCTATATAAATGTATATATGTTTTTTACCTGTGTAGTTGATAATGATGACGGGATGATTTTCTTTGATCACTTAACTGGATTGAGTAATCAAATGGTGGATAAATTCGACTCTAATCAAATGCTTTCGTGTTCATGGTTTTCTTGATGGAATTTGTAACTTTTATCAGCTTCATGGAAAGTGATTTGGGAAGATATATAATATATATATATATTTTTTGATAAATTTTCAGCAATGTTTAGGCGTGGAAACAAATTATCAAGGTCAATGAACGGTACTGGGGGTTTTCGGGTGCCTGTATTGTTTACAGTTCTGATTCTATTTCTCGTGGCTTTGATACTTTTGTTTCGAAATGATGGGGAGAAACCCAATTCTTCAGTTGGGCTAATAAAGCAAAAGTGGAATAGTTTTGAATCATTGGTTCAATTTGACCCGAATGTGGAGTTCAGGAATGGAACAGATGTTATATGGCAAATGCCCGATTCACCGAAGGCAGTTCTGTTTTTAGCTCATGGATGTAGTGGCCGAGCTATTAATTTTTGGGACAAATCTTCTAAATGCCCAAACTGTATTGGTTTGCCTGAAGAAAGGCTAATTGTCCTTCACGCTCTTGCTCGCAAGTTTGCAGTTCTTACCATTTCGAGTGCTGGAACATGCTGGTCAGTTGAGGAGGAAAGAATGATTATAAAAGGAATTATCGAGTGGTGGGTTGAGAAATACAAGCTTGAAAAACTTCCACTTGTGGCTTTGGGGGCCTCCTCTGGTGGGTACTTTGTTTCAATGCTTGCCACTGATATGAGATTTAGTAGCATTACAGTAATGATCGCAGCAGGCTTATTTCATCAAATGGATATCACAAAGGACTACCCGCCTATACTATTTGTGCACATGCCCAAAGATGAAGCTAGGAAGCAGAAGATAGATGCAAATCTTAGGTTTTTGAAGGAAGAAGGCATTGATGTTGCAGAGGTTAAATGCATGGAGTTCCCGTTGTCACCAAATTTCTTAGCTGACAGGATCCCAGGTCTTGATAAGACTATTTCAATGAAATTATTTGATCTATTCCGGGACAAGGGCTTTATTGACAAGAATGGTTATATGAGAGCTGATGGGCGAGCAATACGTTTGAAAGCAGCTCTCAGGGAGAGTAAAATTATTCCGCCAGATGTGCACTTGGTCCATCACATTCAAGAGGAACTGAATCTTGCTTTTGCATATCATGAAATGACTAGCTTGCAGTCTGAGGAAATTTTTGACTGGTTTGAATCTCATATGAGCTGATCAATACCCTAATTTGTCAGATTCTTCCTTTCTTTGGCCATTGATCAGCATTAGTGATGGCATAGTGGTCAAAATGACTTTGAACTAAGTAATGTAACTTAGATGAGTGCATAACTAGTGCCCCCAAAACAAGTCAAATTGGCTGGAAGCTTAGTTGTGGAAGTTAATCTCTATAGCCCGTCTAAAATCTTGTGAGTGAGTTGTGCAAAAGGGTAAAGGTATGGCATCTTCACAAATGAGTTAGATAAAGGTGGAAGTGTGCACATAATTTGCAGAGTGTGTAGTGCATGAATCTTGAGTCTCAAGTAAACATATCTGGCCCTGAAATTAAATGTTGGGTATGAAATTTCTCTTTTTTCAATTTACCATCCATGGAGATTAAAATGGTTTCCACAAATCAATTCCAATGCTTCTCCTTGGCTTTCCTATTCATTTTGGGAGCTGTGGTTTCTCAAGCCACGTCTCGTTCTCTCAAAGAGACATCTATGTTTGAGAGGCATAAGCAAGGGATGGCCCTTTATGGACGTGTGTACAAGGACATTGCAGAGGAGGATAAATGATTCAATATATTCAAAGACAATGTAGAATGTATAAAATCTTTCAATAAAGCCACAAACAAGCCTTACAAGCTTGGGGTCAATCAATTTGCTGACCTTACCAATAAAGAGTTCAAGCTGCGGAATATTTGAAGAGTCAATGTTTGCTCTATAACAACACCTTCTTTTAAATATGAAAATGTAACCATAGTCCCAGCCACCATGTATTGGAGAAAGAAAGGCGCTGTAACACCTATTAAGGACCAAGGCCAGTGTGGTAAGTACTAATTTTATAGGTCACGAATTAATTTTTTTTTTAAAAAAAGAAAACAACAAGAAAAACATTGAGGTCGAGTGTTTTCTAACTCTTTATTTGTTAACCACATATCGGATGTTGTTGGGCTTCCATCACAGCTACAGAAGGAATTTCCCAATTGACAACTGGTAAATTAATCTCTTTATTTGAGCAAGAGCTTGTTGACTACGACACTAGCAACGAAGATCAAGGTTGTTCAGGTGGTCTCATGGACAATGCCTTCCAATTCATCCAAACAATCAAGGCCTCACTACAGAAACAAACTACCCATACAAGGGAACTTATGCCACTCGCAACAAAAACAAGGCAGCAAACCATGCAGCCAAGATAATTGGATATGAATATGTGCCCACCAACAGTGAGAGTGCATTGTTCAAGGCTGTTGCAAATCAACCAATCTCTGTAGCTATTGATGGGAGTGGATCAGACTTCCAATTCTACTCTAGCAGTGTCTTTCCAAGAGCCTGCAGCACTGAAATGGACCATGGCGTTACTGCTATTGATTCTGGGACTGCAGACGATGGGACTAGGTATTGGCTAGTAAAGAACTCATGGGAACAAGTTGGGGTGAAGAAGGATGCATTCGCATGCAGAGAGATATTGATGCAAAGGAAGGCGTCAGCATTGCAATGGTTGCTTCATATCCCACTGCGTAAAGTTGAATATTACAAGTAAATGACTGTAAAATAATAGATATCACTGGTCAATATGGCTTCTCCACAACTCTTGTTTGCTCATTAATAAGGGCATGTCAAGAACTTGTGTATGTAGCACATCACTGTGCATTGAATCATGTTCTTGGTATATATATATATATATAAGCCAAAGAACCATTGAAACCCTTTGAATCGTGTTCTTGATATAAACATGGGGAATATGTTGTGTTTCCTTCCCGCAATTCACTCACTTTCAATACAATCCAACCTACAACTCAGCAATTCATAACAATAGGTCCTTTAAAGCAGGAGCTGATCCAAGACTTCTAGCAATGAAACATCAAAGTTGTGGGTCCACCAAATTGTCAATCCAATCTCAAAATTATACCTTCAAAAGTTATGAATGCCTCACTTTGCCAGTAATACCTTCAAAATTATAGTCGCATAAAAGCATTACTATAAATTTTATTTTCCCAAAATTACAAACACAGTACATATTGTAATGTTCATTCATTCAGCAGAAGCACAACACAAAGTAATTTACAAATATGGAATCAGAGAGTCAAAAGTAGACCAGACAAACCTTTTATGGTGCTCCTACGATTTAAAGAAAACTTCACTCCCTCAATGTGAAGAAAAACAAGAGAGAAATGAGAGAGATAGAAATAATTATGAGAGAAAATTTTGATAAAATTAAACATTTATAATGGTATATTATAAGGAATTTATTAAAAAGAAAGAAAAAAGAAAGATGAGATATAAACATTTTGAAACATATTTGAAAATTAAAAGAGAATTAAATAAATAACTTTTTCTAATTAGAAGTAAAAGTATAATTTTCAAAAAATGAGAAGGGGCACATGCCTCTAGACCCTATGTAGCTCTGTTCTTGCCCTCAAACATCTCCCCTTAAACAGAAACTAGCTACACGGCAAACTCAGTGTTGTCCTTCAACACCTAGTTGCCAGACCGGCGCAGCTCCGGCCGAACAAAGTCAGCATCAGGAGGCACGAGATGTCCACAGTAGGTCTCAGTTGAGCACAAACCTCCATCGCCCCATGCACATGATCTGACAACAAGTTGCTGATGAGGTCCTGGTTGATGGGAGCATCGTTGTCTACCGCCACCAAGGCTTGCTGGGTTAGAATGTAGTCAAAATGTGGGACCCACTTCCTTGATCCTAGCTGAGCTGTAGTGGAACAGTTATCAACCATGAACGAGACTCCACGGGCGTGCATGAATGAATTCAAAGAATCCACAGCCTCAATTACGCTTTCGTTGATAATCTGAGTGTATGAGTGTCCTTTCTTCCTTAGAACCTCAATCTGTTTTTACATACATATAATTTATAAAGATTTTCTCAGACCAAATGGTTGAAGATAATATATGTTCTCAGTGCATTATTAGTGCTTTACATTATAAATATCTTTCTTTACACCATGTCAACTTCCAGGCGATAAAAATCAGACACTAATTCAAAAGACACACCAAAGACACCATTATTTGATTCAATATAACAGAGATCTATTCAATAACCATGCTTCTTCATTGACCGTGCTTAAATGAACGCTATTTTTGAAAGCAACCCTAGCAATTGAAGTACGGTGCATGGCGATTCCTTTAACAGTACACAAAGTCAACGTACTAATGTGGAACGGTGCTTACCTGGGCCATCATTAATGCCACATACACACCAGCTGTAAATGGATATAAAGAGCTTAGGTGGTTTCGAAGATTATTGTTCGTAAATTTGGTGACGTCTTTCTTCTTATTTATTTGTGATTATTTGGAATTCACCTAAAGGTGGTTTTGTGAGATCATTCGTGTCACGTTTGTAATCGTTTGAAAACTCTTTGGTTGATAGTGGAATCAGATTTCGATCTCGTGGACGAACTACGTAAAAATTCTTGTGGTACTTTTGATTTAATTTTTCGGCATTAATTTTTTATTCTCATTGATTGATTTACTTGTGAGATATCATATTTTCCCTAACAAACATCAGTGGCCCTGCCATCAACATCCTGTCCACAAAAATGTTGAGTAGCTAAAGTCAAATGAAACACAGAGAGGCAATAAGAAAACACAGAGGGTTTATATATATATATATATATTATACACCTGGTGTACACCAAAACTAGAATTTATTCAACACCATTTGTCTCCTTTCCTTGCACATAGAGTCTCCTCACAGACAGACCCATTCCCTTGGGACATACAGCTATCACACTCATGTTCTTGGGGAAATCAAGACCTATCGACTTCAAATGGCCAAGAAGAAACCCATGGGACAGCTCAAGTATGCTGTTTGGCTTCATGTGGGAGAATATTTTCTCATAATCATCAGCCTGCAATTAATATTGATATTAAGAACAAGAGAACTGAATAGAACAAAGAACATAACAGACATCTAACCCACACCATTATAATTGACTACACTCCAACTAAGTCTCATAATCTTATGATTATTATTATGACAAGTCACTTCTTCTTCCTTTTTTTTTTTTTTTTTTTCTTTTTTTTACTATTACAAGTCACTTCAACACCCCCCCTGAGGCACTGCAGCCTGCAGGGAATTAGTAGCTGCATGATTTGTTTATATTTACCTCTACTTGGTCTTCACTTGCACTGAGTTGTATTTCTTTTGCTTTTCTTCCTCCTCGAAGGATCCTTAATCCTTTTTTCCATGAATTCCGTCACATTGATAAATATTCTGGTTTTTTTTTTTTTTTTTTTTTTCTTTTAAAATAAATTATATGCAAGCCACTAATATCAATTTAAGATCTTATAGATCTCTCTAAATCAGCACTCATCTTGCATTCATATACTTCACTGCAATTACAACATATAATTGAGGAGATTCATTAATCAATCACTTTACCTATAACACAAGGCACAGAAAGCAAGACTAGGAATAGGAGAGCTTGATAGCTTTCTGGATGATGCAAGTTATTTTACATCTGGACTCAGGATCAGCAGATTTGGCAGAATTAAATATCTTCTAGATGCAGCATTAAAGAGAGAGTGCAGATGTTCTGAATTCATATATCATATTCTCTGTTAAACCCCAATAGAAGTGAATGCAGGTTTAGGAATAAGTATTCAGTAATCTAACGCTATACTTCTATTTTGAGGCACAAAAGCAAGAACAGAGAAACTAATACTTTTTGAATGTAGTGATTTCTTCTACATTCAGAAATAGAAATAACAGATTCACTAGACTTCAAAATTTCAAGAGGATACAATTTCATATGCAGCATTAAAGAAGCACAAAAAGTTAGTTGCAGTTTTAGGATCATATGCTCAGTTCCTCTTACTTAAAACCTTGATAATTGCAACAGAAAAGCATGGGAATGTAATGTACGACCATAAGCCTTTTTTTTTCCAAATTAGTTGGGGTCTCTGAGAATGTATAACCATGTAGCAACATCACCACAACTGTACAGTCAACAAGCCTGTGCTGCATCCGAAATCAAGAGCAACACCAAATCACTGCCAGATATTGTCTCCTATATGTCACCGAGGGTTCCATTCTCTTCACTAAAACCAGCAGCATGTGCCTCAGCAAAGGAACGAGAACCCTTCCTGAGGCCAATCTGTATTACAAAGCTAACACAACAAACATGTTGAGAGAGACCAATTCACAAAACCAAAAGGGAAAAATAAATATAACTTAAAAAGTAATACACACATCACCTTGACCACAATGTCTGATTTTGCTTCTGCAAGAGAATCCCTCAGATTCTGAGCTTGAGCAGAGCCCTAAAATGAAAAAAGAACGATGTTTCTCATTATACTAATAGATATCCTTATTAATGATGTTCATCTTTTAAAAATCCACATTCATCACAGCACCAATATTATAAATTTAGAGTATGAAAATTCATTAATCCAACCAAATAGAGGGAAAATGTTGCACATTTAAATAAAATTACCAATATATCCTTTGACTCACAACAAGTTATACAACACAATGCAAACAAATGCATTTACTAATGTATCAGGTGAATATCAAGATCACTGTTGCATTAATTTCCTCAGTCCAAAATCAAATCAAAAAAATGGTCATCTTCTTTTCTTCTTAAATGGATAGGTCAATTCATTTCTGGAGCAGAACACCATTAGTAAAGACACCACATCCCCACTGGCTCAAAGAGGAATGAAATTAAAGGTTCGTCCTTTCAAATTTGCAGACTCTATGAGTCCATTCATATAAATTTATCCCCACCAACCAAATATATATATATATATAAAATATCATGAATAGAAGTAAACACAAAATCAGAACAATGCTGCATTGCATAACAACAATATAAATTACAAAGTTGACATCCATAAGAGACAACTTAATGCACCATCTATTCCAATGGAACATGGAAAATGTTAGGGTCAGGAAAAGAAACGCATTTTGACGGATAAACGAGGTTTCACCATTGTATAGAGTTAATGTATGATGATACTACATGTTTTTTATGATTATACATACAAAAAAAAAGAAAAAAGAAAAAAAAGAAGGTAAATGAACAAATTTTCCAACTTCCAAAATGTTTTGTAATATCGCCTAATGTTGTGTTTGGATCATGGATTTAAACCAGAATTTGGAAAGAAAAAGGGAAAATGTGATGACAATGTGAATGAAATAAAACCTAATGTCGTGTTTGGAAATTGGATCATGGATTTAAATTAAAATTTGGAAAGAAAAGGGGAAAATGTGACGATAATGTGAATGAAATAAAAGCAGCTAATTTTTTTTTTTCTTCTCATCTTTCAACTTCGGCAAAACACAAAACATGAGTTAAAAATTTGAAGCTTAGAGCTATCTATTGCTTAAATCCTCCATTACTGAGCTAAAGCAAGTTTATCTTTTTCGGAAACAAATATTTCAATTTCCCTTTTTCCAAATCTAAACAATATATATATATATATATATATGTAAATCAAAGTATAACGCAGCGGATGAAAAAAATATTCATAGTCATACCTTTTAGCAGAGTCTGAAGTGAACGATCTCGTGGGTAAATTATGTGCTTCCAGAAAGTGAACAATTAACCTAGCAGTAGAGTGATACTACAAAATGAGTATCACCCATACAAGTCACAGTGCAAAATGGCTTGATTGTTATTTTATGGAAGAGAGTCAGTATATGGGAAAAACATAAAACATACGTTATTTTTCTGATTACCCATATCCCATATCATATCAGATATATAGGATATCTATGTCATCTATCCATATCAGTTGATATGATAGATATAGATATCCTGAGTGGTTATCCAAATAGGTTTTCAATTCAAATTTAAACTTATTTGGATAAGGTTCAAAAGGTTCAAAGAAGGGTCAAGCCACATGGGCGCCCAATTTCTAACATCTCCCACTTGCACATGAGTTGGCATGGCACTGCCACATCTCTATCTCAATCTTCCCAAAAATGAACAATCTCATACTAGCCAATGCACCATGTGACCGCTGTGAACACATGCATATGGGAGCTCTATACTAGAAACTCAATATGAGTCAGCATAGAGACATCAACCCAAAATGAACAGAAATAGTGTCTCATGTACCCAGACCCATCTAACTACATCAGTCCAAAAACATCTCTAATCCCTCAAAGAGCATGTTTGACTCTCCTAGGTCCCGTATTATATTCACACCCAATCAACATCCCATAGAGAGCGATGTAAGTTGTCAACAGTAAATATAGAGTAGAGATGTAGAACTATATGATCTTCCCTTCACCCTCATATCATTCAATTTGAAATTGACCGATTTCCCAGTAATGTCCCTTAAAGTCGAATCATACATGACCGCAGGCAACATACCATAGTAGCTGAACATCAACTCATCATCTTATGACATAGTCAAAGGTCACAAAAAAGGCACAAAGTAAAGTCATTTAGGGAAAAATGACTTTTAGGACTCACACGGTGAAGAAGCAGGGATCCATTCTTTCACCTCGCTAATGGGTCGGTAAGCACATGCAGTACGAATGCATGTTATAGTGGAGTAACTCTTCCAAAGAGTGATGTTAAACTCACACACCATACAGATCTTAGTCTAGTCGCTCTTAAGCGCACAAGTCGCTTCCTAGCGTCTAACTTGAATTCTCTATTTGCTCGCCTCTCAGGCATCAAATGAGATCTCGCATCTGGCTATCCATAATAGGCACATCATGGAAAAGTGGGTACTCTCATATCCATGGTCAGTCTCTAACAAGACCTCATCTTGGTTCCAACCAAGGCGACATAGCTAGTGGATAATTTTAGCTTCTCTATTTGCTCAAAATACAATAAGCCACTAGTCTTATCCTTACTCGCTACCTAGCGCTAAGGGCGATTGCTCATGTGTGGACGCGCCCCAAGGGACTTATGCTACCACAGTTCGGACTCGTTTTTGTCATGGTTCTAAATCTGAACCAAAGAGTCCAAATCTGGCAAATCGTTTTGAGAAAATAGATTTTTGAAAGAAATGCCAAATATGGACTGCTTTGCCAGATACAGAGTCGCCACCTAAATATTTTTTAATGGGGGAATTTAGGAAACCCTGACTCGGTGCCAAAGGCCACGTGTCCATCATTACCAAAGTTGCCTTGGTTCGGGAACTTGGGTACGATTGGGGAAGGTCAGCTATGAGCACCCCCTCTCGCCCGATCTGAAGATCGGCCTCTACTAACCATGATATCCTATTTTGAAAACGTTATGTGTTCTTATTCCAGTTAATTAGCTAGAATTACTATGTGATGCACAACACAAAAGTATAGAGTAGATCGTCTAACTTGGAACGAAACATTGCATATCCGTTTGTTTGAAAAACGTTTTGGAATTTACTACTCGCAAGTAGGCTAAAATACGGATTTCAATGAGTTGTTCCAACTCAAACAATCCAACCTTCACCCACAGGCATTCAAGCAGTTATAACACATAAGCAGCTAGTCCCATGGTAATCATGCTATTATGGCAACACTCACACGCATGCGGTATGCTAAGGCATAAAAGCTCACCTAGTACTTCAAGCCAAAATAGAAATTAGTTAGTAATTATACGCATGATCCTAGTTCATGTTAAGGTGGCTAATGCGACACATGCAAAATGCAACTACAATAGGCTCGGTTATCCTAAAGATGGCATGTGAAATGCTACAACTAACAAGTACTCAACTTGGAATTGAAATACAAGTGTAGTTAGCGTGATGTGCCGAACCCGGTGTATGTAAGACAAATGAATGGATGCACGCATGCATAGCATAGGGTAGGCTCATTTAAATATGACCTAGTCTACCATCATGAGCGGGTAAATAAAAGGGAAGAAAGACGTGGGGTTGGAAGACATGCACACACTCACGCACACTTATTAGTTAATTGCCCTCACTCGGAGGGATCGAAAGAATAATACAGTCCGAATAATGAATCAACTATCCTAGCTAATTAATTATTACAAAACTTCTAATTTAATTAACAAAGTAAATATAGAAGAAAGGTGGCCGCAACCCTGCCTCGGAATGCATGAATGATGCATGTTTGACTCGTCTCGCCCGGAAACTCGCTGCCATAGCACTGTTGCCTCTGTTTACACTGCCCAGCTCCTCTGAAAACTACACAAGTCTCAAGACAGATTCTATGCACACTGTGGAACACCACCGGCTGAGAGGAATGGCCATCGGCCATGGGAAATGACCACCGGCCATTGATGAAGCTATCGGCCATTCATTGATGGCCGGTCGGCACTGGAGATAGTCGGCCGGCCAAAACTTCCTGCAGAAATCAGTTTTGACAGCAACAGAGGGCAAGCAGTGTATGGCATGGAATTTTCAAGCAAATGTAAGTATGGTCACACTCCCTATCATGCCATAGACTCAAGGGAGCGTGACCCTCGACTCTCGGGCCATCAATTATGCATGATGGCCTAAGAGACCAAGTTTGCCTTTCAATGTGAATGCATGCAACAATCAAATGAAAGCTAACACCTTATCATATTGAGATCAAAGGCATCGACGACCGAGGATTAAGACGTGTTTTGTCACTTTGAGTACAAACACCCCTCAATCCTCATGCTTGGTTTGACACCCCAAACCAAGCCATGCAATGCATATATGCGATGTTTGATGCAAAGTGATGCAACACATGCAATGCAAGGTGAACATGTTAGGCTAATGCAACATGACACTTCCTAACCATGCAAGCTAAACTAAATACAATGTGGTGATGTCAAGCATACAACGAGATTATGTGATGCAACTTAACTAAACAAGGTGCAAGCATGCGAATAAGATATAATGCAAGCATGCTCCTAATGTAATGCAACATGCTCATGCAAAGGTGGATTTAAACCACAAAGGGGTAGACCTCAGCCCACCTCAAAATAGTGACCAAAAGTGGTGCGAGAAGGCACAAATCATGTGTGCATGCATGCACACATCAAGGTTCATTACTTAAGCATGAAAGAGGACAACTCTAAGCACACATCAAAGCAATATTCTTGGACATTAAACACTCATATTAAATCATGAAAAGCATGCAAAAGAGGACCCCAAAACCCACTGATATGGCAGCCCAAGTGACTCAAACACACGGGTATGTACAATGCTCATTTCAAGGCACAACAAAGCCACTCTTCAAGGCATGAAAGAGGTGATAAATGCGATCATACAAGCATGATTTATGGACTGAGATAGCATGGAAAATGACTCCAACTCACTGAAACATCCCAATTCAAGCATGCTCATGACTCACGTCCTTAAGGCTTACAAGCCAAAATGCAAAGAGGCTACCCTAAACATGGAAAATATGATTAAACCAGCACCTAACAGTC
Organism: Camellia lanceoleosa; assembly: GCA_025200525.1. NCBI lineage: Eukaryota > Viridiplantae > Streptophyta > Magnoliopsida > Ericales > Theaceae > Camellia > Camellia lanceoleosa. Next base: position 112,422,264 of record CM045764.1, on the reverse strand, counting down.
CTTGAGCATGGCAAGATAAGGCTAAAATCTTCATGAAGCTAGGCTATAACACACAAGAATCATGGCCTAAATGCATGGCACATTTCTAGGCAAAATGAGGGAATGCAAAGCAAGTGCACTATGCATGAAAAGGGCCACAAATCCAACCAAAGATAGAGGCAATATGTGACCAAATAATACCTAAAAACCTCTGAGATGGAGCCAAGAACAACTACTCATGCATGCTACCATTAGGAACCAAAAACATGCACAAATGAGAGACCAAGGGAGAGGGGTGTCCCTCCTCTATGCAAGACCTCAAACCTCCTTCTTCACCACTGAAAATCCACTGGATTTCAGTGGTGAGAAGGCCAACACACAATGGTAATCAAAGCTTAACAAAGCGAGCACTAAAAGGGCCAAACAAGGCCTAAGAGGGAGAGGTCGACCCCCAACACCAAAATAACCTTAATGAAACATCTTAAGCATGAAAAAATAAGACTTTTTTCAGTTATACACAAAGTCTAAAACAGCAAGAAAGATAGGCAAAAATCTAGTGCAAGATTGGGGAATCTAAAGTAAGAATGTTACCCTTGAAGAACCCTTGAAGAACAGCAAGATCAGCCACCTTCCTACGATCAAAACCAGTCCAAAAACTCAAGAATAAACCCTCTAAGCCTCTCAAGGTCGAAGTGTGGTGTAATGGTGTGTGTCTTAGTGCAAAATTAAGGTCAAAACACACTTTTAGGCCACAAAACACACACAAAAGAGGAGAGAGAGGGAAATATAGAGAGAGAAAGAGTGATGTATATCATAATATATGTATAAGCTCTGGTTTTTTTCAATCAACCCCCAACAATGGAGGAGGGGGGCTCTATATATAGACAAAACAAAGGTTTGAAGCTTCTCAAAGAAGCTAAACAAAAAAGAGTCAAAGGGGGCAAGGCTTCCTGAGGAAGTTAGGACAACTGGCAAGCTTCTTGAGGAAGCTTTGACAAAGGGTCAAGCTTCCTCAAGAAGCTTTGACCAAAAGGGTGCAAAAGGGGCAAAACAGCCACATTTATGCATGGGAGCAAGATTAGTGCATTCCAGCTGGCACAGCTGCCATGCACCATGCCTGAAAAAGGTAGAAAGGTTCTACCGGCCAGAAAAGGAGGTCACCGGCCAAACATATGGCCGGCCGGCCACACTGAATGCCGACCGGCCAATGGTATACTTTACCAATGGCCAGTAGCCTCAAAACACGGCCGGTGGGTGTCAGCGGTAGCTAACAAGCTACTCTCCACCCTCATAAACAAAAACACAAGTGTTTGGTGCAAAACCGAACACAGAACAGTCGAGTTGAGAGATCCTGAGGCAAGGCGCGTAGCCGAGACCTCCGGGAACTCAAAATGAAACACGAACATAGGTAATCACCGGGTGTTCAAACGACGACGTCTAAGTCTTGAGGACGGTCAAAAATGGGGTGTCTACATCATGTGAGTGAGCTAATCTTGCCTGTTAACATCAATTTAATTATTTTGTGTATGCTAATTCACAAACCATTGCAAAAAGTAGTAAACATAAATGTGTAATAGAAACAAATATGAATACTAATGGCATAAATATCCCAAAAAATATGAGTTCAATTGAATACTCATAAATATATCACCACCTACGTAGTCCTAAAGCCTTAACATGAGTAAGATAAACATCTCTAGCAATGGGCTTAGTCAAAGGGCCCGCAACCATGCGACTCATAGGGATGTGCTCCAAAATCACTTCTTTCTGCGCCACAATGTCTCTGATAAAGTTGAACCTCACATCAATGTGTTTGGTTCTGCCGTGGTATTTAGGATCCTTAGCGTAAGCGAGTGCAGCCATGCTGTCTGTAACAACCCTTGTTACTGTTTACCGAATAACCACTGATTACCGTTAAACTGAAATTGATTATGACAAGTGATGGAACTGATTGAAATACTGAACTAATTGACTGAAATCTGGAACTAAATTGATTGAATATATCTGTTTAGTTGTATATCTATCTATTGCTTGTTTGATTATCTGTTCATGTCTTTATGTTTAAGCTGCTAATTGAAGGCCTTATCGGTGGCCGAACCAGAAATTGATTAGTGTTTTATGATCATCATAATTTATGCGATTTTAGGGTGTAATTATCTGGAAACTGATTAGGTTTGATTACATTAGATTAAATGGTACCAAATTACATGAATTGGACTTATTTACAATTAGACCACTTAGTGGCCACTACCTTACACATTTTGAGACTTGTATACATTCAACTAAAACATTTGATCAGCTATATTTGAGAAGCTCAACCGACCAAAGAGAGAGAGGAAGTGAGGGAGTTGAATTCAACTTGTGATTTGCTTGGAAATTGAAGTGTAGTTTGCCATTTCTGCTCCTAGTCTTGTAATTGAAGCTCTAGGTAAGGAATTCAAACCTTTTGATTTTGAATTTAAGTGAGTCTTGCATGCTCCATGCCAAATTGTAGAACTAAGACATGGTTTAGCCTTAGATTGTTGAATTATAGCTTAATTCATGCATGCATGTTTACATCCTCGAGTTTTGATGTTGTTTTTCATGAACTTGTACATGCATGTTCATATTCTTACAATGGACCATGATTTCACCATGTTTTTGAAAGTTTTGGCTCACTAGAGCATGAGATTGAAGCTTTGAATTGAGTTTAATCCATGCATGTTGCATGCTCTTCATGTTCATGAAAATTGGTTTGAAATTGAGTTTGAATTAAACACCCTTGGGCTTTGATTTCTCAAATTGAGCTTTGAATCATGTTGTTTTAAGTGTTTACAAGTGTTTTCCAGGTTTTCAGCCCAAGAGGATCGAAAATTTTGCATTTAAACTTGATTTTGAGCTTGGGACTCAAATCTGGAATTTCCAGATTTTGGGCCTACGCTCGAGCGAGGAGGTCCACGCTCGAGCATACACTCTGTGATCCTGTCTTCCGTTCGAGCGAGAAAAGTGACGCTCGAGCGTGAAATGCGAGCATCCAGTACTTTGCATGAGTTCACAGTCCGCTCGAGCGAGGAAACTCATGCTCGAGCGAGGACTTGTGTCTTACGCTCGAGCGAGGGTCGAGCGTCCATCGAGCGTAAATTTGGAGCATCCAGTATTTTTACTGTAGCACACAGTCCGCTCGAGCGACGGAGTTCACGCTCGAGCAGAGATCCTTTGTTTGCACGTCCGCTTGAGCGTAGAAAGCCACGCTCGAGCGAGACCCCTGTTTTCAGCAAATTTTGTTAAGTGTTCAAAAGTGCATCTTTGCATTCTCTTTCCATCCTAGGCATTCCTAGGGCATATTTAAGGCATCTTAAAGAGGAGATAGATGTAGAACACACCAAGGCATATTAGGGATTAAATTATTATCTTTCCCTAACTGTGAAACTTAGTGTGTATTCAATCTGTTAACTGTATAGGGTTGGCTTTCCGAGGAGACGCTCTAGCTCACTGTAGCCCAGAACTCTGTGAGTAACAATTGTGTAAAGATATGTTCAAAATGATTATCTTCAATAATCGAATCGAATCAAGCATCGAATCGATATTGTTTATGAATGAATGTATGTCCTATATTCTCGAATCGCATCAGGCATCCTTAGCACCTATCACATCGTTACTATTACAGAGATCTCTGTCGGTTCCCTCGTGGAACCACTATTGTTTACTGATTGATGGCCATCATTACTGTTCGGTCTTTAAGACCTACTGTTTACTGTTATGCTAATGGATGTACCACATATGACTGATTGACTGAAAGATTGAAATACTGATTTAATGAACTGTTTTCATTACTGTAAGGACATTCATTCTAAACCTCTTTACGCATTATGTTATTCACTGGGTTTTAGCTCACTGCTCATATATATATGTAGGTGTACAGGCACCGGACCAATGCTTAAAGCGTCGGGGTATTTCTAGTTTTGTCAAGCCAACCTATGTGCCTCCCTGCGAGGTTCCGAGCCTGCCAAGCTAAGGCTAGGGGTGTTTAGTGTTCCCCCTATTGTACTGTTTTGTTTACTGTATAGACTGTATAGACTGCACTGTACTAGTTAATAGGGACTTGATCCCTGTACTGAATGTTTGCAAATGTTTTGTATACTGTTCTATATAAATGTATGAAAAATCTTTTAGCATGCAGACTGTCACCGCTCATTGGACATTGTTTATTTACTGTATTGGCTTCCGCCAAGCCCCTCAGACCAGATATTGTATTATCATATAGCAGCCTTCGGTAACCTAGGGTTACTGGCCGGTTACGGTGCTAAACCCATAGGGGCGGGTTTGGGTAGTGACAGAGTGGTATCAGAGCGATACTTAACCACGAGTTATACCGCACACACATGTCCAAATGAGCTATAGGGTGTCCTAGAAAAGCAATTAGGGCATTACATGAGCATGAAAAGTGTGTGGTTATGACATGACTGGATATATGCTAATGTGTCAAACTATTTAAGTATACAACTGTATATGCTTATAATTGTTATAACTGCTTATAGCGAAATGGATAATGCAAATGAATCTGAGTCCTCATCCACTGAGGCAAGAATGGCGAGAATGGAAAGGATGATGGAACTGATAACTGCCAGACTTGAGCAACAATAGAATCAACAGCCCCCACATTTTCCTCCGGTACAGTCGGAACCGAATGTGAATGTGAATGATGGGGACATAATTGCTCTCACCCAGAAGTTTAGCAAACTGAAACTGCCATCCTTTCAGGGAGGCCTTGAACCGTTAAAAGCTGAAGCATGGGTTTTGGAGACTGAAAAACTGTTTGAAGTGTTTCCATGTTCGGAGGCACATAAGGTGCTGTTGGCCACCTTCACTTTACAGGAAAAGGCTAGAAAGTGGTGGATGCTTACCCGTGATGACAACACTGTTATGACTTGGGCTCAATTCAAAGTAGCTTTCTTTGAAAAGTACTTCCCTCAGTGTGTCAGGGACAGAAAAGTGACTGAATTTGAGCAACTGAAACAAGGCATCATGTCAATGGCAGAATATGAGACAAAATTTACTGAGCTTGCTAGATATGCACCACACATGGTGGACACCGATTATAAGAAGGCCAGGAGGTTTGAAGGCGGCCTTAATGTTGCTATACTGGACCGAATTAGTGTTTTGAAGCTACCGAGTTATGTAAATGTTCTTGACCGAGCTTTGATGGCTGAATCGAACATCGAAGCTGTGAAACAATCTGAAACACCGACGTCTGAATGGCGTGGTAAAAGACAGAATTTTAAATTCAAGAAAGGCAAGCATGATTAATTGAACAAAAAACAGAATACGGGGTCAACAACTAGCCCCAGCCAAGGGAGTGGTTCCATACCACCCTGTTCCAAATGTGGTAAGAACCATAAGTGAGTTTGTTATAAACTATCTGGTGCTTGTTACAGGTGTGGCAAAGTGGGCCACATGGTTAAAGACTGCCCCTCTGCTCCGCAGACCAATAGAAAAGCTGCACCAAGCACAGCAGCGTCAACTGTAGCACCGAAGCCTAACCCTAAAGCAACCAGGAAAAAGCCTATGAGGCAGGGCCGAGTGTTCGCCCTAGTATCGGGAGACGTGCAAAATACTGAAACCGTTGTGTCAGGTATCCTCTCTATCTGTGCTCAAAATGCATATGTACTGATTGATTCGGGGTCTACACATTCTTATGTGTCGCATGCCTTTTCATAGAAATTGAATAGACCCTTAGAGCCCATGAATTATCTGTTAGTTGTATCATCACCTGTTGGGGGATCCATGACATGTACATATATGTATCTTGCTTGTGAAATCATTGTTGGGGATATGCATCTGTTTATTGATTTACTGCCATTGAACATTGATCATTTTGATGTAATATTGGGGATGGACTGGTTACAAAAATATCACGCTACTATTGACTGTGTGACAAAGCAAGTTGTTTTCCGTCCACCTGGTTTACCTGAATTCGTATTTAATGGAAGTGGAGTAGTACCTCCCTCGTATTTGATCTCTTTTGTGAAAGCTGTTAAATTGATTAGAAAGGAGTGTAAAGGATATCTGTGTTCAGATTGATCAGATTCATCGGTGATAATACTAAAACTGACGTGAACTGTATTCCTATAGTTAGAGAATTCCCAGATGTATTTCCAGATGATCTATCAGGGGATTTGATTGACAGGGAGATTGAATTCACCGTTGATGTGGTTCCGGGTACACAACCAATATCTAAAGCTCCCTACAGAATGGCTCCAACTGAACTGAAGGAATTGAAAGTACAATTGCAAGAACTGTTAGATAAGAAGTTTATCAGGCCTAGTACTTCACCGTGGGGCGCACCTGTCTTGTTTGTGAAAAAGAAATACAGCTCACTAAGACTGTGCATTGATTACCGTGAACTGAACAAGGTAACTGTGAAAAATAAATATCCATTACCGCGTATTGATGACTTATTTGATCAGTTACAGGGTGCTCAAGTGTTTTCCAAGATTGATCTCAGATCGGGGTACCATCAACTGAAAGTTAAACCAGAAGATATTGATAAAACTGCTTTTAGAACGAGGTATGGCCATTACGAATTTTTAGTTATGCCTTTTGGAGTTACCAATGCACCTGCAGCATTTATGGACCTCATGAATAGAATCTTTAAACCGTACCTTGATGACTTTATTGTGGTATTTATTGATGATATATTGATTTACTCCAAAAGTATAGAAGAACATGAACATCATTTGAGACTTGCCCTGCAGACCCTAAGAGAACAGAAACTGTATGCTAAACTGTCTAAATGTGAGTTTTAGCTTGATCATGTTATGTTTTTGGGGCATGTTGTTAGCAAAGATGGAATTTCTGTTGATCCACAGAAAATTGAAGCTGTAGTGAACTGGCTTAGACTAACAAATGTGACAGAAGTCCAAAGTTTTTTGGGATTAGCTGGATATTACAGAAGATTTGTCAAAGATTTCTCCAAAATTGCCTTACCATTGACTCAACTGACACAGAAGGGGATATCATTTGACTGGATTGACCAAAGGGAATCAGCGTTCCAAGAGTTGAAAACTCGATTGGTGACTGCACCGGTTCTTACCTTACCTTCAGGTACGGATGGTTATACTGTATTTAGTGATGCTTCTCATAAGAGTTTGGGATGTGTTTTAATGCAGAATGGGAGAGTTATTGCTTATGCTTCCCGACAACTGAGACCACATGAAAAGAACTACCCAACCCATGATCTGGAACTTGCTGCAGTAGTGTTTGCAATCGAAAAATCAAGGCCACTATTTGTATGGGGCAACATGTGAAGTATATACCGACCACAAGAGTCTGAAGTATTTCTTCACCCAGAAAGAATTGAACATGAGACAGCGGAGATGGCTAGAATTGATCAAAGACTATGACCTACAGATTCTGTATCACCAGGGAAAAGCCAATACCGTTGCCGATGCACTGAACCGAAAGTCGATTGCAAATTTAGCTTGCTTGCTCACCGGACAGAAAGAGTTGCTTTGTGACCTTGAAAAATCTGAAATTGAGGTTGTTTTGAAAGAACAAGGCGGGACAATAGCTGCTATTTCTGCACAACCGGCACTGATTGAAGAAATTAAAGAGAAACAACAACAGAATGATTTCTTGAAGAAGGTCATCGAAAAAAGGGAATCTAAACCAAGGCCAGGGTTCAAATTTGAAAATAATGTATTGAAATTTCAAGAAAGACTGTGTGTATCGAATGATACTGAACTGAAAATGAGAGTTCTGCAAGAGGGCCACAACTCAAAATTTTCTATTCATCCGGGGAATACAAAAATGTACCAAGACTTGAAATAGAACTTTTGGTGGCTAGGAATGAAGAAAGAAATTGCCGACTTTGTATCCAAATGCCTTCATTGCCAACAACTCAAAGCGGAACATCAGCGACCCGCAAGCTTACTGCAACCCTTACCCATACCGAAGTGGAAATGGGAGCATATCACGATGGATTTTATCGTTGGATTGCCTCGCTCTAGAAAAGGTATGGATTCAATTTGGGTTATTGTTGATAGACTGACCAAATCTGCTCACTTCTTACCTGTCAAGACAATTTATAATGCCGACAAGTTGGCTGTAATTTATATTGATGAAATTGTTAGACTGCATGGAGTGCCTGTATCCATTGTTTCTGACAGGGATTCGAAGTTTACATCGAGGTTTTGGCAAAGCCTACAGACTGCATTGGGTACTGAATTGAGACTAAGTAGTGCTTATCATCCTCAGACAGATGGACAGTCAGAAAGGACCATCCAGACTCTGGAGGATTTATTGAGAATGTGTGTCCTTGATTTTCAAGGAGACTGGGAAAGCCATTTGTCATTAGCTGAATTTGCCTACAATAATAGCTTCCATTCAAGTATTGGTATGGCGCCTTTCGAGGCATTATATGGCAAAAAATGTAGATCTCCGATCTGTTGGGCAGAAGTTGGAGATGGGCCTTTGCTTGGGCCCGAGATTGTTTATGAAACGACTGAGAAAGTAAAACTGATACAACAACGACTGAAAACTGCACAAAGTAGACAGAAAAATTATGCAGATGTCAGAAGACGAGACAGAGAGTATGAAGTGGGTGATCACGTTTTTGTGAAAGTAACACCGATGAAAGGCCAGACTCGTTTTGGAGTCAAAGGCAAGTTAGCGCCAAGATATGTCGGGCCGTATGAGATTATTGAGAAAATCAATCCGGTGGCGTATCAAGTTGCACTTCCTCTTGAAATGGAGCATATGCATAACGTCTTCCACATTTTGATGTTGAGAGATTATCTCTGGGATCCTTTCCATGTGATTGAGCCTACTCGGGTAGTGTTGAGTGATGACTACACTTACGAGGAACGACCTATACAGATTGTGAACAGACGGATCAAGAAACTGAGAAACAAAGAGATCCCGTTAGTAAAAGTCGACTGGCAAAACCATGGTGGCGTGTATGCCACTTGGGAAAGGGAAGATGACATGGCTAAAAGATATCCTGAACTGTTTCTACTGAACCCTGTTTTCTTCCAGACTGAAGGTAACTTGAGTTTAGAGGACTAAACTCTTTTTAAGGAGAGGAGATCAGAATAACCCTCGTATCAAGCATCGAATAACCACCGACATCGTTAAACTGAAACTGATTATGACAAGTGATAGAACTGATTGAAATACTGAACTAACTGACTGAAATCTGGAACTAAATTGATTGAATATATCTGTTTAGTTGTATATCTATCTGTTGCTTATTTGATTATTTGTTCATGTCTTTATGTTTAAGCTGCTAATTGAAGGCCTTATCGACGGCGCGAACTAGAAATTGATTAGTGTTTTATGATCATCATAATTTATGTGGTTTTAGGGTGTAATTATCTGGAAACTGATTAGGTTTGATTACATTACATTAAATGGTACCAAATTACATGAATTGGACTTATTTACAATTAGACTACTTAGTGGCCACTACCTTACACATTTTGAGACTTGTATACATTCAACTAAAACATTTGATCAGGCATATTTAAGAAGCTCAACTGACCAAAGAGAGAGAGGAAGTGAGGGAGTTGAATTCAACTTGTGATTTGCTTGGAAATTGAAGTGTAGTTCGCCATTTAGGCTCCTAGTCTTGTAATTGAAGCTCTAGGTAACGAATTCAAACCTTTTGATTTTGAATTTAAGTGAGTCTTGCATGATCCATGCCAAATTGTAGAACTAAGACATGATTTAGCCTTAGATTGTTGAATTATAGCTTAATTCATACATGCATGTTTACATCCTCGAGTTTTGATGTTGTTTTTCATGAACTTGTACATGCATGTTCATATTCTTACAATGGACCATGATTTCACCATGTTTTTGAAAGTTTTGGCTCACTAGAGCATGAGATTGAAGCTTTGAATTGAGTTCAATCCATGCATGTTGCATGTTCTTCATGTTCATGAAAATTGGTTTGAAATTGAGTTTGAATTAAACACCCTTGGGCTTTGATTTCTCAAATTGAGCTTTGAATCATGTTGTTTTAAGTGTTTACAAGTGTTTTCCAGGTTTTCAACCCAAGAGGATCGAAAATTTTGCATTTAAACTTGATTTTGAGCTTGGGACTCAAATCTGAAATTTTCAGATTTTGGGCCTACGCTCGACCGAGGAAGTCCACGCTCGAGCATACACTCTGTGATCCTGCCTTTCGTTCGAGCGAGAAAAGTGACGCTCGAGCGTGAAATGCGAGCATCCAGTACTTTGCATGAGTTCACAGTCCGCTCAAGCGAGGAAACTCACGCTCGAGCGAGGACTTGTGTCTTACGCTCGAGCGAGGGTCGAGCGTCCATCGAGTGTAAATTTGGAGCATCCAGTATTTTTACTGTAGCACACAGTCCGCTCGAGCGACGGAGTTCACGCTCGAGCGAAGATCCTTTGTCTGCACGTCCGCTCAAGCGTAGAAAGCCACGCTCGAGCGAGACCCCTGTTTTCAGCAAATTTTGTTAAGTGTTCAAAAGTGCATCTTTGCATCCTCTTTCCATCCTAGGCATTCCTAGGGCATATTTAAGGCATCTTAAAGTGGAGATAGATGTAGAACACACTGAGGCAGATTAGAGATTAAATTATTATCTTTCTCCAACTGTGAAATTTAGTATGTATTCAATCTGTTAACTGTATAGGGTTGGCTTTCCGAGGAGACGCTCTAGCTCACTGTAACCCAGAACTCTGTGAGTAACAATTGTGTAAAGATATGTTCAAAATGATTATCTTCTGAATACTAAACTGAACTGTTTACTGAACTGATATTGTTTACTGAATGAATGTATGTCCTATATTCTGAACTGTACTGTGGCATCCTTAGCACCTCATCGCATCGTTATCACATAGAGAGATCTCTGTTGGTTCCCTCATGGAACCACTACTGTTTACTGATTGATGGCCATCATTGCTGTTCGGTCTTTAAGACCTACTGTTTACTGTTATGCTAATGGATGTACCACATATGACTGATTGACTGAAAGATTGAAATACTGATTTAATGAACTGTTTTCATTACTGTAAGGACATTCATTCTAAACCTCTTTACGCATTATGTTATTCACTGGGCTTTAGCTCACTGCTCATATATATATGTAGGTGTACAGGCACCGGACCAATGCTTGAAGCGTCGGGGTATTTCTAGTTTTGTCAAGCCAACCTATGTGCCTCCCTGCGAGGTTTCGAGCTTGCCAAGCTAAGGCTAGGGGTGTTTAGTGTTCTCCTCATCGCTTTTGTTTATCAGTATAAATCTGTATAGATCGTGACTGCATCTTGGTTAATAGGGACTTGATCCCTGTACTGAATGTTTGCAAATGTTTTGTATACTGTTTTGTATAAATGTATGAAAAATCTTTTAGCATACAGACTGTCACTGCTCATTGGACATTGTTTATTTATCAGTATTTTCGCCAAGCCCTCAGACTCAGATATTGTATTACTATTAAGCAGGCCTTCGGTAACCTAGGGTTACTGGCCGGTTACGGTGCTAAACCCATAGGGGCGGGTTTGGGTCGTGACACTGTCACAATAGATAATCATAGGGTCTGAAGTGTGTGTGACAACATCCAAATGCTGAAGGAATCTCCTCAACCAAATGGCTTCCTGAACGGCAGATAAACAAGCCACAAACTCAGCCTCCATAGTCGATAAGGCGATACAGGATTGCTTCTTACTGCTCTAAAAAATAGCACCGTCGCTAAGCATGAAAGCATATCCTGAAGTAGACTTACGCTCATTTAAGTCTCCTCCCCAGTCAGCGTCACAATAGCCAACTAGATGTAGATCTGAACTTTGGTAGCAAAGTGTGTAATCTGCAGTCCCTCTAAGATCTCGTAATATCCTCTTAACTGCTTTCCAATGAGCTGGTCCTAAGTTGGATTGGTAACGACTCACCAATCTGACTGTATAACAAATGTTAGGATGCGTACACGTCATAGCATACATCAAGCTTCCAACAGCATTTGCATAGGGAACACGGGCCATCTTTTCATTCTCTTCTTGAGTCTTAGGACCCATATCAAGGCTTAGGCTCTCGCCTTTCGCAACAGGAGTGTCAATCGGTTTGTAGCTCTGCATCTGGAATCGCTCTAGGATAGTCTTAATGTAAGTCTCTTGAGACAAACCAAGAAGTCTCCTAGAGCGATCCCTAAGGATCTTAACACCGAGCACATAGCTCGTCTCACCCATGTCCTTTATCTCAAATGTAGAGAACAACCACTTTTTAGTGGCGACAATCATCTCCTTGTCATTTCCAGCCAATAATATGTCATCTACATATAATGATAATATCAAAAAAATGTCCTTGGACCGCTTAACGTATACATAGTGATCTTCATCAATCATCGTAAACCCATTAGAAACAATGGCTCGATGAAATCTCAGATTCCACTGTCTGGATGATTGCTTTAAGCCATAAATAGATCGTTGAAGCTTGCAAACTTTGCGCTCCTGAACTACTGCCACAAAGCCTTCTAGTTCATCCATATAGATCTCTTCATCCAATTCTCCATTGAGAAATGCAGTCTTAACATCCATCTGATATAGCTCTAAGTCCAACTGAGCTACTATGGCCAGGATTAGGCGAATAGAGGCAAACCTTACAGCTGGTGAAAAAGTTTCCTCATAGTCCACACCCTCTCGTTGGGTGTAACCTTTCGCCACTAGGCGAGCCTTTTACCTTTCTATGGAACCATTCGCTTTGCGCTTGATTTGGAGAACCCATTTGTTCCCAATAGTCTTGCGTCCTGGCGGCAAATCAACCAAGTCCCAAACATGATTTTTCTTCATAGACTCTATTTCTTCATCCATTACAGTACTCCATTCTTTACTAGCAGGGTATGAGAGAGCCTCTTTGAGATTCTTAGGCTCCATCTCATCACTCGGAGCAATCATGAATGCCTCCTCTTCAATCTCAAAACGACAACGGGGTATAGCTTCACGTTTGCTTCTACGTAGGTGAGAATCCTGAGAATCCTTATCCATTGGATCTAATCTATGGGCAGGTAGATTGCTTCTACTGTCCCTAAGAGCTTGAGAGATTATCTCCTCATTCTCTACTAGGCTACTAGGTGGGCCTTTAAGTAGATCCTCCATCTCATAGAGTTCTACTTCTCTAGTTACCTCACCTCTGCTAGGGAAATCCTCCTCTAGGAAATCCACAACTCGTGACTCAATTTCAGTCACACTTCCATCCGGATGCTCCCCAACAAACACATAGCCTTTAGAATGCTCACTATAGTGAATGAAGATACACTTCTTTCCTCTAGGGCCCAACTTTCCAAACTTATGAGAAACGTTGTGTATGTAAGCTGCCAAACCCCAAGGTCACAAATTGCCCAAATCAGGCTTTTTGCCATCAACATCTCATATGGGGTGGAAGGAACTGATTTGGAGGGCACACAGTAAAAGACGTAGGCAGCAGTTAACAAAGCATCTCCTCAATAAGAAATGGGAAGATTAGTTTGCGCCATCATTGATCTAACCATGTCAAGCAATGTGCGATTCTTTCTCTCTGCTACTCCATTTTGCTGCAGAGTCCTAGGAATTGTCAATTGCCTGATAACTCCTTTTTCCTCATAGAGCACTTTAAATTGCTCAGATAGATACTCGCATCCCCGGTCAGTCCTTAGAGCCTTAATGCTCTTGTCTAATTGATTCTCAACCTCATTAACATACCATCTAAAGCAATCCAATGCTTCTAACTTGTGAGAAATCAAATAGACATGACCAAAACGTGTGCAATTATCTATAAATGTGATGAAATAAGGGGCTCCATATCTTGCCCTCACATTCATTGGTCCACATATATCAGAATGAATAAGTTATAATGCGATGGATGCCTTTATGGCTTTCCCAAATAGTTTTCTTGTTGCCTTTCCAGCAAGATAGTGCTCACAAGCAGGCAAAGTAACTCTAGCAAGTGGGCCTAAAAGACCTTCTCTAGCCAATCTAGTCATCATGTCTTGCCCTATGTGGCCTAATCTAGCATGCCATCTCATAGAATCATTATCACAAAAAGATGCAATATTAGAAACAGAGCCATTGACATTTTTATTAAGACTAGAATCATCCTCATCCAAAACTAAAAAACCATCTGAAAGATAACCAAAACCACAAAAAATTGTTCCCAAATAAATGCTAACACCATTATTCTCAAAACGAAAGCTAAAACCAAGGCTCATCAGGCTAATAACTGAAACTAAGTTTCGCCGAATATCCGGAGCATAAAGAACATCATGAAGATACAAGGTACGCCATCGTTGCATTTCCAGCTTGTATGTGCCAATGCCAAGCACCTCTACACTGGGCTCATTCCCCATGTAAACTTTTCTACTCCCAGCAGGTACTCGGCGATACTCAACAAACCCTACTCTGTCCCTCGCGATGTGGTTTGTTGTTCCAGAGTCTACAACCCAAAAATGAGGAGAATAAGCAATTAATGCTTGACTAGACACAAAGCATTGAATGTGAGAAATTAAGTAAAAGAGTACCTTCTTCTGCTCAGGGCAATCCCGAGCGAAGTGTCCTTCTTTGTTACAGTTAAAGCATGTCAATTTAGCCTTTACCTTCTTGCTATCTCTCTTGCCCCTACGCTTGAAATTTTTAGCGCCATTGGGCTTTAGTGCAGCTGTTGCTTGCTTCTTAGGGGCACCTTTTGCTTTTCCACGTTTGAATTGAGAAGTCCTACGTGAGCTCGACTCAACCACCATAGTAGAACCATCAGACTTAGCCGCCTCAAGGCGCTCAGCCTCTAGCTCCAAATGACGCGATATGTCTTCAAATGTTTTCACACTCTCATTATGTATCATGTTCTGCTTCACCTGCTCCCAAGAATTTGGCAGAGAGCGAATCACAGCTTGTACTTGCTGCTCTTGAGTCAAATTGTGCTCAGCAGCCGCAAGCTCACTTATCATGGCTGACATGACCTTTAAATACTGCTTCATTGAGTGATGCGCCCTTTTCTGATAGGAGTCAAACTTCATAGTCAGCCCACGTAGCTTTGCCAAGGAGGTAATACCAAACTTTTGTTTGAGAGCTTCCCACATCTCAAATGCAGTCAGGCAATGCTCAAACTCATTAATCAAGTCGTTGTGCATGCTGCTCAACATAGCAAAGCGCGCACACCGATCTTTGTTACACCAAGTCTGAAAGACTTCAAGATCACGACAATGTTGAGCTGTATTGCCTTGCTCTGGCTCAACCATCACTTGTTCAAGTGTGGTAAACACTTCTTGCTCATTGAGGAGGTATTGGATCTTACGGCGCCATATTTCATAATTGGCGCCATCCAATTTCTCTCCCTTAGTTAAGTCTGCCACCACTGTCTTAGCAGCCATTTCTACATACAGAGTAAACAAATGCGCAGCGGATATTAATGATAGCAACACACAAAATTATTTTGCAGCAAAAAAAAATCTAAATTAAATAATGATAATATTACACATGTCTCAAGATCGAAAATTTGCTATGCTCGTAATCATCTCTTGCGCCTCTAGTGATAATTATCAAAATTTAATTTAATTTTATGCGTAAAAAAAAAAAAAAAAAAAAAATCAATCTCCCACTACTTATGTCATATACAAAACATGATAAATTCCATACAATAGCATCTTAATGTAAATTTACAAATAACTCATGCTATATTCATTTAATAATGGAATTCAAATAAATAAATAAATAACTAATCATGCTTCTTTAATTGCAACATATTACAAACCCTAAAAAAATATGTTGTATTCAATATTCAGATTATGCCATAATAAAAAGTACATCATTCTGAAATTTTTTGGAATTTTTCTGAATTTTTCTGGAATTCTAAATAACTAATAAACACACATAAAATTAGAAATAAAAAATTCCAGAATCTAATAAACTGAAACAATTATACTAGTAAATAGTAAAACTTTTCAGTAGTCTACAATAAAAATTTCAACCCCAAAAAATTATTCATGCAATAACAGAAGCATTTTAAAACATAAATAATGAGTTATTATCACAGAAAAAATACTTTTTATTTTCATAAAATTTTCAAAATTTTACAGAACATGGAAAATTTAATTTTGAGTCTAACAGTACTAACCACGCATAAAACAAATCTATAACGAATTATTTATGACCATTTAACGCAATTCAGAATTAAAAACAAAACAAACAGTGCCTTAACATCAGTAGCCAAGCTAGCCAAGCCGGCGGAGGAAAACGGCTTGGCTCAACACGTGGCTCAGCGCACAGCGTGTGCATGATGGCGCGTGGAGGCGCGTCGGAAGCACGTCTGGCGCGTGGCAGAGCGTGGTAGCGCGTGTAAGCCGCTCACGGCGTCATGTGGCGCGTGCAGCCCACGCCCAGCCTTCTAGGGTGTTTTTTGGTCCAATTTTTGTATTGCCGAACTCCATTTTCCAAAAACAAAACATTTATGGTATTAAAAAAGAGATTTAATGAACATAAAAATGAGATATTTTATGCTCTTAATCTAATGAGAGTGGACATCTTTCTCCTTTATTAATATTCATGTATATAATGTGTACATATTTATATAAAATTATACATATGATTAAAGAAAACACGAAAATACCCATATATGCACTGATACCAATGTAAATCAAAGTATAACGCAGCGGATGAAAAAAATATTCATAGTCATACCTTTTAGCAGAGTCTAAAGTGAAGGATCTCGTGGGTAAATTACGTGCTTCCAGAAAGTGAACAATTAACCCAGCAGTAGAGTGATACTACAAAATGAGTATCACCCACACAAGTCACAATGCAAAATGGCTTGATCGTTATGGGAAAAATATAAAACATACGTTGTTTTTCTGATTATCCATATCCCATATCATATCAGATATATAGGATATCTACGTCATTTATCCATATCAGTTGATATGATAGATATAGATATCCTGAGTAGTTATTCAAATAGGTTTTCAATTCAAATTTAAATTTATTTAGATAAGATTCAAAAAGTTCAAAGAAGGGTCAAGTCACATGGGCGTATAATTTCTAACGATATATGACATTTCTTATCCTTCTCCTTCATTTTTTTTCTATCATGCAGTGTGCAATAAACATCAAATTCGATCCTGAGTATTATTATTTAACATTTTGCTCCAATGCCTTTCACTCTACAAACACAGGACTAGTAAAAGACAATAATTGCATAAAACAATAAATTAATAATAATAATCAGAAGTCTTACAAGATCAAGGTAATGAAGGATACCTGATTCCCCCAGCCGATAACACCAATTTGCTTAATGCCCTTGAAGGCATCAGGTAGCAAAGGGAACAGATCCCTCCTCTCACAATATACTACAAATGCACAAACCAATCATCAAAAATCCACATCTATACATACATACATACATACATACATACATATACATAGAGAGAGAAAGACAGGAAATGGGGAAAACACCTCGTCGTGACGGTCGAGAGTAATTTTCTCCTTGAAGACATTGGTCTCGAAATCAAGCGAAGTCAGGGGCTTCATTGCGGGCATAGAGACCATGCGAGCTCCGAGAGCTGGGCCTGAACTAACCCCGTTTCGAGGCGATACTTGAGCTTTGAGAGATTTCAAAGCTGTCTTCGAAGACAAAGACGAAGATGAGAGAAACCCAAGATTAAAATCTAGAGTTTTGGAGGTAGGCTTTCAGGTTTTGGAGGACGAAGATGCGAAACCAGCAGCAGCAGCAGCCACTGAGGAAGAGAAGGAACTAGCCGCCGACATTGATGACTGAGACTCTGAAGAAATCTGCAAAGAGGAAGATAATGAAATCGTTAGCAGTTTAGAGCCTCCTAAAACAAACTAAACTACCAACTAACTAGATGTAATCCTTACTTGAAGAAACTATTAACAGCAATTATTTTTTTGTAGACTGGAGTGAAATCTTTGGAAATTTACGTGGAAATTGTACTCGGCGAGTTTCGTTTTTTGGTTTTTGTTTATGAAATGGAAGGATGGAAAGGAGCTTGGTGATCAAAATATTAGGTGGCGGAATTGCAAACATATTGTGAATGGCCGCGCAAACTTCTAAATCTGTCTGCAAGGAAATGTGGAGGTTTTATAATGTTGAAGTTCGTTATGTCGAACCAACCCCACAAAATGGAGGTCGTTATGTCTGGGAGTTAAAACGACGTGGTGTTGATCGTCCTACATCAAATGTCACCTAATCCCACAAAAAGGAGTTGGTTGTGTGCAAGTGAAAACAACGTCGTTTGGACGTCCTACATGCAAATGTCACCTCACCAACCCCCACAAAAAGAAGTTGGTTATC
This sequence comes from Camellia lanceoleosa, assembly GCA_025200525.1. Classification (NCBI taxonomy): domain Eukaryota; kingdom Viridiplantae; phylum Streptophyta; class Magnoliopsida; order Ericales; family Theaceae; genus Camellia; species Camellia lanceoleosa. Next base: position 112,404,017 of record CM045764.1, on the reverse strand, counting down.
TCTGCAAGTCAAAATCACGTCGTTTTGACGTCCTACATGAAAAATTCTCATATTTAAAAAATAATAATTTTATATACACTAATTAATATATTAATTAATGTATCAATTGATAATATGACATAATTTAAGAAATTTTTTATATTTATAATTTGTATAATTAGTAAAGTTAATAATAATATCATAACATATGTTGATACACTAATTAGTATATTAATTAATGTATGTAACACCACCGAATAACGAAGTGTCTTAAACCACTCCTTTGAAATATAGTTTTTTTTTTTTAATCGTAGATAATGGTACTTTTTTTTTTTAATTTAAAATTTGGATATTTCAAAGCAGCTTCATAAAATTTTGTTTAAGTCTTGAAATTTTCTTATTATTGTTTTGCATGGACATGTTGTAGTTTTTGGCATAAGTTAGACATTTTTTTTTTCTTTTGTTATTATTGGTTTGACAAATTATATTGTTTGTTTTTAAAGTGAAAACTTTTTTTTTCATTTCTTTTATTGTTTGGATGAATAAGTTCAAATAAAAAATATATATATAATCGAACCTAAGGATGACAATTTAAACCTAGCCCGACAGGGACCCGACCTTATAATCTCGATTAGAATGGGTTTTTCCTGAAAATTACCCATATAGGACCGGGAATGGTTTTGAAAATTGAATCCCCGATAGTTTTCGGACTGGGGACAGGGATAGGTTCCCCTAGTCCCACCTCGAATAATTCTCGGAATATTCCCCATATATATGTCTAGGGTTATTTGAGTCTGTCTCTCTCACACCACACTCACTTTTCTTCTCTCAGTCTCTCTCCCTCTCTCTCTCTTTGTTGTACGTGCTCCTCACAGCGTTAGAGGCGACTCCTCCGCTGTCCTCCTCTCCCTCCTCCTATCATGGCTGATCACTCTCTTACTCCGCTGTCTTCGACGAGAGAGAGCTGTTAGGGTTTTCGATCTTGCCGATCTCTCTCCTCAAAAACATCACGGCGACTTCGATGCCTTTCCCTTCGCTGCCGTCAATGTTGCTGTCTCTAATTATCGAGCTAGCGACCTTGCCTCCGACACTATCTCTCTGATTTCACTTTTTGAGTTGTACTTCTCAGATCTTACCATCTCTCTGATTTCTCTTTTTTTGATCTATTGTGTATGATGTTGTTGATGATTTTGTTGATCTGTTGCGTAAGTTATTGATGATCTGTTGTTGATATATGATGTTGTTGATTTATTGTATAAGTTATTGATCTATTGTGTATGATGTTGTTGAGTTAATCTATTGTTGATGATTTTTTTGATCTATTGTATTACTAATCTTTTTTTTTTTTTTGACTTGGGAATTTTCGGGGTCGGAAAAACCCGATCCCTGTTAGGAGCAGAAGCGGGGATGGTGATAGGTTCCCCATCGAGGATCGAGGCCGGGGACGGGGGAATTTTCACCATTGGGGATTGGGGACAAAGAGTGTGATCCGGCCGGACCCTGTCGGGTGTGGCCGCTATCTAGTATGCGAAGTTGGAGGATGATGTCAAGCGGAGTTGGGATGAAATGACCGAGGCCTTTGTTGCGCAATACTCTTACAACACCCAGATCGAGATTACGACTCGAGATCTCAAAACAACAAGACAAGAGCCCAAAGAGAGCTTCTCGGATTTCGTAACCCAGTGGAGGGCGAAGGCCTCGATGATGACTTTAAGGCCCACCGACAAGGACCAGATCAGGATGATTGTGCGCAATCTCCAACCAAAACTGATGCAAAAAATGATTGTGCTCCCCTTTCCCACCTTTTTGGATCTGCACGAGATGGGGGTACAAATTGAAGATGCGATGAAACAAGGTCTGATTGACCAAGACAGGGAGCAACCTCGGAAAACCTTTAACCGCAACAACAATGCAGGCCCGAGTGGCGCTGCAACTGCAAGAACTTCGGAGGTAAGCATGGTCGCCACCATTTCCCCTCCCCTTCCAAGGCCCATGGCAGCCACACCCTTCTCCGCTGCATCCGGAAGCAATACATAGACCACTAAATACCAACCCAGAGGCCAAAGAACCTTCACCCCATTGTACATGCCCCTGTCCAAGGCTCTAGGGGTCTTAATCAGAAAAGGGCATCTAAAACCCTTAGAGCCGAGGCCGTTGCCAAATCCACTTCCCCCCACTCACAACCTAGCCAAATACTATGCGTATCACCAGCAACACGGTCATGACACCGACTAATGTTTCAGGTTGCGTCACGAGATTCAAGATCTCGTTGACAAACAGGTGATTTTGCCACCAGAAAGACCCAATGTCACAACCAACCCACTCCCTACACACAACCAAGCTCCACCTCCCAAAAGAATCAACTTTATCCAAACTGGGGTCGTGTCTTCCGATCCTACCATCTATATCACTCCTTCCCATCTACCTAAGCTGGAGGTGCTCCTTCCTGACTGCATTGACTTTTTGTACATGTTGGACATCTCCACAACCCAACCTGAGCCAATGGTGGTAGCTGTTGAAGACGGTGCAGAGGAGATTGCAGAAGATGATGGAATGGTTGAGTCAGGGTTTGAGCAGTCTGGGAATTTTGCTGGGGAAGCCTACGATCCGAGTGACTACATTCTGTTGGCAGGCCAGTCTGAGCCAAGTGTAGAATTGCCAAAGAGGACAGAACTGTGTATGATCCAGCAGGATAAAGTTGAGCAGATGACAGAGGATTTAACGGCCGTAGAAGAGGACTTTGCCAACCTCCAGTTCTTCAATGACCAGGAATTAGGGAATGCAGCAGTCAACTGGTTTGATTATGAGGAATCAGCAGAGGCTACCGGATGGCTGGATGATCAACCGGATGTTGTAGAGTTCCAACAAGGCCCGGCAGGGGCGAGGGTATCAGTTGTAGCCGGAAGGGCCAAAAGTCAGAGTACATTGCCGGAGAGCGCCGGTACAAAGAATTTCGTTCAGAATACAGGGAAAGCTGAACAACAAACTGCACCGACGCAGGTAGAACAAGAAAAGTTTTGAGATTCTGAGACAATTAGGAAAGCCAAAACCCATGAGGGGATTAAAAATGCTGTGGGCACAAGGACAGAAGATGCTGTGAGCATGTGGGCTGAAAGTGCCACGAGTACAATCATGCCAGAGCCAGACAGATGTCTGTTGGCTGCTCACGGGATGTGATGGGAAGACGATGATTTATGTTTTGCCCTCACAGATAAAGATTGGGAGAGCAATCAACCAGACGACACCTGGTATCTCGATGAAGTTGATCACATGACAAGAAGTGGGTAGTACTTCAAGCCCTCACACCTAGACCAACCAGAAGCATCTGGGAAGGACAAGGAAACTAAAAAGCAGAAAGAGAAGCAGATCGAAGAAGAAGCTGTATTGAAGTAGCTGAAGAAGATACAAGTAGACATCTCCATCTAGGGACTGCTTATGGCATCACTAGTGCACTGACAGGTTGTTCTATCTGCTATGGACAAGGCCAAACTCTCTATAGATACCACGCCAGAGCAACTGGTAGGATTAGTCTTTCCGGGAGGAGCTACCCCGATGCTGACTTTTTCTGACAAGGAACTACCATCTGAGGGTGCAAACCACAATAAGCCGCTCTACATCTCTGTGGAGTGTAGAAATAAATGGATACTGGTGGTTCTTGTTGATACCGGATCCGCTATCAACGTCTGCCCGGCAAGGATAGCCTATGCCATCGGTTTGAAGACCGCGGACTTTATACCAACAGCCCAGGTAATTCGGGCATATGACAACACGAGCCGGGAAGTCATGGGGACAGTAAAGATCCAGACCAAAGTTGGGCCAGGACAGCATGAGATAGATTTCCATGTCTTGGAGGTTCCCGCAACTTTCAATCTGCTTTTGGGGCGGCCGTGGTTGCACCAGGTGAAGGCCGTCTCGTCCACTCTGCATCAGATAGTGAAATACCCCTATGGAAAGGGAGAAGCCATTATTTTCGGGAATTCATCGATCCATCCACCTCCGGAGGTATCTACACCAGTCCTAGAAATCGAGCACGGCATGGAGGACGTGTTTATGTCAGGGTTTACCTTAGCTGAGGCTCGGGTTGTGCAGAACATCATGGCTGTTAATGAAGGAGTATATGTCAGTGCTCAATCTGTATACCTCATGAACAAGCTACAACACATCCCCGGGATGGGATTAGGAAGGAGCGGTCGGAAGGGCGTCGCAGCATTGGCCGAAGTGCCACATAACCCTCATACCTTTGGATTGGGTTATCAGCCCACCAAAGAAGATTGGATAAGGAAGGAGAAGGAAATGGCTGGGAGAGCCAGAGCGAAGAAGGCGGGGAAGCCTTTTGACTTAATGCACCGGCCCATTCAGGGTACCCTAAATGAATGCTTCGTCTGGGAAGAGGAGGACTTTCCATTTTACGGCTTCCCAGAGCCATGGCTGAACGAGGAGAGGAAGTGCATGCCAGGTTTCAAGATCTTCTTTGACCTACAATTATCTGGGGATGACGTTGCCGAAGAGCAGACAGACCCATCAGCTGAGGTTGAGCAGTGTAAGGAAGTGGATTCCGAGGGCGTTGAAATTGAAATGGGGGTAGCACTGGCATGTCTACTTTCAGATCCTCCGATCGACCATAAGTGCTTGGGGGATAACTTCTTGGTTTCCATGATCGGGAATGAAATGGCTGTGGGCCTACCAGCAACTATTTTGGATGCATCTATCGCACCCTCTCTCACTTGGCAATATGAAGAGGGGTTTTTGTCCAAAGAGACACGGGTCGTAGTGAGGAATCTGAATCTGATTCCATCGAGTCTTGTGAGTCGGAATCAGGTTCCAGCTCGACTGAGTCTGAGTCTGGTAACCTTGGGGATGATAACCCGGATGCCACAGTTTTATCCAGGTCGTCTTTTTCTTTATCTTTTGAGTCTGTTGTAACCGAGGAATCGGACGATTTGGGTGTGCTTAATGAGAATCAAGTAACTGTGGTTTCTGAGTACTTTTCTGTGCCTTTGATTTATTGCATTAACTCAGACTTTCAAAACTTTGATGAAAGCAGCGAGACGAAATTCCTCCGGTTTTGCAACGCTTAATTGAACAAGAGCAGGAGAGATTTGTTAAACCTTTAATGGATGAAATCACTACTGTGAATATTGGTACTGAGGAGGACCCGCGGCTGGTCCAGATCGGGTCCACGTTGTCTTCGGAGGAACGCGAGCGCTTAGTCACTTTATTAAAAGATTTCAAAGATGTTTTCGCGTGGTCCTACAAAGACATGCCTGGATCGATCCTGAGATTGTACAGCACCGGATCCCCCTTGACCCCGAGGCCCGACACATCAGCGAAACTTCGGGAGGATCCGCTGATGGGCTCTCAAGATTAAGGAAAAGGTCACCAAGCAAATCGACGCAGGCTTCCTGTTGGTATCCGAATGCCCGACTTGGTTGGCCAACATTGTTTCGGTACCGAAGAAGGATGGCAGGATCCAGGTATGCGTGGATTTCAGGGATTTGAACAGAGCCAGTCCGAAGGACGACTTTTCCTTGCCGCATATTGATGAGTTAGTGGACTTTACAACGGGGCACGCTTTGCTTTCATTCATGGATGGCTTCTCAGGGTACAATCAGATAGTGATGGCACTGGAAGACTGGGAAAAGACTGCATTCACCACCCCATGGGGGACATACTGCTACAGAGTAATGCCGTTTGGGTTGAAGAATGTTGGAGCTACTTATCAACAGGCCGCGACCACAATATTGCATGACATGATCCACAAAGAGGTTGAGGTGTATGTGGACGACATGATTGTCAAGTCCAAAGAAAGAGAGGGCCACTATACCGCCTTGCAAAAGTTCTTTCAAAGGATCAGAGAATTTCGATTGCGGCTGAATCCTCAGAAATGTACGTTCGGTGTTATAGCGGGAAAAATGCTGGGGTTTCTGATTACACAGAGAGGTATCAAAGTCGACCCTTCCAAAATCAAGGCCATTCTAGAAATGCCCCCACCAAGGACTGAAAATGAAGTGCAAGGCTTTCTAGGTAAAGTGCAATTCATAAGACGGTTTATCTCAAAATTAACCTTGACTTGTGAACCACTTTTTGGCCTTCTGAAGAAAGGCAACAAATTCCAATGGGACGGCCGATGCCAAGCTGCTTTTGAACAGATCAAGGAATACTTACAGAACTCGCCCGTGTTGTCACCGCCAGAGCCAGGGAAACCGTTGATATTGTACTTTTCCGTAACTGAGACTACAATGGGCTGTATGCTCGCGTAAGAATCAGAGGACAAAGTGGAGAGAGCCATCTACTATCTGAGCAAGAAGATGCTAGAGTATGAGACTCGTTACACACCATTGGAGAAGGCTTGCTTAGCTTTGGTATGGGCCACCAGGAAGCTGCGGCACTACCTATTAGCTCACTCCGTAATGTTGGTTTCATGACTCAATCCCATCAAATATCTTTTCGAGAAACCAGCACTTTTGGGTAGGCTAGCTCGTTGGTTGCTGTTGATCTCTGAATTCGATCTGAAATATGTAACGCGCAAGTCAGTCAAAGAAAGAGCAGTAGCAGAACTCTTAGCTGACCATCCAGTGGAAGGGGGTGAAGCAGTTGAGTACTTATTCCCAGATGAAGCCATTTTGCACATCGACGATGAAACTTGGATGATGTACTTTGACGGAGCGTCAAATCAATACGGGTATGGGATAGGGGTGTTGCTGATAGCACCCGACAATTCTTGTATCCCTCTAGCCTTCAAACTCCGGTTCAAAGTCTCGAACAACGAAGCAGAATATGAGGCATGCATTGCCAGCCTAGAAGCAGCCCTGGAACTAGGGGCAAGACGGTTGGACGTCATCGGGGACTCGAACCTTGTTGTGTCTCAAGCAAAAGGAGACTGGAAGGTCAAAGAAAAGAAGATGATGATGTATCACCAGACCTTGGATTTGTTAATTCCTCGGTTTGAGAAGCTAAACTTTGCTCATCTACTAAGAGAGAACAACAGGTTCACAGATTCTTTAGCAACTCTATCTTCCATGATAGACATCCCGTTCGGAGTCCGGATGCGTCCTGTCATCATTGACCAGAAATTTGCGTCAGCCTATGAGTCGATTGCTGCTATAGATGAGGTTCAGGACAAAAACCCCTGGTATTACGACATTTGGAATTTCTTGGAGAAGGAAGCATACCCGCCAGGGATAAATGCCAAGGATAAAAGGGCAATCAGAAGAATGGCCGTTCAGTTCATCATCTGTAAGGGTAAGCTGTATAAGAGAGGTCACCTGGGAATGCATAAGCTGTGTGTCGATGCCGAAGAATCGAAGCGCCTAATGGAGGCCATCCATGGAAGGGAATGCGGTGCGCATATGAACGGAGTAATGCTAGCACGGAAGATCCTCAGACAGGGTTACTACTGGTCCACCATAGAGGAGGACTGTATCAGTTTTGTTCGACGATGCCACAAATGTCAAATTTATGCAAATCGCATGAACATTCCGCCGTCGAAGCTGTACAACATGACTTTGCCATGGCCATTTTTAGTTTGGGAAATCGATGTGATCGGGGCTGTCACTCCGAAGGGGTCAAATGGGCATGAGTTCATCCTAGTCGCGATAGATTACTTCACGAAGTGGGTTGAGGCACAGTCCTATGCGGTGTTGAAAGCTTCATATGTTGCGAAGTTCATCAGAAACAACATCATCTGTCGCTACGGAGTCCCAAACGAGGTAATTTCAGATAACGGTTCCCACTTCAAGAAGGAAGTGATTGACTTGTTGGAAAAATACAACGTGGCTTTTCATAAGTCATCTACCTATCGGCCGCAAACCAATGGAGCGGTTGAGGCCGCCAACAAGAACATCAAACACATACTGCAGAAGATGGTAGAGACCTACCAGGATTGGCCAGATAAGCTGCTGTTTGCTCTGTGGGGTTACCGGACTTCAATTAGAACTTCTACTGGGGCGACTCCGTATTCATTAGTTTATGGGATGAAGGCCGTTCTACCTATCAAGATTGAGGTTCCGTCATTGTGAGTACTGGCTGAGTGTCAAATAGCCGAAGCAGATTGGTAGCAGAGCAGGTTTGAGGAACTCATGCTCTTTGATAAGAGAAGACTGAAAGCATTGTACCATGTTCAAGGTTATCAGTGCAGAATTGCCTGGGCTTTTAACAAGAAAGTTAAGTCCAGGAATCTAAAAGAAGGAGATTTGGTGCTCAAGGACAACCGAGCTTCCATCCACGACCCAAGGGGCAAGTTCAGACCCAATTGGACTGGTCCCTACATCATTAAGTCTATCTGGTCAGGTGAAGCTGTGGTTCTGATGGATCTAGATGGCCTGGAGTTCTCACAACCGATCAATATGGACAAGTTGAAGAAATATTACCCTTGAGAGGCTCGCTAGGCCGAAAACCCGAAAGGGCGACCTAGGCAAAACTCGTAGCACAAAAAAATTTGAAATTATAAAAACTGAGCTCGCAAAGTTAAAAACCCACAAAGGGCGGCCTTGGCAAAAGTTAGAGCGTAAAAGGAGAGTGAAAATACACGAGTGAACCCGAGCCTGAACTACGTAAGGCTTGATTCCCATCTTTGGGATATGTAGGCAACTTCATCCTGGAATTCAGCCATAAACTTTTCCCCGATCAACTTTGTCCACTTGATCATCTCAGTCATTTTTGTCTATCAGCATTCATCGTGATCTCTGGTGCAGTGCTTTTCAGACTAGGGGCAACTTTCCGTTACTGTGCAGTGCTGCGGTACTATTCAGACTAAGGGAAACTTTCCAGTTGCTAGGATCTGGGGTTGTGCATCTTAGTGACAGATCTCAGGCGTGTCCAGTTCTGATCCATATCGAAAATGGTTTTGAAAAGTTTTAATAAAAGTTGACTTTGTTCAAATTAATCTTTTTACAACTTAGACCATTTTTGGACCAAAGCGGAAAATTTTCAGTACCCACAACCTTCAATTCTATTGATTTCAATACAAAGTTCTCCTGCTCTTGCATACAAATTGAAGTTGCTTTTTATTACATTCATAAAGAAAACTTGAAAGTACTGGTAAAGCAATAAATCCGAGGCATAGATAAGTCAAGTGTCCCTGCGCCCCCTCCCAGAGCTGGTTGAAGCCTCTGATGCCAAGCTGGGCCCAAATCTGTGCCTCTTCATTGAGCCAATCCAAGCACTCGTCAGACAAAGTGCAACTGAAAGTGGGAGTGGGGGCCAGGAGCTCTCTAGTCCTCCATGCTGTAGCATACCGGGCAAGCTGTGCGTCTTAGACCGATGTAGCCGGATACTCTATCCCCTCTAGCGGGCAAGTCTGATCATGACCATCGGTCTTTGGGCCGAAAGCGGAAAGTAGAACACAGTGGGTCGAGACCAATCAAGCTGGATCTCGGTTCAGGGACATGCTATAGCTCATTGTCGGGAGATTGAGCCAAGGACAGCGCCAAGCAATGTGATCTGCAGACAAATTGCACATCCAGTCAAACCACCATCCCTCATCAAGGGCATCGACTAGGCGTTGTCGAAAGAAGTAGCCATGATTTGAATAAATTTGGGCAAGAGTCCACAACCTGCAATTTATCCATCAACTATATCTGGGGAGGGATGAAAAATGAGAGAATAAATAATAGAGAGATGTACAATGAGAGAAAAGTAAGGAAAAGGTTTTGTGAGAAAAAATCGAGCCCGAGAGCCGAGTGACGTGAGCAATATATATGTGAGATTGGGTAGGAAACATTACCTACAGCAGTAGTGGACTCCCCGCAAATCTGGTCGCCTCCTGGCAATAAAAAGCATCTAAGCCCATCAGTGTCTCGGCCAATGTCATGGCAATGCAGCTCTTTCCTTCTTTCAAGCCTTGAGCAACTTCAATCAGATGAATGCTAGATCCACTAAAGCCTGGGGCAAGCAAAAAGTGAGATAGTATGCACAAGCAAAGGGCGTGTTGCCGAAAACCTTGCCAATAATGGTTGCCACAGTCACCGGCATCAGAAAAGTGATGAATCAACCCAAGGATGTCCAGTTCCCCATTGCAGATCAAAGACCGAGCGTCATGCATGGTGAGCCCACACATCCTCCCTAAAGCTTGAGCGTGGCCGAAGCGAAACTGAGGCAAAATTTCTTTATAGCATTCAGATTCCATCAAAACTTGAAAATCTTCGAAAGTTGGACATACCTCTTGCCTGCCAAAGCTAAAAACATGTGTTACTGGGTTCCAAAACCTCGCCGCAGCATGAAGGAAGGGAAGGTACAGTGGAGTACGGCTCAGCGTAAATAGTGCATTCAAGTAGAAGCCCCGGAAGTTCAACTTTTTTGAGCCATCTAGAGAGGCGATCCAAGCTGTGATATTTTCAACGAGAAACGCCTCCATTTTTGGTGCAAAACTGAGATGAAATGAATCAACTACGAGGCTGGGACTTTTAAAGAGGATAGGGCACTATTCGGGGGACACGTGTCAAAAAACTAGTGGCAGCCAAGCTAGGTGGCCGGCTGGCCACCTTTTTTGGTAGGCCGGCCACCCCTCTCCCCTCCAATGCAAAAAGCTGGCCGGCCAGCTTCCAAAGGTGGCCGGCCATGCTGCAAAGTGTGCCTTTGGTCCTGTTCTACCCTCTAGAGGAAAGTTCCTAGCATTTCCATGCATCGGGAGTGTCGAAGGCCTCCATCTCCCTCTATTTCGGATGCATTCCGTCACCCAGATCATCCGAAATACACTTTGTTTATAGAGTTGTTGTTAAGCCTTGCTTATCGAGTTGTTGTTTTGCTTCTCGAGTTGTTGTTTTGCTTATCGAGTTGTTGCTTCGTTTGTCGAGCTGTTTTGTTTATCATAGCTGTCGAGCTTTGTATTTTGAGTCGTTACTCTTTGTTTAAATCAACGTTGTTGTGTCTTGCTTATTGAGTTGTAAACTTGCTAAGGTTTCGTTATTTCTTAGTGAGTTAGGTTGTTTAGTTTGTTGCGTCAGTTCACTACCTGACTTGGCAAATACACAATGCACATTTCCATTCAATCTCATTTTGGTGCAAAATGATGCGATGTGATGCTAAGAACATAAAATACAACACTTTTAAACAAAAGCTGTTTCATTCCATCATGCTTCCTTTGTTACAACATTTTTTTACAACAAGGGTACAAGTTTTACAGAAAATAAAACTGCCTAACAATGTACAATGTGCTACAACTACTAATAAAAAGATGAATAAAGCAGGGAACAACTACATCAATGCTCTCAAGAGCAAGAATGAGAGGCCCTCTTCGTCCTCTTCAGCGGAATGGCCTCTGCACCATCATAGGGCTGCCATCCTCGGAACCCTCCTCAGCCTCATCTCCACTGCCGGAACTGGGATTAGAGCCACCCTCTCTGCCAGCAGATGTCTCTGACTGGGGATCTGCAGCCTCCTCCTCCTCGCTAGGCTCCTCTTCTATGATGTGCGCCCTGCGTCCGCCTCGTCCGTAAGATGACTCCCCTCTCCCAACTCCTCGAGAAGGTCTAGATGGCCCGGCTCCTCGGGAAGGCCTAGGTGGCCCGGCCTGTGACTGAGTATATACCAGAGGCATCTAAAAATGAAAAATGCAATTTGAATACATCAGCGTAAAGGTGTATATCAGATACAGATGCAAGAAAGCTACACGAAATGGGTGCATATATGTACAGTGCGTAAATGTGGTATGTGTCAGATGTGCTCAACACAGGCAGCCTATCAATGTAGTAAAATGTTCAAGATCAGCATGTCATCAGAAGTATGATAAATGCAAGAAAACTAACAGATACCTGGACACCCATGATGGACAACTGCGTCTCTCTCCGAAGGACCATGCTCTCAAGTAATGCTACCATCCCAAGCACCTCATCCATGTACTCCCTGGGTGGCTGTAGATACAAGCTCAAGTCATCAATGAATAAACAAATGCCAAAGTATCTGTGTGATAAACAAAAAATAGTGGAACATACCGGTGGTAAGTCAGGGTCACTGACATATCGGTGGTCAGGCATAGGAGGCTCTATCGGAATCGGGTAGGAAGTCCCATATCGCCATCCCATCAACTCAGTCAGCATATCTGGCCATCCAGGATGATGATGAGTTGGAGGAATCGGAGGAACCAGTCCACCCCCGCCTCTAAATGTACCAGCCCTGCTGGTGGAAAGGACATCTGCAGTCCGAGCCCGGCTCAATGAGAGCATACTAGCAGACCTCCTCGTCGGAGTACGGACTCCCGTCAATAGAGGCATCAAGTATGTGTGACGGTAAGTCGCATACTCCCCCTGCTCCAAATGTAATAATGCGTCAGTACCTTCCATAGCGCTGACGACATCCTGGGGAGAGAGCTTGTCAGCGGTCCGCATATCGTCTGGAGGTGGTGAAGGAATGTCCTGATCAGGGTAACCCCATATCTAACGCAAGAAGCGATCCCCCAAAAACCAGGCCCTACAAACTGGCCCCTCGAACAGGATCCTATACCGAGAGGCTCCCCATGCTCCGGCAAACTAAAATCGAAGGTCTTTACCTAAAGGCGCCCAGGGCTGCCACGAGATCTGCGAAACCGATGTATAAGCTAATCAGAAATTGTGAATGTGCAAGATAAATCAAAGATCAGAAACATGAAAAACTGAGAGTTCTGAAATACCTCTAACGACCGCACTGTATCAAAGTACTGCCGTAGGTAGAGGAAAGACTCTCGAGGTCTCGGCCGGTACTGGCCTCGAATAGGAGTGAATAAGGGGTCACGAGGGGCACCTCCACCTCAAGCTCTGGGGCTAGCGTCGGGAAGTACACATAGATCCATAGCTGTGGAAAACAGAACAGTAGCCATCAGAATACAGAATGCTGAGTGCAGAATGTAAATATAAAATGCTAAGAGCAAAGTGCAAGGTACGGAATGTAAAATGCGCCGTATGTGCAATGTACAAGTAATGAGAAGCAGAAATGTAAATCAAGAGGGCAGAAAGTACCTCCCAGGCCCTCCAATAGCCACCGACCATGTTCCCCCGTCCGCGAGAGGTCGCGCTCATATAACAATAGAGAGTAGCCAGGCTGGCGCCACCCTAATCATATCGGCTGACCTACGATAGGTCCACCAAAGCACTCAACAGATAAAGCCCGACAGTGTTCCCCCTATCGGCGAATAGAGTGGTCCCGAAAAGGAACATCAGAAATCCGCAGGTGTACTGTGCCACCTCCTCAAGAGTCTCAGGCTCCATCTCTGCCCTCCTGAAATGGGAAGAAAACCAAGTATATCGGACTCTGCTCGAAGATCTGTCAACTGGCGGGCAAGCTCCCAATAAATAGATCCAAGCGGCCTCCCACTGGCCCATGTCCTCGTCATATGAGATGGCCTAGCCTCCCACATCAAGGCCCGTCAATACGGCGAAGTCAAACCGGGTCATAGTCATGTCCCCGGTCGCAGAGAAGTGGAAGGAGTTGGTGGTGTCTCACCATTTCTCTATTAAGACACCCATCAACGTCCTACTGGCAGGACAGTGGGAGATCCCAGCGCAAAAGGGCCCAAACCCTGCCACGTCAACCAAATCTCGGACAGCCTCCGGGAGTTCCACGTACCACTCCCTCACCGTGATGGAGCCATATCCTCGCGCAGCACGAGAAGTCACTTGCATTTAGGATGAACACATGTATTCAGTTTCAGAATGAAATGTATAAGCTGCGTACAAATGAAATGAATAAGCTGCGTGCAAATGAAATGTATAAGCTGTGTGCAAAATCAAATCAGATATAGAATCTGGGCTGTGTGTTCAGAAAATTCAAGGTACGAGCTGTGTGTTCAACATCAAGTGTTTGGACTGCGTGTTCAACACTCAATCAGTGTGTGCTGTGTGTTCACCTCAACAACGAACTGTGTGTTCGACATCAAAGTTTGGGCTGCGTGTTCAACTCTCAATCAGTGTGTGCTGTGTGTTCACCTCAACAACGAGCTGTGTGTTCGACATCAAAGTTTGGACTGCGTGTTCAACCCTCAATCAGTGTGTGCTGTGTGTTCACCTCAACAACGAGCTGTGTGTTCGACATCAAAGTTTGGGCTGCGTTTTCAACTCTCAATCAGTGTGTGTTGTGTGTTTACCTCAACAATGAGCTGTGTGTTCGATATCAAAGTTTGGGCTGCGTGTTCAACTCTCAATCAGTGTGTGCTGTGTGTTCACCTCAACAACGAGTTGTGTGTTCGACATCAAAGTTTGGGCTGTGTGTTCAACTCTCAATCAGTGTGTATTGTGTGTTCACCTCAACAACGAGCTGTGTGTTCGACATCAAAGTTTGGGCTGCGTGTTCAACTCTCAATCAATGTGTACTGTGTGTTCACCTCAACAACGAGCTGTGTGTTCGACATCAAAGTTTGGGGCTGCGTGTTCAACTCTCAATCAGTGTGTGTTGTGTGTTCACCTCAACAACGAGCTGTGTGTTCAACATCAAGTATTTGAGCTGTGTGTTCAGATTTCAAAATCAGTGGGCCGTGTGTTCATCTCAAAGTTTGGGCTGTGTGTTCAATTCTCAAACAAGTGTGTGTTGTGTGCTCACAATCAGAAAATGGGCTGTGTGTTCATCATCAAAGTTCGAACTACGTGTTCAACGTCAACGTCAAGTGTTTGAGCTGTGTGTTCAAAATTTCAAAATCAGTGGGCTGTGTGTTCATCTCAAAGTTTGGGCTGTGTGTTCAATTCTCAACAAGTGTGTGCTGTGTGTTCACAATCAATATACGGACCGCATGTTCAGAAAGTCGAAGTGTTTGAATTGCGTGTTCAAGATGCAAATGGAATACGGTGTTATAAATTAAACATTCAAAATAAGCTGTGAGCTTGAGTGAGCAGATAAACATTGCAAAAGCACAAAATACACGAAAAATGCAGAATGCATTGCAGAAAATGTAAAAGTGAAGTAAATACCTCTCGTGCCTAGTAAGAGAGGTGGGACTCTGGCTCCCACAGTAGTAGATCTACAGGCGCTCGCTCATCGAAGTCAGTAAAGTGGTAGAAAACCGCCTGCGGGGGGATGTGCGCCGAAGGGTCATACCTCTCGGGAATGAATGGCCGAATCCTCGGGGGTAAAGACATAATGTATGGTTCACCCCTGGCACCTGGAGAACCTTCACCTTGGGGAAAATGACCCGCCATCTCAAAAAATCTGCAAAAAGAAACAAAAACGAGCAAAATGAGCCAAAATTGGAAAAAGTCAACAAAAGTCAACTCTCGGGAAATGAAAAAGTCAACAAAAGTCAACCCCCGAGAAAATCTTCCAAATGTTGAGACAAACTTACCACAAGTAGTGAAAATGAGAAAAGAAGCGCCGAAATCAAAATTTAATCGGTTCAAAGTGAAGAGAACTGAAAGTTTTTGCAAAACAACTTGGCGTGAGGCGTTGGAAAACGCGTATAGAGCGCAGATTTGAGGAAGAAAATGGTTTGGGAAGGTAGAGGAGACAATTTCGGAGTTGGAGTTGTAAGGAAAAGTGCTTTGGATAAGCACATTTAAAGAAAAGAGAGCAAAAGGACCAAACTGTCCCGGATTTGGGCTAGGTGGCCGACCGGCCACCTTTTCTGGCAGGCCGGCCATCCCTCTCCCTCACCCTTGGCCGGCAGCCTCCCCCTTGGACCAAACATGGCCAACAGCCTTCCCAATGTGGCCTCCAAGGTCCCTGCAAATTTTGGTGATGATTGGAGTTCCCGACACTCGAGAAAGTACAAGGAAAGTGCACTTTTCATTGCGAAATCCCTCCACAGGAACTTCAACTCCAACTTTCGATGCGTGTCTCATCATTACTCGTCAAAAGCAAGGTGTATCCTTTTTGAATATGTTGTGACCCCTCCGGGAGGTAAATCGGAGGTCGCAATTGAGCCACCTTCGTCGAAACTTGCATTGCTTTGCTCGTTGTTTCGTTTCAAAATGTGCATTCGAGTTTACACTTATCCTGCATTGTTATGCACGTCACTTGCACTATTCTGCGCGTTTCACGAGCATTGTCATACCCTTGTGCTTAACTTGCGTTGTCACACGCGTCGCTTCTCGCATTGCGATGCACTCACCCATCAACACCGCATTTGCCTGCATTCAATATCACACTGAACATATGTTGCTAACTATGTTGTGCTTGTTGAGTTTCTTCCTTTTGCAGGCACGATATTGTATGTACGGTTCATTTGAAATTTGGTGTGACGGGCGTCTTTGCCGCAGTATTGTATCTTCTCCGTGTGAGACGTGGTGAGAATTCAACGATTCTCCGCATTCTTCAACTATATGAAATGTAGTATTGCTTTGCATTCTTGCTTAAAACTGTTGCATCTATTGTGAATATTTGCTTCATTACAGCTTGCTGCTTCACATGATCATTGAGTTACATCTGGCTTTGTGCATATCGCTTTGCATTTTTCCCCCTGCCTGCCGGCACATTTCTCGGTTATATAGTATGTTTGTCTAAGTCTTCGGGCTTGTCAAAAATGGGTCGTCTCTAGGCTTTGACATTCACTCCCGTCACTTATGACTTTCGAGTTCTGTCAAAGAGGGGCAACTGTAGACACCCCATTTTTTACCGACCTTAAGACTCAGACGTCACCAACTGAGCGCTCGGTGATGTTGCATATTGTGCTCGCTCTGAAGTTGCAGAGTCTCGGTCGTGAGCCTTGCCTCCGGACTTCCGGACTCTTTTGTGCTTTGCCTCGGTTTGCGAACTGGGTCCCATTTTCTCTGTTTTCTTTTCTCGAAGGGAGGGAAAGGTCTCATAGACCATCTATCAGTGGCCGTAGGCTATGTTTCGTGGTCGTAGGCCATTTTTCCCGTTTGGAGCCCGATTCCCGATTTTCGGAGCCGTCGGCCGTGTGCCTCGGTTCGGGACCGCTTAACCACCTCCGTTTGCTCCGGTTTTTGGCATACACCTTGTTTCCTCCCTTTTGAGGGACACTGTGGCCCGAGAGACCAACTTCGTGGTCGAACGCCACCTCTGGTGCTTAATAGTCGATTTCGGGCTCTGGACAAGCGTTTTGGCCCCCGAACCTTCGTTTTGCATCGGTTTGGGTTCATTTTTGGCGGAGACCTTATTTCCATTGTTAGAAAGGTTGTAGGAAAGTGGGAGGCCAGAAATTGTTCTGAAAACCAGCTTTATTCCTTCATCGCTCTTCATCGCCCGTTTTCTTCACTAGAAAGCTGATTTTTCCCATCCCCGGGCCACTTTTTCTGACTTTCCACCACACCATTGTGTTGTACACACCTGGGAGGCCACCAATATGGGTAGGTTGGCCAGTAATTCCCCCTGACCCTTTTGAACCCCTCTAAAAAGCTGGTTTTTCTCTCTCCTGGTTCACTTTTTCCAGTTTTTGACCATACAGATGTGTTGTACATACATGGGAGGCCACCTTTCTGGAGTGGCCGGCCAGCAATTTTGTTGACCCTTTTGACCCTTGGCCGGCTGGCCAGGGGAGGTGGCCGGCCGGCCACCTAAACCTTTTGCACCTGGCCAGCCATTCTTTTCTCTCCTGGTGCATTCTAGTTGTGCCAGCTGTTTTGCACCAGACCCCTGCCCGAGGGTCTGCCCTTTTGGGGGGGAAATTTGAATTAGTTTTCCCCCCTTTTCCCTTGGCCTCTCTCCTCTATATAACCAGCACCCCACCTCCATTTCTAAGGGTTAAAAAAAATCAGCCAAGGCTCACCCCCTTCTCTCTCCATTTTCACTATTCCAAGCTCCAAAACCCTAGTTTCTTGGCCATTTTGCACTACAACCCATAGCCTACCACCTCCATCATCCATTCCAGCCCCTTGGAGGTCATTTGCTTAGGTTGAAAGCTCATTTCCTTGGACCAAAAGTTGCTGGAGGTCAGCTTTACAAGGGTAAGCTCCTATTTTTTCCATTTTTGCACTATTTTGTTCTATATCTTAGCCCCTTTTTCTTACATTTTTGGGCTTTGACCTAAACTGGAAACAATCTTATTTTGAGCTCATCTTCATGTTTGATTAAGGAATTTTTTTCTATTTGAGGCCATCTGCTGCCCCTTTCCCTTTATCTCTCTTTTAGGGCTATTTCTTGCATGATATATTAGCCTTTCTTGTGAGCATTTCTGGACTTCGAGCCAAACTGTAAAGTGCCTTATTTTGAGTCCCTCTTCAACTTTGGTGAAGGGCTATTTACTGTTTGAGGCCAGATACTGCCTCTTGCTCTCTATCTCTCTTTTGGGGCTATTTTTGCATCATATTTTAGCCTTACTTGTGAGCATATTTGAGATCTGCCATAAACTGTAAAGTGTCTTTTTTTGAGCCCCTCTTAAACTTTTTTGAAGGGCTCTTTGCTTTTTGAGGCCTTTTGCTATCCTGTTTGTTCAATCTCTCTTCTAGGACTTATTTTGCATGATACATTAGCCTTATTTGTGAGCCTTTTTAGACCTCAACCTAAACTGAAAAAAGTCTTGTTTTGACATCATCTTCATGTTTGATTAAGGTCTATTCTCTATTTGAAGTCATCTTCCCCTATGCATGCTTCATTCTTTCATGATTAGGGCTATGCATTAGAGCACTTGCATTGGCCATGGTTTGGCCTCTTAGCTACTGAAATCCAGTGGATTTTCAGCATCTTAGGTGTGTTCTTGAAGGCCAAAATCAGAGGGGGGTGACCCCCTCTCTCCTTGTTTTGCTTGATGGTCTTTTTGGCCTTCCAAAAAGGCCCTATCTTGCATGCTTTGTTGACTAATTTCAGGGCCAATTTAATGAGTTTTAGGATTATCATATTTGATTTCTAGAGTTTATTTTTTCGTGCTAAGTGTCCTTGATGCATGTGCTTAATAACCCCTTGTATGCCCTTCCAAAGGAGCCCCTCATTTTTACATGCATTGGCTGCATTTTCATGTTTATTTGGGCATATTTTCACATGTTTTGTTCACTGATTTTTGCTGGTTTGGTGAGATTTCATATGCTTCATATACATGCCATGTAAACCATGTTTGCTAGTCAAAGTCGCATGCTATTTCAGTCCATCTTGCTAGCATCTTTTGGCCATGCTTTGAACTAGAAATGTTCATGTTTTGGGACTGCCTTGGCTCTGTCTTTATGCTTCATGATCAAATAATGCATGCTTTGTATAGCTATAGGTTAATACACGTGCCTAGTTTTGTGTTTCGGGACCATTCCATGCATCGGGTGCCATGTTTCCATGTTTCGGAATCATTTTGCATCACTTTTCAGTGCTGGAACTTGCATGTTTGTATGCCATATTTCATGCCTTTCCATGCCTTGTTAGAGTGGCATTTGTGCCTTAAGATCGGTCCTCGGTTTGCGTGCATGCATGCACGCATCTCAAGTGTCTCATTTTCATCTCATGGCCACTAATGTGAGTGTGGCTGAGGTCGACTCATGTTGGTGTAAGTCTATCGTGCATTGTGTATGCCATTTCAATTCATAGCATTGCGTACGCTAGGTTGTATGTTAGAGCATCGTGTATGCCATGTTACATTGTGCATTGTGTATGCCATTACATAGCATTGCGTATGCTAGGTTGCATGTTAGGATTGCATTCATGCATGTCATGCATATTGCATTGTGTTTGGGATAGGAGTTAGCCCAAGCACGGGAAACGAGAGACGTTTCGTACTTCAAGTGACGGAACGTGTCTCAATTCCTAGTCACCGACACTCCGGATTATCCATGATAGAGTCTAGGCCTTGTTGTGTTTTTGTGTGCATTCATTTCATATTAAGTCGTGCAAATCGACTCCTCGACCATCATGCATCGAGATGCGTGATTGGTGGCACGAGGATCGAGGACTACACTCCCTGAAGAGTAGTCAAGCATACATATGTGAAAATACTTTGCCATGCCCCTTTCTTGCTCTCTGTTGCAGCAAATCAAGAATCAACAGCCTTTCAGAGCTTTGCACAATATTCCAGGCTTAATTGTAAATAGAGGCTAATTGGGGCATCGCAATGGATTTCCGCGCAAGGCAACCTGAACATGCATCATTCATCATCCGGAGCAGAGTCAAGGCAGTCCCTAGCTTGCATGCTAATTTACTGCTTTCCTAGATTAATTTGTTAATTAATTAGGATTTTGTATTTATTCGGACTGTAATTATTCATTTGGGACTGTATATTATTCGGACCCTCCGAGCGAGGGCATAATTGTAATAAGTGTGCGTGCGTGTGATGTATGTCTTCCAACCCCACGTCTTTCTCTCCCTTTTATTTACCAGCTTATGATGGTTAGATTAGGGCATGTTTCAATTAGCATACAGTATGATAGCATGTTTGCATTCATTCATCTGTTTTGCATGCACTGGGCTCGGCTCATCATACTCACTGCATTGTATTTCAATTCCGAGTTGAATACATGTTAGTTGTAGCATTCCATATGCCATGTTTAGAATAGCCGAGCCTATCTTAGTTGCATTCTTGCATGTGTTGCATTAGGCATTTCTGTATAGTTAGGATCATGCATGGATTTCTAACATAGTTTATGTTTTGGCTTGGAGTACTCGGTAAGTTTTTACGCTTTAGCATCTTTGCATGTGTGTGAGTGATTTCCATGATAGCATGCTTACCATAAGGCTATTTGCTTATGTGATATAACTGTCTGAATGCCTGTGGGTGAAGGTTAGGTTATTTGGATTGGAACAATGCATTGACTGTGAGTCTTAAGCCCACTAGATAGTGGCAAAACCATCTTTTCTAAGCCCGCTTGAGGGTGGCAAAATATGCATTTTAAGCCTACTTGCGAGTAGCAAACCATCTTTCAAAAACAAACATGAAATGTTTTGTTCCAATTCAGACGATCCAGTCTATACTTGTATGCTGTGCGCATCACATAGTAAATCTAGGCTAATAACCGGAATAAGAATGCATAATGTTTTCAAAACTGGATATCATGGTTAGTAGAGGCCGATCTTTGATCGGGCGAGCGGGGGTGCTCATGAAGTGACCTTCCCCAATCATACCCAAGTTCCAGAGCCGAGGCAACTTTGGTGATGACGGACACGTGGCCTTAGGCAACGAGTCAGGGTTTCCTAAATTTCCCAAAAATAAAATATTTAGTTGGCGACTCTGTATTTGGCAAAGCAGTCCATGTTTGGCACTTCTTTCAAAAATCTGTTTTCTCAAAACGATTTGTCGGATTTGGACTCTTTGGTTCAGATTACAAACCATGACGATTGGGGTCCTGAACTGTAGTGAGCCCAAGATGAACAGAACGGGACTCATCCTCTCGGAGCATTCGGGGACGTCTACAGGACCCTTTTTACTATGATTGAGAGATTGATGTATTTTTCTCTTTTCCTTATTTTCCATTTTATCCTACTTTTATTTATTCTTATTATGCTTTATGTGACGTCTAGGAGACTTTAAATCCTCTAAAAGTGTAATTCCTTTGGTGTTTGTCATGTTCGAACTGTATCTGATGGTTTGGTATAACCACCTAACTGTGTTTGTAATGAGTTCCTAAGAGACCAACTTAGACGGTGGAAACTAGAGTTCGAATGGCAGAGCCTAGACTGCAAAGGTTTGGAATTTCCGAGACTAGAGTCTGGTTTAAATATCCAGGGGTGTAGAGATTGCTTCAAAACCACCCTGGCTTGAATTCTGTATGGCAACCCCATAGGTCGAGTTAGCTTTATGTGCCTCGATTCTGGATACCGAATCAACCTAGTCTGTCACCTTGTTGGAGAATAGGGAAAGTTACAAACATAGTTAGGGAGAAAAGTAGTACCCGTGGTTTTTGCCTGAAGATTATACCCTTATTAGGCATTCTGATATTTTCCAAAGTGTTGTATTTATTTCGGATGTCCAATAAAGGTAGAAATGGTTTGGCATATTTTTGGTTGTACTTGGTTTTAAATATTTTCTTTAACATCTAAAAATATATATATATATATTATAATGATATAAAAAAAAATTAGTACTTGGTAAAAAAAAAAAATCGAAAGACCGCACATGCGGCCCAATTGGGCGCACGAGCGGAGCCTTCAAATTGGAGCGCATGAACGGAATGGCTTGGCGCACGAGCGGTCCAAGCCCAAATGACTACCACTCAAATGCTACAGTAGCAGCCCAATTTTGCCGTTGGAGCGGCCCAAAAATAGGTTCTCGTGCGGCCCAAATGGGCGCATAGGCGGTCTAGTCCAAAAAAAAAAAAGGTTCCATCGCACGAGCGGAAGGGCCAACTGCACGAGCAGCCCAAGCCCTAAAGCATTTTGCTTTCACGTTGCAAAAGGGGCCTAATTACGCCGCTATAGTAGCCAAAAATAAGCGCTCGTGCGGCCTAGTTGGGCACACGAGCGGCTTTCTCAAAAAAAAAAGAAGAAAAAAAATGCCATTTATTTACTTATTTTATTTTATTTCAAATAATAATAATAATAATAAAATCAATTTCGTTGACAAAATCCTAGACTCACTTGTTGACCCCCCTCACTTTCCCAACTACACACACTCTCTTTCTACCTCTCATCATCTTCTTCTTCTTTTTCTTCTTCTTCTTCTTCTTCTTCTTCTTCTCTCTCTCTCTCTCTCTCTCTCTCTCAACCCCACACACCCACAAACTCCATCCAACCCCACCATCACCAACTTCTTCTTCTTACTTTCTTCCACTTTCACTCACCACCACCTTGCATCGGCACATCACCATATTTTCTAATGGGCGACCTTCAGGTAGCCATTTTTTTCAGTGAATCTCCCTTCTTTCTCTCTTTCTTCACTCTTTCAAGGTAACTCCTTCTTTTGCTTTAGATTTGTGTTGTTGTTCTTTCAATCTTATATTTTAGTGTAATTGATTTTAGTTTTTCTTTTTGTAGTCCCTATTTTGTTCATTGTTCATTTAATACCCACAACTACTTTAAAAAATAAATAAATAAAAAATAAAAGGTGGATAGGGTGAATCTAGGAGCAACAGTCGCACGTGTGGCCCCCGTCGGCACATGTGCGGCGATTTGAAATAATAATAATAATTATTAATTTATTAATAAAAAAACTCAAAAATAAAAGTAGTAGTAATAATAATAATAATAATTTAGCTTATTTATTTTTATATACTGTAATTGTTTAATTTAAATTGTTTAGTTAGTGGTTCTCGTTAGTTTCATTGGTTAGGGGATTTTTTTTTTTTTTTTTTTAAATTGTTTAGTTAGTGATTTGGTTTTATTTTTATTTCATGATTTAATTGTTAATTTAAATGTTTAGATTTTATTTTTCTTTTTTCTGAATTTTTATTTTATTTTCTTCTACTAACTTAGATTATTTTATTTTATTTCATTTTCTTATTTATTTATTCATTGTAATTCATATGTGTGTTTGTCAATTTGTCTCATACTAACTTAGTGTAAGTTAATTTTTGCAGTATATATATAACCAAAAAAAAAAAATTAGAAATCTAGAAGTGTGATGGCAATGAGGATTGGCATGATTTGCGCATGCATGCGCTGTTTGATGCGGTCTAATATAATGGTTCCACGTTTTTGGTTGTGCTAGTTGTCTTATTTTGTACAGGAATGGCTACATCATCCCGTCAAGCACCTAAACGGCCTCGTAATGCCAACATTGCCGTTAGGGATATACTAACCGACACTTGGGCCAACAAACCAATTGCCTGTGACACATCCTTTGATGTGGACTTCTTTCATCGCCATCAACCCATTTCATGGAGTGTCCGACAACTTGAAGACCGGGGTCTCCTAGGCATCTGCACCGTCACTGAACCGGCGTATTTTCACATTGTGCGAGTCTTTTATCAGAATATGTACATCAGTGGCGAGGTCCTGGGAGCTCTTTTGTCCATTGTTGACGGGGTAGAGTTAGAGGTCAACCAAGCTTCTATTGCTGAGGTTCTCCATTGTTCCATGGGCACTATCAATGAAAAACAGTTCCTGGTGTTCACTTGGGAACTCACAGTCCCAACATTGGTGGCCGAATTTTATGAGGGGCAGTAGGATGTTGACAACAGGACTAGTAGTATCCGGGGGGCTGACTTACCGTGCTGCCTCATCTTCCTTGATGTGGTTCTTAAAAAGAATGTTATCCCTCTGGGCCACAAGGAAGAGCGATGAGGGAACTTCCTCCGTGCCTTGCACTGATTTGACTTCGACTTTTAGGTCGACATTCCTACTTTGATCTTCAACCAGATGAACCGCATCTTTAATGAAGCCAAGTTGCGCAACACCTGAGGCGGTTCTACATGGGCCTTCTATTTCGCCAACCTCATCACTGCACTCATAAAAGGCCAAGGGACATACCCACTCGAACCCAATTAAGTTCAGCTTCTGCCGCCAATGCTTTATGGTAAAACCCACTGGCGCCAAATCACTACTCGCTTGCCGCCTTCACTATTCCTTCTCGACGCCCTAGCCAATTCTAATGATGCCCCAATAGAGCCCACCGTCGCACCAGCGCCATCGCCACTGCCATTCCGTATGACGAGGGCGCAATATCAGGCTCTTTTAGATAATCAAGCCACCATTCAGTAATCTGTGGTTGATCTCTGGACGGACCATCAGGTCTATCGAGATTACTCGCAAATGGTGTTTGATGGGTATCAGCAGTCAATTGCATCTCTGCAAACTGACTTCTACGCATACCGGGACTCGAGCGAGCAGCGGTTTGATTAGCTTGGCACTAGGGTTCATAATGAGGCATTCGAGACTCGGACAATAATGCATGCCCTATTTGAGCAGCATTTCTTACCACTGCTAGATCCACATCAGTGATATCTATATATTTTCTTTATTTTATTTGTTTATTTATTTTTGTTTTGTTTTATTTTTTTTCTTTTCCATTTATACTATACCGTTCAAAAAAAAAAAGTGTGTGTGTTTGGGTGTCCTTGCCTCACTGGATGTGCGACGAGGGGACTTCCTCCGTGCCTTTCACTGATTTGACTTTGACTTTTAGGTCAACATTCCTAGTTTGATCTTTAACCAGATGAACTGTATCTTTAATGAAGTCAAGTTGCGCAACACCTGAGGCGGTTCTACATGGGCCTTCCATTTCGCCAACCTCATCACTGCACTTATAAAAGGCCAAGGGACATACCCACTCAAACCCAATGAGGTTCAGCTTCCGCCACCAATGCTTTATGGTAAAACCCACTGGCGCCAAATCACTGCTCGCTTGCTGCCTTCACTATTCCTTCTCGACACCCCAGCCAATCCTAATGATGCCCCAATAGAGCCCACCGTCGCACCAACACCAGCACCAGCGCCAACACCACCGCCACCGCCACCGCCACCACCGCCATTTCGTATGACGAGGGTGCAATATCAGGCTCTTTTGGATAATCAAGCCACCATTAAACAATCTGTGGTTGATCTCTGGACGGATTATCAAGCCTATCAGGATTACTCGCAGATGGCGTTTGATGGGTAACAGCAGTCAATTGCATCTCTGCAAACTGACTTCTACGTATACCGGGACTCAAGTAAGCAGCGATTTGATCCACTTGGCGCTAGGGTTCATAATGAGGCATTCGAGACTCGGACACTAATGCATGCCCTATTTGAGTAGCATTTCTTACCACCACTGGATCCATATCAGTGATATCTGTATATTTTCTTTGTTTTATTTGTTTATTTATTTTTGTTTTCTTTTATTTTTTTTCTTTTCCATTTATACTGTACCGTTCAAAAAAAAGTGTGTGTGTGTTTGGGTGTCCTTGCCTTGCTGGATGTGCGCCTACGCTGTCTGGTAAGATCATCTCTCTCTCTCTCTCTCTCTCTCTCATTTTACTATCTAATGTACAATTGCTTACATTGAGGACAATGTTGTATTCTAGTTGGGGGGTGAGGGTTTTTATAAAAACAATTCATGTTTGTACTTGCTGCACTTGATTACACCACCTCACTTGATATTCACTTTGTGCCAGTATGGTATGAATATGAGCATATGTTAATTGGGGAATGTAGTGGGCTTGTATGAAAAGGGTTTATTGGGTAGATACTCGCATATGATGTTTGCAGTAGGAGAGTTATTTGTGTTTGTGCTATTAGTACACTTGTCATGAGTATGCCTTGATTCACATGAACACACTATCATAGCAGTGACCCCTCTATTATAATCCCTGGTGTACGTCATTGATAATTGCTAGGGTTACAGAAAAGAATAAATAAGTAGCCAAGATTCTTAAAATATAAATAAATAAATAAATAAAACTTGACTTATTTGGGTTCGTAGCTTCTTTAACTTGAGTTATTAAGCCTGTAGGGGTGTCTCTACACCTAATGCCCTAAAACCGTCTGGTTTGGGAGTCATTGGACCAACACTTGCTATATGGGTTAATTAGAAAACTTAAGGGACTTAGACATTGCATAATTAAGGAAAAATAAGGAGAACGACTTATTCGAACTCGTAGCCTTTTCAGCTCAAGTTATTAAGCCCGTAGGGGTGTCTTTACACCTAGTGCCCTAAAACCGTCTGGTTTGGGAGTCATTGGCCCATTACTTGTTACATGGGTTGATTAGAAAACTTAATGGATCAAGACATTGCACAGTTGTTCCACAAAAAAAAAAAAAAAAAAAAAAAAAAAAAAAAACTTCTGAGAATCTTGGCTGCAACAGTTTAGTTTTTCTGTATATGTTAGATGTTATTAAGAGTTACACTGGGCTATTATAGTGGACAGTTAACTATTATAAAGATTGCACTTTACACTAAGGGTACTAATGATGTGTCTACTAGCATGCACAAGTACAGGGGACTTTACTTTTGTATTAACTGAATTGCAGTTTTGGCTTAATAGATTCCTTCATGCTTGTCCACTGTGCCTTCAATGACTCATCATGTCTTAATATCACACTGTAGTGGTACATAAGTTGATTGTTAGGTGGAGTAGTGTGGTTAATTGTTGTTGAACGGATATGAATATGTTGATGTTTGTGGGTATCATTTCTGAAAACCCTCATGAGACTATACTCGTCCACTTGGGGTAACCTTGTGGTTTAAAGGCTTGTTGCATATGCTAAATACAATCGTGATCCCTATGAAAGTGGCTTAGAGTTATTTTGCTTTTCTTATTTCTTTTGTTTTGCTTGAGGACTAGCAAAATGTAAGTTGGGAGATGTGATGTAGGCCAAAAGGTACCACATTGAGGCCACTTAAGTTACATTTTTAGTCTTTCAATTTTGTTTATTTGGTGGAGATGATGTGTTTCGTGCACTTGTACAGATTTGGCAGGAAATACGCAAATTCAATAAAAAAAAGGGCGCGAAATTAGATCCTATATGTAAGAAATGAAAAATCCGAGCCAGCCAGACCACCGCACATGCAGTCAAGCTTCACCGCACGTATGGCCCACCACCGCTCGAGCAGCCCACTTGGGCGCTTGAGCGGCCCACCTAGGGATGCGTGCGCAGAATTTTGGGTTTGTTTTGCTGAGAATAAAAGAAAGAAAAATATGCTAACCTAGGATTTGAAATTTATTCTAAGGAAAGGGAGGCTAGGGTTTAGAGAAGGTGATTTTCCCTCAAGCTTCAAAGACAATTTCCATGGGGGCTTCCATCTCTTCCACCTCTTCCCACTCCTCCATGAGTGGCTAGGCTCTTCTTTTCTAAGGTTTTGATGAAACCCTAGCCATGTAAAAGGGATTTTTCTTAGGCTTTAATTGTGAAACAGTTTGAACACATGTATAGATGTTTTAGAAGTTTATAATAATTATTCTTTTCATCTCTTCAAGTATTTTACTCTTTGTGATTGTTTAATGCTTTCCATACATTAGTTTTTTTTTGTGTTTGTATTCAATGTATGAGACGAGTCATGCTACGAGAGACGGGTCGTGTTGTTACCGTAGTTTAGAGCAAACGCCTTGTACTATTCGGGATGATTCGTGCCTGTACGTTGAATGCAACAACCCTCTTGATCAATATTTCAAACTTGTAGTTGTAAAATATTGGGTATTTCAAGCCAGATTGCAATTATTGGCTGATGTTTAATCTCGTTTACATGGTTAGTGGTAAATTCTTTGCCCTAGGATTTTTTCCAAAAATCAATCTCTCAAACCCTATGTTTAATTGTCAATTTAATTTCTCAAATTCATTTAATTGCTGTTTAGTCATAAAATCTCTCAATCTTTTTAATCAAAAATAATTTATAAATGTAACAATTAAATTAGTTTAATTTCACAATTGTCTCTCTGGATCGATACCTGGACTTACCATTATTCTAAATGAATTTGGTATAGTTTAGTGTTTAATTTTGGTGTGTAAAACGACCAATCAAATTTTGGGTCTTCCCTCTTATAGTTGTATTTTGACAAACTTGTGATACCTTGTTATACATATGTATATATATATATCTATAATAATGCTTTTTGTCTCCTGTAAGTTCACGGCTCGTGGGCATTTTACTTTCTTATGTTTTAACTTCCGCTAGCCCCGTTTGTATGATTTGTACAATTATGCCTTTGGTAATCACAGATTACTAGCCAATTACAATGCCAAACTTTTAGGGGCGGGTTTGGGTCGTGACAGAGTGGTATTAGAGCACGAGTTCTATCACACACACACACACACGTCCAAACGAGCTATAGGATGTCCTAGGAAAGAAATTAGGGCATTTTACCTGCATATGTGAGTGTGTGGATTCCGTATGTGCTTGTGTGATGAATATATAACTGTGAAGCATATGTGTCCTAAGTTTATGATCACTCTGTTTACATATAGACCAATGGAAGAGAAAAGACCTACAGATACATCTGAGTCTTTTGATGCAAGAATGGATCGGTTGGAGTGAATGGTGGAGTCATTAATAAAAGCTTTAAGACAACAACAGAGACAACCATTTCCACCTCCTCCTCCGCCACCAATTCTAGTGGAGCCACCCAACAACAGTGACATTATTACTTTGACACAAAAGTTTAACAAACTAAAACCGCCTACTTTTTCGGGGGGTCTTGAACTGCTAAAAGTTGAAGCCTGGATATTAGAGATTAAAAAGTTATTCAAAGTATTTCCATGTACTGAGGAGCAAAAGGTGTTGTTGGCAACTTTCACTTTGCAAGAGGAAACGAGAAGCTGGTGGATGCTTGTTCGTGATCAGCAGATTACCATGACTTGGGCACAATTTAAAGAGGCCTTTTATGAAAAATATTTTTCGCAGTGTGTAAGAGATCAAAAAGTAATGGAATTTGAGCAGTTGAAGCAAGGCACTATGTCAGTGGCGGGGTATGAAGCCAAATTCACTGAGCTTGTGTGGTATGCACCACTTATAGTAGATACCAATTATAAGAAAGCTAGAAAGTTTGAAGGCGGCCTAGATGTTGAAGTTCTTGACCGAATTAATGTACTCAAGCTAGAAAAATATGTTGATGTTTTAGATAGAGCCATTATGGCTGAGGCAAACGTCGCTGCACTAAAACAAGCAAAGACACCAGTGACTGAATCGAGGGGTAAGAGACCGGGATCCAATTTCAAGAAGGACCGAAACAACTTCAACACTCTACCGAATAAGAGACAGAATACAGGATCATCTACTAGTTCAAGCCAAGGGAATGATACACTCATCTGCTCGGAGGGTGGGAAAAGACATAAGGGAGTTTGCACATAATTTCTAGCGCATGTTTCCTGTGCAGAAAAACAGGCCATATGATCAAGGATCGCCCATTAGTGTCCTAAAGCATAGGCTAGCCTAAGGCAAGCTCAATTGCATCAGTGTTAACACCAAGGGCAAATTCGAAAGCAGCTACGGGAAAGGAAACTCTAAAGCAAGGATGGGTTTTTGCATTGGTACCGGGTGATGTGCAAAATACAAAAATAGTTGTGTCAGGTACCCTTCTTATTTGTTCTTAGAATGCTTATGTTTTGATTGATTCGGGGTCTACACATTCCTTTGTGTCGTATACGTTTGCTCCAAAATTAACAAGACCCTTGGAACCACTGAAATATTTATTACTTGTAACCTCTCCGATTGGAGAAGCTATGACATGTGCATCTATGTATCTTGCATGTGAGATCATCATTGAAAGCATGAGTTTGTATGTTGATCTGTTGCCTTTAGATATTGCACATTTTGATGTAATCTTGGAGATGGACTGGTTAGCAAAATATTGTGCTATTGTTGACTGCTTGACTAAACAAGTTGTGTTTCACTTACCTGAAGTGCCTGAAGTTATATTTAACAGGGTTGGTGTCATATCTCCCCCATATTTGATTTCCTCCATGAAAGCAAATAGATAGATTAATAAGGGGTGTAGGGGATTTTTTATGTTATGTGTTAACGGTGCCAACTACTGCTAAACCGAAAGTAAGTAGCATTCCTGTAGTAAAAGAGTTCCTAGAGGTGTTTCCAGATGATTTGCCGGGAAATTTGATTGATCAAGAAATTGAATTTACTATTGAAATAATACCAGGTACACAGCCAATTTCTAAAACCCTGTATCGAATGTCGACTGCTGAACTAAAAGAGCTGAAAATTCAATTACAGGAGTTGCTAGAGAATAAATTTATCAGGCCTAGCACATCTCCGTGGGGCGCTCTAGTGTTATTTGTCAAAAAGAATGATGGAACCCTACGGCTTTGCATTGATTATCAAGAGTTAAATAAGGTGACAGTAAAGAATAAGTACCCGTTGCCTCGCATTGACGATTTGTTTGACCAACTACAAGGGGCACAGGTATTTTCGAAAATTAATTTACGATCTGGGTATCACCAGTTAAAAGTTAAAGCTGAAGATGTGGATAAGACTGTTTTTCGAACAAGATGCGGTCATTATATATTCCTCGTCATGCCTTTCGGGGTTACTAATGCTCGACTGCTTTTATGGATTTAATGAACAGAATCTTCAAGCCATTCCTTGATGAATTTATTGTTGTTTTTATCAATGATATTCTAGTTTATTCCAAAAGCAAAGAGGAGCATGAATACCATTTGAGACTCACTTTACAAATGTTGGGGGAGAAGAAATTATATGTGAAATTGTCTAAGTGTGAGTTCCGGCTTGATAATGCGATGTTTCTGGGACATGTGATAATAAAAGATGGCCTTTCTGTTGATCCACAAAAGATAAAGGCAATTGTGAATTAGCCTAGACCAACAAATGTCACAGAAGTCCGCAGTTTCTTAGGTTTAGTCGGGTACTACCGCAGATTTGTGAAAGACTACTCAAAAATTGCCTTGGTACTTACTTAGTTGACGCAAAAGGAGGTACCATTCGAATGGACTGAATAGAGAGGATCAGCTTTTCAAGAATTGAAAACAAGACTTGTGATAGCACCGATTCTCACCTTACCTTCCGGCACGGATGGCTTTACCATTTACAGTGATGCCTCTTATAAAGGCCTGAGGTGCGTGTTAATGCAAAATGGAAAAGTAATTGCCTATGCTTCCCGTCAGTTAAGACTGCACGAGAAGAGTTACCCAACTCATGATTTGGAACTGGCTACTGTGATTTTTGCATTAAAAATTTGGCGCCACTATCTGTAAAGGGCAACATGTGAAGTGTATACGGATCACAAAAGTCTTAAATACTTATTTACCCAAAAAGAATTAAATATGAGATAGCGTAGATGGTTGGAATTGCTTAAAGATTATGAATTAGAAATCTTATACCGTCAAGGAAAAGCTAACGCCGTTACCGTTGCTCTTAGTCAGAAATCCCTTGGAAATTTAGCTTGCTTACTCACCAGACAAGAGACCTTACTACAGGAACTGACAATCCTTGAAGAGATCAAAGAAAAACAATTGCAAGATGATGTCCTCAAGAGAATAGTGGATAAATGGGATTCCAAACCAAAACTGGGTTTCAGTTTTGAGAATGATATACTCAACTTTCAAGGAAAGTGGTATGTACCAAATGATAGTGATTTGAAAAAGTGGATTCTGCAAGAAGCCCACAATTCAAAGTTCTCTATCTATCCGGGAAACACAAAAATGTACCAAGACTTAAAGAAAAAATTTTGGTGGCCGGGAATGAAAAAAGAAATTGCAGAATTTGTGTCCAAATGTTTACAATGCCAGCAAATTAAAGCAGAACATCAGCGACCTGCGGGATTACTTCAACTGTTATCGATCCCGAAATGGAAATGGGAACATATTACAATGGATTTCGTTATTGGATTGCCTCGCTCCGGTAGAGTTATGGATTCCATTTGGGTAATTGTTGACCGATTGACAAAATATGCTGATTTCTTTCCTGTCAAAACGATGTATAACATGGATAAATTGGCTACATTAAGGGATCCGAAGTTTACTTTAAGATTTTGGCAAAGTCCATAAAGGGCATTAGGAACTGAATTAAGATTGAGTAGTGCCTATCATCCACAGTTAGATGGTCAATCAGAAAGGATAATACAGACGTTAGAAGATATGTTGCGTATGTGTGTACTGGATTTTCAAAGAAATTAGAAGACACATTTGTCTTTAGTTGAGTATGCATACAACAACAGTTATCATTCAAGTATTGGCATGGCACCATACGAAGCACTCTATGGCAGGAAATGTCAATCACCGATTTATTGGGCTGATATTAGAGATAGACCGTTATTAGGCACTGAACTTGTGCAAGAAACCACTAAAAAAGTGAAGTTGATCCAATAATGGTTGAAAATAGCACAAAGTCGACAGAAGAGCTATATTGATGTATGTAGATGGGAAAAAGAATATAAGGTGGGCAATCATGTCTTCATCAAGGTTACACCAATAAAGGGACACACTCGTTTTGGAGCTAAAGGTAGGTTAGCACCTCGGTACATCGGACCGTATAAGATCATTGATAAAGTTAATCCAGTGGCGTACCTATAACAACGCCGATCCGCAATTAGCTACTAATCTGTAATTAAGGATTGTTAATTAAGTGGATAAAATAAATTAGGTGTTTATTATGTATTTCGCATGATCTTTGGCTTTCTATCTGTTACTTGTAAAAATATCTGTCTGGAACTCCACTTTAATATGAAAATTAAAAGCCTTATCGGCGTCCGAAACCGAAATTAGTTACATTAATATGTTATTTGGAATTTTTAGAACACTATGGAAATTTTTATTAAAAATTGATTCAGTCTGATTCATTAAGTTACGTTTGGCAAGCCTTATGTTCTAGTTAATGTATTATAGCATCATAAATATATATATAAGCCTTAAGCTCATTCTTGAGCTCATTTCTCTCATTCTTTGAGTGCAAATTCTGAGATTTTATTTTAGAGAGAGAGAGAGTGCAATTCTAGAGAGAGAAAAGAAGAGATTGAAGGAGAATTGAAGATCTTGGCTAGAATCCATCAAATTAAGCTAGAACAAGAGTGATTCAAGACTCTAGGTAAGCCTTTTGCTATTAATTCATGAAGATTATGTATTGTAGAGATGAATTCATGGAGTCGTTATGATCATTTGTATGTATTTCACATATGTTTGTCAAGAAGATGAAGAATTTGATTATAATTCTAACATGCATGTACATATAAGTGTTTACTCATCACTTTGATCATGAGTTTTATCAATTGTGTTGGGTTTGGTGTATGAAATGTACATGCATGCATATGTCAACAAGTTTTGTAAGTAAATTTCCATGTTTGAGGAGTCTTAGGAAAGAATTAAGAAGAAAATTCTACATGCATGCCTAAGCATGTTGGGTTTTGCTATATCAAGTTTGATTTTGATCATTCATGTAGAAATTTTGGATAATTGACACATGCATATTTAAATTATCATGTTTAAACCTTGGTTTCATGTTTTGGAAAATAATTCCTTACATGCATGGAGTTTATGAATTCAAATTTTGTTAACTTCATGAGTTTTGGAGAAAAGAGCTTGAAAAGTTACATGCATGAAAATTGAACTCAATTTTGGCTAAAATCATGAGTTTTGAGCTAAAGGGTTTATAAAGGATCATGTGTTCATGTTTTAGAAAAGTTTTCAAGCTTTAAAGACAAGCCTTGCACGAGTTTACCTTTGAAATTGCATTTGGAAGCTCAAAACTCTGTTTTTTAAAACCTAGAATTCTACAATCTGCTTGAGCAAGGAAACCTACGCTCGAGCGGAGAATGCAAGCTCTTAGCATTTTTTTTTGTGTGCAGACGTAAGCGCTTCGCTTGAGGGACCAAAGTCACGCTCGAGCGAACCCTTTGTATCTTGTTGAACTGCTCAAGTGTGGGAGTTGTGGCTCGAGCATAGATTGAGACCAACCAGTACTTTTTCAGACAAGCCAGTTCGCTCGAGCGACCAATGTTGCGCTCAAGCGACCAGGCCATTTTTAGTGTAATTTGACAAGTTGTTTTGCATTTCATTTCCATCCATTTCTGGGCATATGTAGACATGAATTATGAGTTATTGAAGAGTTATGAGCTAAGAATCGATGTATGTAAAGTGAATTAGAAAATATGTGTCAAATCCAAGTATATGGGCAATATGAACAAGTTATGTGGCATGGAATGAATAAGCAGTTAAAGTAAGAGAGCTAAGCCATAGCGGCCATGTGAACACGTGTAATGATAAGATATGTTTGTGTTATGCACTTTTGTGTTTGTAGGTCAACGTCCGGTGTTCAATTGATCGTTTATGGGAACTCACTGTGAGTAACGTTATTGTAAAGATATGTTTATATGAATTATGCTCGAAATGTGATTTGATAAGTTATGATTTCTGAAATGATATTTGTTTACATGCACGAATGTCCTATGTTTGAAATCTATTATGGCATCCATAGATAGTTCCAAATCATGGGGGACGGCATGTTAATACGGGTCCATGACATATATGTGGTTACGAGATCTCGTTAGCCACTTCATTGTAGTGATATGTGTTTAATCGGTATCTGGAACCGATTACTCTAGTCAGAGGACGATATGTGATGTGTTCTATGGGATGTAACATTATTATGTTCAGATACAAGAATGATTATGCTATGATCTGTTTTACACTTATGACATGTTCGGATTTTGTTCACTAACCTCTTTACCTTAATGTTATTCACTAGGCTTTAGCTCACTGTGTGTATATATGTATAGGCGGGCATTCTGGAGATCGAGCCTGAAGGCTTTTGTCTGGATCTGTGTTCTGTTGTCAGCCAACCATCGTGCCTCACGTAGAGGTTCTTGAAGTGTCACGTGTTTTAAGCTCTGTTGTTTCTGTATATGAGACTTGTATGCTTTTGTTAGATGTACTTAAGATGTTATAGTTACGTGTGTGGGTATAATATTGAAAATGATTTTTGGTTATGAATATAAAGTTTTAAATATCCTGTTTCATGTAAGTCTACACAGCTTATTGGACAACTATATTTATGTATTTGCTTTCGCTAGCCCCTTAATTTTGTTAATCTGTTCAGAGGCCTTCGGTAATCCAAGGATTACTGGCTGGTTACGACGCTAAACCCATAGGGGCAGGTTTGGGTCGTGACAGTATTGGGTAGCTCTATCTCCGGATATGGAACATATACATAACGTATTCCATGTTTCCATGTTAAGAGAATCCCTTCTCGACCCTTAACAGGTTATTAAACCTACTCAAATACTTGTAAGTGATAACTATACGTATGAAGAACATCCCATTTGGATTGTTGACCGCCGTATCAAAAAGTTGAGAAATAAAGAAATTTCATTGGTAAAGGTGGATTGGCAAAACCACAATGGCTTGTATGCAACCTAGGAAAGAGAAGCAAATATGCGAAAGAAATATCCCGACCTTTTCCCATTAGACCCTATATTCTTCATGGAAGAAAGTAATTGAGCTTGGAGGACCAAACGTCTTAAAGAGGAGAGACTGTAACACCTGTTTCCCTATTTAACTATTAATTTTGTGGTTTACCCTCATTGTGTATTTCTATGTGACTTTGATGTTTATCTGTGTGCTAAATATGCGCCATATATGTCCTGCTTGACAAATACGTTAATTTATGAAAAAGACCTATCTGATTCGTTAAATTGTAAGGTTACAAATTAAATAATGGACTAGGTGGTTAGAGTCTAATTCACCTTAATCAGATAAAGTAGGGTCAAGTTAACCTAGAGTATAGTACGAAATAATTTAATTGCAAGGGTTGTAATTTAATTAATCCAAGTCGAATAAGTTAGATATTTATATATATGTTTGAACTTAAATGAAATCAAGTAGGGAGAGAGAGAGAGAGAGAGAGATAACCTGAGAGAGGAGGAGAATTCTAAAGCTTTGGAGAATAAGGAGGAGAAGAGAAAGATTAGGGAAAATCTTCACCAATTAACCTTTGAAGGTAAGAATCCTTTCCCATTTCTTTAATCTAAGTTGTTTTCATGCTTGAAATAATGGACTTCTAGTTTTTAAGAAAGTTGTAACATGAAGGGTTGAGGTTAAAACCCCAAGGAGGGGAATTTGTAGGAGATAGCTTGAAACCTTGTTATATATGTCATCTTCCCTAGGTATTCACTTGCTCATGAAGGCATTTCTATGGCTTTTTGAAGTATAGAGCTGCAACATGCATACTTCTTGTGTCTTCCTCCATTGCAAGTTGTAACATTGTGACTTGGAAGCCATGATTGTAGATGATTGTGATTGGACCTTGGAATTTGCTCATTTACCATGTTTAAGTCAGCTTTGAGCCTTAGGTTGTTCAAAATTGGTTTTGTTTTTCTGGAAAATTAAAGCTCAAACAGAGTAGAATTTTCGGTTCTGGAACATCTAGAACCGTACGTGTGACAGGAAGGACTGCACGTGTGGGAAGTTATGGCGCACATGCGAGAAGAAGACTCGCACGTGAGGAAAAAAAGAGCAGAGGCACCTTGCATTTTGAAATAACTGCACCATCCGGTCTTGCGCGTCAGACGATGAGAGTCCCAAGACGATGGCCAAGGGGCTCCGCGACGCGTAATTGCTTTGGCGAACCTAGTGTCGTTTTTTGCTTCATTTCCTTATCTTTTGAGCCTCTGTTAGCATGATTTCCGCATATATTTGACGATCATGTGCATTACACAAACATTAAAAAGAATAAGGAATAATTAGACCAACCAATCCATAAGTTATAGAACAACTAGTTGGTTACACGGTGAATGAATGTGTTATGCTTATGTATGTCTATGTAGATCAAGAGTCGCATCCCAGCTACGTGTTTCGCGGAGCCAACTGTGAGTAACACTATTGTAAAGATATATTTAACTTAAGTATCTCTTTTCTGCTTTATCTTTTCCCTGTTCTAAACATGCTTATCTTTATGTTTAATGAATGATGATCCTATGTTTTTATATTGTATTTCGTGGCATCCTTAGCACCTGTTTACATTGTTACAAAGATCTTTGTTAGTTCCATTTCATGGAACTCCTGTTTATTATATTGATGGCCATCACATCTTTTTACCGATCTTCATGACCGCCTGAACTAGTTTGCTATGGGATGCACCACATAAACATTTATGTCCCTGTATGAAAGAAGAATCTGTTATAGTTTATGGTTTTTCTTTTTAGTAAGGACATCATTCAGAACTTCTTTACATAGTTGTTATTCACTGGGCTCTAGCTCACGTTTTGATATGTATATATATAGGTGATCTAGTTCAGGAGGAGGCGTAGTGGCAGCAATCTCACCTCCGTTTTGGTCAAGCCACCTTTTATGCCTCTCAGCGAGGTTCCTATTTGTTAAAGTGTTGGGTAGCCAGTGAATACCCTTTTAAAAATCACTCACGTGTTATGATCAATTGTGGCTGGTGTTATATTCGTTGTGATGGGAATGTCTTCCCTTCTCTAGTTTTATTTTGACAAACTTGTGATACCTTGATGTACATATGTATATATATATATATAACAATGCTTTTTGTCTCATGTAAGTTCATAGCTCATCGGACATTTTACTTTCTTATGTTTTAGCTTCCACTAGCCCCGTTTGTTTGATTTGTACAGTTAGACCTTTGGTAATTACGGATTACTAGCCGATTACAATGTCAAACTTTTAGGAACGGGTTTAGGTTGTGATATACATAAACAAATATATAATTTTTTTGCATAAAAATCAATTATGTTGATTTCAAAGATATTTTCATAAAGTAAAAAATATGTCCCAAATGATAGTAAGTGGACTTAGCAGCACAGTGGTTCAAGACACTTATTGTTTTTAGATGGTCTTGGATTCGAGCTCTCTTAACAGCCATGTTTTTTAATACCTAAATTTGTATCTAGACGCCAAAACGATATCGTTTTGACTCGCTTCTACATTCTGATCTTCAACTACGGCGACCGACTTCAATCGCGGTTGGAGCAGCTGCTAGGATCACCGATTTGATCATCTTCTTCACCGATCACACTCCAAAACTAGAACGCCGCTGACGAGGTCTACTGTCTTCAGTGAACTTTGTTCGCAGATCGAAATGAAAGGGAGAGAGACGATTTGTTCCACAGAGGTAGAGAGAGAGAGAGAGAGTTGAAGAAGCGATGACGACGATCTCAGATCTAAGGTGATCAACGTAGTGGTACAGAGGACGGAGGATAAAAGTATTGTCAACGACAGAGGAGGAGAGAGTAGAGGTGTAAAAGGGGTTAACTCGAGCCCACTAATTTATTGAGCCCAATCAAAGCCCAATCGGAAAGTCCAAAATTTGGTGAGCTTGGAGAAATTATTGCCAAATGGGCCTAATGAATTCTATTGAACGGGCCCATAAGAAAGTCAACAAATTGGGCCGAGAAGGATACATTTCAATCATATATCTCTAAAGAAAGCCTAACAAGTCCATTTGAGGAGGTCCAGATCATATGGGTGTCCAAGGAGATTAACTGTTACTTTCAGAAGAGATGAAACTCTCGGAGGAGATCCATTCTCCGAAGTATTTGCTTAGTCTTAAAAGGGTTCGAAACCACGAACCTAGAGACCTATTTGAGCTTGAACTCAAAAGGGTTCGGATCCACAAACCTAGAGATCCGAAGCGCTTGGCTTTGAACGGATTCGGATGCAATCTAGAAGCCGCTCCATTAATGGGTCCCACAACACTTGCAGGCTCGGAGCTTTTCGGGATCTACGCACCAAAACCATAGGTGTAATGGAGTCCGAACAAAAGACTCGATCCTGAGGACAGTGAGTAGAGATAAATTCACTTTTTGGTTAAACTAGCTTATAATCGGGTCGAGGTGGCATGATCTAAGGGGTCCCTGAGACTCGGTAATATTTTCGGCAGGGCGTTCTCTAGAACTACCCCTGATCCTTCTACTACAGGGCATCATCTGGGATGACCCCTAACCCTTTGGGATGATTAGGGATCATTGGTTAGGTATGACTAAGCAGAAGGGTTCGCCGAGAGGTTGATCTCATCTTAGAAGTTTTCCTCATCCTCGAAGAGGTCACCTCCTTGGATAAGGTAATTAGAGGGAATATTTCCCATTTGTCTTGTACATAGGCTCCACCCTACATCATAAGGTGCCTATAAATAGTACCTACCCATAACTTTATAAGGGATGAATTTTAGAGAGACAATTCTTGAGAAAGAACTAATTTCCCTTTTTCCATTGTCAAGCTTGAGAGTGAAAGTAGAAAAGCCTTATAATTATTCTCTCTCTAACTACTTTGGCTTCTTCTTTACCCAATCTCTCATCTCCATCATCGTTTTACTTTTGTGTTTTTAATTGTGGCTATTGAAGAATCTAAGTCTTTCATTATTTTAAAAATATTTGAATTTTCTTCAAAAAATTTTGGAAATTTTTAAATTTTCTAATAACGTTCTTAAACCCTGTCACGTGGGAGGAAAGAGAGATGGAGGGAGTTTGACTTGTAGAGTGAGTATTTCTATCAGCACAGACGGAGCACCGAATTGTCCACAAATGCTGATGTGGCTTGAGTTTCTCACTCTTCGGACCAAGCAACAGTTTCATTTTCTTAATTTGTGTTAGAACTTTTTATTTTAAAAAAATTTAAAAAAATATTAAATGAAAAAAATTACTATTGTTTATTTTTTTTAGATATTTATTTATAAATTTCTCTTCACCTATTTATGTTACACTTAATTTAAATTATTTTTTTATATTCTAATAATTTATATAAGTGATATTATTAGCAAAATATCCATAAATAATAGGTTGAAGCGTAGAAAAACGTTCATATTGACAATGTGAATGTTCCGTAATGTGAACATTTATACTATTAATATAAATATTCACATTCACACTGTTAAACATAAATGTTCACATAACTAAATTGCTAAGAGTTCAAAAAATATTTGTAAAGGTAAAATTGTTCATACAATATCTTGAAAGAGAATTTCCTAATAAATTTCCATATTTTCTTTAATAGTCTTCTTTTAATTTTTAACTCGTTTGGAATTGATTTTTTTATGTAAAAAATTAGATTAAATCTACTCAAATATAAAAATCAAAAAGTAAAAATAATAAATAAAATAAAATGATATACACGTTCAATTTTTGACTTTATTTTTAAGACTTAATGATGCATGAATAAAATAATTGGTGATTTATTAGAAAAAGGATGAGAGAGATTTGCTTAAATAAGTCCACATTATTGGTTTGAAAAGTAAATCTATTCTTCATAAAAAATAAAAAATAAAAAAGTCCATTTTTTATTTCTTTTTTATTTTTTTTTTTATCTTTCCAATTCTTTTTACCCCAGACACATGAAATTTTTTTTTTAAAAAAATTGACATAATTTTTTTTTTAAAAAAATACTAAGGCTTCATTTGGAAAGTAGGTTGACTTTTTAATTTTTTGACTATTTTAATATGGGGCTAAAAAGTTTGTTTGGGTTAGATTTTTTAACTTTTTTAAATTTTGTAAAAGAAAAAGTGAAATGATTATAATTTAAATGTAACATTTTATGATATTAATTTTTGGGTCATTTTTTGATAAATCCTCTTTCAGGGTATTTTATTCCATTTAACCCATATTCTTTTTAAATATTTCATTAAGTCACATTTAATGTAATATGACCAAATCATCTTTTATAATTTTTTGCACATGCTTCTATTTGAAACTAATACATAACAATAGTGCCTCATTTTATGAAGAAAATATCTCCCTCATTCTAAAGAAAAAATCTTTCTCTTATTCTATGTAGAAAATATCTTCCTTATTCTAAGGAGAAAATCTCTCCTGCATTCCATGAAGAAAATCTCAAATTATGAATTTTGAACATTTTTATAATTTGAAAATTTTAAAAATAACGCAATAAAAAATTTGGATAAAAATTAAAATACAATGTGAATGTTCACAGTAAACAATAAATATACAACAAACTTTTGAAAAAACAAAACACATATTAAAATACAATGTGAATGTTCACAATAAACAACAAACATACAACTAACTTTCAAAAAAATAAAATTCATACAAAAATACAGTGTGAATGTTTACAATTTTTAATTAACATACAATTAGCCTTAAACAAAATAACTCATACCAATTTAAACATTTACACTGTAATGTGAAAACATAAAACAAAATTTAAAAAAAAATAAAAATCAACTATTTCAATTATTCAATGATAACAAAAATGATTGTTCAACTAACAACCATAATAACAAAAACAGCAAACATATAATTAACTTTCAAAAAAATAAAACTTATACCAAAATATAATGTGAATGTTCACAATTTACAATTAATATACAACTACTTTTTTTAAAATAATAATAATAATAAATAAACTCCTACGAATGTGAACATTCACACTGCAACGTGAAAACATAAAATAAAATTGAAAAAAAGTGAAAATCGACTA
This sequence comes from Camellia lanceoleosa, assembly GCA_025200525.1. NCBI lineage: Eukaryota > Viridiplantae > Streptophyta > Magnoliopsida > Ericales > Theaceae > Camellia > Camellia lanceoleosa. The sequence continues at coordinate 112,362,512 of CM045764.1, read as the reverse complement.
TTTTAATTGGTCAATGGTAACAAAAATGATTGTTCAATCAACAAGTATAGTAAAAAAAAACAACAAAATATAATTAACTTTTGAAAAAAAAAAAAAAAACTCATACTAAAATAAAATATGAATATTCACAATTTACAATTCATATAAAACTAGCATTAGAAAAACTAAATTCATACCAATGTGAACATTCACACTGCAACATGAAACAAAATTGAAATAAAAAAATGAGTATTTCAATTGTTTAATAATAACAAAAAATTATTATTCAAATAACAAGTATAGTAACAAGTAACTAATGATATGTGAACATTCATATTTTGCAAAATATATAATTATGTCTATATCTATATTACAACACTTAAGGTGTGTTTGATTGGATAAACTAGATAAGGAGGGATTAGAATCCATCGGACTTGAATCATGGGACTAAATCCTCCTGACTATTTGATTGGATTGGATGTGTAGCTTATATTTGTTTTTTCATGAGATTAGATGTCTGGAAATGACTATTTTATTAAATCCAATGTTTGATTGGATAGACTGGATAAGGATGAATGTTCAAAAGACTATTTTACTCTTGTAATTTATAATTTATATATTTTTATTTAATATATAATTTTAAATTTGTAATCTATAATTTTTAATTTTTAATTTAACAACACTAAAAAAATTTAATTTATAAGGTCATAATTTTTAATTTATTATTTTTAATTAAATTTAATTTATAATTTATAATTTTATTTAATATATAATTTTAAATTTGTAATTTATAAATTATAAATGTTCAAAAGACTAGGGGAAAATGAAATAACAACACTAAAAAAATTTAATTTATAAATATTTTATTTTTTGTTTTTTTATCATTTAATTTAACAACACTTAAAAAAATAATTTTTAAGGCCATAGTTTTTAATTTATAATTTATAAATGTTCAAAAGATTATTTTACCATTTTCTAATTGTTTACTAAGTAATAGCATGAGGGTAAAATAGATATTTCACACATTAGTCCCATGGGATACCAATCCCATGGAAATAATGACACCCTCGAATTATTTAGTCCCTCATATGAGGGATATAGAGTCCGGCCGAACTCCATGTCCAGCAAACTAAAGTTGCATCAAACGATGGGCATCCCCCTCCAATAGATTCAAGTCTAAACAGTGTCTAGTCCCCCCGCCCCCCTAATTCCTTGAATCAAACGCACTTTCTCAGACTTTCAAACAATGTGAAATGTAAACATTTACACTGATTAACAAAAATAAATAAATAAAAACAATGACAGTAATAGAATTAGAAATCTAAAAAAAATTCAATCACTTTAAAAATAAAAAAATATCACCCACATCATCATTTTCATCATCATCTTTATCATTATCACTATCATTAATAATCTATACAATTTCACCATTCCACCAATCTAAATCAAACCAAACCCACATTTGAAGAATATATTTGTAACAAAATTGACTGGACATAAATAGAGTTTTGACTTACAACAATATAGAAACATAGAGTTTCGAACACAGAGCAACAATGGACGAATACAGAACTTTGAACATAAAGTGACAATGAAAGAACACAAAACTTCACCGCAACAATAGAGGAACGTAATATTATTTTACCACCATGTGTAAATTAGAGTTTCTAAACCCTACCAAATAGAGAGTTTTGAAATCCTAACACAATGAAATAATATCACAAATGTGAATGAAACTGATCAAAAAGAAAAACGTGAATAATGGTAACTACTAAATTAGAGGTAGTAACAAAAAAGAAATGTGTATGTCATTTTTCTATGTACTACATATCAACAACAGACATAAGGGTATATTAGTCCAACAAATAATATAAATCAGCAAAAAAGAATATCATGGAATAAAAGTAAAAATATATGAGACTAATTAGGTTATAATTTTTCTTGATAGATTTATTGGATTAGAACACCTCTAAATGAGATTTATTAATAAAAAATCCTTAATTTTTTAAATCTTTTTTAAAAAAAAAAACTAAATTAACCCAATCTGATTTTAACTTCATGCCAAACTAGGGCTAACCAAAGTTGCTTGTCTGGTAAATGTTGGTGCACTTGGTCCAAAAGTGAGAACAAAAGTGATTGAGACCCCCTCAATCACCAACCCCCACCAACCCCACACACACATGGGGGTTGGTGATTGGAGGAGGAGGAGAAAAAAAAAAAAAAACATCTGGCCAATCACAGGCCAGAGGGGGTCGTGGGGGTCACCCTTGAAAGGTGTCCAGATCATTTTTCAAGTGAGAAACCTAGCGAAGTTTTCTCTACGCTTGGCTTACGTGGTCAGCCACATCAGTATTTGTGGATTGTTCGGTGCAAAAATGTTTGAGAACTCTAAATGAGGAGTTTTAGGAGCTCTAGAGGTGAATTTCACTTTATGATTTGATATTTTGACTTGTAATGTTATATATATATATATATTATGTTTTGCCATATCACTAGAGTTGACATTAGAATTCCAACTCTAGTGCTCTCTATCATTGCTCTTGTTCGATGTTTCATCTTCTGTGCTAGTAGAATAATCATTATGATAAAGAATGATGTGTTAGTTATTTTGTTTGAATTTATCTTTTTGGATAAAATATTTTAGGAGTGTTGCTATTAATACTCTATAAATTATTTTAGACCCCCTAATTGGTTAGAATAGTTCAGATTGACTGAATAAAAGATTGAATGGCTAAGATTGTGAAATGAAAATTGAGTTCCCATCTAAATAATTGTTAATTTTTATTTTACATAATCCCACAATCAAGAAAAAGAAGAAAAAAAAGTTGTTTCACTTATATAAAGTGAACCTTTATTCTTCTATGTAATATTATTATAGTGTTGTGCATATTTCAATTCAAGAAAAGATAACTTAAATTTTACAATAAAATTTCAAAATTTAAATTAATTAATTTTTATATAAATTAGTTGATCTTTTAATAGATATCCAAATAAAATTATATTTATTAATAAATATGACATTAGTTTTAATTATAATCACAACTTTAAAAAAAGTTTACAATATATATATATATATTGTGAGACATTTAATACTTAAAATCCTAATTCATTTTTTAACTTTTTTTTTAGATTTTAAATTACATATTACGATGATTCTTTCTTATTCATTAAGTTTTAAAATTACTTTTAATTATTCCCCTTTTAAAGACCAATATGATAATTTATTTAAAATTCATATATTTTTATTCTAAAGTAGTGAAATATTAGAACTATATCATTTTTTATAACAAAGCATAATTTTAATTATTAATTGTCAAGACAATAATTTTAATAAATGGACATTTCAAACAACTCTTAAACTTCTATATAAAATTTTATTTATGAGAGACAAAATACAAAAAAATTTAAACATAATTATCACATTTTTTTATGAATAATAGATTGTTTTAACCAGTGTATAGCACGGGTGACATGTTAGTTTAAACAAATTTGAATTAATTTTTGTTTAATTTATTTTAAGGAAACAAGGATTTTAAGTAGAGATTTTAGAAGATGGACAAATAAATTAGAAGGTTAACAAACTGTATTTCTATATTTAATTTTAGGAAATGATCATCTTTTAGTTAATGATCTTAGGGATGAGCTTGAAGTTTTTATTCATTTACTTATGTTTTTAATTTAGAAATTAAGCGAGACACATAAATAGTTTATTATTTTTTTAAATTGAAAAAATAAGAATTGAGGTTGAATATGTGGAGCTCTCACATCCCTTCTCATTAGAAACCTTATTTTCCTTAATATAAAGTATAGATTTGGATCATATCAACTCTCTACTTTTTTTACGTGGTTTTTCAAAAAAAAAAAAATTAAAAATTGACTTTTTTCCTATTTTGCAAAATAGACCTTAATATTATACTTGTTTGGGGAATATATTAGCAATTCATGGGTGCCACTTAAATTTTATGGAACTAAATTTTAGGGATTCTCTACCATGCAATGCTTTCCCTCTTAGAATGGAATGATTATTTGATATTTTTTAAACAATACTCTACATCGTTCAACATATGATGACGCCATTTGGGAAATGGGGTGAGGGGCTATTTTAGTCTTATAGAAGAAAATAGTCCAAAAGCCTTTACTGTGGCATGACAAATCACACAGTTCACATCACTGTCAACACAAGTGAGTAAATTGTTGGAACAATCTTCTATGTAAAGTAAATAACTTGAAACCAAATCAAACAATTAAAAATAAATTACTTACAGAATTTATTTACCGAAATGAATAAGTACAAAAAATGATCAAGACACTCTGTTCTTAAGACAGATTCACCCAGGTTTGGTGCTTACGGATAAATAGCGTCTATCTCCTCAGATGCAATGATCTTTACACAGATTGTAGTAGCATTCCAAGCAATCTATATGGCGAACTAGAACATGTGTTCTATACTCTTAGAATTTTTCCTAAAAATAATATAAAGAATATATCTATGCAAGAGAGCACAAAAAAGACAATAAGAGAATTTTTAGAATCCTAAATGCTAAAAAACTTCTAGTATTTATAGGCATAGAAATGACTGTCCGAACAGGTACAAATAGAAATGAACAGATATGCTTTTGAATTGAACAGGTGTTATTCAAATTTGAACAGATCTGTTGGAAAACTAGTTTGAATCTGTTCAAAATTGTTGGTAGTTTTCAATCTGTTTAGAACAGTTTAATTTGTTGGGAATTTCGGACTAAAAAAGGCACAATTTTGGACAAAAAATTTGAATTCAAATTTGACGTAAAATTTGAATTAATTTCGTCCAGAAAAAATAATTTTCAAGCAAGAATTTTTGAAAAAAATACAAATAAATTTTGTTCAAAAAATTAATGTAGGACCCAATTCACAACCCACACCCAGCCGGACGGACAGTAGCGACGCACGCGCGTGTGTGGTGGTTTGAGCTAAGGCTTACTTTGTCTATAATACCTCCCTTCTACAAACTTGGGGTGCTTCTTGGGGCCCAACCTAAGTATTCCCACCTAGAACTTATATACACACATAAGTTCTTTTTAAGTTTCAATGTGGAACAATCATTTCAAGGAAACCCATATTTTACTTCTTTAATTGTCCATTCTACAAACTCAAAAACGACGTCAACTTCCCATTCACTCATAAATGGTTTTGACGAACCGTTTGCACCATGTGACTCGCCATGCGGCATGGAATAGGTTACTTCTTTGGACCTACTCCAAAAGATGTTTGGAACCCACTCAAATTTGGGCTCAAAGTTGGCTCAAAATAAGCCTATAAAAAATCATAATTCTAACAATCTCCTACATGAATGGAATTTGATGGAGAGAAAATGCAACGATATGATCTAATTACAAAGAGTACAGAAATGGCGAACAATTTGGTAGAGAAAAAGCCATGAAGCCACTGCTCTTCTCCAACTTTAGCTATCAAAGTCTGACACTCTATTTGTGTGGGAATTTATATGCACATAGAGGAACTGAATTGCTTTATTGTGACGGTATACACAATATGGTTCTAGTCGAACTATGAAAGTTTCTATCTCATTGATTGTTATGAGAAGCATGTCTTGGATGGCACTAATGCTTTCAGTGGTCACTCTCATAGCTTTGAATTTTATATAGATACTAATGAATGCCCGTGCCTTAATGTTAGGATCAAAACCAAACAACACTAACTAATAGGAAAAACAAACAAGGAAAAACAAAATCTAAATCAACAACCAACATAAACACTCAGTGGTGTGCTTTTGTTACAATAAATAAAAAAACCAACTCTAATTTGACAACAAATTGAACTCATACAAAGCAATAACAAATTAGTATTAGGAGTATCAACTGATAAAACCAAACGACACTAACTCAATTCTAAAGCCCTTGATTCTGGAGCTTATTGTACCAAATTAAACTCAAATTTTCAATCTGAATCAAAGAATCCAATCTTCTATTTCACAACAATCAAAATACCCACTTAATAGCTGAAAAAGCTTTGGGCCAAGCATGTCTAAGAACTATATATGGGCCTGCAAATCACACAGTGAACTTGAAATCAATCTCTCAATGGTGTTCTATACAATTTGGAATGACTATGCCCTAGCTTCTTCCTAATTATGTAAGCACACATACATACATATGCACATATATGTGTGTATCTCTGGAATGTAAATCTGGCCATGTATTTTAGACCAAGTGTGTGTTATTTTGACAATCGAGAAGTAGCAACTCAGAGTAGAACAGTGTTCGATCATTGTGGTAGGTCTCTCATAGGCAAACTATCAAACATGTTGTGGCCATGGCAGTATAAGCCAACATATCAGCACTTTTCTTCACCCCCATTGCCACTATGCTTGTCATTTCTAATTAAGGATCGCAATGATAAAGGGCTTGTGTTAGGTAAAATAGATATACATATGCATATATATAGAGAGAGAGAGGGAGAGAGAGTAAGAGAGAGTGTGGACCAAAGACAAAGAGCAAATTTAAATGGCTAAACACCAACAAACCACTATTCAACAAAGCATACTCAATGTAAAATACCTCTGTTTTAGGGTTTGAATTGTAAGGAGCAGAAGGAAATTCAACCTAAAATAGCAATCAAGACAGATAAAGGGAAAATTGGAAACCACAAACAGTTCATTTCAAATTAGTTCATACACTCAATGATGAGAGCTAAATGTAAAATACTTTGCGAGTTCTAAGACTGAAGGTGATCAATAGCAACGGTGATGATGAGCAGCGGCGGTGGTACCTTTCGAGTGTGAGTTGACTGATGATAACTGACTTAGCTTAAGACAATGACGTGCCTTCATTTTTTTTATATAACTTTTCTGGGATTTAGAGATTTTTTTTAATAAAGATTCTCCCTTTTTCCCATTGCCTACAGATTTGCTTTTAACCAGGTAATTTCAGAACTTGTGTTGCAATTATTTGCATTCACTCATGTCCCATCTTTCCCCAAGCTTCAAGTCTCTGGCCATACAAGGTGTCAACCATTACCCCATTGCGGTTCCAATCCTATGACAATTACATAAGAAAGATTTCAAATAGAATTATTTGCACAGTAACTCAAAACATTGATCAAGACAAAGATGGTTGACACATATCTTATAAACACCATATTATGTTATCTCAAACAAAATTTTAAGAGAAGCAAAACAGATCTCTTGACTAATAATACCAAGATACATATCATTCTAATCTCCACCCGATTAAACAAAGAATTTTTCTGCACATGCCAAAGGTCGTATACAATACACTCTACTTTGGATCTTATCAACATTGATAAAATGTCATTTTAAACATTTTCTCTCTCTCTCTCTCTCTCTCTCTCTCATGAATTACAATGCCACAAGCTGACTGAATTCAAGAACCCCATAAAAACGATGACTAACTATAATCATCATCATCCTACATTAAAATTCTCTATATACTATACACCACCCCAGTAGTTCATTCCATCAGCAGCCAAGCCTTTGCACTAGGACACCACCATGATTCACCCGTATAAAACTAAAGAAAATTCGAGAAAAAAACTACTGAACTAGTAACCTCCAAAAATGTATGGAAGAGAAGATATTCCAGGTGTCCACAACAAATCTGGAGTTAAAAACCCATGGAAATTGTTTCCACAGCAAATTAGCTGTGTATGAGTCCATCATCTCATCTTGTATTTCATTGGGTGCAATAAGACCCAAAATAGTGAGCATCCGATGTCGTTCCCTTCGTTTTTGAGCAGCAGCTTCTTCTACATAGAACCAAATTTGGAAGTAAAAAAAAAAAAAAAAAAAAAAAGGAAAACTAACTGGTGAGATGGTGACCTACAAAGACTCGAAGAACTGAAGTACCTCTGTTTTGGGGTTTGAATTGCAGCAAGGGAAATAAAAAAAACAGGCACGGGCACAAAAAAAAAAAATCGAGAGAGGAAGAAACTGCAATGCCTTTAATCGAATTGTAATTTCACAATTTCTTTGCAATTTCTACCATAGTTCTAAACAATACTGAAAAAACATGAACCACAAATGTTATTCTACTCTTCAGAAAGGATCTGTCAAAAAAATGATCATTCTATTTAATCAAAAACATCATCATACCAAAAGGTTAAGGAAGAAACTGCAATGCCTCACAATTTCTTTGCAACTTCTGCCATAGTTCTAATTAGTTAACCACCAAACAATGCTGAAGTTGTTCACAAATGTTATTCTACTCTTCACAAAAGCTGTGGGAGTTTCCAGTCAACAAAACCCTAAAATAACCTGTTTGAATCAGCATACCAAAACACAACATACCAAACTAAATTGAAATTTCCTGTTGAAAACAAAAAATGTCAAAGACTAGAAACAAAAAAAACATTTCGATAACAGAGGAGAGAAATCGAACCTTGCGAGTGGTGATGATGAGCAGCGATAAAAGTTGAAATCAACTACCCTAAGGCAGCTCCAAAAACATTTCAATAACAGCGGAGAGAAAAATACAACAGAGAGAGGGAGGAGGACCGAAATTAACTTGCAGAGGGAACAACCGAGGGTGGGAGAAAGGGAACCTTGTGAGTGGTAATGATGAGCAGCGACGAATCGACTTCAACAAAGACAACAACAATAAACAACAGAGCTAGATGCAGAACCCAGCAACAAAAACATTTCAATAAAACAAAATACAACAGAAAGAGGGAGGAGGACCGAAATTACCTTGCGAAGTGAACAACCGAAGGTGGGAGAAAAGGGAGGAGGATAGGAATAGAGGTGGTCGGTGGTGGCGATCGCGGTAGTTGAGAGAGAGGAAGAGAGAGAGATAAAGAGGGAACGGGGAGGCAGGTGGTTTTGGTGGTTTTGTTCAAGAAAAAGAACAGAGAGAGAGATAAAAAGGAAATGGAGAGGAGAAGTGTGCAGGTGGGAGAAAGAGCAGAAAATGTTTAGGCGGGAAAAAAATTAATCTCAGCCTTTAGATATTGATTAGAACTAATCTAGACCATTCAAATGAAATGTATCCCTGATACATTTTATATATTTTCAAAAATCGTTCTGCTTTATTATATATATATGTATATGTGTGGGGGGGGGGGAGGGGGCGTGTCAATTATATATGTTTTGTCACACTTGAAAAATAGATTTTTTTTATTGTCCAAATTAGATTCTTTTACTTCTTAAAAAAGGAAAAATGTGTGCGGCTTGTATTTGTCCTACATTGGAGCAGATACTGCTTGAAGGTTAGAATTTTTTTTTTTGGGTGTTTGGTGAGTTTGACCCTTAAAAAACCCGTGGGTGCCCTTTTCCTTCTCTGTTCAAAATACACGCTCATTTTTATGTTATTTTTGGTGGTTTTATAGTATATTTGTATTTTTGCAATTTTTGACTCTTGCTTTTCAACTGAAGTTTTGCCCAATGGGTTGTATCAACTCTACTTGCATGAGATCATTACTAAATTACATGAAGCATTTCCTGAGTCATCCTTTCTCACATTCAATTTCCGAGAAGGCGAGAAATGGAGCCAGTTTGCTGAAATTTTATGTGAGTATGATGTTACTGTCATGGATTATTCGCGACAATATGAGGGGATTGTCTTTGATTCACCATTTCCTTTGTGTTTGTGAAAGTTGGCTCTCAGGTGGGAATCACCAAAATGTTATTCTGTTTCATTGTGAGAGAGGGGGTTGGTCGCTCTTGGCATTTCTTTTAGCTAGTTTCTTGATTTTCAAAAAGTTGCATAGTGTAGAAAAAGACTCTTGAAATTGTTCATCGGGAGGATCCTAAAGTTAAATTTAAAATTTCGGGTCTTAATAGTTAAATTATATGACCATAGAAATAATTTCTTAGGGATAAAACATCTTAAAAGAGAAAATAAGAAAAATATAAAACAGAAATGAATCACTCACTTGCAAAACATAAAAGGAAAATGAATATTTATCAGAAGCAATATTGTTTGAATTGATGAATGAGTTGCTAATGCTAACATTTCATACCATAATATATAGTTGTGCACTAAGAGTGCTCTTTATTATCATTTTATTTTTATCATGAAGTTCACTTAATTTGATCATGTCTGAGAATGTAGCTAAAATTGCTAGTGCTGCAACATCCATGTCTTTTGCTCTGTCTAATTTAAAGGCATTTAATCTCAACTTTGATAAGCATGTAATGTCTCTGTCCATATCCTAGCCATAAAAGTGGACTGCCAACAAGCTGGTCCTCTTCTCTCTTTAATTTGAGTTGCCAGTTAGTCACCATGTTAATTGAGTTTGATTTTTCTAGATCTTTCCATTGTGGACTTCCATGCTATAAAGTCCTTGAGTTTCATTGAAATCTATACACTTGGTTGGAACATAAAACATTCAGGAAAAAGTGTTTTGTGGTTGTTTGTGTGTATGGAAAACACGGTAGTTTCATCTGCATCAAATTTCTATTAGATTTTTTTTTTTTTTTTTTGTTGTTGGTGAGGGGGTTCTAATGCTTTATTTCCATAATGTTGTTCTGGCTTTGGATTCTTCAGTCCTAGACATTGATCAAGAAGAAAATCTCATTAAATTTTGTCCTACAAAAGAAGAAATGACAATGCTGAGGGTACACTTCCATACCCTCTCTCTCTCTCTCTCTCTCTCTCTCTCTCTCTCTCTCTCTCTTAATTTGTTGGGTTTTAGAGTGCATTGAACCAAGGCACTGCTTGAGGTATTATTCTGTGAGATTGAAGCATGTTATAATCTGTAATATTTTGTTTGGTGGAAAGCTTTTAGCATTGATATCCTCCTTTGTATTTCAAGATTTGCCATAGGATTCAAATTGATGTCCTCCTTTGCAAGGATCAATAAAATGACATTGATGCATTAGTGTCCCAAGTATGTCAATTGCTTTCCTGTCTTCATCAGCTCATTGTCGAGAAGATGCCAGAGTTGATGGATTTTGATAAGGATCTCGTTCATTTGGAAGCAGCCTCTAAGGTTTGCATTTTTCTTAATGTAATATGTAAATGGGGTGTCTCTAGTTGATTTATATAATTTATTGCTTGTTCCATCTGCATATCAAATGGCCAGATCCAATTGAAGTCTTTAGCTAAAGAAATGCAAGCTGTGAGTAAAGGTCTTGAAAAGGTTGAGCAAGAACTCACTGCTTTAGAGAATGATGGTGCCATCTCTGCAGGCTTTCAAAAGGTAGGGGACATGCTTGGGACACTAGGTTACTCTTTTTTCATTTTTTGTTTTTCCAGATTTATGTTGGATCTTCATAGATGTACATAATTCTAGTTTCGTGACAAAACTGGTGTATGTTTGTTGACAGTGATGCTGAGATATAAAATAAAGGGGATTTTCCAATACTGAAATTTTAATCTTAGTGGGAAATTTAGCAGTAAATTTGGTTTGATTTTTCTTTTATTAAAATCTGCAAGTTCTTGCTTAGTTAAGTATACTGACACATTTATCTTGTAGGGAAGAAGTGCAGATTCATTGTCTCAGTATTTTAGAGATGTATCTGTATGTAGGTTAGATTAGATGATAGAAGTGAAAATGCTAACATATTTCATTGCATGAGTCTACCTAACTTGGTTAAGAGCCAAATTTAATTGAAACATTTCTAACAGTGTTACCAAAAAATGCTAATGCCTTAGAGATTTACGGCTTTAAGTTTATAAGTTACTGTTTGGTTTGTTCACAAGTTGCCGCACTTTATAAGCTATTGCCTTTGTTTGGATGTGCATACGGCTAGGCAAGGTTATGTTCTTGTGCGTGTGTATATATATATATTAAAAATAACTTTCTATGGCATGCAAAATTATGTCGTGAAAAGTGTAATGATTTATGGCATGTGAGAAAATGTCGTAAAAGATTATATACGGCATACAAAGTATGTCATAAATATAATAAAAATGACATTCTACGGCATACAAAATTATGTCGTGAAAAGTGTGATGATTTATGACATGCAAGAAAATGCCATACAATATTATATACAGCATACAAAGTATGCAATAAATATATTAAAAATAACTTTCTACGACATGCAAAATTATGCCATGGAAAGTATGATGATTTATGGCATGACAAAAATGTCGTAAAAATTATGTGATATACAAAGTATATCATTAACGTTTAATTTATTACTTTTTACAACTTTACCTGCATGCCGTAAATGACGTTCAACTTTCCACAGCATGTCATATAATGACATTTGTGTGCATGCCGTGAAAGAGTTTTTACAGCATGCATTGCAAGACGTAAAAATTCAATTTTGTTGTAGTGGTAGCTTTTGGCTTTGAACCTTCCCTTGTGAGACATTATCGGATTTACTAGCTAACTAGTGAACATGATGTCTTAAACTGTTCAGCCATTTGTGTAAACCAAGACAATAGAACTCACACAGTATATTACCAGACACAGTTTAGTTCTCACTATTGTGTTTATTTTAGCCCTGAACAACCTGGTCTTTCATAAGTACTCTAGAGAATTGTAGCCTTTCACAAATCTCATAGAACCGGCCCAGTTCACACTCATATAGGTGATTCTTATGAAAAGTATCCTGCCATACTCCACTAGGTATTCCTAGATATAAGAATTATTAAAAGTATTACTTAACCTAAAACGCTGCAGACATCACTATTTTATCATAGAAATAGGTAGGAGTTTGACTCCCCAGTGATTCTTATGAGTCATACACAACTCGGTTTTTCCTTTGAACCGTTGTGGTAACTCTTATTTAATAGGCTTAAGTCCTATTCTCCTCGATGAATTCTCAACTAACTCTCTTGCTAACCCTTTGGTTAGTGGATCCGCTATATTGTCTTTCGACTTCTCATGTTCAATGGAAATAATTCCATTAGAGAGTAGTTGTCTCGCGGTGTTATATCGACGACGAATGTGTTGTGACTTATCATTATATATATGACTCTGTGATCTACCTATTACTGATTGACTATCACAATATATGTATATAGCAGGCACCGATTTTGGCCACATTGGAATATCTTCAAGGAAGTGACGAAGTCATTCTGCTTTTTCCCCAACTTTATCTAAACCTATAAACTCTGATTCTATAGTAGACCTAGCAATGCAAGTCTGTTTGGAAAATTTCCAAGATACAGCCGTCCCACCAAGAGTAAAGACATACCCACTGGTGGATTTTGAGTCTCTAGTATCCGATATCCAATTTGCATCACAGTATGCTTCAAGTACTGCTGGATATCTAGTATAATTTAGCCCAATGTTTCGAGTAAATCGGAGATGTCTTAGAACCTTTATAATTGCTTTCTAGTGTTCTATTCTTGAATTACTCGTATATCTACTTAATTAACTTACAGCATAGGCTATATTCGAGTGAGTGCAGTTCATCAAGTACATTAAGCTTCTAATAATTTGGGCATACTCTAATTGAGAAGTACTTTCTTGTACATTAGAAAGAAACAAATTAACATCCACATGTGTTCTAGTAAGATGAACATCATATTTGCTAAATTTGTCAAGTATTTTCTCAATATAATGTGATTGTGACAAAACATAACCTTCTGATGTTTTGGTAATTTTCATACCAAGTATTACATCAGCAATCTTAATGAATTCATGTCAAAATGTTTATTCAACATTTTCTTCGTAGTTTTAATCATGTCATTATTACTACCTATGATGAGCATATTATCCACATAAAGACATACTATAAAATAACATTTGTCTGTGTTTTTAATACAAACACATTTATCACATTCATTAATTTTAAATCCATTTGACATCATTGTCTTGTCAAATTTCTCATGCCATTGTTTTGGTGCTTGTTTTAAACCATATAATGATTTAACCAATTTATACACTTTCTTTTCTTTTCCTAAAACATAAAATTCTTCTGGTTGTTCTATGTAAATTTCTTCATCTAACTCACCATTTAAGAAAGCCGTTTTCACATCCATTTGATGAATTTCTAGATTGTTCAAAGATACAATGGCAATTAGCATTCTAATGGATGTTATTCTAGTAACTGATGAGCATGTGTCAAAGTAATTAAGACCTTCTTTTAGTCTATATCCTTTAACCACAAGTCTTGCCTTATATTTGTCAATTGATCCATCTGTTTTCATTTTTCTCTTGAAAATCCACTTGTACCCAAGAGGTTTACAACCTGGTGGCAGATCCACCAATTCCCAAGTGTAATTTTGCAAGATGGATTCAACTTCACTATTTACAACCCCTTTCCATAAGAGACCCTCAGGATTGGACATAACTTCTTTAAAAGTTAAAGGCTCATTTTCTAACAAAAATGTTAGAAAATCTGGATCAAAAGATTTTGAGGTTCTAGCACGTTTACTATGCCTAGGTTCTTCTTCCTCATTTTGATCTAATGTTTGCTCTTGTTCTTGATCATGACTAGTAATGGCATCATAAGATCTTTTATTAGTCTCTTGTCCAATCTTATTTGGAAATAAATATATGTTCAAAGAACGATGCATTCTGAGATTCAATAATAGTATTTACATGCATTTCGGAATGCCCTGACTTATGAATTAAAAACCGATATGCACTACTATTTTTGGCATAACAAATGAATATGCAATCAATAGTTTTAGGACCTATCTTAGTCTTTTTAGAACTAGGAATGGCCACTTTTGCCAAACACCCCCCCATACTTTTAAGTATTTGTAGGATGGTACTCTCCCATGCCATATTTCATAAAGTGTTTGATTCACTTTCTTTTGAAATATTTTATTAAGAATATAATTAACAGAAAGTATTGCTTTTCCCCACAAGTTCTGAGGTAATTCAGAATTTATTACCATGGCATTCATCATTTCTTTTAAAGTCCGATTTTTCTTTTTAACAATTACATTTTGCTGAGGTGAGTAAGGAGCGGTGATTTGATGAATTATTCTATGTTCTTTACAAAACTCACCAAAGGGTGATTCATATTTATCACCTCTATCACTTCTTAGTTTTTTAGTTTTCTTACTAAGTTGATTTTAACTTCATTCTTAAATTGAATGAAAGTTTTCAAAACTTCATCCTTGGTTTGAATTAAATAAACATAACTATATCTAGTATAGTCATCTATGAAAGTGATAAAATATTTTTTTCCACCTCTAGTTTGAATTGATTTAAATTTACAAATGTCACTATAAATAATTCAAGTGGTTCCGTACTTCTTTCAATTGTATAAAAAGGAGTTTTGGTTAATTTTGTCTCAACACAAATTTCACATTTATTATTTGGATCAATTTCAAATTTAGGCAAACATTCCATATTAATAAATCTACGCAAAGATTCATAATTAACATGTCCTAGTCTACCATGCCACGAATTTGAAGACTCAAGCAAGTAAAAAGAAGATGTAATATTATTAATAATAGAGGGGACAACAATCATTAAATTTAGTTTGAAAAGGCAATCAGACATGTAACATTTTCCAACCTACATCCTGTTTTTGGTAAGTACAAACTTATCACTTTCAAAAATTAGCCGAAACCCATTTTTACTCAACAGAGATTTGGAAATAAGATTCTTGCGAATGTCTAGTACATGCAGCACATTGTTGAGAGTGAGTTCCTTTCCAGATGTCATATTCAGAATAATCTTTCCTTGTCCTTTAACTTTAGAAGTCGAGGAGTTGGCCATAAAAAGTTGTTCACCATTGTCCACCATAGAATAAGATGTGAATATCTTTTTGTCGGCACATATGTGACGAGTAGCACCAATGTCCACCCACCATTCTTTAGGATTTCTGACAAAGTTTGCCTTGGAAACAATTGCAGAAAGATTTATGTCATCTACATCATTGAAAATTTTGTCCATTTCGATCATATTGGCTTGAGCAGGCCTCTTGCTTGATCTTCTTTTGCCTTTATGTTTGCTACAACAATCTTTGGCCCAATGTCCCTCTTTGTCACAGATGTAACATTTGCCATTAAACTTATACTTCTTAGTTTTTCCTCCTTTAGAGCCTTGTGTGGAACTTTCTCTAGAATACTTCCGTTTCTTTGCTTTTGGAGCATGTTCCACCACATTTGCCTTAGACTTCATTGGATGGTTACCAGCTCGCTTCTCAAAATTGCGGTTGTCCTCCTCAATCCTCAAACACACAATCAATGCTTCTAAAGTCATTTCTTTGCACTTATGTTTGAGGTAATTCTTGAATTCCTTTCAGCCTTGTGGTAATTTTTCAATTAAGGCAGCAACTTGAAAGGATTCACTGAGAGATATGCTTTCTGCATGAATGTCATGCAGAATGAGTTAGAGATCTTGAACTTGGCTGATCACAATCTTAGAATCAACCATCACAAAATCTAGAAATTTGCCTACTACAAATTTCTTTGAGCCAGCATCTTCTGTTTTGTACTTTTTCTCCAAAGACTCCCAAAGTTCCTTTGCTGTCTTGATAGGGCTATAGACGTTGTACAATATGTTATCAAGTCCATTCAAGATGTAATTTCAGCAAAGGAAATCAGTATGTTTCCAGGCATCGATCGCAACAACCACTTGTTGGTCTGTTTCATCCTCGTTTAGAGTAGGAGCATTCTCACGGAGGAAATGCGCTAAGTTTAGAGTAGTAAGATAAAATAGCATTTTCTACTGCTATCTTTTAAAATCAGTTCCTAAGAACTTCTTTTAGCTTCTCACCGTGATTGACTAGCATAGTCGCAACAGGAGGAGGTGGAGCAATTGCAGTCACCATTGTCACGACTCGCTCCCCGTACCCAAGGGTTAAATATCGTGATGGCCAGTAACTGAAGTTACCTCTGGCCAATTTATAAACAAATAAATAAACGCAAGCGGAAGAAATATTTAAATGAGGGTACCAAAATAATCATCCGAACTTCTATTTTTATTACAAAATATATTGACTAAAAAGGCCGATATTTACATATAAAAATATCAAAAGAATACTGTGTGTGTCTATTCCGCAGCCCCGCATCTAAGACTTTCCAAAAACTATTTTATGAAAATTGGTAAACAACTATAAGCACATGGCAGAATGAGAAATAGTATACCAAGAGTATAAGGGACACAAAATAACCATGGATCATTAGTTAGGCTAAAACATTTACATAAACAAATCATTTAAGTAGCAGAAACTGAAATACAGATATTATATAAATATATAACCATAACCACTGTAATGTATCGAGCAGAGGTCAGAAGTGACAATCGTAGCGTAGATACGGATTTAAGAGGTGGCTCGTACGGATTTTAGAGGTGGCTCCCATAATAGTGTAGCACTTAGTTCCGCACAGCACTTTGGTCCGCATAAAACAAAAGTCAATGGATCCATAACAAACAGAGGACTACAAAGTGGTCAAACAGAGGCCAATGGTTATTTAAGTCCCCCAAGGCGTGGGACTCCCGTGGTGGAACTTACAAAACATGATTTTATATAAGGTCATAATCAAATATTCTTTAAAATATAAACAGACATATCCATGGGTTTCCTTTTAAACAAATAGGGTTCAGAAATAAAACCACGTAACTGAAACCTTTATAAAACATAACTTTTATTAATATACTAATAAAATATAACCTGTATAAAATAAATTTTGGTAAGTCAAAAATATACGTAAAATACATTTTGGTGACTCAAGTTATAATATAACTCACCTTAACTTTAATACCTTACTCTTTCTTTCCACTATTATAGACTCTTTTAACTTCCACATTTTTTTCCTTCTTTCTCTCTTCTTTTTCTTCTTTCTTTTCCTTTTCTTATTTCTTTTCTTTCTTTTCTTCCTTCCTTCGCCCAGATCAGCGCCTCTATTTATAGGGAATAGGCGCATACGTGGCTCAAATCAAGATTCGATTAATAATTATATAGATTGGTTCTTATCCTTAATAGATATTTAAGATAATTACTTTTTTTACCCAACTTTTTAATATAATTATATAAATAATTTAATTCTCAATTAAATTACACTTTATCTTATACAAACAGAAAATTAATTATTTATTTTACTATCACACCCATAATTATTATTATTTATATTATCTATATTATGATTATTTATATTTTAACCCCTAAACTTTTAATAATTATATTATTTTACAAAATTACACATAATAATATATAATAAATTATATATTTTCTGAACTAAGATTAAATAATATTAGTATAAATTCTACAGAATAATTAAAAATCTGAGTTGTTACAATCTTTCCTTCTTTTAAATTTTTATCCTCGAAATTTGCCATAGGTGTAAGTTATCTGCTGCGCACTCTGATAAATATATATTAGATGATTAATCTGATAGAAAATAGTATCTCAAAAAAAAATTTACCAAAAATAACTCACAGTCTAGTTGTCAAAAATTGGTTTGGGCCAAAATGAGGAATAATTGGTGACTTTAAAAATTTTTCACTCGTTTTATTTATGATAATAATAAATAAATAATAAATAAAATGAGAGCACAATGACAGAATCATTTGTAAGAGTTGAAAAAATTTGAGATGAACTTTTCATTAACAAGAAATAGTTTCAAAATTAGTATTTTTATAATTTGAACCCAATTTTAAAAAACATCAAAATAAATTTTTTTTTTTGAATACTGAACTGAAAATTATATGTATTTAATTATATTATAATTTTGGTGGGTGCTTGAACCCGACATCCTTCTATATATTTTATTTCTTTTTCTATAACAAATATAAATTATATCTAATATCCTTCACAAATTAGGCACACTAAAAAAAAAAATTTATTCTATATATATATAATTATAATATAATTAAATCAACGAACAAAATATAATAATTCGGTATTAATTACCCGCTATCCTACTTCTTAAATGTGCATGTGTCCTATGCTCCAATGATGATTTTTTTTTTATAAACCATTGCTCTGATACTATTTGTCATGACTCGCTCCCCATACCCAAGGGTTAAGCATCGTGATGGCCAGTAACTGAAGTTACCTTCAGCCAATTCGTAAACAAATAAATAAACGCAAGCGGAAGAAATATTTAAATGAGGGTACCAAAATAATCATCGGAGCTT
The DNA here is from genome assembly GCA_025200525.1 of Camellia lanceoleosa. NCBI lineage: Eukaryota > Viridiplantae > Streptophyta > Magnoliopsida > Ericales > Theaceae > Camellia > Camellia lanceoleosa. Next base: position 112,343,576 of record CM045764.1, on the reverse strand, counting down.
CTATTTTTATTACAAAATATATTGACCAAAAAGGCCGATATTTACATATAAAAATATCAAAAGAATACTGTGTGTTTCTATTCCGCAGCCCCGCATCTAAGATTTTCCAAAAACTATTTCCTAAAAATTAGTAAACAACTATAAGTACATGGCAGAGTGAGAAATATTATACCAAGAGTATAAGGGACACGAAATAACCATGAATCATTAGTTAGGCCAAAATATTTATATAAACAAATCATTTAAGTAGCAGAAACTAAAATACAGATATTATATAAATATATAACCATAACCACGGTACAGAACAGAACAGAATAGAAGTCATAGAAGTGACAATTAGAGCAGAGGTACGGATTCAAGAGGTGGCTCGTACGGATTCTAGAGGTGGCTCCCACAATAGTGTAGCACTTAGTTCCGCATAGCACTTTGGTCCGCACAAAACAGAGGTCAATGGATCCATAACAAACAGAGGACCACAAAATGGTCAAACAAAGGCCAATGGTTATTTAAGTCCCCCAAGGCGTGGGACTCCCGTGGTGGTACTTACAAAACATGATTTTATATAAGGTCATAGTCAAATATTCTTTAAAATATAAACAGACATATCCATGAATTTCCTTTTAAGCAAATAGGGTTCGAAAATAAAACTACGTAACTGAAACCTTTATAAAACATAACTTTTATTAATATACTAATAAAATATAACTTGTATAAAATAGATTTTGGTGAGTCAAAATATACGTAAAATACATTTTGGTGACTCAAGGTATAATATAACTTACCTTAACTTTAATACCTTACTCTTTCTTTCCACTATCACATACTCTTTTAACTTCCACCATTTTTCCTTTCTTTCTCTCTTCTTTTTCTTCTTTTATTTTCCTTTTCTTATTTCTTTTCTTTCTTTTCTTCCTTCATTCGCCTAGATCAGCACCTCTATTTATAGGGAATAGGCTCAAATCAAGATTCGATTAATAATTATATAGATTCATTCTTATCCTTAATAGATATTTAAGATAATTATCTTTTTGACCCAACTTTTTAATATAATTATATAAATAATTTAATTCTCAATTAAATTATACTTTATCTTATATTAACAGAAAATTAATTATTTATTTTACTATCACACCCATAATTATTATTATTTATATTATCTATATTATTATTATTTATATTTTAACCCCTAAATTTTTAATAATTATATTATTTTACAAAATTACACATAATAATATATAATAAATTATATATTTTCTGAACTTAGATTAAATAATATTAGTATAAATTCTACAGAATAATTAAAAATCTGGGTTGTTACAACCATACCAATACTAGTTTGAGCATTAGTTTTAGTAGCCATGAATTCTAAATTATCAAACAAAATTATAATTAAAATTTTATACTACACAGAAAATTAAACCATGAACATAGAATTTAAATTCTGTAAAAATAAAAGAAACAAGATTTATAAATTTTATTTCTAATTAATTTGAAAATAAAATTTTATTCAAACAAATTAAGTCCATACAAAAAAAAAATATTTCTATAACACTTCAAAAAATTAAAATACTGAAAACAAAATTTTAATTAATGAAAACTCAAAAATTACTTTTGAACCAAAATTAATTTCTAACCAACTTTACAAATGAATATTCTGAAATTGTTAATAACTACAAGTATATTACTACTAGTTGTCAAAAAAAATAAACAGTATATTACTATTATTTGTCAAACAGTATATTACTACTATTTGTATTTTCCAACCAGAATGTTATTTTGTATAAGCACATAAAATAATTTCTGCAAGAAGAAGAAATGAAGAAAGAGAAACAAACAAAAAATTATGTAAAAATAGAATAATTCGAGTTTGTCTTAAGATTGTAGGAACAATCTTCTGTGTAAAATAAATAATTTGAAACCAAATCAAACAATTAAAAATAAATTACTTACTGAATTTATTTACCGAAAGGAATAAGTACAAAAAATGATCAAGTCGAGTGTGTGATACTCTGTCCTTAAGATAGATTCACCCCGCTTCAGTGCTTACGAATAAATGTCGTCTATCTCCCAAGATACAATGATCTTTTTACAGATTATAGTAGCACTCCAAACAGTCTGTATAGCGAACTAGAACCCGTGTTCTATACTTTTAGAATTTTTCCTAAAAATAATATGAAGAATATATCTATGCAAGAGAGCACAAAGAAGACCAGAAGAGAATTTTCAAAATCCCAAATGCTGAAAAACTTCTAGTATTTATAGGCATAGAAGTGACTGTCCGAACAGGTACAAATAAAAATGAACATATTTGTTTTTGAATTGAACAGGTGCAATTCAAATTTGAACAGATCTACTGGAAAACCAATTTGAATCTGTCCGAAACTGCTGGCAATTTTCAATCTGTTTAGAACAGTTTAATTTGTTGGGAATTTTGGACTAGAAGAGGCATAATTTTGGACAAAAAATTTGAATTCAAATTTGGCGCAAAATTTGAATTAATTTTGTCCAGAAAAAATAATTTTCCAGCAAGAATTTTTGAAAAAAATTCAAATAAATTTTGTCTATAAAATTAGGACCCAACCCATAACCGCCCTGGCTTGGCCAGCCGAACGGTGGTGGTGCGCGCGCGTGTGGTGGTTTGAGCCAAGGCTCACTTTTTCCATAATATTTCCTTTTTACAAACTTGGAGTCCCCCTTGGGGCCTAACCTAAGTATTCTCACCTATAACTTATATACACACATAAGTTCTCTTTAAGTTTCAATGTGGGACAATCATTTCAAGGAAACCTACATTTTACTTCTTTAATTGTCCATTCCATGAATCCAAAAACGACATCAATTTTTCATTCACTCATAAATGGTTTTGACGAACCGTTTGTATCGTGTGACTCGCCATGCAGCAAGGAAGGAACACATCTTTGGACCCACTTCAAAAGACGTTTGGGACCCACTCAAATTTGGGTTCAAAGTTTGCCCAAAATAAGCTTATAAAAAATCATAATTTCAACATAAATGTCTATTTTATCCTTTGAATTGTACATGTCACATCAGCAAATGCTTCTTTGTTGAAAAAGGATATTTTATTGTTAAGAGCAATTTTGTCATTTTACATCTCAATATCATTTCAAATACATTTTTTAATACAATAATCAAATAAAAAATACAACCTATCTTTCCAAATACAAAACTAAAATACCTTATTAAAATAGCCAAATAGCTAAAAAGTTAAAAAAATAGTCACTTTCCAAACGAGGCCGATTCTTACCATATTGTCTCTCATAAATCAAACAAAAAATACTAGATCCCTTCGTATTAATCAATAAAAATCAACTAGAGTGTCAAGTGGACTTGCCCCGAGACTATAAAATAATTTTGGGAAAATTAAAATTTAGTGGTAACAATAAATAAAAAAAATATAGAATCATGAAAAAGTACAATAACATTTTAATTATTAAAAGTTATAAACTTTATCACTCAATTGTAATTTTTTTTTTTTCTAAAACTAAAGTGTTGTTATTTCCCCCAATAATTTTCCAGTAGCATGACGCAGCTCTCTCTCTCTCTAAGTCTTTTTCCCTCTTAGGGATTTTCAGAAGAGTGCACCGCTTGAGAGGGGGAGGGGGGTTCTGGCCTCCCTCCGGCCACCTCCCTCCTCTCTCCCCTCTTTTTCTTCTACTTTTTGCAAAATAATGTTTGGGAGCTCTTTCTTTCCAATCTCTCCCTCTTTGTGAGGTGTTTTTTCCCCTTATGGTGGATTTTTGAGTTTTCTACTCCACTCTCTCCTAGCCAGAGCAAGATTTGTCGTTTCTTGCCGCCTCCAACACCACACCTCAACCAGTTCTACCATCCTTCGCCATTTCTTGCCGTAGAAGCCACCATTACCACGCCGCAGCCACCCTTCACCAGATTTGATAACTCCCACTCTCCAGATCTATGGTTTCGGTTTGCTTTTGAGCCTTATTTTTGTTTTTTTCAGTTTATTTGTTTGTTTGGACTCCATGGGTGTGTTATTGGTAGCTTACCCTCTCTGGGGTGAAAGCTTTTGTGGTATCTCTGACTAGCCCTACTGTTAATATCTTATGATTGCTTCTGCGTTGCAGTACGGGTTAGGACCTTGTATGATCATGTCGTTGATGCTATTTTAGCTTTATTTGTGTGCCTCTTTGCTCATTTTTCCTTTATTTAGTGTAAGCTCTATTTGCTTTGGCATGGAGTCCATTGTAAGTACCGTTTGACGTCTCTTTAATGGATTTTTACCACGTTCAAAAAAAAAAAAAAAAAAAAAAAATCTACAAACTTTAACACCCAAAAGGAATTCTCTATACCTACGTAAAAATTGATACAAAAAAAATCATAAAAATTATGTGATAATATTATTTTTATACATATAAATTATATTTATACATATTTTATTTTAAAATAAAAGTTAATATTATGTCACATCATTAAAAAATTTCTCTTTTATATCATCACCCCATCCAAAAATGGAGGGTTATTTTATTTTATTTTATTTTAACCAGAGAACAATATTCAAAATTGAGTCTCCCATACCATAAAATAAATAAATAAATTACACTTACCTTCTTTCAGGTTTTAAAAAAAATATTATTAATTTTATATTTTTGATATAATAATACTAATCTTTTTTAGAAATTTAATTTATATATAACACCTGAATCGATTTTTATTCATAATTTATTAGAAGTATGATTTTTTTTTTTTTTTGATATTATAATATATTTTCTACCAAAATGTATACAGTGTAGGACTGTAAACGGATTGTTTGAACAAAAACGGATTGAGTTCGGGATGGATTTTGGCCCGATCCACTGACAGGCCACGTAATCGTCTGCGTGTGTAAAGCGAAATAACTTGGGAAAATCAGACAAAAAAACCCAAACTACTATCTGATCTGGATCTAGGTTTTCGCAACTATCTCTTTCTGATCAATTCTCTGAGGTATTTTCTCTGGATTCCTAACCGATATGTACACACACAAATACAATCATTCATCTATATTCATGCACACACATCTATATAAATGTATATGTTTTTTTTTCCATGTGTAGTTGGTAATGATAATGGGATGATTTTCTTTGATCACTTAACTGGATTGAGTAATCAAATGGTGGATAAATTCAACTCTAATCAAATGCTTTCGTGTTCATGATTTTCTTGATGGAATTTGTAACTTTTATCAGCCTAATGGAAAGTGATTTGGGAAGAAATATAATATATATATATATATATTTTTTATAAATTTTCAGCAATGTTTAGGCGTGGAAACAACTTATCAAGGTCAATGAATGGTACTAGGGGTTTTCGGGTGCCTGTATTGTTTACAGTTCTGATTCTATTTCTCGTGGCTTTGATACTTTTGTTTCGAAATGATGGGGAGAAACCCAATTCTTCAGTTGGGCTAGTAAAGCAAAAGTGGAATAGTTTTGAATCATTGGTTCAATTTAACCCCAATGTGGAGTTCAGGAATGGAACAGATGTTATATGGCAAATACCCGATTCACCGAAGGCAGTTCTGTTTTTAGCTCATGGATGTAGTGGCCGAGCTACTAATTTTTGGGACAAATCTCCTAAATGCCCAAACTGTATTGGTTTGCCTGAAGAAAGGCTAATTGTCCTTCACGCTCTTGCTCGCAAGTTTGCAGTTCTTACCATTTCGAGTGCGGGAACTTGCTGGTCAGTTGAGGACGAAAGAATGATTGTAAAAGGAATTATCAGGTGGTGGGTTGAGAAATACAAGCTTGAAAAACTTCCACTTGTGGCTTTGGGGGCCTCCTCTGGTGGGTACTTTGTTTCAATGCTTGCCACTGATATGAGATTTAGTAGCATTACGATAATGATCGCAGAAGGCTTATTTCATCAAATGGATATCACAAAGGACTACCCACCTACACTATTTGTGCACATGCCCAAAGATGAAGCTAGGAAGCAGAAGATAGACGCAAATCTTAGGTTTTTGAAGGAAGAAGGCATTGATGTTGCAGAGGTTAAATGTATGGAGTTCCCGTTGTCACCAAATTTCTTAGCTGACAGGATCCCAGGTCTTGATAAGACTATTTCAATGAAATTATTTGATCTATTCCGGGGCAAGGGCTTTATTGACAAAAATGGTTATATGAGAGCTGATGGGCGAGCAATACGTTTGAAAGCAGCTCTCAGGGAGAGCAAAATTATTCCGCTAGATATGCACCTAGTCCATCACATTCAAGAGGAACTGAATCTTGCTTTTGCATCTCATGAAATGACTAGCTTGCAGTCTGAGGAAATTTTTGACTGGTTTGAATCTCATATGAGCTGATCAATAATCTAATTTGTCAGTTTCTTCCTTTCTTCGGCCATTGATCAGCATTAGTGACGGCACATTGGTCAAAATGACTTTGAACTAAGTAATGTATCTTAGATGAGTGCATAACTAGTGCCCCCAAAACGACTCAAATTGCCGGGAAGCTTAGTTGTAAAAATGATATAGCCCATCTAAAATCTTGTGAGTGAGTTGTGCAAAAGGGAAAAGGCATGGCATCTTCTCAAATGAGTTAGATAATGGTGGAAGTGTGCACAAATTTTGCAGAGTGTGTAGTGCATGAATCTTGAGTCTCAGGTAACATATTTGGCCCTGAGATTAAATGTTGGGTATGAAATTTCTCTTTTTTCAATTTACCATCCGAGGAAATTAATAGTAGTCGTGGTATACTTGTTCTTTTGAGAAACATTTATTCATATATCTACTTGTTTTTTCCATTTTGCAATTTATCTTGATGTCACGAGGTTGCTGCTATTCATGGTACTGCAATTTGCTGCTTATTTTTTATGCATCAATAGTTGATCGATTAGTCAAGTTAAATAAGTTAATGGCTTCAGTTATGAGTTTTATAGGCTAATTCTTAGTACTAGGAGTCATAATAGAGTGTTGCTGAATGCCCCCTACTTCTTTGGATCCCCATCCACCTAAATGACTTCCCCTTTTCCTCTTTGGACCCCCATCTTAATCCCAATTATACCTCTATTCTTTGAACTCCCAAACCCACCAACTCTTCCTCCAACAACCCCCTCACTGTTGGCATCATCCCACTGCCAGCAGCCACACCACCTCCGGTGCCAGCCTTCCTACTCAGTCTTCTCATCTCTAGTAGCTCCTCCCCTGCCCCTCCTCTTCTTCTACAACACCTCCCCAACCCCTCCGGCAACTCTTCCCACTGCAAACCCCATCCCACACTACAACAAAAAACATTTTTGGCGACTATTGTTGGCAACATAATATAAATTGGTCGCCAAATATACATAATTGGCGACCATATACTGATTGGTCTCCAAAAGATAAACTATTGGTGACTAGTTAATATGATTGGTCGTGGTTAGGTTTGGCATGAGGCTAAATTTCTGCACGGGAACGAGGAAAAAGTTTTTGCGACGAAGTTAATATATGGCGACTAATATTTTAGTCACCAAATGTAACTTTTTGGCAACAACAATTATTTAATCTCGAAAAATGTGGGCTACATTTATGGCAACTTAATTACTTTGGTCGCTAATAATTTATTTGTTAATACTACACCATTTTGAATGAAGCCCAAATTTCATCAAAAATCTTTGGCGCCTCTGTTTTGTCTCTTTCCCTCTATCTCATTTTCATGCTCAACTCTCTCTCCCTCTCTCTCTCTTTCTCTCTACCCATCTGCATCTTCCATCTTTGTGCGACTCAGAATCATTCCCATCCCGCTGGCAAGAGGTCGAATTTGTAGAGCATCAATGTTGGAGCCATTGTAAGTTTCTGAGCAAGTTGTTGCAGCTCTTCATTGTTGACAAATACATGAAGGATTGGCCGAATCTGCACATCTACCCGCTAGGTTATTCTTCTCCCCTCCTACTGCAGCTCTTCGTTGTTGCTTACCATCTGTAATAATCTCTGTTGCATAGTGATGGAATTACTCATTAGGTTTTTCTATTGCCAGGAGAACTCTTGTTTGATCGATTCGAAGTCCTAGGTCATCGCCTCCGAGAAACGCCTCCTCTCTTTGGTCAAGTATCCCCTCTCCCTCCTCTCTCTAAAAACCCTAACATGTAGATTGCAAAATTGATTATTTTGGTTTCTAAAAAATTTGCCTTTCGCACAAAAAAGGAAAGAGGAAAAGAAAATCACATGAGCACACTAGAAGCATGATAATATTGAAGGTCTACTTTCGATAGTATTTTTCATTAGTAAGCAACAGATCTTAAGTCCAGCTCTACTTTTAGATGTATCGGAACTTTTACTCTGTATATATATTGATAAAAGCTTTAACTTCTGATACATTTGAGGGGCAAGATTTCTTTCACACTAGTGCAATGGTGATCTCCTTTATTTTCTTAGGAAAATATTTGGAAGTAATGTCATCTCAGAGATAGAAATCAGCACTCAACTACTACAGAGGAATGACATTTTTAACATTGTTCCAAAGGCAAAGGTTCCTGTTGATGGTATTGTTATTAATGGTCAGAGTCATGTGAATGAGAGTATGATCACAGGAGAATCAAAGCCAATAGCTAAGAGACCCGGTGACAAGGTACAGATGGTTTATTTTCTCTTAGTAGTAAAATTGATACTTCTGACATTTTTAAATCTTTAATCTAATGGCAAAATATGTATTTCTTATAACATCATGAACAGGTTATTGGTGGCACACCCATGGATGAATGTAATCCACTGTACGACACCATTCATATGCCTTTTTATTCAGAATATACAAATTTGACAAAATGATTCAATTTTGTTTTTAATTTTTTAAATGGCATTTGAAGAGTCTCTTTAGAATAATTTAATGCAATGATGAAATTTAAACGGAAGAACCAAAAAAATGAAGGCAACACTCTGAAATCACCCTTCATTTTCCTTTTTGTTGGTGACAACGCAGATTCAGTACTGCCCAGAAATTAGAAAAACTTGGAAAGTTGACCCTAAGGTGTTGCATAATATCATATTCTGCTTGCCTTTATATATATATATATTAGTGTATGTCTGTGTCTAAAGGAACGGTATAAATAATTTTAAGATTAAAATACAGTTATAATTTATACGTATTATGTTGAAATTTTTGAAGTTTGTGTCATTTTTTGATAAAGATACTGAAAAAATATATTGAAATATTTTTTTTCTTAAAGACTAATAACAATTTTGTTTGTATTACACGCTCTACAAAACTCAAATAAAATAACAACTCCCCCTAATCTTAATACAAATTAAGAAATAAACATATAAGATTTAAAGTTATATTGCTTATCAAAATACAAAATACAGTAAAAAAAAGTGTAAACACTGAACAAAAAAAAGAAATTAGAGTTATATTGTCATACACCAAAAGAGTAGGTTAAAACTTTACAAAAAGTGGGTTACAGCTTTTCAAAATATGTATACTTTACAAAAAATGTGTCAATAACATGTCGTCAAATATGTATTTACCCAAACTTCATCCTTATTACTTTTCAAAAAGTCTTTGTATCAATTTGTATATATCCCCAATGAGGAATATGCACAACAATCTGGTAATTTGTAGAAATAAAAAAATATATAGATTAGTACATTTGTTAAAAATATACATGTCAAAATACTTTGAAATTGAAATTACCTTATTACATCCCCATCAAAGCAAGTTAATCGTATTTCTCCTTTTAAGCTCTATAGATTTTTCGGTCAAATCCTACAAATGTCCAAATTTCAAATTATTATTAAATTGAAATTTTATAAAAAGTTATATAATCAATAGAAATAAATCTACATGGTTACCTTATAATAAAATGTCATTTAATCTACATAGAATACTACAACATTTCAGGATAAACAATATTTATAGTAGAATCCAAACTATCTTTTGGGAAGCGAATACTTATACGATCAAAGGATGTACATCTAGACAATGCCACATATAATTGCCAATGGCTAAACACTGGTATATGCAAATCAACTCTAACAAATTTCACAGATTGTCTTTGAGATTTATTAATGGTTAAGGCATATGCCAATCGGACTAGAAATTAACATCTTGTCATTTGAAAAGGCATTTCTGAAGAAGATGGTGTCAAAGATATCCTTGGTATGAATGTCAACTTGTCAAACTTTTCTCCAGTTAAAATTTGAGCTTCAATTATGCGGGTGTCGCACCTAGTAACCATCAATCTTGTACCATTACATAATCCATCTTTTGGTGCAATGTTTCTCAACAATATTATAGGACAACCCACTTTCAACTCTAACTTAAAAGTTGGCAGCCCAGGAGGATCCAATGAATTTAAATATTCATTAAAATATCTATTTGTAATGGTAGGATCAATTTCATTATCTTCAGACATTTTATCTGCTGCAAGATAAGTATATAATCTCCTTGAAAAGATATTCAACGTAGTAGTATTAATGCCACTGACATTATCGTTACGTGCAGACAGAATTGTGCGTTTAGTTAAAAATGTTGTGGTTGACGTCTCTATCATATTCAATTGTGGATAAACTGTAGAGAGTAATTCATTCAAATCTTGACATTTGTGTATTGTTGATGGAAGGTTAACGATTTTTTGAGGATTGGTCTCAATCTAAAAAAAAAGTGAAATCAATAAAAAAGTAAGAGTGTAGACACAATTTATTAATTTAAAATAATCTATATAATAAAGGTAAAGTAGTGTTACCTCCAAGAAATTTGCAAAATTAGTATTTTCATGGCCTTCATGATTCAAGCGCATATTCAAATCCAAAGTTAAGATATATATATATATATATATGCTTCCATAGAACAGAGTGTCTTAATGATGTATTCACAATTTACTCACGAACTCCTTTGGGTATAACTAGTAAGATTTGTCGAAAGTCTCCATCAAGAACAACAGTAATATCCCCATATGGCTTTTCACTATCACAAATATCCCTCAATATACGATTAACCACCTCAACACAATGTCTATGTTGTATAGGAACTTCATCCCAAATTATGAGTTTTGTTTCTCTAAATAACCCAACTTGTAATGATTGTTTGCTAAACCCACAAAGTGAATCTTCCAAGACATCTAACGGAATGGAAAATGTTGAATGTGCAGTGCGACCTCCTACCAGTAACAATGATGCAATTCCAGACGAAGCCACTGTAACAACGATATGCTTAAGGCTGCGACATTTTAATGCAATCGTATTGTCGTAAATGTTTTCCTGTTTCAAAGACCCATTCGTAAAAGAAAACAGTTCCTTTATTTTGAAAAACTGAAGAAGTGAGTGTGTTATAGGCATTCCGCTGTCCATTATTGAGACAATCAATAGTAATTTGTGGATCTGCATGTTGTGCCTCACTCTATAGTTGTTGATGTTCGAATATCAATCGATTACCAACTACTACACTCTAATTTACAGTAGGTTGTGGCATGGGTAGGAAGTCAATTAAACTTTTGTCTGATTCATGAAGCATTTGATTCAAAAGATTGAGACCATAATCTTCAATTTGAGCATCAGTTGGTTTAGAAATGACAAACAATGTACGAATCTTATGTGCAATATCATCACATATATGCGTTGAAAATTGATTCTATAATGCACATGGATTTAGTGGAGAGCACTGGGTGAGAATAATACTAAACAATCTCCTCAATTGATATCTAGTTTTTATAACTGCAACATCTTTCAAGCATTGTATCCATTCTTCATCATCTTCTAAAAGCCTCATTGCAACACATGCTAATTTAAATGTATCATGTACAACATTATCGACCGTGCATAAAGACTGAAACGACTTTGGTCCTTTGACAATGGTTAGTAACAAACACAGATAAAATCTTTCACCACAATTAGGGCTAGCAAAGTACATTTTACCAATTGCATATCCTCTTTCTCTTGACTTCCATCTCTTTTTTGACTTGAGCCAAACAAAATGTTTTGGAAATTCTTGATAAGTGAATGGACATTCATCTTTACTAGCAGCACAATATGCTAAGAAGCCAGTAAGTTGACATTTGTTGACCAACTCTAGATTGAATCGTTTCTAATGACTCTTCTAGGTTAAAAATAACGCGATGCATTCCAGGTAAATGAAGTGTCAATCGTACAAATAAAGTGTCAATTGTACAACTGTTGGCATCTCTACATGCAAAGGATGACCAAATATTCGCCAAACAGCTTCTGGAGGTCCAATATACCTTGCATCGAGATATTGTTGAATCCCATTTGTCATTCCTAACACCATCATTGTACGATCATAACCTTTATAAATGTATTTATGTATATATTTGACGCATCTTATTTCGGCACAAACTTCCACATTTATATGACAGTTGAAAAGTTTTGAAAGATATACATTGTATGGTACAACGTCCCTGTTATTAACTTGTTGTCCCCTTACAGTAAATACTTGACCATTATTGTGACACTAATAGATAGGGTATCCATCTTAATCCATAGTTGTTGTTTCTGTGAAAGCTCGAGGGTATCTCTTAGTGCATCTATCATTTTCCATACATGGTGCTTGCGGATTTCGAGCACTACACGATCCATGTACCATACAACATTTGATAGTTTCAAAAAGTATAGGATCATCTTTTGGGTCTGGAAATTCTGCACAGACCAATTTGTCTACTTGAGCACATGTTCGAATTTTGACTAGACCCTTGAGAAATAAAAGTACATGCATATGAGGGAAGCCTCATTTTTGAAATTCAATTGTAAAAACATGTGTAACTTTATTTTCAAGCACTTTATTTGTTTCTATCTCCTTCATCAAACATTTTCTCTTCAACTCAAAAACACGGGCAATTAAATCAGGACAATCAATAGGTTTTTGATATGGTAATAATGCTGAAGTAATTTCTGGCCAATTGGGATTTGCAGTCACGGTAAAAAAAATATCTAGGTGTTGGTTGTATCATGTGATAGCCATTGAATCTTAAAAGATTTCAAACATATGTTTAGGACTACCAGTAAATGAAGATGGCAGAACAAACCTTTGACCAATTTGACAAGGTCGCACATAATCTGGATCCATATCTGACAACTCTTGGTAAAGCTCAGGCCGAAGTTTCCCTTGATTAAGCTTGTAGTATATCAATCGATTTTGCTTAGTTGCAGCCCAAGCATATACCAAAAACTCTTGAAATATTTTCTCACCTCTCAAAATTATTGAATACTCTGTGGGTCGTTCAAAAAAACGACAACTATAAAAATCCATTTGAGTAAGTCAAACAGTTGAAGGTCGATCATACTAAACGTTCCACAATTTCAACTCAGGTTCCCATCCAAGCTCATCATATAGAAATAATAGAACATAATGTAATGGTAAGTATGCTGGGTGACATTTATTAATTTGCATCAACTCATTATTTCCTCAGAAGTGTAAGATAATATTTCTTATTTCATTTACCTCTGTTCCATCACCTGGTCTTACAATTGCAATCTCATCTGTAGTTGGTAGGTTATACCAATGTCAATCAGTTGTTGAATTGCAATGAAGATAAACAGGTAGATTGTGTCCTACCGAGTTGATGTAAAATTGCATGAGCCTGGTGATATTTATCTACAAATAGATTGACTTGTAACAAACTATCCTGAATAGTTTTGAGAACATCCCTTCTCAAGTTAGGATTTCTACGATTATGAATTTCTAAAGCGGAATAAGGGTCATAGATATATAGCTGAGCATAACTCGTATCCTGCTCTGGTTGTGGTTGTAGTGATCATGTTTGATGTCACAATTCCCCATGAATTGTGAATGATGTAAGGGCCTTTCCACTGAGTACTCTAGGATCCAATATAGCACCAAGACTTGTAAAAGCATTGGTTGCATTGTACACTCAAGTATTACTTCGAAAGGATTTTGATTGATCATTATTCCCATTATACAATGCCTGAAGTGGTGGAGGGGGTGTAATAAGTAAAGATAGCCTAATCTTTTCTTTTAAACAGCAAGTTCTGAATAAAGGATTCTTCATAGATGATTTTGTCAATTTTTTATCCATTCAATGTAAAGCTGAACAATAAGGACATAATACATCCATCTTATCAAGATAATGACGGCAAGAATCTTTGTGTGCCTGGGCGTCAATTGATATACTTGTAAGCAAATCTTCTAATTCATCATCAGTACATAGATCTTGTTGAAGAAATCATTTTATAGAAGTAGACCTACAAATATTTGTGTATAAATAAAATTCTGTAAAACAAAACGGTATGAGTAAAAGTATGTATTTCAAGATTAGACACAGTAGTTTACCAATTCTTTTGTGGAGCTAAAGATGTGCTTGGCATAGAAAACGAACATGTAGAATGATGGGTAACCATTGTTCGTTTTTGTGCCGAATGAGAATCTTCAGTTATTGTTTCCCACTCCAAGCGAGTGCGATCGCGACGAATTAATGTTAAAGAACATTGTCTTAGTTGAACACATTCTTCTAGTCCATCTTGTTCTCATTGCAAGCATTGAAATTCAAAGTATGACTTTACAATTTTTTCACGCTCTCACCGTGTACGTTGGGCCAATGCAGCTTTTGATATTACATTATCATTTTGTGCCTAAAATGAAAATATTTTATCATTGAAGCAAAATATGTGAATATTTTGTGCTTAAAATGAAACTATCTTCTTATTTCTTTCTTTTCTCTTAATTTTGTGTTCTATTTTCTTTATTTTATACCTTTAATAGTGTCATCTTTATTTCTTTCTTTCTTATTTCTTTCCTTTACCTTTCTTTATTTTCTATTTTATATATTAAATAAGAATTAAAAACCTATCTTATTTAGTTTCTCATTTCTTTATATATATATTTTTTTGTTCCTTCGTTTCTTTTTTTCTATTCTCTTTATATAAGTAGCAACTTATGAATGGTACATTATAAATGCACATGTATTCATACAAAATAAAAATAAATAAATTTGAAAAACACATACAAATGATAGCAAGTTACAAGAAAACATATTACAATCATTTTACAAAAATAACATAAAACAATAAATTCATTTTATATACTCATATCTTTTAACTATTCGAAATTTTGATTAGTTTTGCATCATATTTTTTTTAAAAAATATATACCACTTGACATGCATTTGTCATTCTTTTGCCGGAAAGAGCTATCTTTTCTCTTCCTTTAGACATTGAGTTGACTTTTTCTTTTTCTTTTGCCTAACAAATATAAATAAAATATTTAAAAGATTAAAAAAATCTTATATAATCTTATATAAATAAAATACATACAGTGTTTGACTTGATTTTGTACTTGCCGCATGAACACGGATAATATTAAGGTCGTGCTCATCACGGATGACCACGCCAACATTTCTAGATGTGGTTGTAGGAGGAGGCCTACAGAAATGGATTGTAAACAAATTAAAATCTATATAATAAAGTGGTAATAGTAAGAGTACATATTTCAAGAATTAAACACAGTTGTTTACCAATTTGGTATTAAAGAAGGTTGTCATGGGTTAATGCATTCCTTCGATCTTTCTCTTTCTCTTTCTCGTTCTCGTCGCAGGCGTTGTCCCAATTGGTATGCAGAACATGGCTTTTGATTTTTTTTTCACGTTCTCGCCGTGCATGTTGGGCCAATGCAGCTTTTGATAACACATTATCATTGTGTGCCTAAAATGAGAGTATTATATAAGAATGTGCATAAAATGTGAAGATTAACTAACTTGCTTCCCTTTCATCATGTATTTTTTCTTCTTTTTAACTAACTTTTCCTCTTCACTCGGTTAAATTGTTAGTCATATAAGAACCAATGCATGTATTGATGAAATTTAAAAAGGGAGGGAAAAATAATTTGAAAACACATTAAACACACAAAACTACAAACTCACTATGCACGCACTTATTGGTTTAAAGACATTACCTATCTCTTTACAAAATATATGTTGAAAAAGTAAATATTAGATTATTGGGTACGTAAAATGTGAATATTAACGTGTAATGTTTTCTACTTTCCTTTTCACTTTTCTTGTTATTTCTGTTATATTAAAATGCATTTTTGTCTTTTTCTTCTTTTTTTAAGAACTTCTTATAAGAAAAATAAAAATTAAAAAAATTATATTATGTAGTTTCCTTTTCATCACATATTTGTTCCTTCTTCTTCTTTTTCTTTTTCGTTTTCTTCTATTATATTTTTATTATGTTATGTTGTAAATGCAACATGTGTTCATACAAATAGACAAACATATTAAAAATTCAAATTAATGTTCATACAAATGCATTAGCATGTTGTACAAATGCTTACTTTAACATGCTTCAAAAAAACATTTCACATTCAATAAAAAAAATTGAATAAATATTTGAAAAGGAAACTTTTGAAAAATGTACATAAAAAGAAGTATATGACACTATGCAATTCCTAAAAAAATCTATTTAATATTCGAAAAAGAAACTTTTAAAAATTGTTGAGAAACCTTACCATGGGATATGCATTTTCCTTTCCTTTGCCATAAGGAATAGCTTTTTTTTGTTTCCTTTGATATTGTTTTGTTTTTTTCCGTTGCCTTTGCCTATAAAAAATAAGTAGAATATATTTATAAATTATTTTTAAAATAATTAGAAAATACATGTCCAATGTTCAAGTGACTTTTAGGCTTACCTCACGAATACGAACAGTATTAAGGTCACGCTTATCGCGAATAACAACATTAACATTTCTTTCTTGAAGAAATCAAACCTATACATACAAAAACTTTAGAGTGATAAATAAAACTTTATACATATAAATAAGAAAATTAGTAAAGAGAGGTGATATTACGGTTCGGTGTAAGTCGCCATCCACCTATAAAGTATGAAGGGGGGAAAAAAATTAGAATAGTGATATTATCCATAACTGTTGTACTTAAATTTATAAAAAAGGTACTTAAATTTATATGGAAAAAAAAAAACACTTATTTGACCAAAAATAGTGATATTGTCCATAACTGTTGTACTTCAACCTAAAAATGTTTGGTTATATAATTTTAGACATCAAGAAACAAAAAATTAACAATAATAAAAGTTAACATGGATTTCATTGACAATGAAATGTTATTTCCAAATCTGTTGCCACCAAATCGAATAATAAAATTCAAAATTTTATTTAAATAAATAACTGCCATGAATAGAAAATACTTAACGGGTTACAATCAAGAGGAGAAGAAATAAATAAAAATATAATCATCTAAAAAAAAAGAAAAAGGCAAACCCAATGTTTAGAATAGATGTATTTTAACAATCACATTAAAATGATAAAATTAAAATCAGAGTACAACAATTGTCCAAATTTGAACTCTTCTATTTTCTAATTGATTTCAATTTTATAGAGATGAAATTAAAACCAAAATCAAAACCCGTTATAATCATAATCATAAATTTATGCCAAAAAAAATAATTCAACAGATACCAAAACCATTTTATAAGCAACTAAAATAATACACACACATATACATTTACCAGAATTTTTGAAATACAACATAAAATATTATACTCCCTTAAAAATGTGGACAAATAAATAAATAAATAAATAAATAAACTCTCTTGCCATATTTGTGACAACCCTCACCATTGATTAGTACTAATCTATGATTAAACGTGTTAACTGACTGATTGACTGAAATTCTGAACTGATTGATTGAGTGTATTAGTTTAAATGCATGTCTATCTGTTTGACTGCTAAATTATCTGTTCATGTATTATGTTGAAACCACAAATTGAAGGCCTTATCGGCGGCCGAATCCGAAATTGACTAATGTTTTATGCTAATTGGAATTTATGTGATTTTATGATAAATTTAATTGAAATTTGATTTAAAATGACTAAATTGAACTAAATAAGCTAAGTTACAATAGTTGGCCTTAATCACCATTTTGCCACTTAGCGGCCTACTTCATAAAACACATTTGAACTTTATTTCTAGCACTTTGTTCAGCCATTTCTTGAGCCTAAACCGACTAGAGAGAGAGAGATGGGAGGAAAGCTTTAATTCATTCTGTTTTGGCTCAGAGATTAAGAGAATTGAATGAAATTTGCATAATTGAGCTTCCACATCTTGAATTCAAGGCATAAGGTAGAGCAACCATCTTCTTGAACTTGTATCTAAGTTAGTTCTTGCATGGTTCATGATATATTGAAGAGTAGAGTCAAGAATTAGCTTAATATGTTGAATTGAGTAAGAATTCATGCATGCATGTACATATTGTAGAGTTTTGAAGTTGTTTTCATGAAAAACTCCCACATGCATGTTCATATTATGGTTCATGAATTCCTCATGTTTTTGAAAGGATTAGCTCATTGGATCTTGTGTTTGAAGCTTTAAATTCATTTAAGCTCATGCATGTTATATTTGAGTCTTGTTCATAAAGGCTCCTTGAAATTTGTGTTCAATTGAGTTACCTTTGGGCTTTGGTTTCTCAAATTGATCTTTGAAACATGTCATACTATGAGTTTACAAGTGTTTTCCAGAAAATCAGCCCAAAGGGATCGAATTTGATGCATTAAGAGTTGATTTTGAGCTTGAAGGTTCAATTTGGAAATTCCAGATTTTGGACTTACGCTCGAGCGGGGGAAGTGACGCTCGAGCGTGAAATGCTTGTTCTCAGCACTTTCATATGTTTTACAGTCTGCTCGAGCGAGGACTTGTGTCTCATGCTCGAGTGGCCGTCGAGTATGAATTTCGTACCCAGTACTTTTACAGTCCGCTTGAGCGGGGGAAGTCATGCTCGAGCGGAAATCTTTTGCTTGCATATCTGCTCGAGCGGGACCCCTGTTTCAGCAAAAATTTGAAAAGTATTTCTAAGTGCATCTTTGCATCCTCATTCCATCCTAAGCATTCCTAGGCCTAGTTTAAGACATCTTAATGAAGATGTTGATGTAGAACCACACCGATTCAAAATAGGGACTAAGGCATTGTTTCCCAAATGCGTAACTTAGTGTATGTTCATTTTGTAACTGTGTAGGGTTGGCATTCGGTGACGCGCACTAGCTTATCTGTAGCCTAGAACTCTGTGAGTAACAATGTTGTAAAGATATATTCAATGATGAATATTTTCTGAATGATTAACTGTACTGCTTTCTGAAATGATATTTCTTATTGAATGAATGTTTGTTCTATTTGCGAAATGTATTCGTGGCATCCATAGCATTTTCATCATATCGCCATCGCATAGAGATCTCTGTTGGTTCCCATGTTTGGAACCACTACTGTTTACTGATATAATGGCCATCAACTGACTGTTCGGTTTGATAAGACCTACTGTACTGTTTGCTATTGAATGTACCACTTATGACTGCTATGATCGAATAATTGATATACTGTTCAAATGACTGTTTTAAATACTGAAAGGACATTCATTCTTAACCTCTTTACATATATGTTATTCACTGGACTTTAGCTTACTGTTTATATATATATATATATATGTAGGTGTCCAGGCACCCGACCGAAGCTAGGAGCGTTGGGGGAAACTCTCTTTTTGTCAAGCCAACCAACGTGCCTCACCGCGAGGTTCCAAGTGTGTCCAAGATTAGGCTTTTTGGGGTGTCTCAGTTCACCATTCTGTCTCTGTTTTGTAACACTGTATAGACTAATGCTGTACTACTATGGTAGGGATTTGGTCCCTAACCTAAATGCCTGTAAATGATGTTTGTACATACTGCTTTTGTTCTGAATGTGAATATATATGAAAAGTCTTTTTGCATACAGACTGTCACAGCTCATTGGACATCTTTTATTACTGTTTTGGCTTCCCACCCTCAGACTCAGTATATCATTAGCGGGCCTTGGTAATCACGGATTCTTGGCGATTCTGATGCTAAACCCATAGGAGCGGGTTTGGGGTCGTGACAATATTACACATAAATATTAGAATGCCAAGTCTCCGAAATTTTTCTTTTAATTAGGAACTCTAGATATTCAAAAAAAATTATTTGAAAAATATAGTCCATTTCTTTTTAGAATCACACAACAAATATATTACATTTGAATGGTACAATTTTTTTATTAATAAAATGTGAAATACATTTTTTTGAGTGTGTGAGTTTAATTTTTTTGTTATAGGAAGATCAACTAAATAAATCACCCTCATTTTCTTTTTAAATAGCTCCAAACAAATAATTCCTTTCCTCTCAGACTAATTTCTACAACACAAAGCATTAACCACAAACCAAGTCCCAAATAAATAAAAATATAAACATCTAAGAAAAAGAAAAAGGCCAACCCATTGTTTAGAATAGATATATTTTAACAATCACATTAAAATGATAAAATTTAAATCAGAGCACAACAATTGTCCAAATTTGAACTCTTCTCTTTTCTAACTGACTTCAATTTTATAGAGATGAGATTAAAACCAAAATCAAAACCCGTTATAATCATAATCATAAATTTATGTCCAAAAAAAAAAAAAAAACTCAACAGATACCAAAGGCACGTGCCTTCTCTGTTTCGAATGGTACAATTTTATTTTATTTTTTTTTATAACAAAATGTTAAATACATTTTTTTGGGTTAAGTTAATACTTGGTGAATTTGATTCAAAGCAAAACGGATTATGTTAAATACTTGCGTTAAGTTAAATACTTGTAAGTTTAATACATTTTTATTTCATGAAGACAACTAAAGTAATACACACAAATATACATTGACCAGAATTTTTGAAATACAACATAAAATATTATACTCCCTTAAAAAGGTGGCAAAAAAAAACTCTCTTGCCATATTACACATAAATGTTAAAATGCCAAGTCTTTCAATTTTTATTTTTTTTAATTAGGAACTCTAGATATTCAAAAAAAAAAAATTAAATGAAAAAAACAGTCCATTTTTTTTTAGAATCACACAACAAATATACTTCATTTGAATGGTACAATTTATTTATTTATTTTTTTATAACAAAATGTTAAATATATTTTTTTTGCTTAAGTTAAATACTTGGTGAATTTGATTCAAAGCAAAACGGATTATGTTAAATACTTGCGTTAAGTTAAATACTTTTAAGTTTAATACATTTTTTTTCATGAAGACAACTAAAGTAATACACACATATATACATTCACCAGAATTTTTTGAAATACAACATAAAATACTATACTCCCTTAAAAAGGTTAAAAAAAAAAAAACATAAACTCTCTTGCCATATTACAGATAAATGTTAAAATGCCAAGTCTTTCAAATTTTTCTTTTAATTAGGAACTCTAGATATTCAAAAAAAAAATTTATATGAAAAATATTTATCATCTGTACATTAGAATCACACAGCAAATATAATACATTTGAATGGTACAACTAAATAAATATATTGCACAGCAAATAAAATGTTAAATAAATTTTTTGAGTGTCAGGTTAATTTTTTTGTTGTAGGAAGATCCACTAAATAAATCACCCTTACTTTCTTTTTAAATAGCTCTAAACAAACAGTCCATTTCCCTCTCTCTCTCTCTCTCTCTCTCTCTCTCTCTCTACATTCTTTGCAACACCCATAATCAAACTCACATTTCTGAATCAACCCAGCATTTAGAATAGATATTTTTTAACAATCACATTTAAATGATAAATTAAAACAGGAGCACAATAATTGTCTAAATTTGAACTTTTCTCTTTGTTAACTGACTTCAATTTTATAGAGATGAAATTAAAACTAAAATCAAAACCCTTTATAATCATAAATATTTTGAAGTTCACCATTTATGACTTGGAAAGTCCAAACATAAAAAATAAATAAATAAATAAATAAAATTCACCATGTAACAAAGCCATTTTTTAAGCAATAATGAATAATTATTTCATAAAGGCAACTAAAGTAATACACACACATATACATTAACCAGAATTTTTGAAATACAACATAGAATATTATACTCCCTTAAAAAGGTGCCAAAAAAAAAAAAAAAAAAACACATAAACTCTCTTTTATTTTTATTTTTGCAATTGTAACAGTTTAAAATCATATTGTTGTTCCAACATCTGGCAAGGAAGCATTGAAATTGATGTTTATTTTTTGATTCAAGTGTCTATTTTCTGACCATATTTAATATTGTAATCTACAGACTACAGTTATCCAAGATTCGATGAATAGTTACATCTTTATAGATGTTACAAACACTTTGTCCTAATCTTAAAAGTTTTTCTTTTTGATTTTTGGTGTTGTGGGATATCATTTTTCCTTTGTTTAATAGTCTGTTTTCAATTCTAAATGCAAATTAACTATTCATAGAATCATGCTCACTTTTCTATTTTTACCTGCAGAGGGCAGTGAGTGTCACTCCATCAACCGCACATCAACTGATTCAGGTACCAAATATTAGAAGCTTTTGGAATGTCAATTATAACTCCACTCTCAAGCATACTATTATTTACTAGATTCCTGAAAATGACAGTAAAACATG
Organism: Camellia lanceoleosa; assembly: GCA_025200525.1. NCBI lineage: Eukaryota > Viridiplantae > Streptophyta > Magnoliopsida > Ericales > Theaceae > Camellia > Camellia lanceoleosa. The sequence goes on along the minus strand of CM045764.1, from coordinate 112,321,235 downwards.
AATCTTTCTTGAGATTTCTTTCTTTCTGTGTCAGTAAAACATGGATGTTGCCTTGTACTAGTGTAATTTGTGCTATTAGTTCACAAGGCAAGAGTTATTCTCTTGGGAAATTGAAACTTGATGCAATAATTGACCCATTTTGCTTGTTGAATCCCCTTTCTTTTCCTTATTCTACATTGATTCTGAAACTTTTTTTTTTTTTTTTTATCAGCAAAAGAAATGAACTTCATTGATGATATTAACATACACTAAATATGGAATTACATCAATAAAGCAGAGGCAAAGAGCAACAACAATCACAGTGATTTCCTTAATCCCAACTAGATTGGCACTAAGAAAAGCACCCTATCATCTGCTAGCTTTAGCTAAGAAATTGGTGAGGGACCAACAAGACTAACAAAACAAACAAGGCAAACCCCAACAGGCACCTAGAACAAAAATGACAGCAACAACAGTAAACTAGCAGTAAGCAGCACAAGAAAATATCTCAATTAAGCTCACCCTTTTGAATTGAACTTAGCCCATAAAGTTGCTCTTACTCTCACCAATTCTTTTAGCTCCTCAAAATCAGGCTGGCCTTCATTAAACAACCACTCATTTCTGAGCTTCCAAATAGACCACATTACAGCTAGAGGGACAATCTTCCAAATACTCAGAACTGATTTCTTATACTTAACACCTAACCATCACAGTAGCAAATTCTCGATGGAGCCAGGAATAACGCACTTCAATCCCTACCAATTGATTACATCAGACCAAATTTTCCAAACCAATGGGCAAAATAGCAAAATATGGTTCATTGATTCCTCCTCTATTCTGCAGAAATAGCACAAAGTGATGGAAAAATTATTCAGTAGATCAATCCTCTGCAAAAAAACAGAGGTTTTAATCCTTACCTTCTAAGCTAACCATCCAAAAAATTGCACTCTTGGAGGGGCAGCATTGAGCCACAGACAATTTGAAATTCTAAGGATAGGACCTCTTGTTAGCTCCCCCCATTTCCACACTAAAGATACACTAAAAGAACCTAATGAGTGGGCTAGCCATTTGCAAGAATCCTCCACACTATTGTTAACATTTGGTACGTCAGCCAGTAAATCATATAATCTGTGCACCTCTCCCTCCTCCACACCATTGATTCTGGAATTTTTTAGTGTAACAACATATGTAGGAAGTTGAAAATTTGATGTTCTGTATCTGTCCTTTCATTTCACTTTGCCATAACTAAGTTCCCAGTAGAGCATTCAAACTGATATGAAGTTTAACAGTCCATATATATGGTTTTAATCCATGAGAAAGAAAATAGATTCAGTTTGTAACAAAAAAAATATATTGAATTTAAGTATTTGGTTTTGGCAATTGTTAATTACTTTTGTTGTTGTGTGTTTGCACTCGAATGTATGTGGGAGTTTTCATTGTTTTTTATTATGGCTGTCTAATGGTTCACGGACTTCTTTGTGGGTTATAACAATACATCTTATGATTTACCGTTAGTGCTTAGGGCAAGAAAAGAAAAGATACAATCTACATTGCACTCGCTGATGACACTTGTGATCAACCAAAGATCAGGATGAATAATGTTGTTATTACTCCATCATTCAAGGTACTCTCTCTCTCTCTCTCTCTCTCTCTCTCTCTCAAGTTCTTTCTATGTTTTTTCTCTGCCTTCGTTTCTTCTTGTTTTTCGGTTTGAATATGCTCATATAGTAATGTTAATTTCATTGTTGTTTATGGCATAACTAAATGAGTTGGAGTTTAGAAATTTCCATCATTCTTTTGGCTTTTGGAGTCTATGTCATATGTTGAAATGGAATCCAAATCTGAAATCAAGGTTTTTATTGCCTTAATGATAAATCTGAACTTCCCATAACACTAGCACTAACTGTTCTACTCTGTTATTATTGATGCTAAATCTAGATTTCCCATAACACTTGAATTTCCTCCCTAACTGTGTTCAGTAGAATATTGAAATATAGTTAATGTAGTTTTCTGGAGTATTTACTTTTTTTGCATGTTAGGTATTGGGATTGTTCACTTGCAGCATGCTAATTAATTTACTTTGGATTTATAGATTTTATTGCATTGTGCATAATGCTTGGGCTGAACATACATTTTACTGACCTAATTTGAGTGCAGAACTAGATTTCTTATGAGTGGATTATTAGTGATACTATTGGATGGTTTGTATAGCGACCCTAGTTTTAACCCGTCTCTTGTGGTGTTTCGACTCGGGTTTGTATGGTTTAGAGGGTGGTCTATGTCTTGCTTCCCTTGTCTTCCCCTTAATGTTGGTTTTTAGGTTGTAGTTGTGTGTTTGGAACAAGTTGGTTGCTTGTTTTTCCAAAACTTTGTTGCCCAGATTTTAGCCTCTTCGCTCGAGCGAGACTTCTTGTGCTCGAGTGAGCCTTGTGTAAACTATTTTTCGCTCGAGCGAGAACTCTTGCGCTCGAGCTTGGGTCTGCATATCTGTAAAACTTGAAGGTAGGCGTTCTTTACTCGAGTGTGCTTCTACATTGCAGACCTGAAGCTGTGCGTTGTTCGCTCGAGCGACACTTCTTTCGCTCGAGCGAGGCAACCTTTTTGTGTCTGGTCGCTCGAGCGAGAACTGCTTCGCTCGAGCGAGCCTGTGTATATTAGTTCGTAGCAATGATGTTTTACATCACTTTTCCCTTTCTTCCCCAAAACCCTAATCTGGCTGTCTCTCTCTCTAAAACTCACATTCTCTCTAAGATTTCATCTAGATCCATTATGTTCTTGACCCTAGTGTCTTTGAGAATAAGGTAGAGGGCTTCAAGAGCTTCGTTTTGATCCAAGAAGAAATTGGTTTCGTTATCTTTGAAGTTCCATCTTGTTGTTTGGGTTTTTTACACTTGAGGTAGGGATTTTCTACACTCTAATATGGTTTTTAGCTTAGTTATTTGCTATTGTGTATAGATGATGAGATTTGGTTGTGATTTAGACAAATCTAAGATTTGGGTCTTATATGAAAAGAGGGGTTCTTGATGTATAAGAGATAAATGATGTATAGAGTTGATTATAAGATCTTGGTGTACCAAAATAGTTGATTTTGGGTGGTTAAGTCAATATTGAAAAAGGGAGATTTTTGCCCTAGTTTGATAAAATGATTATTTTGTATAAATAATTGGAATTAACATTAAATATGTTAAATTGGATGGTTATTGATATAGATGGTAATATTGGATATGTATTATCTCACCTATGGGAGTTTTGAATAAACTATTAAATCCGATATTGAATATATCTTGGAAATAATTGTATTAGGCTATCGGTGGAGGATAGTTATAATTGTTGTAGAAATTGTATGAGGATTAGACGATTTAATGCTAATCTATTGTTGGTATCATTGAATATGACCATGTTGTAAATACATTGTAAATGTATGTTTATTGGGAGGAGAAATGGGATGTACTCCATATATGACTATGTTTATAAATACATTGTATATGTATGTTTATTGGGAGGAGAAAGGGGATGTACTCCATATGTGATTATGTTTGTAAATACATTGCATATGTATATTTGTTAGGGATGAGAAAGGGGATGGACTCCATTTAAAGCAAGTTGGCCAGAGTGTCCTGGGTGAAAGATCCGAAATTTCTTATATATACATGGGTGCCGGTTCCTTCGGACGAAATATCCGTAAAATAGCAATGTTTGAAGTGTTTATGTGTATTTTGCATAGTTGGAAAACCTTTAAGTTGTAGTCTCATTTTGGTTATTGAAAGATAATGAATTTAACTCATGAATTGAGTAGTGTATATAAACTGGAAATGAGTAGATGGAACATGGAATAAGATTGGCCTCAATGGCATATGGATATGTAGGCCTTGTGTATGTTTCCATATCGGTATTGTTTATATACGTGGTATTTATACCTTTGCTAAACTTCATAAATTGTGTTAGATTATTTTTACTGGGTTGTTGGCTCACTCTATAAGGGAATATCATTTTTCAGGTGCAAATGAGATATTTCCTCAAAGGCAATAGTGTGGATGAACTTTCGGGAAGTAAGAGCTTCTTAATTATGTTTTGTTGTGTGTTTGTTTGTATTTGTAAAGCTAAGGGCTTAAGATATAATGAGCGAGACCCAATTTGTGTAACCAAGTAATGACTTGGAAAGATGTAAGCCTACATGGCATTTAATTGTTTGTTAAACAGTAAACTCTGATATATGAAAATATATTGTTTCTCATATTTATTCCGCATATGAGTTATTTTTATTATATTATTTTGAGGGTGTTACAGTTTACAAGTTGTTTGGTATACATCTGATGGAATGCTTGGTGGCTTCCCTTTAAGCGGGATTTGTTTGTTGTTTCCTGGATTTTTTTTGTTGTTCTATTCTCTGGTTTGTTTGGTAGTTGGTGCCTTACCAACTTGGTGTTGGGCTAGCAAATGATAGGACTTGCTAAACTTGTAGAAACAAAATTCACCCCTCCAATTGGACTTTCTATTAGAATGTTAAAAAATTTGCAAAACCTAAGGCTTAATTATAGCTTGTTTGGGGCTGAGATTATAAAATAGCCACAAAACTAACTAAAAATCAGCACAAGCACCTCACTAAAGTCTATGTAAACTTGTAGAAACAAACCAAACCTATTGAACTCTCCGGTATAAAAGTCGAGCTAAATTTGGCAACTTTAAGTAGAAAAACTCCAATTGGTATATCATAGTTTTGAGACCAAGCATTTTATTACTAACATTTTAATATTGTGATTTTTTCATATGTTTGACAGATTGGCAATGGATGAAATGTTGTTCGAGGAACATCAGAAGATTACATGTTGAGTTTTTGAATATATTGGCATAGGATTTTGTTATGAATTTGCAAGCTTGGAAGTTTTTTTGGAATTCATTGACATGTTTGAAGTTTCGGATTGTAAGAGATTTGTACTTATGCTGGATGTTTTAGATTTAGTATTTTGGTTATGTTTAACTAGCATATCATCCGTACTATGCACGGGATAAAATAATATATTATTTAATAAAAATATGATAATTATATTTAATTTTTTTATATTATGTAAAATAAAAGTTAAATAGAAGCTAGCCAATCTAGATTTTCTTAATTATTTAAAATTAAGAAAAAAAAATAGTATGAGATATTGATCATAAAGCTTCTCACTAAAAATCTCATTTTATTTATATAAATAAGAGTATAAGATTTATTTTATGTAAGTGAAACAATTCACTTTTTCTTTCTTTTCTCGATGTGGGATTATATAATAAAAGTTAAATGAAAGCTAATCAATGAATTTTTTTTTTAATTGTTTAAAAGTTAAAAATTGTTTGGGCGGGAAGTTTATTTCGAATCAAGCAATCTTAGCCGTTTAATATTTAATTAGGTCAATTTTTTATTTATTTGGAATTAAACAAATTTAAACAATATATGTTGATAAAACCGCTAAAATCGCAGTTAAATAAGCGAATCAGTCATACCGAAAACGGTTCACCCCATTGGCTAGGTCAAAGAGCTAACCAACTTATATAAAAATTAATTAATTAAAACTTTTAAAATTTATTTTAATTTTGAAATTTAAACTGTCTTGAACTGAAACATACACAGCGCTACAATATTAAATGGGAGCGTAAGATTTATATAGTGAAACAACTTATTTTTTCCTTCTTTTCCTGATGTGGGATTGTAAAATAAAAGTTAACAGTTGTTTGGACGGGAAGTTCATTTCTAATCAAGCAATCTCAGTCGTTCAATTTTTAATAAGATCAATTTTAGTTTATTTCAAATTAAACAAATCTAAGTAATATATTTTGATAAAACAGTTAAAACCATGATTAAACCAGTGAATCAATCAAACTGAAAACGATTCAACCTAATTGGTTAAGTCAAAAGACCAACTAATTTATAACAAAATTAATAAATTAAAACTTTTAAATTTTAAATAAAATTTGAATCATCTTGAACTGAATATTATTTAATACTATAATATTAAATGAGTGTATAAGATTCACTTTATATAAGTGAAATAACTCACTTTTTACTTCTTTTCTCGATGTGTGATTGTAATTATTTTAAAGTTAAATATTATGAAAGTTTCAAAATCTCATACAAAATTATTTTTAAAATCAAAACGTCTATGTGAGATAGAAAAATAAAAGTTAAATGAATGCTAACCAATAAAGATTTTCTTAATTATTTAAAATTAAGAAAATCAAAAAAAAATGTTATTGATTATAGGGCTTCTCACTAAAAATCTTCTTTTTCTTATATAAATATGAGTACAAGATTCATTTTATATAAGTGAAACAATTCATTTTTTCCTTTTTTTCTCGATGTGAGATTGTAAAATAAAAGTTAAATGGAAGCTAACCAAAGGGGATTTTTTTTAATTGTTTAAAATTAAGAAATTTCAATAATTTATATAAATTAGAGCATAAGATTCACTTTATGTAAATGAAACAATTCACTTTTTTCTTCTTCTTTTTTTTTTTCCTTCCTGATTTGGGATTGTAAAATAAAAAGTAAATGGAAGCAAGTTAATAAGTTTTCTTAATTGTTTAAAATTAAAAAAATTCAATAATTTTAGAATAAGGGTTTGAAGTTTCTAGAAGGCTTCTCCCTTAAAACTCCATTTATAAGATTCATTTTATATAAGTGAAACAACTCACTTTTTCTTTTTCTTTTCTTTTCTTTTCTTTTCTTTTCTCGATGTAAGATTGTAATTATTTTAAAATTAAATATTATGAGAGTTTCAAAATCTCTTACAAAATTATTTTTAAAATCAAAACTATGTGGGATTGTAAAATAAAAGTTAAATGGAAGCTAGCCAATGGAGATTTTCTTAATTGTTTAAAATTAAGAACATTAAAAAAATAAGTATGAGATATCGATTATAGAACTTCTCACTAAAAATCTCATTTTACTTATATAAATGAGAGCATAATATTCACTTTATGTGAGTGAAACAATTCACTTTTTTTTTTTTTCTTTTTTTTTTCTTTTTCCGATGTGGGATTATAAAATAAAAGGTAAATGAAAGATAGTCAACGGGAATTTTCTTAATTGTTTAAGATTAAGAAAATTCAATAATTTTAGAATAAGGGTTTGGCTCCTAGAAGGCTTCTCCCTAAAAATTTCATTTTTCTTATATAATATATAAATAGATAATGAAACAAACTTTGTTTTTCTTCTTCTCCCGATGTGGGATTATAAAATAAATCATAAACTAATTAGAGTTTTATTTTTATATGGTTAAATGAAAGTTAGCCAATAGAAATTTTTTTAATTGTTCAAAATTAATAAAATCAATATGAGAAATCACGATTAAACTGGTGAATCGGTCAAACCCAAAATAGTTCAGCCTAATCAGTTAGGTAAAATGACCAACCAACTTATACAAAAATTAATTAATTAAAACTTTTAAATGTTATTTTAATTTTAAAATTTAAGCTGTCTTGAATTGAAATATACATAATGCTACACTATTAAGATTCACCTTATATAATTGAAATAACTCAATTTTTTTCTTTTTCCGATGTGGGATTATAAAATAAAAATTAATAATTATTTGGACAGAAAGTTTATTTCTAATTGAGCAATCTCAGTCTTTTAATCTTTAATCAGATCAATCTTTAGTTTATTTCGAATCAAACAAATCTAATTAATAAATTTTAATAAAACTGCTAAAATCGCGGTTAAACCAACAAATTAATCAAATCAAAAATGATTTAGCCTAATCGGCTAGGTCATAATTAATTAATTAAATTTTTTAAATTTTAAACTATATTGAATTAAAACATGCATAACACTACAATATTAAATGGGATAGGAGTATAAGATTTACTTTATATGAATAAAATAACTCATTCTTTTCTTTCTTTTTCCGATATGAGATTATCAAATAAAAGTTAGCCAATGGAGATTTTCTTAATTGTTTAAAATTAAGAAAATTAGTATGAGATATTAAAACTTTCACTAGGCTTCTCACTAAATGGGATGGGAGTATAAGATTCTCTTTATATGAGTAAAACAACTCATTTGTTTCCTTTTTCTTCCTGATGTGGGATTATTAAATAAAAGCTAGCCAATCAAGATTTTCTTAATTATTTAAAATTAAGAAAATCAAGAAAATTAGTATGAGATACTGAAGTTCTCACAAGGCTCCTCACTAAAAAGATCATTTTCCTTACATAATAAATAGATAGATAGATAGATAGATAGATAGATAGATATACCTGTTACTTTTGATTTAAGTTTATATTTTGGATGTTGTGCGCAAGTGTATTAATTTGTTTTGATTGCATGTATGTGTAGAAATGATGCACCAAAGTAAGTTTGAGTTTGGATTATTTTTTATAGGTTTATGAATTATGTGCTGAACAGGGAAATTGTAAAAAAATATATAAATAATGAATTTTTTGTGACAAATTTTTCAGTTGTGAATTTACCTTTGGTGATACTTTGTTTTCGTTGCTAAAAGTCTGGTCAATAGGATATAAATTTTTACCAACTAAAAACTTGATTGATAGTCAAAAGATTTGGCATTCAACTGCCAATTTGCTTCATCGCTAAAAGATACTTTGGCAATGCATCTATATGTTGCTAAAACCTAACATATAATCCGATTAAGGCTACTTTTAGCAACTAAATGTTAATTTTCGGCAACGAAATTTTTTTGGTATTTGGCGACTTAAATATTTGGTTGCCGAATCATTTAGTGACATGGCTTCGACGACCCTTTTTTTTTTTGCGTCGTTCATATTTTCAGTGACGAAAATTACACTTTTGGTGACTAGCAAAAATGTCACTAAAAATGTTTTTTCTTGTAGTGCATCCTCTCCTACCAGCAAACCCCCTCCCTCATCCTTTTTTCTTCTTCAAAAACCCTAGCCCCCATTGTTGCTCTCTCTCTCTCTCTCTCTCTCTCTCTCGTTGGAGCATGGGAAGGGCTACTACCATTCTTTCTCTTCACCTTTTATTTTATTTGTTTTTATATTTTTCTAATAAAAAAAAACAAATTTTTTTTTTTGTGCTTTTGCTCTCTCTTAGTTCTCTCTCTTTCAACCTCAAATAGGTTTTTTATCTTAAAACTTTTTTGAGTTTGAGGTGGGATAATATACCTATATTATGGTGAGCATGGTGATCCACCAGGCGAACCACCCAAGCCACCCTACGTCACCTCTTAGTGCACATGGTTCTTTTCCAAGCTGCCTTTTGGCGCACATGGTTCCTTTCCGGTTGAGACTTTTCCTCCTAGCTTCTTTTTCAACGGTTTGACATGACCTCACCAAATCTAGCGACTCTTCCCACTGTAAACCCCATCCCACTTTCTCCTACCAGCAAACCCCCTCTCTCACCATCGCTGCCTCGTGATGCCCACCCTCGTGATCATTCTCTTTTCTTCTTCAAAAACCCTCACCCCCGTTGTTGGACTCTCTCTTGTTGGAGCATGAGGAGGGCTATTACCCTTCTCTCTCTTCACTTTTTATTTTATTTGTTTTTATATTTTTCTAATAAAAGAAAAAATAATTTTTTTTGTGTGCTTCTGCTCTCTCTTAGTTCTCTCTTTTTCAACCTCAAATATGTTTATATCTTAAAATTTATTTGAGTTTGAAGTGGGATAATATATCTATATCATGATGAGCATGGTGATACACCAGGCAAACCACTCAAGCCACCTCTTGGCGCATCATCCAAGCCGCTCCTGGCGCACACGGTTCCTTTCCAAGCTGCCTTTTGGCACACATGGTTTTGTTCTGGTTGAGACTTTTGCTCCCGACTTCTTTTTCAACGGCAACGGTCCAACACGACCTCACCAAAAACTGTCTCCCGTCATTAGCTCTAGCCAGTTTCTTCAGTGGTCCAGCATGACCTCACCAAAAATTTTCTTATGGCATTAGCTTTGGTTAGTTTCTACAACGATCCAGCATGATCTCACCAAAAATTGTCTTTCGGCATTAGCTCCGGCCTTACTTCTACAATGGTCTCACACGATCATAAACTATCTCTCGACATTAGCTCCGGCTGCTCCTACAACGATCTGGCATGACCATAATTCATTTTATTTTCTCTAGCTTCTCTTTCCAAACTCCTATTCATCTCTTTGCAACCAACTTGAGTTTGAAGGGGACTATTAGTGACTATGGTATATATATATTATTAAAAGTAGTGATTTTCTTATGCTTAGGTGACACATTATAAGGGTTTACTTTTTTTTAAAAAGAGTCACGTCAGTAAGTATTTTTTTAATTACATATAGAGTTCTATATAAATCCAAACATAATTTAAATTATACTAACTTTACCTATTAGATATGGATTCTATTTGATAATTTTTTTTTTTCATATATTTTTTCATGAAAAATTGAGATAATCCCTGTAACTTAGAATTTATGATCATATTAAACCTTTTCCAAGAAGATTTGTCCTTGATTGTTACACGCTTGCAGGCACTTCCCGAGGATCTTCAGGTTTGTAATTTATACTTCTTTTTGTTCTCTCAAAATGTATTTTTGTTCTGTGAAGTTGGTCAATATTTACCTTGGCAATGTATAAGTTTGAAAAAAATTATTCATGATTGTTGCATTTTTATAATCTTCTCAACGCTCAAAAAAATTAATATATAATTTAGATTCATTTTAATTGTAGATTTTATTATATGAGTTAAATTTAAACTGCAAATAATCTTTCTCATAAAATTTTAAATATAAATTCTGAACAATTAGCTTTATTGTTCTGCTACAAATGAAAGACTTAGTCCTATTTTGGAAAATAGGTTAAAAGTTGACTTTTTAATTTTTTTGACTTTTATGAAAAAAAACGTGCAAAAAAAATAGAGAGATTATTTGATCTAAAAAAACAAAAAAACCACAAAAGTATTAGGATTTTTTTTAATGCTAAATTCCCCTCCCCTCCCCCTCTCCTTCCCTCTTTTTCTTTCTTATTTTCATGTGTATTAATCTATACCCAATACTAATTATATATTATTCTATATTATGATTTATCATTTAAATTTTATAGTGATTCTATATATAAAATATTACTTCATTTCCTACATTATTTATATAATTGCAACTTACAAGAGAAAAAACCTGTACAATAATGATACTCTCGAGGAATCTTTAAAGTTTAGATTTACTGCTTGAGATGTATCGATCGTTTGAATGTTTTTATTATTTTTTCTTTTTGGATTTAGATGTTATTTGATTCTTTCTTAGTTAGTCGTTGTTGAATTTTTTTATATAGTTAATATTTTAATTTAACTAAGAGTGTTTATTTTATAATATTATAATTTAATATGTATCATATAAAATCATTATATGATAATTTAACTACAACATATTTATATTTAGTTTTTTTAATAAATTTTATATAATTTCTATTTCTACATATTTTTATTTTCCAAATGAATATAAAAGAAAATTAAATAATTAGAATTACTTTTAATTTTATGTTACTAATTCTTCTTCTAATTTAATTATTATTTTTAATAATGAATATTTATTTTACTATTTTATAATTTAATATATATCATACAAAATTATTATATGATAATTATACTTCTATAATACGATAAAACTAAAATTATCAAAATACACAAATAATTTAAGTAAAATTAATATATATATATATATATATAAGTATTCAAGTAACAATTTTACAGAACGATAGCGCCAATATTATCAAAATAAATCATTAAAATCATACTTTAATTTTAAATTTAAATTTAAATTATTCTTTTATAACACACATTGTATCATCAAATTTTTTTTTAAAAAAAAATAACACGTGCATTGCATGGGTCAACTGCTAGTTAGTCACTATAGCCCTGTCTGGCAAAGAGGCTTTTTAATTTTTTTTTGGCTAAAATCCACAAAAGTACAAAGTATGCTAAAATAGCCAATAAGACAAAATGTCACATCAAATTCATAATTATTTTATTTTTTCTCTCACAAACATCAACTTCAACTATAAAAAAAAATTCAATCACCTTTTCAAACACAAAAATTTTAGTCTACTAAAATAATAATAAAAAAAAACTAAAATAATCTACTAAAATAACCAACTTTCCAAACAAGACATATATATATATATATATATATTAGATGCTATAATTAGGTTTTACCGGATTAGGATATTTCTATAGCTTTCTTGTTGCCCACTATTACCTTGCATATATATAGGCCTCTTTATTGGGTAAGATACACACAATGTTGAATACACACATAATATAATATTATCTCCAAGGTGGTATGGGAGGTGACGAAGAGGATTGGATGGCAACAGAGGTGTGAAAAAGGGTTGGGTTTGAGTTAGGTAGGGGCAACCGGAGGTGGGAAGGTGACAGTTGGAGGCAGTGGTGATGGCCGATGGGGTTAGGTTTGGAAAATTAGGATTACAAAAGGGTAAAAATGAAATTTTATGTTAAGATAAAATTGGAATAAAAAAAATAAAGTGGGATCCTAAAAAGAAAGATGGATGCAAATAGCAACACTCGTTATAAAATCTTTGTAATTTTTCCCTATGGAATGTAGAAAGGACTTGGTGTTAATTACGTCATTTTTAAATATGATTGTGATGCATAGAAGAGTGAAATCGGTACCTGAGGCCCTTTGGGTACATAATGTCAAACATTTTTGAGGCCATTGAGGTCATTAGAAGCTTCAACTTTGAGCCCAAAGTGGCTACTTTTTTAAGTCACTGTGCAATTTTAATTTTGGGAACTTTAAAGAGCGAAGTTTGGACTTCATTTTTAAGGTCTGTAAAAGACCAGATTTTGGGCCTTTTTTTAAAAAAAGAATTGAAGGCATCCATAGGCAAAATTGGGCCTATGCGAGCCAAGAATTGAAGGGCTGTAACAGGCTATTTAGAAGGCCATATAGGCTATCCATTTAATGGCCTGTTAACTGTGACCTTCAAAGGGGTGTGTTAAAAGGCTGTAGACTTTTGTAGTGGGTGCTGAAATTAACAGCAGCAAAGAGCTGTTAGTATTATTATTGGACAACAAAGTGCTTTCCTTTTGTGGCCATGTGGGGTGTCATGAACAGAACTCGTGGAACAAATTGGTAAGACCTTGAGGGCCATTGGTGGCATGTTGGCTTTTGACGTGAACTGGACTGCAAATTAATGGGCATGAAATCATTTGGGGGCTGTTGAGCTTGTGTAAACAGATCTTTGGGTCTTGGGTAAGTTTCCCCACTTTGCCTATTCTTCAAGAATTCCATTTGGATTTGGGAACCTTCAAGTTTGAAGTTGTTCAAACTTTTCGTGGACCCACCTTGTGGATACATATAAGCAAAACAAAGCAAGCAAATATTTTGTAAAAGAAATTGCCACTGAAGTGGGTGACCAAACTGGAGAAGGCACAAAGCTAACTCCAATTTTGATTTCCCCAAAAGAAAGCAATAAGAATTATTCTGAAGTTGCAGACGGAGAGAGAAGGTTCGATTTTGGGTCTGATCCATGTAAGATGTACACCCACATCAACTTCGAAAATAATGTTGAAATACTTGAGGGAAGATTTGCAGTAATATTTTTTAATAGAAAGAAGTAAGAGGAAAAAGAGAGGGAGAGAACATTTATCTGAGTATTTTTCAATAACTCACACGGGTATATCTATAAACTTTATCTCTGTGTTTCCTTCAGCCTTAAACTGAATGCTTTTTCTGTGACTAACGTCTTTTTATTTATTTATTTATTTATTTTTTATGCCTGATTGCTCTTATGTATCTGCACGGTTCTTGGTCCTCTTCTACCCAAAAAACAAAAGAAGAAAAAGGGGTCGACTTTCTTACAAACTGCCCTCAGTGTGTGCTGATCCAAATGCGTTTCCTTCTCCCCCACTCTTTTGTGTATCCTATCCACTACCATATTAAGAGAGGCAATCGGGTAGTTTTCCCCTACTAACCCATGTTGGGCAGTGGGGTAGTTGAAGAAACGAAAGAGAAATGTTAGGGAATCATGAAATTTTTTTCATGAAAATGATCATGAAAATTTTGTGACCCTTAAATTATCTTGATTAGTGTGTGGTGATTTATTTTAAGTGTAATCCAAAGGTCACAAATCTTTCATGACTATTTTTATGAAAGATTTTTTATGATACCTAACATTGCTGGAAACCAAACCCCACTTTGTGAATGGGTAGTTTCTGCAGTTTGCTGCCTTGTTTATATTTAGGGTAAATTACACTGACACCCCCTGAGGTTTAGGTTTGTTGCAATTTCTCTCCTCACCTTTTGAAAATTACATCTTCCCTGAGGTTTAAAGTTTCATTACAGATTCCCCCCTTCAGCAATTTATTATTTTTAAATATCAATTTTGCCCTCATTAGGTAATTACATTGACACCCCTCACATTTTAGAAATTACAATCCCCTCCCCAAGATTTGAAGTAGCATTACCAATCGTCTCATCGATTAGTATTAGTTGGAAAAAAAAATTAATTGGAAAAAAAAATTAATTGAAAAAAAATTTTGTTAGCAAAATTTTTTAATTTTTGTTTAAAAATTAACATAAACTTATTTTTTGAATTTAAGTTTTTTTCTCAAATTTACAAACTGAGACAACAATTTATAAAGTAAAAAATTATCAAATAAGTTTTTATGACAGTTTTTAAAATTTTTGTAAATATAAATTAAAAATTGAAGACAAAATGGTTACCACACAGGTCTCAGATGGTAAAAATATGATAAAATTAACAAATAATTAAATAAGTTACTAACGTAATAAATGACTTATCAAAATATTCTTAGGTTATCCGTTTGGTAACACTTACGTTTTTAGTTTTCTGTTTATATTTACAAAAATTTTAAAAAACTCAAATAAAAACTTGTTTGGTAAAATTTTTGATTTATAAATCAGTGGTCTCAGTTTATAAATTTGGCTAAAAAATGAAAACACAAAAACTGTGTTTCCATTTTGAGTTTTCAGTTTTTTTTTTTTTTACCACCCAACATTAGCCACCACCTGCCACCATTTTCCACCACCGTCTTCCGCCACCACCACCCACCCCTCACCACCACTCACCACTCACCACTCAACCGCCACCACCACCCACCCCTCGCCACCACCACCGCCACCACTACCACCACCCACCTGCCATCCACCCGCCACCACCCACCACCCACCACTACCATCTACCGCCCGCCTCCACCACTCACCACCCACTTGCCACCACCATCCACCACATGCCACCACCACCCACCTGCTACCACCATCCACCACTTGCCGCCGCCAAACACCCACCACCACCAGCCACTCACCTCCACCAACCACCACCACCATCATCGCCCACAATCCATCCGCCACCCACCTGCCACCACCACCCACCACCCATCATCACCACCCACTCGCTACCATTTACCACCCGCCATCTGCCACCCACCTGCCACTACCATCCGCCACTCACTCACTCGCTACCACCCGCCACCGTCACCCACCCATCCACTATCACCACCCATCCGCTACCACTCACCACCCCTCGCCATTCGCCACCCACCCGCCACCGCCACCACCACCCACTCGCTACCACCGGCTACCGTCTCCCACCTACCCACCCACCCACCTATCCGCCACCACCACCCACCACCACCCGCCATCCGCCACCCACCACCCACCTGCCACCACCACCCACCACCACCACCACCACCACCCACCACCCGCCACCGTCACCCACCCATCCACCACCACCACCCACCCGCCACCAGCTACCTACCACCCACCGTCACCACTTTCCACCACCGTCTTCCGTCGCCACTTGCCACCACTTGTCATTTCTCACTCTTTTTTATATTTTTAAAATTTTTTAAACATTTTGTCAATTACCAAACGGGTTTGTAGTTTATGTTTTTCTAAAAATAAACAAAAACCAATTTATAAAATTTTTGTAAATATAAACTGAAAACGTAAACGTTACCAAACACATACGTATGGTTTGATTTTTAGATTTTTTTAAAAAAAAATTAAAAATCAATTTGGTTAAGAAATAAAAAATAAAAAATAATTATCATTTTAACTTTTGGGTAGGTTATATACATATGTATGGCTGTTTCAATTTAATTTGTAAAAAATTATTTATAACCACTCGAAAGATAAAAAATTATATAAAAATGATAATTATTTTTTATTTTTTATTTCTTAACCAAAATAATTTTTAATTTTTAATTTTTAAAAAAAAATTGTAAAAATCAAACCATACATAGCCTAAGAATCTTTTGATAAGTAATTTTTTACGTTGGTAACTTATTTAATTATTTGTAAATTTTACGACATTTTTATCATCTAAAGCATGTTTGGTAACCATTTCGTTTTCAGTTTTCAATTTTCAATTTATATTTACAAAAAATTTTAAAAATGTCATAAAAACTTGTTTGGTAATTTTTTTTGTTTATAAATGGTTGTCTCAGTTTGTAAATTTGAGGAAAAAACGTAAATTCAAAAAATGAGTTTACATTAGTTTTTAAACAGAAATTTAAAAATTTTACTAACAAAATTTTTTTTCAATTAGTTTTTTTTCCAATTAATTTTTTTTTTCAATAGATTTTTTTTCCAACTAATACTAACCGAGAGGACAATTGGTAATGCTACTTTAAACCTTAGAGATGGGATTGTAATTTCTAAAATGTGAGGGGTGTCAATGTAATTTACTCAATAAGGGCAAATTTGGTATTTAAAAAAAATAAATTACTGAATGGGGGAATCTGTAATGAAACTTTAAATCTCAAGGGGGGAGATGTAATTTTCAAAAGGTGAAGGGGGAATTGTAATAAACCTAAACCTCAGGGGGTGTCAGTTTAATTTACGCTTATATTTATATGTGAAATGCTTTATTTTCCAACACGGGTCCCTCTCTTTGAGGCAGCCGCCCTCTTCTGCGGCCTTCTTGCGGTATCTCAAAATGACGTCGTTTTGGGGCTAAATTTCAATTAAAAAAAAGGTAAATTACACTGACACTCCATGAGATTTATATTTATTATAGTTCTCTTCTCACCTTTTAGAAATTACATCTCCCTCCCTGAGGTTTAAAGTTTCATTATTACTAATGCCTCTTTTAGTATTAGTTAGAAAAAAAATTCATTGAAAAAAAAATTAATTGGAAAAAAAATTATTTGAAAAAACAATTAATTGAAAAAAAAATTTGTTAGTAAAATTTTTAAATTTCTATTTAAAAACCAACGTAAACTCATTTTTTAAAAAATAAAAAATAAAAAATAATCAAAAAATGAGTTTACGTTGGTTTTTAAACATAAATTTAAAAATTTTACTAACAAAATTTTTTTTCAATTAATTGTTTTTTCAAATAATTTTTTTTCCAATTAATTTTTTTTTAAATGAATTTTTTTTCCAACTAATACTAACAGAGGGGGCAATTGGTAATGCTACTTTAAACCTTAGGGAGGGGATTGTAATCTCTAAAATATGAGGGGTGTCAATGTAATTTACTCAGTGAGGACAAAATTGGTATTTAAAAAAATTAAATTGCTGAAGGGGGAATCTGTAATAAAACTTTAAAGCTTAAGAAAGGAGATGTAATTTTCAAAAAGGTGAGGAGGGGAACTGTAATAAATATAAACCTCACGGGTGTCAGTGTAATTTACCCTAAAAAAACGACAGAACAGGAGCAACCTAAAGAGGGAAAAGAAGAAAAAAATGAGGAAAAAGAAAGGCGGAGAAAAAGAGGAGAATGAGGAATAGAGGAGGAAGAAGAAGAAGAAGAAGAGAAGACGTTGGAGATGGCTTCGCCAGCCTAATGGGAAGCCGCAATCTGGCCACATTGGAGAGGGAGAAAGAAAAAGGGTAGAAGTGGAGGAGAGGAGAAGGATTGAAACTTTTTTTCCCTTTAACAATGGAATTCACAGATTTACCCAAACTCGGTACCAATTTCCAACCCCCCTGCCCTCTCAACGCGAAACCCTCGACGTTGCTTCGCCTTCGCTGCTGGAGAAAGAGATTTTGGTGTGTGGTGGTTGCGAGCGAGGGTTTCATGTGAAGTGTTTGACAACAAAGACATCTTCATGTACAGGTTTGTCCCATTCTCTCTCTCTCTCTCTCTCTCTCTCTCTCTCTCTCTCTTCTTTTGAATTTGAGAACCCTGGTTTATGTTTCCGTTTACTGTGTTGGGATGTGGAGAAAACCAAGTCAAATGAAAGGGAAAATTTGTAGTAAATGTTTCTTATTTTGGTCTTTGAAAATTGAGAAACGCAAAAATAAATAAATAAATAAAATAAATAAAAAAA
This sequence comes from Camellia lanceoleosa, assembly GCA_025200525.1. NCBI lineage: Eukaryota > Viridiplantae > Streptophyta > Magnoliopsida > Ericales > Theaceae > Camellia > Camellia lanceoleosa. Next base: position 112,303,024 of record CM045764.1, on the reverse strand, counting down.
TAATTTGATTGGACCCAAGAGAGTTTGCTCTCAATATGGGAAATTCAAACCCAAAATTTTAATTTGATCTATTATCATTACATTTTCTCTGCAACCAAACAGGATTGATTTTTTTGTTCTCTTACAAAATTTTCATCTTTGTTTTTGGGATTATTCAAATTTGTATGATTTGCAGAGGGGACACTCCATTAGTGAAGAGTGCAGACAACAGTAGATAGAGATAGATGAAGCCAATGAGAAGAATTGAAAGATCTTTGCTTCCATAAGAGCCTTGAGAATTGATCAGAAGAAACCCAACAAATCCTTCTCTCCAAAGAAGACCCATTTCCTTCTCTGTTTCTTCTTTCTTTCTTTTTTTTTTTTTTTTTTTTTTGGGCGCCAAAACGACCGTTTTGGGGCGCTGCAGGAAAGCCGCTGGAGAGGGCGATCAAGGATCCGAACTCCCCTCTCTTTCCCCTTCTTTCACTAGTTTTTAAACCACTTAAATTATGCTTACAATTGGGCTCTTGATTCATTTGGTTGTTTTGAAACCAACATTTTAGCAACTACTTGGGTGATGTGGAGCAATTAGATGGCTTCTTAAGATTACTTCAACCAATGCTATTTTTCGTTACTTAAAGTATAAAAGTATACTTTTTATATTTGGAGTATTTACGTATAGATCTTAATAAGTAGGTTTATTGTCTAATAGGTCCTATGGAAAAAAATTATCATAAAAAAAGTCACTAATTGTAAGTTTTAGTGACAATTTATAAAAATCATGACAAAAAAAGTCACTAATTGTCGATTTTTAGCGACGTATGTAAAAAATTATCACAAAAAAATTATTTTTAACGACAATTTTACCAACACTTATTTTCAATAGGACTTTATAGGAATTAAGTCCAACTATTATGACCTATTGGTGGTTTATCCTTTTTATTTTACCTAACTATTTTTTTTCCCTCCATTTATGTGCTCTAGCGTTACTTTTTATTTTACTTGTCGATCCACACAAACTGTTTAAACTTTAAAGAACTTCCAAACGCTCTCCAAATAAAAGCTAGAAGAATTTTGTTAAAATAGCTAATATAATAGCTAGCTCGTTGGAGGGAGTAAAATAGATGAGTGAGCTAGCTACAATCACTACAAAAAATTAAGGTTTTAGAAATCAAAATTTAGGAATAAAATTATTTTTTAGGAACCAAATATTTTTGTTACAAAAAGTGTTGTTATTATATTTTTAGTAACGAAAATTAGACATTAGTGATGAATTATCATCCTTTTGGGACCAAATTTTTTGCCTCAAAAAATAAACAATTTTGAGACCAAATTATTTTGTCCCTAAAACTTTATTTATTAGTGATATTTTCAAAATTTTGTCTCTAAAAATCTTATTTTTTACTTTTTAGGACGACCTTTTAACAACTATCTTTATAACGATAGAAATTGATCCCTAAATATCTTTTGTAACAAAATTTTTCTTTTTAAAGGCCAAAACTTTTGATCTCTAAAATTATTATATATTGTAGTGAATAGAAAACAAATCCCTTTTGAAGAGCTTATTGGAGATCCATTAGGACCTCTTTTGAAGAGCCTACTGGAGATCCATTAAGAGTGAGAGCGGCAAAAGAGAATGAAGTATTTCCATAGTGTTTTTTAGGAAAATTACACTTGAGTGTAAGTTTTCAAAAATAATTGCAAATCAATGGGAAAGCTTATCAATTTTAATAATTACAGTTATAAGTTTTTTCATGAATTTACAAATATTTTATAAAAGTGCCACTTGTTTTTAATTTTCCTTTTTTTTTTTTCTTTTTTTGTTCAATTAGTAAGGAAGTTGTGAGACTCATATAGTTTTCTCTCAAAATATGCCATGCAAAAAGTACAAAATTTGAACAATACACTTTGCTTTTCTTGACAAATGGAGACACGCTGGAAAACAAGTTTACTTTTTATTTTTCCTACTTTGAATGCTTTTTCTGGGAACAATTTTTGACAAATGGATGAAGCATAAGAGTTTGCTAGAAAATGGTGCCTGAACTGAGTCCGGATCCTCTCCTTGAGGAGGGTCCTTGACTTCCTGCGGGCAACGGCCACGATCTGTGGAAACAGATCCAACGGCTCTAATAAAAAAAAAAATTGAAATTTTCGCCATTCCCGCCCAAACAAAACACGGCTCTCACATAGGTTATACATTCACAGAGGTTATACATTCACTCTCACTTTCACTCAGCCGCTCGTCCACCGAACCCATCCTCACCGGCGACCCTCCTTCACCAGCGACCCACTCCCCACGATGGCGAGAAGCTCTGATTCAAGACGGCGACAAGCTCTGTTTCAAGCAAGCTTATACAAAGTGGATACACCTTCACCGGCTCTGGTATTCTGGATTGGGACATGGGTTGTGGATACACCATCAGTTTGTGGATACACCTTCAGTTTGTGGATACACCTTCAGTTTGTGTATACACCTTCACCACTCTCTCTCTCTCTTTGATTGTGCTCGCATTCGGATTGGGACATGGGTTGTTGCATTGTAATTTTTGGATTGTGCTCTGTTATTCTGGTACTCTGGATTGTGTTCTGTTTCATGTTCACCATTGTTTTGTGTAATTGTAATTTTGATTTTGATTTTGTTCATGTTCACCATTGCTCTATTCTGGATTTTTTTTTTTTAATTTTGAAAACCTGTGTTCACAAATATTCTGGTATTCTGGTACTTTGGTATTCTGGATTATGCAACCAATCACAAAGAGAGAACAAATTTGAAGTTGATCCTCGAACTCATTCTGTCCTAAATATATATGAGTGAGAGTTAACCCAAGGACCAACCTCACTGTCAGTCACAGTAGATTCAAACCACTAAGATCACCAAGAACTCAGCAATCCTTGAGGACAAATCTCACCATGTTCAAACAGCTCTGTTAATTTTAGTTAATTCTTAGCTGCAAAAGTTTCTGTGTAGCACCAAGTAAATCCAAACCAGATTTTACCTGCAAAAGTTTCTGTGTGTAGCACCAAGTAAAAATTGATTTTTTCTGTCTGTTGCACATCTGAAGGAAAATTTGATGATCTACATTTTTGTAGGTTCTTGATGGCAAGCCTTATAATAGAAAATTCAATAAAGACAAACCATTATACCACCAGCCAAACTATGAATTACATGACCACAGAATGATTTTTGAGGTTTTACCAATATGCACTCCATCAAACACCATTACGTGATTGGGTACTCATTAAATGGCCAATATGGAAACTAAAAGATATTATCCATTATAACATTGCAATTATGATGCTACAACTTTTGACATGGTAATTACAATCATATTTTCAACCAAAATATAAATATAAAAATTAACCCAGCATATTTCAATTGCCTTCCTTTACTTCCGAGACATTGACTTCAAGTTTTCTTTCCTTAGCATAACTGATACAATCATCTCATCTAGTGGCTTCACTACAAATACATCCAACTAAAACTTGCATTTGCCAGCATTTGGTTGCATCACTATCAACCAAATATTATCTCAACAAGTTGTGCAGCAATCCTCTTCATTCCCACCTTGCAATGTGCAAGAAAGTTGAGCAAAATGTGTCCTTTGTGATTTAAGCCAAGAAGACCTCACTTGTTCATATCTGCAATGGGTATAGGTAGTTAATTCTCACACTGACAATTCCAACTTAATAAATATAAAAGAAAAAAAATACAAAATCAACACAAGTCCAATTGAACCGTTATATACACACAAAAAAAAAAAAAAAAAAATCACAATCAGAAACAGAGAGTGAGAGAGAGCTTGGTGCATGAATGACAAGCATTATTTAAAAGAATTTCTTTACACGTCTCATATGTAAAGAATGAAGAACCTGACTACACAAGTCCAACAAACTCATTTTAAAGGTTTTTTCATTTTGTAATGTATAACAGATTGAGCCATTTTCTTATTGTGTTTTCTAACAGATAGATATTCTTAGAAAATGGCTCAAGGGGTACTTTTTGAGCCACAAAAAAAAAAAAAAAAAAGAAAAGAAAAAAGAAAGAAGACCCACATCGTCAAATATATATATATATATATAGAGAGAGCTTGCCTGTGTAAGGAGAGAGCTCGCTGGTGAGGGTGTGTTCGGTGGAGGAGAAGGGGCTGAGTGAGAGTGAAAGGCATCGGAGTTTCAGGCAGGAGCAGATTGTCGCCGTGGGTCGCCGGTGAGGTGGGTCGCCGTTCGAAGACCAACCTGTTCGTGAAGAAGAGATCTTTGCTCAACCGATGGTGGTCGTCGCGGTGGAGTTCGCCGTCGGTGAGGATGGGTTCGCCGGTGAGGATGAGGATGGGTTCGCCGGTGAGAATGAGGATGGGTTCGACGGAGGAGAGTGCTGTGTGAGAGTGAGAGGGCCGTGTGAGAGTGAACGTGAATCCCAACAGAGCTGTGTGCATATATCGTTTGGGCGGGATTTTGAAATGGCGAAAATTTCAATTTTTTTTTCTTTTTTATTAGAGCCGTTGGATCTGTTTTCACAGATCGTGGTCGTTGCCCGCAGGAAGTCAAGGACCCTCCAGATCCGGACTCGCCTGAACTTGCTTATAAGCTCCGGAATTACAACATTTTTAAAGGGTTAATAACACCAAGACCCTCAACTATCCCTGAATATTATTTTAACTCATTTATTTATAAATTCGTATATTTTGACCTCCTCAATTATGAAAATTGTACAAATACATCTCTTTTAAAGGTGATTTAAAAGGATTGAAAGTAATAGAATTTTATAATTGGAGTTAAAAAGGGTGGAGTGATATTCACTAACAAAAATGCTCTAGACCACTAATTAGTGGTGGCTCTAATGATGTGGCAGTGGGTCCCATCCACTGCCACATGTGTTTTGTGCCTTGATTTTTGTATTTTTTTTTTTTTTTCAATTGCCACCTCACTAGTGGTGAAGTTAGTGATGATAAATTAGTGGTATGTAGCATTGCTCATTCACTAATTGAGTGTAATAAACTCTTTTAAAAATCAACTCGAATTTAATGCCCTTCCTGCCCACAGCTCAGCTCAGCATAGTGGAGTTAATGGGCACGGAACCCCCACAGTTTTGCCGTTTTCTATCTTTATGTTTGGGGTACACATGTCATACCGTGCATTACGTACATCTGCTTCGCCTTTATTTGCAGTGCATTCTAAACTTTTTTTTTTTTTTTTTTTTTATCGGTAAAGAAAAATTTTATTAAAAATATGAAATTTATTTGCAGTGCATTCTAATATCTTGTATACAAAATATGATGAAACACGTCTTTGTAGAATTTTCAAATACAATTTTTAAATTGAAATCAAAATGATAAATTTTTAATTAAAAAACTTTTCGTTAATTTTTAGCAATTTTTTTGGTATGAATATATGTGTGCGTGTTTATACAATTTTTCAAAATGCCACTTTGGGGACTACCATGAAGATGGACAACTGAGGAACAGTGTAATTTATCAAGGGTTCATTTCGACATCACCAAGCAGTCTTTATATTACAAATCAGAATTTATGTTTTATTAAGGTACTCCTTTCCTTCTCTTTATCTTTGGTTTGGTTGGTATGCATTTATTGTTTGGATAATTAAAATCCTTTGTTTTGATTTGAATGCATGCAGTATGATAGGCAAGATATCTAATGAAGTTAGGTATGCCTTAAATATGTTGTATTGCTTGCTACAGTTCCTACCTCCTGATAAAAGATAAAGAAGATTTTCTGTAGCCTTACTAATTGTACTCAGGAAGTATGACCCTGGTTTAACTGTTGAACTTCTAAAACCTTGTGTATCTGGGATCTAGAATTTCTTATGATACTTCTAAAACCTTTATTTTCATTCAACATATAAAGGAAAATTTTGTCAAAAATAAACCATTACATATCACAAATATCAAAAAAAATTAATATAGGGTAAATTAAATTGACCATCTTTGAGATTTACAAAAAAATCAATTCACAAATTTAGTATAATGACATCAATCTCTTTTTTAGTAAGACTAAAGTGATCGAAACTAATTTAAATGTGATGTAAACACAAGATAGTCAATGATAAAAATATATATTATAATATAAAAGAGATGATAACACCATTTTTATGCTCATTCTACAAACGAATAACTCATGAAAATTGGACAAAGTGTTATATAAATTAAAATTTTAAGGGAGTAAAGTGTAATTATTTTAAACTTTTAACGCTTGATGTATTTTCTACAAACCTCTTAGGCTCTTAGGAAGTTAGTGTAATTTACCTTTTAATTTAATAATGAATAGATCATCTATAAAAAATAAATAAGCACAAGTTAAATGTGTCTTGAGGCTTGTTGTATGATGTCCCCTAAGTGTTAAACCAGAGAAAATAATAAAAAGAAATGCCAAGTGGCGTGTTTCACTTGTGTCTTAGTGTGTCACAATTAATTTGAAGTGTCCATGCGTTACAGTTAATGCCTACTTAACTTCATGATTGGCCTTACTGAGTAATGTGGATAAGGAATTAGTTGCATTGTACTTCCCAAAATAAATAGTGAACCATTTAGAAATATTAGCTGCCTGTAGAACCGTGTAGTCCAGTTTTGACATCTGAGATCTGTGGTCATACAATAGTCTAGGCATGATAATTCTTGACATTTAGTATGATTAATGACACATTGCTGGGGTTTTTAAAGTTGTTTGAATCAGCTTGAATCTTACAACAGCCTTAAGCCTACTCTTCATGGAATGCCTGAACATTAAAGTTTAATTAATCAGCAATGCTAAGTATTATGAAATTTTTTTCATGAAAATAATCATGAAAGTTTTGTGATCCTTGGATTATACTTAGAATAAAGCACCACATACTAATTAAGGTAATCCAAGGATTATAAATTTTTCATGATCATTTTCATGACAAAATTTTCATGATCCCTAACTTTTTCCTTAATTAATTTCCTTCAGGTACAGGTGTGCTTTTTCACTTGGAGTGAAAGTTGAATTTCATTAACAGGCAAACATTGTGGGTGTTTGGGAAGTGAGTTTTTATGTAAGTTTTTTTAGTTGTAGGATATTATTGGAGAAATTTTTTTTTGTATTTAAGAAGATGGTTGATTTTTTATAGTTGGATGTAATATTTGTGAAAGAAAAAATAAAATGATTATGGGATTGGATGTGATATTTTGTTTGAATTTTTTTTTTTTTATTTTGCAAAAACTTTGTCTTTTAGTAAAAAAAATCAAAAAAATCTTGCCAAACACCCGCTATTGTTTAGGACAGCATATGATCCAAGTTTGATCAGTTGGTTATTTTACTCTGATCACCTTTATTTCTAGTAATATTATTATTATGTTGGCATAAATAGAGATAGCACAAACCAAACCACTAATCTTATTTATAACTGAAAATCAAAACATAAAGTTGGTATCCTTCGTAATAAAATGAACCTCATAAAGAAAGAAATAAGCATAAAATCCCATCCTAAAAGTGACCCCACAAACGATGACCTAAGAAAATGCACATAACAAAATATCAGACTGAAAATAGCTAGATAGACACTGAGAAGTGACTGACTGAATGACTGAATAATAGTTTGAACTTTCAAGTTCTTGGCTTGAGTCTACCCTCATTTGCAAGCTTGAAGAGACGGGCTTGAGTCGCTGCAGCCTTGTTTGAGTCAATTGCCGCCATGAAATTGTCTCTGACTTGCTTGGTCGTTAAAGGGAACTTCGTATCCACCATGGAGTTCAACAACGAAGCCGTCCCTTCTCGGTAGAGCGCCCCGAACCCATCGGTACGAGCATTCGAAAGTGCTTGTTGCAAGCTAAGATTCGATCCAAACCCCGGAACACTAGCTGTACCAAACGCTCCGCCCACGGTCCCCCAAAATCCCAACACGCTCCATATGAGTCCTGGGTGAGTCCTCCAATAACTGCAGTATTCACAACCAAAATATTAAATTTTATTGATGCTTTACATTGGAACAATATATTGTTTGTGATTCACATGCTCATGCGTGCTGTTATAATCATAACTTACTTGCATGTAAAAGGTGGTGAATTTGGATCGTAGACAAATGGTGGTGAGGGTATTGTGGGGGTGCCAGGATCAATGATTGGGGTGGTTGGTGGAGTTTCGACGATGGGTGTTGGCGGAGTTTCAATGATGGGTGTCGGCGGAGTTTCAATGATGGGTGTTGGTGGGATACCTCCGCCATAAGTTGGAGGGGAATTGTAGTAACCACCACCACCGCTTGTTGGAGGGGCTGGCGTAGGATCATAATGTCCTCCGCTTGGTGGGTTTCCACAGTTCGAAGGTGGTGTACCTCCACAGCTACCTCCGCCTCCATGAGAGGGTGGTGTGCTTCCATAGCTACAGCCTCCATGTGATGGGGTTCCGTGAGAGGGTGGTGTGCTTCCATAGCTACCTCCACCGCCATGTGGTGGACTTCCATGTGAACCTGCAACCAGTAAAACCACCGTCTTAGCCTGAGTGTCGTTCTTTTCTTTTATTATCTTTTATTTAATTTTCATTTTCCCCCTGTTTTTAGTGGGGCAATTAAAACTAACAATTTTCATCAGCGGGCGATTGCTAAATTTAAAACTATTATTTTAGAGGTATCTACAGTATTCAGTCTTAGGTTGTGTATTTAGCTATGGGAGCTGCAAATCTATAGTCACTCACCCGTAGTTGATGGTGACAAATTTTCTTCCAAATACAGCTAAAATAGTTAGAAAGAACTAATGAAAGACATGTCTATCTAAAAAAGTTGCTATACTGCAAGAACTAAAAACAGTGATAAAACAAACCAAGAGACTCCCAAGTTGTGTGTTTGTGTGTGTGTGTGTGAGAGAGAGAGAGAGAGAGAGAGAGAGAGAGAGAGAGAGAGAGAGACCGGATGGGGGGGTTCCTGTATGTGGGTCTGGAGAGTAATAGTTCTTTTGATCATCAACACTAATAATAGACATGACAGGAATGAGCAAGTTCTGAGACAGCAAAGCAGCAACCAAAGTCCACATGAGCAGAGAAGTCTGTTGATTGTTTCTCTCCTTCTCCATCTCTGTCTGCTTTCAAAGATACCTTACCGAGAAGAAAAAGCAAGGAAAGAAGGGAAAGAGGTGGTCTGAGTCTGAGAGATGAAGAGTGCTTTCAGAAGGAGAGGTGAATATAAAGAGTGGACAGAAGAGGGAAGTAAATAAGCAGGTAGAGGAGTCTGTGGGTTAGTTGATTATTTGCAGCTGCATTTAAAGGACCATTCATTGCTTGCAGTGAATATATATACACATACAAAAGATGAGTCTCCAATAAACATTTCTAGCACTGTCTTGGTTGGTACTCCACAGATTCAAAATCTTAGCATAACTAAAATCTTAGATTCAAAATCTTGGTACTCCATATGATTTAAACAATTCTAACATGTTTATCTTCTTATCTCTCTCTCTCTCTCTCTCTCTCTCTCTCTCTCTCTATATATATATATATATTTATATTATGACCATACTGCCAATACTTGACATGGGCATGCACAAATGTCACATTCCCCTATTATGTGACGGATTACGATATCAATACTATATAATGGTCTTTGGTGAAGTTTATAAGATTACTTCTAACTTTGTTAGTTTGAAAATATATCAGAATGATTAGTATAGCGTTTGCTTATAATTTTGTGAGACATAAACAACTTATTAAAAAAGGACCATGCAACCTTAGAGGCTGACCAGGCAAGGCTAAAAAATACTAAGGCCTCACTTGGAAACAAATTATTTTAATAATTTTTTAATTTTTTACAAAAAAATATCAGAAAAGTAGAGAGAGTAATGTGAAAACTTATAATGATTTTTTAACTTTTTAATTAAAATATATAGTTGCCGAAGGAGTTCTTAGTTGCAAGCAAAACCAAAGAGCCAAATGAAAAGAAGGTACAGACTACATGAATTATGTCTTTTAATTCTCCCCCATGAAGCTCAACCCTGATTCATGAGGGAAATGAAGAATCACAGAGCTGCCAGTGCATGGTGGGTGGTAATTACCTCACCACAGCATGAGTTTTTGTGTGTTTTAGGGGGGTCAAAATGTACAATCTTCTAATGGAGACGGTAAAATAATATTCAATGATAGTTTAGGGTGTGTCACAGATAATTTACCCATTAATTGTTAAACAGAAATGTTTGGGACTTTCTGTTTTGGGGGTTCCATGACCCCCAATTTGATTTTGGCTTTTGATGTGTGTGTGGGGTTCATTGATGAAGGGGCTAGATATGAAATGGGTCGGATTCAAGCCTTGGGCCGGTCCAATCTCCTAAGCTCAAATCCAAATGGGTCAAATGAGAATGTGGGCAACCCAACTAAGCCCAACTCCATTACCAACAACAGTCCACCAAAGTCTTCAAGCATTTGGGCTCAACTCGCAGTGGAAAGACCAGTCCAGCTGCGATATTAGGCTGGGGCCAAGCTGTAGGACTCATTCTATGGGCCGAACTGATGGGTCGAACCCATCATCAGAATCAAAGTGGGTCGAGTTCCAAACACATATATCAGAATGGGCCAACCCATCCCTACAGTAGTCTCGCAAAAGGCCGAGCTGAGGTATAACGGTACCGAGCTGAGGGAACCTTTCAAAGAAACGTGGAAGCTGTAAGTATATGCATGTGCAAGGTGCCACCTTAGCTGGTCCCCCACACCTAGAATCACGGAAACAGTTAAACCAGAGGAATGTGGTTTGTTATCAGCATGACTAAAATGAATATATGCACCCTTTGACAACTACCAGATGATCCCCCACCTTCAAGAATGCTAAAAGGAAACTTGGCAGAACCAGAGCTCCATGAAACCATCTTTGACAACAAGCAAGGAGTTCTATATAAACCACACTAACTTCACATTGAAGGTAACTGATCTAAACTGAACTCTCTACACTTAGGGAGCATCTTTCTACTTTCCCGATTACTCATTCCCACACCGAAGGGGCTATCTGGCCAACCTCGGCCGGATAGCTCTGACGGTGCTCCTTGTTGCAGGGTCTCAATTCTCGGACAGTCCAATCAAGTGCGAAGCTCCGATCCATAATCATCAAGTGCGGTATTCAGTACGCACAATTGGTGCGGTGAACGTGAAAACTTTGCCTCAGAGCTCTGCACTCGATTCCGGTGATGGGGATTGAGGACATCCTACCTTCGGCACATACTCCGTAAACGGAGAAGACAAAGGACAAAGACTTGGCACTCCCAACAGTCTTAAAAGAACAAACCAAGAACAATAACCGGATCCCCGAATCTGTTGAGCATCGACTGCCCTTCGCTGGAGGTTCTTCTCATCACTTTCTTCTAGAAAAGGATTACAGAGATCGAATCATAGACTCCATAGGGATGGAGATACAAGAGCTAAAAGTGCAACTCAAAAGGGTGCTGGGCAACCTGACGGAGAAAAGGACCGATGCAGAGCCCTCTCGCTTGCGATAGAGAAGCTCGTCTAGAGAACCACCGGTGAAGAAGATCTCCAGAAACGAATCTGGGCAACAGAGCCAGCTAATCCCGGTACAAAGTGAGGCGATGAGCAGCCACACCCGTGGGTCACGTCGGTGAAGGGCTAAGAGGCAGAAAACGGTTAGCCAACAGACTGAGTACCCTCCTCAAGACCTTCGTACTTGGCTGATTGGCAACAATCAGAATGAGCAACGTCAAGATCATCTAGACCGTATAATCCACCAGAGAGAGCACCGTGCGTTTGATAGGCTTGTTTTCTCCCCATTCTCTCCTGAAATCGAGGCTACAAGAACTCCCAAGAAATTCACCCTGCCAAAATTCACGTCGTACGATGGGAAACTAGACCCATTAACGCACATCAGCCATTATAGACAGATGATGTCCTTATGGATGTCATGACCCAAAATCCGCCCCTATGGATTTAGCACCGTAACCGGCCAGTAATCCGATATTACTGAAGGCCTGCTTAACAGTAAAACAGTAATACAGAGTATAGGGGCTAGCGGAAGCCAAAACAGCAATTAAAAGATGTCTAATGAGCTGAGACAGTCTGTATGCAAAAAGACTTTTCATATCAAATTTACATTTAGTACTAAAACAGTATGCACAATATAAACAAGCATTCAGATTAGGGATCAAACCCCTACCATCACAGTACAGTACAAAGGTCATTCAGTCTATACATTATTACAAAATAGAGGCAAGAAGGGGGAAATCTAAAACACCCCTAAACAGCCTTGGCTTGAACAGTTTTGGAACCTCGCAGTGAGGCACAAAGGTTGGCTTGACAAAACTGGAGTTTACCCTGATGCTCTTAGCAACGGTCCGGTGCCTGAACACCTACATATATATATAAGCAGTGAGCTAAAGCCAGTGAATAACATAATACGTAAAGAGGTTAAGAATGAATGTCCTTTCGGTATTGAAAATAGTCATTTCAATCAGTATATCAGTTATTCAATCATGGCAGTTGAAGGGGCTAAATGCAAAATGGGTTAGGTCCAAGCCTTGGGCCGGCCCAATCTCACAAAGCCCAAATCCCAACTGGGATGATAAGTACATGGACAGATCAGTTGAGCCCAATCTCACGATCAACAGCCCACCCAAGTCCTCAAGCACTTGGGCCCGACCTGCAGTAGAAAGGTTACCAACCGCAAAGATCGGATCGGGCCGAGCAGACGTATAATGGGCCGAGCAGATAGCAAATTTCATCTTCACAAAGATAAGCTCGAAAAGGGCCGAGGCGAGGCACGTCATTACCGAACTGAAGTATATGGGTACCGAGCTGGAGAAACCTAACAAGGAAACGTGGGATCTGTGAATGCATGCATGTGCAGTTGCCACCTCACCGTCCCCTATACCACAAATCACGGAAGTTGTTGAGCAAAAGGAATGTGGTTAGTTATGAGCATGCTTACAATGAGAATAGGCAATCATTGACAACTACCAAGTGGTCCCCCACCGAGCAAGGCCGAAAGACACTGGCAAAGACTTTACCTCATGAACTCACCTTGAGAAGCAAGTAAGGAACACTATACATACAACAGAACTTCATTGAAGGTAATCGAACAAATTCCGATTTCACCCACACTTAACATACTTCTCTTCTCCGATCACTAATTCCCACACCGGAGGGGTTATCCGCCAACCCGGCGGCTCTAATCTGCTTCTGGGTAAGAGTCCTGGCCCCGATCCCAAATGAAAGCGCGGAGCCCCGATCCACTTTCATCTAGTGCGGAATCAGACGCACAATTGCGGTGAGCGTGGAGTATCTTTTTCATCTCTAAGCTCAGATTCGCCAATGGGGATTGAAGACGCTCGCTTTCATCACATACTCCGCAGACGAAAAGACGAAGGAAAAGGTTTGGCACTCGGCAGCTTCTGGAGGAGCAACCGAAACAATAATCGAACCCCGAGTCATCGAACATCGACACTTCGCCGGAGGTTCTTCTCATCATTTCCTTCGAGAAAGATTATAGAGATCGAATTATAGATTCCATGGGAATGGAGATACAGAATTGAAGGCTCAACTAAAGAGGGTGTTGGGTGACCCGACAGAGAAGAGGACAGAGGCAGAGCCCTCCCGCTTGCAACAAAAGAGCTCATCTAGGAATTACCAAGAAAGAAACTCCCCAGAATGATTCCGCAACAAAGCCAACCAATCCCAACTCAGAGCGAGGCGAGTAGTCACACCTGTGGGTCACGCCGTAGAGGGCCAAGAGATGTAAGACGGTAGTCAAGAACCGAATACCTCCTCAGACCTTCAGATTGGGCGATCGGAAATAGACGAACGAACAACATCGGATCATTTGGACCGTGATCGCCCACCGAGAGAGAACATCGGCGTTGATGACTTGTCTCTTCGCCGCTTTTCTTGAGAGATAGAGACCATGAGACCCCAAAGAAGTTTACTCCACCAAAGTTCACTTCCTACGATGGGAAGTCGGATCCTCTCACGCATATCACTCATTTCAGACAGATGATGTCCTCTCGAGCCGAGATGAGGCATCGATGTGCAAAGTCTTCCCGCCCAAATTTTGGGAGAAACCGGACCGATGGTTCGATCGACTTCATTGATCAATTCATAGCCGAAGCACTCTCCAAGAGTTCTTAGCTGTTTGTTTCCAATACTAAGATCCCAAAAGAACCCGGACACACTGCTCGCCTCGGGAAGGAGCAAGAGGAAACATCACAGCGATTATGCTAGGAGATATTGGGAAGAATATAACGATCTGAAGAAGAAATGTGCAATGAACAAATGGTCATCATGTCCTTCAAATATGGTTTGCGTCCGGAAAGTAAGTTAAGACAATCACTCACTAAGCGTCCGGCCACAGCTCTGAAAGACTTGCGCGCCAGGATTGAGCAGTATGCTCGCTGGAGGACGATCAGATTCCCATTGAGGTAGTATCACGAGCAGCAAATGACAGAAGAAGAAAACGGACCGAGGAGAACACCGAGGGATTGCGGTAAATGAGATCGATAAGGCTAAATCACATGAAGCTATTGTGACCATGTTCAAAGAGCCAATCTACCGAATCCTGGAGAAGATCAAGAGAGAGCCCTTCTTTGTTTGGCCGAAAATGATGGGAGATCCGGCCAAGAATCAAGCTCAGTGCACCTACCATCAAGACAGAGGACACATGACTCAGAATCGCAGAGCACTAAAGCAACACTTGGAGGACACGGTGGCATACTGGCACTTGAGGAATATATAGATCAGTAAAGAGGCGGCAATCGGGGAACCCACTTCCGAAGTAAATGTGGAGCATCCACCAGCCGATAATAAATGTGATCCATGGAACAATTCTAATCCGAGGAAACACCGAAAGAAGAGATCGCAAAGGTCGCCCAAATTCAAAGAAATCATGTCGATGGAGCCAAGATCGAAAAAGGTACGCACTGCATCAAAATCCTCCTATGTCTTGTCTCATTTACTAGCAAAGTTCTAGAAAGCATACAGCACCCACACACCGATGCATTGATCATAACTGTTGGGATTGGGAAACGATTTGATGTGAAACGAGTCCTAGTAGATCGAAGGCAAACAGACATATCAGATTATGATTTGTTCAGAAGCTTGGCCTCTCCGAGCAAAGATCTCACCCCAAATGCGATCCGTTGGTCGGTTTCAATTCACAAATGAGTGGCCGCTCGGCCGCATAGTGTTGCCAGTGGTAGCAGGAACCAAAACCCTCCAGATAGAATTCTTGGTTGTTAACACACCATCCCCTTATAACGCCATACTTGGCCGCCCATGGATTCATCGCATGGAAGAGCCCCTCAACCTATCACCGGCTCATTCGCTTTTCCTACGAACACGAGTAGAGCAGATTTCGGGGACCAAGTCGCGCCCAAACACCGCTTCATGGCGGCGTTAAAAACAAAGCAACTCAAGAACCGGTACAGACAAGGAAGTGGCGAACAACCGTCTTGGAAGATGTAGGAGGGACTCGAGGAAAAGATGGTGGAGGATTTGGAGAAAGTCCTAATAGGAGAAGCCGATCCCGAGAAGTACTTCCTTATCGGTACCTCGCTAAGCTACCGATGAGAAACTTCAAATTCCGGAACCGCCGAGGAAAATATGGAGGTATTTATGGTCAAGATATGATACTCCGGTTGGACCTGAATTTGCGTGCCACAAGCTCAACATCAACCCTTCGCTCGCCCATCGCATGTAAAAGTCGAGATCCTCACGAGCACACCGAAGCAAAGGATCGCCAAGTCAAAAACTTTTGGCCTCAGTGCAATCAGAGAAGTACAAGACCAAGAAGTGGTTGTCCAATACGCTTGTAGTCAAGAAGAAGAACGGAAAATGGAGAGTTTATCGATTTCACTGCTTGAACAAAGCATGCCCTAAAGATAGTTTTCATTGCCTCGCATTGATCACTAGTAGACTCAACAAGAGGGCATGAGCGCATGAGTTTTCGGATGCCTATAGCGGTTATCACCAAATACCACTGCTCGCCCGGATCAGAAAAGACAAAGATTCATCACTCCAAGAGGGACTTATCGCTATAGGGTAATGCCGTTCGCCTCAAGAACGCCGGAGCGACCTACCAGCGAATGATCACTCGGATGTTCAGAGATCAATTGGGTAAGACCATGGAAGCCTATATAGACGATATGGTGGTAAAAAGCAAGTTCGCTACAAGCCACCTCACAGACTTGAGAGAAGTATTCAGCATCTTGAAAGCCCACCAGCTTCGCCTCAACGCCTCGAAGTGCGCCTTCGGGGTGGGAACAGGGAAGTTCTTGGGATATATGGTCACTCGTAGAGGAATCGGCTTAATCCGGATCAAATCAGGGCCATACAGAACCTCGAAGTGCCAACAAAGTCTAAAGAACTGCAGAAACTAGCCGGGATGGCGGCTGCACTGAACCGGTTTATCAGCAAATCCTCAGATCGGATGAAACCCTTCTTCCAGCTTTTAAGGAAAAAGGCAGCATTTGAATGGAACAGTGAATGTACTGAAGCACTACAGAATCTCAAAAGATACCTCAGTACACCCCCACTATTATCCACTCCGGAGCCAGGAGAGGAGCTATATCTCTATCTAGCAGTATCAGATCATGCCGTGAGCGCAGTATTGATACGGGAAATTGATAAGGAGCAAAGACCAGTGTATTACGTCAGCAAAACTCTACTAGACGCCGAGACACGGTACCTACCACTAGAGAAGTTGGCTTATGCGCTGCTTATAGCCTCAAGAAAGTTGCAACATTACTTCCAAGGGCACACCATTAATGTCCTCACCGAATTCCCCCTCAGGTCTGTGTTTAGCCGAGCCGATTTCTCTGGCCGAACAGCGAAGTGGGCGGTAGAGCTTGGTGAGTTTGACATTAGGTATCAGCCACGAACGGCAATCAAGGCATTGTCTTGGCACTTCGTCAGAAATTCACTCCCAGAGTACCGAACCAGGAACCATAGCTCAAGACAAAGCTACGCCAGCAACAGAAAACCCAACCGAAGCATGGAAACTCTTTATTGGAAACATCTGGCAACTCTACGTCGATGGTTCGTCCAATAACCGAGGCTCGAAGGTGAGTAGTCCTTATTTCTCCAGAAGGATTTATCTGGGAACAGGCTCTCAGGCTTGGCTGGAAAGCTTCGAACAACGAGGCCGAATACGAAGCGTTATTAGCCGGCTTGCGGAGCGCCGAACACTTCAGTGCAGAACAGCTTCTTGTTTTCAGTGATTCACAGCTAGTAGTAAACCAGCTTTCCGGGGTCTATGAAACTCGGGACGAAAGAATGACTATGTACGCAGGCAAGGCCAGAGACCTGCTCAGGAAATTTCAATCCATACGAGTGGAGCGCATCAGTCGGGACAAAAATAGCCACGCAGATGCTCTGGCGTGCCTAGGCTCGTCGATAGACACAAAGGATGCCAGAAGAGTTTGGGTTGAGTTCATACCAGAACCAAATATTGCATCTCCGGTCCTCTGCAACAACTTAGAGCCGAGCTGGATGGATCCAATATTGGTCTTTTTGAAATCTGGTCAACTCCCCGAAGACAAAAAGGAAGCCAACAAGATCAGACATAAATCGGCTCGATTTTGGGTCTCACCGTCTGGGAAGCTTTACAGGCGTTCCTACCGCCCCTACCTCCTATGTGTGCATCCGAATCTCGTTGAGAATGTTCTCTATGAAATTCACGATGGGATTTGTGGGTGCCACGCATGAAGGTCACCGCACACCGAGCCTTAACACACGGGTCTCGGTGGCCACGACGCAAAGAAGACGCACAAAGATGTGCAACGATGCGACAAATGTCGAGGTTTGCTCCACTCATTCATCACCAAAAAACTCTCACTCCACTCACCACCATGGCCCTGCGCAATGGGGTGCGGATATTGTTGGACCATTGGCGAGGCCTTTGAACAAAGCGATTCTTCATTGCTGCAACCGACTATTTCTCCAAGTGGGTCGAAGTTGAGGCATTGGCAAATATCAAGGAGGCAGACACAAAACGGTTTGTCTTGAGGAATGTGGTAGTACGTTTCGGCATCCCGCGGGTACTAATTGCGGACAACGGGACTCAGTTTGATGGAAAGGTCTTCAGGAAATTCTGTGCCGACCTCAGAATTGAATATAGGAACTCCTCTCCGGGATATCCACAGAGCAATGGTCAGGCAGAAGCATCGAACAAAACCATCATCAATGGAGTAAAGAAACGGCTTGAGCACGCCAAAGGAAAGTGGGTCGAAGAGTTACCACATGTACTATGGGCTCACCGAACTACAAAGACGGCGCCCACCGGAGAAACACCTTACTCCTTAACCTATGGAATGGAGGCCATCATCCCACTTGAAGTAGGTCTCCCAACTCTTCTGCGAATTATTTGAAAGCTCCAAGAATGAGGAAGCCATCGCACAAGTTAATCGGATATGGCGGAAGGTCGAGAGAGGCAAAGACCGATCAAAGCTTGAGGCATATCGAGAATACTCATCCGAAATTTCAACCAAAAAGTTTTTCCAAGGCAAATCATACCAGCAGAATTGGTTTTGAGGAAGGACATGGATCATAAACGGGTGCTGGCGAAGGCAAACTTGGGAATCGAGGGTCCTACAAAATCACAAATGATGGGAAATGGAGCTTACTACCGAAGATTTGAGCAGCAGAGCAATACCTCGACCTTGAATGTAGCAAACCTCAAGAAGTATTATCAAGAGAATCAAGACATAACTTCTTTATCAGATGTAAAGGCATTTATTCGTCATCCAATACAAATGTTTTCCCACTCTTCTCGATTTATACAATCTATGTAATTAGCTTTGGCCTTTACCAAACGGAATTAGCTTTGGTCTTTACCAATCGGAATTAGCTTTGGTCTTAACCAAACGGAATTAGCTTTGATGTTTATCAAACGGAATTAACTTTGGATTTAACCCAAATGGCTCAAATGTAATCCATCGAACGGAATTTAAATTTGGTTAGCACTCAAACATGCCAAGTGGTATAGCTTGGTGGAAAATGTTTGGCAACCGAATTGGAAATTAGCCAAGTGGCATTGCTTGGAAACCGCACTAATATATCTTAAGTAAACATCTCTATTTAGCCAAGTGGCATTGCTTGGTGGACACCACACTAATGCATCTTAATTAAATTTTCCACCAAGTGGCATTACTTGATGAAAATTATCTCGCATATCTTGAGCAAACACCTTTGCATCTACGAACTTCTTAAGTATCAAGATATCAACACTTCAAGATTAATTCAAAAGGCGAGTTGGAACAAATTCGACCAAGCTACAACAAGAGCAAACTTCTAGCATTTATCTTACTCACCTGTGTGGGGCAAACAATTGTTTTCTTACAAAACCAACACGACCTAAGTAAGACCAGTAGCCACGCCGATCACTAGTTCGCCCCGAGGTCCCAACAAAGGTTTCTACGGGGCAAGCAACATAGAATCAAACAGAACATCCATTAAAAGCAACAGTAACTGCATCGAGCATCTATTCTACCGAGGTCCCAACAATGTTTCGGGGCAAGCAAAGATGAGAAATGTTCAAACAAGCATCAATATCAAATTGCAAGTTCAAAAACAAGGGAAAATTGTACCATCCAACAAAGGGCACAGAAGGCCCCGCAACCAAGCAACATCAAAACAAAACAAAAAGAGAGAAATTGTCTTCAGAAACAGAAAAAAGCAAAGGGTTCAAATTTGGGGTGACATCAATCTTCATCAAACTTCATCAACAATGGGTAACTCAGGAGCAATTTCAAAGAATCGTCCAGGCCATCTGTGGGAGGAAAAGTAGAGGAAGCTCCAACTTCCTGAGAAGTAGGAGCCACCTTAACCACATCTCCCACGGCTTCGGCCTCCAGGGTCTGAACCCCTTCAGCATCCACCGTTTCAGTGGCAACATTCATGCTCTGTGTTTTGCTTGCAGCTTCATCTTCTGGAGAAACATTGTCTGGTTCTGATAGAACAACAGGAGTAGAAACAATCTTCGAACCCACAGGCCTCGATGGAACGGGGATATCTGCATACAGGGAAGAGCCTTCAGGAACCGTCGCCGCGACCAAAGCACTTGTCCAAATTTCTTACAAAAAGCTTATCCCAAGATCGATCTCCTCCTTGTAAGTCGCCTTCATCCCACTTTTGTTGCAGTGCTTGGCCTCCAAATAAGACGCCGGGCACCATCACAAAGAATAACGGCCTCCGGGCCGCAACCTTCCTCGAGCCGAGCCTCGAGTTCCAATAGCGCTTCCTTCGATTGTTCAAATAGAGTAACAATCTTGTTCAGACGAAAAGCCTCTCTCTCACCAGTTCGGCGTCCCTCCTTTTCAGATTCCAGGTTCATCGACAGCCTCTCCACATTCAATGCAAATTTCCAAAGACGGCCTTTTTCCAAATTTTTCAAAGACGGTGATGGATGATGCATCCTCCGGATACACCGCAAGAGACGACAAAAACTTAGAAAGAAGAAAGACCTCGGTGCAACAATGAAGTAAAAAAAAAAAAAAGAAAAAGAGAACACTTACAAAGGTCATCATCTGAAGTGTCCCTTCAAAATTGGAATATCACGGCCCATTATGACCGCCATGTCAACCCAAGATCAACAGAAATTTGGTCAAATCAAAAGCAAAATCTGTGAAACAAAGAACCGAAGTCCGGCGGAAATGGGCTGCCCTCATGAGATATCGGTGGCTCCCACTTCTCAAAATTCTCATCCTCAACAGAATCTGAAGGGCTTCCCCACCACCTTTGCCAGCCTCCATCCTCCTCTTTTTGCTCGCTCAAAGAATTGAAGCCGAGGGCTCCAGAGCCTTGCAGGGCACCGAAGCCCCGATCTCCATCTTCACCTCCATCAGACTCTTCAGTTCGGCCTTCTCTGGAGGGGTCAGCGAAGTACTTGAGGTTCCGAAGGCCTCAGCCTCCAGATCTACCAATACTCTTTTTCGCCATAGACCCGCCTCGCAAATGGGGCAGGAGAAGGCGCCTCAGAAGAGCATCCCGACTCCGACGGCACGAGACCAAGGGTGGAGGAGGCGTGTCATCAGACGTAATCTAGCAGTATAAAGAAGCCTCGCTTTCTTGACATAACGAGCGATAAGTAGATCGGTAGTCCAACAACTCTGGCGCAGACCTTTTCTTGTATCTCAAAGCCTTTGATGGCCTCAAAGATTTTCCGGTTGCTCCGCTGAAGCGGAAGGAAGACTCGCAAAGAGGAGGTAACTTATCGAGCAATATTCGAATAAAGGAGGAATACCAAAGGCATCAAAAGAGAGATTCAGCACTGGTAGCCATCTCTGCAAGATCCGTTCGATCGAACTCGGTCCCAGCAGAAACTCCCAATTCCCACCGACTTGCAAAAATCATCATTGTGTTTATCTGAATCGAGCATCGTGACCAAGTGACAATCGCCAGAACGGACGCCACAGTAGTACGTACTATGATCCTTATTGTGAGAAAGGGTGTAACAACCCAAAATGTCCCATATGTCCAGATTCAAGCCTAACCGCTTTGTTGAGAGCGTAAACACCGCATACGACACGAAAGAGATTCACGGACACTTGCATTGGAGTCAATCGAACTTGGTGGAGGAAGCGCACCAATAGGTCGAGAGGAAACCGAACCCTCCCTCAACTATCGCAAAGAACAGGAAGGCGACGGTGTTCCTCGTGGCCCATGCGCTTGGCATCCGCCAAAGAGAGGGTCACATCATGAGGAATGTTGTAATCTAAACGGAACATGGCCATGGCCTCGGGTATCGACTAAGGAACTAAACTTCCCCATTCAACCGATCTAAAAGGGCAGAAGAGGATTTAGGTAACAGACACTAGACGAAAACGACAAACGCACTGCACTGCATTTATTAGAACAGAGGAAGAAGAAGAGTAATAAGAAAACTTACAAAGCAAGATCAGCGTTGAAGAAGATTGAGCAGAGCACCAGCGGAATCGGTACCAGAAGGACGGGAAGAGTCTCTCTCTCTCCCTCTCTATCTTTATCTTTCTTTGAAATGCACTAGAAGAATGGGAGAATCAAATCAAGGGATTTGAAGTGATATCTCAGGCATTAATGACCTCAGTCGGCGTGCTAGCATGCAAATCACGATCTTCAGTACGAAGTCGACGCATTATCTCTGCCCGCCTATGGCACATTGCCACGTGGCATTTGAAAGGACGCATGCAGGAACTTGTGTCAGGATTGAACCGTCACCAAGGCCGAACTGGGAGGGAGTCAAAGCGACGCGACGCTTGGAAGACAGAACCATAGCTCCCACCAAGGGGAACCTTAGCGCGAGCTAGGGGGCAAATGAAGGGGCTAAATGCAAAATGGGTTAGGTCCAAGCCTTGGGCCGGCCCAATCTCACAAAGCCCAAATCCCAACTGGGATGATAAGTACATGGACAGATCAGTTGAGCCCAATCTCACGATCAACAGCCCACCCAAGTCCTCAAGCACTTGGGCCCGACCTGCAGTGGAAAGGCCAGCCCAACCGCAGCACTGGACTGGGCCGAGCTGCAGGACAGATAATGTGGGCCGAACAGATAGCAGCCCAGCCCATCTTCACAGCATAAGCCTGGAAAAGGGCCGAGGCGAGGCACGTCATTACCGAACTGAAGTATATGGGTACCGAGCTGGAGAAACCTAACAAGGAAACGTGGGATCTGTGAATGCATGCATGTGCAGGTTGCCACCTCAGCTGGTCCCCTATACCACAAATCACGGAAGTTGTTGAGCAAAAGGAATGTGGTTAGTTATGAGCATGCTTACAATGAGAATAGGCAATCATTGACAACTACCAAGTGGTCCCCCACCGGAGCAAGTGGAAAGACACTGGCGACACCTTTACCTCATGAACTCACCTTGAGAAGCAAGTAAGGAACACTATACATACAACAGAACTTCACATTGAAGGTAATCGAACGATTCCGATTTCACCCACACTTAACATACTTCTCTTCTCCGATCACTAATTCCCACACCGGAGGGGTTATCCGCCAACCCTAGGCGGCTCTAACAATCTGCTTCTGTGAGAGTCCTGATCCACTCGATACCGGTGAGTCACGGAGCCCGATCCACTTTCATCTAGTGCGAATCCGATGCGACAAATCATATGTGGTACATCCAATAGTAGAAAGCAAGACTGAGGTCTTAATAGACCGAACAGTCAGTTGATGGCCATCATATTAGTAAACAGTAGTGGTTCCAACATGGGAACCGACAGTGATCTCTGTGTGATGAGCGACTGATGCGATATGATGGTTTGCTAAGGATGCCACAATAAAGTTCACAATTAGGACATCATTCAATCAGTAACAGTATCATTTCAGAAAATAGTACAGTTCAATTATTCAGAAGATAATCATTATTGAACATATCTTTACAACATTGTTACTCACAGAGTTCTGGGCTACAGATAAGCTAGTATGCATCTCCGAATGCCAACCCTACTGTACGGGGAGGAAATATTCCGGCGACCCGCACTTCCTTTCTTCCAAACTCCTCAGCTGTCCGATCACCTGAAAGCACAAAGGCGGTGAGCTACCCGGCGGTGTGTGGCCGGAAAACACCTCCGACGCTCAAGTTAGAACCTCACACACCTGGAAAAATGACTAGAGAGAAGGGAGAGTGTTTGAGTGTAAGTCTCACTTACAAAAATTGTCCATCACTATAAGGGGTGGCGCAGACTTGTTTATATACCTCTCTGCGCCTCATATCCACTCCCAGTGATCTCTCAACACGTAGCTCTGCTATCCCATCTGTCAGCACATACACCATGCCTCTGTCAGGTCACACCATGCTGGACATCACCTAATCCCAACTGCCAGCCTTCTCTGTTGGAGCCCGGCTTCATGCCCAATCCATAGCACGATCTTTGGCTAAGCTTGAGAGATCCGGTCAGGCAAAGATCCCTACCGATCGCGGGATATCTCGCATTCACCTTTGTCGGCCTTCCTGCCGAACAAACTCATAGCTCGGTCGACTACGCCCTTCCTGGCGCCGGTCATCTGCTTGGCCGGTCGGCCTTCCTGCCGAGCAGCCGAACAGCTCGGTCGTTGGCGCCTTTCCGGGCGCCGGATTCTTCAGACTGCTGGGCTTGCTTGCATCCAAAGCACGCAGCTCGGTTCACACAATCGGTGCCCTAACCGAGCACCTTCTCGGCCCAGTACCTGCTCGGCCCAAATCTTGCCCGGCGTAACTCTGTCCGGCCAAATCTGTCCGGCACGGTACCAGATCATTATTTTCCCACTCAATTGCCCCTTAATTCCGTCCGCTCTAGCGTGACAGGGATTACCATTACAGTCAACCGGGGTAGATTCACCGAAACCTCACAGTTGAGCAAATACCAATTCTTCAGCCGGAGTAAACCATCTCGGCTGGAATCGCGCAGTTAAGCAAAACATCAACTCTTCAAATGAGTAAATCATCTCATTGGAAACGCTAGCTGATTGAGCAAACCATCAACTCTTCAGCCGGAGTAAACCATCACGGCTGGAATTCCACAGTTGAGCTATCCATCAACTCATCAGCCGGAGTAAACCATCACGGCTGGAATTCCTGATTGAGCTATCCATCAACTCTTCAAAGGAGTAAACCATCACGGTGGAATTCCTGATTGAGCTATCCATCAACTCTTCACCGGAGTAAACCATCACTTTGGAATTCCTGATTGAGCTATCCATCAACTCTTGGTAGGAGTAAGCATCTCGGCTGGAACAACTCTTCAGCCGGAGTAAACCATCTCAGCTGGAACCTGGAAGTTGAGCAAACCATCAACTCTTCAAATGAGCAAATCATCTCATTTGGAATTCCTTAGTTGAGCTAACCATCAACTCTTCAGCCGGAGTAAGTCATCTCTTTGGAATTCCTTAGTTGAGCTAACCATCAACTCTTGGTAGAAGCAAATCATCTCGGTGGAATAACTCTTCATAGAGTAAACCATCTCATTTGGAACACGAAGTTGATCAAACCATCAACTCTTCACCGAGCAAATCATCTCATTTGGAATTCCTTAGTTGAGCTAACCATCAACTCTTCAGCCGGAGTAAGTCATCTCGGCTGGAATTCCTTAGTTGAGCTAACCATCAACTCTTCAGCCGGAGCAAATCATCTCGGCTGGAATTCCGTAGTTGATCCACTTTCTTTGGCCAAAGAAGGCGAGCAAGGTCCGCTCCGCGACTTCCTTCTTGGCGAACAAGAAGCTCGGCCAAGGAACTCCAAGGAAGGCGAGCAAGGTCCGCTCCGCGACTTCCTACTTGGCGGACAAAAAGTTCGGCCAAGGAACTCCAAGGAAGGCGAGCAAGGTCCGCTCCGCGACTTCCTACTTGGCGGACAAGAAGCTCGGCCAAGGAACTCCAAGGAAGGCGAGCTAGGTCCGCTCCGCGACTTCCTACTTGGCGGACAAGAAGCTCGGCCAAGGAACTCCAAGGAAGGCGAGCAAGGTCCGCTCCGCGACTTCCTACTTGGCGGACAAGAAGCTCGGCCAAGGAACTCCAAGGAAGGCGAGGTCCGCTCCGCGACTTCCTACTTGGCGGACAAGAAGCTCGGCCAAGGAACTCCAAGGAAGGCGAGCAAGGTCCGCTCCGCGACTTCCTACTTGGCGGACAAGAAGCTCGGCCAAGGAACTCCAAGGAAGGCGAGCAAGGTCCGCTCCGCGACTTCCTACTTGGCGGACAAGATCAGCTCGGCCAAGGTGGTGGACAAGATCAGCTCGGCCAAGGAACTCCAAGGAAGGCGAGCAAGGTCCGCTCTGCGACTTCCTACTTGGCGGACAAGATCAGCTCGGCCAAGGAACTCCAAGGAAGGCGAGCAAGGTCCGCTCCGCGACTTCCTACTTGGCGGACAAGATCAGCTCGGCCAAGGTGGCGGACAAGATCAGCTCGGCCAATGAACTCCAAGGAAGGCGAGCAAGGTCCGCTCCGCGACTTCCTACTTGGCGGACAAGATCAGCTCGGCCAAGGAACTCCAAGGAAGGCGAGCAAGGTCCGCTCCGCGACTTCCTACTTGGCGGACAAGATCAGCTCGGCCAAGGTGGTGGACAAGATCAGCTCGGCCAAGGAACTCCAAGGAAGGCGAGCAAGGTCCGCTCTGCGACTTCCTACTTGGCGGACAAGATCAGCTCGGCCAAGGAACTCCAAGGAAGGCGAGCAAGGTCCGCTCTGTGACTTCCTACTTGGCGGACAAGATCAGCTCGGCCAAGGTGGCGGACAAGATCAGCTCGGCCAAGGAACTCCAAGGAAGGCGAGCAAGGTCCGCTCTGCGACTTCCTACTTGGCGGACAAGATCAGCTCGGCCAAGGAACTCCAAGGAAGGCGAGCAAGGTCCGCTCTGCGACTTCCTACTTGGCGGACAAGATCAGCTCGGCCAAGGAACTCCAAGGAAGGCGAGCAAGGTCCGCTCCGCGACTTCCTACTTGGCGGACAAGATCAGCTCGGCCAAGGTGGCGGACAAGATCAGCTCGGCCAAGGAACTCCAAGGAAGGCGAGCAAGGTCCGCTCTGCGACTTCCTACTTGGCGGACAAGATCAGCTCGGCCAAGGAACTCCAAGGAAGGCGAGCAAGGTCCGCTCCGCGACTTCCTACTTGGCGGACAAGATCAGCTCGGCCAAGGTGGCGGACAAGATCAGCTCGGCCAAGGAACTCCAAGGAAGACGAGCAAGGTCCGCTCTGCGACTTCCTACTTGGCGGACAAGATCAGCTCGGCCAAGGAACTCCAAGGAAGGCGAGCAAGGTCCGCTCTGTGACTTCCTACTTGGCGGACAAGATCAGCTCGGCCAAGGTGGCGGACAAGATCAGCTCGGCCAAGGAACTCCAAGGAAGGCGAGCAAGGTCCGCTCTGCGACTTCCTACTTGGCGGACAAGATCAGCTCGGCCAAGGAACTCCAAGGAAGGCGAGCAAGGTCCGCTCTGTGACTTCCTACTTGGCGGACAAGATCAGCTCGGCCAAGGTGGCGGACAAGATCAGCTCGGCCAAGGAACTCCAAGGAAGGCGAGCAAGGTCCGCTCCGCGACTTCCTACTTGGCGGACAAGATCAGCTCGGCCAAGGAGTAAGTCATCCCGGCCGGAACCTTGGAGTTGGCCCCTGATTCACTATATTATTTCGGACACAACAAAGTTCTTCAGCAAAAGTAATTCACTTCTATTACATTGACAAAAAGAGTATTTCCATTTAGAAGTGTAAGGGAAACAAATCCTTCCTCAAAAAATTACATACGGCCGCATTCCATGGCGGGGTACGCCTTTGCCATCCAAATCTTCCAAGTGGTATGCCCCCTTGCCCGGTTTGCCCCTAGCTTGCCTTCTTTAGAACCCAGGCGCCCACTTGTCCGTTGCCACCGGGGTTGTCTTCGCGGTGGACGCCGCTGCATCATCCTCTACTCGGATGTACTCATTGATGCGCTGCATTAGGTGCCACATGGATGTCTGCTGACTCATTGTAAGCGAGTCCCTCAGCCTATGTCCGACCGGGAGACCGCGCTTATATTGGGTGATTGCCAGGTTGACCGGGCAATCTAGGATCTCGTTGAAGGTTTCCCAGTACCTGGAGTTGTACGCCTTCAACGTGTCGCTCGGCTCCATCTTGACACTGAGAAGGTGGTCGACCTCCTTTGGTGTTTTGGTGTTGGTCGTAAAGCGCGTCACAAAGGCTTCGGCCAACTGCTGCCACCTTGCTATACTCCCCTCCGGCAGCCTCCCGAACCATTTCAAACCCAACTCGCCCAAACTTGACGGAAAGACCAGGCACATAAGAGCATCATTCCGCCTATGTCCGGCCATAACCTGTCGGAAATGACTTACATGCATGTACGGGTCAGTCTTTCCGTCGTAAAGGGTGAACTTTGGCTGGTGGAAGCCCGCCGGAAGCGGCGCTGTTTCTATCTCCAAGGAAAAAGGAGTAGCGCTCAGCCTGGCTAAATCTGTATCTAGAAGGGATGGCGCCGCTTGGCGGGGTGGAGGCATTCCGACCTCCTCACTGGTGTGGACTCCATAGGGTAGCTTGGCGCAGCACCCTCTGAGCCTCCGGCCGTGGCAGTTCCTTCAAAGCCCGCATAAATCCTCTGCTGAAGGAGTAGGAGTACCTCGACGTCGTCTCCGGACGTGAGGGCTGTAGAGTCTTGTCTGCTTGTATTTGGACTTTTCTCGCTTATCGGAATCACCATCTCTGCAACCACGGTAATAGAAATGGTGGTGTGCCTCGACTCTGGTGGTGAGCAGCGGGATGGGGTGCGCTCACTGTGGTCACCCACTCCAGCTACACCCTTCCCTTTGTCATGCCGCTTTTGCTCCTCCATCTCTGCCGCCAATCGCCCGATGACGGCGTGTTGGTCTCGCAACTTGTGTTCCAGACGTCAGAGTGTGACTCTCTCCCGCCGATGACCGTCTGGACTCATGACGACCATGACTTCTTCCGCGCTTATTCGCGCATCTCCCAACATCCTCGGGGCGTCTCCAAGACCGCCATTCGAAGGGCGGTGGGATGTTCTTCTCTCCGGTTAAACTCGGGGTGGCTCTGCGATGGCGAGCAGCGAAACTTCGTCGTTGTTTGCCATGGACGGCGATCGATGAACTTGGAAGACAAGGTTTTATCTGTCAAGTTTCCTGACAGCGCCAATTATGCGGGGAGGAAATATTCGGCGACCACGCTTCCTTTCTTCCAAACTCCTCACCGTCCGATCACTGAAAGCACAAAGGCGGTGAGCTACCCGGCGGTGTGTGGCCGGAAAACACCTCCGACGCTCAAGTTAGAACCTCACACACCTGGAAAAATGACTAGAGAGAAGGGAGAGTGTTTGAGTGTAAGTCTCACTTACAAAAATTGTCCATCACTATAAGGGGTGGCGCAGACTTGTTTATATACCTCTCTGCGCCTCATATCCACTCCCAGTGATCTCTCAACACGTAGCTCTGCTATCCCATCTGTCAGCACATACACCATGCCTCTGTCAGGTCACACCATGCTGGACATCACCTAATCCCAACTGCCAGCCTTCTCTGTTGGAGCCCGGCAGCCGAGCTGCCCAATCCATAGCCGGGCTGTGCTTCATGCCCAAGCACGATGCTGGCTAAGCTTGAGAGATCCGGGCTGTGCAGCATCCCGGCTGGATCGTGCCCGGGATATCTCGCATTCACCTTTGTCGGCCTTCCTGCCGAACAAACTCATAGCTCGGTCGACTA
Source organism: Camellia lanceoleosa (assembly GCA_025200525.1). NCBI lineage: Eukaryota > Viridiplantae > Streptophyta > Magnoliopsida > Ericales > Theaceae > Camellia > Camellia lanceoleosa. The sequence goes on along the minus strand of CM045764.1, from coordinate 112,273,944 downwards.
CGCCCTTCCTGGCGCCGGTCATCTGCTTGGCCGGTCGGCCTTCTGCGGCGACGAAACATTTCGATCGTTGGCGCCTTCCGGCGGATTCTTCGATCTTTGGGCTTGCTTGCATCCAAAGCACGCAGCTCGGTTCACACAATCGGTGCCCTAACCGAGCACCTTCTACCAAGACTGCCGCCCAAATCTTGCCGGCGTAACTCACGCAGTGACGGATCATTATTTTCCCACTCACCTACACAATTACAGAGTGAACACACACTAAGCTACACAGTTGGAAAAATAATAACTTAATCCCTAATTTGTCTCGGTGTGGTTCTACATCAATATCCTCATTAAGATGCCTTAAACTAGGCTTAAGAATGCCTAGGATGAAATGAGGATGCAAGGATGCACTTTTAAACATTTTAAAAAAAATTTAGAAAACAAGAGTCATGCTTGAGCATGACTTTCTACACTCGAGAGGACATGCAGACAAAGGTTCCCCGCTTGAGCGTCACTTCCCACGCTCGAGCGGACTGCAAAACATGGCAAAAGTACTGGATGTGTGAAAATCACGCTCAATGGGCGCTCAACACTCGCTCGAGCGTGTGACTCAGGTCTCCGTTCGAGCGTGCATTTCCCCGCTCGAGCGGACTGTAAAACAATGCAAAGTGCTAAGAGCACGTATTCCACGCTCGAGCGCCAATTTCCTCGCTCGAGCGTGAGTTCAAATTCTAGAAATCTCATATTCGAACCTCAAGCTCAAAACCAAGTTTAAATGCCTCAAATTCGATCCTCTTAGGCTAATTTTCTGGAAAACACTTGTAAATTCATAGTATAACATGATTCAAAGCTCAATTTGTAAAATCAAAGCCCAAAGGTGAGTCAATTAAACCTAATTTCAAACCAAACTTCAAGAACATACTTCAAATGTAACATGCATGTATTCAATCAAATTCAAAGCTTCAATTACTTGCTCAAATGAGTTCAATTGCCTCAAAACAAGATGAATTCATGGACTACGCTCAAGATATGAACATGTATGTGGAATTTCATGAAATACAACCTCAAAACTCAACAATGTAAACATGCATGCATGAAATAAGCTTCAATTCAACAATCTTGAACCAAATTATGACCTTAGGCTCCTATCTACCATGAAACATGCAAGAACTCACTTGAATACACAATTAAAAGGGTGAGTCTCCTATCTTAAGTCTTGAATGCAAGATATGAGAGCTCAATTATGCAAATTACTCTTCAATTTCTATAATTTCCAAGCAAAACCTCCAAGTTGAACTCAATTCTCTCACTCTCTCACTCTAATCGGTTTTAGGCTTAAGAATGGGCTGATGAAATGTTGTAGATTAAGTCTCAAATATTGTGGAGATAGGCCACTAAGTGGCATTTTGGTGAATAAGTCCAACTCTTGCAATTTAGCATTATTTAATCTAATTTAATCATACCAAATCAAATTTCAATTAAACATGCCATAAAATCACATAATTTCTAATTAGCACAAAACGCTAATCAATTTCAGATTCGGCCGCCGATAAGGCCTTCAATTCGCAATTTAAAGCATAACACACGAACAGATCATTTAAACGACAAACAGATAGATATGAAAATAACACAATATGGTCATGCAATTAATTCGGGATTTCAGTCTAATTAGTTACTTATCCGATTCGATCCACAATTTAGCGATGGCGATGGTCTTATCGATGCTTGATAGTGAGGGTTGTCACAATAGAGCCGAGACGAAGCACTAATGTGCAAATTCTTCCCGTCCAGCTTGAAAGAATCCAGACTCCGATGGTTCGATGGACTCCTCGCTGGATCAATTTTTGATTGGAAGCAGCTCTCCAAAGAGTTCTTAGCCAGGTTCGTCTCCAACACAAAGATCCCGAAAGAGCCAGATACACTGTTCGATCTCCGAAATGAGCAGAAAGAAATGCTGCGCAATTATGCTATGATGTATTGGGAAGAGTACAATGATTTAAAGGAAAACGTTTGCAGTGAGCAGATGGCTGTTATGTCTTTCAAACATGGTCTGCGCCCAGAAAGTAAGTTGAGACAGTCACTTACCAAGCGTCCAGCCACAGCACTGAAGAATTTATGTGCCAGGATTGAGCAGTACGCTCGCCTCGAAGATGACCAAATCCCTATCAAGGTAGCATCAGCAGAACAAAGAGCTCGGCACAAGAAGAGAACGGACTGAGGGAAATACCGGGGACTCATAGTGAACGAGGTGGACAAGTCCAAATCTCACGAAGCAGTCGTGACCGTATTCAAAGAACCAATCTATCGTATCTTGAAAAAGATCAAGAGAGAACCCTTCTTTATTTGGCCGCCGAAAATGTTAGGAGATCCAGCTCGGCGTAATCATAAGCTCAGATGCACTAATCACCAAGACAGGGGGCATATGACTCAAAATTACAGAGCACTGAAACAACACCTGGAAGACCTAGTAGCAACTGGACACCTCCGAGACTACATTGATCAGGATAAAACAGTGGCCGAGCCGGGGAACCCATCACAAGAACCGAACAACGAGCATTTACCTCGGCTGGTAATAAATGTGATTCATGGAACAACGACCCAGAAACGCGAAAAGGTGCTAGAAGAAGAAATTGCTAAGGCTATGCAAATTCAGCAGGTCATGTCAGTAGAGACCGCATCAAAAAAGGTACGCACAATACCCAAGTCCCCTTTGTGTATTGTTTCGTTTACTAGAAAGAATTTAGAAGGCATACAACACCTACATATTGATGCACTAATTATAACTGTGGGAATTGGGAAACGGTTTGACGTAGAACAAGTCCTGGTAGATTAAGGCAGTGCAACAGACATATTGTATTATGACTTATTCAGAAAGCTCGGTCTCTCTAAGCAGCACCTCACCCCAGCTGTAGCTCCCTTAGTCGGCTTCAATTCACAGCTAGAGTGGCCACTTGGCAGAATAGTGTTGCCGGTTGTGGCAAGAACGAAAGCCCTCCAGATAGAGTTTTTAGTTATTAACACACCTTCTCCTTACAACGCCATACTCAGCCGACCATGGATTCACCAAATGGAGGCGGTTCCTTCAACTTATCACCAGCTCATCCGTTTTCCAACGGAACACGGAGTAGAGCAGATTTCAAGGGATCAAGTTGCGTCCAAACATTACTTCATGGTGGCAATGAAGGCTAAACAACTTTGCAACTAGATACAGACAGTGGCATGTAGAAGGAACCCCAGAAGAAAAGATGGTAGAGGATTTGGAGAAAGTCCTAGTAAAAGAGGATGATCTAGAAAAGTACTTCCTTATCGGTACCTCGCTAGGCACTGATAAGAAATTTCAGCTGCTAGAATTGCTGAGGGAAAATATGGAGGTATTCGCATGGTCAGCATATAATACTCCAGGGTTGAACCCAGAATTTGCTGGCCAAAAACTCAACATCAATCCCTCCGCTCAGCCTGTTGTGCAGAAAAGTCGGAAATCCTCAGTTGAGCACACTGAAGCGGTAATTGCCGAAGTCGAAAAGCTCCTAGCATCAAGAGCGATTAGAGAAGTTCAATACCCACAATGGCTGTCCAACACAGTTGTAGTAAAAAAGAAGAACGGAAAATGGAGAGTCTTTGTTGATTTCACTTACCTAAATAGAGCTTGTCCCAAGGATAGTTTTCCTCTACCTCGCATCGATCAACCAGTGGATTCAATAGCAGGCCATGAGCATATGAGCTTTCTGGATACTTATAGCGGTTATCACCAGATACCACTATTCGGCCCAGATCAGGAGAAGATAGCGTTTATCACTCCAAAAGGCACTTATTGCTACAAAGTAATGCCGTTCGGCCTTAAGAACGCCAGGGCAACGTACCAACAAATGATCACTCGAATGCTCAAGGACTAACTTGGAAAAACCATGGAAGCTTATATAGATGATATGGTAGTAAAAAGCAAGCTCGCTACAAACCACCTTGCAGACTTAAGAGAAGTCTTTAATATCCTGAAAAATCGTCAGCTTCGCCTTAATGCCTCGAAATGCGCTTTCAGGGTAGGAACAGGGAAGTTCTTGGGGTACATGGTCACTCATAGAGGAATCGAGGCAAATCCTGACCAAATCAAAGCAATACAAGAGCTTGAAGTACCAACAAAGGCTAAAGAGCTACAGAAGTTGGCCAGAATGGCGGCCGCCCTGAATCGGTTCAGCAAGTATTTAGATTAGATGAAGCCCTTCTTCCAGCTACTGAGAAAAAAGGTAGCGTTTGAATGGAGTCCTGAGTGTACCGAAGCATTGCAAAGTCTTAAAAGACATCTCAGTACACTACCTCTTCTGTCTACTCCAGAACCAAGGGAGGAACTATATTTATATCTGGCAGTCTCAAACCATGCCGTAAGCGCGGTATTGATTTGAGAAGTTAACACGGAATAGAGGCCAGTATACTATGTTAGCAAGACTCTACTAAATGCCGAGACACGGTATCTACCCTTGGAAAAGTTAGCTTACGCATTGCTTATTGCCTCAAGAAAGTTGCAACATTACTTCCAGGGGCATACCATCAATGTCCTCACTGAATTTCCCTTCAGATCTGTCTTCAGCCGAGCTGATTTCTCTAGCCAAACAAAAATGGGCGTTAGAACTTGGTGAGTTTAACATTCGATATCAATCCAGGACAACAATCAAGGCTCAGGTCTTGGCAGATTTCATCGCAGATTTCGCTCCCATCCAGAGTACCAAGCCTGAGAACTCCAGTTCGACACAGGTGCCACGCACCACCAAACTGGGAAAACAATGCGCTTCAGAAGCATGAAAACTCTTTATTGGAAACATCTGGCAGCTCTATGTCGACAGATCATCCAATAACCGAGGTTCGGGAGCGGGGGTTGTACTTATGTCACCAAAAGGGTTTATTTGGGAGCAAGCTCTTAGGTTCGGCTGAAAGGCTTCTAACAATGAGGCAGAATACGGAGCACTGTTGGCTGGTTTACGCAATGCCGAACACTTCAGTGCAGAGAACCTTCTTGTTTTTAGCGATTCTTAATTGGTGGTAAACCAGCTTTGTGCATTCTATGAAACACGAGACGAAAGAATGGCTATGTATGCAGGCAAGGCCAAGGATCTGCTCAAAAAATTTTGATCTATACGAGTGGAACGAATCAGTCGGGACAAAAACAGCCTTGCTGATGCTCTAGCTTGCCTCGGCTCATCAGTAGATACCAAAGATGCTAGAAAAGTTTAGGTTGAGTTCGTGCCAGAACCAAGCATTACATCTCCAGTCCTCTACAGCAACCCGGAGCCAAGCTAGATGGATGCGATACTTACTTTTCTAAAATCTGGCACTCTCCCCAAAGATAAAAAGGAAACCAACAAAATCCAATATAGGTCAGCTCGGTTCAGGGTCTCACTATCTGGAAAACTATACAGACGTTCCTATCTCGGTCCTTACCTTTTATGCGTGCATCCTGTAACAACCCTCGTACTGATTACCGAAACTACTGAATTAGCTACTGGTTACTGCTAAACTAAACTGATAATGACTGATAATTGAATTAACTGAAGTACTGAATGGACTGATTGAAATCGAAACTGAAATTGAATAAGTTTATCTATTGTATCGCATTCTTATCTGTTTGATTGATTGATTATCTGTTGAACTCATATGTTTAAACTGCTAATTGGAGGCCTTATCGGCGGCCGAATTAGAAACCGTTTAGAGTTTTGGAATCAGTAGAATATTTGTGATTTAATGGTATGTTTATCTGAAAATTGATTAGGAACGATTAAATTAGATCAATTATTGACGAATTGCAAAGTTAGGCTTAATTACTTTATTGCCACCCTTAGTGGCCCACTATACTAACACTTTGACCTCATACTACACTTGAACCAACTCATTTCCTCAGCCATTTTCTTGTACCCAACCGACCATAGAGAGAGGGGAATAGAGAGAGTTCATTTCATCTTGTATGTTGGCTTGGAACCTTGAAGAATTGCTTGAGAATTGAAGTATAGATTGCTCTTTTAGCTCCCACACCTTGATTATAAGACTTAGGTAAGAAAATCCATCTTCTTCTTGTTGTCTTTGAGTTCCATCTTGCATGTATCATGGTTATAGAGAAGTTAAGTCATGAATTTGCTCATATATGTTGAATTGGAACTCCATTGTTGCATGCATGCTTGAATTGGTGCATTTTGAATTGAATTCATGTTAGAATTGTACATGCATGTCCATGTTTAAGCCATGGTCCATGTTTTCATTTTGTTTTCTAACTATTGAGCTCATTAGAGCAAGATTTGAACCTTGAATTTGGTTAAAAGCTCATGCATTGCATGTTTTAATTTGTTCTGGAAATTGGGTTTGAATTTTGAATTTAATTGACTCACCTTTGGGGCTTGAATTCATAAATTGGCTTTTGAAACTTGTTATACATTGTTTTGGGATGTATTTTCCAGAATTTGGGCCCAAGAGGTCGAGAATTGAGTTGAGAATGCTTGGTTTGAGCTTGGAAGGCAAATCTGGAATTTCCAGATTTGGCTTCTTCGCTCGAGCAAAGGATTCCTTGCTCGAGCGACCAACGATTCCTCTGAGCCACGCTCGAGCGAAGGATTGGTGGCTCGAGCGTAAATATCGAGCATCCAGTACTTTTACTGTTTCATCAGACCGCTCGAGCGAAGGATTGTTCACTCGAGCGAAGCCTTTGATCTTGCAACCTCGCTCGAGCGAAGGAAGGCTCGCTCGAGCGAGACCCCTGTTTTCAGCAACTTTTGAAAAATGCCTTCCAACTGTATTTTTGCATCCTCATCTCATCCTAGGCATTCTTAGGCTTAGTTTAAGGCATCTTAATGAGGATTTAGACATAGAACCACACCGAGGAAATTTAGGAATTTAATTATCATCCTTCCCGACTGTGAAACTTAGTGTGTGTTCTATTTGTTAACTGTTTAGGGTGGCTCTCGGGGACGCGCTCTAGCCGCTATTAGCCCAATCTCTGTGAGTAACGATTGTGTAAAGATATGTTCAAAATGGTTATCTTTTGAATACCGAACTGAACTGTTTATTGAACTGATATTGTTTACTGAATAAATGTATGTCCTGTATTCTGACTTGTATTGTGGCATCCTTAGCACTTACTGTTTACTGTTACAGAGCTCTGTCGGTTCCCTTGTAGAACCATACTGTTTACTGATTGATGGCCATCATTACTGTTGGGTCCGTTAAGACCCGGTCCTTTTGGACCTACTGTTCATAGGCTAATGGGTGTACCACATATGACTGATTGACTGAAATACTGAAAGACCGAAATACTGTTTAATGAACTGTTTTTATTACTGTAAGGACATTCATTCATAACCTCTTTACGCATTATGTTATTCACTGGGCTTTAGCTCACTGTTTATATATATATGTAGGTTCTCAGCAGCCAGACCGGAGCTAGGAGCGTGGATTGGTCCCCAGTTTTGTCAAGCCAGCCTATGTGCCTCACTGCGAGGTTCCGAGTTGCCATGTTATGGCTTGGGGTGTTTTTGTGTCCCCCATCGGTCTCCTTGCTGTTTTGTACTACTGTATAGACTGTCTACTGTTTTACTGTACTGTTATCGAGGGATTAGGTCCCCGTACTAAATGTTTGTATATGATTGTATAGACTGTATATAGACTGTACTGTTCTGAACTGTATGAATGCATTAAAAATGTTTTTGGCATACAGATTTTCACAGCTCAATGGACACTAGTTACTTACTGTATTGGCTTCCGCCAACACATACTCTGTTTAATTGTTCTCTTGTTGGTGAGCCTTGGTAATCTCGGATTCTTGGCGATTCTGATGCTAAACCTATAGGGCCGGGTTTGGGTCGTGACACATCCAAATCTGGTCGAAAATGTTCTCTACGAAATTCATGATAGGATTTGTGAATGCCACATTGGCGGAAGGTCACTGGCGCACCGAGCCCTCACTCAAGGGTACTGGTGGCCACGGATGCAACAAAATGCATAGTTGTACATTCAACAGTGCGATAAATGTCAGAGGTTTGCTCCACTAATTCATCAGCCAGCCAAAACTCTCACTCCACTCGCCAGCCTATGGCCTTTTGCCCAATGGGGTCTTGATATTGTCAGACCGTTGGCACGAGGCACTAGAAACAGGCGATTCTTCATCGCTACAATTGACTATTTCACTAAGTGGGTTGAAGTCGAAGCCCTGGCAAGTATCAAAGAAGCAGACACAAAGCGGTTTGTCATGAGGAACGTCGTGGTCTGTTTCGACATCCCGCGGGTACTGATCGCAGATAATGGAACATAGTTTAATAGAAAGATCTTCAGAAAGTTTTGTGTCGACCTCAGAATCGAATATCGAAACTCTTCTCCAGGCTACCCACAAAGTAATGGGCAGGCAGAAGCGTTGAACAAAACCATCATCAACGGAGTACAGAAGCGACTCAAACATGCAAAAGGAAAATGGGTTAAAGAGTTAGCCTACGTGCTATGGGCTTACCGAACCACAGTACGACACTCAACGGGGGAAACACCTTACTCTTTAACTTATAGAATGGAGGCCATTATCCCATTTGAAGTAAGTCTCCCAACTCTCCGGTTTGAACTGTTTGAAAGCACAAGTAATAAGGAAACTATTACACAAGCACTGGATATGGCAGAAGGCCGAAGAGAAGCCGCACTGATCAGACTTGTAGCATATCAACAGTAGCTCATCAAAAGTTTCAACCAAAAAGTTTTCCCAAGACAATTCACACCTGGAGAGCTGGTTTTGAGGAAAGTTATGGATCACAAAAGGGTGCTTGGTGAAGGAATACTTGGGCCTAACTGGGAAGGTCCATACAAAGTCACAGTTGTTGCTGGAAATGGAACTTACTACCTAGAGGATCTCAAAGGCAGAGCCATACCTTGGCCCTGGAATGTAGCAAATCTCAAGAAATACTATCAATAGAATTATACCTCAACTTCTCTATTAGAATGTAAAGACATTTGTCTCTTGACCAATGCATATGCCTCCCCACTTCTCTCAAATTTATCAAAATTTTTGTAATTAGCTTTGGTGTTCACCAAATAGAAATAGCTTTGATGTTTATCAAACGAAATTAGATTTGGTACTTACCAAATGGAAATAGCTTTGATGTTTATCAAACGGAATTTTCTTTGATACTTACCAAACGGAAATAGCTTTGATGTTTATCAGACGGAATTAGCTTTGATGTTTATGAAACAAACTCAGCTTTGGTCTTAACCCAAACGGACTTAGTTTCAGAACGACTGAACGGAAGTTAATTTTACTTAGCACTCAAACATGCAAAGTGGAATTACTTGGTGGAATTATGTTTGGCAACTAGATTGGACTTTAGCCAAGTGGAATCGCTTGGTGGAAATCACACTAACATACTTTAAGTAAACATCTTTTGAGCTCACAAAATTTCTTAAGTACCGTTACATCAACACTTCAGTATTGATGCGTACAAACAAAGTTGGAACAAACTTGGCTAAACTCTATCAAGAGCAAACTCCCAGCACTAGTCTTGCTCAACTCTAGGTGGGGGCAAACAATTGTTTTTCAAGCCAACTTGGACCTGGGTAAGATACCTCTTTATACCTTTATCCCATTCAAATGCACTTATGCTATCAAAGATACAACAGACTCAAGCAGACTCTACCTAAAGAGCACAGTCTTCAGTATCGATCGTACTTAGCTCCAGGTGGGGGCAAATAATTATTTTTCAGAACCAACCTGGATCTAAGTAAGACCCTCTTCTTTCATTACAAAACCAAGCATAGCCATGCAACATATTAGATTAACTGCATCGAGCATCTATTTGGCCTGCAAGGTCCCAGCAATTGCTCGGCAAACAAGATGAGAACTAGACCGAGCATCTATTCGAAACACTATAAAACCAGTCCGAGCATCTATTCGGCCCTGCGGTCCTAACAGTTGTCACAACCCAAACCCGCCCCTATGGGTTTAGCATCGTAATGCCAACGATGTCCGAGATTCTTGAAGGCACCTTATGATAAAATAGTATAACGATGGGGGTATGGCAAGAGCCATTCTGATAAATAAACAATGTCCAATGAGCTGTGACAATCTGTATGCCAAAAAGATTTTTCATACATTTGTACAGAACAGTATACAAAACATTTACAAACATTCAGAACAGGGATCAAGTCCTATTAACTTGATGCAGTCACGGTCTATACAGTCTATCTGATAAACAAAAGCGATGCGGGAGAACACTAACACCCCTAGCCTTAGCTTGGCAGGCTCGGAACCTCATAATGAGGCACAATGGTTGGCTTGACAAAACTGGAGTTTACCCTGATGCCTCTAGCTTTGATCTGGTGCCTGTACACCTATATATATATATATATATGAGCAGTGAGCTAAAGCCCAGTGAATAACATAATGCGTAAAGAGATTTAGAATGAATGTCCTTACAGTAGTGAAAGCAGTTCATTTCAATTGGTAATTCAGTTGTTAAAATGCGATGCTTGATCATATGTGGTACATCCATTAGCATAACGATATGATGGGTCTAATAGACCGCGAAGAAATGATGGCCATCAATCGATGCTTGATGAAGTGGTTCCAACGAGGGAACCGACGAGATCTCTATGTGATAAAGATTACCACGGTAGGTGCGAAGGATGCCACAGTACAGTTCAGAAATAAAGGATATATATTCATTCAGTAAATAATACCAGTTCAGTAAACAGTTCAGTAAACAAATCGGTTCAGCATTCAAAAGATGATCATTTGAACATATCTTTGCACAATTGTTACTCACAGAGTTCTGGGCTACAGTGAACTAGAGCGTCTCCTCGGGATGCCAACCCTATACAGTTAACAGATTGAACACACACTAAGTTTCACAGTTGGGAAAGATAATAACTTAATCCTTAAATTTTCCTTGGTGTGTTCTACATCCATATCCTTATTAAGATGTCTTAAACTAGGCCTAAGAATGCCTAGGATGGGATAAGGACGCAAAGATGCATTCAGAAGACAGTTTCAGAATTTCATAAAATCAGAGGTCCTGCTCGAGCGCAAGTTTCCCCGCTCGAGCGGACATGCAGCAAAGGTCCCCGCTCGAGCGTCAACTTTCCCGCTCGAGCGGACCAAAAAGTACTAGATAGGTGAAATTCACGCTCGACGCCCGCTCGAGCGTGTCACCCAGTCCTTCGCTCGAGCGTCCAATCCTCCACTCGACTGACTGATGCACAGTGCAAGATGCTGGGAGCTCGATTTTCCCGCTCGAGCGCAAGTCTCCCCACTCGAGCGGGAGTTCAAAAACTAGAATTTCCAGATTTGAACTTCCAAGTTCAAATCAAGTCCCAATGCTTCAAAACCAATCCTCTTGGGCTAATTTTCTAGAAAACTCTTATAAACACATAGTTAAACATGATTCAAAGCTTAATTTGTAAAATCAAGGCCTAAGGGTAGTTTAAACAACTCAATTTGAAACCAATTTTCATGAACATGCTATCAACATGACATGCATGGATCTAAACCATCTCAAAGCTCCAATTCCATGCTCTAATGAACCAATTGTTCCAAAAGTAAGATGAAAACACGGACTTAAACTCCACTATAAACATGCATGTGACAATTTGTCATGAAATCAACTCAAAAGTCAACAATACAGCCATGTATGCGAGAATCAAGCTATAATTCAACATGTATGAACTAAAACATGACTTAGCTCTACAATTTGACATGGACCATGCAAGAATTAGCTTGAACTTACAATTAGAGGGTTGAATTCCTTACCTAGAGCTCCAATTACAAAGTGAGGTAGCTTAATTAGCAATCTACACTTCAATTACCAAGTAATTCTTCAAGGTTTCAAGCCAAATTCACAAGAACAACTCTCTCACTCTCTCACTCTCTCACTCTCTTCCTTGGTCGGCAAAGACGAGGGTCTTGGCTGAGCAAAATGGTTTGTCTCAAGTATAATGAAATTCAAAAGGTTGAGATAGTGGGCCACTAGGATGGCAAGGTAGTAATTAAGGGAACTCTTGACATTAAGCTTAATTCAATCTAATTTAATCATACCTAATCGGTTTTCAGATAATTATACCATAAAATCACATAAATTATGATGATCATAAAACATCAGTTGGTTTCGGATTCGGCCGCCGATAAGGCCTTCAATTAGCAATTTAACCACAAAGACACGAACAGATAATCAAATAACCAAACAGATAGAATTACAATTAAACAGATATACATAGTTTATTCAGTTTCAAATTTCAATCAGTTAGTTCAATACTTTAACCAGTTCAGTTATCAGTCATAATCAGTTTCAGTTTAACGGTAATCAGTGGTTATTCGGTAAACCGTAACGAGAGTTGTCACAACAGTGTTCGGCCAGAGGCAAACAGTACAGAACCAAACCGAGCATCAATTCAGCCTAGAGGTCCCAACAGTGCTCAGTCGGGAGCAAACAGTACAGAAAACATTCAGACGTAAAAGTAAGAAAGCATCAGATTGCAAAATCAAAAGGAAAATCCCATCATCCAATAAAGGCACAGATGGCCTCACAACCAACAACAAAGAAAAGAAAAAAAATTGTCTTGGCAAACATAAGGGGGTAACTCGTCAAAGAAGACCGAGTCGCAGTACATCAGAAACATGAAAACAAAAGAAAGCCAGAAAAAGCAAAAACTTCGAATCATTCCAAAAAAGACTTTAGCTCTCATCAACAGAAGGAACCTTAGGAGCAGCGTCCACAATCTTGTCCAGGCTGTCTTGGAGAGGAAAAGTAAAGGTAGCTCCAACTTCTTGAGAAATAGAAATTTCCTTAACCACATCTCCCACGGCTTCTGTCACGACCTGCTCCCCGTACCCAAAAGTTAAGTATCGTGATGACCAGTAACTAAAGTTACCTACGGCCAATTCTTAAACAGATCAATAAACGCGAGCAGAAGTAATATTTAAATAAGGGTACCAAAATAATCATTGGAGTTTCTATTTTTATTACAAAATTAAACTGACCAAAAAGGCCGATATTTACATAGAAAAATATCAATAAAAGTGGTATGTGTGTCTATTCTGCAGCCCCGCGTCTAAGACTTTCCAAAAGTTATTTCCTGAAAATTGATAAACAACTATAAACACATGGCAGAGTGAGAAATATTATACCAAGAGTATAAGGGACACGAAATAACCATGAATAGTTAGTTAGGCTAAAACATTTACATAACTCAGTTTGGTACGTAAATCATTTAAGTAGCAGAAACTGAAATACATAAATTATGTAAGTAAATGACCATAACTACAGCACTGAACAGAACAGAACAGAGGTCACATGAGTGACAATCAGAACAGATGTACGGATTCAAGAGGTGGCTCGTAGGATTTTAGAGGTGGCTCCTACAATAGTGTAGCACTTAGCTCCGCACAGCACTTTGGTCCGCACAGAATAGAGGTACGGATTCAAGAGGTGGCTCGTACGGATTCTAGAGGTGGCTCCCATAATAATGTAGCACTTAGCTCCGTATAGCATTTTGCTCCGCACAGAACAGAGGTCAATGGATCCATGACAAACAGAGGACCACGAAGTGGTCAAACAGAGGCCAATGGTTATTTAAGTCCCCTAAGGCATGGGACTCCCGTGGTGGTACTTACAAAACATAATTGTATATAAGGTCATAGTCAAATATTCTTAAAATATAAAACAAACATATCCATGGGTTTCCTTTTAAGCAAATAGGGTTCAGAAGATAATCCACGTAACTGAAACCTTTACAAAACATAACTTTTATTAATATACTAATAAAACATAACTTGTATAAATAGATTTTGGTAAGTCAAAACATACGTAAAATACATTTTGGTGACTCAAGGTATAATATAACTCACCTTAACTTTAATACCTCATCCTTTCTTTCCACTATCAAAGACCCTCTTAGCTTCCATTATTTCTCCTTTCTTTTCTCTCTTCCTTTCTTTCTTTCCTTTCCTTTCTTTCTTCTTTCTTTTCTTTTCTTTCTTTTCCTTTCTTCAGGTGAAATGCCTTCTCTCTTTTATAGAGAGGAGAGACGCCACGTGGCTAGGCGTCGCTTTCCCTCAGATTTAATTCATAATTATATAGATTCATTCTTATCCTTAATAGATATTTAAGATAATTACCTTTTGACCCAACTTTTTAATATAATTATATAAATAATTTAATTTCTAATTAAATTACACTCTATCATATACCAATGAAAAATTAATTATTTATTCTAGTACCACACCCATTATTATTATTATTTATATTAGCTATATTATTATTATTTATATTTTGACCCCTAAACTTTTAATAATTGTATTATTTTATAAAATTACGCATAATAATATATAATAATTTATATATTTTTCAAACTAAGATTAAATAATATTAGTATAAATTTTACAGAATAATCAAAAATCTAGGTTGTTACAGCTTCAGTCTCCAGGGTTCCACCACCTTCAACGTTCACTGTCTCAATGGCAATATCACTCTCCTGAGTCTTGTTTACAGGATCAATTTTCGGGGAAACCTCAGCCGGAAGAACTGCAGGGGCAGCGGCGATCTTTGAACCCAAGGACCTTGAGGGAATAGAGACATCCTGAAACAAGAGAGACCCTTCAAGGACTTAAGCAGCAGCCAAAGCACTTGACCAACCCTTCAGAAAAAGCTTGTCCCGCAGCACCAGCACCTCCTCTTTACAAGCAGCCCCAGCCTCGTCCCAACCTTGTTGCCAATACTTGGCCTCCAACGCAGAACGTTCAGCGGCCATCACTGCAATAATAGCCTCCAGCTCTGCCAGTTTTCCTTCAAGTTGAGCCTGTACCCCAATGACAGCCTCCTTTCATTTTTTAGCTGAAGTAACAACCTTGCTCAGCCGAAACGCCTCTCTTTCGACAGTTTTGTGTCCTTCTTTCTCGGTCTCCAGGCTCACTGTCAGTCTCTCTGCATTCATAGCAGCCTCCAGTATGGCCTTCTCCAGTTCCTCCGCTCTGGTGATGGACAAATGCATCCTCTGAATACACTACGACGGATTGCAAAGTATTAAGCGAAAGAAAACAGTAGCATAAAATAAAAAACAACAAAACAAGAACGCGCTTACAGCAGTCATCACCTGAAGGGTCTCCTTCAAAACTGGAATATCGCGGGGCCCGTTATGATCAGCCATGTCCACCAGCATCAACAGGGTTTTGGTCAGGTCAAAAGCAAAATCTTTGGAAGCAACAACCGAATCAAAAGTAGAAATGGGTCTGCCTTGATGCAACATTGGCAGCTCCCACTTCTCAAATGCCTCATCCTTAATAGGATCTTCAGAAGGTTCTCCCACTACCGCCTTGCCAGTCTCCCTCCTCTTCTTTGCTCTTGTAGCAATCGAAGCAGAGGGTTCGACAGCAGTTCCAGAAGCTCCCACCTCTAATTTCACATCCATAAGGCTCTTCGTTTCGGCCTTCACCAAAGGAGCCTCCAAAGCATCAAAGGAGCCAAAAGCTTCAGCCTTCAAATCCACTAGCACTCTTTTTTTCGACATAGACCCACCCCTTGTGAAACTGGGGGCAGGAAAGGGCGTCATCTCAGACGGTGTACCCTGGCTGCGATAACGATTCATAACCAGAAGGGTGAGGGATGTATCAGTCTCAGTGTCAAAATCTAGAAGGGGTGCAGCAAGCCTCACCTTCTTCGGAATAGTGGAGTAGTAAGTCGCTTGATAATCCAATAGCTTGGGCACGGACCTTTCTTGTACCACAAAACAGCTTTGATGGCCTCAGTGTTCTCCCGGTTCGGCGTACATTGAAAGCAGGAAGCCTCTTCAGAAAAGAAGAGCAACATAAGAGCAACATTCAAAAGAAGGCAAGAAATACAAAAAGACGATAAAATGAAGGACTCGAACCTGGGTAGCCATCATTTTGGGGCATCCGTTTGGACTGTAACTCAGTCCCAGCAGGGAATTCCCAATTACCTCCAACTTGCAGAAATTCATCGTCATGTTTGTCTGAGTCAGGCAAACCAGTCACCAAATGGTAATCAATCGAACGGACACGAATGTAGTACGTGTTGTGATCCTTGTTGTGTGAAAGAGTGTAGTAGCCTAAAATGTCCCAGATGTCAAGATTCAAACACAACCGCTTCTTAAGGGCAGACACACCGCAGACGACTCGGAATAGATTAACAAACACTTGCATAGGGGCAAGCTAGACTTGGTGCAAAAATCGGCACACCAAAAGGTTGAGGGGAAACCAAACCCCTCCCTCAACAATGGCCGCAATCGGAAAAGCAACAGTACTCTTAGTACCCATCCGTTTGGCATCAACTTTCGCCAGCGAATGGGTCACATCATGAGGGATATTATAGTCTCGGCCAAACATGGCCATGGCCTCAGGGGTATCAACTAATAAGCGGAACTTCCCCATTAAACAAACCTAATGAGACAAAGACAAAACTTAGACAATAAGATGCCGGAGACAATTTCACAATGGCCAAATAAGACGATTAAAACAGAGAAAGATAGGAAGAGAAGAGTCCCAGGGAAACTTATAGAGATCAGAACGACAGTGGCGAGCAAGCGGCGTTGAGATGAAAACGACAGCGACGTCTAGACAGAGCACCAACGAGACTGGCTCAGAGAAACGGAAAGGGTTTTTGAACTCTCTAAAAGATTGAAAACAGACGAAAGGGGTTTTGGATTGATAGCTCCAGTGCATTTATTGCACCAGTTGGCTTGAAAGTACACGAAGCACGACCATCGGTATGGAGTCGACGCATTATCTCTGCGTACTAATACCACACCGCCACATGTCACTATGAAAGGACACATGCAGGAGGTGTGTATGTCAGGAACGAATCATCACCAAGGCTGAACTGGGGCGGATCCGAAGCAACGCGACGTTTGGAGTACAGGACAGTAGCGCCCCTTAAGGGGAACCTTAGCGCGAGCTAGAGGGCAAATGATGGGGCTAGATATGAAATGGGTTGGATCCAAGCCTTGGGTCGGTCCAATCTCCTAGACCCAAATCCAAATCGGTCAGATAAGCATGTGGGCAACCCAACTAAGCCCAACTCCATTACCAACAGTCCACTCAAGTCCTCAAGCACTTGGGCTCAACTCACAGTGGAAAGGCCAGTCCAGCTGCGATACTGGGCTGGGGTCGAGCTGTAAGACTCATTTTATGGGCCGAACTGATGGGTCAAACCCATCATCAGAACCAAAGTGGGCCGAGTTCCATACACAAATATCCGAATGGGCCAACCCATCCCTACAGTAGTCTCGCAAAGGGCCGAGCTGAAGTACAATGGTACTGAACTGAAGGAACCTCTCAGAGAAACGTGGAAGCTGTGAGTATATGCATGTGCAAGGTGCCACCTCAGCTGGTCCCTCGTACCTAGAATCAAAGAAACAGTTAAACTAGAGGAATGTGGTTTGTTATCAGCATGACTACAATGAATATATGCACCCCTTGACAACTACCAGATGGTCCCCCACCTTGAGGAATGCTAAAAAGAAACTTGGCAGTACCAGAGTTCCATGAAACCATCTTGGACAATAAGCAAGGAGTTCTATATAAATCACACTAATTTCACATTGAAGGTAACTGATCTAAATTGAACTCTCTACACTTAGGGAGCATTTTTCTCCTTCCCTGATTACTCATTCCCACATCGGAGGGACTATCCGGCCAACCCCGGCCGAGCAGTCTCTGACGGTGCTCCTTGTTGCAAGGCCTCAATTCCTGAATAGTCCAATCAAGTGCTAAGCTCCGATCCACAATCATCAAGTGCAGTATTCAATACGCACAACTGATATATGTGTAGGCCTCACATTATGAGTGGTTGGGATGAGAGTGGAGGTTGCGGGGATCATATATGTATGGGGTCTCTATCACAATTGAATTGTTAAATTCATAACATCCTTTATGACCATAGTGACCAATATTGACAGCCCTATCCCATTCATAGTCTTTTCTTTTATGATTAGGCTTCTGGTTGTTCGTTGAAAAATAAATAAAAATAAATTAGAAAATAGAATTTGTAAACTTAATGATCTACAAAAGAAAATCATCAATTTCAGTATGCCAAAACCAGGCCTAGTCCATATAGTTTTGGGTTCTAATGGTTTGTACATTGGGCTAGCCCAAACCCAACTGCTAATGCCTTTTAGTTTATTTTGTTTTTATATTTATTTCTAACCAAAATTTCGATCTACACGAACCTATGTGTTTGAAATTTGAAGTTCCAAATTCCAAATAAACTGGTAGCAGAATAAATGGCTGGCTGGGCTCGAATGGGGACACGTGGCAGATAATGGGAAATGGACCCACAATACTGGGAACTAGATATATGTGATGTTGTTTGTCACTTCAATTACTGTGACAGAGAAGTAGTTCAGTTGAGGGGACTGAAAGAAAGTCATGAGGGACAGGGAGGAGCATTGATGAATTTCGAAGTCTATTTTTCAAAAATTAGCTTATTTTGTTTCGTTTTGGTTTCTAAAAAATACTTTTTAAAAATTTTAATTTTTTTACTTTTAGTATTTTTTATTTTCAATATTTTTTTTAATATTTTAAGTATTTTTTTAATTTTTAGAGACACCTAATATAAATACACTTAAAAAATATAATATTTGTGATTTTTAAAATTTTTTTTACTAAATACTAAAAATACAAAAAAAAATATAAAAATTTAATATATTTTTCGTATTTTTATATATTTATTACTTTTTAAAAATATTTTTCGTAAATATTTTATTATTTAGATACATCTAAGTAAAGTCTATCTTAAAAAGTAAAAAAAAATTGCTTAAAATTTAAAAATCATTCATTAAAAACAAAAAAAAAATGAAAAATAAAAAACTTAATTTCTAAAAAATTAAATTTAAAAAATTAAAATCAAACACACTTTAAAAAAAAAAAGAAAAAAAAAGATTCATTATTTTTATATGAAATTTAATTTTTTGAGCGAAAATAACTTTTGAAAATTCAAAAAACAAGCATTGAAAACTCAACTAGATATATAACTCATCGGTAATTCAAATCATAATTCAAATCACAATTCCACATTTTAATTTCAGTATGATGTTTGGTAAGGGTTCTCAAATGATATTTTCAAAACTCTGTACAGAACATCTGCGTTTTCTGTTTTAACAGACGCGTTTTTCCTTTTTTTTTAAAAAAATTTTGCTTGGCGAGACGTCCGGCTGGTTGACCGAAATAGTGATTTTTTTTTTTTGGCAATTGATTTATATAATCGAAATTTTTTTTTTGAAATTTTTAAAATTTTTTATGTGCTTTAAAATAATTTTGAGTTATATATTTAGTTAAGAGTTGTAAATTTTTGTATCACATATCAAATGTCACATTAACAATTCTCCACTCAAATCAAAACTATTTTTAAAACTCTTTACCAAACAAACTTTCTACACTTAAATCATAATTCCACAACACACAAACTCAAAATACAACTCATACTCTTAAATCACATTTACAAAATTTTACCAAACACTAACATGAAAACAGTCTCTTTGGGGGTCAATAATTCAATCCAGCTGGTTGTGCTATGATGTGACAGACAGCTAGCTCACTCCGAAAGTAATACAGCTTTCTTGTACTGTAATGTAATGTTTGGAGCGATGCATGATGGTGAAATATCTCATTTACCACTAGATTGGAAATTGATTATTTTATTTTATTTTTAAAATTTTTATAAAATATATATATATATAAAATAAAAAGAGTAATGTAATAATTTATATATTTTTTTTTGGTTATTTTAGTGTATCGACAGATAGAGGCCTTAGTGGCTTTGTTTGGCAACCCACAATCTTAGCTTCCGTCAAAAAATTATTAAATTTTTTTTAAAAAATTATGTAAAAAAATCAAAGATTTATTTTTTTTCTTTATTATTATTATTTTTTTTTGTAAAAAATCAAAAAATCATCTCAAACATATTCAGCTTGTTTGGTTTTGATTTTTAGAAAATTTTACTTTTTTATTTTTCATATTTTTTTTTTATTTTCAATGAATTTTTTTAATATTTAAACAATTTTTTAAAAAAATTTTTTAAAACACATTCATATTTATGTGTATTTATTAATGTTTTAAAATATTTTTTCACAAATATTTTACTATTTAGTTATATCTAAGTAAGGTGCATCTAAAAAAATAAAAAAATTATTTAAAATTTTAAAAATATTTATTAAAAACAAAAAAAATATGAAAATAAAAAATTCAATTTCTAAAAAGTTAAATTCAAAAAACTAAAATTAAATATACTAATTAATATTTTTTATCTTATATTTTAATAAAAAAAAAATTAAAATAATCTACTCCCAAATAATAATGCCTAAATGTTTGCAGATAGATATGTACTGAGTGGGATCCATAAAAGAGAGATGATAACCATTTTGATTGGGTATGAAACTGCCCCCATTCAAACACAGTACATGCAATTCCAGTGTTAAGTGTTAAAATGGGGAAACTTTCAGTTGTGCAGTTGTGAAATAATGATGGTGTAAAAAATATATATATATATATATATTTGTGTATTTTCATTCCCCCATTCAAACACAGCACATGCAATTCCAGGGCTAAATGTTAAAATGTGGAAATTTTCAGCTGCGCAGTTGTGAAATAATGATGGTATAAATATATATATATTTTTCTATATAAATAAGTGTTTCTTGCATTTGGTGTACGTAGTGTGCAGAGGGTCAAAAATTAAAGTCCAAATTAAATATGGGCCTAAGTGATAAGATAGCCTTTTTTAGGTGATCAAAAATTACTAAAGGAGCATGGGCTAAACTTGAAGGGAAGTGAACTAATAGTGGGCCAGAACAAGTTTGACCCGCCAAAGATCTGAATAAACTCCACAAAGAAAAGTGTCTAAGTGAAGTTGCAGAGATGTTACTTGTAGCGATCAAGTTGTTGAGGTACTTTGCCTTAGCGCCGTCATTCCCAGTATTGTCGGTTCCGCCGACAATTGAAATTGCTGAGGGAAAGAGAAAGCCGGAGTAACTAAGTTGTGGAGACAACACTTACAGTGGCCAAGTTGTAGAGGTATTTTGTCAGTGCTACTATCCCTAATATTATCGGGACTAACATTTGAACTTGTCACGAGAAGTGACCGCCGCAACAACTACAGCTGTCGCAACTAACTTGCAGAGGAAAAGCTCCACCGAGGCGATAACAACCATTGGAGGAAGCTTCATTCCACAAGTAAAAGGGCTAATGCTTGGCACTGATAGCAATCTTCATGACATTGCTAGCCCCCGAATCTCACTGGTTGGAGTTGATAACAGGTCCAGAGATACCAGTATACCACGGCAACCCCATGAAGATGGGAGTAGGGTAACCCAAGCACAAGGGACTCATTTTCCATTTACCCAAGTCATAGACCTACTATAGCGATTCTGGTTTTGACCCGACACTTGTAGTAGTCCGGACTCGGGTTTTTGGTTTCTGTATATGTTGTTCATTGTCTTTCCTTTTTATTCCTCCTTAAATTTGGTTATTTGAGCGTGTTGGGTGTGTTTGGAACAAGTTGGTTACTTAGTTTTCAAACCTCGTCCTGCCTAGAATTTTGATCCTCCGCTCGAGCGGGGTTTGCAAACCCCCATTACTTTGCATGTCTGCAAAAATAATGGAGGAGTGTTTTCTACGCTTGAGTGACGTTTCCTACACTCAAGCGGGTGAGAGCTCGAGCGTCCCTTCTTACACTTGAGCGGTTTGTCTGTTGGCTGCAAAAGTACTAGAGATGTGTATTCTGCGCTCGAGCGAGCCCCTTCTTACACTCGAACGGAACAACTTATTGTGTCTGACGCTCGAGCGTCAACACTTTCACTCGAGCGGATTGTGCGTATATCATATCGCGAAAGTGACATTTTATATCACTTTTTCAGTCTTTTCTCTCTCTAAAACTTTCTTAAAACCTAGATCTTGACTCTGTCTCTCTCTCTCTCTAAAATACTTTCTCTCTCTACATTTTGACCTTGATCTAGTGGGTTCCCTACCCTAGTTCCTTTGTTAAAAAGTTAGAACATCTCAAGATCTTCGTTTTCATCTGATTGGAAGTTGGTTTCAACATTGTTGGAGTTTCACCTTTGCTTTGCTTGGCCTTCTAACTTGAGGTAAGGATTTTTCTACACTCTCATATGATTTTTAGCTTAATTATTTGTTATTGTGTAACAATGGTGGGTTTTGGGAGTGGTTTGAACAAACATAGGGTTTGGGTATGAAATGAAAAGGGGGTTTTTGATGAATGTGAAATAAATGGGTATGGGGTTTGAATATGAGGTCATGTTGTGTTAAAATGGTTGATTTTGGAACATGGGTTTATATTTGGAAAAAAGGGAAATTTGCCCTAATTGGAGCAAAATGTTATTTTGTATAAATAATTGAAATTGATATTGGAAATGTGAAATTGAATGATTATTGATATAAACGGGGGAATTGGATATGTACTATCTCACACCTTTGGAAATTTTGAATAAATTATTTGTCTTGAGATTGTATATCTGTTTAGAAATAACTGTGTTGGGCTATTGGTTTAAGATAGCTATGATTGTTGTAGAAATTGCATGAGGATTAGGTAAATTGAAACTAATCTCTTGTTGGTTGTCATTAAATATGACTATGTTTAAATACATTGTATATGTATGATTGTTTGAGAGAAGAAAGGAGATGTACTCCATGTGTGATTATGTTTTAAATACATTGTATATGTATGATTGTTTGGGAGGAGAAAATGGATGGACTCCACTGTTTTGGAGGAGAAAGGGGATAGACTCCATTATAATTAAGTTGGCCGGAATGTCTTGGGTGAAAGTCTCAAAATTTATACATGGGTGCTGAACCCGCAGATGAAATATCCATAAAATGGCAATTTGAAGTATTTATGTGTGTTTTGTATGATTGGAAAACCATTGAGTTGTAGTCTCAGGTTGGTTGTTGAAAGATAACGAAATTGACTTATGAATTAAGAAGAATAATGAACTAAAAATGAATCAAAGGAATATGGATTGAGATTTGAATTTGGTATCTTATGAGAACACGGATTTATGACGGTTTTATCATAGGCATTGTATATACACCTTGTACTTATATCTTTGCTAAACTTCATATATTGTGTTAGATAATTCCTATTGGGCTGTGGTTTACCCTATTTCGTGAAAAACATTTTCAGGTGTTGGTGACATGCCTCCGTCAAGAAAATAGCATTTGAGGGATTTTGGGGAAGCAAGAGCTTCTTTGTTTTATCTCACTTTTGTGTAGCCTAGGGCTTAAATTGTATGAGCTAGCCTCACTTTTATTGTAATCAAGCCAAGGCTTAGAAAGATGTAAGCCTATAGGAAATTTATTTATATTAAACTTTTGTACAATTTACGTTACAAAATGAAAGAATGTTATACTCTGATTTATGCTGTCATTCATATATGCTTTTGGGTTATTTATTGTGTGTTTTTTTTTTTTTTTTTTTGGCTTTACAACTTGGTATCAGAGTGTACCGGGTTTGAATACTTTGGGTATGTGAGAAGTGGTTAGTACCACAATAGGTTTGTCTCGCTTGGTTGAGACGTTTGTATGCATTGTGTACTTATGTGATAACATACTTATATGATTATATGGATATGGGATTTAGTTCCTTAGATGTTGATTGGGTCTACGGGTTTCTGGAAGCCCTATTAGAAAAGCACCTGATCACTACTATTTCTAATTGGAACTTTAGCAATGCTACGAAACGGTCATTATCTAGGAAGAAAATTCGTATGTGTTTATGTGATTACGTGTTTATGTGGAGTGAATTAGTGTTGTCCATCGTATTAGGATGCGAGTAGGTTAGCTTCGGCACATTTGTGAATATGCTAATCTTTTGTTACCTTTATTAGGATGTCAGGACGTGGTCGTGGTGGTAGGCGTGGTAGGCCTAAAAGGCACGAGATGCCTATACCGGATGAAATTCTGGCACAGGAAGAAGGGGTTGGTCAGGCTAATGTAGCCGAATCGGTTGCTCAACAGGCCATGGGCGCCTTAGCCCGCGAAATGGCTGGAGCTTTGCGAGAATCTATACACATTCTCAGGGCTGAGAATCAAGTCCAGGCCTAAGTAGCTGAAGCAGGGCCGTCATTCTTGAAGAAAGAGTTTTTCCGGTCGAATCACACTCAAAGCCACCAGCAGGCTCACTCAGTCCAGACTTCGCGAGCTAATCAGGGAGCCGCTTTGACTCAATCAGTGCAGCAGGCCTATGCTCTGAGAAATTAGCAGGTTAATTAGAGGCCACAGGGGCGCGTATGTACTGTTACTGCGCCAGAGCAGTTACCGGGATCTTCAGTTGTGAGAGGTATTTTTGTTGTCTGTAATTCTTTGGCTAATGTATTAATAGATACGAGTGCGTCTTATTCATTCATATTTACTACATTTGCTTCTGTATTGGGGTTAGAGGTGGCACGGTTAGCATCTCCGCTCAGAGTAGAGTCACTAGTTGGGGGTACAGTTGATTTAGACCAGGGATGTCGTGGTTGTGAGATAGAGGTTGCCAAACATCGACTCCCGTTTGCTTTTGTGTTGCTAGACATGTTGAGTTTTGATGTCATTCTAGGCATGGATTGGTTATTTTTATACCAAGCTGTGATTGATTGTTACCGTCAGAGAGTTGCGGTGTGCACCTCGAGTGGTGATTGTTTTCACTTTCTGGGGGACCGGGTCGATAGGGTATTGTCCCCAATTTTTGACCCTCGTAATAGAAACAAGCTTAGTGGCCTTCTTGCAACTCTCTTGGATAGTGAGAGTGACGAGCCCGTGTTGAATTGCCAAGGGTAGTTTGTGAATACCCAGATGTTTTTCTCGAGGATCTTACTAGGTTGCTACCCCACCAGGAGATCGAGTTCTCCATTGACTTAGTGCCTGGCACAGCACCGATTTCCATGGCACCGTATAGATTTGCACCCGCCGAATTGCATGAGTTAAAGATTCAACTCCAACAGCTTTTAGACAAGGGCTTTATTCGCCCTAGGACATCACCTTGGGGAGCACCAGCTCTTTTTGCGAAGAAGAAGGATGAATCATTCTGATTATGTATAGATTACCGCAAGTTAAACCGAGTTACCGTTAAGAACAAGTATCTCCTACCCAGAATAAATGATTTGTTTGACTAACTTAGAAGGTCTCGTTGCTTCTTGAAGATAGATTTGAGGTTGGGGTACCATCAGTTGAGAGTCCGTAAGGAGGACATCCAGAAAATGGCCTTTCGTACGCGTTACGGCCATTATGAATTCATTGTAATGGCTTTTGGTTTGATTAATGCACCGGTTTCGTTTATGGATTTGATGAATCGGATTTTTCGAGAATACTTGGATCGTTTCGTGGTCGTCTTTGTATATGACATCTTAATTTATTCAACCTTCGAGGAGGAACACGAGACTCATTTGTGAGTAGTGCTTGATTTGCTTAGGGAGCACCGATTGTATGCCAAATTTGAGAAATGCGAGTTTTGGCTAACCGAGGTGAAATTTTTAGGGCATGTGGTGTCGAGAGAGGCAGTAGCTATAAATTCCTTGAAGATTGATGTCGTGCAGGATTGGGGACAACCCAAAAATATTTTTGAGATCTAGAGTTTCTTGGGATTAACGGGGATATTATCGATGTTTTGTAAGGGACTTCTTTAAACTAGTGGCGCCTTTGACTAAGTTGACTAGAAAGGGTGTCAAATTTGTGTGGAGTGAGGCTTGTGAAAGGTCATTCCAAGAACTCAAAACTAGATTGACTACCGCACCGGTCTTGATAATTTCGGAAAGAGGCTTGGGTTACACTGTTTATGGTGATACGTCTCGAGATGGGCTTGGTTGTGTCTTGATGCAAGGGGGAAAGGTTGTGGCTTATGGTTCACGACAATTGAAAACTCATAAGAAGAACTACCCCACCCACGACTTGGAATTAGCAGCGGTAATTTTTGCCTTAAAAATTTGGAGGCATTATTTGTATGGTGAAAAATTTGAGGTTTTCTACGATCATAAGAGCCTAAAGTATTTGTTTTCCCAAAAAGACTTCAATTTATGACAACGGAGGTGGATGGAATTTATGAAGGATTATGACTTCGAGTTACACTATCATTTGGGGAAGGCCAATGTAATGGCCGATGCCTTGAGTCGGAAATCCGTGAGTAGTTTGGCAAGTGTGGCCATTCGGGAACGGGTCATGCTAGGTGATATCGGCAAGTTTGATTTTCACTTGGATGAGTACGGTGAGAGTGTAACCTTGTTTACCTTGAGTACTCAACGTACCTTGATTAGTAAAGTCATAGAGGCGCAACAAAAAGACCGTGAAGTGGAGTCAATTCGAGATAGAATCTCCAACGAGAAGGAAGAGAAAGGTTTGAAACATTCACTCGGATCTGAGTATATGTTATCTAGACCGTTTGTTTGTACCCGAATCTTATAGAAAGGAAGTACTTCGAGAGTTCCATCACTCATGCCTTGTAGTACATCCGGGAGGCACCAAAATGTATCATGATCTTAGTCGTCAGTTTTGGTGGAGAGGTATGAAGTAGGATGTCGCTTTATTTTTGTCAAAGTGCCTTACTTGTCAGCAAGTGAAGACCGAACACCAAAGACCAGCGGGTTTGTTACAACCCTTACCGATAGCCGAGTAAAAATAGGAGCACGTTACCATGGATTTTGTAGTTGGGCTTCCTAGAACACAGCGGGGCAATGATGCTGTTTGGGTGATTAGTGATAGGTTGACGAAGTTTACACATTTCATTTGGATGCGCACCGGTGACTCAATCAAATACTTAGCAGAGTTGTACATTAGAGAGATAGTTCGACTTCATGGAGTTCCCGTAACCATTGTGTCGGATAGAGATCCTTATTTTAGCGCTCGATTGTGGTAAAGCCTTCAAAAGGCGTTGGGAACTAAGTTGACCTTTAGCGCCGCTTATCATCCTCAAACCGATAGGCAATCGGAACATACGATTTAGATTTTGGAGGACATGCTTAGAACTTACATCCTTGATTTCAAGGGGTCTTGGAAGAGGCACTTACCATTAATTGAGTTCGCCTATAACAATAGTTATCAAGCTAGCATTGAGATGGCACCATTTGAGACTTTGTATGGCCGACCTTGTAGATCACCGGTTTGTTGGGCTGAGGTGGGTGATGCACCATTGTTGGGTCTAGAGATTGTTAGAGCGACAATCGAGAAAATAGCTCTCATTAGGAAGAGGTTAGCTACGGCCCAAAGCCGACAAAAGAGTTATGCCGATAAGAGAAGACGACCTTTATCTTTCGAGGTTGGTAACCATGTGTTCCTTAAAATCTCACCAAGGCAAGGTTTCATGAGATTTGATAAGAGTGGCAAATTGTCTTCGAGGTTTATTGGGCCTTTCAAGATATTAAAGCGAATTGGGGAAGTGGCCTACCGGCTAGCTTTACTGCCACAACTTTTCGGAGTTCATAATGTATTTCATGTATCTATGCTTAGGAAGTATAAACTTGACCTTTCTCATGTGCTTGATTAGGTTGATCTAGAGGTAGATAAGGATGCCTCTTATGAAGAACAACCGGTTCAAATACTAGATAACTGGGAGCAAGTGCAACGGGGCAAAACTATACCGTTGGTAAAGGTGTTGTGAAGACACCATGGGATTGAGGAAGCGACATGGGAGCAGGAGGCGGAGGTCCGTTCCAAGTATCCAGATTTGTTTGAAAATGCTTAGTTGTACTAAAATTCTAATGTTCCCTAGTGTTGAGGGAAGTTTACCAAAATTATCGACCATGTGTTGTAATGTGTACTGTTATTTTAAGCATGAGGTTATTATGGATTGTGATTGTTGTTATTGGAAGGCTTTATGCTTATGCGTATTTTGAACCGTTGTTGTTAATAAGGTTGTTATAATGAAATGGTGAACTTTAGTTGAAAATTTTTATTATGAATTGAAATTGCATTTAACGTAGTTTGACCACTTGTTGTCCTCATCTTAGTTTGAGAGGTTGGTTTAATTTCGGGGGTAAAATTCCCTAAGATTGGGAGGTTGTGATGACCAGGACGTAATTCGCCTTGTCCCTCTTTAAGTTATGCTGAGTACGTTGTTGTTGAAAACTCTTTCTGAAAATTTTCAGTCATATTTAATTCGATCTTGAGTACTTCACTTGTTCCGGAGGGTGCGAGGTCGGGTCCAGAGCGTCAGAAGTTAAGCTGAGAATTTTTTAGGCTAGAGGATCAGAGTCGCACGTGCAGGGGCTTGGGCCGCACGTGCAGAAGGTGAGACCACACGTGCAGAAAACAGGGGAGTGACCTGGGTACATACTAAAATAAATACACGTGAAGCAACAGGTGTGGGAGAGGGAGGGTTGCACATGCGGGGATGAAGGTCATACGTGCGGAAGGCACGCTCCGCACGTGCGAGCATAGGTGCCGCATCTGCAGTGGTAGGTGAGTCCGAAATTTTTTGTTTTTCTCCTCTTTGAGCTGAGTGTATCTCACTTTTGTTGTCTCTCTCTCTCTAAAAACTCTTTTCTCTCTCTTCTCTCTACATTTCCTACACCAAACAAGATCAAATCCTTGATCTCTTTAAATCCATTAGAGTTTTGCCCATAGTTTCTTCATCAAAGTTGGATAACTTCTCGAGGGCTACGTTGTGTGCGGTGAAGATCGAGCTTCTACACCGTTGATTTTGGGAGTTTTCATCTCATTTCTCCTTTAAAACTTGAGGTAGGGATTTTTTTAGAGTTATATATATATATATATATATGTTTTTACAAGATTTGTGAGTTTTGGAACTTCCTTGATGATATTAAGAAAATTTTGATTTTTAATTGAAGAATGATAGGAGTTTTAAAAGTGGGTTTAATTTTTGACTTTTTCCAAACTATTTCCTGAGAGCTTTTAACTACCTAGTGTGAGAGATGATGTTTTGGATAAGTTGTTTTTCAAAAGATAAAGAAATAACCCTTTTTATCAAAAACCTAGAAGCTTGATGATTTTGGAAAGGGTTGAGAATCCATGAATTTTTATCACTCATTAATATGCCATAGTGGATGAATGGTTGAAAAACTTTATTCATTGTTATGTAAATGATAAATCTCCTAGAATATATGAGATGTGGATTTTGAAATTTATTGTTGGAATTGTAAACATAGTCATGAAGTGACTAACTTGTTGAGAACATGTGAAATGGGAAATATTGTTACTTTGATAAAATTTAATAGATATATGGTTACTTTGTGAAATCACATTGGAATGAGGAAATTGGAAATTTGTGACCTTCATGATTGAATTATATGAAAGAATTGAAAATGGAAAAGATGTTGCATTGCATTGATAATTATTGCATTGCATTTCAATTCATTGTCTATAGTAAATTGTGATTTTGGACTTGGAAACTTTGCATTGAGAAAGAAATATTTTGAAATGAGAATTATTGAAATGTTTTGGAGTAAATACGTTGGTAAGTTCAAATAGGAGGTGTAGATGAAATTGATTAAGTTGGCCTGAGTGTCCGAGATGAAAGACTGAAAATCTGATTAGCAACTGGTAAAGTGGGATTTTGGTAGTGCTAGATATGCCTACTTGCAGGGACCAACCTAGGGATTACCTACCGCCCCTTTTGAATTAAATTGCAAATTTTGAATGGTTGAGATTTTAAGTTATCATTGAGCATGATGATTTTCAAAGATGTAAAAATGTGAGATTTCTTCCTTTAAAAGCATAGCATGGCATGTGCATATCATATTGCGGAGCTTGTATAGAATGTATATACTTTGTTAAGAAATTTCTACCGGGCTTGTGCTCACCTCTATGGGAATTTGGTACGGGAAAGATGTGGTGATCCCGCCAAGTTAGGGCGTGGACGTATGTGTTAGGAGCACAGGGCTCTTATTTTTATTATGGTATATTCTTGCTAGCCGAGGGCTATAACTGTTCGGGCCTGAGAGGCCATTTTTGTGTAACTGGACTCAAGCCTTGGAATGTGTAAGCCCTTGAGGGCATTTTATTTATTTTTGGATTTGACGTGCTACATGCTATAGATTCATGTATTTGATATCATTGAATGTATAATTCACATGTGAGGCTATTTTGTACAAACCTTAAAGATCAATGATGTAAAGGTTGGAGAATTGCTATTATCTTTTTAATGAATGTTGGTTGATGTACCTAATTTATGTTAGAAATTTTTGGGGGCGTTATAGACATAATCTATGAATGCTTTTCAGATCCGTAGTTTTCTAGGGTTGGCCGGGTATTATCGGAGATTTGTGAAGGATTTCTCTAGATTAGCTTCACCGTTAACTAGATTGACGAGGAAAAGAGTTAAGTTTGTGTGGAATGAAACCTGTGAGAAGTCATTCCAAGAGCTTAAGGTTAGACTTACCACTGCTCCAGTCTTGATTATTCCAGAGAGGGGTTTGGGCTATTCGGTATATTGTGATGCCTCTCGGGAAGGTCTGGGTTGTGTATTAATGTAAGAGAGGAAGATAGTAGCTTATGACTTACAACAGTTGAAAACACATGAGAGGAATTACCCTACCCATGATCTAGAGTTAGTAGCGGTGATATTTGCCTTGAAGATTTGGAGACACTATTTATATAGGGAGAAATTCGAGGTATTTTCTTATCACAAGAGTCTGAAGTATCTATTTACTCAGAAAGACTTGAATTTGAGGTAGAGAATGTGGATGGAGTTCATAGAGGACTATGACTTTGAGTTGCATTATCATCTTGGGAAGGCCAATATAGTGGCTGATGGCTTGAGTAAGAAGTCTATTAGCAGTGTGGCTTGTATTGCCATCTAAGAATGGGAGATGTTGGATACTCTTAGTGAGTTTGACTTGCATCTTAGTGAGTCCTTCGAATCCGCGACTTTGTTTATGGTAGTTACCCAACCTACGCTTTTGAATCAAGTGATGGAGGCACAGAAGGGTGACCTTGAAGTAGAAACCCTCTGGGGGAAGATCTTCAGTAGGAAGGTAGAACGGGGCTTGAGCGTGTATCCTGACTCAAGTGTGAGATACCATGACCGTTTGTTTGTACCGAAGTCTTACCGAAAAGAAGTACTCCGAGTGTTTCATCATTCACGCCTTACGGTGCATCCGAGAGGCACAAAGATGTATCATGACCTTAGTCACCAGTTTTGGTAGAGAGGTATGAAGAAGGATGTGGCGGTGTTTGTATCAAAATACCTTACTTATCAGCAAGTGAAGGCTAAACATCAGAGGCCAGCGAGTTTGTTACAACCCTTGCCTATAGCCGAGTGGAAGTGAGAGCATGTCACTATGGATTTTGTTGTGGGTCTTCCGAGGACTTAACGGGTTAGTGATGCCATTTGGGTAATAGTTGACCGGTTAACCAGGTCCACACACTTCATACCTATGCGCGTGAGTGATTCAGTAAACTATCTTGTCGACTTGTATACCAGGGACATAGTGAGGTTACACAGGGTCCCTGTGACGATTGTTTCGGATAAAGATCCACCTTTCACAGCTCGGTTATGGCAAAGCTTGCAGAGTGCCTTGGGCACTAGATTGACTTTTAGTACAGCATATCATCCTCAGACTGACGGACAGTCAAAATGTAATATTCAGATTTTAGAGGATATGCTTTGGGGTTATGTCCTCGATTTTAAGGGTTCGTGGGATAAACACTTGCCTTTGGTAGAGGTTGCCTATAACAATAGCTTCCAGTAGAGTATTAGCATGGCATCATTCGAGGCCTTGTATGGCTGACCGTATAGGTCTTCTGTGTGTTGGGCCAAGGTGGGTGATGCACCTTTGTTGGGCTTAGAATTGGTTCGGGAAACAACGGAGAAAATAGCACTTATTTGTAGGAGGTTGGTTACAGCTCAGAGTCGCCAGAAAAACTATGTTGATCGTAGGAGGAGACCTTTGTCTTTCGAGGTAGGAGATCACGTCTTTTTAAAGATATCACCTAGAGATGGTTTAATAAGATTTGGAAAGAGTGGGAAGTTTTCCTCTCAATTTATTGGGTCTTTTGAGATCCTTGAGCAGATCGGAAAGGTTGCTTACTATTTGGCATTGTTGTCACAACTTTCCGGGGTTCATGATGTGTTTCATATTAGCATGCTTCGGAAATATGAGTCGGATCCATCACATGTATTGGATTCGACCGATTTAGAGGTAGACGAAGATGTCTCGCATGAGGAGAGACTGGTGAGAGTCTTAGATACCCGGGATCAAGTCTTGCAAAGCAAGACAATTCCCTTAGTAAAAGTATTGTGGAAACATCACGGAGTCGAGGAAGCAACTTGGGAGCGTGAATTAGAAGTCCGAAAGAAATATCTGGATTTGTTTGTGGGTGCCTAAACATGTTTTGAGATTTTGATTATGTCAATAGAATGTAATAACATTGTATATGTCTTAAATTATGAGAACATTGTATATGTTATGGGAGTTTGGGATCATGAGTTTAATATAAACATTGTATATGTTTTAAGAATATGAAATATTGTGTATGTTGTATAACTTTTGGGAGCATTGTATATGCTGTATAAATTTCAAGAAAAGAACTTGGATTTTGATTAATCATTGCACATGATTTAGGAAAGTATGAATTGTATATTAAGTATTGAGATGTTGTCGAAATTGTTGTTGAGAATGGATGACCGGTGAATAGGTCATGGTGATAGAATTGAATGAATATCGTGGTCGTAATTAGTTTTAATTGTGTTTTAAAACTTAATTTGAAATTTTGGGGACAAAATTCTTTAAGGAGGGAAGGTTATAGCGATTCCGGTTTTGACCTGACACTTGTAGTAGTTTGGACTCGGGTTCATGGTTTCTGTATGTTGTTCATTGTCTTTCCTCTTTATTCCTCCTTAAATTTGGTTATTTGGGCTTGTTGGGTGTGTTTAGAACAAGTTGGTTGCTTAGTTTTCAAACCTTGTGCTGTCCAGAATTTTGGTCCTTCGCTTGAGCGGGCCTTCTTGCACTTGAGCGAGGTTTGCAAACCTTCAGTAGTTTACACGTCTGCAAAAATACTTGAGGAGTGGTTTCTACGCTCGAGCGGTGTTTCTTACGCTCGTGCGCCCCTTCTTGCGCTCAAGTGGTTTATTTGTTGTCTGCAAAAGTACTGGAGATATGTATTCTGCACTCGAACGGGCCCCTTCTTACACTTAAGCGAAACAACTTGTTGTGTTTGACGCTCGAGCGTTAACTCTTCTGCTCGAGCAGACTGTGCATATATCAGATCGCAAAAGTGACATTTTATATCACTTTTTCGTTCTTCTCTCTCTCTAAAAATTTCCTAAAACCTAGATCTTGACTCTCTCTCTCTAAAATACTCTCTCTCTATACATTTTGACCTTGATCTAGTGGGTTCCCTACTTTAGTGCCTTTGTTAAAAAGTTAGAGCATCTCAAGATCTTCGTTTTCATCCAATTGGAAGTTGGTTTCAACATTGTTAGAGTTTTACATTTGCTTTGCTTGGTCTTCTAACTTGAGGCGAAGATTTTTCTACACTCTCATATGATTTTTAGCTTAATTATTTGTCATTGTGTAACAATGGTGGGTTTTGGGAGTGGTTTGAACAAACCTAAGGTTTGGTATGAAATGAAAAGGGAGGTTTTTGATGAATGTGAAATAAATGGGTATGGGATTTGAATATGAGGTCATGTTGTATTAAAATGGTTGATTTTGAAACATGGGTTGATATTTGGAAAAATGAGAATTTGCCCTAATTGGAGCAAAATGTTATTTTGTATAAATAATTGAAATTGAGATTGGAAATGTGAAATTAGGTGATTATTAATATAAATGGTGGAATTGGATATGTACTATCTCACACCTTTGGAAATTTTGAATAAACTATCTGTCTTGAGATTGTATATCTGTTTAGAAATAACTGTGTTGGGCTGTCGGTGGAGGATAGCTATGATTGTTGTAGAAATTGTATGAGGATTAGATAAATTGAAACTAATCTCTTGTTGGTTGTCATTGAATATGACTATGTTTAAATACATTGTATATATATGATTGTTTGGGAGAAGAAATGAAATGTACTCCATGTGTGATTATGTTTCAAATACATTGTATATGTATGATTGTTTGGGAGGAGAAAGGGGATGGACTCAACTGTTTGGGAGAAGAAAGGGGATGGACTCCATTATAATTAAGTTGGCTGGAGTGCCCTGGGTGAAAGTCTCGAAATTTATACATGGGTGCTAATCTCGTGGACGAAATATTCGTAAAATGGCAGTTTGAAGTGTTTATGTGTGTTTTGTATGATTGAAAAACCACTGAGTTGTAGTCTCAAGTTGGTTGTTGAAAGATAACGAAATTGACTCATGAATTGAGAAGAATAATGAACTTAAAATGAATCAAAAGAATATGGATTGAGATTTGAATTTGGTATCATATAAGAACACGGATTTGTGACAGTTTTATCATAGGCATTGTATATGCACCTTGTACTTACATCTTTGCTAAACTCCATATATTGTGTTAGATGATTCCTACTGGGTTGTGGCTCACTCTATTTTGGGAAAAATATTTTCAAGTGTTGGTAACATGCCTTCGCCAAGGCAATAACATTGGAGGGATTTTTGGGAAGCAAGAGATTCTTTGTTTTGTCTCACTTTTGTGTAGCCTAGGGCTTAAATTGTATGAGCTAGCCTCACTTTTGTTGTAACCAAGCCAAGGCTTGGAAAGATGTAAGCCTATAGAGCATTTATTTATGTTAAACTTTTGTACAATTTACATTACGAAATGAAAGAATATTATACTCTGATTTATGTTGTTATTCATATATGCTTTTGGGTTATTTATTGTGTTTTTTTTTAGGGTGTTACACTTGCCTTAGTCGCATAGGCAGGACTAAGGGAGCCCCATTGGGTTTGGTATTAAGGCACAACATGGTTGATAGCAGGCTTGCCTGTGGCCTTCGCCCTAGGAAGCTGGGGAGTTTGTGATTAGGTGGATAAGGGTGGAGGTTTTGCTAAAACGAACACGAAACATGGCTGATAGCAGGCTATAAAGTCTTGAGAATGCATATCTTGGCTAAATTGAACTGAGAATGCAAGTACAGCGGCAAGCATTACCGCCACAAGTGCACTTGCTAAGGTTCAAACTGAAAAAACAAGTTGCAACGGTAACACTCCCATCAAAAGTACACTTGCTGAGACATTTGTGCCAAACAGTTAGTACACAGTACATGTAGAGGGATGCGTGGCACCGTCAACCTAGTGGCTCAAGGCAGAATATTCAATGTGATTCTTAGGGACACATGTCTTTTCTCTATTTGGCCACTTGGTGTCCTCTTGGTATCAAGGAAAAGCCTATAAATAGGACCTAATCTTCCAAGGTTCAAAGGAGGAATATTGGGAATTTGGGGGACATTTTGCCTATTTGTGCACTGCCATTCATTTCTTCTTAAGCTACATGTTTCACCCTCACCTAGCTACTCATCCTTCAGTTATTCCCCCATTGTTGGACCATTAACATAGTTTTGCCTCTCTAATCACTAGTCACATCGAACGTTTCCTATATTTCTAGCGAGTCCACCAGGGAAGTTACTTTGTTGATGATTCATACCCTCAGTGGCTTGCATACTTCACCGGAAAAAATGACAGATGATGAAGTTCAGCAAACCCCATGACATCAAGGTTCTTCCAATGGCAGGGCAACACATGTCAAGGACCACGACCACATTGTTGTAGTCGAGGCGGTCTAGTCATTTCAGGATACATAGAGGGAGATCCTGACAGCTATGCAAACTCTCAATGAGGCCATCATGGCTATCGAATCCAGACCAGCTCCAGCATAAATGCCTCTGCCTATAGCAGTCCCAAACCCGGTGCTTAACCAGCTCCTTGAGAATTGGGTCCCGATCCAAGTACCCCTGGCGATATCTGAAGTGAACGGTACGGCTACTAGTTCAGCTATCCAGGGACAAATTGGCCCATTCTAGCCCACTCACTTTGTTACTCTAGCTGATGTATAAGCGATACTCGAGTAAGAGTGTAGCAAGAAACAACTATTATCTCTCCCAGATCTAGATGTGAGTCCTTCATACTTCCAAGAGATACTGGCCATGCCATATTCAACAGGGTATACGATACCCAAGTGTGTGAATGTCACGACCCGCTCCCTGTACCCAAGGGTTAAGCATCATATATAAAATTTAAGGGACAAGTTAAATTTTCGGGTTGTTACAGTGAAGTTTGATGGGAAGCAAGGTAATGCCAAAGAACACATGATAAGATTCATTGAGACTCTTGGTGTCCATGGTAGTGACCACCCTCTGTGCCTTCGGGAGTTTTCCAAATCACTCACTGAAAGGACTTACAGTTGGTATGTGAACTTGATCCTTAACTCGATCAAGAGTTGGGAAGAGATAGTGAACAAGTTTCACACAAAGTTCTTCCAAGTCCAAGAAAAAGTTACAAGCCTCACACTTAGGTGAGATGTCCAAAAGGCTAGGGAAGATATACTATCAAACGGTTCCAAGACAAAGCCATTGACTACCATGAGCCAGTGGATAAGGCTCATCTAGTTAGCATATGTTTGGAGGGTGCCATCCGCGACTACAAAATCTTCTTAGTAAACCATAATCTGCCTACCTTTTTAGTCTTGATTGAGATAGCTAGAAACCTCAATACCACAGGTCCCTTGCATCAATCTCGTGAAGGTCATCGCTACTCTCGTAGTAGTAGACTTGCTGCGGTAACCTCTATAGGAGGGAGTCGCTTGCAAGAAAAGGTGTCATCCTCTC
The DNA here is from genome assembly GCA_025200525.1 of Camellia lanceoleosa. NCBI lineage: Eukaryota > Viridiplantae > Streptophyta > Magnoliopsida > Ericales > Theaceae > Camellia > Camellia lanceoleosa. The sequence goes on along the minus strand of CM045764.1, from coordinate 112,237,277 downwards.
AGAAGAGGAAGAGCTACGAGGACGGAAACCCATATCCTTGTAACCTTGAGAATGTCAAAGCCTTGGTTAAAGAATAGGTAGCTGATGATAAACTTACGTTACCACCGATTGATGTTCCCCCAACCAAGAAAGACAAAGAAAGCCTAGATTATTATGTCTATCATACGGCCACCAGACACCCTACTAAGGACTGTTAGACTTTGAAAAGTATCTTTAAAAAGAAAATGGTTGCGAATGTGCTGAAGTTCAAAGATGCCGATAATCGTGATGTGAGAAAATACCCCTATCCTAACCACAAGGAAAATGGGAAGAATGTACACATGATTGGGTATATTGGACCTGTGCGCGATCAAGCACACATGCCATCCTACTATGATGAGTTAGAATAAATTGCAATGGGTTAACTTCCAGAAATGGTACCTGCGGAGGGAAAACTCACAGAGGACACCCATGCTTATGCCTTGCAAAACTCTATCAAGTTTCGTACCTTCTTTGACTAATTAGGGCTGAGCCAAGCCACCAGGGTAGAGATGGCAAAAGCCCTCGTCAACATCTCTGAAGTGCATCATGCTGAAATTGTTAAGGCTAAAGAGTATGTGCCTCGGCATATCTTGGAAGACTATGGGTCCATTACTTTTTCAGAAACAGACAGAGCATACACATTCCCCCATAACCATCTTCTTTTTGTCACAGCTTACATCAATGATGTAGAGTTCAAGTGTGCTTTCCTTAATGGTGGAGCATCTATAAATAACATCACTACTGCCACCTTTACAAAAGCTGGTATTCTGGAGTCCAGGATGGTTTGCCAACCCATTACTATGATGAGCTTTAGTGGTGAGAAAAAAGTTACTAAGGGCCATGTTGTAGTGGACTTAGCAGTTGGTGAGATCCGTTCTGCAACAAAGTTCCATGTGATTGAGGTAGATATGAAGTACCATATGATACTTTGTAGAGCTTGGATGCATCGGTATGGGGCTATTCCGTCGAGTTATCACCAGTACATGAAGGTAAAGTTGGGCAAGCGAACAGTGACCATGGTTGCGTCTGAAAAGCCATTTGGAGTAGAGGAGGCATATTATTTTGATGCAGTCTACTTTACTGAACTGTCAACAGATGAAACCCCAAGAACTGGCAAAGTTAGATGGGTTAAATTGCCAAAGTCGAAAGACATTCGAGATGCGGAGGCTACTCTAACAAGTAGTGGGCAAAAGAGGAGCATCAAGTCCATGAGTCCCTTGCCAAAGATTGTTAAGATGCGCGATGGTAGAAAGACAGTTTACTACTTATGACGGTCTTGGAGACCAGACTTCATACCTTGGGAAGATAGCCCCAAAACGAATAAATGTGATGGCGATGAGTCTCAAGCAGGGTTAGTTAAGACACCTGAAATAACTCCAGAGTGCATGCAAGATAAGCTTAAGTAGCAGGAGGTGCTTGTTGAGGTATTCCTTAGTGACTTACCAGGGCAGAGCAAGCCTGTGTTTATCAGTGATACAATGGCTCCAGCAACTAAGACAAAATTGATAACATTACTGAAGCGGTACGGTGACTCCTTTGCTTGGACATATAACGAGATACATAGCCTTGATCCATCACCTTGACACCCATTACCTAGACACTTTTCCCAACGCTAAACCGATAAAGCCATATGCCCGAAAGTACTACCCCGACCTTGAGGCAACGATTAAGGAAGAGGTAGAAAAGTTGTAGAGGCAAATTGTGGAGACGTATTTTGTGAATAACAACATGTGACCAAGGTGACACCGAAGTGTCAGCCGAGGTGCCACGTGTCTTGGTCATGGCGCCGAGGTAATCTCGGCCGAGATTATCTGCGGAGATATCGGAATCCGAGATGATTGGACAAGGGGCAGGAGTACTAGAATGGGGGAGGATCTTAGTTTGGATAAAGATAAAGTTTTTAGGAAGTTTATCCTTATCTAGCTGAGGGTCTGGGATAGGCATTGAGCCTGAGTCCAAGTGAAGCTAGGCTTCTACAGGAATTAGGTTAGTGCTGGCTATAAAAGTAAGGCACCCTCGTGGGTCTAAGATACGCTTTTTGTATTCTTGCTAGTAAGTTAAGCACTAATTGCTATCTTTGAGAGATAACTGATTACTGACTTGATCGTTGGAGTGCCCCCGGGTGGACAAACCACCGTCAGAATTCTTATCTTTCTGTGACAGGTTATTTGGACACGGTCTATTCTGCTTGTGTTCTTCTATTGAGTTTCTGTTTGGCAGTGCGGTCAGAAATTAGTACCTACAATTTGGCGCCATCTGTGGGAAACATAAGAAGAATAGATGGCCAACGACGGGCAGAAAGAAAGAATTGGGGGTGACATCCCCGTGGGAGTGGTAAAAATGCCGAACCTAGCGTAAAGGAGGACAACTGCAACGAAGAACCTCGGGATAAGAATCTTGGAGAAAAAGACGTCGGCCAAGAGGGAGACGTACCGAAGACAGCATGTCAGGGCGGGTATTATAACGAAAGCGGCCTCTAGGTATGGAAAAATAGATGCCTGAGGAGGGACGGCGAGATGAAGGGGATGGCAAACAAATTGGCAGACCTGCAATTGGTTGTCAATTTCATGATGCAGAACAACGTCATGCAACCACCGTTGCCATTGGAGGACACGCTGATTCTAGCGGCCAAGAACGATGTCCATAAAGTAATCCCCGCAGTCTCCCGGCATGACAGGGTGAGGGAGCATTCTCATCAGCCTTCACGAGAGGTTGGGCGAGGAGAATCGATGAGAGGAGAGTCTTAGAAGACACATTATGCCAAAGAAACCTACGCCAAAGAACATCGGCATGTTCAAGGGAAAGAGCTTTGCTTTGACACGACAAATGAAGGGAGGTCTAAGAGGACTCACAATGACACCGGGAGTAGCGCACCAAAAAGGCTGAAATTCGTTAACAACCAAACTCCCAGACGGACTAAGGAGGATTTGAGGGATTACCTCCAGAGGAAACGACAAGATGCCAAGGTAACATCTCCGGTTAAGCCAAAAACACCGTTCTCGATGGAATTGGACAAGTTCGAGGCCCCGAAAAGGTTCCACATGCCAAAATTCCAGATATATGACGATAAGTTTGACCCCAATTTTCACGTCGGCTTGTATTTGAACTCAATGGCACTGTATACTGGGAACGAGCCGTTGCTCTGCAAGGTATTCTCCTCATCCTTTGGGGAAATCGCGTCAAACTGATTTCACAAGTTGCCGAAAGGAACTGTGAAAAGTTGGGAAGGCCTGGCCAAGATATTTATGGCCAGGTTTGTTACAAACAAACTGCAGCCGTTGAGGGTAGACTCCCTGATTGTTTTGAGGATTGGAGAGGATGAAAGCCTCAGGGCTTATGCCAAAAGATACTATAAGGTGTTTAACCGAATACCAAGGTGCAACCAAGAAGTGGCGATCGTATCGTTTAAAAACGGCCTGAACGATGACTATCTGCTTTGAAAGTCATTAGCAAAGACATTGCCAAAAAGTATGGAAGAACTTATGGCCAAGATCGAGAAATATACAAGAGCAAAGGAAGACACGCCAAGGACAAAAGCGTCAAAGAAAGAGAAGAGGAACGGCTCACCGAAGCGAGGCCAAGGTAATACAAATTTTAATAGACAAGAAACAGGGCTAAGGGCTGCACAAGCAGTCACCACAGTGTTCCGGATCTTGGTTTACAAAGTCCTGGAAAGGATTAGGAATCAGCCTTACTATAGAGCACCAGAGAAGATTCCTGGCGAATTTATGGGAAGAAGCCTTGGGAAGAATTGTGCCTACCACAATGAGGATGCGCATCTAACTCAGGGGTGCAAAGCCCTAAAGACACATCTGGAAGACCTGGTAAGACAAGGTCACTTAAGGGACTTGATAGATGAGGCTAGAACAAAGGAAGAGCAAGCAAGGCTTCCCTAGGCACCGACAGCACCACCTCCCCCAGCACCACAACCGCAAGCAGATGGACCTCGAGTGATTAATGTGATTCACTCGAAGGTCAATGAGAATGAGGTACGTGGGGAAACTCAGAGGGTGAAACACTTACAACATGTGTATTAGGTCCAGCAAAAGTGACCTAGGGCAGACGAGTACCAAGGACCAATGGTGTCCTTTACCGAAGCCGACCTAGACATGGTGCAACATCCACACAATGGTGCTTTGGTGATATCCCTAAAGATTGGAGAGTGCCAAGTAAGGCGCATTCTAATTGACCAAGGCAGCTCTTGTGACATCATGTATGTCAGATGTTATAAAGAGCTCGGCGTTCACCAATATGATTTGGAACAGTCTAACAGTCCAATGGAACACCGACATGGCCCTTGGGGGCAATAAATTTGGAGATGCAGGTAGGCACCAGAAAGGTGAGCACAGAATTTACAATTATTGACACCCCCTCACCTTATAACGTTATCTTGGAAAGGCCATGGTTCCACGCAATGAGGGCAGTTCCCTCAACATTGCACCAACTATTGAGGTTCCCAACAGAACAGGGAATTGAGGAGATCAGAGGAGATCAAGTGCAGATGAAGAATTGTTCCATGGCAGTTATGAAATCCACCTGCAACGTACAAGAAGCAGACATAGTCGAGATTGAAGATGAGGACATGGAGGTCCTGGATGACGTCGGCAAAAAACCAGCTGAGAAAAGTGAAAAAGCCCTGAAGAAGATTCTAGTCCAACAAGGGGATGAAAAACGTTTCTTTCTTCTGGGCTCAAGATTGATAGAAGAGGAAGAAAGGGAGTTAGATGCCTTCTTACGAGCAAACATTGAGATGTTTGCCTGGACACCATACGAGATGCTTGGCATTGACCCCGAGGTCACTTGTCATAGACTAAATGTGGACAAGTCAGCTAAACCTGTCATCCAACGAGCAATGAGGCCAACATTAATGCATGTTAAGGCAGTAGAAGAGGATATGGAAAAACTGCTGGAGACCAGAGTCATTCGAGAGATAAACTACCCAACTTGGTTGTCAAACACAGTTATTGTAAAGAAGAAGAATGGGAAGTGGAGGATCTGTGTGGACTTCACTAGCCTAAATAAGGCTTGTCCCAAGAACAGTTTCCCACTCCCCAAAATCGATCAATTAGTAGATGCCACTTCAAGGCATGGAATGATGAGTTTCTTGGATGTATACAGGGGGTACCATCAGATAGCAATGTACCCCCTGATGAAGAGAAGACTGCATTTATCACCCCAAAAGGGCTGTATTGCTACAAAGTGATGCCTTTCGGGTTGAAAAATGCAAGAACAACGTACCAGAGGTTGGTGACCAAAATGTTCAGACATCACATCGGCAAGATAGTGGAAGTATCCATCGACGACATGGTTGTAAAGACTAAGGAACCTGAGGATCATCTAGCTGACTTGAAGGCAATCTTTGACATCCTAAAAACATATCGGCTCTAACTCAATGCTTCAAAATGTGCATTTGGAGTTAGGTCTGGTAAGTTTTTAGGGTACTTAGTTACCAGAAGAGGCATTGAGGCAAGCCCAGATCAAATCAAGGCCATCCTGGATTTGAAAAGCCTAGAATCAGCAAAACAAGTGCAGATGTTGACTGGAAGGGCCGCAGCCCTGAATAGGTTTATAAGCAGAAGTTCTGACAACTGCAAACCATTTTTTAGTTTAGTGAATAAGGCCACAGATTTTTTGTGAATAGAAGAGTGCGAAGTCGCCTTGACCAACTTGAAAAAATACCTGACCACAACTCCAGTTCTCTCAAATCCTGTACCTGGAGAGGAACGTTTTTTATACTTGGCAGTTTCGGAACATGCAGTGAGTGCAGTGGTAATTAGAGAAGAGAAAGGGGAACAGAGGGCAGTTTACTATGTAAGTAAAACCCTAGTGAGTGCGAAGACCAGGTATTTACCCCTGGAGAAATTGACATCAGCCTTAATAATGGCTTCCAAGAAGTTGAATCACTATTTCCAAGCCCACAAGATTATCTTATTAACTGAACACCCTTTGAAGTCCCTACTACAGCAAGGAGATCTGACAGGCAGGGTGGCCAGATGGGCAGTGGTATTAGGCCAATACAATTTGGAGTTCAGACCCAGAACAGCAATCAAAAGCCAGGTTCTGGCCGATTTCATGGCCGAGTTCACACCTGGAGCCATCCCATGTCGGGCTCCGGTGAGCTGCGGCTTAGGATGTCCAACGAACAAGAAGAAACCCAACTGGGAATGAAAAACCCCACATCAACAGAGCAGAAAAAAGAAGAGAAACTCAAACCTTACGACATTTACATCGGCGACTCCTTCCGCCTGTTCGTTGATGGGAGTTCAAACCGTCAGGGAGCGGGGGCAAGAGTAGTACTAGTGTCGCCAGATGGGCGGATGTTAGAAGAATATATTCAATTTGGGTTTAAGGCTTTAAACAATGAAGCAGAATATAAAGCACTGATCACTGGACTAAAGTTGGCAGCAGCAATGGAAGCCGACGAGGTGGTAATCTTCTGTGACTCCCAGCTTATTGTAAACCCGGCAATATGCGAATATGCAGCCCGAGATGAAAGAATGATAGCCTATGTCAAAGAGGTTGTTAGACTACTGGCCTTATTTCAAGACTGCCGACTATAGCAGGTTAGCCGAGATGACAACAACTATGCCGATGCCTTGGCTAACCTGGCTAGTGCAATGAAGTCAGGAAAGGCAAAAACAATAATGGTTGATTATTTGTCGGGCCCAAGTGTGGAACCACTGATCATAGAGTACAAAGCAATGTGTTTAAAGATGGGCCCAAGTTGGATGGACATAATAGTAATGTTCCTTAGATAAGGGAAACTACCAGAGGACAAAAAAGAGGCACACAAGACCAGACTGAAGTCGGCAAGGTTCAGTTTGACAGCAGAAGGACATCTCCACAGAAGGTCTTTTACTGGTCCCCTTTTGAGATGTGTGCATCCTTCACAAGTTGAAGACTTCTTGTATGAAATACATGAAGGAGTATGTGGAAGCCACGCTGGGGGCAGATCACTCGTTTATAGGACCATTACTCAGGGGTACTGGTGGCCCTACATGCAAAAGGATGCTGAAGCCTATGTTAGAAAGTGCGAGAAGTGTCAAAGGTTCGCGCCTTTGATACATCAACCAGCAGCAGATTTGAACCCAGTGTCCAACCCTTGGCCATTTGCCTAGTAGGGCATGGATCTTGTTGGACAACTACCCCAAACAACTAGACAAAGGAAGTTCCTGCTCGTAGCAACTGATTACTTTACACAGTGGGTAGAAGCTGAACTCCTTGCAAAGATTCGAGATATTGATGTGAAGAACTTTATATGGAAGAACATCATTACTAGGTTTGGGATCCCAAGGGCAATAATAGCAGACAATGGTACACAATTTGATCATAAGCTAATCAAAAGTTTCTGTGTAAAGTACAAAATCAAGAACTATTACTCCACTCCAAGTTTCCCTCAAAGTAATGGTCAAGCAGAATCATCCAATAAAACAATCCTGGATGGGATCAAGAAGAGGCTGGAAGCAGCAAAGGGAAAGTGGGTGGATGAGTTGCCCAATGTACTCTGGGCATATCGGACTACGCTGAGAAGATTAACTGGGGAATCTTCATTTGCCATGGTTTACGACACCGAAGCAGTCATCCCACTAGAAGTTGGCATCCCAGGGATCAGAACCCAGGGAGTAGAGAATGAGACTAATAAGGCATTCCTGGTCTGAGATCTGGACCTATTAGAAGAAAGAAGGGAAATAACAGCAATTCAACTGGGGACATACCAGCAACAACTTGCTAAGGCTTACAACAAGAAGATTAACCCAAAAGAATTCAAAGTTGGAGACCTTGTGTTGAGGAAAGTGGTTGGCAACAAGAAGGATCCCAGAGAGGGCAAACTAGGCCCAAATTGGGAGGGACCTTATAGAATTATCTTGGTCGCCGGCAATGGTGCATATCGGCTTGAGGATAGTGATGGCAAAGAGTTGCTAAGGCCCTAGAACACTTGCAACTTGAAGTTTTTCTATCATTAGATTTTTGTTTTTTAAAGTTTATGTTATTAGCCAAAGTAATAATAAAATTTTAGCTTGATTTTTATTTTCAAACTTGTGTAATACGACTAACCAGTCCCTTGGCAATGTTTCTAAATGAAACATGACGAATAACTTAGACTTAGTATATGGCAGAGTTGAATTATACTTGCATATAATAGAGTTGAACTAAGTTGGCGATGTTTTTAAGTGAAACATGACGAATAACTTAGACTTATTATATGGCAGAGTTGAATCATACTTGCATATAATAGAGTTGAACTAAGTTGGCGATGTTTCTAAGTGAAACATGATGAATAACTTAAACTTATTATATGGTAGAGTTGAATTATACTTGCATATAATAGAGTTGAACTAAGTTGGCGATGTTTCTAAGTGAAACATGACGAATAACTTAGACTCATTATGTGGCAGAGTTGAAATTATACTTGCATATAATGGAGTTGAACTAAGTTAGATTAACTTAGACTTGCCATGTCGGCAGAATCAAACTCAGATTGGAACTAAGTGCATTTCAGTAAGATTAACAGAGAAACCAAGGTTGAGAACCTCAGCTAGTCTTTATTTGAATCTAACTTCAGCAAAAGATCATAGGCACATACTTAATGTGAACATTAGTGAAACCTAAGTTCACATTAGGAGGCAGAGAGCTGGAGAATGATTAATAAAAAGTGCTTAGGAGTTGGAATTTTATAGAAAAATTTACAAGCTAGAATTAGTTTAACACTTGTTAAAATTTTCAAAAAAATTTACAAGTTGAAGTTAAGTCGATGTAATATTGCAAGAAGTACATACGTACTTGCCGAGATGACCAGGTTGCCAAACTTGGGGAGTATAGAAGACAGAAGTCTTGATAAGTAAGAGTGAAGTGGCAAGTTTAAAACAACACTTGTGAAAATATTTTTACAATGTTTTCAAGTGTTAAGCCAAGGCCAAGATAAACAATTAGAAGTTATGTCCAAGGTATTGTACTCTAAAGAAGTTATACAAATAAAGGTATACTGTGAAGACATACAAAATTATTCTAAGTATGAAAGTGGAAAACATACATAAGTGAAAAGAAGGCATTCAATACATAAAGAGATGAAGAGACTTGCATTCAGAAAAAAGGCACTTCGGCATGGCAAAAGATTACTTGTTCAATTACAGAAGGGGCACATCGGCCAAATATGCAGCTAAACATTGTTCAGACAAGACAAAATACAACTAAAAAGAAAAGCACAAAGTACAGAAACAAATGCTTCAAGTTAGACTACTCGGCGTCAGTAGCTGGTTGTGTTTCGGCCTCAGAAGACAGCTGGGAAGTCTTTTCGGCAGTCTTCTTAGCCTCAAGCTCGGCGTCAATTTCTCAAAGAGTTTGATCAAGGCTCTTCTTGGCAGTTTGTACCTCAGACGTGCTCTTCTTGGAAGAGGCACTCTTGGAGACCTCGTCCTCCTCATCCTAAGTCAAGTTTAGGACTTGCTCATTCAAGGTTGGGGACTTGGCCCTAGCAGTTGCCACTCCACCAGATTTATCGGCTTCTGCGTCCTCCTCTGTTTCAGTCTCGTCCTCGAACTGGCTTGGAGTGGGGGGAATGGTAAAACAAGTCGGCTGGCATCGTGCAGTGGCAAACCTTCAGGGACTACCAACTCCTTCAAGGCAGCCATCCAACCAAGGGTGTAACCCTTGTTGCATGCCTACCTCACTTTTTTTTTGTACTCATTGCGTACATCGGCTGTCTCTTTGGTGTAGGCCTTTTCGTCAGCTGCCTTAATTTCGGCCTCCTTTGTAGCCAGAGCTGTTTGAAGCTCGATTTGGGCCTATGCCTCTTTTTCCTTGGCCTCCTTTGCCACGGCCTGAGCAACCTCGGCAACGTTTTCTGCAGCCTTGGCACGGTCCTCGACTGTCTTCAAAGAAAGCTCAGTAGCCTTGGCCTGATCCAATAGACCTCGGATGCGAGCCTCAGCTTTATTAAGTAAAGTAAGAAGCTTGGCTGCCTCCTTGGTCTTTTTGGTTAGTTCCTTATTGAAATCATTGGCCTTAACTCCTAGAGAGTGACCTTGTTGGATAGCTTGCAAAAGTGTAAAGAAAATTTGATAAAGTATGAAAACCAGAGTTAAAGTTAAATTTAAAAAAACTACAAGTGTTGAGACTTACCAAGACACAGTGCTGCATCATCATGGCGTAGTTTTCATATTCCGAGAGCTCAGTCATCCTGTTGATATCGACCAGGAGTAAAACAGCGGTGGATATGGCGGCACCGACCTCTAAGCTGTCAAGTGCATTGTCCCCAGTAAGAAGTGGTCGGTCTCCGACCATAATAGGAGGATTCCATGGAGCGTCAACACAGAAACTGGGAGGATCAGAGGAGCCACTGGCTCTCGACCTTTTTTATTGTGGTGGGTCAAACGTTTTGGCATCGACTAGCCTCTTGTCGGCTAAAGGAGTACTTTTTTCAGCCTCGGCCAACTTGGAAATCGGCAAAGTGTCCTCAGAGTCGATCTGAGTTACTGTTGTCTTTGTTTGGGCTTTCTTTACCCTCTTTGTCTTAGCCTTTGGTTGGGATTATAAAGGAAAGGACTGAATTGTTACAACCCCATGCAGGTTGGCCAAAAGATCTTCAATGACAGCCTTGTTACGTCCCATCTCGTCGGTTGTAGAAGTGACTGTGACTTTAGTACCAAAGTGTATAGTTGGGAGTACAGTAGGAGGATTTGATGGGTCGTAGGCCGATGACTCAGAAAGTCAGCATTTTCGGCTGCGGGTTCTGCCGACAAAGGTAGAGATGGGAACTCGGCGACGGCTTTGACGTTGGGCAGGAGGAATCAGCGCCCACACAAACATTAACCATATTTGACACAAGATTATTTTGCTAATTTTTCTGACAAGATATTTAACTCGTCATTAGATAAGGATTTTTTAAATTTCTCAGTCACTAGATGGCTTGGCAAGCTTTATGGCTGTGCCGTTAGAGAGTTTGCTCTAAGAAGTTATTGTGCCATTTGGGTCTGTCCTTGATTTTTGTCTCACCATAAATCATAGGTATTATAAAACTGTACTCATTTTTTTATATAAAAAAAGTGTGCTTCAAATTCATTGAAAACGTATATTTTACCATACACAAGTTGAATTTAAACCTATACATTATTTTTGTAGACAAAATTCTAAGTATTTTTTAAATGTACACAATAAATTATTGTTGTATAACCTTTTTATTGTTTACCTAAAAGAGTAGAATCTCTGTGAGCTAAATGAAAACAAAAAACAAAAAAATATATATATATTGGACAAATTAATTTACAAGTGTGGAAGTAATACTAAAGATCCTAAAAATTTTATCAAGATTTCTATCAAAATGTATATCTTTTTGGGGTCTCTAACATTTTTTTGGTGTAGAAATGACATAAGACTTTCTTGGTTTGTTTTTCAAACCATTTTTTAAATTTAAAAAAAAAAAAAAGGTTTTGCATTTTGTCAATTTAGCTTAGAAATATATATATTTTTGTATAGGGTGAATTACACTAATGGTACTTATAGTTTGGGATTTGTGTCACTTTGATCCATGATTTTTCAATTATGACACTTTGATCTTGAATTTTGAATCTTGTTCCAAATAAGAACAATTGAAGATACTATTGGATTTTTCAAGGACAAATTCATCAATTTGATAAAATATAAATTAATTTAACAAAAATAAATGTCAAAAAAAATATTTTTTGAATTTTTTAAAATTATTTCTACCTACTAAAAATAAAATTATATAAAATTGATAAATTTTTTAGATATTTATTTTTTTTACCAAATTAATTTTTATTATGTATTTGGATGATGATCATGTAAAATTAATTTTTAAAAATTAATTATGTAATTTTTATTAATTTTTATTAATTTTACATAATTTTATCTTTGGTGGGTAGAAATAATTTTTAAAAATTTTAAAATATTTTTTGGACATTTATTTTTGTCAAATTAATTTATATTTTATCAAATTGATAATTTTGTCCTTGAAATTAAGCAATGGTATGTTTAATTTTCTTTATTTAAAATAAAATTTAAAATTCATAATCAAATATATAATAATTAAAAAATCAAGAATTAAAATGACACGAGTCTCAAACTATAATCACTATTTGCGTAATTTATCCTTTTTTTTTATTTTATAATATATGAGTAAGGCTGGAGAATGGCCCCAATAGTAATCCACCCAAACCAATTATCATAGCCTGGGCCTGGAATATGTTTCGATTTCCAAATTGAGAAATGCTTTAGATCACTAATTAGTAGTGACTCTAATGATGTGGTAGTGAGTCTCACCCACTGTCACAGTATGTTTATGCCTTATTTTTTTTTTTTTCAATTATCACCTCACTAATAATATAATTAGTAATGGCAAATTAATGATCTATAACATTCCTCTTCCAATTTGAGTTTGATTAGGTTCAGTCTACCCCAAAGCCTACCTACCCATGCATAGTGTTCAACCTTTTTGAAATAATAATAGTAATTATGTTTGTTTTTAGTTTTCAAATTTTATTTTTAAAATTTATTTTTTCATATTTTTTTGGTTTTAACTGATTTTTTTTTTAAATTTTTAAATACACCTAATATAAATACACTTAAAAAATATAATATTTGTGAAAAATATCTTTAAAAAATTCACTAAATACCAAAAATGTCAAAAAAAATAAAAATTCAATACATTTTTCATATTTTTGTGTAGTTATTAATTTTTTAAAATATTTTTTTACAAATATTTTACTATTTAGATACATCTAAGTAAGGTGCATCTAAAAAAGTAAAAAAATTGCTTAAAATTATAAAAATATTCACTAAAAAAAAAACGAAAAAAAAACTTAATTTTCCAAAAACTAAAACCAAATACACTGAATACTCTTAGAGAATACCTTATGTCTTTTTAAACAAATTAAAATTATGATATATGTCTTTCTTAAATACAGTAAAATAAATTAATGTGTAGTTTTTTTTATAAATACCATAACTCACAAAAACCTATGAAATTCATTTGTATTTTAACATAATTTACAATTCTATAAAATTTTAAATTATTATTATTATTATTTACTTTCTTCTTTTATTTTGTTCATTTTTTTTGAGTTTTCAATTTATTTTTTGTCTTTTGAGAGGAAAATTAGTGAAAGGGTTCAGGTAAACCCAAGTAGAGAAGAAAATAATGTGTAAATAAATAGGTTGAATGTGAAATGACAACGCAAGGTAAGCACAATACATGCTCAACCCATCAGAAAATGAACATCAATATAACAATGAAACCGTCAGAAGATGAACATGATGATCAACCGTGAGGCCACCCATCAAATGACTCTGATCATGTAGCGATGTTGATATGATAGAGTAGGGTGTTAGGATATGTCAATCAAAGAATTAACGTTGGATAACTCATGTCATGTATCGAGAAGGATTCAACCAAGTAGTGGAGTAAGGTTGTCGATAGTGCAAAATAACACCCAAACTATTTTCTCGGTGCGCTTGCAGGAAGTAGGAATTGGCAGTAATGGGAGAAAAAAATTTAGTCATGGCATAGGGCCATACATCAAACCATAGTCAACTCTTAGCCAAGGGGTGAAACATATAAAATAAAATAAAAAAATTCTAACTTCCTATTTGGTAAGCCAACTTATCTGATAGGGAATGCTATCAAATGAAGAAGTATTATCAACCAAGAAAGGGAATATTTGCTACATATGTACTTTGTATCTTTAACGTTTATTTTTTTACTTTTAAATTAAATTTGAGTAAAAATTTAGGTAAAATTTTTATCTAACACCAGGCATTCTAATGAAAATTTTTCATTTTTCATCAAATCACAGGTCAACTGAGCGGATGTCCGGCCTGTTGACCAATTTTGTGTAAATTGACCAGAACTTGAAGGACAATTTTGCAAGAAAGAGGTTATCCGGGAGACAACTGGCCGATCGTCCGATGTACCTACAACACTGAATGCATCCTCAATTTGACAAAAAGCTGAAAACATGCTGATATGGGTAAGCCCATAAAGGCTATAGCCTACCATTTAGGGCCCAATACATAACTCAAATACTAAAACCCAATATTGCTGAAGCCCCACGTAACAATAAGAACCAATGACATCAAGACACATGGCAAGAGAAGGGCAAGCCACATAAACAGACAAATATCTGCAAAGTTATTACCACTGCACATCACCATTAATGAAGCCCCTTATAGCATTTATTGCGATAACCCCTCTCCATCGAGATAGAACGGCTTCACCATGAACAAGGTAAGTTAGAGCATAGACTTTCGGCCAAGGTGACAGATCAGAAGGGATAACAAAATGATTACTAGAGGATATAAGCAGACGTCAAAGACGGGAAGAAGGTTAAGCTTTCTAACTCTAATCCATCTCTATATTCTACCTCTCTCTCTCTCGAACTTGCTCATCGGAGGGTTCGCTGGGCCACTCCCTGTTCCCCGTTGAACTCTTGTGTAGGTTCCTCTGTGGGCTTAATCATTCGGACACCGGTTTGGGAAGCGTGGATCAGTCCGACCCGTTCCATTAGGAACAAACTGTATCATCAATTGGCGCCGTCTGTGGGAAGGCTTTGCTCCGTGCGCCAGTTGTGCTCATTGTCGCCGAAGACACTTCCCAATAACCCTTTCCCGTCACCTACCAAGGTGTATGGTTACGACTAGATCCATGGCTTCTGACCACAATGTTGCCGACCACCAAGCCGACCCTCCCAATCCAAACAACCCACCACAGTACTTTACCAAGCTCACCAACAACATTAACCGCCTGGCCGAGCAGAACCAAGCTTTGATTAACGCCCTACTCCAAAGAAACCTTCCCATGCCCCCTCCACCACCTCCAGATATTCCACCCAACCAAGAACGTGCCCCGAGCCATACTATCCAGCAGCCTAATCCACCCAACTTTGAAGGCTTGAAACTCCCTCCCCTAGGTATAAACCCGCCACCGCGGGGCCCACATTCACCGATCCCGGCACCAACCCCTGAAAGAGAGGCCAGCAGTGTCTAGCTTCCACTGCCTTCCAGTGGTGACAACATCCCTCTCTGGGACGCAGAACTCCGAGCCATGAAGTTCCAACTCCAAGGGGTCATGCAGAACATACAGCATAAACCATCTACCATAGCCAACTCCCCCTTTGTTGCCTCCATCAGGGATAAACCTCTACCTCCTAAGTTCAAAATGCCCAACATTGACTCTTTTAACGGTACAACAGATCCAGTCAATCACTTGGAGACCTACCGAACCCTCATGATCCTCTATGCATTCCTTGATGAAATCATGTGTCGGGTTTTACCTGTAACACTCAAGCGGTCGGCTCGACTTTGGTTTAGTCAACTGCCAGCAGACTCTGTCTCCACTTTCCAGCACCTCAGTGACTTCTTCTTTAGCCATTTCATTGGAGCCCAGCGCCAGCGACGTCCGGCAATCCAACTCCTCAATATCTGTCAAACCGAGGGGGAGTCGCTGCGCAGTTTCGTTATCCGTTTCAACACTGAAGCCTTGCAGGTAGCGAAAAACGATGACAAGGTCATCCTTACGGCTTTCATGGCCGGTCTACGGTCATCTGACTTTCTTTTCTCCCTCTCAAAAAATCCCCCGACCTCCATGGCAACCCTTCTTTCCAAAGCCCAAAAATACATGAACGCAGAAGATTCCCTAACCGCTCGCCAAGACCCTATAGCCAAAAACCCGACCCCCAGAGAGAAGAGAAAGGACTTAGACACCAGAAACACCTAGTACAATAACCAAACACCTCAGTACACCGACTGACCCTCCAGAGCCGACCGGTTGGCACCAGTCCAACCGCCCGGCTGGTTCGAATGGTACACACCCCTTAATTCCCCCATGGAACAAGTCCTCAATCAGATCCAACGAGACTATCCCCTGAAATGGCCCCAATCATCTCGGTCTCCTTCCAATCAGCGAGACCAGTCCAAATATTGCCGATTTCACTAGGACCACGGTCATAATGCTGAGGAGTGTGTTAACCTCAAAGATCAGGTCGAGGGCTTGATATGTGAGGGACGTCTCAGTCGATTCACAGACACCCGCTCTCAACAAAGGCAAAGGACTGAACCCATTAGAAATAACCACCGGCGCACTCCTCCCCGACAACCAGCACAACGTATCCTCGCCCATGATCGCCCTCCACAGCAACCCCGAGCACAAGGTAACCCCGCCTCCCCTATCGGAGAAATCAGAGTCATAGCCGGCGGGCTTGCTTGTGGAGGTCCGTCCCGCTCGGCTCAGCGGACAGAACTCAGAAAGATAAGACAGGGCTCGAACAAAGAAGTTGCCACATTAGACTACTCTTCCAAACAACCCAAGCAGTGGATGGAGCCCATCACCTTTACGAAAGCCGACTGCATAGGCATCCGTTACCCCCACGACGACCCCCTCGTCATTTCTACCCTCCTCTCCAATTACAAAGTTAGATGGGTTCTCGTCGACAATGGCAGTTCTTCAGACATCATTTTTCTAAATGCCTTCTGCTAGCTCAAGATCGGGGAAGAAAGTCTGTCTCCTTTCCAAACCCCATTGGTCGATTTCACTAGAGACCGGGTGACCTCCATCGGCTCCATCGATCTTTCCATCACCATCGGAGCATACCCACGGCAGACCACCAAGTTGCTTACTTTCCAGGACGTCGATTGTCCCTCCGCCTACAACACTATCCTCGGCTGCACCATCCTCGGCCGCACCACCCTAAATGCCTTCCAAGCTATCACATCCACTTTCCATCTCGCCATCAAGTTCTCCATCGATCTTGGAGTCGGCACAGTGAGGGAAGAGCAGACCCTGGCCAGAGAGTGTTATGTCACCTCGCTTAAAGAAGTCAAGCTTAAGGAGGCTATGATCATCGAAGGACTCGACGTCAGAGACGAGGACGAGCTGGTCAGAGGGCAACCAGTGGAAGAGCTCATCAAGGTCCTCATCGATCCCACCAACCCGGTAAAAACTGCCAAGATCGGCAGCCAACTATCCTCCCAGGCCAAGGCTAACCTCACCGCCCTCCTGATTGAGCACAACGACGTATTTTCCTGGACCCACTCCGACATGCCAGGTATTGACCCCTCCTTCATTACCCACCGTCTCAGCATTGAGCCCCATTTCTGACCCATCTGCCAGAAGCAGCGCATCTTTCACTCGGAGCGCAATAACCTTATTACTTCTGAGGTAGATAAGCTCCTTGAGGCACAATTTTATCACAAATGTGGACTACCCCAGATGGCTATCGAATGTGGTTCTAGTTCGTAAAAACAATGGTAAATGGGGACTCTGCGTCGACTACTCCAGCCTCAACCGAGCTTGCCCCAAAGACAGCTATCCTCTTCCTCGCATAGATCTGCTGGTTGATGCCACGGCCGGTTATCAAATGCTTAGTTTCATAGATGCCTTCTCTGGATACAACCAAATCCTGATGCACTCGTCTGACCAGGAACGCACCACCTTCATCACCGACCGAGGAACCTACCATTACCTTATGATGCCATTTGGGTTGAAGAATGCCGGAGCCACTTACTAACGGTTGGTCAATGCCATCTTTCATCATCAGATAGGCCGGAACATGGAAATATATGTCGACGACATGCTGGTCATGAGCAAACTCTCCACTGATCAGCTGGCCGACCTGCGAGAGACCTTCGCCACCCTACGAAAGTATCACATGAAGCTTAATCCGGAGAAATGCGTCTTCAGCGTAGGATCTGGGAAGTTCTTGGGTTTCACGATTAGTCAGCGGGGCATCGAGGCTAACACTGAAAAGATGAAGGCATTGATTGAAATGCAATCACCTAGAACGGTCAAGGAGAGGCTTACTGGCCGAGTTGCCGCCCTCAACCGCTTCATTTCCCGCGCAACGGACAAGTGCCTCCCCTTCTTCAAAGTTCTTTAGCAAACCTTTAAATGGACGGTAGAATCCGAAGAGGCCTTTTAGCAGTTGAAACAGTGTATGGCCAACCCCCCCTCCTTTCTCAGGCAATCACAGGTGAACCCCTCTTCCTCTATCTAGCCGTGTCAAACACCGCAGTCAGTGCAGCACTCATTAGGGAAGACAGTTCTGTCCAACGACCGGTCTACTACATCAGTCGGGCTCTTAGGGGAGCGGAACAAAATTACCCATTGTTAGAAAAAATGTCCTTGGCCTTGGTCACCGCCTCCAGACGACTCCGCCCTTACTTCCAAGCCCATTCCATAGTGGTCTTCACTAACCAACCATTGAAGAAGATAATGCAACAACCAGAGCTTTCTGGCAGACTTATGCAATGGTCGGTCGAGCTCAGCCAATTTGACATCTCCTACCGGCCTCGAACGGCGATTAAAGGCAGGCTGTTGCCGATTTCATCTTGGAATTCACTAATCTCACTTCAACCGCAGCTCCTCTGCCCCCGCTACCCCCTACCGAGCTAGAAGACCCCCACTCTTGGACTCTCAACGTCGACTAATCGTCCCGCAAAGGAGGCAGTGGGGCTGGTCTCATCCTCACTGCCCCCGAGGGTGGTTATTTCAAGTGTGCTCTCCGGTTCCTATTTGATGCAAGCAATAATGAGGTTGAATACGAGGCATTAATTGCAGGTCTTCGCCTCGCTAGAGACATTGGTGTCAGCCATATCCAAGTGTTCAGTGATTCCCAGCTCATTGTCGGACAAATCACGAGGGAATTCGATGCCAAGGAAGACTCAATGCGGGCTTATGGGGATATTGCACTCCCTCTCACTCGCCTCTTCAATAATTTCCACATCAAGCACATCCCTCGGGCGGAAAACTCCAAGGTAGATGAAATGGCTCAGTTGGCTTCGGCAGACTAGTCAGACCTCAGCTACGGTGTCCGCCTCGAGTACCTGGCCCACCTTGCCATTTCCCCAAACTAGCAGCAAGTCTACTTTCTCCAAAACGAACCTATTCCTTGGGCGACTGACATCTTTCTATTTCTAACAACGAGGGAACTGCCGCCCGACAAATAGCAGGCTGCCAAAGTCAGGGCCCGGTCGTCCAACTACCTTCTTGTTAACGGCCTATTGTACAAACATGGTTTTTCACGCCCATACCTCAGGTGCCTCAATCCTGCTCAAGCAACTTACGTAATGAGGGAAATACACGAGGGTATCTGTGGTAATCATTCGGGCGCCTGGTCCCTAGCCCATAAAATACTTCGCACTGGTTATTTCTGGCGTATGTTCAATCAGGATACTACAGACTTCGTGCTCAAATGTGATAAGTGCCAGCGTTTTGCCAACATCCCCCATGTTTCTCCTACATAATTGATCACACTTTGCAGTCCCTACCCATTCACCAAATGGGGTATCGACCTAGTTGGCCCATTGCCCACTGGCCGAGGTCAAACCAAATTTGCCATTGTCGCCATTGATTACTTCACTAAATGGATGGAGGCAGAACCCCTTGCCACAATTACCGAGCGAAACACAACCAGATTCATCTGGGAGTCGATCGTATGCAGATTTGGCATCCCTTAAGCCATCTTCTCCGACAACGGCAAACAATTCGACAATGCCAAGTTCAGGAAATTCTATGCAGACCTTCAAATCCAGCCATGTTTCTCTTCCCCGGGTCATCCCCAAGCCAATAGACAAGTTGAGATTACCAATCGTTCTCTTCTCAAGATCATTAAAACTAAGCTGGAAGCTGCTAAGGGACTTTGGGCTGAGAAATTACCAAATGTACTTTGGGCCTACCGCATTACCGCTCGAACTCCCACTGGGGAGACCCCCTTTCGCTTAACATACAGCGTTGAGGTGGGCATCCCAGTGGAAATCGGTCTTCCTACCCCAAGGGTTCTATATCCGAATCCAGAACTAACTGAAGAGCTGCGTCGGGCAGACCTAGACCTAATCGAAGAGCTCCGAGAAACCATTGCAGTCAGACGGGCCTTATACCAACAGAAAATGAGAACACAGTACAACCGCAAAGTTCGGCCGAGGGAATTCACAGTGGGGGACCTTGTTTTGCGAGAAGCAACTCTTGCCACTAAAAATCTGACTGAGGGTAAATTGGCAGCCAAATGGGAAGGACCTTACGTTGTGAAAACCAGACCTCGTCTGGGTACTTACCGACTTCAGGATATGGAAGGTCGAGACCTCCCCCATCCGTGGAACGCCAAACACTTGAAGCGTTATTTTCAATAAATTCCTATGTCTGTTATTAATCAGTTATTGTATTTTTTTTTTGGCAATCTGCACACTTGAATGTTTTTCTTCTTCTCTCACATGATGTAAATTTCTGATCCAATGGGTTACACTTTACATGACAACAATCTTATATCTCAATTATCTGTGTGGCACCTCAATAACGTCCTGATTGTAGCACTCAGCTACAAGCCTCAGCCAGACTGAGCATGAAAAGCCTCAGCCAGACTGAGCATGAAAAGCCTTAGCCAGACTGAGCAAGAAAAGCCTCAGCCAGACTAAGCATGACAAGCCTCAGCCAGACTGAGCATGAAAAGTCTTAGCCAGACTGAGCATGATAAGCCTCAGGCAGACTGAGCATGACAAGCCTCAGCCAAACTGAGCATAAAAAACCTCAGCCAAACTGAGCATGATAAGCCTTAGCCAGATTGAGCACGACAAGCCTCATTCAAACTAAGCACGACAAGCCTCATCCAGACTGAGCATGAAGAACTCAGCCAGACTGAGTTACTTGAAGAGACAGCCCGACCGAGTTAATCATGGCCCAACCCGAACTGAGCACGATTGAAGCGCTCGGCCAAGGCCATTCTTGCAACTTTATGATTGTGGCATAGTTGCCATACTTAGTCAAATTCCAGTTTAACGTTTCCCAGGTCAGACTGGCTCCTTGCTGGGTTGTGATTCGTAACTTCACATTTTTAACATTCTTACATTTTAAACTTCACTCTGCATTGAGGTTTTCTTACGTTTTAAACTTCACTCTGCGTTGAGGTTTCCTTACATTTTAAACTTCACTCTGTGTTGAGGTTTCCTTACATTTTAAACTTCACTTTCCCTTGAGATTTTCTTACATTTTAAACTTCACTCTACATTGAGGTTTTCTTACATTTTAAACTTCACAGTGACTTATACACAAGCCCTATCTAGACCACCACTTTCATTCTTTGCAAATCCTTAAATAATAAAGACAATAGCATAAACACACAAACACAACTCATAATTCTATTCATTCACAACTTATACATGAGTTTATTACAGCAATTCCAAAAGAAAAAAAAAAAAAAACAAAACAAATAACCAAAACTCTAAGTACAAATTTTGTTCACACCAATCATTCCTCTTCACTTGAGGCGAGGTCTTCTTCTTCAACACCCTCGTCTAAGGAGGTTTGGGCCACGTTGTCTTCATCAATCTTCACACTGCTGAAGTCCAAGTCTGGGAACAACTCTTCTACTTTACGCTTAAACATCTTCCAGTCGCTATCCCAGAACTCAGCCATCTCGTGTTTGTAGAAGTCCGACCGCTGGAAGCTCTGGATTACTTCTTCTTCACTCCTGCTCCCAACGGTCGCTCCTGATGGGCCAGCCCCCCCAGACACCTCCCTTGCCAAGTTACTGGCGATCGCAGCATCGATTGTCATCTGGAAGTCAGCAGACCCCTTGAACTGCTCTACTGCTGCGACACACAAGTTGGGATATGCTGCCCTCTCAGAGGCTGACTTGGTCTTCTCTTTCTCCAGCCCCGCCTTCTTCGTCGCTGCCTTGGCGCGCTCGTCTTCCAGATCCTACTCCAACTTAGCGATCTTCAGGTCTGCTTCTTCCTTTGCTTTGACCCACTGAGCGCGCAGATCTTCATTGTTAGTCATGGCCTCTTTAAACCAATCGTTGGCGATAGTGCGGGCTCTCTAGGCCTCTTCCAGCTTCTTTCTGCTCGCCAGCTAGCTGGAACTCGAGCGACACCACCTTGCGGCGTTCTATCTCCAGCTTCAACCTGGTCGCGAGCAGCTCAGCATTGGCTCGGTCGGCTGAATAGCCCTGCACCATCGCTAACACTTGCATCTTCTTGGCCTTCTGGGCCTCTTCCAACCCCCTAACGCACACACTTCGCGCGGTCTTTTTCCATCCAGCAGTTTCTCTCTTCAAACTTTCATGTTGGGCCTTCTCTTCCTCCAACTTTACCTTTAGTGGCCCCACTTCGCCTTTGGCAGCCACCGCCTTTCTCAATAGGGCTCTGCTAAATGATGGCCTCCATTTAAGCGAAACAGAACACGCACTTAGCGCCTTAGCCTCGAAAAGCGGCCACCGAGCGCACGGCCGCTTCTTCCACTACCCCCAAAAGGCGATCTGCAGTTGTCCTGGCTGGGCCTCATTCTCCCTCCAGTCGTCCAGATACTGCTGGCGCATGGTAGATGGCAGTCTTCAGCCTGACCCCCTCTCCTTGGGGCGCAGGAACCCCCTTGGGCTGACCCATTCTCTACTTGCATCTTGGGGCCCATGGCACTCATGGGCTCTTCTTCCCCTTAGGCCCCTTGACCAGTTGCCCTACTCTCCATCCCCTTTGCTTCCCCCAACCCCACTTCGGGGGTCTTCTCCGCCGTCACCTCCTTCATTCTCTTCACGGCAGGCTCCTCCGCGCTCTCCTTACCCTATTTTTCTTCTTCAAAGTCTCCATCTCCTTTTTGTTCCTCTCATTCAGAGGATCCACTGGCGGCGGTCGTAGCTCAAAGCCCTCTAGATCCTTCTCCCCCAGTGGCTTGGGGCGCGGTCGGATTCACTCCCTGGCGATCGGTTTCGGAGCAGGCCCAAGTTGTGCTTCCTTGTACTTGTCCGCTCGGGCGAACAATATCCTCTCCTCCTCCTCCTCTACTTTCCTCTACACCTCTAGCTCCTCCCTTGCTGGGTCCTCCCCCAACGGTTGCAGTCCCAATTTCAGGGCGAACAACGTCGAAGGCATGACCAGCTCATCCCACCTCAGCCCTTTCTCTTCCCTCCATTCCCTCACCTTCTTCACTCGGTCTTCAGCTTCCCTGCCCAACTTAGGTTCGACTGATTTGGTGGGGACCTTCCACGTGGTACGTGCCCCAGCCCCACTGTTCTCCGTCACAAAGAACCATCTCGGTCTCCACCCCTTCACCGACGATGGAAGACCTGCCATTAGACCTCTTCCCGCCACCGCTTGTAACGTCACCCAGGTCTCCTGCTGACCGGAGGCCTTGTAGCAGGAGAAGAACTCCTCTACTGTTATCACCGTCCCTCCGGTCGTCTACGGCCAAGCACTCGTGCACGCCATTACTATCTTCTAGGCGTTCGGCATTAGTTACCCTGGCGCCGCCTCTAACTTGCTTAACACATCTACCACAACCTGAGGGAGGGTAGCCTTAACCCTCCTTGCAATATTTCTTCGTAGAGGCTAAATTCGCCAAGCCGCACATCTGATGCCCTTTCCGTGGTTGTGGGCAATCTCAGCCCTATCTCCGAGGGTATTTGGTACTTCTTCTTTATTCACTCCAACTTCTCTGCTGTCAGCACAGATCTATCCGGCTTGGTGTGCCAGTGGTCTGGCTCCACCTGACTGATAGGCCTCGCGGCCGAGATTATTGTCCTGAGGCAAGCCCGCATCGTTTGACTCGCTCCTTCTCCCTCCCTACGCTCCGTACGGTATTGTTTTGCCAAACCCACTGCATCGTCGTCGCCTAGTAGATCAACCCTTGCGTTTGTTGCTTCCTCTTGAGCTATTTCTCTTGTGTGTCTGCGAGTAGCTTTGGATGCGGGCGCAAGAAAATTCACAAAGTGTTGCAGGGGTGTATCCCACTATCAACGAAGGAGTTTACATTTGGAATGTTTTGATTTTTTGCAAAAAAGTAGGTAAAGCGAATAACACTAAAGGCCCAAGGCTTGCCTGTATTCCAAGGGTCACAATTAATTTATGCCAGTTTGAAAATTTTCAAAAATCTGCCAAAACTGTCTTTTCAACACCCTATATTGACCTATCGTTTCATTTCTTACTCAACGCCTAACCTTCCCTATCATAGAATTCTGCCATGTGCACGCCCACGATCCACTGCTCCCTCCTCCTACCCTGTCTCTTCCACTTCAAATCACCACGTGCCCTGACACCCCTTGAGCCCTGCGCACCGCCACTTAATCACCTGCGCGGTCGGCCCTTCTCATGGTCGGCCCCTCCATTCGATCACCCTTCGCGGTCGGCCCTCCTCACGGTCGGTCCCTCCACTCGGTCACCCTTCGGTCACCACGCTGGTCGATCCACTCACTTACCGCTCTTTCATGTCGGCTTTTCTCATGGTCGGCCCCTCCATTCGGTCACCCTTCGCGGTCAGCCCTTCTCACGGTCAGCCTCTCCATTCGATCACCCTTCACGGTTGGCCCTCCTCACGGTCTGTCCCTCCACTCGGCCACCCTTCATGCTCGGCCCCCCTCATGGTCGGCCCTCCTTTCGGTCAACCCTCACCCTGCCGGTCTCTCACCACCCTCATTTTCTTCATTATTCCCTTCATTGGACTAAAGCTGCACTTGGGAATAGGGGACTACTGACATGGGTAAGCCCATAAAGACTATAGCTCACCATTTAGGGCCCAATACATAACTCAAATACTAAAGCCCAGCATTGCTGAAGCCCCACGTAACAATAAGAACCAATGGCATCAAGACACATGGCAAGAGAATGGCAAGTCACATAAGTAGACAAAGATCTGCAAAGTTATTGCCACTGCACATCGCCATTAATGAAGCCCCTTACAGCATTTATTGCAATAATCCCTCTCCGTCGGGACAGAACGGCTTCACCATGAACAAGGTAAGCTAGAGCATAGACTTTCGGCCAAGGTGACAGATCGGAAGGGACAATGAAATGATTATTAGAGGATATAAGTAGACATCGAAGACGGAAAGAAGGTTAAACTTTTTAACTCTAATCCATCTCTACATTCCACCTCTCTCTCTCTCTCTCTCTCTCTAATTTGCTCGTCGGAAGGTTCGTTGGGGGACTCCTCATTCCCCGTTGAACTCTTGTGCAGATTCTTCTGTGGACTTAATCATTCGAACACCGGTTTGGAAAGCGTGGATCAGTCTGACCCGTTCCGTCAAGAACAGACTGTATCATCACATTCTAAATTTGATATAGATTTAATGTCATGGTTCAAATACAAACCTAGACAAATAAATAAATAAATAAATAAGCCTTCAAAATGATCTAAGTTAAACTAAACAAGGCATTCAAACACCATATAATGACTAACAGTCAATTTAAAAGTATGTAATCATATGCACTCAAGTTATTACTCTGATACTATTTTTTCTCGATTGGTTATTGACTCTAAAATTAGAGATAATTTATATTTAATTAATATTATTTATACCTTTGAAAAAGTGCTTCATATATTATCCCCTCCCAAAAAAGTAAAATAAAATTTTCAGCTTGTTTGGTTTAAAAATTTAGATTTACTTTTAAAAAAAATTAAAATTTGTTATTTTTCATATTTATTTGTTTTTATTAATTTTTTTAAAAAATATTTTGAGTATTTTTTTTTTTAATTTTTAGATACATTTAACATAAATACACTTAAAAAATATGATATTTGTAAAAAAAAAAAATACTAAATACCAAAAATACACAATTTTTTTTTTACGTGGATTCAATATATTTTTATATTCTTGTGTATTTATTAATTTATTAATTTTATTTTTACAAATATTTTATTTTTTAGATACATTTAAGTAAGGTGCATCTAAAAAAATATAAAAAATTGCTTAAAATTTTAAAAATATTCACTAAAAATAAAAAATATAAAAAAATTAAAAATTAAATTTTTAGAAAATTAAATTCAGAAAATTGAAACCAAACACAGTGATTGATTTTTAAAAATAAATCATTCAATTTTTTTTAAGACAAATATAACAAAATTATATAACTATGAGTATTGGATGAATTTTTTTCCTTTTCCTTCTGTTTTTGTTTTTGTTTTTTTGTTTTTTTGTTTTTGTGAGAGAGAGATGATCTATGGGTGATTATATTTGCTCCCAAATAATAACCGAGTACACCTAATTAAAAATTTGAAATTTTATTCACTCAAAAACAAAATTTGAAATTTTAATTCCTATTTTATCCTAATGTAAATTTACTAATAAGGACAATATAAATTAAATCTTAAAATATATATATTTTTTCTCATGGTAGACCCAAACTACTTATACATATTCTTCATATTTAATTCTTTTCATCTTCTTTCACAAATTTCAATTATTTTCTCTTCATTTTTTTACTCACTCCAAAATTCTAATCCATCCTACCCATACTCACTATTATCATTAAATTATTATTTCTTATTGTGTTATTATTTATAAATAGAATAAAGTTTAAACAAAATCAAACAGTATATGCGAATAATAATCAAATAAGAGAAGTACTATTAAAGTGTCTCCAACGCGTCATCTTTTCTTTCATCAAATTTAAATTGATGAAAAGAGTAGACTTTTATTGCTCCAATGTTTGCATTAAACCAATATCAAATCCAGGATATTTTAAACTTTTCATCAAATTGAGAATGGTTGCTCATTTCATCAATTTATTATAAATAGTCGTTGGAGATGCAGGGTATACACCATCATTGGACGATTGGCTAGATGTCCAACTGGTTGTCCCCCACTCGACCATCTCTTTGCAAAAATCTATGGAAAAATTATACTGACTGATCTACTGGCCAGACATTCCCTAGTCGTCCTCCTAGTCAACCGGTAGTTTGATGAAATCCCATATTGCTCTGTTGGAACGCACAATATCAGATAAAAAATTTTACTCAAATTTTTATCTAAATTTAATGAAAAAAAAAATTAAACGTTAGAGATACTCTTATATATATATATTAGAACAAAGAAAACAGATGTATTAAACATTAGGGAATTTGTTTACAGCTCTAGCAAAGCTTATGTGAAGGCTTTACAACATCCCTATGCATCCTAGAAATAGCTACAAGAAGAAAAGAACCATTATAATATTTGATGTCCATAATAATAGCGGAAACTGGTACGTAGCTCGAATTGTCGAGCTCGAAATTGGCTCAAATCCAATTTCAGAAGCAGAGAAGGAGGAGGAGGAGGACCGGGAGGCGATTTACTCTGGTGCGGCGATTTAAAGCGGAGGGGCTCGGTGGCGACAGCAGGTTGAGGGCCCTCTCTTCTCTCCATTCCCTCTTCCCCTCATCTTTCTCTTTTCCTCTCTTCTTCCTCTGTTCTTTCCCTCTTTCTCCTCTGTTTCAGACCACCAAAAATGCCCAAAACGACATTCGAGCCAATTTCGAGCCAAGATTTTCAAGCTACGGCTCATTTTCATAATAACAGTTGTTGCAGTCCATTCTGGATCGTACAAACCCATAAGCACATCCACCAACACCTTTGAGTCAATAAAAATGGGTATGTACTCAGTGCCGAAGTTAGAAATTTTATGTAAAAGAGTATTCATTAATTACAATATCAAAATCATCATCTTCTTTTTTAGGAACAAAAGACTCTAATTTTGATTTTCTTTTGAAATATTTCTACATGACTGTTTTAAAATAAAAATAAAAACCCCTAATCAAAATCCCTAATCTCCAATTTTAACACAAATCAAAATCTCTAATTTTAGTACAAATCACAACAAATCAAAATTCCTAATTTTAATATAAATCACCGCTCATGAAATCCCTAATTTTAGTATAAATTAAATCTATAATTTTAGTACAAATCACAACAAATCAAAACCCCAAATTTCATATTACTCACCACAAATCAAGATTCCTAATTTTATTGTTAATTTTAAATCCCTAACAAATTAAAAACCCTAATTTTAATATAAACCACCACAAATCAAGATTCTTAATTTTAGCATATCAAAATCTCTAATTTTAACGTAAATAATCACAAATAAATCTTTTTCTAAATTTAACAAATCAAAACATATCATTTTAACCAGAAATAACCATAAATCAATACATTTATTTTTCATTTATGAGTAAAAGATTAGAGAGAGAGAGAGAGAGAGAGAGAGAGAGAGAGAGAGATTACTTATAAACAATGGAGAGAAAAGGCTGAGAGTTGTAGTGTGGTCCCCTGTGTAGTGTGGTCTCGATTCGCCGTGAGTCGAATAGTCGCAAGGAAGACTACAGCAGTAGCACAAACAAAAGTGTTGTAATATGAATAAAGAAATAAAAGACAGGATGTATGTATATACATCTTAGAGTAAGAGATTGAGTAGAGGGCGGGGCCCACCACACGTGTTTGGTAAACACTTTTCTTTTTGTATTTTTTTTTAAAGATTGGGCCATATATATTTTGTGTTAAAAAAAAAAAAAAAAAAGAAAATTTGAAAGTTAGGGCAGGCACGTGACCCCCGTGGTCCCTTCTTAAGTCCACCTGCAACCCCTAATTGAGTCTAGCGTAAGGCATCTAAGCAAGTCTCAGCTTCGGCCAGAAATGGTGATGGAAGGTGTAGTCTCTTGGCATTCTGAGAGCAACCTGTTCTTGAGTTTGATTGTAACAAACCCACGTTGCACCAACCTTGTATTAATTTTTGAACAACCCCTCATTTCAATTGTATGTTTTTTGCTTAATTTCCAATAGGGCTGCTGAATTCATCATATATAAGCTAAAAGAGATGGGCAAGATCAACGAAGGAGATATCTCACTTGTGATGGAAGAGTTTGAAGATCAAAGTGGTGTAATTTAAAGTTTTTGATTTGTTTATTATTTAGGTATATCTTGAACGTAATTTGAGAAAAAAATATAGAGTGTATTGAAAGTAAATTATAACCTTAAATAATTTAATAAATTGTATTTAGAAATTGAATGTACTTAATGATTTTTTAGGTGCAAATAAAATTTCTTAGTGATCTACATATAAAACTTGACAAAATGAATGATTCAAGTCACTAACATAGGTCCTGGTGAGCCCCATGAAGCCCAATATTGCTCTCCAGTCTACTGTAAACTCAAGTCCAATGTAAATTGAAGACAAACTTGAACCTTTATTTTTTTAATTATTTTTCTTTTCTCATCTAAATAAGAGAATACAAACTATTCTTTTCGCAAACCCGACCATCCAAATGAAGTTAGTATTTTATTTTTGAACCACAAACGAAGTTAGTATGGACTTGACAACTTCACTACTTAGCAAACACATGTAACCAAAAGAGAGCCCATCGGAGAGAGATACAAAAACAAGTGAAGTTGGCTAACCATAAGATTCTAATAGGCCTCTTTTTCTTTTTCTTTTTTAAAAAAGGCCCATTGGAGATAGACCTTAGTTTGCTTAGGCTTTGTTGTGGTGGACATATCAACACTGTAAATTAAAGTTCTAAAAGAAAAGAGGGGTTGAAATGCAGTCCACCTCCTCTGCTGCTCCATGGCATGCCTACTATTACCCAATCCCTAAACACTTCCACTCTCAACATCTTCGTTT
This sequence comes from Camellia lanceoleosa, assembly GCA_025200525.1. Lineage (NCBI taxonomy): Eukaryota > Viridiplantae > Streptophyta > Magnoliopsida > Ericales > Theaceae > Camellia > Camellia lanceoleosa. The sequence goes on along the minus strand of CM045764.1, from coordinate 112,207,892 downwards.
CTCCAACAAGCGAAGAACTATCCCTACTTGTTCACCTCTCAATACCCACAACTTTTTCCTCTCTCTCACTCCATCAAACACCTGCAATTGTGAGCAAGAAAGCAAAAGCAACAAGAAGAATCAAAGCAATTCATACCCAAATCACAAAAGGGAATTCTTAGAAGAGTTGTACTCTTCAAGTGATGATGATAACAGTGGATTAAACCAAACCCAGAAAGGACAGATCGAAGAAGAGAAAGCAGAGAGTGAGCTCGGCATTTCGACAAACATTTGGTGGGCAAACTTGAAAGCGGCTATGGGGCAGAGGATTAACATAGAGGGGATTGTGAGTTCTTTGTCGGTGCTCGCTAGGGATCGGCATTTGGCGCTTCCGCATGTTTTTGTTCGGGATATACGGTACATTGATTGGGCTGAGTTGAAGGGAAGAGGGTTTCGAGGTGTTGTTTTTGACAAAGACAACACTATTACTGTTCCTTACTCTTTGACATTGTGGGGACCTCTTGGGTCGTCTCTGGAACGATGCAAATCGGTGTTTGGTAATGATATTGCGGTGTTCAGCAATTCTGCTGGTAATTCTGATCATAACCCATTTGCAATTTGTGTTTTTTTCTCTGTTGTTGAGGTTGGTTTTTGATTTAGCTTTCCTGATTTCTTGAATTAGGACTATATGAGTTGCTGATAATTCTGATGATAACCCATTTGCAATTTGTGATGTTTTTCTTGTTCTTGAGGTTGGTTTTTATCTTTTGTCTCTGTAATAACTAGCTTTGTTTATTTCATGAATTAGGACTATATGAGTTTGACCATGATGGGAGGAAAGCTAGAGCTCTTGAGGGTGCTATAGGCATTAAAGTAATAAGGCATAGTAAGTGTTTGCTTCTCAATTTAGGCTTTACTTATGATAGAAAGGACTCTGTTACCTGCATATATTGTCTGTTTGATTTGGTTCATATTGGTTTTTTGTGGATGAATTGGATCAATTGGGTTAATAAGTAAGCTTAATATCTGTGTTTAAACTGTGTATACCATCAATTTTGGTGGAGTTTTTATCTTTGTTTTTTTAATTCTGGATTGATTCTCTATATTGTATGTTGAACTCTAGGGCTAAAGAAGCCAGCTGGAACAGCTGAAGAAATCGAAAAACACTTTGGTTGTGAATCATCACAACTTATCATGGTAGAATAAAACTTGTAGAAATGCTCAAATATTTCGTTAGGTTTCTGATTTTTCGTCATGCTAACAATAATCGTGTCTCTGGTAGGTTGGTGACAGGCCCTTCACGGATATTGTTTATGGGAATCGAAATGGTTTTTTGACTATTTTGACTGAACCATTGAGTCTTGCTGAGGAGCCTTTCATCGTTAAGCAGGTTTGTCTTGCCTTTTGAGTTTTTGTTTTTTTTACTACAGAATAAGATAGTCTTCTCTGATATGAGCAATCTAATTATGAATGAACTCAAGCTTAACAGCTATAAAGTGGTCTTCTTTGAAGGCATATATATATAGATATATATAATTTTTTGCTAGAGAATAAAATAGTTTTGTGATTGGTCAGGATAGGGTCTCTGTTTTTCATTACAGTTTGCAGATGATGCCATTTTTTTTAATCTTCTAGCAAGAATAGTAAAGTGGTTAATGTGCTTTATGTTCTTAGAATATTTGAACTGGCTTCGGGGCTTAAAGAGAACTGGAATAAGAGCTTGTTAATTGGTATTAATATTCCACAAGATAAGCTACACAGGGTGGCTGGCTGTCTTAGGTGTCCTATTGAGTCTTTTCCGTTCAAATTTTTACGGCTTCCATTGGGGTTGATTGAGAGGATTGGCAAGAGGTTGAAGGGTTAGAAAAGGGCATTGATATCCAAGAGGAAGGCTTATTTTAGGACAATTTATTTTGTCTAGTGTGCTGATTTACTATCTCTTGCAAGGTTCTGAAAAGCGGTTGCGATCGCCGTAATGGTGGCGGTGGCGCGGTTGCGGTTGCGGAGTGTAAAGGCCGTAGCGTAACGGTTGCGGTAACCGAAACCGTGAATTTTTTTATTTTTTGCACAATTTGATAAAAACTTACCGATACGCACATTTTTTTTCCATGATCATATTTATTGGGTTTTAAAATAAATATTGATCAATTTTTATAAATTTTTAAGTTTGATCCAATATATTTCATATTTTTAAATCACTATAAACTCAGTTTTTTACATTTTATTTTAATAATTAATGATTTTATATTATACAAAAAATCAATCACTAACTATTATATATAAGATAAACAATGACAAAAGTAAGAGAATAAATAAAAGCCTAAATATATATATATATATATATATTAATCAAGCCAAATAGATAATGACCACACTTATTATTATTATTATTATTATTATTATTATTATTATTATTATTATTATTATTATTATTATTTTCAAACAATATACAGATAGACACACACAAACAAAATGGTTGAGTGATAGCAACTGAATAGAATAGCAAGTCTTACAGTTTCAACAAATCAATAACATGTTCTTTATCTTCCCTCTTCTCTCTCTCTCTATCTCTTATTCTTCTATCTTCCCTCTTCTCTCTCTATCTCTCTTCTCCCATTTTCAACTTTTTTTTTTGTTGTGTTGTTTTGAAAGAAGAAATTAAATCGAATGTGTAAATTGTGTGTAACCATTCTGACTGCCATTACAAAGACCGCTATAGCAGCCGCTACGACCGATATACCTGTGAATCTCAATCACACTGCAAAAGCAGCTGTAACGGGTGGCGGTAACAACCACAACCGTTACGTAACGGCGTTACGTAACGGTTGCGGCCGCTTTTTAAAACCTTGATCTCTTGTTTTGTTTAGGATTGCAGTAGGTGTGGCAAACAAGATTGAATAGATGTTGAGGTCGTGGGAGGGTAGTGGTGATTTGATTAGTTGGGAGGTGGTTTCGCTACCAAATAGTAAAAGGGGTCTTGGGTGAGGGAATATTGTTGCTAAGAACATTACTTTGCTTGGAAAGTGGTTATGGAGATTTCCTATGGAGTGTGAATCTTTATGGGATAGGGATATTGTTGCCCCAGTGATTTCAATTGTGATCCTATAATTTTTTCCTTTTGTCCTTTCCTTGAGATTCCAAATGCTGAAAATTATTATCCTGATGATTGATTTAAAATATTTCCTCCTTGACCATCAAGCCTCTTTAGTGTCACCTTAATACTTACTTTGGTTAGAAAAGGGCTATTACGAGGCATTAAATTTACTAGAAACTTAAAGAAGCTGTTTGTTGGATGGAAATCTCGTAATCATAAGTCTTTTCTTTGTCCTTGTTCTTGTTGTTCTTTTTCTTTTACTTATGTATTTTAGCGAAGTAAATCACTTTCTTCGTGGTAGATTGGTATTAATGGTGCTTGAGTGTATCCTAATTTGAAACCAAGAGCATGCTCATTATGTGGCCTGTATGGGCATAATTGCAACGTACACCTCGTAATCTAAAGTCTTAAATCACGCAAGACAAAAAAAAAAAAAAGGATAAAAAGTACAAGGTAGACGAGATTTCCTCATAGTACTTGGTGCAGAATGATTTCCCATCTTGTTCTCTCTGGTGTAGATGGATCAATAAAGTTATCACCAAGTAAGCCTACAGGTGTTTCACTACATGAAGACACTTTTGTATGATTATAATTATAATACTCACTAAAAGGTTATTAAACTGTCTACTTATATTTTTGCCATGTTCTTGCAAGTTGGTGTGCAAAAATAATTCAACTCTTAACTAAGACATAAGTTGATGGGGTTAGTGAGCTCAGTGACATACTCTTATTTTTATGGATCAGATAGAAATTCCTTGCATAAGCAACATCGAAAATGGACACGCCATTTTCGATGCCGTGGCGGTGTCGGACACGGGGACATGTTTGGCATGTCCCTTTAATTTAATTTATTATTTGCAAGGGACATGGTGGAGACACATAGGGGACACGCGTGTCCAAATCTGGACACGGAATTTGGACACGGCAATGAGAAGAGTACACGCCATTAATTCCATGTTTGGCACGGAATTTGGACACGCCATTTTCGATGCCGTGGCGGTGTCGGACATGGGGACATGTTTGGCATGTCCTTTTAATTTAATTTATTATTTGCAGGGGACATGGCGGAGACACATAGGGGACACGCGTGTCCAAATCTGGACACGGAATTTGGACACGGCAGCGAGAAGAGTACACGAAAGAGAAGAAGAGTAAAGGAGAACAAAGGAAAGAGAAGAGTAAAGGATAACAAACCTGGTCAGCGACAACTTCGACGACCTCCCTTCGACTTCGCCGACTTCTTCTCGATTTCGACGACCTCCCATCGACTTCGTCTTCTCAGCTTCGACGACTTGACCTTCCTTCGACTTTGATGGCTCTCTCTCTCTCTCTCTTGCCTTCGCCTCTCGCGAGCTCGCGATCTCTCTCTCGGCTTCTCTCTGTCTTATCTAGCCTATGTTTGGTTCTTATCTTAATATATATACGTATTAGTATATATATACTTATATAATATATATTTATACATATTAATAAAAAAACACAAATATATGTGTGTAAAATAAAAATAAAAAAATTAACAAGAACATATTATTTAAAAAATATAATAAATAAATAAAATAATTAACATTTATTAAAAAATATATATTTATATAAAAAAAAAAAAAAATTTTGCCGTGTCCCTGCTGTATCTGTGTCCCCATTTTTTGGAAATTGTCATGTCTCGTGTCCGTATCCGTGTCTGTGTCCGTGTCCGTGTCCGTGTCCGTACTTCATAGCGTAAGGGTCAATTAACTTGCAAGATAAATTTAGATGTTAATACAGGAAATGTGCATGCAATATTAGATGTTTACACTTGTTTTGTGCTTTCACACTGACCATGACCATTTTATTGGTTATAAAAAAAATAAAACAGCACTCAATTAGTATCCATTAATGGGTGTTTGGGAGGGATTAGATTGGGTACATACCTAACCTTTCGCACAAATGCACAAAGTGGACTTGAACCTATGACCATGTTATTGGTATCAACTAAAGGCAAGTGCATTTTATTGAAAATAAATCCAGAAGGCTTTAGTTAACTAGGACTTTAGCAAGTGCATTTTTTTTATTGGTCATGTCTACCTGAATATAACTTTATTAAAATCTCCTGTAGCTTCTTGGATTTAGCCATATAATTGGATACTCAAATATGTGTAAGATTTTTCTTTGAAGGAAAAATGTGAACATATTGAGATATTCTAATCTTGGGACTAACACATGGTCTTTGACATCACTGATATATTAGTATCAGTTGATATATGTATTTGTTTTAAAGAAATCTTTGAATTAACTTTCTGCATCGGTATTTAATATATATATATATGCAACTTCAACATTATATGATTCTGCTCTAGTGTCAGGCAAATAAAAAAAATATCATGCAACTTACGCTATGTGCATTTTTCCTATACACGCAATAAAGTACATTCTGTTTAAAATAATAATTAAAAAGTATATGTACACATGTTTTAACCCCTGAAAATGTAGTATCATTTTGTTGGGATGTTTAATAAGTAAATCTGGCTTTTAACTGTATTTTGAATGAGTCTGTTCTGTTTTGTTGCAAAGAATGTGTAATAGGCTTCATGAAGTGGCACCATCCAATATTTCTCAACACATTGGCAAGGTGGGAGGTTGTTGTTTCATACGACATCAAGCACCCATCAATTATTTTAATTGTTAATTTCATAAAATTTATTGTAGTATTTACTTTGTAGATGTTGAAAAAGAAAGCCTCGGGGCTAATCCATTATTTGCCAAAATATTTTTGCTTTCGCTTTGTTGCACGCACGTAGTTCTTTAGGTTTCTTTTTTCTTCTTAAAAAACCTGATTGTTTGGAATTGAAATGTTTGCAGGTAAGGAAATTAGAAGTCTTTCTCGTGAACCGATGGTCTAAGAGAGGGTTGAAGCCAATGGAACATAGGCTTCTCCCAGATGCTCTGCACTGTGTGAAAGATCCGCCACCTTTGTAAGAAATGTTTTGAATAGTTAGTAAAATCTTTTATTTTTTGTAGCTATCAAGAATCCTTTTTTCTGAACATTATTTTATCTGTGGGAATTTATTTATTTATTTATTTTATGAAGTGGCTAATTTCAGTTTCTTGAACCCACCACAACCACAAGGCTTGGGATACATAGCCATAACTAAAGTGTAAATAATTTGCTGCTGCTGTATAATATAACAGTTTTTCAGACAGTAATACTACAAATCCAGACTTAACTACCCAGAATTATCATATCGTAGTTCAGATTTATTCTATACACGAACCTCACACTCTACAAATTTAACTTTTACCACACAACCATCCATTCAGAAAATTTTGGATGTCCCAGACTTTTCCTTTTTCATATTAGAAGTTGATTGTTGCCTTAGTTTTTTTTTTTTGGGGGACAAACCAAAGTGGAGATAGACTTGGAAGTCACATTTTGGATAGAAATATGCTTGTTTCTCTACAACTTATAAATTCTTAAAAAGCTCTTTGACTTTTCATCTGAATTAATAAAAAAAATATATATTAAAAACCCATATTTCTTGAATTCCAAATCGATTTTCTTTTACTTGGCAGGATTTTTTGAATCCAAAATTTGATCAATTCAAATTTGCTCAACCAGTCCGAACCCTAGATTTTGCAAATTTTCACATAAACCATGATTGCATGGTCAGCTTATTGAGATGTATAATCACAATCTAACCAGTTGTAGAACTCTTTGGAATGGATTTATCTCTTTCTCACAAGATAGTAGAAACTCCTCGGAGTTGGAATCATCCTTGAAAAAAGGAGTGTTGAGAGAGAGAGAGAGGGAGAGAGAGAGAGAGGAACAATTGCTCAGTTGTTTTTCATTCCATTACTTTAGCAATTTTAGTTTCAACAACGTTTGGTAATCCGAATTTTTATGGCTCGAATGTCTCAAAACAACGTTGTCGACGTCGTTCTGATATATTTTGAACCATTCAAACGACACAAATTCGAGGTATCAAACATTTGTCTTTTAGTTTATCATCTTTCATTTCAAGTTGCTTTTTTTTTAACGATATTTCAAGTTGCTTTGTTATTGCCATTTCAGCAACGGCAAAGTTTAGCTTTTTAACATTTTGCATTTGTCATTTGCTGTTTACTTTTCTCTTTCACGTAACGCGTTTAAAAAACAAAAAAAAATAGTGACATTAAATTCTTATCATCTATGCAAAAAATGAGTTAGTGGCTCATTTCCCTCTCCCCTTTAAAATTTTAATTCTTGGAACATTGATTCAGCGCATTCTATTTTTATCCGCCAAGCATAACTTCTCTGGTAAAAAGTCACTATCACATTATTTGGACAAAAACTATCATATATATTTGCATGCTTAAAATCAAAAGTAATTTCTACATCATGACTTTTAGTTTTATGTGCTCTTATAACAACTTGGGGGAAATGTTTATGGGCATTCCCTGGGAAGGAAATGGAAGGGGATCCATGGTGATTGGCTCTTCCGGATACTGTAACGACCAATTATAACATGTTACAACAAAATGAACAAATATTAGCATATTTAACTTAGCCAGCTGGTACCCTGCGCACACTCTAGGTCCTCCCCCGAATGGTACAAATACATATGGTTGAATCGCTTCCTCAAACCGACTCGGATCAAATTCCATAGGGTCTCTGAAATACTCCCCATTGTAATGTGTTCCATATGTAGTCCACAGTACCTGCATGTACATAATTATCAGATGTAGATGATCACATCACAGCAGTGATAATAATTAATACATTTTTCTGTGATCCCAATGTTTCTTTTTTGTTTTTTTATTCAGTTTATTGTTGTTAAATCAGTATTAATTTAGACAACAAGTACCTGCTTGATCAGCTTGTGTATTGAGTACTGGAAGTACGGTAAAATGATTCACAAACGGAAAATATATACATAATTTCATCTTAGAATTATGCAGTGGTGACATTTTAATAAAAGAAACATGTATAAGTCACGATAATGACCTTTTTTTGTAAAATGATAAGACTCATGCTGCCACATTATTTTGGACAAAAATTCTTCTAATATTCCATGCACGATTGCAACACAAGCTACATTACACGGAGTCTTTGGAATTTGGGAGATACCTGTGTCAACACGACACGGGTGCAGGATACAGCTCTTTATATATGAATATGGTAGAAGAAACGAAATAGAAGAAAATCTGGTCAATTGTTGACTTCGATCTGTCAACTTCAATCTTAATTGTCTTATCTCTTCTCTCGTCTCTTGATCTCCCTTTTTCTTCTCCTCTCGATTTCTCTTGTCGTCGATCTGTCCTCTCTCTCTCTCTCTCTCTCTCTCTCTAACCGATAACAAAAAATCAAATATAATATAATTAAATAAATCATATATAATATAAATTATTTATATTATAAAATAATTATATACATAAATTATTATTTTATTTATTATATATATATAATAAATCAAAAAATATATAAAATAAAATATAATATAAATTATTTTATACCTAAAATAATTTTTATATTTTATATTGCAGTGGGATGCCTAAAAAATATATAATATTTTCTTGACACATCCATATTTAGCCGTATCTACGGACCCGTGTCTAATTTTTGAGTACTTTTTAGACATATCCGCATATCCCTCGTTCAGAGGTTTGTCGAGTCTGACCTCTAGATATATACCAGCATCCAACACTCGTACCCGAGTCTATAAAAAGTTGAACACTAGTATGATATTTGATGGAGATTACAGTATAGAAAGAGCACCTTCCATCCTTTAGGAATGATGAATCCTTCATATTCAATGTCGACAATCGCTTTTCTGAACGATCCGAATATAGGAGGGAACAATCGCATGCTCTCCCGAGCAACTTGCCAGGTATATTTCATCTTCTTGGTGTCTTCCAGCGTCAGATTTTCGCCACCTCCTCTTTTGTTGCTCAATATCTCCATATGTTCTGGAATTAGAATCATATTGACGTTATAACATAGAACAATGATGTTTTTTCAATTTGAACAGAGTAGTAATAATTAAGTATACCTTGAAGGAGAAGAGAGAAGCAATTTGGGTGATGAGCCAACATCCTAAACGTCATGGCAATGGCGAAAGAAGTCGTGTCATGGGCTGCAAACACGAGCAACACAACATTATCGACCACCTCTTCCTCTGTAATCTCCCCTCGGATCAGGCCAACTACCAACCGAGACAATAACATTGTCCCCTCTTCTTCTTCTTCTTCTTTTTCCTCTCCTCTTCGGGAACTTTCTTCCATCTCCTTCCTCTTCTGTCGTACTATATCGACTAACACGTTTTCTATCTCCTTCCTTGCTTTTTTTGCCCTCGAAAACTTGGACCCGGGAAAGCTAAAAGGCAGAGCAAAAACCCCCTCCAGCACTCTCTCAAACATTCCCACCATCTCTGCCTCCACTTTCATCCCTAACAAGCACTCGAACACAATCTTAAACGTCAAGATTTTTGTGGTTCGATACAGACTAATGTTGTTTTGGTTGTTCCAATATTTATCTAAATGTGACTTCACCGATTCGCATATTTTGGGCACCATAGCCTCTAAGCTAGCATAGCTAAGGCTTTTGGCTATTACACCGCGAAGGCAGTGATGCGCGTTGCCTTGTTTTTCCATGATGGAGTCCTTCCCCATGAGCTGAACCGACGAAGATGGCCATGAGCTTATCACGAGCTTGAATTCATTGGATAACAAGAATCGATTGGCGTCAGCTCCATTTATAACCACCGTTGGCGACCCCATCAGCCTTGTTTTGAAGATTTTTCCATATTTCACAGTCCGGGGTTGAACAAAATCTTCAAATATTTGGTTGTTTTTTTGGGCTTTGAAAAACTTCATTGTTTCTCCAATCCATGGAAGTCCCATTTCGCCTGGTGGAACCTCGAGTTTCTTCTCCTTCTCATTGTTCTTTTTTTTCTGAATCAATGAGAGTGTCACAGAGACTATTATCAATGCAACCACTAGAGAGAAGAGGCAATTAGGAAGAGCAAAGTTGGTGTTCAAATCCAAAGCCATTGATGAAGAAGACCAGACTTGGACTAAGAACAAAAGAGAGTTTTAGAGGTTTTGATTTTAATTTTGATCTATGGATTGTTGTTTGTTTGACTTATATAGCCATGCAATAACAGTCAAAACTCATTTGATCACCCATAATAAAGTCAACCAATTTGATAGTATTATATAACTATGCCGCCCCATGGTATTATTTTAGTAAAATGGGTTCTTTGCGGTTCATGTAAGGACAGGAGGGAACAGTCCAAGCTCTCACATTGTGCTATTTTTGCATTTTCGTAAATCAAATATTTAAATTGTGTCTATCTATCAACCCACTAATTGTTTTTTTCTCGGATCTAATATTAGGTTGCGAATAGGTGAACAAAATATGAATTATTAATTTATAAGAAGTGCTGACATATTAAACATTTATTGTTCAAACTAGATCCAAATATGAATTGAAGTTAGTTATGGACATGAGATTCTCTATCTTTTTATTTTCAATACAATTCAAATCATACGATCGCATTTTGAAATGGAGGAGGAGCCCCTTCAATTTAAATTTTGGACGGGAGGGCGCTGTTTGGGCCGATGAGGCCCGGCACGTTTCCGTATTAATGATCCGAACTATTTATTTTATCGACCATTTTATATATTTCATCCAAACAAAAAATTACGTCGATCAAATAATTGTAACTTATTCAATTTATCACATTGTTAACCAAAAAAATATATTACTTATTTTTAAAAAAACACAAAATTTTGTGATTCTCGTCACAAAATTAACTTATTTTGAGATTCTCATTACACTGGGCTTATTTGACATAATTTCTTATAAATTAAAAGTTAATAATCCAAAAAATAGAAACCAAAAACATGCTTTCTCCCAACCTCCAGATAATGAGCTTATTTAAATTACTTCTCCCAAAATAAAATTACAAAATACCTACAAATTCATATAAATTTCACCAAGCACACAATTTTGTGCTATAAATATGATATTCTCATCATCAAGTTGACTTGAAGGAAAATATTTCTGAAGGGTTCCGTAGACAGGACAATCATATTCAATGCATGTGCCCAACACGCTTAATATTATGCTCAACAACCCTTAAGAACTACACATCATCATCATAATATATCTGAAAGATTAATATGAAGGATTGTAAATTAGTAATACTTGCTCTCAACCATCCATTAGTCAATGGGTGATGAATTGTTAATTACCAGAGTATCCCTAGATATCTGGTACTTGTAATACTCTAATGGAGATTTTATATGTCTTCAAGTTGAAGTCAAGTGCATAAGTTGGAATCTTCTCCTCCACCGCCCATGATTGATCAATACATTAATGAAGGAATGACCCACAGACCAACTCTTACAGCATAACTATTTGTGTGAGTTATAAGCTTAATTAATTATATAAACATATGAATTTCGTTGAAAAATGTTTTAAGAACACTTCAGCTTTTGTTCCCTAATGTTTATATTTATATAAAATTAAAAATTATAAACAAAAACTCATTTGATTGTATACTTTTGTTTATTTTCTTCTTCTCTCACATCGTCCGGCCACCACTCACTGCACATTTACCACCAAGTCACCACTTACTTCTCATTTACCACTATTAGCCACCACATCCGGCCATCATCTTGATGATTTTTGACCACTACCTCCCACAATTGGTAGCTATCTTTGGCAAATTACCTTTAGCTACCGTTTCCAACGAAAATCACATTTGGCAATGTAGACACTCCGTTTTTGACCGACCTTAAGACTCAGACATCGCCGATTGAGCGCTCGGTGATGATGCATATTGTGCTCGTTCTGAGGTCACAGAGTCTCGGCTGAGAGCCTTGTCTCCAGACTTCAGAACTCTTTTGTGCTTTGCCTCGGTTTACGAACCAAGTCTTGTTTTCTATGTTTTCTCTTCCCGAAGGAAGGGAGAGGTCTCGAAGACCATCTCTCGGGTCAGAGGCTACGTTTAAATGGTCATAGGCCACTATTCTGCTTGGAGACCCGGTTTCGGTTTTGAGCCGGGCCATGCGCCCGATTTAGGACCACTTAACTTTCTCCGTTTGTTCTGGGTTTTGGCACACACCTTGTTCCCTCTCCCTAGAGGGACACTGTGGTCCGAGAGACCACCTTTGTAGTTGCACGCCACCTCCGGTACTTAATAGTCAGTTTTCGAGGTACTTGGCTGCGCGTTTTGACCCCCGAACCCTCGTTTTGCATCGGTGTGGGTTCATTTTTGGCATGGACCCTATTTTCATTGTTAGGAAGGTGGTACAAGGGTGGGAGACCAGCAATTCTCTTGGAGACCACCTCTTCTCCCGCCGGCCGATTTTTTTGTCAAGAAGCTAGTCTCCCTCACTTTTGGGCCATATTTTCGGGTCTCCCATACCACCACTGAGTTACATTCACCTGGGAGACCACCAATCTTGGTAGGCCGACCACCTTTTTTGCTTGACCCTTTTGACCCCTGGTCGGCTGACCAGGGGGAGTGATCGGCCGACCACCTGAACTGGTCGGCCAGCCTTCTGCTTTTTTGTCTCAATGAGTTGAAGCCAGTTGTGCCAACTGGAAGCCTCAGAATGCATCTTCCATACACGTGTATGGGGGATTTTTAAGCTAGCTTTTAAGCTTTTTTGAGAAGCTTTAGATCTTCTCCTCTATAAAGGGAAGGGCCCTCTTCCATTGCTAGGGTTGAGAATTTTGCTGAAGGCATCCATACACTTCCCTCTCTATTTCTCTTCATTTTAGCTCCAAAGGTCCCTTGTTCTTGCACCATTGCACTACACCTCTTAGCCTAACCTCTCCATCATCCATCCAAGCACCTTGGAGCTTATTTTCAGAGGTTGAAGACTTGCTATCTTAGTCCAGAAGTTGCTGGTTCCTTTGGTTACAAGGGTAACACTCCATTTCCTTCTTTTTGACATTGTTTTGCTTCATAGTTTAGCTCTATTTGCAAGCATATTTAGGCTTTGTCACAAATTGAAAAAAGTCTTGTTTTGATCTTCTAAACATGTTTGTTTAAGACTATTTTTCTATTGGGGGTCATCTACCCCCTTGCATGCTTCATTTTCTCATGTTTTGAGCTATGCTTTAGAGCATTTGCATGCTTCATTTTCTCATGTTTTGAGCTATGCTTTAGAGCATTTGTGTCGGCCTTAGTTTGGCCTTTTAGTCACTGAAATCCAGTGGATTTTCAGTGGCTAACATGTGTCTTTGAGCTTCAAAATCAGAGAGGGGTGACCCTCTCACCCCTTGCTTTGTTTACTAGCTTTATTGGCCTTACAAAGGAGCCCCTATTTGCATGTTTCAAAGCCATGCTCCAGGCCATTTTCGATGAGTTTTATGACTTGCATGACCTCTGTCCAGAGGTGATTTTGCCATATTAGATGTCTATTATGCATGTGTAGAGTAATCTTCTTCAAGGCCTTTCAAAGGGGCCTTCACTTGCATGCTTCCTAGACTAATTTCAGGCCCTTTTCAGTGAGTTTTAGGGCTTTCATAAGCTCTGTTCAGAGGTGATTTTGCCATTTTGTATGTCTATGTTGCATGTGTAGAACAACCTTCTTATTGGCCTTTCAAAGGGACACATCATTCTTGCATGCATTGACTGAGTTTCAGTGGGTTTTTGGGCATTATTTGGCATGGCATACTTCTGTTTTTGGCTGGTTTGGTGAGCTCTCATGTTCATCATATAGTTGTAGTGCAAATCATGATTCACTAGCTTGTGTTGCATGATCTTTTGGCCCTTCATGTTAACACTTTTTGGCCATGCCTTAAACTGATTTTGTGCATATTTTGGATTGTCGTAGCTCTGTTTTTGGGTCTCATGGTCGAATGATGCTTGTTTTTCATGCTTGTAGTTCAATACACTTGCTTAGCTTTGAGATTTGAGGTCTATTGCATGCATATACTGAGGTGTTTTCATGCTTTGGGGTCATTTTGCATCATGTTTAAGAGCCTATGTGAATTCCATATCCTCATGTTTTCTCCTCTTTAAGTGTGCTTGAGAGTTGTGCATAAATGCCTTGTTTTCGGACCATTGAATGAGCTTCATTTCCATGCACTTTGAACCATCATTTTAGGCCATTTTCCCACTGTTTCAGACCTGCCTAGGGTTTTTTTGGGGTTGGTTTTGCCATTCGTGCATTGCTTTGTGTACCTCTAGTATAACGCACTTCACTAGTTTCGGTATTCGGGCCATCTAGCATGCATTGGGTAACATATTTGCATGATTCGGGACCATTGTACATCATGCTTCAGAGCTGGAAAATATATGCTTGTATGCCATATTTCATCATTTGCCATGCTTAGTTAGAGTTGCATATTGTGCCTGAGGATCAGTCCATTGCATTCGTGCATGCTTACATGTATTTCGGTTGTCTCATTTTCATCATATGGCCACTGATGTGAGTGTGACTGAGGTCCACTCATATTGGTGTAAGTCCATCTTGCATTTGTATATGCCATTTAGTTCATGTGCGCATGATAGTCTTCGTAAGTGCATTGCGTATGCCATTTTAGTCCATAGCATTGCGTATGCTAGGTTGCATGTTAGTCGCATTGTGTATGCCATCTCATTGCTTTGTGTTTGGAGTAGGGTTTAGTTTGAACACGGGAAACGAGGGACGTTTCATACTCCAAGTGGCGAAACGTGCCTCGATTCTCGGTCGCTGACACTCTTGACTGTCCATGATAGAGTTGTTGGCTTTACTTGTTTATATGTGCATTCATTTCACATCGAGTCGTGCAATTCGACTTCTCGGCCATCATGTATCGAGATGCGCGATTGGTGGCATGAGGATCGAGGACTACACTCCCTAGTGCTTGTGCAATGATAGAGAGAGTGGTCATGCACACATTTGTGGAAAATACATTGCCTTTTTCTCTCTTGCCTTTGTTGTAGAAAAAAACCAGAAACCAGAGGTGGAAACTGGTCGGCCGACCAAATTTTCTGGCAGGCCGACCACCCTCTTTGGTCTCCATCACAAAGGGTGGTCAGCAAGTGGCCTCCTATGCTGATAACTGGTCGGTGGCCTTTCCAAGGTGGAGTTTTAGCCTTCTAGAGCTTTGTGTAAGTTTCTGAGATCAATTGCAAACAAGGGTGAGGCGAGGCGAGGCATCGCGATGGAATTTACCGACAAGGCGACTCGAGCACGCATGCACCCTTTGTCATCTGAAACAAAGCTGAGGCAATCCATTCTATTTAGTTTGCATGCTAGTTTATTGCTTAATTAGTTAATTTGTTGATTAATTAATGTTGTGTAATAATTAGCTGTAATTTGTTATTTAGCTTAGATTAGTTAGATGGTTTGTATTATTCATTCGGACCCTCTGAGCGAGGGCACAATTGTAATAAGTGTGTGTGTGTGACGTATGTCTTCCAACCCCACGTCTTTCTCCCTTTTATTTACCAACTTATGATGGTTAGTTTTAGGGCATGTTTCAATTACCATCTATATGTTCGCATGCTTGCATTCATTCATCTGTATTGCATGCATCAGGCTCGGCGCATCATATTAACTGCATTGTATTTCAATTCAAAGTTGAATGCATGTTATCTGTTGCATTTCATATGCCATGTTTAGAATAGCCGAGCCTATCTTAGTTGCATTTTGCATGTGTTGCATTAGCCATCTTAACATGAACTAGGATCATACATTGATTACTAACTAGTTTCTGTTTTGGCTTGGAGTACTCGGTGAGTGTTTATGCTTTAGTATCTTTGCATGCGTGTGAGTGACTGCCATGATAGCATGCTTACCATGAGGCTATTTGCTTATGTAATATAACTGCCTGAATGCCTATGGGTGGAGATTGGATTATCTAAATTAGAACAATTCATTGATTGCGAGTTTTAAGCCCACTAGATAGTGGCAAATCACCATGTTTTCTAAGCCTATCTGAGAGTGGCAAATCCACGTTTTAGCCTAATTGCGAGTAGCACCACCAAACCATTTTCAAATAAGCAAACATGAAATGTTTTGTTCCAATTTAGGCGATCTAATCTATATTTCTATGCTGTGTACATCACATAGTAATCCTAGGCTAATAAAACTGGAATAAGAATGCATGTGTTTTCAAAAACTCGATATCATATTTAGCAGTGGCCAAGTGAGGGTGCTCATGAAATGACCTTCCCCAATCGTACCCAAGTTCCCGAGCCGAGGCAACTTTGGTGATGACGGACACGTGGCCTTAGGCAATGAGTCAGGGTTTCCTAAATTCCCCCAAATAAAATATTTAGGTGGCGACTCTGTATCTAGCAAAGTAGTCCATGTTTGGCACTTCTTTCTAAAAATCTATTTTTCAAAAACGATTTACCGGATTTGGACTCTTTGATGATTCATCGGTCTTGCATTGCACTCTGCGAGATTAGATATAAGACCGTGACATTGAGTCCTGAACTGTAGTGAGCCCAATGAACAAAACGGGATCTCCTCCCGAGACATTCAAGGATGTCTACAGGCAACCACTTTTGTCGATGGCCACCTTTAGCCACCACCTTTTGCCAACTATATCTCTTACTTGTTTTCAAAATAAGTTTTAAAACACCTGTATACCAAACATGTTTTTATTTTAGATTATTTACACAAAAACCTTTTAAATTATTGAGAAGTATCACTTTGCCCTTTAAACTATTGAAAAGTATCACTTTGACCCATTCCGTTAGGGAGTCCAATTTGTATGATTTTATAATTTAGGGGATCAAAGTGATCCTTTTCAATAGTTTAGGGGGTCAATTTGTATGCTTTTATAGTTTATGAGGTAAAGTGATACTTCTTGATAGTTTAAAGAGCCTATTTGTACGCTTTTATAGTTTAAGAGATCAAGATGATATTTCTTAATAATTTAGGGAGACTTTTTGTAAATAATCCTTTTATTTTTATTTTTGGTAAAAATAAAGATAAAAATATTTAATATTTTTTGTAATAAATAAATAAATAAATGAACTGCAAATGTTATAACACGACACCTCAATAGCAAATTTTTAATGATTGAATTACGTATTATAAGTAATGTTCAGTTACTTTAAACTTAGCCAATGTCTTTTAGAAACCTTTTATTAGGATGAATTGTATTGGCGACTATAATTCAATCTAAAGTGGCTATACTATCAAATGAGTAATATTAGGGATATTAAAATTTTCACCAAATAAATGACTAAATGTCTGAAACAAAGGTCATTAATTTATTTTTATTTTTTTCTTCTTGAGATAGCATCATTATGTTAGTATGTATTGGTAATTCGTAGTCACTAATGTGGAATGAATGTCATTAATTTATTTTATTTTTGTTTTTATTTTTTTCTTGTGATAATGTTAGCATGTTAGTATGTATTGGTAATTTGCAGTTACTAATGTGGAACGAATGTCATTAATTTTTTTTTCCCCTGAGATAGCGTTAGTATGTTAGTATAGTTAGATTACAACTGAAGATCCGCCGTTACTCCATCAACTCGAATCCTTAACCTTCCACTCGCCACACCTCAATATCTGAACGAATGTCATTTACAACAATCAAAACTGTGAGAGGTCAATCTAAATTTTTAGTGCAAAACCACCCCATATTTAATGGGTTGCCTTCGAATCACACTGACCATGTTAGAGACGAATATTTTGTGGATCTGTAAGGATTCATTCAACTCTAAAGATAAGGTTGGAAATAGAATTAGTGGTTATTTGGAATGATCCAAATAATAATAATTTTTTTTATTTTTTATGAAAATATGTACAAAAAAAGTAAAGAGATGATGTGACCAAAAAAAAAAAATAAATGTGTTATTTTAGGAGATGCCAAACATCCTCTTAGTAACCAATGATTCATTTATGATTTTTTATGAAATTAGACACTGAGACATAAATGTGAGAGGAAAAAATAAATTTTGTACATTACAATAGAGTGATCAGATATGAATTTTCCTTTCTCTCATAGTAAAAGAAAAATTTGATTTTCTTTGTTGAAAAATCTGTTTTACAAGTCATTTATTTATTTATTTTTGACAAATATTTCAAACAAACCCAAAGGATGATCGGTTGCTTTAGAAAACTTTTTTATAAGAATGTGTTTGGTTATTGATTTGGGTAAAAATTTTAAAAAGAAAAAAGAAAAGACATTACATGATTCAAACACAACCTAAAAGAATATTGAAATCATATTTGAGAGTTAGCTTCCCATCAAAAAATAGAGTCAAAGATTGTGTTTCACTTACAAGAAAATAAATGTGTATGTGAATTTTGTTCATTTAAACCACATCACATCTGTATCAAGTATTTGAATAAATTGGGTTTTAATACTTGGGCAAAAGCAAACTTCTTCATAAAATTCATATTTATGTAACTTTACACTCATTCAAAACTTGGATGGTTTCATGAGTGTAACATAAAAAATATATCTTGCTTAAATATATCTTGCTTATAATGCGTGGCCTGTTTGCAAAAACATTCAAAGTGGCCCGCCCAGTTGGCCCATATTGCATGGTCTTCTCTGGCATTAAAAACGGCCCCCTAGTGGTTCCACAAAATTATAGTATGGTAGGAGTGTAAAAATGGTTTACGGTCCGTGAACCGTGCGAAACCCGCTTGTGGTCCGAGGTGGGCTAGGCCTGTTTTGGCCCATTTGGGCCCTGGTCTGAGTCTCCTTACTCTGGGTTTGGGTCATCATTTTGAAATCTGGCCTGATCCGTGGGCTTGCCCAGCCCAGCCCGTGACCTAGCTTTTCAACCTGTTTAAGGCCCACTCAAGGCCCGACCCAAGACTTAGTGTCTGTTTTAGTGAAAAAAAAATAAATTTTTGATAAATTTTTTTTAAAAAAAAAAATGGTCAGACTTGCCCTAAGCCTGAGGTTAGGCACAGACCTGCTGGGTCGGCCCGAGGCCCGAATACCCATAGGCTTGGGCCTAATTTTTGGCCTATGGACTGGCCTGGCCCGACTCGAATTTTGGCAGAGCCTACGAGGCCCCACATGGTCAGGGCCGAACTCGGGCCCGGGTGGACCGGGCTAGATTTACACCCCTATAGTAAAGGCATGTTTGTTTGGAATATTAAAAGTTGAATTGAAAGTAGAGACAACACGAGGGATTTGTCGGAATTTTAATTATGTTTGATTGTTAGAGATCAAGGAAACTAGAGGTGAGGAATATGTGGATTCTACACTATAGTCCAATCTAGTGTTTGTTTTTCATTATATTAAAACTTCAGATAATTTTAGTACTGATATATATGATTAGAAAAATTGAAAATTAAATAATATTGTGGTATTAGAAAGATTAAGCCTCTTCGGATTTTTTTTTTCTTCATCTAATAATAAAAAAATAATTATATATATTTTATTTCATCCAGACCAAATATAATAAAATATCACTTAGCAATTTTCTTCCAAAAGGATTTAAGTTGCCCTCAACTGACCCAAGTTTTAATAAAGAGTAAATCACAAATACATCATTTGAGATTCACTTAAAATAAGAATTGTTTTCTGTGATTTGAAAAATTATAAATATTTTTTTATCAGAATTTTTAATTTATCAAAATTAATTAAAAAAATAAAATTTCTAACTGCTCTTTTATACGTGATAAAATTATTTGAATCATTAATTGAAATCAATTTCTGACATCATTAAAAACTGTTAATTGACTTAATGATTTATTAATAAAAAAAGGTCATTTGTTAGGAAATTAAAAATTTCAAGAAGTGAGATGTAATTTTAAAAATCACAAGAGATAAATTATATTTTAAGCAAAGCTCAAGAGTGTATTTATAATTTATTTCTTAATAAATTAACATAAAAAACCGAAATTCAATCCTCTAATGGCCCAAAAAAGTGCCATCCAGAAGGCCTAAAACAATTACACCAGTGGCCCAATGCTTCTCCTTTTTGAGGCCTCAAGTTTGTGTCCATTACCACGCGGACCAGTTTTCGTTTCTCTGAAGTGGTAGCCCATCAAGACCATATTCTGTCACATAATGGCTGGAGTATAAATTGTCATATTTATACTACACTTTCAACCGGATAATTATTCTGTAATTTCAGAATATGGATGAGTGGTATTCTATAATATTATGATTTGTGAAAAATGTGGGTAGATAGAGTATTGTATTGGGTGATTGGAGAATATGACAGGACATATTGAATAATGATTAGTTAGGGAGTATAAACATGCAATACTCCGGGATTATTGAATAATTTTCTCTTTCAACCATTTGATTTTTTTAATAAAGGGTAAACTACACTTACAACTCCTGAGGTTTGGATTTAATACATATCACTCCTTAATGTTTGAAAAATTACACTGATCCCCTGTTATTGTAATTATTTAGACGGAATTAATGTGAATTAATGTTGGTATCAAGAAGACATTAAATTCATACTCTCTCTTTTCTTACTTTGCTTTATTTTTTCTGTTTTTTTTTCCTTTCATTTGCTTTACTTCTTTTTTTTTTCAACGTAATTTCATCTGTTGTTCTACCAAGAGTTGTTGAATTTTATATAAGTACGGGAGTTTGTGAAATGAGACTATTAACTATAGAGATAAGAATGTAATTTCTATAACATCAAGGAGTGGATGTAATTGGATCAAATCTCAAGGGGTGTTAGTGTAATTTACCCTTTAATAAAAATTAAACATACACCATTATAATTGAAGTTTAATTTATCACTAATTTAGTATGCCATTATTAATCCAACAACAAAGAAATTAAATCCTCACTAATTTATTAATTAATCTAACAACAAAATTATAAAAAGTCAATGTCAACAATGCTACATACCATGAATTTTATTTAGAATTCTACGTAGAAAATCTATATAAGATCCAAATTTATTGAAAGGGTACAACAATTGAATTTATATACTTTTTCATGGTAGAATTCATAGAAAAAAGGGTTAATTATACTTTTACCCCCTAAACTATACGCGCTTTTTCTATTTAGTCCATTAACTATTGATTATATTTCTGCAGTCCCTAAACTTTAATAATTCGTGTCTGTCAAGTCCAATTTGTGTTTGCCGTCCAAATCATTAACAGAATAGCGTTGCACGTGCATTCCACGTGATACGAAAGGCTGCTATGAAGGTCAAAATGGACATTTCATCCTTAACCGCATGTGCCATACACGTGAGGCGAATTGGGGTAACAAAAATGGGGGGTTTGTGGTTTTCAGATTATCGATTCAATCTTCAGAACTTCGATTGAGGCTGGGTTTATGGTTTTCTTGAAGAATCAAAGGGTTTTACAACATTATTGGTGTTCATTGAGGCCGGATGACCATGGCGAAGTATGTATGATGTAAAGATAATTATATACCAAAATGTAAGTATAATTTTTTTTAGTTTTTGGTTAATATTTTTGCATGGTTATGGTTTTTTGAGCATTTTCGATCAACTTTGTATCTTTTTAGTTACTTTTTTATTTGTTGAATCTTTTTTGTTTACTGTGTTCTTTTGAAGAAAGTAAAATTTTAAGTGTATGTATTGTTTCAAAAAGTGAAGTCTTTTTTGTATGTATTTGTCTAATTGTCCGCTGTCTTTTAGAGTGTGTGTCTTTTTTTGAGCGTGCTTTCATGCTTTGTTTGTGAATGATACTGTGGTCCCATGCATTTGCATATGTTTCTCAATTTTTTGTTTTTTAATGTTATAGTGGTCCAATGCCCATGCAGACATCAATGCTGATCACTTTACCATTAAATGATGGTCAATTTAGGACAGAAAATGGAACAAAGGTCTTATGTTAGGGGCCAAGTAGATTACATTGACTACAATGATGTCATTGCTTGCATTGGTTGAATGTGCCTAAATGGTAGGATATAGTGATTTTGTTGGATTTCATTACAGAGTCAGTGAGAATCAGAGCTTGGATGTAGGATTTAGATTTATTAGTTCTGATGAGGGTGTGTATGAAATAATGAAATTTATAGTGGCAGGTGTATTGGAACTTTATGCTGAGGAACTTGTCCCTGTTCCACTGAGTTTTGATGAATATTTCCAATATGTCAATGTAGAGAAATGGGACTGGGAATGCAACACAACATAAGGGTGTATTTATGAATCCAATGTTGATGGGGATAAGCATAGTTCAAATTCTGCTTCAGAGGTTGAATATGAAGTATTTGTTGACAGTGATTACAGCTTGAATGAGGAGCCAATGGCAAGAGTGGACCAACATGCAACTAAGCCACCAGAAAATAGTCATGTTCAAGATTTTTCTAAACCAGAAAGTGAGGAATGGGATTCCGTAAATGGGTTTGCTAGCCTTGAAGAATCAGAAGATGGGGATGATGGGTTGCCAAGGACCAAGTACAAGGAGTTCAAATCTATTTTTGGAAAAGAGAACCCTATTTTTGAGTTAGGAATAATTTTTAAAAGTAGGGCTCAGTTTGCTGGAGCTATCAGGCATCATGCCATCCTCAATGGTAAAGACATTAGGTTTAAAAAGAATGAAGGGTGTAGAGTTAGAGCAAATTGTAAAGAATGATGCCCTTGCACTATTTTTGCATTTTTGAGAAGTGGACACAAGAAAACACTTCAAGTAAAGACCTATAACCCTAAGCACACTTGTGGTAGGGTTTGGGTAAATAGGCTAGTCAGTTCTAGTTGGTTGGCAATAGTGTATTTGGATGAATTTAGAATAAATCCAACATGCTCTGTTTCTAAACTCATGGAAAGGGTAAGGAAAGATTTTAACATTAAGGTTTCCCCTATTCAGCTTTACAGAGCAAGGAGGAAGGCTCTAACAAAGCTAAGAGGAAATGTTACTGAACAATTTGCAAAGTTGTGGGACTATTGCAAAGAGATTGATAGGACCAACACAGGAAGTAGTGTGTACCTGCACTTTAAACATGATGAGGATGGAAACCCAACAAATGTATGTCAGACGTTCTATGTTTGTTGGTATGCATTGAAGAAGGGGTTTATTGAGGGTTACAGGCCTATCATTGGTGTTGATGGTTGTCATTTAAAAGATGCTATTGGTGGTTAGTTGCTCATTACAGTTGGATTGGATGGAAATAACCAAACATATCATGTGGTTTATGCAATGGTGGAGATTGAAAACACCAATACCTGGACCTAGTTTCTATAATATTTGATGGCTGATCTTGGAATATCCAATGATCCAAAATGGACCATAATCTCTGATAAACAAAAGGCCAGTAAAATCTATTATTATTTTACCACTAATCTATTTATGGCTTATGTTGTTTTTGTTTGTTTGACATGTATATTTGGATGATTGCAGGGTTTGGAGAGAGCAATTGCTGATTTGCTTCCAACAGCTGAACATAGGCATTGTATAAGACATTTACACAATAATTTCAAGAAAGATGGGTTTGAAGGTCAAAACTTGAAGGATAGGTCGAATTTAGCTAGAGTAACTTATGTGGGTAGGTTCAATGTTGAAATGTAAGAATTGAAGAGGGAGAACAAATTGGCAGATGAATGGTTGGCTGCCAAGGATCCAGTTCATTAGACCAAGTCCCACTTTGGTACTAGTGCAAAATGTGACATTCTGTTAAACAACCTATGCGAGTCTTTCAATGCTTCCATTTTATTTGCTAGGGACAAGCCAATTTTGACTTGTTTTGAGAGAATTAGAATGTATTTGATGGAAAGGTTAGTTAAGAGAAGAGAATATGCACAAAAGTGGCAAGATAACATAGACCTTAAGATACACAAGGTTTTGGAGAAAAATAAGACAAATGCAGCTGCTTACATTCTAGCATTGGCAAGAGAAAAAAAATTTGAAGTAAGGAATGCATGGTGATTAGTTTATAGTAGACCTTAAGAAGGAGACATGTTCCTACAGAAGATGGGAGTTGACAGGAATCCCTTGTGCACATGTAATATCTATCATTTGGACATCAATGGAACAACCTGAGGACTATGTCCATTATTGGTACAAAAAAGATACATTTCTGAAGGCTTACACACACATGATGCGGCCAATAAATGGTGTTGAGATGTGGGAGCAATCAGGGAAAGAACTAGTGCTTCCCCCAGCATACCTTAAGCAACCTAGAAGGCTATGGAAGACAAGAATGAGGGAACCAGATGAGGCACCTACAGGTAAAAACCCTACAAAACTAAGGAGATTTAAAAAGAATTTCAGTTGCAAAAGAAGGGCCACAATACCAGAACTTGCAAATTAGAGCTTCAACCCTCTGTAAGTAATACCCACAACATTTGTTTGTTTTCATTTACTTGGTGATCACTAACTATGATACATCTTGGGCTTTGCAGCAGGATAATACAACAACAGGAGAAAGTGATGTCAGGCCTCTAATGGTCTCTGCCATTAGGCCTTCACTTATTTTTGTTGCAACCTTTACAAGTCAAGGGCCAATGCCAAGGAGGCCACCACCTGCAACTTTTGCAAGTCAAACTCCAATGCCTATAACACCAACACCACCTGCTGCTGCAACTTTTAAAAGTCAAGCTCCAATGCCAAGGAGGCCACCACCTGCAACTTTTGCAAGTCAAACTCCAATGCCTATAACACCAACACCACCTGCTGCTGCAACTTTTAAAAGTCAAGCTCCAATGCCTATAAGACTAACACCACTTGCTACTACAACCTCTATCACTCAAGCCTCAAGACTGAAAATGGCAGCACCAGCCAAGAGAGGCACTATGACACCCCTACTTTTGGGCATCATATATTATTATAAATAATTCAACATGGTTGAGTATTAAGTTCTGATATAACAGTTAAAGGAGTACGTTCCAAAGCTTAATCTTAATACAACCCTAAATGTTTGATTTCTTACACCAATCTCCGGACATTGTTACGTTAATACATAAAATTTCATCAAAATAGATAAGAAGATAGGCAAGACAGGCCTTAATGGCCAGGCTAAGACGGTTCTAAGTGAACCATGGCTGAACTTCGGCATCTTCGACAAAATCTTCCCTGAGATATGGCCCGAATCGTATTCGAAAAATTCTGTGAGGTCAGAATACGATTCGGGCCATATCAAGGCTTCGCAAGCTAAATAATCACATTTTCTTAGAACCAGGGTGCACCTTGCACTAACAAAACATCGATATACCTTTTCCTTGTATTCATCTGCATGCGCATGGTCCAAAACCACTCATTTCATTTTCCCCATATTATGGTTATAATAGCTCTTAATGAAAATACACATATCATGATTCATTCCAATTGATCAAGCATATATAAGAACAAAGCAATACAAAAAGGTTGTAAGCCATCACTAACTTGATTCCAGATTTTGAACGGTTTCCAGTAAACTGTCCCTTCAAATAAAAATATAGGAATGATAGTAAATAATATTTAAGATTTTTTTTTGGGTGGAGTTATACATTATTACGTTGGGGACATTTTTGAAGAGGACTCGAAGTCATTTGGCCACTAGAAGATCTCCAAATAAATTAAAAACAGTAGGTAGCTCCAAATTTGTCGCGTTTTTGAAAAACAGACATATCTCACCCCATACTTAATGAAATGAGTTGAAACATGTGGAATTGGAAAGATAACTTAAAAACCTCACATCGCCAATTTGAATCATTCAAAATTTCATTATGTGGAAGAAACCGTGGCCACGTAAAGTAGGCCCTATTGCTATCTTAACGGCAGAGGTGAACATAAAGCATATTTTTGGCTATAAAATAGTGTCAAATAATTTTCGCAGAATTCTCACATATAAATAAGACCCTAAAATAATTCTAGTAGCTTCATATTTTCAAAATAATTAATAAGTGATTTATTTCATGGTTTTGAAGTGAAAACAGATTCTACACAGTGCAGTTTCTATTCGAATGAGCAATGGGTTGTCTTCCTTAGTTCCTACTTAGGCATGCTAGGCTACATTATTTATGGAGAGGTATTTTTCTTGCATTCAAGAGATACTACAGGTTATGGCAATAGAGCAGAGAGAATATAAAAATAATAACAAGAGATAAGACAAGTGAGTTCATCTAAAGCATGAAAGAGAGACCTCTCCTATTGAGTTTGTTCTTGCTTCCTTCATGTATTATAAGACATATCAAATTGTTTTGCATACATTTTCCAAAACTTAAAGAAGTGGAGTATTTCTAAGTATCCTACCTTAGTGAAGCTTTGAAGACCTTTCAAGTAATGAGTCATTCTTCTCCATCCTTCCTCCTTTTCCCTCTCTTTCTTTCCTTTCTCTCTCTCTCTCTCTCTCTCCTCTCCTCTCTAGCTCCAGCCAAAAATTGTAAGTGGGGAGTTGGGAGAGCTTGCGTTTCATATATAGACTAAAATGAGAATGAGAGTTTGGAGAAAATATTTGGTAAAAGAATCTATACATATATGGCCATTGGGGGATTGTCTACCCAACAAGCACACTTATGATAACCTATCTCTTCACTCAAAGGTAAGAAAAAAGCTGGTTAAGCATGCTAAGAGGGCTGCACTTTTGAGATGAATTTTTATATAAGACAAAATCAACCCTTTCCCATGAGAGTTGACTTGGCCGGCCTTCCCTCTTCCTATTTTCTTTCCTTTTATATATATATATATATACACACACTTATGAATAAGACAATCAAATATGGACAAAATTTTAGATTGCCTTTAGAAGCTTCTTTAATCTAAATGTGAGAACTTCTATATCTTATGCATTAAATTAGAATAACTTTTCAAGAAAAAGATAATTTTTATTTAATAAATTTGTTACAAAATTCCCAAGCCTTACAACCTATCCCTCTAAAAATAATTTCGTCCTCGAAATTATATTCTTCTTACTTGAATAGCTGAGGATAGCTGAGGCGCATAGCGTCCTCTCTCTCCTATGTTGATTCTTTTATTCCCCAATGTCCCCAAAGTACTCAAACCAGTGGAATTGCCTTTCCTCGTAATATTTTGTCTTTCCAATCCAAAATCTCCACTGGCCTTTCTTCAAATGTCGCATCAGCATCCAGGTTGATCTTCTTCCAATCGATGACGTGTGACAAGAGAGGCTCGTCCTTCGTAGCATCAAGACGTGGAAAAATGTTGTGCACTCCGGAAAACTGGGGAGGCAGCGCCAACCGATAGGCCACAGTTCTCACTTTACCTAAGATCTCAAAGGTTCCTACATAACGGGGTGCTAATTTGCCTTTTTTCCCAAAACGGAATGTTCCTCAACGTGGCTTGACCTTTAAAAACATGTGGTTGCCTACTTCAAACTCCAACGACCTTCTTCGTTGGTCAACGTAACTCTTCTGTCGACTTTAAGCTATCAGGATTGTCTGCCGTATTAACCTCATTTTCTCGATGGTTTCCTGAACTATCTTTGGGCCTAATAAAGTTGTTTCTTCCACTTTTGTCTGGCATAACGACAATCTGCAAGGTCGTCCATACAGAGCTTCATATGGTGCCATGTCGATACTAGCCTAGAAACAACTGTTATAGGCAAATTCCACCAATGTCAAATGCTTCTTCCAACCTCCTTTAAAATCCATCACACAGGCTCGCAACATATTTTCTAGTGTTTGAATGGTCCTCTCAGACTATCCATCGGTCTGCAGGTGAAATGCGGTACTAAGGCATAGTTCTTTACCCATGGCTTTTTGTAGGCTCTGCCAAAAGTGGGATGTGAAATGGGGTGTAGCTCGATTTTTTCACGCCCCCTTTTGGAAGTCGAAATAAGCCCTACAGTATCGAACTCTCACGGTTCTGAATCCAATCTCAAAAGTGTAATGTGAAATTGATAAACACTAAAGAGTCCAACTCCGGCAAATCTTTTGGAAAATTAATTTTGAATAAAAAATGTCAAAAATGGACTGCTTTGTCAGATATAGAGTCGCCACCTAAATATTTTTTGTTTTGAGAAAATTTAGGAAACCCATGACTCGTGCCAAAGGCCACGTGTTCGTCATCACCAAGATTGTCTCGACTCGGGAACTTGGGTATGAGAGAGGAAGGTCATGAATGAATTGAGCACCCCCTTTCGCCCAATCAAAGATTGGCCTCTACTAATCATGATATGAATCTTATTTACATTATATGCTCTTATTCCGGTTTATTAGATTAGCATTACTACGTGATGCGCACACACACAAGTATAGACTAACTTTGCAAGAATTGAAACATTTCGATTCATATTTGTTTTGAAAAATTGTTTCGAAATTTGTACCACTTAAAAAAGTGATCACATATAAACATTACTCAAATTATTCCAATTCAAGTAATTAGTCTTCATCCACAGGCTTTTAAGCAGATATATCAATTAAGCACTTAGCCTCATGGAAAGTATGCTAAATATGGCAACAATCACACACATGCGATATACTAAAGCAAGTAAAGGCTCACCTAGTACTCCAAGCCAAAAAACGAAATGAGTCAAAAAAATGCATGATTCCTAACTATGCAAGATGACTAATGCAACACATGCGATATGCAATCTAAATAGGCTCGGCTACTTAATATGACATATAGAACAATTTGATAACCTGCGGTCTAAGCATGTATTCAAAGAATGTATTTAAACTAACAATGCAGTTAGAATGATGAACCGAGCCTTGGTGCATGCAAAACAAATGGATGCAAACATGGAGTATGCTAAACAAAACGTGATGTCCCTAGACTAACTATCATAAGCTAGTAAATAAAAGGGAGAAAGACGTGGGGTTGGAAAAGATACACATTATTACATTACGCTCTTACGAAGGAGAGTTTGAATGAACTAATTAGCTAACTAGCTAACTAATTAAGCTAAGCTAATTATTACAAAACAAATGAAATTAGCTAAGCTACTTAACTAATTATTACAACAAATGAATCAACTAACTATTCTAGTTAACTAACTAATTAGTTACAACACTTTACAAAATTAATTAGCTACAACTAATTAAATACAACAATTTAAACTTAAAACATGCTCGGCACACGAGGAATGCTCATGCACATGCTCGGTTTCCACCTGAAAAGCCATTGTTTTGCTTCCGAAGAGCCTCTGTTGCACAATAGAACACTAACACTATTGCCCACTTCCAGAATAAATCTGCTCTGCCTCACAAACACACTGCTGAATTTTGCATCAGTGGTTGGCCGGCTGGCTAGTGATGAGGGCTGCCGACCACCAGTGATAGCTGGCCGGCCATTAAAGGTGGCCTACCGACCACATAAAGTGGTTTGCCAGCCACTACTACTCAATTCACCTTGCTGTAACAGAGAACAAACAGAGCATGCACAGGCTATTTTTAAGGGTTGTTTGCACATTTTCATGAACAAATCAAAGGAGTAGTGAACTTAAACCACAAACTACCAACTCAAGCATTTTCATTGCATGATGGCTTGTGAATAAAAGTGTACAAATTCAATAAACGCAACAAAACAAGACACAAAAACCACATTCCTTTCATGAAATGATCAAGGGAAGTGATAACCTTGGAGGCTTAAATCGTTTCACCACTAGTAAGTATGAAAGACTCAAGTTCCATGTGTTCAATTAACATGCGATTGAACACAACAAAGTTATTATCTTGCTCCTTTTTAATTCCAAGTTTTAATTACTCCATTTTAAATTATCAACCATCCTTTAATTCATTAAGTCCAAAGGGTGAGTTTAAGTCCTCTAATGGAAAGAAGGCTCAAACCAAGAGTTATCTTAGGCATGAAAGAGACATCATACTGTTGGTAATGAACCCTAAAGGGATTAAACCATTAAGCATGACATCTCAATCTCATGCTTTCAACAAACAAGTTGTTTGAACCACTTTCAAAGCAAAACAAAAAGCCAAGAAAGGAGGGAGGTTACACAGATTATTAGTGCTAAAAATGAGTGAGAAAAACATAAATAAATGCAATCAACTCAAAGGAGAAGGTGTCTAAGGTCTAAAACACCAAACTCATGAGGACAATTACACTACAAGCATGCAAAATAAACCTCAAATGCAACCAGCAACCCAAAACAGTGCTAAAACAGGTCTAATATAGTCCTAAAACATGCTGGAATTGAGATAAAAATAGTTAGATTAACATGCTAAAACATGGCACTAACTAGGCTAGTAAGCAAGATACAATGAGGGGAGGCTAACCTCTCCAAATTTGGACTTCAAAACATGATTTTGGCCACTGAAATAACTTTTAAAATAGTGTTTAAAAGCTTAGAAAAAGATGATGCAATGGTGGAAAACACAATGGCAAAGGCCTCCAAAATAAGGTATAAAGAATGGTGGATCACCCTTCAACCTTCAATGACCTTAAAACCCAAGCTTCAACCCAAAAATATAGAAATTTTACAGCCCTAAAATAGTTGGAAAACAGCAAGAAAATTGGTAGAGAAAGCAAGCAAATAGGCAATGCCTTATACCTCTTGAAGAGAAGAAGCAATTCAAGCAACAAAACCAAGACAACACACATTTCAAGAGCTCAAACCAAGCTCAAAATTACCTCAGCTCAAAGATGAGAAGATTTTATTAAGGGTGTATAGGCAAAGGCTAAGGATTTGTATGCAAAAGTGTAGAGATTTATTAGAGAGAGAGAGAATTTTAGAGTGAGAAAAATTTTGATCTCAAAATTTTCTAACCTTAAAACATGAGAGAGAAGCCTCCTATATATAGAAAACATGAATTCTCGGCAACAATATCCAACCCTACACGTGGGGGCAGATGCATGCATCTATGCAAAAAACTGGCACAGTTGTCACAAAATATCTGCAAAAGAAACTGGTGGCCGGCAACCAAAAAGTGATAGTCGGCAGCCCAAAAAGGTAGCTGGCAAGCCACTAGAAGCTGTAGGCTTGAAGAACCAAGGCTTGGTCCAAGAATGAGGCAATAAGAGTGTAGGGTTTGAAAGGCTCAAAGCTATGGCATTCTGCTAAGGCTTCGAGCACTTGGCGAGCATATAAACTCATCATCGGGTGTGCATGCAATGGTGTCCAAGTCGTAAGGGCTGTAAAAAATGAGGTGTCTACAATTGTCCCTCTTTGACAAAACTTGAAGTCATGAAATGACGTGAGTAAATGTTAAAGCTCGGAGATGACCCATTTTGACAAGGCCGTAAGACTTGGACAAACAATCAAGACAAAAATAAACGGTTGCACCCGCAGGTTGCCTACGTATCTCTTTGCAAAGAATCAAACTAGTGTAGTTCTAGGGTAAGATGCAAATGATATGCACAATGCAATTTTGAAAGCTGGACTCACACGCTATGCGAAGTTGGCTATTTAAAGAAA
Organism: Camellia lanceoleosa; assembly: GCA_025200525.1. NCBI lineage: Eukaryota > Viridiplantae > Streptophyta > Magnoliopsida > Ericales > Theaceae > Camellia > Camellia lanceoleosa. Next base: position 112,176,690 of record CM045764.1, on the reverse strand, counting down.
ACTTATGATCATACGAGATAATGCAATAAGCAATAGCAAATGTAATAAGCAAGATAACGAGATAATAATATATGAATAAGCAGCTTCAAGCTTAGAACCAACACGGGTTCGATGCAAAAAGATAAAACCACACTCTAACGACGCCAAAACAAGAGACGAGGAAAGAAAACACCGCTCAGGGTTACGTTTCACGCATCTTGAGAAATTGAGAACAAAAATCGCTCGTGGTCGCGTTTCATACGTCCCGAGAAACTGAAGAAAGAAAATTGCTCGTGGTCACGTTTCATGTGTCTCGAGAAATAAGAAAGATCGCTCAGGGTCGCGCTTCATACATCTCGAAAAACAAAAGAATCTGCTTGGGCTCGCGCTTCGCGAGTCCCAAGATGAAAGAAAATCATTCGGGCTGGCGCTTTGCACGTCCTGAGATTGAAACCCGTCCAGGGCCACGCATCACGCGTCCTAAGATAAAACCGCTCGGGCTCACGCCTCGCACTTCCTGAGATAAAAGAAACCACTCCGGCTCGCGATTCACACGTCTCGAGATGAAACCCGCCTAGGGTTGCGCATCACGCGTCTTGAGATACAACACGAAAGAGGGGTGTGATATAGATGCACAAAGGTAAACAAGTGCGATAGATGCACAAAGTAAACAAGTGTGATAGATGCACAAAGTAAACAAATGCGATAGATCCACAAAGTAAATGTGTGAGATAGATGCACAAAGTAAATGTGTGCAATAAATGCACAAAGTAAATGAGTGTAGATACACAAAATAAACATGTCAGATAGACAATCGACATAGCATGGTAATTGAAAGCATGTTCTATACAAGAAGCAAAAGCATATGAAATAAGAACAATAGCATATTCTACACATGAAATATAAATGATGCGAGACACGCATGCAATATGTGATGCACATTCTATGCAATGGAAAAGAACAAAAGCTGAAATCGAATAAAACAATACTCTATGGCACCTCTGAGTTACCTCTCGGAGGAATCGCAATATGTTTAAAAAAAGGATACACCTCATTCATGTTGACAAGTGATAAACATCGTGCGCCAAAACACAGTTTTGAGCTTCTATAGAGACAATCTAGACCCAACAGCGAACCCTCCTTACATTTCTTGGAAAACAAAGACACAAAACAGCATCAGGACTTAGAGGGAGGCCACCGGCCACCTGCCGACCACAGAGAGAGGCTGTCGGCCACCTGCCGGCCATGAAGAAGCTTTGCCGGCCACCTACTGGCCATCGATGGCAGTTCGGGGCAATTTGGAGATTTCACCCTTGGGTCTTTAAGTATAGATCAAAACACTTCATTTCCTCACTACCACACATTCGAAAATCCTCTCTCTCTCTCTAAACACTTTCCCTCTCTAGATCCGAGCTTTTTACACTTTTTCCAACGCCCCACACGAACTTTATTTGCTAAACCCTCTTGATTCTCTTCACTTTGAACCGATTAGATTTTGGTTTCGGAACTTGTTTTCTCATTTTCACCCTTCTAGGTTTGTTCCCCTCGAGTTTCTCTCGGGTTTCGCAAACTTTTCTGGGCCTTGACTTTTTCTTCAATTTTCTTTCTCCTAGGGTTAACTTTTTTCAATTTTACCCTATTTTCTCCATTTTTCTTCATTTTTCACCTACTTTTCACCCATTTCCCAGATGGCAGATGATTTCCCATATGACGGGGCTCCTCTAGAGATTCCACTCGTATTCTCACCTGTTGCTCAGGCGGAGGAGCCAGTCGTTGTCGAGGCTGGCGAGATGGCTCAGGGTATTAAGGTCGACCTCGAGGTGGAGTTTGAGCCTAAGCTCGAGTTGGAGCCACTACCATTAAGGGTACGCCCTTTTGATCCAGTGAGGTACCATCCCCGAACACATATCTTGCCAGTCGGTAGTATTAGGTGCTTTAGCGACTTCGTTCTCGGTGTATTGGAGGACCTCCTACTGAGGGAGCCGCCTTCTCACCTTTCATCCATCGTCGTTGAGGTATGACCTCTGTTTTCATGCATTCCTACCTTTCTTTACTTGCATTTCTTGCACTGTCTTTTATCTTACTGTACTTTCATCAGTGCCTTATCTGATTCATTTGTTCTTTGCCATAGGGAGAGTCCCGTGCCTTCAGAGGGTACGGAGCTACGACTGAGCGAGATTGGTACAACAAGCTCTTTGCTGGAGTTCGCGACATTGTGGATGAGACTGGCTTCGGCCACTTCTGTTCCAGACTAATGTGAGTCATCGCGAGTCGTCCTTTTTTGGGAGCACTTGTGGAGAGGTAGTGGGATACCACCAACTCTTTTCACTTCTCCACTGCCAGGGAGATGACGATGACTTCCTACGACTTTGCTATGCTCACTGGCTTAGGAGTAGGCGGTGATCCGATCCCTTTCGACATAGACATGAGAGAGTGGGAGGCCGCCTAGATCGAGTTGCCAGGAGCACGCCCACCTTTGTACCGGACAGCTATGTTCAGATATAGTTAGTTTGCTAAGCATTTTAGAGGGAGCGAGCCAGAGACATTAGAGAAGATGGAGCAGTACGCCAGAGGCTTTCTAATGTTTGTCCTCGATACCACCTTGTTTTCGAATAGGTGGAACACCGTGGGCTTATATCTGTTGAGTGCCCTGGTGACCATTCCCAGGTTCGCTTCTATGATTGAGGTGGAGCTGGCCTCACCACCCGTACGGCTACATGAGCTCGATCTTCTGCCTAAGAGGAGAACTGATCGGAGGCTATTGGCGAGCCTGGGAGGTATACATTTCAGTTCCTTCTTTGTACTTTACATTTTCTGCTTTATATCTGTTTAACACCTGTGCTTTTTGCTTTGCATTTTCTAAATTTGTTTAAACATTGTGCTTTCTGCTTTACACTTTCTATATCTGTTCATACATTGTATTCATATATCATTGCATTTTCTTCGCAGCTGTGGGTGTATGCTTATTTTCCAGCACTTGCCCTAGAGCCAGTGGAGGAGCTCTCTCTAACAGTCCCTTACTCAAGGCGGTATGGTGATAGATGCCAGCGCAGGAGCCACGAGTCGTTCGCATTCTTCCGGCATTATCTCAACATAGTGGCTGCCCACGAGGTAACCCAAAACACAGTCATTTTTGCTTTACCACTGTTCTGATTCATATTTTAGCAACTGACAACAACTAACAATCTGTACACTCTCTGTTTACAGATCATGTGGCAGCCTTGGGCCATGATGCCGGTTGGGATACAGGACCAGTACTCCAGGCTTGGGCCACTTCTCGTTTCTGCATTCTACTTGAGAGCCCAGTCTGCTGGGCCTGGTTCTTGAGTGAGCGGTTCGTTTGACAAACCATGGGCTTACCAGACTCGATCGTTCCAATGGCACCGCCTAAGCCTATGAAATCAGTAAACAGCCTATCTATTGATGCAGTTACTCAGTTTATGGTGGGCTTAGATGCTAATTACTTCAAGGTAGAGCGCCACTACGCGAACTTCATTCAGACACACCTCATGCCATCTCTGACAAGTGCTCACGAAGATGAGGGGGGCGAGGGCTTCTACAACGAGAGAGGTACGTAGGGCGACCAGGGAGACCAGGGTCTGTGTTAGAGGGGCTCCTTGTGAGAGGCAGAGGACTTGTTGGCTAGAGTTTTCTACTATGCTTACATGTTGGTGGCATACCAGGGTTGCTTACTAGGTCCTAATTGAGCCTGCAACGGCTGGTCACGAGCTTGTTGAGGTTCGAGGTCTGACTAAGGTATGGACCATATTTTACAATTTGCACCCCACATTTCATTTCAGATATGTTTATTGTGAACACTGATCATCCAAATGCATTTACAGGCATCGATAGAGTACACGGAGGGCGTTGTCGAGCTAATAGCCTCCTTGATGAGCATGGTACAGAGAAGGGAGACGCTGCTTGGTCTCCACGACATCCCGGTAATTTCTTTTAGTTTGCACTTCATGTTATCAAATTTCTACTGATACTTTAGCATTTCAACTGTAAACTTCCCAAACTGCACTGATACACTGCATTGGCACACTGCATTCACACACCATATTCACACATTGTATCTAACTTCTACATACACTCATTCTGCATACTATGCTTGCATCTGGTACACACACTGAAACTGATATGTGACAACGGTCCTTTTCAAATCCCAGCTATACCGATTGCTCTAGTAGTGGCAGCAGTGCTAGCACCGACAGTACCTCCTCCTAAAGTAGGGAGGAGAGGCAGAGATAAGGGTGCTCAAGGCCAGAGCAGTCCTCCAGAGCCTATCTTACATGATGATGATGCTGAGACTAATGACTCTGTAGAGGCAGCGAGTCAGCATTCCGAGTCATCCGAGAGTGGAGGCGATTATGCTGAGAAGGGTTCTGGGGCAGAGAACATATGCGATTCGGCTCGGGTTCAGAGACTGATTCAGACAACAGTGCTGATAGAGATAGTGCCCCAGAGTCCTCTCGAGGACCTCTCGAGCATGAGGCGACTGGCGCTAATTTTTTAAAATTTTTACTTTTGCTTAGTTTCTTTTTGTTTGGTAGCATTAGTACATTATATAGCTTCAGATAGGTTTTATTTACTTTAAAACTTGTACTTCTCTTTTGTAAAAACCATGATCGAAATAAAACCTTGCAGTTTTATGAAAAATGTTGTTATTTTTGCATCATGAGCACCATATTTGCATGAAAATAAACATAGGATTGAATTGGCCAAGAGCACTTGATTGAAACAATGTTCTTAATCGGGTAATGAACCGACCACCAAACGAAATACAAAATACAACATACAACTTGATAAACAAAGCAAAACAACTCAAAACAAGCAAACAAACCTACTAAAACCAAAAAGACTCAAAACAAGACTTTAAACGACTCGAAGATCAAAACAGAACACAAGCTTTTAGCACTGCTCAGCACACAAAAGGATGGTAGACCTGAAAAGAAGGTTACCGGCCAGAGATTGAGCTTGCCGGCCATATGCCGGCACAAGAGGTGGCCCATCAATGTGAAGTGCCTCCAGATTGTTGACAGCTGGCTTTCACTCATTGCCTTATCTTCTACAAAAGGTTAAGCTTCGTGAATTCTTTTCCAAAACTTCATTTGAACTGTAATTTCTTATCAAATGGAGCCATTTTTCACTTAAAAGCTCTCAGATTGGATAGCTGCTTTGGATGGCTCAGAAAAGGTGAATTTCTGGGGTTTCAGCATAAATGCACTTTTTTCGTTGAGTCGAACTCCACTTTGTTTTCCATTCCTTCATGTCGCGGCTAAATGCTGGGACCCGATTACACACGTCTTTAGTTTCAGGGGACAGGAAATATGCCCGATAACTGAAGAATTTTAGGCGCTAATAGAATTTTAGCGCGATAAGGAAATCATACCTCAGCCCCGTTTTGGCCACACCCAAGCTTTGGGACGAATGTGTGGGCTTACTCTACACGAGGCTCGATCTTTGGCCCACAACGGAGAGCTAAATATTCCCAGTTTGATTCATCATTTTTTCGACGTCGGAGACAGAGGCGACCTTCTTTGGTGAGGATTTCGGCAACATGCCCTTTGCTTATGTATGCTTGCTCATTTCCTTCTTGCCCCTAGTTTTGGAGGGTCTAACATTCGGTTGATTGAAGTGGCCCAAGGTCTAAGAGAAGGCAAGAGTTGCATTGGCTTGGTGTTGGCCAAGACATTGATGGATTTAGATGCCTTTCATCGACGAGAGACTACCAGATTCGTAGGAAGCCCATTACTTCTTCAGGTATTGTTTTCCACCCTTTCTCATATATACTTCTTACATCGCGCGACACTCAAGCTCTATTTTTCCCTCAAAGCCCTTTTTCTCACTTTTCTCTCAACATACATCTCTTCATTCTTTAATCTCTCTTTTCTTCCATTCCTCCCCAAGTGTGGCTTACGAATAAGCTGAAGGTAGTGGACTTTTGCCCTAAGCACTCAACTCAAGGTTATTTTTTTTGCCACCGACTAGTGGATTTCCTAAATGAGGGATAGTCGTGCCACTGGATGTGCAACAGGTCTGCTGTTGACATAGCTTGGCATTGCCCCTGCCTTAATCTGACCGAAATGAGTTACAGCATGGCCCGACAGCCTGGTATTTAGTTGATCGGCCTCACACACTGTGTATTCTACTACCCATTCCGATTTAGACGTCAGTTTGGGCATGATTAGATCTACCCAGAGGAAGGGGTAGAGTACCCGGTTTCATTCTCCATCTGTGGTTCACACTTGGCTAAGTACCTTACTACTTGGAGGACAAGAGAGCTTTCGCCTTTAGTTTCAGCTAAGCATTTTCTCATTGTAATAACCTCGCCATCGCTACCAATTAACTACGACGCTTAAATCGAGATTACCGATCGAATCTAATCAATCGATCGAATCAAATTGATTGATTGACTGTATCTATTTATATTGCATTTCTATCTGTTGATTGTCTAATTATCTGTTCGTGTATATGTGTTTAAACTGTAAATTGAAGGCCTTATCGGCGGCCGAACCCGAAATCGAATAGTGTTGTATGATCATTGTAATTTATGTGATTTTATAGTGTAATTATCTAAAAATTTATTTGGTATGATTAAATTAGATTAAATATTGACAAAATGCCCAAATTGAGCTTAATTACCAAAATACCACTTAATGGCCCACTATCTCACACACATTTGAGCCTTCACTTGATCACATAACACATTTGCTCAGCTATTTCTTGCTCACTGCCGACCTTAGAGAGAGAGAGAGAGACTTGAGGAGTTGATTTCATCTCAATTTTGCTTGTAAATTGCTTGGTAATTGAAAGAATTGGAACATAGGTTGCAAATTAAGCTTCCTCACCTTGTAATTGAAGCTCTAGGTAAGGAATTTAACCTCTCATTGTTGTGTTTAAGCTTGTTCATGCCTAGTTCTTGTATCCTTAGTGATTTGAGCCTTGAATTGGTCCATATATGTTAAATTGGAGTCTTGCTCATGCATGCATGCCTTTAATTTGAAGTTTTGAAGTTGTCCTTCATGAAATAGTACATGCATGCTCATGATTATGTCTATGGTTCATGAACTCATCTTGTGTTGGAGGAAATTGGCTCATTTGAACTTGGATTCAAAGCTTGGAATTGTTTTAAACTCATACATGTCATGTTTGCAGCATGTTCATGAAAATTGGTTTGAAATTGAGTTTGAATTAAACACCCTTAGGCCTTGATTTCTCAAATTGATCTTTGAAATATATAATGTCATGTGTTTACAAGTGTTTTCCAGGTTTTTGGCCCAAGAGGATCGATGTTAAGGCATTTAAACTTGATTTTGAGCTTGAGGTTCAAATCTGGAATTTCCAGATTTTGGACCCACGCTCGAGCGAGGAAATCCACGCTCGAGCGTACACTTTGTGATTCTGTCTTTCGCTCGAGCGAGAAAAGTGACGCTCAAGCGTGAAATGCATGCATCCAGTACTTTGCTTGAGTTCACAATCCGCTCGAGCGAGATAATCTACGCTCGAGCGAGGACTTGTGTCTCACGCTCGAGCGAGGGTCGAGCGCCCATCGAGCATAAATTTGGAGCATCCAGTATTTTTACTGTAGCACACAGTCCGCTCGAGCGACGGAATTCACGCTCGAGCGGAGCTCTTTTGTCTGCATGTTCGCTCGAGCGTAGAAAGCCACGCTCGAGCGAGACCCCTATTTTCTGAAAATTTTGTTAAGTGTTTGAAAGTACATCTTTGCATCCTCTTTCTATCCTAGGCATTCCTAGGGCATATTTAAGGCATCTTAAAGAGGATAAAGATATAGAACACACCGAGGCGAATTTAGGGATTAAGTTATTATCTTTCCCAACTGTGAAACTTAGTGTGTGTTCAATCTGTTAACTGTATAGGGTTGGCATTTCGAGGAGACGCTCTAGTTCACTGTAACCCAGAACTCTGTGAGTAACAATTTTGTAAAGATATGTTCAAAATGGTTATCTTCTGAATACTGAACTGAACTGTTTACTGAACTGATATTGTTTATTGAATGAATGTATGTCCTATATTCTGAATTGTACTGTGGCATCCTTAGCACCCTCTTTGTATCTTTATAGAGATCTCTCGCTTCCTCGTGGAACCACTCACATCGATTGATGGCCATAATTACTGCTCGGTCTTTAAGACCCATCACATCATCTTGTTATGCTAATGGATGTACCACATATGATTGATAGACTGAAAGACTGAAATATTGATTTAATGAAGCTTTTTTCATTCGTAAGGACATTCATTCTAAACCTCTTTACGCATTATGTTATTCACTGGGCTTTAGCTCACTGCTCATATATATATGTAGGTGTACAGGCACCGGATCAAAGCTAGAGGCGTCGGGGTAAACTCTAGTTTTGTCAAGCCAACCACTGTGTCTCACTGCCAGGTTCCGAGCCTGCCAGGCTAAGGCTTAAGGGTGTTTAGTTTTCCCCTTCTATACCGTTTTGTTTACTGTATAGACTGAACGTTTTGCACTGACTGGTTGTATATGATATGCATACTGTTTCGTACTGCTCTGTATAAATGTATGAAAAATCTTTTTGGCATACAAACTGTCACAGCTCATTGGACATTTTTTATTTACTGTATTGGATTCCGCCAAGCCCCTGTACTCTGTTTTATTGTATTACTATTAAGCAGGCCTTCGGTAATCTAGGGTTACTGGCCGGTTAGGGTGCTAAACCCATAGGGGCGGGTTTGGGTCATGACATCTGCCAAATGCTTGGCTTAGCTTGAGGACGAGGTACAAACCGGACCCACTTTGGCTTCAGGAGCTTCCACAAGCACGAGTAGAGAAAACAGGAGCACCTGACTCATCTATGCCCCTAGTTTATTGCTTTGACCTTTCTTTTCAAGTTTTTTTTTTTTTCAATGTTATAAAAATAATTTTGATTTGTGTAGACACCCCATTTTTGACCGTCCTCAAGACTTGGACGTCACCATTTGAACACTTGGTGATTATCCATGTTTGTGTTTGTTTGGAGTTCCAGGAGTTCTCGGCTACACGCCTTGCCTCAGGATCTCCGAACTTGACCGTTTTGTGTCTGGTTTTGCACCAAACACTTGTTCTTTGCCTAGGAGGGGCAGGGAATGCCTTGTGAGGCATCCCCACACACCACCGGCAGTGGCTAGAGGCCACCGGCTGGTTGGTGTTGCCATCAGCACTATATTGTGCCGGTCGGCAGTCAATTTTGTCAAAATGACAATTTTGCCCTGCCGACTACTGTGCAGTTGCTTTATGAGATATTTTAAGGCAGCTGTCTTGCATTTGTTTCCCCTCCATACACATGTATGGAGGGATGAGCTCTTTTTTTGCTTAACTTGTTAGCTTGGTTGCATATAAGAGAAGGCTCTCTTCTCTTGGCTTAGGGTTAGCAAACTTAGACATTTTTAGAGAGAAAAGACAAAGAAGAAGCTCTGGTTCTAGGTTAGAAGCTTTGTATCTATCCTATCTCTCTTCTTCCCTCTTGTTTGTACACTAGGTGTTTGTGACTTACTATTGCTCATCAACACCTAGTGTTTCACCTTCCCTTGGCTTCTGCGGTTCCAAGAGGTTGTTCTTGGTGTTCTTGGCTGGATTTGAGCCCAAGGAAGCAACAACATCAACATTTGTGAAGAGGTCTACAAGGGTAACAAAACTAGCCTTTTATTCCCCATTTTTGCATCTTATTTTTACCTGTCTTAAAGATGTTTTTAAGCTTAGTGTTTAATAAAAAAAAGTTCTGTTTTTAGGCCCTATTGATAGTTTATTAAGAGTGTTTTGTACTTTGGGGAGGTTTGACCCCTCTTAGGCCTTGAAAAGGCCTCATTTTGTGCTATTTTGTGAGAGCTCTGGGATTTTGGTGTTGGGGTCTCTTCACCACTGAAATTTTGAGGGATTTCAGTGGTGAAGATGATGCCTTAAAGTCCTAAGAAGGAGAGGGTCACCCCCTCTCCTTGATGTCCTAGAAAAGGGCAAGTTTTGCCTCTTGAGGGAGCATTGTGCTTGAGTGTGTATTGAGCATGTATGGACTGTTATTCATGCTTAGGATATCATGATTTAACTTTGTATCATGTTGGTTTTAATACTCCTTGCATGTTTTGCATAGATGCTTTGTAATGCCTCTTTAGTCCTTTAACATGCATTAGGTTGTGTGCCTCTATTCTAACATGTTTTAGGCTTAGATTCATGAAGCTTGTATGCTTATTTTGCCATGCTTTAGGTCTGTCCATGGTCGGTTGGATTGATTTTGGCATGTTTGGTATGGCTCCTTTGCATTTGTGGCTTGCCGGGCTTGTACGCCTCAAGCATGTGAATGTGTAGCTTGTGTTTCTTGCATCATTTTGATGGTTTGGAACCACCTAGCATGTCATTTCAGTCTCTTTGGTGTGCTTGTATGCTTGCCTTAGTTGCCTCTTTAATGCTTTAAAAGCATGTATTGAATGCTCCATGTTTTGGTCATTGTGCATGCCTTTGGTTTTAAGCCTCTTAGATGCCATCTAAGTAGCCTTTTGGCTTTGTTTTAACATGCTAAAAACCTGTTTTTAGTTGTTTAATGCATGCCATAATTGTCTTGCATAAGTATAGTTCAATGTCTCATTGACTTGCTTTAAGTCTTGGACCATTTGCATGCTTTGTTTGGCCTATCTTGAGTTGGTTTAGCACCGCATTTTGACATGATTTTAGAGCTCATGTTGCATGCTAATCATCCATGTTATCTCCTTTCAAGTGTGCTTGAGAATGGTTTGTTTAATGCCTAAGTTGTCTGCCTTAACATGTGTACATGTGCATGTGTGTTTAGCTCTCATACTTAGCATTTTGGCTACTGATTTTGGGCTCATTTGGAATGGCCTAAGTCATGTTTGAGTTCACCCCATTGTTAGGTTTGTATGATTACCTTGCATATGTGTTTGCATACTAGCACCCTCGCTTGAATTGCCATGTTACATGCCTAGCTAACATGCTTAGGATTTCATTGCATTCACATGCATGCTCTACCTCTTGACCAAATCATGATGGAGGTTTGGCACCCTTGTTTGTTTATATGGTTTGCATGCATTTGAAATTGAAAGTGCACACTTGGTTCTTTGGGCCATCATGCATGGGAATGCGTGATTGGTGGCCCGAGAATCGAGGCACATGTCCCTTTGAGTCACAAATATGATAAGGGGCATGATTAGTGCATACATTGTTGGAATTACATTGCCATGCAAGTTTTTGCCCTCTTCTTTGTGAGTTCTTGAGTTTGTAGACATTCAGTGCTGGCCGGCAGTGTTTAGTGCCGACCGGCAGTCAACTTATGGCCGATGGATTAATCTTGTGCCGGTGACCACATACTTCAGCCGGTGGTGTTTCCCCCCAGCCGATGGTGATCCCCAGTACCCAAGGAAGCAGTTCTGAGGCTTTGGCAGTCTTCTGAGATGCAAAGCAGGGAAAACAGAGGCAATCTAGGCATGGCAGTGCAATTCCGAGCGGAATCCGAGCGCGCATGCATTGAGCTCTCGCCCCGAGGCGGCTTACTGTTTTTCCTTAGATTAATTAATTTGTTAATTTAATTAATTTGTAATATTTAATTAGCTTGCGTAGTTAATTATCTGTATTATTCTTTTGGTCCCTCCGAGCGAGGGCGTATTTGTAATAAGTGTGCGTGAGTGGGTGTATGTCTTCCAACCCCCATTTCTTTCTCCCTTTTATTTACCTGCTTATGATGGTAGATTAGGGCACGTTTATTTTTAGCATACCTTATGCAATGCATGCGTGCATCCAAGCATTTGTCTAAACATGCACCTGGCTCGGTACATCATGCTAACTGCATTGTATTTTCAATTCCAAATTGAATACGTGCATCGAATAAAGTGCATTTCACATGCCATCTTTAGGGTTAGCCGAGCCTACTCTAAATTGCATCTTCGCTTGTGTTGCATTAGCCATTTAACATGAACTAGGTCATGCATGTTTGCTAACTAGTTTCTTGTTTTGGCATGGAGTACGATGTAAGTATTTATGCTTTAGCATATCGCATGCGTGTGGATGTTAACATAACAGTATGCTTACCATGCGGCTAAGTGCTTATATGAGATAAACTGTTTGAATGCCTGTGGGTGGAGGTTGGATTGCTTGAGTTGGGAAAACTCGTTGAAATCCGTGTTTTAGCCTACTTGCGAGTAGCAAATTCCAAAGCATTTTCAAAACGAATGGATATGCAATGTTTATTTTCAAATTAGGCAATCTAGTCTATACTTGTTTGCTGTGCGTATAACATAGTAATTCTAGGCTAATAATTGGAATAAGAACATGTAATGTTTTCAAAAACGGATATCACGGTTAGTAGAGGCCGGTCTTGACGGGCGAAGAGGTGCTCATAGCTGACCTTCCCCGATCGTACCCATGCTCCCGAGCCAAGACCACTTTGGTGATGACGGACACGTGGCCTTCGGCACTGAGTCAGGGTTTCCTAAATTTCCCATTTTAAAATATTTTGGTGGCGACTCTGTAATCTGGCAAAGCAGTCCATGTTTGGCACTATTTTTTCAAAAATCTGTTTTTCTTCAAAACGATTTGCCAGAGTTGGACTCTTTGGTTCAGATTGAGAACCGCAACACACACAAACAGAAGAGTCTGAACTGTAACCCGTGAGTCCCCTCGCGGACGCGTTACAGTTTCTGGCGACTCCGCTGGGGAGTTTAGAGAGCTTGACTCGAACTCGTGATATCCTGATTTGACTACACTTATGTGTTTCTTTGCATTGCATGTATATTGGTGCGCCTAGGACACAGTGTTTGCCATCTGCCATACCTGAACGGTTTGCCGGAGGCTTGTCTTGTTAAGGCATGACCATAAGGCTGACCGGTTATGGGCTCTGACAGCATGGGAACACAAACCCCGGTTTTACCGGGGCACCCTTTTCGACCATTCAACCTAGTGCATATTCGGATCCATAGTGACCATTCCAAACTAGGACAAGTTGCTTACCCGATATAGGTTGTTTGAAGCCACCGTGTGCGTAGTGAAACCCTAGCTCCTGACAAAATAGGACAGGGAAACCCTACCCCAACATAGGGGTGTATTGGCCCTCATTTTTCTGCTATGTGCTTTTTAGAGTGTATCTCTGCAGGGGAACGCATATATATCGGTTGCAAAGTTTGAGCATCCGCCCGAGGGCACTAGTATCGATATTGTTGAGAATCGGTTGTATCTGTGGATATCGATTGATTTTGAACGATGATTCATAGTGTTGATATAGAAATCTGATTGTCGGCTACACCGTGTTTGATGTTTGAAATGAAATCTTGCTTGTTTTCCGTTTGATTCGAAGTTCGGAGGGTCTATCTAGAACGACTAGTGTCTTCTCCTTCTGAGGCAGATGAACATATGAGAACTTCGGAAGAGATTGTGGTCATAATGACGCGTTGAGTCAGGAAATTATCCCGCAGGATGAGACTACTGTTGACATGTCGCATCCACCCAGGTCGCCTACCGCACATCCAATTTGGACCCCTCAACTATATCAGGCTCGCGAGCCCATCACATTTGAATTAATGGGAATGATAGGTGATCTTCAAAGATCCGTGGCGGATCTCGCCTATGGGATATGTCTGTTTACCACCGTTGCACCATATGCCGGAGGCTTTATACCCCAGGAGCCCCCACTATTGAGATGAATAGTAATTGAACTCAGCCAACCGGAGATGGCCTCCAGCTATGGCAACGACGCAGCAAACCAAACTCTAGATCAGGTCGAGACCAGAAGTAAAGATAAGATGAAAGCAGATGCCGACCCTATCGAACAGCTGCTGTGGGCAGTAGAGGCTTTGAAAGCCGGGGGAATGAACAAGCAACAGATATCCACAGTTATGTCGAAAGCTGTGGAGGATGCTTTCCCCACTCCACCTGAGGGCAATTCCAGTCAATCAGAGAATCGGGATAGGCCCCGTCATGCCAAGACAGTTCTTCCCGCTCCCAGCCTTGCACCCGGAAGGGATCAGAAACCCAAGGCCGCACCCGCCGATCCGTTCACTAGTGCATCTAGCAAGAGTGCTCAGGCTCCAAAATACCTGCCCCGAGGGCGCAGGGTCTTCCATGCTCTCTACATGTCATTATCCAAGGCACTTCAAATCCTTGTCGAGAGGGGACACCTTAAACCCCTGGAGCCTCGGCCCCTCCCGAAGAATCTCCCCGCCACGCATGATGCTTCCCTGTACTGTGCGTACCATCAGCAGACCGGCCATGCCACCGATAATTGCTTCCGCCTCCGTCATGAGGTACAAGACTTGATTGACAATGAGGTTATCCTCCCGCCTACCTCAACAAAGTCCGTCACCACTCAGTTATTGGATTTTGAGGATACAGACACTGCAAGTATGTAATCAGAAGGTGAACCGCCTGCGGGCCATGTCTGGTACATTTTTGGATGTGGCGTTTGGCACGCATTTTTGAGCACCTGCCAATGCTAGTTTTGTAAATCCTGACTTGGGTGTTCGAGTCAGTCTTTTATTTTGTTTTGAGTCTGTCTCTTTGTATGGAGTTAGTCTTTTTGCTTACAAGGTCTGTCTTGTTGTAATGAGTCAGTCCCTCTTGTATAGTATACCAGGTGATTGCGGGGTTGTTGCCTCAAACACCGTTTTGTCTTGTAATTAGTGGCTTTTGCTTTTTGAGCCTGTTTGTTGCCGAGGAACCAGTTATGCCAACAAATCTGAATGAAATAGCTGCGGCTATCATGTGCCGAATTTGTTGCTATTTGAGTTAGCCGTGCCGGAAGATGTGAATGGAACGACAGTGCATTTTGCCTACACTCTTGTGCCTTACACGTCGTCATAATGACCTAAGCTTTTCATAAAAACGTTTTCCAAACGCTGCGGTGATAAAAACAAAGAGGAAGGAATTCCTCGGGTTTTGCAAAACTTTGATCAATTGAGAGAAAGAGAGGCGTGCTAAGCCCTTAATGAATGAAATCATGCTTGTTAGTGTGAGTACTGAGAAAGACCCTAGCTTCGATCCAGATTGGTCCTACACTGTCTTCAGCGCGAGCGATTTGTCGCTTTCTTAAAAACTTTCAAAAATGTTTTGCGCGGTCCTGCGAAGACATGTGTGGGATCGCTCTTGAGATTGTGCAGCCTAGGATCGCTCTCAGCCTCGAGACTCGACCCCTCATTTTCGAACCTTGGACTCAAACTCAAAATGTTCAACGGTTAACTACAACGTGAGACCTGTGAGACCAGATTCAAAGCAGCCCTCGAGCAAGAGGCGTCAAAGTTAGATCAAGGAGATCAGATCCCACCAAGCAGAGCTCGAGAAGCAACCATGATGGACTTTTTCTACAGATCAACACAACAGTCGCTCTCCTGGATACGGAGAGGCTTCAAACTCAAAACCATTTGGCATGGGCTTGCTACACTTTTTACCCCTTGAGAGGCTCGCTGGGCCGAAAACCCGAAAGGGCGGCCCAGGCAAAAGTTAGAGCAAAGCAAAAAAAGAGAAGAAAAAAAATACAAAAGAAGCAAAAAGAAAAGAAAAGAACAAAAAATGCAAAAAAAAAAAAGAAAGAAAAGAAATGAAAATAGAAAAGAAAAGAAAAAGAATGAAAAAGAAAAACAAAGCTCGCAAGGTCGAAAACCTGCAACAGGCGCCTTGGCAAAATTAAGAGCCTAAACAGTGAAGGTTAAAATACCCGAGTGTACCTTAACCGGAACTACGTAAGGCTTGATTCCCATGTTTGGGATACGTAGGCAACTTCATCTTGAAGTCCAGCCCCCAACGCTTCCATAGCGTCTCAGTCCATGTCATGGTTTTGATCACTTTTGCCTCCTCCGAATCCAATGTCTCGATTGCAGCAACCCGGAACTACGTGATTAACTTCCTCCTGAAGCCAAACCACCAACACCTTCCAGGTGACTGTGTCCATATATTGGTTCAAACCGTCTTCGACTCCTCTGCGTTCGAGGGTCCGATCATCATCAACAAGGACTGGCTTATGACATGCCGCGGCATCATCCAAACAAGGGGCAACTTTCCGTTGCCATGCATTGCCATAAGTTGCCCGGGGTTACCGTCCAAACCAGGGGCAACTTTCCGTTGCCTTATCCCCCTTTAAGCCAGGGGCAATTTTCCATCGCCCCCGATCCAAGGTTGCACATCTCGAGGGTAAGTTCTACGCTTGTTGAGCGTTGATTGTTTGCAGAAACAGTTTTTGAAAATTTTCACTGAGGTTGACTTATTTTCTCGAAAACTGTTTCATTTTCAAAATTGGACCATGTTTGGACCCAAAAAGGAGAATTTTCAGTGCTCACGGCCTGATTCACATGATTTTCAAATCAAAAATAGAATAAGTGTATTAATCCAACTCTCATTTTTGATCAAAACTGTTTTAGAAAACAAAAATGGTCAGAATGACGAACTAGGGGCACGATTGAGTCAGGTCTTCTGTCTTCCCCCCGCTAACATGCTTGTCAACAAGGCACCCTATTCACCAGAAGAAATAGCCGTGAGCTAACAGTTTTTGACGTGAATCTGCGATTTTCTATTCATCCATTAATCACCCTGGGGAGGGATGAAAAATGAGAGAATAAAGAATAGAGAGGAGTAAGTTGAGAGAAAAGTGAGAAAAGGGCTTTGAGAGAAAAATGAGCCTGAGGGCCGAGTGATGTGAGTATCACAAATCAGAAGGGATGGAAAATGATACCCGGAGGAACTGGCTCCTCGAGATCTGAGGTCTTTGTAAACACGTCCGAGTGTCGTGTCTTCTGATTTGTCGGTCTTGCTTTTGGCTTCGCGTCTTTTCCGAGCATGTCTCGTTATGTCAGGTCGTGTGCCTTTGTTTCTTTGTTTGAGTCTGTCTCGCCGTGTCCTGTGGTAGGCTCGATACCCCGGTTGTGAAACCCTTTCTTACTTCAAAAATCGTTGTTTGTGCTCAGAATGCTGTGCCATTCTCTACATTCGTGTGAGGCAGGAGAAGGAAAGGGATGATTTGGGACACCCGGATGTGTTTCAACTATAATCGCTTTCTGATCCGTCTTGTCGATTGGGTTGTTGTTTGAGATTTGTATGCTTAGAATGGGCGAATCTTTGCGTTATGGTTGCGTCTGAGATCAATCCCCAACAGACTAGTCCCCGGCAGAGTATGGGCTGTGTATCCAGTTTTGAGCAGTGGTTCGTATGTGTTGTGTTGCTGTTTAGTTGGTTGGTTATCTGATTATTACAGTACAATTGCTCAATTTTCAGACAACAGATTAATGTCATTTACATTTGAGGTGTAATATGATGCAATGCAGTGCAAGGTATGAAATATGCAGATATATACAAATGTAACACTTTTTCAGACAAAAAGTTTGTTTCATTTCATATCATCTTTTCCAAGTACATAGTTTGAGGAAAACAAAAAAATCTGCCTACGGCACTACAAAGTACTCTATCTACCAACCAAAGAGAAAAGTACAAGAAAAGAAATAAAAGAAATAGCAAAAGTCTGGGTCATCAGCATCATCAATGGCCTCGCGCCGGGGGATCTGTCCTCGCCCTCTTCCTGGGCAGAAGTCCAGGAGCATCACCAGAAGTGTCACTGTCTGAGCCCGAGCCCGAGCTGCCCCCGGCCTCCTCCTCGGATAACTCTGCCCCCTTCTCGACGCAGTGCAGGCTGAGCCCGCTGCTCGGCGTAAGTACGCCCTCCTCTGGTGCGGAGGAATATCCTGCCATCCCGAGTAGAAACGGAAGGTCCAGATGGAGCGCCACCACCCACAGGAGGAATCGGAAAGGGAGGCTAAAAAGTACAAAAGGCAAATGCATCAGTATACATGAAGCAGTTTATCAATGCAGAAAATACAGAGTATGAATGCCGTGAGCAGTTATCGCTCGGTCGAGAATGCGATGTATGAATCTGAGTATGAATGTCGTGAGCAATTTATCGGTCACGAGAATGCGATGAATACAGATTATCGGTGAGAACGGTGTATGAATCTGATATGAATGCCGTGGCGATTTATCGCTGCGAGAATGCGGTGTATGAATAATATGAATGCCGTAGCGATTTATCGATCTGAAATGCGATGTATGAATCTGTGTATCAAGTGCCGTGAAATTTGGGTATCGATGTTGTATTATGCATCAGTTATGCAGCAGTTTGTGTATGGTTCGAAGCTATGTCAGAGAGAACATACCGGAAGGCCGTAAAAGGCTAGGAACTCGAAGGTCCGCTGCAACATCCCCGCCATGGAGGCATTCAGCTCCAATGACTGCCGGGTGTACTCAGAAGAAGCCTGCAAAAATATCAGATGCATCAATATTTTGTGGAATATCAAATAAACTAAAATGAAATGACTGCAATAAATGCAAATATACATCTAGGAGGCAAGTCGGGATCCGACAAACTCGTGATCGGCGGCGGAGGCGAAGAGAATCGATAGGTCACCCCATCCGACCCCGGAAGAGCAGTGAGGAAAATGGCCAAGCCGGCCTCCCGTCCCCTCTGGACTCCGCCCCTGCCGCGGACTCGAGCCCTCCTCGGCGCTCCTCCTCCTGCCTGCTCGGCGCCCAGGCAGTCTCTCCCTCTCAGCTCGGCGACCACCACTCAGCGGCCGCATGATTAAGGTCCGGACGTACTCTGAGTAGTCGCCCTCGCCTCTGGAGTCCTCTGCCACCCAACCAAAGGTGTAGTCCGCCATCTGCTCGGTGGTGGAACGCTCGGTGTCCCTCATATGCTCGCGGGGATGCATCGAACTATCTGCTCGAGTAAGCCAGTGCAGCGCAGAAGCGCTCGCCAGTACCAAGCCCGGGCCCTCGGCAAAATCCGATGTAGCGGTCTCGACGGCGCCGGCAAACCGATCCTGCATCATTGCTGGCAGAGGAGCCCACGGTTGCCAGGTGATCTGAAATTGAAATACAGTTTGTTACCTACTGGTATTGCGAATATATAGTGGAAAAGTGAAGCTTAAATGAACTACAAGTAAAACATACCTCGGCAGGGGTGATGGTGTAAATGGCGGCGAAAGTGAAAGTCTCCATGACCTCGGCGCATCTCCGTCAAGCGGCGTGAGAAGGGGGCGACGGAGGGTCTCTGCACTGGGTATAGGAGTGAGCCTAGGAAAGTAGGCGTAAACCCATAACTGCAAGACAGATACCAGAATGTTTATCGGAAAAAGCAGAATACAGAATAAAGCAGAAATAAGGGAGCCGTGTGTTGTGCAGCATATTGAGCAGAGTGTACCGTGTGAGCGATTATGCAGTCAATGTAAGCGAGTATGTGTGTGCGTGTGTACGATGCTCTGATCCGTATAAACAGACTACGATGTGTATAGTGTCGAGTCTGAAAGTCTGAAGCGAAATGTAAGCGGAAAGAAATGTACCTTCAAGCTCGCCCGGTAGCCTCCGAAACAGCCCGCATTGCCACGGAGACCGAGCTCATGTATCCGTAAGGGTGGCGAGTTGCACCACCAGTCATAATGCAAGATGTCGGGACGTCCACGGTCTGTTGAGTAAGCGAAGACGCAGTGTTCGCCCGGTCGGCGAAGAGGTCGTCCTAGCAAAAACATCAAAAAGCAGCGTCTTGCTCTCTGACGCCTCGGTCGCCGAACGCCGCCACCAACGCGAGCTACACTCTGGCGCACCTCTAACCAGGAGTAGCGAACAAAGCCTGGACGAGCAAGAGGTGGCGCCTCGCCAAGCAAATAGATCTGAGCGGCGGTCCACTCGTCCATATCGGTGTCGAAGGGGATCGGATCACCCCCTACCCCGATGCCGGTAAGCACCGAGAAATCGTAAGGGGTCATCGTCATGTCCCCGGCCGCAGATAAGTGAAATGAATCGGTGGTGTCCCACCACCTCTCTGCCAGGGCGGCTAGAAGAGGCCTGCAAGCAGTGAGCCGGGTCAGACCCCTGCAAAAAGAACCAAAGCCCGCCTCGTCCACGATGCGTCGAACCGCCTCGGGAAGCTCCAAATACCAGTCTCGAGCCACGACGTTCCCATACCCGCGGATGGTATGGGAATCTCCCTGTTTTCAAAAAAAATAGTTGCGAAGCAATATGAAATGTACAGTTCTGAGGAAACATGTTAAAGTCGATACAAATCTAGCATGCGTGCAAGTTTTTCAGATTCGAACAAATATCGGGTGCCGGTGCGCCTACGGTGGACTACAGTGTTTGATGTGTCAACGTGTTTTGAGTAAGAGCAATGTAAACATGGTGCACGTGTGCACAATTTTCGAATCAAGCGAATATCGGGTTTTGATGTACTATGGTGGACTCTGACTGTGATGTGTCGGTGTGTTTATGAGGATCGGCATCTGAATCTGTGCATGTGTGCACGTTTTTTAGATTCAAGCGGAATGGGTTATAGTGTGCGATGGGTGAACTACAGCGTATGATCGTCGGCATGTTTTGTGTGGTTCGGTTTAAATCTGACATACAATATGTTTTCAGATTCAAATAAGTGCCGGGAGTCGGTAGGATTGCAGTGAAGTACGGTGTGTGCCGTGTGTTTGGGTGATTGAGACTAGTGCAGTGTGTGTGCATGTGTCCGTCTTAAACAGATGTCCGTTGTAAGCATGATTGCGATCAACTACAGTGTACAGCATATCAGAGCTAAGCAGTTAAAGAACATATTCAGCTATGATAGTTAACAGTTCTACATTGCAAAAAGTAAAACAGAGAAAAAATGTTACCTCGAAAGCGCCGAAGGATAGGTGAGAGGTCGGCTCGCGCAGGAGAAGCTCCGGGTCCAGCGCTCGGTCAAAGCTGCGAAAATGGCGAAGACCATCCGGAGGTAGGACGTGGATCGCCGGGCGGTAGGTCGCCGGGTCGAAGGGACGCTCGCTCAACGGGAGGAGCTCGACCCCGGGATCCATCTCGTGATCCGGGGGAGTCCCGACGTGTGGAACATCGTCAGCCATGGCAATGGTGGTGAGAAAATGGCCGGAAGACCTGGAATGTGAAAAGTCAACCGCAAAGTTCAACCCCGAGCGGGCCGAAAATGGCCGGGAAGGTCGGAAGATGGAAAGGCACGAAAATGAAGAGGAAATCAAGGGGAACAAGTCCCGAAAAGTGAAAATAGCAAAGGTTGCTCCGAAACGGAATTTCGATCGGTGGAAAATGTCCGAAACGCGAAGAAAATCGCGAATCCGACGATGAAACGGGCTTGGAACGGGAAGAAAACAAGGAAATGAGGAGAGAAAATGCTCTAGAGAGAGAGGGCAAGAGTTTTTGGCACACAAGAAGTAAGAAAATAGGGTTTAGGAACCCTATTTTATAAAACCCGAGGCAAATTGTCAAAACTGCCCCCGATCAGCAATTTTTGGCCGGTCGGCACTATTTTGTGCCGGTCGGCACAAAATTGTGCCGGTGGAGTTATTTTGCAACCGGTAGCCAGCCGGTGGCCACCTAGTCCAGCCGGTGGTGTTCCCACAGCCTTGTTTAGGCCATGTGAGCAGTTTTGGGTCTTCATAGCTCAAGAAAGTGCAAGAAAGTGCATCCCCGATGCTCAACCGGCTTCCGTTTTGACCTCGGACCGTGTCTTCTGTGCGTGGCACCCAGATTCAAGCAAAGATTGTATCCTTTTGTATCCTTTGTCTTTTGCAAGATTCAAAAATTGCCCCGTGTGCATTGCACGCATCCATCACATTGTTCGGTGCGTTGCATCGCGCCGTCTTGCACGTCCCTTGCGACTTGCTCCGTTTTGCATTTTCGTGTGGCATGCGTGTCACACTTGCATATCATTTTACATTTCATTGCATCTTGAGGTACGTGTGCCTCGTTTTGCATTCCATTTTCCATTCAATGAGGTATGCGTGCCTCATTTTGCATTTCATTGCATCTCGAGGTACGTGTGCCTCGTTTTGCATTCCATTTTCCATTCCAACGAGGTATGCGTGCCTCATTTTGCATTTCATTGCATCTCGAGGTACGTATGCCTCGTTTTGCATTCCATTTTCCATTCAATGAGGTATGCGTGCCTCATTTTGCATTTCATTGCATCTCGAGGTACGTGTGCCTCGTTTTGCATTCTATTTTCCATTCAATGAGGTATGCATGCCTCATTTTTCATTTCATTGCATCTCGAGATACGTGTGCCTTGTTTTGCATTCCATTTTCCATTCCAACGAGGTATGCGTGCCTCATTTTGCATTTCATTGTATCTCGAGTGCGTGTGCCTCGTTTTGCATTCCATTTTCCATTCAATGAGGTATCGTGCCTCATTTTGCATTTCATTGCATCTCGAGTGCGTGTGCCTCGTTTTGCATTCCATTTTCCATTCAATGAGGTATCGTGCCTCATTTTGCATTTCATTGCATCTCGAGGTACGTGTGCCTCGTTTTGCATTCCATTTTCCATCCAATGAGGTATGCATGCCTCATTTTGCATTTCATTGCATCTCGAGGTACATGTGCCTCGTTTTACATTCCATTTTCCATTCAATGAGGTATGCGTGCCTTATTTTGCATTTCATTGCATCTCGAGGTACGCGTGCCTCATTTTGCATTTCTTTTTCCATTCAAGGAGGTATGCGTGCCTCATCTTACATCTCATCATACATTTCATCGCGCTATTTTGCGCACCTCTTTGTTTTTCGCCCCCGGGTCTGGCGAGACCTTAAACACGCACGGTCTAGGAGACCTTAAATCCTTGGGAGGTGCAAGACCTTCGGTGCATTAAGGTGCACACCTCATTGCATTTGGCATGCATCGCATCGCGCTATCTTGCGCATCGCACTATCTTGTGCATCACATCTCAGTCGCGCTATCTTGCGCACCTCAATCGCATTGTTTTGCGCATCTCATTGCACTTGGCATGCATCGTATCGCACTATCCTACACATCGCACTGTCTTGTGCACCGCATCTCAATTCATGCATTGTCCCACCTCGGTCTGGCGAGACCTTAAATCCTTAGGAGGTGCAAGACCTTCATTCGCGTTGTCTGAATGCATCACGCTGTTTAGCGCATCGCACTAGCTTGTGCATTGCGTCCCATTTGCGCTATCTTGTGCACCTCATCGGCACTTGTTAATGCATTGCATATCATTCGCACGGTTTCGGTGCACCTCATTGCATTTGGCATGCATTTCATCGCGCTATTTTGCGCACCTCATTGTTGCCCCCGGGTCTGGCGAGACCTTAAACACGCACGGTCTAGGAGACCTTAAATCCTTGGGGGGTGCGAAACCTTCACCATATTTGCACGGTCTAGGAGACCTTAAATCCTTCGAAGGTGCAAAACCTTTGGCACATGCATTGTCATGCATTCAAAAGTCGCGCGTTGGCGCGCATTTCAAAAACATCATGCATAAAAAAAAAAAAAAAAAAATCTTGCATCATTCAAAAAAAAAAAAACATGCATTGTCATGCATACATTTTGCATCCCGGTCTAGGAGACCTTAAATCCTCTGAAGGTGCAATTCCTTCGGTGTTTGTCGTGCCCGAACGACTTTCGGTGGTCTAGTAAAGCCACCTGTCTGTGTTTGCGGTGAGTTCCTAGGAGACCAACTGGGACGGTGAAAACTAGAGTTTGAATGGCTTATGCCTAGAACGCAAAGGTTCGGAATTTCCGAGACTAAAGTCTGGTTTAAATACCCAGGGGGTGTACCCTCGGCTTGAAATCTGTATGGAAGCCCCATAGGTTGAGGCGGCATGTCTACGCCTCAGTTCTGGATACCGAACCAACCTAGTATATCGCCCTGTTGGGAGAATAGGGAAAACTGCAATCGCAGCCATTGCATCATACTGCATATGTCATGCATCATTTGTAAATACTGCATATGTCATGCATTTCAAAAAATACAAATCCAAAAAAAAAAAAAACATGCATATGTCATGCATCATCATTGTAGTATAGTGTATATGTCATGCATTTTCTGTAAATATCCATTTCCATTGCATTTTAGTTGCATGCATCCACTGCATCATCTTCCATCTATGGCTTGCACATTTCCTTGTTGAGCTTGGTCTGGTATGTGTCCTTACTTTTCACGTTGAAGCACAGTTCTGCATGTGTATCGCGCCTACTCCACGCTGGTATGTTGGATTGAGGTTGCGGCACCTTTTCTGTGTTAAACATGGCTTGTATGTGTACATGCCTTTCCTAGGCAAAATACGGTTTGGCCGCATGCCATATCCATTTCTATTGCATTGTAGTGTAATATATTGCATTCAGCACTAGGATCATTGTTCTTTCCTCAGCGGGTCGTCACCCCACTTATGTCAATCCACCAAATACTTGTCCTTGTGTCCGTCTACATCACTCATAGTTCAGACATCGTTCTATGGTAGACGGACTCGTTACTTCCATCAATCTATTTGACATATGTGTGGTTTCGAACCGCTCATGATTGGATCATGATTCAATTGCTTTGCATGTAGTTTGCATTGTTTCAATTGCATTGCATTATCATTTGCATTATTCATACATAGTTTTGTATATATTGCATATCATCTTGCATTCATTTCGCATTGTCATGCATATTGCTAACAACATTGTACCTGTTAAGTTTGCTTTCTTTTCAGGCACGATATTGTATGTACGGGTCATTTGAGGCCGGTGAAACCGGACGAGTCGCACAGGTATTGTATCCTCCGAGTGAGACGTCAGAGAATTGAATAATTCTCTTACATCCTTTCTGCATCGTAGTGTAGATTGGCATATGCTAGCTTACAACTGTTGCATGCATGCTTCATTACAGCTTTCTTTGCATGATCATAAGTTATGCTCGGCTTCTTGCGTTGTCTTGCATTTTGCCCCTGCCTTCGGGCGCATACCTTGTTTGTCTTGCATGTTTGTCCAAGTCTTCAGCCTTGTCAAAAATGGGTCGTCTCTGGACTTTGACATTCACTCCCGTCATTGTTATGACTTTCGAGTTCTGTCAAAGAGGGGCAACTGTAGACACCCCATTTTTGACCGTCCTCAAGACTTGGACGTTACCATTTGAACACTTGGTGATCATCCATGTTTGTGTTTGTTTGGAGTTCCCGGAGTTCTCGGCTACGCGCCTTGCCTCAGGATCTCCGAACTTGGCCGTTTTGTGTCTGGTTTTGCACCAAACACTTGTGCTTTGCCTAGGAGGGGCAGGGAATGCCTTGTGAGGCATCCCCACACACCACCGGCAGTGGCTAGAGGCCACTGGTTGGTTGGTGTTGCCATCGGCACTATATTGTGCCGGTCGGCACTCTTTTGTGCCGGTCGGCAGTCAATTTTGTCAAAATGACAATTTTGCCCTGCCGACTACTGTGCAGTTGCTTTATGAGATATTTTAAGGCAACTGTCTTGCATTTGTTTCCCCTCCATACACGTGTATGGAGGGATGAGCTCTTTTTTTGCTTAGCTTGTAAGCTTGGTTGCATATAAGAGAAGGCTCTCTTCTCTTGGCTTAGGGTTAGCAAACTTAGACATTTTTAGAGAGAAAAGACAGAGAAGAAGCTCTGGTTCTAGGTTAGAAGCTTTGTATCTATCCTATCTCTCTTCTTCCCTCTTGTTTGTACACTAGGTGTTTGTGACTTACTATTGCTCATCAACACCTAGTGTTTCACCTTCCCTTGGCTTCTGAGGTTCCAAGAGGTTGTTCTTGGTGTTCTTGGCTGGATTTGAGCCCAAGGAAGCAACAACATCAACATTTGTGAAGAGGTCTACAAGGGTAACAAAACTAGCCTTTTATTCCCCATTTTTGCATCTTATTTTTACCTGTCTTAAAGCTGTTTTTAAGCTTAGTGTTTAATACAAAAAAGTTCTGTTTTTAGGCCCTATTGATAGTTTATTAAGAGTGTTTTGTGCTTTGGGGAGGTTTGACCCCTCTTAGGCCTTGAAAAGGCCTCATTTTGTGCTATTTTGTGAGAGCTCCGGGATTTTGGTGTTGGGGTCTCTTCACCACTGAAATTTTGAGGGATTTCAGTGGTGAAGATGATGCCTTAAAGTCCTAAGAAGGAGAGGGTCACCCCCTCTCCTTGATGTCCTTGAAAAGGGCAAGTTTTGTCTCTTGAGGGAGCATTGTGCTTGAGTATGTGTTGAGCATGTATGGACTGTTATTCATGCTTAGGATATCATGATTTAACTTTGTATCATGTTGGTTTTAGTACTCCTTGCATGTTTTGCATAGATGCTTTGTATTAGTCCTTTAACATGCATTAGGTTGTGTGCCTCTATTCTAACATGTTTTAGGCTTAGATTCGTGAAGCTTGTATGCCTATTTTGCCATGCTTTAGGTCTGCCCATGGTCGGTTGGATTGATTTTGGCATGTTTAGTATAGCTCCTTTGCATTTGTGGCTTGCCGAGCTTGTACGCCTCAAGCATGTGAATGTGTAGCTTGTGTTTCTTGCATCATTTTGATGGTTTGGAACCACCTAGCATGTCATTTCAGTCCCTTTGGTGTGCTTGTATGCTCGTCTTAGTTGCCTCTTTAATGCTTTAAAAGCATGTATTGAATGCCCCATGTTTTGGTCATTGTGCATGCCTTTGGTTTTAAGCCTCTTAGATGCCATCTAAGTAGCCTTTTGGCTTTGTTTTAACATGCTAAAAACCTGTTTTTAGTTGTTTAATACATACCATAATTGTCTTGCATAGGTATAGTTCAATGCCTCATTGACTTGCTTTAAGTTTTGGACCAGTTGCATACTTTGTTTGGCCCATCTTGAGTTGGTTTAGCACCACACTTTGACATGATTTTAGAGCTCATGTTGCATGCTAATCATCCATGTTATCTCCTTTCAAGTGTGCTTGAGAGTGGTTTGTCTAATGCCTAAGTTGTCTGCCTTAACATGTGTACATGTGCATGTGTGTTTAGCTCTCATACTTAGCATTTTGGCTACTGATTTTGGGCTCATTTGGAATGGCCTAAGTCATGTTTGAGTTCACCCCATTGTTAGGTTTGTATGATTACCTTGCATATGTGTTTGCATACTAGCACCCTCGCTTGAATTGCCATGTTACATGCCTAGCTAACATGCTTAGGATTTCATTGCATTCACATGCATGCTCTACCTCTTGACCAAATCATGATGGAGGTTTGGCACCCTTGTTTGTTTATATGGTTTGCATGCATTTGAAATTGAAAGTGCACACTTGGTTCTTTGGGCCATCATGCATGGGAATCGTGATTGGTGGCCGAGAATCGAGGCACATGTCCTTTGAGTCACAAATATGATAAGGGGCATGATTAGTGCATACATTGTTGGAATTACATTGCCATGCAAGTTTTTGCCCTCTCTTTCTTTGTGAGTTGCGAGTTACATGAACATTGATCTTTGGCGGTGTTTAGTGCCGAGGCGATCAACTTATGGCGATGGATTAATCTTGTGCGGTGACCACATACTTAGCGGTGGTGTTTCCTCGGCCGATGGTGATCCCGGTACCCAAGGAAGCGATTACGAGGCTTTGGCGGTCTTCGAGATGCAAGCAGGAAAAGCGAGGCAATCTAGGCATGGCGATGCAATTAGGCGGAATCCGAGCGCGCATGCATTGAGCTCTCGCCCCGAGGCGGCTTACTGTTTTTCCTTAGATTAATTAATTTGTTAATTTAATTAATTTGTAATATTTAATTAGCTTGCGTAGTTAATTATCTGTATTATTCTTTTGGTCCCTCCGAGCGAGGGCGTATTTGTAATAAGTGTGCGTGAGTGGGTGTATGTCTTCCAACCCCCATTTCTTTCTCCCTTTTATTTACCTGCTTATGATGGTAGATTAGGGCACGTTTATTTTTAGCATACCTTATGCAATGCATGCGTGCATCCATGCATTTGTCTAAACATGCACCTGGCTCGGTACATCACGCTAACTGCATTGTATTTTCAATTCCAAATTGAATGCGTGCATCGAATAAAGTGCATTTCACATGCCATCTTTAGGGTTAGCCGAGCCTACTCTAAATTGCATCTTCGCCTGTGTTGCATTAGCCATTTAACATGAACTAGGTCATGCATGTTTGCTAACTAGTTTCTTGTTTTGGCACGAAGTACGATGTAAGTATTTATGCTTTAGCATATCGCATGCGTGTGGATGTTAACATAACAGTATGCTTACCATGCGGCTAAGTGCTTATATGAGATAAACTGTTTGAATGCCTGTGGGTGGAGGTTGGATTGCTTGAGTTGGGAAAACTCGTTGAAATCCGTGTTTTAGCCTACTTGCGAGCAAATTCCAAAGCATTTTCAAAAGCGAGCGGATATGCAATGTTTATTTCCAAATTAGGCAATCTAGTCTATACTTGTTTCTTTGTCATAACATAGTAATTCTAGGCTAATAATTGGAATAAGAACATGTAATGTTTTCAAAACGGATATCACGGTTAGTAGAGGCGGTCTTGGACGGGCGAAGAATGCTCATAGTGACCTTCCGTCGTACCCAAGCTCGAGCCAAGACCACTTTAGTGATAGCGGACCACGTGGCCTTGACCGAGTCGAGGTTTCCTAAATTTCCCATTTTAAAATATTTAGGTGGCGACTCTGTAATCTGGCAAAGCAGTCCATGTTTGGCACTACTTTTTCAAAAATCTGTTTTTCTTCAAAACGATTTGCCAGAGTTGGACTCTTTGGTTCAGATTGAGAACCGCAACACACACAAACAGAAGAGTCCGAACTGTAACCCGTGAGTCCCCTCGCGGACGCGTT
The DNA here is from genome assembly GCA_025200525.1 of Camellia lanceoleosa. Lineage (NCBI taxonomy): Eukaryota > Viridiplantae > Streptophyta > Magnoliopsida > Ericales > Theaceae > Camellia > Camellia lanceoleosa. Next base: position 112,148,136 of record CM045764.1, on the reverse strand, counting down.
ACAATTTGTATCAGAGAATTGAAGAACTTTGCATTGAAATCAATGAAATTAAAGTTGTGAACATTGAAAATTTTCCTTTTGGTCAAAAAATGGTCTAAGTTGTGAAAGGTAAAATTTCAACAAAAATCAACTTTTGTTAAAACTTTCCAAAACTATTTTCGAAAAAGATCACCACTGGACACGCACGTAATCAATTCTCAAGATGTACAACCTCGAATCCAAAGATCACAAATTGCCCATGATTGAATAGCACTGCTCAGTATTGTAACCAACTCTTCTCTCAGAGTAGAGATCATAACCGAACACCTAGGTAAAGAACAGACAAAGATGACCTGATCAGACACATGGACCGGACAGTTGATCTGGAGATGGTTACGGCCGAACTTCATGATGAAGTTGCCTACATATCCCGAAAATAGGAATTAGGCCTTACATAGTTCGGTTCAAGTTCACTCAAGTATTAACTCTCTCCTTTTAAACTCTAACTTTTGCCAAAGCCACCCTTTAGGGTTTTCAACCTTGCGAGCTCAGTTTTTCTTTATTTCTAATTTTTCATGTTCTAAATTTTGCCTAGGTCGCCCTTCCGGGTTTTTGGCCTAGCGAGCCTTTCGGGATAGTATTTTCAACTTGTCCATGTTGATTGTTTGGAAAAATTCCAGGCCATCTAAGTCCATGAGAATGACAGCTCCACCTGACCAGATAGCTTTGATGATGTAAGAACCGATCCAATTAGGTCTGAACTTGCCCCTAGAGTCATGAATGGGGGCTCGGTTGTCTTTCAGCACCCAATCTCCCTCTTTGAGATTCCAGGACTTAACTTTCTTGTTAAAAGCCCTAGCAATTTTGCGTTGATAGCCTTGAACATGATACAATGCTTTCAGCCTTCTCTCATCAAACAACATTAGTTCTTCAAACCTGCTCTGTTGCCAATCCACCTCTGCTATCTGACACTCAGCCATAACTCGTAGCGATGGGACTTTTATTTCAATTGGCAGAACAACTTCCATCCCGTAAACGAGAGAATAAGGAGTTACCCCTATAGACGTCTGGATTGAAATTTTGTAGCTCTAAAGTGCGAATGGCAATTTATCTGGCCAGTCCCTGTAGGTCTCAACCATCTTCTAGAAAATATTCTTGATGTTCTTGTTGGCGGCCTCGACAGTTCCGTTGGTTTGCGGTCGGTATGTAGATGACTTATGAAAAACCACATTGTATTTCTCCGACAAGTCTATCAACTCCCTCTTGAAGTGGGAGCCATTATTTGATATGATCTCATTTGGGACTCCATATCGACAAATGATATTGTTTCTGATGAACTTAACCACATGCGATGTTTTCAACACGACATAGGACTGAGCTTCCACCCACTTTGTAAAGTAATCAATTGCCACCAGAATGTATTCATGCCCATTCGACCCTTTTGGTGTGACTGTGCCGATAACGTCGATTCTCGAGACCGAGAAAGGCCATGGTGAAGTTATGCTGTACAGTCTTGACAGCGGGATATTCATGCGATTAGCATGAATTTGGCATTTGTGGCATCACCGAACAAAACCAATCCAATCCTTCTCCATAGTGGAGTAGTAGCAACCTTGCCTGAGAATCTTCTGGGCTAATATCACTCCGTTCATGTGCACTCCGCACTCTCCCCTATGGATAGCCTCTATCAGGCGCTTTGATTTTTCTTCTTCGACACACAACTTGTGTATTCCCAAATGACCTCTTTTATACAGTTTTCCTCCGCAAATGATAAATTGGACGACCATTCACCGTATTCCCCATTTGTCATTGGCATTTTCTCCTGGTGAATAAATCTCATTTTCCAAGAAGTTCCAAATATCATAGTACCAAGGGTTTTTTTCTTGCACTTCATCTATTGCGGCGATAGTTTCATAGGCCAGCGTGTATCTTTGCTCAATGATAATTGGATGCATCTGGACTCCAAGCGGGATGTCTATCATAGAAGATAGAGTTGATAAACCATTAGCGAACCTGTTGTTTTCTCTTAGTATATGCGTGAAAGTTAGCTTTTCAAACCTAAGAATCAAAACATCCAGGGTTTGGTGATAAACCTTCATCTTTTCTTCTTTGACTTTCCAGTCTCTATTTGCTTGAGAAACAACTAGGTTTGAGTCCCCGATAACGTCTAACCTTTTTGACTCTAGTTCTAGGGTGACTTCCAAACCAGCAATATGCGCCTCATACTTTGCTTCGTTATTGGACACCTTGAACCAGAGTTTGATGGCTAAAAGTATATGGGAGTCGTCGGGTGCTATCAACAACACACCTATCCCATAACCGTATTGATTGGACACTCCGTCAAAGTACATTGTCCAAGTCTCCTCCTTAACTTGAAGAATGGCTTCATCTGGGAACAGGTATTCTATCGCTTCACCCTCTTCTACTGGTGATCTGCCAGGAACTCCGCTACTGCTCTCCCCCTAACCGACTTGCAGGTAACATACTTGAGATGAAATTCGGAGAGGATGAGAAACCAACGAGCTAGCCTACCTGTAAGTGTTGGTTTCTCAAAGAGATATTTGATGGGATCTAATCTCGAAACCAGAATTACGGAGTGAGTTAACAAGTAGTGCTTCAACTTCCTAGTAGCCCATACCAGGGCTAGGCAAGCTTTCTCCAACGGAGTGTAGCAAGTCTCATAATCCAGCATTTTCTTGCTCAAGTAGTAGATGGCTTTCTCCACCCTATCCTCAAATTCCTGAGCAAGCATGCATTCCATGGTCGTGTTTGTTACTGATGAGTACAGACTCAAAAGCTTCTCCAGCTCTGCCGACGATAACACAGGTTGATTCTGAAAGTACTGCTTAATCTACTCAAGCGAATTGACATCGATCATCCCATTAGAATTTTTTCCCTATATTCAGGAGACCAAATAGTGGTTCACAAGTCAAGGTTAATTTGGAAATAAACCGTCTTATGAATTGCACTTTACCTAGAAAGCCTCGCACCTCCTTTTCAGTCTCTGGTGGTGGCATTTTTAAGATGGCCTTGATTTTGGAAGGATCTACTTCGATGCCCTTCTGTGTGATCAAAAAGCCCAGTATTTTCCCTGTTGTTACATTGAAAATACATTTCTATGAATTCCATCGCAATTTGTATTCTCTGATCCGTTGAAAGAATTTCTTCAAGGCGGTGTAGTGGCCCTCTCTTTCCTTGGACTTGACAATCATGTCATCCACGTACACCTCAACCTCTTTATGGATCATATCATGCAGAATGGTAGTTGCAACCCTTTGATAGGTAGCCTCGGCATTCTTCAGCCCAAACGGCATAACCCGATAGCAGCAGGTTCCCCACGACGTAGTAAATGCAGTTTTCTCTCTTTCCTCGGGTGCCATCAGAATCTGGTTATACTCGAAAAACCCGTCCATGAAGAATAGCAATGCATGACCCCCGGTGAAGTCCACTAACTCATTGATGTGCGGCAGAGGAAAGTCGTCATTCGGACTGGCTCTATTCAAATCTCTGAAGTCCACACACACTCGGATTCTACCATCTTTTTTCGGCACTAGGATGATGTTGGCCAACCAAGTCGGATATTTAGATACTAACAAGCAACCTGCTTCGATCTGCTTGGTGATCTCCTCTTTGATTTTTAGTGCCCAATTCGGATGGATTCCTCATAACTTCTGCTTAACGGGTCGGGCCTCAAGGTCAAGAGGGATCCGATGCTGTACAATTTCAGGATCGATTCCAGGCATGTCTTCGTAGGACCACGCGAAATCATCTTTGAAATCTTTTAATAAAGCGACTAAGTGCTCGTGCTCCTCCGAAGACAATATGGACCCAATCTGGACCTGACGCGGATCCTTTTCAGTACCCACATTAATAGCAGTGATTTCATCAGCACGGGGTTTTGCAAACCTCACATCCTCTCAATTAATCAAGTTTTTCAAAACCAGAGGAATTCCTTCCTCTTAGTTTTCATTAAATTTTTGAAAATCTTGGTCAATGTAATAAACAAGCGGCACAGAGAAATACTTAGAATCAACAGCGTTCTCATTCATAAGGTCTAGCTCTTCAATTACAACCGACTCAAAAGAAAAAGAAAAAGAAAAAGAGGACCTGGACAAGACCTTGGCATCCGGGTTATCACCCTCAGGAATACCAGAATTGGACTCAGAAGAACCAAAATCTGATTCCAACTCCACAGACTCTGTGGAATTAGATTCTGGCTTATCACCCGACTCAGAACTAGACAGATAGCCCTTCTCCAATTGCCAGATAAAAGATGGTGCTTCAGATGCATCCAAAATGTTGTTGGATGGGTTCATACCTCGATTAGTCCCCGATCATGGAGATGGTAAGGTTATCTCCCAAGCTCTTTGAGTCGGCCGGAGGATCTGTAAGGAGACATGCCAGTGATGCCCTTACTCCAAGCATGCTGTTGTCTGAGTCACTTTCCATACTTTGTTCAACTTTAGTACTTGGTTTAGCCTTTTCCTTGACATCACTGTCATGCAATTGCAGGTCGAAGAAGATTTCGAAGCTGGGGACACGCTACTTCGTAGAATTCACCCAGGACTAGGGAAAGCCTCAAAATAGGAAGTCTCTACCTTCCTGAACAAAATGGCCATTCAGCGTTCCCCGGATAGTCCTGTGAACGAGCTCATAATATTTCCCGACCTGCTTGGCTCTGGCTCTGCCTACCATCTCTTCATTTTTCTTGACCCAATCCTCTTTGGTGGGTACATATCCTAGACCAAAGGTATGTGGATTATGCGGCACATCAGCCAACACTGTGACACCTTTCCAGCCACTTCTTCCAAGCCCCCATTCCTACCACAAGCTGCAGTTTGTTCATGAAATAGATTGATTGGGCACTGACATACATGCCCTCATTTATTGCCAAGATGGTCTACACTACTCGAGCCTCAGCTAGCGTAAATCTTGAGAGGAAGACATCCTCCTCATCGTGAACGATTTCCAACACTGGTGTAGTTACCTCTGGCGAATGATGGATGAATGAATTCCCAAAAACGATCGTCACTCCCTTCTCGTGAGGATACTTCAACATTTGGTGGAGGGTAGAGGAGACTGCTTTCACCAGATGCAACCAGGGTCTCCTTAGCAGTAAGTTGAAGGTGGCTGGGACATCCAGGACATGGAACTCAACATCCTGCTAAGCCGGACCTACTTGGACTCTGATTTGTACCGTGCCCATAACCTCCCTACTGGTATTATCATATGCCCGAATCACTTGGGCTGTGGGCACAAAGTCTGCCGATCTAAGGCCGATGGCATAAGCTGTGTGGGAAGGACATACATTGATAGCTGAGCCGATGTCGACCAACACCACTGATACTTATTTTTCTCTGCACTCAACAGATATATACAGGGGTTTGTTGTGAGCTGAGCATTTCAGCGGTAATTCTTTATTAGAAAAGAATAGGGTTGACCTGGCACCACCTGGGAAAACCAATCCCACAAGCTGTTCAGGGGTAGTGTCAATAGACAGTTTAGCTTTGTCCATTGCTGATAATACAGCTTGTCAATGCACCCGGGAGGCCATAAGAAGACCCCAGATTGAGATGTCGGCTTGGATTTTCTTCAGTTGCTTCAAAACTACTTCTTCCTCCAACTATTTCTCTTTCTATTTTTCAACCTTTCTATCTTTCCTAGAGGCCTCAGCTTAGTCTAAGTACGGTGGCTTGAAATACCGTCCACTTCTTGTCATGTGGTCTATTTCTTCTGCATACCACATGTTGTCTGGAAGGCACTCACCCTAGTCCTCGTCGGTGTGAGCTAGAAGTAGATCGTCATCCTCTCACCATACCCTTCCGGCAGTCGACAAATAGTTGTCCAGCTCTGTTTGTATCACTTTCACTTCACAAGTTTCCCCCACAAAGTGTTGGGCCATTACAGCTTTCTGGTTGTCTTCAACCCTCTCTTGTGCAAACTGTTTCAGTGCAGCTTCATGTTCTATGTCTGCAGTACTCACAGTGCCCAGTTCTATAGCTGAATTTTCCACGCTAGTGTTCTCCAGCAGTTTCCTCTTTTCATCAGTCATTCCAACCACCTTAGCGATTCCTGATTTTTTTTCCCGGTTTTGTTTCAATTCCTTCATCTCTGTCGAGTTCATCACTCAACCACCCAAAGTTGTTCGCAGATCTATTCAAATCAAACCAGTCAATCTGTACATCCCCTTAATCTTGTTCGTTGAAGAATTGCAGATTGTCTAAGTCCTCCTCTAGCTCCGCCAAATCATCCAAACCTGGGCTCGGGCCGTTTTCCCTAACCACATTGACCTTTACTACAATTGGCAATACCACTTCCAGCTTGACTTGATCAATCGGTGCAATGTAGCAGCTTGGATCATACTCTCCCTTAGACAAGTCCTCAGAACACTCAAGCAACGGATTCGTATTCTTCTCTAAGGCCAGCCTCCCTTCTTCTGCCACTGTCACCACAATAGGTTTAGGTTGAAGTGTGGATGTGTCATCACGCACAAATCTGTGCTTTCAGGAATGAACACCATCGGTCTAGATAGGTGGGAAGGGGCACTATATACACTGGGGTTGTAGCAATGGGCAGTGTATGGATTAGGTTTAGATTGTGAGGTGAGGGAACTTGATTGTGGGTTGAGAGAGGGTTAGTAGTGATATGTGCTTTTTGGAGTGGTGCAATCACCTTATTGTCAATGAGGTCTTCAATCTCATAACGCAGCCTAAAGCATTGGTAGATGTCGTGACCATGCTGCTGGTGAAAAGTACAATACTTGGCTGGGTTGTGTTTTGGTAGAAAAGGATCAGGTAGTAGGCATGGCTTTAATGGCTTGAGATGTCTTTTTTTGATCAACACCTTCATGGCTAGAGATAAAGGCATGTAGAGTGGGGTAAAGGTCCTCTAGGATCGGGCAGGGTTGTTTGAAGTTTGTGGTGTTGTATTGGCAAAGGGATTGGCGGTCTTGGTTGTAGTGGTGACAACACTTACATCCGACTGTCGCGCAGTTGTGCTACCACTAGTGGTTACATTGGAACTGTGCACAAAAGGCCTTTTGGCCTGCTCTTTCTCATCAGTAATCAACCCTTGTTTCATGGAATCTTCGATCTGAACTCCCAGAGCTCAGTGAATGTGAACAAAGGTAGGACGATCATCATTTGCAACAACTTCCCGTGCAGATTGCGGACTACCATCCTTATCTGATCTTTCTCGGAAGGCCGTGTGGTCATCATTAAAGCTTTGGCCTTCCATTTTGTCACAAATTTTGAAAAACCCTCCTTCGGCTCCTGGCGCGTTGCCTCGATATCACGGGTTGTGACCTTGATTTGTGTATTATATGAGTACTGTGTAACGAAGGCCTCAGCCATTTTCTCAGAACTCTGCTTCACAGAATCCTCTAGTTTTGCATACCATATAGTAGCTCTACCAGACATGGTATGGCCAAAGAGTGAGAGCTTTTGCAACCTGGTCAAGCCCATCGACCGCAGAATGTCTGAAAACAGTCGAAGATGAACCATGGGGTCTGCAGAGCCATCGAATCTATCGATGTGCGACATTTTGAACTACAAAGTCGATATACCCGTCTTCTATGCGGGAATAGAGTTGACCCCCTGTGCTCTCTTGAATAGCTTCTCCAGTTTGTTGACCTTTAGCACAGTTGGGTCAACCTCAAAATCAAATAAGGCCTCAATTTGATACACAGGTACTTTGGAGGCTTGTGGTAGGATTGGCTCTACTGGATTGCCCTGATTCTTAATATGGGTTGTGGCTCGGGGTACATGAGATACGGAAGCCGCTGCCGGTTATGGTTGTTGTTGTTGCAGCCTATTTATTACCTCAGCCTGATGTGCTGTGACCTCGGCTTGACGAACAGCATCTTGCTGCATGGTTTCAACTATTTGTTGAAGATGATGGATTAGGTCCTCCATGCTGACTGGGGGATATTGTGCCAACGGAATGGGTGAGTGATCTGGTACTGGATTAGATGTAGAAAACTGAGCCTGACTAGACGCAGGTGAAGTGAGGGGTGATTGCTGTAGAAATTGAATCGGTGAACTCTGTCTTACTCTCATCCGTCTAGTAATTGGTGGGAGCGAAGTAAACACAGGCTGTCCCCTAACAAGATCTCTTGCTCTATAAAGCCTTCTGACACGGGTCCAAAGCGCTTGGGGGATATCCGAACTGTTCGAAGCTATAGTGTTATACTACCTAGCAAAAAGAAATAAAGCAAAAAAGAAAGCAATAATCAAAAACTCGCACAACACCTCAGCTCAGACATTAACAACACACAGATGCAATCAAAGGTGTAGGACTGCACTCAACACTGGATTTTGCCCCCAAAACTGATGCCCAACTTGCAACTGATACACACATTCCTATACAGTTTCACTGTAAAGCACATACCAGTTAAGTGAGAGCCAAAACACCCATATGAGGAGGTCTGGTTACCCCCTAGTTTCATTAGGAACTAGGGTTCACTATTCAAACAAAACGATTTCATGCAATCCTGAATTCGGGTAAACATCATGTCCTAGTTTGGAACAGTCTCTATGGCTTTTCAATATGTAACTAGGCCAAATGGTCAAAAGGGTACCTCAACAAGACTACCTAATATACCTCTCGCACCTAACACCGAGAAGTGAAAGGAGGATCAAACGGTACAGCGATAGTCCATATCTAAGGGTTGTGTTCCCATCATGGCAGAGCCCGTGACCGGTCAACCTTTCGGCAAGTTTTTAGGCAAGCCTCTGGCAAATCGTCCAGGAATAGCAGATGGAAAACACAGTGACACCAATGCAAATGCAATACAAATAAACATATAAGTGTAGATAAAATTTCATATCATGAATTTCAAGTCAAGTTCTCTAACTTCCCAGCAGAGTCACCAGAAACTGTTGCTCGACTTTTCTGCACCCCTTTTCAGAAGTCGAAATAAGCCCTACAGTATCAGACTCCCACGGCTTTGAATCTAATCTCACAAGTGCAATGTCAAATTGATAAACACCAAAGAGTCCAACTCTGGCAAATATTTTGAAAAATTGATTTTGAACCAAAAATGCCAAAAATGGACAGCTTTGCCAGATGCAGAGTTGCCACCTAAATATTTTTTGTCTTGGAGAAATTTAGGAAACCCATGACTCGTGTCAAAGGCCACGTGTCCGTCATCACCATGATTGTCTCGACTCAGGAACTTGGGTACAAGAGGGGAAGGTCATGAATGAATTAAGCACCCCTGCTCGCCCGATCAAAAATCGGCCTATACTAATCATGATATGAATCTTATTTACATTATATGCTCCTGTTCCAGTTTATTAGGCTAGCATTACTACGTGGTGCGTACACACACAAGTATAGACTAACTTTGCAAGAATTAGAACATTTCGATTCATGTTTGGTTTGAAAAATTGTTTCGAAATATATACCACTTGAAAAAGTGATCACATATAAAGATTACTTAAATTATTCCAATTCAAGCAATTAGCCTTCACCATAGGCATTCAAGTAACCTCATGGCAAGCATGCTAAACATGGCAACAATCACATACATGCGATATGCTAAAGCGAGTAAAGGCTCACCTAGTACTCCAAGCCAAAAAAAGAAATGAGTTAGAAAAATGCATGACTCCTAACTATACAAGATGACTAATGCGACACATGCAATATACAATCTAAATAGGCTCGGCTACTTAATATGGCATATGGAACAATTTGATAATATACGGTCTAAGCACATATTCAAAGAATGTATTTAAACTAACAATACAGTTAGAATGATGAACCCAGCCTCAGTGCATGCAAAACAAATGAATGCAAACATGGAGTATGCTAAACAAAACATGATGTCCCTAGACTAACCATCATAAGCTAGTAAATAAAAGGGAGAAAGGCGTGGGGTTGGAAGACATACACATTATTACATTGCACACTCACGAAGGAGAGTCCAAATGAACTAACTAGCTAACTTATTAAGCTAAGCTAATTATTACAAAACAAATGAAATTAGCTAAACTACTTAACTAATTATTACAACAAATGAATCAACTAACTATTCCAGTTAACTAACTAATTAGTTACAACACTTTACAAAATTAATTAGCTACAACTAATTAATTACAACAATTTAAACTTAAAACATGCTCGGCACGTGAGGAATGCTCATGCACATGGTCGGTTTCCACCCGAAAAGCCATTGTTTTGGTTTTGGAGAGCCTTTGTTGCATAATAAAACACTAACACTATTGCCCACTTCCAGAATAACTCTGCTCTGCCTCACAAACACACTGCTAAATTTTGCAGCAGTGGTCGACTGGTTAGTGATAAGGGCTGCCGACCTGCAGTGATAGCCAACCGACCACCTGCCGACCATAGAAAGTGGCTTACCGGCCACTACTCCACAGTTTACCTTGTTGCAACAGAGAACAAACAGAGCATGCACAGGGTATTTTCAAGGGTTGTTTGCACCATTCACCCTTCATTTTCATGAACAAATCAAAGGAGTAGTGAACTTAAACCACAAACCATCAACTCAAGCAATTTCATTGCATGATGGCTTGTGAACGAAAGTATGCAAGTTTAGTAAATGCAACAAAACAAGACACAAAAACCACCTCCCTTTCATGAAAGGATCAAGGGAAGTGATGACCTTGGAGACTTGAATCATTTCATCACTAGTAAGTATGAAATGGCTCAAGTTCCATGTGTTCAATTAACGTGAGATTGAACACAACAAAGTTATTATCTTGCTCATTTTTAATTCCAAGTTTTAATTACTCCATTTTAAATTACTAACCATCCTTTAATTCATTAAGTTCAAAGGGTGAGTTTAAGTCCTCTAATGGAAAGAAGGCTCAAACCAAGAGTTATCTTAGGCATGAAAGAGACATCATACCGTTGGTAATGAACCCCAAAGGGATTAAACCATTAAGCATGACATCTCAATCTCATGCTTTTAACAAACAAGTTGTTTGAACCACTTTCAAAGCAAAGCAAAAAGCCAAGAAAGGAGGGAGGTTGCACAGATTATTAGTATTGAAAATAAGTGAGAAAAGCATAAATAAATGCAATCAACTCAAAGAAGAAGGTGTCTAAGGCCTAAAACACCAAACTCATGAGGATAATTACACTACAAGCATGCAAAATAAAGCTCAAATGCAACCAACAGCCCAAAACAGTGCTAAAATAAGTCTAATACAATCCTAAAACATGCTAGAATTGAAGTAAAAATAGTTAGATTAACATGCTAAACATGGCACTAACTAGGCTAGTAAGCAAGACACAAGGATGGGAGACTAACCCCTCCAAATTTGGACTTCAAAACATGATTTTGGCCATTGAAATAACTCTGAAAAACAGTGTTTAAAAGCTCAAAAAAAGATGATGCAAGGGTGGAAAACACAAAGGCAAAGGCCTCCAAAACAAGGTACAAAAAAAGGTGGATCACCCTTCAACCTTCAATGGCCTTAAAACCCAAGTGTGAGAGAGTGGTTCTGGAAATACTCTTTTGATCCAATGGGGCACTCGAGATCCTCAATAAAAGACCTGAAAAAGAATGACCACTCCGGTCAGGGGTGCCAGAATTAGCACTCTGACGGATAAGTCAGTATATACTCTTTGGATTGTTTGTATCTTAAGTTAAGCGTACTAGATCTCACATACCTCTCTCTGGCTAATGTTCTTCTATTTATATCTTTTCTATCTTGGGCCTCAGGGCTGGGCCCACCTTCAATTTTCTATATAACTATTTACTCGGCTCCTTTTGTTGCAAACTGCTTCTCACTCAGCCTCTTACTCAACTGGTTCTTTGGTCGAATAGGGAAGGATTTGTATGTATAAGACGAGGCCGAATGCGATGTATATATTTCGATTCTCCAAGTCCAATTATTCGGCCTCTTTACATCTTCCAATATTCGGCCCTCACATCAAGCTTCAACCCAAAAATACAGAAGTTTTATAACCCCAAAATAGTTGGAAAACGGCAAGAAAAATAGTAGAGAAAACAAGCAAATAGGCAAAACCTTATACCTCTTGAAGAGAAGAAGCAATTCAAGTAACAAAACCAAGACAACACACCCTTCAAGAGCTCAAACCAAGCTCAAAAGTACCTCAGCTCAAAGATGAGAAGATTTTGTTAAGGGTGTATAGGCAAAGGCTAAGGATTTGTATGCAAAAGTATAGAGATTTGCTAGAGATAGAGAGAATTATAGAGAGAGAGGAAAAATTTTGATGTCAAAATTTTCTAACCTTAAAACATGAGAGAGGGGCCTCCTATAAATATAAAACATGCATTCTCCGCAAGAATAACCAGCTCTACACGTGGGGGCAGATGCATGCATCTGTGCAAACAGCTGGCATAGTTGTCACAAAATATCTACAAAAGAAACTTGTGGCCGGCTGGCCATCACTGGTGGCCGACAACCAAAAAGTGATGGCCGGCAGGCCACCAGAAGCTACAGGCTTGAAGAACCAAGGCTTAGTCCAAGAATGAGGCAACAAGAGTGTTGGGTCTGAAAGGCTCAAAGCTGTGGCACTTCAATGAGGACTTCGAGCGCTTGGTGAGCATATAAACTTATCATCGGGTGTGTATGCAATGGTGTCCAAGTCGTAAGGGCCGTAAAAAATGGGGTGTCTACACGGGGGTCTCAATCCGATATAATAGAAACTGGCACCCCATGTAATCTGACGATTTCCTTGATAAATAACCGACTTAACGCTTCCAACTTGTCGGTTGTCTCTATGGGTAAGAAGTGGGTAGTCTTGGTCAGTCGGTCCACAATTACCTAAACATAGTCATGTCCTAGAGGGGTTCTTGGCAATCTGAACACAAAGTCTATCGTGATGTGCTCCCATTTCCACTATGGGATTGGAAGTGATTGAAGTGTTCCTGCTGGTTTTTGGTGCTCAGCATTTATTTGCTAGCAGGTGAGGCATCTTAACACATGTGTTGCCACGTCCTTCTTCATGCCATTCCACCAATACTGATGCTTCAAATCCTCGTACATCTTTGTTTCCCCTGGGTGTATTGCAAAGGTTTACTGATGAAATTCATTTAGTACCTCTTCTCTCAAGGGCTCGATGTCAGGCACGAAAATGCAACCTTGAAATCTTAAGCCATCATCCTTAGAGATGTCCCAACCAGGTAACAGCTCACCTGATGTAAGTTGTGCCTTGAGGAAAATTGCCTCTTGGTCATACTTTTGGGCTTCTAGGACCTTATAGAGTAACTTAGGAGTAGAGGCTAGCGCATACAAACAGGTTCTCTCGCTTTATAGTTCCAATCGAACTCCAAACTTGTTGAGAGTCTTCACCATTTCCCACTCTTTTATTGCAATACTAGCCATGACTTTCCTTAACTTGCAATTTAATGCATTGGCTACCACATTAGCTTTTCCTGAATGATAAGACAATGTGAAATGATAATCTTCAAGGTACTTTATCCGTTGCCTCTGCCTCATGTTTAAATCCCTTTGGGTGAACAGGTATTTCAGGCTTTTGTGGTCCATAAAAACTTTAAATTTTTCACTGTACATACAGATAGTGCCTCCAAGACTTGAGCGCATGCACTATGGCTGCCAACTCTAGGTCATGAGTGGGATAATTCTTTTCATGGTTTTTCAATTGTCTGGACCCGTAGGCTATGACCTTCTCTTCTTCCATTAATACACTTCCTAATTCTTCCTTAGAGGCATCACAATAGACATTGTACCCAACATCACACTTAGGGATGATCAAAATTGGGGCACTTGTTAACCTTTTCTTCAAATCATGGAAGGACCTTTCACAAGCATCACTCCATTTGAACTTTACCTTTTTTTAGGTTAGTCGAGTCATCGATTTGGCTAGTTTCAAAAAATCCTGGATGAATCTTCTATAATAGCCAACTAGTCCTAGGAAGCTTCTAATTTCAAAAATAGTCTTAGGTTGCTTCGATTCGGTTACCGCTTCAACCTTTGCCGGGTCCACTAAGATTCCATTCTCGGAGACTACATGACCCAGGAATTTCACCTCCTTTAGCCAAAACTCGCACTTACTGGCCTTGGCATACAATTGATTCTCTCCTAAAACTTGCAGTACAATCCTTAAGTGTTTCTCATCCTTCTCTTTGGCATGCGAGTAAATTAATATGTCGTCAATAAATACTACTACAAATTGGTCCAAGTATGGTGTGAATATTTTATTCATCAGGCACATGAACACGCTAGGTGCGTTAGTTAACACGAAGGGCATGACCACAAACTCATAATGACGATAATGGGTTCGGAATGCGGTTTTGGAGACGTCCTCATCTCAGATTTTAAGTTGGTGGTATCCAGACCGAAGATCAATCTTAGAAAAACACTTGGACCCTCGAAAGGTCGTCGATCCAGGGCAACGGGTATCTGTTCTTGATTGTAACTCTATTGAGTTGACAGTAGTCGATACATAATCTAAGGGTTCCTTCTTTCTTCTTGGCGAATAATGCCGGCACTCCCCATGGCGAAGTGCTTGGTCTAACGAACCCTTTGTCCAATAATTCTTGTAATTGAGTTTTTAACTCCTTGAGCTCAACTGGCGCCATACGATGAGGTGCCATGGATATGGGTGATGTCTCGGGTTGTTATTCGATTGTGAAGTCCAATTCTTGTTCAGGGGTAATCCTGGTAACTCATCTGGGAAGACGTCTTCATATTCACACACCACTCTAGATAGGCCTAGGTCCATCTGGTCTTCGTCTCCCAAGGTCAATCTAGCTAACCATCCCACCAACTGGTTGTGCCATCGTGATCTTTGGAGAAATGGTGACAAGGACTCTTGTCCATCCCCCTTAAATTGAGAACGGATGCCATCCACTAAACGGGCGGTTACTATCTTCTTAAGGCAATCAATAACTGCCTTGTGGGCAGATAACCAATCCATCCCTAAAATGACATCAAAGTCTATCATCTTCATAACCCGTAAGTCACAGGTTAAACGTAAATTTGAGACTCCTAGCTCACAAGACCTACATACCAGATCTACTCGAGTATGTCCTCCTAGGAGTGATGCTACACTCATCGGGTTTTCTAACTGCTCTGGTTCTAAACCCAAGGCTTTTACACATGCAGCAGATATGAAGGAGGAAAGCTCCAGAATCAACTAGTACTTTCACACAAGAATTCATAAGGATCAAAGTACCTTGAATTGTTGACAATTCTCATTCCTCATTCAGTGCGTACACTCTTCCGGTAGTTCATAGGTTAGCTTCCCACGGCTTTTTACCATTCTTGGTACCCTAGAGCTGCGGAGCTGATGTTTCAGTATTCCCTGCTACTTGAGCTTGCATCCCAGCTGGTTGAGAGTTGTAAGCTAGCTTGGCCCTGGCATTGGGCTAATACTTGTTTTGCTAGGTGACACTTCTTTACCCGGAACCATAGCCTCCTATCTGATGGCACTCGCTTCTTTAGTGCCCTACCTGTCCACAACCAAAACATTTGTCGGACCATTCCTTCCCTTGGTGATTTGGTTGGCACCACTACGATTATTTGGGATCCTCTGTTGTAAGGGGTAGAGGTGTTCTGCGAATAGTTGTTTCAAATCGATCCAGCTTTTCTTGACTAACTGCAGTTTTTAGCAGCGTCTGCTTTCTCTTGCTCCATCATCAGAGCTCGATCCACCACTTAGGTGTAGGCGGTCAATTGGACGGCTATCAACCTTCCTCGAATTTCTAGATCCAAGCTCCACTCACACTTTCTCACCTTATCTTCTTTTTCTGCCACCAGGATTGTGGCATGGCTTAATAGGGTTTCAAATTGAGTGGCGTATTGAGCCACCGTTATCTTTCCCTGCTTGAGGTATAGGAACTCCTAAATCATTTCTTGCTTGACAAATTTTGGGAAGTATTTTTCCAGGAAAAGCCTTTCAAATTGATCCCAGGTTATCTGAGCTATGGGACGTGAGTCGGTCACCATAGACTACTAATAGTTAGCCTCTCCCTCAAATTGGAAAGAGGTTAGAGTTACCTTGTCTCTGTCCCCTATGACCAGTAACCATGAGATTACCTATGGCCTCAAATCAAACCAGACGTAACTCATCAGAGTAAAGGGGCCAAACAGAAGAAAAATTTAAAACTTTGTCCATAGAGCTGTGCTACATGGCACATCATAACAAACCATACACATACATGTTAATAACTCACTTCAGAAAATATAGTAGCATAAGGTTCTGTACAAACAAGATCATTTAAGTCTAAGTCAACCTATGAAAACTATATACAACAGATTCAAAGTCTTCGCCAACTTGACAAAATATAAGTACATAACAAAAGGGCGAAGACAAGTCTCGTGCGTGAGACACAAGGGCTGACTCTTCAAAACCTTGGTTGTTCCTCACAGATTTCACTGAGGCTGGGTCTGGACCTCTCTTGGCTCACCTACAAACATATGAATGAGCGTGAGCGAAAGCTCAGTGAACAATATCAATTAAAGAAGATGCATTGGAACAATATACATCGGACAACCTTAGGCCCAATTCATATTTCTATCTAGTATACAAATAGAGATAGATCAAGTAACTTTGGTTCCAAACACTTCGGACGGCCTCGGGTCCAATCCATTCATGTCAAACTGGCCTCTGGCCCATTTGTCTATCATTTATGTCAGACTGGCCTCTGGGCCACTCATTCTTTCATTCAGATCATACTGGCCTCTAGCCCATTCATTCTATCATTTAGATCATACTGGCCTCTGGCCCATTCATTCTATCATTCAAATCATACTGGCCTCTGGCCCATTTATTCTATCGTTCAAATCATACTGGCCTCTGGCCCATTCATTCATTTATGTCAGACTGGCCTTTGGCCCATTCATTTATTCGTTCATGTCAAACTGGCCTTTGGCCCATTCACACTTTCATGTCAAACTGGGCTTTGGCCCATTCATACTTTCATGTCAAACTGGGCTTTGGCCCATTCATATTTTCATGTCAAATTGGCCTTTGGCCCATTCACACTTTCATGTCAAACTTATAAACTTACATAGAAGTAAGCAATTGGACAACAACATATTTCAGATGTCTTTGTCAGGATATTACTCATAGTGATCGGTTGGTTGGTTTGCCCTGGAGCTTGACCCTACACATTACATAACACATATGGGTCACAAATAATTCAATCCGTTCTTTAATTCATATATTCTTCTTTAGGCTTCATTCTTATCTCTTTAACTTAATTACAATGCTTAATGTATGCCTAAGAGTACTTAGAAGTGAAAAAGAACAGAAAACGAAACACAGAATGCCTTTTTAAAATTTTCAGAAACAGGGTCCCTGCTCAAGCGTGGACTTCCCCGCTCAAGCGGACCCATAAGGTCTGCAAAAGTACTGGATGCATCAAATTTATGCTCGATCGCGAATTATGGCGCTCGAGCGGAAGGCCTCACTACATGGCTCCCTGCTCGAGCATGAACTTCCGCGCTCGAGCGGACGTCATGTCTGCAGAAAAGTACTAGGAGCTTGTATTTTACGCTCGAGCGACAGATCCCCCGCTCGAGCGGACATCAAACTTTCTGGATTTTCCAGAACTTGTTCTTGAGCTTCAACTCGACATTCAAAGGTTCCAAACACATAATTTCAGCTCAAACTTCACATATACATGTACTAACATGGTACAAACACTAAATTACAACATTATGAAGCTCAATTCCATGAATCAAACACATGCATGGCTCAAAGTGACCCAAACTCATCACAAACACATTAAATTCAAACATTCAAGACCAACACCTCCATGGTTTGTGCTTGCATGTGGGAGATACTCATTATTCTCAACTTAATTGGTGAAGAGATGATCAAATACGTGGACTTAAACCAAAAATTCAACATGGATCATACACATTGTGCTCAAACATGGAAATTTATAGCAATTCCTTACATGCATGTGTTCTATGACTTTCAATTCAACAAAACCAACTCATTTCTTGCTCTAGATCACTATTTAATCTTCAATTCACAAAATCACAACTCTAATTCACATGTTAAGGGTTGATTACTCACCTAGGAGCTTTAATCTTCTCAAACTTATGCTTAATTCTTGAGTTACACTCCAAAATCTTCAAGCTTTTTGAGAAATCTTCAATCTCCTACACTCTCTCTCTCTCTCTCTCTAATCCGGTTCTCTCACTCTCTAAAGAGCCCAAAATTAGCCAAATGAAATAAAAGAGAGATATTGAGTGTATAGTGCCCTTAAGGTAAGTCCCACTAATAAAAAATATCAATATTAAATAATTGGGCACTTAATTAATCATTCTGAATCGAATTATTTTGACCCGAATCAATTTCCAATTAAATTTCACCGTAGGCTCTAAAAATTACGCTAGTCACAATGGCGTAGTCAATTTCGGGTTTCGTGGCCGATAAAGCCTTTAATTTAATTCCAAAGTAGATAATCAAACAGATATTCCTACATTGAACAGATAGAAATTCAAAACCACATATTTTCACATAATTGGTACACAAAATCATATCAAACACATAATCATATTTATATTAAGGACCAATTAACATAAAACGGAACAGGGTTATCACAATTTAACTTGCGAAATTTTGGTATCAGTTCTGATCTGTCTGTTTATCTCTCTCCCATCTAGGCAAGCCTCAAACACCATCAGTGATTGCCCTCAGTAAATTATTTACTGCTACGTTTACATCTTCGGGGTCCTGTCGTCGCCCAGCATTCCTGGTCCTTCCTGATATTCTACAAGGGTATTAATTTATACTATTGTTATTATGTAAGTATTATTTAATTATTTATTTTGTGTGGACAAGTATTCGATAGGTTCAATTGGAACTGAAATTCTTCATTGCATTAAAAGATCGATTACATGATTGGGAATTACAACTACTACATAACCGAGGGAATTCTCTCACCCCATTACTAACAACTATAAGACTAGGCTTTTACAATGAGATCATAACAAAATTGTTAAGCAACCTAGTCTACTCCTCCTTCAATTCCTGTTAATTAAAGAGCCACTGATAGTGTTGTTGTACTTGCCAAGCATACTCCCAGCTCTCATCATAAAGTCCATAGCACCTCCAACGGACTAACAGCCTAGGTCCTTCTAGTCCCACGTGCTTGCCTAGAATCCTCACAGGGACCTCTTTGTAAGTGAGTAGGTCGTGGAAGTTCACCGTCCCATCCGTAGGGATAATCTTTTTGGCCGGTGGGGCCGCTAAGAAAATTTTCCCGCTGGTGAAAGAAGTTGCTGTAATTGTCGGCCAAGGTTGGTGGTAAAGGGTCGACCTTGTACATGGTCCCAGCAAATTCCCGAATGATACAAGTCTCGCGTATTTTTGTCCTCCTTTCGATGTTTCCACTCGCAAGGGATTATTGGTTCTAGCCTGACATACACCCTTAGTCCAATTGGGAATGCCACCTCCTGTGCCATATTTCCCGAGTCCGCCTCGCCTTCTTCGAAGGCAAATTCTATGGAGGAGATGGGGTCTGACTCCGTGTTGCACTCCTCTCCTTTAGACTCTTTAGGGAGAAAGACGGATAAGGGTTCCACAAAGTTTATTTCCACATCAACCTCCTCGTTCACCTCTTCCATCACTTCTTCTTCCGGATCCTCTTCCTCTGGTTTAGACTCTGAAGTATCCACCCCTATTTCTAGATCGCTTAGTAATGACTCCTTTTTTGGCTCAGATTCTGGATCCGAGAGCCAGTCATCACTGTGGGGTGGGCTCGACATCCTACAAACAAAATACGACACTATTATACTATTGGTAAGGTTTTAGATTATAAAATGTTTTTAATTGAAGCGTACTAGGAGATGTGTGTGTAATTCTACCAAAGGTCTCAAGGGTTTCTAGGCCTAAGCTTTGATACCAAACTGTGACAACCCTACTTTTGGGGCATCATATATTAATATAAATAATTCAACATGGTTGAGTATTAAGTTCCAATATAACAATTAAAGGAGTACGTTCCAAAGCCTAATCTTAATACAACTCCAAATGTTTGATTTCTTACACAAATCTCCAGACATTGGTACGTTAATACATAAAATTTCATCAAAACAGATAAGAAGATGGGCAAGACAGGCCTTAATGACCAGGCTAAGGCGGTTCTAAGTGAACCATGGTTGAACTTCGGCATCTTCGACAAAATCTTTCCCGAGATTTTCTCTTTCTTCTTCTTCACTTGGCATTAAACACCATGAGCTGCAAAGCCCAATAGGATATAAAAAAAAAATAGCCACTTCTTACAGTTTGAAAACTTATGCAATAATAACAAAGTGGAGTTAATTAACAACATTTAAAAATATACAATCATCACGAAAAAGATAATAGCGCAGCAAAATCAACATATACATATAGACATAATCCATCATGAATATATTCACAATGCAAATGTTAGGTTATCATAAAGTTCATAACGTAATCTCATTTAATTGTAAATTTGGTGAGCCTACTGTGACTCCTCGTGGAGTGCTGTCCTACCCAACCATTAACCCTGGCTAGAGACTTTTATGCACCTCCTCTTGATCACAAGGCACTAGATCTAAAGATGTTACGTGCTGAGTTAAATACTTAAGGCATATTATCAGTGGTCTGTCTCAAGAGAACCGGCCTTCTAGAGGTACTCCCTCTGTGTGAGACCCTCATTGCTACCCTCATCCCAAAGCCAAATCCGTGAGGTTAGAATACGATACGGGCCATGTCAAGGCTTCGTAAGCTAAATAATCACATTTTCTTAGAACTAGGGCGTAACTTGCACCAACAAAACATCGATATACCTTTTCTTTGTATTCATCCATATGTACATGGTCCAAAACCACCCATTTCATTTTCCCCATATTATGGTTATAATAGCTCTTGATGAAATTACACATATCATGTTTCATTGCAACTGATCAAGCATATTTAAGTGCATACAAGAAAAAATATGTAAGAACGAGGCAATACAAAAAGGTTGTAAGCTATCACTAACTTGATTCCAGATTCTAAACATTTTCCAACAAACTGTCCCTTCAAATAAAATTATAGGAATGATAGTAAATGATATTTAAAATTTTTTATTTTTGGTGGAGTTATATATTATTACGTTGGGAACATTTTTGAAGAGGGCACGAAGTCATTTGGCCACTGGAAGATATCCAAATAAATTAAAAATAGTAGGTAGCTCCAGATTTGTTGCGTTTTTTAAAAATAGACACATCCCACCCCATACTTAATGAAATGAGTTGAAACCTATGGCATTGGAAAGATAACTTAAAAACCTCACATCGCCAATTTGAATCACTCAAAATTTCATTCTGTGGAAGAAACCGTGGCCCTGTAAAGTAGGCCTTGTTGCTGTCTTAACAACAGAGGTAAACCAAAAACACATTTTTTGCTATAAAATAGTGTCAAATAATTTTTGCAGAATTCTCACATATAAATAAGACTCTAAAATAATTCCAGTGGCTTCAGATTTTCAAAATAATAAACAAGTGATTTATTTCATGGTTTTGAAGTGAAAACAGATTCTACCTAGTGCAATTTCTTTCGAATGAGCAATAGGTTGTCTTCCATAGTTCCCTATTTAGGCATGCTAGGCTACATTATTTATGGAGAGGTATTTTTCTTGCATTCAAGAGATACTATAGTATATGACAATAGAGCAAAGAGAATATAAAAATAATAACAAGAGATAAGACAAGTGAGTTCATCTAAGGTATGTAAGAGAGACCTCTCCTATTGAGTTTGTTCTTGCTTCCTTTGTGTATTATAAGACATATCAAATTGTTTTGCATACATTTTCCAAAACTTAAAGAAGTGGAGTATTTCTAAGTATCCTACCTTAGTGAAGTTTTGAAGACCTTTCAAGTGATGTGTCATTCTTTTCCTTCTTTCATCCTTCTTTCTCTCTTTCTCTCATTTCTCTATTTTCTATCTCTACCCCTCCACTGTCTAGCTCCAGTCGAAAATTGTAAGTAGGGAGTTGAGGGAGCTTGTGTTTCATATATAGACAAAAATGAGAGGGAGAGTTTGGAGAAAATATTTGGTAAAAGAATCTATGCACGTATGGCCATTAGGGGAATATCTGCCCAACAAGCACACTTATGACAACTCATCTTGTCATGACCCGAACCCGCCTCCATGGGTTAAGGACACAACTGGCCAGTAATCACGAGATTACCTACGACCTCAAACCAAATAAAACATAACTCATCAAAGTAAGGGGGCCAAACGGAAGCAATTTCAAACTTTTGTCCATAGAGCTGTGCTTATATGGCACATCATAACAAACCATACATATACATGTTAATAACTCACATCAAAATATGTACTAACACAAAGCTTTGTACATATAGGATCATTCAAGTCTAAGTCAGCCAATCAAAACTATATACAATCATAATCCAAAGTCCTCGCCAACATGACAAAATGTAATAAAATAGCAAAAGGGCAAAGACAAGTCTCGTGCGTGAGACGTATGGGCTGACTCTTCAAAACCTTGGTTATTCCACACAAACTTCACTGAGGCTGGGTTTGAACCTCTCTTGGCTCACCTACAAACACATGAATGAGCGTGAGCGAAAGGCCAATGAATAATATCAAATAAAGAAGTTACACAAACGGTATTTAGAACAACGTGCTTCAAACGGCCTTGGGCCCAATTCGTATTTCTATCTAGCATATATATATAAATATAGGTCAAGTGACTGTGGTTCCAAATACATCATACTGCATCGGGCCCAATTCATTCGTGTCATACATGTCATACGGCCTTTGGCCCATTCATTCGTATCATTCATGTCAAACGGCCTTTGGCCCATTCATTCTTCCATTTATGTCAGATTGGCCTTTGGCCTATTCATTCTTTCATTCACGTCAAACTGGCCTTTGGCCCATTCGTTCTTTTATTCGTGTCAAACTGGCCTTTGGCCTATTCGGTCTTTTATTTATGTCAAACTGGCCTTTGGCCCATTCATTCATGTCATACGGCCTCTGGCCCATTCATTCGTGTCATATGGTCTCTGGCCCATTCATTTATGTCAGACTATCATTCGAGTCAGACAATCCTCCATGTCATACGGCCTCCGGCCCATTCATTCATAGCAAACGGCCTTAGGCCCAACCATATGGCATAGCAAACATTTGTCCACAATTCAAATCAACAGACTCATAAAGCTTGTAGAGGAATAAGTAATTGGACAAATAACATGTTTCAAAATATCTTTATTAAGACATTACTCACAGTGATTGGCTGGGTGATTTGCCTTGGAGCTTGACCCTACACATTACATAACACATATGGGTCACAAACGATTCAATCTGTTCTTAATTC
Organism: Camellia lanceoleosa; assembly: GCA_025200525.1. Classification (NCBI taxonomy): domain Eukaryota; kingdom Viridiplantae; phylum Streptophyta; class Magnoliopsida; order Ericales; family Theaceae; genus Camellia; species Camellia lanceoleosa. The sequence goes on along the minus strand of CM045764.1, from coordinate 112,124,888 downwards.
ATACATCCCTCTTAGGCTTCTTCCTTATTCTTTTAATTCATTCATAATGCTCAATGCATGCCTAAGAGTACTTTGAAGTAAAAGAGAATGGAAAACGAAACACAGAACAGCTTTACAAAATTTCTGAAACAGGGGTCCCCGCTCGAGCGGACCCATTAGGTCTGCAAAAGTTCTGGTTACCTCATATTTACACTCGAGCATGAATTCGGGCGTTCGAGCTGAAGGTCATTCTACATAGCTCCCCGCTCAAGCGTGAACTTCCCCGCTTGAGCGAACATCCATGACTGTAAAAAAAATACTGGGAGCCCGTATTTTACGCTCGAGCGGTGGTTCCCCCGCTCGAGCGGACGACAAGAATTCTGGGTTTTCCAGAACATGTTCTTAAGCTCAACTTCGACCTTCAAAGGTCCAAAACCCACAATTCTAGTTTCAAGACATGCAAAAACAATATATAGCACATGGGTGTACACAACATGAGGCCAATCATTCAAAATCATGGTCCAATTCTTCAAAATTAATCATAGCTCATGCATTCAACTCTCATATAAGCTCCATATCTTTAATAATCAAACATGCATGCCAATTTTGACTTCATTTCTATTTCAAATGATGCAATTGGTGTTCATTCTCATGAAACTCAATAAAAACATGCTTGGATGTATGATCCAACTCTCAATCTTTCATAATTCACATATTGCATGCTAAATTATGTAATTTCATAGGAGTTCTCTACATGCATGCACACATGGACTTCAAACTCATCAAATACAACACAATTCTTGTTCTTGATCACCAATCAACTTTGAATTCAAAAAGTTACAACATTAAACTCATGAATTCCTAACCAATTACTCACCTAGAAGCTCAATCTTCTCAATTTATGATCAAATCTTGAGTGTGCCTTCAAGATCACCAAGTTCCCTAGCCAAATTTCTACTTTGAGCCTCCCCTCTCACTAAATTCGGCTCCTCTCTCTCTCTCTCTCTCTCTAGAGCATAATTTCAGATGTTGAGTTCAAAAGAAACAAAAATGAGGGTGTATAATGGCCCTTTAAAACTCCCTCTCAATACGTTTCTTTAATATTAAATAATTGGGCACCATTTCATTAATTTAATCTATTTAATTTTATCCGAATCAATTTTCAATTAAATTTCACCGTAGACTCTAAAAATTACGCCAATCACAATGGCGCAGTCAATTTCGATTTCTGTGGCCGATAGGGCCTTCAATTTAAATTCCAAAGCAGATAATCAAACAGATATTCCTACAATGAACATATAAAAATTCAAAACCACATATTTTCACATAAATGGTACACTGAATCATATCAAACACATAATCACATTTATAATAAGGACCAATTAGCATAATACGGAACAGGGTTATCACAATCTTCCCCCCTTTAGGAAGTTTGGTCCTCCAAACTTATTTTACCTTTGTCGAGAAACAAATGTGGATAACGTAGGCGTATTTCATCCTCTTTTTCCCACGTGGCATCTGTCACGACCCCATTCCGCCCCTAGCAGAATGGTGCCGTGATGGCCAGTAATCCAAGATTACCAAAGGCCAACTTACAAAGATTCACACACAATCAGAGTATACATATGGGGCTTACATGTGCGAAAGTAATAAATTTAAATCTAAGTAGTCCATAAGAGTTGTGCATAGATCAAATGAAATGACATACATCTTAACATGGTTTTATAACTTGGATACAAATAAAATAAAGTACATATTACATTTTGATCAAAAGGCTTCTCAAGCCGACATATAAAAAAGAAGTGAATTAAAACTAAGAAACATAATCTTCAAGAGGTTAGCAAAATGAATCCAAAACAACTTGCAAATAACATCTAGGCGTCACCGCCTTCTTGCTCGCCACCTACATATATATATATAAAGGGGAGAGTGAGCTTGGATACTCAGTGAATGATATAATTAATAAAGGTTTGAATGAATGATCTCCAAGATCTTTATCAAAATAATACATATCGTAGCTTGTAACAAAACACAGGATGAATCAAGTTCATCAATCAAATCTTTCAAATCTTCTTGGGATGTTTAATAACATCTACATAATATATGGGGGATAACATTCTGAACAAACCCACGTGGTAAACCGTCGGTGGCAAGACAAAGGAGATATCTCAAACAAGGGTGATAGTTGCATTATAGTCTCCTAGCACTAAGGACTTTCCAAGACAAACACGCTAGTTGCATTATAGTCCCCTAGCACTAAGGACTTTCCAAGAATGTCATGAAAACGAACATAATACTTGATACAAAAATTAGGGATAATCATTCATGCTTGATCAAATACTTTTCCAAAACGAAGCAAAGCTTTATCAAACTTTATAACATAGCTTTATTAAAAATACCACTCACATAGCTCTTCGGGTGTAAGGATTAAGGCAAAGGATCCAAGACCTACAAATACATAATAAAGTCTACTGAATGCACTTCAAGAAGACAAGAAGAGATGCTCAAAGATGGATATGAAATGCATTCTTAAAACAAGCTTTTCATGAGTGCAAATGATCCCGTCATTTCTTTCCAAAACCAAGTCAAGACAAAATAAAACATCCTGGGAGTTAAATCACTATTTTTTATCTAGGGAAAACATGCCGAGTACCAACCAGGTCTTGGAATAGATGCACAGATATGATCTAGGCAAAAATGACCTAGCTGGGTGAACTTAAGAGGTCTTGGCCGAGGTCCCACACCTCTTGGCCGAGGTGTGGTTACCTAGGCTTCGATGTGCAGCTACCTGCCGAGGTGTTACAAGGTGCCAGCAAGGGTGTACCATGGTCGGCCTAGGTGTGTAGAGGTTGGCCTAGGTGTGCATGCAAGATAGACTAATGGTGCAAGTGATCATGCAAGGTAGGCCAAGGTGAGATACGATGCTTGGCCTAGATGTGAGATCTAGGCAAGAGTGGTCTCGGTGACCACACCTAGGGAAATGAGGTCTGGAAATCTGGGTTCCCTTCTTGATGAACATGAAGGACAAGAACATGAAGAACATGAATGTTAAAATCATAACTTCTTTATTCAAAATCTGAGATTTCATGAGATGAGTTTAAAAACATGGACTTGGGTACCCATACTTGAAGATCTTATGAAAACAAACACAAAAACATGGATCTTGATACAAATTTTCGGATCAAAACATGGTTTTATTTCAAGAACACAAGAACATCATTTTCTCTTTCTAAACAAGCTTTAAATCAATGCATGGCTCATGAATCATGCTAGATCGTGCAATGTGATCGGATCAACATAAAGAATAACAAGAGTAAATCAAGAATCTAACCTCAAAACACGGATCTAACGGTTCAAGGTGTGAAGATCAAGCTTGGAAATCTAGTTTTCTCGCTAAGAACTTCTCTTCCTCTTCCTAGAGCTTCTCTCTCTTCCTAGGACAAAGATATGACAAATGATATGTTTTCTGTCTCTGCTGGCTGACTTAACCCTCTGCTGGGACATGTGACAACAATTGGTTGGCTCTCCTAAAAAAGGTGACAGAATGACAAGACAAGAGTATGACAAAGTGTATACAACAAGTAAGGTGACATGGGCACTCCGACAGGTAATGATCTCGGATTGCGACAAGGCTTCGGGAAAAAGGTTTCAATGATCTCGGCTAGGAAGGATAACACTTGACCTAGCTATGCCACACCTCGGTCTAGGTCATACCAGTCTAGAAACAAGATCACTAGGTGCAAGGATCAAAGATCTAGGACGCCTAGATGATAACATCTCGGCCTAGATGATGACATCTCGGCCAATATGCCAGGGTGAAGGTGGAGGTCAACCAAAGTGGTTCCAAGATGGTTCTAGGTGTTGGCGCTCAACGGCCTAGGTGTAAAAGGCTCAAAGGTGTGACCTAGGCTTAACATGACCTAGGCTTGGCATGACCTGGGCTTAACATGACCTAGGCTTGAGACAGCAAGGAAGGAACAAAGCATGCAATCAACACTTAGGCAAATCACATAAGCACAAAACAAGACAGTGACCTTTACTTAGGCAAAACAAGTTAAAGTCTACAAGTACAAACTTAACTAGGCAAAATGATATAAATGCATATGAGCATGACTAAGACAAAGTGAGGGTTGTTACAGCATCCGTCCTATAGTGTTCTTTCTATTCCACTTTCACCATTGGGATGGACTTGCTTCTCAATTGTTTCACTTGCCGGTCAACGATTCGTTCTGGCCATTCGGTGTACTCCATATTTTCATCAAGAGCTACCCGGTGATAATCAATCACATGAAACGGGTGTCGAAGATAACCCCTCAACATCGACACATGAAACACATTATGGATTTGCTCGAATCCCGGTGGCAAAGTGACTCGATACACGACTGGGCCAAGCCTTTCAAAAATTTGAAACAACCCAATGTAATGGGGCGACAACTTACCCTTCTTTCCAAATCTGACTTGGCCTTTCATCGGAGTCACACGGATAAACACATGGTCACCAACCTCATACTCAAGAGGTCTTCTTCAAACATTTGGATAATTCTTTTGTCGGTCCTGAGCTGTTTTGAGCCTTTGCTTAATAGTTTTGATCTTCTCAGAAGTGTCTTGCACAATTTCAGGCCCAAATAAAGCTCTATCCTCGACTTCTGTCCAACAAATCGGTGATCTATACCTTCTACCATACAAAGCCTCGTATGGTGCCATACCGATGCTGGAGTGGAAGCTGTTATTGTATGCAAATTTTGCAAGTGGCAAATAGTCTTCCCAACTCCCCTGAAAATCCAAGGCACACATCCTTAGCATATCTTCTAACGTCTATATGGTCCGTTCTGATTGCCCATCTGTCTGCGGATGGAATGCAGTACTAAATCTCAGTTCTGTTCCCATAGCTTCCTGCAAACTCTTTCACAATCTAGATACAAATTTCGGATCTCTATTCGACACAATAGATGCCGGAACTCCGTGTAAGCGGACAATCTCATCAACATATATTGTAGCCAGTCTATAAGCATTAAATGTAGTTCTAACTGGTAGAAAATGTGCAGATTTAGTCAGTCTATCAACTACAACCCAAATAGAATCCATACCTTGAGAAGTCCAAGGTAGACCAACAACAAAATCCATAGTCACATACTCCCACTTCCATTCAGGAATAGGGAGAGGTTGAAGTAGACCGCCCGATTTCTGATGTTCAGCTTTAACTTGCTGACATTGAAGACATTTGGACACATATTCTGCAATCTCTTTCTTCATTTTAGGCCACCAATAGCTTTGTTTCAGATCCCGATACATTTTATTGTTACCCGGATGCATAGCAAACACTGATTTGTGGGCTTCATCTAGAACCCTTTTCTTTAGTTCCGGAATATTTGAGATACATATTCGGTTTCGAAATCTCAACACTTCGCCTTCAATGCTGAACTCTGCTTTCGAACTTGTCTTAAATTCATTAATCACTTTCTTGAGGAATTCATCCTCTTTTTTTTTCTGTTTAATCTCATCAATGATTGCTGGTTCGGCTGAAATAGCGGCTATCAATCCGCCATGTTCACACAATACCACTTCAATTTCAGATTTCTCAAAGTCTTGCAAGATCTTTTTCTGCTTAGTAAGCAACTAAGCCATACTCCCCGTTGATTTTCTGCTCAAGGCATCAACAACTGTATTAGCTTTCCTGGGGTGATACTGAATCTCAAGATCATAGTCTTTTATATGTTCGAGCCATCTCCTCTGTTGCATGTTTAACTCCTTCTACGTAAAGAAGTATTTCAGACTTTTGTGATCCGTGTAGACTTCACACTTTGCCCTATACAAATAATGCCACCAAATTTTCAAAGCAAAAACAACTGCGGCCAATTCTAAATCATGTGTTGGGTAGTTCTTCTCGTGTAACCTCAACTGCCGAGAGGCGTAGGCAATTACCCTTCCATTCTACATTAGTACACAACCCAAACCTTTATAAGATGCATCACTGTAAATTACAAAGTTTTCCATACCTGTGGGCAATGTCAATACTGGTGCAGTGGTCAGTCTTGTCTTTAGTTCATGAAAGGCAGATTCTCTTTTGTCATTCCATTCAAATGATTGTCCCTTGCGTGTCAACTGGGTAAGAGATACAGCTATCCTGGAAAAGGTTTTCACAAACCTCCTATAATACTCGGCTAAGCCCATGAAACTGCGGATCTCTGTTACATTTGTTGGTGTAGGCTAATTCACAATTGCCTCTATTTTCTGTGGGTCCACCGAAATTCCTTTCTTGTTGATCACATATCCTAAAAAGATAACTTCATCCAACCAAAACTCACATTTCTTTAGTTTAGCAAATAATTTCTTTTCCCTAAGTATTTTCAGGACAATTCTCAAATGATGTTCATGTTCAAGTCTATTCTTGGAGTATATCAAAATGTCATCAATAAAAACCATAAAAAATTCATCAAGGTAGGTTTTGAAAATTCAATTCATTAAATCCATAAATGTTGTTGGAGCATTAGTCATTCCAAATGGCATAACAAGAAATTCAAAATGACCATATCTCGTTCTAAACGCTGTTTTCTCAACGTCCTCTGCCTTTATTTTCAACTGGTGGTACCCGAACCTCAAATCAATTTTGGAAAACACCTGTGATCCCTGCAACTGGTCAAATAAGTCATCAATACGGGGTAAAGGGTATTTATTCTTTATCGTCACCTTTTTCAGTTCTCGATAGTCAATACACAGGTGTAAGGTTCCATCTTTCTTTTTCACAAATAACACCGGTGCACCCCATGGTGAAGTACTAGGTCGAATAAACCCTTTGTCAAGTAGGTGATGCAACTGTTCTTTCATTTCAGCAGTAGCCATTCTGTAGGGAGTTTTGGAAATAGGCTGGGTGCCTAGCATAATCTCAATTGTAAACTCTATCTCCCTGTCTACCAATTCCCCTGGTAGTTCATTTGGAAACACATCTGGAAATTCTCTAACAATAGGGATACTGTTCAATTCAACATTCATAGATTGTTCAGACAACATATAACATAAATAACCCTGGCACCCTTTCCTGATCATTTTACATGCCTTCGTTGCAGATATTAAATAAGGTGGAGGTACTACCCCGTTACCCACAAAGACAATCTCTTCCTGTTCTGGTGGTCTAAACACAACCCGTTTTGTCACACAATCAATGGTGGCACAATATTTAGTTAGCCAATCCGTGCCCAGAATTATATCAAAGTGCCTAAAGTTCAAGGACAACAAATCCACATACAATATAGCATTCTCGATTCGCATGTCACAAGAACGATATACAGATTCACACAATACAGATTCCCCGAATAGAAGAGATACACATAGCAGATATGGCAATAATTCTAGAGGTCTACTTAGTCTAGATGCAAATGCACATGTCACAAAAGAGTGTGTTGATTCGGAGTCAATTAACACAAAGCATCCTGATTACATATAGAAATAGTACATGAGACAACTGCGTTAGCATTCCGTGTATCGCCCGGAACAAGCGCAAAAACTCTCCCTTGCCTCACAGTATCTCCGGTGGTAGTAGATCTCATAGTATTTCCCGATTTTGGGATCGATGCAGTGGAACTAGCAGCTATCTTTCCACTGTTCTGGTTACAATCTCTGACCATATGCTCCTGTTTACCACATTTAAAACAAGCTCCTGACACACAGTAATAAACCCCACGATGCCTTTTACTACAAATATTACACATAGGAGATGTATCTCGGGAAGAATTCGAAGTACTTGAAGAGCCTGTGTTTTGCTTTTTTGAAAATTTCTTCTTCGAAAAGAAGCCTTGCCTTTTGTTGCCTTTCCAGTCAGTTGTTGACTTAGCCTGTCTAGCTATGTTAGCTTCTGATATTATGGCCCGGACTAGCACCCCAATATAGGTTTCCAGCTTCAAGACATTCACCCTCTCTAAAATGTCGCTTTGAAGCCCACCTTCAAAATGCCTCGCCTTCTTATAATCAGTATCAATCACATGTGGTGCAAACCTGGCCAATTCAATGAATTTGGCTTCATACTCAGCTACAGTCATACTGTCTTGATTTAGTTCCATGAACTCTGATACTTTCCTGTCCCGGACACATTGTGGGAAGTACTTGTCATAGAAAATTTCCAAAAATTTGGTCCAGTTAACATCTTTATGATTCTCACGCATTAACATCCACCATCTTCTTACTTCATCTTCTAGCATAAAGGTGGCAAGAAGTACTTTCTGTGTCTTCGAACAAGGGAATACTTCAAATAGCTTTTCGATGCCAAGGACCCACGCTTTGGCTTTCAACGGATCTAATCCCCCATGGAACTGTAGTGGTTTCATTTTCTTAAACTCTTTGGTGAGGGCTATTATTCGGTCATCATTCTGATTATCTGGCATGGGTGGTGACGGAGGTGGAGGATGTGGTTGCTACCACTCTTGTTGCCACTCTTGTTGTTGCCTCAATGTTTTTACCATTTCCTGAATCAATCTTTCCATCCTATCCATTCTGGCAGTAGAGGACTCCTCTATCTCATCACCTCTTGTTCTCACAATCTAATTAGACTTGCATTATACTTTATACAAAAGATTCACAAGTACGCATATACTAAAGAGCATACATATTCAAATAATTTGCAATGCAAGCAAATCACAAACTTATAGCACATAATTGTTCATATTAAAACATTTAAGCGTATTCTTGATGCTTTCAAATTCATACTTATCACATGAATGCATCCTAGACCTTATCTAGACGCTTATTACTCATTTGGACAAGTGTGTGAGTTATTAACTCGTGCTCGAATACCACTCTATCATGACCCGAACCCGCCCCTATGGGTTAAGGACATAACCGGCCAGTAATCACGAGATTACCTACGGCCTTAAACCAAATAAAACATAACTCATCAAAGTAAGGGGGCCAAACGGAAGCAATTTCAAACTTTTGTCCATAGAGCTATGCTAATATGGCACATCATAACAAACCATACATATACATGTTAATAACTCACATCAAAATATGTACAAACACAAAGCTCTATACATACAGGATCATTCAAGTCTAGGTCAGCCAATCAAAACTATATACAATTATAATCCAAAGTCCTCGCCAACATGACAAAATGTAATAAAATAGCAAAAGGGCGAAGACGAGTCTTGTGCGTGAGACGTATGGGCTGACTCTTCAAAACCTTGGTTGTTCCACACAAACTTCACTGAGGCTGGGTTTGGACCTCTCTTGGCTCACCTACAAACACATGAAGGAGCGTGAGCGAAAGCCCAGTGAATAATATCAAATAAAGAAGTTACACAAACGGTATTTAGAACAACGTGCTTCAAACGGCCTTGGGCCCAATTCGTATTTCTATCTAGCATATATATATAAATATAGGTTAAGTGACTACGGTTCCAAACAAATCATACGGCATCGGGCCCAATTCATTCGTGTCATACATGTCATATGGCCTTTAGCCCATTCATTCGTATCATTCATGTCAAACGGCCTTTGGCCCATTCATTCTTCTATTCATGTCAGACTGGCCTTTGGCCTATTCATTCTTTCATTCGTGTCAAACTGGCCTTTGGCCCATTCGTTCTTTCATTCATGTCAAACTGGCCTTTGGCCCATCCATTCTATCTTTCATGTCAAACTGGCATTTGGCCCATTCATTTATGTCATACGGCCTCTGGCCCATTTATTTATGTCAGATTATCATTCGAGTCAGACTATCCTCCATGTCATACACCTCCGGCCCATTCATTCATAGCAAACGGCCTTAGGCCCAACCATATGGCATAGCAAACATTTGTCCACAATTCAAATCAACAGACTCATAAAGCTTATAGAGGAATAAGTAATTGGACAAATAACACGTTTCAAAATATCTTTATTAAGACATTACTCACAGTGATCGGCTGGGTGATTTGCCCTGGAGCTTAACCTTACACATTACATAACACATATGGGTCACAAACGATTCAATCCGTTCTTAATTCATACATCCCTCTTAGGCTTCTTCCTTATTCTTTTAATTCATTCATAATGCTCAATGCATGCCTAAGAGTACTTAGAAGTGAAAGAGAACGGAAAATGAAACACAGAAAATCTTTACAAAATTTCTAAAACAGGGGTCCCCGCTCGAGCGTGGACTTCCTCGCTCGAGCGGACCTATTAGGTCTGCAAAAGTTCTGGTTACCTCGTATTTACGCTCAAGCGTGAATTCGAGCACTCGAGCTGAAGGTCATTCCACATAGCTCCCCGTTTGAGCATGAACTTCCCCGCTCGAGCAGACATCCATGACTGTAAAAAAAATACTGGGAGCCCGTATTTTACACTCGAGCGGCGGTTCCCCCGCTCGAGCGGACGACAAGAATTCTTGGTTTTCCGGAACTTGTTCTTGAGCTCAACTTTGACCTTCAAAGGTCCAAAACCCATAATTCTAGTTTCAAGACATGCAAATACAATATACAGCACATGGGTGTACACAACACGAGGCCAATCATTCAAAATCATGGTCCAATTCTTCAAAATTAATCATGGCTCATGCATTCAACTCTCATATAAGCTCCATATCTTTAATAATCAAACATGCATGTCAATTTTGACTTCATTTCTATTTCAAATGATGCAATTGGTGTTCATTCTCATGAAACTCAATAAAAACATGCTTGCATGTGTAGACGCGCCCGAGGACTCCCGGGTTCTGCGCTACGAAGGCGCAGAATCCGTTTTGTTCTCTAGCTACTACAAGTTCGGACTCAAATGTCACGGTTCTGAATCTAATCTCACAATGTGCGATGTGAGACCGATAAATCACCAAAGTGTCCAAATCCGGCAAATCGTTTTGGAAAACTGATTTTTAAGAAAGAAGTGCCAAACATGGACTGCTTTGCCAGATACAGAGTCGCCACCTAAATGTTTTTTGTTTCGGGAAATTTAGAAAACCTTGACTCGTGCCTAAGGCCACGTGTCTGTTATTACCAAAGTTGTCTTGGCTCGGGAACTTGGATACGATTGGGGAAGGTCATTTAATAAGCACCTCCGCTCGCCCGATCAAAGATCGGCCTGTACTAAGCATGATATCTTGTTTTTGAAAACACATGTGTTCTTATTCCGGTTAATTAGCTAATCTTAGGCCAAGTTTGGCATCTTCCAAAAAATCTAAAAAGTCAAAAAGTCACTATCCTATTTAAGTCACATCACCTCTCTAACACATCACTTCAAACCCAACCCAAATCCAACCCATATTTCATAAAAAGTCAAAAAATGCACTTATTTAGTCTTCCCAAACTTGGCCTTACTATGTGATGCTCACAGCAAACAAGTATAGACTAGATCGCCTAATTTAGAACAAAATATTGCATGTTCATTTGAAAACGGTTTGAAGTTTGCTACTCGTAAGTAGGCTAAATCAGGGATTGAATGAATTGTTCCAATTCAAGTAATCCAACCTTCACCCACAGGCATTCAGGCAGTTAATCAACTAAGCAGTTAGCCTCATGGCAAGCATGCTTTCATGGCAACATTAACACACATGCAGCATGCTAAAGCGTAAACACTCACAGTGTACTCCGAGCCAAAACAAAGAACTAGTTAGAAATCATGCATGATCCTAGTACATGTTAAGATGGCTAATGCAACACATGCGAAAATGCAACTAAAATAGGCTCGGCTATTTTAAAATGGCATATGAAATGCAATTTGATACATGTATTCAAGTAGGTATTGAAATACAATACAATTAGTATGATGCGCCGAGCCCGGTGCATGCAAAACGGATAAATGGATGCACGCATGCGAACATAAGGTATGCTAAATGAAATATGCCTTAAAACTAACCATTGTAAGCGGTTAAGTAAAAGGGAGAAAGAAATGGAGGTTGGAAGACATGCATCACACACGCACGCTTATTACAATAATGCGCCCTCTCGACGGAGGGACCAAATAAGAAGCTAACTAGCTAATCTAAGCTAATTAAACTAATTATTACACAACAAATTAATTAACTAATCCTAGTTAACTAATTATTACAAAACGAATTGAATAGCTAACACATTAACTAATTAAAGTACAAACCAAAGCAAAAGCAAGCTATCTAAGCATGGCAGCTAAGGAAAGCAGTAAATCAGGAGGTTCTCTGAGGGAGAGGAATGCATGCAAGCCCAGTCGCCTCGTTCAGAAATCCAATGCAATGTTTCGATTTGCCTCTGTTTTCATCTGTCCTCAGAACTCTACACCAAGCTCTAGAAAGATGAAACTCCACCTAGGGAAGCCTGTGGGAGGGTGGCCAACCACTTTTGGTCTCTCCAGACACTTGCCGACCACTTTTGGTCATTGAAAAACCAGAAAAGTGGTCGGCCAGCTAGTTTTTCTGGCTGGCCGGCCAGTTATTGCTGCTGAACTGCAATTTGCTGCAACAGAGAGCAAGAAAGGGCATGGCAATGTATTTGCAAGATATGTGTGCACAACCACCCTCCCTATCATGTCATGAACTCAAGGGGGGTGTGGTTTTCGACCCTCGGGCCACCAATCGCGCATTTCAATGCATGATGGCCGAGAGGCGAAGTTGCACAATTCAATGTAAAATAAATGCACAAGTAAATACATAAAGCCTAAAACTCTATCATGTATGATCAAGAGCGTCAACGACTAGGAATTGAGGCACGTTTCATCACTTGAAGTATGAAACGTCCATCGTTTCCCGTGTTTGGACTAACACCTATTCTAAACAACAATGCAACACATAACATGGCATACACAATGCGACTCAAGCATACAAACATGGGAGGGACAAGCAAGCAAACATACAATTAACATACTAGCATATACAATGCGAATGAACTACATGGCATACACAATGCTCATGACAACTAGCATACACAATGCAAATGGTAACTAGCATATGCAATGCAATGACTAACATGGCATACTCAATGCAATATGATCATGGCATACACAATGTGAAGCAAGAGCATGGCATGCGCAATGCAAACAACAACATAACATGCACGATGCGATGTGACATGGCATACACAATGCTCAATGGGCTTAAACCGAATGTGGGTAGACCTCAGCCATGCCAAAACAGAGGCCATAATGCTAAAATGAAGGCACCGAAAGCACATACAAGCATACATGCCGATTGGCTCACTAATTAAGGCACTAAGGTGCAACTCTCAAGAACACTTAAAGAGTGAAAAGCGTGAAAGTGTAACAACACTAAGTGCACTGGAATAAGGTAAGAAATGATGTCAAATCATTCAAACAACACAAGTATGGCAAGCTAGGGTCCTTAAAGCATGAAGCTAGTAAAAAGGACTACAAAGGAGGCATGCAATACATGGCACAAATGCATGAACTAAGCATGGACAGAGCTCAAGTAAGTCAAAATAAGGACCTAAACATGCTGAGACGAGGGCTCAAAGGCCTAGGCATGCAAGCATACGAGCTAAGGCATAAACTAGGCAACAATGCATAACACTCAAAGGCACTTAAAGCATGATTGAGGTAGGAAAATGGAAATACTAAATGCTCTGAAATGTCATGTTAAGTGATGCCAAATCATGTACACAACACAAATGAAGCATGCAATGGAGCTCAAAGCTTGAAGCAAGCAAGAGCATTTGTACTACAAGTATACAAAACATGAAGCATGTGACCAAGAAAACCCAAAACAATCCTAGAACATGTTAAAATGAGTCTAAAACATGCATGGAAGGAAGCCAAAACATGCTAGCATAAGGGGCATAAGGCATGATGCATTCAAGGCAAATAAGGTAGATTACACTACACCTATTAAGACCAAGCATGGAATGACTCGACCAATAAAAATCAGAGTTATTTCATGGCATAATAACCCCAAATAAACACTGAAATGGTGGCTCGCAAGCTATGACATGAAGGCATACGCAATGATCCATGTTAAGACATAAAGGGGCCAACCCTCCAACGCATTGAATGAGTGACAAATGTGAATGCATGGCCATGAAACATAGACTGAAATCACATTATAAATGATGCTAAATCATTAAAATAGTCCAAGTAATGCATACTAGTGGACTTGATGCACAAAGCTAACAAGCTAGAATGAACCAAGGCTATACAAAACAAGTCATGCATGGCCAAAACAACTAAAATTAGAGCTAAAGCATGTTAAAACATAGACAAAAGCTGTATAAAGTTAAGCCAAAAGCATGCTAAAATGACATGTTACAACATGATGCATGTTAGGCTATTTTTATGGAATTACACTACAAGTGTATGGAGCATGCAAGGGGCCAACAAATCCACCCAAAACAGAGTCATGGAATGCTAAAACATCACCAAAAACATGCTGAAATGGAAAGAAAACAAGCTAGAATGACATGCTACTTCATGGAGCATACAAGGCTAGTTTGTGTGATTTACACTACAAGTGTATTAACCATGCAAGAAGTGACCAAACCAAGCAAAAACAGTGGTATGCCTTAGCAAAATAACCACAAATACAAGCTAAGATATGGCCAACAAAAGCTTAACAAAGATGCTCAAACATGAGGCATATGAAGCAAGCAAACAAAATACAAGGAGAGGGGATGACCCTCTCCTATTTAGGACACCAAAACCACCTTTCCACCACTAAAAATTCTCTGGATTTCAGTGGTAGAAAGGTCATGGAAAGGATTCAACAAGAGCCTAAAGGGATGGCTCAAAACAAGGCCTAACAAGGCCTAAGAGGGGGTAAATCACCCCAAATGAAAAAGTGACCTTAAACAACTATTTTAAGCACTTAAATACAGAACTTTTTTCAGTAGGAAGTTAAGCTCAAAACAGCATGCAAAAAGGTCCAAAAGCTTAAGTAATAATGGGGGTTTTAAAGGTCAAAGACTCACCCTTGAAGACCTTCTTTAAAGCTGCAACTCCAGCAACTTTTTCAAGCTCAAATTAGCCCAAGAACACCAAAACCAGCTCCTAAGCACCTCAGTAGCAAAAGGATGGTGTTTGAGTGTGTGTTTGTGTGAAAAAGTAAGACAAAACTACACTTTTGAACCAAAACAAGAGCAAAATGAAGAAGTATAGATATAGGTTATATGTATGGCTCAAGGAAGTTTTTCTGAACCTAGATAAGGGAGGAGGAGCCTCCCTCTTATAGAAACCAAAAGGCAAAGCTTCTTGGAGAAGCTAAGCCTTAAACAAATCCCTCCATACACATGTATGGAGGATAGCCCAAATGCCCTCCAGCTGTGCCAGCTAGAGGAAAATATCTCCACAAAGGTGCCAAAAAGCAGCCGACCACTTGAAGTGGCCGGCCTGCTACTTAAAGTGGTCGGCCGACCACTTCAAGTGGTCTTCCAAGACACAAACTAGTCGGCCATAGGTAGGAGAGGTCTAGAGCATGAAAGAAAGTTAGTGGTGTGGTGGCCGACCAAAAAATGTGACCTAAAAACCAGGCAAGCCAGTTATCCGACCAGAAAACTGGCTGGCAGAAGGAAAAGTGGTCTCCAAGGAGAAAAAGTGGTCTCCTACCCTTGTACCACCTTCCAAACAAGGAAAATAAGGTTTGTACCAAAAACAAACCAAAACGGATGCAAGACGAGAGATCGGGAGGCAAAGCATGCGGCCGAAAGCCCTGAAAACTAGCTGGCAAGCACCAAAAGTGGTATGCAACCATAAAAGTGGTCTCCCGGACTACAGTGTTCCTCTAGGCAGAGGCAACAAGGTGTGGTTCAAAAATCACGCCAAACGGAGAACGTTAAGCGGTCTCGAGACAAGGCGCGCGACCGAATGCTCCAAAAATCGGAAATTAGTCTCAAAGCGAGAAAAGTGGTCTATGACCACGAAAAGTGATCTATGACCACAAAGAGATGGTCTGCAAGACCTCTCCCTCCCTCCGGGAAGAGAAACAAAGCTCGGTCCACAAACCGAGCCGAAGCACAAAAGAGTTCAGAGGCCCGGAGGCAAGGCTCTCAGCTAAAACTCCGAAATCTCTAAACGAGCACAACATGCACCATCACCGAGCACTCAATCGATGACGCCTGAGTCTTAAGGTCGGTAAAAAATGGGATGTCTACAGCATGTATGATCCAACTCTCAATCTTTCATAATTCACATATTACATGCTAAATTATGTAATTTCATAGGAGTTCTCTATATGCATGCACACATACTCATCAAATACAACACAATTCTTGTTCTTGATCACCAATCAACTTTGAATTCACAAAGTTACAACATTAAACTCATGAATTTCTAACCAATTACTCACCTAGAAGCTCAATCTTCCCAATTTATGATCAAATCTTGAGTGTGCCTTCAAGATCACCAAGTTCCCTAGCCAAACTTCTACCTTGAGCCTCCCATCTCACTAAATTCGGCTCCTCTCTCTCTCTCTCTAGAGCATAATTTCAGATGTTGAGTTCAAAAGAAACAAAAATGAGGGTGTATAATGGCCCTTTAAAAGCTCCCTCTCAATACATTTCTTTAATATTAAATAATTGGGCACCATTTCATTAATTTAATCTATTTAATTTGATCCGAATCAATTTTCAATTAAATTTCACCGTAGGCTCTAAAAATTACGCCAATCACAATGGCACAATCAATTTTGGTTTCTATAGCCGATAGGGCCTTCAATTTAAATTCTAAAGCAGATAATCAAACAGATATTCCTACGGTGAACAGATAGAATTCAAAACCACATATTTTCACATAAATGGCACACAGAATCATATCAAACACATAATCACATTCATAATAAGGACCAATTAACATAATACAGAACAAGGTTATCACACATCTCTTCACTCAAAGGTAAGAAAAACACTGGTTAAGCATGCTAAGAGGGCTGCACTTTTGAGATGAATCTTCATATAAGACATAATCAACCCTTCCCCGTGAGAATTGACTTGACCGGCCTCCCATTTCCCTATTTTCTTTCCTTCATATATATATATACACACTCATGAATAAGACAATCAAGTGAGGACAAAATTCTAGATTGTCTTTAGAAGCTTCCTTAATCTAATTGTGAGGATTAGTGTTAATTAGGATTTAGTTTAATCAAGACCTCTAAACAATGATTAATTTAAAGTGTGCCAAACTTCTATATCTTATGCATTAAATTAGAATAACTCTTCAAGAAAAACATAATTTTTATTTAATAAATTTGTTAAAAATTCCCGAGCCTTACAAGCACATCCAAGAAGAGAGGCTAAACACAGTAGTAATGTGGGATTGTTTTTGGTGTTTGCAATGAACTTCATGTCAACTATTTAGTAATGTAGGATTGTCTTTTGTGTTTGTAATGACAATGAACTTAAAACTTTTATGAATTGAAATGATGATTATGTTTTTCTTTAAATGGGAGGAGGGGGGTAAATTTTTTTATTTTTTTATTTTTTTTGTTGGTAAACACAATCAACCATTATAGAAGATTTGGGCACACAATTTTCCATACAAAACCTTCCATTCATTACATATCCAACAACTTACATAACAAATATATTACATAGGAAATAACCAACCATTTTCATTCTACTCACACAACCCTCAGTGCACCCTACATAACCTGTTAGCCATCAACATCTTCTTCTACAGCAACAATACCAAAGTGATAAGCCAAGACACAACCAAACAAACCCAGAGTATTTTCTCTTTCCTTTTCATCTCTGATATTTGCTCCTCTATCTTAGTAATCCTTCATAAGAGTCCTGGTATAACTTGCTTTGACCGGCCATACATAGGTACATCAAACCACTAGAAAAATCCACATCCTCCCCCATTGAGCCCATATCCTTCACAGCATAAGAATCATCTTCCCGGGTTCAAGTTTCTCCAAGATGTCTTCATCGCAGCAACTCTACCACATGAGCAATGCGTTACATCCATCCAGTACATTGTTCTTTCTCTTTTTACTCTCCTTCCTCTTTCTCTTCTTTGTGTTCTTTATGCTCTTTTTTTTTTTTTTCATAGACATGGTTGTTCTTGTATATATGTGGGTATATATCAGAGGACTGGCAGGAACATTCCCTCTAGTTTTATTTGTGTAAATTGTCCCTTTTGCCCCCCATTAACACTATTCCGTTAATGATTTGGACGGCAGACACAATTTGGACTTGATAGACACGAATTATTAAAGTTTAAGGACTACAGAAACATAGTTAATAGTTAAGGGACCAAATAGAAAAAGTGCGTATAGATTAGGAGGTAAAAGTGTAATTAACCCTAGAAAAAATGCGGACACCTAGTTTTATTGTTGTCCTTAGCGAATTCTATAGAAATGAAGTTTTTATACATTATCAAATCTTTAAAAAAAAAAAAAAATTATACAGAAGAATAATATGATATTCTATTTTCTTTTTCTTTTTCTTTTTCTTTTTTTTTTTTTTTGTTTGAACTAGCTTTTTAATTGAAGCTAAAACACTCATCATTTTGGCTAAAATTTCCCAGACTGCTATAACTACATCATTCTTGTTGGAAATTGGTTCAGATCTTACCTGATCTAGATAACTACATCAGATTCCTTATCTGCAAGAGTATCTCCAATTCTATTATGCATTTTAACTATCTAAAAATTACTATAATGCAAATATTTTATTTTGCCTATCTACCTTTTCATATTTTCACTCCAATTATGCTTTTCTATTTTAACTATTCATTCAAATGCTAATAACTTTATGAAATGTCACAACAACAACAAAAAGAGAAAAATATTAGAATGGTCAAATAGATTTTACTTAGCCTTTGTATGCTAGATGTATATAACTAGTGAATATAAGTTGATACAAAATATTTAATCATACTATATTGGAGTTGAAAAAAATCAATTATACTAAACATTTTAACTAAGAGACATTACATAACTAGTGGACTGGAAATGTATAGAAAATATGTTGTACATAACGATGACGAAAAAACTCTATAGAAAAATATAAATTGTTCATCTATCTTTCAATCTCTCCAAGGCTACCATTACAAAACTTTGGAATTTAAAAGTGTGAAAGCCATAGGATAAATCTATATCCGAAAACTTTTATTAAAAAAAAAAAATACCCGAAAACTTTTTTTATTTTTATTTTTTTGAGCTTAGAAATGCCCGAAGGCTACAGGGGAACATCAACAGAAAGCAATTCCGAAAGAGCAGAAGGGGGATTTACAACCTAGTCAAAGGGAAGAACACCATGAAGATGAGCTCTTGCTAGCCAGTGAGCTACTCCATTGGCCTCCCTAGGTATCCAAGCAAATGAGACATGTAAGGTTAACTTCAAGACCTGAATATCGTGGATGATAGTAGAACAGTCCCACGGAGGAACCAGTTCAGAAATACACAGTGCAATCACCTCTTTGTTGTCACTTTCCACTTGAATATTCAAAACACCCAGAGATTGGAGAAAAAGACAAGCCAAACGAATAACATGTGCTTCTCCTTGTCTAACCGAAGAAGAGTAGACAGTGGAGACTACTCCATCAACCAACTTTCCTTGGTCGTCCCTTAAAATAACAGCCACTGCCGTTCTGTCATCATGAATAGAGAAGCTGGTATCACAATTTATCTTTATAGAGCCAGGTAAACGTCGAACCCAACTGTAATGAGAGTTATCTGGTGGAAAATTTTGTTGTGAAATCACTACAGTTTGATTCAGTATATGTTGAATTTCCCACCAATAAGTAGTGGCCTGTCGAATTATTTGCTATAGGTCCACACAACAATTATTGAACACCCACTCATTTTTGGCTTTCCAAATACACCAGCCAACCAAGGCAGCCCTACTCACCGCGCCCCTTCTATCATGATCATTTGAGCAAGTCTGTATTAAAGATGAGGTCCACTGGAGAGCTGAAACAATTGGGTCCTTCTCATTCCGGAGTCCCAAAGTAGACCTAAACCAAACAACCCTCCCCTAACTGCACTGGAAAAGAAGGTGCTCAATGGACTCAGTACATTCTTGATAGACTGGGCAATATTAAGAGGGAACATATTTCCTTCGAAATAAATTTTCTTTTGTCGCTAGTCTGTTGCTACAAACCCGCCACCAAAAGTTTCGAATTTTAGGGGGGACCTTTAAAGACCAAATGAATTTCTAGAAATTCTTAGGAGGTTGGGCAAAGGAGGAAGCTAAGTAGTAGCTTGCTGCTTGGAGTTCATAACCACTTTTGACTTCATAAATGCCTTTGCCAGTGTAGTGCCATATCAAAGTATCATCTTAGCCCTTCAAGGAGATAGGAATGGTAGAGATATTCTTAACCTCCTTTTGGCTAACAATCCCTAGCAGTTTTTCTCTGTCACAAATTGTATGGTTCTGATTGATAACATCCCCAACCCATTGTACTTGGCACCCAACAGGTTTTAAACTTTGAGGAGTAAAATTTATAGAAAAAAGAATCCATTGATTCTCCCAAAACCTGATAGACTATCTGTTTCCAACTTCCCACTAAAGGCCTTTACGAAGAAGGTCTCTTCCTTGTATAATGCTTGATCAAGCCCATGACGCCCGTCTCCCCCGTCCAGCTGATAGAACATCCAAAGAAGGGTAATAGAATCTTTTCAGAAATTGAGCACAGAAAAAATTGGGATATTTTAACGATCTCCAAGCCTGTTTTGCTAGAAGAGCAAGATTGAAAGCTTTAAAATCCAAAAATCCCATTCCCTCCTAGGATTTGGCTAAAGAAATACGCTCCCAAAAACCCCGAAAACTTGAAGGTGCCATTACATTGTTAGTGGGTGTACGGGGGTGAAATATCCTCCACTCTCCGTACGCCCTGAACGTTAAGCTTCTGGTGACGGCGTCTATCTCTGCAACACAAAAATGGTGAGCTACCCGGCGGTGGTGCGCCGGAAAAACCCTCCGACGATCAAGTCAGTTCTCTAAGGAAGAAGACAATGAGGAGAGTGTTTGTGAGAGAGAATTCCTTACCTCCAACATTCGCCCTTCTCCCTATTTCTAGGCTGGCCATGCAGCCCAAGATTGTGCGCGCACTACCTCTGCTGTCCTTCCCTGGATAGGTGGCAGTGCTCGTCTCTCACCACCTTACGCGTGTAAAGGTTTTGTCCTTCCACCAGTACACAAAGAACTGTCTAACGGTATTGAGGCGTTCGTGGAGCAGATGTCCTATCCCTCGTGTTATTGGTCCAGGTGGCACACATAACCGGAGTACCACGACCGGCCTATTACTTGTGGAAGATCATCATTACGCGTACACAACCGAGCTACATACTGCCGAGCTGTCCCTTGTGATCATGGGAGAGCCAGACCACCAGGGCCGAGCTACTTCCAACCGATTCGTCAGGGCCAAGCGGTTGCGAGGCATGCCGGCCTCCTACCATTATATCTAAATTCTCGGCTACAAGGAACCATTCACCTCGGTTGGCCGGTTCGAGGCGTGCCGGCATCGCTGCAGCCTCGGCCCAGCTCGGGTCGTCCAATAGCTCGGTTACCACTCGCCATTCCGAACCCCGGCCGGAACACAAATCGGCTAGGGCCAATTTGTGCTTGCTCAGTCAATGTCTCTGACCGTGTAAGTCGGTCGAGTCAACAGAGTTAGCTCGGCACCGTGCACTCCGTTAAGTTTCACGTCACCTCAGCTCGGCCGTACTGCCATGCAAATCTTCCCTCTCAATTGCCCCTTAAACCCATCCGAGCTATCGTGATTGGGTTTATCACCGTGTCCGAGCTAAGGTCGAGTTGCGCCCCTACTAGGCCGAGCTTGATTGGGTTAATGCCTGCCGCCGAGCCACGGTTGGGTTGCATCACTACCAAGCCGAGCGTAAATGGAGATACATCAGTCGCCGAGAGGTCCCAATTGGCCTGTCATCACTTCTGTAGTCCCATCAAAGGTCGTATAGCCGTACTAACAGCCGCCTTTTCAGGGCCACGTGGCGTCACGTTATTGGGTCGTGCATCTAGCTGTTCTGCACGCGCAGAATTCAAACAGCTACGCCGTTTGGTGTCTTTTCCCCCCATCATTAAACCCTATTCGAAGGGTCAAGACCCTTCACTACTCATTTCCTTCTCAAGCTCAAACCCTACTTTCTGAAAAACCCTCTCCCTTCCATCGCTGCGCTATACTTGCCCGTGTTCATTTTAGTCAGCAATGATCGAGCTCGTGGTTCACCTTTGATTTCTGGTAAATTTTTATTCCTCCCTCTTGCATTTTCAATTTTCTTCATGCTTCTTGCGATTTTTTGCCATTGTTCTTCATTTTTATGCCACTGTGCTTGGCACTTCTTGCTTTTGATTGTTCTTATGTGGTCTCGACAACTTCACACACTAGGGAAACTGAAACTGGAGGAGTGGTGGGGGTCTTCGTGCCCCTCGATCCACAAAACCTCTGAGCAAACCCTTTGCATTTGATATGAACACTTTGAATCTGGACTGAACCGAGCAAAATGCTCGTTTAGATCTGTAGGTAGAGCTCCAGCCGAGCAAAAAACTGTTTGTGGCTTCACGTAGAAGCTGCGACCGGGCTGGGTGTTCCACCAGATCGATGAGTAGAGTGAGCCGAACTAAAAACCGTGAAAACTTCGCCTGAAACCTTGATCGAGCTGAAAGATCAACTAGATCCTGCCTGTAGCCTTAACCGAGCTAGAATCGGACTAGGAGGATTAGGGACACATGTAGTTAAACCGAGCTGAGACCTGCCGGTCAGAACACCAAATCCTTTCCTGAGCTATTTCCACTAGGAGCCGCGCAATATCTACCGTGCTAACCCTTGGCCTAATTTTTCAATATGCAGAACAAATAGGATCGGCCAAGCCCTTCAGCGTCACCACTGGTGGAGCTCAAAGCCCGAGCAACCACACAACATTTTTGACCGAGATACAGAGTAAATAAGAACGACCTAGATGGGAAAATACCGGTTTATGGTCAGCACGCCCGGCGCGATGGCTGAGTTCCGTAAAGACTACAACATCCCGGACGACGTAGTCTTAGAGCTGGCTAAAAAGGGGGATACGCCGTAGGGAGACTTAGACCAGTGCCCCTTCACGGTCGTTTCCATTGTCGAGGGAGGGCTCCGCTTCCCCGTGCAGCCATTGATCTGCAAATTTTTGAGGCAGACAAGGCTTTGCCCGAGCCAAGTTTCCACCAACACGTACAAGATAATAAATGGCGTTGCCGAGCTGAACCGAAGGCTCGGTCTCAATCTCGATCTCATGAAATTTTTCCTGTCTGACCTTAGTAAAAATAAGGGTGGGTTTTGCTGGTACCTCAAAGTCAAGAAGGGCTGAGCAAAACTCATCGAAGGCAACCCGGACAAAGAAGCCAATGACGACGACTTCCTCTAGGTGTCCGGTAATTATGAGGACACAGAGGCGCCCATACCGGGCTGGTATATTAGGAAAGATTTCGGCCATTCTGGTGAGTAGCCCGGCTCACCGTGCTATCTTTATAATGCGTCAATTTCTTTTTTATTTTGCACCGGTCTAACACTTGTCTTCCTCTTGCAGATAGACACTTGGCGGCGGACTATCATCAGGCCGACCCAGAAGCAATCCGAGCTCTGCTTCGTCACCCCGAGGAAGAGAGACAAGCCTCGAAACTGCCCGGCTTCGAACAAACATACCACTACCAGGCGCCGCGCAAAAGTCGCGTGACTGATTTTCTGCGCGCTCCGTCCCCAGAACCGGATCCAACTCTTCCACCGATCAGACTCGTTCCACTAACCGCGGAGCAAGAAATGGGCAAAAATCCGGGCCATTAAATCAATGATCATCGGAGAGGAGGGGAAGTCCCAACCCCCAGAGGCGACCGGGGGAACTTCCTCCACCCCCGAACAAACTGGAAGGCGATTCGTTGGCAAAGCGAGCAAGAGGCTGGCCGGCCAAAGAAAAGGCCAAGGAAAGACAAAGCCGGTCAGAGCCTCATTGACGAAGACTCAACCGAGGTTGGTTCAACCGAGCTGGCCGACCAGACCGAGCAGCCACTCGCCCGCAAATCCAAGGGCAAGGGCCCTGCCACCCCCCCCGGTCTGGGCGCCCGAGTTCCATTATCAGGGCCGACTAGTTTCTGCCGAGGATTCAGTCTACGCTGACAAGGATTACTCCCTTGGCTTCAACATGACCAAGGGGCTAATCCTTCCAGCCGACATGAAGAGGCACGACGAGCTGTCGGACCTGAAGGTTCTCCGCTCGGCGGCAAAATCAATCGTGTTGGTAAGTCCCTCCATTTTTTGTTTTTGCTTCAACTGGTTGCTCATTTTTTTCCCGGTCTTTGAATGCTAATTGGTTTTTCATTTGTTTGCAGGCCGCGCAGAAAAACTACCTCGCCCATGACTGCATGATCAAAGTGCGGCAAAATCTGCGTGAGGCGATCGCCGAGAATGAGGCTCAAAAGGCCAAAATATCAAAGTTGAAGGCCGCGCAAGAGGCTATCGCAGCGGAGCGAGATGCACTGCAGCAGAAAGTTGACCGAGCTGATGCTGACAAGCAACGTGCCGTGAAGTCAACCAAAGCTCGGTATCTCGCTGAGCTGAGGAAGCTCCGAGATGCGCACAAAGCAGCCCTGGACAAGGCGGTTGATGATGCAGAGGACCGCGGATACGCTCAGGGCGAAAACACTTATGAGCGGCAGGTCCAGGCAACCAAGGACATCTTTTTCTAGTGCGGCTGGAAAGCCGCCGTGGAAAAAGTTGGCCTTGGTCAGGACTCTGACATGTTCATCAACCCGCCCCCTGCGTATATCCCGGTCTATTTGCAAGCATACGCCAGCGCCGCGCAAAACTGATTAATTGCAGAGGCAAGGAAGGAGGCAGAAGAAGAAGCCGCCGCCGAGAAACAAGCCGAGCAAACTCCATCCGAAGCGTCTCCAAATGCTGAAGATGAAGCAATTGGTCGGGATGTTGTCTCGGTGGAAGGCGCCGATAATGATGCCGAGGAGGGCCTGCCCGAGTAAACATCATTGAGCGCTGAGTTGACGGTGGAGGGGGCCGAACAAAACCTTGACCTAGATTAAAGACTTCCTTTTTCATTTTCCTTTGCTTTTGTATTCCTCTTTTTCTCTTTTCTTTTTTTTTTTTTTTTGCAATGTAACCGGGCTATGCCCCACCTTATGTACTGAATTTTTCCCATCAATGAAATTTCAATTTTTTGCTCGTTCACTGTTTATTCTCATTCGGCTCTCGTATATGTGAACTTCTTGCTTCAAATTTTGATCAACAGGTCGGCCGAACCGCACAATCCGCCGAGCTAAGATCAGCTCACAAGTAATCCTGTCAGGACTAGCAGTCGCACTTTAAAATGAAATGACATCATGCTCCTAGCCGAGCAAAATCCACTCAGCCTTGGTCGGTTTACAGACTGTAATTCCATTACTTCCATGCGGCCGAGCAAAAACCAGCTCGCCTCTCAATTTTCAGATTTTTTTTTTTTTTTTTTTTTTTAGCCGAGCAAAGCCAACTCGGCCTTATAACTATTGGGCAAGACGCCAACATTGCCAATTCCGCCGAGCAAAATCAGCTCGTTTCCCATATTGGACAAGACACCAATATGCCGAATGGGCCGAGCAAAATCAGCTCGATTCCTGCATTGGGTAAATCACCAATGTTTTAGTTAGGTTGGTCATGCCGCCAACATTTCAACTGGGCGAGCAAAACCAGCTCGGCCCTAATGCGCCTTGCTCTATAGGCAAACTGTTTGTGCGGTCTGCTCCCATTCCGAGGAAAACAGTCCAGTCCCATCCAGGTCGGTCTTCTTGCCCCTGGCATCCATAATTGCCTTTTGTGTCTTGCTATATCATTGGACAAACATAATACGAAACAAGAAGGGACTAATTTTTATTACAAAAAACATTGCCATCTTTTACATCAAGTGCCAAAGGGCTATGGGTCTAGGAAAGCTAAACAACATAAGCAAATTACATTTTAAAAGTAAAAGACCTTTAGGTTGGCTGCATTCCACGGACGGGGGACAGCCTTGCCATCTAAATCTTCCAGGTGGTATGCCCCCTTGCCAGCAAGACCAACTACCTTGTATGGCCCTTCCCAATTTGCACCGAGCTTTCCTTCGCCAGGGATCACTGTGTTGCCAAGCACTTTCCTTAAGACCCAATCCCCAATCTTGAATAGCCTGGGGTGCACTGCCTTGTTGTATTTTTTAGAGAGCTCCTGCTGATAGGCTGCTACGTGGATTAACGCGCGCTCTCGTCTTTCTTCAGCAAGGTCCAGCTCTAATGCCACGGCTTCATTGTTCAGGTCTGGCTGGAAACTTTCTGAGCGGATGGTTGGCATGCCAATTTCTAATGGGATGACGGCCTCCATGCCATAGGCCAATGCGAATGGTGTCTCCCCAGTCGATCGCCTTGGCGTAGTGCGGTATGCCCACAGCACATTAGGAAGCTCTTCAGCCCACTTTCCCTTTGCCTTCTCAAGCCGCTTCTTCAGCCCGTCCAGGATGGTCTTGTTTGAGGCCTCTGCTTGACCATTCGACTGAGGATAGGCCGGCGTTGAGTTGTAGAACTCAATTTTCAACTCTTCGCAAAATCTGCGAAAGAGCTTTCCATCGAATTGAGTGCCATTATCTGAGATGAGCGCCCTGGGTATACCGAAGCGAGTGATCACATTCTGCCAAACAAATTTCTTAACGTCCTTCTCTTTAATGGTTGCTAATGGCTCGGCCTCCACCCACTTGGTGAAATAGTCGGTGGCGGCGATGAAGAACTTCTTGATTTGCGGTGCGACAGGAGGGTCCAACAATATCAATCCCAGTCTGAGCGGCCAAGGACTTGTAAGGAGAGCAATTCCCTTGCGGTTGGTGGATCTGGTGAGAAAATTCGACATTTCTCGCATCTGAACATATTTCAGCGTCGCCGCATGCACGGCCACCAATAACCCTGTGAGATTGCTCGGTATGCTAGAGATCTACCCCCAGTATGGCTGCCGCAGATGCCTTCATGGATCTCATAGAGGAAAGCTTTCACCTTAGAGGGGTGGACACACTTCAGATACGGCCCCATGAAAGATTTCTTATACAAGGCTCCGGAAGGTGAGAGCCAAAACCGTTCTGACTTTGCTCGGATCTTGTGGGCCGCCTTCTTTTCTTCTGGTAGAATCCTATCTTTCAGAAAGGCGATGATGGGGTCCATCTAGGAAGGTCCCAAGTCAGTGCAGAGTACCTCGGTTGCTTTTGATTCCTCAATGCTTGGCCGGGGTAAAAATTCAATCATCAAGGGATTAGGAAAGGTTGTCTGAGTGGAAGCAAGACCGGCCAATTCATCGGTCGTGCTGTTTCCTTCGCGTTTGATCTGTTCAACTCTGATGGCATCGAACTTCTTGACTTCCGCTCGCACCAGCGCCTGATACTTGGCCATTCTTTCATCTTTGGCCTCATACTCCCCTGAGACTTGATTGACCACCAGCTTTGAGTCGCTGAACACCATAAGGGCTGTGACCTTCATTCTCAGCGCGCTTCTTAGACCGGCGAGGAGGGCTTCATACTCCGCCTCATTGTTGGACGCTGGGAAGCCGAGCGTAATTGCTTGCTCAATAATCAGCCCATCTGGCGAAGTCAGCACAATTCCCAGCCCGGCTCCATGCCTATTGGACGCCCCATCGACGAATAGTTTCCACATCTCGCCAATGAACAGCTTCCAGCAATCAGACGGATTGTGGGAGCTTCTTAATCCCAAGTCCCTGGTTGGCTCAATCTGGTCTCTCTCCACGTCATTGCTGGGTTCTTCTTTAAATGAGTCATTGTCCTTTGCTATTTCGGTCGAGCTTTGCCCTTCTCCCGCTCGCGAGTCAACATTGATCTCTGTTGCCATGACCATGGGTTGTGCTAAATCCGCACCGACCAAATCAATAGGGCAAACTGGATGTGTTCCGGGGGCAAATTCTGCCACAAAATCTGCAAGGGCTTGGGCTTTGATCGCAGTGCGCGGGCGGAACTAAACGTCGTATTGGCCCAATTCCACGGCCCATTTCAGAATCCTCCCTGTGAAGTCCGCTTTTTCGAAAAGCACTTTGAGCGGGAACTCGGTTAACACTACTATTGTATGGGCATGAAAATAGTGCGCCAGCTTTCTTGACGCCATCATGAGAGCCAGCGCCAATTTTTCCAAAAGAAGATACCTCGTTTCGGCCGGGAGCAAAGTCTTGCTCACATAAAAAATGGGCAAGTGTTGGATGCCTTCTTCGCGGACTAGAACGGCGCTCACCGCAATGTTGAGAGAACGCCAAGTAGAGATATAACTCCTCGCTCGGTTGAGGCGTGACCAAAATTGGGGCTGAGGAGAGATACACCTTTAAGTCTGTCAAAGCATGGTCACACTCTTCATCCCAAAAGAATTTAGACTTCAAAGTTTTGAAGAAGGGCCTGCAACGATCCGAAGACCGGCTAATAAATCTGTTCAGCGCGGCTGCCATCCCGGCAAGATGTTGCACGTCCTTCGTGGAGTTCGGGCGCTCTAATTCTTGAATTTCCTTGATTTGCGATGGGTCGGCCTCAATTCCCCGGTTTGTGACCAGAAAACCTAGGAATTTCCCAGCGCCAACTCAAAGCGCCTTAGAGCGTTCAGGCGCTTGGCGCTTTTGAGTATGGCAAACATTTCTGCTAGGTCGGCGAGGTGCTGCGACTTTTCCTTACTTTTTACCACCATATCGTCGATATAGGCTTCCATAGTTCGGCCCAAGATAGGAGCGAACATCTTTGTCACCATCCGCTGAAAGGTTGCTCCAGCGTTCTTCAATCCGAACGGCATGACCTTGTAGCAATACAAGCCTCTGGGGGTGGTGAACGACGTGATCTCTCTGTCTGGCTTGTACATGGCTATTTGGTGATAACCGCGATATGCATCCAAGAAGCTAAATCTCTGATGGCCAGCGGTGAAGTCCACCAACTGGTCAATTCGAGGGAGAGGAAAGCTATCCTTTGGGCATGCGCGGTTGACAGTTTTGTAATCCACACAGACTCGCCACTTACCGTTCTTCTTAGGAACCACCACCGTGTTAGATATCCACCGCGGGTATTGCACTTTCTCTATGGCCCCGGCCTCCAATAAATTCTTCACTTCTTCCGCAACTACTTCAACAGTGCGGGGCCAACAGCGGAGTTCTTCAGATGATGGCCGTGCATTAGGGAAGACGTTCAGCTGGTGGCAAATGAAGCTTGGGTCGACGCCAGGTGTAGACACCCCATTTTTGACTGCCCTCAAGACTTGGGCATTACTGATGGTTTGCTCGGTGTTGAGAGATGTGCAGGCCAAAAATTCAATTCCTTCGGCAAGGAGAGAGGCAAACCCTTCAAAACACTTTGTTTAGGGGTTTGGAGTTGAAGAAAAGAGGAGAGGAGGGGAGAAAATAGGTTGGAGAAGAAGTTCGCCATGAATCTGCGTAGAAGAAAGTCGAGCGGCCCTCGCTGAATCAGGCTTATTCAATTGCACACTTGGAATTTAGCTATGAGGTCACTACCATTGGAAAGAAGACTTCCGGGGCTTCATTTTTCACTCAAGAATCTCCCAAAGCCAAGTCTGGGTGGAGGAGATATGTTGGGTTGAGGCAGGGGATCATCCCGGTTGGATCGAGTCTGCGCGACTTCACGGAAAAGGGCATAACTTTTTTCACAGGAGGAATTTTGATGCAAGGTTTGCGCCATTGGAAAGCTAACTTCCGGAGCTTCGATTTACATACCCACCGGCCATGTTTTGACCAAGGAATCATCCATCGGCACTCTATTTAGCCGACCGGCAGAAAATAGTGCCGACCGGCACTTTATTTTGGCCGATGATCAAACCTTCTGGCCGACCTGAACCCTTTGCACCCCCCAAGCTTAGTGCATGCCACCAGCTACCGATGCAGTAATCAGATCCACGTGCATCCATGTGCCTATTTTGCACCCTTTTGGTTCCTTTGACCCCCTCTCTCTTCTAGGAGCTTGAACCTTTGGCCAAGCTTCTTGGAGAAGCTTTCACCAGATAGCTTCTCTTAGAAGCCAAGAACCTCTTGCACCTCTTGAACCTCCCTCTCTTGACTTAGCCTCTAAGTCTTGGCTTTACATTGCCTATATAAGGAGGCCCTCTCCTCCTTTGATTAGGGTTAGAGATTTTGAGCAAGAAAACCAGAAGATATACTGATGTATCTGATATATACACATATATCCCACCTCCTTCTCTATATCTATCTTATCCAAGCTTCCAAACACCTTGGTTCTTGCATCATTTGCTCTACAACACCTAGCACAACACCTCCATCTTCCATTCCAGCATTTGGGAGGTCATTTGCAGAGGTTAGGAGCTCAGAAACTTGGACCAAGGGGTGCTTTTTTGCTGCTCTTCAAGGGTAAGCATCCATTTCCCTTAAACTTGCATTTTTTAGCTTCATTGTTTAGCCCTATTTACAAGTATTTTTGGGCTTCGATGTAAACTACAAAGAGGCTTGTTTTGAGCCCTTCTTCAACATTTAAGAAGGGCTCAACCTTGTTTGGGACCCCCATGTATGACTTGCTTCAATACCCTCTTGGGTCCTCATTTTGTTGCATGTTTCTTTAGCCTACCATGCTTCCATTTTTGGGCCTTCGACAGGCCTAAAAAGTGGCTTATTTTCCCCCCCTCTACATGTCTCATGAAGGGTCTTTGGCTGTTTAGTGCACCCTTTTGGTACTTCATGTTATGCCCCTTTGTGGGCCTTAAACTTGCATGGCATTTTTAGCATGTTTGCATATTGATCTGGGGGCTTCCATAAACTGTAAATATGCATATTTTTAGTCCCTCTTCATTGTTGTAGAAGGATGTTTTTCTATTTGGATTTTTCATATATCACTTGTTTCAACACCCTCCTTGTGGCCTATTTCTTGCGTAGGAATTTTTCCATGTTTGTATATTATTTTGCGGCTTGTTTATAAACTGAAAAATGCTTGTTTTGAGACTGTCTAGCTTCTGTCTTCATACTTCATGTTCATATCTTGCATGTTTGGCATAGCTATAGGCCATTTCGGGTGCCAAAATTCATGTTTCGGGACTATCCCGTGCATCGGATGTACTTTGGCCATGATTCGGGACTGTTTTCCCCCACATTTCAGTGCTGAAATCCCATTAGCATGTTTGCATATCATTTGCTATGCCATCTCATGCCCTTATGTCATTGCCTTGGTTTGCGTGCCCGTGGGCACGCATTTCGAGGCACTTCATTTTCATCCATCGGCCTCTTATGTGAGTGGGGTTGAGTCTCTCTCATGTTAGTGTAAGTCCATGTTGCATTATATATGTCATTTCATGCCTTAGGGCCATCGCCTCGGTTTGCGTGCCCGTGTGCACGCATTTCGAGGCGTCTCATTTTCAGCTCATGGCCTCCTTGTATTGGTGTAAGCCCATCTTGCATTGTGTATGCCATGTTTCAATGCGTTGTGCATGTTACGTTGTTAGCATTGTGCGTGTCGTCTAGTTGCATTGCATGTTTGCATGTTAGCTTGTATGCTTAGGTTGCATGTGCATTGTCATGCCTTGCCTCTTGAATTGAGTATGATAGAGGTTGGGTTTCACTTGTGTGTTTGATGTGCATTTCATTTGATATCAAAGTTGCTAACTTGGCTTTTTGGGCCATCCTGCATTGAAATGCGTGATTGATGGCCCGGAGGTCGAGGGCCATGCTCCCTTGAGTCCATTACATGATAGGGAATGTGTCCATGCATACATTTGCCTAGAAATTCTATGCTATGCACTGCTGGTTTGCTGTTTGCTGTCAAAACTGTCTCCTGCAGGAATTGAGTGCCGACCGGCACTCTATAGTGCCGACCGGCAATCTGTTTGTGCCGATAAGTTCCCCAGCAGCCGGTGGCCACCTCAAGCAGCCGGTGGTTATGTCCTCTAGCCGGTGGTGTACTGCAGTGAATTTGGAAGGTGTTCTGGGACTTTGGCAATTTTCGGGGAGGCGGAGACGGTGAAAGCGAAATAGCAATGGCAGTGTAGGCTTTCAAGGTGGCCAATCCGAGCATGCGTGCATCCCTCTTCCGAGGCCTTTTATCGCTTCAAGAGTTTAATTAATTTGTTAATTAATTAAGGGTCTGTAATAATTAATTAGCTAGGATAGTTGATTTATTATTTGGGACTGTATATTATTCTTTTGGTCCCTCCGTGTGAGGGCGAATTTGTAATAAGTGTGGGTGAGTGGCATGTATGTCTTCCAACCCCCATTTCTTTCTCCCTTTTATTTACCTGCTTATAATGGTAGATTAGGGCATATTTAAAATTAGCATACCTTATGCAATGCATGCGTGCATTCATGCATTTGTTTACATATATCGGGCTCGGTACATCATACAAACTGCATCGTACTTTCAATTCCAAATTGAATACGTGTTAGTTGTAGCATTTCACATGCCATGTCTAGGATAGCCGAGCCTGCCTAGATTACATCTTTGCATGTGTTGCATTAGACATTTCAGTATGCTTAGGTCCATGCATGGATTTCTAATAAGCTTCTGTTTTGGCTTGGAGTACTAGGTGAGCTTTTATGCTTTAGCATATCGCATGTGTGTGAATGTTTACCATGACAGTATACTTACCATGCGGCTAAGTGCTTACATGATAAACTGTTTGAATGCCTGTGGATGGAGGTTGGATTGCCTGAGTTGGAACAACTCGTTGAAATCCGTATTTTAGCCTACTTGCGAGTAGCAAAAGAAAACAACACGTTTTTCGAGACAAAACGGATATGCAATGTTTATTTCCAAGTTAGGCAATCTAGTCTATACTTTTGTGTTGTGCGCATCACATAGTAATTCTAGGCTAATAATTGGAATAAGAACGCATAAAGTTTTCAAAATTGGATATCACGGTTAGTAGAGGCCGGTCTTCGGACCGGCGAAAGGAAGTCTTATAGTGACCTTCCCGATCATACCCAAGCTCCGAGCCAAGACCACTTTGGTGATGACGGACATGTATTTCAAGACCGAGTCGAGTTTCATAAATTTCCCATTTTAAAATATTTAGGTGGCGACTCAGAATCGCAAAGCAATTCCATGTTTGGCACTACTTTTCAAAAATCTGTTTTCTCAACGATTTGCGGATTCGACTCTTTGGTTCAGATTTAGAACCGCGACACAAATCGAGTCCGAATCAGAGCTAAGGTCCCCATGACGTGCTACACTGTGCATATCAGAAGGCGTCGCAAAAAGCCTCCAAGTTGGAAACCAAGAAATTGACATAATCCGCTCGTTATTTGGACAAGGATGATCCTAGGAGGAAAAACTTGGTCGGATCGTTTTCGTCAATGCGCACTTCCACCAAATCTTCGACTGATTTTTCCTCGGCCTTTCTACCCACGTCTTCTAGGACCTCCTTCCTCTCAGGCCCCTCGATTATCTGAACAAACCCTTTGGCCGCTCGGCTGCCATTTACCGCAACGAAGCACTGTTTGGCCATCACCTAGTCTCCCCAGACTTCCTCTATTTGCCCATTCGATGTCGGGAAGCGCATGACTTGGTGAAAGGTCGAAGCAACCGCTTGCATGGCGTGCAGCCAACCTCTGCCCAGAATCAAATTATAAGTCGATGGCACTTTGAGCACCCAGAATTCTACCTGCTTCACAACCGATCCCGCCCTGACCGGCAAGATAATTTTCCCAATCGGCCATTCTGGTTGTGAGTTGAAGCCAACCAAAGGTGATGTTGCCGGAGCCAAATCTTTGTCTTCCAACTTCATTTGTTTGAACGCGTCATAGTACATTATTTCGACCGAACTCCCCTGGTCAATTAGTATTCTCTTGATATCGAAATCTTTGACGCGAAGGGTCACCACCAAGGCGTCATTATGCGGCATCTGCACCCTTTCCAAGTCTTTGGTAGAGAATGAAAGGATGTCTTTCTCCTCGGTTTTTCCCCTCTTTACCGCAGGCTAGACTGAGAGCACTTCCCTCATGTGCTTGGCCTTCTTGATCATCCCTCTCAGCTCGCAGACCCTTGCTGGTTCAACGATGCCGTGGATGACGTTGATCACACCATGCGGGGGTGCTTCTAGGGCGGCCATTCCGTTAGGCTCGGTTTGATCGGTTGGCGCGGCCTTGACTCCCCTATCAATATATTGGTCAAGATGCCCAGCTGCCACCAATTCCTCCAAATGCTGTTTAAGCGGCAAGCAATCTTCTGTCCAGTGACCCCGTTCTTCATGGAAGGTGCAGCGATATTTTGGATTGAAACCTCGTTGCGCACTCCCTAACTTGGCCGGCCAACGAACAAAAAGCTCGCCTCGGATCTTGCTCAGAATGCGGTAGATGGGAATTTTGAAGACCGTGGTAATCCCTGTCCGCGCCTTCAGTTTTCTCTTGGCATCTTCTGCTGCGTCGCGGGGTGCATCAGCCCGGTCATTTCTGCGACCTCTGTTTCTGTCATTTTGGTCGGTCCCTCGACGCTGATCTTTTGGTCGGTCATTAGGGCGGTTTTCCTCCTGTCCGACCAAGTGAACTTTCCCCGCTGCCCTTCTGTCCACCGCGACCAGATTATCCTTCTCGGTCGCAGAGGCGGCATCATCTTCCACACGAATGTGTTCGTTGATCCGCTGCATCAAAGATTCCATGGTGGTCGGTTAATGCATCGTGAGTGAATCTCGCAGCCTATGTCCGACTGGGAGACCCCTCTTGTATTGACTGATTGCCAGATTGGTAGGGCAGTCGAGAATCTCGTTGTAAGTTTCCCAGTACTTCGCATTATACGCCTTCAGCGAACTCCCAGACTCCATCTTGACGCCTAGGAGATGGTCGACCTCCTTCGGCGTTCGAGTGTTAGTCTTGAATCTGGTGACGAAGGCTTCCGCTAGTTGCTGCCACCCCTCGATACTCCCTTCCGGGAGCCTTTCGAACCACTTCAAGCCTAGCTCTCCCAAGCTTGCTGGGAATATGAGGCACATCAAGGCATCGTTCCGCCGGTGGCCAGCCATCACTTGCCGGTAACGACTTACATGCATGTACGGATCCGTCTTGCCGTCGTACAAAGTGAATTTTGGCTGGTGAAATCCAGCAGGGAGTGGGGTGCTCTCAATCTCTAGGGACAACGGCTTGGCTGTAAGCCTTGCCAGCTCTTTGTCCACCAGTGCTAGGGCTATGTCTCTAGGTGCAGGCATCGCCACTTCTTCACTGCAACGAACTGAGGCACTCAACCTCTATAGCGCCGGCACCCTTTGAGCCTCCCGACGGCGCGCTCTCTCCTCCAGCACATCCTTGAGGTCCCTGGAACGGGAGGAGGTAGAATATCGCGACGTCGACGATGGGCGAAAGGGGCGATAAGTGCTGCTAGCGTGAGGACCCGCCTTCGGCTGGTCCGAGTCTCCCACCCCATAGTTCCTGGTGATGGAGATTAAATGAGTCCTCCTCTGGTGGCGACTGCCAGAGCGAGGGGAGGGGGTGTGCTCACTGAGGTTGCCCTCTCCAGCGACACCCTTCCCCCTAACTTGGCGCTTCAGTAGTTCCATCTCCGCCGCCATCTTGCGAATGAGGGCATCTTGGTCCTTGAGTTTCTGTTCCAAGCGTTGCTCACGGGACTCCCCCCGGCGTCGGCGGCCCTCTGGACTCTGTGAACGATCTGAACTCCTCCCACGCTTGTCACGCGCTCCTCGCGAGGAGGTTTCCAGGCCCGCCATGGCTGGAACATTGGGGAGGTCTTCTCTCTTTCGTACATACTCTGGAGTGACACCATCGACGACGGACAACGGAACTTCGTCGTTGTTGGCCATAGAAAAGGTCGAAGAAGCTTAAAGAACAAGGGTTAAGTATCAAAACTTTTCCCACAGACGGCGCTAATTGTACGGCGGTGAAATATCCTCCACTCTCCGTACGCCCTGAACGTTAAGCTTCTGGTGACGGCGTCTATCTCTGCAACACAAAAATGGTGAGCTACCCAGCGGTGGTGCGCCGGAAAAACCCTCCGACGATCAAGTCAGTTCTCTAAGGAAGAAGACAATGAGGAGAGTGTTTGTGAGAGAGAATTCCTTACCTCCAACGTTCGCCCTTCTCCCTATTTCTAGGCTGGCCATGCATTAAGATTGTGCGCGACTACCTCTGCCGTTCTTCCTCGACAGTGGCGGTTTCGCCTCACCACCTTAAGCGTGTAAAGGTTTTGTCCTTCCACCAGTACACAAAGAACTGTCTAACGGTATTGAGGCGGTCGTGGAGCAGATGTCCTTTCCCTCGTGTTATTGGTCCAGGTGGCACACATAACCGGAGTACCACGACCGGCCTATTACTTGTGGAAGATCATCATTACGCGTACACAACCGAGCTACATACTGCCGAGCTGTCCCTTGTGATCATGGAAGAGCCAAACCACCAGGGCCGAGCTACTCCCGACCGATTCGTCAGGGCCAAGCGGTTGCGAGGCATGCCGGCCTCCTACCATTATATCTAAATTCTCGGCTACAAGGAACCATTCACCTCGGTTGGTTTGCTCGAGGCGCCGCAAGATCGCTGCAGCCTCGCCCACTGGGTCGTCTAATAGCTCGTTACCACTCGCCATTCGAACCTCGCCGAACACAAATCGGCTAGGGCCAATTTGTGCTTGCTCGGTCAATGTCTCTGACCGTGTAAGTCGGTCGAGTCAACAGAGTTAGCTCGGCGCCGTGCACTCCGTTAAGTTTCACGTCACCTCAGCTCGGCCATACTACCATGCAAATCTTCCCTCTCAGTGGGTTTATGATCATTTGAGGATACTTGTAATCAGGGATGGATTTAGGAGTTGCACCTCCAAAAAAGTTTAAAATATTATATATTTTATTAAAAAAATTTAAATTAATTTAAAATTGTAAGAATTTATATTTTCAAATATATTTTTACGCCTTCAGAATAATAATCCTGGATCCATTGTTCGAAATCCAAGCAATAGATCAGGCTTGTGGGGTAATCCAAGCAATAGTATCTTCAGTTTATAATTTTGAATAATATTTATTCTGTTAGGTTTCAGTTTTCAGAATTCACTTTTTAAAAAAATTTACTTTCCCGTTTTCCTTATTTTTTATTTTCACTGAAATTTTTCATTTTTTAAATGTTAGACACACCTAACATAAATATACTTAAAAAGTATAATATTTGGAAAAAAATATTTAAAAAAATTACTAAATACTAAAAATACAAAAAAAATATATAAAAATTCAGTAAATTTTTCATATTTTTTGTATATTTATTAATTTTTTAAAAATATTTTTTATAAGTATTTTACTATTTATACATTTAAGTAAGGTATATCTAAAAAAATAAAAAAAATCACTTAAAATTTTAAAAAATACTCACTAAAAATTAAAAATATATATATATATAAAATAAAAAATTCAATTTCTAAAAAATTAAATTTAAAAAACTGAAATCATAGCGAGTCAAGTTGCACTGATTTAAGAGCTGTTTCCACCTGGGCATTTACGCAGGGACATGCAAATTAATATCACTACTAACAAGCATTACTCAACAAATAAATGAAGAGCTACTCAGGGAAGGCTTGTAGTAATTAATAAGTTCTTTTCAAAAAAAGCCACACCTCACGCGCCAACGTACTTACGCGTTCCGCCATACATTTTTGCGGACTAACCCCCATTGCCAACTCATACAACTTTTCCATCTCTCTACTCTACACTACATGTTCCAGCTGTCCCCTTCTCCCTCTCTCGGATGCTTCTTCTTCCTCAGTCAACGCCGATGCCTCAGGATCACCCTATCTATCTATATCTATATATACCCCCCCTTGCACAACTCAACCTTAATCATCATCCGAAAATACTCTCTCTCTCTCTCTCTCTCTCTCCATACATCTACATCTACAAAGTAGAAATGTGTTCTTCAACAATGGTTTTGGCTGTGATGTTGATGCTGAGTTGTGTAATGGCTGCCTCAGCAACACCTTGCAACTTCAACCAAGATATTGACATCAATTGGGGTGGCAACGAACATCTTAAGACTTTCAATGGTGGCAAACTTCTGACTCTCTCTCTTGACAACTCCTCTGGCGCCGGTTTCCAATCCAAGAAGGACTACTTATTTGCAAGGGTCGACATGCAACTCAAGCTTGTCCCTGGCAACTCTGCTGGCACTGTCACCACTTACTATGTATGTCGCTTCGTCGATACATTGATTTCCATCTCCTTCAAATTTCAAATTTTCCTTTTAATCTTCACTATCATCATTAATTTTCCTAATTTGAATTGCAGTTATCTTCTCAAGGGCCAGCACATGATGAGATTGACTTCGAGTTTTTAGGCAATGTATCTGGACAGCCATACACTGTCCATACCAATGTCTATGCCAAAGGGAAAGGGAACCGCGAACAACAGTTCCGTCTCTGGTTCGATCCCACTTCAGCTTTCCACACCTACTCAATCGTTTGGAACGCTCAACGCATCATGTAAGTATATAACAACAATACACACATCTTTTTCTCAATAATCTTCTTAGCTTCCTTAATTTTCAAAACTTCTGTCTCACACTTGGAACAATTTCTCAATGGGTACTAATTGGGCATTGTTTTTTTTTTTTTTTTTGGTTTATTCAGTTTCATGGTGGATAATAGTCCAATAAGGGTATTTGAGAACAATGAAGCGATGGGTGTTCCATTCCCCAATAGCCAGAGAATGAAGGTGTACTCAAGCCTATGGAATGCCGATGATTGGGCAACACAAGGCGGGAGAGTAAAAACTGACTGGACTAAAGCTCCTTTCATTGCCTGCTACAGAAATTTCAATGTCAATGATGCTTCTTCTACATCTACCAATTCAGTATCAAATCAGGCATGGCAAACTCAACAACTTGACACCATGGCTCGGAAAAGACTCCGATGGGTGCAGAGCAAGTACATGATTTACAACTACTGCACTGACTTCAATAGGTTTCCTCAAGGCCTTCCCCGTGAATGCAAGCGTTCGAGGTTCCTCTAGGAGCATGCGTGTTCTTCATAATCAATTCAATTCTTTCTTTTTTTGTTTTTCTTGATTTGTAAATTTGTAAGTTCATGAAAATTCTTTATTCATTCAATTCAAATGCGCATGTAACAATTCATTCATAATAAACGAAATTTTTAAAGTAATTTATTCAGCCGTTTATTTTTTGGTTTGTCACCAAATGTAAGAATAATATAAATTTAAGGGCAATTTAAACCTATGGTCGCTATAATTTATTTTTTGTGTCAATTTAGTATCTATAATTTCAATTGTATCAATTTTTCTATTTAGTTTTTCACAGTATGTTAATTTAGTTAAATTAATAATATATATTAAAAAACTGGACATAAATCAAAGAAAAATGATATTTCAAATTAGAGATCAACCTTCCAATCACTTTATTGGAGAAACAGAGTTAAGTTGACAGGATTTTTATTTTCAACTCTTGCCCTGATAGTTTCAATTTCTCCGAAGGAATAACTTAATCTTTAATTATCTCCAAGGCCATGTTTGTTTGGCTCCATAGGTAGGGGGATTGGACTATTAATCCCGTGGGCCCTACATAGCCCATGTTTGGTTGAAAATTGAGTCTATTTTATATAAAAAAAATTATTTTTTTAATTTCATTTTTTTTTACCAAGTGCACTTGTTTACTTCAATATTTATTTTAATTTTTTTTAATATAGAAATAATTTATTTATTTATTTTATACAAAAATAATTTAATAATCCTATCACTAATTATCTCTCATACTATCATCAAAACAAACACATTTTTGCTTAATCCCCTCACTAACAATCCCCACATTAACAATCCCTTCACTAACAATCCTTTCACTAACAATCCCATCCAACCTAATCCGCCAAACAAACGTGGCCAAGTGTGCTGGGACAAGCTCATCCAGGAAGTAAAGTTGTTGACAGCCTTTTGGCTCAAATCAAACTCAAGGTTTTGGGGCTTCTCGATCAATGATTTCATGTTTCACATTCATGAGGTTAGGAAATTTCTTTTTAAGGTATTTAGAGCATGTTTGATTGGATGGATTAGAGTATGAGATTGGGATTATTAATTCGTGGGTCCAATTATCCTGTTTTAATATTTTGATTTAAGATTATTGATCCAATGATAATTAATCCAACAAATTTGTATGATTATTAATAATGAGGTACGGGTGGAATTATTAATCTAATGGATAATTTATCCTTTTAATTTAATTAAATAGTAAATACTATACTAATGTAGTAAAATTATTAATACCTCACTATTAATATTGTGAATCATGGCCTTAGCTTCCTAATGCTTTGTTTGTCCTCTGCTTGCTAGTGCTTTGTGTGTCGTTCTCTTTCTTTTAAGTGCTTTTAGTTTGGCTTGCCTTCTAATTTACTGTTTTTGCTATGGGACTGCTCGTTTTTGCTTCTTGTAACATGTTTATTACATTAATAAAATTTTCTTGGGCCAATTATAAAAATAAAAATAAAAACTAGGATTTTGCGTGTTTTTCACTTTAAACGCCAGTATATCAATTTCGAAAAATTAAACCCTACACTTCCATTCGTGTTTCAACAAAGAGATAAGTTTTTGAAATTTTCAAAGATGGTTTTTGGGAGCATATTGAAGCACGGATAGAATTTGAGGGTTTAATTTGCCGAAATTGAAATATTAGAATTTAAAGTGAAAAACATGTGAAACCTTAAATTTTTTTTTATTTTTTTTATTTTTGTAATTAATCCAATTTACTTTTACCGATTGGAAAAAGTCAAAAAGAAAAGAAAAAAAAAATCATTTTTAAGAATAATAACTGAACTATTTTGCCTAGGTAATTGTAGTTCAATTTCAAAAATGATATTATCAATGTGATTAAATTGATAGAGTTTCGAAATTTTGAAGATAAAGTTGATACAATTAAAACTATAAATATCAAATTGTTATAAGAGACTAATTAACACAACACATAAATAATACAAAGAAACTCCTAAAATAGAAGAAATAAATACTCATAAATACACCCAAAAATAAGATTCAAGCGTAAGTGAAAAAATTCGAATCACTAATATTTTAATAAAACATAAATATTTTGATCAAATTGTTATGAGCGGTGCTACATACATTAATTAGTATATTAATTAATGTACTAATATTATTTATCACATTAATATTGACTTTTTTTTATTATACAAATTACAAATATCAAAATCATTTTAAATTTTATCACGTCATCAATTGGTATATTAGTTAGTGCATTAATTAGTACATATAGCATTAGTCAATTGTTATAAGAGACAAATTAATTCAACACATAAATAACGCAAAGAAACTTTAAAACAAAAAGAAATAAATACTCATAAATACACCAAAAAATAAAATTCAAACGTAAAATCATTAATATTTTAATAAAACATAAAAATTTAGCCAAATGAACTAACCCATTAAGTAAAACCTCTAATTCTTCCATTATAAAGAAGGGGAAAAAAAATTAATCTTCTAATTACGATACATTTAATATTAAATTTTGAATCTTGTTCTAAATAAGAACAATTGAAGATATTGTTGCTCTATTTTAAAGACAAAGTCGTTAATTTGATAAAATATAGACTAGTTTGACAAAAATGATTGTCAAAAAATTATATTTGAAATTTTAAAAATTATTTCTATCACCAAAGATAAAATTATATAAAACTGATAAATCTTTTATATTTTTATTTTTTTATCAAATTAATTTTTAGTATGGGTTTGGATAACAATCATGTGATATGTGGTTGTTTTTATTGATATTTTTTTAGATGATTGTATTTATTGTCAACAGATATTTTTTGATATTTTTTTATGATTATCATGTAATGGATGATTATTAGACTTATAATGTGTAATCGATATGTTTAATATATGAAATATTTTTAGTTTTGGATTTTTAATTTAAAGAATTGATTTAATAATGATATCAAAATTGTCGCCATATTTGACTTTTGAAAAAATAAAAACTAATTTAACGAAAGTGAATATAAAAAAATTATTTCTATCATTTCAAAAGATAAAATTATATAGATGTGTTTTTAATTCTTTTTTCACCAATTTAATTTTTAGTTTTTTCGAAAAAATTTCTACAATAGATTTTGAAAACCAAACTAAACCAAACAGAACTTTATAACCAATAACATTTCAACATTATTCATTAAAAAAAAAGTCATTACATTTCAAATAACATACAAGTTAACCAATATAAAATAAGTTATATGACGACTTTGCCCTTGAAATGGACCGTTTGCAAATAAAACATCTTTAATTATCCTTGTTTGGAACAAAATTCAAAATTTATAATCAAATGTATCACAATTGAAAAATTAGGAATCAAAATGATATAAATTCCAAAATATAAGGATTGTTGGCCATTTTTCATACTCTAATCTAAGAGTATTGTTAGAGATTTTAAAATTTCTACCAAAATTTCTACCACATGTCTTAAGATGAGTGCGAAACTCATATCATGTGAGTCACATATAGATTCTACACCCATATAAAACGTTTAGTAATGCTTTTAGTAAAACCTTTATAATCTCTAGCATTTTTGCTAACCTAATCAGCAACACAAACCTCACATCTTAAAGGTTTAGGGGTTGTTTGGGATTATTTAAACAAGTGCACTTTTTGACTTTTTATAAAATATGGGTTGGGTTTGGATTGGATTTAAAGTGATGTGTTAGAGAAATAATGTGACTTAAATAAGATAATGTGACTTAAATAAAATAGTAACTTTTTAACTTTTTATCTTTATTCAAACATACCAAACTTAACCTTAGTTAAGTCAACCTCCACATAAATTCTAGCACTCTTTGCTTCGTAACCTTGGATGTGTAATTCGGTCTTTTTCAACAAAACAAATAGACGATGCACTACCACTGAGGGGAAGGCTTACTAATTATAAGTTCTTTTAAAAAAAGCCACATCTCACGCGCAAAACTTGTTCTGTCATACATTATTATCTGTCTTTTGCTGACTAAAATAACGGTTGGAGCTGCTGTTGGGAGCCACCACCGCCAACATTTCCACCATATGAGCTGGTTATTTTATTT
Organism: Camellia lanceoleosa; assembly: GCA_025200525.1. Lineage (NCBI taxonomy): Eukaryota > Viridiplantae > Streptophyta > Magnoliopsida > Ericales > Theaceae > Camellia > Camellia lanceoleosa. Next base: position 112,082,056 of record CM045764.1, on the reverse strand, counting down.
ATTTGATGATGCTTGTAAATTATTAATAAAAATAAATATATTTATTTTATAATTTAATTGTATTTGTTTATTAAAAAATAAATGACTTATTTTACTTAGGTCAAAAAATTATCATCAAAATATATGATAATATTTATTGGATCAATTTAACATTTTGATGGTTCTACATGTACCAATTAGTATACTAACTAGTGTACCAATATTAATTATAACATTATTATAGACCCCACTCATTATACAAATTACAAATACTAAAACCTCTTAAATTATGTCACATCATCAATTGATACACTAGTTAATACACTAATTGGTGTATAAAGCATTATTCTTAATATTTTTATTGATGTATAGGCATAATTAAATAAAATCAACTTAGGCCATACAGTCTGTGCTCCATGAACCATAACACCCGTGAATTCGAGAAGTCACTCCCAATACGTACGCCATTGCCAACTCTTACTGCAACTTTACTAACTGTACATGGTCTAGCAGTCCCTCTCTCTCTGTGTCTCTCGGATGCTTCATCTTCCTTCATCAACGGCGATGCCTCAGGATCACACTATATATATGTACCATTCACAACCCAACCTTCACCATCATCACAAAATAATCTCTCTCTCTCTCTCTCCATACATCTACATCTACAAAGTAGAAATGTGTTCTTCAACAATGGTTTTGGCTGTGATGTTGATGCTGAGTTGTGTAATGGCTGCCTCAGCAACACCTTGCAACTTCAACCAAGATATTGACATCAATTGGGGTGGCAATGAACACGTTAAGACTTTCAATGGTGGCCAACTTCTGACTCTGTCTCTTGACAACTCCTCTGGCGCCGGTTTCCAATCCAAGAAGGACTACTTATTTGCAAGGGTCGACATGCAACTCAAGCTTGTCCCTGGCAACTCTGCTGGCACTGTCACCACTTACTATGTATGTCGCTTCGTCGATACATTGATTCCCATCTCCTTCAAATTTCAAATTTTCCTTTTAATCTTCACTATCATCATTAATTTTACTAATTTAAATTGCAGTTATCTTCTCAAGGACCAGCACATGATGAGATTGACTTCGAGTTCTTAGGCAATGTATCTGGACAGCCATACACTGTCCATACCAATGTCTACGCCCAAGGGAAAGGGAACCGCGAACAACAGTTCCGTCTCTGGTTCGATCCCACTTCAGCTTTCCACACCTACTCAATCGTTTGGAACGCTCAACGCATCATGTAAGCATATAACAATACACACATTTTTTTCTTAATAATCTTCTTAGCTTCCTTAATTTTCAAAACTTCTATCTCACACTTGGAACAATTTCTCAATGGGTACTAATTAGGCGTTTTTTATTTTTATTTTTTGGTTTATTCAGCTTCATGGTGGATAATAGTCCAATAAGGGTATTTGAGAACAGTGAAGCGATGGGTGTTCCATTCCCCAATAGCCAGAGAATGAAGGTGTACTCAAGCCTATGGAATGCCGATGACTGGGCAACACAAGGTGGGAGAGTAAAAACTGACTGGACTAAAGCTCCTTTCATTGCCTGCTACAGAAATTTCAATGTCAATGATGCTTCTTCTACATCTACGAATTCAGTATCAAATCAGGCATGGCAAACTCAACAACTTGACATCATGGCTCGGAAAAGACTCCGATGGGTGCAGAGCAAGTACATGATTTACAACTACTGCACTGACTTCAAAAGGTTTCCACAAGGTCTTCCCCGCGAATGCAAGCGTTCGAGGTTCCTCTGGGAGCATGTGTGTTCTTCATGATCAATTCAATTCTTTCTTCTTTTTTTTGGTTCTTCTTGATTTGTAAATTTGTAAGTTCATGACAATTCTTTATTCATTCAATTCAAATGCGTATGTAACAATTCATTCATAATAAACAAATTTTTAAAAGTAATTTATTCAGTCGTTTATTTTCTAGTTTGTCACCAAATGTAAGAATAAAAACTAACCTAATTACGATGTGTTTGGTTGGGGGATTTGAGGAAGGATTTAGAAATGGAAAGGAAAAAGTTAGGTGAAATATGAATAAAATATACTTATATTTCACCTAATTTTACACATATTTTTCTTTTTCTTTTCCAAATCCCTCTCAAATTTCCCAACCAAACACAGTATTAAAGACACCAAAACAACAAACCTGAGTTTTCCTAACAATAAGAGGGAAGAAAAATTGGAAGTATGCAATCTCTAATTTGACCTCTATATTTCTCTTAAAAAGACATGTTTTCACACAAAATGTACTCCTTTATGGCATTTTCTTTTCCAATTACTATTAGCAAAGAAACTAATAAGAGCCATAGGCAGATTGGAAAATTTGAACCATTAACCTTCGAACGGCGGGTTGGAATTTTAGCTAATCGAACTAGCCTCTTTGGTTAATTACTATTAGCTATTAGATATGGGAATTGTTATTATATATTTCCCAACCCAAGTAATATTATTTGTAGACATTGGAATTATTAATGTTTTGACTATCCATATTAGTTCAGTCTTACAAACAGAATAAATTATGTTGGTGGTCCATACTTTTCATCTTTGTATCAATTTTTTACTTTGCTTTAATTTGGTTCAATTGCTAATGTATTGGTTATGGTTGTGTTTTTTTTTTTTTTTTAAATGAAAATTGTGAATATGAGTGGACTCACTAAATATAACCACCAAATTCTTCATATATATATAGTATTATATAAAGTGAACAACTCACTAAATTAGGCTGTTCCCAAACAAGGCCTTAGTATCCAAACTTTTCTTACTTATTTGACTTGCACATGCATTATATGTGCCAACCGTTAGTGTGTATATATATATAAGAAAAATATTTAGAATAGGAGGAAAAAGGTAACGGTTTGGGGAAATGAGGTATCGAGGCCAGGGTGTTGGGACTGTGAGACACTAGAAATCAATCACACACAATAACACAAGAATATTTACGTGTTTGGAAATTGCCTACGTCCACGGAGAGCTATCTACTATAGAATTTTCCCGGAGGGAGTTTACATACTCGCATCTCACTTACACACTATACCACTCTCACTTCTCACAATCTCTCAGATTACACACACTATAATCACTTCTCACAAACCCCTCCTCCTCACCTCAATTTATACATAATTGAGGGAGGCTCTTATTGGTTGCCACCAACCCCTTCCACTAGCTAAGGGGGTTGGTGGAGTGGAAGAGTGGGAGAGCCACTATCCATAGTGGTTTCTCCATTTGAATGGGCAGTGGACACTAACAATTCTCCCCCTCCACGCCCATATGGAGAACTGACTTCTCATTTGAAGTCTATCCCGGCAATGGCTTTGCAGATTTCGAGTTTGTTTCTCGAGACTACCTTTGTAAGTATGTCAGCTGGATTCTTATCTGTATGGATCTTGATCAGTTCTAATAACTGCTTTTCTATCACTTCACGTATCCAATGATATCGAATATCAATGTGCTTTGTACGAGAATGATACATCGAATATTTGCTCAGGTCTATGGCACTCTGGCTATCACAATGTACCGTGAACTTCTCTTGCTTTAATCCTAACTCTTGGAGAAATCGTTGCAACCACAACATCTCTTTCCCAGCTTCCGCTACGGTAGTATACTCTGCCTCGGTTGTGGATAAAGCAACACTTTTGCAACTTGGACTGCCAAGACACAGCTCCCCCTGCGAAAGTGAACAGAAATCCTGATGTAGGTTTTCTACCATCAAGATCTCCCGCCATATCAGAATCCGTATAGCCTTCCAAGACTAGTTTAGCATTTCTAAAGCACAAACACATTTTTGTCGTACCCTTGAGGTACCTCAGAATCCACTTGACTGCTTCCCAATGCTCTTTTCCTGGATTGGAAAGGAATCTGCTTACTACTCCAACAACATGAGCAATATCTGGTTGGGTAGACACCATTGCATACATCAAACTCCCTACGGCGGATAAATAGGGAATAGCCTCCATCTCTTCTCTTTCTTTAGTAGAGGAGGGACAAGAACTCTTGCTCAGCTTGAAATGATTAGCCAGCGGAGTATTAACTGGCTTGGAATCTTTCATGTTGAACTTTGCAATCACCCGTTCAACGTACTTCTCCTGTGACAGCCATAATTTCTTGGCTTTCTTGTCACGCATAATTTGCATGCCCAACATTTGCTATGTAGGGCCTAGGTCCTTCATGTCAAAGGACTATGATAACTCCTTCTTCAGTGATCTGATTGTTGTGGCATCCTGTCCAACAATCAACATGTCATCAACATAGAGTAGGAGTATGATGAAGTTTCCATCAGGAAATTTCCTGACATTTCCATCGGGAAATTTCCTGACATAGACACACTGGTCTGCAGCAGTTTTCTTGTACTCATGACCCACCATGAATGAGTCAAACTTCTCGTACCACTGTCTAGGCACTTGTTTGAGGTCGTAAATACTCTTCTTCAATCTGCAGACTAAGTTTTCTTTCCCTTTTACTTCAAAACCTTCTGGCTGCTCCATATAAATTTCTTCCTTCAAATCACCATGGAGAAATGTCGTCTTCACATCTATCTGTTCAAGTTCCAAATTCAAATTGGCCGCTAGTCCCAAAACTACTCGAATGGATGTCATTTTCATAACTGGTGAGAAGATTTTATCAAAATCAATATCTTTCTTCTGCCCGAAACCTTTGATAACTAATCGAGCCTTATACTTGACTAGCTTTCCGCTGTCATCTTTCTTCAACTTGAACACCCATTTGTTCTGCAATGATTTTCGATCCTAGGAAAGTTTTACCAAATCATAAGTCTGATTCTTCTGCAATGACTGCATCTCTTCTTACATAGCTTGATGTCAGCTACTCTTCTCCTTATAATTCTGAGCTTCTTGAAAATTTTATGGCTCCCCCTCATCAGTAAGCAAAATATAATCAGAAGCAGGGTATTTTGATTACGGCTTAGACTCTCTTGTTGATCTTCACAACTGTGAACCAACAGTCTTTGGCGGAGGGGGTTGTGGTTCTCCCTGCTCAACACCCTCTTCTTCTAAATCATCTTTTTCTAGCAATCCATCTTGCAACTCTACATCATTGGCTGCATGCTGCGGTAGCTCTTCTTCATGAGTAGCATGCTGTGATGGTGCAAGATTGGGAACAATTTCTAAAACATTATTAACTCTGGGTTTGGCTGGTTGTCCAAAGTCTTCTAAGTTTTAGCCTTCTTGAAATACCACATCTCGGCTTCGAATGAACTTTTTGTTTTTCAGATCCCATAATCTGTATCCAAATTCTTTATCTCTATAGCCAATAAAGATGCATGGAGTAGCTTTATCATCCAGCTTCTGCTTGTGCTCCTTGGATACATGTGCAAATACTTTGCACCCAAACACTCTCAAGTGAGAGTAAGAAATCTCCATTCCATACAATATTTTCTCTGGAATTTCAAAATTCAGTGGAACTGATGGCGATCTGTTGATCAAATAGCATGGAACACGAACAGCTTCTCCCCAAAATGGCTTTGGCAGCTTTTCCATTTTGAGCATACATCTGGCCTTCTCCACAATGGTCCGGTTCATTCTTTCGGCTATACCATTGTGTTATGGGGTTCCAGGAACAGTCTTCTCATGTTGGATGCCACAAGTAGCACAGTAGGTTTCAAACTCCTTTGACATGTACTCACCTCCATTGTCTGTTCAGAGACACTTCAGCTTCTTTCCGGTCTCGCTTTCCCCCATAGCATGAAATGTTTGAAAATGCTGGAACACCTCGGCTTTCGTTCTTAGGACATAAACCCATACCTTTCGTGATGTGTCATCAATAAACGTCAAGAAGTATTTTCTGTCACCCAAATGGGACCACATACATCAGAGTATACTCTGCTCAACAACTCTGATTGTCTTCTGGATGATGAATGGAAAGCGACTCTATGTTGCTTCCCAAACAAGCAGTTGTCACAAGGGTTCAATATCACATCTTTGGCAAAGGAAATAAGTGACTTCTTTGCCAGAATTTGCAACCCTTTCTTATTCATGTGACCCAGCCTTTTGTGCCACAAATTTGGTGATGCATCATTATCTGCCGCGTTGAGGCTATCTGAATGCACCTCCACATGAGTCTTATACAACGTGCCACTTGCCTGTCCTCTGGCTACCACCAGAGTTCCCTTTTTCAACTTCCACATGCCTTTGCCGAAGTAGTTCTCATCAATGTTTTAAAAACTGGACCGGTGAATGAACCGGAAAAATAATCGGGTGGACGGGTCACCGGTTCAACCATCGGGTTGAACCGGAATCGAACCGTGACGTCATAAATATATTAAAATTATATTTAAATAAAAATATAAGTAATAAAATTATAAATTAAAAATTTTAATAATCTTAAATATTTCTCTTAATACTTTTTTATTAAAAAATATAAAATATATATTTACAAATATTATTAATTTTAATTTAGAAGAAGAAATCAAATATTCAATATTCCCTCCATATGATTTTAATTCAAATACTTTGATTGAAAAAAAAGCAAAATTTTTGAAGGGATATCAAAATTTTAAGTTTCCCTCCAATGAATTTGATTGAATCCCACATAGATTTCTTGAGTTTTTTTAGAAGAATTTTTTTCTTATAAATAGATAGAAGCTCTTTCACAATAATTTCAAGCTCTCAATGGGATTCCTTACAAGAGGAGACCCTTAAAAGAGAGTTTCCAATTAAATTTTTATTATATATAATATATATATAAAATAAGAAAGAAAGAAAGAAAAGAAAGAAAAGAAAGAAAAAAAAGAAAAAAATTTCGGACCGGTTCAATCGACCCGTGACCGGGTTGAACGGTTCACCGGTTTAACTGGTGGGTTCACCGGTTTTCAAAAAGTAGGCCGGTTTTTACAACTGGTCGGTTTTAGAGGGCTAACCGGACCGAAATCCCATCCGGTCACCAGTTCGACCGGTTGAACCGGCCGGTCCGGTCCGGTTTTTAAAACCATGGTTCTCATAGCCTTGTCGATCTAAGGCTATCCCTGAGATAAGATTCAGACGTAAATCAGGAACATGCCTGACATCTTTCAACACCATCGTGCACCCAACTTTGGTTTGGATGCGAACATCACCGATTCCCACAATCTTTGAAAAACTGGAGTTGCCCATCTTCATTGTACCAAAATCTCCAGCTTGGTACGTACTGAAGAACTCCTTCTAGGGTGTGGCATGGTAGAAAGCTGTTGTATCTACCACCCACTCAGTGTTGTTGCCTGACATATGAAGACATTCTTCTTCTTCAACAGAGAATAATGCAATATCCTCTGAGACAGTAAATGCAATGTTCCCATCTTCAGTCTTTGGCTGTCTATTGCCTTGTTTTGTTCTCCCTTCAAGGCATAGCAATATTTCTTTATGTGACCCTCTTGGCCACAATGGTAACACTTGAACTTCGATCGGCTCATACCTTCTTTGGATTTCCCTCTTTCTTGAAATCTTCCTCTACTGCGTCCTCTACTTTTGCTTCTTCCTTTGTCTCTGCCTCTACCTTTATTTTCTGTGACGACGACATGGGATTGATCTCCACCAAGTCTTTCCGCCTTGTCTCTTCATTGTACATGGTGTCTGTGACCATGCTCATGGTCAGTCTCCCTTCTAGTGCAGAGTTGCTGAGAGAAACCACCAACGTCTCCTAGCTATCCGATAAAGAACTGAGCAGTAGAACGGCTTGCATTTCATCTTCTAAGCACATCTTGATAGTTGCAAGCTGATTCACCAGACTTTTAAATTCACTGGTGTGCTCGGCGACAGACACACCATTCTTCAACTTTAGATTTACAAACCTTCTCATCACCAAGGTTTTGTTTCGAGCGGTCTTTGACCAGTACATGTCGTCTAACATTGTCCATAGAGAATAGGCATCTGTCTCCTCGGCAACATGATGGTACACGCCGTGGTCTATCTATTGTCTGATACAACCGATAGTCTTGTGGTTTATCTTTATCCAGTCATCATCCTTCACTGCTTCTGGTTTAACCATTTTTATAAAAATAGGGTCAAACAAGTTTTTATAATACAGGGTGTCTTCCATCTATGACTTCCAAATTGCATAATTGGAAGGAGTCAAATTGAACATAGATCCTGAAGTTGACATTGATTCCTCCATCAACACTTGTCTATACAGAAAATGATCTCTGTCTAAAAAATAGGCTGCGCTGTTGTGTCCGGACTAGTCAAATTAGTCGGAAAAGCACTTCGGATTGTCCAAATAAAAACTGTAAATTTTTGAAATTTGATTTCCAAAATCTGACCGTACTGATGTGTTCAGAATACTCCAAATAGTTGGAAAGCACTATTGAATCGTCAGAAACGGACTACGAATGGCTCAGATCAAGCCAAAACAGTTTGGAAGGTTTAGATTTGCAGAATCTAGTGCGGCTGAGAAACACTGGATGATTTCTTCGGTTTGGCTGAGTCAACGGCTCAGTCAACAGCTGGTCAACGCAGCTTGGCTCTGGTGCGGCTCTGGTCAGTGGCTTGGCTCTGGCGCGACTTCAGTCAATAGGCGTGGTCAACGACTTGTCAGCGACTCAGCGATTCAACTTCGGCTCGATGACGTCAGCGTGACGTCAGAACCACGCTCGTGTCTTTCCAACTCGTCTTCTCCACTTCAGACGAGCGTAATACGCACGGATGAGAGTGTGATGACGCGCTGGCTACTCAAACGGCGCGTGAAAGCGTGTGTAGCAACTGGAATTCATGCGCCTTCTTTGGAAGGCGCGTATAGGCGCATGCAAAAGGCTTTTGGAGCTCTTCTTTGCAATTTTGGACTCTTCTTAACGAGACCTTGCTCCTGGTACACTCAAAACTTGATTTTGAGCAACTTGATTTCTAGAAGTTTTGAAAAAGCGCACTCTATTTTTCTGAAATGCAACAGATTTAGCTCTGATACCACTTGTTGGGATTGTAAAACACCAGAAATCAATCATACACAATAACAGAAGAATATTTACATGGTTCGGCAATTGCTTACGTCCACGGAGAGCTATCCACTATAGAATTTTCATAGAGGGAGTTTACACACTCACACCTCACTTACACACTATAGCACTCTCACTTCTCACAATCTCTCAGATTACACACACTGTAATCACTTCTCACAAACCACTCTTCCTCACCTCAATTTATACATAATTGAGGGAGGCTCTTATTGGTTGCCACCAACCCCTTCCATTAGCTAATGGGTTTGGTGGAGTGAAAGAGTGGGAGAGCCACTATCCATAGTGGTTTCTCCATTTGAATGGGCAGTGGACACTGTAGACACCCCATTTTTGACCATCCTTAAGACTTGAACGTCACCATTTGAACACTCGGTGATCATCCATGCTTGTGTTCGTTTTGAGTTCTCGGAGGTCTCGGCTACGCGCCTTGTCTCAGGATCTCTTAACTCGACTGTTTTGTGTTTGGTTTTGCACCGAACACTTGTGTTTTGCTTTCGGAGGGCAGGGAATGGCTTGTGAGACATCCCCACACATCACCGGCCATGGCTAGAGGCCATCGGCCAGTGTTTTGTTGCCATCGGCCATTGGTGAAGGCCGGTCGGCACTATTGATGGTCGGTCGGCCAACTTTGTTGGTCGATTAGCCACCTTTCCTGGCCGAGGCCTTTTCTTGAGAGGGTTTGAACCTTTTGAACCCCCTGTTTTAGCTTCTCCAAGAAGCTTGAACCTTTTGAACCCATGGTTTTGGCTTCTTGAGGAAGCTTGAACCTTTTGAACCCTTGGTTCTAGCTTCTTAAGGAAGCTTGAACCTTTTGAACTCCCTATTTTAGCTTCTCCAAAAAGCTTGACCCTTTTGAACCCTTGGTTCTAGCTTCTCCAAGAAGTTTGAACCCTTTGCTCCAAGCTTCTCCAAGAAGCTTGAACCCTTCTAAGCTTCCAAGAGAAGCTTGCACCTTTTGCACCTTTGTTCTAGCTTCTCCAAGAAGCTTGAACCCTTTGCTCCAAGCTTCTAAAAGAAGCTTGAACCTCTGTCTAGCTTCTCCAAGAAGCTTGACCCCTTTGCCTAGCTTCTCCAAGAAGCTTGGCCCCTTTGCCTTAGCTTCCCTTAGAAGCTTGACCCCCTTGACCCCTTTTTTTGTTAGCTTCTCTTAGAAGCTTGGCACCTTGCCTTGGCCTATATAAGGAGGGCCTCTCCTCCCATTTCAAGGGTTAAAAAATCTGATATATATAAGATATATATATCACTCTCTCTCTCTATATCTCCATCTCTCTCTACATTTGGGTAGGTTAGAGGGTCCAAAAGGGTCTTGTTCTTGGCCTATTGCACACCACTTCATAGCCACACACTTCCATCATCACTTGGAGGTTCTTGGAGCTCATTTTCAGAGGCTAAGGGACTGGTTTTTTAGACCTAAAGGCTGCTGGTTCTTGCTGGTCTTCAAAGGTAACTTCTTACCCTTTTTATTTTCCATTTTTGCACACACTTTTAGCTGTCTTGTAAGCTGTTTTGAGCTTTGTCATAAACTGAAAAAAGTCTTATTTTGAGCTCCTTTTGAAGTTTGTTTAAGACCACTTTTGTGTTTGGGGTCGTTTACCCCCTCTTAGGCCTTGTTTGGCCCCATTTTTGTGTGTTTTTGGTGAGCTTCGAGACCACCTTGTTTGGGCCTCCTCACCACTAAAATCTTGAGAGATTTCAGTGGTGAGGATGGTGGTTTGAGGTCCTAAGAAGGAGAGGGGTGACCCTCTCCCTTGTTGCCTTGTTTGTTGCCCTTTTTGGCCTTCCAAAGGGGCTCCTATTTGCATGCTTCCAAGCCTTGTTTCAATCATTTTTCAATGGGTTTTAGGACCCCCATAAGCCATTTCTAGAGTTGGTTTGGTCTTGTTGAATGTCCTTATTGCATGTGTAGAGTAACCCTCTTGTTGGCCTTTCAAAGGAACACCCCATTCTAGCATGTGTGGACTTTGTTTCCATGGGTTTTTGAGGCTTATTTGACATACCATGTTACTGTTTTGGGCTGGTTTGGTGACCTCTCTTGTGCTTCATATACATGTAGTGTAAACCATGTTTACTAGCTTATGTTGCATGTTGTTTTGGCCCTTCATGTTAGCACTTTTTGGCCATGCCTCGAACTGATTTCATGCATGATTTGGACTGCCTTAGCACTGTTTTCATGCCTCATGGTCGAATAATGCTTGTTATGCATGCTTGTAATGCAATGCCCATGCCTAGCTTTGAGTTTTGAAGCTTCTTGCATGCTTGAATGGTAGTGTTTTCATGTTTTGGGGTCATTTTGGAGTCATTTGGTATGCCATTTCAGATCTGGAACATGCACCATTGTATGCCATATTTCCTCCTTGCCATGCTTTGGTAAAGTTGCATTTTTGTGCCTTAAGCTTGGTTAATGCATTGTGTATGCATTCCATGTATTTTGTTGCCTCACTTGCATCATAGTAGCCACTATTTAGTAGAGAGCTGTCCAAATTAGTTTAAGACCATCCCTTTGGCATGTTGTTGCATGCTATACATGTTTGTATGTTTAGGTACTTAGTCTATTAACATGTTGTATGTTTAAGTGCCATCGCATTTGGCATGCTTCTTGTGTTGAGTTGCTTTGCATATTTACATGTGTTATGCCTTTCATGTTGTTGCATGTGTGTCATTAACATTGATGTTATACGCCTTGCATGCTTACTTGTTTAGTTCATGGCCCATTGCACATGGTTTTGTTGTTTGCATGATCATGTTGCACACTTAGCTCACATGCCTAGATTGCATTACATTGGCATGCATACTTTGCCTCTTGAATTGAGTATGATAGAGGTTAAGTTCATTGTTTGTTTACGTGCATTTCATTCCACATTGAAATTGCACACTTTGGCTTCTTGGGCCATCATGCATTGAAATGTATGATTGGTGGTAGGAGGATCGAGCACCATACTCCATTGAGTCTTAAACATGATATGGAGTGTGGTGGTGCACACATTTTCTTGAAATGCACTGCCATGCCTTGTTTTGCCCTCTGCTGCTGTCAAAACAAATTCTGCAAGAAGATTTGGCCGATCGGCCATATACAGTGCCGACCGGCCATCCATCCGTGGCCGATATCTCAATCAGAGGCCGGTGGTCATTCTCCATGGCCGGTGGCAAACCCCCTTAGCCGGTGATGTTCCACAGCATTCAGAGAAGCAACCCTGGGACTTGTGCAGTCTTCAGAGAAGGATAACAGTCAAAGTTGAGGCAACTTTTGCATGACTGTGACTTTCCGAGCAGAACCGCGCATACATTGCATGGGGCCCTCTTCCCAAGGCTGTTTACTGTTTTCCTAGATTAGTTAATTTGCTTAACTAGTTAACGAATTGTAATAATTAGTTAGCTCGTAGTTAATTAATTGTATTATTCTTTTGGTCCCTCCTAGCGAAGGCGAATTTGTAATAAGTGTGGGTGCGTGTGTGCATGTCTTCCAATCCCCACTTCTTTCTCCCTTTTACTTACCTGCTTTCAATGGTTAGTATTAGGGCATATTTAATTTAGCATACCTTATGCTATGCATGCGTGCATCCATACATTTGTCTTACATGCATCAAGCTCGGCGCATCATACTAACTGCATTATACTTCAAATTCCAAGTTGAATACGTGTTAGTTGTAGCATCATCATATTCCATCTTAGAATAGCCGAGCCTATTGTAGTTGCATTAGCCATTTTAACATGAATTAGGATCATGCATATGATTACTAACTAGTTTCTGTTTTGGCTTGGAGTACTCGGTAAGCATTTATGCTTTAGCATACCGCATGCGTGTGAGTGTTGCCATAATAGTATAATTACCATGAGGCTAGCTGCTTATGTGATATAACTGCTTGAATGCCTGTGGATGGAGGTTGAATTACCTAAATTGGAATAATGCACTAAAACTGCGAGTTTTAAGCCCACTTGAGGGTGGCAAAATCTGTATTTTAGCCTACTTGCGAGTAGCAACCATTTTCAAAACAAACATGAAATGTTTTGTTCCAATTTAGGCGATTTGGTCTATACTTGTTTGTTGTGCGCATAACATAGTAATTCTAGGCTAATAACCGGAATAAGAGCATATAATGTTTTCAAAACAAGATATCATGGTTAGTAGAAGCCGATCTTTGATCAGGCGAGCGGGGGTGCTCATAGCTGACTTTCCCCAATCGTATCCAAGTTCCCGAGCCGAAGCAACTTTGGTGATGATTTTACACGCGGCCTTTTGGCACCGAGTCGAGTTTCCTAAATTCCCCAAAATAAAATATTTAGGTGGCGACTCAGATTCCGCAAAGCGCCTATGTTTGACACTTCTTTTCTAAAAATCTGTTTTCTCAAAACGATTTGCCAGATTTGGACTCTTTGGTTCAGATTAAGAACCGTGACAAATCGAGTCCAAACTGTAGAGTGAGGCCCTCACGGGCGCGTCTACAGACACTAACACAGGGGAAGAGGAAAAGCAATGAGTAGCAATTGGAAATTGGTGGGAGGCAAGAAGGGATTTTAGGGAAAGTGAAAGGAAAAGGAAAAGAAAAATGAGAAGGTCATGGGACTTGGGGCTTGGGAATAGAACAGAGGCGACAAAAGAGAAAGGGAGATGATGCAACTGGGAGACGAAAAAGGTTGGTTGATGATGGTCGTGGGTTTCAGGTTGATGGAGGTGGTAATGGGAGGATTTTGTGGAGGTGGTTGGTTGATGGTGGTGTGGCTTGCAGTTGTGGTAGTGACGATTGGTTGCCAAAGGAGAGGCAAATGATTGAGGAAAATATGAATGTTCGATTTTACCTTGATAACACGTTACTCATGCACACCATTTTCATTAAACAAAAAAATTATAAAAAAAAAAACATATTTAGCATTAACAATTGAATTAAATAAATAAATACATTTAAAATTATAGATAGAAATTTTAAAATTTAAGCCCAAATATTGGATGCAAAGGTGAAACAAAAGGATTACCAATAGTTTTTCCTTGCAAATAATATAAATTTAAGGACAACTTAGACTTATAGTTGCTATAATTTATTTTTTGTGTCAATTTAGTATCTATAATTTCAATTGTATCAATTTTTTCATTTAGTTTTTCACAATATATCAATTTAGTTAAATTGATAATATCTATTAAAAAACTGGACATGAATCCAAGAAAAATGATATTTCAAATTAGAGATCAACCTCCCAATCACTTTATTGGAGAAACAGAGTTAAGTTGACTGGTTTTTTATTTTCAATTCTTGCCCTGATGGTTTCAATTTCTCCGAAGGAATAACTGTCATCTCCAAGTGTGCTGGGACAAGCTCATCGACGAAGTAAATTTGTAGACAGCCTTTTGCCCCAAATCAAACTCAAGGTTTTGGGGCTTCTCGAATCTCGATCAATGATTTCATGTTTCAAAAATGTTAAACATCTCAAAAATTTTATCAAAAATTCTACTAAATATCTCACATGAATGTAAAACTTATATAAAAACTTTAATAAAAATTTTGGACTTTCTAGTATTACTCTTCATGTTTCACATTCATGAGGTTAAGAAAATTAAGGCATTTACTTTACTAATACTCTGTTTGTCCTCTGCTTGCTAGTGCTTTGTGTATTGTTTTCTTTCTTTTAAGTGCTTTTAGTTTGGCTTGCCTTCTAATTTTCTGTGTTTGCTATGGGACTGCCCATGTTGTTGCTTGTTGTACCATGTTTATTACATTAATAAAATTTTCTGGGGTTAATTATAAAAAATAAATAAATCAGAATTTTGCATACTTTTCACTTTAAACCCCGGTATTTCAATTTCAACAAATTAAACCCTACAGTTTCATTCATGTTTTGACAAAGAGATAAGTTCTAGAAATTTTTGAACTTGGTTTTCAAGGGTACATTGAAACACGGATGGAACTCTAAAATTTAATTTGCCAAAATTGAAACACTAGAATTTAAAGTGATGAGAAAAAATTTTTGTAATTAACCCAATTTTCTTTTACCGATTGGGAAAAGACAAAAAGAAAAAAAAAACCATTTTTAAGAATAATAAATGAACTATTTTGCCTAGTTAATTGTAGTTCAATTTCAAAAATGACATTATCAATGTGATTAAATTGATACAGTTTGGAAAATTTGAAGATAAAGTTGATACAATTAAAACTATAAATATCAAATTGTTATAAGAGACTAATAAATACAACACATAAATAATACAATGAAACTCTCACAATAAAAGAAATAAATACTCATAAATACACCAAAAATAAAATTCAAACGTAAATGAAAAGATTCCAATCACTAATATTTTAATAAAACATAAAATTTTGATCAAATTATTACAAGAGACAAATTAATTCAACACATAAATAATACAAAGAAACTCTCAAACAAAAAGAAATAAATACTCATAAATACACCAAAAAATAAAGTTCAAACGTAAAATCATTAATATTTTAATAAAACATAAAAAAATATTGGCCAAATGAACTAACCCATTAAGTAAAACCTCTAATTCTTCTATTATAAAGGGAAAAAAAAAAAAAAAAACCCCTTGTTTATGCCTAACTTTCTTGCTGATAGCATTTTTTTTTTTTTTGTCTCGTTCCACCTACTAATATATATTTTTTTAGACGAATTACATTAACGGTTCTTATAATTTAGAATTTGTATTATTTTAATTCTTAATCTTCCAATTACAATATATTTGATTTTAAATTTTGAATATCATTCTAAATAAGGATAATTGAAAACATTATTACTCAATTTCAAGGACAAAATCGTTAATTTGATAAAAATAAATATCAAAAAATTGTATTTAAATTTTTAAAAATTATTTCTACACACCAAAGATAAAGTTATATAAAACTAATAAATCTTTTATATTTTTATTTTTTTTTATTTTTTTATCAAATTAATTTTTAATATGTATTTGGATAACAATCATGTAATGGATAGTTGTTTTTATTGATATTTTTTTAGATGGTTGTATTTGTTGTTAACACATGTTTTTGGATATTTTTGGATGGTTATTATATAATGGATGATTATTAAGCTTATAATGTGTAATTGATATGTTTAATATATGGAATATTTTTAGTTTTGAATTTTTTAATTTAATGAATTTGTTTAATAATGACATTAAAATTGTCATCATAGTTAACTTTTGAAAAAACAAAAACTAATTTAATGAAAATGAATATAAAAAAAATTATTTCTACTTTCCAAAAGCTAAAATTATATAAAAATGATGTGTTTTTAATATTTTTCACCAATTTAATTTTTTGTTTTTAAAAAAAAATTCTGAAAATAGATTTTGAAAACCAAACCAAACCAAACAGAACTTTATAACCAAAAAAATTTCAACATTATTCATTAAAAAAAAAAGTCATTACATTTCAAACAACATACAAGTTAACCAATACAAAATAAGTTATATGACTACTTTGCCCTTAAAATGAACTTTTTGCAAATAAAACATCTTTGATTATCTTTGTTTAGAATAAAATTCAAAATTTATAGTCAAATGTATCACAATTAAAAGGTTAAGAATCAAAATGATACAAATCCAAAGATCCCAAAATACAAGGACTGGTGGCCATTTTTCGTACTCTAATCTAAGAGTAAGAGTAATGGTAGATATTTTAAAAATTCTACTAAAACTTCTATTAAATGTCTCATATGGATGTGTGACTCATACTATGTGAGTCTCATGTGAATCTCACACCATGTAAGACTTTTCGTAAAAATTTTAATAGAACTTTAGAACCTCTAACATTTTTGCTAACCTAATCAGCAACACAAACCTCAAACCTCAAATCTTAAAGGTTAAGGGCTATTTTGAAAAGATGGTTATAATCAACTTTTTTATTAAAAGATTATTATAAGTTGATTATAATCAATTTTTTATAAGAAAAGAAAGTGAATTATAATCTAGAAAGTAAATTGTAACCCACTTTCCAAAAACCACCTAGTCAACCTCATAAATTCTAGCACTATTTGCTTCGTAACCTTGGATGTGTAATTCGGTCTTTTTCAACAAAACAAATAGACGATGCAGTACTACTGAGGGGGAAGGCATTACGAAATAAGTTCTTTTAAAAAAAGCCACATCTCACGCGCAAAACTTGTTCTGTCATACATTTATCTGTCCTTTACTGACTAAAATAACGGTAGGAGCTGCTGTAGGGAGCCACCACCGCCCACATTTCCACCATATGAGCTGGTTATTTTATTTATTTGATGATGCTTGTAAATTATTAATAAAAATAAATAAATTTGTTTTATAATTTAACTATATTTGTTTATTAAAAAATAAATTACTTATTTTAAAAATACTGTTATTATAAATTTTCTTTTTTGCAAAAAATTATCATCAAAATATATGATAATATTTACTTAATCAATTTAATATTTTTATTAATGTGTAGACATAATTAAATAAAATGAACAACTTAGGTCATACAGTCTGTACTCTATGAACCATAACAACACCCGTGAGCTTGAGAGAAGTCACTCCCAATAAGTACGCCATCGCCAACTCTTACTACAACTTTTTCAACTGTACATGGTCCAGCAGTTTCTCTTTCTCTTTCTCTGTCTCTCGGATGCTTCGTCTTCCTTCATTAACGGCGATGCCTCAGGATCACACTATATATATGTACCCTTCACAACCCAACCTTAGCCATCATCACAAAGTAATCTCTCTCTCTCTCTCTCTCTCTCTCTCTCCATACATTTACATCTACAAAGTAGAAATGTGTTCTTCAACAATGGTTTTGGCTGTGATGTTGATGCTGAGTTGTGTAATGGCTGCCTCAGCAGTACCTTGCAACTTCAACCAAGATATTGACATCAATTGGGGTGGCAATGAACACGTTAAGACTTTCAATGGTGGCCAACTTCTGATTCTGTCTCTTGACAAGTCCTCTGGCGCCGGTTTCCAATCCAAGAAGGACTACTTATTTGCAAGGGTCGATATGCAACTCAAACTTGTCCCTGGCAATTCCGCTGGCACTGTCACCACTTATTATGTATGTCGCTTCGTTGATTCATTGATTTCCATCTCCTTCAAATTTCAAATTTTGCAATAATCCAATTTCCTTTGTTTTTTCTTGACCATCATCATTAATTATCCTCATATGAACTGCAGTTATCTTCTCAAGGGCCAGCACATGATGAGATTGACTTCGAGTTCTTAGGCAATGTACCTGGACAGCCATACACTGTCAATACCAATGTTTACGCCCAAGGGAAAGGGAACCGCGAACAACGATTCCATCTTTGGTTCGATCCCACAACAGCCTTCCACACTTACTCAATCGTTTGGAACTCTCAACGCATCATGTAATTATTAGTGCTTTTTTTTTTTTTTCCCTCAATAATCTTCTTAGCTTGCTTAAATTTCAACAGATTTTCTATTTCTATTCAAGTTCTAACACCATGTATGTTGTTCCAGTTTCATGGTGGATAATAATCCAATAAGGGTATTCAAGAACAATGAAGCGATGGGTGTTCCATTCCCCACAAGCCAGAGAATGAAGGTGTACTCGAGCCTATGGAATGCCGATGACTGGGCAACACAAGGTGGAAGAATAAAGACCGACTGGACTAAAGCTCCTTTCACTGCTTGCTACAGAAATTTCAATGTCAATGATGCATGGCAAACTCAACAACTTGACTCAATGGGTCGAAAAAGACTCCGATGGGTACAGCGCAAGTACATGATTTACAACTACTGCACTGACTTGAAGAGGTTTCCTCAAGGCCTTCCTCGCGAATGCAAGCATCAAAGGTTCCACTAGGACTAGGACTCTGCTTCAGCGCCAAATATGTTTGTTCTTCATGATCTATGAAGCACAGGTACGAATACGAGTACTAATACTAGTACGATACGGGTACGTCGATACAGTAAAATTCAAAAAAAATAAGGTACGGGTACGGCTTGGTACGCTCGTAAAAAAATATTTATTTTTAATTTAGAGTAATGCAAACATTAATTAAATGGTTTAATTTGTTAAGGTTTAACCTATAATCACTACAACAAAATTGACTTTTTACGGCATTATGTTTACGACATGCATTAAATGCATGTCATAGTTAGTACATTCTACGGTATTTTTTTTTTTTTGCAAGCCGTTAATGTTTTGTCAATAACAGCATACATACCATGTAAGTCGTTGATTCATATATTTATAGCGTGCAAAAGTATGCCGTAAAAAATGTATGTTTTTACGACTTACAAAAATATGTCGTAAAATATTTGCATTTAAGACGACATACATTTCATGTTATAAAATATTATAACTTTACACGGCATACATTAAAATATCGTGAAAACTTCTACAAAAAAAAAATCAATCAGAATTTTTGTTATGGCATGCAAAAGCATGCCGTAAAAAATGTATATTTTCACGGCATACAAAAATATGTCATAAAATATTTGTACTTAAGATGACATACTTTTTTTTCGTAAAATATTATAACTTTACACGGCATGCATTAGCATGTCGTGAAAACTTTTATTAACAAAATTTCAATCCAATTTTTTTTTTATTTCAAAAAGCTAACAATTTCCAACCAAACTTCTTACCTTAAATTTTCCTAATTGAGGACAACATAAAAAATAATTTATACATTATTTGATAATTTAATGTCTCTTTTAAGGGATAATTGCATCCAGTGGGATTTTGGAAAAAAAAAATTACACATTCATCAAAACATTTATAATTTTAATGATTAATATTTATATAATTTGTAATTATTATTTTTTTAAATTACCTTGATTTGATATTTTTTCTTCTTTCAAATAATTTATTTATTTTTTATTGTTTAGATGTGCCTAATCTGAATACAATTAAAAAATAAAATATTTGTAAAAATAAAAAATAAAATATAATATATATGAAATGTATTAAATTTTATATTCTTTTGAATTTAGTGATTTTTTAAAAAAAAATTAAAAAGTAAAACATTATTAAAATTAAAATAAAATATTTCTTTTAAGTATATATAAATTATTTGAATTTGAAAAGTAAAAAAAAAAAATTATTTAAAATATTACAACTCTCTTTCTCTCTCTTAAGCCCTAATTTCATTGTTCATTTCCTTTCCTTCTCCACACCCATCTCTCTCTCTCTCTCTCTCTCTCTCTCTCTCTCTCAAGCCCTAATTTCATTGTTCTTGGTGGTGTTTTGATTTCAATCCCTCTCTCTCGCTATCGAATCCCTAATTTCATTGTTCGCGGTGGTTGTTGATTTCAATCCCTCTCTCTCGTGATCGAATCCCTGATGGCTGTGAGCACAAACTGATCGTAGTGTTCTTTTGATCTCATTGATTTCAACAATTAAGGAATAACATAGCATCTCTCTCCACTATGATTTCAGCATCCAGGTTCGATCGATTGATAGATTTCAGTCTCATAGATTTGGTTTTTGATTTCAGCATCCAGTGTGATTAATCGATTTATCGGTGTAGTGTTTGTGTTGATGATGTATTATCATAATATGATTCGTTTTTAATTCATATTTGTGAGTGTTAGATTCGGTAATTGTGGATATGAAATAGCCGTAATTGTGGAGAGAGAGACAAATGCAAAATTTATATTTGTGAGTGTTTGATTCGTTTTGCATTTGTCACAAAATTTATATTTGTGAGTGTTTGATTCAAAATTACTTCATTTTGAAAGTACTATTGAATTCCTGATTTGTCTTTTAGTCTTAATCATAATAAGACAACGGCTCTGTTTGGTTGATTGTTGTTGCTACTGAATTTCTCTCCCCCTATACTGATGTAATTGCTATTTAAATGCAAATAATATATTCTGGGTTGGATGGAAGTCAGCATTGTGATTTGATGAATGCTTAGGAAAGAATAACCACTTGGTATGCAAACTGTTACTGCAAGGGCTTTGTGTCCACCATGTTTGTAGCTCTTGAGGGCATAGTAGTCGCTTAATCGTTAACCAATGAAAAACACAGCTCCAAAGCTCTCTGTCTCGCCTTGTGTCTGAATTTTTCTTTGTCCTTCTTTCATTGTATTAGATTTCTAATAAAATGTAAACTAAGCAATCTACCTGGTAAACAAAAAACAGAAAATCTTAAATAAGGGAACATAAATATTTTTAAATATATATACATATTTACATCCCCTCATATTTTTAAATCGAGGTTTGCACACTACTTCCGATTTTGATCCTGTCATAGTTAATAGTTTGACGTCTAATAATTACAAGAGTAGCCAACTAATTATACAATAGTGTTAGTCCAAGTGGTCATAATCGGCACTTGAGTTTTAGTCTAAAAATATAAACTACTTTTTTATCTCCCAATTTTAGCCTAGACATTGTCAATGGGGACAATAATTATTTGAAACTTTACCTATGAAAGGTAAGATTAAAATGAAAGTGTAATACAACATACTACATTTGCATAAAAGATTCAGAGGCCATGTGGTTTGCACTTTAGATGATCCCAAAATGATGTATTTCATTGACAAAGAAGGCAATAGAACCCAGCTAGCTTGCCTTACTTGGCATTGTTCTCAGAGTACCTTTCAATTGACCCTTGTTTCTTTAAATGATTTCCTATGAAAAGTAAATCTGTTTTTTATTATTATTATTATTATTATTATTATTATTATTATTATTATTATTTTTTACATAAATTTTTTTGTAAACTTAACGATTAATAGAAAAATAAATCATTTATTACTTTTGTTTCTTTTACTTAATTCATTTTTCTTGTGAGAAAAGTTCATGTATGAAAACTAAGTTGTGTTATGTGAATTAAAACTTTAAGAGAATCCAAAGTAATTATGTTAAAATTGTGGAATTTTCTATATTTTCTCAAAACAAGAGTGGAGGTCAATGCAATACCCATAAAGAGTCTTTGTTTTGTTGTTTTGCGATATTTTTGTTTTTTTGTTTTTTTTTCTCTCATTAAATTGCTTTAAATTGTTTTTTTCCCTCTTCTTTCATTGGAAATGGACTCATTTACTTGGGTTTGGATCCAGAGATTACATGTAGCTTTAAGCACAATTGTATCTAAGAGATTACCTAAGTCTACATGGATAAATCCTGGGTGCATCTTTCAAGGTTTTTTTTCTCAAACACGATAGCTTTTAAGCTTTTATATGGTCATTTTATTGGAATAATAAAGTTTGATGTAAAATTATCAGAGTGTCGAAGGATTATCTGGATGGAGCACGCAAGTTCGTAGATATAGCTAAGGCGAATGTAGGGAATCCCGAAATGATCGTTTGCCCTTGTAGAAATTGTCGAAATCTATCTCACCAATTTTGCGAGATTGTATATGAGTACTTGGTCATGGAAGGGATGGATCCTAAATATACTTCTTGGTTCCTTCACGGGGAACAACTAATTGCATCGTCACATCAGGACGATGTTGAAATTTCATATACACATAAGATGTTCAGAGACGTGCATTTTAAAGATGATGATTTTGCAGAGTCTACAAGTAAAAGTAGAGAGAGAGAATTAACACAATCATTAGAAGATATTGACACTCCCTTATATCCAGGGTGTACAAAGTACACTAAATTCTCAGCAATTGTTGCTTTATACAAGCATAAAGCTGCACATGATCATTCTGATGAAAGCTTTGATGAACTTCTTCGAATAGTGTCTGATATGCTACCAGAAGATAACACGCTTGTCAAATCTATATATTCAGCAAAAAAGATGCTCAAAGCCTTTGATCTAGGATATGAGAAAATCCATGCTTGTGTGAATGATTGTTGTTTGTTTAGAAAAGATTTAGAGCTTGAGGAGACGTGTCCGAAATGCAATTATTCACGTTGGAAAGTAGATAAACGCACTAAGAAGATTAAAAAGGGGGTTCCTGTGAGGGTGTTGCAATATTTTCCAATAATACCAAGATTTAAAAAGATGTTCAAGTCACAAGAAAGGAGCGTGAAGCTATAATTGCTGCGACAATGGATGAAAGAAGAAATGCATCATTCAGAATTTTAGATGAGTGTTCTACTTCTCCACATGTTGAATCACATGATATGGAAGGAGTTGTAGACTCCACTCAAGTACCAAAGAAGAAAACTAGGGGAGCATCAAAGTTAAAGATGCATGACAAAGGAAAACAAAAGTGTGATGAAATTGACTTCAATGAAAGGAATCAGCCTGTGGGACCTGAGTCAGTTAAACTATCGACTTTAGAAGGGATCTTGGCACGAGAGATGGTGCCAATAACCATAGAGAGACGGTGCCAATAACCATAGAGAGATGGCCTGATATTCCAGAAGAGGTTAAAGACAAGCTATGGGATTGTGTGAAGGTAACACATATTTATTTAATTCATTATTATACTATCAACTCAAGTGTTTTTCCTAATCACTAAATTTTTGTTTAAATGCAAATGCAGCTCAGATTCAAAATACATGATTGCCATAGGAAACACATCATGCAAAAGTTTGGCAGATTATGGCGCTCACACAAATCTGAACTATCACAAAAAATAAGACCTCTTGGTAAAAGTGCTAAGCTAGCACACAATATTGTCCTCACCAAACCTGATAATGTAGAAATGGTTGAATGGAAAGCATTTGTGAAACAACGAACTTCCAAAGAATTTAAGGTAAGTTTTCTCATAGAAATTCTCTAGTTTTTATGAACTAATTAGACCAACAAATTTTCTCATAGTGATTCAATTATGAATTATTAATCATATAAATTATGACATTCTTCTTTTGTATATGTAGGCAAAGAGTAAAAGATTTAGGGCAATGAGAAAAAAACAAACCCTCTTTCACACCATGAGTCGTAAAGGTTATGCACAATTAGAGGATGAAATGGTAAATTTAAGAGTGATTCAAGTAATTTTGTAAATTGGGTATGAAGTATGGTTACTTTGAGATTGTTTTAATCATGTTGATTTTCATTTTCTATTTTATTTTCTAGAGAAGAGAAAGTCGAGCACCATCATCCATATCAAGAGTTGATGTTTAGATTAAAGGGCATACGAGGAAGGAAGGAAAATCCATGAATGAAGTGCTTGATGCAACTGTGGTACCAATGTTACTTCATTTTTTTTTTTTTGGTATTATAATTTGCATTCACATCAATTTATTAAGACATGCTTTATATTTTTAGAAAAATGTTCAAGAACTTCATAAGGCTTCTACTGATGAGGGTCCAAAATCTATAAAAGATGATGCGATTTTTCATACTTTTGGTCCCGAGCGTCGTGGGAGTGTACGAGGGCTGGGATTTGGGGCATTACCATCTAAGGTTGATGCACATGTACACCAAAATGAGCACGTGAGAAAACTTGAAAGCAAGGTGCTGGACTTAGAACAACAACTCGATGAGATAAGAGCCATGCTTATCAAAGAAAGAAGGCAAAATGATGTAAGAGGAAATGCTAAACATGATAATATAATGTCATGGCACATAATTTGTTTGTCTTTAATTTGTTATTTTATATTTACATCACTTGCATGTTTATCATTGATTGTAGGGTACCAATCCCTCCCAAAGAAGCTCCGATCTACTCCAATCTACTCCTCATGACAACCTTCCAACTTCAGTGAGTGAAAATAGTATTTTCAAAACATTTTTATCTACTTTTCATGTCTTTAATTATTGGAATTATGTGGTAGCTATATGCTTAATGAAGTGTTTTTATGGTTTTTTAGGTGAATGAAGTTGGTTCTGTTACTGAAAGCATTAAAGCTATGAAATTATTTAAACGTGGTGGTTCTTCAATTGCAAACCTTCCAACTGGTTTAGATATGGTAAGTTATGCTATTTTTAGAAGTGCCTTTTTTTTCTTTCTTTAAAGTCCATTTTGCAGTTTACTACTGGTCCTGTATACAATTTTATGGCATAACCATAAATGTAATTAAAATCTCTTTCATCTCCATGCCTTACTATAGGATACACCATGTTTTTAAGAATGTGATTATTTGACTCATACACCAGAATCTTGTTTTACCTTCATCGTCTTGGAGCTTGGTGCCCGTAGTTTTTTTAGATGATAAAATAAAATTAGGGCCTATAATATAAGTCTGCTAATATTCAATACCATAGTGCCATGAGTAGACATCTGAAATGTTGCATTTAAAGTAGCCTAGTTGTGCACGAAAGATGGATGATAAGAAATTATAGAAATTAACATTTGTACAAAGATTCCATGGTCTGCATGTAAAGCACAGTTGAGAAGGTTGGTGATCAAAATAATTTGTCGTTTGATAACGTAGTGTTGTAATGGATATACTTGTCAGTTATTTGTACTTGGAAACATTTATATAGTTAATACACTCGTGCACATGTTGATTCCGACTCTTTCCAAATTTAACCAGTCCATGAGTTTTATCATAAAAGTTATCTTACATGTCATGACTATGCTTAATTAGCAGTATCATCAAGAGCAAAACTTAAAAGACATTGTGTGAACACAGCTGTGACAGTGGTAATGTTACCCTTCAAGTTGATTATAAGAGGATGGCCATACAATTATGTAAGCATTTATTTGTTATGCATGTGAGGGAAGGCTGATTTGTCTCACCTGCAATATCAGCTAAAAGTAGAACATGATAAGAACTGTAACATGCCCAAGGCATTTATCAACTATTTAGTATTGACATGGATACAAGTATAGCATGATCAATGTTCTAAAAAATCCGTTACTGTTATCTAATGCCATTGCGTAAGGCCCTTGTTAACATTACATACCACTATACCAGTGAATGAAAATCACACTATCACAGTTTTTTTTACCAGTTGCTGCTGTAAACCACTGTTGTTTTCCTTTTTTCCCATGTAGCACATCATTCCCTTTTCCCCCTAGCTTCTCTGCTAGATAAAATTTCAAGCCCCCGTTAATGTATAGTGAGATTGATCTCCTAATTAGTCGATCATGTGAATTAGATATCAAGTTATAAAAAAAATACATAAATCACTAATGATGTGGATATTGAAGAGATTCAAGCAATGGAATATCTTTTCTAAATATATGTGGGAATGCCAAGAAGGCTTTTCTTGTAAAAGACAAATAATTGTGACCACCTCAAAATATATATTTATCAGGTTGAAATTTTCTTTTCTGATATTGATGACATGTAAGTGAGTTCTCGTTGAAGCTTTTTGTCACTTTCATTTCCTTTGTTGAACTAATACTTCGTAAATGGGATGAATGTTATGCAGTATGCTTATATACTCTTAATTTTTGTAGGATCAAAGTAATGGTGTGTCGAGCTTAGCAAATGTCAAATGCAAGTTGTTGCATTGGGAGGGGTCAAACTTGGTGGTTGCAGAAGGCCAAATTGCATCAAGGGATCCCAAGGCGAAGGTGCATCATGCAATTCTTGGACCTTTGTGTTGGAAAGTATGGGTGAACCACGTAACAGTCAACGTGCCGTTGTTTCATTCTACTCATGAGATGTATGATCTTCAAGATGCAATAGGAAGTACAGTTGCATGGCCTAGTCAATTCATTCTTTTGGACGAAATATTGGACTAATTGATTTACAATTTGTAGTTATACTTTTTGGATGTTTAAAGTTGTATTTTAGAGATTAGTGAATCTTATGATTTGGATACTTTTTTTGATTTGTATGTTTGAGGTTGTTATCAGCTTAATATGATAGAAGTTGAGGATAAAAATTAGTATGCAGGTTGTTTGGTGTATGGATATTAGATTTTTTTGCTTACTTCATAGTTCTCGCTCGCTTGGTTTGTATATTGCATTGTATAAGCTATTGTCTACATACGGTTAGGCAAGGTCATGTTCCTATATATATATTATATTAAAAATAACTTTCTACGGCATGCAAAATTATGCCGTGAAAAATGTAATGATTTATGGCATGTAAGAAAATGTCGTAAAAGATTATATACGGCATATAAGGCATGTCATAAATATATTAAAAATGACCTTCTACGACATACAAAATTATGTCGTGAAAAGTGTGATGATTTATGACATGCAAGAAAATGTCGTAAAATACTATATACGGCATACAAAGTATGCCATAGATATATTAAAAATAATCTTCTACGGCATGCAAAATTATGTCATGGAAAGTATGATGATTTATGACATAATAAAAATGTCGTAAAAAGTTATATACGACACACAAAGTATGTCATTAATGTTTAATTTATTACTTTTTACAACTTTACCTGCATGCCGTAAATGACGCTCAACTTTCCACGGCATGTCATATAACAGCATTTGTGTGCATGCCGTGAAAGAGTTTTTACGGCACGCATTGCAAGCCGTAAAAAGTCAATTTTGTTGTAGTGAATTAACATTTAATACCAAAAGGAAAAGTATAAATCAAAATTAAATGTCAATATATTAAATAACTTACAAACTATAGTTTAATTTTAAAATCATGTTAAGCATAAAACAAAAACTAAAAAAGAAATTTAGTAAAATGAGTTTTATCTATGTAGTAGAAGGAAAAAATTGTTTCAAGTAAGGTACGGTACGGTTTGGATATGTACTAGGTACGTCTGGGTACGTCAAAAATTAAGAAGAAAAAATTTGGATATGTGTTTCGTGTACCCGGTACGTATGTAGAAGTACCATACGAGGTACGGTACGCTGATAAGTACCCAATACGGGTACGACATGTTTTCCAAAGTACCCATGCACTACAACAAAACTCCCTCTTTAGTCGCCAAAAGTGGATTTTTCAGATTCAGCGACTAAATTTTTTAGTCGCCCATTTTGTTGCCAGTACTTTGTCGGCAGAGGTATTGGCGACTAAACAAGTTTTAGTCGGCAAAAACAGGTGTTTCAGCGACGAAAGTGATGGTCGCCAATAGTGAATTACACTTTCGGAAATTATACATTCAGCGACTAATATTTTAGTCGCCGATAGCCATGAATCGCCGACCAAAGTGATTAGTCGCCCAAAGCAACACTTTTGGCGACGACTAATTTTAGTCGCCAAAGGTATTCCGTGAAAAAAAAAAAAAAACCTTATTTCTTTGCATTTTCTGAGTTTCGAACCACTAACCCTTTCACATTCTAAACCTTTAACCAAACACTCCCTCCACTATGCCACTATAACATCACATGAATGTATATGCAATATATATTATTTATATAGTATATTAATCGGTATTAATACAAAACTAATTATATAAATATAATTATTTTTATTCAATATAAATTATGTAAAAAATAAATTATTTATTAAAAAAAATTTAGGCCACTTTTGGCGACTAAAACCATTATTTAGTCACCAATTCTATTATTTTGGGCTACTAATGATTTTTTTGTCGCTAAAAAAATTAGTTCCAATTAAAAATATGCAGTTTTGGCGACTAAACCTGTTTTTAGTCGCCAAAAACGTCACCTTTTGGCTAATAAACTGAATTTTAGTCGCAATACTCAGTTTTTAGCTACTAATTTTTTTTTGGTAGCCAAAAAGCTTCACTTTCAGCGATCAATATGTTTTTAGTCGGCAAAACACCTACAATCGGCGACCAATCTGTTTTTTAGTCACCAAAACCATCACTTTTGGCGACTAAATTATTTTAGTAGCCAAAAACTGTCACATTCGGCGACTAAACTGCCTTTAGTCGCTAAAACCCCCACATTCAGCGACTAAACTGCCTTTTAGTCGCTAAAAAACTTGTATTCGGCAACTAAACTGTTTTAGTCGGCAAAAGTGACCAATTTTGGCGACTAATTCCATTTTAGTCGCCAATTCTACTACTTTAAGCGACGAAAAAAGAAACTTTAGTCGCCAATTATGCTATTTGTTGTAGTGATGCTTCATAGTTCATGATAAATTTCTTTCTTTTTTTTCTTCTTTATTTGTAAATTTATAAGTTCATGAAAATTCTTTATTCATTCAATTCAAATGCTAATGTAACAATTCATACATAATAAACAATTTTTTTTGTAAAGTTCTTTATTCAGCCATTTATTTTCTTTTTTTTTTGTCACCAAGGCTCCTGTTGTTTGTTTCAAAGTAAATATTTTTCATGAAAAATTATTATTTTTGTTTCCAGGTGTTTGGTTAGCTCTTAAAATATTTTCTACAACAAAAAAACACTTAATAAAGAACCAATTATTAAAAAAAAAAAGTTGGCCAAAATATTATACCTCCATGTGGTTTGGGCCCAATATGCAAAAAACCCTCCCGTGGTATTGGACCTAAATGTAACCATAATGCCCTCATTATTTTGCTCTCTGTTATCTAGTATCTCTTTCCTCTATTATACATAATTTAAACTTAAATCAAACATCAACCAAATTAACTTATAGTATATATTACTGAAGTGGGCGCAATTAATCACACCCATTTGTATAAGACCTAACTTGGCTAGAGGAAGGTCCCCACTCCAAAGTCCCTGCCCCCACTCTAAGGTGGGCCAAGCTAAAGGTTTAGCCTTGGGTCATTCCTCACTCCAAAGTGAGGAAGGATATGGGCCCAGCCCAAGCTCCTTTTCTCACTTCGATATGGGCCGAGATAAGGGTTCAGCTTTGGCCCCTTTCCCACTCCGAAGTGGGCAGGGCCATGGGCCTAGCCCTAGCACCCATCTCCGCTTCGAAGTGGGTTAGTCCATGACTTGGACCCCAAGATCTTACTCCAAGACTCTTAAACTCTAACAGATCAACCCGCACCATGTGAGTGAAAGGCACGTGGTGCCCACGCATGATGGAACTGCTCAACGGAGTCATTGCTCTCCTCCAATAAGAAGCGACCTAACATAACGAATAAGTGCCAGGTGGCAGAAAAAGGAACTTGGTGAGCAAGTCAAGTCTTTCCTATAAAAGGTTGCCTCACTCCCTTTCTATAGGGGTCAATCTCTTTACTCTCTATACACACTCGCCTTCTCTATTATCTCTCTACCCAACTCTAGTACTGACTTGACCGTTTGAGAGATTTTTGACCAAACCCCGATCAAGCAGCCTAACCATCTGTTCCTTGTGTAAGCCTTCACCCAACAGTGCACCGGGGTTTGTCTACGAGGCTCCATCACTCTTTATTGCAGAAATTAGTCCGCACAATTACTAACATAAATTAAATCATCCAATTATATACCAACATAAAATTCTCATTTTTTTTTTCTTCTAACTTAAATCACATATTGTCTAAAATAAATCATATATTATGTTAATGTAAATTAAATCACCCAATTATATACCAACATAAAATTCTCTTCTTTTTTTTTTGACTTAAATTACATATTGTCAAAATTAAATCATATATTATGTTAACATAAATTAAATCACCAAATCATAATAACACAAAATTTTATATTATTTTACTTAATTTCGAACTTAATTTTTAACCCATATATAGTTACATATTAAATTATTTATATGTATATACATATGTATTCATACATTCTGCAGCATTCAGACTTACCGCCCCACCAGTTCTGAATTAGTGGGGTATTTGATTCAATCCATGATGGAAAAGGAATGATGGATGTGTTTATATATATATATATATATATGCATGTATTATGAGTTCTTAATTTCAATTAAAATTCATATAGCCTGTATTTGATTGGGAGATTTAGAAAAGAAAAGGAAAAAGTGTGTATTAGGTGAAATGTAAGTATATTTTATTTATATTTCACCCTTTTTTTTTCTTTTCCTTTTCAAATATCTTCACAAATCTCCCAACCAGAGCTTTCATCATGGCATGTGATGAGGGGTTACGACAGAGGATAAAGGAAGTGACTAGGTTATTGGAATGTAGCATAGAGGTGCTCTAGAAAATAAAAAGGTCGTGGTGTTGGCGGGAGAGGAGAGATTGGGTACCAGCGATGGCTGTAGAAGGACAAGGGAGACACAATCTTGGTAAACAGTGACATTTGAGGGGAGAGAGAGATGGCAGCAGCTATGAGGGTGGTGGGTGGTAGTAGGGGTGGCTACGGAGGCGGAGGAGCAGATCTCATTGGGGTTTTCAAGTTAAGTTTTTCAAATGAGGAAGAAGCTGAATAAAAGGGCATAAATGTCTTTGTATAATGGAAATGGACTTTGACTCATAATACTTTTCATGCTAATTCTCCGAACATGCATGTGTTAATTTTGGTCAATATTGATGGAATTAGTAATGGTAGAGCGGCATAGTGCAAATTGGTCCAAATCACATGAGAGCTCTTTGCATATATTTAAATGTCTAGCAATGCTAGATATAATGAAAAACCGTTCATGAAAATAATCATGAAAGTTTTGTGACCCTTAGATTACACTTAGAATAAAGCACCACACACTAATCAAAGTAATCCAAGGATCATAAATCTTTCTTGATCATTTTCATGAAAAAAATTTCATGATCCCTAACTTTTCTCTTAACTGTCAGGAGGTAATGTGCTTTGGGTTAAAACCACGAGGGAGGAAAATAGATTTTGCTTGAGAAAATTTAAATAGAAAAGGAATAAAGAAAAATGATATTCATACATAATTTTTATGTAGAATTGAACAAAAATGATGTGGCAATGTCATTTCTACTTTAAGTAATGAAAATTTTAACCTTCAATAAGTGGATATGCATGTGACACATCATTATATATAATTTTTTGTATACAATTTTTGTTTGTATATCATTTCTAAAGAATAAAATAAGTCAATAATTGAATGTAACAGAAATAACAATTCCAAAACATAATTCCAATCAATTTTTCATATAGTATAGGTATATATATGGGGAGAGAGAGAGAGTAAAAACCCTCAATGTGTATGAAAGTGTAGAGTGAAACTTGATGCGTAAGGATCCTCTAGAGTGATATGGTGAATTGATCCTCTAGAGTGATTCTTTAGGGCTCGACACGTGTCCATTAATGAAATCAAAGGTTGAGATTGCTCCTTCAATAAAATGACGTGGTTTTGATTCGGTCAAAAAAAAGAGAAGAAAGTATCTTTATTTCATCAGTTCCAACTTCGAATGTGACTGAAAGGGGGGAGAGACAGAAAGAAGAAGAGAGAGTGGAGCGGTTGAGGAAGAAGTCGCATAGCCCCATCGCCGTTGCCGCTGAAGCTATTCTTTAAGACCCCCTTTACCTGTTTGAAGACCACCAAATATTCTGATATATTCACGTCTATACTCTTATAACACAAGATGACCCCCTTTACCTGTTTGAAGACAAAAGACAATTCACATATATACTCTTCTATATATTCACATATATACTGTTATATATATTCATTGAAGACAGTTCAAAGAATCAACCCATGATAGATATACTAAATCAAACAAAACTTCAAAACAACTTAAGAAAACAAATAAACAAAATAAAACCAGAATCGATCAATTAAAATAGAAGACAGAAGAATGAAGCAAACCCACTTAAGTCAAAAAAAAATGACACCCAGTAACTCACTGAACTTTATGCTTGCCCAAAAACAAAAACAAAAACAAAAATATAAATACAAATGAATTCAACATAATTAATACCCAATTTAGAAAATTGGGTTTTAGATTAATAAAAAAAATCTATCCCCAAAAAAGGGACCAAAATAGAAAATCAATCAACAGACGGAATTATAAAATAACCACACAAAAAAAACCCAAAAAATTCAAACAGAGACATACATGATGTTTATGATATATATATAGAGAGAGAGAGAGAGACAGAAAGAGAGAGAGAGAAGGGAAGGGAGGTGGAGGAGACAAGAAGAAACAAGATGCTATCTTTAGCTACGGCGGTGGGTGACTCGACTTCGTCGGCGGCGAGTGGCAGGCGACGGGCGATGCCATGGTCTTCTTCCTCAGCCACTCCTCTCTCTCTCTCTCTCTCTCTCTCTCTCTCTCTCTCTCTCCCCCTCTCCCCCTCTTCAGTCGCTTTGGAACTCACCAAACAGAGATTTTTTTTTCCTCACCAAAGTAATCTCAACCTTTAATTTTATGGGTGGGGCACGTGTCAAGCCCTACAAAATCACTCTAGAGGATCACTTCACCATATCACTCTAGAGGATCCTTACGCGAAACTTGATATGTACTTTGAGTAGTAAAAACACTCAATGTGTATGAAAGTGTAGAGTGAAACTTGATATATACTTCGAGTAGTATTAACCTTGCTAAGAAAAAAAAAATTAACTTGCATAATTTTTAAAAGTAAATCATTTTTACACTTTATGATATAAAATATTTTACTTAAATTTTGGCCAAACAAATGGAAAATAAGTAAAATATACATATTTTTTTAAATAATTTATGACGAAACGGATGGAACCTAAATGTAAGAATAAAAACTAACGTAAAAGTCACCAAAACAACAAATCTGAGTTTTTGAAGTCATCAACTATCTTAATGTAGTCGAATTTTCTAAAACTTCTAAGCACAACATAGGTAAGAGAAAAGATAGAGATGGAAAGGGAAGAAGGTAAGGGTTTTGGAGAATAAGGTAGCAAGGCTTGGGGAAGGGGAAAGCAACGACAATAGTGATTGGGGATTGGCGAGAGGTAGGAAGTGGCTTAGGAGAAGGGGAAGGAGAAAGCCACGGGGCTTGGTAAGGGAGTAGAGGTGATGAGAGTCGTGGCGGATGAAAGTTGTTAGTTGTTGGTGGTGTGGCTTGCAATGATGGTGGTGACTGTGGATTACCAATGAAGGAAGATGATTGTTGTAGGAAGAAAACATGAATGAAGGGTTTTGCCTTGATAACATGTAGTTGTTGTGCGAAATTTTTGTTAATAAACCTTAATTAATGTTAAGAATTGGACCAAATAGATACAAATTTTAAAATTCTAAAGTCCAAAATTCACGCAATTGGGACAACATGGGTTAATTCGATATACTAAGGTCCAATAGAATTACCAATGAATTTTTCTTTAAAATAATAGAAATTTAAGGGGGCAATTTAAACCTATGGTCACTATAATTTATTTCTTGTATTAATTTGATACCTATAGCTTTAATTATATTGATTTTTTATTTAATATGAGTGTGTTAATTTAATCAAATTGATAACATCTGTTATGAAATTAGACATAAATACAAGCAAAATGGTCCACTGAAAGGCAATGGACCATTTCAAATTAGGCACTAATCTCTCAACCACTTTGAAGACAATGAATAAACAATTTTGTCTCCTTAATTTTAGTTCAGTTTCTAAAATGACTTATTAATTAGACTAAATAGACACACTCTGTAAAACTAAAAGGTAAAATCGATGCAATTAAAACTTCAGAGACCAAATTATTACAAAAGAGACATTAATACAACATATAATTAATACAATGAAGCTTTTAAAGTTAAAGAAAGATAAATTAATAAAACGCATAAATAACACCTACGGGGACAAATTTTGTGAGTGACAGCACGTGGCCAAGGTGGCACCAAAATGTCAGCCGAGGTGCCACGTGGCATGGTCCTAATGCCGAGGTTATCTGCGGATATACTGGAATCCAGAATAAATAGATAAGGGACAAGAGTTCTAAAATAGGAGAGGATCTCAGTTTGGATAGAGATAGAGCTCTCAGGGAGTCTATCTATATCTAGTTGAGAGTCCAGGATGGGCATTGAGCTTGAGTCCATTGAAGTGAGGCTTCTGCAGGGATCAGGTTAGTGCTGGCTATAAAAGCAGTGCACCCCCGTGGGTCTCAAGTATGTATGAGATACTGAGAGCCATTAGTTCTTTCTTATGAGTTAAGCTCAATTAGTTATCTTTGAGAAATATTTGATTACTGACTTGATTGTTGGAGTGCCCCCGGGTGGACAAACCACTGCCAGATTCTTATCTTTCTGTAACAGGTTGTTCGAGCTTAATTTATTCTGCCGATGCTCTCCACCTGAGTTTTTCGTTTGGTAGTGTGGTCAGAAATCAACACCCACAATTTGGCACCGTTTGTGGAAACGTAAAGAGAATAGATGGCCAACGACGGGCAGAAAGAAAAATCGGGAACGGTGTCCCATGGGAGTGGTAAACATGTCGATCCTAACACCGAGGAAGAAAACCATAATGAAGGAGCATGGGATTAGAATCCTGAGGATAAGGACATCGGCATAGAAGCAGACCCCCCGAAGAAATCAGGTCGAGATGGGTATTATAACAAAAGCGACCTCCAGGAATGGAAAGATAGATGCCTAAGAAGGGACGACAAGATGAAAAAAATGGCCAACAAGTTGGTAAATCTACAGTCGGTTGTCAACTTCATGATATAGAACAACGTCATGCAACCACCATTTCCATTGCAAGACACGCTGATGCCAAGGGCCAAGACTGACTCCTAGAAAGGAGGGCAGAAAACAATCCCAGCAGTTCCACAGCATGGAAGGGAAAATGAGCCCTTACATTGGCCTTCACGTGATGTCGGGCAAGGAGAGTCGGTCAGAGGTGACTCGTAGAGGACACCTCGTACCAGGGGAAAGTATGTCAAAGAACCAAGAAATATCCAAGGGAAGGGTCTGTGCTTTGACATGGTGAATAAAGAGAAGTCCAAGAGGACACATAACGACACTGGGAGTAGCGCACCAAAAAGACTTAAGTTCGTTGACAACCGAGGTCCTGGTCAGACTTAGGAGGATTTGAGGGACTCCCTCCAGAGGAAATGGCAGAATGTCGAGGTCATATCCCCCGTCAAGTCGAGAACGCTATTCTCAATTGAGTTGGATAGGTTTAAAGACCCAAAAAGGTTAAATATGCCGAGGTTTCAAATTTTTGACGGTAAGTCCGATCCGAACTTCCACGTTGGATTATATCTGAATTTGATGGCTTTGTATACTGGGAACGAACCGTTGCTGTGCAAGATGTTCCCCTCATCTTTTGAGGAGATTGCATCGAATTGGTTTCACAAATTGCCAAAAAGAACTATGAACAGTTGGAAAGGCCTGGCCTTGATGTTTGCAGCCAGGTTCATTACAAACAAGTTGCAGCCATTAAGGGTAGACTCCCTGATGACTCTGAAAATTGGCGAGGGTGAAAGCCTCAGGGCTTATGCCAAAAGGTATTATGAGGTGTTCAACCGAATACCAGGATGCAACCAAAAGTTGGCGGTCGTGTCTTTTAAGAATGACCTGGAGGATGATTGCACGCTTCGGAATTCGCTGGCAAAGACTCTACCAAAAAGTATGGAGGAGCTCATGGCAAGGATCAAGAAATATGCCAGAGCAGAAGAAGATACACTGGGAACGAAGGCATCGAAACAGGAGAAAAGAAACGGCTCGCCAAAGTGAGGCCGAGGTAATACAAGTTTCAATAGGAAGAAAACAGGTTTGAGGGTTGCACAGGTAGTCACTACTGTGTTCCGGATCCCGGTTTACAAAGTTTTGGAAAGGATCGGAAACTAGCCATATTATAGAGCGCCATAGAAGATTCCTAGCGAATTTATGGAAAGAAGCCTTGGGAAGCACTGTGCTTACCACAATGAGGGTGGGCACCTAACTCAGGGGTGCAAAGCCCTGAAAATGCATTTGAAAGAACTGGTCAGACAGGGTCACTTGAAGAACCTGGTAGATGAGGCCAGAATGAGGGAGGAGCAGGCAAGGCTGCCTCAAGCACCGGCAGCACCACCTCTACCACCACCACAACAGCAATCAAATGGACCTCGAGTGATCAATGTGATTCACTCGAGGGTCAATGAGAATGAGGTGCGTGGGGAAACTCAGAGGATGAGGCAGTTATAGTATGTGTGTCAGATCCAACAAAAGAGGCACGAGACAAACGAGTACCAGAGACCAATAGTGTCCTTTACAGAGGCAAACCTAGACATGGTGCAGCATCCACACAACGATGCTTTGGTAATGACCCTCAAGGTAGGAGAATACTAGGTAAGACGCATTCTGATCGACCAAGGCAGTTCTTGTGACATCATATATGTCAGATGTTACAAGGAGCTTGGCCTTTGTCACGACCCAAACCCGCCCCTATAGGTTTAACATCGTAACCGGCCAGTAATCCTTGGATTACCGAAGGCCTCTGAACAGATTAACATATGATAAGGGGCTACGGAAGCAATAATACATAAAGATAGATGTCCGATGAGCTGTGCTGACTTATATGAAACAGAATAGTTTAAAACTTTATATACATATCAAAGTGCCAACATACATTATACCCACACACATAACATTAACTTAAGTACATCCAACAAAACACAATTCAAGTCTCATATATCTACAGGACCAACAGAACTTGAACACGTGTGACACTTCGGGAACCTCCATGTGAGGCACAAAGGCTGGCTGACAACAGAACACAACTCCAGGCAAAAGCCTTCGGGCTTGAACTCCAGAATGCTCACCTATATACATATATATACAAACAGTGAGCCAAAGCCCAATGAATAACATTAAGGTAAAGGGGTTAGTGAACGAATTCCGAACATTTTATACGTACAGAATAGATCATAGCATAATCATAGTCATCTCATATCAGAACATAATAATGGCATATCCCATAGAACATATCACATAACGTCTTCCGACTAGAGTAATCGATCCCAGACACCGATTAAACACATATCACCACAATGAAGTGGCTAACGAGATCTCGTAAATATCATGGACCCGCATTTTCATGCCGTCCCCCATGACTTGGGACTATCTATGGATGCCATAATAGATTTCAAACTTGGAATATTCGCTCACAGAAACATATATCATTTTAGAAATTATAGCATATCTTATCTCGTTTGGAACATAGTTTCATATAAACGTATCTTTACGATAACGTTACTCACAGTGGTTCCGAAGGTGGTCAATCAATTCTCGGACGTTGACCTACAATCACAAAAGCACATAACACAACGTATCTTATCATTACACATTCAAGTGGCCAAGACGGCTTAGCTTACATTACGTTGGTTCATGTTCATTTCTTATCACATGGCTTAGAAGACACACACATCCATGCATTCTCTTAACTTAACACATTCATTCATTAGTGTGTTTCTAACCCATAACCTCATTACCATAGCTTAATTAAGGCTTAGAAATGCCTATGATGCAATGAGGATGCCAAAACATGCCTTGGAACACTTAGACAAATTTTTTGAAAAATAGGTCCCCGCTCGAGCGGGTATGCTGACAAAAGGGCTCCGCTCGAGCGTGTGTTCCCCCACTCGAGCAGACTGTAAAATTCAAAAAAAGTGCTGGTTGCTCGAAATCTCCGCTCGAGCGGTCTTCAAAAATCTGGGTTTTCCAGATTGCATTCCCAGGTTCAAATTTGACATTCAACCTTTCCAAACTCATTTTCTGGGCATGTAACTTTGAAAATCACTTAAGGACTCACAAAATCACATGTTTAAAACATTATTTCAAGAAACCAAGGCTCAAAGACTTGTTAAAACTCTCATTTTCAACTTAAAATATGGTGGATGCTCAAGAACACAACATGCATGGATTCTTTTGAATTCAAACCCTCCAAAATATAATTAAACTAGATAATTTGATGGGAAACAAGATGATTGACCAACATATAAGTGAATTTAACACATGCATGGAAGAAAATCCTTTGAAACAAACCCAAAACATGGAAACTTATGCATGCATGCATGGAGTGTAACCCAATTCAACACTTCCAACTTAAATCTTGACTTTAAACCTCAAATCCTCATGAACCATGTAAGATGACACTGAAATACATAAATGAATGGATGAATATTCTACCTTAGATCTTGTTCTTGCTAAAAACTTGCTTAATCTTGAAGAGTACATACAAACCCTTGAGTTTCTTCTTCAATTTCCCCTCTCTCTCTCTCTAGAATTGCTCTCCCTCTCTCTCTAAAATGTTTCACCAGATTTTGGCACTCAACAAAATGAAGAATGATACGGAGAATGAAAATGTCAACATGTAAGACTCAAATAAATGGCTCTTGAGTTAATCCACTAGTGGCAATTTGGTAATTACGTGAACTAATGTGATTTAACTTTATTTAATCTAATTTAATCATACTTAATCACATTTTAATTAAATATACCATTAAATCACATAATTTCTAATGATCATGAAACACCAATCAATTTCCGGTTCGGCCGTCGATAAGGCCTTCAATTTACAGTTTAAACCATAAAACATGAACAGATAATTTAATGGTTAACAGATAGACAGCCAGATATCATGCAACTAACACATTAATCCTGTTATTCATTTTATCCACTCAATTAACTTCCTTAATTACCGGTTAGTAGCTAATTACGGGTCGGGGTTATTACAGTCTTCCCTCCTTAAAAGAGTTTGGTCCCCAAACTCGAGTTATCTTATATCAGAAAACAAACAACTCTAACTCTTTACAAAACAGAAACATAATCATATACAGAAGTTAGGGTTTGTATTAACACAGAGTCTTATACTCATTCAAATTTCAGTCTAGAACAGATTCTGACACATGTTCATTTTCACATTCTTGTCCAGATCATGCATGGATGTCTATTTCTTGTTTAAGCATACGTGGTGTATTCTTTAGCACTAATAGAGCAGAACAGAACGCATAAGCGTAGCAAAATAGATACTGATTCATATACATATTAATAATCATTTTCATATTCAGATTTTGCATAAGATCATACGTGGTACACCCATTAGCCATCAAATTCATTTGGTCTTGAGACCCACATACATAGCCATGGTATTGTTACCCCCAGGCAAGGGCCATCGGCCACGGTATTCTTACCCCCGGGCGAGGGCCATCAGCCACGGTATTCTCACCCCCGGGCGAGGGCCATATGAACTAAGGGTGCCACAATACTTTTTAGAAAATTGGACATTCATTCAGTATGCAACATATAACATTTCAGAAAGCAAAACTTATTTCATGACATAGAACATAAATATAGTTGCACACAACTTTACTGCATTATTACACACACTACTCATATCAAACACTTATCGGGGTTATAGATTGCACTGGTCTCATTTTCATAAGTAATTTCTCCCGTTAAGTTACACAGATTCGATTTATTCATTTCTGAGTCAATCATTCGGCCTTAGTTCAATTTAGTTCTCAATTCGGTAGTCCATCCAGTCAGTCCAAGTCATTCGGAAGTTATTAGGAATACAAGGTAATTTCGTACATTGACCCCATTGCAGTAAATGGATTTCCGAAGTAACCATTCATACACCATTCATCAGCCTTAGTTTTCTCAGATTCAATCATACTATGTGTCGATATAGAAGCAGTTATACTGATTACATATACTTTCAGATAGTCAGAGTTCATAATCGAACCAGTCTGCTGTCAACATATTACATTAGTTTTAAAATACAGTACCACATGAGTAATCATTCTCTTCGTCAAACAAGTTCATGGTCGTAACGATAATACCGGGCAATTAAACACATATCATTATGTAGTTTTCCAATATCTCCCAAGCATAGGGTACCAGATTTCATAGTCACAATAGTCTGCTACTGACGGTTCACATTCTTCCTAAGTGTTCAAAATCGATTCAAATTTTTCATTCGGTTAGTTCCCTTAGCAGCACAACCTTGTCATTCAGTCATAAGCAATTCACAATCCCCTATAATGTAGTCAAATCAGATAACGGCTTTCAACAAGGGTCTCCTCAGATCAAAATAATGAAAGTTCTACCCAATCATCTCAAATGAAGTTCTACCTAGTCATATCAAGTAACAGTTCAAAGCGTGAGTCATCAAACAGAAGTTCTATCAGTCAAACAAAGGTCTCATCAAACCACAGTTCTATCAGATTAAATCAGGTAACGGTTCTTTCCTTAGCATTTCTGACGAGGTACATTAATTCTATAGTTCGTATTCCATTCACTTAGGTGCATAATCAGTAGTTTCATAATAAGTCTAAGGTCATGTACAATGTTACATTTCCCAAATAAGTTCACATGTGGGTGCACAGGTATGTAGTTGTTCATAACAGGGAGTAAGCATCACAGTCAATTTAACAATTTCCCAACTGAGTTCATGTAAGCATAAGGTACATAATAGCAGATCATTATGCAGAAGTTTCAGATTGGTTATACAGTCATTAAAGCATAGGCTAACTAGTCCAGTCAACAGTCTAGTCAATGTTCAACAATCACAGTCCACAGTTCAGAGGTTATCATATGGGGTTTTTACTTAGTCATACAATCCCAGAGTCATAATTCCAGTGGTCAAGTTATCAAAACAAATATCATAACAATCATTTCGAGCAAAGGTACAGTCATATATGTGTATGTCCAAAGTCTAATAACCTTCCCAATACAGATTCACAAGTTCTATGTACAGATGAACACAAACAGTTTCTCCAGATATGATAATTAAGGCAACAAGTCATAAGTCTACTCAGTCCAGATACAACGTAATTAGCCGACATGCCATGCAAAGGTCTAGATATATATATGAGTTCAAACATGTGCCATATACAGTCAATACTAATATGTCTCCATATTTAATAGTTCAAGCATAGTCCAACAGGTCGATTACGATAGTTCATATCAACCAGTAGATCTCAAAGTGTTCATTAATCACAGTTCAATCCCATCCATTCTAATAGGTTCACAGGCGAGGACACATATATATAGATACGAGTCTAGGATCAATTACCATTTAGGCATTCGTTCGCAAATTCATAAGCAGAAGTTCATTCTTCCCAACTGACATAGGTTCTTAATTTCAGAAATTCCCTACATGGCTGATTCATATATACAATTCTAGATCACGGGTCTAATCATTCGATGATGTCAGTCAATATATAACGGTTCAATTCGATTCATGGTCATACATATTTCCCAAGTTAAAGTCAATCACAATGTGTTCTCATGTTCAATAGTTCTAGCATAGTTCAAAGGTCACACCTAACAATTCCTATTAAATTTTCGTAATACGGTACGAAGATTTAACCCGATAAATTCCCATTGTTCACAAGTTCTATCAATTTCCAAGGCACGGGTGGTTCGTTAAGTTCACAAGATTTAATTGACACGGGTTCATAATTCTGACAATTCAATTTACCCAGCTAACATGTCCACAATCTATATTATATCAAACTAAGAAACGCGTGATTCACACACAAATCCCCATAAAACAATTACACATGGTTAGGGTGATACCTGCGTCAGTCATTTCAATGTTCTAAGCATTTTCTGGAACTAGGGTGTAGATTTAGGCTTATTTGTTATTCGGATGAGTTCGTGGGTAGGATCTAGCCAAGCGCCCTTTCTGTCCACATCTAAAACAAGCTCCTGACAGACGGTGACAAATACCCCAATTTTGTTTCCCACATTCTCTACAGACAGGTATATCTTTGTTCACATTACTCCCCCGACTTTCTTTGTTCACAGTTATTGCCCCGAATTTTTTAGTTGTAGAGGTCATCGAATTACCAGTCATTTCAACTTTTTGTTTCTTCTATTTCATTCTTTCTGATTCAGTTGATTTGGATATTTTCAAAGCTGCTATGTTTGCTTCGGACATTAAGGCCCTATTAAGAACGTCCCCGTACTTTGGTAATTTTAGGACGCCAACTCGGTCATACACATCCAAGTCAAGCCCTCCTTCAAATTTCCTAGCCTTTTTGTAGTCAGTGTCTATCATATGTATAACGAGCTAACTCAGTAAATTTTGTTTCATATTCGGCTACAGTCATTTTGCCTTGTTTCAGTTGAATAAATTCAGATACTTTCCTGTCCTAGATGCATTGGGGAAAATATTTTTCGAAGAAAATTCCTTTAAATCTATCCCATGTCACACCCTCATTTACATTTTGCACTAACATCCACCATCTCCTAGCTTCTTCTTTAAGTGTGAATTTTGCCAACAAAACTTTCTGTGCCTCAGTACACGGAAATACCTCAAATATTTTCTCAGTTTCTAAAATCCAAGCTTCGGCTTTTAACGGTTCAATACCCCCCAGAAATTCCGGTGGTTTCATTTTATTGTATTTCTGTGTCTGTGTTATCATATCATAACCAACTGGTTCAGGTACACATGTTTGCCCTTGTTGCTGTTGTTTCAAATTTTCAGTTAAGGCTTCAACCATTTCCTCTAACCGGCTAATTCTAGTGTCAAAAGATTCAGATTCGCCTACGTTCCTTATCCTTTCCATTGATCTACAGATAAATAGGGTAACCATTAACACAGAGTAAGTCCTTACTGATTTCACATTTCATTTCATATCAGACGTGTTTACACTTCTGGTTCAATTCAGATACGATCACATGATCCTTAATTTCATATGTTCATGTTCATACATATTTCACTTTCGGTACTGAAATTAACATTACATGTTATTCCACTTAACTCATAGATTCATTTCTTTTCATTTTCGGTTCAAATATGTTCTTACGCTTAGACATAAAAATGCAATGTCCCTATTTCATTTCTAGGACATCCTATAGCTCATATGGACACGTGTGTGTGGTATACCTCGTGCTTTGATACCACTCTATCACGACCCAAACCCGCGCCCTATAGGTTTAACATCATAAC
Source organism: Camellia lanceoleosa (assembly GCA_025200525.1). Taxonomy (NCBI): domain Eukaryota; kingdom Viridiplantae; phylum Streptophyta; class Magnoliopsida; order Ericales; family Theaceae; genus Camellia; species Camellia lanceoleosa. The sequence continues at coordinate 112,038,814 of CM045764.1, read as the reverse complement.
CGGCCAGTAATCCTTGGATTACCGAAGGCCTCTGAACAGATTAACATATGATAAGGGGCTGCGGAAGCAATAATACATAAAGATAGATGTCTGATGAGCTGTGCTGACTTATATGAAACAAAATAGTTTAAAATTTTATATACATATCAAAGTGCCAACATACATTATACCCACACACATAACATTAACTTAAGTACATCCAACAAAACATAATTCAAGTCTCATATATCTACAGGACCAACAAAACTTGAACACGTGTGACACTTCGGGAACCTCCATGTGAGACACAAAGGCTGGCTGACAACAGAACACAACTCCAGGCAAAAGCCTTCGGGCTTGAACTCCAGAATGCTCACCTATATACATATATATACAAACAGTGAGCCAAAGCCCAGTGAATAACATTAAGGTAAAGGGGTTAGTGAACGAATTCCGAACATTTTATACGTACAGAACATATCATAGCATAATCATAGTCATCTCATATCAGAACATAATAATGGCATATCCCATAGAACATATCACATAATGTCTTCCGACTAGAGTAACCGATCCTGGACACCGATTAAACACATATCACCACAATGAAGTGGCTAACGAGATCTCGTAAATGTCATGGACCCGCATTTTCATGCCGTCCCCCATGACTTGGGACTATCTATGGATGCCATAATAGATTTCAAACTTGGAATGTTCGCTCACAGAAACATATATCATTTCAAAAATCATAGCATATCTTATCTCGTTTGGAACATAGTTTCATATAAACGTATCTTTACGATAACGTTGCTCACAGTGGTTCCGAAGGTGGTCAATCAATTCTCGGACGTTGACCTACAATCACAAAAGCACATAACACAACGTATCTTATCATTACACATTCAAGTGGCCAAGACGGCTTAGCTTACATTACGTTGGTTCATGTTCATTTCTTATCACATGGCTTAGAAGACACACACACCCATGCATTCTCTTAACTTAACACATTCATTCATTAGTGTGTTTCTAACCCATAACCTCATTACCATAGCTTAATTAAGGCTTAGAAATGCCTAGGATGCAATAAGGATGCCAAAACATGCCTTGGAACACTTAGACAAATTTTTTGAAAAATAGGTCCCCGCTCGAGTGTGTCTTTCCCCGCTCGAGCAGGCATGCTGACAAAGGGGCTTTGCTCGAGCGTGTGTTCCCCCGCTCGAGCAGACTGTAAAATTCAACAAAAGTGCTGGTTGCTCGAAATCTCCGCTCGAGCGGCAAAAACCCCGCTCGAGCGGTCTTCAAAAATCTGGGTTTTCCAGATTGCATTCCCAGGTTCAAATTCGACATTCAACCTTTCCAAACTCATTTTCTGGGCATGCAACTTTGAAAATCACTTAAGGACTCATGAAATCACATGTTTAAAACATCATTTCAAGAAACCAAGGCTCAAAGACTTGTTAAAACTCACATTTTCAACTTAAAATATGGTGGATGCTCAAGAACACAACATGCATGGATTCCTTTGAATTCAAACCCTCCAAAACATAATTAAACTAGATAATTTGATGAGAAACAAGATGATTGACCAACATATAAGTGAATTTAACACATGCATGGAAGAAAAACCTTTGAAACCAACCCAAAACATGGAAACTCATGCATGCATGCATGGAGTGTAACTCAATTCAACACTTCCAACTTAAATCTAGACTTTAAACCTCAAATCCTCATGAACCATGTAAGATGACACTGAAATACATAAATGAATGGATGAATATTCTACCTTAGATCTTGTTCTTGCTAAAAACTTGCTTAATCTTGAAGAGTACATACAAATCCTTGAGTTCCTTCTTCAATTTCCCCCCCCCTCTCTCTCTAGAATTGCTCTCCCGCTCTCTCTAAAATGTTTTCACCAGATTTTGGCACTCAACAAAATGAAGAATGATACGGAGAATGAAAATGTCAACATGTAAGACTCAAATAAATGGTTCTTGAGTTAATCCACTAGTGGCAATTTGGTAATTACGTGAACTAATGTGATTTAACTTTATTTAATCTAATTTAATCATACCTAATCACATTTTAATTAAATATACCATTAAATCACATAATTTCTAATGATCATGAAATACTGATCAATTTCCGGTTCGGCCGCCTTCAATTTACAATTTAAACCATAAAACATAAACAGATAATTTAATTGTCAACAGATAGACAGCCAGATATCATGCAACTAACACATTAATCCTGTTATTCATTTTATCCACTTAATTAACTTCCTTAATTACTGGTTAGTAGCTAATTACGGGTCGGGGTTATTATAGCCTTTATTGAGATAATTTGGAGCAGTCCAACAACCTCATGGTCAGGTTCAATGGAACGCCGACATGGCCCCTAGGAGCAATAAATTTGGAGGTGCAGGCAAGCATTAGGAAGGTAAACACAGAGTTTATAGTAACTGACACTCACTCACCTTACAATGTTATCTTGGGAAGGCCGTGGTTGCACACAATGAGGGCAGTTCCTGGTTCTTAATAGAATAAGGAGTCGAGAAGGTTAGAGGAGATCATGTGCAGGCAAAGAATTGCTCCACGGCAGCAATGAAATCCACCTGCAATGTGGAAAGGCAGAAACAGTAGAAATCGAAGAGAAAGATATGGAAGTATAGATAATGTCGGCAAAGAACCAACCAAGAAGAGCAAGGAAGCCTTGAAGAAAATTCTGGTCCAAGAAAAGGATGAAGAGCGCTTATTCCTTCTTAGCTCAGGCTTGGCTGAGGATGAGGAAAGGGAGTTGGAAGCCTTCTTATGGGCCAACATAAAAGTATTTTCCTGGATGCCATACGAGATGCCAGGCATTGACCCCGAGGTCACATGCCATATGCTCAATGTAGACAGGTCGGCTAAACCTGTTATCTAGTGAGCGAGAAGGCCGACGTTGATGCATGTTAACGCAATTGAAGAGGAAGTGGACAAACTGCTGGAAGCCAAAGCCATTCGCGAGGTGAACTGCCCTACTTGGCTGTCTAACACTGTGGTAGTGAAAAAGAAGAACAGCAAGTGGAGGGTTTGTGTTGATTTCACCAGCCTAAATAAGGCTTGCCCGAAGGACAGTTTTTCACTGCCCAAGATTAATCAGTTAGTAGATGTCACTTCAGGGCATGGAAAGATGAGCTTCCTGGATGCTTACAGGGGATACCACCAGATAGCAATGTATCCTCTTAATGAGAAGAAGACTGTATTTATCACTCCAAAAGGGTTGTACTACTATAGAGTGATGTATTTCTAGTTGAAAAATACAAGAGCAACCTACCAGAGGTTAGTAACCAAGATGTTTAGACATCTGATTGGCAAAACAGTAGAAATGTACATTGATGACATGGTCGTGAAGACCAAAGAACCTGGGAATTATCTGACCAACTTGAAAGTAGTTTTTAATATCCTGAGAATATATCGGCTCTGACTCAATGCTTCAAAATGCACATTTGGAGTCAGGTTTGGTAAGTTTCTGGGATACTTGGTCACCATAAGGGACATTGAAGCTAGCCCAGATCAAATCAAGGCCATTCTTGACTTAAAAAGCTTGACATCTGCAAAACAAGTACAGATGTTGACTGGAAGGACCACAGCCTTGAACAGGTTTATCAGCCGAAGTTCTGATAAGTGTAAACCATTTTTTAGTTTGTTAAAGAAGGCCATAGATTTTTTGTGGACAGATGAGTGCAAAGTCGCTTTGGCCAACTTAAAAAAGTACTTGGCAACAACTTCAGTTCTGTCAAATCCGATACCTGGAGAAGAATTGTTCATATACTTGGCAGTTTCAGAGCACGCAATAAGTGCAGTGATAATCAGAGAATAGAAGGAAGAACAAATGGCAGTATACTATGTGAGTAAAACCCTATCAAGTACAAACACCAGGTACTTACTCCTAGAAAAGTTAACACTAGCCCTGGTGATGGCTTTGAAGAAACTGAATCACTACTTCCAAGCCCACAAGATTGTGGTACTAACTGAGCATCCTCTAAAGTCCCTATCGCAGCAAGGAGATCTAACAAGCAGGGTAGCCAAATAGGCAGTAATATTGAGCCAATATGACCTGGAATTTAGGCCCAAAACAATAATAAAGGGCTAGGTTCTGGCCGACTTTGTAGCCGAGTTCACACCTGGTGTCATCCCACGTCGAACTCCGGTGAGCCGCGGCTTGGGGTGCCCAAAAGAGCAAGAAGAAACCCAGGTGGGGCCAAAGAACCCTGTAGACACCCCATTTTTTACCGTCCTCAAGACTTGGACGTCACCGCTTGAACACCCGGTGATTATCCATGTTTGTGTTCGTTTTGAGTTCCCGGAGGTCCCGGCTGCGCGTCGTGCCTCAGGACCTCTTAACCGGTTGGTTCTGTGCCTGGTTTTGCACCAAGACTTGTGTGTTTTTGTACCAGAGGGTAGGAGGAGGCTTGTTGGCCACTCCTGAAACCCACCGGCTGCCCCTGGATTTCACCGGCAGTCCCTTTTGGCCATCGGCAGTAATTTCTTGGAATTTACTGCCGATCGGCACTTTATTCTGCCGACCGGCACTGTTTTGTGCCGTTGACTTTTTTGACTGGTCGGTATGAACCCTTTGCACCCTCCAAGCCTGGTGCATGCCAGCTGTGCCAACTGGAATGCACCGTCAGACTTTCCCGTGCATAGCTTTGCACCCTTTGCACCTTTGAACCCCATAAACCTTCTAGAAGGTTGAACCCTTGGCCAAGCTTCTTGGAGAAGCTTGGCCAGCTTTCTTAGCTTCTCTAGGAAGCTAAGACCCTCTTGCACCTCTTGAACCTCCCTTTCTTTGCTTAGCCCTTAAGTTAAGAGCTTTATTTTGCCTATATAAGCTCATTTCATCTCCCTTGAGCTAGGTTAGAATCTTTGAAGGCAAAAACCAGAGATATATCTCTATATCTCTGATATACATCCATATATATATCTATATCTTCCCTTCCCTCATCCATTGTGTGTGTTTCTTAGCCTAAATAGTGTGTTTTACCTTACTTTTGCACTTGTACACACACTATTACACCTAGCTCCGAGATTGAGGGACTTGGAAGGTTGTTTGTGGTGGTTTTGGACTGGTTTTGATCACTAGAGGAGGGCTTCTCCACCTGTTCTTCAAAGGATCTTCAAGGGTGAGCTTGTTACTTTAGTTTCCCCATTCTTGCACTAGCTTTCTACCCCTCTTGTTTTGTGTTTTTGGATTTGTGATTAACATAAAAAAGACTTGTTTTTCCTTTCTTAAGAACATTCATTAAGATTGTTTTGTGGTTTGGGTAGAGTCTCACCCTCTTAGGCCTTGTTTTGGCCATTTCAGTGGTGAGGAAGGTACTTTCACGTCTCAAATAGGGGAGGGACACCCCTCTCCCCCTTGTCCTTTGCTTGCCTTTGTATTTGGCCTAAAGAGTAGCATGTATGCATACTTGCATTTAGCTTCATTTCAGAATTTTTTTGAGTGCTTTGGAGCATGTTTAACCTCTGTTTTTGGTCGGATTTGTAGCCCTTAGCATGCATCTTATACTTGCTTTGTAATGCTCTCTTATGCTTAGAAGTATGCCATGCATTTAGGCCATGTCCTTTGCATGTTTTAGCATGGTTCCATGAGGACATTAGCATCATTTTGCCATGTTTAAGGGCTGTGAGCCACTGATTTTGCCATGTTTGGCATGCTTGGTATGGTTGTCTTGCATGTTGGCTTGTGAGCCTTGGTTGTGTGGATCTCTAGCATGTTTAACTTGCCTTAATCTCATGATTTGGCATCATTCTAGATCACATTTCAGATTTTAATCTATGCTCACATTTTTGTACTTGTCATCTCCTTCATACTTTAAAGGTGTACCCTTTTAGGCCTTGAAATGTGCCTTGTATATGCTTGTGTGTCTAGAGCTTTTGGGATACCATGTGTGTGAGTTTTAGGTGTATTTTTGCATGCTAAAAATCTGTTTTTTTTTTTTGCTTGCTTGATATGTGCCATGAATGGTCATGTATAGGGGTGGTTGAATGCTCCACTTTGTGCCTTAGCCTTAGGCCTTTTGGCTTGCATGTTTACATGGATGTTTGTCCACCTTTTCAGTCCATTTTCACCATTGTTTTGGGGAGATTTGAGGTCTGCCCCATTGTGGTCTAGTCCACCATTGCATGCTTGCCTTATGCTTGTTACATGTTTGGTTCATTAAGTGTTGTAGCATGATGACCCTATGTTTGATCTACCCTTGCTTGCATTGCATTTGCACTTTGCATGTTGCATTACATTTGGCATGTTTGCATCTTAGTATTAGGTTGCATTGTGGAGCCATGTTTGCACAACATGCATTGCATTACTTGGTTTGGGGTGTCAAGCCAAGTTGAGGGTTAGGATGAGTTCATACCATAAGTGATGCAACTTGTCCTACCTCTTGGTCACCAAGGCCCTTGACCAACACATGATAAGGTCTTGGATTTCATTTGTATGTTGCATGCATATTGGCATTGAAATGCAACCTTGGTTCCTTAGGCCATCATGCATCAACATGTATAATTGATGGCCCAAGAACCAAGGGCCATGTCTCCTTGAGTCCCCAAACATGATAGGAGGCATTGGCCACGCTTACATATGCCTAAAACCCATGCCATGCACTGCTGGTCTGTTGCTGCTGTCAAACTGTCCCCTGCAGGAACTTTCTGCCGACCGGCAGTATAATGTGCCGACCGGCACTATATTTTCAGCCGATAGCCTCCAGAGCAGCCGGTGGTCAATTTAAGCAGCCGGTGGTCATTTCCTCTGGCCGGTGGTGTACTACAGTGCATTTGGAAGATGTCCTGGGACTTTGGCAATTATCAGAGAGGCAGGACAGTTGAAAACAGAGGCAGCGGTGTTACGGCGTGGACTTTTCGGGCAAGTCGGATCGAGCATGCATCATTCGCGCATCCCGAGGCAGGGCTGAGGCCCCTTTCTTTTTTATCATGTGAATTTAATTTGATAATTAGAAATTTCTGTAATAATTAATTCATTCTATATTTGGACTGTATTATTTTTGGACTGTATATTCTTTTGGTCCCTCCGTGTGAGGGCATAATTGTAATAAGTGTGTGTAGGTGGTGTGCATGTCTCCCAACCTCCATTTCTTTCTTCCCTTTTATCTACCTGCTTATGATAGTAGATTAGGGCATATTTAAAGTTAGCATACCTTATGCAATGCATGCGTGCATCCATGCATTTGTTGACATACATCAGGCTTGGCACATCATACAAACTGCATCGTACTTTCAATTCCAAGTTGAATACGTGTTATTTGTAGCATTCCATATGCCATGTTTAGGATAGCCGAGCCTACCTAGATCACATCTTTGCATGTGTTGCATTAGCCACTTAACATGAACTAGGATCATGCATGATTACTAACTAGTTTCTGTTTTGGCTGGGAGTACTAGGTAAGCTTTTATGCTTTAGCATACCGCATGCGTGTGATGTGTTGCCATAATAGCATGACTACCATGAGGCTAAGTGCTTATGTGATATAACTGCTTGAATGCCTGTGGATGGAGGTTGAATTACCTAAATTGGGACAATGCATTAAAAACTGTAAGTTTTAAAGGCCCGCTAGATAGTGGCAAAACCGTCTTTTCTAAAGCCCACTTAAGAATGGCAAAACCTGCATTTTAGCCTACTTGCGAGTAGCAAACCATTTTCAAAACAAACATGAGATGTTTTGTTCCAACTTAGGAGATTTGGTCTATACTTGTTTGCTGCGCGCATAACATAGTAATTCTAGGCTAATAACTGGAATAAGAACATGTAATGTTTTCAAAATCGGATATCATGGTTAGTAGAGGCCGGTCTTCGGACCGGGCGAAAGGGGGTGCTCATAGCTGACCTTCCCCGATCGTACCCAAGCTCCCGAGCCAAGACTACTTTGGTGATGACGGACACGTGGCCTTCGGCACCGAGTCAGGGTTTCCTAAATTTCCCATTTTAAAAAATATTTAGGTGGCGACTCTGTAATCTGGCAAAGCAGTCCATGTTTGGCACTACTTTTCAAAAAATCTGTTTTTCTTCAAAACGATTTGCCAGAGTTGGACTTTTTGGTTCAGGTTTAGAACCGTGACAAATGGAGTCCGAACTGTAGTGAACCCATATGAACAGAACGGGAGTCATCCTCCCAGGACGTTCGGGGACGTCTACAAACCCCACTTAAGCAAAATAGAAGAAAGCAGAGAAACCAAAGCCCTGCGACATCTACATCGGCTACTCCTTCCACCTGTTTGTTTATGGAAGTTCAAACCGTCAAAAAACGGGGGCAGGAGTAATGTTAGTATCGCCAAGTGGGCAAATATTAGAGCAGTCTATTCGTTTGGGGTTTAAGGCCTCAAACAATGAAGCAGAGTATGAGGCACTAATCGCAAGGCTAAAATTAGCAGCAGCAATGGAAGCCGATGAGGTAGTAGTCTTCTGTAACTCCCAACTTATTGTGAATCAGGCAATAGACGAATATGTAGCCCGAGATGAAAGAATGATAACCTATATCAAAAAAGTTATTAGACTGCTAGCATTGTTCCAGGATTGCCAGTTACAGCAAGTTAGCCAAGATGATAACAATCATGCCGATGCCTTGGCTTACTTGACCAATGCAATGAAATTAGGAGAGACAAGGACAATAATGGTTGATTATTTGTCAGGCCCAAGTGTGAAACCACTGATCACAGAGTACGAAGCAATGTACATAGATATGGGTCCAAGTTGGATGGATACAATAGTGGTGTTCCTTAGGGATAGCAAGCTGCCAGATGGCCGAAAAGAGGCACATTAGACCAAATTGAAGTTGACCAGGTTCAGCCTAATGGTAGATGGCCATCTCTATAGGAGATCCTTCACTGGTCCCCTTTTGAGATATGTACATCCCTTCCAGGTCGAAGACTTTCTGTATGAGATTCATGAAAGAGTCTGTGGAAGCCATGCTGGGAGCAGATCACTTGCTCATAGGGCCATCACTTAGGAGTACTGGTGGCCTTACATGCAGAAGGATGCTGAAGCCTACGTCAGAAAGTACGAGAAGTGTCAAAGGTTTGCACCTTTGATACATCAACCAGCAGCAGATTTGAACCCAGTATCTAGCCCTTGGTCATTTGCCCAGTGGGGCATGGATCTTGTTGGACAATTGCCCCAAGCAACTGGGCAAAATAAATTTCTGCTAGTAGCAACTGATTACTTCACGAAGTGGGTAGAAGCTGAACCTCTTGCGAAAATTCGAGATATTAATGTGAAGAACTTCATATGGAAAAACATCATCACTAGGTTTGGGATCCGAAGGGCAATAATAGCAGACAATGGTACACAATTTGACAGTAAGCTAATCAAAAACTTCTGTGCAAAGTACAAAATCAAGAACTACTACTCCACTTCAAGTTTCCCTCAAAGCAATGGTCAGGCAGAAGCATTGTAACGCCCACAAAATAATACAAATACTTCAACTCATAAGAGAAGTGAGCATTATAGAATTGATAACCTTTCATTCATCAGAGTTCATATTACAAAAGATAATATATGCAATATACATTCATAAATGTACGTCCTGAATCTATAGCATATAACACCAGTTAATGATAACAAGATAAATGCCCCACGGCCTTTCATCTTTCCAAGATATTCAATGCCTCAATCACATTGTCATATTCAATGGCACAATTTAAATGATTAGTCTCAATTCACCTAATCTTTATGCAATTTCTACAACAATCATGGCTATCATCAATCAATAGCCCAATACAGATATTTCTAAGCAGATATACAATCTTTACAACAGATAATTCATCAAATTTCCATAGGTGTGTGATTAAACAAATCCAACTACACCATTTATTTATACATTTCCCCAATTTTACATTTCTCACACCAATTTCATTATTTATACAAAATACTTATTCAAACATATTAGGGCAATTTTTTTTTTTTTTCAGATATTAACCCCAAAGGTTAAATTTTCCTATTTTAACATAAGATAACCTCATATCCAAAACCCCATAGCCATTTATGTAACCCAACATGGAAACTCCTCTTCTTCTTCTTTTTTATTTGAATCCAAACCCTAAGTTTCTCAAAATACTCGCAAATCTCACCATTTATACATAACAACAAATAACTAGGTTAATGATCATAACAAAGTGTAGAATATCCCTACCTCAAAGAGAGAGGACGAGCCAAGCAAGGATGGAACTTCAAAAGTGATGAAACCAACTTCTACTCAGATCAAAGTGAAGAGTTTGAGGAGTTCTACCTTTTTAATGAAGGCACAAGGGTTGAGAAGCCACTAAAACTAGGTGGAAATCTAAAGAAAGGGTATTTTAGAGAAAGGGTCTCACTTTAGGATTTTGAGATGAATAGATCTGAAAAAGTGATGTAAAAAGTGCTTTTCGCAATTTGATATACGCGCAGTCCGCTCGAACAGAGAAGTTGACGCGCGCCAGACACAAAGTTTTGTTCCACTCAAGCGCAAAAGTGGCTTGCTCGAGTGTAGAATACACACATCCAGTATTTATACAGACAAAAGACAACCTGCTCAAGCACAAAAAATTTCCTTCAAGCATAGGAAACGCCGCTCGAGCGTGGAAAACACCCCTCCAGTACTTTGTAGACATGCAACGTACTGAGTATTTGCGAACCCCGCTCGAGCACAAGAAGGCCCGCTCGAGCGAATAACCAAAATTCTGGGCAACAACAATCAAGACCAACTAGCAACCAACCTGTTCTAAACACGCCCAAGACATTCCAAAACTCAAATTCAAAGAGGGAAAAGGAGGAAAAGACATCAATAACAATATTAAACCACAAGACCCGAGTCCGAAATATAACAGTTGTTGGATCCAAACCGGAATCGCTATAAGCATCCAATAAGACTATCTTAGATGGGATCAAGAAAAAGCTAGAAATAACAAAAGGGAAGTGGGTAAAAGAGTTGCCCAATGTGCTTTGGGCATATCGGACTACGCCGAGAAGATCAACTGGAGAGCCTCCTTTCACCATGGCTTATGGCATTGAAGCGGTTATCCCATTGGAAGTCGGCATCTCTAAGATCAAAACTCAGGGAGTAGAGAATGGGACTAATGAGATATTCTTGGCCCGAGATCTGGACCTGCTGGAGAAGAGAAGAGAGAGAGCAGCAGTTCGACTGGGAGCATACCAACAACAACTTGCTAGGGCTTACAATAAGAAGGTCAACCCAAGAGAGTTCAAGGGTGGGGACCTCGTCTTGAGAAAAGTTGTCGATAACAAAAAGAATCTTAGGTAGGGCAAGCTTGGCTTAAATTGGAAGGGGCCTTATAGAATCATCTCGGTTGCCGGCAATGGGGCATATCGGCTTAAAGATACTAAGGGCAAAGAGTTGCCAAGACCTTGGAACACTTGCAACTTGAAAAAAAAATTATCATTGGCTTTTTGTTTTTTGAAGTTTATGTCATAATTTTATTAGCCGAAGTAATAATAAAATGCTAGTTTGACTTTTATGATTTTGAAATTTGTGCGATAGGACCGAACAGTCTTATGATGATGTTTTCTAAATGAAACATGACAAATAACTTAGACTTATTATATGGCAGAGTTGAATTATACTTGCATATAATAGAGTTAACTAAGTTGGCAATGTTTCTAAATGAAACATGACAAATAACTTAGACTTATTATATGGAAATTATACTTGCATATAATAGAGTTGAACTAAGTTAGCGATATTTCTGAATGAAACATGACCAATTACTTAGACTTATTATATGGAAGAGTTGAATTATAGTTGCATATAATAGAGTTGAACTAAGTTGGTGATGTTTCTGAATGAAACATGATGAATAACTTAGACTTATAATATAGCAAAGTTGAATTATACTTGCATATAATAGAGTTGAACTAAGTTGGCGATGTTTCTAAATGAAACATGACGAATAACTTAGACTTATTATATGGCAATTATACTTTCATATAATAGACTTGGACTAAGTTGGCGATGTTTCTGAATGAAACATGACGAATAACTTAGACTCATTATATGGCAGAGTTGATTTATACTTGCATATAATAGAGTTAAACTAAGTTGAATTAACCTAGGCTTGCCATGTCGGTAGAGTTAAACTCAGAATGGAACTAAAGTCGATTAACAGAGAAACCAAGGTTGGACCTCGGCTAGTCTTTGTTTGAATCTGACTTTGGCAAAAGATCATAAACTCATAGTGTGAACTTAAGTGGAACTTAGGCTCACATTAGGGAGTAGGAAGCATGAATAATAGATAAACCTGAGAGATTGGCACTTGTTGAAATTTTTAGAAAAATTTACAAGTTGAAGATTGGCCGAGGTAATAATAAAAGATGTATTCGAGGTACAACTTACCCGAGATAACTAACCAGGTTGTCAAACTTGGAAAAGTTGGAACGGCAAAGTCTTGATAGAAGACAGTAAGTGGAAATGAATGAGCAATACTTGACTGAATAAGTTTAAAGAAATAGCACTTGTAAAAATATTTTGAAATATTTTTAAGTGTTAGCCGAGGTATTCTAATTGTTGGCCGAGACAAACAATCAAGGTATATCCGAGGTATTGTACCCCGAAGTAATTACACAATTAAGGTGTATTTTGAATGAGTGCAAAAAAATATTCTAAGTATAGAAACATGCATAGAAGGAAAGAATGCATACATTCAACACTTAGAAAAAAGGGCATACATTCAGCAAAGAAACTTGTTCAAACACAAAGAGGCACTGCGGCCTAGCATAAGAGATTACTTGTCCAAGTTACAAAAGAGAATTTACAACTGAAAGGGAAAAAGTTCAGAGTAAAAGAAAAGAAAATCCTAAGCGTTGGAGATATGGGAACTGGTCTCAGATTGCTCAACCTTGGCTGTTGGCATTGTGTCGACCTCAGTTGGCAATGTGGCTTCCTTCTCCGCCGCTATCTCGGCATCGATTTCCAGCAAGGTCTGGTCCAAGCTCTTCTTGGTTGCATAGACCTCAGCCTCAGAAGTTGTTTGATTGGGAGAGGCACCCTTAGAAACCAAGTCCTCCTCCTCCTCATCATGAGTTAAGTCTAGGACTTGATCATTCGATGTTGGGGACTTGGCTCCCTTAGCAATATCCTCCTCTTCTTCGGCATTGTCAGATTAAGCCTCCTCTTCTTCGGCATCGTCGGATTCGGCCTCCTCTTCCTCTGCCTCACCAGCAGATCCTTAGGGAGGCAGAGGGAAGGGCACTTGGAGTTTGTTGATATCACAAAGATCGGAATCCATTGAGATGGACAACTTGTTCAGAGCAGCCATCCTACCGAAATAAAAATCTCGGTTGTAAGCTTGGTTTACTTGTTCCTTATAGGTGTTACGCACGTCGGCTTGGCCTTCGACGTAGGCCTTCTCATCAGCTGTCTTGATTTTGGCCGCCTTGGTCGCCAAGGCCTCTTGCAGCTCCACTTTGGCTTTGGCTTTGGCAATTTTTGCTTCGGACTCTTTGGCCTCGGCCCTGAGTACATCGGCCACTGCTTCAGCAGCCTCTGCCTTTTTCTCGGCTTGATCTTGAGCTTGTTTGGCAGCCTTGGCTTGATCCAAAAGCATCTTCATTTTTGCCTCAACGTTATTTAAAGAAATGAGAAAGCTTTGGTCTTGTGGACCAATTCTTTCTTCAAGTCCTCGGCTTTCATTGCAAAGGAATAAGCATGCTGGATCGCCTAGAAGAAAAGGAATGAACAAGTTAGTAAAATTTTAAGTATGAGAACTTAAAGTAAAAAGCCAGAAAAGACAAGAGTTGAAGACTTACCAGAACAGAGTATTGCATCATTAAAACAAAGTTTTCATACCCGGTGATCTCGGCCATATGATTTAGATCAATTGGCAGAAGAACGGCGGTGGAAAGAGCGACGCCGACCTTGATATTGTCAATGGCACTGTCACCGACCCTAATTGGTTAGTCTCCAATCGTAATGGCAGGAGCCCAGGGTTCATCAACTTTAAAAGCACTTGGACTTGTGGCTGCCTGGGACCTCGGCTTCTTCGATCGCGTGGTATAGGTTGACTTGTCCTCAGCAGGCCTCTTTTCGGCATTGGAGGCACTCTTCTCAACCTCGGCCAATTTTGAGATTGGCACTGTATTATCAGTATCAACTTGGGTGACAGAGGCTTTTACCTTAGCTCTTTTCACCCTTTTTGGCTTTGGTTTAGTTTAGGTTTGAGATAATGAAGATTGAACGATAATAATTCCTGGAAGGTCAACCAAGAGGTCTTCCACGACAGGTTTGCTGCGGCCCATGTGGTCGGCGATTGCAGTAACGGTAACTCTGATACCAAAGTAGATCGTAAGAAGGGTGATTGGGCGATTGGCTAGATCGTAAGCCGGCGCTTCAAAGTCTCGGCGTTTGCAGCTACGAGTTCTACCGGCTGGTGCATTTGCTGGAGCACGACGTCGGCATCATCGCTAGGATATTGAGATGAGCTAGGGGGCAGAGGTTGATGGGAACTCAACTGGATCTGAAGAGGAAGCTTGATTAGCTCTTGGTAAAAAAGTGACTAGAAGGGTTGAAGCAGACGGTGGAGTTTGACTCTTCCGAGAGATGTCAGGCAAAGCCAACTTGTATGTGGGTATGTAATTCAACAGCAGAGGGGCCTTGCGTCTCTGCACAAGGAGATCTAAGAGTTTCTTTAGATCTCAGCTGGGAACGTATGATTGCCGAAATCCCTTCGTTGGCTGAGGAAGAACTGCAAAAAAACAAAGAGCAAACATTAGTAGAGCTGAATGAGTTGGCAAACCTTAACCAAAATGGAATTATAGTAGGATGACTAAGTCTTACCATCACCCTCTTTAAAAACTGCTCGGTGATAAAGATCGTCATCAAGAGCAAACTCCTAGTTGCCCAAGACGATGAAGTAATCATCCTCCAGCACCCTTGTTGAAGTCTGGGAGGTTAGCTATTAGTTTAAAGGCGGTGGATCTAGGCTTAAGGTAGTATATGTAGTCTTTTTCAGACTTAAGGCCACACATGATATAGCAAAATTGGATATCATCTAATGTGATCCTAGCCTTTTCTCGGTGTGCTAGTTCGATTATGCCATTGATAACCCTATATGAGTTTATGACAAGCTGCATGAGATTGAGTTTGTAATAGTGAAGGATTTCTCGAAAGAGAGTACCTAGAGAGAACTGAAGTCCGCATTCAATAAATGCAACAACAGGAAAGGGCATGGAGTCTCCATCAAGCATGATAGAGTCCTCTTCCCCAACTAACCTCAACTGGACGTCAGCTAGGATAGAGAACTCCTACCTAAAATGCTCTAGTTTTTCAAGGATGTCTACCCTCCACTTAAACATACCCATTATTTTGGCAAAAAGGGGTTGGGCAACAGAATGATTGATATAGGTTTAAAGACCTCAGCTAAAACCTAAACAGGCACTGGTGTTAGGGTTTTTGAAGATCTAAGGGGAATTTGTTTTGATTTTCCTAAAGAACAAGGTTCTAAAGCAAATCCCAAACCTAGAAACTACAGAAACAGGAATTGAAGGCAAAAATCTAGAAATACAACAAGACAAACAGAGAAAAAAAAAAAAAAAAAAAAAAAAGAGAAGAAGAAGAAGAATAAATAGAAGAAGAAGAAGAAGCATGATTCAGAAATCAAGAACGCAATCGAGATTCAAGAATTAAGAAAATCATAAATTCGTAGAACAATGAGTGAGTGTATGCAAGGCAGTGTGCCAGAACCAAAAGCAATACTCACACTCTTAAATTCAGGAATAAATTATGATACATCAGACAGATTCAAGAAACAAGAAATGGTGACCAAAGCATGAAGATCGAAACAGAGTGCAATTACAAATACAAAGACAAATTCCACAAAAACAGGTGTAAAGAAAAACATATAGCAAAATTCTGATGGAAGTTGCATGAAAGAGCATGGCCAAGAATAGTAAAAAAACAATGGAGAATTGAAGTTAGAATAAAAATCAGAGGATTCATCAATTGAAGCCGGAGTCAGACGAGTTGAACGACCAAAGTTGAATGATGAATGGTGCATCGGCGATGATGGAAAAGGCAGTTGCAAAGCTTGAGAGCTTGAAAAATAACGGTTTGGAAGGGGAATGTTAGAGAGAGAGAGTCTGAGAAACGAGGCAAATTGAATTCGTGAAAGTGAAAAGACGAAGGGAGAAGAAAGAGTTTTGTGAAAAACTGAAAAGGCGGTAAAACATAATGAGACACCTTGGACGACGTGCTCGTCAGGCAGCGTGAGCAGAAGCAACGCGACCTGATAGCGCGTGTCAAGTATGAACCAATGAGGAACGGATGCGTGGAGAAAACAGTTGAAAAGACCATATGTGACAGCTCATGCACAAATAAAACTCTTGGAGTTTTTGGTTAATGAAGCAAAAACATCGGCTAGAGGGGTGATCTTGGTTAAGATATTAAAGGAACTAGACTCTTGGTTCTTGATCCTAAATAAGTATGGGCAATTAAGTCTTGGGAGCTTGAAACCAACTAGAACTGACCTCGGGCAAAGAGAAAAATGAAGTTTTGAGCCGACATAATATATGAACAAGCAATGTAGGTTCCATCACCTCAAGTTGCCAAGGTAATAGGGCCTAGGGGGCAATTGTGTGGACATATTTTGTGCGTGATAGCACATGGCCAAGGTGACGCCGAAGTGTCAGCGGAGGTGCCATATGGCATGGTCCTGATGCCGAGGTGATCTCTGCTAGGTTGAGGTTATCTGTGGAGATACCAGAATCCAGAATAAACAGATAAAGAACAAGAGTCCTAGAATAGGGGATAATCTCAATTTGGATAGATATAGAGCTCTCAAGGAGTCTATCCCTATCTAGCTAAAAGTCCAAGATGGGCATTGAGCTTAAGTCCATTGAAGTGAGGCTTCTACAGGGATTAGGTCAGTACTGGCTACAAAAGCAGTGCACCCCCGTGGGTCTCAGGTATATATGAGATACTGAGAGCCGTGAGTTCTTTCTTGTGAGTTAAGTTCAATTAACTATCTTTGAGAGATATTTGATTGCTGACTTGATCATCAGAGTGCCCTCAGGTGGACGAACTACCGCTAGATTCTTATCTTTCTGTGACAGGTTGTTCGGGCTTAATCTATTCTGTTGGTGCTCTCCAGTTGAGTTCCCCGTTTAGTTATGTGGTCAGAAATCAACACCCACAACACCCAAAAAAATCAAAGTAAGAAAAAAAATATTTGTAAATACATAGAAAATAAGATTTACAGGTAAGTAGAGAAATTCAAACTGCTAATCTCTTTATAAAATACAGGAGTTATGACCAAATGAAATAGACCCATTGGTTAAACCTCTAATTCTTCTAATTTTAGAGAACAAAAAAAAAAGTGCAACGCGGAACTTTCTTGGTTGGTGATAGTATTTTGTATTCAGCTGTCTCGTCCCACTAATATTTTTTTTAACTATTTGAAATTGAAATCACTACCAAATAGATCCACCAGTCTACTCTCACTACTAGAGAACATACCTTTTGAGTCGGCAGGTTGCTGTCGCAAAAACCATAATTGCCGTCGCAAAAAGTTTTTGCGACGGCCTTTCGACGGCATGGTGAGGGACGAGAGTACGCGGGTCGCTAAAACTTTTTGAGTCGGCAACTGTGCCGTCACATAATATTTGCGACGGCAAATGTATTAATTGAGACGGTGTCCTGCCGTCGCAAAAAGTCCAAAAATCTCTAATACTATTATTTGTGTCGGGAGATTACCGTCGCTATAGGTTTTTTTGTGTCTGCAATGTGCCGACTCTAATAAAATTCACATGTACATTACATATGTTTTTGAGACTGTTAGTTGCCGTCACAAAAAAAAAAAAGAAAAATCATAGAAAGGATATTTCTTTTTTGTAATTTATACCTGTATTATGTTCATTGAAATCTAATAAAAAAAAATACATTCAATCAATAGACATTCATTCATTCATTCAAAAACCAAAAATATTTATATAAATTCAATCATCATCTTAGCTTCATTGACATCAAAATATTAACAAAAAATTTGTTACATCAATACAAATAGTATGGTAACAATATGTTATAAATATTAACTACAAAAAGCTTGACATCTCAAACCATAATATAATACATCCCAAAAATAAAATTAGCTTCCATGCCATCATTAATTCATCCATCAGTCTTCATGCAAAACCTGAAAAGAAAAACAAATTAAACCAAATATTAGGTTATATAATATATATATAGCTTCACCAAAAATAATATTAACTACAAAAAGGTTGACATGTCAAACCATAATATAGTATGTCCAAAAATAAAATTAGCTTCCATGCCACCATTAATTCATCCATCAGTCTTCATGCAAAACTGAAAACAAAAACCAAAACAAAAAAAAATTAAATCAAATATTAGGTTATATAACATATATATATAGCTTCAGCAAAAATAATATTAACTACAAAAAGCTTGCCATCTCAAACCATAATATAATATGTCCAAAAATAAAATTAGCTTCCATGCCACCATTAATTCACCCATCAATCTTCATGAACCTGAAAACAAAAACCAAAACAAAAACAAATTAAATCGAATATTAGGTTATATAATATATATATATATAACTTCACCAAGTCATAAACTCAATTTTAGCATAACACTCTCTAGCTAGTACTATTAGGCCTCACTGAATATAATCAAATTGTCTAGATTATAATCAAATTGTCTAGCTCAATGCTGGACAGTGAAGGAGTGAAGGCAATTGGGACATTGAAGTGCTGGAAAACTAGGTGTGCTCTTCAACCATACTAGAATGGGATGGTTCATCTTACATGGATTCTGTACAACAAAATCTACAATTAGTTATTTATTGAACTCTTAGCAAGCTTAGTGAATTTTGATCATATATAATCAAATAAAGGTTAATAAACGATCGGCAAATATCATGAGCAACTACAAGGTAAAAGTTTTCCAATACATGAAATAGAGTTCTAACAACAAAGAAATTAAAAATTGAATTAGGACAGATGAACACAGCTTTATCACATAAAGGGTTGTAAAACAAACCCAACTCCTCGAGTTCTGCATATTAAAATCTCATTTGAGATCAACTCGTTATGTACAAGAAGCCAAACTTGAATACATTTTAAAACTCGTTAAATTTTCAAGCAAGTTTGAACAATCCACTATAAAAATAAAAATAAAAATAAAAATAAGCTACTCGAGCTTGCATGATCGGTAGACACATCTTTGAAATCCGAAATTTGCGAAAAGGATACAATTGGCATAATGGTCAAACAAGTGGTAACCGATTATTTCATGAATTAAAATTTCAATAGCAATTAAAGCTTTAGGTAGTGTTTAGTTCATTGGAGCGAAGGTGGAATGGAATTATAATTCCATCGTAATGTCCATTCTCAAATTTGATTCACTAAAAAATGATTTAAAGATGCACAGAAGATGGAATCATCATCCACCAATGTAAGGGAATGGTCATTCCACAAGGAAGCTAAGGAATAACCAATCCATTTCATTTCACTTTCATTCTAGTGAACCAAGCACTAACTAAGATGATATGATTGAACAAAAATGGAAATGGTGAAAGTTTAGTCAGCTTCCTTTGATAAGGAGATTATTTTTCAATTAGAAGCATGCCACTATACTTACAACTTTGGCATTGAACTAGACAAGAAAAGTTAAAATTCTCTGCTTATCCAAGGACATAATCATGCATTGCCACAATTTTATTGGAAATAAATAAGACTATGAAGTGTAGAAAAAAGCATATATATAAAAATTGACCAAATTGACCCATGACTTTCCAAGTAAGAGTCTAAATTAATAATCAACTAAGTTAACTCAATTACTTTAATAATAAAAGAGGCTGAAGTTGTTAGTTTCCAAGTGCATGACTTCATTGCAAATAGAATTAAGGTTCAAATAAATTAAATGAATAAAATTCAGCCCTAAAATAATAAATAAATACTATGTTACATTTTGCATCCCTTGGCTTTTATTAAATCTAATTTTGATCTTTTATTTTTTAATTATAACGCTCAACATCTTAATTTTGATCAACTTATGATGCGATCCAGATTGCAAAAAATTTTCTTATCTAAAATAAAATTCTTCCATTAGAGTCCAAAATGTAATACAAGATGCTACGTATGTAACAGAGATACCTGCACAGGAGAACCCAACAACTCATCATCTTGACTATCATGATCTCCTATAGACTTCCTGACTTGTTGACGTCCACTAGAGGCATTTGGAAGCTATATAATCAACACCAATACCATTTTATTAAATATGATACATAGAAATAAAAGAAAAGAAAAGAAAAACAAACAAATTGCCCAAGTTATTCAGTTAGTCATTTTTACTCCACCTGTATACCACTTAGGCCACCTTGGGACCTTATGAAGTCCATCCAAGCTCTAACTTGCTCGAACTCTACCTTCAACTTCTCAGTAACCCTTTGCTCAATCTCAACCGTCAGCCTTTGCTCGATCTCTTCAGTAACTGTTTGGCGTACTTGTTGAGTGATCTCCTCAACAGTCGATGATGAGGATGCTTGTGATGAACTGACATCTTTTTTGTACACTGCACTTCGAGGCACACCTATCCCATAAGTCTTGCAATATCCGTGTCCATCCTTTCCTACTAGGTTATGGAAAATCTTATCTTGTACCTCTTCTGTCCTGAGGGGCTCGTCTATCATTGAGAGTTGCTCATTATACTCATCCTAAATTTTAAAGATATTAGTATACAAATAGCACAGTTAAAAAAAATATTAAACCAATATGCAAAGGCCCATACCAAAAATAATTTCACATCTGGATCAGTTATCGTGCGTGTTTTCATGAAGACACTCATTTTGTTAGTGCTCTCTCCATCAGTCATCATCTAAAATTGCCAAACAGATAAGAGTTAGCATTTAGTTAATTTTTATATAATTGTTAATACAAATCATTACCTTATGTCGTATATCGGCAAAGGGTGTTCTCCCGGTCCTATGCACTGGACCACGCAGCTCCCGATTTTTAGAATTACGGTTAGCAATCTTCTGTAAAAGTAAAGCATTCACATTTTACAAAACTGTTAATTAAATGTCATACAAGAGATACATGAATATATTTGTATACCATTGCATCTTTACTACTCCAATACTCCACCATCACCCTCCATTGTTCTGGCAAAATGTCCAAAGGCACTTTTTCATTGATATTTGGATCATCTTTCAAAGGCTTGTAGTGATTGGTCTTAGTCTTATGTTTGTGATCCTTCCATAACTTGTTACATGAGTCTATGACCACTTGTTTCAAACCTTCTGGAGCATATAACAAGTTATCCTACACAACAAAATAGCAAACATTATAAATGTATAAGACATTTGAAATAAAATTATTAAGCATTATAAACAAGACAAATGGAATGTACAAAAAAATAAATTTATACCTGAACCTCCTTCCAAATGCCTTCCACAATATCTTCAGGTACTGAGCCCCAACTAAGATAAGTTAGAGGAACTCGGTGTGGATTGCGCACAATCTGACCCAACTGCCCCTTAAATGACCGTCCTAGTTTATTAAGTGGCTGGAACATGGCATTGAACTCTACATTTAGCTTTGAACTGATTCATATATAGTATATGGATAATCAATGAATAATGTTTCAGAGTTCATAAATGAGTTTGAGATTATCACTTGTTTATGTCTATTCAATTCGATCGGTTATTGATTAATAACACTATATAAGATGATATCAATATTATACTAAATATTTGTTCAAGCCCACATATCTATACTATATGTATATATATATATTTATTTATGTCAAATGTCTCATTTCTCTAACTAATAAAATAAAATAAAAAGGCTTCCCTTAATGTCTGAGGGTATGAGGATTAAAATTTAAGACCTTAAGTCTAAGGAATAATATTTTTATCATTTGAATGGCACACAATATATAATAAATTATTTATTTATTTAAATAGCATACTAAATATGTATATATATATATGGAGAGAGAGAGAGTATCGTTTAACACTAGTAGGATAGGAAGTTACATTAAAGAGAGTGAGAGTGAGAGTGACAGAGTAGTAATTGTTTAACACTAGTAGCAAGTTATTTTCTTTGAATAAATATCTACTCACGAAGTTGAGTTCTAAGGGTTGGTGTGAAAACATTTTCCACCAGCATAAGCAATGGAGTGGACTGCACTCAAAGGGAATACATATTCATATATTAAGCATGCTTGTGTCTATGTAAGTCAATCTTTTCGGCTCTGTTCAATAAACTTGCCTATAAGTACTTTCAATGAGGCAAATGGCCATGTTTAGGCCATATAATATATCTGTCTTGTTTGGTGGGTACCCTAGTTGGTCTGCCATTTCTTCAATGACAACCACAGTTGAATCACACATATAGGACCATTTGATGGGTACAGATCATCATGACCTCATGTTCAACAATGTACATCACTATTCATGATCATTGTATACAAAACAAACATGTCTTGCCTTCTGAAGTCTCTTGTGGTGTTAGGGTAAAAAAACTCAAGCATGAGTTGATCTAAAATATAAAATTAAAAAAAAAAATCACAAGGATGAATTTGTTAATTATTATGATGAGACATTAGCAATGAAAACAAAAATTACATTCTTCCAATTTTTTTATATAAATTCTTCACCAGAATGATATATCATATATATGATGGTGATAGTTTTATTATTAAAGTAGTCATTTATTTTAAAATGATCAAGTTTAAATTTAACTGCATATATATATATATATATTTTTTTCTGCATGTGTAACATATATATATTTTTTTCTCTCTCTCTCTCTCTCACTAATATATTTGTCTTTATACTTTAGTAAAAAAATCAATGGAGATGGAATCATGTGTCCCTCCTGGCTTTAGATTTCACCCAACGGAGGAAGAACTCATGGGATATTATCTCAAGTGAAAGATTAACTCATTGAAAATTGATTTAGATGTCATTGTCGACCATAATTTTTTATTACCACTAGATTAAAAATCAATTATTATTTGATTTGTTTTGGTAAGTAGGCGGATAGTTTAGGATGGCAAAATAAATACCTTCGAAGATGCCTTTTCTGGAGATTCAACCTTTCAAAATACTTATCACTTGATAATTTAGTTGTGATGAAGTGCAAATTTACCTTCAGTCATACTGATTGGCCTTAAATTTGCTAACTTCATATCATAGTAGTAAGGAGAGTTAGTTGACCCAATAGACTGGTGATAGAAAAAAATGATTTTTTGCAAGTGATTGCACTCATTATTTGGGTTTGTTAGAAAACATATTTGTTTGCAGAGATTGCCTGTGTATGGGATGGACTGCTTACATTAGCTTTTTCTTCATTATGGACTCATGATTTTTGTTGTTGAACTGTGAAAGATTGGGTAAATTACCTTTTTCTACCCCGAGGTTTCTAACCCACTAGTTAATTGGGCGCTTTTGGTGGCTCTTCTCACCCACAACTCATATATACTCAGCCCAAAGCCACCCATTTTTCCGCCATACATCTCACCATCTTCCCAAGTAACTCAACCACCATCACACCATCACATAAATTGACCCCACTTCAGATTATATTGGTGACTTGACATTCATAGCAAAAATAGGGTCTCAGATTGGTGTAAAGTTTGATCAGATGAAGTTTAACTCATTGAAAATTGATTTAGATGTCATTGTCGACATTGATCTCTACAGAATTGAACCATGGGACATCCAAGGTAAATTGGCTTTCTTTTCAAATTTTTTCCTATTACTTAGACCAATTGACCAACCATTAATCCCTCATATATAGAAAGCTCAAAAACAGAGAACATTTTTTGGGTACATATCAAGCCAAACCCATTCGGTGAAAGAACAGGGCCGAAATATTACAAATGCATACACAAATCGAGGGGTGAAAGAACACAAATCGAACCCTCAAATCATCTACAATTTCAATTC
Source organism: Camellia lanceoleosa (assembly GCA_025200525.1). Lineage (NCBI taxonomy): Eukaryota > Viridiplantae > Streptophyta > Magnoliopsida > Ericales > Theaceae > Camellia > Camellia lanceoleosa. The sequence goes on along the minus strand of CM045764.1, from coordinate 112,014,881 downwards.
TTAGAGAGACTGATATGTATATACATATATATAGAGAGAGAGAGAGAGAGAGAGAGAGCACTTACCCGCAAGAGGAGAGTCGGCGGTGTTGGTGGAGGGGAGGAGAGTAGGCGGTGTTGGTGGAGGGGAGGAGAGTCGGCGGTGTTGGTGGAGGGGAGGAGAGTCGGTGGAGATGGAGAATCGGTGGTGCGGTGGAGAGGAGAATCGGTGGTCTTGGAGAGGAGAATCGATGGTGTCAATGAAGAGTTTGTGTTTAGAGATGAACCAAGATTGAATTTAGGGCAAGAAGAGAAAAGAATAAAAAATGAAGAGGCAGAGTATATATAGCATGTTCTAAAAATTATGTCGTTTTTATTTTTTTCAATTACTTTTTGTGACGGCACATGATACAGACGCAAAAGTGGCTTGAAATGGCGCGAAAAAAAAGCGCGGGATGTAGTTTTTGGAGCCAAAAAAGTGAAAAAATAAATAAATAAATTTTTTTGAGACGGTAAATATTTGGCCGACGCAAATAAATTTTTTTTTGTGACGGCATAGTCTGCCGACTCAAATAATAACACTAAGTAATTTTTTTTTGAGACGGTCCTACTTTGCCGACACTAATAATACGTTTTTGAGTCAGCAAATGTGTCTGTCACAAATAATGGGACTCAAATAGCTCATTTTCTTGTAGTGTCTCCACTCAGGGAAGGCTGAACTAATTAAACTTTAAAATAAAATAAAAAGGCACACCCCACGGCCAAACTTGTTCCGTGATAAATTTCCGGGTACTAAAATAATCGTTGATGCTGCTTTGGGGTCACCACCGCCAACATTTCAATTTGGACCATATCGGCTGCTAGTTTATTCGATTATGCATTTAGATTATTAATTAATAATAAATAAATTAATTAAATTATGAGTTTTTCGTCATTTTAATTTTGACGGTTAAACCTTCATTTGGAAATAGCTAATTTGACCCCTTTTTTTATTTTTTGGCTAATTTAGTCTTGTTAAATTAGTTGGGAAGAACTTTTTATTTTTGTTTTAGTTTGAATGTGATAGTTGTAAGAGAAAAAAATAAAATGATTATGGTTTAAATATGATATTTTATTTTATTAAATAAATTAATCTATTTTGTCTTTTTGTGCTAATTTGGCCACTTTCCCAAACATAGCAAATTGATACAATTTAAATATTAAAAATTAAAGTGATACAAAACTCATTCTTTAAGAGCTACAAATGTAATTAATCTAATAAATTAATTTTGATAATTACAATTTAAGATTTTATCACATTTGTTGAAAAATAAATTTTTAAAAAAAATTATTATCAAAATATGTGATTATGTCTATCAAATCACTCGATATTTTTTTTTTTTAACATTATGTTTGGTTGAGGAATTCAGAGAGAGATTTGAAAAAGAAAATAGAAAAAAAAAAAAAAAGGATATATAAAATGTAAATAAAATATATTTATATTTTACTTAATTTCACAAACATTCTTTCTTTTCTTTTTTAAATCTCTTATCCAATTTCTCAATCAAACATAAGGTAAATGATATATTTATTGTCAAACAATGAGCAATTTAAATTGCCAGATAACGTAATGATCCTTACGAGCCAGAACACCAGTGGACTTGGGGGGAGAAACCTCTCCCAAATAACTACATGTATGTACGTACCATTGCCCAACACTGCTACAACTTTTCCAACTCTACAGACTCCAGCTGTCCATCTCTTCAGCTCTCTCTCGGACGCTTCTTCTTCCTTTGTCAACGCCGATCCCTCAGGATCACCTTATACACACACACACACACACACACATATATATATATAGCTTCACAACCCAACCTTAACCATCATCACAAATAATCTCTCTCTCTCTCTGTTCTGCACTATATACATGTACAAAGTAGAAATGTCTTGTTCAACAATGGTTTTCGTTGTTGTGACGTTGATGGTGAGTTGTGTAATGGCTGCTTCAGCAGCACCCTGCAACTTCAACAAAGAGATTGACATCAATTGGGGTGGCAATGAACATGTTAAGATTTTCAATGGCGGCAAACTTCTGACTCTCTCTCTTGACAACTCCTCTGGCGCTGCTTTCCAAACCAAGAACGACTACTTATTTGCAAGGGTTGACATGCAACTCAAGCTTGTCCCTGGCAACTCCGCTGGCACTGTGGCCACTTACTATGTATGTCGTTTCATCGATTCATTGATTTCCATCTCCTTCAAATTTCAAATTTTGCAATAATCCAATAATTTCCTTCTTTTTTCTTCACCATCATCATTAATTTTTCTAATTTGAATTGCAGTTATCTTCTCTAGGGGCAGCACACGATGAGATTGACTTCGAGTTCTTAGGCAATTTATCTGGACAGCCATACACTGTCCACACTAATGTCTATTCCCAAGGGAAAGGGAACCGCGAACAACAGTTCCGTATGTGGTTCGATCCCACGTTAGCCTTCCACACCTACTCAGTCATTTGGAACTCTCAACGCATCATGTAAGTATAACAAAAGAAAAAAAGGAAAAAAAAAAACACATTTTTTTTCTTCTCAATACTTAGCATTGGTTAATTTTCAACCACTTACAAGGATTCCTCTTGCATATTATGTTTTTCAGTTTCATGGTGGATAATATTCCAATAAGGGTATTCGAAAACAATGAAGCAATTGGCGTTCCATTTCCCAATAGCCAACGAATGAAGGTGTATGCGAGCCTATGGGATGCCGATAACTGGGCAACAGAAGGTGGGAGAATAAAGACCGACTGGACTCAAGCTCCTTTCATTGCCTCGTACAAAAATCTCAAAATCAATGCTTCTTCTCCTGCTAACTCCACCAACAATACAATATCAAATCAGGCATGGCAAACTCAACAACTTGACTCCATGGGTCGAAAAAAACTCCGATGGGTGCAGAGCAAGTGCATGATTTACAACTATTGCACCGACTTCCAGAGGTTTCCCCAAGGCCTTCCCCCAGAATGCTTGGCTTCTTCATAATCATTAAATTCTTTCTCTTTTTTCTTTCAAATTCTTTTTCTCTTTTTTCTTCTTGATTTGTAAATTTATTAGCTCTTGAATATTCTTTGTTTGTTTGATTTAAAAGCATTTGTAACAATTCAATCACAATAAATATTTTTTTTTTATTTTGAAGTAATTTATTTGGCTTCGGATCCTCCGTTTGCCTGTCCTAATAATCTATTCCATGTGTACATCTCTCTATAAACCTCACTATTTATCTCTGTCACAAATGCTCATGAGTTATGAACTCATCCACATAGATTTATAAAGTCAACTCGTTATCATCATTGGGTTTTGTAGAACGGTGCTACGGCTTTAGTTATCACATTTTCTAATCGCCTAACTTGGTTTGACAAGGTGGCATTCATTTGTGGTGGGATGATTCTACTTATATTAAGGCGAAGTTTGGCAATTCCAATATAATTCATCTTTTTATTTTGTTTTTCATCACATCACATCTCTACTTTTTTGCACATCTTTTCGTAAAAAGATAAAAAATGCACTTATTTAGGTCATCCCAAATAATTCCTAAAAATCCTAATAAAAGTATAAGACTTCAAATATGATTGATTATAAAAATTAAAAAAAAAATTATTTAAACACTTCATGATTTTTAAATATTTTTTTAATAAGATTTTAAATAGATGTAATATTGACAATTATCTATGTTGACAAGACAATGCTTTAGCAAACTTCAGAGTAAACCCTAGGTGGGGGTCATCCGGAGCCAAAGGTCAATTTGATACAAACTCTGTGCAAGATGCCTATAATATATATTTCTTTAAGTTCTTATAAATATATATAAATTATCTCTTAAAATCACGTAAGTTTTCATAAATATACGTAAGTTGTGAATTTTTAAATTTTTATAGATTAATTTACGTATATTTGTGAAAATTTACTCAATTTTATAAGGTAACTTACGTATATTTGTAAAAATTTATACAAGTACATATGTGTACTTACACACTTAAGAATTGCCAAAAAGGAAAAGGATTATGGATTTATTTTTTTCAGGTAAATAATATAAATTCAAGGGCAATTTATACAAATGGTCATTATAATTTATCTTTTGTATTAATTTGGTATTTGTAATGTTAATTTTTGACACTACATCAATTTAGTCAAATTGATATACCCATAATTTTTTTTTTGTTTTTTTGAAATTTGGTATCCAATTCACTATATCAACTAATCTATGAAATCAATCACGGCGTCTACTAACGGAGAGGATTAATTAAAGTGGGCACATTACCCCATATGAACCGACTCGAAGAAATTATTTATATGTGGAGTTTTAAACCCCAAGACTTTGGGTGAGCCCACTCCCAAATCACAAGTCTTATCACCAAGCCAGCCTCTTGGGCTAACTAATTTGCCCTCTGTAACATTAGCTCAATTTCTGAAAAAATTTATAACGTAAACTTGAGAACATTCTAATTAAGAAGTTAAAATTTTAATATTAAAAAATTAATTTTTATTTTTATTTTTTAACATTTTTTTATAAAAAATAATTAAAATAGTTATTTCTAAACCACTATTTCTTCCGAGAAATGAGCAGTAGCTCGAAATTCGGAGCCCGAATTTGGCTCGAAACAGAAAAGAGATAGAGAGAAGGAGAAAAGAGGAAGAAAGGGAGAGGGAGAGGGAGAGAAAGAGAAAAGTAGAGGGGAAGAGAGAGAGAGAGAGAGAAGACGATCGTCGCCCCGCCCAGCCGCCGATCCGCCGATCGTCGCCCAGCCCAGCCCTGCCGCAGCCTCTGACTGCTGTCGCCCTACCTCCGCCTCCTCCTCTCCCGAATATTATGCCCCCTCCAGTCCTCCTCTTCCTCCTCCTCCTCCTCCTCCTCCTTTCTTCCTTCTTCTTCCTGGTCTTCGTTCTTCTTCTGCAAAAAAAAAAAAAAAAAAAAAAGATATAGAGAAGATAAAGAAGATGGAGTTGAAAATAAGAAAAAGAAAAGAAAAAAAAAGAGGGGGTCAAAACGAGCCACAGTCAAACTATAACTTTCGAGCTACGAATCGAAACCAATTTCTTCCGATTAAAAGAAAACAAAAACTTTATCCAGAAGTTGCGTGGTGATAGCAATTGCATTTATGTGGCTGTCTCGTCCCCATTAATGTTAACAAATAAATAAATAAATAAAAATTATTAAATAATGTTATATGTACTAATTAATGTATTAATTAGTATATCAATTGATGATGTGATATAATTTTAAAAAAAATTAATATTTGTAATATAATTAATAAATTAAACTAATAATAATATTATAATTAATATTAATACACTTATTAATATGCTAATTAGTTACGCACGCGGAAGAAGCCCTCCCTCCCTAACAATCAAAATCAATCATCAAATTATGAAATAAATACACATTTGGGGAGCGTCAGATAGGTTTGTTTGCTGTTGTTGTTTGACTTTCATTTCGCAATTTTTGACCGCACACCATGTATATTTGAATCCAAAGAATAGTCAACGTTTACATACACGTGTGCATGTTTGTAATTGTAAGAAATCCGTGCCTGTTTTAAATAAATAAATAAAAATTAAATTCGTAATAAATTTTATAAATACTAATCAGCTTGCTTAGTTATGTTTTTTTAAAAATATTTTTTAGAAAATTTTATTTTCTTATTTTTCGTATTTTTTTGTTTTTACTCAATTTTTTTAATATTTAAGTAATTTTTTTTTACTTTTTAGACATACTTAACATAAATATATCTAAAAAATAAAAAATTTATAAAAAAAACTTTTAAAAATTCACTAAATACCAAAAATATAAAAAAAAATACAAGAATTCAGTACATTTTTTATATTTTTATGTATTTATTAAATTTTTAAAATATTTTTTCATAATTTTTTTACTTTTTAGATACATCTAAGTAAAGTGCATTTAAAAAAGTAAAAAAAATGTTTAAAATTTTAAAAATATTCACTAAAAACAAAAAAAAAACACAAAAATCAAAAAACTGAGTTTTCAAAAAACTTAATTCAAAAAACTCAAACTAAACACACTGAATAATTTAAATTTAAATTTCTTTTATGATTCTCTAATTGTTTTCTGAGATTGCTGAACTTTTATCTTAAGAATGGTTCTTCTAATTTGATATCATTTGTGGCTGTTAAAATAATAATAATAATAATAATAAAAAGGGTAAATTACATTTTGTCTATTTTATGTTTACTCATTTTTTCACTTTGATTTTTAAATTTGATTTTTTCTTATTTTGGCCATTCATGTTTCAATTTTTTTTTTAATTTATTTCTAAAACTAAAATTCTTTATTCAAAATTAAAAAGAAAATGACATCACATGACATAAAAATATTTTATTATACATAACTCACACCTCAGATACAAACTCAAACCCCATTATAATAATATATTTTTTATATTATGTGACTACTATCGTGATATTTTTTGTCAAATTTTGAGTAGAAATTAGTTTTAAGAGTAAATTGAAAAAAATTTGAAACATTAAGGGCTAAAGTAAAAAAATAAATAAATAAATAAATAAAAATATAAAAAAAAATAAACTTAAAAACTAAAGTGAAAAGGTAACTAAATATAAAAGAAATAAAGTGTAATTTATTTAAAAAAATTCAGACTGGCATTACAATAAAAAAAAAAAAAAAAAAAAAATTGGCTCAAAATGAAAGACAAAAAAAAAAAAAAGGTTCTCCTTTGAAAAATTGGTTATTTTAATAGGTTCTTTTAATTTTTGACTATTTTAGTAGGTTAAAATCTTTATATTTGGTAAGATAGTTAGATTTTTTTGTAGTTAGATGTTATGTTTATGAAAGAAAAAGTGAAATGATTATGGATTTAGGGCTGGTTTGGGGTGTCCTAAAAAAGTGCACTTTTTATCTTTTTGGACTAAAAAAGTTGAGAAAAAAATATGAAGGTTTGGGTTAACTTTTTGGATTTTTATGAAAAAATGTGTATTAAAAAATTGTATAAAAAGAGTGTGTAAGAGATGAATAGTGACAGGTGGGCCCAGCCGTACAAATCGGCAGCCGTGTATTGGGGTTCAAAATTATTGGGTAATTTTTGTACAAAGCATTGGACGGTTTTGTTTGGACCGTGGGGGTCATCACGGGTCCCATTTTAATAATCTGAACCGTTCAATGTGTGTAACTCGTCGAACACTATATATCTATAAAAAATCACGTTAATCGGATATCGATAGCTATCTGATCAGATCTATTTATTTTTCAATCATTAATTATAACACCATCCATTTGTCGTACAAAACTGATCTGATCATATAGTTATCGATATCCGATCAATGTGATTTTTTGCAGATATATAGTACTCGACGATTTCTACACATTTAACGGTTCAGATTATCAAAACGGGACCCGTGATGACCCCATCGGACGAACAGCAGTGTGTGTAAATCACACCGAATCAGTTACACAATCAATCACTTCCGCAGCACAGCAGCTGCAGTGGTCAGTTCGGTGGTCAATTTTTGTTGAAAAAAATTATTTTTAAAATTTTTTTTTTTGGTGAATAGTGATACCTTTTTGGATTTTGGAGTAACTTTTTGGCTTTTTGACTTATATAAGTCAAGCCAAACTAGGCCTTAATAAGACATTTTATCTTATTGACTATTTTAGCCTATTTTGTCTTCTTTTTTTTTTGGTAATTTTTAGGGTAATTACACTTTGCTCTCCTAAAGTTTAACCCATTTCTTACTTTGGCCCTTTAAATTTGATTTTTCTCACTTTGGCCTTTATGTTTACAATATTTTTCACTTTGGTCCTTCATGTTTGCAATTCTTTCCATTTTGACCCTTTAAGTTTGATTTTTCCCACTTTGACCCTTTATGTTTGCAATCATTCCCACTTTATGGCTAAACTAACTTCAATCCAAAAAAGTAACAAAATTTGTCACATCACTAACACATCAGATCCATATGTGATGTAAAAAATTTACTAAAAATGCAAAAAATAAAAAATAAATAGCTAAAAAATTTGGAATTTTTTTTTTAGTCTTTAGTGAACTTTTTTTTTTTCAAATTTATTCATAAACATTATTACATTATAGATGTATCTAGATTAGATGTTGCTAAAAAAATAAAAACAAATTTAACTATAAAAAATAAAAATAAAAATTCACTAAAGACAAAAAAAAAATAATAGTAAATTTTTTATTTCAAAATTGACAATACATGTGTTTAAGCCATTATATATATATATATATATTTTTCGTCTTTAATAAACTTTTTTTTTAGTTAAATTTGTTTTTTTATTTTTTTTTAACTGCATCTAATCTAGATACATCTATAATATAATAATGTTTATAAATAAATTTTTAAAAAAAATCACTAAAGACAAAAAAATTCCCATTTTTTTGTTTTCTATTTTTTATTTTTTGCATCTTTAGGGAATTTTTTATATCACACATGGAGCTGATATGTTAGTAGGGTTTGGTTATGGTGTGCAACTTACACCTTACACTTTTTGTGTTCAACTTACACCTTACACTTACACCTTTTTTACCTTGCACTTACACCTTTTGTGTAAGGTTGCATATGGTGTGCAACCCACTTACACCTTACACCTTACACTTACACCTTATACTTACACTTACACCTTACACTTACATCTTTTGTGTAAGTGGCACATGGTGTGCAACCCACTTACATCTTTTGTGGGTTGCACACCTAAGAAAACTCCATGTTAGTAATGTGGCAAATTCTGTTAGTTTTTTGGATAGAAGTTAGTCTAAGAATAAAGTGGAAAAGATTACAAACATGAATAGCCAAAGTAGGATAGATTATAAACATGAAAGGCCAAAGTGAAAAAAATTAAACTTAACGGGTCAAAGTGAAAAGGATTGCAAACATGAAAGGCCAAAGTGAAAAAAATTAAACTTAAAGGATCAAAATGAAAAATTGATAAAACTTTAGAGAGAGAAAGTATAATTTACCCTAAATTTTAAACCAAAAAAACTAAAAAACCACTAGCCAAACCAGGGTTCACCAAAGGAGCGAAGGTTCACATGAAAAACAATCCAATCCACAGCCTATCCATTCTCTCTAAACCTCTGTAATAAACAAGATAAACAACTTCTATTTATATTCCTAAAATATATATTTTTTACAATTTACCTTTATATAAAAATATTATAAAATACTTCAAGACTACTTAATAAACTTTCATAAATATGCATATTTCAGTGTGAGTTTGAGTGTATTAATTGCATGGTGCACAAAGCCCCTAGATGGGCTATCAAAAAACAATAATCTTATATAAACAATTCAAAAATGATTTGTGACACTAATTTATTGATCATTGATGGCACTAATTTCCTATTTTGGTAATTATTTTTTTTTTTTTTTGTCTTATATAAAAATTAGTGCTATCAGTGCCAATGAATTTAGTGCTACAAATCATGGTTGATAAACAATTTTTCCTGACAAATTTATTTTACAAGTTGTTGCGACGGTGAGTTGTTCACCGGTTTCCATTTAAGAAATAAATAATTTGTAATTATACATCACATCAATTTATAATGAGGACAAGTTTTTAGAAAATATTATTTAAATTGATTTTTTTGTCATCAAAATACTCAATTGGAGTCTGGAATCTTTTTCTTTTTTTTTTTCTTTCTTTCTTTTTTTTTTTTAGATTGGAAAAGCAATTACAAAAGAGAATGAGTCTCAAAAACCACCAATACCATTAAAGAGGAAGGAACCTCCTCCATCCAAACTCGTGGTGAAACAAAAATCAAAGGCTAACTTACTTAAAGAATGGGTCACCGAATTGTCTTCTCTATAATCATGCAAGATCGATGAAGAATGAATACGCAATAGTAGCACCTGAGCCACACCCACCAAATGACCATAACAAGATAAGTTATCCGTCTTGCCTTGGATTACAAACACCACATTTAGAGAATCACCTTCAAGCTGAATATGATTCAATCCCAAAGCACATCCTAATTGAAGCGCTTTTACTGCACCCAATGCTTCCACACAATCAACATCCTCCAGATAATGAATTCGCTCAACCATAGAAATAATAACCAGCCTATTACTATCCCGAACAATAATCCCAATACTAACAGCAGCTTGGGCCTTCCAAACTGAGCTATCAAAATTCAATTTAAAGACATCCCTGCTTGGCACAACCCATCTGCGCAGCCGCACCTGAGACTTTGGAATTTGGCTGCATTGTTAAGCTTGATCATACTCTGTTACGTACTTCTTCGCAAAAGACACAACCTCAGCCACAGTCCTTGACTTATTTTCAAAAATAATTGAGTTCCTATGATTCCATAAGCACCAACATATAGTAATAAATAAATTCATCTGCTCCAGATCATACTTGGCCATAAGATTGCAAACCCACTCAAAGCAATTGGTAACAGGTGTAGAATTAATAACCATAGAGATCGAGCTTGACATCCAAACTTGCATCGCAAACCAGTAGTTCTGAAAACAATGGCCTACGATTTCAGCCTCAACTCTGCACCCTGCACATAAATCCATATTCACGATATGGCATTTCCGCAAAGTTGCCCACACTGCTAGTAACCCAAGACACATTTTTCCAGCCGAATATCTTGAGTTTATTCGGAATATGAAGTTGCTATTGAGCTCTCCAGAACTGCTTATATGTAATGCCCCAAAATATATAACATCTTGTGAGTACAACAATCAACGTTCATTACGACAAATGATACAATTCTTCAACCTTTACATCATTAATCAATAAGGTTTGTACAAAATAGTCCCACATGCGAATTATATATTCAATGATAACCAATACATGAATCTATAGCATGTGGAACATCAAATTCAAAAGTAAATAAAATGCCCTCAAAGGCTTACAAATTCCAAGGCTTAAGTCTGGTTACACAAAAATGGTTTCACAAACCCATACATTTATAGGCTAGCAGAATGAACCACAACAAAATAAGAGTCATTTACTCTCCACAAAATACGTTCACGCCCTTAACTTGGCGTGATCACCACATCTTTTCCTGCACTAAAATCCCATAAGGGTGAGCATAAAGCCCAGTAGAGAATTCTTAACAAAGTATATACATTTATGCAAGATTCCCAATATAAAATGCACATGTCATGCTATGCCATTTAAAAGAAGATTACATTTTTCATCTTTTGAAAAACCACCATGCTCGATGATAATTTCAAATCTCAACCATTTAGAAATTTGTAATTAATTTCAGAGGGGCGGTAAATACGACTCATGTAATCCCGAAGCTGATGTCTGCAAGTAGGCATAACTAGCACTACTAAAACCCCACTTTACCGGTTGTTAACTGAAAGGGAAGTGGTACCTCCTCCGTACGTGTTTTCAGTCTTTCACCCCTGACACTCAAGCCAACTTAATCAATTTCATCTACACCTCCTATCCGAACTTATCAACTTATTTACCCCAAAACAATTCAACAATTCTCATTCTAAAATATTTCTTTTCTCAATGTAAACTTTTCCAAATTCCATTCAAATGCGTAATAATCAATTGAATGAGTATGTAATGCAACAATTATCAATGCCTCATAACATTTCAATAGTTACATTTCACCACATTTATTTCCCAATGCAAATGTTTTCAAATCCCAACTCAAAATTTGTAACTACGCAATAACAGAAATGCCAATGCAATATATATATATATATCAAGGCAAAATAATAACCTTCCATTGACAATATTTCCCACACAATTTATCAAATTCAATCACCAATTCCCATTCCCCTTTCCAATGCGATCTCATCAATTATCATCTATGAATGTATATGTATATGTCCAAGTGTAGCAACCAATCCATATTTCATGTGTTCTCAACAATTTGCCATTTCATAACTACATATGTATAAGTACTTAACAATAATTTCAAACAAGGTCCCCAAAACCTCATACATCAAGAAAATTGCCATTTTGCAAAAAATAATATGAAATTTCTACTCATTCCTTCATTTAACACAAGAAAATCCATAGATTCTCAACATTTTCCAAAATCCCCAATTTCTAGGTTTTTCACCAAAACTAGACACTCCTTCATCTCTTAGTAAAATCTCACCAAAAACATCATCCTTAAGTCAATATGATTCAACTACTCAAGAAAATCTTTAAAAGAAAAAGCAAGAGATGGATTCATTTCACAAAATCACTAATTTCTAGAGCCAAAAACTAATTTATTTTTATTTTTTAAAAAAAAACAATTAAAGAGGAAATCTCGAAATCAACTAAAACTTGCAAAAATGTATATATAATTCTAAGAAGAGTCCCCACCTCAAGTTCTTGGAGAGAAAAGAGGAGAAATCCCCAAAAATCAACGGTGATGAGTCCCGATCTTCACCGCACACAATGTAGCTCTCGATTAGCTCTCCAACTTTGATAAAGAAGCTTGGGTTAAAAATGCAATAGATCTAAAGAGATCAAGAGTTCTAAGAGGTTTGGTATAGGAAATGTAGAGAGAAGGAGGAGAAAAGGGTTTTTGAGAGAGACAGAGGTGTATAAAATGTTATACACTCAACCCAAGGAAAGAAGAAAGAGAAAATTTTCGGACACAGCGACTCCCACACGTGCGGCCCTTTCCCCCGCACTTCCAATCCCGCACCTGCATATATTGCAGTGAACAACCTAGAACCTCCCCTGTTTTCCGTATATCTGGCCTCATCTTCCGCTCATGTGGCCCCTACCCCGCACTTGCAGCCTAAGGCCCCCACACGTGCGGCTCAGCCCTTAGCCCAAAAAATTTTCCAGCTCAAGTGTAAACCCCCGGACTTAACTTCAAGCCTCCCGAAACAAGAGAAACTCAGAATTGAAATTAATAGATACGAAACTTTAGAGAAATAGATTTCAAAAGTATTAAACCTGACACGCACAAAAGAAAAGTAAGACGGGTTACGTACCCAGTCATCACACTATGTGACATACCAACATTGGATGTGGCACCGTGGCCATCCAAACGGCCCATATCCACACACAAATAATACACGGAGCGCACCAAAAACTCTTCATTCCGTGAATAATGCAAGACCAATTTATCTTAAGGTAAAGTTAGACAAATAAGAATGCATCGAATAGCTTCAACATCCATTTCCAGAAATAGTTGAGTAAGTATCTCATTATGCCAGCCACCCTTCTGGGAATCAATCAAGACACTAACCTTCGCATTGTCCGAAAGAGTCGAAAGTGGCAAAATTACCTTAAAAGAATGAAGTCGTGGAACCCATTTATCGTGCTTAACCGAAATGCTCTCTTTATTCCAAACTCGCCATCGCAGCCCAGCATTTAGTAAACTTCAAGAGCCTGCTATACTCCTCCAGGTGAAAGATGGGTTACTTCCTATCGTTGCATCAAGGAATGAAGTTTGAGGAAAGTAACTAGCCTTGAACACACTTATGACCAACGATTAAGCCACTGCACTAATCGCCAACACTGTTTGGCCAAGATAGCCGTATTAAATTGTTGAAGGCATCTAAACCCCATACCTCCATGCAATTTAGATTTGCAGAATTGCTTCTAGTTAGTCTAATGAATTTTATGGGCTTCCTCTTTTTGTCCCCACCAATAGTTGCACACCATGGAGTTAATTTTATTGCACACTCTATTAGGAAGACGAAAACAAGACATAATATACATGGGAAGTGCTTGAGCAACAGATTTAATAAGGACCTCTCGACCCGCAACCGATAGGGATTTTTCCTTCCACTCATTTAATCGATTCAATACACGCTCCTTAACAAACCCCAAAACTGCTCGTTTAAAGTGACCCACACAATACGATAGCCCCAAATACTTCTCGTAAAGTGCCAGAGAATCCACCCCAAGAATGGATGTCACCACTTGCTGAGTACCCAAGGCCGTAATTTTACTAAAACAAATAGCAGATTTTTGGAAATTAATTTTCTGCCCCGACGCTTGCTCATGTGTTTGGAGGACATCTCGTAGCACACCCGCCTTATCTTCATTTGTGGCCGCAAACAGAAGACTGTCATCTGCAAAAAACAAATGTGATAAGCGTGGATTACCCCTACAAATTGAGATCCCAGACAACCGGCTGTCTGCCATAGCATGTGAAAGAAGCGCCGACATCTCTTTCTCACAAATAGTGAACAAATATGGCGAAAGTGGATCCCCCTGTCGGAGCCCCCTTGTTAGGTGAAACATTCTTGAAGGCTTCCCATTAACAAGAACTAAAAAAGATACTGTCGATACACAATTCATGAGGAGTTACACAAACCGTTGCGGAAAGCCCAACTGGAGCATCATTTGATAAAGAAATGTCCATTCCACTTGGTCTTAGGCTTTACTCATATCGAGTTTCAATGCAAGAAATCCATATTTTCCCACCCACTTATTCTTAAGAAATTGGAACACTTCAAAGGCCAATAGTGCATTATCTGTGATAAATCGGCCTAGTATAAAAGCACTTTGAGTGTTTGAAATTACTTATGGCAACATCTCTTTAAGGCGATTGGCCAACACTTTTGCAATTATCTTATAGACAACATTACACAGACTAATTGGCCGAAATTCTGACATAAGCTTGGGTTTCTTGATTTTAGAAATCAGCACAATAAATGTATGATTAATCTGTGAAATATCATCAACCCCATTCAGCACCCCAAGCACAACAATACTAACACTAGGACCCACCACTTGCCAAATTTTTTGAAAGAATAAAGCAGGCTTACCATCAAGCCCAGGTGCCTTCGTTGGATGCATTTGGAAAAGCACATGGTATACCTCAACTTCAGAGAAAGATCTACTCAGTTTAGTAGCACTACGATCTGAAACTCTCGCATGAATCAACTATAAAACTAGGTCCATGCTCAACCCCACGCTTGCCGAAAATAACTCCTGAAAGTAAGTCACAAAATTATCCTCCACCACTCTGTGGTCCTCCTGCCAAATCTCATGAGAATTGATAATCCCATCAATATTCTGCTTATTATGTTTTTAGGTGGCCTTAAAATGGAAAAAAGAAGTATTACGGTCCCCATCCTTTAGCCAATTAGCTCGAGCGCGTTGACCCCAAAAAATAGATTCCCATTCTAAAATCTCATCAATGTCGCACCGTAGCTTACGCACTACTTCCACTTCATTTGGAAAATTGGAACAAAACGTAAGCAACCTCTGCAGATGGTCGGTTTTCTCCTTCAACTACCTCTTTACACACCCGAACACATTTTAGTCCCACTATCTCAACGAAGAACACACATGGGAAATATTAGAAACCAAACCCCGAACATTCGCAGTAGGAGAGGGTAGCCAATTTTCAGCAACCACTTGCTCACAACTTGCATTCCGTAACCACATAACCTCGAACCGATAAATTTGATGGCCACTAGCACGAGAAGGACATTGTTCCTTAGCCCCACAAAGGTCAACACAAATAGGCAGATGATCTGAAGATGTGCAAGCCATAGGATAAACCTTTGCATGGGGAAACAAGACCTGTCATTCATCATCAACTAACCCCAGTCCAATCTCTCTCGAACCAAAGCCTCACCAACTCAGTTATTGGTCCAAGTGAAAGGTGGCCCAACAAAACCCATATTAGGAAGGTGTGTATCTGCAATAGCATATCAAAAATTTTCTATTTGTGGTTGATTGCACCCCAACACTCCACACTTCTCTCAGCAGAACAAAATTTCATTAAAATCACCCACATAAAGCCAAGGCATCTAGAAGCACGCCGCTAACTGTCACAATAAGGCCCAAGAATCCTTCATTTTTGCCATTTCAGGATGTCCATAAAACCCCGTAAATCCCCAAGGTTGGTCCCCCTAACCAGATTCCATGAATGCATCGATGTGGCCAACCAAATAACTTTTCTCACTAACATGGATACCCGCAGGCCATAACAGAACAAGGCCGCCCGCAAGTCTAACTCGATTGCCATAAAAGCCACCTACTAGTCTAAGCTTTTACCGAATCCTATCCATATGTTTCGAATCGAGCTTGGTCTCCATGAGAAAAACCAGTCCAAGAACTTCCGTCTTTAGTAGAAACTGAAGTGACCGAACTGACCAAGGGTTTCCAAGCCCGCAGCAGTTCCAGCATAAAACATTCATTGGGATCGACAGGGCTTGTCATCAACCGCCGCCATTGAAATATTGTGATGTGGGTGTAGAACATCATTCCCATGCACACACAAACATTTACCAGCATTCATAGCCCAAATCCCATCACTCTGGTGCACACCACAAAGTACCAATCCACCGCTCGCTTAGACGCCGTAACAAGTGGTCTATCAGTCATTGGACCCATGTGTTGGCGGGCCACCCTCTTCCACTTCTTCTTAGGCAACTCAGATCCACCCATTGGGCTAGCCTCATCCTCCATCAAAACATTAGGAGCTTTATGAAAAAGTTGGGCCACCTCAAGTGACTCAATCAGATTGGGTTCGACCCTGCCTAGGCCCAAAACAGCACTAGTAGTTTCAAGCCCAGAACCCCCCTTTTCAACAACCTCTCGCCTAATCATTAATTCCAAAAGATCAAATGATGGTGAAGATATGGTATGTCTCTGATTTGTAACAATATTCAACGAATCTTTTGTTAACGGTTATATGGTTTTGTGTTTTAGCATATTGACACACACACACACACACACACATATATATATATAAGAACAGCTTAATTGTTTGAAATTTGTCTTTTCTTTTCGATTTTGTCCTTTTATTTTGAATAATTTACTAATGGTAACCTATATATTGAGTGAACGTGTGACGCCCCAAAATTTGGGGACATCATAATAAGGTTTAAAACTTAAAATCAATTTTCGTAATTAGGAATCCTCATCCATGTTGCCTCCAAATTTATCATCATAAATTAATTAACAACACCAAAACTAAAAATTCTTAAATTACAACTCCAGTCAAACTTAAAACTTTGTCATAGTGCACAAATTTAAAAAAAAAAAAAAAAAAAAAAAAAACTCAGAAAAATAGTTCATGGAACTTTGGCACGCCTCAAGCTAATCAGGGCTGAATGTTGTCTTCCAACACATCGGTGTTTCCTTCGATTTCTTCGGTACCTGGCATGAAACGCCAGGGTAACGAGGATGCCAATGAGTGACAAGCTCAATAAGATACTATAACCCGAAATACCCACCCCGATAATAATACCCACAATGAATAATACGTAATAACAGAATAACAGGTAGCATTTAATAAGCATAATAGGAATGTCATCAGTTGAAATAATAACAATAGATAATAAATAAATAAAAATGACAAACAGAGGCAGTATTTCATCATAAGGAAAATGTCCACTTTTCTTTTTAAATTCTCATAGATTTAATTTATCAGATAAGTTTAAGTAACTCCCCGCGGAGCACTATTTCCACTCAACCGCTAAGCAATGACCACGAGCAATTCTGACTCTCCCTTGGTCAAATATTCAAATGTTTCCTACAGTAACTACCAATGATGCCCACGCACCAGGGTTACATACCCGAGTCGTGACATCACGGTCTGCCCCAAGGGAACGGTCTATGTTGTGACACCCGCACCACCAACCTTATATCGCCTACACCGATAAGAGCCGAAATACCTTCCTGTGCCATGTTAGGGTTCGCAACTCACTTGCGCAAGATTCTAAACCAGGCTCACCCCATCACTTTTATATTTTAATGTATCATTGGTTAAATTTTGTTTCTTTATTTGTTGAGATATTCACAATAATCCAAAATTTAATTACTAATAATGTTATACCAACTCATTAAAATCCCAACATAAAATATTACGCATGTCACACAATAATAAACAATTGTACAAAATTTAAATAAACAATTTATTTAAACCATGGTATGGAATAATAATTTAGATACCAAAAAAAAAAGAAAATAAATCATAATTACACACATGCGTGGACTTTTAACCTATAAGATTAGACTAGCAGAATATTAAATAAACCACAATAGCCCCATACATGGATTACTAATTTACAATATTTGATGAATTAGGCCAACACAATAACTGATTTTTATCCAAATAAATAATTGAAGTGATGATCTTAAATCTGTCCAGAAATTTTCAGGTCATACCTTAGATAATAAAAATTATAAATAAATTATATATACAGTTCTAAAATTCACTACAAGAAAAAACACTTTCTGTGACCAACATTTTGGTCGCGAAAAGTATCATATTTGGTCGCTAAAACCTTTTCGCGACCAAAATATGTTGGTCGCGAGTTGGTCGCTAAAGCCTCGTCACAGATAGTTTTCTGTGACCAAAAAAGCCTTTGGTCGCTAAAAGTGACCATTCGCGACCAACTTTTTTGGTCGCGGAAAGTCCAATTCATATTACCCAAAAGTAAACTTTTAGCGACCAAAGGTAAGTTGGTCGCCAAAAGTCAGCGCCTTTTACCCAAAAAATGTAATTCTTTTGTGCCGCCTGGGACTCGAACTCTTGACCAAAGAGTCACCATGCACCCAATCCACTCTGCCAATTACATGCTTCTTGTTCATATTTGGAAATAAAAATATATAACCCATAAAAATTGGGTTATTTATTATTTTATAAAACTTTTAATGCCTAAACAAAAAAAATAGTATGTAATTATAGTAGTATCTTTTTTTAAAAAATTTATCCCGCCATAACTTTTCGCGACCAACTTTTCTTTTTGGTCGCCAAAGATTACCTTCCATGACCAAAAAGCCTTTTGGTCGCTAATAGTATACTTTCATGACCAACTTTTCTTTTTGGTCGCCAAAAGTGATCTTCCGCGACCAAAAATCATTTGGTCGCCAATAGTATACTTTCCGCGACCAACTTTTCTTTTTTGGTCGCCAAAGGGTAATCTTCGCGACCAAAAAGCCTTTTGGTCGCTAATAATATCTTTCATGACCAACTTTTTGTTGGTCGCCAAAATATACTTTCCGTGACCAACTTTTTTTTAGTCGCCAAATGTAATCTCCATGACCAAAAAGCCTTTGGACGCCAATAGTATACTTTCCGTGACCAACTTTTTCTTTTGGTCGCCAAAGGGTGATTTTCCGTGACTAAAAAATTATGGTCGCCAAAAGTTAAATTTTGGTCGCAGAAAGTGGACTATTTGTGACCAAAAAAAATAGGTGGTCACCAAAAGTGTTTTTTCTTGTAGTGATTCATGAAAATGTACAGAATATTCAATAAATATGTTTATGTCATTTTTCAGAAAGAATTTCCCAAAAATAAGTTATAAATAAACAATTGAAGAGATAATTTTTTATTCCTCCTTAATCTGTTAAAATTTTCAGAATGTCTATTTTGCAATTAAAATTATAAATAAATTACTTATACAACTCTAAAATTCGTATAAATCTACAGAATACTCAATAAACATGTTATGGTCATTTTTCAGAAAGAATTTTCCAAAAATAAATTATAAATAATTCTTAAAAATTTCAAGAGTGTTTATAACACAGATTTATCACATTTTCTTAAATTAATTTCATACTTAAATTTATAAATCAATTCCATGATATAAAAATTTATTATGAAACTAGACTTCTCAAATTTATTTTTTTTTTTTTTTTTTTTGCTTAGAAATTATCAGATTTGGTTTAATATAACATTTTTAATGATTTTTCAAACACATATTAAAATCTATCTATAGCTCCAGATTTGGTTAAAATCTGTATAAATTCGTACAAAACTCAATAATTGTTGAAAAATTTTGTGAATGAACTAGACATCATTATCAACAACTTTGTAGAATAAATCATCTTCAAATTTTGAGTATAAAATTGTCTACAACTTTCTGACAGATTTAAAGAGCCAAATAACATCTTCAATAATCTTTTTAATGGCATAAACTACACATACAAGTCCAAATTTCACAATATTATCATGATCTTCAGACTACCAATATTTGATATACCATCATAAATTTTCTTACAATTATAAATAAAATTCTATCTACAAGTTTAGACATTTTATCATATGTATATAATTTGAAATTTTCAAATATATAAAAAAAAAATGTTGAGAGGGTTTTCTTACTATGTTAGGTTGCTAACGATTTATCGTCCGAATTTGATTTATGATTCTGATCGTAAGATATGACCGTCCTGGCCCCATGATCGTCTTGCTAAAATTTCACATTAATCGGACGCAATCTCACCGTTGATCTCCCATTAGATTCGGTTAGAACTTTTAGTTGTTGATCATTATCTTAGACTTAGAATTTGCAAGATCTAACCCCAAAAATGGATTCTACACGTTGAAAAACCTAAGGGTGGTCATCCCCAAAGTCATAGGACCACTCGATTAACCTAAAGGTACTAGGATGCACCGTAGCACCATGGACCGAGAAACGCTGGATAAAATTCAATTCATCTTCTCCAACAGCCGTAGCATGCACGAACAGAAAGACCAAAAGTAAGATTTTTCCTCCGTCTCCGACTTTTGACTCCATAACATTCTTAATTCTTAACGGTTTTACTTCATTCTTTCGCCAATCTCTTCAACTTACTTCCTACTTCATCTTACATAACTTTTTTTTCTCACTTCTTTCCGAAATGAATGGTTTTGGCATGCTGAAAGTAAGCCGAAAACCAACTTTTGAAATTCAAAATAAACTTCTCTAACTTTGTTCTTTCTCCTCCATCTTCCTTATTCTTCTCTTTCTTCACCTACAACACTTTGTGAATGATGGTTCTAAATGATAATGGAAATAGGTGATGGTGGTGGTGGCGGTCCGACGGTTCGCCAATAGTGGTGAAGTTTGTGGGTTGGTGGTTCGGATGGTGATAGTATGGGTTGAGGCCATGGCTATAGAGGTCAGGGGAGGAGGAGAAACATAGATAAGGAAGGAGAAAGAGAGTTTTGAGAATGAGAGGTAGAGGGAAAGGGAGAACCGAGAGAGATGAAACGGATAGAGAGAGATATCAAATTGGAAGAGAAGCAAAATGAGGAAGATGAACAGAAATATATAAAAAGAGAGAGAGAGAGAGAGAGAGAGAGAGAGAGAGAGAGAGAGAAATTGAACACCTGGTGAGTATGTTCACCACGTTGTCTTCTGATACATAAGGTGATTACACGTTGAAGGTGGAAAGTGAGAAAACCTGGGGAGCAAACCCATGGTTTTCTTTTCTTTTCTTTTCTTTTTTTTTTTTTTTGTGGATTGGATTTTAATACAGAAAATATTAAATTTCAGTGTAATTTGATTACAAAAAAAATATAAATAAAAATATTATACGATTCAGAAATTAATATTGAGTAATAATATAAAGTCAAAAATATTTTATTTTGATTAAATTTTCAGTATAAAAATATACAGACTATTAAATTCAAAATATTGTGAATAATTATTAAAAATATACATATTATTTTTATTATATAAAAATACGGGATTTCACAGAAGATTTTTTCGTAATTAAACAAATATTCTTGGTTAATTATGCAATAGATTTTTTATAATTACGCAAATATTCTTGATCAATTATAAGACAAGTTAGTATTATATATGTTGACCTCGATTGCCAAATTGGTAAGAAAATATACTTTATTAATGAGATCATCGATTATTTCATCGAACATCCATAACACATTGGTCATACTAAAAGACGTAAAAAGATAAACAAACTACAATTTATTTGGCTAAGTTAAAGGAAGAAAAAAAACAAACAAACAAACTATGCCTAATCAATTGCAACTTACTATAGTGGCGACCTCTCTCTCCTCTCCCTTTTGGTCTCTTTTAGAAAGACGTTAAAAGCCAATTTTTTTGCTTTTAACCTCTTTTGAGTCACATCATCTCTCTATTTTTTTATACATTTTTTAAAAAAAAGTTTAAAAAATTAGTTTTTAACTTACTTCCCAAAACAACAGTACTTTTTAGCAACTCTTCTTCGTCAAAACTCAAATTCTAAAATGTACTAAGAAAAATAGAAATTATTATAATGGGGTGTTCGGGAAGAGCTTTTTTTGGGCTTTTTGGGCTAAAATCCACAATTAGATTCTTAAAAATAATATTTTTGTCAATTTTTTTTTATATGTAACTACAAAGTTGTGTAACCCATATTAATAAAGGCGCTCAGGCCAAAAATCCAATTTTGAATTTTTATTGCTCAAAATTAGTTTGTCCATAAGGACATGCTTTTTCACAATAACCAAACTACCCTCCATAGATATACTTTGTTTCCAGATCAAAACCTAGTCAGTCTCAAACCAGCGCCTCTCTCTTTCACTAGAGTCTCTCTTTCTCTCCCTCTTCGCAGCGCCTCTCCACTCCCTCTCCATTGCTCCACCACCGTATTTGCCACTCCATTACTGTCGACAGCAACCAACCTGGACAACACCTACTAGTCCACACCGCCTCTAGCATCGTAGCGACCACTGCTAGCGATGCGGTATTGACTCCGTCCACCACCTCCATTGCTAATGATGCCTCTCCTTTTTCCACCGTAAAAGTTGAATCGAAGTATAGAAAAAAAAACAGAGAGACGAACACAATGGCTAGATAAATTCAGATCTGATGCGATCGGTGGGTTTGATAAAGCTTTGGTCAGATATCTGGTCTTGTTAGACACTCGATGTCGCGGCAACCAAACCTTCCTCACCAAGCTCTGGTCGGAGATCTGGTCTACCTAGGGTTAGGGTTTCGCACCATCCCCTTCCCTCAGATCTACCCCATCTATCTCCATCTTTATCTCTCTCTGAATCTATGATAAAGCTCTGGTCAGAGATCTGGTCTTGTTAGACACTCGATGTCGCGACAACCAAACCTTCATCACCAAGCTTTGGTCGTAGATCTGGTCTACCTAGGGTTAGGGTTTTGCACCACCCCCTTCCTTCAGATCTACCACATCTATCTCTATCTCTATCTCTCTCTGAATCTATATATCACGACCCAAACCCGCCCCTATAGGTTTAGCGTCGTAACTGATCAATAATCCGAAGATTACCTACGACCTCAATGGTAAAATTCAAAATATTTAAATATAATTGGGCCTTGAAGTAGAAGCAAAACAAAAATAATAATGTCCACTGAGCTGTGCATACATGATCAACTGTAGTAATTAAAACATTTTTAACACGCTTTTATATATACATGTACAAAGGCATATTTTATAACATATCTCACACACTACATGGAGGACTTTTAACAAAACACAAAGATTAGCTCGAGTCTGACAAAATAAAATAAAGCCTCTACACAAAAGTACTTCTTGGGTGGCTTGACAAAGAAGCAAACTCCGAGGCAAACTCTAATATTGATCCTCTAATTACTCACCTATGTATATATATATATAAAGAGTGAGCTAACGCCCAGTGAATAATACCAAAGTAAAGAAGTTGTATGAATGAGATTCTTAATTAAGTAAATCACATTAATATATGTTACATGTAAATCAAAATCAAGACGACCTGAAGTCCAATTCATCATGCTCAAGACATATTAGAGAGGACAAAACGACCTCAGGTCCAAAGTACTTGTCCAAGCATATTACATGTTCATATTCATATCTACGCGCATATTCATATTCATGATCATGATAACGTTTCTATTCAATTGGCCTTTGGTCCATTATATTCATATTCAAACTTCCTTGGGCCCATCACATATTATTCAAATGGCCTTTCGTCCATTATAATATTCAAACGGCCTTTGGCCCACTGCATTCGTATTTAGATGGCTTTGGGCCCATCACAAATTATTTAAACAGTCTTGGGCCCATCACATATTATTCAAACAGCCTTTAGCCCATCATAATATTCAAACAGCCTTTGGCCCATTATAATATTCAAACGGCCTTGGGCCCAAATCATGTTCTTCATAGAGTCTTATACAAAATTAGGCATATAAAATGTTCATTCGTAATTCAAATAAGCAAATCCATGAAACTTATACAGAAGTAGCATTTGAAAAATAACATACTTGAAAATATCTTTACTAAAATATTACTCACAGTGTTCAGATGCCTGGTTCACCCTTGTAGTTGACCCTACACAAATCATAATACATATAGAAATCGGATCACAATACAATTCATTCCACTCTTAACTTGTTTAATTCTTTTAGGCTTCTTTCTTACCCTTTCAATTCATTTATAATGCTCAATGTATGCCTAAAAGTGCTTAGAAATAAAAGGGAACGAAAATTGGAACATGAAACAGCTTTTCAAAATTTTCTGAAACAAAGCTCTTCGCTCATTGGTCGTTCGAGCAGACCCCTTGGTCTGCAAAAATGCTGGTTGTTTGCATTCTTCACTCAAGCGACAACTTCTTCGCTTGAGCAATGATGACAAATTCTGAGTTTTCCAGAATGTTGTTTAAACTTCAAAACACAACTTTAAATTATACAACCTACATGTTTTGTTCTATATGTCAACCATACAACTTTTAACATGCCAATATTACAAGATTTGAAGCTCAAATCTCCAAGGATACATCATACAAGCCCAAAATATTCAAATTAATTTCCATAACTTCAAAACTCATGCACATGAATTACATATTTTCATGGATTTTGCATGCATGTGAAATATAGATTCTAATTTCATCTCAAATGGTAGAAATGACACTCAAATTCATGAGAGTCAACAAAATTATGTAGGCATGTATGATTTGGTGCCAAATTCTCCATGTTTCGAAAATCATCTTTCAACTCTTTCTTTAATTTATGAAAAGCCCTTTCAAAAATATTTACATGTAAGAAATTTAAATCAAAATCAAATTAATATTTGATTCTCAAATATAAATTATAATTTATTTCCAAATTTGTCCAAATTCAAATTTAATTCATTTTTTCCATATCAAATCCAATTTCAAACCCACAAATTTTAAATCATGAATTGAACTTCTAAAACTCTTGAAAATTCATGATGCATGTATAATTGAAACGCAATTTCATGTTAAGACAACTAAATTTAAACCTAAAGTGATTAATTTCTAAATTAATTTCTATAAATTTGAACCTAACTTCTTTGCATGGATCAAATCTTCAATAAATCCTTATTGCATATAATTTGTAGAACTCATTTCAAGAATAATTCTCTAAATTGAACTCAAATCTAATAAATTTAAATAATCATAACTCATGTTTTTCGACCTAACACAATTTTCTTCTTCTTCTTGCTCATTTCTTTTTGATAACATGAAATTGAATCCAAATCCTTTTTAATTTCAGTTTTTAGGTGATTTATCTACAAGATTTGAGCTTTAATTTCTTACCTAGAGTTCTTGATTGATGAGTTTCTTGATGAATTTCCCTTTCTTTTCTTTAAACCCTTGCTTCCTTGAGCTCCATTCTTTTTTCTATTCTTGAAATAGAATTTCCAGCAACCCTTTTTCTTCTCCAGCAACCAAGTAGATTGAACTTTCTGTCTCTCACAATTTCTCTCTCTCTTTTGTTGGGTCTCAAAGTGTTTGACACAATTCTCACAACTCCTCCAGCAAAATACACTATGAGCTCTCTCTCTCTCTTATTATCATTTTATTACAAGGAAGTGAGACACTTGTCTTTATAAGGTTTATTCATGAAGTGATTAAACTTGCCAAACACTAATCTGCACTTCCATCAACTAATTAGTCATGTTTGAATTTCATTAGTTAGGATTAATCTCTGATCAAAAATAATTTAACTAATTTCAATTTAATGTAATTAATTCTCAATTGAGGCTTAATTTGAAATCAGATTTTTAATTAAACTCTTATAAAGCTCTACTATTTAATTGATTCCAAAATAAAATCCCCAATTAAACGAATCGCTACATGACTTCGAATTAGTTAATCATGTCCAAATCCATTCATTTAAAATTAATCATAACTAATCATAAATTCATCATAACTCCATTAGTATATTTAACTTCAATTGAGGCCCAACCAATCATAATTTAATTTATTAATCTGAATTAGATCTTCATCAAATTTTCAAAAAAGGCTCCAAATATCAAATTAAACTTATTGCTACTATCAATTTGAGTGTCTTAGATCGCTAAGGCCTTTAATTTCAAGTCAGACCCAAAATCCTTATAAATAAATTACATATTTAAATTGGATACCTTATAAATAGATTTAATTCATAATAATCATAATTTCTCAAACCCTATAACGTAATTAATTAATTATCTCCAATTTGAATCCAATTAATCAAATCTTAATTTTTACTAAACTAAATCGAAGCTGAATCAAATATTTAATTAAACTCCCAAATAGGTCAATATTTGAAATCAAACTAATTCAACTAATTAATTTCACTTCCTTAAGCCATTTGGACCTTCAATTTTCTAATCCCAAAATAAATCATTATTAAAATCACTTACCAATTGGGCTCCATAATCCTTGCAACTCCCAAATTAATTCAGAATAACGATTAATTAAAATTCAAATCTCCTTAAATAATTAATTATGGCGGCTAAATAATTAAAATCCAAATCTCCTTAAATCATTATTAAAATCACTTACCAACATTTTAGTCCCAAGTTGCAACCTTATCTGCAAACGTGATTCTTATGAAATGGTGGCGGCTAGATAAAGATAGCTTCAATGGCAATGTGCTGTAGCTGTAGCTCAACTTTCCCTATCAACTCACTCACGTGATACTCGAAACTGCATGGAATTTCAGTGCATTCCTTATAAATTCGTTAGTGAGTCTATAATTACAAACGGTTGAAAATGGTTATAAAATTCTGAGTAAAATTAGAATTTTTTTTTAAGTTTAATCTAATTTTTAGGTGGGCCCCGTGCATCGATTTACACGGGTCAAAGTTGTAACGCGTTCTTTGCCGCGTTGTGATTCACATGGATATGCATTATCTCAATCTCATTATATTAAGAAAATTCTTGATAAATTTATCAAGGATGATTTGAATTTAGCTAGAACACCTGTAGACATCAGTCTTTATTTATCGAAAAATAAAGGTGATACAGTGTCTCAGTTAAAATACTCCCAAATCATTGGAAGCCTAATGTACCTAATGAATTGTACTCGTCCTGATATAGCTTATGCTATCAGTAAATTGAGTAGGTACACTAATAACCCCGGAGAAGACCATTGGAAAGCGATCATTCAGGTTCTTAGATATCTAAGATTCACCCGTGATAATGGTTTGAATTTTACTCGATATCCAGCAGTACTTGAAGGTTATTGTGATGCCAATTGGATATTGGATACTAAAGATTCAAAATCCACTAGTGGATATGTCTTTACTCTAGGAGGCGCTGCTGTTTCTTGGAAGTCCACGAAACAAACTTGCATCGCACGATCCACAATGGAATCCGAGTTCATTGCTTTAGACAAAGCAGGTGAAGAAGCAGAATGGCTTCGTCACTTCTTAGAAGACATTCCAATGTGGCCAAAACACGTGCGACTATTTGCATTCATTGTGATAGTCAATGCGCAATAGGCGAGAATCACATATATAACGGTGAAGTCACGACATATTAAATCGTCGACATAATACCGTAAGGCAATTATTGTCAAACGGAATAATCTCAATAGATTATATAAAATCTAAAGAGAATATTGGATCCGTTAACAAAAGGTTTGACAAAAGAGCTAGTGTATAGTTCATCAAAGGGATGGGATTAAAGCCTATTACATAAGAGTCGTCATAATGGTAACCCTACTTATATATCGGAGATCCCAAGAACTAAGTTCAAAGGGACAACTAAGTTATGTATGGCTCTTGAGCCGTAAATCACCAAGGGATTTAAATTCCCTACCCATTCCTATGGTGAGAGTGATATCTGCAACATATGTTGTCTGCAGGGGCATAAGGATAAGCTTTGCTTTTAATGATTACTTATATCTTGATTAAGGCATAAAATCAAGACGAGTATAAGAAGATACTCACAATAAGAATCACCTATATACTGGGACCGGTTCTAAGAGAATGAAAGAGGCTGCATTCTCTAGAAACACTCATGAAAACCAGGAGCGTTCAAGGCAAAAATGAACACAACAGTGAGAACCACGATGTGTTAGAATATATTTTGTGTGAAATCTATTGTCTTAGCTTACACAAACGGCTGAACAATTCAAGGCATCGCGTCCATTGGTTAGCCAGTAAGTCCGATAGGTTATCACTAGGGAAGGTTCAAGGCCGAAAACTACCTATCCTGATGCAAGATATTTTCGACTTATACTCTTTCGTTAAGTCTGCATATTGTTGCATTTCCGTTGTCATCAAATTCCATTCGTGTGGGGGATTGTTGGAAATGGTTATAAAATTCTGGGTAAAACCATAATTTTTTCCTAAGTTTGGTCTAATTTTAGGTGGGCCCCGTGCATCGATTTACACGGGTCAAAGTGGTAACGCGTTCTTTGCCGCGTTGTGATTCACGTGGTATATTTGGTTGCTCAAAACTATTACCGAGTGAATGGGAAATTGAAACCAAAGTATGCTCCATGGAAATGGAGTTTTGGTGGAAATTCCTTAAAGGTTTGAATAAGGCTTGTCCCACATTGATTTGGTGGGAGGTTTTGAAAGGGTTTATAAGGCATGGGTTTGGTACTTGGGGTGTGCCCCAAGGGGTACCCAAGTGTTTTAGAGGGAGAGGTTATGGGCAAAATGGGCTAGACCCATTGGACCCAAAAATCACCACACACGCGCACCGCCGCCGTCGTTCGTCCGGTCGGCTGGGCTGGGCCTGGGCTTGTGCGTGATGTGAGGTTGGGCTGGGCTTGTTCAGCCCAATACTAATCTTTTTGGGCCAAAAACATTTGAATTTAATTCAAATAAACTGGTTTGGATTTAGTGTTCATCCAAACAGGGCCCTTCCCGTTTTTCAAACAGAATTAAACTGGTTTGGATTTAATGTTCATCCAAACAGGGCCCTTCCCGAAATAAACTAGTTTGGTATTAACGCACACCCAAACAGGGCCCTTCCCGTTTTTTGCTATCTGTTTGAATTATAAACAGATTCAAATTCAAAACCAACAGGTATCATACCTGTTCAATTCAAAACCAAGAGTCACCTTCACATCTATAAATAGGACCACCCTCATTTGATGTAATTCATTCAGAAATTTCGTATTTCACCTCTGCTAATTCTATTCTTCATCTTGCTGCATTTTATTTCTGAAAGAAAGAGTGTAAACACTTAGTGTGTTCGTAAGGCAAACAATTTGTAGTGCTGCTATTGTTTGTGGTAAGATCATTTCATCTTGGGAGATAGACGTCCAAATTCTAAGCAGTGGAGAGGGCGAATCATCTTAAGGACACGGTGTTAAACTCGGACTTAATCAGATAAGTTAGTCAAAGAAAATAACCAAGTAAGTTGTTTAATTTTATTCTGTTTTTATTTGTTTATTTAATCAGATTTTAATTTTGTTTTTGTAACAAAATAAAATCTGTTATTTATTTGTTTATTTCTGTTTCGAGTTTGATTTCGACACTCCTGTTACCCATCCGTCCTCTATTTCCTCACGTAGACATCCTACAAAATCAACTAAGTGCACGACGCAACAATCTCCCTGAGGCACACACTCTCACCACCACGACTTTGAACTCTTCCCAACATCCTAACTAAGGAACAAGATAGATAAATTGGTACATAATTTCCAAATGTATTCGCAACTCGCCTCACACGTAAAACTGATACAATTATATATATCTATTCTAGCACATAAGCAATCCAATTCATTCCATATAAGCACGTAGTCACATATGCACATACGAATTATCCTTTAGTGATGAGATTCGTCCCATGAGAAACCACGAATTCTTAGTAGAATGAGTATTGATCAGGTACCCTTCTAATAAGACCTCAAGGAATCTAATAGGCGAAAATAACATCCCAAAAGCCTAATCCCATACCCACATAGTCACATAAGCATGCTATCACATAATCACACAGACAAAGCATTTCCTAATCATACGAAATGAACCCATTGTGGTATAACAACCACTTCCCGCGAGCCCCAAGTATTCAAACCCGATAGCTCTGATACCAAGTTGTAACGCCCCGAAATATTTCAACATGAACTAACCACACTACTGAACATTCACTAATCAATGACAATAATTCCTCCAACATCACATATATAAGAAAAAGATTAAATACAAAAGGTTCGCTTGCAATTCACCTTTACAACATACCGAATACACAAATCTATAACATGTGAGGCATCTAATCTCAAAACAATTAAAATGCCCTTAAGGGCTTACATCTTCCAAGGCGATAGCCCGGTTACACAAAATGCTCTCTCGGACCCATACACATTAGCCCTTGGCTTTACAAAAAGATCACAACAAAATAAGAGCTATGTACTCTTTACAATTATTCGCACCCTCTACTTGGCGGGATCACCACGCCTTTGCCTGCACCAAAATCCCATAGGGGTGAGCATAAAGCCCAATAGAGAATTCTAACAAAGTATATACAGTTATGCAATTCTCAATAAAAATGCAAATGTCAATGCCATGCCATGCTCTTTTAAGGAAATATCATTTCATGTTCTTTGAAGATTTCAATTTTTCAAATAAAATCTTGCAATCTCAACACATGTCAAACTTCCAATTTTAATCAACAGAGGGGCGGTAAATACGACATTGATAATCCCTAGGCTGGTGTCTGCAAGTAGACTCTGCGAGTATTACCAAACTGTCATTTTTACCGAGATTAACCGTAAGGCTCGACACTTATCCGCGCGGTTTTCTGGTCTTTCACCAAGGACACTCAGGCCAACTTATCAAATCATCTACACCCCCTATCCGGACTTACCACCGTATTTACCCCATACACATTGCCATAGTTCTTAATACAACATCACTTTCTTTTATGAAATAAATATCTTCAATCAAAATTTACAATGCAAAAATAATAACGGAATGCATATGCAATGCAGTGATTTCTCATAACTCAAAACATTTCCCATTTCCAAGTCGTCACAACAATGTCAACAATCACATTTTCCATTTCCTCCTTTCATTACTCATTCCCAAGATAACCATGTGTTATCTACACTTAGCCACAATTTCACCTTTCACAATTCTTAGCAATATGGTCCCATCAATACAACATGTAATGTTTTTCAAACGTTAATTTTCACAATCCATAATGCACAACAATTATCATCTTCCACTTAAATATTTCCATACATTCAACAATAGTTTAAAAAATAAGTCCTCCATTCTCTTATATCATGAAAATTATCATTTCTTTATGTCACAATGTGAAATCCACACTCATTTACTTGTTTAACGCAAGAAAAGAGAATTTCATAGTTTTCCTCATGTTTTCAAAAAAAAAAAAAACCCAAATTTCTAGATCTTTACAAAAACCTAACATTGTTCATCTCTTTTATAAAATCTCACCACACACTTCAATCTCGGCTCAAGTTGTCTAAAATTTCAAGAAAATCTCTAAATGTACACAAGGTAGAGTTTGTTTTATAAAAACAATCAATCATTTGAGCCACCAAACCCATTTTCGAAATTTCTCAAGGAGAGTTACAAGATCAACTAAAAACTTCATAAATATATATATATATATAACTCAAAGGAAAACCTTCTAGGATTTACAAAAGAGTTGGGATACAACCCACATTTAAAACATCTCTACATTTTCAAAACACAAGATTGAAATCAACAAGGAACTATATGAAAATCCTTAAAACCAACATAAAGGTAGCAAAACTTGTATATATAACTCAAGAATGTCCCTACCTCGAGCTTGGAAGAGAAGATGAGCAAAAAAGTTGAAATCCCAAAGTTGTCGAAACCAACTTCTACTTAGATCAAAACGAAGATCTTGACGAGATCTACAATCTTTCTCAAAGGAGTAAGGCAAGAAGATGCTTCCAAGAGAGTAGATCTAAAGACTTTTGAGCAAAAAGTGGTTTTGGAGAGAGAGAGAGAGAGACCTACGGTTTAAAGGGAGAAAAGAGAGAAAGAAAATAAAGAAAAGGGTCAAGTGAGAGCCTATTTATAGCACTAGGTAAAATTAGAAATAAACCCCAAAGTCAACCCAAAATATCAAGTCAAAACCCCCAAAAAGTAGGACCAAAAGTCAGACTAAAATTTGAAAAAAAAAACTCTGTAGGGGTCGACCCCTGCAACAATGGTGTCGACACCAAAGAGGAAAATCTGGGAAAACTAAGCTTGACTGCACTGCTGGTGTCGACCCTACCCCAAACTGGTGTCTACCCTATGTTCCAAAGAATCAACACAGATGTAAGAGGGTCGACCCTCTCCCAGTCTGGTGTCTACCCTATTTTCCAGCAACTCCTCCAGAACTTCACCAACAGGTAAGGGTCGACCCTAGGAAAGCTGGTGTCGATCCTAGAATGGAATTTCTAAGTCTCCAAAGAACTTTTGACAAGAATAAGCGCGAACAACCAAACCCAACGAGTTTAGTTCGGATTATACTCCTCCAAAACCAACCCATAACAACACCAAAGGTTTCCAAAACATAATAATAATTCAAATACACTTCCTAAAAGTTTTAAAAATGATGCAAGTGCTACAATGGTAGAGATTAATACTGCATTCTAATAAATATTAGACATGATTACAGACATTGTGTGCAAGGGGATGGTGAAAATAAAACTGGATAGTGACAATGATGTAAAGTTCAAAAATAGAACCCAATGAAAATAGAAATAACTTAGATTTAGGGGGTACTATCTGCACCAATTTCTTCATTTTTCATTTGTTTGTTCTCAGTTTATATTTTTCCAATTTTTTTAAACAAAAGTGATGAAATTTTGAAAACACAATTGGTTCTAAAAAAAGAAATAAAGAGGAACTGAGATGGTGAAAATAGAACTTTATGATGCATCGATGGTGTGTTGGAACACACTGTCCTAATGGCAATAATATGCCTTGGATGCTTGATGAACTGAGAAAAACGCATGCTATTGAACCATGTCCAGATGGAAGGAATTTTTTATATAAGGATTAGTTAAAACTCTTGACAAAAATTTTTCTAACAAGAGTCTCTTGAGATCAATTTTCTCTGGCATCACAATTTTCTCAAAACACATTAGATTTACTTTATTTTATGTGTTTGTTTGATCTTGTTGAAGCTAGTGGTTTCGTTGAAATGAATTTTTCTGTAATTTTTTTGTCATTACTGCCTTGATTGATACCAGAGAAAATTATATGTGAGTAGCTCAATTTTTTTGGTTTGTTCAAAATACGGAGAAAATTGTGAGCAAATTAGACAAAATTGGTCAAAACACAGAGAAATTTGTAAGCAAGCCAGAGAAATTTAAAAATGCAGAGAAAAATTGAAAACACGGAAAATTGAGCAAATCAGAGAAATTTCAAACTAGAAAAATTTCTCTGTAAATATTTGAGGGACCCAAACTACTATGAAAATATTTTATATCCTTTATGCTATAAAATTTTAATATGAGGGATTTTTTAAAAAAAAAATCTCTTAAAAAAATTATATTTATAATAAAATAAAAATAAATTTTGTTTCATAAATCTTTTAATTTTAGTTTATTCTATGTTAAAGTTTGTCAAAAAACTTAAAGGGCGAATTAGACTAACGATCCCTATCGTTTGGGGCTTATATCACTTTAGTCCTTAACTTTTTAATTGTGACACATTTGACCATGAATTTTGAATCTTGTTGCAAATAAGGACAATTGAAGATACTATTGCTTAATTTCAAAAGCAAAATCGTCAATTTGATAAAATATAAACTAATTTGACAAAAATAAATGTCAATTTTTTTTTTTAATTTTTAAAAATTATTTTACCTACTAAAGATAAAATTATGTAAATTTGATAAATCTTTTAAACATTTGTTTATTTATTTATTTATACCAAATTAATTTTTATTATGTACTTGGATGATGACATTAGTGGTTATTTTTATTTTCATTAAATTAGTTTCTATTTTTTCAAAAGTCAAATATGGCGACAACTTTGATATCATTATTAAACTAATCCATTAAATTAAAAGATCCAAAACTAAAAACATTTCATATATTAAATATATTGATGACACATTAAAATCTTAATAACCACCCATTACATAATTATCATCCAAACACATAATAAAAATTAATTTGGTAAAATAAATAAATGTCTAAAAAGATTTATCAATTTTACATAATTTTATCTATGGTGGGTACAAATAATTTTTTAAAATTTAAAAATATTTTTTTGACATTTCTTTTTGTCAAATTAGTTTATATTTTATCAAATTGACGATTTTGCCCTTGAAATCAGGTAATGATATCTTCAAATGTCTTTATTTGGAACAAGATTCAAAATGCAGGGTCCAATGTGTTACAATTGAAAAGTCAGGGACTAAAGTGACACCAGTCCCAAACTAAAGGAATTGTTAGTGTAATTCGCCAAAACTTAAACATACTTTTTAAAAATAAAATAATATATATAATATTTTGATAAAATTGTTAAAATCGGTCAAAAGATGTAACAACCCCATCGCGTATAATGATTAATACTTGATTAATTTAGAGGATTTGAAATCTAAGTGCCGATTGTTATAATTTAATCTGGGATTCACGAAAAGTATGGAGATTGATTCATTTATGGATCTATTAAGTGGCTATTTTGGAATTGGACATTAAGGGTCCAAATGGTTCAAAGAAGTGAAATTAAAAAGTTGAGTTAATTTAATTTTAATTACGGACCCATTTGGGAGTTTAATTAAATATTTAATTCAGTTGAGTAAAATTGAGATTCGATTAATTAAGTCCTAATTGGAGTTAATTAAGTTATGAAGATTGAGGATTGTGATTATTACGGATTAAATTTAATTATGATGTGTCCAATTTGAATATGTAATTTATTGTTAGAAATTTGAGTCTGATCAGAAATTGAAGGCCTGAAGGAATTGGGAAATCGAAATTGATAATGATAATAAATTCAATTTAATATTTGGAGCCTTTTGGGAGTCTGACTAGAAATCTGATTCAGATTGATAAAATTAAACATAATTAATTGGGCTTTATGAAAGTCAAATTAGACTAATTAAATCATATAGGAATTGTAATTAGTTATGATTAATTAACTTATGTGCTGATTATGATTAATCAAGACTAAGTGATGTTTAATTAAACTAAAGTGTGATTAGTGTGCTAAACTATTGAAACTTGGGTTCATATTGTGTGGACAAGTGTCCCACTAATGAATAAAAAATAAAAAATAAAAAGTAAAAAGATGTCAATTGAAATCAATGGGTTGCCTTTCATTCTGCTGGAAGCAGAGTTGGAAAAGGGGAATGAAGAGAGAGCTCGTCTGAGAGGGAGAACCGGGAGGAAGGAGAGAAAAAAAAGGGGGAAGCCTTGAGGGATACCTAGATGCAAGTCTAAAATTGTGGAAAATTCATCTTCAAGTAAGAAATTTCATCCCCTTCTTAATATTGTTTAAATAATTTAGACATAAATTGATTTAAGATGAATTTAGAGAGGATTAAAAATGAAAATTTGAGGATCAATTATCTAATTAATGGAAATTGGGTTTTGCATGTAAAAATAGTTAGGTTAAAGATCATGAGTTATGATTCTTTAAATTTGTTAAGTTTGAGTTTAATTTTGAGAATCATTCTTGAATTGTGTTATAAAAATTACATGCAACAAGGATGTATTGAAGATTTGATCCATGCAATGGAAGTAGGTTCAAATTTATGGAAATCAACTTAGAAATTAATTATTTTGGGCTTGATTTTGCATATTTTATATGAATTTGAGTCTTATTTTATATGCATGTAATTTGGCGAAATTAAAGAATTAATTCATGAATATGGTTAAGGTTAATCAATATGGAAATAATTATGATTCCTCAATTGAGTTTGGGTTGGAAGCTATATATAAATATATATATATATATATATATGAGAAGTAAATTTACATGCATCATGAATTTTGAAGAATTTGGATTAATTCAATCTTATATTTTGAAAAGGGAAAGGAAAAGCTTTAGAAGAATCAAATTTATGGAAATTTAGAATTAATCCTAATGTTAGATAAAGTGTTGATTTTATAATTAGACTTTAATCCATACTTGTAATTTGAGATTTTATTTAAATTAAACATATTTTGGGTCATCTATGGTTATGAATTAAATTGAGATTAAAAATTAAGTTAAGTTTAAGATTATGGAAATTAGTTGGAAAATTTATAAGAATATAAAACTAGTAATTTTGATGTCAATTTCATACATGTGAATAATGTTCTAAGGATTTGAAGGAAAATAGAAAGAACTTGAAATCAATTTTATGTAACTAAAAAGAAAATGAGAAATTGGAGCCATGTTAAATTTATGGAGTTCAATTTAGAAATTAATCACTTTGGGCTTGGGATTTGGCTTGATATGGAGAAAATGAATTAAAACTAAATTTGACAATTGGGGCATGATTTTGAATAAATGATTTAGCAATTTATGACTTTAATAAATGGTTTTCCATGTTTGTATACTAAAGTACATGTTTTGAAGCTTTAAACACCAAATTTGAACTTTAATTGCAATTTTGGAATTTCAGAATTTTCATTGTCCGCTCGAGCGGGGGAAGTCCCGCTCGAGCGTGAAAATTGACCTCCCAGTAGTTTTCAAATTTTACAGTCCGCTCGAGTGGCCAAAGTGGCGCTCGAGCGGAGACCTATTTTCAGCATGTTTGGAAAGTTGCATCTAGTTCATATTTTTATCCTCATCTCTTTTCAAAGCATTCTAGACATGATTTATGACTAAATAAAGATTAATAAGCTACTAATCAACATAGATTAGTTAGTTAAAGATTGAATCATTGATCTTGTAGTAATTGTTTAAGAAGCCAAGTAAATGATCAATCTATTTGGAAAAGAAAGACTTAGTAACGAGAGAATATATGAAATTAGAACCCGGTTTATTTAATGAGAAAGAATAAGCGTGGTAGAACTTCGGACTATTTAGACGGAAAAAGACAAGTTTGATCAAGGAAGTAATATTGTATTTCAATGTGTATATGTTATGTGCTTGTGTAGGTCACGCGCCTTTGTCGGCCTGATTTATATGATGTGTCCAGTCTATCCGATTTGCTTCTACAGCTATCTGTGAGTAACAACCGTGTAAAGTTATGTTCAATGTTAAATATTTTCTAAATATTATGACATGAAATGATTTGTCTTCTGAAATGCTACGCTATTTTTTGAAATGAATGATTAATTGTCCAAGATTCTGAAAGTTATCTGTGGCATCCTTAGCACTACATGATATGCGTCCCTTTATGGGTCATCAGGTCCCTTTATGGGTCATCAAAAACGTCTCTGTGCACATGAGTCATCAGAATGCCTTTAAGGCCGTCCCTTTATGGGTCATCAGGTCCCTTTATGAGTCATCAGATTTGTTAACGCTAATGGATGTACCACGTATGATTATGTGCAAAATCTGAATATGGAAATGATTACAAAAATGATTTGGAATCTGAATATGCATAAGACTCTGCTTTTGATGAGAATTCGATTTCTAACTCTGTGATGGACATCATTCATTAAACCCTTTACTCTGTTATTATTCACTGGGCTTTAGCTCACTGTATTATTTATGTATGTAGGTGATCAGGCGCGTGACCAGGCTTAGAGACATCTGCCTATAATCTGTTTTTGTCAGCCAACCTATGTGCCTCTCGTGGAGGTTCCAGATATGTCAAGTGATTATCACTATGTGATTTAAAGTTTAAGTTCTACTTTCGTGTTGGTTGATCAAGTCTTGTACATTTTGTGACTAGGATTAAGTCCCTTTTGTCTAATCTGTATATATATGTCAACTTAATGATAACGTGTATATATGTATATAAAAAGTTTAAAATTTTTCTGTCTCATATAAGTCTGCACAGCTCAATGGACGTTATATATTTCTTATTTGCTTTCGCTAGCCCCTAATATTATGTTAATCTACCTCAGAGGCCTTCGGTAATCCCAGGATTACTGGCCGGTTACGATGCTAAACCTATAGGGGCGGGTTTGGATCGTGACAAAAGACCAACCAACTTATACAAAAATTAATTAATTAAAACTTTTAAGTTTTATTTTATTTTAAAATTTAAATTATTTTCAACTGAAATATACACAACACTACAATATTAAATGAGAGCATCAGTTTACTTTATATAAGTGAAACAACTCACTTTTTTTCTTTTTTTCCGGATGTGGGATTGTGTAAAGTAAAAATTAACAATTGTTCGGGTGGGAAGTTTATTTCGAATCAAATAATATCAATTATTTAATCTTTAATTAGGTCAATCTTTAGTTTTTTTCGAATCAAACAAATTTAACCAATATATTTTGATAAAATCGCTAAAATTGCGGTTAAACAGCGAATTAGTCAAATTGAAAACGGTTAAGTCTAATCAGCTAGGTCAACAGACCAACCAACTTATACAAAAATTAATTAATTAATTGAAACTTTTAAATATTATTTTAATTTTAAAATCTAAATGTCTTGAATTGAAGTTTGCACAACATTACAATATTAAATGGGAGCATAAGGTTCACTTTGTATAAGTGAAACAACTCATTTTTTTCTTCTTTTTCTGATGTAGGATTATAAAATAAAAGTTAACAATTGTTTGAGAGGGAGTTTTATTTCTAATCAAGCAATCTTAGTCGTTCAATCTTTAATCAGATCAATCTTGAATTTATTTTGAATCAAACAAATCTAACTAATATATTTTGATAAAATTGCTAAAATTGCAATTAAACCAATTGTAGACACCCCATTTTTTACGGCCCTTACGACTTGGACGTCCTCGCATGCACACCCAATGATGAGTTTATATGCTCACTAAGTGCTCGAAGTCCTCAGCGGAATGCCATAGCTTTGAGCCTTTCAAACCCTACACTTTTATTGCCTCATTCTTGGACCAAGCCTTGGTCCTTCTAACCTGTAACCCTTGGTGGCCTACGGGCCACCTTTGAGGGCTACCGGCCATCACTTTTAGGCTACCAGCCACTGATGTGGCTTGCCGGCCACTAGTGTATTTTGCAGATATTTTATGTCAATTGTGCCAACTGTTTGCACAGATGCATGCATCTATCCCCATGTGTAGGGCTGGATCTTCTTGAGGGAATTTCATGTTTTCTATATATAGGAGGCCCCTCTCTCCTGTTTTGAGGTTAGAAAATTTTGAGATAAAAAAATTTCCTCTCTCTAGCAAATCTCTACACTTTAGCCTCCAAATCTTCAACCTTTGCCTATACACCCTTAACCAAATCTTCTCATCTTTGAGCTGAGGTATTCTTGTGCTTGGTTTGAGCTCTTGAAGATGTAATTTGCTTGGTTTTTTTGCTTGAGTTGCTTCTTCTCTTCAAAATGTATAAGGCTTTACCTATTGCCTTGCTTTCTCTACTATTTTTCCAACTATTTTTTTATTGTTTTAGGTTGTCAAAACTCTACGTTTTTTGGGCTGAAGCTTGGGTTTAAGGCCATTAAAGGTTAGGGGGTGGTTCACCCTTCTTTATATCATATTTTGGAGGCCTTTGCCCTTGTGTTTCCCACCCTTGTATCATCTTTTTCTGAGCTTTTAAACAATGATTTTTAGAGCTTTTTTAGTGGCCAAAATCATGTTTTGAAGTCCAAATTTGGAGGAGTTAGCCTCTCCTCCTCATGTCTTGCTTACTAGCCTAGCTTGTATCGTGTTTTAGCATGTCAATCTAGCTTGTTTTAGCTCAATTCCAGCATGTTTTAGAACTGTATTAGATCTGTTTCGGCACTGTTTTGGGTTGTTGATTGCATTTGAGCTTTGCTTTGCATGCTTGTATGTAATTGTCCTCACAAGCTTGGTGTTCTAGGCCTTAAACACCATCTTGTTTGAGTTGATAGCATTTTTTTAGGCTTTTCTCACTTATTTTCAGCACTTAATCATCTCTGTAACCTTCCTCCTTTCTTGGTTTTTGTTTTGCTTTGAAAGTGGTTCAAACAATTTGTTTGTTTAAAGCATGAGATTGAGATGTCATGCTTAATGGTTTAATCTCTTAGGGGGTTCATTACCAACGGGTATTATGTCTCTTTCATGCCTAAAACAACTCTTAGTTTGAGCCTTCTTTCCATTTAGAGGACTTAAACTCACTATTGGACTTAATGGATTAAAGAATGGTTGGTAATCTAAAATGAGCAACTAAAATTGAAGCTAAAAAATGCTGAAAGATAATAATTTGGTTGTATTCAATTGGACGTTAATTAAACACATGGAACTTGGACCATTTCATATTCATTAGTGATGAAATGATTCAAGGCTCCAAGGTCACCACTTCTCTTGATCATCCATGATAGGGAGGTTTTCGATTCTCTTCTTGTTGCATTTATTGAACTTACATACTTTGGCTCACAAGCCATCATGCAATGAAATTGCTTGAGTTGGTGGTTTGTGGCTTAAGTTCACCACTCCTTGGATTTGCTCATGAAAAAGAGGGGTGAGTTGTACAAACAAACCCTTTAAATGGTTTTGTGCTCAAAGTGTCGTGTCATTCCCAACATGATATGCAAAACAGAATTCTTTCATTCATAAAATTGCAAGGTCCAACCCCAATTAAAAAATAGAGCAATAGAACAAGGACCTATCAGGCTACATAGGTTCTGGACTGCAAAGCAAAAGAAAAGGAGAAAAAATTAGAGCATCTGAGTTTGTTTCAACTTCAGCAATTTCTGAGATTGCATTCCGGATGCACCTTCTCAGGCCTTGTCTTTCTTCAGAGTATGAGTGTACCTTTACCTCAAGCTCAAGCTCAAGCCTGCTTCAAGCTAGAATGGCAATCAAAGTGCTATCCCCGAACACCATTCCCTATTAGAGACATCTTGGCTGTGTTTGCAATGAGTTCCTAGGAGACCAACTGCAACGGTGGAAACTAGAGTTCGAATGGCGATGCCTAAAACACAAAGATTTGGAATTTTCGAGACTAAAGTCTGGTTTAAATACCCAAAGGTGTATCCCCCACTTGAAATCTTTATGGCAGCGCCATAGATTGAGATAGCATGTGTGCACATCAATTCTGGATACTGAACCAACCTAGTCTGTCACCCCGTTAAAGAATATGGAAAGTTATGACTATGATCAGGAAGAAAAGCGGCATATGTGGCTTCTACATGCAGAGGTTACCCCTTGTCAGCATTTGAGGACCTTTGAACTGTGAGTTGAAGGTAAGAGTTCAAAGAACACAAGGGGGACATCCCCGTCAGAGTAAAATGGTTCATCGCCACTCACCCCATGAGGTACTTTCTAAAGTGCCGCTTTGTTTGTTTACTGCATGTCCAGTGCATCTATCGCACAATCTCATCATACTCTTTGTATCCATCAT
The DNA here is from genome assembly GCA_025200525.1 of Camellia lanceoleosa. Lineage (NCBI taxonomy): Eukaryota > Viridiplantae > Streptophyta > Magnoliopsida > Ericales > Theaceae > Camellia > Camellia lanceoleosa. The sequence continues at coordinate 111,973,685 of CM045764.1, read as the reverse complement.
ATCGTCTCAGAACCTTTTCTCACTGTTTCAGCGTGGTTAGAGTTTTTTTTCCTCACACGATTTTAGCGTGTTTGGAATTTTTTTTTCTCAGGACGTGTGGAATGCGACCCTGCACGGTCGTCTCAGGACCTCTTCTTACGGTTTCAGCGTGGTTGGAGTGTTCCGTTCCTCACACAATTTCAACGTGTTTGGAATTTATCCCAGGACGCGTGGAACGCACCCCTGAGTGGTCTTCTTAGGACCTCATCTCACTATTTCAGCATGGTTTGAGTGTTCCTTTCCTCACACAATTTTAACGTCTCAGGACGCATGGAACACAATCCTGAGCAGTCGTCTTAAGACCTCTTCTCACGATTTCAGCACTATTAGAGTGTTTTTTTCCTCACACGATTTCAGTGTGTTTGGAATTTTTTTCTAAGGACGCATGGAACGTGACCCTGAACGGTTTTCTTAGGACCTCTTCTCATGATTTTAGCATGGTTGGAGTGTTTCTTTCCTCACATGATTTCAGCGTGTTTGAAATTTATCTCAGGACGCATGGAACGCGCCCCTGAGTGGTTTTCTTCGGACCTCTTCTCACGATTTCAGCATGTTTGGAATTTATCTCAGAACGCGTGGAACACGACCCTAAGCTGTTTTCTTAGGACCTCTTCTCACGATTTCAGCGTGGTTGGAGTGTTTCTTACCTCACACGATTTTAGCGTGTTTGGAATTTATCTCAAGACGCGTGGAACGCACCCTTGAGTGGTCTTCTTAAGACCTCTTCTCACGATTCCAACGTGATTTGAGTGTTCCTTTCCTCATACGATTTCAGCGTGTTTGGAATCTATCTTAGGATGCGTGGAACGCGACCCTGAGCGATTTTCTCAGGACCTCTTCTCATGATTTCAACGTGGTTTGAGTGTCTCCTTCCTCACACGATTTCAGCGTGGTTTGAGTGTCCCCTTCCTCACACAATTTCAGCGTGTTTAGGATTTGTTCATCCTTCTCTCACGATTCCGGCGTGGTTGGAGTATGTCACTCATATTCATCTACTACATTATTTATCGCATCCAGTACATCATTATCCATTTTATCACCTGCATCTTTTCCATGTTAAGCTTAGTTTGGCCTGTGCTCATACCTTTCCCTTGTTGAAACATGGTTCTGTCATGTGTCACTACCCATGCTACGCTGAGGCCAGTATTGAGGGTGTTAACATCTTTTCTGTGTTAAACGTGGTCTGTTTTGTGTCCATGCCTTTTCTAGGCAAGATGTGATTTGGCCTGCACCTTATTCACTTCATTCATTGCATCCATTGCATCCATTGCATTGTACTTTTTCTTGTTGCATTCAGCATTTAAGATCATTACCTTTCCCCCGCAGATCATTCCTCATTTATATCATATCACCCAATTACTTATACTCTTTCTTTGTCTACGAAAAACATAGTTTTGCATGTGCTCGCAGCCTTTTCACGTTAAAACATGGTTCTGTTATGTATAAGCATCCATGCTACGCTGAGGCCAGTATTAAGGATGTAGGCACTTAGCCTATGTTAAGCGTCATCTGGTTGTGCCCACTTCTTTTCTATATAAAATGTAGTTTGATTTACATCTCTATCTCTTTATGGTATTTGTGTGGTTTTGCACTGCTTATGGTTTGATTAGTTCGTTACCTTGTATATCATTACATAGTTTTGTTGCATTGCATATCATTTGCATTCTGTCCCTGAACTACACTGGTTTGATTCCTTGCAACGGGATACGTAGGCAACCTTCGGGTTCAACCAATTGCATCTGTATTTTGTTTGTTTGCCCAAGTCTTACGGCCTTGTCAAAATGGGTCATCTTCGAACTTTAACATTCACTCACGTCGTTCCATAACTCTGAATTTTGTCAAAGAGGGGCAACTGTAGACACCCCATTTTTTACGGCCCTTACAACTTGGACGTCCTCGCATGCACACCACGATGATGAGTTTATATGCTCGCCAAGTACTCGAAGTCCTCAGCAGAATGCCACAGCTTTGAGCCTTTCAAGCCCTACACCCTTGTTGCCTCATTCTTGGACCAAGCCTTGGTCCTTCTAGCCTGCAACCCTTGGTGGCCTGTCGGCCACCTTTGAGGGCTATCGGCCATCACTTTTAGGCTACCGGCCACTGATGTGGCTTACAGGCCACTAGTGATAGCCGACCGACCACCAGTGCACAGATGCATGCATCTATCCCTACGGGTAGGGCTGGATCTCCTTGAGGGAATTTCTTATTTTCTATATATAGGAGGCCCCTCTCTCATGTTTTGAGGTTAGAAAATTTTGAGATCAAAAATTTTCCCTTCTCTCCAGCAAATCTCTGCACTTTAGCCTCCAAATCTTCAACCTTTGCCTATACACCCTTAACCAAATCTTCTCATCTTTGAGATAAGGTATTCTTGAGCTTGGTTTGAGCTCTTGAGGGTGTAATTTGCTTGGTTTTGTTGCTTGAGCTGCTTCTTCTCTTCAAGAGGTATAAGGTTTTACCTATTGGCTTGCCTTCTCTACTATTTTTCCTTTTGTTTTTCCATTGTTTTAGGTTGTCAAAACACTGTGTTTTTTGGCTGAAGCTTGGGTTTCAAGCCATTAAAGGTTAGGGGTTGGTTCACCCCTTTTTTATATCTTGTTTTGGAGGCCTTTGCCCTTGTGTTTCTCACCCTTGTATCATCTTTTTCTGAGCTTTTAAACACTAATTTTCAGAGCTTTTTTAGTGGTCAAAATCATGTTTTGAAGTCCAAATTTGGAAGAGTTAGCCTCCTCTCCTTGTGTCTTGCTTACTAGCCTAGCTTGTACCATGATTTAACATGTTAATCTAGCTTGTTTTAGCTCAATTCTAGCATGTTTTTGGACTGTATTAGACTTATTTTAGCACTATTTTGGGCTGTTGATTGAATTTAAGCTTTGTTTTGCATGCTTGTAGTGTAATTGTCTTCACAAGTTTGGTGTTCTAGGCCTTAGACACCATCTTGTTTGAGTTGATAACATTATTTAGGCTTTTCTCACTTATTTTCAGCACTTAATCATCTCTGCAACCTCCCTCCTTTCTTGGTTTTTGTTTTGCTTTGAAAGTGGTTCAAACAATTTGTTTGTTTAAAGCATGAGATTGAGATGTCATGCTTAATGGTTTAATCTCTTAGGAAGTTCATTACCAACGGTATGATGTCTCTTTCATGCCTAAAACAACTCTTAGTTTGAGCCTTCTTTCCATTTAGAGGACTTAAACTCACCATTGGACTTAATGGATTAAAGAATGGTTGGTAATCTAAAATGAGGAACTAAAATTGAAGCTAAAAAATTGTGAAAGATAATAATTTGGTTGTGTTCAATCAGACGTTAATTGAACACATGGAACTTGGACCATTTCATACTCATTAGTGATGAAATGATTCAAGGCTCCAAGATAGGGAGGTGGTCTTTCGATTCTTTTCTTGTTGCATTTATTGAACTTGCACACTTTGGCTCACATGCCATCATGCAATTAAATTGCTTGAGTTGGTGGTTTGTGGCTTAAGTTCACCGCTTCTTGGATTTGCTCATGAAAAGGAAGGGTAAGTTGTGCAAACAAACCCTTGAAATATCCTATACATGCTCTGTTTATCCTCTATTGCCGCAAGCAGAACTAGGCAGCAATGGCCGACAAGTCACTTTTCATGGCCAGCAGACCACCTTTGATGGCCGGCCGGCCATCACTAGTGGCCGGCAGTCCTTATCACTAGCCAGCCGGCCACTGATGTAAAATTGAGCAGTGTGTTGATAAGGCAGAGCAGAGTAGGCAACAGTGTCGATGTTCTACTGTGTAACAGTGGCGTTCAGAAGCAAAACAGTGGCTTTTCGGGTGGAAACCGAGCACATGCATGAGCATTCCTCACATATCGAGCATGTTTAGTTTAAATACTTAGCTTAGCTATTTGTTGTAATTAATTAGTTGTAGCTAGTTAATTTTGTAAAGTGATGTAATTATTTTAATTAGCTAGATTAGTTAATTAATTAGTTCATTTGTTATTGTAATAATTAGTTAAGTAGTTTAACTAATTTAATTTGTGTTGTAATAATTAGCTTAGCTTAGCTAGTTATCTAGTTAGTTTATTCGGACTCTCCTTCGTGAGAGCGTAATGTTGTAATAATGTGTATGTCTTCCAACCCCACGTCTTTCTCCCTTTTATTTAATAGCTTATGATGGTTAGTTTAGGGACATCATGTTTTGTTTAGCATACTTCATGTTTGCATCCATTTGTATTGCATGCACCGAGGCTCGGATCATCATTCTAACTTGCATTGTTAGTTTAATACTTCTTTGAATACATGCTTAGACCGTATGCTATCAAATTGATTCACACGACATGTTAAGTAGCCGAGCCTATTTAGATTACATATCTCATCCGTTGCATTAGTCATATTGCATAAGTTAGGATCATGCATTTTTTCTAACTCGTTTCTCTTATTGGCTTGGAGTATTAGGTGAGCCTTTACTCGCTTTAGCATATCGCATGTGTGTAATTGTTGCCATGTCTAGCATGCTTGCCATGAGGCTAAGTGCTTAAGTGCTATAAACTGCTTGAATGCCTGTGGATGAAGGCTAGTTGCTTGAATTGGAATAATATGAGTAATGTTCATATGCGATCACTTTTTCAAGTGGTACATATTTCGAAACAAATTTCAAAATAAACATGAATCAAGTGTTTCACTTTTTGAAAAGTTAGTCTATACTTGTGTGTGTGTACGCATCACATAGTAATGCTAGCCTAAAAATCGAAACAAGAGCATATAATGTACATAAGATTCATATCATGATTAGTAGAGGCCGATCTTTGATCGGGCGAGCAGGGGTGCTCAATTCATGACCTTCCCCTCTTGTACTTAAGATCTCGAGCCGAGACAATCTTGGTGATGACGGACACATAGCCTTTGGCACGAGTCATGGCTTTCCTTAATTTCCAAAAATATTTAGGTGGCGACTCTGTATCTAGCAAAGTAGTCCATTTTTTGCATTTTTTTATTCAAAATCGATTTTCCAAAAGATTTGTCAAATTGGGACTCATTGGTGTTTATCTATTTCACATTGCACTTATGGGATCAGATTCAGAACCGCAGGAGTCCGATACTGTAAAACTTATTCGACTCCCGAAGGGGGGTGTGAAAAAGTCAAGCTACACCAACAAATCAATCAAACCAAAAATGGTTCAGCCTAATCGGCTAGATCAAAAGACCAACCGATTTACACAAAAATTAAGGGGGTATTTGGAATGATCTAAATACGTATATTTTTTGACTTTTTATGAAAAAATGTGAAATATAGGTTCGATTTGAAGTGATATAGTTGAGAGGTGATGTGATCCAAATAAAATTATTATAACCCAAATAGGATAATGTGCTAAAATAATAATTAAATCTGTAAATTGTTGAATATTTTGGATATCTTGACTAGTAGATTGTTTTTGATTGGCGGTATAATTTTCATTGACTGTGATCCATTGATCAGGAAGAGTTATATCTTTCCATTCGATCATTTTAGGAATATTAATATTAGTATCATTACGGCTACTTTGAATAAGTAAGGTCTTATCTTTTGGGCTTTTATGAAGAGCTTGAACATTTAAATTAGTTTTAATACATTTATAATAAACACGATAGATTAAAGCAATATTATGTACTTTTTCTTTCATATTTGTAAAAGAACCATTTAACTGAATATTCAAAGTTAAAGCATCTAAGATGTGTGGATCCCAAAGACTAAGTATAAAATCAAGAAAACAATTAAAATGGACAGGTCCTTTATGAAGACCAGTTTCCATTATACCCATTAAACTATCATTATAATCAATAAACTGAGCATCTCATAAGCATAATAAAACTGAAGTGTTTTTACCTTATGGAGTTAATGGTTTAACACCTACTTGAATTGATCCTAAGTGAATAAAATTGTGACCAGTTTTTAAATGTTGTTTAATAGTATTAGCATCTAATAGTTGGCATATTTCTCTAGGTTTTTCTAAAGCATAAACTTGTTCTAAAGTTTTAACATGAAGATTGACTTTAAAAGTAGATTGCATAAAAGTAGTATGATAAATTTCTTTAATTTGTTATTGTGGTATATTCCAGCATAAATCAATTTTATCATTTTGTAGTTCTACTTCTTCTTCATTTATAATTATAACTGGATTAGGTATGGGAGCCAGAGTTGTAGATCTAGAGCTGACTGAAGAGTTACTTCTGAATAATCTACTCATAATTCTGACTATGTAAATGACTTACAGGAATCTTAATACATTGTCTAAACTTATCGTGGTTTCACATACCATGTGTTCACACATATCCTCTCCGGGAGACCCCTAATTGTCCGACACTGCCTAATCCTAAGGACTTACTCTGGACAAGGGACGAATGTTGGGTGGCTACTGGCAAGGTGGAAAGACACAGATAAAGTTAGTGACAAATTAAGATGACTGAAGGCAATTACACAATAGAAGAGAGATAGATTAAGCAGAGTTAACAATTCAATAAGCAACTGAAATCAACAGAAACGTGGCTCTGATACCAAAAGAAGGCGGAAGCACATATAGAAGAGAACAATAATTAAAATAAAATTTAAAACAACAATAATTACAATACAAAATTTAAAACAACAATAATTACAATAGCACATAAAATATTTACTGAAAACTTAACATTCAAATTGATAACCAGATGACTTACAATTACATAGAGTAATAACTTAGAACCTTACTCAAAATCAACTCTGATTACAATTGACTTCAACATTACAATTTATAGAGACGAAAATAACTATGCAGCGTGTGACTTAATGATGATAGTAGCTGTTAGGCTGTCAATTACTTTCGGCTGATTGACCTAAAAGTTAATGTAACTTTTGACTTTGTCTTCAGATGAATAGTGAACAGTAATTTTGACTTTTACTATTCATTACTTTCGATGGAGGCAAGCATGTGACTAAGGAATCAATATAAATACAAATCGGCAGCTTTTCTCAAAAAGTATTGATTGAAGCTGATTTGTATCTATATGGAATCTAATGCAGAGCTGACTAGGCATATGGATCCTGAGCATCTTGGAACAGAGAGTCATATGGGTCTTGATTAGTGGAAGCCTTAGAGGAGTCTGAATCATCCTCAAAGGATTCTGTAGCAGGGATTGACTGAGCTTGGGCCGTCTTGGCTTAGGCCATAAGGAGACAGGCCATTTCCATCAATTGATCACTGGATGACTTGGGCTGAACCACAGCTTTACTGTCTTTCTTGGACTTGGGCTTTGTAGACTTTAATGTAGATGACTTGGGCTTGGAAGAACTAGGAGTTGGGCTTCCAAGTCTAACTGGAGGAAGTGAGCTTTCCTGTGTGACTGTAGTAATGGGCTTAGCTTGTTGAGCTTTGGCTATAGCAGGAGTTGGAGCATAAGTGTTGACTGGGAACTCTTGTTCAATTTGTTCAAGAATACGGTAGGTCTTGAAATTAGCCCACTATTTGACTGAGTGTTCTCGAATGACTATGTTATCATTGAGAGCATAGTGCCATTTAAAGATCTATGGCACCTTGTATTTGATGATGAAAATGTGCAGCAGTGGGAATTGACTTTGTTGGTGACTCATTTTAAAAATAGATCCAAAATAATGAACTTTCTCTTTCAATTAAGCAGGTAATATGTGGACATTAGCACCATGTAGTGACCACCAACAGAGGAACCAAGTTGGTAGTTCTGACTTAAAATGATGATCAAATTGAAGGAACTATGAATGACTATTTGACTCATTTTGATACAAAAGGACTTTGAACCAGGCATCCATATAGTCATAGTAACTATACTGGATGTTATGACCAGGTAAATCACGGAGTTGATAAGGCAAACCCCATTCAGCAAGACTGACTATATTAAGAATATATAGAGAATGATAAAGGACTTTACTTGTGTAGGTACGATCAATAATAGGCTTAATATTAATTGACTGATGATGATAAAGAATATCTTTATAAAAGGCAATTGGCTTGTCTGGATGGAGGAGAATAAAATGTTATCCATGAGGGAAATAAGATTTGACTAGATCAAGAACAGTAGACACATTTCTATGGTGAATAGGTTCCTTGAAAAACAAATTATATGACTGGGTTTTTATATAATCTAATCGAGAAGTTTTGACTGGATTAGCAGGAAAAGGGGTGACTGCGATAGATTAAGAGAGAGCAAAGGATCAACAGCAACAGCAGTGGAATAAGAACTTGGTTTAGGAAATTGATTAAGAATGTGGTAACGGTTTACTGATTCTGCAAGTGGTAAAGCAGGTTGACTGGTCGGTATAATGGCCTTGTTGCTGGATCGTGTAGTGCAAGACATCTGGAGTAGTAGAAAAGAACAATTAGCATCCACTGAGGATATCTAATTGATCAGTATGATAATGTAAATAGGTAATATAATGGGCAAGTTGTTGTCGTTGAGCCTTAATACGATGGAATTGAATATATTGAGCACGTTGAGTGGTTGGATATGTTGACTTAAGGTAGGCAAGACGAGAAGCAGAGTTTCTGACTAGAGATTTATAGTGCTTAATTTGGTGTTTATGGTAAGTAATGTAAGGAATGGTCATAATGCACTATCCACCCTATAAAAATTCGCGGGTAAGAAAATCAGGGATAGAATTTTGACTACTAGAAATATAGGTAATATCAAAATCAAAAATACTTAAAATAGATTGCCAACGGGCAAAAATCTGTTTTCTAGCAAGATTTTAAACATCTTTTTCTAAAACATATTTAGCAGATTTGCAATCAACACGAAGCAAAAAAATTTGATTTAAAATATCATTTTGAAATTTACTAATACATAAAACAGTAAATAAAATTTCTTTTTTAATAGTACTATAATTTTTCTATGCTTTATTCCAGACACCAGAATGAAAACAGGCAATTTGTTCAGATGACTGAGGAGTTACTTTCTGAAGAAGAATGCCACCATAACCAATATCGGAGGCATTAGTTTGAATAATTTTGAAAGAATTCTCAATAGGAATACTAAGACAAGGCAAAGTTTTGACATACTTCTTGACTTTTTGAACAACGGTAGTATGAGTAGGAGACCAAGGAGGAGGATTATCCTTTAACCGATCAAATAGGGGTTGACAGGTTTTCCTAAGGTCTTGGTAAAATTCAGCAATGTAATTAAGTGAGCCTAAAAATCGTTGTAATTGGGTTTTATCAAGAATTTCATCAGGAAACTTAGAAGCAAATTCAATAGAACGACTAATGGGTAGAATGGTATTCTGGTAGATATTATAACCTAGAAATCTGACTTTTGTTTAGAATAATTTAATCTTAGGAGCAGAGATGACTAAACCATGACTTTTAATGGTATAAAAGAAAGCAATAAGATATTTCCAATGTTCACTAATAGACTTAGAAAAAAATAAGAATATCATCAATATAAACTATGGAAAAATGACTAAAGGGATTAAAAATATCATTCATTATGTGTTGGAATTCACTAGAAGCATTTTTTAATCCAAAAGGCATAACATTCCATTCATAATGGCCAAATGGTGTAGTAAAGACAGTTTTATATCTATCTGTAGGATGAATTTGTATTTGCCAAAATCCACTTTTTAAATCAAATTTACTAAAGATGACTGTTTGACTAAGTCTTTTAATCAAATCTTTTTTTATTAGGAATAGGATAACGAATCCATTCTAAAACTTTATTTAATGGTTTATAATTAATGACTAAACGAGGAACGCCGCGTTCTAATTCAGCATTTTTATTAACATAAAAAGCAGGACAAGACCACAGTGACTTGCTATGGCTAATAATTTTATTTTTAATAATTCATGTATTTCAGTTTTACACATTTCAACTAGTTCATGATTCATTTGAATAGGTCGAGATTTAGTAGGAATATTTCGTTCATCAAAATGCTTAATATAAGGTAAGGTGACAACATGTTTTTTCCTATGCCAGAAAGCAGTAGGTAAAGTTGAACAAACAGTTGATTCTAATTTCAGCTTAAAATCTTCAATTTGATAAATAAGAATGGGATCAGTTAATTGACTTTCAATGCGTTTATAATTAACTTCTTCTTTGAGAAAACGTAACTGTCTAGTTAAACGATTAATGGATTGGAAAATAGAACAATCTTGTAATTGATTTAATTCTTTTACTTCAAGAGGAGATAAAAATTTAAAAGTGACTTGTTGACCAAAGACATGAGTAGTGATGCCATGGGTATTAGTGGTAAATGGATAAAGTAAAAAGATAAACGGTGTACCTAAAATAACTTTATCAGTCATATTCCGGACTAAAACAAAAGATGTTTTAAAACAGACGTTGAATAGACAAATATGAACTTTGGGTAATTTATATTTGATATGCATTTTACTACCATTAGCAGATGTTAATTGTTCACCAGTTTTATGATAATATTTGGCAGGGAGTAAACCTTCTTGGATATAATTAAAATCAGCACCAGTATCAATTAAGGCTATAACTTCTAATTCAAAATTATTAATGACTAATTTAATTTTGGAGTGCCATTTTTTAATATTAATTTTATTAATAAGATTCAATTTTTTATCATCAGGATTATCAGGATGATCGGATTGTTGAGACCAATTATCAAACAGAATATTATCAGGATTAGTATGTTCAGATTCACTGGAGGAAATGGCATTTTCTTTTTGAAAATTATCTAAACTTTTATTAATTTTTAATGGATTAATTTCTTTTTCTAATGTTTTATCTTTGCGTTGTAAATCTTTAATAATTTGTTTAATTTGATTAGTTTCATGTTGTAAATCTTATAAAGTAATTTCTTTTTGTTTATTTTTAAATCGATCCAAAGTTTTTGTTAAACTAATAATTGGTTTATCATGTTTAGGTTTAGTATCTTTGTTGAGTAATAAAGATTTTAATTTGTCAGTATATTTTTGTTTTAATTTAGGATCTTCTAATTTACTAATTAAATCTATTAAAGAATTTTCTTCTTGATGTTGTTTGGTAAGAACAGCAAGTTGTTTGCAACAAGTATCATTACATCCTAATTCAATATCATTATCAATATTATCACTAGGTGATTGGTATAGGGACGAATTATTAGAATTAGGTGACTCATGGGAAGAGTTATTAGGAGATTGATTTAATTGGAAGATCTCAAATAATTGACTTTTGGATTCATCATTGATTTGTAACTTATTAACCTTATCTTTGAGTTTTTGTTTTTCTTTACATTTATTAGAATAGTGACCCTTTTTTCCGCAGTTATAACAAGTAATGTCAGAAGGGGATTTAGATTTGGACTTTTTATAGGAGTTATTTGTAGATGATTGATGTTTACATTTATTTGGTTTTTCGTAATATTTTTCAAGGGAATTATACTTAGAATAGTTATGTTTAGATTTATAACTTGATTTTTTACGAAATTGTTTATGTTTTTGTGACTTTCTTTTGGAAGGTGCGACAGGAGGTAAATCATATTGTTCGCAGAAATTGCCTAATTCATATTTAGCTTTATGTTTATCTTTAACAGCTTTTTGACTAAGTTTAAGATTATACACATTTTAAGACCTTCTTTTTGAATAATGCTAATGATATCACCATAAGTTAAATGATCATATTCAATGATTCCAGGAGGTTGACTAAGGACATCTCTAATTTTATGGGCAAAAAGGCTAGGTAAGCCATTAATAAATTTTTCCTTCCAAAATGACTTAGTACAATCTTCTCTAAGCATGACTCGTGAGGTAAAGACATCTTTATACCATCGAAAATCACTTAATGTGGGGCAGGTAAGGTTACTAAGTTGATCATGTATGCGAGAATATATATTAGTAGGAGTTCCAATAAAATGTCTGACTATAGTGTAGATTAATGTATTAATACCATCAGATTTATAATAACCAATAGTTTCATCGAATATAAGAAGATCATTTTCATCCTTTTGACTAGCATGTAAGATGGATTCGCGTTGTTCTTCAGTGAGATATTTTTCCCACCAAGATTTGAGCATACTAGTGAAACTAGAGGTGATTAAAGAAACAATTTCAGGTTGAGTGTATTCAGGGTAATTACTAAGGTAGCTATTTGCAACCATAGATAAATGAATTAATTTTTGAAGTATTTGATCTTCACTAAGGCCATCAATATTCCATTCGTATAATTTTTTAGCAGAGACAGAAAACTGATTACTAAGGTTAGTTTCTTCAAATTGGAGATCAGGTGGAGTGGGTTGTGTATACCAATTTTTAGTAAGAGTGGTAAGATTGACTTTAGGATAAGTAATACGATTAAGACTGGTAGATTGAAATTGGTAAGCTAAAAGATTGTCATCAGTTGATGATTCAAAGTGACTATCTAAGGGAGGTTGCTGAGTGAGGACAGTAAGACCTTTGCCATTAGAGGGAGAATCTTTACTACCAAAAGGAGTGGTTAATTTATTAAATAATTGTTCAATAACCTTAACGATGGAAGCATCGAAGGTGACTAAACTATCACGTTTGGAGCGATTACTAGGTAAAGAAAGCAAAGGCTTTTCAAGAGGCTGTTTAGTAGAAGAATGGTTAGCAGAATAATCATCGAAATTAGTTTCTATTTTGTCTAATTGTTTACCAATTGTTTTTAAACATTGATTGGTGTAATTATTTTGTTCAATGACTTTCTTTATTTCAGGTTCAGTACCAGCTAACTTAAAAGGAGAAGCATGAATAACAGAGCCTTGATGTTCTATAATGATGGCTTCTAAAGGAGAATAACTATAACTAACAGTAGTATTAGGAGAAGTTTTCCATTTAGTTTTAGTAATTATGTTAATCTTTTTATAATAGTTTTCTAAATATTCAAAGAAAGGGACTTCTATACTATGTTCAGTCATGAATTTGTACCATTTGCGAGTAATTTTTTATTGTTGATTAGTATCATATTTATTGCGGTAATCATGGCGGTTGGTTTTATTACTTTTAGATTTAAACTCAGTATGTAATTTATCTAGGTCAGGAGTAAATGGTTTACTAATGGTTAATAATTGAGGATTAACGGGAGGTATAACCTCAAAATTAGTTTGAGTTGGTGAGTCTTGAGACTCAGTGTCTTCCTCATGTAGATGTGTGTGAGTAGAATAAACAGGTTTGCTAATTTGGGAGGTAGTAGAGTTATCTATTCCTTGCATTTTGCTATAGGAGGTTTGTCCTGAATGAATTTGACTATTCTTGCGAAATAAAGGTGTATTAAATATTTCATCTTCAGTTGCAGTATTAGTAGGTATACTAGACGTACTATGTCTAGAAGATTGACTAGGTTGACTAGCACATGCCAAACACCTCCTAATTAATTAATTTAAATTTTATTTTAAAATTTGAACTATATTGAATTGAAATATATACAACGCTCCAATATTAAATGGGAATATAATTTACTTTTTTCTTTTTTTCTCGATATAGGATTATCTAATAAATTATAGACTGATTAGAATTTTATTTTTATATGGTTAAATAGAAGCTAGTCAATAGAGATTTTTTTTTTTTTTTTTTGGTTTAAAATTCAAAAAATTAGTATGAGAAATTGAAACTCTCACAAAACTCCTCAAACCCCTTTTGCTTATATAATATATAGATAGATTTGTCTCAATAATGGTCACTTTTACAAGGATAAATAATGTTATTTTAATCTAAAAACTATATTCATTTTTCAAATCTAACAATGTGATAATCTATTAAAATATTTAATATAATTTTTCTTCTTATATCTCTCTAATTATCAGTCAATCATCTCTTTTATATATGACTTGATCTTAAAAATAAGTCTAAAATGTGGGTTTCTATATAATTTTCCTTATAACTCATTTTCATATCACTATCTTATGTATTCTTTTATATTTTATTTTGTGGGCTCTACTTTGGACCTCAATGATAATTTGAACTATTCATCTCATAAATCTCATAGTGAAGATCATCTGTGTAAAAAATCAATTTCATCAAATATTATAGAGTACTTCAACAAATTAAATTTTAGGGCAAATTACAGAAATAGTCCTTTTACTATACCCCGTGTGTCATTTTGGTCCCTGACATTTCCAATTGCGCGATTTAGTCCCTCAATTTAACGAAGTGTGTCAATTTCGTCCAATAATTGACTCCCGTTTGAAATTTTGGACGGAAAGCTAGCATCTGCCTCTCACATGCTCCCTCTAGTAATTACTGAGGGGCACACTCATCTTTTCACCTCAAACCCTAGGTTACCTCCATCGTTCCTATACTTGTATCTTTTCCAAATCAACAAGTCCATTCTCTCTGTCTCTATACAATCAAATCGTTTCTAGGGTTTTGAGTTACCAAAAAATTGTTTGATTGTAAATCTGCTGAAATTGGTATGGATAGAGAAGAAAACGATTGACGATGTGAAAAGACAAACATGGCGATTATGAGGATTCGTGATGAAATACCAGATTATGGTAAGCAAAAAAGTACTATTTACCCTTTTTTTTTTTGGTTTTGTATTTTGCTTTATTTTATCTGTCTGTAAGTTGAATCATTTGGTGGGTCAAAGAATCTACTTGTACTTTGCTTTGTTTAAAAGTGACTAGGTGAATATATGTTTATATATTCACGCATGTCGACACATCTACACAACTGCACACTGACAAAAAAACAAATCAATATCTATAATTGATGTATAGATAATGTGTTGCGGTTCTCCTTGTCCTGTATGGTTCATACAATAAATATGTTATCTTCTATTTTAGATCCAGATGGTGATTATTTCACTATCAAAATGCATCATGGTGGGGTTTTTAAGTCTTTAGTAAGTAGGGCTTACGTAGGGCGGAAATTATCATTTTAGGACAATTGTGATATTGACAAAATGAGGTTGACAGAGATAGGGGATATGGCTCAAAAGTTAGGTTATACTAAATTCATTTCATACCATTATTGAGTGCCTGGTAGGGACTTAAATTATGGATAAAGACCACTTAGGAATGATAGTGATGTAATGGATATGGTGAAATGGGTGCATATAAATAGAATAATTGAAGTGTATTTAGAGCACATCGTTGATGATCAATTGCTTGAGCTTGAAGAGTCTAATCACTTTCACCATGCATCAGTTGTCATCGAGGAAATTGGAAGTGGCACAAGTAATGTGGAGGGTGAGGGTGAGGATGAAGTTAAAGTTGAAAGGCAAAGTCATGATTCATCCAACTATTCTACAGATCCAAAGGACTTTGAGGATAGTGACTATGATTTCAATGAGGATGACATACTATTTGATGCTAATGTTGATAGGAATGTTGAATGGGGTGGGTTAGGGAGGCAGAAGCATAATGATGAAAGAGTTGAGGTATCTCATATTGACTGCCTAGAGCCTGATGCTACATCTGATGACCTCAAGAGCATTAATGGATCTTCTAATGAAGAGGCTGGAAGCAACAAGGTTAGATACCCAGAGTTTAATCCAAACACAGATATGGAAAACCCACAATTCAAGGTTGGCATGGTTTTTGGCACTGGCAAAATATTGAAAGCTGTTGTTAAGAAGCATGGTATTAAGACTGGAAAGGCTATTAAGTTAGTCAAAAATTATAGCATGAGGGTTAGGGCCATCTGTAAGCCACCATGTGAGTGGATGCTTTATGCATCTAAGATGCAAGGACAACCATCATTCCAAATAAAGACATATGTCCCCACTGACAATTGTGGCAGAATTTTTTATAACAGACAAGTGAATTCTACATGGTTGTCTAAAAAGTACTTGGAGACATTAAAGTCCAATCCATCTATTCCAGTGCAGTCATTCAAGCAAGCTATGCAAACAGATCACAAGGTTAGGATATCCAGGAGCCAAGTGTATACGACAAAGAGAAAAGCACAAGAATTGATAGAAGGAAGCCTCATGGAACAATATGCCAAGTTATAGGATTACTGTGAAGAGATAAAAAGAACTAATCCAGGGACAACTATCATAGTCAAGGAAGATTATGAAGATGCAGAAAATGAAGAACATGAAATAGATGAAGCCAAGCCTAGGTTTCAAAGGATTTTTGTATGCTTTGGAGGTTGCAAGCAAGGTTTTCTGGCAAGATGTAGGCCATTCATTGGGGATGATGCCTGCCATTTGAAAGGGCCATACAAGGGACAACCGTTGCAAGCTGTTGGTTTGGATGGGAATAACAACAGCTATCTATTAGCATTTGCAGTTTTTGAAGGAGAAACAAAGAGTTCATGGAAATGGTTTTTTGAAATATTGTGTGACACTCTTGGGTGGTTCAACAAGCAAGGAGTGACCTTCATGTTAGACAAGCAAATTGTAAATGCTTATTGGAAGTTTCATGCATTTATTTTTACTGTTTAGTTCATTTAATGTGTGTAACTTCTTTTTTTTTTTTTCCCCTACAAATGTAGGGATTATGTCCAACACTTGTAGAGGTTGCATCCATGGCAGAACATAGGTTCTACATCAAACATCTTTACACCAATTTTAGAGATAGCTTCAAAGAGGTGCACCTAAAGGACATTGTGTACAAAGCTGCAAAGGCTTCTTATGTACAAGAATTTGAGGCTCATATGGAAGAGTTGAAGGAAGCTGATGAAGATGCATTTAATTGGTTAGTTAAAAAACCGCCAAGCACCTGGTCTAGATCTCATTTCACACCTACAGTTAAGTCTGATATGTTAGACAACAACATGTGTGAGAGCTTTAACAGCTTGATCCTAGGAGCTAGAGGAAAAACCATAATCCCTTTGTTAGAGGACATTAGGTATATCTTGATGAAGAGGTTGCAAGTGAGAAGAGAAGTAATGAAGGCTTACCCAGGACCTATTTATCCTAATATACAACAAGCACTGGAGAAAAGGAAAGAAGATGCAAGCAATTGTATTGCTATGTAGGCAGGAAGCCTAAGGTACCAAATCAATTGCTTCAATAGGCAACAATTTGTAGTTGATTTGGGTGATTCAACCTATTCATGCAGAAAGTGAGATCTAACTGGCATACCATGTTTTTATGCCATTTCAGCCATATATGACAAACATGAGCAACCTAAAGATTATGTGGCTCATTGGTATAAGGAGACATAATTGGCTAGCTATAAGCCAATGATATACCCAATAAATGGTTCTAAAATGTGGCCAAAGTCTGTGTTGCCTAGATTATTGCCTCCAAAAGTGAAAAAGCAACCTGGTAGGCCAATAAAGTTAAGAAAAAGGCAAGCAGATGAGCCTAAGAATCCTTATAAGTTACACAGAGGAAACACAACAACTACATGCAGCTTGTGTGGTAAGCTTGGGCACAACAAAAGAGGATGCAAAGGCCAGCCTATTGCACCAAAGGTTACCCTACACATAATTTGTTACATCTTCATAAATTCAATTCATTTATTATATGTCCTTCATACAATTAATTACTGACAATTTGCAGGTGACAAACAACCAGTCAAGCACCCAAAGAAGCAGTCAGAGAAGCAGTCAACCACCTACTCAACCCAGCAGTCAACCAAGAGACCAAGCAACCACTGAAGCCACTAGTCAACAAGGCAGTAGGGTAAGCATTTCAGTAAGGCCTAAAGCAAGTGGTAGTCAACCAAGCTTCAACTTCAGAGCAGCATTGCAAGGGCTGAACATTAGGAGACCTTCACTAGGTTTCATTAGAACAAGCACATTCATTGAGCCAAACCCATCTACAGGTCCATATAGGGGTTTAACAACATATGTGTCAAAGGGGAAGAAGTTTGTGACCTTGTTTTCACTACCAAAACATGGAAGCAATTAAATGTTGAAGAAGTAGTTATCTAATAGTAAACAACAGTTTTTTTTTTTTTTTTAATCTTATGCATTATTTTTTGTTGTATTTGGCCTTTTTATGTTTTGTTGGAACATGGTAATGTTTTGTTGGATTTGCCATTTGTATTTTGTTGGCACATGGTAAACTGATTGGCCTCTTTGTGTTATTTGAAGTGTTTGTTTTTTGTATTGGAACATGTTTGGACCATGTTTTTTTTGTTTGTATCAACCATGTCTATAATGTTTATTTCTTTGTCTTGTTATAGGTTGCATCATATTTGCTAAAAGTGAAACAAACCAATGCAGCAACGGTGAACAAACCAATGCACCATGAGACAGTGTGATTGAAAAAAGTGATAAACAAAAACAGCTCATTCAACATTCATTTAAAAATTTAACATTGACTCAAAAGTTGATAAACAAATGCTAATTAAAAAACATTGCTATAGCTTGATTCAACATTGATATAGTGTCATTCAAAACATGTTTGGACACTCATAACATTCATACATAATAAACCCTAATTACATAACACTGGACATAACAAAATCAAACCCTAAAATCCATTCCCAGTCCATAAGCATCAATTACAGGAAGAAAAAAAAAATCCACTTCATTCCCACTCCATTCCCAGTCTGGAAGCTTCAAAACAAAATAAATTTTAAAAAAAAAACCCCACTTCATTCCTAGTCCAGAAACTTCAATTTCCATCATTCCCAGTGGTTGAAAGAGAAGCAGTTGCAGAACCATCTCCAATCATGTCCAACACCAAAAAATGAGCCATGACAATGCCATCAAAGTAATCAACTTCCTCTATCTTACTTTGTGCATCTTCAATTGCTCTTCAAGCATGGTGATTCTTCTTAGCAACCCAAGTATGATCTCTCGAGCAGGAGGATACAATAGAGAATCCACCCACAGAAAAAATCCACATGCATGTCTGCTCTACAATATTTTTTCTTAAACACCTCAGTTGCCTTTACAAACAGTATAACAAAAGGACATCCCATTTTTCCGTCTACACTTACACCATAGTGAGGACATCCCAAAAACCTTCGTCCAGGGTTGTTCTCTGTCCACAAAGTCTTCAACTGAGCTTTCATTCTACATCGGCATAGTACATGATCCATCCTCTTCTTCCGTCCTTTGTCTACCATCAATTTTGGAGTCTGTATGTGTATATAATGAAAACAGAGATGACATATACGATTTTGGTGGGAGGTAACTAGGGTTTGAGGTGCAAAGGCGAGTGTGCCCCTCAATAATTGCTAGAGGGAGCACGCGAGAGGCAAGTGCTGACTTTTCGTCCAAAATTTTAAACGGGCGTCAATTATTGGACGAAATTGACACACTTCGTTAAATTGAGGGGCTAAATCGCACAATTGGAAATGTCAATGCCAAAATGACACACGGGATAAAGTACAAGGACTATTTCTGTAATTTGCCCTAAATTTTATTTTATAAAGTGGATACTGCACATTTTTTTTTGGGCAAATTACAGAAATAATCCCTATAGTTTACCCGTGTTTTCATTCGGGTCCCTGCACTTCTAATTGTTTCAATTTTGCCCCTGCGGTTTGGTTTTTGGCTCGAAATGGTCCAATAGTTAACGGCCGTTAGCTTTTTGGACAAAAAGTCGACGCGTGCAAGGCACGCGTGGGCCATTTTGACTTTCTTAAACAATTTTGGCTTTCTTGAGTGTTTTTTGATCAATTCAATTTGTTTAATAAATGTTTTATTTAATTTCATTATTTACTTATTATTATTTTTTAAAATAAATTTATTTAAATATTTAATTAAAAAAATAACATATATTTTATTGATATTTTATTTATTTAATTTTTAAAAATATATTTATTTAATTGTGTAAAAAATAAAATAAAATAAATTTTTATTTAATCTATCTAAAAATAATTAAAATATTAAAGATAAATTTTAATCTAGCCATAATTTTTAATTTATCATTTTTAATTAAATTAATTTTTTATTTTTTATTTTTTTATTAATATCTGATTTTAAATTAACAACACTAAAAAAAAAATTTATAAATTTATTTGTCTTATTTATAAGGCCATAATTTATAATTTATAAGGCCATAATTTATAATTTATATTTTTTGTTATTAATATTTATTTTTTATGAATCCCCTAGACTATTTGGTTGGATTGGATGTGTATCCCGTGTTTGTTTTCTCATGGGATTAGATGTTTAAACATGACTATTTTTAGTGAATCTAATGTTTAGTTGGACGAACTGAATAAGGATAAATGTGCAAAAAATTATTTTACCATTTTTCAATTGTTTACTAAGTAATAGCAATATTAAATATATCTTTAATATTTTAATTATTTTTAGCTAGATTAAATAAAAATTTATTTTATTTTATTTTTTACACAATTAAATAAATTTATTTTTAAAAATTAAATAAATAAAATATCAATAAAAATATATGTTATTTTTTTAATTAAAATTTTAAATAAATTTATTTTAAAAAGTAATAATAATTAAATAAAATAGAAAGTTAAAATCATTCAAGAAAATCAAAATTGTTCAAAAAAGTCAAAATTGTCCTGTGCGTGCCTTGCACGCGTAGAATTTCCCTACTTTGTCTCCACCCATCATTCTTATGAACTTTTTTTATTGATGGGAAAATTGGTAATTTTACATAAAAATATAAAAATTGAAAAAATTACCAAACATTGCACAAGTCAAAAAATTAACAATGTATCAAATAAATTAGTTTTTTTAGTATTAAATTTTTATAAGTTGATTTTGAGTCAATAAATTATGTTTTAGCTAAAATTCCAATAAAAACTATATTTTAGCAAATAGACAGGTTACTTCATTACACCTCTATTTGGTTGAGTTCTAGAAATTATGTTTTAAAGAATATTAAAATTTTAAAAATTACTTTGGTAAAAAAATAAAATATATATTATTTTCATCTGATTTTTTATTTTTGGGTAGGAAATAATTTTTAATATTTTAAAATTTTATTTTTGATATTTATTTATATTAAATTAATTTTTCATATTTAAAAAATAATAATTAAAAACTCAATCAAATTGTGCCATGTCAGCAGCATAATGCTTCAATCAGTGGGTTTAATTATTTTTAACTAAATTAAATAAAATTTTATTTTATTTTATTTTTTACACAATTAAATAAATATATTTTTAAAAATTAAATAAATAAAATATCAATAAAAATATATGTTATTTTTTTAATTAATATTTAAATAAATTTTATTTTAAAAAATAATAATAATGAAATTAAATAAGACATCTAGTAAACAAATTGAATTGATCCAAAAACACTCAAGAAAGTCAAAATTGGCCCGCGCGTGCCTTGCACGCATCGATTTTCCGTCCAAAAAACTAACAACTGTTAACTATTACACCAATTTGAGCCAAAGACCAAACTGTAGGGACCAAAATAAAAACACGGGTAAACTATAGGAACTATTTCTATAATTTGTCCCTTTTTTTTAAAGAACGTAATTTGTTTAATAAAATTAATTTTTTGGCATAACTTATCATTACTATTAGGCTTACGAAATGAATTGTTCAGATCATTGTTGCGAGCCCAACATTGAGCTCACGAAATAGAGTATGGAGGGATACGAAGAATAGTGGTATGGATTGGTTACAATTATGAATCAAACTAAAAAAAAAAAAATTATAAATGATATATATGGAGGACTTTACAAAATAAAAGATTTGAATCATCCAAACGAAATCCATAATTAGCTCTACAAATCTCTTAAATTCATATTTAAATTCTTGAGAAATCCTACTTTGTCAATTATTAATTAACGCGTTAGGATCCTCTAAAGTGATCTCTTAAAGTAAAAGAGATGGGCGCGACACTTGTCCCACTAATGAAACCAAGGGTTGAGATCAATCCCTCACCAAAACAACGTCGTTTTGGTGAGAATTTTTTTTAACAAAAAAAAAACAAAAAAAAGACGTGAACAGAATGAGAAGAGAGAAGATAGAGATTCCATGGCCAAACCCAGCCTTCTCAGAGGTGGCGGCCACCTGGTCCCCCACCCTCACTGACCGCCGCCAATTGCTCCCCAACCCTCCTCCGGCCAGCCATCCTTTCCCCCACCTCGCTGCCTCCATCCATCGCCGGAAGATAACTCTGAAATCTGTTGGAAAAAATTGTTTGAAAAAACGCTTGGTCTGGAAAAGAGAAAAAAAAACAGAGTGTTGGTTTGAAAAAAAAAAAAAACAGAGCATGGTCCATGATATATACCAGACACAAACCTATTTTGGCAAATAATGGAACACACAGGTGGGTGTTTGTGTTATAGAACAAAAAGAAAGAGGCATAAAACTGTATATATATATATATTGGGAACAAGATTCAAAGAAAAAAAATAAAATAAATTTAAAAATTATGTGTAAACTATCAACTGATCTTCCAATTTTGATTTATTATAATATGAAAAAAAAAATTATAATTATTATTTAGCAAATGGGAGAGAAGATTTACAAACCCCATAGATTTACAGACCCCATCATCATCAAAATCAAAATGAGCAATAGAATCATCAAATCCGATCAACCGATATGGAGATCGGCGGAGGAGATCAAAGACGACGGTGTGAATGGCGGCGGCGGCAAAAGAGATCAAAGACAAAGGTGTTGACAGAAGGTCTTCCAGAGTGAACCCAGGAAGGACTTGAGAAAAAAGATATTTGAATTTTTTTTTTTTTTTTTTAATTTCTCTTACCAAAACGACGTCGTTTTGGTGAGGGATTAATCTCAACCCTTGATTTCATCAGTGGGACAGGTGTCGCGCCCATCTCTTTTACTTTAGGAGATCACTCTAGAGGGATCACTCTAGAGGATCCTAACACCTCATCTTAATCTCATCTTAACCAGGGAAACCTGTCTCTTGTTTTGAGAGGACTTTTAACATTTGCTAGCTCAGTTTTCAAACACTCAACAACTTAAACTTTGCCAGCTATCACTTCCTCTTTCTCAGAAAAAACAGCTTAGCCCCTCCAACCCCACACCTATATACACACATGCATCAAATTTTGTTCCTAAACCCACACATCCTACTACTTCTATTCTCTTCATCCCACCACAAAACCACAAGTTTTTATTCTTTTTTTTTATTCAATGGAAAACATTGCAGCAGCAGTTCAGAAATACAGAGATAGCATAACAGCAAAATAACAACACAGAAAGAGGGCTAATCCCTCAGCTCTACAGTGCCAAGTATGTCTGCAATAAGCAGCTCCTGCAATACATTTGGGGGATCTTCCAACAGCACAACATGCTCCTCTTGAGCAACACTAATCTGAGCCAGTTGATCAGCACATTTGTTGCCCTCTCTCAGAGTGTGCTTGAGAGAACAGTGGCATCTTTTTAGCAAAAATTTGGCATCCTCAATAAGAGCTCTGTAGGGAGAGTTGCTGCAAGGACCATCTTGGATTTGAGATAGTGCCAAGGCAGAGTCTGTTTCAATCTCCACTTCATGTGTGTTTTTCTGGAAAAGTATGGTGAGGCCCCTGTAGATGGCCCACAACTCAGCTTCCAGACTTGAGCAATGGCCAAGGTTTCCATAGAAGCCCCAGACCCAAAGACCTGTTTCATCTCTTAGTAAGCCTCCATAGCCAGCTTGACCTGGATCCCCTTTTGAGCAGCCATCAACATTCAACTTTAACTTACCTGCAGGAGGGTGAAACCAACAAATTAGTTGAGGATTGGGAGGATTTGGATGAAGGGCAGATTGGAAAGCCTCTGCAATCTCATGAGCATAGATCCATATGTTCTTGAGACTAGATTGAATGGGGTTGAGTTGTTTTTCAAAAACCAATTTGTTTCTGTCTTTCCAGATCTGCCAGATGGTAGAAATAAAGACAATCTGCCATTTAGTTTCAAAAAATAAATTTTTATCTTTCAAGTTAGAAATGACCCATTCATTGAAAGGCTAATCACAACCAGCCCTCCACCAGGGAGGATCTCTGATTTCAGTCCAATAGTTCTTGGAGAAAATGCAATTTCTGATAAGGTGGGGCATATCCTCACTAGCTGACCCACATCGAGGGCATAGATCATTAATGGCCAGATTTCTCTCAAGACGGAGTTGGTTAGTGAGTAATCTCCTATGTAGAAGAAGCCAGAGAAAGGTTTTCAGTTTCTGGGGCACCTTAAGTTTCCAAATCCATTTCCAATCTTCACCAACTGGGTCATGATCAGCAATGAGGCTGTATGCTGAGGCAGTAGTGAAATTACCACATGATGAGCCAATCCAGAAAGGGATATCTGTGAAGGTGACAAAATGTGGTCTATGGATTTTGAGAATATCCTGTAGAGCTTGGGGGCTGACAAGATTTTGGAGAGCTTCCTCATCCCAGTTGCCATCATCAGTGAGCACAGTACTAACCTTCAGATTCTCATTAACCTGTTGGGGATTATGAGTTGCAGCTAGAGGTTGAGAGCCACACCACCAATCATCCCAAAAGGAGATGTTCTTCCCATCCCCCATATTCCATTTGACTCCTCTCCTCAGAATGTCTTTGTTCCTAATAATGCTTCTCCAGATATGAGAAGAGTTGGTTTTAGGGGGGGACTGCCACAAGGTGTTATTGTTAAGATATTTAGAATGAAGAATTTTACACCAAAGTTTGTTTTTGTCGCTTAGTAGTTTCCAACCAAGTTTGAACAAGAGGGCAGTGTTATTCTCCCTAGCCTTACGAAGGCCTAAGCCACCTCTAGCTTTACTTTTGCAAACCTTGTCCCAATTAACTAGATGTATTCTTCTTTTACTATCCATCTCACCCCAGAGAAAGTTACGATTGAGTCTATCAATGTCATCACACATACTTCGAGGTAGTTCCATGGTTTGCATATTATAGTTAGGGATTGCAGAGGTCACTGATTGGATGAGGGTAAGCCTACCAGCAAGGGAGAGGTTTTTGGCCTTCCAACCTGAGAGTTTACTTTTAAGCTTTTCCATGATATCCCGAAACAAATGTTTGTTGACTCTGCCATGAATCATAGGGGAGCCCAAGTATTTACCAAGGTCTTGAGTAAGGGGAATGCCACTCAGATAGCTAAGGGATAGGGCCTTGTTGTGAGTCACATTGGGGGACACGAAGAGTTTAGATTTGTTGTAGTTAACTTTTTGTCCAGATATAGCACAAAACTCAACTAAAGTATCCATAATGGTGATACAATTTTGTCTATCATCTTTGGCAAAAAGAATAAGGTCGTCCGCAAAGAAAAGGTGGGAGATGGGCGGGCTAGTGCGAGCAGCTTTAATACCTTGCCAGGTATTGCTGCCAACCTTGGAATTTATCATGTTGGAAAGTCTCTCCATGCAAAGAACAAAAAGGTAGGGGGAGAGAGGATACCTCCCTCATTTTTAACACTTTCAAGCACCTCACCATTCCAAAGAATATTGGAGTTGTTATTGGTGACACAACTCATGATAAGGTCAATCCACCCCGCATTCAGGTTCAATTCAAGGAGGGTATCCTTAATGAAGTTCCAGGAGAGTCTGTCATATGCTTTTTCAAGGTCTATTTTGAAGATCATCCCTCCACTCTTCCCTTTTTTATGCCTCAAAGTATGGAGGATTTCCTGGGTTATAATGATATTATCAGTGTTATTACGCCCCGGAATGAAACTGCATTGATTGGGGCTAATCAAGTTATCAAGAAAATGGAGAATTCTAGCCACAATTAATTTGGAAATGATTTTATATGTCACATTGCAAAGGCTGATAGGTCTAAATTGCTTTATGTATTCAGGATTCTCAATCTTGGGAATGAGAACAATGAGGGTCTCATTGATCTCAGCAGGCACAGCTTTGTTGAAGAAACACTGTTTAACAAAGTGACACACTGACTGGCCCACAATGGGCCAATATTTTTGATAGAAGATTGCCTGCATGCCATCTTTTCCTGGGGCTTTGTAGGCCCCAATACTCTTGACAGCATGATGGATATCAGAATTAGGGATAGGCTTTAGGAGATTATCATTATCTTCTTTAGTAAACTTAACTAAAGTATTATTATTCCAATGATCTAAACAGACATCCTCTTCTTTACGAAAGAGATTTTGGAAATACTGGAGGATGATGTTTTTGACCTCAGCCGTATCTGTAATCCAGTTATTATCATCATTCTTGAGGGCATTAATTTTGAGTTTCCTTCTCTTGGTTAAGGTGGAGATATGGAAATATCTGGTGTTATTGTCACCAAGGGTAATATATTTGGACCGCGATTTTTGAAACCAAAGCATTTCTTCTTGGAGCAGAGTCTCATTATACTCCTTGATGAGGGCTTTTTCAAGGATTTGAAGGTTATGGGAGAACTTCTCAGCAAGAGTTTTTTGGATACCCCCTAAACGAGCACAAAGTCTCCTTTTTCTTTTAAAGATATTCCCAAAGACATTTTTATTCCAGTCAGTAACTCTATGGGTGAAGTCAGCAGTTGCATCCAAGAGGTTATGGTGCATATTCACCCAAGAAGTTTGAATAACATCATTAAGGCCAGGGTGTGACATCCAGGCCGCCTCAAATCTAAAAGGTCTATTAATAGGGTTTAGGGAGTGCATACCTTGGGTATAGACCACAAGAGGAGAATGATCAGAATACGTTCTAGGGAGAACACAAACAGTGGCTTCAGGAAACATAGTTCGCCATTCCTTATTACACAGAGCTCTATCAAGTCTTTCCATGGTGTTGGCCGTTCCTTGACGGTTGTTGGTCCAGGTCATACGAGGGCCAGAGCTACCGAGATCTATGAGCTTACAGTTGTTAATTCTGTCAAGGAATTTCCGAGTCCTTCCAGAGTTCTGATTGGGTGAGAAGCTTCTGCGTTCACTCTGGTTGGCATAGTCATTGAAGTCTCCGGCAACAAGCCAAGATCTGTCTAAATTGTTGGCTACATCCTCCAAATTATGCCACAGTTGGTCACATAAGATGGGATTGGGGCTAGCATAGACAGCAGCTAATACCCACTCTTCATAATCCTCTTTGTGCACTGTGGCGTGAATCACTTGTGGGCTGACAGTAGAGGCTCGCACATTAACCTGGGTAGTATCCCAAATTATCCAAATGCCTCCCACTCTTCCCACTGGATCGATAATAGTTGAGGCAGTGAACCCAAGCCTATTAAAGAAGTTGGCCAATGTGCTGAAGGCTACTTTAGTTTCCATAAGGACTATGATC
The DNA here is from genome assembly GCA_025200525.1 of Camellia lanceoleosa. Taxonomy (NCBI): domain Eukaryota; kingdom Viridiplantae; phylum Streptophyta; class Magnoliopsida; order Ericales; family Theaceae; genus Camellia; species Camellia lanceoleosa. Next base: position 111,946,714 of record CM045764.1, on the reverse strand, counting down.
TCAGGTTTATGAGCCTTGATAATCTCCACTAGATTCCGCTTGAAGGTGTTATTGCCAGCACCGCGGCAATTCCAAAATAGAAGTCGGAGCAAATCCATAGAAGGAAAAATTGGAGGGTCATTGGTTGCCAGATCCGTAACTATACTACGGATTCGTCGATGGTCGTCCTCCACTGATCGGAGGGAGGCCATTTGGATCGAGTGAAATGGGTAGGCAGTTTTGTCCTCCCAGCTTGGTTCGATTCTCATACGTACCTGCTCTATCCACCATACGAAGGTGATTAGGTGAATGGCTTCTTTCTCTGGATCTAACAACAGGCTCACTGAGTTGTGTTGCTTCACATGTTCCTCTACTTCTAATTTCTATCCCTTTGTGTTCTGCATTTCCTCCATTTCCCGGGTCTCCTGGGTCTGGCGGTGCTCTCTCTTTAACCAGATGTTCTATGATAGAAGGGGGGGTATCTATACTGTTTAGACTACTCTGGGCATGAGGTATAGTAGCTTCAACCATAGTAAGGTCATCCAGCTGGTTGTTGTGTTCCAAGGCAGAGCTCTTTATAGGTTCTGCATGCTGATGCTTCATTGCTTGTGTGGGTACATCTGCCCTTACCTGTTCCATCTCTGAGATATCTGTATAAGATTCTTGAACAGGGTTTCCTGAGCTAGTACTAGGTGATTGGCCTATTGCCTGAGGTTGATCTGGTCAATACTGACCTTGAGCCTTAGACTGGGATTGGTCATTCTTACCTTTACCTTTATAGTCCTTGGGAAGGCTAGGGCCTGATTGTTGAGGATGAGAATTTTGGGCCTTTTCAATACCTGCTCTGTAGGTTTTCCTTCCTCTAGAAGGCTCCCCTGGGCCGTCCTTGTCCTCCTCAAGATATCTAAATTTGTTGGGCTTTGTGATTGGGCCAGTTGGGTCTTGGTTCTTCCGAGTCTGGATTGGTCTGCGTCCTCTCTTGGTTGCAAGCATCCAGGGCCCAAATTCTGTGTTTGTAATTTCCATGGATTGTTGATAGCCGTTAGGATTTGCAGAGGATGATGTATCATCAGAAACGGCTAGCTTCTCTGACTCCGGTTGAGTATTGGCCATTTTGAATCTGCAAGCTTCTTTTCTATGATCAATACGCCCACACAGGAAACAGAAATTATGGAGTGATTCATACTCAATGTTGTAATGTTTACCCTCTAAGATGAACTTGGGTGTCAAGGGCTTCGTGAGGTCCATCTCGATGCAGACTCTGGCGAACTTACCTCGGGTGGCCATAGCAGTTGTCCAGTCGATTTTTAGGGGTTTGCCAATGGTGTTGGCTATTGCGTATAGAACCTTATCATGATAATATTCTATCGGAAGCTCTGGAAACCGAACCCAAATTGCGGTTATGGTTTCAACAGCTTCCGAGGGTTTGAAGTTGGGCTCCCATCGCCTAACAGTGAGGTAATGATCCATTACCACCCAGGGGCCTCCTGTGTAAACCTTAGTATAATCTTCTTGAAGGGAAAATTTAAATAAAAAGAAGTTGCACCCTAGGTCAATGGCTTGGAACTCACCTTGAAGAGCCCAGATGTTCTTGACTCTCATACAGAGCATGGTATAGCCAATGTTTTTCCCTAAAAGTCGGATGATCAGAGCACTTTCCCATGGCTTCCTGATCTTTTGGAGGAGCTTTTTAGAGAGGGAGACCTGAGGAAGGCCCATGTGATCAGAGATGAGACTGTTGGTCGATGTGGCTTCCTCATGGTCTTCATCTTCCTCATTAGAGGAGAGTAGATCTACTTCATTATCAAACATATAATCCCTGGTTGTGTTTGTAGTCAATGCTTCTTTGAAGGATTTCGTGGGAATGGGCTCATGATTTTGCTGTGAACGATTTTGGGGGCAATTACCCTCACTGAAAGCAGGTGCCATTTCAACCTCATTTTCTAAATCGGTGTGCTCAGAGGAGTTGGAGCTCTTGATTTTCTTGGTACTGCGCACTAGATGATCCTCTTCCTCAGAAGATTTGGTCGTATTTTGGGAGTTTTGGTTACCGGAGTGGTTTTCGGAAATCGTCATCAGAGCGATGCACTTATTTTTATTCAACAACCAAAAATGAAATTGTCTTCGTATTGCTATAAGCTTTTGGCTATGCTTTTGCCATATCTATTCATTGCTTCTCTAATTAAGGTTTCTTATGGTGGAAATTTCTACCAAGACATTGAAATCACTTGGAGTGACCAACGAGCTCAGATAATCGACGGAGGCCAACTTCTCACGCTCTCTCTCGATAAGTTTTCCGGGTCGGGTTTTCAATCCAAGAATGAATATCTATTTGGGAGGATCGACATGCAACTCAAAGTTGTTCCTGGCAATTCAGCTGGCACTGTCACTACATATACGTACGTAATTATATCGCTATTCCTTTCCTTCTCATCTCTGCCATTTCTATTTTATTTTTTTTTAAATTTAGGGATTGTTTGAGATGTTCTAAATAAGTAGACTTTTTGACTTTTTATGAAATATGGGTTGGGTTTGAAGTGATGTGGTAGAGAGGTGATGCGACTTAAATAAGATGACGTGACTTAAATAGAATAGTGACTTTTTGACTTTTTTAGAGGATGCCAAACCTAGCCTTATTTTTGTAGTAGCATACAACTTTATTTTTTTAAATAGCAATGCTAGGTATCATGAAAAACCTTTCATAAAAATAATCATGAAATCTTTGTGACCCTTGGATTATACTTAGAATAAAACACCACACGCTAATCAAGATAATCCAAAAATCATAAATTTTTCATGAGATAAAATTTTTATGAACCCTAACTTTTTCTTTTTTAAAAAGTACAACAGTTAGCACCACGTTACGTGGCTAACAATATATATCGTATCCCCGTGACATGCAGTTATCTTCCCAAGGAGCGTTACATGATGAGATCGATTTTGAGTTCTTGGGCAAATTGTCAGGAGATCCATACACAGTCCACACCAATATTTTCACCCAAGGTAAGGGGAACAGAGAGCAACAGTTCTACGTCTGGTTCGACCCAACAATTGCCTTTCACACCTATTCCATCGTCTGGAACCCCCGACGCATCATGTACTCTTACTATTAATTTGCCTTCCTCGTCACCTAATTAATGTCAATTTATTTTTTTTCTAATATAATTTTCTCTTTTTTTCTTTTTCTTTTTTGTCAGTTTCATGGTGGATAATATTCCGCTAATTAAGAGTGTTTAATAACAACGAAGCACTGCTACATCATCTTGTGGCTCTAACAACTTGATGTAAAGAGACTGCCATGGGTTCAAAAGAAGTACATTGTTTATAACTACTGCACTGACTTCAAACGTTTCCCTCAGGGTCTCCCTCCTGAATGCAACCAATCCAGCCTCCACTAAACAAAACCCAAAAAAAACAATCAATTATATCTTGTTATTTCAACAATATTCAATTTCTATTTGTATTATATTTATTGGTAGATACTGTATTGTTTACTGTTTTATGTACATACATACAAGAAATTTAGGACAAATTACGATGGTAGTCTTTATACTTTGATTTTTGTGTCATTTTAGTCTCTGTCAATTCAATTTTGATTCTAAATATATGACTTTATCTCAATTTGATCCAATTGATTACAACTCTTAACATTTTTTATGAAAAATATGCACATAAATATCATGTGTCATATTTTTAAAGACAAAAGTATAAATTTACTCAACTTAGTGAGTTAATTTCAACCAATTTAGTAATATCATTTTTTTTAAAAACATGAACAACATTATCAATTAGATCAAATTGACACAAAATCTAAAATTAAGAGTTAAAATTCAAAGCGTATGAATTAAAATGATACAAAGAATAAAATATAAGAACTATCAGTATAATTTGTCCATAAATCAATAAATCATGTCAATTTTCAAAATTGTCTCAGAAATACACTTGGTTTGAACGGGGAGGGATCAAATTTTGATATTTAGAACACACTAAGAACCCTCTTGACTCACTCAAACTTCAGCTTCGGCTTCAGCATGGCATTGATGCGTCACCCCTCACTCCCACAGTCGCCTCTGCCTTGGCCCCAAAATTTGAATCAAAATAGGGGCTCCCAAATATCTCAGCCAATTATGTTATTAGAAATTATATTGTGGCCCAATCTAGTATTGAGGCCCTAATATAAAGAGGCCGGAAAAATTCCTGCTTGGGGCCAATTGAAAGAGGCCAAAAGAATTCCTTGTTGGCCCAAATTGAAAAAGAAATTAAACATGAACGTTGTTGGGGGAAGTATGAGAAATTTTATAGTACACAACTTTAAAAGTGTATATACTATTGTATATCTAAGTAATGATCTCTGTGGCCTTTATATTATAACTCATAGTACTACTGATTATAAATTATTGTGATGTTGGTTATGATTTATGGTTGTTATTTTGGCCTAATAGGTGCAACTTGGAATCTAGGAGTGTGTTCCCTTCAAGTATTAGGTTCAACTCCTACTAAGTGCTATCAACAGCTTAAGGCCATGCCCACAAGCTTTGCCTAATCCACATGGCATGAGCGCTTTAAGTTGATCTCAAGATTAGTTAAGGTGCGCGTAAGTTCATTCGGACACTTGATTATCAAAACAAATTTTTGATTTTGACTGAAAGAGATTTTTAATTTTGCTCCAAATGGTACTTGATTATGACCTTTAATTATCTTTTTTTTGAAAGATGTGCATTAATCTAAAAAGAATGTAATTGATAAATTAGAGTATACAAGCTTAATTAGTAAATACAATAAGAATAATATTTAAGTGATATTTTATTTTAGTTGGTTTAATATTATTTGATATTTTTACTTTACATTTGTTGGATTTTTTTTTTTTTTTTCTTCCCCTTTTCCTTATTATAAACATGATTTTGCTAAACTTTACAACAATATGCCCAAATTTTTATCATTTTGCATTTTCTAATGTATATAAATTTTAATTATACACTTGCTAATAATTTATTTTTAATTATTAAGGGACCCCTCTTAAGAATTCACCTAGGCCCTATAAAACTCAAGACTAACTCTGCCCTGGCTCCGAGCCATGAACTTTCCACTCACTGATATTTTGCATCTCATACTTTAACTCAAATAAGTACCGGAGCAATAATACATCTCTTTAATTTTAAAATTTTAATTAATACAAAGAATAAAAATAATAAAATTAAGATCAAAATATCACATCACAATAAGATTCACTCCTACTAAAATTTCTTTATTAGAGTTCTCAATCATTTTTCTAAGTACTTTTTACACCTTTCACATTCTTCTCACATCTCTCTCCCAATCTCAACTCATATATACATGAGATGGTGAAGAGTGATACAAATAAAACCTTTTGAACTTTCTCAAGATTTAAGGTTGTTTTGAAAAATTAATTAAATTAATTTCTTGTTTTTTTTAATAAAAATGTGTATAAAAAAATAAAGATATAATGTAATTCAAAATAAATTAAAAGTCAATTTTTAATTTTTAACTAAGGTCTCGTTTGTCAACTATACATTTTAACTCAAAAGTTAAAAAGTTATTATAAATTATCACACTACTTTTTTTATTTTTTTTACACATTTTCATAAAAATTTAAAAAATTATTAAAATAGAACGAGACCTAAGTTCTCAAATTAGACCTCAAATACCATGTGCTGTTGCTGGAACTTAATCTTAATTTAATTTTCAAATTTTAATTTAAGCTATTTTAATGTCACGTTTAACTTATACCTTATAGCTATAGTTTTTGGATCAAATCAGTTTTCTATAAAAAGATGCTTAAGAATAAATTAACGGTTGATAAAAAGTTATAAGTTATAAACTGTTTAGACATAAATTATAAGCACTTTCCCACAACACTACCAAACATGATCCATGTATTACTTTGCATTTACCCGTTCAATACCAACCATTCCTACTTCCAATGTCGGCAAATTCAAAATGAAGAAACCATATGTTACTGCCAATTGATCCTTGAGATGTTGAGGTTCAATCTCTCTTAAATTCCTGGGTTTCCAAATGTCTTTTCATTTGTTTTTTATTCGGATTGGCTTCTCTCCAATCCGATACAGATTAGAGGATGCAATTGGACCCGTGAGGTCTGTTACAGATCCCGTTTCGATAATCCAAACCATTCAATATTTAAAACTTGTCGAGTACTATATACTTGTAAAAAATCACGTTGATCGGATATTGGTAGCTATTTCGTACGATCAGATTTCTGTCAACCGTTTATTTTTTTACCATTTATCTTTTTTATACAAAACTGATTTGATCACGTAGTTATCGATATTCGATCAACATAATTTTTTACAAATATATAATACTTAACAAATTTTATAAATTAAACGATTTAAATTATCAAAATAAAACCTGTAATAAATTTTACGAATCTAACAACACCATCCAATTCTTCCAAGGACGAAAGGGAAGCCAAATCCTTTTTCTTCATCTTTGACCGAGACACCACATATTCCTACGAATTTAGTAGAAATCGACAACCGCTTTTTATGCCTGTCCCACGTTATTACATAACGACTTTATTTTCCGATTTCGTTTCAACAAAATAAACTTGACACTAAAGTTTTGTTTGGTAGTGGTAAAGTAGTCAACTTTTTTATGATGAAATTTTTTTAGTCTTTATTTGATTTTTATTTTTGGATTTTTTAATTTTTGTTAAAAAAAAAAGTATGATAATTATTATTTAAATGTGACATTTTATTTTATTGACCTATATAATTTATTTTATCTTTTTATACTTTTTTAGCCCCAAAATGTTTACCAAACAAGAACTTATATTGCGTTTGATTTATAAATTTGAAAATAAAAATAAAACATAATTAAATTTTATATGTTTTTATTTAAATTTATAATTTAAACACAATTTTAAAGTAATGTTTACCAAACTAGAATTTATATTGCGTTTGGTTTATAAATTTGAAAATAAAAATAAAACATAATTAAATTTTATATATTTTTAGTTAAATTTATAATTTAAACACAATTTAAAAGCTTGATAACTATAAAAATCTAATGTTGAGTATATAGAAAGGCATTTAGTTTACCTTGTGATCTAATTACTACTTCGGTATCAATCTATTTTATATAAAGAATAAAAAAATAGACATTTAATCATAAATCTGTCTTTATTTATTTGTATTCAATTTAATCTAAATTATTTTCTTATATTCTAATAAGTTCTATGAACGGCATATTTATCAAAATACAACTAATAATAATAGGGTCAAGGACGCATTAATGTTCACAAATATTTTATGATGTGAACATCTATATTGTCAATGTGAATATTCGCATGTCAATGTAAACATTCATACTGTCAATATAAATGTTCACGTTACCAAATTGCTAAAGGTTCAAAAAATATTTAGAAGGATAAAATTGTGCATAAAATATCTTAAATATGATAGTTAAAATTTAATAGATCAAATGTCTAAATAATAAGATTTATTGAAATATAAAAATATATTATAAACTAATTATTTTATAAGTACTCAAAAAATGATTTCCTAATAAATTCCACATAAAAGAATTATTTATGTATAACATTTTGTCCATATATATCAAAACAAGAATACCACACACACACACACACACACACACACACAAAATATTACTTAAAATTATCAATATAGCGATCACATTGATTATATACATGATCCCATATTATACCAATTAAATTTCTATCATACAAACACATTCTAGGTACAAATCAAGAACAAATTTCTAATTTAATCGGGTCAAAAGTGTTATGAACCATGAAAATATACCTCGAGTCGTAATATGAAAATAAATGTGTGCTACAAATTTAAAATTAACAGGATATGAATCACCTACACTAATGGTAAATTATTGATTTATTTTTAAAAATAAATTTTCTGAATTCACAATATTACTATAATTGGATTTCCAACTATTCATGTTTCCATTCCCAAAACGTTTCCTTTGTAAACACGGATAACAACCAGTCAAACCCGCGTTGAGATTTGAAGATGAAAAAAAATAAGGGTAAATTACAAACACCCCCTCGAGGTTTGGCGAAAATACAGATTCCCCCCTGAGGTTTGAGAAATTACATCCCACTCCTGAGGTTTATATTTTCATAACAAATTGTCCCCTGAGGTTTTTATTTTCATACAGATTCCCCCCTAATTTTTCCTAATTTGTTATGAAAATTTAACTCTCAGGGGGTAATTTGTAATTTCTCAAACCTCAGGGGGGAATCTGTATTTTTATCAAACCTCAAGGGGGGTGTTTGTAATTTGCCCAAAAAATAAACAATATGAAAATAAATGTGTGATACAAATTTAGGTCTAGTTTGAGAAGACTAAATAAATGTACTTTTTGACTTTTTATGATATATGGGTTGAATTTGGGTTGAGTTTGAAGTGATGTGTTAGAGAAGTGATGTGACTTAAATAAGATGATGTGATTTAAATAGGATAGTGACTTTTTGACTTTTTAGATTTTTTTGAAGATGCCAAACTTGACCTTAAAATTAACATATGAATCACCTACAATAATGGTAAATTATTGATTTATTTTTAAAAATAAATTTTCTGAATTCACAATATTACTGTAATTGGATTTCCAACTCTTCATGTTTCCATTCCCAAAACGTTTCCTTTGTAAACACGGATAACAGCCAGTCAAACCCGCGTTGAGATTTGAAGATGCAAAAAAATAAACAGTAATGTTAGAGGGAAAATTATTTAATAATTTCGGAATATTATATGATCATATTCTAAATCAATTATTATTAATGGGTAAATTATATTGACACCTCTTCAGATTTGGTCTAATTACTACCCATCCCTGACGTTTTAGAAATTACATTCACACCCCTGTGGTTAATAGTCTCATTTTACAATCTTTACTTATATAAAAAGCAACAACTCTTAGTAAAAAAATAATAGAAATTACATTTTAAAAAAAAAAGTAAAAGAAATGGAGAAAAAAAGAAAAAGTAAGGCAAAGCAAAAAAATAAAAAAAAGTGCTTAAGTTCAATGTCTTCATTCCGTCTAAATAATTATAATTGCAGGGGATTAGTGTAATTTCCCAAATGTCAGGGGTGATGTGTATTAAATCCAAACTTCAGGGGGTTTAAGTGTAATTTACCCATTATTAATTACTTAGCTCCTATATTGTTCCTCTATCCCCAACATAAATCATGGGCCTCTACAGTTCTCTACCAATCAAAACCTTATGGAGCACCACGTGTCCATACTCTGAAAATACTGAATAATCACCCATGTTGAAGACATTAATAGTCCCACAAAAAAAAGAATAATGTTATATATGCTAATTAATTTAATAACTAATATACTAACGGATAATGTGGCATAATTTTAGAAGTTTTGGATATTTGTAATTTGTATAATAGGTGGGATCAATAATAATGACAACACTAGTTGATACATTAGTGTGTACATTAATTGGTGCATGTAACACTATCAAAAAAATATATTAGAGACATTAAATTTTTTATTAAAAAATTATCAAATATTCTTATAAAGCGGGACTCATATTTTTATTAAAAATATTTTCAATCACCCACATGATGTAGATCTCACGTAATCCGCACTATTTGATAAAATTTTTAGTAATTTTTTAATTTTTTTTCTTATCTCTAGCATTTTTCAAAAACATCACAACCAAAGAAAAGAAACAAAGTAAAATTGGAGTAATTAAAATCTCGCAGATTGTGCAACTGCAATTCAACTTCAACTTGTGCCTCACTTAACATTCTCCTTCTCAATTGAACCGTTCGTCTCTCTTCCTTTATAGTCATGGTCATCTCACTCACACAGTCCTCTCTCTCTCTCTCTCTCATGTTTGGACTTTGTTCCTTCATCGGCATATGCCAATCTTTTACAGATAGATTTTCTCTTTTTCTATCCCAGTCTGTCTTTCTCTAAAACCTCTCTGTCATCTCAAGTATTCATCCAAAAAAAAAAAAGTGGCATACTCTGTCATTCAAAACCATCCACAGATAAAAATTCTGAGAAAGGAGAAGAGAGGGCAGTGACTCTTCACAAATCATATAGTAATAATGGATGTATTTGAAAAAGATTACAATTTAGAGGATACCCAAAACGCAGAGTCCAAAGTTGTGGATGATCTAGTAGTGAGCGAGACTGTTGATGAAGAACAACAGGGTAGTAATTCTGAGTCTTTGGAGGAAACCAACCCTCATCAAGGATTGGTTTCAGAAAAGTTGGATGCTTTGGATTCAGTTGGTGAAACTGAGCCTTCTCTTGACTTAACTAAGCCTGTTCATGAGTTCAGTGAAGAAGCTAAAGAAGAAGACCAAGTTGAGCATACTGATCTGGGAAACAAAATTGAGCAGTCCTTGGATGAGAGCAATGGAGTTTCCATAAATTCTGTTGTGTCCATTGGAATTGATTTGTCATCGTTGGGTCGGAATGGTGATGTTTCTCCTATTTTAACTAATGTGGTACCAAAGGGAATTGAGCAGGACATGGTTGAGAATAAGAACAATGAGGAAGAAACAACGATGTTGCCAGCGTCCGATGAAAACCCAGAGGAATCCTCAAACGCTGCTTCTGATTTGGTTTCAAACCAAAATCTTGCTAATGTTTTGCAGTCAGAAGATCGCAAGGATTCTAACGTGTCTGAACTTCCAGAAAGCACAGAAAATCAGGTCTGCTCTGTTCATCCTTTTTTTTTTTGTTTTTTTTGGTTTGCGCTTTTGAATTGAATTCTATGGATTGATCTTTTTTTTTTTTTTTTTTTGGGTTCTTGAATTATATTTGACAGCATTTTATAGCTGTGACACCGCGGCCTCTGGAACGGAATTTTTGGAGGGGATGCTGTGGATTGTTTGAACTTCTGAGGCATTCTGATTAGTAATATAAGGTAACTCAACTTCAATATATTAATTACTGATGTTGTTTGCCAAGCCTCTTCATAATTTAATGTGCAATAAATCGATGAATACAGAAACCAAACACAGAATTGGGTTATTTAGTGGGATATGCCATATGGGTATAATTTATATTCTCAATTGCCAATGTAATACAATATCACTTTCCTTGTCCTTGCTTGCATGAAAATTACACCAGTAACTCTACAAAATTTATTACAGTAATCTTTACTTATGATCATTGTAATAATGTTCCCATTCATGATCGTATAAAAGCTTAGCTCAAGCAAAGACAATCCACCATTTGTGATACCGATCAAGCTAATTCAAATTTTTCCAACAAAATTAGATTTCAAAAAAGGGTTACATGGAAGAGAACCATCATGTAACCAATAACACATGGCCAATCCTAAAATTTATCACCGAGGAAGAAATCGAAAGCCAACAACTTGGTTTGTTGAAAGAAGACGTTGATGGGCACATTTTTAAGGTTGCAAGTAAAAAAGAGATTGATTCAATAGAGCAAGGGAATAGAGTGAGTGTTACACTCTTGGATGTTGAAACTAGTGAAAACAAGTGTATTGGCTTCATTCAGAAGCTAAATGGTAGATACATGTTGGGATGGAATGAAGTTCTTCAAATGAGAAATATTAATGCAGGTGACTTAATAGGATTACAATGTGCTTCATCTTCCAATACCTTCAAGTTCATTTTAGTGGAAAAAGGTATGTGTCTCAAACTTGTTGGTACACTTGGCAATGTTTGTTTAGACAGATTGGATTAGATGGGATTAGTATTCCTAAAACTATTAGCCATAAGATTATAAATGTTTTCGGATTGTGTATCCTATCTTTGTTTCGATTCACATAGTATAAGGAGAGATCGACAAAATCTTATCAATATTGCAATTTAACTAATTAGTTTAAGGAAAATATTAGGAACCCCTAATGTTTTACTAACATTTCTACTAAATATCTCACATGGGTGGAGAATCCTAGCATTACTCTTAGGCCATGTTTGTTTGGACGGACTGGATTAACATTCCTATGACTATTAGTCCTAGGACTACGAATATATTGGATTATGTATCCTATCTTAATTAATAGTCAAGTTTAAAATAATTAGTCCGTACTTCAATTGTTTAACCAAACATCGGATTAATAATTTTATTGGACTATTAGTCCAATCCCAAGCTCATGTCCACCCAAACAAACATGGCCTTAGTTTAAACCTCTCCATTGCTCTTCATTTTGTGTTCCAACCCCTTCTTTTGGGATTTAGTTGTCTCTCATATGGGGAAGCTATGTCTGGACTCAATTTTTGTAGCCAAATATCAAATTATACATTTTGTTAGATTATTAATCTAATTACAGGGTTAAGTTTGCTCAAACAACCATGGCATATATATATTTATAATTTTGAAAGTGTGCTCGTCACTTCCGACATCAATGCCGTTGAAATTTCTCCAGGAGTAGATTAGAATAAAATTAATTATAAACCCAAAATAATAGCATCATCACATGCTCGATTGTTTGTTATCTCTAATATGAAGGTAATGACCATATGGCCCTTGTAATGCAGTTCAAAGATTAGCAGTAAAGGTGTGATTTTGACCCAAGGCCAAGGGTCAATATGTAATTCATCCGCGTTATTCTTTTTTATGCTATATTCTTGTTTAGCATTAGTATTAACGTTTTTTTTTCCCCTTCCATATGCAGATTTAATAAATACATGGCTTTCCAGTTAAAGAGTTTTCTGTACCTCCACACATATGCATATGGATTCCAGATTGAATTTCTCTTGTCCCTCAACTTTTATTTTTGTATTGCTCATTTCAGTGAAAAATTGAGATTTGCCAAATTTATGATTGATTGCCTGTGTGAAAGCTTGTATGATTTTGGTTTTGAATAAGCTTTATTGTTGCTATTGCTATTGATATGCTATATTTGGTTAATTAATGAGTTTTTCTTTTGTTTTTTTCTTCTATTTTGTTTTTAATGCTAAAGGACATAACCGTGTTGGTTCCCGTTAATTGAGGATGCTTTTTAGAAGAAAGATTGAAAACATATCTAATTTTCTCATTATATTACACGAAGTGACTAATCTCAAAATTAAACTTAAATACACATTCTCATGCTTATCAGCTTTAAGCGTTTTTACCATAGAAAATGTTATGAATCTCAAATAAATTATTAAATTTTTTACTAAATCTCTCACATGGGTATGGAATCCACACAAATCACATGTGTATGGGTCTCACACCCATGTGAGAGATTTGATAAAAAAAAATTATAATTTATTTGAGGTCTCTACTAGGATAACTCTTTTATAATTGCACAATTTCTAAAGCAACAATATATGTTTCTTTTCTTCTTTTAACAATTCAAACTATTTCAAGGGGAAAAGAAAATCAAACTACTACATCCCCAAATATGCCCAATGGTATTTCTTGTGGATTACAACGGGACAGTAACTAATTGTCAGACTCCCCTACTATTGAACTATTAATCAACATAGGATGGGATTGTCTCCAATTCACTGTATGAAATGAAAGGTTCTGTTGAGCTCGTCATGAGTCTTATTTTGACGATTTAAACTGTTAATAGAGCTATTTACATAAAGACTCACTAAACTATTGACAAATATCACTTTGATTTCTTAAATTATAAAAACATACAAATAGACCCCCTAAATTATTCAAAATTATCACTTTACCTCCTACACTATAAAAGCGTGCAAATAAATTTCTTAAACTATAAAAGTGTTCCAATTAGACCTCCTAACATAAGGGGTCAAAGTAAAACACGCTAATAATTTAGGAGATCCATTTGTACGCTTTTATAATTTAGGAAGTAAAACGATACTTCTTAATAGTTTAGGAGATTTCCGTGTAAATAACGCTTTATTTATTTATAACCTATGTGTAAAATATTTATTAAAAAAATTAAATCGATCTGATAATTATAATTATATAATTTGTTACATTTATCTTTAAAAAAATTAAATAATAGATTTTTTTAATTATAATTATTAGACATTGCAAAATCATTATCCATCTCATCTCGTCACAAAATAAAGGTATGCATCATGAGACAATAAGCCCATTCCTCAATCATATAATGAGAACGGTAGGACAAAGTAGTAGCATCATGTCATGTCATGTGCACTAAAACATTGGCAATTTTTCTTACCTACAACATAAACATGACTGGAGAAATCATTACTACTTACTAACAGCTAATCAACACCCCTCTTTCTCTCCCCCTCCAGGTTAAGTATTTTAAGAACTAATCCAAGGGGTGCAGTAAGATTTTGTATGAGGTTTCATTTTTTTTTAGGCCAATTATTCGGGTGACAATATATATGGTTGGTAAGACGAACTTTTCAAATTTAAGTAAACCGTACCCAGTGTAAAAATGTGAGTTCAAAATCCTACATGCATGTGAGTCCGTGACTAACCGCTACGTAATTGAATAGTCCTACTATATAACAACTAGCAAAAGGTGACCTTTGCAATTTAAACTTCTGACTAACCGCAGAGGTTATCTCTTAAACCTTTAAACCAGCATCCTTAACCCCAAACAAAAAAACCAATAAGCATCTAAAGAAAACAAAAGAACCAAGAGATTTTAAAAAACATAAAGGAAGAAAAGAAAAAGAAAAAACTTATATATATATATGGTGTGCCATGGAACCTACGGATCACACTGTAAAGAAAATGTCTAGAAATATAGAAATCAATCACACAATCAGATACAACCATTTCACACAAGGTAAATTTGACATTTTTGTGGAATTTCACAATCATATAAGATAGTTGTGTCCAATTGTGTGATTCATTTTTGTGCAAGTAAACTACACCGGCCCCATAAATTGATGATGAAAATCATTACCCTCCAAGTTTTCTCTGGCCATTATCCAAAGCTTCAAAGAAAGTAGCAAGAAGCCTCATGGAGTTGAGTTGAGACTGCAATGCGAGTATGTAAGAAGCAGTCTGATCAAAGAGTGTGTCAATGCCAACAAGTGAGTCAGCTCCTGGGACAATCCTCTTCAATGCCATGATCTTCCTCTCTACCTCTGCTTTCTCATCTTCTTCTTCTTCATCATCACCACCACCACTAGTATTACTACTATTACTCCTTGATTCCTTCAAAATCTTCACATCATCTCTTCTCTTTTTTCGGGTGGTGGTGGTGGTGGCTCTCCGCCCCCTAACACGGCGGCCACTGGCCAATGATTCATAAGCAGCTCCTCCTCCTCCTGCAATACCCATCTCACACTTGCTCTTCTGGTTGTGGTGGTGGGTAATTATTCTCTCTCTTCTGTGAAATGTGGTTAGAGTTCTTGGGTCTTTAGTACCATTCTCCTCCATAGAGAGAGAGAGAGGTGGCTGCGGTGGGTTTATGAGCTTTGTTGTGAAGAAGTGTAATGGGGTGGGGGTGGTGAAGGGGTGAATTATTGGGGGGTAGAGAGAGAGAGAGAGAAATGTCAAATGCCAACGCAGCTGGGGCCAACTTGTTTTGGCTTCCCAAGCCACCCCCCCTGGCTGGCTGGCTGGCTCTGTGGATTGGCCCGGATGGGAGACATCGCAACGCGCCTAGAGAAGCACGTGTGATTGGGGGTGTTTTGTGCAACTATTAAAATAGATTATAAATTATAATTTAACTAATTATAGATTGTAATTTTAATTATAAGTAGTTAATCTATTTGATGCACCTATAACATTATAGATTTAAGTTACTAAGTAGTATTTGATAAATAAATTCTGAAATAGCTTTTTGATATATAAATATCCTTTTTATTCCTGTTAATTATAAATTGAATTAACTATAAAAGTCCACATTTTCCATTTAAAAAACTAATCCATAATCCATTTTGTTCTTTTTCGATTTTCAAACAAAAAAATATTTAAAGATATAATCGTTAATTAATATGTCGATGATAGGAGCTGATATCAAAAATAGGAGATGGATAGCTTCTCAAAATCAATTTTTTTGAGTTGAAATAAATTGCTAAAATTAAAAACTTTTTAAAATAAATTTAACCAAACAGTCTAAAATAATTTTTTCAAAATTAAAATCTATAAATTGGCTAAAAAAACACACCAAACACCCCGTTGTGTATCCTGAAATAGTTAACTTGTGCTATGCGTGAGGTGTTCTAAATTCTAATACGATATACTAAAGCCTTGTTTCGGAAGAGATTAAATTAATTAAAAAATAATATAAATATTAATTTATTTTTTTATATCTTTTTTTAAAATGTTAAAAAAATCAATTTTCAAAAGAGTCCTAAACATGTTTGTGAACATGATTTTTTTATAAATTTTATTTTAAAAACAAATTGAGTTGATTTTTTTTTTTTTTTACTTGTTCTTTTATACTTGAAACTTCTACAAGAAATTAAAAACAAACTCAAATTTTTTTTAAAAAAAAATCACTGAATTTATAATAATAAAAAAAATTACGAACAAATATTGAAAATTAACTTTTCGTCTTTGGTATTTTTTCTAATTTAATTTGTTAAAATTTTTAGCGGCTTACAATCTAAAAGTGTCTAAAAAAATATAAAAAATAAAAAAGAGATACTTTCACTAAAGACCAATATGCATATTTTATGAAAATTAGCTTTTTGTGTTAAGTAGATTTTTTAATTGTTTAAAAATTTAAAGGCTTCTAATCCAAAATCATCTAAATAGTTAAAATTCCAAGTTTTTAAGAAAATGAAAAAAAAATTGTTAAGGACAAAAAATAAATACCAAAAAAATTTTAAAAAAATCGTTAGCAAACCAAACCCTAGGCCTAGGCCGTGTTAATCCTTTTTTACTCCTAGGTCTATGCGAGTGGGGAAGCGAAATAGGGAATTGGGGGGGGATCACCTGTGGGGGGAATACTCGGAGGAGAGGAGCGGAGAGGAAGGCAGTGATGGAAAATGGGCCCACAACTCAAAAACAAACGGAAAAGGGCACAATATATGCACATGTGATCACATGATTTTCTTGATCCCCACCAACACCCATGTGCTTCCCTCTCTTTCTCTCTCCTCGTCCTCTCTCTCTCTCTCTATATGTATATATATACACATGATCTATGTATAAATAGTTTCTATATTATAAACCTAACCATGATTGACACGTGGCACTTTGGCATGGGACCCATGAGAGGAAGGCAGTGGTAGTGATGGTGGTGGTGAGTGTGAAGGGGGGGGAGAGAGAGAGAGAGAGAGATATGATGTTTCCAAGAAGGAAACCAATTGGCGGTTTGGTCATTGGGATTGTGTGCAAAGGGATTTGTTTGTTGGGCATATGGTGATCAGAGCTCACCATATTTGTGCGTTTTTTTTTTTTTTGTAATCTTGGACTATTATGTGTTGAAAAATTTTATTTAAGTAGTTAAAAAACAAAAAATAATTTATTATTAATCAAAAATACTACATAGATAATGAACAACAATAAAGGACGATATACAAACCGGTTCATTATGAGATGTCACATAACAGATGCATCCAACAACCTATGACCTTGTGCCGCTGCTCTCCAACTCCCATAGTAGAGGTAGTAAGTTAAAGTCAAGCCTCATGTGAGGTGTTGGGAGATAGATCTCCTTTCCCTTTCCCTTCCCCTTCCATGAGATCTAGGTTAGAGTAAGTTTAGATTTGCGACCAAAACACAAATGCATCCAACAATAAAACTAATAAATGCCCATATAAGGTCGGACTCGATTCAGTTTCAAGCAGCAACCCAACCCAACCCAACCCAACCCATACTGAACAGAACTTCAATCTCAAAAATCAACTTGTGATGGGGAATCAAAGGAATGGTGTATGCAACTAGACTGCATTAACTCATTAGAACTAAAATTAAAAATAAAAAAAAATCTTTATTCATGAAAGGACACTATAAAATGAGGATTTAAGAGAGCTTTTTATTCACAGAGACCAAGCCACTCTCGTGTTTGCAGGTCAAAATCACTATGATCCAAGGTTACACCTCAGATACGTCAAGCAAGACCACACACGAGTACGCAAGGGAAGAGGTTTGAGAGAGAGAGAGAGAATTTAACTTGTAGTTTCACTAACCTATAAGACAACCAGGGAATGCTGGCTCCTTAAAAGGACACTCACTTTCTGTACATGGATTCCTCCATTCCATTCCTACACATCGACAACCCTCACTTCATTATTACCATTTCTCTAATACATCCTCAAGTGTCCTCGAGTGTCCATACTGCACAGTCCCTACTTTTCTGTGAGCAGCTGAATTTGCAGCTGAAGTAGCCGCAGCAGTGGCAGCACCGGCACTGATTCCACCGTTTGCCACTCCAACACGCATCATATAAAATGGGTTGTTGTCAATGTTTATTGCTATATCCGGTGCTAATTTGGCACCTATGCCAGATTGAGGGACTTGTTTTGATCGCGTCTCCGTCTCTGTTGTAGATCTTCCCAGCTTTCCAGAGCCACTCCTGCGGTAGCTGTAGGCTGGAGGGCCAGCCTGCGAAGGAATGACTGAGTTTCCTATAACTGTTCTAGGGTCACAAGTTTCTTTCAGAACATTTCCATTCTCATATGGCCCCACAACTTTTCCAGGTTTGGCTGGACAACAAAACAAATTTCAAGTATTAGAACCAAAGAAACAAATGAAAAGACTTGACACGTGAAGAATTGCAGAGAGGAAGAGAGTACCCAGAGATATCCTCTGTGGTGCCTGTGAGGCTCTTGATACTCCATCTGAATCTCTAAAATTCTTATTGCACGACTGTTCCACAATTTGCCGATCTCTAAAGGTGACAACATTTGCTTGTACAATGGTAGACCTGTATGCATTAACAGGATGAAAATTTTAACATCGACCAACTCCAAACAGCAATCAAAATGTCTCATACCAAGTGTTTCCTATAGAAGCCAGAGGCCTGAATCTCTTGATTCACACATACACAACACAGCTCGATACCACTCCTCAGTTAGCCAGCAAAAAATTTTATTGGGCAAAATTAAATTTGATCTGTGGATGGGTTGGTGAGTGACTCTGAAGCACGGATAATCCTAGAAAAAGAAGTCTATACGTACAGTACTTGATATTTTTTAAAGGTATCCATAATTTATTTTTTTTTAAGTATCGGATACTTTTTAGATACTTTAGGTCACGTATCCGAAAAGTAGTAATTATTGCATAGCATTATAATATAATTGTTGGGGTAAATATGAGAATAGTTTTCAACACTTTACTTAATTCTTGGAGGGAAAAAAATTTAGTGAAATTAAAGTAGCATCCTATTTTTGCAGAAATTATTGAATTGGCATATCCTTAATGAATCATACATGTCCCATATCCTTATAGTAGTATGGAAAGATAATAAAATATAACAATATTAAAACCAGATTTCAACAATTAAACAAGTAAAATTGCTAACACTATTTTTGCATATTAAAATTTTGAAGTGTGAAAGAGAAAAACAAAAGGGGGGCAATATGAACAGTTTAGACATGATTTGAAATTAAATTTTATAGGACTTGCTGAAAATTAACAAGTAAATTCACTATTGCCTTTTTAACTAATACCAGAATAACGAAACTATTCTCTGGCAGAATACAATACTAAGACCTATAAAAATATATATATTTTTTACGGATGTACCCATATCTTATTTTAAAAAATTTTGCCATATTGCCGTATCCGTATCGTATAGTATCCATGATCCATATTCCATATCCGTGCTTCATAAACCAGTGGTCAAAGGTTCAAATGAGAGTGGCAAAACACATTAGAGGCACTGGAGACAGAAAATGATTGTTGGAACCAAAAAGCAGGCCAGCCAAGAGAAAGAGAGAGGCAATAGAGAGCTCAAAGTACAAAGCTCACCAGAGATGTTGAATTCCAAATGTGATGTAATGAAATTACCACCTTGTATATATATACATAGAGGAGGAAGTACATGACCGTAACTAACTACACGACCATATGTTTTACTTTTAGGAATCTTGTCAAAAAGCAATCAGACCGTTAAGGTTACATAATAATTATGGAGAAGCCTAGTGGCAAGGTGTCTCCCAATATGATTGGCCTAAGCAACTTGATCCATGTGGGGCAAAGCACTATGGCAAAGTCTCCATCTCTAGTCTCCAAGCCACAAGACCCTAGAGTTTCACACCCTTGATCCTACAATCGTCGTTCTCCTAATTGGCAAGCTACTACTGTGAAGATCCTATGCTACCAAATAGAGTTTATTACCTAGTCCAAACCTTAGTTCCAAAGGTGTGATGCATGCTGAAACCTATTGTATACCTAGACCCTGCCTCGTTGGCTAAGTTCATGGGTAGCATGGTTACTGTATCTGCAATAATAAAGCGACATAACTAAAACAGTAAAGTAATGAGATGTGCAGTATGAACACTGCAGTAACATGGCACGTAGTAAGACTACCACAGGACTAGATGGGTTGGACTCTTGACCCCCGTGTCACACATATGGATATGAAGTCTTTGAGGGTTGGAATTTAAGCATAAAAGATGTGGTAACATAATACAATGCAAAATCCCAGCCATTCCAATGTTCAATAACAATCATCCACCACCCACCCCAACCAATAAAATGTAATACAAAATAAAAATCCATCGTAATGATTTGTGAGTGCAAGTGTATGAAGCACAAAAACTTCGTAGCCGTATCGGTTATCAATACTCCTCAAATATTCGCAAACACTACAGCCATGTTTGGTTTCTCTCTCAAAACAAGTTTTTGGAGAAAAAATTCTAAAAATATGTTTGGTTGAATTTTTTTTTTTTAAAAAAACCCAAAATCACTTTTCTTTTACTACACATCAATCAATTATTTTTTCTATCTCCTTTCTCCTCAATCACTTTTTCTCCTACAATCATCTATTCAACTACAAAAAAATATCAAATCATCACAAACTCCAAAACTATTTTCAAAATATACAACCAAACAAATTTTTAAATTTTCTAAACTCTCTGCAAAAAATTATTTTTGAAATAATATCTCAAAACACAAACCAAACAAGGCCTACATAACTAATACTTCCTAAATGTATCCATACTTTGAAATCAATTTTCTTTAATTTTGGAAAATGTCAAATACTCTAGGTCACATATTCAAATTTCAAACTAATATAAAATTCAAATTACAATAATTCTTAGCATTAAAATATAATTGTTACAATAAATGCAACAATAATTTTTTAATACTTTGCTTACTTTTAGGAAAAAAGAAAATAGTAGATCAAACTAGTATCATACTTTTTTAGAATCTATTGAATTGGCGTTATCTTAATGCGCCATGCATGCTTGTCATATCCATATACATACTCCATAGAAACTAAGTAAGAAAATATAACGACACTAAAATCGGTTTCAACAATCAAACAAGCTTATGCCCATCACTTTTGCAAATGACAATTTAATGTAAGTGGGAAAGAAAGAAGCACAAGGCAATATAAATGGTGGCTACTGACTACTGGCTCTTAAACTAATACCTAATTCGTAAAATATTGTTTCTCACCATTTGTTGAACTTTTATAATACAACACTAAAATTAATAAAAATATTTTATTTACAAATGTATCCATCCTTGTATTTTCTTTTGTTTTAGGTTTTGTTGTATCACATTATCCATATCGTATTTATATCTCACACTTGTACCCATACTCATATCTTTCCCTATTATTTGGAAATAAGCTCATCGCCTCTATTGTTTGAGGACTAAAATGCACCGTCAAACAGTCCGTCCAAGTTAATAGAGAGTGTGAAACACATACCTAGACTTAAAGGGGGTTTATGTGCTCATATCTAAATGCCAAGGGGTAAACTGCACGTGTAGTAAAGCACATGGGAGTTAAGTGCATTTTGAGTCTCAAAAAAAGACGAAAATGCTCATGATTAACACAATGAGGTTACTTGTATACAAGGGTATTTTAGTCTTTTCACTTATGTCTTTAAAGGTACAAGAAGTACACTTTAATCCACAAACCATACAGTGTTATGTGCTTATTTCTAAATGTCAAGGGGCAAACCACACAGAGTATTTAGCGGGAGGTAAAGTGAAATTTGCCCTAAAATCTAATTATGTTCAACACTATTTATTCACCAACGCTTTCTTTCAAATTGACTTTTGGAAAAATTTCATGAAAATTTAACTACAAAAATATTTATCAACCCTTATTAACATGGTTCCTGCTGTGCATTAGCAGTAGTTACCAACAATTCTGCGTGGCTGTTCTACATCTGACTTGCATCCATCTTACTTTCTACATCAGTTACTTTAACTGATATGTTGGCTCATGTCATGCATGAAAAATATTTATTATTTCCCTAGCTTGCTTAAAATGTCTGATCTGATCTGACTATACATGCAGAGAAGTAATTGATGAATTATTCAGAATACTTTACAAAATGTAAAGCTTCAAGCACAACAAATGAACTGAAAAATTGTAATGAGAAGTTTACCTGGGGAGAGACACATGCTTTCTCTCAAGCGGAATCACCGGCCCACTTTTACCAATATTTTCTTCAAGATGAGCAAACTGCTTCCGAAACTGATCAACAGCGCTGCATACAAGGTGCACTGAAAAATGAGAAGAAAGAACAGATGTGCATAGGGTCATGAAAAAGGAAAGATATATTTAACATGAACAGCAACTAGAGAACAGAAACCTTGGATAAAGAAAATTAGTCCTTTCTATTCCATTCATGTAGTCCTTGAGCAACTGAGGATGGTACTCTAGTATCTCACGGAAAATTAATTCACGTATGTCCTCCTTTGTAACCCTCCGCCTTTCAAATTCAAACTCCATCTTTGTAATTGGCTGGCAAGATGGTTCCCTCTCAACTTTGGCCAGTCCCTTGAAGTAAGGATCAGCTAATGCCTGATAAAATACCCCCCCAAAAAAAATAAAGAAAGAAAGAAAATATATCCAGCACTTAGTCATGTTGAAATCTAACCAGTCAAAAACATAAGCTGTATTACATCATACAACACAATGAAAAAATGGAAAATGAAAAAGAAAAAGAAGAAAAAGTAGCAAAGAAGGCAGACACAAACATTGTAATATAGAATTGCTACTTTATAATAACAAACCTCTTCGGCAGTTGGCCTGTCCTTTGGATCAAAAGCGAGCAGCCTCTCCAGTAGTCGTCGTGCAAGAGGATCTGCATTTGGAAACTTCTGTGAAAAAGGTACAGGCTGTTTTTTCCTCATGCTAGTAAGGTATCTCCTAGCCTTTTCATTTCGGACCTGAGCACAAAGAGGAAGAAACTTGATCCCCAAGAGCAAATTTACGAAGTAAGGTTTAGAATAGAGCAGTACAATCCAATATTATGCTAACTGAGTAACTTCATACTCGCGAAATAGTATCCATTGAAGGCGTGCCAAGAAGATCTGTCATCAAATCCAGCTGGTGAACAACATTTTTTCCAGGAAACAGTGGCCTCCCTGTTAAAACCTCAGCAAAGATGCAGCCTATACTCCATATATCAATTGCGGGTGTATACTGCATCCAATGCCAACAGTATACTAAACACAGTGGCGTAAATAAAAACAGTGGCTTATCATACTTATCTTAAAAAGAAGAATTATTACCAGGCTTAGCATACTTATCTCCACAGAATATTCCAAATATACTTTAAAAAATCAAAATAAATGTAATGTGTCCACAATAACTTCCTTGAAACTGTCAGTAATTGAGTTCTTCATAAATAAATAAATAAATAATTTTTTTTTTTTAAAAAAAACATGAATACACTCAACAAATAATTTAATGACAGTTTTTAATATTTATACCTATGATATGATACAACCAGTTTGATAATGAAATCTTGATTTACTATGTTTTGATAATCCAATTAAAATGTGGTCCATTCTGAAAACATTGAGTACATCAGTTATCTTAGTAATTAAGTAATCCTAAATGCTACGTTAAGAATGTCCACAGAGAGAAGAAAAAATAGGTATGTTTGTAGTAAAAACTGAGTGAAACAATTAGATCTCTCCTTAACCCATAAAGTGTTGAATAAACATCTTTGTATAGTGTGGAGTTAGGTGTAGGGAGAGGATTGGCTTGTTTGGGATGCCTCTAAAACATGGGATTGGAGGCCAAAACTTGATAAAAGATTCCTATGGAAGGTAGAGAGGTGGACTTTCCAATTTGGAATATTTGGAAGACAAAAGCCCCTTCTTAGGTGACTTTCTTTATGTGAGTAGCCACAAATGGGAATATACTGACCGTTGCAATTTTATTAAGAGAAAATTCCTTCCAAATTGGTTTGCATTGCATGTGAAGGAAGATGAAAAGGCAGTGGACTTCTCATTCATTGTGGGATGGTTAGGTAGTAGACTTTGAACATAATGCTTTCCGTTCTTGGGGTTCTTGAGTGCAATTCCCAAGATCGGTGGTGCAATAAGTATAATGTTGAAGAGTTAACATGAGCAAAAGAATAAGATTAGTGTGGAATATAAGTATGCAACACCACCAAGTTTGATACAGTGATTGTGGGAGGAGAGGAGAATTCAATGCATATTCTAAAGAGAAAATTGTTTAGCTTTATTTTATGGTTGGGTGACTGATAGGTTGAATGCTTCTTTAGATTTCTTTTTGGAGGTTGTTGAATCTATGGAGTCTTGAGGTGACAAAGGAGGACTTCCTTTTTCCTTCCTTAGGTGTAACACCCAAGTCCTAGAGATGTGCTCTCTCAAATTAAGGTCGTCTATTTAATTTTAATATTATCCCCCTAAAAACAATCTTTGTCTTCATCGTCTCTTTCAAGCAATGTTTTAAAAAGCGGTTGCGATCACCATAACGGTTGCAGTGACACAGTAGCGATTGCGGGGTGTAAAGGTCGTAGCGTAACGGTTGCAGTAACTGGAACCGTGAAATTTTTTTAATTTTCACACAATTTGAAAAAAAAATTACCGATATGCATTTTTTTTTTTTCTTCAAAATCACATTTATTGGGGTTTAAAATAAATTTTGATCAAATTTTGTTAATTTTTAAATATGATCCCATATATTTCATATTTTCAAATCACTATAAAAGAAGTTTTTTACATTTTATTTCAATAGTTAATAATTTTAAGAATAATTGATTTTAAATGTTCACAAATTATTTTTTACCAATAGCTGAACTAACTGAATAAAAAATATTCACACTTATTAAATGAAATGATTATAAAATAAAAATTATGCCATAAATTAAATTTTAAAAAAAATTATAAAGAAAAAAAAATTCATATAAAATTTTTTCTTTGGGTTTGGATTACTTTAGTACTCTCTTTTTTTTTTTTTTAAGTTTTTTTTTTTTTTTTTTTAGAAAAGAAAGCTATTCAGAATATTGTAAAAGGGTATAACGGTGTCTAACGGACCGTTATGGCCGTTACGATACCGCTACGGCTAGTACATAACACCGAAACAGCTGTTACACATGTGAATTTTTATCACACCACTATAGCGGCCGTAACAGGTGGTAGTAACCACCACAACCATTACGTAACGATTACGGCCGCTTTTTAAAACCTTACTTCCAAGGCAATCTCTCACTCCCACACATGATACTGGCCCAGCCAAAAAAATATATATTAAACAAATAAAACCTAGGAAGCAGCTCAGGTCATGGGAAGAGTTAATGAATCTCATTGTGCAAAAGCATTAAAGTCCAACAAGAACACTACATCCATATCTCTCTCCTCTCTTGAAATATTCCATTTTGGCCTATCATAATAATTATCTAAGCAGACCCCAAATCCTAAATCATCCAAAATTTCTCCACTAACAAACAATCGAATCTCATTGCTCCTGCCATAACAAACAGAAAAGGATACAACCAGAACCACTTTGGACTCTAATGTGGCAAACTTTTATTGATCAAAAGAGAAAATTTAACAAAGTAGAATAATTGACCATACAACAATGCAGACCAGTCAATCACCAGTAGTAGTCAACTATTTATATTACAATTAAATTTGCAATAGTTAAGACCTCTGCAAGAAAGTCATCACTTTGTTCTGAAGTAACAAAAACATGGTAAATTATTATTAGCCAAAATTAATAAAATAATCAAGGTTGCAAAATAGTAAGGGCCAAGATACTCAAAACATTAAGGCCCCGTTTGGGAAAAAGCTAATTTAGTAATTTTTTGGCTATTTGGCTAAAATATGAGCTAAAAAAAACTAGTATGTTTGGGATGGCTTTTTGGCTTTTTACGAAAAGATGTGCAAAAAAGTAGAGAGAAAAGAGAATCTTTGACTTTTTGGTATGGGTTTTTGGCTTTTTGGCTTTTTGGCTTTTTGGCTTTTTTAGTAACTTTTTGGCTTTTTGGCTAAACCGGCCCTTCCCAAACGAGGCCTAAGTAAACCCTCCCTTTCATAGAAGGATAAGTGATACTTAAAAGAAAAGAGGAAAAAAAAATAGAGAAACATCAACTGCACCTCAAGTGGCTACTTGAGGGAGAAACAATTATTCAACCTCGCAAAGGTTCAAGCCTAGTATGAATCTTTCAATTACCATGGCCATCTATTGTTGCCATAAAGTTGGCCCATTTTATGTTCTTCCATGCAAGATTATGTTAACCCATTTTAATAAGAGAAGACAGATACATCCCAAGGTCTAAACTGTCACTCACCTCAAACAGGTGAGCTTTCATTAACAACTTAAGCTCAAGCCCGGTGATATTCCATAACCAGCATTATTAAGTGTACGCACAATTATCCCAGTTCATATTTTATTTGGGTGCTTGGGCCAAAAGTACAAAATTAAATTTTCATTGTCTAAAGGTCCAGGCGCTGATTATCTTTGTCCATAAGGACAAGCTATAACAAAATGACCAAACCACCCATCTATATATTATAGACGGTGAAACCAAGACCAAAATCAAAATCTCTCTCAGCCTCTCTCTCTCCTCTATCTTCTCCGATATGAACCTTGCTGGCGCCACCGCCACTGTCACTTCCTCCATCTCACCCTCGCCTAAAATCGTCTCAAGTTCTGTCATCATCTCCAGATCTGGTCGGAGTTCGCAACAGATCAAAGTTCTACCTCTCCTCCGGCGTCCATTTGATCCATCTCCGAATGTCAAGGTGGCGGTCAGCGTGAGTACCACAGCGGCGTCAATCCATCACCCCGGCACTCGTCTCTCTCTCTCTCTCTCTCTCTCTCTCCTCGTTCCCCTTCTCTCTCTGCCAGATCGTCGTCTGGAAAGCACTAAACTCATATCTAGGTTCGAGAAATGTGAATATTATTGAGAAAGTATTACAACCTGATTCTGCTGTAAGTACTGTGATTAAGTTCTTTCATACTTAAATCCTCCTTGGAACTTCTAATCTCAATTCAATCATGTTTAGAGTAACTATAAATCATTACAGCTGTTGTAGAACATGCATTTTTTGTTTTTGTTGTTGTTGTTTGGCCTTATAAAGTAATATTATTAGCATGCATTTTTTTTCTTTGTTTTATTTAAATCTTCAGGCTGGGGATGATTGTAGTCTTTGCTCAATGAAAGAAAAATACAGCTTTGTGGGGATCAAATTTGCATGCTGTCATTTGCACTTGCTAGATCGTGTCTCAAATCGAAGTTGTGGTGGTGGTAGTGTGAGAATAATATATTATTCTCACAGGTAGCTGTTGAAGCTGTGGATCTTATATCAAAGATATAGTTTTTTTTTTTTTTTTTTTTTTTTTTTTTTGCTATTGAGATGAAGTTTTTTTTTTTTTTTACATTTTTTTGTAAATCTGAGTTTTTTTTTTTGTAGTTGTAGATGTAATTGTTGATGATGATGATGATGATAAAACAAAATGTAATTCTTCTTCTTGTTGATTGCACCAAATAGAGAGAGTAAGTTGGTTTGATTACTCTGCTAAATTTGTACAAACATGAAAAACTCGTACAAATAAAATTTGGATAGAAAAATTGTAGAGATAAAAATATTGAACAGATAAAATTTAGACAAATAGAAAATTTACACCAATAACATTTGGACAGATAGAAAATTTACACAGATAAAATTTGGACAGATAGAAAATGTACACATAAAGTTGTACAAATAGACAAAAAATTTGAACTGATAAAAAATAATTTGAACAGATAGATATAAATTTGAACAGATAAAAAAAAGTCAACAGATAAATTAAGGGATAAAATTAGAAACAAAATATCCTTCAAAACAAACAAAATGACTTTTCACCAAACTACTTTACAAATGGTGGACTTTTCACCAACAAAAAATATCCACTGGACCTAATGCCTTACAACCTCCTTAGATTGGATTTATTACCAATTTACTCATTTTATTTTTCACCCTATAATGGCACCATCGTATGTTTCATAATAAAGATAAAATGTGTAGTTTGCAACTCAAGTTTGTCTCCAACATTTGGTGATAGTGAGGTAACTTCATCACCATTCCTATTCAATGGTTGGGAAGAAACCAGTAATAAACAGAATTTCCTAGTGAAAAGCTTCACACTTTGCCTATTTCCTTTCATTATAGGCTATTATCACTTCCTTTGATATGTCTTACATGAACAATGCTGATGTTTGTTTCTCATGAAGAGTGGAAGCGTGGGCTATGGCTTCCACTGGTGCTTCTAGTTTTTGGGGAAGTGGAGGTGGTGCAAAAGTAATATTAGAAGGCTCATCCCTACCGCCCAAGAGAGAGAGGATATCACACCAGTCTTTAGAAGATCAAAGGTTATTTCAAGCTCTGTTATCAGAATCTTACGATTCGCAATTCAATTCACAATTTTTGCAAAATTGATCCGAATCTACGTGTGAATTTATTTTGAAAGTGAATCGCACGATTCGCAATCGATTCACGATTCGATTTACTTTTTACAATTAATGCAATTCTTGAAATTATCATGTCTGACATATTTTTGACCTTTTTTTTTTTTTATCTTTTTAGTGAAAATGGCATAATACAACTTCTAATAACATTTAGTACCAAAATAACCAATATGTATACATGATTTATTCTTATTTTCGTGATCATGAAATTTTTAATAAGATCCAATCAAATTCAGTCAAACCCAACATATTTTTAACCTTTATTCTCATTTTTTTTTCCTTTAAAAAATTATAATATATGTACTAAATATTTTTAAGATTAAAGGAACTTACACCATGAATTACTATTACTATTTTATTAAATTAACTATAATTGAATATTACATGGATAAGGTCAGTTATACATTTTTAAATGTTTTAGACTTTAAAATAAAAGATCCTAAATTTAAAAAAATAAAAATAATAAAAAATTATTACTTGAAAAAATATGTAGGATTATTGTCCAAATATTTATATCATTATTAAATTATTGTTACATTAGAAATTGAGAATTTTTCTTTGTTTATTGTCTCTATTAAGAATGGTTGATAAGATATATCTAAAAAAAAGAAAAAAAGGTAAGATGATGATATTACATAAAAAAATTTGTTAACTTGCTACCTATTAAACTACGTGATCATCATTCAAAATAATATTTTCATTGATTTACGTCTAAATATTATATTTAACATTTAAGTGTGTAAGGAAAAGTTAAAAGCGAGCGTTGAACGCCAGATGATTGCTTTCTACAGGTGTAAAGGTAAGGTGTAATAACGGTTATGTAACTAAAACCGTGAATTTTTTATTTTTGCACAATTTGAAAAACTTTGACATACGCAACTTTTTTTTCCATGATCATATTTATTGGGTTAAAAATAAATATTGATCAATTTTTGTAAATTTTTAAGTATGATCCAATATATTTCATATTTTTAAATCACTATAAACTGAGTTTTTTATATTTTATTTTAATAATTAATGGCTTTATATTTTACAAAAATCAATCACTAACTATAATATATAAGATAAATAATGACAAAAGTAAGAGAATAAATAAGAACCTAAATATATATACATATACATATTTTAACCAAGCCAAATAGATAATGACTACACTTATTATTATTATTTTCAAACAATATATAGATAGACACACACAAATAAAATGGTTTAGTGATAGCAACTGAATAGAATAGTATAGGTCTTATAGTTTCAACAAATCAATAACATGTTCTTCATCTTCCTTTATTTTCTCACTTTATCTCCCCTCTTCTCTCAATCCCTCTTCCCCCATTTCCAGTTTTTTTGTGTGTGTTTTAAAACCTTGGTGTGTAGATATATTTTTCTAAGTAATTGAGAAAAATGACCAAATCTTTATGATATTCGATTCGCGATTCGATAAGAGGTCTCTTTGATTCACGATTCGAATCCCGGTTTGACCACTATGATTTCAAGGTAAAACAATGAAGGCAAATATATTTACATTTCAATCATAAGCCATCAGGAATGAGGTGATTAACTACAGGCCAGAGACTGTACGGCAGAATACATGTACATACTTCGAAATCTAAGTTCTAAATGGTTGGACAGTAGAAAAACAAATATCCAAATCAGCATACATTATTATATGACCAAAGTTACGAATCCGAAATTAAATATGATATGCTTGATATCAAGTGGACTAAACAAAATAATGCAACAAATCCAAAACAATACAAGCTTCAGATGGAAGAAACATATACCATGTTTCATTTATGCTTTCAGTTAGATATAAATAGGTTCAGAACAATGTATCTGAGACCATACCTTTGAGAAGAATGATCCACAGAGTTCGGGAGCTCTATACCATCTTGTAGCAACGTAATCCTGTAAATGTATCATAAAATATAGAAAAAGGAAAATTTTTAGATCCCACAATTATAATCTATTAATAAAATCCCAAAAACAAAAAATGAATAAGAATGGTGAATATAAGTAGCGTAATCACACCTAAAATTACTGAATTACATACCGTCCAAAATATTGTTGTAGGGGTATCACTGAATGCAACTCTCGCCAACCCAAAATCACATATTTTGAGTTTACAGTTAGCATTTGCCAATATATTCTTTGGTTTCAAATCTCGATGGTAGACATTTGCTGCAGCCAAATAGCTAACTATTAAATATGTTTAACAATACCTCAAACCCAGCTCACTATCCACCACCACTACATGGCACATGAAGCAACGCAAATCAAATAAAATGCAAATTAATTTTTTCAAGAAAATATAGTAATGTTCTCCAATACATAAAGGAAGCTATCGTTAAGGCAAGGCAACAGAGAATAATCAAGTTTATCAGTAAATTTGCACAGGATAGAAATTGGATGTGATCAGCTCAAAAATGATCCTAGCAGCATAATTATCACAAGTCCTTGACAACTTTTGTGATCCCTAGCTAATTATGTTAACTTTATTGTTCATTCAATTACATAGTATTTTTACTCTCTTTTTTTATAAGCAACTACATAGTGCTTTTACTTAAAACGTACAGCCAGTAAAGTGGCAAAGGAGTACAGGAGCCAATTACCTGTGTGAATATATTTCAAAGCACGTAGTAACTGATAAAGGAAAAACTGATAGTGCTCCCGGGTCAGGTCATCGTTGGCCTTAATGACTTGATGAAGATCTGACTCCATCAATTCAAAAACAACATAAATATCCTTGAAGTCTCTTCTTGAAGGTGGAAGCATAATGTGTTTAATTTCAACGATGTCTGGATGCCGTAGAAGTCTGAGCAACTTTATCTCACGAAGGATTCTAGCAGCATCTGAGATGTGTTCAAAAATATCATGTATTTTCTTTATTGCCACTTTTACACCAGTATGGGTGTCAATGGCTGAGCAAACAACACCATAGCTTCCTTTCCCTATAACCTCCTGAATTTTATACCTATTGGCATCACCATATTCAGAGAAGAAGTCCATCTCTGTTGAATTCTACACAAACAAAACAAAGTCAAATCAGATCATAAAGAACCGCAATAAATGTCTAATTCATTGTACATTGTGCATATCCAAAATAAATAAAAAGCAAACACAAAAGATGCCAATAGTTATGGAAAGAAAAATTAATTCAATTTCCTGCATTGCAAAAATAATTTAATTCCCAATCCTTCTACAAGTTTACACTATTTTAAAAACCAAATACATCAACCTTATTCATGCTACACCGTCTCTTCCTTTTCTAGAAATCCTTTAGTTTAACACACTCCTCACCATGTTAAGATAAGAAAGGTGTGATATTTCACAAAAAAGAAACTGAAAATAACATTTTAAATCAAGCAAATATGAAAATTTGACTGAAACCTATACATGCTGTGAATTATCACTCCTTACTTAAATTTTCAATCATTATGATCACTGAAAGAACACAAACATTTCATGGGAAAAAACACATCACAATAATATTAACAGCAAAATATAACATTCACATGTATACACAAACCCCAAATACAATAATAAAAAAAGAAGATCACAATTAATGGAACTTCAATATTGTTTAAAACCCTAAATTTTTCATTCCCTTGTACTAAAGATAACTCCACAAAAAAATGATATACTCTTTCCGTTTTCTTTTATACCCTATCAGGCCAGGAATGTTTGTTTAGTCTAGAGTCTACTTCTCTAGCGCTGTGTTTCGTTGGGGGATTTGAGAAGCTATTTGGAAAAAGAAAAAAAAAAAAGGAAAAAGTGTGTGGAAGTAGGTAAAATATAGTTATATTTTATTCACATTTCAGCTACTTTTCTCCTTTTCCTTTCCCTTCCCAAATCCCCAACCAAACACAGCTTAAGAGAACTTTATTTCTATGAAACAGTCAACAGAAGATAGCCAAGTTCGCAATTGTGTGAGAAAAGATTAATGATATTTGAGATTGGAGAAAATATTTCGAATTTCAAAGTCATGTCAGCCTACAAACCCCATAGTTAAGACACTCAAATCTGTGAACTA
Organism: Camellia lanceoleosa; assembly: GCA_025200525.1. NCBI lineage: Eukaryota > Viridiplantae > Streptophyta > Magnoliopsida > Ericales > Theaceae > Camellia > Camellia lanceoleosa. The sequence goes on along the minus strand of CM045764.1, from coordinate 111,913,996 downwards.
ATAATAAATAAATAAATAAATAAACTCAATAGAGTGTGAAAAACAAAGATTAACGGGGAAAATATATATATATATACAGATATTCAATCTAAAGCCAATAAAAAGGAACCAGAAAAGAAGAAACAAATAGAATTAAAAATCGAAGAAAATACCCACTTCAGATAACAGAATCGTGTCCAAGGAGAGGAGATAGAGGAGGAGAGGGAGAGAGAAAAAAGAAAAAAAGAAAAAAAAATTTACTTCGTAGACATGGCAATTAATATGCTTTAATAGAAACGGCATAAGCATTTATCTCTTTTAGATTAGTTCTGGAATAAGAATGAAACCCCATATCGCCAAGAAAACCAAAGGTAACGCCATCCATTAAAAAAAAAAAAAAAAGACAATTTTACAGAATAATCCACACCGAATCAATACGTTACATGTTAACCTAACGCAAACCCAACATTTTATCAACCATGGCACAACAAACAAACAATCATTCCAATTATCCAACAACAATCATAAATTTGCACAAAGATCAAAAAAAAATCAATAATTCATATAACAATATGTGAGTTATCAAAGCTGACCTTCTTTCCGTGATCTTGCTGCATTGTTTGTTTATTGAGTACTGAAACAAGTGGGTAAAACTATTGGAACTGAATTTATTAGTAGTGAGAGTGAAATTGAGAAAAGAGAATTAGCCACATTTGCCCCAGCGACCTCGACTTCGGATCACAAACGAACAATCCCACCTTACTCGCTTCGAATTCTTGACAAAACACGGAAACCTAATCAGATCCCTCATGCACTCCACCAAAATACGACCCTTCAAAAACTCTCCTCCGCCAACAATCATAGATTGATGATCAACACTCGGTTCAAACCAAGCTTTCGCATAGCTGCTTGCTAACACCCCAACCCCAGATCCTAACCCTACTCTCTATCTCTCTCTCTCTCACTCTCACTCTCACACATACAAACCGAACCAAACCAACCACCACACTCAACCAATATATGTATGAGCATGTAAGTCAGTAGTGTTATATATATAAAAAGCCCTAGTATATTGGACACAGTTTCGTGGATCTGAAGGAAACCTAACTGATCTTAAATGGAGTGGAGAAGCTGTAGATCTGAACACCGACAAGAGAGAGAGTGAAGAGAGAGAAATGGAATACAGAGATACAAGGCATAAATCTAGGGCATATATATATGACTGACTGGATGGTGTATTTCTTATCCGAACGGTATATATCTGTATACGGTGGGAGGTGGATTATACAAGGAAATGGCAGTATGGCCTAATTTATAAGCAATAATGTTACCTTCCCTTTCCTTTACTTTTTTCCCTTTTTTTTTTTTTGGTATGGAGTCGAGGAGTACATGGAATAACTTATATAAGGTTAGGTTTGCATTTATTAAACAGGTACTTATTTAAGTTATATTATTTTAAATTTAATTTATCTTTTATAAAAAATTAAAAAATACACTTACTTAAAATATCTCAAATAACTCCTAAGTGTACTTTAGATAAGTGTACTTATTTGACTTATATCACCTCTTTATTTTTATACTTGTTTTTTCATGAAAGATTAAAAATTATATTTATTTATATCATTTAAAATACCCCTAAAATAGTTATCACATGTAAATCATAATCATTTTATTTTTTCTCTCACAAGTATCAAATCAATTTTAAAAACCAACTATTTTCCTAAACACAATTTTTTTTTAGCCAAGTGAAAATAAGAGTGCTACTATTAGCACCCCATAAATTATTTTCGATCCCCCAATTTTTAACCTTTTTTTTGAGTAAATTACAAATACACTCCCTCAGGTTTGCTTAAAGTACAAATTGTCTCCTATAGTTTGAAAAATTACAAATTCCTCCTTTTTCGTATTTTTTTATTTAACAGAATTAACTAAAAAAATAAAATTCATAATTGTTCTCCTATACAATAATAAAATTACCTAAATTATTAATTAAAACATATTTCTAACATTATTAAAAACTGTTAATTGACTTTATGATTTATTAATAAAATGGTCGATTTGTTATGAAATTATAAATCTCAAGGGGTGGAATGTAATTTTTAAAACTACTGGGGGCGATTTGTATTTTAATCAAACTTCAAGGGGTGTATTTTTAATTTGTCATTTTTTTATTACAATAATAACCTCAAATAAAATTACTATAAATGACATCGTTAATTTTTTGACACCCCATCTTACAATTAAACTTACACACCCACTACAACATGAATTAAGATTTATGAGAGTACCCACCATCATCACCACCCATCCATCTTCCCAAATCCCACCTTCAAAACATATCCACCCTTAAAACCTTAAAAATCTTTTGACGGCAATATTCCGGCGATAACAATGGTAACCATTTGACTAACTACACTTCTCGGGCAACGACAGTGAGTGAAAGTTTTTTTGGTAACCATAACTCTATATAATGAGAGAAATACAACAATAAAAGCTTAGATAAACTTCATAGCTTTGATGTTTTTAACTCAAAGAAGATTGGTCTTGTAAGGGTAAGTTATCTTTAAAAAAATGACAAAAATAATAAAATATGTTCGTCATTTTTTCGGCATTGAACTCCCGAACATATAATCGAAATTAAGGAACACAGGCCCAAACATTGTTTATCTGTTTGGGAAGGCATTCCCTAACAAATAAGTAATGTTCAGAAATGTAGATCCGGACATAAAATTTCTTAACACATTGAATGATCAAAATTGTTAACGTTTGCAGAAGTTTTCATATTTTCAAGTTTGGGAATACAGGCCCAAATATGGGAATTTCTTAACACATTGAATGGTCAAAATCTTTAACACTTGCTGAAATTATCGGAAGTAGCCCAAATACATTATCAGGTTAAAAAGTTATTCCTTCATCGCGTAACTTCGATAATATTACTACGTAGTTCTCTGCCGAACTCACAACTTTATATTATCTACCAACAAAACCAATTATTATAATTTTTTTCTTACAAGAGAATAAATTATTACGAAAAAACTAAGAAATTATGTATATGTATATATATATAGAGAAAGAGAGAGAGCATACCAACTATAACAATGGCAGATGAGGCACCAGAGACAGTAATCACATTGGCTCTTTTTCTTCTTGATGGGTTTTGTTAGGGTTTTTTAGAATATGGGTTTTTTTTGGGCGTGAGGGGTGTACATTCAATGGGTGAAATGTTTTCATAAGGATAATTTTAGTATTATTTGAAGGAAAAAATAAATTTTTAGGGTTTTAAAATTTATAAGTGGGGACCCAAAGAAATTAGAGATCCAAAATAATTCATGGAGTGCTAATAGCACCACTCTAAAATAACCAAAAACCTAACTAAAATAGCCAACTTCCAAAACGAGGCCTATGCTTGGTTCAAATATTTTGTGGGAAATTTACAAGAAAGAAAATGTAGTTAAAATGTCAATAAAATAAACCTATATTTCACATAATTTCATATATGCAGCCTTAACGTACTCTTTAAAAAAAGCTTTGCTTTGGGAAGTTGACTATTTTATGATACTATTTGGTTTATTGGCTATTTTAACTTAACTGAAATAGTTGTGTTTGAGAAGATCAATGTATTTGGTTTCAGTTTTTTGAATTCAATTTTTTGAAAATTGAGTTATATATATATATTTTTTTAGTGAATATTTTTAAAATTTTAAGCATTTTTGTTACCTTTTTAGATGCACCTTATTTAGATGTATCTAAATAGTAAAATATTTGTGAAAAAATATTTTTAAAATTTAATAAATACACAAAAATACTAAAAATGTACTATTTTTTTTTTATTTTTTATTTTTGGTATTTAGTGAATTTTTTAAAGATTTGTTTACAAATATTATACTTTTAAGTGTATTTATATTAGGTATGTCTACAAATATTTTTAAAAAAACTGCTTTAAAATATTTAAAAAATTCATTGAAAACAAAAAAAAAATTAAGGAAAATAAAAAAGTAGACTTTTCTGAAAAGTATTTTCTGAAAACTAAAACCAAACAAGATGAGTTGTTTTTTTTTTTTTTTGTACTTGATTTGATGATTGTAAGAAAAAAAAAAGTAAAATGATTGTGAGTTGAATATGACAATTTATCTTATTAGCTATTTTAACATATTTTGTCTTTATTAACTATTTTTGTCCAAATAGTTCTTCCTAAACAAGGCATTATTATAGCTAATATCATCATAATTTAATTACAACAATGCTATAAATTCCAAAAAACACAACCCCACTTACTTGTGATTGGTCCAGAAAGGAAAGAAAATAAATAAATAAATAAAATCACATGATTGGTCCATATCATTTTGAAGGTCATAGGAATCCCCAACCTCGAGGGTCTCAAGCATTTTTTATTTAATTATTCAGCTAGTATCATCATAATTTAATTATTTCAACAAGTTAGTTATTATAATAATTATTTTAGCAATAATAAATATATGTGTGTAAACAATAATAAATATATGTGTGTAAATTTCATGGGACATGGACCTCTCACAAGGGTGGGCCTGTATGTACTATTCATAGAATGGAATACGAATCTCTCACAAGAAATGGGGCATATATGTGGGTTCCACCTTTGTGAGAGGTCAATGTTCCACTCTGTGAATGGATTCTGCTTTCCTAACATTATTGTTTTAACCAAATTATTCAGGATCATTTGAAGAGCTTTTAGACACTTTTTAAACAATTTGTGTGAATAAATTGGTAAAATAAATAATAGTATTGAAGTATATAGATTAAAAAAAGAGAATTATACAAAATAAAGAATATAACATTTTAATATTTTACTTAGTAAAAAATGAAGAGTATCATTTGGGGTGGTTTAGAATGATCTAAATAAGTGCACTTTTTGACTTTTTATGAAATATAGGTTGGGTTTGAAGTGATATGGTAGAGAAGTGATGTGACTTAAATAAGATGATATGACTTAAATAGGATAGTGACTTTTTAACTTTTTTAAAATACCCCCAAAAAAGCCAAATAAATTGGTAGAAGAAGAAAAAAAAATCCAACTGACTAGTCAAAACACTAACTGAAATAATTTAAGAATAAATTATAAATACAATCCTTAAGATTTTTCTTAAAATATAAATTGTCCTCTTTAGTTCTAGAAATTATATTATACATTTTCAAATTTTTAATTGTGTAATAGATGATTCATTTTATTAATAAATTATTATTTCAATTAATAGTTTTTAATGATATTATAAACTTATTTTAATTAATAATTATGATAATATTATTGTTGCGTAGAATAGTAGTTAGAAATTTGTTTTAGTCTATTAATTTTGTTCAATAAAAAATTCTAACAATGAAATATTTATTTTAAAATTAAATGAGGCAATCTATATTTTAAACAAATTTTGGGGGATGTATTTGTAATCCACTAATAATTTTATGAATAGTACTAACTAACTACTCTTGTTGAGTTACTATTTACTAATTACTTACTATTTTATTCTTAATCATTTTACTCTTTTCTTTCTCTTCTATTTTAAAAAGAAGATAGTTAAAAAAAAAATATTGTTAGAGTGTTAATTAAAAAACATGATTAGCTAAAGTAATAATATAAAATTTTTGCTTAGATGTTTTGACAAGTATTACTCAATATGCTCTAACTGTAGCTAAAAAAAAAAAATTGACACCTCAAGCAAATTCATTCGTACCCTGTTACTTATCATACCACACATAATTTTAATTTTTTGATTAAATTCTCAATTCATACTATTAGGCTTGGTTTGGCATCATCTAAATAAGTCAAAAAGTCACTATCTTATTTAAGTCACATCAGCCTATTTAAATCACATCACCTCTCTAACACATCACATCAAATCCAACCCAAACTCAATTCAAACCCACCAATAAGTCAAAAAGTACACTTTTTTAGTACATGCCAAACCAATCCTTAGTTTTCAAATAACCCCAAAATATTATTGTCTTCTCCAACTAGCAAACCCTAATTTTAACCCTAACTATTACCATCCCTCGTTTGCCATAGTCTGAATTATACCATTTTCTTTGGATTCCAACTCCTACCATCACCCAATCCCCATTTCTATGGAACCCCAACCATACCAACACCAAAGCTTCGCACTATCATCACCTCTACTAATTTTTTCCGGACCTCTATTGTGGGATCTTTTTATTAGTGACCCTTCAATTTACGGATCTGGGGATCCTACTATGTCTTTGGGCACAGCAGGCTACTATGCTCCCTTGTGGAGTGTCGTCCCGAGCCTCTTTCGATAATCTGAACCGTTTATATTGTATGGTTCGTCGAATAAATCATTCATACAAAAAACCAAGTTGATTGAACATCTGCAACCCTATAAACAAAGCACATTTGTTTTTATAAAAATTAACGGTTAACATAACTTTCATAATTTTTAAAAACAATCTAATCATGGGGTTATGAATATCTGATTAACTTGATTTTTTTACGTGAATAATATTATTGACGAACCATACAATATGAACGGTTCAGATTATCGAAAAAAATTCGGGACGAACTCCCACAAAGGGACACAACAACACTCACAAGTCCTCAATTTACAGTCTCTCTTCTATACTGAAGACTTAGTAATTGTTTGGGATGTGCTTAGGAATGTAAAAATGGCCTATGGCCCTTGGGCGACTCGAAGCTCGCCTGTGGCCTGAAGTGGTTCCGGTCTGTTTAGGTCCGAGCCCAAGCCCAACCCGAGGCCTTGGGCCTGGGCATGAGCCATCGTTTTGAAGCTCAACCCGTGGCCAGGCCCATTGGCCCGCTCAAGGCCTGCTTAAAAAGTCCGGCCCGCGCCGAGGCCAAGTGTTATTTTTAATGAAAAATAATAAAATTTGGTGGAAAATTAAAAAAAAAAAAACAAAACAAAATGTTTAGGCCCGCCCAAGCCCGAGCCCAAGCCCAGCGCCTCGACCTACTAGCCCTCCCAAAGCCCGACGATTTTTTGTAGGAGCTCGCAATGCTCGACATGGGCCCAGCCCGAGCCCGAGTGGGCCCGACCGAGCCAAAATTACATCCCTATATGTGTTATAAGTGTACTTTTGACTTTTTGGTTAAAAAAATAAAGAAAAAAAATATGTATGTTTGGGATAACTTTTTTACTTTTTACGAAAAAATGGGTAATAAAATATTGTAGTAAAATCAAAATGACCATTTTACTCTTTTGACTTTTTAACTTTCTGGGCAGTTGAATTCAAAGGGCAAAATAATAATTTTGCCCTAATGGCTTTTCCCACAAACTATCCTTAAATAGTATAGACTTTTTAACTTTTTTAGTCATTTTTTAATTTTTTTGACTTTTTAAATTTATCTCAAATAAGGCTTTACTTTACTTTGCTCAACTCTTTACGCCTTGTTTATCATCTCCTAAAAAAATCAAAAAGTCACTATCTTATTTAAGTCACATCATTTTATTTAAATCACATCACTTCTCTCCTATATCACTTCAAACTAAACCTATATTTTATAAAAAGTTAAAAAGCACACTTATTTAAAATATTCAAAACAATCTCTTATTATACTCTTCGGTAGAACCCATGCCATCATCTTTATTATAATAGCTCTCAACATTTCCTTCGCAGTCCTTCAACACACAAAGAAATAGAGACCTAGAGGGCAACAGGAAGAGAGAATGACAGAGAAAGAAAGAGAAAAATCAACAAAGGTAAAAGAAGAGTGAGTGAATGAGTTGGGAGTGGCATAAAGGAACGGAGGGGTGAGAGTGACAGAAGTTGGTGGTGGGGTGATGGTAGAATTAGAATTCACGTTTGTTTGGCAGATTAAATTTGATGGGATTATTAGTGAGAGGATTGTTAGTGAAGAGATTGTTAATGTGTGGATTGTTAGTGAAGGGATTAAGTAAAAGTGTTTTTATTTTGATGATAGTGTAGGAGATGATTAGTGATGGGATTGTTAAATTATTTTTATATAAAATAAATAAATAAATTATTTCTATATTAAAAAAAATTAAAACAAATATTAAAACAAATAGGAGCACTTGATAAAAAAAAAAAATTAAAATAATAAATTTTTTATATAAAATAGACTCAATCCCCTCACTATTTTCCTAATCCCACCTAAAATTCACCCAAGCTAATCTCCCTATGGAGGGGGATTACTAAGCCTCCTTCACTACTAATCCTATCACATTGTGTTGCATCCAAACAAGGTTTTGGTGGGTCCCACGGATTACTAATCCAATCTACCCTCCTAACCCCCAATCAAACATGGCCTAAGAGGTTAGTAATGGTAGAATTATAATTTTATTTGTAATTAACATAATGAAAATAGTGCAGGGTACAAAGAAAATATGCCGGATTATTAGCTGTTTTCCATTTTTATAGCATATTATATTCATTATTTTCCTTATTACTTGTATAATAAATTTCATCACTCATAATTAATCTGACACACCATATAATAAAAATAAGAATAACAAATACATTTTTGATATTTGTCTAAAATACAAATTGCCTCTGTAGTTGTAAAAATTACATTCTATCGCTTCAAGTTTTTAATCAAATAATAAATTATTTCTTTTATTAAAAAATATTAAGTCAATTAACAATTTTTAATAATATCATAAATACATTTCAATTAATAACTTTAGTAATTTTACTGTTGTATGGGGTAGTAGTTAAAATTTTTATTTATTTGTTAATTTTGTGAATTTACAAGAATTATTTGTATTTTAAGGTTTGACATCTCTTAAAAAAGTCAAAAAGTCACTATCCACATCACTTCAAACCCAACTCATATTTCATAAAAAGTTAAAAAGTACACTTATTTAGAATATCTAAAACATAGTAAATCTAAAAAAATGTACTTATAATTTACCCAAAAAATGAATAATAGTCATAACATTACTTAGAGCTATTTTGAAAAGATGGTTAAAAGCTATCTTCTAACTTTTAATCCATTTTAAGTCCCATCATTTCTCACATTTTTTACACATTTTTAAAAAAAATTTAAAAAGTTAAAAAATTAGGTAGCGTTTGGTAGAGTTTTAAAATTATAATTTGATAATAGAGTTGTATTTTAAGTTTGTGAGTTTCTGAGTTATGATTTTTAAAAAAATATATTTTGTTTGGTTATGAGTTTTAAATTTTTGATATAGCATATGAAATGAGAAAAGTTGTTTGGTTATGAGTTTTGAAAAGAGTTTTCAAAACTTAATTGAAAAACTTATAACTCATAACCTATAACCAAACACACAACTCAAAACTTTATTGAAAATTCTATTAAAAACTCATAACCAAACTCTTCTTAAAATTCAATTCAAAAAAATAATTTGTCATTTTGGTCTAAAAAAATAATTTGTATATTTTAAAAATATCAAAAACAAATATAAATTTTTTTCCCCATATAATTGGTAGCGATTGGCGATTGGCAATTGAAATAAATAAATAAAATATTGTTCCAGTCAACCGGTCAGATGACTGGTGACAACTGGATAGGCAAAAAATTAAAAAACTATTTGGTTTACCAAACGTGTTTTAAAAATGTGTTTTGAAATTAATTTAGAATCATAATTTAAAAACTTAAACCAAACATAACATTAGAATCTAAGTGCGAAATTAGTTTTAGAAAGTTAAATCAAACACAACTTTAATTTTTAAATATCTTCTCAAAACAATCTTTATTTATGAGTGGTATAATTTATGTAAGTAGAATTTGATAAAAAAAATTGGAACATAACTGGATGGTACAATTATGTGGGAAAATTATTTAATAATTCCGGAACATTACGTGGCCATATTTCAAGTCAATCATCAATTACTTAACCCAATGTGGTGTTGGAAAATTGATTTTATATAGGCTTATTTTGGGCCATCTTTGAGCCTAAAATTGAGTGAGGTCTACACGTCTTTTGGGATGGGTCCGAAGAGGTGAAGTGTTCCTTGACACGTAGCAAGTCACACAGTGAAAACGGTTCGTCAAAACCATTTATGAGTGAATGAGAATTTAACGTCGTTTTCAGATTCGTGGAATGAACATTTAAATAAATAAAATGTGGATTTTCTTGAAATAGTTATCCCACATTAAAAACTTAAGATAACTTATGTGTATATATAAGTTCTAGGTGGCAACACTTAGGTTGGGCTCCAAGGGGCACTCCAAGTTTGTAGAAATGAGGAGTTATGGACAAAGTGAATTTTAGCCCAAACCACCATACGCGCGCGCCGCTACCACCGTCCGTCTGACGGGGCGGGAGTGTGTGTGGATCGAGTCGGTTCTTATATTAATTTTTTCCAAAATTCTTATCGAAATTAATTAATTTATGAATTTAATTTTTCTGTCCATTTGTTGCTTATTCAGTCCAATTTTTCAAACAAATTAATTGTTCAAATAGCATCTGTTGCACCCAGACAGATCTGTTTTTCCCAAACAGATTTAAATCTACCCAGGCATATTTGAACAGATTTAAATTGGGTTTCAACAGATCTGAGTTTGAATTGCACATGTTCATTTGATTCCACAACAGATTTATTTTCCAACAGATTTAAACTGTTTTTGACAGGTATAAAACTGCCTAAAACTGCTAGCAGTTTGGACTGGTTCAAATCTGCCGAATAAATTCAAAACTGGCAGCAAATCTGTCTAGTTTAAATTTTGCACCTGTTCACTTTCAACTCTACATGTTTGGGCAGTATGAATGGTCACCAAGTTGCCTATATATTGAGACCCATTTCCAGCAGTCTTGACATCCAGAAAATCTTCTTTTTGTAGTCCATTTCTTGCACTGTTTCCATTATTCTTCATATTAGTTATTTAGAGATAAATTCAAAGAGTATTAGAATACAGGTTTTTGTTTGCCGTACAAATTATTTAAAGTGCTACTACAATTTGTGAAGATAATTGTATCTTGGGAGATAGACGCCTTTTGTTCGTAAGCACCGTAGCAGGGCGAATCTATCTGAAGGATAGAGTGTCTTACATTCGACTTGATCTTTTTATTATTCATTTGGTTCGGTAAAATAAATTCAGTAAATTATTTATTTTATTTGTTTGATTTTGTTTCAATTTATTTTTTACATAGAAGATTGTTTTAACATGTTATTCTCTCATCATCAACATAAATCGTAAACTTTTATCCTTCTTTACTAATTAAAATTTTAAAAAATATCACGTGTTTATATTCCAAAAATATTGAACAATCACCCAATTATGTGATGGAATAGGCATAAAAAGCCGTAGTATATGTGATCGGTGTATGTAAAATTACAAGATAGTATAACTTTGTTATTTTGCGTTGTGGATTGTGTTTTTTTTTTTAATTTTACGTATCTGTTCCCCCGAAAATTAAGTGGTACAGTGGCAGTTGAAATGTTGCTGACACATGTTATAGTACGTGGAACATTCCCAATTACATATTAAGCCGTGGCCCCACTACACAACTATGAATACGTGGAACATTCCCAATTACAAATTTTGCGTCAATACTTACGCACGGATCCAGTATCACTGTTGTGTGTAAAGCATAATACTGACTGTTGTGTAGTCTGTGAGATTTATTTTGAGTATTATTTTAATAATTTAAATTATTAAAATATTAAAAATAATATATTTGTAAAAAATTAAATTAATTAAATATTAATAACCTCTTCATTAAATAACATTTATATTTTTTTTGATTTTTTTATATAAAAATGTGATTTGATGAACAAATTATTAATATTTAATCAATATTATTTTTTACAAGTATATTGTTCTCGATATTTTTTAAAATTTGAACAATTCGAATAATCAAAATAAGATTCAAAATGAGTCTCATGAACCACACAATAATCATCGTTGTGTTTTACGTACAGTAGTGACATTGGATTTCTCACGCGCTGTTTGTTTTTAGGGTTGAATTAAGGTCTCATTTGAAAATCTTATTATTTTAATTTTGTAATTATTTTGTGAGATGAAAAATTATTATATTTCAAATGATTTGCAATTTTTTTTTTTTTTTATAGTGGATTAAATAGTTATGAGAGAAAAATTAATTAATTGATGTGTAGGATATGATCTTTTATTTTATTAACTATTTTAATTATTTTTGTCTTTACTAATTATTTTAGCAACAAAAAAAAAACTCTTGCCAAACAAGGCCTAATAGTGAGATGGGAACTACAACGACTATTTTGAAAAATTGCCAAGAGATTAATAATCCATGAGATTATAAAATATCTCCATTGTTTATTTTGGATCTACAATGTCTACTTTCGAAAACTGCCAAGAGATTAACAATCTTATAGGAGACGCAAGGCTAGTCTTGGTCAAAGGTCATTAAGGTTTGTGCCTTACTTAAACCTCAAAATTTGGCTCAAAAATAGAGCTTTCAAATTCATTTGTGATATCTATACTTCTATACTATGTATTAAGTAAAAGGAGGTTTTTAACCTCAAGTCTTGTGGGAGCTCCAATCTCTCAATCTAAATTTCTTGATTTTTTGTTTTTTTTTTTAAAAAAAATTCTTAGCATTTATTAACTTCTCCAAACTCCAAAGTCTTACCATCATAATAACACTTTAATGCATTAATAACAAGCATAATTTTTTTTTTTTAAAATCTAACACATATGAATTCCTTAAAAAGTCCTAACACATATGATTATTATCTCTCATAATAACACTTTAATGCATTAAGAACAAGCATAAAAAAAAATTCTTGAAAAGTTCAACATATATGATTATTATCAAAATATTAAACTTTAATATAATATAATAATAATAAAAAAGACATTTAATTCCTTAAAAAGTTCAATACATATGATTATTATTAAAATATTAAACTTTAATATAATATAAAAAAGGGAAAAAAGAAGACATTTCAAAAATTTAAAAAAAACATTTAAAAATCATAATTCACATATATAGATAACTAGCCTATCACACGTGCTATGCACGTGATAATTATAGATATTTATATTTGTTTTAGATTTTTTTTTAAATATATAAATTATGTTTTTTAAAGATTTTTATAAAAATAATTTAACAATCTTATCACTAATCATAGTATACGAGAGCAATTCAAAAGGGTACTGTAGTGACTATACACAGATTGTATCTGTATGAGGGGATTTTAAATGTTGATCAAGAGATTTTGACAAAATCAATAAATGCAGACATATGGAAAGACATGTGAATTGAAAAAAGTTAATAAATGCTGATCAGAGGATTTTGACCAAATCAATAAATGCTGAGTGTTTTTTTTTAATAAAAAATTTAAAAAATTCAGATTGGGATTATTTAGAGCCATTAAGTAAACTATAATCACATTTTTCTTTTTGTGAATTAACTTCAATCATATTAAAAAATTAAATTATAAACGAAAGGAGATAATTTCAATCATACAAATCACAATTTTTTAATGCTATCTAATCATCATCAATAATTAAAAGAACACAATAATTTATTTTTCAAAAAACATAGTGAGTTAAAAAGATCAATTATAATTTTTTTTTGTCAAAATACAATCTAATCATCATCAATAATTGGTACATTATATGACACTAATGAGTATAATCCATTTTGTTTTTCAAAAAACACAGTGAGTTAAAAATCAAATCACAAATTAAGTGAATTGATAGTTAAAAAAACACAATAATTTTTTTTCAAAAAATACAATGAGTTAAAAAAATCAATTACAATTTTTTTTTCAAAATACAATATAATCATTATCAATAATTGGTACTTTAAAAATCAAATCAGGAAAAAATCAAATCAAATCACAAATATTTTTATGCTATCTAACTACAATCATATTTTTTTCATAAATAATTGTAAAGAAAAACAATTAAAACAGTAAATAAAAGATTAAATCACATAAAAAAAAAATCGTTGAACAAATTACAATCACATCCCATTTTTCCCATAATAAAAAAATAAATAAATGAAAAAAAGAACTATTGACTAACTACAATCACATTTAAAAAAAAAAAACTATTGAACCAACCACAATCACATTTTTTTTCTTTGTGAGTGTTTATATTTATCTAATTTCAGTCATATTAAAAATAAAATTAAAATAGTAAATAAAAAGATTAAATAACATTAAAAAAAAAACCATTGAACTAACTACAACAATCGTATTAAAAAAAAGAGCCATTGAACAAACTACAATCACATCACAATTACAATCACATTTTTTTTCTTTGTGAGTGTTTATGTTTATTTAATTTCAATCATATTAAAAATAAAATTAAAATAGTAAATAAAAATATTAAATAACATTAAAAAAAAAATCATTGAACTAACTACAATAATTATATTAAAAAAAAAGAACCATTAAACAAACTACAATCACATCATATTTTTTCCATAATAAAATAAATAAATGAAAAAAAAGAACTATTAAACTAACTACAATCATATTAAAAACAAAAGAATCATTCAACTAATTATAATCACATTTTTCTATTTGTGAGGGTTTATATTTATCTAACTTCAATCATATTAAAAAATCAAATTATAATTTTTTATTCACTAGACAAATCACAAATATTTTTATGCGCTATCTAACTACAATAGTAAAACAATAAACAAAAGAAAAAGTCAAAAAGCAGAAAACAAAAAGAAGACTTACTGTTTGCATACATGGTCACTGAAGTTAAAAGTGTAAAAGTGAGAAGTTAAGCAGAAGAAAACAAAAAGGAGACTCACTGTTTGCAATAGGTATGTGAAAAATTAAAAAGAGTGTGTGTATTGAAAAAGTTAAAAAGACTTGGAAGAATTTAATAAGTGTTAAGTTTTTTTTTTTCAAAAAAAATAAAAAAAATTAATAAATTAAGGTTCAGATATTGGAACTTCCACAAAACTTGTGAGTTAGAGATAGATATAAATAAATAGAGAGATATAGATATAGATATTTATATTTTTTTTAATTTTTTTTAATATACAAATTATTTGTTTTGAAAAATGTACTGCAGTAATTATAAAAGAAGTAAAAAAGTCTTGTAGGTTAAGAAAAGTTAATAAATGCTGAGGTTAATTTTTTTTTAAAAATACAAAAAATTAGAAAATTAGGATTGGCATATTGTAACTCCCACAGGCCTTAGGAGTTAGAAACCCCCTTTTACTTAATATATAGTATAGATTGTAAACACAATCTGTACATAGCACGGGTGATATGCTAGTATTTAAAATGTAAGTAGGCCCAATTTATTTTTCTTGATTTATGGCCAGTCTAAAGGGTTTTAAAAAAATTCTTTTACGCCTAATTAAAAAAAATATTTAATCACAAATATGGTTAAGCCCAATTGAAAAAAATGAAGGGCGAATTATACTAACGGTCCCTGTAGTTTGAGATTTGTGTAACTTTAATACTTAACTTTTCAATTGTGATACATTTGATCCTAAATTTTGAATATCGTTCCAAATAAGAACAATTTGAAGACATTGCTGCTCAGTTTCAAGGGTAAAGTCGTCAATTTGATAAAATATAAATTAGATTGACAAAAAATAAAAGTCGAAAATTTATTTTTAAAATTATAAAAATGATTTCAACTCACCAAAAGTAAAATTATATAAAAATGACAAATCTTAACATTTTTATTTTTTATTTTTTTACTAAATTAATTTTTAGTATATATTTGGATGATGATCATGTAATGAGTGATTATTTTTATTGATATTTTTGGATGGTTATCATGCAATATATGGTTGTATTTGTTATTAACATATATTTTTGGATGATTATTATTTAATAGATGGTTATTACGCTTTTAATATATAATTGATATGTTTAATATATGAAATATTTTTTGTTTTGAATTTTTTCATTTAATGGATAAGTTTAATAATGAAATCAAAGTTGTCACTTCGTTTTAGGGATGCAACTTGGGCGGGTTCAACCCGAGCAACTTGAACTCAACCTGAATTTTTTTAGGGCTTGGATAAGATATTTTCAAATTCAGTGCCGGCTTGGGCAAAAATTTAGAAACCCAAATTAAATTTGGGTGGGCTTGGGCAAAAATGTGAAATAACCCGAACCCGAATTATACATATATAGATATATAAAAATATTAAATATACATATAAATTACTAGCTATTACATGATATTAAAGTATTTTAGATTATTAAATCATATTGAATATATATTATTATATATACAAATAACATAAAATCTTACTCTTTTTTTTTATTTTCACTCATAAATTGTAAGGATTACTATAGCGGCATCTCTCTTATATTATATAAATTATTTGTTTTGATGGTATTAATGATTTTCTATAAAATAAAAAAAATTGTAAATAGAGTCAAATTTTAATAATTTAATAATGTAACTGAAAAAAAAAAAAATGAAATTCGTTTACAATTCGGGCAATTCGGACAATTCAGGTTTAACTCGAGTGGGGCTTTGACAGACAACCTCGGGTTACAATTCGGGCCTGGGCGGGTCTGGGCAGATCTTAGCACAACTTGGGTTGGACTTAGATAACCTCCCAACCCGTCTGAACCGTCGAGTTGCACCCTTACTATGTTTAATTTTTGAAAAAATAAAAACTAATTTAACGAAATAAATATCAAAAAATTATTTCTACCCTTCTAAAGATAATCTTATGTAAAATGATGTGTATTTAATTTTTTGTTCACCAGTTTAATTTTTAGATTTAAAAAAAAATTGAAAATAGATTCTGAAAAAAGCATCAAACATAACTTTGTAACCAAAAAATTTCAACTTTTTTCATTAAAAACAATATTATTATATTTCAAATAACATATAAGTTAGCCAACATAAAATAAGTTGTATGACAACTTTGCCATTCAAATAGAGCAATAATGTCTTCAATTGTCCTTATTTAAAATAAGATTCAAAATTCAGTATCAAATGCATCATAATTGAAAGGTCTGGGACCAAAGTGATACAAATCTCAAATTATAGGAATTGTTAGTGTAATTCGCCTAAAAATGAATTAAAATATATACCAATATAATTGGCCCAAATAATGTTATAAATAAGAATAAAGATTGGGACCCCCTTTCCCCATACCCCCTTTGACCCTCTTTCTTTTTTGATTGGTTACTTTTTCTTTTTCTTTTTCTTTTTTTTCTTCTTCTCCAATCACCATCTGTCACGTGTGTGTGAGGGTGGTGGGGGTTGAAGTTTGAGGGGGTCTAAATCACTGCTGTATAAATAATTTTGCAATAAGTTTTCTACCTCGTAAACTATCAGATTTTAATGGAATAAATAATTTTACTCTATTTTTATTTATCCTATGTCTTTATCATATTTTAATTAAATAAAATTTTTCTTATTTTTTTGTCCTAATTTTGTCTCATTAAATTGTGTTCCATAATTTCTTTGCTATCAGATAGTGAATGTATTGTGTGTTTTGTGTGGAAAATTGATTATATATTCATATTTCCTTTTCATTTATGTTTGCTTCACACTGTTGATGAAGCAAAATTATTATCCCACTATTCAATTTAACACAATATGAAATCATTTATGTGTGCTCCACACCGTTGAAACATTTCATTAATTAGATTTGCTTTGTTAATTTGAACTACTCCTTTTGGTATTTATTTTAAAATTTTTTTTTTGTACTCTGGAATAAATACATCTTTATATCTATTTTTGTATCAATCGGCTATAGTGGTACTAACAATTTATTTTTATTTATTTTTTATTTTTTTAATGAATGTAGACCCTTTTTTTTTTATTTTTTATTTTGCCTTAGGCCTTGAAAACTTAAGGCCAACCCTGTGGAGAGGTGATATTAAAATCTAATTTCATGAGATTAGAAATAAAAAAGACTATTTGCTTCTCACTTTAGAAAAATAATAAACTCACTTTTTATGTAACAAGGGCTTTTATATAATTTTATAGATTTAATCTCAACAAATTGATAGTACGTAAACAAATATAATTTTGTTTTACATCTCTAATCTAATATCATCATATTAATAATCTCTTTACTCAATCTCATCATATCAATAATCATCTCACTCAAAAAAAAAGGGAGGGGGGGCTATACATAGTTTTGTTAGATAATAATATTGTACAAATATAATTTTTTTTAAAGAATTATTAAAAACGAAAAATTTAAGCTGTGTTTGGTTTGTACTTTAAACCATGATTTCACACTAATAATCAACCCTCTATTTGCTTACAATTTTTAAATCATGATTACAAATCAATTTTAAAACACATTTTGGAAAAAATATTTTAAAAAAATTTCAAAACATAATAATATTTTCTTTAAGATTTTAAATAAAAAATATTTTCGGAATTATTTTAATTTTTAAATAAAAAAATTATTTTTGTCAATAATTATTTTTTTGAATTGAATTTTAAAAAGAGTTTGGTTATGAGTTTCGAATAAAATTTTCAATAGAGTTTTAAGTTGTTTATTTGGTTATGGGTTATAAGTTTTTGAATTAAGTTTTGAAATTTTTTTTCAAAACTCATAATTAAATAAATTTTCACAAATTCAACACTTATTTCAAAAATTCAACACTCAATTCAAATCATAATTCACAACTCATAACCACACCAATTTTCTCTTTTTAAATTATAATTCTTAAATTTACAAACTCAAAAAATATAATTCTACACTCAAATCATAATTTTAAACATACACCAAACGCTACCTTATATTTACGAACCTGTTGGTTGGTGGTTGTTGGTTTTACGTATATGTCTCTTAAATTTATTGGTTCGTAACGTTTAAACACGAGTTAAAGAGGACACTTCACGACATGTCTATTTGTACTTGTGTGTAAAACCTTTAAAATATTTGATATGTTTTTTATTTGCCATCTTAAGATATTTAAAACAATATTAATGATCTATATATTGTAGGATTTCTTTTTATGACGCGAATCCGTCATTTTGTAAAATTTTATGCATAAATTATTTTTTAAAAAATTAAATTAATCAGATAATTATAATTATGTAATTTTATTATATTTATTTTCACAAAAAAAAAAGAGTGATAATTATTATAACTATATAATTCAACAAAATAAGCTGTTTGAATTGTCAAAATAATCCACACGAGGCCTAATGACATCCTTCAGTGCACACAATAGACTAAAGACAAACACACACTAAAATGTGACTACGATCATTGGGCCAAACCCTAAAATCTCAAGCCTCCTATTGAAAAAACTTAAAATTGTGGTTGAAAAACTTGAGGTTGTGTTTGGTTTGCCTCTGGAATCATGATTCCAGAGGTAAAATTTTTGTCACTTTTCAAAATTTATAATCAAACACAAAATTCATAACTAAACACACAATTTAAAACTCTTTTGATGATATAGTGTTAAATTAAAGATGGTTAGTGATTGGATTGTTAAATTATTTTTATAAAAAATCTATAAAAAATAATTTATATATTTAAAAAATACCTAAAACAAGTATATATATATATATATATATTCAAATAAGAGGTTACAATTGCAATTTAAAAAAAAAAATAAAAAAAAATTGTACTATTCCAGTTAACCGGCCGGACGTCCAAGAAGATATCTAGGCAGACAACTGAGTGTTGGAACAATCTTCTGTGTAAATAAAATAAATAGAAACAAAACCAAACAAATAAATAAATAACGTACCGAATTTATTTAGCAAACTGAATTAAAAAATAAAAGATGAGTGTGAGGCACTCTGTCCTTAAGACAGATTCGCCCCGCTACGATGCTTATGGTTGAGTGGCGTCTATCTCCTAGGATATAATGATCTTCACAAATTTGTAGTAACACTCCAAACAAATTTATCCGGCAAACTAGAACCTTGTGTTCTAATACTCACTTTAATTTTCTCTAAAACTATAATGAAGATTATAAATGCAAAAGAGAGAAATAGGAAAGAAAAAATAATTTTCAGACTGTTTTGGATAATAGAACACTGCTGGAAATGTTGGTATATATAGCCAACTAATCTAACCCGAACAGGTACCAAGGAAGTGAACAGGTGTAGTATTTAAATTGAACAGATATTGCACTGTTTTAATAGATAACTGCTGGGCAGTTAAATTCGTTGAAACTGCAGCAGTTTAAAAAACCTTTCCGGAATATTCTGAATCTATCTGGCAGTTTGAATTTGTCCGAAAATTTGAATCTGATTAATCTTAGTTTGAATCTGTTCAAACTGCTTAACAGATATGCAACTACTATGAATAGATGCAGTTCAAAAAACTAGATAGATGTGCTGGATAGATTTGAATCTGTCCAGGTTCAAATAGATTTGAAACCTGCTTGGGCTGTTTAATCTGTTAGAAATAAATGGACAGAAAATTTAAATTCAAATTTTGAATTAATTTCCCAATGAATTTTTCTCAAAAAAATTAATATAAGAACCGACCCGAGCCCGGCCAGATGGGGCGCGGCGGCGTGCGCGTGTGGTGGTTTGAGCCATGGTTCCATTTGTCCATAACTCTTTCCTTCTACAAACTTGGGGTGCCCCTTGGAGCCCAACCTAAGTGTTGTAATCTAGAGCTTATATACTCAATAAAACTCTCTTAAAGTTTCAATGTGGGACAACCCATTTCAAGGAAATCCATATTTAATTCTTTAAATGTCCATTCCACGAACCCAAAAACGACGTCAATTTCCCATTCACTCATAAATGGTTTTGACGAATCATCTTCACCATGTGACTTACCACACAGTAAGGAACACGTCACCTCTTCGGACCAGCCCCAAAAGATGTTTGGGGCCTACTTAATTTTGGGCTCAAAGTTGGCCCAAAATAAAGCCTTATAAACCAAAATTTCCAACACCGAGTAGACCTGATTCGCTATTTTTAAAATTCAAAATTTTCTTTCAAAATACTTGTCAAAACTCTTTTCAAAACTCATAATCAAACAAATTTTCTTTTTCTAAAACTCAACTCACAATTTCACTCTCAAATCACAACTCCTAAAAAAGAATTATAATTCCAAAACTAAACCAAACACAATCTAAATGTTTTAAAATTTGTATTTTCACAAAAAGTAAATAATTTTACAACTTTAATAATATGGCCAACAATCAAATCTTGTATGCGTACAAGCCATACATAAGTATTGTCAAATTACTACTCTCTCTATACCATTTTGATAGTCTATTTTGAAAAATTTTGGTAGCGTTTGATAGAGTTTTAAAATTATGATTTGAGTATAGAGTTGTATTTTGAGTTTGTGAGTTTTGGAATTATGATTTAAGTGTTGAAAATTTGTTTAGTTATGAGTTTTGAAAAGAGTTTGAAATTTTTGATGTGACATATAATATGTGATTTAAAAATTTATAACTAAACACAATCCAAAATTTTATTCATAGCTCATAAAAAATTTAAAAGAAATGTTAAAAATATTTTTTATTTAAAATAAAAAAAAATAGATGCAAAAAAAAATAAAAATCAAACACTGTTTCGATCAACCAGCCGGACGTCCGGAAGGATGACCGGATAGACGTGTTTTCGACCATGGGTGTGAAATCAATTTTTGAAAGCTCTCACCAAATGTCACACTCAAACCAATTGGTAGAATTAAATTTACAAAGCTTTACCATAAGAAGATAAGTAATCATTATATTTGAATTTAAATTTTAAAGGATTAATTAAAATAATAATCTTCTACTCTCATTTTAAAATATACTTATAATTATTTTATAAAGGACAATTTAAAAAAATTTAAATTGAAAATTTTAACTTTTTAAAGTAAATATATATTTTAAGACAATAAAAAATAAAATAATAGATTAATAAAATAGAATGAAGAGCGTATTTTGTAATCTCCTAAATGCATTTGATCTCTAAATATCAACCTTTCTTATTTAAATGTTTATGAGTTTGTGTTCTTAGATAGAGCAATTAAGGGGGAACCAATTGATGCATGCACTTATGTTCGATTAGACGGACTGGATAAGAGATGATTAAAATTTATTGAACTTCAATCTTAAGACTATGAATCTCTCAAACTATTTGGCTTGATTGGATATGTATCTCGTGTTTATTTTCTCATGAATTAGATGCTTGAAAATGACTATTTTTAGTGAATCCAATGTTCGATTGGACGGACTGGATAATGATAAATGATCAAAAGACTATTTTATCGATTTTCAATTGTTTACAAAGTAATAGCAATATTAAATCTGTCTTTAAATTTAATCTTTATTTATAATTGATTAGTGAACCA
The DNA here is from genome assembly GCA_025200525.1 of Camellia lanceoleosa. Classification (NCBI taxonomy): domain Eukaryota; kingdom Viridiplantae; phylum Streptophyta; class Magnoliopsida; order Ericales; family Theaceae; genus Camellia; species Camellia lanceoleosa. The sequence continues at coordinate 111,891,869 of CM045764.1, read as the reverse complement.
CAATTAATTGTTTAATTTTTTCAATGTTTCAAACAAACATTTTCTCAATAGTTATATTTTTTAATGGTCACATTCTTTCAATATAAATAAGACCATTTCCCTTCTAATTTTTATCCAACACAAAAAAGTTATTTTATTTATATCTTGATTAGTAAAAAAATAACTTTATTAATGCATAGAATGAAAAAAACATAAATACATCAATAAAGCAAAAAGAGTAAAGAGCACACTCCCAAAAACCAAAAGAACAAAAAAGAAAAATTGAAGAGATTTCAACAAAAAAAACCTTCACACTCACATATTAAAAACAACATACCAGTTATGTTTCAAGGCTTCAAAAAAAAAAAAAAAAAAAAAAAACCCAGAAGCAGCATCACACCACAAGCAACCAGCAGTAGCAGCATCTATTAAAAAAAACAACCAACTACATTTTTTCAAGGCTCAAAAAAAAAAAATAAAATAAAAAATACAAACCCAATACCCACCAACAAAAGAGGAAGCAAATGATATATGATGAGGGCGAAATAAACTTTTTACGATTTAATCCCACATATAGAGGATAAGGAGTCTGGTCGGACTCCATATCTGGCGGACTAAAAAAAAAAAAAACACCGGATAAGAGACTTCCAATGAATTTCAGTCCAATCTCACACCCTAATCCTTCCAATCAAACACCTCATTGTATGTATGCATCTAAATTAGCATAATCACCAATATTTTTTTGTAATGCCCCAATATTTTAACCCATGTTATAATTACTAATCCTTTATCTATACTATATATTAAGTAAAATGGGGTTTTAACCCCCAAGGCTTGTGGGAGCTCCAATATTTTAATCCTAATTTTCTAATTTTTTGATTTTTTTTTAAAAAAAACTCAACATTTATTAATTTATCCCAATCCCTATGTCTTTTGAGAGATTTGGTCAAAACCCCCCTCATAATTAAACTTTAATGCATTAAAGACCAACATAAACAAAATTTCTTGAAAATTTCAACACATCTATCTATCTACATTATATTATCTATATCTATCTATCTATCCATATCTATATTTTTGATTTTAAAAAAAAAAAAAACTCAACATTTATTAATTTCTCCCAATCCCTATGTCTTTTGAGAGATTTGGTCAAAACCCCCCTCATAATTAAACTTTAATGCATTAAAGACCAACATAAACAAAATTTCTTGAAAATTTCAACACATCTATCTATCTACATTATATTATCTATATCTATCTATCTATCTATTTATTTATCTATCCATATCTATACTATATATTAAGCAATTCAATATCTGTGGGAGCTCTAATATTTCAATCCTAATTTTCTAATTTTTTGATTTTAAAAAAAAAACTCAACATTTGTTAATTTATCCCAATCCCTATGTCTTTTGAGAGATTTGGTCAAAACCCCCCTTATAATTAAACTTTAATGCATTAAAGACCAACATAAACAAAATTTCTTGAAAATTTCAACACATCTATCTATCTACATTATATTATCTATATATATCTATCTATCCATATCTATATTTTTTATTTAAAAAAAAAAAAAACTCAACATTTATTAATTTCTCCGAATCCCTATGTTTTTTGAGAGATTTGGTCAAAACCCCCTCATAATTAAACTTTAATACATTAAAGACCAACATAAACAAAATTTCTTGAAAATTTCAACACATCTATCTATCTACATTATATTATCTATATCTATCTATCTATCTATTTATCTATCCATATCTATACTATATATTAAGCAATTCAATATCTCAATCGAAATTTTCTCAATTTAATATTAAAAAAAAAAACTCAGCATTTATTAATTTGGTCAAAATCTCCTGATCAACATTTATTAACTTTTTTCAATCCACATGTCTTTCTACATGCCTACATTTATTGATACAATTCTCTGATCAGCATTTAAAATCTTGTCATACAAATAATTATAGATACAATCTGTGTATAATTACTGCAGTATCTTTTTAACTTCTCCCATACACTATAGTTAGTGATAAAATTGTTAAATTATTTTTATAAAAAATCTAAAACAAATATAAATATTTATAATTATCCCATGCATAGCATGAGTGATAGGCTAGTTAATCTATAATTTCAAAGTATAAAAAAAGATTATAGAAAATTAATTAAAAGACAATAATTTCATAAGTCTAGCGTTTATTCTTCTAATAGATGTTACATTTCATTTTACAACACTAGTGATCATAATACATTATAGTTCAAGAAGTAAAAGAGATACAACAAAATTCTCAAAGAAGGTTTGCACCTTTCAAGGCTAGGGCATTAATTACACACATAAGTGGAATTTCTATCCCAAACACCTAAGCCTCGTGGTTGTAATCACATAAAACATCTAAAATAAGTTTTTGTGCTCCAGTAAGATCTCCACCAATTTCTAACTGAATGGAGGCATATCGTCACAATATGAAATGTTTGTTATGATAGGAATGAGTTAATAACCAGTAGAGAATACATTTAGGGTGTGTTTGTTTGGACGGACTGGATTTGGGGGGAATTGGAATCCACTGGACTGTTAGTCGTGGAATATATTGTCCCCGGACTATGGAGTTTGATTAGATTTGTATCCTATGTTTGTTTAGTCATGGGAAATGTCAGGAAATGTCTATTTGTTTGGATAAGATATGAATCCTATGTTTGTTTTGAGATATTATAGAGAACGATAAATGTTCAAATGACTATTTCACCATTTTCAATTATTTACTAAGTAATAGTAATATTAAACATATCTTTAATATTTTAATTATTTTTAACTAGATAAAATATATATATATATTATTTTTTTACATAATTAAAAAAATTTATTTTTTAAAATTAAATAAATTAAATATCAATAAAAATATATGTTATTTTTAAATTAAAAATTTTAAATAAATTTATTTTAAAAAATAATAATAATTAAATAATGAAAATAAATAAAACATCTATTAAAATTTAAATAATGAAATTAAATAAAATATAAACAAAATTTTAAAATAAAATATCTATAACAAATTATTTTATAAAATTAAATAAATAAAACATCAATAAAAAATTAAATAAAATTATTTTATTTTTAAATTCAGACATTTAAATTTTATTGAATTTTACTAAATATAATACATAATTAAATAGTAGGGGGTCAAAATGATCATTTTACTACCTAATCCTGTGACACCCAAATGTTTTAAATTTAACATTTCGATAAAATAAATAAATAAATAACAATAATAATAATAATAATAATAATAATAATAATAATAATAATAATAATAATAATAAAATAAGTATATATATATACATGTAGTGACAATAATAATAAATAAATAAATGCATAGTTTAGGAGATTGAGAATTTTATGGTTAAAAAAAAATACGTTGTGAAACACTACACATTAAATATTTTAGTAAGTGGTAAGTGGTGAGTTATAGTTGGGTGGTGAGATTTTTATACGTGAACCTAACTTATCATTATATGTAAATTTTAAGAATCATTGTGGATTACCAAAGAAGATAGTAACACTTTCAAACTTATAATTCAATTCAAACTTATAATTCAATTCGCAAGGCTTTGGTTGGTACAGGATAAGGGTTGAAACCAAAAAAAAATAAAAAAAATGACTCTTTGATTAGGATAAGTTTCAAGAGTCAAATAAGTTTCATGGGTCAAAGTATATGAGTCAAGGTAAAGGGAGTAAATCAGAGGAAAATTAAGAAATGTTGCCACGTATACGACTATGGCTTGGGCTTCACACATTGTTAGGTATAAATAGGGAAGTGAAGGTCTCTGGTGAAGCACAGAAACAAGGTGAGTGTATGAAGTGTAACGTAGCGAGGCTCTGAAGTGCAAGGAAAATAGTGATAAATTTATACTAGAGGTGACGAGGTTTAGCAGGATCAAGATGGAAATTGAATCGCTATGTTATTTTGTTTTCTATCTTTTTATTAGACTCTTGTAATACAATGAAGTTCAAGTAACTATGTTTTATTTCTTTTTAAATAAACAGTTGGTACCCAGTTATTTATTTTAATTTATTTAATTTATTCGCTTGCGCTGTGACTATAGATTTATTCGAATTATTTTATTTTTATCTTGTCACGACACCGAGCCTTTGGGTACCGGGTTTGGGTCGTGACAAAAGTGGTATCAGAGCCATGTTTTTTTTTTAAAAAAAAAATAATAATAATAATAATAATAAATAATTAAATGAGTAAATAAATAAAAATATATATATATATAGTACAAGTTTTAAAATTTTATATAATTAAAAAAGAAAAAACATATATGTATTAAACTTGCATTATTTTGCATTATGTGGTATGTCTAACGCAAATAAACCATGTTATCTGTATGTCTAGGCTAAGTTTTCTTGTGTTGTAGGACATGGCGAACCTATTGTAGCTATTTTGGTACGAGCCCCCAGAAGCTCATCTCCTCCCGAACCAATTAGAGGGCTGGGGTGACTCAAAGAGTCTTGTCAGGCAAGCCCATCCAACACTTGACCATCTCATGGGAAGATCCGTTTATTTACAGGCTGACCCCGATGAGGACTTATTATTCTGGAGACTTAGCCGAGATAGTACTCGTGAAAGGTACATAGGACCGACCCACGTTGTTAGTCTTGCTCCGGACCTAGAACCACTACATTTTCTGGTCGCACCTCTGCCTGTAGGCTTTGCAGAAAGGAGGGGACCCGCATATCCTAGTAGCCATATTCGCACCACGACACCACCTCCCCAGCACATTGCCTATATCCCAGCTGTGGACTTTATCGACTGTGCATCATACTTGGAGACACCGATACGAATTACTGGACGGGGATTCTGGAGTTATGATCCCGGTACTCCTGTTTACATGGTTCAGGTAGTATGGAGTTGCTTCGGAGTTGAGCTTAGTGGGTGGGAGTTTGAGTCCATCATGCAAAGTGAGTTTCCGGGGTTGTTTCATGGACCAGTTTTCCGAAACCAGTTCTCCTGGTGGCCTAATGGACCATTCTAGATGTCTGAGCAGAAGACCCTTTTTGTGAGCTGACCATGAGTAGTCTAATCTTTTTGTATTAGTAGGATTAGACATTAATTTGTGACCGCCAGACTAATGCCCTATGTATGGTAACCATGATGTATATGGTATTAATGTGATCATATTAACATGATGGTAAAACTAATATATTATATATGAAAGTGGTGATATTAATAGCAAAACTAATACGATATATATGAATGTGGTGATAATAGAACTAATATGTTATATATGACGTTGTATCAAAATTGTATCAATGTGATGTCACGCTTATATCATTTTGCCTTGTAGTAATGGCCAACGAAGGAAATGAAACCGGATCATCAGTCAACGGTACCATCCCAATGGAACAGATCATGGAAAGAGCAGTCACCAACTTTTTGCAGGCCTTGCAAACCAGCATAACCAATAGGACATTAGAAAGACGAGAAGAATCGACGACGATTAAACAATTTCAAGATCTGAAACCTATTACGTTTATCGGCAGTCCGAACCCACTAGTATCAAAGGCTTGGGTCAGGGACATGGAGAAAATCTTCCGCACACTACCTTGTACAGAAAGACAGAAGGTGACTTTCGCCACCTTCACCTTCAAGGACGATGCACAAGAATAGTGGCTCCTTACCCTGGAAAAGGAAGATATTGTGACTTGGGCTAGATTTTTAGAAGTATTCTATGAAAAGTACTTTCCAGATTCACTACAGGAACAAAAAGCGTCATACATCTAAGGCAAGGAACCATGACAGTGGCCGAATATGAAAGTAAGTTCACACAGCTAGCCCGGTTCGCGACATATGTCATTCCCACCGAAGCTTGAAAAGCCAGGAAATTTGAAGCAGGGTTGGATTCTGAAATTAAGGACAGGCTGGAGGTTTTGAAACTACCAACCTATGCGGTGGTGGTAGATCGAGCATACATTGGGGAAAAAGGGATTAAAGCCTTGCGATATGGGGAGCCAAGTCAGAGGAAACGATTTTGGAAAAGAGATAACAGAAGGCCCGGTGTCCCACCTCTCAAGAGAATAAATACGAGCACAACCAGTTCAACCAGTCCAAGCAATCAAAGCCCTACAAACCCTAAAGGAGGCACCACTCCAGCTTGCTCTACCTGTGGACGGATACATTGGGGACCATGCCATCAAGATATGAGAACATACTTTAGATGTGGCCAAATTGGCCATTGGCTGAGGAATTGTCCAACGCTTGTCTGCCCCTTTGAACCAGTCCGAAAACCCGCAATACTTGAAGGAGCGAGAAAGGACCAAAAATGCCAAAGAAGAGCTTTTGCCCTGGTGCTTGGAAACCCAGAAGTTATTGAAAATGTTGTGTCAGGTACACTCTCTGTTTGTGGTCACTTAGCCCATGTTCTCTTTGACTCTGGTTCAACTCATTCTTTTGTTACACCACACTTTGCTACCAAGTTGGCACCAACACCCGAATCCTTAGGATACATACTATCTGTGTCTTTTCCCTCTGGAAATTCCGCTCTTAGTACTAATGTATACAAATCTTGTACTGTATCCTTAAAAGGTGAAACCTTACACGTAGACTTGATACCCCTTGGCATTAGTACCTTTGATGTAATCTTAGAAATGGATTGGTTAGCTGTTAATCGTGCCTCTATCAATTGTAAAGCCAAAAAGGTATTCCTCAGGTCACCAAACCAAATCGAGCTTGTCTTTGAAGGAACTGGAGCCTCTCCCCCTCCTTGTATTATATCCTTCATAATAGCCCAACGACCGCTAAGAAAGGGTTGTTGTGGTTGCATCTGTTATGTGATTGATACTCAACAAGAGACCCCCACACTTGATGTGATCCCCGTAGTTCAAGAATTTCTGGATGTGTTTCCTGAAGACCTACCTGGCACCCTAGTTGATCGGGAAATCGAGTTCACCATTGAAACCCAATCTGCTACACAACTAATCTCAAAGACCCCTTACCGTATGTCCATGGCAGAATTGAAAGAACTAAAAACTCAACTCCAAGAACTACTGAATAAAGGCTTCATCCGACCAAGTATCTCACCATGGGGAGCTCCGGTACTGTTCGTAAAGAAAAAGGATGGTACAATAAGGTTATGTATCGACTATCGAGAGCTAAATAAAGTCACCATAAAAAATCGGTACCCTCTACCACGAATTGACAACTTGTTTGATCAACTGCAAGGCGCCCAAGTGTTCTTAAAAATTGACTTGCGTTCTAGTTACCATCAACTAAAAGTCAAAACGGAAAGCATCGAAAAGACTGCCTTCAGAACCCGTTATGGGCACTACGAGTTCCTCATCATGCCATTTGGTGTCACTAATGCTCCAGCAGCCTTTATGGACCTCATGAATCGAGTGTTCAAACCCTATCTTGATGAGTTTGTCATTGTCTTCATTGAAGACATTCTCATATACTCCAAATCGCCAGAAGATCATGAACACCACTTGCGAAAAGTTCTACAGACATTACATGATCACAAACTTTATGCCAAGTTGAAGAAATGCAAATTCTGGATCACTAGTGTACACTTCCTCGGTCACGTCATTAACAAAGATGGCATTTCAGTTGATCCCCAAAAGGTTGCAGCAATCGTGGATTGGCTACGACCTACTAACGTATTAGAAATTCGAAGCTTCTTGGGCCTAGCCGGCTACTACCGGCGTTTTGTGGAAGACTTCTCGAAGATAGCTTCACCATTAACCCAGCTAACTCAAAAGAACACACCCTTTGAATGGACGGACAAGCAGGAACGTTGCTTCAAAGAATTGAAGGACAGACTCGTGACGGCTCTAATACTAGCACTCCCCGCAGAAGTAAAAGGGTTTATAATTTACAGCGATGCCTCATACAATGGTTTGGGTTGCGTTCTTATACAAAACGGGAAGGTCATTACTTATGCCTCTCGCTAACTACAGACTCACGAAAGGAACTATCCAACTCATGATCTAGAATTGGCTGCGGTGATCTTCGCCCTCAAAATCTGGCGTCATTATCTCTACGGAGTAGCCTACGAAATCTATACTGATCACAAAAGTCTCAAATATCTGTTTACACAAAAAGAATTGAATATGAGGCAACGACGATGGTTAGAATTTATGAAGGACTACAATATAGAGATCCATCATCATCCCGGCAAAGCTAATGTAGTAGCAGACGCACTAAGTTGAAAAACGACCAAAAGTTTGGCATGTACCCTCGTTCCCCACAAGATCCATGGATTGCTCGCCAACATAATCGTGGAACCCGAGTTGATTGAAGAAATTAGAGTCCGTCAATGTGAAGATAAACTTTTGAAGAAAAAGTACGAGGAGCAAGGAAAAACGCCTGATCCTAACTTTACAATAAGCAATGGGATGCTAAAATTTCGAAATCGAATTTGCGTGCCCGACCTTCCAGAACTCAAGAAGAAGATATTAGTAGAAGCTCATAGCTCGAGGGTTGCGATCCATCTTGGCAATGCGAAGATGTATCACGATCTGCGGGAACACTTCTGGTGGACAGGAATGAAGAAAGACATAGCAAACTATGTCTCCAAATGCCTGCGTTGTCAACAAGTTAAAGCGGAGCATCAGAGACTTGCAGGTATGTTGCAGCCACTCCCTATTCCCGAATGGAAATGGGAGCATATTACTATGGATTTCGTAGTCGGGCTACCGCAATCAATCTCGAAGAATGATGCAATATGGGTTATCGTAGATCGATTGACGAAGTCGGCGCATTTTCTACCAATCAGAATCATGTACTCCCTCTCTAAGTTCGCTACTCTCTACATTAAGGAAATCGTTCACTTGCATGGCACCCCAGTTTCAATCGTATCCGATAGAGACCCCCGTTTCGTGTCTCACTTCTGGAACAAATTACATGAAGCTTTGGGAACCACTCTAAGGTTTAGCACGGCTTACCATCCGCAAACTGATGGGCAATCTGAAAGGACGATCTAGACTTTGGAAGATATGTTACGTTTGTGCGTATTAGACCTCAAAGGTAGCTGGGATGATCACCTACCTTTAGTGGAGTTCATGTATAATAATAACTACCATGCAAGTATTGGAATGGCACTGTATGAGGCACTGTATAGAAGAAGATATCGATTACCTCTGTGTTGGACGGAAGTCGGAGACAGAAATTATTAGGCCCCGAGATCGTGCAAATAACGAGTGATAAAATTCAACTCATCCAACAACAAATTCGCACTGCCCAAAGTCGCCAGAAAAGCTATGCAGATACACGAAGACGAGACTTAGAATTTCAAATAGAAGACCATGTGTTCCTTAAAATCTCACCGACAAGAGGGGTAATCCGATTTGGGAAAAGAGGAAAGTTAAGACCACATTACATCGGCCCATTCGAGATACTCGAAAGGATTGGTCCTGTAGCATATCGTCTTGCGCTTCCACCCGAACTATCCAATGTCCATAATGTGTTTCACGTTTCGATGCTTCGTCGATATCTTCGAGATCCAGAGCATGTTGTCGATCATGAGAACCTAGAAGTTTAAGAAGATCTCTCCTACGAAGAGCAACACGTACAGATTCTTGATCGTCGAGATCAGATCCTTTGAAATAAAACTATACCCCTCGTAAAGGTCTTATGGAGAAATTATTGTGTCGAAGAAGCAACGTGGGAAACTGAAAGCCAAATGCAAGCCAAATACCCACACCTCTTCGAAAATCAAGGTACGTCAAGTTTGAGGACAAACTTCTTTTAAGAAGAGGAGAAATGTGACACCCGAGTGTTTTAAATTTAACATTTCGATAAAATAAATTAATAATAATAATAGTAATAATAATAATAATAATAATAATAATAATAATAATAATAATAATAATAAAATAAGTATCTATATATACATGTAATGACAATTGTACGGGGAGCAAATATTCCGGCGAGCCTGTACTCCTTTCTTCCAAGCTCCGTTTCTGTTCGATCACTTGCGAGCACAACGGCGGTGAGCTACCCGGCGGTGTGCGGCTGGAAAACCCCTCTGACGATCAAATTAGCACACACCTTAAGATAGAGAGAGAGAGAGTGAGGGGAGAGTCTTTTAGTGTTTCTTACAAAGTGTTCCTCTGTCCTGTATGGGGGGCACATACATGCTTATATACCTTCTGCACCCCAAATCTACTCCTAGTGATCTCTCAACACGTGGCACTGCCATCCCATCTATCAGCACAAATCTCGCTAAACATCACCTAACCCAACTGTCTGCCCACTCTCTTGGGGAGCTACAAACTGTACCTCTCATCTATCTCAGCAACCATATATTGTGCTTCAAACAAAGGTATTCAAATAGCTAAGACCATGAGAACCGGACTCCGCTGCATCCCGGCATAGCCGAGCTTGGAAGAGCTTACGCTAGTTCGCCATCGACCTTCTTGCCGAGCAAACACAAGTAGCTCGGTCAAACCTTGGCCGGCATCAGACATCTCACTTGACTGGCTTCAATACCATGAGGCCATATAGCTCGGTCAAACTTTGGCCTGCCTTAATGTAATAACCCCGACCCTGATTAGCGCTAATTGGGACTTAATTATGTCTAATAATAATTAAGGGAAAAATTTGGAATTTAATTACATGTGCATTTCATGACTTATGTGTTTTTATCTATTCGGTGTCGGAATATCTGTTCGTGTTGTAGACTTTAAACTGCAAATTGAAAGCCTTATCGGCGCCCGATTCTGAAATTGATTAGTGTTTTAGACTCGTTAGATTTTATGTGAATTTATGGTAGGTTCAATTAAAATTCGATTTGGAATGTTTAAAACTGATTAAATAACATTTTAATAGTGAACCTAGCTTAATTACAGAAATGCCATTTAGTGGCCATTGTTTAACCTTCTTTTTGAGTTCATACATTTAAAACAAAACATCTTCCTTCAGCCATCCTCAGGAGAGACCAACGACTAGAGAGAGAGGGGAAGGGAAAATTGGTGTAGAATTGGAAATTTTGACTCAATAAGTAATTTGGCTTGATCTTGGAAGGGATTGAAGAGGTGTGTGTGTGTTAGAGTCTCTAAGCTTGACATTCTAGACTTAAAGGTGAGAATTCATTCCCTCATTCAAGTGATTAAACTAGCTCTTGCATGTTTTCATGATATATTGAAGATTGGAGTCTAGCATTAGCTTGAATTGTTGAAATTGGGTAGTGTAACATACATGCATTTAAACATTCATGGGAATTGAAGTTGTTGGGTGTTAAATTTCTACATGCATGTGCATATTTTTGCTAAAGCTTATGAGTTCAACAAATTTCTGAGTTAAATGTTGCCTTGGATCATGATTTGAAGTCTTGAAATGGAATTGAACTCATGCATGTGTATTAAACTTGGTTCTTGGAAATTTATGGTAATGAATCTCAAATTGACTCACTCTTGGGCAATGATTTTATAAATTAGCTTGTGAAATTTGACATACTATGAGTTTAAGGTGTTTCTTCAGGTTTTGGGCCCAAGAGGTTGAGTTTTGGGTTGTAGAATGCTTGGTTCGAACTTGGAAGACAAATCTGGAAATTCCAGATTTTGCTTCCTCGCCGAGCGAAACATCGGCAGTATCGCGTAGATTTCAAAGAACCAAGACTTTTCTTGTTCCATCGCACCGTGAGCGAAGGAAGGTTCGCTCGAGCGAAGCCTTTGATTTTGGTGAGCTCGCTCGAGCGACCATCGCGCGAAAAATTTCAACATCCAGTATTTTTACTGTTTCATCAGACCGCTCGAGCGAAGGGAGGCTCGCTCGAGCGAACCCTTTGATTTTGGGAGCTGGCTCGGGCGGAGGAAGGGTCGCTCGAGCGAGACCCCTGTTTTCAGCAACTTTTGAAAAATGTTTTCTAAGGCATTTTTGCATCCACATTTCATCCTAGGCATTCCTAGGCCATGATTAAGACTCCATACTAAGGGCAAGGGGGTTAGATATACACTTAGAATCTGGATGTGAGTTTTGTACAAGTGAAGTACATGTTTCAAAGTGTGTACCCGTAATGTGTTATGTAGGTCACGTGCCGCAATCTGTTGACCCATTGACTTCGTCTACTTGTATCACCGCCCACTGTGAGTAATAACTTTGTAAAGTTATGTTCGATGTTATGTATTTTCAATATACTATGATACGAAAATGATTGATTCTTGAAAAGCTATGATATATTGGAAATGAATGAATGAGTGTCCAATTTTCTGAAAAGTATTTGTGGCACCCTTAGTCCGGATGGCCCTCGCCTGGGGGATATAATACCATGGCATGAGGCCTTCGCCTGGGGGATATAATACCATGGCATGAGGCCCTCGCCTGGGGGATATAATACCATGGCATGAGGCCCTCGCCTGGGGGATATAATACCATGGCATGAGGCCCTTGCCCGGGGGATACAATACCGTGGCTACTTGCGCGCAAGATATGGACCTTTATGGTTGTTGGTACCAACTCTGTCTGTGGTTTTGGACCTATCTGATCTGTTAACTAATGGGTGTACCACCTATGATCTTATGCAAAGTCTGTATATAAATATGAATATGAGCATGTATCGAATACATTCTCGATTTGAAATCTGAAAATGCATAAGACTCCGTTTCTGTTAAGATTATGTTTTGGATATAAACTCTGATTTCTAACTCTGTGATGGACATCATTCATTAAACCCTTTACTCTGTTTATTATTCACTGGGCTTTCGCTCACAGTTTACTATATATATGTAGGTGAGCCGGCACCGGACCCTGGCCAGAGTTGATGGCCCTCTGTTCTGTTTTTGTGTTGGTCAAGCCACCTGTCGCGCCTCCCGAGGAGGTTCCGTTGGAAGCCTGTTGTTTGGGCAGTTTTGCACATCATGCTAGTTAATGGTTATGTTTTGTAATGTCGGATCTTGGGGCATACTTACGTAAATATCTTGTAAATATTGGTGTACGTTGACTAGCATGTTATGTATATAAATAAGTTTTAAATTTTCTGTCTCATGTACGTCATCACAGCTCATTGGACCTTGTTTACTTTTCTCGTATTTGCTTCATGACCTTATTATTTGTTATTCTGTTTGGAGGCCGTAGGTAATCCACGGATTACTGGCCGGTTACGTCGCCGAACCTATAGGGGCGGGTTTGGGTCGTGACACTTAACTGAGCAGATTCCTGCAAGCGGGGGTCGAATTACCTCGGTCCAACCGTGTCAGGCCCAAATCTGTTCGGCCCAATTCCATATCATAAATCTCCCTCACAATTGCCCCTTAATCCCGTCTGCACAAGCGTGACTGGGATTACCAATCGAGCAAATTTTTGCGCTCCGATCCTTGTCTTGCTCGGTCGACGTCTCGTCTGCCCTCCCTGTCTCTTGACTTGCCCAGTCGACGCCTCATCTGACCTCCCTGTCTCTTCAACTCTGACGTTACCATTAATGGGGACACGCGTCAAGCTCCCATTGGTCCTCGAGCAGCCAACCCAGTTGTCCCATGAAATTCAAATTTGGGCGGTCTTTCTACCTCTATAAACATGCCCCCCCTCTTCGATTCATTCTTACTGACTCTTCTCCATCTCAAGCGTTCCTGAGCACCTGCCCTTTCTCCTTTGCCATTTCTGAACTCGCGCTCGAAGGAGAAGACGCCACTGCCCTTCATAGGTGTGCCACCCAACTCCCCTTTTGTTGTTATTTCCTTTGATACTCCACACATTAGGGCACTAAAACGTAGTTTCTAGGACATAGGCATTAAAAACTGTCCCAAACCCCCAACTGTTCATGGTGTTCTTCATTTTCTCTGATGAACATCGAAGATCTGGGGCAGACCGGGCTCCAGGTCTTCTTTTGATCCAAAAAATCACTTCGACCGAGCAAATAACCTGTTTGTCCCAACCTTAGTAAAAACCGGGCTAGCAAAAGGACTTGGCCGCTCGACCGGGCTAACATCTGGTCTGCTTGGGTGACCGAGCTCCTTGGGTAGCCTTTACAACCGAGGTGGTTTCGCACTCTTCATGACCGAGCTAAAGTCAAGCTCGCTTTGCGCGACCGCGCTCCCACTTACACTTACCATCCTTTTTCTGCAGAGTCCAAGGGGACCACTGACCATTACCGAGGCTCTGAAAGACCGAGCAGCCGTCAATCACCAGGTAGTGCCAAAACCTCCTCAACCGAGCTAACCTAGCCAGTTATACATGGAGAAGTTCCGCTTTCTCGTCGATACCCCGGCTGCTCTGGCCGCATTCCGGGAGGAGTACGGCATCCCGGTCGACGTCCACCTTGAGCTCGCCAAAATTGAAACAACCCCTTGGGGCAGACTAGACCAGTGCCCCTTTACCATGCTGTCCATCATTGAAGGAGGCCTCCGCTTCCCGGTCAACCCATTGATGACCGAGTTTCTACACCGGACTAAGCTTACACCCACACAAGTATCAACAAACACTTACCGTATTATCAACGGCGTCCACGAGCTAAACAACCGGCTAGGCACCAACTTAGGTTTAGCCGAGATACTAAGGCAATACACACTTGGGCACACGGGCGATGGCCTTGCCTATTATTTAAAAATCTGACCGGGCAAAGAGAAAATAGTGACCGACACCTTAGATAAAGACTTACACGACGATGACTTTTTCTGGGTGTCTAGTAACTATGAACCAGCCGACGTATCGGGCTGGGCAATTAGCAAGAACTTCGGTTCCACATGTAAGCCGCGCTCACTTGCTCGGTTATTTGTTTTTCTTCAATATTCTGTACTTAACCATTTTTCCTGTTTCCTTTATAGCAATTCAAGCCTTGCAAGCCAACTACCAATATCCCAACGTTGAAGCCATTCGGACCGTGCTCCGCTACAACCACCAGGATTGTAACGAGCTGCTCGGCTACACCCCAACCTATAAATATTCAGCTCCATGCTGGAGCAAAGTAACAGACTTCCTTCGTGCTCCATCACCTCATCCAGACCCAACTCTGCCTGACGTTCTGCTAATCCGGTTAACTGAAGCTGAAGAGATGGCGAAAAGAAGTCGCATAAAAAACTTGCTTACAGCAACTTCTGCCGAGATACCGAGCATCGTTACCCGCTCTCCGGCCGCCGGTCAATCCAGTAACCCCGTGGTTGCCTTAGTAACTCCAGCCACCGGGCAATCGAGGCAAGAAACTCGCCAGGCTGGTAAAAGACCTCGCGCAGACCCATCTGCCAAGCTGGTTGCCGAGCTTACCACCGAGCAACCTGCCGTCACAACTGACCCAACACCACTATAGCGACTGCAGCTAAAGCACCGGGGTAAAGATATCCCGACAAACGCTTCTGTCAAGGGCGATAAGGAGCGCTTACTCGCCTTCGACCTTTCAAAAGCTCTCCTACTGCCGAGCGACGTGATTGGCAGTGACCACGTCCCCGACACCCGGTTGGTGAAATCAACCGTGAAGTCCATGACCAGGGTAAGAGCCTTAATCTTTTACTGAAATTTTCACAAGTGTTTGCACGGTTTCTTCTCTGATCAAACTCTCTTTTGCAGGCCATCCAAAACCAACACTTGGTCATGGAGCGTATCCATCGACTTCGGCAAAAGGCGAATGACACCGCCAGTTAAGTCTAAAGCCTTCAAATCGAGCTGGGCCGAGCAAAGTCCTCACTTCAACTAGCAAATGCTGACAACAACAGGTTGCTCGGTCAGCTTGACGAGGCCGAGAAGAAACGGGATGAGCTCCAGGCCGAGCTGGATGCGCTCAAGAAGTCAAGGAAGAAGGATTGTCAAGATGCCAACAACGTCGGCTTCCTTGAAGCCGAGGACAACTACAAGAAGCAGGTCTTCGCAATTTAGGACATTTATTTCAAAGCGGGTTGGAAGTCTGCCTATGAGCATCTCGGTCAAGGCCCTGATACCGATGTGTTTGCCACTCTGCCGCCTGCCTTCCTACCGACCCATCTTGTGCCATACGCCAACGACGTCTTCAGCGCGTTGCAAGCCGAGGCCGAGGAAGGGCTCGAAGAAGAAGAGGCCGAGAAAGATGCTGAGGGAGAGGGCCTCCAAGAGCAAGAGTAGCCCGGCCAAACTGAGCCCGGTGCCCAAGACCAATCTCCAACGGTTAACTTGGAGACAATCGAAGATGAATTCACCAACCTCTTCCCCTTAGCTTAGTTTTTTTTTTACACATGTAACCGGGCTCTCTGCCCCTCCTTCTGTACTACTTTTTCATTAATGAAAAAGATCAAATTTCACAAAGTGTTTAAACGGTCTTACAGCTGAGTAACTTCAACCGAACAAAATATCTTGGCAAGATAAATCTCAGTAATTAACTCATATAATCGGTCATAAATCATCTCGGTAGTACACCCAGAGTTGAGCTAAACATCAAGTTTTTCAACCGGAATAAACATCTCGGTTGAGAATACCAGTTGGACAAAACATCAACTTTTCAACCGGAATAAACATCTCGGTTGAGACGATCTAAGTTGAACAAAACATCAACTTGCAACTGTGTAGACACCCCATTTTTGACCGACCTTGAGACTTAGACGTCACCAATTGAGCGCTTGGTGATGTTGCATACTGTGCTCGTTCAGAAGTCTCAGAGTTGCGGCCGTGCGCCCTGCCTCCGGACTTCCGAACCCTCTTCTGTGCCTTGTCTCGGTTTGCGAATCAGACTCGTTTTTCTCTGTTTTCTTTCCCGAGGGAAGGGAGTGGTCCCGTAGACTATCTTCCAGTGGCCGTGAGCTACATTTCGTGGCCGTAGGCCATTTTGCCCATTTCGGAGCCCGGTTCCCGGTTTTCGGAGCCGTCAGGTCGTGCGCCTCGGCTCGGGACCGCCCAACCATCTCCGATTTCTCCGATTTTTGGCATGCACCTCTGTTTTATCATTTCGAGGGACACTGGGCCCTCTGATACCCTGCTCGTGGCGACGCCACTTCGGTGCTCCTGACCCATTTTCGGGACCCCAAACTGCGCGGTTTTGGTCCCGAGCATTTATTTCGCATCGGTTTTCTCCGGTTTTTGGCGGAGACCTCTGTTTTATCGTTTTGAGGAACACTGGGGTCTCTGAGACCCACTTATGACCGAACACCACTTACGGTGCCTCTGACCATTTCGGGACCCATGCGGTTTTGGTCCCCGAGCTTTCGTTTTGCATTAGTTTTTGTTCAATTTTGGCAGGTACCTCTGTTTCATCATTCCGAGGAACACTGCGGTCTCAGATGCCCACTTCGTGGCCGAACAAAATCTTTTTTTTTTTTGCCCTCAAAATATCTAGATATTTTGCCCTCAAAATATCTAGATATTTGGGGAAAGATATTTCCACCTTTTTGGCCATAAAAACCAGCAGCTTCCAGCTGGGGGAGGGGTTAGAAAAACCCTTTGGGAGCTCCATACACACGGCTCCTCTCCCTCTCCATTTCCAAGCTTCAAACATCCAAGTTTGCTTCCATTCCTTCATCAACTCCAAGCTCTACCTCCACCATCTCCATTTCAGCAACAAAGGGAGCTTCTTCAAGGCCTAAGGATCATCAAATTGAGGCTACAAGGCAGCAAAAGAATTGTCTTCAAGGGTAAGCACTCAAATCCCTTTTTCTTGCATAATCTTGAGTCAAATATTTACTTTATTTCCTTTTAGTTTTTGGCTTTGGCACCTACTGTTTTTGTGCTCATTTTGAGCCCCTCTACAACATTGTAGAAGGGCTCAACTTCATTTGGTGTCTCCATGATAGACCTCTTTCAATATCCCTCTTTAGGTCATTAATTTGCATGCTTTGCTAGACTCATTTGGCTCCGGATTTTGGCCTTCATCAGGCCTAGATAAAGCCTTATTTTTGTCTCCTTGTCATGTTTTGTTTAGGGTCTTAAGACATTTGGTGTATATTTTTGGTACTTCCTTTGAAATTCTTTCATTTTACCGTAAATTTGCATGCTTTGTTAGACTTGTTTAGCTACTGTTTTGAGCCTCCATCAGGCTTAGAGAGTGTCTTGTTTTGGTCTATTCTACACTTTTTGTCAAGGGTCTTAAGTGGTTTGGTCATTTCTCATGATACCTCTCTTTATAGCCCATTTTTGCATGCTATGTTTAGCATATATACATACTGATTTAGAGGTTGTCATCTCTTGAATTTGTGCATATTTTTGTTCCATCTTCAATGTTGTAGAACTGATTTTTTGGGTTTGAGCATTGTACATATCACTTGCTTTGTAATTCCCCTCTTTTACCGTATTTTTGCAAGCTTTTGTTTCCATACTTGTGAGCATTATTTGGCCTTGCTTTGTGCTGATAAAATGCTAGTTTAGGGGCTGCCTTGCCACTGTTTTGCATTCCATGTCCATATTCTGTATGTTTAATAGGGCTGTAGGCCATTTCGGGTGCATTTCATCGCATTTTGGGCATCGGTTGCAATTTTATCATAATTTGGGGGCTGTTTTTGCATTATTTTAGTTGCTGAATTTTGCATCTTCCTTATACCATTTGCCACATCTCATTCGCATGTCATTTTGGTGCTTTAGAGCCTCGCCTCGATTTGCGTGCCCGTGTGCGCGCATTTCGAGGCAGCCTCGTTTTATCCGACGGCAGCCTATGTGAGTGTGGTTGAGGCCCTCTCATGTTGGCGTAAGCCCAATTTGCATTTTCATGCTTGTATGCCATTGCCTCGGTTTGCGTGCCTGTGTGCACGCATTTCGAGGCACTTCGGTTTTATCCGATTTGTATTTTGTCATCGCCTCGGTTTACGTGCCCGTGGGCACGCATTTCGAGGCACTTTGGTTTTATCCTATTTCTCATTTCATCATCGCCTCGGTTTACGTGCCTGCGGGCACGCATTTCGAGGCACTTTGGTTTTATCCGACTGCATTTCACATCATCGCCTCGGTTTGCGTGCCTGCGTGCACGCTTTTCGAGGCATCTTATTTTCATCTCATTTTCCCAGTATTGTGCATACTAGGTTGTATCTTAGATTGCATTCATGCATTACCTCGGTTTGTGTGCCCGTGTGCACGCATTTTGAGGTTGCTCATTTCCATGGCATTGTGTATGTTAGGACCGCATATTAGCTGCATTTCATGTATACCATGCATATTGCACGGGAAACGAGGCGCGTTTTGTACTCCGAGTAACGGAACGGGTCTCAATTCCCAAGTCACCGACACTCCGGATTACCCATGATGGAGTTAGGTTTTGTTGTAGCATTCATCTGCATCCATCCTATATTGAGTTGTGCAATTCGGCTCCTCGGCCATCATGCATCGATATGCGTGATTGATGGCACGAGGATCGAGGCATGCATATATTCGTGAAATACATTGCTATGCCTTTTTTCTGCTCTCTGTTGCAGCAAAATTAAGGATCAGCAGATTTTCGGAGTCTGGCACGCATTTCGAGAAAAGTGCAAACAGAGGCTAATTGGGGCATCCCAGTGGATTTCCGCGCCAGAGCAGCTAAGATACATCATTCATCGAAGCAATAGCGGCTTGCATGCAGCTTCTGACTTTCTTAGTTTAATCTGACATTAATTAGAAATCAGTAATATTCTTTTATTCGTCTCAGATATTATTTATTCGGACCCTGCATGAGGGCAATGTTGTAATAAGGGTGTGTGAGTGTGATGTATGTCTTCCAACCCCATTTCTTTCTCCCTTTTATTTACCCGCTTTGGATGGTTAGATATAGGGCATATTTCAATTAGCATACTGACAGATGACAAAGATGTTTGCATCATTCATCTGCTTTTGCACGACTTGGGCTCTCACAAGATCATACAAACCGCATTTGTATTTCAATTCCAAATTGAATACATGCTAATCAGAGCATCTCAAATACCATGTTTAGAATAGCCGAGCCTGCTATAGTTGCATTTTGCATGTGTTGCATTAGGCATTTCAGTATACTTAGGATTCATGCATGATTTCTAATCGTTTTCCTGTTTTGGCTTGGAGTACTCGGTAAGTTGTTATGCTTTAGCATCCTTGCATGTGTGTGAGTGCTGCCATGATAGCATGCTTACCATGAGGCTAAATGCTTATGTGATATAACTGCCTTGAATGCCTGTGGGTGGAGGTTGAGTTATCTAAATTGGAACAATTCATCAACTGTTTGTTTTAAGCCCACTAGATAGTGGCAACATCACTGTTTTCTAAGCCCACCCGAAGGTGGCAAATCCGCATTTTAGCCTACCTGCGGGTAGCACCATCACACCATTTTCAAACAAATAAATATGAAATGTTTTGTTCCAATTCAGACGGCCCAGTCTATACTTGTTTGCTGCGAGCATCACATAGTAATCTAGGCTAATAACCAGAATAAGAACTCACAAAGTTTTCAAAAACAGATATCATGGTTAGTAGAGGCCGGTCTTTGACCGGGCGAGAGGGGGTGCTCACGATGTGACCTTCCCTAATCGTACCCAAGTTCCCGAGCCAACTTTGGTGATGACGGACACGTGGCCTTTCGGCACCGAGTCAGGGTTTCCTAAATTTCCCATTTTTAAAATATTTAGGTGGCGACTGTTATCCGCAAAGCGATCCATGTTTGGCACTTCTTTCAAAAATCTGCTTTTCCTTCAAACGATTTGCGGATTTGGACTCTTTGGTTCAAGATTTGGAACCGCAACAAAATCGAGTCCGAATCAGAAGCGAGGTCCGCCGGGCGCGTTATTCGCTGGCGACTCATTGGGATTTAGAGAACTTGACTCGAACTCATGACATCTGGTTTTGACTACACTTGTGTGTTTCTTTGCATTGCATTTGCATTGGTGCGCCTAGACACCGTGTTTGCCATATATGCCATTCCCGAACGATTTTGGGAGGCTTGTCTTGTCAAGTCATGTCCGTAAGGCCGATCGGCCTGGCTCGACAAAGATGGGAACACAAACCCGGTTTTACCGTGACCCTTTTTGACCATTCGACCTAGTGCATATTCGGATCCATAGTGACCATTCCAAACTAGGACAGGTTGCTTACCCGCTTATAGGTTGTTTGAAGTCAAGTGCGTAGTGAAACCCTAGCTCCTGACAAAATAGGACAGGGAAAACCCTACCCCAACATAGGGTTGTTTTGGCTTTCACTTATCTGTTATGTGCTTGTTAGAGTGTGCCTCTACAGGGAATGCATGTATCAGTTTATGAGTTTGAGCATTAGGCCCGCGGGCACCAATTCGGTATTTTGGGTATCAGGCCTGCGGGCATCAGTATTTGGTGGAATCAGTTTTACCTGAGGGTATTAGCTTACAGGCAGAATTTTGGGGCAGAATTCAGGAGAGGGCACCTAGAACTCCTAGAACCCCAACCCCTTTCAAGCCCTCTTCCATCTAGATATGACCCAGCTAAACACTGTACCTACCATCAACAGCACGGTCATGATACGAACCGTTGCATTCGCCTCCGTCATAAGATTCAGGATCTTATTGACGAAGAGATTATAGCTCCACCAAAGGGACCTCAGGCCACCACAAACCTGTCACCCCCACATCTCAACCTCATCCATATACTGTCGTCCACCTATGACCCCAGCATATACATCACCCCGGCCCATCTACCCAAGCCTGAGTTGTTTATCCCGGAAAGCATGGACTTATGCATGATGGGTGCATCTGAACCCCACTCATCCCAAACCTGTGAACCCATTACTTCTGAGCTAAAGAGAATGATCGAAGATCTTCAAAGAACTGTGACCGATCTGGCCTCCGGGACATTGGCTCCATCATCGACCACACCACATGTTGGGAATTTCATGTCAAAAGGCTCCTCAGTCTTGGGGCAAGCTGCATCCGAGGAAGGCCAATCCCTTGGCAAAGTGGAGGCGAGTGGAAAGAACAAGATAGGGGCAGGCATGGATCCCCATGAACATCTTTTGTTGGCTGTTGAGGCTTTGAAAGCCGAGGGACTGGACAAAGAGCAAGTCCTCACAGTTGTTGCAAAAACTGTGGACGACACTTTTGCCACTCAAGTTGGGGGTAGTTTGAATCAAGAGGCAAGCCGGAAGAAGGGCCGTTGTACCAAGAATGTTCCTTTCAGGTCTAATCCCGTGCTTGGAAGAGATCAGCAAGTCAGGCCAAAGACTCTACCAATCCTTTCTTGGTGCGCCCAAAGAAAATCCACAAGCCTTGAAGTACCAACCCCGAGGTCAGAGGGTCTTCCATGCCCTCCACATGCCTTTATCAAAAGCTTTCCAAATCCTTGTTGAACAAGGGCATCCAAGCCCCTAGAGTCACAAACCATTACCAAAGAACCTCCTCTCTCACACAACCCACCGACCATCAGGTTCCTTCCATCGAAGCCGGCCATGACACCGACATGTGCTTTCGTCTTCGCCACGGCACAGATCTATTTGACAACGGAGTTGTCCTCCGCCAAGCTCAAGAAAGTCTATCGACTGGGTCGGTGAACTTGGGGATAATGTGATTATGTGATCAAGAGATGAACCACTGCGATGGCACTTTCAATTACTCGGTGGTGAATGGAATGCACCGTTTTGAGCAATGTACAAGTGCTGTTAATTTTGCATTTTGACTTGGGTATTGGGTCAGTCTTTTGTTTTGTTTTGAGTCTGTCTTTTTGTTTTGAGTCAGTCTTTTTTTGTTTTGGATCTGTCTTGTTGTATCGAGTCAGTCCTATTGTATAGAAGTCGGGTGATTCCGGGGGTGTTACCTCGGGCGTCACCATTTTGTTTCGTGTTTGTCTTTTTGCTTTGTTCTGAGTCTGTTTCTGCCAGGGAGCCAGTTATGCCGCCAGACTTTGAATGAACAGCAGTAATTTCCATGCTCTCGCATCTGCTTCTGCCGTGTGTTAGTTGTACCGAGATTTGAATGAAATGGCAGTGCACTCCACCTGCTCTCTTGTGCCTTGAAGTCATTGTATTGACCTAAGTTTTTCAAAACCTTTTTGAACATCGCGGTGAAAAACAAAGAGGAAGGAATTCCTGGATTTGCAAAACTTTGATCAAACCGAGAAAGAAAGGCGTGCTAAGCCCTTAATGAATGAAATCATGCTTGTTAGCGTGAGTAATCGAGAAGGACCACGCTTTGATCCAGATTGATCCTACATCGTCTTTCAGCCATGAGCGATTTGTCGCTTTCTTAAAAACTTTCAAAAAATATTTTGCGCGGTCCTGCGAAGACATGTGTGGAATCGCTCTTGAGATTGCGCAGCTTAGGATCGCTCTCAGCCTCGAGACTCGACCCCCCCTTTGCTTTCAAACCTTGAACTTGAATTCAGAAGGTTCAACGGTCAACTACGATGTGAGGCCTGTGTGGCCAGATTTGAAGCAGCCCTCGAACAAGAGGCACCAAAGTCAGATCAAGAAGATCAGACCTCGTCAAAAGAAGCTTGCAAAGCTAGATCAGAAGCACCTCTCGAACTAGGGGCAAAAAATATCCAATGTGCTCGAAGAGCCAAAAGGTGGATCTTTCTGCAAATCAATACAACAGCCACTCTCCTGGAGACAGAGGGTTTCAATCTCAAAACCATTTGGCATGGACTTGTTACACTTTTACCCTTTGAGAGGCTCGCTGGGCCGAAAACCCGGAAGGGTGACCCAGGCAAAAGTTAGAGCAAGAAAAAGAAAAAAGAAAAATGCAAAAAAAGAACAAAAAAAGAGAAGAAAAAAAGAAAAGAAAAAAGAAAAGAAAAGAAAAAGAGAAAAGAAAGAAAAACAAAGCTCGCAAGGTCGAAAACCTGCAATAGGCGCCTTGGCAAAAGTTAGAGCATAAAAAGGAGAGGTTAAATACCCGAGTGTACCTTAACCCCGAACTACGTAAGGCTTGATTCCCATGTTTGGGATACGTAGGCAACTTCATCCTGAAGTCCAGCCGTAAAACGATTCAAATTCGATTGTGTCCATGTAATGGTTTTGATCATCTTTGCCTTCTCTGTATCTGAGAGTTCGGTTGTCATCATCACTCTGAGGACTGATTATAGTGTGTTGCGGCGCCATCCAAACAAGGGGCAACTTTCCGTTGCCATTCAACGCGCCGCGGTGCCGTTCAAACAAGGGGCAACTTTTCGTTGCCATGCAACCCTCCTCAAGCAAGGGGCAGTTTTCCTCCAGATTCGAGGTTGTGCATCTCAAGAGTAGGTTCCGCGCTTGTTGAGCATTGGCCGTTTGCAAAAATAGTTTTTGAGAATTTTTACTAAGGCTGACTAATTCTCTCGAAAATTATCCTATTTTTCCAAAACTGGACCTTTTCCCTGGACTCAAAAAAGGAAAATTTTCAGTGCTCATGGCCTGACTTGCATGATTTCAAATCAAAAACTGAACAAGCATGTTAATCTAGCTCTCATTTTGGTCAAATTTTTTTTTTAGGAGAAAGCAAAAACAAAAAATGGTCAAAATAATGAACTAGGAGCACAGTTGAGTCAGGTTTTCTGTCTTTTCCCTTTATCAACGCGCTTGCCAAAAAGGGCACCGTATCCGCCAGAAAAGGGCACAACAAAGTGCTGAAGGCTCTCTCACCCTCCAAGCAACGAGGTATCAAGCCAAGTGCGAAGCACGAACGGGAATGGATCAAGATATTCCACTCCCTCATCTTGACAGATCTGATCACGTCCAAACTCCCCAGCAGGGCATCATCGACCGGTGTCAGCTGCAGATTCGCTACACACTCATTTGTAGCACAACCCCTCTGTGGGAGGAATTCACTAACTGCATGCAGAAGAAGAAGGATCTAGCTGAATGTTAGGGGCCTAAGCCCACAACTTGCTATTTATCCATCAACCACCCAGGGGAGGGATGAAAAATGAGAGATTGAAGAATAGAGAGATGTGCGATGAGAGAAAAAGTGAGAAAAGGGCTTTTTCAGAAAAACAGAGCTTGAGGGCCGAGTGATGTGAGAATCACAAATAAGAAAGGATGGGAAACATACCCGTGAAACAGTTCTCTGTGCACGCCCGAGTGTCGTGTCTTTTGTTTTATCTCGATCCTTGTTTTGAGTCGCCTCGAGTGTTACTCGATGTGTCTAGGTTATGTGCCTTTTGTTTTCTTGTTGAGTCGAGTGTCTTTGTATTCAACAGAGGCTCAATACCCAGCTGAGAACTTATGCTCACTCGCAATTTCAAAAAATCGTTTTGTGCTCCGAGTGCCGTGCCGTTCTCCACATTTGTGCAAAATAGAATTTGTTCTTTCATAAAACTGCAGGGTTCAACCCAGGTCATGTGAGAACAGTGAAACCAGGACCTATCTGAAGCTATGAGTTTCGGGCTGCAAAGCAAAAGCAAAAGAGGAAAATGTCGGGCATCTGAGTTTGTTCCAACTTCAGTAAGTTTCGGGACTATCTTCCGTGTATACTTCTTCAGGTCTTGCCAATGCTCTGAAGTATGAGTGTGCCTCTACCTCAAGCTCGAGATCAAGTCTACTTCAAGCTAGAATGGCGATCATAAATGCTCTCTCTGAATACCAGCCCCTGCCAGATGCATCTTGGCCGTGTTTGCGATGAGTTCCTAGGAGACCAACTGCGACGGTGGAAATTAGAGTTCGAATGGCCGTGGCCTAGAACGCAAAGGTTCGGGATTTCCGAGACTAAAGTCTGGTTTAAATACCCAGAGGCGTGCCCTCGGCTTGAAATCTGTATGAAAGCCCCATAGGTTGAGATAGCGTGTATGCACCTCAATTCTGGATACTGAACCAACCTAGTCTGTCACCCCGTTGGAGAATAGGGAAAGTTTTGAATATGATCAGGAAGAAAGGCAGCATCCAAAGTATTCTACGTGTAGAACCCTCGTCACCATTCCAGAGCCTTTGTACTGTGAGTTGAAGGTAAGTGTTCGAAGAGCACGAGGGGAGATCCCCGTCAGAGTAGAGCGGTTCACCGCCACTCACCTTATGAGATGCTTTCTAAAAGCGCCGCTTTGTCCATTTATTGCTTTCTTTAAGCATCATGCATTGTAATGCATTGTACCTACCAAGTTTCATTCTCAGTCATGCACGATATTGTATGTACGGTTCATTCAAAGAAGTTCCGTTTGAGATCATCCACTTAGTGTATCAATCACACTCTCATTCATTTTAGTGTATCAATCGCACTTCATTTACTTTTTTCACTTAGTGTATCAATCACACTTCATTCACTTAGTGTATCAATTACACTCTCATTCACTTAGTGTATGAATTACACTCTCATTACCTTAGTGTATCAATCACACTTCATTCACTTTGTGTACCTATCACACACATTCATTTGCTTCATTCAGTGTATCTAACACACTTTATTTGCCTTAGTGTATCAATCACACTTCATTCGCTTTGTGTATCTATCACACATATATCTCTTTGTGTATCTATCACACCATTTTTCTCTTCATATCACATGTTCACTTTAGTATATCCATCATACTTTGTTCACTAAGTGCATCTATCACACTTTGTGTTCACCTTTAGTGTATCAATCACACTCTGTTCACATAGTGCATCTATCACACTCTGTGTTCACATTTAGTATATCAATCATACTTTGTTCACTAAGTGCATCTATCACACTTTGTGTTCGCTTTTAGTGTATCAATCACACTCTGTTCACATAGTGCATCTATCACACTCTGTGTTCACATTTAGTATATCAATCATACTTTGTTCACTAAGTGCATCTATCACACTTTGTGTTCGCTTTTAGTATATCAATCATACTTTGTTCACTAAGTGCATCTATCACACTTTGTGTTCGCTTTTAGTATATCCATCATACTTTGTTCACTAAGTGCATCTATCACACTTCGTGTTCACATTCAGTATATCCATCATACTTTGTTCACTAAGTGCATCTATCACACTTTGTGTTCACTTTTAGTATATCCATCATACTTTGTTCACTAAGTGCATCTATCACACTTCGTGTTCACATTCAGTATATCCATCATACTTTGTTCACTAAGTGCATCTATCACACTTTGTGTTCACTTTTAGTATATCCATCATACTTTGTTCACTAAGTGCATCTATCACACTTTGTGTTCACATTCAGTATATCCATCATACTCTGTTCACATAGTGCATCTATCACACTTCGTGTTCACTTTTAGTATATCCATCATACTTTGTTCACTAAGTGCATCTATCACACTTTGTGTTCACATTCAGTATATCCATCATACTTTGTTCACTAAGTGCATCTATCACACTTTGTGTTCGCTTTTAGTATATCCATCATACTTTGTTCACTAAGTGCATCTATCACACTTTGTGTTCACATTCAGTATATCCATCATACTCTGTTCACATAGTGCATCTATCACACTTCGTGTTCACTTTTAGTATATCCATCATACTTTGTTCACTAAGTGCATCTATCACACTTTGTGTTCACATTCAGTATATCCATCATACTTTGTTCACTAAGTGCATCTATCACACTTTGTGTTCGCTTTTAGTATATCCATCATACTTTGTTCACTAAGTGCATCTATCACACTTCGTGTTCACTTTTAGTATATCCATCATACTTTGTTCACTAAGTGCATCTATCACACTTCGTGTTCACTTTTAGTATATCCATCATACTTTGTTCACTAAGTGCATCTATCACACTTCGTGTTCACTTTTAGTATATCCATCATACTTTGTTCACATAGTGAATCTATCACACTTTGTGTTCACATTCAGTATATCCATCATACTCTGTTCACATAGTGCATCTATCACACTTTGTGTTCACATTTAGTGTATCCATCACACTTTGCTCACTTCACCCTTTGTATATCAATTACACTTTGCTCAAATAGTGTATCTATCACACACTCGCTTTGCCTACTTTGTGTATCAATCACACACGCTCACACTCGTTTTGCTTTGTGTATCAATCACACATGTCCTCTATGTGTATCCACCACACACATTCGCTTAGTGTATCCATCACATATTTGCTTAGTGTATCCATCACACTCGTTTCACTTAATGTATCAATCACACTTTATTCGTATAGTGTATCCATCACACTCTCTTCACTTTTGTGTATTTATCACACATGTTTGTCCACTTAGTGTATCCATCACACTTCGTTCATTTTTGTGTATCTGTCGCACATGTTCATGAAGAACCCTCAACTTTCAAACCGGCTTCGCTTAGCGTATAAGTCCAACTTTCAAACCGGCTTCGCGTAGCGTATAAGTCCAATTATCAAAATCTTCCAGCATATCATTTTGCATTTTGCCCCTACCTGCAGGCACACTTGCGGGCACACATCTCTGTTTATCTTGTATGATTGTCTAAGTCTTCGGCCTTGTCAAAAATGGGTCGTCTCTGGGCTTTGACATTCACTCTCGTCACTTCTTATGACTTCCGAGTTCTGTCAAAGAGGGGCAACTGTAGACACCCCATTTTTGATCGACCTTGAGACTTAGACGTCACCAATTGAGCGCTTGGTGATGTTGCATCTCAGGCTCGCTCAAGTCTCGAGTTGCGGCGCCACCGCCTCCGGACTTCAACCTCTTTCAGGCCTTGTCTCGGTTTGCGAATCGACTTGCTCTGCTTTTCCCGAGGGAAGGGAGTGGTCCCAGAGACTATCTTCCAAAGGGCCGTGAGCTACATTTCGTGGTCAGAGGCCATTTTGCCCATTTCGAGCCGGAGCTGCGTCAGTCGTGCGCCTCGGCTCGACCGCCTAACCATCTCCGATTTCTCCGATTTTTGGCATGCACTGCTTTTATCATTTCGAGGACACTGGCCTTCGATACTTCGTGGTCAACGCCACTTTGGTGCTCATGTTCATTTTCGGACCCCAAACTGCGCCGTTTTGGTCCCGCGCATTTATTTCGCATCGGTTTTCTCCGGTTTTTGGCGGAGACCTCGCTTTTATCGTTTGAGGAACACTGGGTCTCGAGACCCACTTCGCATTAACACCACTTCGTGCCTATGTTCATTTTCGACCCCATGTTTTGGTCCCCGAGCTGCTTTTGCATTAGTTTTTGTTCAATTTTGGCAGGTACCTCTGTTTCATCATTCCGAGGAACACTGCGGTCTCAGATGCCCACTTCGTGGCCGAACAAAATCTTTTTTTTTTTTGCCCTCAAAATATCTAGATATTTTGCCCTCAAAATATCTAGATATTTGGAGAAAGATATTTGCACCTTTTTGGCCATAAAAACCAGCAGCTTCCAGCTGGGGGAGGGGTTAGAAAAACCCTTTGGGAGCTCCATACACATGGCTCCTCTCCCTCTCCATTTCCAAGCTTCAAACATCCAAGTTTGCTTCCATTCCTTCATCAACTCCAAGCTCTACCTCCACCATCTCCATTTCAGCAACAAAGGGAGCTTCTTCAAGGCCTAAGGATCATCAAATTGAGGCTACAAGGCAGCAAAAGAATTGTCTTCAAGGGTAAGCACTCAAATCCCTTTTTCTTGCATAATCTTGAGTCAAATATTTACTTTATTTCCTTTTAGTTTTTGGCTTTGGCACCTACTGTTTTTGTGCTCATTTTGAGCCCCTCTACAACATTGTAGAAGGGCTCAACTTCATTTGGTGTCTCCATGATAGACCTCTTTCAATATCCCTCTTTAGGTCATTAATTTGCATGCTTTGCTAGACTCATTTGGCTCCGGATTTTGGCCTTCATCAGGCCTAGATAAAGCCTTATTTTTGTCTCCTTGTCATGTTTTGTTTAGGGTCTTAAGACATTTGGTGTATATTTTTGGTACTTCCTTTGAAATTCTTTCATTTTACCGTAAATTTGCATGCTTTGTTAGACTTGTTTAGCTACTGTTTTGAGCCTCCATCAGGCTTAGAGAGTGTCTTGTTTTGGTCTATTCTACACTTTTTGTCAAGGGTCTTAAGTGGTTTGGTCATTGCTCATGATACCTCTCTTTATAGCCCCTTTTTGCATGCTATGTTTAGCATATATACATACTGATTTAGAGGTTGTCATCTCTTGAATTTGTGCATATTTTTGTTCCATCTTCAATGTTGTAGAACTGATTTTTTGGGTTTGAGCATTGTACATATCACTTGCTTTGTAATTCCCCCATTTTACCGTATTTTTGCAAGCTTTTGTTTCCATACTTGTGAGCATTATTTGGCCTTGCTTTGTGCTGATAAAATGCTAGTTTAGGGGCTGCCTTGCCACTGTTTTGCATTCCATGTCCATATTCTGTATGTTTAATAGGGTCAGAGGCCATTTCGGGTGCATTTCATCGCATTTTGGGCATCGGTTGCAATTTTATCATAATTTGGGGGCTGTTTTTGCATTATTTTAGTTGCTGAATTTTGCATCTTCCTTATACCATTTGCCACATCTCATTCGCATGTCATTTTGGTGCTTTAGAGCCTCGCCTCGATTTGCGAGGCAAGATTTCGCTTTATCCGACGACCTATGTGAGTGTGGTTGAGGCCCTCTCATGTTGGCGTAAGCCCAATTTGCATTTTCATGCTTGTATGCCATTGCCTCGGTTTGCGTGCACGATTTCGAGGCACTTCGGTTTTATCCGATTGTATTTTGTCATCGCTTTTACGTGTCTGCAAGCACGATTTCGAGGCACTTTGGTTTTATCCTATTTCTCATTTCATCATCGCCTCGGTTTACGTGCCTGCGGGCACGCATTTCGAGGCACTTTGGTTTTATCCGACTGCATTTCACATCATCGCCTCGGTTTATGCGTCGCGGCACGCTTTTCGAGGCATCTTATTTTCATCTCATTTTCCCAAAGACAGCATACTAGGTTGTATCTTAGATTGCATTCATGCATTACCTCGGTTTGTGTGCCCGTGCACGATTTTGAGGTTGCTCATTTCCATGGCATTGTGTATGTTAGGACCGCATATTAGCTGCATTTCATGTATACTATGCATATTGCACGGGAAACGAGGCGCGTTTTGTACTCCGAGTAACGGAACGGGTCTCAATCCCCAAGTCACCGACACTCCGGATTACCCATGATGGAGTTAGGTTTTGTTGTAGCATTCATCTGCTTTCATCCTATATTGAGTTGTGCAATTCGGCTCTACCATCATGCATCGATGTGCGTGATTGATGGCACGAGGATCGAGGCATGCATATATTCGTGAAATACATTGCTATGCCTTTCTACTGCTCTCTGTTGCAGCAACATTAAGGAACAGCAGATTTTCGGAGTCTGGCACGCATATCGAGAAAAGTACAAACAGAGGCTAATTGGGGCATCAAAGGTGGATTTCAGCCCGAGATACATCATTCATCGAAGCAAAGCTACGCCTTTATGCCTTTTCTTAGTTTAATCAGACATTAATTAGAAATCAGTAATATTCTTTTATTCGGTCTCAGATATTATTTATTCGGACTCTGCATGAGGGCAATGTTGTAATAAGGGTGTGAGTGTGATGTATGTCTTCCAACCCCCATTTCTTTCTCCCTTTATTTACCCGCTTTGGATGGTTAGATATAGGGCATATTTCAATTAGCATACAAAGATGACAAAGATGTTTGCATCATTCATCTGCTTTTGCACGACTGGCTCAAGATCATACAAACTGCATTTGTATTTCAATTCCAAATTGAATACATGCTAACTGTAGCATCTCAAATACCATGTTTAGAATAGCCGAGCCTGCTATAGTTGCATTTTGCATGTGTTGCATTAGGCATTTCAGTATACTTAGGATTCATGCATGATTTCTAATCGTTTTCCTGTTTTGGCTTGGAGTACTCGGTAAGTTGTTATGCTTTAGCATCCTTGCATGTGTGTGAGTGCTGCCATGATAGCATGCTTACCATGAGGCTAAATGCTTATGTGATATAACTGCCTTGAATGCCTGTGGGTGGAGGTTGAGTTATCTAAATTGGAACAATTCATCAACTGTTTGTTTTAAGCCCACTAGATAGTGGCAACATCACTGTTTTCTAAGCCCACCCGAAGGTGGCAAATCCAAGATTTTAGCCTACTCAAGGGTAGCACCATCACACCATTTTCAAACAAATAAATATGAAATGTTTTGTTCCAATTCAGACGGCCCATTTATACTTGTTTGTCATGAGCATCACATAGTATATCTAGGCTAATAACCGTAATA
Source organism: Camellia lanceoleosa (assembly GCA_025200525.1). NCBI lineage: Eukaryota > Viridiplantae > Streptophyta > Magnoliopsida > Ericales > Theaceae > Camellia > Camellia lanceoleosa. Next base: position 111,859,983 of record CM045764.1, on the reverse strand, counting down.
AGAACTCACAGAGGTATCAAAAACAGATCTCATGGTTAGTAGAGGCGGTCTTTGATCGGGCGAGAGGGTGCTCACGATGTGACCTTCCCTAATCGTACTCCAAGTTCCCGAGCCAACTTTGGTGATGACGGACACGTATTTTCGACCGAGTCGTGGTTTCCTAAATTTCCCATTTTTAAAATATTTAGGTGGCGACTCGTTATCCGCAAAGCGATCCATGTTTGACACTTCTTTCAAAAAATCTGTTTTCCTTCAAAACGATTTGCCGGATTTGGACTCTTTGGTTCAAGATTTGGAACCGCAACAAAATCGAGTCCGAACTGTAGCGAGGTCCCTCGCCGGGCGTTGTTACAAACTGGAATAACCCATCTCGATTGAGAATAACTAAGTTGAATAAAATATCAACTTTTTCAACCGGAATAAACATCTCGGTTGAGGGTGCCTAAGTTGAGCAAAACATCAACTCTTTCAACCGGAGTAAATCATCTCGGTTGAGAATGCCAAAGTTGAACAAAACATAACTCTTTCAACCGGAGTAAACTATCTCGGTGGAGAATGCCTGAGTTGAACAAAACATCTACTCTTTCAACCGGAGTAAACCATCGCGGTTGAGAATGCCTGAGTTGAATAAAACATCAACTCCTTCAACCGGAATAAATCATCTCGGTTAAGAATGACTAAGTTGAACAAAACATTAACTTCTTCAACCGGAGTAAATCATCTCGGTTGAGAGTACCCAAAATTCAAAGCAACAAAACATGCTGAGGCAAAGATGAGTCACTTCTATATATTGACAAAAAATGAATATTACATGAAGTGTAAGGCAAAAAATTCCTTTGCACAAAAAAGAAGGCAAAAGCTAGAAATAATATAGCTTGAGGTTGGCTGCATTCCATGGCTGGGGTATTTCTCTACCATCCAAATCCTCCAAGTGATATGCCCCATTGCCCGCCAGACCGCTTATCTTGTAGGGTTCTTCCCAATTTGCCCCTAGTTTGCCTTCTCCTAGCACCAGGGTATTGCCCATGACCTTTCTTAAGACCCAATCACCTACTTTGAACGGTTTGGGGTGCACCGTCTTGTTGTATTTCCTTGAAAGTTCTTGTTGATAGGCGGCCACGTAGATGAGAGCCTTTTCCCGACGCTCTTCCACTAGATCCAGTTCCAGGGCAATGGCCTCGGCGTTCAGCTCGGGCTCAAAACTTTCGCTTCTGAGTGTGGGCATGCCAACTTCCAAAGGTATGACCGCCTCCATGCCATAAGCCAAAGCAAATGGAGTTTCCCCGGTAGACCGCCGAGGGGTTATTCGGTATGCCCAAAGGATGGTGGGGAGTTCCTCAGCCCACTTTCCCTTTGCCTTCTCCAGTCGCTTCTTCAAACCATCAAGTATGGTCTTGTTTGATGCCTCGGCTTGACCATTGGACTGCAGGTAAGCCGGAGTAGAGTTGTAGAATTCAATCTTTAAATCTTCATAAAATCCTCTAAAGAGGTGACTGTCAAACTGGGTGCCGTTATCAGAGATTAGAATTTTGGAGACGCCAAACTGCGTGACCACATTCTGTCAGACAAAGCGCTTCACGTCTTTCTCCTTGATTGTTGCCAAAGGTTCCGCTTCAACCCATTTGGTGAAGTAGTCTATGACCGTGATAAAGAACTTCCGGTTGCCTAGTGCGGTGGGGAGCGGCCCCATTATATCTAGCCCCCACATCGCAAAGGGCCAAGGGCTGGTGAGGGGAAGAAGCTCCCTGGCAGGCTGGTGGATCTAGTGGGCAAACTTCTGGCACTTCTCATACTTGCGAACATACTTCTGTGCGTCAGCTTGCATACATGGCCACCAGTAGCCTTGCGAAATAGCTTGGTAGGCCAAGGACCTGCCCCCTATGTGACTACCACAGATGCCTTCGTGAATTTTGTACAAGAAGGCCTCCATGCTGCTTGGGTGCACACATTTGAGGTAGGGACCGGTGAAAGACTTCTTGTATAATGCGCCGGATGGAGAGAGCCAAAACCGCTCTGACTTCACCCGCACTTTATATGCCTCCTTCTTGTCGGTTGGGAGAGTCCGTTCTCTGAGAAACAGAATGATAGGGTCCATCCAAGAGGGACCTAGCTCGGCGCAGAGTACTTCTGTCTGCCCGGTTTCCTCAATGCTGGGTCTCAGGAGGAATTCAATCAAAAGAGGGTTGGGAGATGCGCTATCGACCATGGAGGCAAGGCTTGCCAACTCATCTGCTCGGCCATTCTCTTCTTGGCCAATCTGTTGGACCCTGATCGCCTGAAATTGCTTGATGTGGTCCCTAACCAGGGCTTGGTATTTCGCCATTCTGTTATCCTTTGCCTCGTAAACCCCGGAGACTTGGTTAACCACAAGCTGGGAGTCACTGTAAACAATTAGCTCGGATGCTTGCATCTGAAGCGCGCTCTTGAGCCCGGCCAAAAACGCCTCATATTCGACCTCATTGTTGGATGTTGGGAAGCCAAGGGTGATAGAATGTTCAATAGTCAGGCCATCCGACGAGATCAGAACTATACCTAGCCCGGCACCGTGGCGGTTTGATGCTCCATCAACGAAAAGTTTTCACATCTCCCCCACAAAGAGCTTCCAACATTCTGAGCGATCCTGAGAGGCTCGAAGGTTGATGGGATCACGGATGCTCGGCTGTTCGGCTTCAAGTTCTGTGCTGATTGGTTCCACTTCAGCCCTCCTTGGTGATTCGGCACCGGACTCAGCAAGTTGATCTATAATGCTTAAGTCCGTAGGCGAATCACCCGGTTGCGGTATTATGCCGAGCGCAGGCTTTGCGCTGAGTAGTTCCATGTCTTCCCCTCTCGGTGATACGGTATCGGACAGAGCAGGTGGATCGGTGATACCCAACTCCGTTATCGCATCACCGGGTGGTGTAATCGTACTAACTAAAGGTGCTTCGATGGGGCGTGCAAATTCCGCATCGCCAACTCCACCAAGTTGTTGTACCTCGGTCAGGCTTCCATTCACCTCCTCATCTGCCGCGGCAATATCGACCAGGCACACTGGATGAGTTCCAAGTGAGAATTCAGCAACGAAATCTACCAAAGTTTGGGCTTTTATAGTAGTGCGCGGCTAGAACTTTACATCAAATTGTCCCAATTTGACCGCCCACTTGAGAATTCGACCAGAAAAGTCTGCTCTTTCGAACAATGCCTTAAGGGAGAACTCGGTTAGAACGATGATGGTATGGGCGTGGAAATAGTGCGCCAACTTTCTCGAAGCCATCATCAATGCCAACACAAGCTTTTCCAATGGCAAGTATCTTGACTTAGCCGGTAGCAAGGTTTTATTGACGTAGAAGATTGGGAGGTGCTTGATTCCTTCAGCTCAGACTAGCACCGCACTGACTGCATGTTGTGAAACGGCCAGGTACAGGTAGAGTTCCTCGCCGGGCTTCGGTGTTACCAAAAGAGGCGCTGAAGACAAGTACTCCTTGAGCTCGGCCAAAGCCTGGTCACACTCTTTATCCCACGAAAACTTTGATTTCAATGCCTGAAAGAAAGGGCAGCAACGATCTGATGATCGGCTTATAAATTGATTAAGCGCGGCGGTCATTCCGGCCAGATGCTGCACGTCCTTAGCCGAGCTAAGCTATTTCAACTCTTGTACGGCTCTGATCTGCGTTGGGTTTGCTTCGATACCTCGGTTCGTGACTAGGAATCCCAAAATTTTTTTGAATCCCACGCCAATGGCACACTTAGACGCATTCAGGCGTAACTTGTGTTTCTTGAGAATGACGAACATCTCGGCTAAGTCGGACAAGTGGTCTTCTTGATGCCGGCTCTTAACCACCATATCATCAATATAAGCCTCCATTGTCCGGCCCAGCAAAGGAGCAAACATCTTGGTCACCATCCTCTGAAAAGTTGCCCCGGCATTCCTTAAACCAAAAGGCATGACTCGGTAGCAGAAGAGTCCCCTTGGAGTCGTGAAGGAGGTGATCTCTCGGTCGAGCCCATGCATGGCAATCTGATGGTAGCCGCGGTAGGCATCCAAGAAACTAAGCCTGTTATGCCCAAATTGCCAAATCCACAAGTCGGGTCAATTTCGGGCAAAGGGAAGTCATTTTTCTGGACAAGCTCGCTGATCGCCTTGTAATCGACACAAACTCACCACTTCCCATTCTTCTTGGGCACCACTACAGTGTTGGAAATCCATCGTGGCTAGTTCACTTCCTGAATTGCTCGTACCTCAAGCAAGTTTTTCACCTCCTCCGCAACTACCTCGGCGTAATGCAGCGCCGATCTCCTTGTTCGTTGAATGACTGGCCTCGCTCCGGGGAAGACATTGAGGTGATGGCAGATGAAACTTGGATCGAGGCCGGGCATGTCGTATGGCGACCACGTGAAGACTTCGATGTTGGCCATCAAAAACTTAACCATGTTGGTCTTTTCTTGGGCAGTAAGGCTGGAGCCGAGCAAGAAGAACTTGTCCGGGTGCTCGGCATCAATGCGTACCTCCACCAGTTCCTCAACGGCTTTGTCCTTTGCCCTAGTGCCCACATCATCAAGAACTCCCCGGTCTTCTGGTCCTTCTATCATTTGAACGAAGCCTTTGGCAGCTCGGCTCCCGTTCACTGCCACAAAGCACTGCTTTGACATGACTTGATCTCCCCTAATCTCCTCGATTGCCCCCATAGCCGAGGGGAATCTCATCACCTGATGGTAGGTCGACGCTACAGCTTGCATAGCGTGAAACCATCCTCTTCCAAAGATCAAGTTATAAGTAGAAGGCACTTGTAACACCCAGAACTCCACTTGCTTGACCCCAAATCCCGCTTTGACCGGCAGGATAATCTTTCCCAAAGGCCACTCCAGTTGAGAGTTGAAACCAACCAGTGGCGAAGTTGCCGGAGCCAAGTCTGTATCTCGGAGCTTGAGCTGTTTGAATACGTCGTAATACATAATCTCGATCGAGCTTCCTTGATCGATAAAGATCCGTTTGACATCGAATTCCTTGATGCGGAGTGTCACTACTAAGGCATCATTGTGCGGCGTCTGAATGCGCTCTAGATCCCTTGAGGTGAAACTGATCATATCTTTCTCTTCGGTTTTTTCCCTCTTGATCGCAGGCTAAACCGACAAAACTTCCCTCATGTGTTACGCCTTCTTGATCATTCCTTAGAGCTCGCATATACGCGCCGGTTCCACTATGCCGTGGATGACATTGACAACCCCCTGTGGAGGTGCGTCTCAATCGTCCAATCCCCGCGGGTCAATCGGGGCTTGATTTGCCTTCACGCCCCCATCAATGTAAAGGTCCAGGTGTCCGGCTACGACCAGCACTTCCAAGTGTTGCCTTAAAGGTAAACAATCCTCTGTCCGGTGGCCTCGCTCCCGGTGAAACATGCAACGGTACCGCGGATTGAAGCCTTTCTGACCGTCGCCCAACTTAGCTAGAAACCGGACATATTCCTCGTCACGGATTTCACTAAGTATGCGATAGATCGGAATCTTGAAGACCGTGGTGATGCCTGTCCTGGCCTTCAACTTTCTGTTTGCATCAGCTACGTCATCTCGGGGGTAGTCATCCCGGTCATTCCGACGTCCTCTATCCCGGTTTTTGCGATTCGAGCCACGATCCGATTCCTCTGCTCAGTTATTTGAGCAGCTGGACTCTTGCCCAACTGCGTGCACTTTGCCAGCTGTCTTCTTGTCTGTTGCTACCATAGTTGCCTTCGCGGTAGATGCTGATGTGTCATCCTCTACTCGGATGTGCTCATTGATGCGCTGCATGAGCTGGCCCATAAATGTCGGCTGGTGCATGGTAAGCGAGTCCCGCAGTCTATGCCCGACCGGGAGACCACACTTGTATTGAGTGATTGCAAGGTTGACCGGAAAATCCAAGATCTCATTGAAGGTCTCCCAATATCTGAAGTTGTACGCCTTCAATGTGTCGCTCGGTTCCATCTTGACACTCAGTAGGTGATCAACTTCCTTTGGTGTTTTGGTGTTGGTTTTGAAGCGCGTCACAAAGGCTTCGGCCAACTGATGCCACCTCTCGATACTCCGCTCCGGCAGTCTTTCAAACCATTTCAAACCCAGTTCGCCTAAACTTGACGGGAAGATAAGGCACATAAGTGCGTCATTCCGCCTATGTCCGGCCATAACCTGTCGGAAGTGGCTTACATGCATGTAGAGATCGGTTTTTCTGTCGTAAAGTGTGAATTTAGGCTGGTGGAAGCCTGCCGGAAGCGGTCTTATTTCAATCTCTAGGGAGAAAGGGGTGGCGCTTAGCTTCGCTAAGTCTGAATCTACAAGGAGCAGTGCTGCTTGGCGGGGTGAAAGCATTCCGACCTCCTCGCTGGCGTGAGCTCCGTAGGATAGCCGTTGGAACACCGGCACCCTCTGAGCCTCCCGCCGGCGAGCTCGTTCCTACGACTACAAGAGCCTCCGAAGTGAGCATGGTCACCACCAACCCCCCTCCAAAAACCATGGCAGCTACGCCATTCTCCGGCACATTCGGGAGCCATACTCAAACAGCCAAGTACCCACCCAAAAACACAAGAACCTTCGCTCCACTATATATGCCCTTATCCAAAGCTTTGGGGGTTTTAATCAGAAAAGGGCATTTGAAGCCCCTAGAGCTGCGGCCATTACCGGAAAAACTTTCCCTTGCCTACAACCTAGCCAAATACTGTGCATTTCACCAACAGCACGGTCATGACACTGATCTGTGCTTCCGATTACGTCATGAGATTCAAGATCTCATCGATAATGGGGTGATTTTGCCTCCCGAGAAACCCAATGTTACAACAAACCCTCTCCCCACACATAACCAAGCTCCACCTCCAAAAAGAATCAACTTTATCCAAACTGGGGTCGTTTCTTACGATCCTAGTATCTATATCACTCTTTCTCACCTACCTAAGCCGGAGGTATTCCTTCCTAATTGCACCGACTTATGCATGATGGATATCTCCATAACCCGACTTAAGCCAGTGGTGGTGACAGTCAAGGACAAAAATGAGGAGATTTTAGAGGAAAAGAGGATTGTTGAGCCAGAGCTTGAGAAGTCTGAGAGTTCTGTTGAGAGAGTATATAATCCGAGTGACTACGTTTCGTCAACAGGCCAGAATGGGCTAGACGTGGGATGGCCGACAGAGGTAGAGTTGTGTGTGATCCAAGGGGATGGTCTGGAACAGAGGACGGATGGTTTGACGACTGTGGAAGAGGACCTTGCCAATTTCCAATTTTACAATGACCAAGACCCAGGGGACGCGGCGGTCAACTGGTTTGATTATGAGGAATCGGCAGAGACTACTGGGTGGTTGGATGATCAACCGGATGTGGTGGAAAAGCTCCAACCAGAACAAGGCCCGACAGGGGCAAGAATGTTAGCGGCGACCGGAAGGGTCGGAGAACAGAGTACATCGTCGGAGAGCGCCGGTGTCAAGAGTTTCGCTCAGGATCGGAGCATTTCGAATACAGGAATTGTTGAGCAACCAGCTGTGTTGATACAGTCAGAACAGGAAAGATTTGAAGATTCTGAGAGAATCAGGAAGGCAAAGGCCCATGTGGGGACTAAAACTACTATAAGCACAGAAACAGAGAATGCTGTGGGCACAGGGATGAGAGGTACCACGAGTACGAGGACAGTCATACCAGAGCCGGACCGATGTCTGTTGGCTGCTGATGGAATGTGGTGGGAGGATGAGGATTTATGTCTTGCCCATACGGACGAAGATTGGGGGAATAACCAACCCGATGACACCTGGTACCTAGGAGAAGTCGACCATATGACACGGAGCGGGCGGTACTTCAAACACCCACACCTAGATCAACCAGAGGCTTCTGGGAAGGATAGAGAGGTTGAGAAGCAAAAGGAGAAATAACTTGAAGAGGAGGCTGTGCTCAAACAGTTAAAAAAGATACAAGCAGACATCTTCATCTGGGGACTGCTTATGGCATCACGAGTGCATAGACAAGCTGTCTTATCAGCCATGGATAAGGCAAAGCTTTCGATAGAAACCACGCCAGAACAGTTGGTAGGATTGGTCTTTCCGGGAGGGGCTCCCCCGATGCTAACTTTTTCCGATAAGGAATTGCCACCCGAGGCGGCAGACCATAACAAACCACTCTACATCTCTGTGGAGTGTAGGAATAAATGGATACCAGTGGTTCTTGTTGACACCGGGTTTGCCATCAACGTCTGCCCGGCAAGGACGGCGTATGCGATCAGACTGAAAACCGCAGACTTTTTACCAACAGCCCAGGTAATTCGGGCATACGACAACACAAGTAGAGAGGTCATGGGAACGGTGAAAGTTCAGACTAAAGTTGGGCCGGGACAGCATGAGATAGATTTCCATGTCTTAGAGGTTCCTGCAACTTTCAACCTACTTTTGGGGAGGCCGTGGCTGCATCAGGTGAAGGCAGTGTCATCCACTTTGCATCAAATGGTGAAATACCCCTATGGAAAGGGAGTAGCCATTGTTTTCGAGAATTTGTCAATTCATCCACCGCTGGAGGTATCTACGCCTGTTCTGGAAATCGAGCATGGTATAGAAGATGTGTTCATATCAGGTTTTACCCTGGCTGAGGCTCGGGTTGTACAGAACGTCATGGCCACTAACGAGTGGATATATGTCAGTTCTCAAGTAGTGTATCTTATGAACAAGCTCCAACACATCCCCGGGATGGGATTAGGAAGGAGCGGCCGGAAGGGCGTCTCAGCATTGGCCAAAGTGCCACACAACCCTCACACCTTCGGTTTGGGTTATCTGCCCACCAAGGAGGATTGGGTAAGGAAGGGAAAGGAAATGGCTGGAAGAGCCAGAGCGAAACAAATGGTGAGACCTTTTGACTTAATGCACCGGCCCATTCAGGGTACCCTAAACGGACGCTTTGTTCGGGAGGAGGAGGACTTTCCATTCTGTGGCTTTCCGGAGCCGTGGTTGAACGCAGAGAGGAAGCACATGCCAGGGTTCGAAATTTTCTTTGACCTACAGTTATTTGGGGATGAGGTTGCCGAAGAGCAGACCGACCCGACAGTTGAGGCTGAGCATGGTAGGGAAATGGAGTTTGAAAACACCGAACTTGAAATGGGGGTAGCACTGGCATATCTACTTTCAGATCCTTCGATCGACCAGCTGTGCTTGGGAGATAACTTCTCGGTGTCCATGATCGGGAATGAAACGGCTGCGGGCCTACCATAAACTATTTTGGATGCATCCATCGCACCCTCTCTCGTTTGGCAGTACGAAGAGGGATTTTTGTCGAGCAGTACTGGGTCAGGTAGTGAGCCGGAATCTGATTCCTCTGAATCTGTTGAGTCAGAATCAGGTTCCAACTCGACTGAGTCTGAGTCCGGTATTCGTGGGGGTGATAACCCGGATGCCACAGTCCTGTCCAGGTCGTCTTTTTCTTTCTCCTTTGAGTCTGTTGTAACAGAAGAAGCGGACGGTTTGGAAGTACATAATGAGAATAGTATGGATGTGGTTTCCGAGTACTTTTCTGTGCCTTTGATTTATTGCTTGAATCAGGACTTTCAAAATTTTGACAAAAATGACGAGGAAGAAATTCTTCCGGTTTTGCAACGATTGATTGATCAAGAGCAGGAAAGCTTTGTCAAACCCTTAGTGGATGAAATCACTATCGTGAATATTGGTACTGAGAAGGACCCGCGGCTGGTCCAGATCGGGTCCACGTTGTCTTCGGAAGAACGCGAGCGCTTAGTCGCTTTGTTAAAAGATTTCAAAGATGTTTTCGCATGGTCCTACGAAGACATGCCTGGGATCGATCCTGAGATTGTACAGCACCAGATCCCTCTTGACCCTGAGGCCCGACCTGTCAAACAGAAGCTCAGAAGGATACGCCCTAACTGGGCCATCAAGATTAAGGAAGATGTCACCAAGCAAATCGATGCAGGCTTCCTGCTGGTATCCGAATACCCGACTTGGTTGGCCAACATTGTTCCGGTACCAAAGAAAGATGGTAGGACCCGAGTATGCGTGGACTTTAAGGATTTGAACAGAGCTAGTCCGAAGGACGACTTTCCCCTACCACACATTGATGAGTTGGTGAATTTCACAGCGGGGCATGCTCTGCTTTCGTTTATGGATGGTTTCTCAGGATATAATCAAATAGTAATGGCACCCGAAGACCGTGAGAAGACTGCTTTCACCACCCCGTGGGGGACATACTGCTATAGAGTAATGCCATTTGGGTTGAAGAACGCTGGAGCTACATATCAACGGGCCGCGACCACAATACTGCATGACATGACCCACAAAGAGGTTGAAGTGTACGTGGACGACATGATTGTCAAGTCCAAAGAAAGAGAGGGCCACTACACTGCCTTACAAAAGTTCTTCCAAAGGATCAGGGAATTTCGGTTGCGGCTGAATCCACAGAAATGTACATTCGGTGTTACAGCGAGAAAAATGCTGGGGTTTCTGATCACACAAAGGGGCATCGAAGTCGACCCTTCCAAAATCAAGGCCATCTTAGAAATGCCACCACCGATGACTGAAAAAGAGGTGCGAGGCTTTCTGGGTAAAGTGCAATTCATAAGACGGTTTATCTCAAAACTAACCTTGACTTGTGAACCACTTTTTGGTCTCCTAAAGAAAGGAAAGAAATTCCAATGGGACGACCGATGTCAAGCAGCTTTTGAACAGATCAAAGAATATTTACAGAACTCGCCCGTGTTGTCACCGCAAGAACCGGGGAGACCGTTGATATTGTACCTTTCAGTAACTGAGACTACAATGGGCTGCATGCTCGCGCAAGAGTTAGACAACAAAGTGGAGAGGGTCATCTACTATCTGAGCAAGAAGATGCTGGATTACGAGACCAGCTATACTCCGCTACAGAAGGCTTGCTTAGCCTTGGTATGGGCTACCAGGAAGTTGCGGCACTACCTGTTAGCTCACTCTGTAATGTTGGTTTCACGGCTCGATCCCATCAAATATCTTTTCGAGAAACCGGCACTTACGGGTAGGTTAGCTCGTTGGCTGCTGTTGCTTTCCGAATTTGATCTGAAATACGTGACGTGTAAGTCAGTAAAGGGAAGAGCGATGGCAGAATTCCTTGCCGACCACCCGGTTGAAGGGGATGAAGCAGTTGAGTACCTACTCCTAGATGAAGCCATTTTGTATGTCGAAGACGAAACTTGGACGATGTACTTTGACGGAGCATCAAACCAGTACGGGCATGGGATAGGAGTGTTGTTGATAGCACCCGACAATTCCCGTATCCCTTTAGCATTTAAGCTCCGGTTCAGAGTCTCGAATAACGAAGCAGAATACGAGGCATGCATTGCCGGTCTAGAAGTAGCCCTAGAACTAGGGGCAAAACGGTTGGACGTCATTGGGGACTCGAACCTTGTTGTGTCTCAAGCAAAAGGAGACTGGAAAGTCAAAGAAGAAAAGATGATAATTTACCACCAGACTTTGGATTTGTTAATTCCTCGGTTTGAGAAGCTAAATTTCACTCATCTAGTAAGAGAGAACAACAGGTTCGCAGATTCACTAGCAACTCTATCTTCCATGATAGACATCCCGTCTGGAGTCTGGATGCGTCCAGTCATCATTGACCAGAAGTTCGCGCCAACATATGAGTCAATTTCTGCCATAGACGAGGTTCAGGACGAAAACCCCTGGTATTACGACATTTGGAACTTCTTAGAGAAGGAGGCGTATCCACTAGGGGCAAATGCTAAAGATAAAAGGGCAATCAGAAGAATGGTTGTTTAGTTCATCATCTGCGGGAGTAAGTTGTACAAGAGAGGTCATTTGGGAATGCATAAGTTGTGTGTGGAAGCAGAGGAGTCGAAGCACCTGATGGAGGCCATCTACGGAGGAGAATGTGGTGCACATATGAATGGAGTAATGCTAGCGCAGAAGATCCTCAGATAGGGTTACTACTGGTCCACCATGGAGGAGGATTGTATCGGCTTTGTTCGGTGATGCCACAAATGCCAGATCCATGCAAACCGCATGAACATCCCGCCGTCGAAGCTATACAACATGACTTTGCCATGACCATTTTTAGTTTGGGGAATCGATGTGATAGGGGCTGTTACTTCGAAGGGATCAAATGGGCATGAGTTCATCCTGGTCGCAATAGATTACTTTACGAAGTGGGTCGAGGTCCAATCTTATGCAGTGTTGAAGGCTTCGCATGTCACGAAATTTATCAGAAACAACATTATCTGTCACTACGGAATCCCAAACGAGATTATTTCAGACAATGGTTCCTAGTTCAAGAAGGAGGTGATCGACTTGTTGGAAAACTATAACGTGGTTTTTCATAAGTCATCCACATACCGGCCGCAGACCAACGGAGGGGTTGAGGCTGCCAACAAGAACATCAAGCACATACTGCAGAAGATGGTAGAAACCTACCGGGACTGGCTAGATAAACTACCGTTTGCTCTGTGGGGCTACCGGACTTCAATTAAAACTTATACTGGAGCGACTCCGTATTCATTAGTCTATGGGATGGAGGCCGTTCTACCTATCGAAATTGAGGTCCCGTCATTACGAGTATTGGCTGAGTGTCAAATAGCCGAGGCAGATTGGCAGCAGAGCAGATTCGAGGAACTCATGCTCTTTGTTGAGAGAAGATTGAAAGCACTGTACCATGTTCAAGGTTATCAGCGCAGAATTGCCCGGGCTTTCAACAAGAAGGTTAAGTCCAGGAATCTAAAGGAAGGAGATTTGGTGCTCAAGGATAACCGAGCTCCTATCCACGACCCAAGGGGCAAGTTCAGACCCAATAGGACTGGTCCCTACATCATTAAGTCTATTTGGTCGGGTGGAGCTGTTGTTCTGATGGACCTAGATGGTCTAGAGTTCTCCCAACCGATCAACATGGACAAGTTGAAAAAATACTACCCCTGAGAGGCTCGCTAGACCGAAAACCCGAAAGGGCAACCTAGGCAAAAGTTAGAGCACGAAAAATTGGAAAATATAAAAACTGAGCTCGCAAGGTTGAAAACCCACAAAGGGCGGCCTTGGCAAAAGTTAGAGCGTAAAAGGAGAGTAAAAATACTCGAGCAAACCTAAGCCTGAACTACGTAAGGCTTGATTCCCATCTTTGGGATACGTAGGCAACTTCATCCTGGAGTTCAGCCATAAACTTTTCCCCGATCAACTTTGTCCATTTTGATCATCTTAGTTATCTTTGTCCATCAGCATTCATCATGATCTCCGGTGCAGTGCTTTTTAGACTAGGCGACTTTCGTTGCCATGAAGTCTTGTGGTGCTATGTAGACTAGGGCAACTTTCGATTCTTTGGGGTCGGGTTGTGCATCTCAGGATGATCTCAGCGTGTCGATTCGATCCATATTGAAAATAGTTTTGAAAAGTTTTAATAAAAGTTGACTTTGTTCAAATTAATCTTTTTACAACTAAGACCATTTCTCGACCAAAACGGGAAATTTTCAGTACCACAACCTTCAATTTCATTGATTTCAATACAAAGTTCTCCTGTTCTTGCATACAAATTGAAGTTGTTTTTTTATTACATTCATAAGGAAAACTGGAAAGTACTAATAAAGCAATAAACCCGGGGCATAGTCAAGTCAGGTGTCCCTGCGCCCCCTCCCAGAGCTAGTCGAAGTCTCTGATGCCAAGCTAGGCCCAATCTGTGCCTCTTCATTGAGCCAATCCCAGCACTCATCAGACAAAGTGCAACTGAAAGTGGGAGCGGAGGCCAGGAGTTCTCTTGTCCTCCATCTTTGTGGCATCTGCAAGCAAGGCGCCGAACCGAATGCAAAGGGTTCTCTATCCCCTCTGGCGGGCAAGTCTGATCATGACCGAACTGGCGCCAGAACCAGAACGGAAAATAGAACACACAGTGAGTAAAGCCAATCAACTGAATCCCAATCTGTCGGGACATGCTGTAACCCATTGCCGGTAGATCGAGCCAAGGACACCGCCAAGCAATGACATCGGCAGACAAATTGCACATCCAGTCGAACCACCATCCCTCATCAAGGGCATTGATCAGGCGTTGCCTGAAGAAGTAGCCGCGAGCTGAGTATGCTGGACAAGGGTCCACAACCTGCAGTTTGTCCATCAACCATACCTGGGGAGGGATGAAAAATTAGAGAATAAAGAATAGAGAGATGCACGATGAGAGAAAAGTGAGAAAGGGGTTTTGTGAGAAAGACCGAGCCTGAGGGCCGAGTAATGTGAGCAATACATATGTGAGATTGGGTGAGAAACATTACCTGCAGCAATAGTGGACTCCCCGCAAATCTGGTCGTCTCCCGGCGATAGAAAGCATCTAAGCCCACCAGCGTCTCGGCCAATGTCATGGCGATGCAGCTCTTTCCTTCTTTCAAGCCTTGAGCAACCTCAATCAGGCGAACGTTAGATCCACTAAAGCCTGGGGCAAACAGATAGCATGCACAAACAGAGGGCGTGTCACCGGAAGCCTTGCCAATGATGGTCGTTGCGATCGCCGGCATCGGAAAACCGATAGATCAAACTGGGAATGTCCAGCATTTCATCATGAATCAGAGACCGAGCGTCACGCATAGTAAGTCCACACATTTTCCCTAAGGTTTGGGCATGGCCAAAATTAGAATGGGGCAGGATCTCCTCGTCACGCTCAGATTCCATCAAAACTTGGAAATCTTCGAAAGTAGGACACATCTCTTGCCCGCTAAAGCTAAAGACATGTGTTACCGGATTCCAAAATCTTGCCGCAGCATGGAGGAAAGGAAGGTGCAGCGAAGTACGACCTAACGTGAATAGTGCATTCAAACCGAAGCCCCAGAAGTTCAACTTTTTCGAGCCGTCTAGAGAAGCAATCCAATTTGTGAAGTTTTGGGCAGAGAATGCTTCCATTTGGTGCAAATTTGAGCCGAAATGAAGAGAATCCCGAAACTGAAACTCATATAGAAGATAAGGTAGTGAGTGGAGGACAGGTGTCATCATTTTGGAGAATCTGCCATCGATGGCAGCGATGGCTCATCGATGGGCCAGCGATGCACTTGATGGTCGGCGAGCCTCCATTGATGGCTAAGCGGTGTTCCATTCTCCCTCATTAGCTCCCTCACTGAAGGCCCAGTTGTCTGTTGCAGTGGATTCCTATTTTTCAAGGTCTTGTTTTTGTCCTGTTGGCTTTGTCGTGGTCGCTTGTTTAAGACATATTGTTTTCTTTTTCTGTGTTAGGTTGTGATTACGTTCCTTTCATTCATCGAGTTGTTGCCGTCTGCTTATCGAGTTGTAAATTTGTTAAGCTTTGCTTTGTTTATCGAGTGGTTTTGTTATTAGTCGGTTCACTACCTGATTAGTGCAACTTGAGCGTTTGGTTTTCAAAACAAAACTTCGATTTCATTTACATTGTTGTGTAAAGCAATGCGATGCGATGCGATGCGATGCATAGAATATACAAACAAAACACTTTTCCAACAAAAAGGTTGTTTTCATTCCATCATAGTTTCTTTTTACAAAAGAGTTCGGTTTTGAAACAAACTCGCCTAACGCAGTACAATGTGCCAAAAACTACTAGTAAAAAGAAAAATAAAACAAAAGAAGATCATCATCTGAAGTAGCAAAATGTCTGGACCAGTGCTGGCGGTCTCAAGTACGGGAATCCGTCCTGGTCCTCTTCCTGGACGAAGGTCCAGGATCTCCATCATCAGCATCTGATTCTGACTCTGAATGTGGACTCATCGCCTCGTCGTCAGACTCATCATCATCAGAGACAGGTCCCTGTGAACTAGTCCCTCGTCCGGCTCCCTCTCGCCGAGGAGGTCTTGAAGGGCGTCCGCTCTCTTTGGAACACCCGATGGGCCTGGCGGTAAGAAAGGAATCTGAAAGAAGGGACAATCCACCCGAAATGCATTAGTAACCAATGCATGTCAGATGCAGCAAAGTGTTGTACTGTGAATAGTAAATGATTTGCAGTGAATGCATGCCGTGAATGGGGTATGGGAACAATGCATTAGATGAAGGTAGTGTGCAAGCTATACAAATGATGGTGTGTTAAGAAAAGACTTCAAATCCAAGTAGTTTGAATGAACTTATCGGAATGCCATAAATACTGAGTAGGTCCATGCTCGTCTGCAGCATCCCTATCGCTGAAGCCGTCATCGCCAGAGACTGACGAGTGTACTCAATGGGAGCCTACAAAAATGATCGAAATCATTAGTACTCTGTATAATATCAAGGGAAATCAAATGACAGTACAAGGGGTGATAGTGTAACACATACCGGAGTCGAGCCGTAACCTCCGATCAGCTCGTGGCCAACTGGAGGAGGGACAAAGAGAACCTGATAAATCTCTCCAGCCCGCCCTCGAAGTGTCATAGTAGCAGGCAATACTGGCCATCCAGACTCCTGTCTCCCCTCAGGACCTTGCCTCCTATGACACCTGACCGCTCTGCCTCTACCTCTCATAGCTGGAGCCCTCGCTTCCTCTCCCCCTCGGACACTGGTCAAAGGCGGCATCAGATGTGTCTGAATGAAGGTCGCGTAGTCACCCTCAGCACGGAAATAATCTGTCTCCAACCCCACCATGAACTGGATCACCTGGTCGGCGGATAACATATGTGTCACCCTCATCGACGGTGGAGGCGCCATCGGTACAAATGGGGCAGGCAACCCTAAAGTCTGGCGCACAAAGCACTCGCTCAAAAACTAGGCCCAACAGATCGGCCCCTCAAAGAGAATACGGTACTGAGACATGATATGAGCAGTGTGATACTGATCTCGGAGTCTCGATGGAATCGCCTCCCATGGTCGCCATGAAATCTGAGAAAGAGAACCAACGAAATCATCAATCGTCAAATAATTAAAGCAAGTGCATCGGTTTACTCAAAATAACTCATTGCAAACTTACTTTACGCGCCGCGACTGTGTCAAAATACTGTCAGAAAAACATGAAGCCCTCCCGGGTCCTACGGTGGAGCGGACCGTCATATACGTCAGAAAATGGGACCGTCACTGCAGTCTCTTCCACCGGATCTGGGGCAAGCGCCGGGAAATATGCATATACTCAAAGCTGTTGAACATGTGTGATCAGTACATCGTATGAACAAGAATGCAGAAAGCAAAATACAGTACAGTACATAACAGATGCATGTCTAGAATGGCAGACATTAGATCCTGTGCATGTAGTGTATCATGAGCAGTGTATGGTGTACAGAAAATGCAAAACAAAAAGCATATAGTATGACAGTGAGTACGGAGAGTGCAAATATTGGACAAAGCAAAACGAACAAGCGCTAAGCAAAGTAATGAAAAGGGGAACTGGGTTGCATACCTCCCAAGCTCGCCAGTAGCCTCCAATCAATCTCCCACACATCCGAGAAGTGGAGCTCATGTATCCATAAAGAGTGGTGAGGCTGGCTGCGCCCCAATTGTAGGTACTGACCCGCGGAAGCACTACCAGGGCGCTCAAGAAATACAAACCCACGGTATTCCACCTATTCGAAAACAAGGTGGTACCGAAAAGGAATAGAAGGAAGCCCCTGGCATACTGCTCCACTCCCTCATCGGTCTGAGGATCCTCCCCGCGGAACTGCTCCTCGAACCAAGAATATCTAACCATATCCGCTCAAGCAAGGAAAGGACGCGCTCCAAGTAGCACATCCCATGCAGCCACCCACTCCCCCATGTCGGGATCTAGGGGAATCGGATCACCTCCTACTCCTAGACCGGTGATCATAGCAAAATCAAAAGGAGTCATGGTCATCTCCCCTATCATGGAGAAATTGAAGGAATTGGTGGTGTCCCACCACCTCTCCACAAGAGCCCCTAAGAGAGGACGACTCGCTATAACTCGTGTCAAGCTGCAGCAAAATATACCGAAGCCGGTCCCATCAACAATCCGGCGGACCCCCGTAGGAAGCACATCGTACCAGTCTCTAGCGGTCGTGGCGTCGTAGCCTCGAAAGGAGCGAGATCCCTCATGTTGAAAATATAGTTTCAGATTGAATCAATGGTATATTGAGAGCACATGTTCAAATCGAATGAGTAGTGTATTGAAAATGCAGTTCAAGTCGAATCAGCACAGTTCGAATCAGATCAGCAGTATGTTAAAAATACAGTTCAGATCAGATTAGTGATGTATTGTAAATATAGTCGAATCCAGGGCAATGACGGGTTAAAGATGCATTCGAATTCAGAACGGTGAAGTGTGAGATGCAGTTAAGTGCAGTGTATATAGGGTAGCAGTGTATGAAATGCAGTCAGATTAAATCATGTGATGCAATCAGATTGAAACGGCGCAAAAGATGCAGATATTTTAGAGTAATACTACATAAAGGGTAAAAGTGGTACCTCTACGGCAATGGCTGACAAATGAGACATCGGCTCCCTCAATAAGAGGTCGTCTGGTGCATCCTCATCAAAATTGGTAAAGGAGTGGACGCCTCCCGCCACCGGGATGATGTGAGTCTCTGGATGGTACACCGTAGGGTCGAAGGGACACACGTCCAACGGTAATGGCTGAGGCTCAACCTCTGGCTCGGCCGCAAACGCTACCGCCAACTCTACTTGAGGGAGTGCGGGGAAACCCTCGTCATGGGGTACATCGTCTGCCATCTAAGATAGATGCAAAAGAATGATGCGAAAATGAGCAAAAATGAGCAAAATGATAAAATGTAGAACAAATTCAAACCCTAAGAGAGAGGAAATTCAAGAAAAGTTGAAAAACCCGGGAAAGTGAACTAACCTCGAGAGAAAATCGGGGGAAATGATCCTGGAATGCGGAAAATGATGAAAGAAGCCTCAGATGCAATTTCTGATCGGTTCAAATCAAAGAAAACCAAGGATCTTTAGTGATTCAAGGTTGTATAGAGTGTTGGGAAACGCATAGAATGCTTTACTGACATGTGTTCATTCCTGCTATACATATTGCTTGCGTTACTGCATGCTTTACTTACATGTTTATATGTATCTTTTAGGTGGTTACACATTGTGCACGTTTCGGCATGTGCTTTACTGACATGTGTTCATACCTTTGCTTGCTTTACAAATTGCATGCGTTGTCGCGTACGCTTTATTTACATGTGTTAATGCACACTTCGCATGTGTTGTCACGCATTTTTCAAATGCATTGTTATGCATCTTCCTAACCATATTGTACCTGTTAAGTTCATTTCTTTTTCAGGCACGATATTGTATGTATGGTTCATTCGAAGTTGGTGCAACTCGACGAGCTGCACAGGTGTTGTATTCACTCCGTGTAAAACGTGGTAAGAATTGCATAATTCTTTTACATCCTTTCTGCATTGTAGTGTAGTCGGATTCGTGTTCACCTGCTTAAAACTGTTGCATGTCTTGCTTCATTACAGCATCCGTGGCATGATTGTTAGTCATGCCCTTGCATCTTGATGCATTGTCTTGCATTTTGCCCCAGCCTTCGGGCGCATCTCTGCATGCTTATACTAATTGTTTGTCTGAGTCTTCGGCCTTGTCAAAAATGGGTCGTCTCTGGGTTTTAACATTCACTCCCGTCACTTTGTGACTTCTGAGTTCTGTCAAAGAGAGGCAACTGTAGACACCCCATTTTTGACCGTCCTCAAGACTTGGTTGTGCTTGTAGGTACACCCAACAACTGGTTCGACATTACTCAAAGATTCATTTGGCAGTCATGACCGGTTCGAGTTTCCCGGACCTTGTATCTTTTCTGCCTCATTTTTGGACCCTATTTTGGTCCTGTTAGAGTGGCCCTCATAGTGCACTGCCGGCCATGGTTTTTCCACTGTCGGCCACTGATGAAGCCTCACGGCCATCGGTGTAGCACTAGCCATCTTGACGACCAAGACCCTATCTCAGCTGGTTTTCAGGCAGATCTTTTGAGCCAGCTGGATTTTCATTTGCTCCCCTCCATACACGTGTATGGAGGGATAGAAGCCTTGGAAAGCTTGTTCAAGAAGCTTTGGCTTTTCTTTGCTCTATATAAGCAAGAGGCCTTCCTCTTTGACAGAGGTTCTGAGTTTTGGAGAGAAAAAAAGCTGTCTCTCTCTATATTGTATGTATTTTGTGCCTTAGAGTTGGATTTCTTTGCACTTTTGCACTACAACACCTAGATATACACCTCCATTCTCCATTCCAGCACCTTGGAGGCCATTTGAGGAGGTTGTAAGCTCAGAATCTTGGACCAAAACCTGCTGGTTTACTGCTCTTCTAGGGTAAGTCTCTATTTCCCCTAAACTTGCACTTTCTTTGTTCATCTATAAGCCATACTTGCAAGCATTTTTGGACTTTGTCATGAACTGAAAAAGATCATATTTTGAGCTCCTTTACATGTTTGATCAAGGACTCTTTGCTGCTTGAGGCCTCCTCTTACCACTTGTCTCTTTATCCCTCTTTTAGGCCTTTTTCTTGTATGATAGCTTGGCCTTATTTGTGATCATTTTTGTGGCTTGATGTAAACTATAAAGTACATTATTTTGAGCCCCTATCCAACTTTTTTGAAGGGCTCTTTGTCATTTGGGGCCAGCTTCTGTCCCTTGTGCTTTATCTCTCCTTTTAGGGCCATTTTTGCATCATAGATTAGCCCTACTTGTGGTCATCTTCGAGATTGGACATAAACTAGAAAAAGTTTCCTTTTGATCTTATAAACATGTTTGTTTAAGATACTTTTTCTGTTTGGGGTCATCTTCCCCCATGCATGCTTTATCTCTTCAAGTTTAGAGCCATACATGTGAGCATTTGCATTGGCCTTGTTTTCGCCCATTAGCTACTGAAATCCAGTGGATTTTCAGTGGCTTAGACACTATTTTGAGAGCCCGAATTAGAGGGGGGTGACCCCCCTCTCTCCTTGTCTTGTTTGGTGGCCTTTTTGGCATTCCAAAGAGACCCCATTTTGCATGCTTCTAGGGCTTGTTCCAGGCCCTTTTCAGTGGGTTTTGGGACCCCCTTGAGCCATTTCCAAAGTTGGTTTGGCCTTGTTGAATGTCCATCTTGCATGTGCCTAATAATCCCTTATGTGGCCCTCCAAAGAGGCCCCTCATTTTGGTATGCATTGGCTGTATTTCCATGATTATTTGGGGGTATTTTCACATGTTTAGTTCACTGATTTTGTCTGGTTTGATGAGTTCTTACCTGCTTCATACACTTGCCATGTAAACCATGTTTGTTGGCCAATCTTGCATGCTATGTTAGTTCATTATGCTAGCACCTTTTGGCCATGCTTTGAACTAAAAATGTCCATGTTTTGGGGCTACCTTGCTTCTGTATTTATGCTTCTTAGTCAAATGATGCATGCTTTGTATAGCTGTAGTGTAATTGACCTTGCAATCTTTGAGATATTTAGATGATTTGGCATCATTTAATGCTTTATTTTAGAGCATGTACCATTGTCACATTCTCACTTCACTCATGCTTCAAGTGCCTTTGAATGTCGCGCATTATTGCCTAGTTTAAGGCTTAGCTTGTATGCTTGCATGTCTAGGTATTTGAGCCTTCATTCCGGCATGTTTAAGTCCTTGTTTAGGCTTAATTAAACTCTATCCATGCTTAGTTCATGTGTTCGTGCCATGTATTGCATGCCTCCTTTGTATTGCTCTTTGCTAGCTTTCATGACTTAGGACCTTCGCATGCTTTACTTGTGTTGTTTAAATGATTTGGCATAATTTATCATCTCATTTTAGTGCATATAGTGTTGTTACACTCGCACATTTGTCACTTCTTAGGCATTTTTGAGAGTTGCCCTTTTAGGCCCCTTTGATGAACCTTTCGCATTTTGCATGTTTAAGTGTTTTGTGTGGCTTAATTCATTGCCTTTGGCTACTAATTTGGACCTAGTTGAGAGTTGTCCATCTTTGGTGTAAGCCCATTTTGCCATGTTGTTACATGCTCGTTACATGTAGTATGTTGTTGCATACTTGCTTAGCTTTACATGCCTTGCATGTTCATATGTTCATATTGCATTTTGTCATAGGTTGTTGCCTCACATTATGTTCATATGCTTGTTGCATGTTCGGTTTAGTTGCATGTTTGTATACTTAGGTCATGTTGCATGTTTGCCATGCTTATGTGTTGCAGTGCTTGGATTAAGTATTAATCCGAGCACGAGGAACGAGGGGCGTTTCATACTTAAAGTGATGGGACGCGTCTCAATTCTCGGTCGCCAAAGCTCTTGATGATTCATGATAGAGTTTTAGGCTTTATTTGTTGTATTTGTGCATTCATTTTCATATTGATTTGCACAAGTTGGATCTTTGGCCATCATGCATCGGGATGCGTGATTGATGGTCGTGGATCCGACTTGGCCCCTCCCCTTGATGCTTTGAGGTGATTTGGAGTGCCATGGTGCGTACATGTCCTAGGGAAACCCTCATTTTCCTCTATTTTGTGCTTTGTTCCAGTTTGGTGTCACAGCACACCAGTGGCTGGCAGCCTGCCATTGATGGTCGGCAGTGTGCCACCTTTGGTCGATAGTGGGCCATCTTTGGCCGGCAGTTTTCCTTTCCTGGCCGGCAGGCCACTGGGAGCTTCCCCAGCAGTGTTTTGGTAAGTTTCAGCACCCAGAACTGGAGGACACCCTGCAAACAGAGCCTCCAAAGATCAAATGGGAGGCATTCTAAGGCGAGGAACCGAAGCGAGCATGTGCATCCCTCGTGTCCCGAGGTTTTTAATTATGTAATAACTTAGATTAATTAGCTTCAGTAGCTAGCTAGATGCATGCTCAATTGAAGTTAGTTAATTTGTTAATTGGCTCATTTGTTTTGTAATATTTAATTAGCTTAGATAGTTGATTAAATTAGTTTGTGATGTAATAAGTAATTAGCTTAGATTAGCTAATTGTTTATTTTGCTTTGGACTGTACCTATTTTGGACATTCGGACTCTTTTATTCGGACCCTCCGAGTGAGGGCATAATGTTGTAATAAGGGTGCGTGCGTGTGTGCATGTCTTCCAATCCCCTTTCTTTCGCCCTTTTATTTAACTGCTTACAATGGTTAGATTTAGGGCATATCTCAATTAACATTCTTATGCTTTGTGTGCGTGCATTCATCCATTTGTATTGCATGCACCGGGCTCGGCGCATCATACTAACTACATAAGTATTCCAAATCTAACTTGAAGTACGTGTTACTTGTCACATTTCATATGCCATCCTAGGATTAGCCGAGCCTATTCTAGATTGCATTTTGTATGTGATGTATTAGCCATTTAACATGGACTAGGGTCACGCATGTTTTGCTAACTAGCTTCATTGTTTTGGCACGGAGTACACTGTAAGTATTTATGCTTTAGCATCTCACATGAGTGTGAATATTAACATGATAGCATGCTTACCATGTGGCTATATGCTTATTTGATTAACTGCCTGAATGCCTGTGGGTGAAGGTTAGATTGTTTGAGTTGGAACAACTCGTTGAAATCCGTGTTTTAGCCTACTTGCGAGTAGCAAATTTCAAAACGTTTCCAAACAAACGGATATGCAATGCTTTGTTCCAAATTGGGCGATCTAGTCTATACTTGTTTTGCTGTGCACATCACATAGTAATTCTAGCTAATAACCGGAATAAGAACACATAACGTTTTCAAAATCGGATATCATGGTTAGTAGAGGCCAATCTTCGGATCGGACGAGAGGGGGTGCTCATAGCTGACCTTCCCCAATTGTACCCAAGTTCCCTAGCCGATGCAACTTTGGTGATGACGGACACGTGGCCTTTGGCACCGAGTCAGGGTTTCCTAAATTCTCCCATTAAAAAATATTTAGGTGGCAACTCTGTATTTGGCAAAGCAGTCCGTGTTTGGCACTTCTTTCAAAAATCTATTTTTTCTCAAAACGATTTGCCGGATTTGGACTCTTTGGTTCAGATTTAGAACCGTAACAAATTGAGTCCAAACTGTAGTAAACCCCACAAAAAGAAAAGAACGGGATTCATCCTCCCGGGGCGTTCGGGGACATCTACAGCGGGATGACCTTCTCTCCGTCTGCCTGACTCTGGGGTAACTCCGTCGATGGCGGACAACGGAATCTCGTCGTTGTTCGCTATGAACGGCGATCAGATGAGCCTGGAAGACAAGGTTTTGTTTGCAAAACTTCCCACAGATGGCGTCAATTGTACGGGGAGCAAATATTCCAGCGAGCCCATACTCCTTTCTTCCAAGCTCCGTTTCTGTCCGATTACCTGCGAGCACAACGGCTGTGAGCTACCCGGCGGTGAGCTACCCAGCGGTGTGCGGTTGGAAAACCCCTCCGACGATCAAATTAGCACACACCATGAGATAGAGAGAGAGAGAGAGAGAGAGAGAGAGTCTTTTAGTGTTTTTTACAAAGGGTTCCTCTGTCCTGTATGGGGGGCACAGACATGCTTATATACCTTCTGCGCCCCAAATCTACTCCTAGTGATCTCTCAACACGTGGCACTGCTATCCCATCTGTCAACACAAATCTTGCTGAACATCACCTAACCCAACTGCCTACCCACTCTACTGGGAGCCCGGCAGCCGGGTTGCACCATCTCGGCTGTCAACGGCCATATTGTGCTTCAAACAAAGGTATTCAAATAGCTAAGACCATAAGAACCGGGCTCCGCCGCATCCCGGCATAGTCGAGCTCGGAAGAGCTTACGCTGGTTCGCCATCGACCTTCCTGCCGAGCAAACACAAGTAGCTCGGTCAAACCTTGGCCGGCGCCAGACATCTCACTTGACCGGCTTCAATACCATGAGGCCACGTAGCTCGGTCAAACTTTGGCCTGCCTTAACTGAGCAGATTCCTACAAGCCAGGGTTGAATTACCTCGGCCCAACTGTGTCAGGCCCAAATCTGTCCGGCCCAATTCCATATCATAAATCTCCCTCTCAACAATAATAATAAATAAATAAATAAATAATAAATAAATGCATAATTTAGGAGATTGAGAATTTTATGGTTAAAAAAAAATACGTTGTGAAACACTGCACATTAAATATTTTAGTGAGTGGTAAGTGGTGATTTATAGTTGGGTGGTGAGGTTTTTAGACGTGAACCTAACTTATCATTATACGTAAATTTTAGGAATCATTGTGGATTACCAAAGAGGATAGTAATACTTTCAAACTTATAATTCAATTCGCAAGGCTTTGGTTGGTATAGGATAAGGGTTGAAAAAAAAAAAAAAAAAAAGACTCTTTGATTAGGATAAGTTTCAAGGGTCAAATAAGTTTCATGGGTCAAAGTATATAAGTCAAGGTAAAGGGAGTAAATCAGAGGAAAATTAAGAAATGTTGCCACGTATACGACTATGGCTTAGGCCTCACACATTGTTAGGTATAAATAGCAAAGTGAAGGTCTTTGGTGAAGCACAGAAACAAGGTGAGTGTATGAAGCGTAACGTAGCAAGGCTCTGAAGTGCAAGGAAAATAGCAATAAATTTATACTAGAGGTGACGAGGTTTAGCGGGATTAAGATGGAAATTGAATCGCTACGTTATTTTGTTTTCTATCTTTTTATTAGACTCTTGTAATACAATGAAGTTCAAGTAACTATGTTTTATTTCCTTTTAAATAAACAGTTGGTACCCAATTATTTGTTTTAATTTATTTAATTTATCCGCTTGCGCTGTGACTATAGATTTATCCGAATTATTTTATTTTTATCTTGTTACGACACAGAGCCTTTGGGTACCGGGTTTGGGTCGTGACAAATCCCATATCTCCTTTATCCCTCAATTTGTGTCCCACCCCCCATAGGACACAATAGTCCAATGGATTTTGGACTAATAGTTTGGTGCAAAATTTTTGAACTAAACAACACCCTTAATCCTTCAAAACAAACACCACCTTAATAAGGTATATAAACATTTGACATAATCACGTGCAATCCAAAATTTGTTACTCTAAGACTTTTATTCAAAACAAATCCACGTGAGTCTTTATATATATATATATATATATTTATATAAGAATATAAAATCCTTCCAAATAGTCCCACATTTTCCCTCCTCATACGAATGGGCTAGTGGGCACCTCACACTTTCCACATTTATTGTCCTCACACGATTGGGCACGTAGACATCTCAAACATTCCCTACATTTATCATCCTCATACGATCGGGCGTGTGGGCACCTAAAATTCCCTGTGCGGGTATTAAATACATCACACAACAATATCATTTCAACAAATTCATAAGCTAGTCTTATCACAAGATGTATCACCTCAACATATTCACATAACTTCAATTTATTTCCAATTATCTCCTAAAAAACAAAGCCAATAATTACATTTTTGTAAAATTTAGAGATTTTCTCTATATTCTTTATCAATCCAAAAATCATGGGTTAAATGTTGGTTATATCAAAGAATATTAAAAAATTACAAGATCATTGGAGCAAAACCCTTATTTTTTTCATTAATACCCATTAAGTCAAAATCTCAAACATTCCCTACATTTATCGTGTAAGGCCCCGGTGTCTTACACTGGGAATGGAGGGGAGTTCTTGGGCTATAAAAGTAAAAACCTAGATCCTTATATAGCATCGAGGCCTTTTCTCGGGTGGTGAAATCCCTAATAGAACTCCCAGTTAAGCGTGCTTAAGCTGGAGTAGTTTTGGGATGGGTGACCCACTGGGAAGAACAAATCCGTGCGGGCGTGGCCCAAAGCGAACAATATCGATGACATGTGAAGGGTTGGGGCGTTACAAATGATATCAGAGCCGACTCTCTGGAGTACCAAGTGTGGGCCTCTGGCGTATCTCGGTGCAAGTGGGCGGGCTTGTGAGCTGGCAGGCTACTGCACAGGGACGTGCAACCTTAAGGGAGTGTGGATTGTAAGGCCCCGATGTCCCACATTGGGAATGGAGGGAGAGTTCTGTAATAACCCGACCCTCGTACATGTTTCTGGTATACCTTCAGTCCCTTATTCTGTGCATTTAAATGCTTACTGTGAAACTTTATGTGAAATTAAGTTTCATTAAGTGAATTCTATGATTATGGATGCATATCTGTCTAATAAGAGAAAAATCTGTTACAATTGAGATGATTAGAACAGAAATTGAAGGCCTTAGAAGCTTAATAATCTGAAATTGATTTTACATTTGAGATCGGCATGATTTTTAAGTCATAATATGATTTTCTGTGAAATTTCAATTTGGAATGATTAAACTGACTGAGTTTTGTCTTATTCAACCTTTTTATATTATGTATATATATATATGCTTCTTTGACCATTGACATGGAGATAAACTTAACTCAAATATTTCCTGGGAGAGAAAAGAGAGAGTGTAGAGAAAAAGAACTAGGGGAGAAGAAATTCAACAAGGAAGATTGGCAAATTGAGGGAGTTGTGGGATTTAATTCAAGGTAAGCTCAATCCAGCCTAATTAACCTTCACTTGGACGTAAGGTAGGGTTTGTTTCACGTTTATGCAACTTGGGGTTTGTAATTGAGGATTATGAGTGATTCATGCTTGATTGAAAGTTGTTCTCATCATTTGGTTGCTTTGAAACTTAATTTAAGTGTTGTGTAGGAATTACACTTTAATCTTTGGTTTTCATGCCAAGCCCATATAATTATACATATGTGTTGTGTATATATTTTATGAAGACAAGGAAATTGGATTTTGTAGATGAAATTAGGAAAGATTGTGATCTAATTAAGCTTCTAATCATGTCTATTTGTGATATTGTAATTGCGATTCATGTTGTGAAGATATTGGGTTAACCTATTGAATTACTCATCTTTATTTTGTACATAGAATATGTTAGTTCTGCTGAATTTTGGGTTAATTTTGGACTGCCCAAAACAGGGGCCACGGCCGCACGTGCGGAGGTTATGGCCGCACGAGCGGAAGCACCACTGCACATGCGGAGGTCATGGGCGCACGTGCGGAAAAGAGGAAAAAATGGGGAATGGCATTCTGCTTTCGCTCGTCGGGAAGGAGATCAGACGCGGCCTACCCTTCCGCGACGCACGTGGTGATCACGCGACATCTTATGCTGCAAAATATTATCTGCTCTGTTTTACGTGCTCGACCCTATGATATTTTTGAAATCTGTATTTGATGCCTTTTTGATGTTTGTAAATTCATTGAAAGTGAAGCGAGTCCGAAAATGACTTAACAAGGAAAAAGAACTAATTTAGAAGTTGTGTATGTGTGTAGGTCACAACCCGGGAGGAACAAGCGCTTCGCTACCGCACAGTGAGTAGTAGTACTGTAGATGTATATTTACTTACAGTTAATAATTATCGTTATTAATGCTCTATTCTTCGTAAATAATTACGTTAACATCTATATTGATTGGAAATCGGTATGAACTTATGTAAGCATTGAAAGAATCTGTGTACATCTGTATCACTCTAGAAATTACTCTGCTTTGTTAATATCTGTAACAACCCTCGTACTGATTACCGTATAACCACTGAATTATATACTGATTGTTGCTAAACTGAACTGATAATGACTGATAAGTGAACTGGATGAACTACTGAACAGACTGATTGGAATCGAAACTGAAACCGTATAAGTTTGTCTATTTAATTGTATATTGTATCTGTTGACTTATGTGATTATCTGTTTGATTCATATGTTTAAGACTGTAAATTGAAGGCCTTATCGGCGGCCGATTTAGAAACCGTTTGATGTTTTGTAATCAGCGTAATATTTCTGATTTTGTGGTATATTTATCTGAAAATTAATTAGGAATGATTAAATTAGATTAATTTAAGCCTAATTAATAGAATTGCCAAGGTTAGCTTATTTACATGTTTGCCATAGTCAGTGGGCATTAGTTTAATACTATCTTTGAGCCTTGTATACACTTGCACGTAGTCATTTGATCAGCCTTTCTTCCTTACTCTAGCCGACCAAGAAGAGGATAGAGAGAGAGAGTTCATCTTGAGGGATAGCTTGAAGAACTTGTAGAAATTGCTAGAGGCTTGGCATATAGAGCTTACTAGACTTGAAATCAACACTCTAGGTGAGGAAGTCATCATCTTCTTGTCATTGAGCTAAATCTTGCATGTTTCATGCGTCATGGTAGAGCTAAGCCATGTTTGAAGTTCTAACATGTCGAAATAGAGCATATTCTTGCATGCATGTTAGTGTTGTTGGATTTTGAGTTTAATTCTTGGCTAATTGTTACATGCATGCTCATGTTCATGCATAAGTTCATGTTTTCATCATGTTTTTCAAAGAATTGAGCTCATTGGAGCTAGCATCAAAGCCTTGAAAGAGTTTTAATCCATGCATGTCATGTTTGAGAATTGTTCTTGAAAAATGGTTTGAAATTGGGTTTGAATTAAACACCCTTGGGCCTTGATTTCTTAAATTGAGGTGTGAAGCATGTTATATTATGTGTTTTTATGAGTTTTCCAGAAAATGGGCCCAAGAGGATCGATTTTGGAGATTGAAACCTTGGTTTTGAATTCAGAACACAATTCTGGTTTTTCCAGATTTCTGTTGTCCGCCGGCGGAGAGATTCAAGGCCGAGCGTAGAAATCGTGACTCAAAGAATTGTTGCATACTTGTAAAGAGCGCCCGAGCGGATAAATTCCCGCTGGATCAGATTTTTCGACCATCCAGTATATTTTGCATACCGCTCGAGCGGAGGAAGTTACGCTCGAGCGGGTAACGTTTATTCAGACGCCGAAAGGGAATTGTGCGCCGGGACTCGCTTTCAAAAAATTCTGCAATTGTTTTCTAAGTGCATTTTTGCATCCTCATCCCATCCTAGGCATTCTTAGGCCTAGTTAGAGCATCTTAATGAGGATATAGACGTAGAACACACCGAGGCATATTAGGAAGTTAATTAATGTACTTCCCCAATTGTTAAACTTAGTGTGTGTTCAATTGTTTAACTGTTTAGGGTTGGCTCTCGGGGACACGCTCTAGCCACTGATAGCCCAATCACTGTGAGTAACAGATGTGTAAAGATATGTTCAAAATGTTTATCTTTTGAATCTTGTTCAAGCATTTCTTGAAATGATATTATTTATTGAATGAATGTATGTCCTATTTTACAACTGTCTTGTGGCATCCTTAGCACCTCTTGTTATTGGTATTCTGAGCTCTGTGGGTTTCCTTGCGAAACCATCTTGACGATGGCCATTACTATTGTTGGGTGCAGTTAAGACGGTCCTTTGGACCATACTTGTTTATAGGCTAATGGATGTACCACATATGGTGATTGATTGAAATCTTGAAGATTGATATCTTGTATAATGAATTGATTTCATTCTTGTAAGGGCATTCATTCATAACCCTTTATACATTATGTTATTCACGGGCTTTAGCTCACTTTGTTTATATATATATGTAGGTTCTCGGCCAGAACCAGAGCTAGGAGCGTGGGATTGGTCCCCAGTTTTGTCAGCCAACCAATGTGCCTCACTGTGAGGTTCCGAGACGCCATGTCATGGCTTGGGGTGTTTTTGTGTCCCCACTAGTCTCCTATTGTTTTGTCTTGTTGCGTTCTTTGTATAGATTGTATAGACATTTCTTGCTTTATGAATCGAGGATCAAGTCCGTCTTGAATGTTTGTAATGATTGTATATACTGCACTGGTTTGAATGCATATATGTATGAAAAATGTTTTTGGCATGCAGATTTTCACAGCTCCATGGACACTAGTTATATTCTGTATTGGCTTCCGCCAGAACTCGAACTGTTCTCTTGTATCAGATATCGTCAGAGGCCTTGGTAATCTCGGATTCTTGGCGATTCTGATGCTAAACCCATAGGGCCGGGTTTGGGTCGTGACAGAGTGGTATCAGAGCGATACTTAACCACGAGTTATACCGCACACACGTGTCCAAATGAGCTATAGGGTGTCCTAGAAAAGCAATTAGGGCATCCCATGAATTTGAAAAGTGTGTGCTTTTGACTGACTGAATACATGATAAAATGTTAAACTGTTTAATTGTACAACTGTTTATAATGATAACTGTATAACTGCTTATAGTGAAATGGATAATGCAAATGAAACTGAAGCATCATCCTCTGAGGCCAGAATGGCCAGACTTGAACAAATGATGGAACTGGTAATTGAAAGACTGGACCGACAATGAACCAGAACCTACCTCCTCCTCCTCCGGTGCTGGCAAACAGAATGCACCAAATGTGCAGAATGTGAATGTTAATGAGATGGATATTATTGCACTGACTCAGAAATTCAGCAAAATGAAACCGCCGTCCTTTCAGGGAGGCTTAGAACCGTTAAAGGCTGAAGCTTGGGTTCTCGGCGAAAAAATTGTTTGAAGTGTTTCCGTGCTCGAAGCACACAAGGTATTGTTAGCCACCTTTACCTGCGGGAAGAAGCTAGAAGGTGGTGGATGTTGACCCGTGATGCAAACCTTGTAATGACTTGGGCTCGATTCAAGGAGTCCTTCTTTGAAAAATATTTTCCTCGGTATCGAGACGAGAAAAAGTGGCGAGTTTGAGCAATTGCGACAGGGCAAATTGTCGATTCGAGTATGAGAAGCAATTTACCGAACTTGCTAGGTATGCACCACATATGGTGGATACCGATTACAAGAAGGCCGGAGATTTGAAGGCGGCCTCAATCTTTGCTATCTGAGGATCGGATAAATGTTCGAAAATGCCAACTTATGTAGGTGTTCTCGGCCAGGGCTTTGATGGCCGAGGTAAATATTGTAGCGGTGAAACAATCGAAGCAGACAAGTGAGTGGCAAGGAAAAAGCGGGGTTTCAAATTTAAGAAAGGCAAGCATAACCCGACCAACAAGAAAGCGAATCTGAGGGTCGATGACTAGCCCGGCCAAGAGTGGGTTTACTCCACCGTGCTCTACATGTGGCAACAAGCACAAGGGAGTTTGCTATCAGGTTTCTGGAGCTTGTTTCAGATGTGGCAAAGTGGGCCACAGGATTAAAGACTGCCCTTCAGCTCCACCAGCTAGTGGTAAAGCTGCACCGAGCGCAGCAGCATCAAATGTAGCACCGAAGCCTAACCCCAAAACTACCGGGAAAGAGCCTATGAGGCAGGGCCGAGTATTTGCCCTAGTACCGGGAGACGTTCAGAATACTGAGACCGTTGTGTCAGGTATCCTCTCTATTTGTGCTCAAAATGCTTATGTATTGATTGACTCGGGGTCTACACATTCGTATGTGTCGCATGCTTTTTCGCGTAAATTGAATAGACCCTTAGAACCCATGAATTATTTGTTAGCTGTATCATCACCTGTTGGGGGATCCATGACATGTGCATATATGTATCCTGCTTGTGAGATTATTGTTGGGGATATGCATCTGTTTATTGATTTGCTACCGTTGAATATAGATCATTTTGATGTGATATTGGGGATGGATTGGCTACAGAAATATCATGCTACTATAGACTGTGTAACAAAACAAGTAGTTTTCCGTCCACCGAGTTTGCCGGAATTTGTGTTTAATGGGAGTGGAGTACCTCCTCCATACCGATTTCTTCAAAAGGCATCAAATTGATTAGAAAGGGGTGTAAGGGATATCGTGTTCAGTCTTGTCAGATTCTTCTTGATAATGTTAAAACTGACGTGAATTGCATTCCTATAGTTAGAGAATTCCCAGATGTATTTCCAGATGATCTACCAGGGGATTTGATTGACAGGGAGATTGAGTTCTTGTTGATGTAGTCTTGGTACAGTAGTTATCTAAAGCTCCCTGAGAATGGCTCCAACCGAATCGAAGAAATGAAGGTACAATTGCGAACTGTTAGACAAGAAGTTTATCGGGCCCAAGATTTCACCGTGGTGCACCTGTTTTGTTTGTGAAGAAGAAAGATGGCTCACCGAGGCGTATTATTGATTACATGAATTGAACAAGGTAATCAGAAGAATAAATACCCATTACGCGTATTGATGATTTATTTGACCGATTCTAGGTGCACAAGTGTTTTCTAAGATTGATCTTAGATCGGGGTACCATCAACTGAAAGTCAAACCGGAAGACATTGATAAAACTGCTTTTAGAACGAGGTATGGCCACTATGAATTTTTAGTTATGCCGTTGAGATTCGAATGCCCTCTTTGCATTTATGGACCTCATGAGCGTAATTTTAAACCTTACCTTGATGATTTTATTGTGGTATTCATTGATGACATATTGATTTATTCTAAGATGTGAAGACCATGAACATCATCGAGGTTAGCCTTGCAAACCTTAAGAGAATGTAAACCGTATGCTAAATTGTCTAAGTGTGAGTTTTGGCTTGACCATGTGATGTTTTTGGGACATGTTGTTAGCAAAGATGGAATTTCTGTTGATCCACGTAAAATTGAAGTAGTGAATCGCCTAGACCAACAAATGTGTTGAAGTCCAAGCTTTTTGGGATTGGTGGATATGTGAAGATTTGTCAAAGATTTCTCTAAGATTGCCTTACCATGACTCAGTTGACCTGAAGGGGTATCATTTATTTGGGTGACCGGTGAGAATCGGCATTTCAAGAATTGAAAACCGGACTTGTATTGCATCGATTCTGACCTTACCTTCAGGTACGGATGGTTATACTG
The DNA here is from genome assembly GCA_025200525.1 of Camellia lanceoleosa. Lineage (NCBI taxonomy): Eukaryota > Viridiplantae > Streptophyta > Magnoliopsida > Ericales > Theaceae > Camellia > Camellia lanceoleosa. Next base: position 111,826,600 of record CM045764.1, on the reverse strand, counting down.
TGTTTAGTGATGCTTCTCATAAAGGTTTAGGGTGTGTTTTAATGCAGAATGGGAGAGTTATTGCTTATGCTTCCCGACAGTTGAGACCACATGAAAAGAACTACCCAACACATGATTTAGAGCTTGCTGCAGTAGTTTTTGCGTTGAAAATTTGGCGTCACTATTTGTATGGAGCGACATGTGAAGTGTATACTGACCACAAGAGCCTGAAGTACTTTTTCACTCAGAAAGAACTGAATATGAGACAGCGAAGATGGCTTGAACTGATCAAAGACTATGACCTACAGATTTTGTACCATCCGGGAAAAGCCAACACCGTTGCCGATGCTTTGAGCCGAAAATCGATTGCCAACTTAGCCTGTTTGCTGACTGGACAGAAAGAGTTGCTTCTTGATCTGGAAAAGTCTGAAATTGAAATTGTTTTGAAGGAACAAGGTGGAACCTTAGCTGCTATTTCTGCTCAACCAGCCTTGATTGAAGAAATTAAAGAGAAACAACAACTGGATGATTTCTTGAAAAAGGTTATTGAAGAAAGAGATTCAAAACCGAAACCGGGATTCAAATTTGACAACAATATACTGAAATTCCAAGACAGACTGTGTGTACCAAATGACACTGAATTGAAAAGAAGAGTTCTGCAAGAAGGCCACAGTTCGAAGTTCTCTATTCACCCAGGGAATACGAAAATGTACCAAGATTTGAAACAAAATTTCTGGTGGCCAGGAATGAAGAAGGAGATCGCCGACTTTGTGTCTAAGTGTCTCCATTGTCAACAGGTCAAAGCTGAACATCAACGACCTGCCGGATTACTGCAACCCTTACCCATACCAGAATGGAAATGGGAGCATATCACGATGGATTTTATCGTCGGATTACCTCGCTCCAGGAAAGGTATGGATTCAATTTGGGTTATTGTTGATAGACTGACCAAATCGCACTTCTACTGTCAAGACAATTTATAATGCGGATAAATTGGTCATTATCTATATTGATGAAATTGTGAGATTGCACGAGTACTGTTTATTGTTTAATGAGGATTGAAGTTTACATCGAGGTTCCGCAGAGTCTCTGCTGCATTGAGTCTTGAATTGATTTGAGTAGTGCCTATCATCTTCGACAGGATGGACGATCGAAAGGACCATCCAAACTCTAGAAGACCTCTCGAGAATGTGTGTCTTGGACTTTCGAGCTGGAAAGTCATTTGCCGTTAATTCGGCCTACAACAATGACTACCATTCGAGTATTGGAATGGCGCCTTCGAGGCATTGTATGGCGAAAGTGTAGATCTCAATCTGTTGGGCGAAGTTGGAGATGGGCCGTTCTTGGGCAAGATTGTATCTGAACGCTCGAGAAAGTGAAAGCGATACAGAGATTGAAAGCGCACGAGTGAAGCGAAGAAGAGTTATGCGAGCGTCGAAAGACGGGATAGAGAATATGAAGTGGGTGATCACGTTTTGTGAAAGTGACACCAATGAAAGGCCGACTTCGTTTTGGAGTCAAAGGCAAGTTAAGCGCCGAGGTATGTCGGACCGTGTCAGTTATTGAGAAAATCAATCCGTGGCGTATCAAGTTGCGCCCCTCCTAAAATGGAGCATATGCATAACGCGTCTTCCACATTTCGATGTTGAGAGACTATCTTCGTGATCCGTTTCATGTGATTGAGCCTACTCGCATTGTGTTGAGTGATGACTACACTTACGAGCGGCCTATACTGATTGTGAGCAAGCGGATCAAGAACCGAGAACAAGGAAATTCCACTAGTGAAAGTTGATTGGCAGAACCATGGTGGTGTGTATGCCACTTGGGAAAGGGAAGATGACATGGCTAGGCGATATCCGGATTTGTTTCATGAACCTGTTTTCTTCGGTGAAGGTAACTTCGAGTTTAGAGGACTAAACTCCTTATAAGGAGGCATCAGTAACAACCCTCGTACTGATTACCGTATAACCACTGAATTATATACTGATTGTTGCTAAACTGAACTGATAATGACTGATAAGTGAACTGGATGAACTACTGAACAGACTGATTGGAATCGAAACTGAAACCGTATAAGTTTGTCTATTTAATTGTATATTGTATCTGTTGACTTATGTGATTATCTGTTTGATTCATATGTTTAAGACTGTAAATTGAAGGCCTTATCGGCGGCCGATTTAGAAACCGCTTTGATGTTTTGTAATCGGTAGTAATATTTACGATTTTATGGTATATTTATCTGAAAATTAATTAGGAATGATTAAATTAGATTAATTTAAGCCTAATTAATAGAATTGCCAAGGTTAGCTTATTTACATGTTTGCCATAGTCAGTGGGCATTAGTTTAATACTATCTTTGAGCCTTGTATACACTTGCACATAGTCATTTGATCAGCCTTTCTTCCTTACTCTAGCCGACCAAGAAGAGGATAGAGAGAGAGTTCATCTTGAGGGATAGCTTGAAGAACTTGTAGAAATTGCTAGAGGCTTGGCATATAGAGCTTACTAGACTTGAAATCAACACTCTAGGTGAGGAAGTCATCATCTTCTTGCTGTCATTGAGCTAAATCTTGCATGTTTCATGCGTCATGGTAGAGCTAAGCCATGTTTGAAGTTCTAACATGTCGAAATAGAGCATATTCTTGCATGCATGTTAGTGTTGTTGGATTTTGAGTTTAATTCTTGGCTAATTGTTACATGCATGCTCATGTTCATGCATAAGTTCATGTTTTCATCATGTTTTTCAAAGAATTGAGCTCATTGGAGCTAGCATCAAAGCCTTGAAAGAGTTTTAATCCATGCATGTCATGTTTGAGAATTGTTCTTGAAAAATGGTTTGAAATTGGGTTTGAATTAAACACCCTTGGGCCTTGATTTCTTAAATTGAGGTGTGAAGCATGTTATATTATGTGTTTTTATGAGTTTTCCAGAAAATGGGCCCAAGAGGATCGATTTTGGAGATTGAAACCTTGGTTTTGAATTCAGAACACAATTCTGGTTTTTCCAGATTTGTTGTCGCCGGCGGAGGTATCTGCGCTCGAGCGTAGAAATCGCACTCCCAGTAATTGTTGCATACTTGTACAGAGCGCTCGAGCGGATAAATTCACGCTCGAGCGGATTTTTCGACCATCCAGTATATTTTGCATACCGCTCGAGCGGAGGAAGTTACGCTCGAGCGGGTAACGTTTTACTGACGCTCGGCGAATTGTCTTCGGCGGGACTCCGTTTTCTGAAAAATTCTGCAATTGTTTTCTAAGTGCATTTTTGCATCCTCATCCCATCCTAGGCATTCTTAGGCCTAGTTAGAGCATCTTAATGAGGATATAGACGTAGAACACACCGAGGCATATTAGGAAGTTAATTAATGTACTTCCCCAATTGTTAAACTTAGTGTGTGTTCAATTGTTTAACTGTTTAGGGTTGGCTCTCGGGGACACGCTCTAGCCACTGATAGCCCAATCACTGTGAGTAACAGATGTGTAAAGATATGTTCAAAATGTTTATCTTTTGAATACTGTTTACCGAACTGTTTACTGAAATGATATTATTTATTGAATGAATGTATGTCCTATTTTCTGAACTGTCCTGGGGCATTCTTAGCACCTCTTGTTATTGGTATTCTGAGCTCTGTCGGTTTCCTTGCGAAACCATACTGACGATGGCCATCACTATTGTTGGGTCTGTTAAGACCCGGTCCTTTGGACCATACTGTTTATAGGCTAATGGATGTACCACATATGACTGATTGATTGAAATACTGAAAGATTGATATACTGTATAATGAATTGATTTCATTACTGTAAGGGCATTCATTCATAACCCCTTTATACATTATGTTATTCACTGGGCTTTAGCTCACTGTTTATATATATATGTAGGTTCTCAGCAGCCGAACCAGAGCTAGGAGCGTGGGATTGGTCCCCAGTTTTGTCAGCCAGCCAATGTGCCTCACTGTGAGGTTCCGAGACGCCATGTCATGGCTTGGGGTGTTTTTGTGTCCCCACTAGTCTCCTACTGTTTTGTACTGTTGCACGTTACTGTATAGACTGTATAGACATTTTCTTGCTTATGTCGAGGATCAAGTCCGTCTTGAATGTTTGTAATGATTGTATATACTGCACTGGTTTGAATGCATATATGTATGAAAAATGTTTTTGGCATGCAGATTTTCACAGCTCCATGGACACTAGTTATATACTGTATTGGCTTCCGCCAGTACGAACTCTGTTCTCTTGTATTCTTGATTCAGAGGCCTTGGTAATCTCGGATTCTTGGCGATTCTGATTGCTAAACCCATAGGGCCGGGTTTGGGTCGTGACAATATCTGGGCTAGAGGTCAATCTGTAACGTCTGTGAGGCCAGAGGCCGATTTGTAAAATTTATTAGGCCTAAGGCCGTTCTGTGTATTACTGGGTTTAAAGCCACTCTGTTTAAAGAGTGGGCCCAAGGTCGTTCTGGAAATAATTACAGGAAGATTAACTATAAGTTCTCTGTACTTATATACATTGTAATTCAAGTTATGCATTGGATTGTTTACGTACTATTAGTCACTGAGCTTCGCTCACTCTGTGTTATGTCTGTTCTGTAGGTACTCAGTCTGGAGGTCAGTCCTAGCCCAACTTGGACCACTTGTCATTTGCCATTACACTACAACCAAGCCTTAGACGAAGCTCATTCATTTTGTGGAGTCCTTGCAGAGTTTTCGGCTTCGTGTACCCAACCTTTTGTCGGATATTGTAAAACGTAATTAACCCCTCCTAACCTAGTGTTGTTACATCCCCAGACTCGGGGATGGGTCTGTATATTTGTTTATATATATAGTTGTGTGTGTGTTTATTATATGATGCATTACCTGACATCAAGTGCTTGATCCTGGCATGTTAGTATTGACTCAATGGATGTTATTCTGTGTTGTTTAATGCTTCCGTTCAGGCCCCATAAATTATACAACTGAATTTTATGTCCGTTTCTGAATAGGTCATGCCCAAACTTTTAGGGGCGAGTTTGGGGGCGTGACAAGTTCTTGGGCTATAAAAGTAAAAACCTAGACCCTTATATAGCATCGAGGCCTTTTCCTGGGTGGTGAAATCCCTAATAGAACTCCCCAGTTAAGCGTGCTTAAGCTGGAGTAGTTCTGGAATGGGTGATCCACTAGGAAGAACAAATCTATGCGGACGTGGCCCAAAGCAGACAATATCGATGACATGTGAAGGGTTGGGGCGTTATATATCGTCCTCATACGATCGGGCATGTGGGCACCTAAAATTTCCCGTGCTAGTATTAAATACATCATACAACAATATCATTTCAACAAATTCATAAGCTAGTCTTATCACAAGATGTCTCACCTCAACGTATTCACATAACTTCAATTTATTTCCAATTATCTCCTAAAAAACAAAACCAATAATTACATTTTTGTAAAATTTAGGGGTTTTCTTTATATTCTTTATCAATCCAAAAATCACAGGTTAAATGTTGGTTCTATCAAAGAATATTAAAAAATTACAAGATCATTGAAGCAAAACCCCTCTTTTTTTCATTAATACCTATTAAATCAAATCATCCATCTCATCTCATATATATATTATAAACAATTAACACATAATCAAGTCAAAATATAAATGTACAAGGTTAAATGTATTTTTACCTCAAAGGTGATGATGAAAAGATGAAAACCCAACTTCACGCTTCAATAAAATCACGAATTAATCGGTATAAATCTTGATCAAAACTTGTTCTTCAACTATCTTGAAGGATCTAAGGTAGATTTCTAGTAGAAATGAGAGAAATTTGGGGGTTAGGGTTTGGAAATGGGTGTTAGAGAGAGAGAGAGAGAGAGAGATAGATAGAGGATATGAACAAGTGAAAGAAAAAGTGGATATAAGTTGACTTTTAAATTTGTTGACCCGAATAGACTGCTCAAGCGGTGAACGCAATCTCTCAAAAGTTTTGCAGATGTACAGTGAAGATACTAGAAGTCTTGCATCTCCGTTCGAGCGGTCACTCTGGATATAGCTAATCACATAGTTCAACTTCTAAGGCACTTCCAGCACATCAACCTTATTTCCATATATAACCATTTAAGTAAATACTTTCATTTAACATCTTACATTTTTATTTTATTTGTTTAAGTTTATAATGTAAATAAGAAAATACCCGCCATTTAGATTCAAAGAAAAATACAAAAAAAATTAAAATTTAATTAAATCAAAAAAGTGATTTCTCCTTCTTTTAGTACAAAGTAATTATTTGATTGAAATTTCCAAGTCTGGAGTTGAAGTAAAAGATGTTAATACTTCGTAGAAAAATTTCATAAAATAAATTTAGATTATTTAATATATAAGGAATAATTACTATAAAAAATTATTTTCAAAATTGTAAAGTTTGAAAAACTCGATTTTCACACTTAGAAAAATTTTAAGTCAAGTTAAATTTTCGACAGTAAACATTTTTAATACAACCTTTGATATACGAAAAGGAATAAGGGTCGGGTTTTGACCTGAGTCGTTACATTTTCTTTAGTATCATCACGTTATTTAACTATTTAGAAATTGTTTTTCAAAAAAATACAAACAATTATAGAAGTTAACAACAAAAATATACAAACATATGAAATATATGTTAACAAGTGTTATCTAATAGTGAAAGCATACAAAATGAACTCAACTCTTTGAGTGGAAGTTTCTAATGCCATCCAAAGATTCGAAATCAACAGTAGGAGGTACTTACTAACATTATGTTTGGTTTTATTTTTAAAAATTGTTTTTTGATATTTTTTTAAAACTAAAAATTAGACTGTTAAAAAAATAAAAAATACATAACTTTTAACATAAATTACACCGATTTCCCAAAGATTTAGATAAAATCTAAGTGGCTTCACAGCTTAGGCACAACCACACTTACTTTCCATTTTAGTAAGACGAAATAGACTAAAATTAATACAAATAGTATGAAAATATAAGGATAAAAAAAAAATATAGTGTCAAAGATTTGACATTACGATTTTTTCATTTTTGTGATTGATGGTTTTTTTTTTTAATAAATATTTATGTGATTGATGAATTATTAATAAGAAGAGAGTTAATTGTTACGTAAATTAAAAACTTGAAGATAATTTTATATAATTTAATTTTTTTGGAGATAAACATCCTTTTCATTATTTTATTTTAATCAAACTAATTTATATTTATAAAAGGGAAATTATAATATACACTCTTATAAAAATTATGTACCCACATGCATCTCTAATTATGTAATTTTTTTTCCATTAATTATGACTAATTTTTTTCTTTAGTTATGATATTATTTTAATTATGACTCAAAAAATTAAAATTATACTATCTTTTTAATTATAAGATATATATAATGTACACCTTTTAAAATGTATGCATCATAATCTTTCCCAAAAAAGGAATTTGATAACAAAACCAAACCAAAGTTAGTTGGGCCCAGTTCATAATGACTAAGCCGGGTCGGGGGGCACTCGGGCCGACTCCAAACCGTCCCACCAATCAACCCACTACTGTAGAGAAGGCTAAGATGCAAAATGCGGGCAGGCCCACATAGCCTCAATACACGTGTCCCAACACTATTCGCTTTAATCACAAAGAAGTCTAAAATACTTTTTCTGTCCTTATAACTTTCTCTCTCTCTCCCGTCACAAACTTTTACAATTTTTTAATTATTTTAGTCAAAAAAAAAAAAAAAAAAAAAAAACAAGAAGAAAAAATTAATAAGACAAATCATCACCTTTAAATTATAATCATTTTATTTTTTCTCTCATAAAAGTTAAAAAAATCAAAAAAACATATCTCAAACAAAGTTTTTTAACCCAGGCTAAAATAGTTAAAAAATCAACCCACGTTCTAAATAAACCTTGATTGGTTCAGGTAGAGTCATGTTATATACTATTTATTAGGGGTGGACGCGGGTCGGTTGTGGCCACGGAACCTTCAATCCGCTATCCCCGCCAAATTGGCGGATTGAAAAAAATCAATCCGCATCTGTCCGCCAATCCGGCAGATGTGGATTGAGCGGATTGGCGGTTTGGCGGATGGATGCAAATCGGTTTGGCAGTTTGAAATTTTATAAATTTTCAACATAGTTCAATTTGCGCATTTCCTCCAAAAAAAAAAAAAAAAAAAAATGAAAAAGTAATACAGTCTATGACTTAAAAAGTTATTACAATTACTGCATGCCTCATTTAAAGAAATAAAGTTTAAAACTTTAGAATATCATAATCACTACATGCCTCATCCACATATTACAATCACTGCATGCCTCGTCTACATAAAATATTACAATATGTGGTTCTTAAAATATAAAAACAATTCAAACCACCAAAACCATGAACAGAGCAATGGTAGAGATTGCATGTCTCTATATTGTTACATTTATATATGTTTTTGAAAACAAAAACCAACTAGCATATATCATATTTTCTATTTATTACTTTTAGAGTTAGATTTAAAAACCAAAAAATATAGATAAATAATACGTTTATTTTTTTCAATTAAAAAAATATATTCAAGTTGAAAACTTTTTTTCCACAGAATATTTGAACTCTTTTTCAATTGAAAACACAAACAAAATATTTAAACAAATTGAAAACACAAAGTCTTATAAATTACTAAAAGTGCTCGTAGTTTAGTGGTTCGGTTGCGGCTAAAGGAACCTCAAATCCGCCATCCGTCCACCAAATTTGCGGATTAGAGAAAATCAATTCGCAACCGTCCATTCGTCATCACGTATCTGTCAAAAATGCGACGGATCGGTTCAATTCGGTCAGTTTTGGCGGATTGATATATCCGCTTCTCACCCCTACTATTTATATAGTGATTCATAGATAAAGTGGGATTTATAATTCTATATTGAGAGGTGTTTTAGCAACACACTAAAAAAAAAAACTAAAAATTAGTTTTGAACCTATTTTGAGTCACATCATCTCTCACATAAAACAATAAAAAAAATCAAAAAGTTAACTTTTAACTATATTTCCAAAACATCCTAAATGATTATATAATATGAGGGAGTATAATAATTTGTGATCGATTACGGATAAAATCACGTAATGCCTCTAAACCAATCAATAATTTTTCCAAACTAAGAGCATGTCTCATCATTTACATTTTTTTAATCAAATTTAAATTTGATGAAAAGGTATTCAAAAAGAATAAAGGTTGAAACCCCCTTTGGGGGTCATCCCCTTCACCCCTTTTAGTTTTGATTGGTCAACTTTTCTTTTTTTTTTTTTCTTTTTTTTTCTTCTCACCAAATCCCCAACCTCCATGTGTGTGAGGGGGTTGTGGGAGTGGGTGTTTTAAGGGGGTCTAAATCAATGTCCATTCAAAAATTATCTCTACTTTTTTTTATTAAATGTTTATCAAATTAAGGGAGAGTATTTTTTTTCATCAAATTAAGAACTTATTAAATCCCTTATCAAATCTGAATTTGATAAAAATTTAAAAAGATGAAATATTGAAAATGATTTTTTTAATTCAAATTTGATGAAAAATAAAATTTGGGACGATAAAGTACATTTTTAAAAGATTTTTATAAAATTTTAATTAAAAAATTGAAAATAATTTATATCAAATCAATATTTTATTCAAATTAAATGAGAAATTTGATGGATGATTGGAGATGGTGCTGTAAAAAAAAGAAAAAAAAAAAAGAAAAAAAGAAGAAGAAGATGGGAGATGGTCCAACACGTAGGGATTGTTTGGAAAATGTTACATTAATATATATTTTTAATTTTTTTTTATGAAAAATATAAAATATGAATTAAAATTAAAATAATATAATAAAAAGATAATATGATCAAAATAAAAAATAATGTGATTGAAGTAAGATAATTGTGATATAACATAGCATTCGTTTGCTATATCAGGTTTTTAGTCCTTTGGCTATTTTAGTTATAAAAAGACATCAATAAGATAAAATATTACATTCAAATTATAATCATTTTATTTTTTCTCACAAAATTCAAAAAATCTATCACAATCCCAAACAAAATTTTTTTAACCCATAATAAAATAGTCAAAAAATAAAAAAACTAAAAAGCCAACTCATATCCTAAACCAATCTATAACAAAAATGTTAAAGATTTCAAAAATTTTACCAAATATCTTATATGAGTGTGGGACCTACATGAAACCCACAATATATAGATCTTACACCCATATAAAATATTTGGTAAAAAAATTTAATAGAATTTTTGAAACTTCTAGCATTACTCAACCCATAGACCTGTTTGTTTTGGGGTGTAAATGATAGAATGAGATTAGGATGGAGGTGGAGTCATTTAGTATTGTGTTTGTTTGTAAAGTTGAGGAAGGAATTACGATGGAGAAGGAGATTATGGCCTCGTTTGGGAAGTGGCTATTTTACCAGGTTATTTGGCTATTTGGTTATTTTAGTAGGCTATTTTAGTTTTCTGTTTGTGAAGATGAGATAAATTTTTAGTTGAGTTCTTATATTGGAAAGTGTGTTGAAATGATGAAATTTAAAATGACAAATTTATCTCTAACTTTTTATTTTTTAAATTGATATAAAGGGACAAAATGGTAATTTTGCCGTTGATGTACCAATTTCCGGTTGTGACAGCGCAGAGCCTATTTTATTTATTTATTTTTTGAAAGCTATGAACAGTGTTGCTTTTTGGCTTTTTCTTAAATGAGGCTATAATAGCCTCATTTTCTGGTTCCCAAACAGTGCCTAAGATGAAGGTTAGAAAGTAAATTGAGATGGAAGAAGTAGAGGTAGTATTAGAAAAAATAGTGAGAGGATTATAATTTTTTTAATTTTTTACATACTAAGAATTTTTTTTAAATATTAATATTTAATTTTTTATATTTACTTATTATTTTATATAAAAATAATTTAACAAATCTTATACTAATAACTCTCATCAAAACTAATATAATTTTACATAATTCTCTCAGTATAAATTCTCTTCATTATACTTCTGAAAACAAACGGCCATAATGCGTGGAATATTTTAGCACATGCCAAGCTGGTAATAGTCTCGTAATTTCAACCCATCTTCAGGGTCAATCTGCAGTGAACAGTAGTGTCAACGGACGCCAAAAGGAATTCAAATGCAGCCAAATAATTCTAGAGAGAGAAACAGAGAGAGAGAGAGAGGAAAGAAGCAGCAGCTCATCAGATAGAGAGAGAATCTCTCAATAAATTTTCTAAATTTTCTTTTTTAGTATGTTTTTTGTGGGGGGTTGTTGTTTAAACTGGTCTCTCCAATTCTCTCCAATCATGAGTTAATGTATGTGTGTGGGGGTTTGTGTATTATTCATCATCATCATCTCCCTCTAAATAATTTAAGTGTTTTCTCTCTCTAGTCTCCCGGCGGGAGAGAAGGAAGTGGATGAGTAGAAGAAAGTCATTTCTCTGCTTCTACGAAACCAATCCCCTTTTGAATCTTCACAAAATATCCCACTTTTATTCTACTCTTCTTCTCTCTCTCTTCAAAACCCTTTTTCTTCAACTACAATCCCGGCTTGTCTTTTCTTTCTATGTTTCTCTCTCTACTTTGTTCAAAGTGAGCAATCATCATATGTTCAGGTACTCCTCTCTCTGATTATGAAATTCCATGACAATCAAGTAGTTGGGTTTTTTCTTTTTGTGCCTGATTTTAGTTCATGAAGTTCTGATTTGTATCTTAACTCAACTTGTTTATGAAAGGGGTGACTGGTGATGAAATTTAAGGGATTTACTTGTTTCTCACTTTAATTTTATGTGCTCTTTGTGTTCTCTCTGCAAATTGAACTATTTGTGGTCAAAATTTAATTTTTATGAGTTTGTTCATTGTAATTTTATTTTATTCTTTCTTGGCAGTATATATGAAGTGATTCATAGTTTTGAGTTTGAGACATTGTTGATCAGGGACCCAGTGATGTCCACAGATTAATAGTAGTTGGTAAATTAAATTGGAAAATTAGATAATGAACCTGGTTTGAGTCTGAGCTTGAATAGCTTAATTTTTACCTATGCTAAAAGAAAACTAGAGAAAATGTAGGTTTTTATTTTTATTTTTATTTTTATAGCCAATTAAATTGATGGCTATGTGGGGCTTTGTTTAGCATTACTTTTGTCAGGATTGACCATACAATGAATGATTGATAGTAGATGAGTCATTGTTAACCAATGGTAGGATAATAGAAAAAAGATCATGGGAGCAAAACTACGGTGTTTCACAGAGAAACTGATCATATGAACATAAATTTGTGAAACTTCGTCACATGATAATTGGCCAATGTGTCTGTGCTCTTTGATTGTCCTCCGTTTTGCTGTAATGTAGACATAATAAAGAACTGGTATATTTGCACACCTCTAGTGATGAAATTACTCTTTAAGGAATTTTAATTTAGTGATTTTTGTATTCTTTGCACTATTATTTTTTTTTTTCTTATAAAAATATTGCACAATTATTTATATATGCTTTGATCTTGCAATTTTTGGTGTTAATATGCTGTAAATTAATCAGTAATGCTAATTTTTGAACCTAAAGAGTGAAAAAGGAAAACACAAAAGAAGAAGTCTTGGGTATAAGCATTTGTTATTGTGACTATATAAAATAAAACAATGAAACTGCTGTATAATTTTTTATAGGGTTAAATTGCACTTTTCATCTTCCAACTTTCGCACCAATTTTTTACTTTGGTTCCTCATCGTCTAAGTGCAACTATTATGACCTCAAACTTCAATCCAAGCTTCAAAATGGCCCTTCCATCAACCCACTTATTAAAATTTGTGTGAAAGTTGAAATATGAGGGACCTAATTGGAATTTGAGTGAAAGTGAGTGTAACAAGTATAATTTAACCTGTAGTTTTTTGCTTTATTGCTTCCCTCACATAACCACTATGTTTCCAAAATTTTTAAGGTGAGTGACAGGAGGACCATATTGAAACATGAGTGGAGTTCGGGGACTTAATTGTTGCACTTAGAAGATGATGTACTAAAGTGAAATTTGGGTGAGGGCTTAATTGTTGCAAGTGGAAGATAATGGACTAAAGTGAAATTTGGTTGATGACTTAATTGTTGGCCAAAATGAAATTTAGGTGAAAGTTGGAGGGCCAAAAATGCATTTTCCTCTTTATTATTATCATTTTTAAAGTTTATTTATTTATTTATTATTTTTTATAACATGCTTGTTTAGGATGTTAATTCTTTCATCCCTCAACATGGGTCTTGTTCATATTCTTCATTATGTGCACCGCCTCCTCTTGACTAGAGCATTTTCCTTTCGTGTATGAGCAAAATTTGGTTAGAGCATTTTACCACATTTATTTTATTTCATAGCAATTTCTACATAATCCTTTATGTTTTTAGTATGTATGTCTTTTTTAAAACCTTCACATGATTAGTAGAGTTAAAGATCTTTTAATAGTCTCATTTTTTTCATTTTTTTTGCTGATCTTGTGTAGCAGAAAGTGACTAAATGGATCAACATTTAAAGGATCTCATTTCAGGTAATTTTTTAGCAATGATTGAAATTTCATCAGTGTATTGTTTTAATTAGCTTGGAAAGGGAAACGTTTCAAAAACATAAGAGAAATGATAATGGAATTCAGAAACATCTGGAAAGTTTGAAAACAAAAGCTAAAGCCTACATGAATATTTATACATTCTCAATAATAAAATAATGGGCAAATTATAAATACACTCCCCATGGTTCATGAAAGTATGGATTCCCCTAGCTGATTATGAAAGTTTCATTTCAGTGTATATGCGGTTCCATTCACAGAAGGCTTTTACAAAATTATAAAAAACAAAAACAAAACTACGATACTAGCAATAAACCAAAGATCAAAAAGGGGTTTAAAGGGTTAGCTGTGAAAGGGGATTCTCCATCGTAAGTAAAATACAAGAAATGTAAGATTCTAGTAGTCTTAGGGATGAAAAAAGAACAAAAAAAAAATGTAAATGTGAAAGGAAGTAACAGTGACAATCTTTACTAAAAAAGGTACTTATAGTGATAAAGAAAGAGAATAAGTGATTTCAAAATGCTTGTTTTATCTTATACTCTATACCTTTCCTTTTCTCCTTTCTACATTCTTAGATTCTCCAATAAATTTAAAATTTTTCTTTGTTTTTTCTCTCTCTCTCTCTCTCTCTCTCTCAATAGCAAAAAGAGACAAATAGAAATGGTCATTGTTGGATATTTTAATAGGTATTAAAATAACTCATTGTTTTAGTCTATTTTGTAGTGTTTCGGTGAGTTTCGATGCATTTTTTTGAAACATTAAATTTTAGTGTGCCATTAATGTTTTGTGACAGTTTACTAGGAAATGGAAACCTTTCAGCCATTTCAATGGAAACAATTTTTTGTTTTTTGTTCAGTAGACCCTCAATCCCTTTTTCTCTTCAACTGATTAACGGTTATATACAGACATGAAGCATACGTTATACATGTTTTTGTACATATTTTGCATATCTCTCGATCAGCTGTAACTTTCTTGTAGGTGGTCCACCTAAAATTCCATCAGGGGATGCTTCTAGAAAACTGGGAAGTGCATGGGGGATCCCACGTGGAACTGATGCATATCATGCATCGAGTGATGCTAGCTTGTTTTCTAGCTCGTTGCCTGTCCTTCCGCATGAGAAGTGTATGTTTGGCTTATTTTTTAATGTATAAATTTCTCTTATTTGCAATGGTTTCTGACATCTCAACACCCCCCCCCTCTTTGCAGTTTTTACTGACTCAGAACATTGTGGTCAATCTGTTGATGATGGCTTCCCTACCTTAAAGAAACTTCATCAAGAAGATGACAGTAAGGATCCATTTGAAGATGTTGAACCAAGTGCCATTGGAACGTTACTTCCTGGCGATGAAAACGAGCTTTTAGCAGGCATAATGGATGATTTTGATTTGAGTGGGTTGCCTACTCAATTGGAGGATTTGGAAGATGATGATTTCTTTGGTAGTGGAGGGGGGATGGAATTGGATTTTGATTCCCAAGAGAGCTTAAACATTGGTATGTCAAAGTTAAGCATGTCTGATGGTGTTTCTGTGAATGGGATTGGTCATTACGGTCTTCCAAATGGTGTGGCTACAGTTGCTGGAGAACATCCATATGGAGAACATCCTTCAAGGACATTATTTGTCAGGAATATCAATAGTAATGTTGAGGACTCTGAGTTGGTATCTCTGTTCGAGGTATTTCACATTAGCCAGAACACTTCTTATTGAATCTTCTAGGCAACTCTCTCGTCTGTGCTTCACTTCTGCTAGTAACATACTTGATGAGAATTTTATATGCTTGCTAATAATAATATTTTAGTTTCTTCATATATTAGTTTATCACATCAAAAATCAGGCACACTGTGATAAATCATTTCTCTTGAAATGCAAAATGAGTCATCCCCTCATTTTGATATATGGAATATGTTTTAGGTTTACAAGGATTATACTTTGATAAAACATTCCTGTTGATTTAATGATTTGACTGCTTATTGTTTTTTTAATTCCTAACTGACTATTTGTATCATACAAATTGATTATAACTGAACAAGTTTCCAATTTAGATCATAACCATGCAAAAGAAATACTGAAAATATTTTGTAAAATGGTCCAACTTATGTATATCCACATTTTACTCATGACTAATTTCTGTTTTCTGTCTTTGTAAAAATTAATTTTTATTGTCTAACTTGAACAGTATGGGATTGACTTTCATTCACTTGGTTTGTGTGCTCTGTTTTAGTTATGTGGAACTTTACAATCTTATTTATAACTGAAAGTATATTGATTTATTCAAAATTTTCTTAACTAGCAAATGTGAGTTTTATTCTTCTTCAAACATCTTAAACAATTGGATGATCCAAGTACCTAAAGAGTGTACGAGTGTCAGAGTCAGACACATCCCACTCATTTATCTGTGTCATATTCGGTGGACATGGATACCTTGGGGGAAATAGAAGAGTCCATGTCATATAGATTGAGTTTTATTCTTCTTCAAACATCTTAAACAATTAGATTATCTATCTATCTAAATAGTGTACAAGTGTCAGAGTCAGACACATCCCACCCATTTATCTTTGTCATATGCAGTGGACATGGATACCTTGGGGGGAAATAGAAGAGTCCATGTCACAGATTGAAATAATAGGTTTGCCTTGTACTTTTAATAATTAGGATTCCATGTGTCAGTAGTCAATACTTCCAATTATTTTCCTTTTTTCTTTTTTGAAAAACCTGATCCTTCAGGATACAATCATTTTTGTTGTGATTAACCAGAAACTCTACAACCTTCTATTATTTGATGTGAGCTAATGAAGATTTTGATCAGGGTTTTTCCGTGTTCTTTTCTGTTACAGTCTTTCATTTATTCTTCTGTACAAAATAGTTTTCTTTCTCTATTTCATTAGCATT
Source organism: Camellia lanceoleosa (assembly GCA_025200525.1). Taxonomy (NCBI): domain Eukaryota; kingdom Viridiplantae; phylum Streptophyta; class Magnoliopsida; order Ericales; family Theaceae; genus Camellia; species Camellia lanceoleosa. The sequence goes on along the minus strand of CM045764.1, from coordinate 111,810,230 downwards.
AAACTAAAAGCTAACTGACCATGAAACTTATCTTCTCTTGTAGCAATATGGGGATATCAGAAATCTATATACTGCATGCAAGCATCGGGGCTTCGTGATGATATCTTACTATGATATCCGAGCAGCTCGAACTGCAATGCGTGCATTACAAAATAAGCCCTTAAGACGAAGAAAACTTGATATTCATTTTTCAATTCCTAAGGTTTGAATTAAGTCTTCTGCTCTTATATGTAATTTGAGGTTTTTTATTACATTAACATCTACATCTACATCTACGTCTATGTCTATGTCTACGTCTATGTCAACTGTTTTATTCCTCTCTGCTTTCCAGGATAACCCATCAGAAAAGGATATTAACCAAGGAACTCTTGTCGTGTTCAATTTGGATGCATCAGTATCAAATGATGACCTTCGTCAAATATTTGGTACTTATGGGGAGGTCAAAGAGGTATGGTCTTTCTTTCTCTAAATTCTTCTTCCCCTGTCCCCAAAGTCAATCCTGTGTGTATACCTCCCTTGCTTTTTCAATAACCTATGTGAGTTGTGGACTTCTGGTTACAAAATGCAGATCAGGGAAACACCACACAAGCGACATCACAAGTTCATTGAATTTTATGATGTTAGAGCTGCAGAGGCAGCTCTCAAAGCTTTAAATAGGAGTGACATAGCTGGGAAACGCATAAAGCTTGAACCTAGCCGACCTGGTGGAGCCCGTCGAAAGTATGTATTGATATATTGTTCTTCTATTTGTATCATGGCTGTTCAATTGTGGCACTCTTGTTGGCATGCAGTTTTTATTTTATTTTATTTTATTTTTATTGCAGGTTACATAGTTATTCTTTTACCAGCTAAATATTTTAGCGACCAGTTTTTATTTTTAGTGTAACTGCTGTCTTCTACTCATTGAATCTTTGCAGAATGTATTTTGCTTTTACTGAACATTCTATAGTGCTGGATCATGTTTTCTTTCACTTTTTATGTTCTGTATAATGGATTTCTTAAAAGTAATTCTTTAAATGAATAGAGAAATGAAATGAATTGCTTGTACCTTCTATGTTCAGCTTGATGCAGCAATTGACCCAGGAACTGGAACAGGATGAAGCTCGAAGTTTTCGACATCCAGTAGGCTCACCAGTAAACAACTCTCCTCCAGGTAAACATCACTTGATATTTTACATTTGTGTGAGAGTATGACTGTATGGGTCATTCAGATTTATTGCATCTATCTTATTGAATGAGCTCATGCTTCTGTCTTTGTCATCAATGGATTTTCTAGAAAGTTAAGTAAGTGGAACATTTATGACAGGCAACTGGCCACATTTCGGCAGCCCAGTTGAACACAATCCTTTGCAAGGTTTTAGTCAATCACCAGTCTTGGGACCACTCAGTCCGATCAAGAGCAACCATATGCCAGGTTTAGCCTCTATTCTATCACCCCATGTTTCAAACCCTGCAAAGATCGCACCAATTGGTAAGGATCAGGGAAGGATTAGCCATGTGAATCAGGTAATCGGCAATGTCAATTCAACACAAGGAGTGGGTTATCAGCTTTCTCATTCCTTTCCTGAGCAAAAATTAAGTGCAAGTCCTGGACCGATGTCTTCTTTTGGTGAATCAAAATCTAATTCTTCTGGAATTGGAACTCTGTCTGGTCCTCAGTTTCTTTGGGGAAGTCCTACTCCTTACTCAGAGCACACCAGTTCTTCTGCCTGGCCAACATCATCAGTGGGTAATCCATTTGCACGGAGTACACAGGGACAAGGTTACCCATACTCCAATCAGCATGGCTCGTTCCTTGGTTCGCATCACCTCCATCATGTGGGATCTGCTCCATCGGGTGTTCCCCTTGATAGGCATTTTGGATACTTCCCAGAGTCACCGGAGACATCATTTATGAACCATGTTGCATTTGGGGGTATGGGTTTAAATCGCAAAACTGCAAGTTATGTGATGAATATGGGTGCTCGTCCAGCCATGAGTGTCGGTGTTGCTCTCCCAGGAAACATGTCCGAAAGTGGTTCACCCAGTTCAAGAATGATGTCATTGCCAAGGAATGGTCCTTTGTTTTTCGGCAATGGTACACTTCAAGGAATTGGAGTGACCATCAATGAGGGATTGCTTGAACGTGGTCGAAGTAGGAGAGTAGAGTACAGTGTCAACCAGATAGATAGCAAGAAGCAGTATCAGCTTGATTTGGATAAGATCAAGAGTGGTGAAGATACCAGGACTACTTTAATGATAAAAAACATCCCCAATAAGTAAGAAAAATCTATTTTTATTGTTTGTTATAATTGTCATTATTATTATTTGTTATAACTGTGTATCCTGTGAATGATTTCAATTTAGGTTGCCGATTTTGTTGGTGGTTTATGCTTCTTTTGTCTTTCCTTTAGGTACACTTCAAAGATGTTGCTGGCAGCTATTGATGAAAATCATGGGGGTACTTATGACTTTCTCTATTTGCCAATTGATTTTAAGGTAATTCTATTGGGGATGTTGGATGCATTGTTTGATAATTCCTACTTCAATCCAGAACTAATATGTCCGTGCTCTGGTTGCAGAATAAATGCAATGTGGGTTACGCTTTCATAAATATGGTGTTTCCATCACACATTATCCCCTTCTATGAGGTTTATTTCTCTATCCTTCCTTGTAATCTTGGAAATTATCAATGCACTCAGTCTATTGATTGATTTACTTATATATTTAAATAAGTTATCCATGGTAAAACTGGCATTCACGGTCTGAACCTGGGGAGAAATCTTTCTTCATAAATACGAGATATTTGTTGCTGATCTAAAAAAGACCTTATACCATGGGCGTTAACGTTATCATTCTTCACCTGGTCCTTAGTAACCTTTTTAAAGTTAACCTAACCGGTTACCTTTGGAAAGGCTCTAAAACAGGCCTATAGGTTTGCCTTTATAATAGAAGTATAATTAGATAGAAGTATATAGAGAGTAAGCTCTTTTTTTTCTTTTTATTTTTTAAAATTTTTATTTATAAATTTGAAAATAAGAGAGTAAGCTAATGGTCTGTAAGTCTTTTAAAGTGTTTGAAATACTTATCCATATAAGTTGTGCAGGCATTCAATGGTAAGAAGTGGGAAAAGTTTAACAGTGAAAAAGTTGCTTCCTTGGCATATGCACGAATTCAAGGCAAGGCAGCCCTTGTCACACACTTCCAGAATTCTAGCTTAATGAATGAAGATAAGCGGTGCCGGCCAATTCTATTCCAATCGGAGGGCCAAGAGACTGTTGATCAGGTAATTAAGTTGTTTGCTTCCCATTCCTTCGTTATCATGACACCCTATAGCTTCACCATTCTCAGTTTTTACCAGGTCCACTTTACTCAGTATGTCTTTCTTGTTCCATACGTGTCATGTTTCTTCTACCTTTTTTTTTATCATTGCCTTTTTGAACTTTTGTGTTTGGAAGCAAGTTCTTTGGTGAAAGGACCTCTGATGTCCATTTCATTGGCTTTTTATGTGGAAAACAATTCCACTTTCCTCTTTAAGGTTTTTTTTCTTGATTTTCTTTCTTTCTTTTTCGTTCTGAACACTAACTAAATCAAATCATTTGCTGACATACTGCTGTGGGTCATTTTTGGATTATTCAGGAACCATTTCTGTCCAGCAACTTGAACATCTGTATTCGGCAGCCAGATGGGTCCTACATTGGGGATTCACTAGAGAGCCCAAAGGGTAATATGGATGATGAGATGTAAGAGAACAAATAAGCATGACCTTAATTGGTGGCTACGAGTGCTAACAAAGTGCATAGTTGCTTTAGTGTGTATAAACTTACTAGAGAGGAACTGGGGTGCGCGTGCATATGATTGCTTGTATTATAGGCAGTGTCCGCTTTTTGGGTGGTGGATATGGATATTACAAGTATTTCACAATAGAGCTGTGACCGAAAGAGAGAGACAAAGGAGTATTTTGTTTTAAGTAGAGCAACAAATGGATATAATTTAACTAGAGGGGAGAAGAATAAGGTGGAGCGTATTGCTGATAGGTGAAGAAGTTTTATCCGCTGCCAATTGTGATGCGCTCACCGCTTTGTTTATGAAATTCTCTCCTTTTTTCTTTTTAATTTTTTTAAATTGTTTTTAGGGGTGTATGATTATGTAAAAATATGAGTACATGGTTATTGGGGTAAATATGCAAGGGAGTTGAGAATATATATATATAGAGAGAGAGTTGGGGCTGTTTTCAGAAGTGTATAGAAGGGAAGACAAACAGACCCCCCCTGGTCCTGTCACTACTTGTGCAGTGTTGTTGTTGACTTCTTGTTATGTACCTAAAGAAAATTGTGCAACTTTATTTGATATGTCATTGTACAGATGTTTAAGCATCAACTCAATCTCTCTCTCTCTCTCTCTGGTCCTGCATCTTTCAGTTTGATTGATCTGCCAAACAATTCTGCTTTGGGGAGTTTTACTCAAGAATTACTTTAGCCATTCTATCTTTGCATGTACTACATATTTCACAGGCATTTGGAATGCATAGCATTAAGGGATTGTTTGAGATGGTCTAAATAAGTGTATTGATTTAATGAGTGTATTTATTTGGGTCATATTACCTTTTTATTTTTTATATATATATTTTTAAAAGATCAAAAAGTGTACTAAATAAGCAAATTCCAAAAAATCCCTAAAATTAACATTAAATTTTTGTCTTTTTTTTTTTTAAAAAAAAAAAAAAAAAAAAGTCTGGATGTTTTTTTTTTTTTTTTTTGCCTTGCTTTGTTTAAAAAAAAAAAAAAAAAAAAAAAAAAAAAATTTTTTTTTAGAAAAAAGAAAATTTGGGAGTAGAGTTGTGAAAATTTGAATTTTTTTTTTTAGTGAATTACTTTTTTTTTTTTTTTTAAGTAATTTTTTGACTTTTTGACTTTTTTCAAAGATCCCAAACAAGGCCTAAAAAAATAAAAATAAACAGAATAAGAAAAAAAAAAAAACATATGGGAGAGCAGACCCCATGTTTTAAAAGATACCTGACTACAAGCTTTCTGATGGTTGTTTGGGATGGGTTGAAATTGCTAATCTCAGGTTAAATCAGTCAATAAAATAAAATATTCTATTACATTACTCTTTTTATTCTTATAAAAAAATTAAATAATCTAACTAAAATATCATATTTCCACACGGTTACAGGTTTACCCTATGATCCAATTGATCTGTTTGAATCATTACATTTGAAGTGCATGAGCAATTAATGGATCCTGCAAGGCTCAGAACTTGGAAAGGTGCAGTGCAGCAGGATGATGATTACACAATAAGATGATTGGGAAAATTTTTAAAAAAAATGATTTGGTGCCCGAATTTGAATGTCTCGAATGTCTAAAACGATGTCGTTTTAGGCATTAGGTTTTTTTTTTTTTACCTGCAAACAGAGGGAGAGGGAGAGAAAGAGGTCGCCGTCGTCGCCGATTGTCGTCTCCTCTGCTCGTCGCCTCTGTTGTCTTCTCGTCGGCATCTCCTCTGCTCGTCGCTTCTGCCATTTTCGACGATCGACCCCCTGCCTCGCCTCCAGCCTATTTTTTAGGCCCTCTCCAGTCCTTCTCCTCTCCCTCGCCCTCCTTCTCCGTCTTCATCTTTGTCTTCACATACATTGAAAAAGAAAAAAAAAAAAAATTAAAAGGCTCAGAAGCTTGCGTGGTGCAGTGGTTTAGGAGCATTTGGATTCGGGCTCTCAATTAGTTCTCAATTTTTAATCTAGTGTAAGGTTTTTAAAAAAATTACAAATAAATAATAAATTTTATACATATTAATAATTTAAATAATAAAAAATTTCATGATTTTATAATTATTTTCTGATACTCTCACTGGTAGGTAATTTCTCCAAGATGATTTTCGATTTTCTTTTCTTTTCTTTTCTTTTGTAATTTTTTTTATAAAGATTTTTACATATATGATATGATATCTATATATAAATATCGAAGGCAGGGAGGAGGCATGGGCGGCGAGTGTGGCTGAGAGGATGTGGGGGGGGGGGGAGGCGGCGTAGAGGCTGATGAGAGGATCCTGATCCCTCTCTTCTCTCTCAAACATTTTTCGAAAAAAAAAAAGCCAAAAAAAGCGTCGTTTTTTTTAGAAAGATCGGCCTCCCAGATTCGAGGTCCAAAACATTTTTCTATAAATATATAGAGTAAGTGGCATTAAATAATTTGATTATTTAAAAGTGGATAAATAAGTAAAGTAATACGGCCATTTTTCATTAAAGAAAAAGGGTAAATTGTAATGGCCTGGGTCATTTTGTTATGCATTTCTAAATTAATAGCTATTGATGTAATAATATTAAATTTGTAGATTAATTGTAATTTTTTCATTACTTGTGGGAGGTAAGTGTAATTTGCCTAATTATATTTTGTGCGTTGCAAAACTAATTAGTGTCATCAAAATTTTGTGAAGGCCATTTTTAACCATGTGTAGTTCAACTGCATCCTCTAATATAATTTTTTCATTACTCGTGGGAGGCAAGTGTAATTTGCCTAATTATATTTTGTGCATTGCAAAACTAATTAGTGTCATCAAAATTTTGTGAAGGCCATTTTTAACCATGTACAGTACAACTGCATCCTCTAATCAACATTTAAATTAGGGATACTTTCCTAGAAGAGAGAGATGGAAAAAAAAGAAACAGAAAAAAGAAAGACGCATCAATCACTTAATTGATAAAACTTGAACTTAAAGATCACATATGATAATTAAGAGAGTACTTTATCCAATAAAATAACCCTTAATTTTAACATTTTGATTGTTATGAATTTACATCAGACGCGTTCACTATTTTGATTTTGAAATATAACTATAAGTCTAACTCATTTTGATTTGATTAACACTAGCCTTTACCACCATCGAGCGAGTCCAATTTTATTTACATATTTGACAAAATGTGTAAATAAAATACATATTTTGATTGATTAAAAATTATAGAATTAATACAAGTGCATATAAAAACAATATACTTTGGACATTTTAGATATAAGATTTATAATTTTAATCCAATAAAACTATATGTATTGTTCACACATTCTATCAGTCTCTCAATAAACTTGGCAGTCAAACATTTTTATGTTTTCATGCAAATCCTATGGCATATATGCTTAATTAAGGAACATTCACATCAAATGATTGCATGTTCACCAACCCATTAACGATAAAATGCATGATCTTAACTGCCACAACATGAACCCAAAACCTAACCAAAAAAAAAAAAAAAATACAAAACACAAAAACAAATTTATCAAGGATTCCTTTTTGGATATTCAAAAAATCTGCCATATTTTACATGGGGGTATAGCTAAGCCAACTCCAACTGGCATTGAAAGATGGATTGTATTGATAAATAGCAAACAAAAAAGTCTAAAAATTCTTGGTGAAATGCTGTTGAGATCTCAACAAACCATTGTTTTGCCTCACATGGAAATTTTATTTAACAATTTTTATGTCCCCCCACCATTCAAATGAATCCCATAAATAATAATTTAATAATTTATTTTATTTTTTATGGATTTGTGAATGCAAATTTATGTTTAGGGATGGTTTTGCTTTATTTTTCTATTCGTTCTGTTTTGTTTTTGTTATTAGCTTATTTTGCATGAAGACGTATTAATTTTTGCCTAATCTATTAAGTTAAGACGTACTATTTTGTTTTTAGTTTAGATCTCGCTTATTTGAAGTTGTGTTGATTTTTTAGATCGTATCTTCTGTTTTTGTTTTTGTTTTATATATATATGTATAAAACTAACCTCTTATTTATTATTTATTTTTTGTATATAACAACAATTAAGGATAATCTGTAAGACATGTGCATTGATATGAAACAAATTCTGATTATCAGATTAACCTTTTAAAAACTTTATTTAGGTTGCATTTAGATTATGAATTTAAAGTCACAGTCTTAATGGATCAAATAAGTAGAAATTTGAAAAGAAAAATGAAAAATCATATTTATGTAGGACTAATTATATTCGTTAAGTGTAAATCTACCACATAAGGTAGTAAATAAGTGTGGCAAAAAATTACTATAATTATTGAACCTTATAGCATGTTTTAACCCTTTTTTTAATTTTTTAATTTTTTTTTTTAAGATAGAAGCATATTTTAACTTTGAATAATATTAGGATGACTAAAATTTTTTGCCAGTACTTACCATCTAATATGTGTACATTGATTTAACGAATTTTATCCACTCATAATTATTAGGATAAATTATAAACGCATCTCCTAAATTTTGTTTAAAATACGAATTGTCTTCTGTGATTTTGAAAATTACATCCTACCCCTTAAAAATTCGAATTTCATAAATTAACCATTTTTATTAATAAATCATCAAGTCAATTAATAATTTTTAATGATATTAGAAATTTATTTCAATTAATAATTTAAGTAACTTTATTATTATATAGGAAAATAGTTAAAAATTTTATTTTTTAATTAATTTGTTAAATAAAATATTCTAATAAAAAGATATTTATAATTTTTTAAAATACAGAAGATAATCTGTATTTTATGCCAATTAATGCATTTGTAATTTACCCTAATTATTATCAATACAGTGGCCATACATGACATAGTAAATAAAATGTAATAATTTTTTTTTTAACTGTCAACCAAATGAAGTCAACAGTGGGTAGTTGTAAATTAATTTGTAGTGATAGGATTTTGACCCGTTGGTTTTTCAAAGAATTAAATTAGAGGATATAAAAATACGAAGTCAACTAATCAGACGGTTGAAGTAGATGATCAACTTCAAGTCTGAATGCACCTTCATGGTGCTGAAAATCAATTCAACCACATTTATGGCCTTGTGCTTAGACTGTTGCTAAACAGTAATGCCTTGAGGTATCCTTAAACATTTGCACACAATCCAATACAATATATACATACATAAATAAAAAATAGAACAAATTTCAAAAGAAAAATCATTTAGAGCTATTATATATTTAAAAATACGAAAATTGATTACATAATTAGACCAACCTTCTCAAATAAGGTGGATCATAAATTTTTTTTATTTTTATTTTTAATCCCACACTCATGTAAAAGGATAATATTTGGTTGGTTTATGTGCAAATAGAATTGTTACATTTTACCCATTTTCTTTATTATTTTATATTATTAGAATAAATGATTATATATTTTTTATTTTCTTAAATTGTATTTGAATTAAGGATTTGAGTTAAAATTTATGGAGTGAAAGAAAAAGAGAAGAAAAAAATATTAAATTTATATGAGTAATGATATATAAATAGAAAAGTCATACATAATTTTCATATATAGACACCTTTCATTTTAAAACAAAATATCCATAAAGATAAATTTATTTGAAAAATGACATTATCACATAATTCTTGTAAAGGTTTTCGTATGAATTTTATGTAAGAAAAGTATTTTCCAATTTATATTTCATTCCTTTCATTAAAAAAGAAAATCTTATTTTTATTTCCTAACAAGTCTCTATCAAATCTTTGATCGAAACTTGAATTTAACAGTTATTTGTAAAGAAAGAGTCACTCATAACTTAGGCCAAGTTTAATAACAAAAAAATAATTTATTTTTTTATTTTTTTTTCATCACATCACCTTTTTATTTTTTTACACATCTTTTCATAAAAAGATAAAAAATACACTTATTTAAGTCATTCCAAACAAGCCCTTATTATTTTCAAACAAAGATCCCTTCATAGATTTGTCAAACGAAAAACATTTGTCAAACAAAAAGCAGAAACTACGAAGGATGGTCACCAACACACTAACCTACTCTGTGTTGTTAACCGAATAGGGAAAAAAAATATAAACCTCCTCTAGAGTACACCTACCTACCTAGAAACAAAAAATTCAAAAAAATAAAAATAAAATAAAATAAATAAAAAATGTTGAAAGTGCAATTAATGCTAGCGGTGTGGCTAACCAACACAAATCCCATGGTCAACTTCCTCCTACACCCTTTTAATTACTCCTATAAATTCCCTCTGCATCCCTTCCTCTTCACTTCACCCCCTCTCATCTCATTTACTCTGTCTCTCTCTGTCTCTCTCATTCAATTCCTTTGTCAACCCATTTGAGCATATTGATTGACAGTGCCACAGAAAAAAAAGAAGCTATGGTGTTTCCCACAGAACTAGTGAAGATAGCAGACTGGCTCTTGTACCAGTTTTTAGCCAACTCATGTTACAGAGCTTTAAGGAAGATGAGAAAGTACTATGGCTTATTTTTAAGAAACCTAAACCCAAATCCAAACCCATCTCTTAAATCATCATCATCTTCAACACAACCTTCTTTGTATCCAAGTGTCACCAAGTGTGGTTTGGAGGGTAGGGAGTCCCAAACATTGGTTTGTAACATTCATGCAACCTTGCTAAGAACTCAATCTTTCTTCCCTTACTTCATGCTTATTGCCTTTGAAGGTGGCAGCATTTTCAGGGCATTTTTCTTGCTCTTATCATGGCCTATCTTGTTGGTTTTGCATTATGACCTCCAATTAAGGGCAATGATTTTCATTACCTTTTGTGGGCTTAGGGTCAAAGACATGGAGAATGTTGGGAGGGCTGTTTTGCCTAAGTTTTATCTTGAAAACCTCAACCTTAAGGTCTATGAGGTGTTGGCTTCAACAGAGTCAAGGGTTGTGTTCACAAGTGTACCTAGAGTCATGGTTGAAGGTTTTCTCAAGGAATATTTGAGTGTTGGCGATGTTTTAGGGACTGAATTGCAAACTGTTGGGAACTACTTTACAGGTTTGATATCTGGTTCTGGTTTGCTTGTAAAGCACACAGCTCTTAAGGAATTCTTTGGAGAAAACAAGCCTGACATTGGCCTTGGAAGTTCAAGCCCTGATGATCAACTCTTTATATCCCCTTGCAAGGTATATATTTCTCTCTTCTGTAATGAAATTAAACATAAAAATCATACATAAAATCTATATAAATTGATATGTCATATATATATATATCTATTTATTTTAAACCAAAAGACCTATAAAGGTGACTTATTATTTTAATATTGTCATTGACATATTATTTTGACATAGCTTTTTGTACAAAAATTGTTTACAAATCATTTTTCATATTTTTTCTCAAAAAATTGTTCTTATTTAGGTGTCGTTTGGCAAACTTGGCTTTTTTTATTTTTTTGACTTTTTTAGCCTGAGATTTTTTTGTTCGTTGGTTTTCTTATTTGGCTTTTTTGCATTGAAATGACAAAATTGTCCTCCACTTGAAAATGATGTTCTTTTGACTTTTTATTTGTATATGTGTCAATTTGGTAATTTTTTATCAAAAGTCAAGTATTTTGTTATTTTGTGATTTTGTAGCTTTTTTTTATCTATATGTATTTATTTAGTCTCAACTCAAAAACCAAACCGGGGCTTAAACTTTTATAAGAGACGACAGTTTTATAATTTATTTACATCTTCTGATGAATTTTTTATTGATAAGCTTACAATGTAGTCCCAATTATTCTATACAAATATTTTATAGAATAATTTTGTTTTTGATTGTACAGGATCATTTCTCTTACCACTATCATAACTATCTTGCAGGCTAACAGAGAATTTAATGCAAAGGAATGGGCAAAATTGTTTTTGAGTAATTTTGTTTTATTACCTTTTTAAATGTTGCTCTTTTTTGTGAACCTACACTTGTGTACCCCACAAGCTTTGGTCCCTACCCAAAAGCACAATGGCACATTCCTTGGTTTTGAAAATTTTGTACGAAATGTACGAATGTGTTTGGTTTGAGTTTTTTGAATTAAATTTTTTAAAAATTAAATTTTTTAGTTTTCGTGTTTTTTTATTTTATTTTTAGTGAATATTTTAAAATTTTAAACATTTTTTTTAATTTTTTTAGATACACCTTATTTAGATGTATCTAAAAATAAAAAATTTGTGAAAAAATATTTTTAAAATTAATAAAAATATAAAAATACAAAAAATATGCTGAATTCTCGTATTTTTTTAAATAATATTTTTAGTATTTAGTGAATTTTTAAAAGGTTTTTTTCAATTTTTTTTTTTACTTTTCATGTATATGTATGTTAGGTATGTTTAAAAATTTAAAAAATTGCTCAAAATATTAAAAAAATTCAGTAAAAATAAAAAATACGAAAAATAAAAAAGTAAAATATTTTGAAAAGTATTTTTAAAAAATGATAACCAAACATAGAATTTTTTTACTTTGGTTTTGACGATTAATGCACTGTATCACTTCTATCCAAAAAAAGGTTTATAACTGTTTTTATAGGTAAGGTTTATTTTTTTTTAAAAAAAAAAAGAAAAAAATGGTGAAATTGTGAATTTGAGAAAAATCTAACCTTTAGATGTAAATTTGAGAGAAATTCAATTCTTAAATTAACAATATTTGCATTTTTTTTTTACTATTTTATGTGTCATTAAAATTTGAGTAATGTTATATGTACCAATTAGTAGATTAACTAGTGTACCAATTAATGATGTGACATAATTTAAGATATTTTTGATATTTGTAATTTATATAATGAGTAGGGTCAATAATAATATTATAACTAATGTTAGTACACTAGTTAATATATTAATTAGTGTATGCAGTACCACTTTTAAAATTTTGATATTGACAGTACAATCAACTATAATAATATTTTAGGTGACATATGAGTAACTAAAATTTAAGAAAGTATTAATTTATATGACATTATAAATAAAGACAATGCTATAATGATATATTATAATTTGTTTATTATTTAATGATTTAAAAGATCTTATCATGGAATGAAAATGTAGTTGTGACACAAAAAATAAAATATAATTTAGCCAAAATTTCTCTATTGGACCCTTATTTGGTAAGAATGACAACTCAGTTTATTTTGTTTCATAAACCTCTTAAGGAGAAAATACATAATTGAGTAAGGACAAATTAAAATATATATTTTTTCTTGGTCAATATTGCCAGAGTAAGATTTTACTATCAAATAAAGTAACATGTTACTGTTACTGTTTGCATCAATTTCGATAATATATATGTATATATATATTTTAAAAAATTTCATAGTCAATATAGATCTTATTTGATAAATCTTGATGAGAGAATTTTAAAAATACTAATTTTATTAAAAACCGACATCTACATCAAAAGTTATATTATGTTAAAGTTTAATATTTTAAAAATAGTGATATGTGTTGAATTTTTTTTAAAAAAAACTCTTTATATTTTTTTTAATGCATTAAAATTTTATTATAAAGAATTTTTGACTAAATCTCCCATAAATACATTGTGATTCACAATTATTATAAGACAAACATTTACATACTTTAATACGAAAGGAACGTTTGCAGTGACCACTTCAATTCTTTTAAGGCAAGGTTTTTGTGCTCCTTGCATTTTGTTAAAGAAAAATGTTAAAAATTTTATTTAAGTGTTTGTGTTCCTGTATTTTGTTAAAAAAAAATGTTAAAGATTTTAAAATTTTTATTAAATATCTCAGATAGGTAAGAGATCTGTTTTACTAAAATTATTATATATAAATGTGAGACCTATTCATATAAATCCTAAATCTATATAAAATACTTTTAATAAAATTTTTAGGAACCCGCGTTGTGTTAAATATATGAAATTTTAGGTATCTGTAATTAATTACGAGAAGAAAATGATTGTGGCTCCACATGGGTGTGGTCCCCATGGTTGTGAAAAAAATAAAAATAAAAATAAAAATAAAATTGAAATAGGATAAATTATAAATATGTTCCCTTAGTTTGGCTCAAAATATGATTCGTTTTTTTGTGATTTTAGAAATTACAGCCCATCTCTTGAGATTTCTAATTTTGTAATAAATGACGTCTTTTATTAATAAATTATCAAATCAATTAATAATTTTTAATGATGTCATAAATATATTTTAATTAATAATTTAGATAATTTTATTATTGTATAAAAGGGTAGTTATGAATTTTATTTTTTTAATTAATTCTATTAAATAAAAAATTATGACAAAGAAATAATTAATAATCTGTATTCTAAACAAATGGAAAGTTTAATTGTAATTTACTCTTTGAAATATATAGCAAAACTCTTTACTATATGGCCATGCGGATACCAGAGGTCGGAGTGGGTTAGTACGTAGCGAATATGCTTGAGTGACGTAATTCAGTGTGATTTTTTTATTTTAAAATAAAATAATCATAAAAATAAATTTATTTATAAAAAAATTGACATTATTATATTATTCTTATGAATTTTTTATTTTTTTATTTTTAAATGTATGAATAGATTTTTAAAAAAAATATATATTTGATGTATTTTTGTATGGCAGGAAGCTTATGTGGTGAACACTGAAGACATGAAAGGTACAACAATGCCAAGGGACAGATATCCAAAGCCTCTTGTCTTTCATGATGGTAGACTCGCTTTCTTGCCCACTCCATTAGCAACTCTCTCCATGTTCTTATGGCTTCCTCCAGCTATATTCCTCTCCATCTTCAGACTCCTTGTGGGCATCTGCTTACCCTACAAAATTGCCATTTTCTTGGGCTCTTTGACTGGTGTCCACATTAGGTTCAAAGGTCTCAACCCAGACTCAGACTCAGACTCCAACAAAAAGAAAGGAGTCCTTTATGTTTGCACCCATAGAACCCTCTTAGACCCTGTCTTTCTCAGCATGTCACTCCACAAGCCTTTGATTGCGGTCACATACAGCCTAAGCAAAATGTCTGAATTGATATCTCCGATCAAAACGGTGAGGTTGACAAGAGACAGAAAACAAGATGGTGAAACAATGCAGAGACTGGTCGGGGAAGGCGATTTAGTGGTATGCCCTGAAGGAACCACATGTAGAGAGCCATACCTCTTGAGGTTCAGCTCTTTGTTTGCTGAGTTAGCCAATGAGATTGTCCCGGTAGCCATAAACACTCATGTGACCATGTTCTATGGGACTACCGCGAGCGGGCTCAAATGCTTGGACCCAATCTACTTCTTGATGAACCCTAGACCTAGTTACTTCATTCAGATCCTTGGGAAGTTGCCTAAAGAGTTGACCTGTGCTGGTGGGAGATCTAGCTTTGAAGTGGCTAACTATATTCAGAGACAATTGGCTGATGCTTTGGGTTTTGAGTGCACTACACTTACAAGGAAGGACAAGTATATGATGCTAGCTGGTAATGAAGGGGTGGTCCATGATAAGACAAATAAAAATAAAACCTAATTGACAACACCACTAGCTATCTCTTATCCTTCCCCAATCTTCTTTTGGTAAATTTCCTTTTCAGCATTTATATTTTTTGTATTGAATATGTGTTTGTAGTATTTTGGACATTTTTTTTGAAGGTTATTTCTTACTTCTCACTTGTGGGTATGGGTTATATATGTGCTGCTACATAATATGTAAGGAGATTTTGAGCATTTTGACATAATGTTATCAGCCCATCTCTTTATTGTTGAAAAGCTCATCATTATTAATTTGAAATAATATAAAAATGCTCTACACTAACCAAATTAATGAACAAAGATCACTTGTTCATTTTTATGTCCCATTTTGTGTCTTTTTATATTTTATCTGTCTAAATAGTTTTCATGTCAACAAGAGTGATTTCGTGAACAATTGAAAAAATTATTAAATTGTCTTGAGATATTATTTGTCAATATTTTCACTAATCACCAAATGTCATACTTTTACTGTTCCCTATTACCCAACACCAATCATGTAACACCAAATTATGAATCTCACTTTTTTAATCAATCACAACACAATGGAGGCATAATATTACAAAACCACCAAATAATTTTTCAAAGGTACAGATGATTTGAATTCTCTATTAGTTGTCTTTGCAAGTTGACTGACGTGGCAATATGACGTGGAAGCCCAGTTGGTTTCAGTCTTTTAGATTTCCAAATGGGCCCACTGAACATAGAAAGGTATGGTAACAATAACCTTCACTCAACCAGAATTCCTTCCGAGAGAGTATGCAAAATCTGCACATCATTTCCCACTCAGTTTCCCCGCCGTTGCGCCGATGAGCCCAATTTGGGATGAAATTTTCAATTTGTTAAAATTTTTGAATTGGATTTGAGATGAAAAGTTCTAACTTGACCTACCCATTTATTTATAAAATAATAATTTGAATATTATTTAGCTACACTGAAAATTTTAAAATCATTCACAATCTCACTAAAAAACTCAATGATACACAATTTTGACTTTCTTAAATTTAATTTATTATATTTTGCTCTCTCGATGCATGTCATCGGCCTGTACCTTTAATTTCATACTGTTAATGAAATTTTTCTTTGCTGATTAAAAAAAAAATATTTTGATTTTTTTAAAAAAATAATAAAAGCTCCCTTATTTTACATCTAATTTATTGAATTTTTTTGGTCTTAACATGGCTGATGGATACAGTAAAAGTAATGAAGTTAAATTGAGGCCGTTTAGGACGTGAATTTTTTATTGTATTTTTGAACTTTTTGATTAAAATGTGAATTTATTTTTAGGAAGAACTTACAAAAAAGATGTGTAAATGTAGGGGGATAAGCTCTCGTCATACCTCATCTCTTCATATTTCTTCATGCTCCTTTTATGAGTTTTAATTTAGATCCGTATTGATGATCCAAACTGTTTATCTTGTAGGCCCTGTAATGAAGGTCGTCTATGTAAAAAATTAATTTCATCAAATAACTATAAACATAGGAACAAATCGCATTTTGTTTTATAAAATAGATAGTATAAATTTAATTAAACTTAACATTCATTTTATAAAAAAAAAATGCAATTTAATTTTGCATTTACAATTTTTTGATAACATTGATTTTTTACATTTATGACTTTTATTGTGAAGTTTAGGAGATAGATGGTTCGGATAATTGATATGGGTTCGAATTGAAACGTACAAAAAGAAAATGGAGAGATATGAATGGGAGCTTATCCCATAAAAGTGAAGTTAATAAGAAGGAATTTTTGACTTTTTGATGTGAGTTAATTTTTTTTTTTTAAAACTTTCTAACCTTTTTAATGATTTTTTTTAAAAAAAATTTCGATTAAAATATTGCGTTCCAAACGAAGCTTCAGTGAATGAAAGTTATAGACTGAAAAAAGCAGCACATACTACAAAAAATTAAGGTTTTAGAAATCAAAATTTAGGGATAAAATTATTTTTAGGGGACCAAATAATTTTGTTGAGAAAAGTGTCGTCATTATATTTTTTGCAACAAAAATTGGGCATTAGTGATGAATTATTATCCTTTTAGGACCAAATTTTTTGTCTAAAAAAAAATCCATTTTGAGACCAAATTATTTTGTTATTAGTGACATTTTCAAAATTTTGTCGCTAAAAACCTTATTTTTGACTTTTCGGGATCACCTTTTAATGACTATTCTCATGATGATAAAAATTGGTCCTTAAATATCTTTTACAACAAAATTTTTATTTTTAGAGATAAAAATATTTGATTTCTAAAACTCTGATATATTGTAGTGACATGGTTGAACCGTTCCAGTATCACTACAACAAAAATTACTTATAACCACGTTTTTTAGACAACGTTTTTTTGAAAAACGCTGTGGAAGAGGTAAAGTGAAATTAAGACATGCGTGTTTGACTTTATAATGGTGCTCCGTCTCCTCTGTCCTCATTTCACTTTCCGTCATTTTGTTTTCTCTCTCCAATTCTCTCTATTGTTTTCTCTCTCCGTCCTAGATCTAGGGTTTTCTCTGTCTCCTCATGCTCCTTGAGAGATTCACTAGGGTTGATTTCGATCACTTGTTCAGATCTAATTCTAAATCCATCGATTCTTGCATCAATTTGGTTGACATTTCTTGATGTTTTTTTTTTTTTCTTGATTTTGATTCTGATGATTTTGTAGAGGAAGATGGTTTGGTTGAGTTGCACAAATCGGCGGGGTTACGAGACCAAGGAGTGAAAAGGGATCTCGATCATCAGGAATCAAGATCATCGGGAATGAGACAGGGACCGAGACTGATCGAGTCGGAGCAAGAGGAAACCAGCCGATGAAATTATAGGCTTTTCTGTTCCAAGAAAAGCTCGAGCGCGATAGCGTTGGATGCGCTCTACCATTCCTCAAGTCCCCTCTCTCTCTCTCTCTTGCTCCATCAGATCTTCAATCTGGCCTCTCTTCAGTTGAATTTTACTCTTTTTAATCTTTTCACTTGCTATTTTTGGTCTGCTCTTTTTTCAATAGAATCTCATTCACTTTGATCTTTTTGTTTTTCAATCTCACTAGTTTCAGTTTTTTCAATCTATGTTTGTATATTGGTAGAACATAATTTTATGTAATGAGATTGTGTATTTTTGCAGTTTTAAATTTGTTTATGTTAGATGTTTAGTGATGCTGTGTTGTGCTTTACGTTGAGGGAAATGATGGATAATGATTTACTGGTTAATGATGGATAATGCCTATATATTAATTGCTAGGTTGCATGATGAGTTAGTGATAGATTTTGCAGATTTACTTACTGGGTTGTATGACGAATCATTTTTGTGCAATAGCACTTTTAAGACCATCATTTTTTAGTCTTCAATTGATAATGGCATACTCAATGGCTAATATTTATTGGGTTGATAGTAGAATCCAACTATCCAATCAATTTTTTTCTCCCTATTTTCTAATCAGATTGAGTTTGTCTTTTTTTTTACTTTTGATTACAGTGAAAAAAGCTTTTATGATCTTGAGAATGACAAAGAACGAGAGGGCGGACTCCTTATTTTTTTATTTATTAAAACGTAAAAATATTTGTGTTTTTATGAGTTAACATATTGTGTTTTAAGGGTTTTTTTTTTTTTTTTTTTTAGTTATGAAAAATTGAAAAATGGATACTAACTCACATTATGGTATATATTTTGAAAATGGTGATGGTGATGGAGAATAGATTTGCTTTGAACAAAAGTTAAAAGCTCATTAATTAAGAATTTTTTTTTAAACAAAAAAGAAGAGAAAAGGTGGTGTTTTTATAAAAACGTCGCAAAATATCGTCATGGTTAATCCTTCCAACAGACAATGTTAACGGAGGTTAAGAATTAGTAGCGCTTTATAAAAAAACGTCATCTAAACTCTTTAATGGCATTTTTAAAATGTCACAAAGATATGACGGCAGCCACATTGGCGATGAATTTTGAAAATGTCATTTTACCTTTTTGCGGCGTTATTGTGGTCCATTGAGGCGTTTTACAAACGTCGGTAATTCCCTATTTTCCTGTAGTGTATTTTGAAGAATTGAAAAATAATCTGGGTCGGCCCGATCCATATTGTTTATGGACCGGTTCATGATTTTGAACCATGGGGGTCCACCAGCACCTTATCTTGTTTTTAATATAAACAGAACATATGGCACTATCTGTGGCGAGTATGCATCCTCCACCACCATATAAGGTTGAAAATGAAATTTAATAATTTTATTTTAAAATATTATAACATATTATTTAAAGGGTAAATATATATAAGTGGAACGACGACAACCAAAAAAAAAAAAAAAATAAATAAATAATTTTTTTTTTTTTACAAATCAATGGTAAAACTTATCCACTTTAGTAATTAAAATGATAAACTTTTCTAAGATTTTGTAATTTTTCTGGGGTCTTTCCACTTATTTGCAATTTTTCTTTATTTAAAACTTAAAAATTAGGTTTCATTTGGAAAGTGAGTTGGATTTTTGGCTTTTTAATTTTTTTGGCTATTTTAGCCTGGGGTTAAAAAGTTTGTTTGGGTTATTTTTTTAGCTTTTTTTTTTAATTTTTATAAGAGAAAAAGTAAAATGATTATGATTTAGATGTGACATTTTGTCTTTTTGTAACTAATTTAGCTAAAAAGCCAAAAAAACCCACTTACCAAACAAGGGCTTAATGATTTATAACTATCAAATCATTATAAAATTAAGTATTTATTCATAAATCTCTCTTTACATACTTATATTATATGTTCCAATAAGTCCTATGAGTGACACAATTACCAAAATATCCTTAATAATAATAGAGTGAAGTGCGTATTAATATTCACATTGACAGTATAATATTTCATGATGTGAATATTCATACTATCAAATTTAATTAATATAAATGTTCACATCATCAAATTGTTAAGGGTTAAAAAAATATTTATAAGAATAAAATTATCCATAAAATACCATAAATATGAAAATTAAGATTTAATGAATCAAATTTCAAAATAATAAAACTTATTAAAATATAACAATATTTTATAAATTAATTAAAATATAAATATTTAAAAGAGAATTTTCTAATAAATTTCCCTACCAAAAATGTCAAATGTGCATTACATGTCATGTGCTACAAACATATAGATTGAAGTGGATTCTCAACTCTTCTTTTTGGGGGCATTGTTAGCTTTACTAGTTGAAAATAAATCCGTTTTATTTTTTTAAATATTTATTTATTTATTTATTAGAGATAGCGAAATATGAAACCTTATTTTGCATAAACTATAAAACCTTTTCATATCTGATTTGTAACTCTATAGGTAACAAATAAAAAATAAATATAAATTGACTAGTTAATAAAATTTCTTTTTTTTTTTCTAAGATCTTGTTTTTATGTTTATACCTTACACTTTTTTTTTTGTTTTGATTGATAGGCTGTGTTTTAAAGGGGTTGGTTTACCATATAAGACCCATAAACACTCTGTCAAAATTTTTAAATAATTAGGAAATATAATTTATATTGGTTAAAAAACACCCAATCAAAATTTTTAAATAATTAACATAATTGCTATAAATTTCATAAAAGACAAAAAATATATATTTGAATAGAAAAATTTTACCATATACACCTTAGACGAATTTGGTTATAATTGAAATAACAATCACAATAAATCATAATAAATTTATAAATCATCAAAAAAAAAGAGAAAAAACTCTTAAACCCTCATGTGGGTGTTTATTTTTGACCCCACAACCAAATAGATCTCCTACCAAGATTTAGGAAACTTAGTTAGAGAGTACGTGGCAGAATAGATTAAGCGTGCACTTGCGCATAAGAAGACAAGAAATACCGCGGTGGCTCGTCTACTAGGGGACACTCTGACAATAAAGTCAGTCAACTTATCTCTCAAAGATATCAACACAAGTACACAATTCATAATCAAAAAGCATACATTAGACCCACATGGGTGCCTCACTTTTACAGCCAGCAGTATCCGCGTCCCTTATAAGTCTTACTTCATAAGACTTTATCCTTACAAGGATATCACTTATTCAAGATTCCTCTTATTTAGATTAGGATCAACTCTCTTAAGAGTCCAACTTTACCCAAACAAGTAGTTTAACATCATCTAGGACTTTTGTCCTCTATCTGAATATCTTAGATTTTGACACTACCACACCATATCTCGGCAATATCACAACAACCTTGGTATCATGGCTCGCCCACGTGTCACCTCGGCCACATGGCGTGACCCTAAAAATACATCTCCACAATTGCCCCTAGGTTTTATTACGTTGACAACCTGAGGTGATGAAACTTATATTGTCTGATCTTTGAACATGTTGGCTAAACAATATGCTAGAAATACTACTTCGACCGAGTAAGGACTCAAATGTCCATTTATCAAGAATCAAGAACCAACATGTTCTTTCATCACACTACTAGCCGAGATCGTGACTTACTAGCTCGAGAATTCTAAGAACCCAAGACGCGTGTGAGCTATTACGCCATAACTGTCTCAACCGTATTATCATCACATGTCATCACCAGATTGGAGCATACCAATCATGTGATAACCCTACTCCGTATTATGCTTTAATTCTCTAATTATATATGTGATTATATGTTTGGTGTGCAATTGCATGCTTAATTATGTGAATTATATGATTTTGAATTCATATATGTTGTTGTAGGAAAAACCTATTGGAATTTACAATGTTGAACTGAAAATTAAAGGCCTTAGAGGCACCAGAAACCAAAAATTGGTTAGATATCTATGATTAGCCTAATTTTTGGGGCCTAGTGTAAAGTTTGGTAAAAATTTGATTCAGATTGAATTAATTAGCTTTAATTAAATAAACCTTGAATCAATTAGCTTTAGTTTAAATTAAATTAAGACTTATCATTGATTAAGCAACCTAATCACCCTTGATTAAGAAACATATATATATATATATATACATATATACATGTTGAATTAGGCTCTAGCTAAGTCTTGGAGATATTTTCATAAGATCAACAACTTGGCAAGGTATGTATAATTCTACTAAAACTTTTGGAATAACTCTTCAATTGTTTAAAATCAAGACTTAAAATGGAGAATACACACTCAAATGAGTTAGGGTTTTGAATCATAAGCTTAAGTGAACTATATTCATGAAATTGAACTTGGATTCTTTGAATTTGCTTGATTTAAGAGTCAATTTCTTTATATTTGCTTGCCTTGAGTTTGATTGTGAGAAGTTGGGCCTTAATTCTTAGATTTTGTGTGATTTGAACTTAAAGAGTTACATACAAAGTGAAGATCTAATTGAATATTCGAAAAGAAATGAAGAAACTCATGAAATCATGGAAGCTGGGGTTAAGATTTTGGGATTTAAGCAAGTTTTAATCCAATTGAGCTTGAGTTACACTTTAATTATGTATATATATATATATATATCATGTTTTTGAAGTGGATTTACATGAATTGAGGCTTGAAAATGAGTTCGGAAGCTTGAAATTAGACCAATTTTTGGACTACAAAGATGAACCCAGAACTGAACACGCGATTATGAGCTTTGTACGTGCGAAAATCAGAATGAAACAGAGTCGAGCATTCTGCTTTTATTGCACATGCAGGTTGCACGTACGGTAAGGGGCTTCAGTACGTACGGAAACCAGAGGAGAAATCCGTCAATTTTTGTTAACCTCCTTGACCTTCTGAACATTTTTTTGACCATGTTTAGACCCTCCGAAAAGTTAAAAGATACATGGAAACTCATTGACACATACATGGTTAAATTAAAAGAAAGGTGAACGAATTGTTTACCAAAATTGTATGTGTGCCATGTTGTGTAGGTTACTTGCAAGAAGGATCATCGTGTGGCCTAAATCACAATGAGTAATAGTATTGTAAAATAAATTCTAATTATTCATGAACTTATGATTGCTATATGTTTTGAAAGTTGCATTGAATACGGCATGATTGGACTTTATGAATTTGAATTGAAATTTGTTATATGTGGGCCTGAGGCCGTTTTGTTCTATGTTGGGCCTAAGGCCGTCCTTTTGCTGTGGGCTCGAGGTCGTTCTGTAAATGTAAAATGGATAATGACATGAATGCTTCAAATTGAAAAGTGTTGCATTACATTAATGTGCTTTCTTTAAATACAAAGCCATTAATTTATATCTCTCCACTTTACTATCATTCACTGAGTTTCGCTCACTTCTTATGTTATATGTATGTAGGTGAATAGCAGGGAGATTAGCCTTAGGGTCGGCCTTAGGATCTGCTTTTGTGAACCTGTCTTGTCAATCCTACTTGATGGCGTTTTGTTGATCTGTTGGTGCAAGTCTTTGTTAAGCCTTTTGTTTGTTTACTTTTGTTAAGATGGTTTTGTGAACTTGTAATTAAATGATGAAGGTTTCATTGTACATGGGTTGTGTTTGTAAGTCATAATATGTATATAGGTATGACATAACTTGATCATTTAGGCATTGCTTAATGGATATCATAATTATGTTAATTGCTTTCGCTTAGGCCCCATGATTAAAAATATTTTGTAATTTGTATGAGTGTAGATATCCAATTTTTGACCGCCCTTACGACTTGGACGTCTTTGCTTGCACACCTAATGATGAGTGTATATGCTTGTCAAGTGCTCGAAGTCCTCAGCAGAATGCTATAGTTTTGAGCTTTTCAAACCCTACACCCTTGTTGCCTTGTTTTTAGGCCAAACCTAGAGATTTTCAAGCCTGCAACCTTTTGTGGCCTGCCAGCCCCTTCTATTGGTTGCCGGCCATTGCTTTTGGTTGCCGACCACCAGTAGTGATGTAGACCTGACTTCCTTTGCGCGCCCCCCTTTCGGAGGAGGCGCGAATTTGGTCTTACTATAGTTTGGACTCCTGTCACGGTTCTGAATCTAATCTCACGAAGTGCAATGTGAGACTGATAAACACCAAAGACTCCAAATCTGGCAATTGGTTTTGGAAAATCAATTTTAAATAAAAAGCGCCAAACATGGACTGCTTTGCCAGATTACAGAGTCGCCACCTAAATATTTTATTTTGAAAAATTTAGGAAACCCTGACTCGTGTCTAAGGCCACGTGTCCGTCATCACCAAAGTTGCCTCAGCTCGGGAACTTGGGTACGAGAGGGGAAGGTCCTGACATGAGCACCCTCGCTCACCCAATCAAAGAATCGGCCTCTACTAAGCATGATATGTTGTTTTAAAAAACCTCATGTGTTCTTATCCGGATTATTAATCTAACCTTACCATGTGATGTGCACAGTATACAAGTATAGACTCAACCGCGAGAATTGGAACAAAACAACTCATTTTTGTTTTTCGAAAATAGTTTGAAAGTGCTACTCGCAAGTAGGCTAAAGTGCGGATTTGCCACCCTCAAGTGGGCTTGAAAACATGATTTTGCCACTTCGCAAAGTGGGCTTAAAACTCATAATCATCGAGTTGTCCAATCCAGGCAATCAAGCATTCACCCACAGGCATTCATGCAGTTAATCAATTAAGCAAATAGCCTCATGGCAAGCATGCTATCATGGCAACACTCACACTCATGCAAGGATGCTAAAGCGTATACACTTACAGTGTACTCCGAGCCAAAACAAAAGCTAGTTAGAAATCATGCATGATCCTAACTATACACATGCAAAAATGCAACTAAATAGGCTTGGCTATCTAAGATGGCATATGAATGCAACGATTTGATAACATTTATTCAAATAGGTTTTGAAATACAATGCAGTTTGAATGATGCGCTGAGCCCGGTGCATGCAAGACAAATGAATGATGCACGCATGCAAAGCATAAGGTATGCTAATCAAAATATGCCCTAAAACTAACCATCGAAAGTGGTTAAGTAAAAGGGAGAAAGAAATGAGGTTGTAAGACATGCACACACATACACACACTTATTATAACATTGTGCCCTCTTGACGGAGAGTCCGAATAAATAAGCTAAGCTATACTAAGCTAAGCCAATTATTACAAAACGAACTAATTAACTATTCTAGCTAATTAATTTATTACAAACCGAATTGAATAACTAAGCTAATTAGAATATTACAACACAGACTAATTAATTACAACATATGTAATTAACTACAACTAGCTAGTAAAGCGATAAAATGGCCTCGCGGGCGAGGGAGGCATGCATGCTCGGTTGGCTTCGCCCTCAAAAATCCACCACCTTGCCTCTAGATGCCTCTGTTTGCACGTTTTTGGTCCTCTGAAAATTGTGCCAACCTCCAGATTGCTTCTGTTTGATCTCAAGAACACACTGATGGCCGATCGGCCATGGTTGGTGATCATCGGCCAAAACTAGTGGCTAGTCGGCAGATTTGATGGCCGGTCAGCTAGTACTTGTGGCCGGTCAGCCATTGATTTCCAGAAATTCTTCCTTTTGCTGCAACAGAGAGCAAACAGAGGCATGACAGTGTATTTGCAAGGAAATGTGCATACTGTTGCACTTCTTATCATGTCTCAAGCTCAAAGGAGTGTAGCACTTGGCTCTCAAGCCACCAACCAAGCACTTTCAATGCATGGTGGCCAAAGAACCAAGCTTGTACAAGCTTGATGAATGCATACATAAGACTCAAAGATCCTCCACCCTATCATGCATGATCAAGGGGGACGACAACCAAGAAATGTGACACGTTTCATCACTTGGAGTATGAAACGTCCCACATTTCTTGTGTTTGGATTAACGTCCGATCCAAACACATGCAATGTAAACAATATGCTTATCTTAGTCATGTTTTACTTGGCTCAATTCTTGTTTACACATTTAGCTTACCAATTAATCTCTTAACTGGTTAAGTCCAATGTAAAGTCTTCTAATGAGAGGGGTCAACCAAAAAGGTGGTTTAGGACATGAGAGGGATTATGCCTTTGACTAGGAGGAACCCTCAAAAGAGGGTTAAAGCCATTTGAGCACAAACCCTACCTCATGCTTAAACACAAACTTAAGGCCAAACAACCCTCAAAACAAATTGAAAAATGAAGAAATGGGGGAGGTTGCAAATGCTTTTAGTGCTGAAATGGCATGGCAAATAAGACTATAACATGCAAACAACTCATGTACAACATTCTAGAAGCCAAGAACACCATGACTAGTGAAGAACGCAACACCAGAGGCATGCAATATCAAGCTCAAACAACTAAACCAGCTCAAAACTGAGCTATATCATGCCAAAATAGTGGCCTAAACACGCTGAAACTTAGGCACAAAAAGCAAGAAAAACAAGCTCGCATGTTGGCTCACAAATAAGACACAAAGCACAACTCTCAAAAGCATTGAAAGAGTGGGATATGTGAGAGTGTGACAATGATATATGCTCTGAAATTACATGCTAAATGAAGCTATGGCATGCAAACAATTCAAGCAAAGCATGCTAGATGTCTTGAATCACAAAGCTAGTGAAGGCTAACTACACTATAGCTATACAAGGCAATGCACATATGTCCAAGGCCACTTAAAATAGAGCTTAATCATGCTAAAACATTAGCAAAAATGTGTTCGAGTTGAGATAATATAAGCTAGAATGATAGGCATACTCATTATGCACATTAGGCTAGTAAGCAAAATTACACTACATGTGCAAGATGCAAGCAACAAGTGACCAAACCAGCCAAAAACAGAGCTAGTGCAGGTCTTAAAAGTCACAAAAACATACTTGAAATGAGCTAACGCAAGCCACAAAAATATGCTACTTTGTAGTGCTAACAAGGCATGGCATAGAGAGACAAGGATGGGAGGCCATCCCCTCCCATTTTGGGCCTCAAAATAAGCTTTTCACCACTGAAATTCCTCTGGAATTCAGTGGTTTTAAGGTCAAGAAGAAATTGTTTGAAAAGCTTGAAATATAGCTCAAAAGGCTTTACAAGCCAAAGAGCAAAAGGGAGGAAACACCCCCTAACCAAACAAGGCTTAAACCACCATTTTTAGGACTGAAAAATAGAGTTTTTTTTTAGTTCAAAATAAAGCTAAAAACAGTTTGCAAAGGTGGCAAAACAAGTGTGCAAGACAAGCTTAAAAGGGACAAATGCTTACCCTTGAAGCATAACAGCAAAACAGGTGCAAATCTGAGCCAAAACCAGCTTTGAGAGCTCAAATAGGACCTCCAAAAACCTCAGCAACAAGGTAGAGGTGTTTGGTCTAGGGTCTCTTTGCAAGAGTGTAGGAAATTCTCACTTCTAAGCACAATATAGAAAAAGAGTGAGGCTTCTAGAGAGAGAGGCTGGAATTTTGCTCACAAAATTATATATATAGAGAGAGAGAGTTTAGAGAGAGAGGCTCCCAAACTTGCTCAGCTTCTAACCTCTTAAAATGATAGATATTGCTTCAATATATAGCAAAAAGAGAGCATTTGGTCGAAATATCTGAATATAGAGACAGCTGGAGCATTTGAAGGACAACTGGAGCAAAATATCTTCAAATTCTGAGCTTTCTGGACATTTCTGGCTGACCGACCATCTTTTTGGGGGACCTGCTACTAATGATGGCCGACTGCAAATTTTGCTTTGCAGGTTCGACTTTAGATGGGCATAACTCCTTCATCTAGACTCCTTTGTAGGTCATTTTGGTATCTAAATTGAAGCCCCAGAAGTAAGCTTTCCAAAGGTGGAAGCCTCACCTCAAAATTCCAAGTGTTCTAAGAGATATCCCTCTTTTAGTGAAGACTGCTCATTTCCAGTTCAATCGGATTGATGCCTAAATTAAACCAACCATATCTCCCCCATCCGGACTCGGCTTTAGGAGATTCTTGAGTGTAAAATGAAGGCCCGGAAGTATTATTTTCAACAGTGGTGGCCTCATAGCTGAAATCCAAGTATACAAATGGATAGGCCCAATTTAGCGAGGACTGCTCGTCTCTCTCTTAACGATTCATGCCCAACTTCTTCCTCAACTAGGTTTCTTCCCTCCACTCCTCTTTTCTTCAACTCCAAACCCCCAAACAAGATGTTTTTGAAGATTTTTTGAAGAGTTTACCTCTCTTTCTTGCATTTCTACTTTGTCCTTGCTCGATTTGCTGAAAAGCGCAACATTTAACAAAATGCAAGTGTCGGAACATCGCAGAAACTTTGTTTCAAAAATGTTTTGAAAGAGAGGGTTTTAAGGTCTAAAATCTTTGGTCAAAATAGTTTTAGTCCAAAAATGGGGTGTAAGGTTGGGATTTGACTCTCTCCTTGCCGAAGAAATTGAATCTTTGCATTGCACACCTTTCACCACCAAGTAAACCATCAGTAGTGCCCAAGTCTTAAGGGCGGTAAAAAATGGGGTGTCTACAAGTGGCCTACTGGCCACCAATGTGTTTTGCAGATATTTTTTTGCCAGCTGTGCCAGCTGTTGGCACAGATGCATGCACCTTCCTACACGTGTATGTCTTGATATTTCTGAGGGAGTTGCTTGGTTTTCTATATATAGGAGGCCTCCTCTTCCGTTTTTGAGGTTGGAATTTTTAGAGTAACAATTCTTTCTCTATAATTCTCTCTATCTTGAAATTTCTTAGCTTTTTGCAAGCTTTTGCCTATACACTCTTAACCAAACCTCTCCATCTTTAAGCTAAGGTACCTTTGAGCATTTTTTGAGCTCTTGAGGGTGTGTTTGTCTTGATTTGTTGCCTAGAATTGGTTCTCCTCTTCAAGAGGTATAAAGCTTTGTTTTTCTGCTTGCTTTATTTACTCTTTTTTTTACTATTTTCCAACTGCTTTTGGGCCGTCTAAATTATGTATTTTTGGGCTGAAACTTGGGTTTTAAGGCCAATAAAGGTTGAGGGGTGGTTCACCTTTCTTTACACCTTGCTTTTAAGGTCTTTACCCTTGTGTTTTCCATCTTTATACTATCTTTTTTTGAGTTTTTAAACACTGATTTTTAGAGTTATTTCAATGGCTAAAATGTTGTTTTGAAGTCCAAAATTAGAGGGGTTAGCCTCCCCTCCTTGTGTTTTGCTTACTAGCCTAGCATGATCCATGTTTTAACTTATTATTCTAGTTATTTTTGTCTTAATTCCAGCATGTTTTAGAACTATTTTTAAGTGTTCATTGCATTTGAGCCTTATATTGCATGCTTATAGTGTAATTGTCCTCATAAGTTTGGTGTTTTAGGTCTTAGACACCACCTTATTTGAGTTGATTGCATTTATTTATTGCTTTTCTTACTTGTTCTCACCTTTAATCACCTTTGCAACCTCCCTCCTTTCTTGGCTTTTTCTTTTCTTTGAAAGTGGTTTCAAATTATTTGTTTGTTTAAGCATGAGGTTGAGGTGTCATGCTTAATGGTTTAATCCCTTGAGGGGTTCATTACCAACGGCATGATGTCTCTTTCATGCCTTAAGCAACACTTGTTTGAGCCCTCTTTCCTTTAGAAGACTTAAACTCACCTTTGGACTTAATTGATTAAAGAACTAAAAGGTTACTAAAATGGAGTAATAAAACTTGGTGATTAAAAATGATGCAAGATAATAATTTGGTTTGGGTTCAATCGGACGTTAATTGAACCCTTGAATCTTGAGTTATTTCATACTCATTAATGATGAAAACGGTTCAAGATTCATTGTCAACTACTTCTCGTGATCATTTATGATAAGGAGGCGGTTTTGAGAGTTTTATTTTGTTGCATTTATTGAACTTGCACACTTTGGTTCATAGGCCATCATGTAATGAACTTGCATGGATTGATGGTTTGTGAATCAAGTTTTACTACTCCTTTGAGCTGTTCAAATGATAAGGAGGGGTAAATTGTGCAAACAAATCCTTGAGAATACTCTGTCCTTGCTTTGTTTGCTCTCTGTTGCAGCAGGACAATCCAGTCATTAGTGGACGGCATGCCGTTTGCTGGCCACCTGTGCAAAATCCAGCAGCGTACTTTAGAAGCAGAACAGAGTTGGTCTTGAGGTGGAAATTAGCACAAGTGTTCTATTGTGCAACAGAGGCATTTGGCCGCAGAAACAGTGGCTTTTTTTGGGTGGAAAGTCCGTGCATGCATGAGCATTCCTCATTTCCCAAGGAGGAGTAATTAGAATAGTTAATTTGATTATTTCGTTTTTGTAAGTAATTTGTTAGCTAATTTTGTCTTGTAATAATTAGTTAGCTAGAATAGTTAATTTATTCGGTTTGTAATAATTAGTTAAGTAGTTTAGCTAATTTATTCATTTGGATTTGTAATAATTGCTTAATTAGCTTAGCTTTAATTAGTTAGTTAGCTAGTTTATTTGGATCCTCCTGTGTGAGGGCGTGCAATTGTAATAATGTGTATATCTTCCAACCCTACGTCTTTCTTCCTTTTATTTAACTGCTTACGATGGTTAGATTAGAACATAATGTTTTGATTAGCATTCTCCATGTTTGCATTCACTTGTATTGCATGCACCGAGGCTCGGTTCATCATTCTAACTTGCATTGTTCGTTTAAATACTTCTTTGAATACATGCTTAGACCGCATGCTATCAAATTGATTCATATGCCATATTAGTAGCCGAGCCTAGTAATTGCATATTGCATGTGTTGCATTAGTCATATTGCATAGTTAGGATCATGCATTGTTCTAACTCTTTCATCTTTTTTTAGCTTGGAGTACTAGGTGAGCCTTTACTTGCTTTAGCATATCGCATGAGTGTAATTGTTACCATGTCAATCATGCTTGCCATGAGGCTAAATGCTTAAATGATAAACTATTTTGAATGCCTGTGGATGAAGGCTAGTTGCTTGAATTGGGATAATTTGAGTAATGTTCATTTAAGCCCACGTTTTTGAGCGGCACATTTACAAACTATTTTCAAAATAAACATGAAATCAAGTGCTCTAATTTTTGCAAGTTAGTCTATACTTGTGTATGTGTGTGTGTATCACATAGTAAGTTAGTCTAATAATCGGAACAAGAGCATATAATGTAGACAAGAATCACATCATGATTAGTAGAGGTCGATCTTTGATCGGGTGAGCAGGGGTGCTCAATTCATGACCTTCCCCTCTCCTACCTAAGTTCCCGAGTCGAGATAATCTTGGTAATGACGGACACGTGGCCTTTGGCACGAGTCATGGGTTTCTTAAATTTCCCAAAAATATTTAGGTGGTGACTCTGTATCTGGCAAAGTAGTCCATTTTTGGCATTTTGATTTAAAATCTATTTTTCAAAACATTTGCCGAATTTGGACTATTTGGTGTTTATCTATTTCACATTGCACTTGTGGAATCAGATTCAGAACTGCGGGAGTCCGATACTATAGGGCTTATTCGTCTTTCGAAAGGGGGCACGAAAAGTGAGCTACAGTTTCTGGCGACTCTACTAGGGAATTTAGAGAACTTGACTTGAACTTCATGATGTGAAAGTTTATCTACACTTATATGTTTCTTTACATTGCATTTGCATTGGTGCGGCTAAGTCACTATGTTTGTCATCTGCTATTCCTTGACGGTTTGCCTAAGGCTTGCCTAAAAGCTTGCCAAGAGGCTGACCGGTCATGGGCTCTGCCATGATGGGAACACAACCGTTGGATCTGGACTACCACTATACCGTTTGATCCTTTTTTCACTTCTCGGTGTTAGGTGTGAGAGGTATATTAGGTAGTCTTGCTAAGGTACCCTTCTGACCATTCGGCCTAGTTGCATATCGAAAAACCATAGAGACTGTTCCAAACTAGGACAAGATGCTCACCCTAATACAAGATTGCATGAAACTGCTTTGTTTGAATAGTGAACCCTAGTTCTTGACGAAACTAGGACAGGGTAACCTTACCTCCTCATAGGGGTGTTCTGGTTCTCACTTAACTGGTATGCGGGAATGTCCATGTCAGTTGCAAGTTTGGTATCCATTTTGGGAGCATAATTCAGTGTTGAGTGCAGTCCTATAGCTTTGATTACATCTGTGTTGGTAACATTCGAGCTGAGGTGCTGTGCGGTTTCTAATTACTGCTTTCTTTTTGCTTTATTTCTTTTTGCTAGGTAGTTTAACACTATAGCTTCAGAAAGTTCGGATATCCTCCAAGTACTCTAGACTAGAGTCAGAAGGCTTTGCAAAGCTGGGGATCTTGTTCGGGGACAGCCTGTGTTTACTTCACTCCCATCAGTTACAAGACGGAGGAGAGTCAGGTAGAATTCACCAGTTTAGTTTTTACAGCAATCACCTCTCAATTCACCTATATCCACTTAGGCTCAGGGAAAATCTTCTACTTCTAGTTTAGCATAAGATCACTCGCCTATTCCGATGACACAGTATCCTCCAGTCAGTATGGAGGAATTGATACATCATATTCAGTAAACAATTGAAACCCTACTGCAAGATGCTGCCCATTAGGCCGAGGTCACAGCCCGTCAGGCTGAGGTAATAAACAGGTTACAACAACAACAACCATAGCCGGCAACGGCTTCTGCATCCCATGCACCTCCCACGGGTATCCCAGCACCCAGAGCCACTACCCATACTGCTAATGTCCAAGAAAATCAGGGCAATTCGGCAGACTCGATCCCAACACAAGTCTCCAAAGCACCTGTGTATCAAACTAAGGCTCCATTTAAGTTTGAGGTTAACCCAACTGTACTCAAGGTCAACAAACTAGAGAAACTATTCAAGTGAGCACAAGGTGTTAACTCTATCCTGGATATAGAGGATGGGTATACCGACTCTGTAGTGACATTGCTAGATTGGTTTCAAAATGACGCACATTGATTGATTCGATGGCTCCGGAGATCCCATGGTTCATCTACGGTTGTTTTCGGACATCTTGCGGCTGATGGGCCTGACTAGATTGCAGAAGCTGTCTCTCTTTAGCCATACCATGTCTGGTATAGCAGTCATTTGGTATGCGAAGTTGGAGGATTTTGTTAAGCAAAATTGGGAGGAAATGGCCGAGGCCTTTATCGCATACTACTCATATAACACACAAATTAAGGTCTCAACTCGTGATCTTGAGGCAACGTGCCAGGAGCCCAAGGAAGGCTTCTCAGAATTTGTGAGGAGATGGAGGGCTAAAGCTTTAATGATGACCACATGGCCTTTCGAGAAAGATTAGATAAGGATGGTAGTCCGCAATCTGCATGGGAAGTTGTTGCAGAAAATGATTGTCCTACTTCTGTTCACATTCACCGAGCTCCATGAGATGGGGGTGCAGATTGAAGACGCCATGAAACAAGGGCTGATTACAGATGAAAAAGAGCAGGCAAAAAGGCTTTTTGTGTGTAGTTCCAATGCTACCACCAGTGGTAGCATAGCTGAGTGGGCGTCAGATGTGAGCGTTGTCACCACCACAACCAAGACTGCCAACCCTTTTGCCAACACAGCTCCACAAACTTCAACCAACCTTGCCCGATCCTAGAGGACCTTAGTCAACTTTACATGGCCCTATCTCAAGCCATGTAGGTGCTAGTCAAAAAAGGGCACCTCAAACCATTAGAGCCTCGGCCACTGCCTGATCCTCTTCTACCCAAACACAACCCAGCAAAGTACTATGCGTTTTATCAACAGCATGGTCATGATACCGACCAATGCTTCCGACTGCGTCATGAGATTCAAGATCTCATCAACAACAAGGTGATCGCACCACTCCAGAAACCAAATGTAACTACAAACCCTCTCCCGGCCCATAATCAAGTTCCCCCACCTTAAAATCTAAACCTAATCCATATACTGGCCATCCCCTACGACCCCAGCGTCTATATTACCCCTTCCCACCTACCAAGACCGACGTTATTCATTCCTAAAAGCACAGATTTGTGCATGATGGACACGTCTGCACTTCAACCTAAGCCTGTGGTGGTGACAGTTACAGTAGAAAGGAGGCTGGCCTTAGAGGAAAGTATGAGTCCGTTGCCGGAGAGCTCTGAGGACTTACCTAAGGGAGTGTACGATCCAAGCTACTACATTGTGCCGACTAGTCAAGTCAAGCCAGAATTGGTGTTGCCAACTGTAGTGGAGGTTAATGTAGTTAGTAAGGATGGCCCGAGTCAAGGGTCAGATGATTTGGCGGAACTAGAGGAGGATTTAGACAACCTACAGTTCTTTGACGAATAGGATCAAGGGGATGTGTAGATTGGCTGGTTCGATTTGAACGGATCAACCGACAACTCTGGGTGGCTAAGTGATGAGCCAGATAAGGAGGAAGGAATTGAAATGAGACCGGAAGAAAATGAAGCAGGAATTGCTGTAGTGGCTGAAAGGCCTGATGAAGAGAGAAAACTGCCGGAGAACGCCGACGTGGAAAATTCAGCTCAGGAACTGGGTGCTGTGAGCACTGTGGACACAACAGGAAGCTACAGTGAAACAGTTTGAAGGAGAGAGGGTTAAAGACAACTAGGAAGCTGTAATGGCCTAACACCCTATGAGGGATACCTGTGATGTGAAGGTAATACAAACAGAGTCGGACAACTGTTTGTCGACTGCTGAAAGAGTATGGTGGGATGATGACGATCTGCATTTAGCCCACACCGACGAAGACTGGGGTGAGTGCCTTCCAAACAACACGTGGTATGCGGAAGAAATAGATCACATGACAAGAAGTGGGCGGTATTTTAAGCCACGGCGGTATTTTAAGCCACTGTAGTTAAATCAAGCTGAGGTATTTGGAAAAGATAGAGAGGTTGAGAAACAGAAAGAGAAGCAGCTGGAAGAAGAGGTAGTGTTGAAGTAGCATAAGAAAATCCAAGCTGACATCTTAATTTGGGGTCTTCTCATGCAGTACTGTCAGCAATGGACAAGGCTAAATTGTTCATTGACACTACTCTCGAATAGCTTGTGGGATTAGTCTTCCTAGGTGGCGCCAGGCCAACCCTAACCTTTTCTGACAAAGAACTGCCGTAGGAAGGCTCAGTTCATAACAAACCCTTGTACATATCTGTTAAGTGTAGGGAAAAATGGGTGCTGGTGGTGTTGATAAGCACTGGTTCGGCCATCAATGTCTGTCCTTCTCGCACAGTTTATGCAATCAGCCTTAGACTAGCAGACCTTGTGCCCACAGCCCAAGTAATTCGTGCATATGATAATATGAGCAGGGAGGTCATGGACGGTGTAAATCAGAGTCCAGGTGGGCCCAACTCAGCAAGATGTCGAGTTCCATGTCCTGGATGTGCCGGTCACCTTCAATTTACTGTTAGGGCGGCCCTGGTTGCATCATGTGAAAGTTGTCTCCTTTACCCTTCACTAAATGTTGGAATACCCTCACGGGAAAGGAGTGGTGATTGTTTTTAGAAATTCATCCATCCATCCCCCACCAGAGGTAACTACACCAGTGTTGGAGATCACTCATGGCGAGGAGGATGTATTCCTCTCAAGGTTCACTCTAGCTGAAGCTCGGGTAGTGCAGACCATTCTGGCTGTAGACGAGGGCATGTATGTTAGTGCCCAGTCTATCTATTTCATGAACAAACTGCAGCATGTACCAAGAATGGGACTCGAAAGAAATGGTTGAAAAGGTGTTGCTGCACTAACAGATGTGCCGCACAATCCACATGCCTTTGGTCTGGGCTATGTACCCACCAAAGAGGACTGGATCAGGAAAGGAGAAGAAATCAGAGGCAGAGCCAAAGCCAAGTAAGCCGAGAAACACTATGAGCTTATCCACAGGCCAATCTAGGGAACGCTGAATGGTCACTTTGTTCGAGAGGGAGAAGATTTCCCTTTTTGCGGCTTTCCTGAGCTCTGGGTGAATTCCACAAAGCAGTGTGTCCCTGGATTCGAGATCTTTTTTGACCTGCAGCTGCAGAACAAAGATGAGGAGGAAAGAGCTGAACCAAGTACTAAAGCTGGACAGAGCATGGACAGTGATTCAAACAACAGCGAACTTGGAGTAGGGGTAGCACTGCCTTATCTCCTTATAGATCCTACGGCTGACTCAGATAACTTGGGGGATAACCTTACCATCTCCATGATCGGGGAAGAACCGAGTGTGAACCCAATCAGCAGCATTTTGGATGCATCGGAGGCACCATCTCTTATATGGCAGCTGGAGGAAGGCTATCTCTCTAGTTCTGAGTCGGGTAATAAGCTAAAGTCTGATTCCATAGAGTCTGTGGATTTGGGATCAGATTTCAGTTCTTTAGAGTCTGAGTGGTATTTCTAGGGGTGATAACCCGGATACCAAAGTCCTGTCTAAGTCTTCATTCATCTTTTCTTTTAAGTTTGTAATTGAAGATCAGGACCTTTTGAATGAGAACTCTGCGAATTCTGTGTACTTCTCTGTGCCGTTGGTTTATTGTATTGACCAAGATTTTCAGAATTTTAATGAAAACGAAGAGGAAAGAATTCTTTTGGTTTTGAAAAACTTGATTAATCGAGAGGAGAAGAGGTTTTCTAAACCCTGTGTTGATGAAATCATTGCTTTTAATGTGGGTACTGAGAAGGATTCGTGTCTGGTCTAGATCGGGTCCATGTTGTCTTCGGAGTAGCGCGAACGCTTGGTCTCTTTATTAAAAGATTTCAAAGATGTTTTTTCTTGATCCTACGAAGACATGTCTAGAATTGATCTTGAGATTGTACAGCATCGGATCCCTCTTGACCCCGAAGCCAGACTGATCAAGCAAAAGTTACGTAGAATCCGTCCAGATTGGGCATTGAAAATCAAGGAAGAGGTCACCAAGCAGATCGAGACAGGTTTCTTGTTAGTATTTGAGTATCCGACTTGGTTGGCCAACATTGTCCCAGTGTCGAAAAAGGATGGTAAAATCCGGGTGTGTGTGGACTTCTGGGACTTGAACAGAGCCAGTTCGAAGGATGACTTTCCTTTGCCGCATATTGATGAGTTAGTAGACTTCACTATGGGCTATGCATTGCTATCCTTTATGGACGGGTTTTTCGGGTACAACTAGATTCTGATGGCACCCGAGGATAGAGAGATGACCGCATTCACTACGCTGTGGGGTACCTACTACTATCGGGTTATGCTATTTGGGCTGAAGAATGTCGGGGCTTCCTATCAGAGGGCTGTGACCACCATTCTGCATGACATGATCCACAAAGAGGTCGAGGTGTAC
Organism: Camellia lanceoleosa; assembly: GCA_025200525.1. NCBI lineage: Eukaryota > Viridiplantae > Streptophyta > Magnoliopsida > Ericales > Theaceae > Camellia > Camellia lanceoleosa. The sequence goes on along the minus strand of CM045764.1, from coordinate 111,773,132 downwards.
ATGGACGACATGATTGTCAAGTCCAAAGAAAGAGAGGGCCACTACACTGCTTTGAAAAAATTCTTTCATCGGATCAGAGAATACAGATTGAGGTTAAACCCGCAGAAATGCACCTTCGGCGTAATGACAAGGAAAATGCTAGGCTTTCTAATCACACAGAGGGGCATTGAAGTAAATCCTTCCAAAATCAAGGCCATCCTGGAAATGCCACCACCAAGGACTGAAAAGGAGGTGCAAGGCTTTCTAGATAAAGTGCAATTCATAAGACGGTTTATTTCCAAATTAATCTTGACTTGTGAACCACTATTTGGTCTCCTAAAGAAAGGGAAGAAATTTCGATGGGATGATTGATGTCAATTTGCCTTTGAGCAGGTTAAAGAGTACTTTCAGAATCCGTCTGTGTTGTCGCCGCTAGAGCCATGGAAGCCTTTGTAACAGACACGACCATGGGATGCATGCTCGCTCAAGAATCTAAAGATAGGGTAGAGAAAGCCATCTACTACTTGAGCAAGAAAATGTTGGATTACAAGACTTACTATACTACGTTGAAGAAAGCTTGCTTAGCCTTGGTATGGGCTACCAGGAAGTTGAGGCACTACTTGTTAGCTAACTCTGTAATTCTGGTTTCGAGATTAGACCCCATCAAATATCTCTTTGAAAAACCAGCGCTTATGGGTAGGTTAGCTCGTTGGTTGCTTCTTCTCTCTGAATTTGATATCAAATATGTCACCTGTAAGTCGGTCAAGGGAAGAGCTGTAGCGGAGTTCCTGGTAGACCACCCGGTAGAAGGGGATAAGGCAGTGGAATACTTGCTCCCAGATAAAGCCATTTTGCAAGTTGAGGAGGAAGTTTGGACGATGTACTTTAACGAAACGTCCAATCAGTATGGTTATGGAATCGGTGTATTGTTGATAGCACCGGATGACTCCCATATACCTTTAGCCTTTAAACTCTGGTTCATGGTGTCCAATAATGAAGTAGAATATGAAGCGTGTATCATTGGTTTAGAAGCCGCTCTCGAACTAGGGGCAATAAGATTGGATGTTATCGGGGACTCGAACTTAGTTGTTTCTCAAGCAAATGGAGACTAGAAAGTTAAAGAAGGAAAGATGAAGGTTTACCACCAGACCCTGGATGTTCTGATTCCTAGGTTTGAAAAGTTGACTTTCATGCATCTATTGAGAGAGAACAATAGGTTCGCTGATGCTTTAGCAACTCTATCTTCTATGGTAAACATCTCATTTGGAGTCCGGATGCGTCCAATTATCATCAAGTAGAAATACACGCTTGTAGACACCCCATTTTTGACCGTCCTTAAGACTTGGACGTCATTGCTTGTACACTCGATGATTGTGTTTGTTTGTGTTCGTTTTGAGCGCCCGAAGTCATCGGTAGAACGCCCTGTCTTTGAGCCTCTAAACCTGGCCTCTTCTTTGCTTGGTTTTGGACCAAATCTTGTTGTTTTTGTGTTTGGAACCTTTTGGTGACCTGTCGGCCACCACCATAGGCTGTCGACCATGGATTGTGCTTGTCGGCCATTGGTGTGGCCGGTCAGCTACCAGTGGTGGCCGACGACCACTAGTGTGTTTTTCCAGATATTTGTTGATAGTTGTGCCAGCTATTGACACATTGAGCTGCATCTCCCTACACGTGTATGGTGAGATGTTTCTAAGCTCAAGGCTTGTTTTTCTATATATATGGGGGTTCCTCCCCTATTATTGAGGAGTTAGAAATTTTGGAACAAAAAATCTCTCTCTCTCTCTTACAATTTTGTGCTTTGTAGCCTGTTTTCTCTACACTATTACATACACTACCTTAACCAGAGTTGCTAGTCTTTGGGTTGAGGTAACTTCGGACCTTATTTGAGCTCTAGAATGTGGTTTTTGGCTTGGATTGTTGGCCAACTTGTGCTTTGCTTCAAAGGTATAACACTTGCCTTGTTTATACTTGTTTTGTATACTTGTTTTGCCATCTTTTTCAATTGTTTTGAGGCTGGTTTTGAACTAAAAAAAGTTCTATTTTTATGGCTTAAAAGTGTTGGTTTGAGGCTATTTTCAGTTAAAGGGTAGTCTACCATTCTTGTATCTTAGTTCTTAAAGCTTTTGTACTTTTGTTCATTATTTTCAAACCAACCTTTTTGGGCCTTTTAACCATTGAATTTCAGAGGTTTTTTAGTGGTAACAAACTCATTTTGAAGTCCAAAATTGGAGAGGTTAGCCTCCCATCCTTGAGTCTTGTTTGCATGCCTAGTTAGCCCCATGTATTAGCTTAATGTTTTAGCTTTTTGTGGCTCAAGTCCAGCATGTTTTACACTCTATTATGAACTGTTTTGCCATTGTTTTGGATGTTTGGTCCCTTTTGAGCCTTGTATGGCATGGTTGTAATGTAAGTTCCTTCACTAGCTTATTGTTTTAAGGCTTTAACTACCATTGGTTTGAGTTGGTTGCATGTTTTAGTGCTTTTGTCACTCATTTCCAACACTTGATCATCTCTGCAACCTCACTTCTTTCTTGATTTTATTTTTGCTTTGAAAGTGGTTCAAACCATTTGCTTATTTAAAACATGAAATTGAGATTTTATGCTTAATGGTTTAATCCCTTTTGGGGTTCATTACCAACGGCATGAGGTCTCTTTCATGCCTAAAACAACCTTTGGTTTGAGCCCTCTTTCCATTAGAGGACACTCACCAATAGACTTAATAGATTAAGGAATGGTTTGGTAATTAAAATGAGTAAACAAAATTGGCAAGTAAATAAGGCAAGATAAGCATTCTTTGTGTTGCATTGCATGTGTTCAACTCAGACGTTAATTTGAACACAAGGAAAATGGGACATTTCATACTCAAAAGTGATGAAATGTGCCAATTTCCTTGGTCTCCGTTGCCCTTGATGATGCATGATAGGGTGATGGTCTTTTGAGTCTTGTTTTGCATTTATTGAACTTGCACAATTGGTTTCGCAAGCCATCATGCAATGAAATTGCTTGATTGATGGTTTATGAACCTAATTTTGTCCCTCCTTTGATTTCCCCATGAAAAGGAGAGGCAAAGTGTGCAAACAACCCTTGAAAAATACACCGTTTTGCTCTGTTTTACTCTCTGTTGCTGCAAGGAAGTTCAGGCTATCAGTGGTCGACAGCTACCATCAATAGTCGACTGGCTACCAATGGTAGCCAACTGGCCCCTTGTCAACCATCAGTGAAATTTGCACAGTGTGTTGGTAAGATGGAACAGAGGTGTTCTGGAAGTGGGCAGCATTGCCAATGCTCAAATGTGCAAACAGAGGCTTGCAGCAGCAAAACAGCGGCTTTTCGGGTGGAAACCGAGCACGTGCATGAGCCTCCCTTGCATTTCAAGCTTATTTAACGCTTAAATATCTAGCTTAAATACGTGTCGTAATTAATTAGTTGTAGCTAATTAAGAGTTGTAAATAATTAGTTAGTTTAATTAGTTATTTCGTTTTGTAATCATTAGTTAACTAGAATAGTTAATTAGTTTCAAGTATTGTAATAATTAGTTAGCTTAATTAGCGTAGCTAGCTAGTTAGCTTTTATTCATTCGGACCCTCTTTCGCGAGGGCGAAATGTTGTAATAAGTGTACGTGCGTGTGTGTATGTTTTCCAACCCCACGTCTTTCTCCCTTTTATTTACTCGCTTTTGATGGTTAGATTAGGGACATGTTTCAATTAGTATATTGCATGCTTGCATCCATTCATTTGTATTGCATGCACCGAGGCTCGGCCCATCATTCAAACTACGTTGCCATTTTAATACTTCTTTGAATACGTGTTTAATCGCATGTTGTTCAAATTGCTTCATATGCCATATTAGTAGCTGAGCCTATTAATTGCTTATCGCATGTGTTGCATTAGACATCTTGTATAGTTAGGATCATGCATGTTTCACTAACTCACGTTTTCCTAGCTTGGAGTACTAGGTGAGTTTTTACGCTTTAGCATACTTGCATGAATGTGAATGTTGCCATGATTAGCATGCTTTCCATGAGGCTATGTGCTTAAATGATAAATTGCATGAATGCCTGTAGATGGAGGCTAGTTGTTTGAATTGGAACAATTCAACAAATGTGCGTTTTAAGCCCACTTTGTTGAGTGGCAATTCATGTTTTAAGCCCACTATGTTTGGTGGCAAATCCGCAATCTTTAAGCCCACTTGAGGTGGCAAATTCAAACCATTTTCGCAAACAAACATGAAATTGAATTGTTTCAATTCTTGCAATTTTAGTCTATACTTGCTTGTGCGCATCACATAGTAAAGCTAGTCTAATAATCGAAACAAGAGCACATAATGTTTATAAAATATCATATCATGACTAGTAGAGGCTAATCTTTGATCGGGTGAGCCGGGGTGCTCAAATCATGACCTTCCCCTCTTGTACCTAAGTTCCCGAGTTGAGGCAACTTTGGTTATGACGGACACATGGCGTTTGGCACGAGTCAGGGTTTCCTAAATTTCCCCAAAACAAAAAATATTTAGGTGGCGACTCTGTATTTGGAAAAGCAGTCCAATTTTGGCATTTTGATTCAAAATTAGTTTTCCAAAACGATTTTTCAGATTTGGACTCTTTGGTATTTATCACCTTCACATTGCACTTGTGAGATTAGATTCAGAACCACGGGAGTCCGAACTGTGAGGCCTTTATTTTCAAACCTTCCGAAAGGGGGCGCGAAAAAGGGGAGCCATAGTTTTTTGTGACTTTGCTGGGGATTTAGAGAACTTGACTCGAACTCATGATATGACATTTTATCTACACTTATGTGTTTCTTTGCATTTTGCATTTGCATCGGTACACTTAAGTCACAATGTTTGCTATTTGCTATTCCTGAATAGCTTGCCAGAGACTTGCTTGGAAAAGCTTGCCAAAAGGCTGACCGGTTGTGGGTTTTACTACGATGGGAACACAATCCTTGGATTTGGACTAACGTTATACCATTTGATCCTCTTTTTACTTCTCGGTGTTAGGTGTGAGAGGTATATTAGGTAGTCTTGCAGAGGTACCCTTTTTGACCAATCGACCTAGTTGCATATCAGAAACCATAGAGACTGTTCGAAACTAGGACAGGTTGCTTACCCGAATGCAGGATTGTGTGAAACACTTTGTTTGAATAGCTAACCCTAGTTCTTGACGAAACTAGGACAGGGTAACCCTACCCCATCATAGGGGTGTTTTGGCTCTCACTTGCTTGATATGTGCTTTTAGAGTGAAACTCTGCAAGAATGTATGTATTAGTTGCAAGTCTGGGTATCAGTTTTTGGGAGGCAGAATTCAGTTTTGAGCATGGTTCTACAACTTTGATTACATCAGTGTACTGATTAGAATCTGAGCAAAGGTGTTGTGCGGTTTTTGATTTTTGTTTTCTTTTTGGTTTATTTCTTTTTGCAAGGTAGTTTTTCACCATTGCTTCAGACAATTCTGTTACCCTCCAAGCACTCTGGACCCGAGTGGGGATCTTTCCAGGGGATAGCCAGTGTTTGCTTCACTCTCCTCGGTTACCAGACGGGGGAGAATCAGGCAGAATTCACCAATCTAGCAATCAGCTTTTACTTCGCCCGCGCCCAGTCGGGCCCAGTCTTCTACTTCTACTCCGGAAAGAGTGTATTCGCCAGTTTTGATAGCTTAACATACCCCAGTCAGCATGGAAGATATTCTTCGTTAGCTCCAGCAGACCATTGAGACTATGCAACTAGATGCTGCTCGCCAAGCTGAGGTTGTAGCCTGCCAAGCAGAAGTGATAAATAGGCTTCAGCAACAGCAACCATAACCGGTAGTAGCCTTTGCATCCCATGCACTTCCAGCGGGAATTCCAACACTCGGGGTCACAATCAATGTCCAAGAAAATATGGGCATCCCGGCAGATCCGATCCTATCTCAAACCTCCAAGGCACCGGTTTACCAAATGGAGGTGCCGTTTGAATTCGAGGTTGACCTCACTGCATTAAAGGTCAACAAGTTAGAAAAACTCTTCAAATGGGTGCAGGGCGTGAATTCAATCCCTGATATTGAGGATGGATACACTGACTCGGCAGTTACTCTGTAGGACAGATTCAAGATGCCGCACATCGACTGGTTTGATGGCTCTGGGGATCCTATGGTCTATTTATGGCTATTCTCTGATATCTTACGACCGATGGGTCTCACCAGGTTACAGAAGTTGTCACTTTTCGACCGGACCCTGTCGGGTATAATGACCATTTGGTATGCCAAGCTTGAAGACTCTGTGAAGAGAAACTGGGAGGAATGGCTGAGGCCTTCATCGCGCAGTATTCTTACAATACCCAGATCGAGGTCACTACTCGTGATCTTGAAGCGACCCGTTAGGAGCTGAAGAAGGGTTTCTCGGATTTTGTGACTCGATGGAGGGCCAAGGCCTTTATGATGACTATCTGGCCGTCTGAAAAGGACCAAATTAGAATGGTGGTCCGTAACTTACAAGGAAGATTATTACAGAAAATGATAGTCTTGCATTTGTTTACATTTGCTGAGCTTCATGAAATATGAGTTCAAATTGAGGATGCTATGAAGTAGGGGCTGATAGACCATGAGAAGGAACAACCCAAAAGGCCCTTTACACGCAGCTCCAATGCAGCCACGACTGGTGGCACCTCTGCACGGCCTTCGGATGTGAGCATGGTCGCTACCACACCCAAAACTGCCACCCTTTTTGCCTGTACATCCATTGCAACTTCACAAATCTCGAGCCATCAAGCTCGAAACCAAAGGGTCTTCACCCCACTCTACATGACTTTGTCCAAAGCCTTAGGGGTCCTAATAAAAAAGGGGCATCTTAAGTTGTTAGAACAATGCCCACTACCTGATCCTCTCCCTCCGAAACATAACCTGGCCAAATATTATGCTTTTCACCAACACCATGGTCATGATACTGATCAGTGCTTTAGGCTGCGTCGTGAGATTCAAGATCTCATTGACAATAAGGTGATAAGACCTCTCGAAAAGCCAAACGTCACTACAAATCCTCTCCCAACACATAACCAAGTCTCTCCACCTCAGCATATAAACCTTATCCATACACTGGCTGTCCCTTATGACCCCAGTATATATATCACCCCTTTCCACCTACCTAAGCCAACGTTGTTCATCCCCGAGATCACAAACTTGTGCATGGTGAGCACATCTTTACTCCAACCCGAACCAGTGGTGGTGACAGTGGAAGATGAAGGGAGGTCAGCCTTGATGGAGAATGTCAATCTGATGCCTAGGGGCTCTGAAGACTTATCTGATGAGGTGTACAACCCGAGCTGCTATATTGTGCCAATCAATCAAGCTAAGTTGGAAGTGGTGTTGCCAACTGGGATGGAGGTCAGTGTAGTTCGAGAAGATGGACCAAATCAGGGATTAGATGACCTAGCTGACCTGGAGGAGGATATAGACAATTTACAGTTCTTTGATGAGCAAGATCAAGAGAACGTGCATATTGATTGGTTTTATCTGAACGGGTCAACAGACAATTCTAGGTGGCTAAGTGATGAACTCGATATAGATGGGGGAACTAAATTGAAGCTGGTGGAATAGAAAGCAGGAACTGCTGCAATGACCAGAATGGCTGATGGAAAGGGTCAACTACCGGAAACATGGTGAAGAACAATTGGCTCAGGAATTGGGCATTATTAGTACTGTACATACAGAACAAAAAGCCGCACTGGAGTGGTTTGGTCAAGAAATGAGTGAAAACGATCGAAAAGATGGAATAGCTCAACGCCCCGCGAGGAATGTTTCTGCCAAGAGAACAGTTAGACCGGAATCGGACAATTGCTTGTCGGTTGCCAGAGGTATGTGGTGGAAGATGATGATCTGCATCTTGCCCACACTGACGAGGATTGGGGTGAAGGCCTTCTTGACAATACCTGGTATATGGAAGAAGTAGACCACATGACAAGAAGTGGCCGATATTTCAAACCACCGCATCTAGACCAACCCGAGGTATCTAGGAAGGATAAAGAAGTTGAGAAACAGAAAAAAAAAATTGTTAGAGGAAGAGGCTGTGTTGAGACAGTTGAAAAAGATTCAAGCTGATATATCTATTTGGGGGCTGCTTATGGCTTCGCGAGTGCACAGACAAGCTGTATTGATGGCAATGGATAAAGCCAAGTTATCCATCGACACCACCCTCGAACAACTAGTGGGACTAGTCTTCTCGGGAGGCGCTGCGTTGACTTTTACGTTTTCAGACAAGGAATTATCGCCAGAAGGCTCTGCACACAACAAGCCTCTATACATATTCGTAGAGTGCCGAGAAAAGTGGGTGCCAGTGGTACTGGTTGATACTGGGTCAGCAATCAAAGTCTTCTTAACTCGTACAGCATATGCCATTGGCCTGAAATCGGCCGATTTTGTGCCTACAGCCTAGGTGATCCTGGCATATGACAATACAAGCAGAGAGGTGATGGGGACAGTGCAGATTAGAGTATAAGTCGGCCCAGCTCAGCAGGACATCGAGTTCCATGTCTTGGATGTTTCGATCACTTTCAACTTACTACTTGGGCGACTCTGGTTGCACTAAGTAAAAGCTGTCTCTTTCACCCCCCACCAAATGTTGAAGCACCCCCATGGGAAAGGGGTGGCCACAGTTTTTGGGAATTCATCTATACATCCTCCGCTAGAGGTCACTACACCTGTGCTGGAGATTGTGCATAGCGAAGATGATGTCTTCCTTTTAGGGTTTACCTTGGCTGAGGCTTGGGTAGTGCAGAGTATCCTGGCTATCGATAAGGGTTTGTATGTCAGTGCCCAATCTGTATACTTCATGAACAAACTCCAACACATACTAGAAATGAGATCAGGGAGAAGTGGCTAGAAAGGTGTCGCTGTATTGGCCGACGTGCCACATAACCCTCATGCCTTTGGTCTTGGCTATACACCTACCAAAGAGTACTGGGTGAGGAAAGGGAAAGAAATAGCCGGAAGAGCCAGGGCTAAGCTTGGAAGAAAGGGCTGAGCCAATAGCTGCTGAAGCTGCAAAGAGCACAGAAAGTGATTCCGACAACAGTGAACTTGAAGTAGGAGCAGCACTGGCATGTCTCCTTTCGGATCCTCAAATCAACTCAGAGAGCTTGGGGGATAACCTGACCGTTTCCATGATCGGAGACCAATCGAGTGCGAACCCTTCTAGCGGTATCTTGGATGCATCTGGCGCACCATCCCTCACTTGGCAGCTAAAAGAGGGCTACCCGTCTAGCAGTTCTGAGTCAGGTATTGAACCAGAATCTGATTCCATAGAGTCTGTAGATTCGAAATCAGATTTCGGTTCTTTTGAGTCTGGGTTCGGCATTCCTGGGGTTTATAACCCAGATGCTGAGGTTTTGTCCTTTTTCCTTTTCTTTTGAGTCTGTTGTCACTGAGGAGTTGGATGAACTGGATCTTTTGAATGAGAATGCCACCACAGATTTTGAGTATTTCTCTATGCCTCTTGTTTATTGCATTGATCATGATTTCAAAATTTTGATGAAAACGATGAGGAAGGAATTCCTCTAGTTTTGAAACATTTGATTAATCGAGAGGAGGAGAGGTTTGTAAAACCCCTTGTTGATGAAATCATTCTAATTAATGTAGGTACTGAGAAGGATCCGCCTTTGGTCCAGATCGGGTCCACGTTATCTTTGGAGGAGCGCGATTGCTTAGTCGCTTTATTAAAAGATTTCAAAGATATTTTCGCATGGTCCTATGACGACATGCCTGGAATCGATCCTAAGATTGTACAACATCGGATCCCTCTTGACTCCGAGGCCCGACCCATCAAACAGAAGCTGCGGAGGATATGCTCAGATTGGGCTTTGAAGATTAAGGAAGAAGTCACCAAGCAGATAGACACAGGGTTTTTGCTAGTATTTGAGTATCCAACTTGATTGGCCAACATTGTTCTAGTGCCAAAGAAAGATGGCAGAATTCGGGTGTGTGTGGATTTCAGAGATCTGAATAAGGTTAGTCCAAAGGACGACTTTCCTCTGTCGTACATTGATGAACTGGTGGACTTCACCGCAGGCCATGCGTTGGTCTCCTTTATGGATGGATTTTCTGAGTATAACCAGATTCTGATGGCACCCGAGGACAGAGAGAAAACTGCTTTCACTATGCCATAGGGAGCCTACTGCTATAGGGTGATGCCGTTTGCGTTGAAGAATGTTGGGGCCACCTATCAATGGGCTGCAACCACGATTCTGCATGATATGATTCACAAAGAGGTGGAGGTGCATGTGGACGACATGATTGTCAAGTCCAAGGAAAGAGAGGACCACTACACCACCTTGAAGAAATTCTTTCAACAGATCAAAGAATACCGGTTGAAGTTGAATCCGCAGAAATGTAATTTCGGTGTAACAACAGGGAAAATGCTGGGTTTTTTGATCACACAGAGGGGCATCGAGGTAGATCCTTCCAAAATTAAGGCCATTCTAGAAATGCCACCACCAAGAACTGAAAAGGAGGTGTGAGGCTTTTGGGGTAAAGTGCAATTCATAAGACAGTTTATTTCAAAATTTACCTTGACCTGTGAACCACTATTTGGTCTCCTAAAGAAAGGAAAGAAATTCTGATAGGATGACCGATGTCAATTCGTTTTCGAGCAGATCAAGCAGTACCTTCAGAATCCACCCGTGTTGTCGCCGCTAGAGTCGGGAAAGTCCTTGATTTTGTATCTGCCGTAACGGACACAACGATGAGATGCATGCTCGCTCAGTAATCTGAAGATAAGGTGGAGAAAGCCATTTATTACCTGAGCAAGAAAATACTAGATGATGAGGCCCACTACATTCCGCTAGAGAAAGCTTGCCTAGCCTTGGTATGGGTTACCAGGAAGTTCAGGCACTACTTGTTAGCTCACTCCGTAATTTTGGCTTCGAGATTAGATCCTATCAAATATCTCTTTAAGAAACCAGTGCTTACGGGTAGGCTAGCTCGTTGGTTGCTTCTCCTCTCCGAATTTGATTTGAAGTATGTTACTCGAAAGTCTGTTAAGGGGAGAACGGTAGCAGAGTTCCTGGCAGATCACCCAGTAGAAGGGGATGAAGCGGTAGAATACCTATTCCTAGATGAAGCTATTCTGCAAGTCGAGGAAGAGATTTGGACAATGTGCTTTGACGGAGCATCTAATTAGTACGGTTATGGGATAGGGGTGTTGCTGATAGCACCCGACAATTCCTATATACCTTTAGCCTTCAAACTCAGGTTCAAAGTATCCAACAATGAAGTAGAATACGAGGCGTGTATCGCTGGTTTGGAAGTCGCCTTGGAACTAGGGGAAAAAAGGTTGGATGTCATTGGGGACTCGAATCTAGTTGTGTCTCAAGCAAAAGGAGACTAGAAGGTCAAAAAAGAAAAGATGAAGATTTATCACCAGACCCTAGATGTTCTTATTCCTAGGTTTGAGAAACTGACCTTCATACATCTACTAAGAGAGAACAACAGGTTTGCTGACGTCTTATCAACTTTATTTTCTATGATAGACATCCTTTTTGGAGTCCGGATGCATCCGATCATTATTGAGTAGAGATATATGCCGGCCTACAAGTCTATCGCCTCAATAAATGAAGTGTAAGCTCAAAACCCTTAGTTCTATGATATTTGGAACTTTTTGGAAAATGAGGTTTATCCACCAAGGGTGAATGCCAAAGATAAGAGGGCAATACGGCGGATGGCCATTCAATTTATCATCTGAGGAGGTAAACTGTACAAACAAGGTCATCTGGGAATGCACAAGTTGTGTGTTGACGTAAATGAGTCAAAACGCCTAATGGAGGCCATCCACGGAGGAGAGTGCGGAGTGCACATGAACAGGGTAATGTTAGCTCGAAAGATTCTCAGGCAAGGTTACTATTGATCTACTATGGAGGAGGATTATATCGGTTTTGTTCGGCGATGCCACAAATGCCAGGTTCATGCCAATTGCATGAATATTCTGCCATCGAAGCTGTACAACATGACTTTACCTGGGATTTTCTTAGTCTGGGGAATCGAAGTAATTGGCGCAGTCACATCGAAAGGGTCAAATGGGCATGAATACATTTTGGTGGCAATTAATTACTTCACAAAGTGGGTGGAAGCTCAGTCTTATACAGTGTTGAAGGTAGCGCATGTGGCTAAGTTCATCCGAAATAACATCATTTACTGTTATGAAGTCCCGAATGAGATTATTTCAGATAATGGCTCCTATTTCGAGAAAGAAGTGATCGACGTGTTGGAGAAATACAACATGGCTTTTCATAAGTCATCCACATGTTGGTCGCAAACCAACAGAGCTGTTGAGGCTGCCAGCAAGAATATCAAGCATATTTTATAGAAAATGGTTGAGACCTACAGGGACTGGCCAGACAAATTGCCATTTGCACTCTGGGGTTATAGGACTTCAATTTGGACGTTTACTGGGGCAACTTTGTACTCTCTTGTTTATGGGATGGAAGCTATTTTGCCGATCGAAATAGAAATTCCGTCGCTGCGGGTTATGGCTAAGTGTCAGATAGCAGAGGCAGATTGGCAATAGAACAGGTTCGAAGAACTGATGTTGTTCGATGAGAGAAGGCTGAAAACACTGTACCATGTTCAGGGTTATCAACATAGGATTGCCAGGGTTTTTAATAAGAAGGTTAAGTCTCGGAATCTCAAAGAAGGAGATTTGGTACTGAAAGACAACCGAGCTCCCATTCATGACCCTAGGGGCAAGTTCAGACCTAATTGGACTGGTCCTTACATCATCAAAACTATCTGATCGGTTGGAGCTGTTATTCTTATGGACCTGGATGGCCTTGAATTTTCCCAACTAATCAACATGGACAAGTTGAAGAAATATTACCCCTGAGAGGCTCGCTAGGCCGAAAACTCAGAAGGGCGACCTAGGCAAAAGGTAGGACACAAAAATTAGAAAAAAGAAAAACTGAGCTCGCAAGGTTGAAAACCCTAAAGGGCGGCCTTGGCAAAAGTTAGAACGCAAAAGGGGAGCGTTAATACTCAAGTGAACCCGAATCGAACTACATAAGGCCTGATTCTTATCTTTGGGATACGTAGGCAACTTCATTCTGAAGTTTGCCCGTAAACACCTCCAACTCAACTGTCCTGTTCGTATGATGATCAGGCTATCCTTGTCCAATCTTTATCTGGATGTTTGGTTATGATTCTCTCTGAGAGCTGGTTACAGTGTTGAGTAGTGTTATTCAGTCAAGGGGCAATTTGTTGTCTTTGGATTCGGGGTTGTGCATTTCGAGGATAGATTCTGTGTGTGTCAAGTTGTGATCCTTATCGAAAATGATTTTGAAATTTTTTGATAAAAGTTGATTTTTGTTCAAATTAATCCTTTTACAACTTAGACCATTTTGGACCAAAAGGAAAATTTTCAGCGCTCACAATTTTAATTTCATTGATTTCAGTACAAAATTCTCAAACTCTCGATACAAATGAAAAGCCACTTTTATTACATTCATAAAACTTGAAAAGTAAGATCAAAGCAATAAACTTGGGGCATAGATGAGTCAAGTGTTCTTGCGTCCCTCGCTTGTGCTTGTGGAAGCTCCTAATGCTAAAGTGGGCTCGAATTACGCTTCATCTTCAAGCTAGGTTAGGCACTCGCCAGAAAGTGCACAGCTGAAACTAGGGGCAGGAGCCAGAAGCTCTCTTGTCCTCTAAGCAGTGAAGTACCTAGCCAAATGTGAGCCTCGGACGGGGAATGAAACCGGGTATTCTACCCCCTCTTCTGGGCAAGTTTGATCATGTCCAAATTGGCACCTGAACCGGAACGAAAAGTAGAATACACAGTGTGTAAGGCCAATCAACTCAATGCCAGGTTGCTGAGTCATGCTGTAGCTCATTTCGGTCAGATTAAGCTAGGGGCAACACCAAGCAATGTCAGCAGCCGACCTGTTGCACATCCAGTGGCACCACCATCTTTCATTCAGAAAATTAACTAACTGTTGGCAGAAAAGGTATTCTTGGGTTGAGTATGCGGGCAAGAGTCCACTACCTCCAACTTGTCCATAAACCATATCTGGGGAGGGATGAAAGAAAAGAGAGATGTGCACTGAGAGAAAAAGTGAGAAAAGGGCTTTGAGAGAAAAACAAAGCATGAGTGCCGAGAGATGTGAGAAACACATTAGAAAGGGTGGGAAACATTACCTGAAAAAGTAGTGGACTCCCCGTGAATTTGGTGGTCTCTCGCCAATGGAAGGCATCTAAGCCTATCAAAGTCTCGGCTAATGTCAAGTCAATGTAACTCTTGTCCTCTTTCAGGCCTTGCGCCACTTCAATTAGCTGAATGCTAGACCCTCCGAAACTAGGGGCAAGAAGGAAATGTGCCAACATGCACAAACAAAGGGCGTGTTGTCAAAAACCCTGCCAAAGAAGGTTGTCACGGTCACCGGCGTCAGAAAATTGATGGATCAAATTGGGAATGTCCAGCTCTCCGTTGTGAACCAAAGAATGGGCCTCGTGTAGAGTAAGTCTGCACATCCGTCACAAAGCTTGGATGTGACCAAAACGGGGCTGAGGCAAGATTTCCTCATCGTGCCGGGACTCTATTAGCACTTGAAATTCTTCAATTGTTGGGCATAGTTCTTGTCCCCCGAAGCTAAAAACATGTGTAATCGGGTTCCAACATGTAGCCGCGACATGTAGGAATGGAAAACAAAGCAGAGAATGGCTCAGCGAGAATAGTGCATTTATGTCGAAACATCAAAAATTTAGCTTTTTCGAGCCATCTAAAGTTGCAATCCAATTCGAGAGTTTTTGGGCAAAGGATGGCTCTATTTTGTGAAGAATTTACAACTGAAATGAAGAAACTACAAAGCTTATCCTTTTGTAGAAGATAAGACAGTGAGTGGAAGCCATGTGGCAAGAATCTAGAGGTTCCTTACATTGATGGCCCACTGGCCACTAGTGATGGCCGATAGGCCACTTTGGTAGCCGACTGGCCACCCTTGATGGCCGACAACATCTATTTATGGTTGACAGCCTTCTTTTCTGACCTGTTGTCCACCTGTGTGCTGAGAATGTTGAAAGCATGTGTTTTGTCCTGTTCTTTGTGCATTTTATGGTCTTGTTTTGAGTATTTTTAGTTTTAGCAAGTTTGTTGAGTTGTATTTGATTTGTTTAGTTTATTGAGTCGTTTTGTTGTTTATCGTGTTGTCTTGTTTTGTTTATCAAATTGTCACTATTTTGATTATCGAGTTATATAACTTTGTTTGTAAGTGTTGGTTGGTTCATTACTTGATTAAGAGAGTTGTGCCAATACCATGTCCAAATTTCATTATCAAATTCAATCTCGTTTTCATGCGATGCGGATGCAGTGCTCATGATGCAAAATACAACACTTTTTCAAATGAAAGCTGGTTGTCATTCCGATCATGGTTATTTTCTTTTACAAAAGTGTGGTACAAGTTTTAAAAGTAAATAAAGGCTATTTAAAGCTATACATATGCTAACGCTACTAACAAAAACAAGCTAAGGAAAAACTACAAGAAAATCAGCGCCAGTCACCTCAGGCTCGTGATGCGCTCTTTGTCCTCTTCCTTAGAGGAAGGGACTCTGGGGCACTGTCTCTGTCGGCATCGCTGTTTGAATCTGAACTAGAGTCTGAGCCGGTGCCATCTCCACTCTCTCTTTCTGAACCTGCCTCGGCATCAACATCCCCACTCTCGGAACTAGAGTCGCCGTTGTCTTCACTTTCAGAGGACTCAGACTGTGGACTCATTGCCTCCTTGAAGCCATTTGTCTCGGCGTTATTATCGCTCAGAATGGGCTCTGAAAGACCACTCTCATCTTGGGTACCTCTGGCTCTGCCTTGGCTACGTGTGAGAGCTTGTCTCTCTCTTTCTCTCATCCTTGTTGTTAGAGGAGGCATCGTTGGTGCAGGTGCTGTAGCTGCCGCCGGAGATGTCGGTATAGGTGAGACCTGAAAAGACAATTGTCATATGTTAGCCACAATATGTGTATCATATGCAAGTATGGTGTGCATAATGAGTATATGCAGAAGTCAAGTACAATGTATGCATGCAGTATGGAAATGCAGTGTTTCAGATGCAGTGTATCAGTGTATTGTGGGGAAGTTTTCAGTTGAAATGTCAATTTCACTGTGTCAGTGGAAATTTGATGACTGGAATGTAAGAAAACTGAAGAAATGACCTGAATGCCGTGGAAGCCAAGCAGTGCCTCCCTCCTCAATATCATACCTTCAAATAAGGCTAGTAGCTCCAGCAGATCCTTAGTGTATCCTGGGGGTGCCTACAAATGCATTGGGATTGATTAGTGTCCAGAAGGAACAAATATCAAGAAGAGATGGGAAAACTAAAAAAATGTAGTACATACCGGGCGTGCATCATGAGCTCTGACATATCTATGCCCCACTGCGGCAGGCTCAATCGGAATCTGGTATGTCTTCCCAGTATACCTCCAACATGTGAGTGTAGTAGGCAGCTCCGGCCAGTCGATCCTCAGTCCTACCTGGGTAGCCCCTCTGCCATGCACCTTGGCCGCAAAAGTAGTCGGCCTCCAAGTCCTTTGTGAACTGAATCATCTCCTGGAAGATGAGTCTCTTTATGGCTCTCATAGATGGTGGAGGCGCCATGGGAACTATTGGCTCAGGCAAGCCCATAGTTTGGCATAAGAATCGCTCGCCTAAAAACCAGGCTCAACAAATCGGGCCCTCGAACAAAAAGCCGATAACAGGAGGCTCCCCAAGATCCAGCAAATTGGCCCCTAACCCCGGCCGGCATCGTCGCCTAGGGCTGCCAAGTGATCTGTAAATAGAGAATGCACACATTGTTAGTGGCCATCAGATATCGAAACATGAATCAAAGCTCAAGTAGAATGAAAATAACTATGAGTTTTGAGTTACCTCTGTCGCGATCACGGTGTCGAAGTACCGATAGAAGAACGAAAAGGTCTCCCTAGTCCTCCGCAAGCACCTGCCGTTATACCGATGAGAGTACGGCATAACGGGGGGCATCTCTACCTCCAGCTCCGGAGCGAGAGTTGGGAAATATGTGTACATCCAAAGCTGTAAGGGAAGGGGCAGTAGTGAGTATATAATGTATGGTGTACGGAAAGTACTAGCTCAGATGCAGAAAGCAAAATGTGTGCAGAAGGTGTATACAGTGTGTAAAAAGTACAAATACAGAGGATGCAAAGTGTACGGTGCAGAAAGCGCAGTATATGGGTGTAAACAATGCAGTGTGCAGTGTACAGAAAGTGCTAAGAAAAAAGCATAGATACATAAAGCAAAAAATGTAAAACAGAAATGTAAAGCGTACCTCCCAGGCTCGCCAGTAGCCTCCAACTCTATCTCCACTCCCGCGGGATGTCGAGCTCATATAGCCGTACAATGTGGCTAGGCCAGCACCGCTCCAGTCGTAGAGTCTGACTTGAGATAAATCTACCAAGGCACTTCGAAGATACAATCCTACAGTGTTCCCCTTGTTCGCGAACAGGGTGGTGCCGAAAAGGAACATCAGAAAACCTCGAGCGTAATGCTCAGTCTCCTTTGGGGTCTCTGGCTCGGTCCCTCGAAACCGCTCTGCGAACCAACTATATCACACCATCCCCGGTCGGAAGTGAGGTGGGCGTGTCCCTAACAGATAGATCCAGGCGGCCTCCCACTCGCCCATGTCTGTATCATAAGGAATCGAGTGACCCTCTGCTCCTATGCTGGTGAGCATAGAGAAGTTGTAGGGAGTCATCGTCATCTCCCCCGCAGTAGAGTAGTGAAAAGAGTTGGCGGTATCCCACCACCTCTTTACTAATGCTCCAAGTAAGGGCTGACTCGTAATGAGGCGCGACAACTTCGTGCAGAATAAACCAAAGCCGACCTCGTCAATAATGTGGACGACACCGGCAGGAAGCTCCATGTATTACTCCCTCGTAGATGTGGCTCCATAGCCTCTGATAGAGTGAGAATCCTCTTGTGATCAGAACAGTGATATATAGTGGTATGAGAATAAGTAGATGAAAAGGCAGTGTAAGAAACACAGTGCAAAAGTGTGATTAGGGCAAGAAATGTAGTGTAAACAATACAGTTGAAGCAAGGAACATAGTTAAAGCAAGAAATACAATGTACAGTGAAGAAAATATGAGAATATAGTGTATACCTCGGTGGTGTCGTATGATAAATGGGAGTCTGACTCTCCTAGCAAGAGGTCCTCTGGTGCACCTTGCGTAAATCCTCTAAAACCTCGGATACTCTCGGGTGGTAGCACATGCGTCCGAGGATGATAAGTCGTCGGATCAAAAGGACAAATCCTAGGTGGTAGTAGCACCAGCTCAGGCTCCGCCTCCATCTTTGGAGACAATTGGGGTGGGATCTCCAGAGAAGCTCCGTCATGGAGTAGATCATCCGCCATGTGAAAGAAGATGGAAAGGCCGCAAAAAGTGAAGGAAAATGAGGAAAATAGGTGCATAATGCCAAAAGTCAACCCTAAGAGAGAGAAAATGGAAGAAAAAGTCAAAGCCCGGGAAAAGGCTCCAAACCCAAGAAGAACTCGAGAGAAACAAGCTTCAAGTGGTGAAAATGAAGAAAAAAGCACCAAAATCAAATTTCAATCAGTTCAAAACGAAGGAAATCAAGAGGATTTAGCGAATCAACTTCGCGTGGGGCGTTGGAAAACGCATAAAAAGCGCAGATCTAGAGAGAAAGAAGATCTAGAGAGAGAAAGGGAGGATTTTCGGCTTTGGTGGTGCGTGGAAATGAAGCCCTAAGCTTTATATTTAAAGACTTATGTGTTAAAAGACCATTTTGGCCCAATCTACCATCGGTGGCCGACAGGCCACAATAGTGGCCAACAATGCTTAGGGGTGGCCGATAGGTGGCCAACACCCTCCCCTTGCGGTTGTCTAGTGCCCAGTGCTCTCCCATTGAGTCTTGATGTTGTTTTTGTCCTTGTTTCCCGAGAGGTGCAAAGAAATATCACTGTTGAAGTTTAGATTGCCTTCACGGAAGCTCCAAACCGTGTCTTCAGTGCATGATGTTCATTGCTAGTCACTCATTGAACGAGATGTATCCTTTTGTATGTTGCAACTCGTTTGAGAGGTAAATCGGAAGTTGCTACTCAATTTGTTGTGTTGAGAATGTGCTTTCATTCTTGCATAGAATATACATTGTGCGCATGCATAGAACGTACATTTTGCACATATCGTCTTACATAGAATATGCACTTCTCCCTTAATGCAAAGAACATGCTTCCAATTTATCTTGCATAGAACATGCCTTAACATTATTGCAATTGTGCATAGAACATGCACCCTTAATATGTTATACTTGTTGAGTTTCTTTCTTACGTAGGTACGATATTGTATGTACGGTTCATTTAGCAGAGTTCTAGGTGAAATCGTTTGTACCCTTCGAATCGCATCCTTTTACTCCCTCTCCTCGCGCGCGAGACAAGTTAGGACTACTCCTTTTGGTTAAAAAGCATTTGGGTGCGCCCCGGTGTTTACACCACTCCTTTTGGTTAAAAGCATTCGGGTGTGTCCCAGTGTTTGCACCACTCCTTTTGGTTAAAAGCATTTGGGTCTGTCCCAGTGTTTACACCACTCGTTTTAGTTAAAAGCATTCGAGTGTGTCCTGGTGTTTACACCACTCCTTTTGGTTAAAAACATTCGGGTGCGTCCCAGTGTTTACACCACATTTTCCTCTCGCGCGCGAGATGCATTTGGATTGTTTTTTTTAGTTAAAAACATTCGGGTGCGTCCCAGTGTTTACACCGTTCCTTTTGGTTAAAAACATTCAAGTGCATCCCGGTGTTCACACCACATTTTTCCCTCGTGCGTGAGACGTGTTAGGATTGTTTGTTTTGGGTAAACACATTCGGGTGCATCCCGGTGTTCACACCACCCTTTTCCTTCCATGTGCAACACATTAGGATTTCGGTTGAGACCTTGGGTGTGCTCAAAGGTCACTCTTCGCCTTTCCTGCGCGTCGCGTAGTTAAGTTTGTATAATTTTCTTATATCCTTTCTACATGAAATGTAGTTTGGTTCATAATTTCCACGTGTGGCGTGTTTACTTACTTACTTTTGTGTTTGAGGTTGCTATACCTTGTTTCGGTTTGTTTGAATGTGGCATTTTCATTGCATAGCATTTGCATCTAAATGTTTCATTACAGCCTCATTGCATGATCATAAGTTATGTTCCTGTATCGTGCATATCATTTGCATCTTGCCCAAGAACTACGCTGGTTTGATTCCTTGAAAAGGGATACGTAGGCAGCCTGAGGGCGTAACCATTTTTGTCTTGCTTGTTGGTTTGTCCAAGTCTTCGGCCTTGTCAAAATGGGTTGTCTCTGGGCTTTGACATTCACTCCCATCACTTCATGACTTCTGAGTTTTGTCAAAGAGGGGCAACTGTAAACACCCCATTTTTTACTGTCCTTCAGACTTGGATGTCATTTCTTGTACACTTGATAATTGTGTTTGTTTGTGTTTGTTTTGAGGTCCCGAAGTCCTCGGCGGAATGCCCTATCTTTGAGCCTCTAAACCTAGCCTTTTATTTGCTTGGTTTTGGACTAAGTCTTGTTATTTTTGTGTCTGGAACCTCTTGGTGACCTGTCGGCCATGGATTGTGCTCGTCAGCCATTGGTGTGGCCGCTTGGCCACTAGTGGTGGCCGACGGCCACCAGTGTGCCTTTCTAGATATTTGTTGACAGCTGTGCCAGCTATTGGCACACTGAGTTGCATCTCCCTACACGTGTATGGTGAGATGTTTCTAAGCTCAAGGCTTGTTTTTCTATATATATGGGGGTTCCTCCCCCATTGTTGAGGGTTAGAAATTTAGGACAAAAAATCTCTCTCTCTATCTCTTACAATTTTGTGCTTTGTAGCTTATTTTCTCTACACTATTACATACACTACGTTAACCAAAGTTGCTAGTCTTTTGGGCTGAGGTAACTTGGGACCTTCTTTGAGCTCTAGAAGGTGGTTTTTGGCTTGGATTGTTGGCTAACTTGTGCTTTGCTTCAAAGGTATAACACTTGCCTTGTTTATACTTGTTTTGCCATCATTTTCAATTATTTTGAGGCTGGTTTTGAACTAAAAAAATTTCTGTTTTTATGGCTTAAAAGTGTTGGTTTGAAGCTATTTTCAGTTAAAGGGTAGTCCACCCTTCTTGCATCGTAGTTCTTAAAGCTTTTGCACCTTTGTTCATTACTTTCAAACCAACTTTTTTGGGCCTTTTAACCACTGAATTTTAGAGGTTTTTCAGTGGTAAAAAAACTCATTTTGAAGTCTAAAATTGGAGGGGTTAGCCTCCCCTCCTTGAATCTTGTTTGCATCCCTAGTTAGCCCTATGTATTAGCTTAATGTTTTAGCCTTTTGTGGCTCAAGTCCAGCATGTTTTACACTCTATTTCGAGTTGTTTTGCCACTATTTTGGCTGTTTGGTCCCTTTTGAGCCTTGTATGGCATGGTTGTAGTGTAAGTTCCTTCACTAGCTTATTGTTTTAAGGCTTTAACTACCATTGGTTTGAGTTGGTTGCATGTTTTAGTGCTTTTGTCACTCATTTCCAGCACTTGATCTACTCTGCAACCTCTTTCCTTTCTTGATTTTATTTTTACTTTGAAAGTGGTTCAAACCATTTGCTTGTTTAAAACATGAAATTGAGATTTTGTGCTTAATAGTTTAATCCCTTTTGGGGTTCATTACCAACGGTATGAGGTCTCTTTCATGCCTAAAACAACCTTTGGTTTGAGCCCTCTTTCCATTAGAGGACACTCACCAATGGACTTAATGGATTAAGGAATGGTTTGGTAATTAAAATGAGTAAACAAAATTGGCAAGTAAAAGAGGCAAGATAAACATTCTTTGTGTTGCATTGCATGTGTTCAAATCGGACGTTAATTTGAACACAAGGAAAATGAGACATTTCATACTCAAAAGTGATGAAATGTGCCACTTTCCTTGGTCTCCATTGCCCTTGATCATGAATGATAGGGTGATGGTCTTTTGAGTCTTGTTTTGCATTTATTGAACTTGCATAATTGGTTTCACAAGCCATCATGCAATAAAATTGCTTGATTGATGGTTTATGAACCAACTTTTGTCCCTCATTTGATTTCCCCATGAAAATGAGAGGCAAAGTGTGCAAACAACCCTGGAGAAATGCACCGTTTTGCTCTGTTTTGCTCTCTGTTGCTGCAAGGAAGTTCAGGCTATCAGTGGCCGACAACCACCATCGGTAGTCGACCGGCCCCTTGTCGGCCATCTGTGAAATTTGCGTAGTGTGTTGGTAAGATGGAGCAGAGGTGTTCTGGAAGTGGGCAACATTGTCAGTGCTCAAATGTGCAAACTGAGGCTTGCAACGGCAAAATAGCGGTTTTTTTGGTGGAAACCGAGCACGTGCATGAGCCTCCCTTTCATTTCAAGCTTATTTAACTCTTAAATATCTAGCTTAAATACGTGTCATAATTAATTAGTTGTATCTAATTAAGAGTTGTAAATAATTAGTTAGTTTAACTAGTTATTTCGTTTTGTAATCATTAGTTAACTAGAATAGTTAGTTAGTTTCAAGTATTGTAATAATTAGTTAGCTTAATTAGCATAGCTAGCTAGTTCGCTTTTATTCATTCAGACCCTCTTTTGCGAGGGTGAAATGTTATAATAAGTGTACGTGCGTGTGTGTATGTTTTCCAACCCCACGTCTTTCTCACTTTTATTTACTCACTTTTGATGGTTAGATTAGGGACATATTTCAATTAGTATATCACATGCTTGCATCTATTCATTCGTATTGCATGCACCGAGGCACGGTGCATCATTCAAACTACATTGCCATTTCAATACTTCTTTGAATACGTGTTTAATTGCATGTTGTTCAAATTACTTCATATGCCATATTAGTAGCCGAGCCTATTAATTGCTTATCGCATGTGTTGCATTAGACATCTTGTATAGTTAGGATCATCAATATTTCACTAACTCATGTGTTCCTAGCTTAGAGTACTAGGTGAGTTTTTACGCTTTAGCATACTTGCATGAATGTGAATGTTGCCATGATTAGCGTGCTTGCCATGAGGCTATGTGCTTAAATGCTAAATTGCATGAATGCCTGTGGATGGAGGCTAGTTGTTTGAATTGAAACGATTCAACAAATGTGCATTTTAAGCCCACTTTGTTGAGTGGCAAATTATGTTTTAAACCCACTATGTTTGGTGGCAAATCCGCAATCTTTAAGCCCACTTGAGGTGGCAAATTCAAATCATTTTCACAAACAAACATGAAATTGAATTGTTTTCTTGCAATTTTAGTCTATACTTGCTTATGCGCATCACATAGTAAAGCTAGTCTAATAACCAAAACAAGAGCACATAATGTTTATAAAATATCATATCATGACTAGTAGAGGCCGATCTTTGATTGGGCGAGCGGGAGTGCTCAATTCATGACCTTCCCCTCTCGTATTTAAGTTCCTGAGCCGAGGCAACTTTGGTGATGACGGACATGTGGCTTTTGGCACGAGTCAGGGTTTTCTAAATTTCTCCAAAACAAAAAATATTTAGGTGGCGACTCTGTATCTGGCAAAGCAGTCCAATTTTGCATTTTGATTCAAAATTAGTTTTCCAAAACGATTTTCTTGATTGGGACTCTTTGGTATTTATCAGTTTCACATTGCACTTGTGAGATTAGATTCAGAACCGCGGGTGTTCGAACTGTGAGGCCTTTCTTTTCAAACCTTCCGAAAGGGGGCGCAAAAAAGGGGAGCCACAACACCGGCTTATGAAACTATTGTCGCAATAGATGAAGCGCAAGACAAAAACCCCTGGTATTATGATATTTGGAACTTCTTGGAAAAGGAGATTTATCCACTAGGGGCAAATGGCAAGGACAAAAGGGGAATTCGGCAAATGGCCATCTAATTTATCATCTACAGAGGTAAATTGTATAAAAGAGGTCATCTGAGAATGCACAAGTTGTATATCAAAGAAGAGGAATCAAAGCGCCTGATGGAGGCTATCTATAGCGGGGAGTGTGGAGAGCACATAAACAGTGTGATGCTAGCCCGAAAGATTCTCAGGCAAGGTTACTACTGGTCCACCAAGGAGGAGGGTTGTATTGGTTTTGTTCGGCGATGCCACAAATGTCAAATTCATGCCAATCACATGAATATCCCGCTGTCAAAACTGTACAATATGGCTTCGCCATGGGCTTTCTCAGTCTAGAGAATCGACATCATCGGCACAGTCACGCCAAAAGGATTGAATGGGCATTAATACATCTTGGTGGCAATTGATTACTTTACAAAGTGGGTGGAAGCTCAGTCCTATGCAGTGTTGAAAGCATCACATGTAGCCAAGTTCATCATAAACAATATCATTTATCAGTACGGAGTCCCAAACGAGATCATATCAGATAATGGCTCCCACTTCAAGAAAGAGGTGATAGACTTGTTAGAGAAATACAATGCAGCCTTCCATAAGTCATCTACATACAGGCCACAAACCAATGGAGCTGTTGAAGCCGCCAACAAGAACATCAAGAACATCTTGCAGAAGATGGTTGAGACCTACAGGGACTGGCCAGATAAATTGCCATTCGCACTCTAGGGCTATAGAACTTCAATTCGGACATCTACAGTGGCAACTCCCTATTCTCTCGTCTATGGGATGAAAGCTGTTTTGCAAATTACAATAGAAGTCTCGTCCCTGCGAGTAATGGCTGAGTGTCAGATAATAGAGGCAGACTGGCAACAGAGTAGATTTGAGGAGTTGTTGTTGTTTGATGAGAGAAGGCTGAAAGCATTGTATCATGTCCAGGGCTACCAGCACAGAATTGCTAGGGCTTTTAACAAGAAAGTTAAGTCCCAAAATCTCAAGGAGGGAGATATGGTGCTGAAAGACAACCGAGCTCTCATTCATGACCTTAGGGGCAAGTTCAAACCCAATTGGAGTGGTTCTTACATCATCAAAGTTATCTGGTCAGATGGAGCTTTTATTCTCATGGACTTAGATGTTTAAAATTTTCACAACTGATCAACATGGACAAGTTGAAGAAATACTATTCATGATAGACTCGCTAGTTCAAAAACCTGGAAGGGCAACTTAGGCAAAAGTTAGAGCATGAAAAATTAAAAATAAAGAAAAACTGAGCTCGCAAGGTTGAAAACCCTAAAGGGCGACTTTGGCAAAAGTTAGAGTACAAAAGGAGAGAGTTAATACTCGAGTGAACCTAAACTGAACTATGTAAGGCTTGATTTCCATCTTTGGGATACGTAGGCAACTTCATCCTAAAGTTCGGCTATAATCACCTCTAACTCAACTATCCTGTCCATGCGTTTGATCAGGTCATCTTTGTCCATCGTTTGAGAGTTCAGTTGTGATCTTCATTCTGAGAAGAAGAGCTAGTTACAATGCAGAGCAGTGGTCTTCAAGCAAGGGTATTTATGATCTTTTGATTTGGGGTTGTACATTTTGAGGATTGATTCCGTGCGTGTTAGGTGGTGATCATTTTCGAAAATGGTTTTCGAAAGTTTTGATAAAAGTTGATTTTGTTCAAAATTTTACCTTTTACAACTTAGACCATTTTTGGACCAAAAGAAAAAAATTTAGTGCTCACAACTTTAATTTCATTGATTTCAACATAAAGTTCTCCAACCCTCCGATACAAATAAAAGTTGCTTTTATTACATCATAAAACTTGAAAAGAAAGGTTAAAGCAATAAACTAGGGGCATAGGTGAGTCAGGTGCTCCTGCGCCCTCTACTCGTGGTTGTGGAAACTTCTAAAGCCAAAGTGGGCCCGGCTTGTGCCTCATCCCTGAGCCAAGCCAAGCACTCGCCAGAAAGGGTATAACTGAAACTAGGGGTAGGGGCCAAAAGTTCCCTCATCCTCCAAGAAGTGAAGTACCTAGCAAAGTGTGAACCACGAACTGGAAATGAAGCTGGATATTCTACTCCTTCCTCTAGGCAGGTTTGATCATGCTCGAACTAGCGTCTGAGCCGGAAGGGGAAGTAGAACACGCAGTGCGTGAGGCCGATCAACTGTATGCCAGGCTGCCGAGCCATGCTGTAACTCATCTTGGTCAGATTAACTCAGGGGCAGCACCAAGTTATGTCAACCGCAGACTTGCTACACATCCAGTTGCACCACCATCCCTCGTTGGGGAAATCCACTAGTCGGTGGCGAAAGAAATAACCTCGAGTTAAGTACTCAGGGCAAGAGTCCACTACCTTCAGCTTATCCATAAGCCACACTTGGAAAGAGACGAAAAATAAGAGAGATTAAAGAATAAAGAGATATATGTTGAAAGAAAAGCAAGAAAAGGGCTTTGAGAGAAAAATAGAGCATGAGTGCCGAGTGATGTGAAAAACACATATGAGAAAGGGCGGGAAACAATACCTGAAGAAGTAGTGGGCCCCTGCGAATCTGGTAGTCTCTTGCTGATGAAAGGCATCCAAGCCCATCAAGGTCTTGGCTAGCATCAAACCAATGCAACTTTTCCATTCTTTCAGACCTTGGGCCACTTCGATCAAACAAATGCTAGACCCGTCAACACTATGGGCAAGAAGGAAATGTGCAAGCATACATAAGCAGAGGGCATGTTGCCGAAAACCTTGCCAGAGAAGGTCGCCTCTGTCACTAGTGTCAGAAAATCGATGAATCAAGCTGGGTATGTCTAGCTCTTCGTTGTGGGCCAAAGATCGAGCCTCGTGCAAAGTGAGCCCACACATCTGTCCTAAGCTTAGGCGTGTCCAAAATAGGGCTAAGGCATGATTTTCTCATCGCGCTAGGATTCCATTAGTGCCTGAAATTCTTCAATTGTCGGGCATATTTCTTGTGCCTCGAAGCGAAAGACATGTGTAATTGGGTCCCAGCATCGAGTCACGACATGGAGAAACAAAAAACAAAGTGGAGTACGGCTTAACGAAAAAAGTGCATTTATACTGAAACCCCAAAAATTTACCTTTTCCGTGCCATCTAAAGCAACTATCCAATCTGTGTGCTTCTCGGCAAGGAATATCTCCATTTGTGGAAGAAATTGCAGCTGAAATGAGGTTCTGGAGAAGAAATCATGAAGCAGAACCTTTTGTAGAAGATAAGGCTGTGAGTAGAAGCTAGCTGGCAATAATTTGGAGGTTACTCACATTGGTGGCCAGCCACCTCTTGTGGCCGGTAGGCCACCTCCTTTGGTCGGCAACCTCTATCTTTGGCCGACAGCTTTCCTTTCTGGACTGCCGTCCACCTATGTGCTGGGTAATGTTGGCAGCATGTTTTTGTCTTGATCTGTAAGTGTTTTAAGGTCTCGTTTTGAGTCTTTTTGGTTTTAGCAAGTTTGTTTATTTGTATTTGAGTTGTTTTTGCTTTGTTTATCGAGTTGTATGTTGTATTTTATATTTTGGTTGTTGCTCAGCTCATTACCCGATTAAGAACATTGTTTCAGTCAAGCGTTCTCTAGGTAGATTCAATTCCATTTCCATTTTATGCAAATATGGTGCTTATGATGCAAAAATGATAACACATTTCATACAAACTGCGAGGTTTTATTCCGATCATGGTTTTTACAAAAGAGGAGTACAAATTTCAAAAGCAAATGAGACCTATTTGAAGCTATACATGTGCTAATGCTACCAAACAAAAAAGAAACTAAGAAAAAAGTACTAAAAAAATCAGTGCCAGTCGCCTCAGGCTCGAGATACCCTCATCGTCCTCTTCCTCGGAGGGGACTCGAAAGTACTATCTCCATTGGCACTGCTGTCAGAATCAGACTTTGAACCAGAGCCGGTATCATCTTCGCTCCCTACCTTAGAGCCTGCCTTGGCATCACCTCCACTCTCGGACCTCGAGCCAGCATCATCAGCTCCACTTTCGGATAAATCAGCATGTCGACTCACTGCCTTCTCGGAGTTACTAGTCTCAGCATTATCATCGCTCAAAATGGGCTATGAAGGACTGCTCTGGCCTCGGGTGCCCCTATCTCTGCCTCAACCGTTACTCACATCTCGGCTGCGTCTTTGAGGCACATTTTTCTTTCCTTTCTTTGGAGGAGGAGGTGCTACAGTCTTGGTCGGTGTCTTGTGTCTTTGGTAGCCACTGGTGCCATCAGTGTAGATAGAATCTGGAAAAAATAGTTGTCAACATATTAGCTACAGTATGTGTATCAGATATAGGCATAGTATGTAAAATAAGTATCGTGCAGAAATCAGATACAATATGAGTACAATGCATGAGTACAGTGTGTCAATGCAGTGTATTAGTACAGTTTGGGAAATATTACAGTTGAAATACTGATGTATCAATGGAAATATGATGGTGTGATGCACAACAGAGTGAGTAATGAAATGCATGCTGAACTAAAGGAAATTACTTGGATACCATGGAGACCAAGTAGCATCTCTCTCCTTTGCACCATACCCATCAAAGAAGCCACCAGCTTGAGGAGGCTCCCTGTATACTCTGTAGATGCCTGTAAGTGCATTTGAATGATCAATGTCTGGAATAAACATATTTGAAATGGAAATGTGGGGGTGCAAATTGTAAAGTGTGGTCCATAACTGGAACGAGCCTTGAACTCCGACATACTCGTGCCCAGCCTCTGCCAGCTCAATCGGAATCTGATAAGCAATCCCAGTTGGCTACCAGAATGTGAGCACAGTGGGAAGCTCCGGCTAACGGATTGCCTGCTTAATAGGGGAAGCCCCTCTAGTATGGGCCCTAGTCGCTCGAGTCGCCTCACCCGCCGTAGGAGCCCCTACCTCCTTGCCTACGTGAGCGCCCGTCAGAGGAGACATAAGGTGGGTCTGAATAAATGTCGTGTAATCGCCCTCTCATCTGAAGAAGTCAGCGTCCAAGCCTACCATGAACTGTATGACTGCGTGAACAGATAGGCTATCCGCTGTCCTCATAGACTCCGAGGGTGGCATCGGAACGACTAGAACAGGTAAGCCCATAGTCTGGCGAACGAATCTCTCTCTCAAAAACCAAGCTTGGCAGACTAGGCCCTCCAGCAGAATCTGGAAGCGCGATGTGCCCCAAGCTCCCGCATATTAGTCTTTTACCCTAACCGACATCATGGCCCAGGGCTGCTACGCGATCTACAAATAGAGAATGTACAGATTGTTAGTTGCCAAAGTATGAATCAAAGTAGTATTAAAGCAAAAATGACTATGCGTTTCGGGTTACCTCATGGGCGGCCACTATATCAAAGTAATGGAGGAGAAGGCGAAAGTCTCACTGTCATGACCCAAACCCGCCCCTATGGGTTAAGGACATAACTGGCCAGTAACCAAAAGATTACCTACGGCCTCAAACCAAATAAAACGGATTCAACAGAGTAAAGGGGCCAAAACGAAAGCAATTTAAAGCTTTGTCCATAGAGTTGGGCCTACATGGCATAACAAAATCAATTAAAAAACATTTCATAATAACTCACACATATACATAGAGTTAATCTATATCCAGGAACTTCAGTTATACAATCAGTCAAACAAAACTCATATACAAAAAATGATTCAATGTTTTCGCTGACACAGCAAAAATATAATAAAGGAACAAAAGGGGCGAAAACTAGTCGTGCGTGAGACGTATGGGCTGACTCCTCAAAACTGTGGCTACTTCTTACATATGTCACTAGGGCTGGGTTTGAACATCTCTTGGCTCACCTACAGACACATGAATGAGAGTGAGCGAAAGCCCAATGAATAATACCAAGTAAAGAAGATACATGAACAAACTTTGAAACAGTTACGTCAGACGGCCTTGGACCCAATTCATGTTTTTATCTAATGTATCAAACCACTAAAGATCTAAACGTATCAAATGGCCTCAGGCCCAATTCATTCATACCTGATGGCTTTTGGCTCGTTCATTCATATCCAACGGCCTTTGGCCTAATCGTTCATGTCAGACGGCTTTTGGCCCAATCATTCATGTCAAATAGCCTTTGGCCCAATCACTTATGTCACACGGCCTTTGGCCCAATCATTCATGTCAAACGGCCTTTGGCCCAGTCATTCATGTCAAACGGCATTTGGCCCAATCATTCATGTCAAACGGCCTTTGGCCCAATCATTCAAATTAGTAGGCTTATGAAACTCGAATAAAAGCAAGCAATTGAATGGATAACATACTTCAAAATATCTTTACTAAGACATTACTCATAGTGTTCTGCCGGTAGATTCACCCTTGAGCTCGACCCTACACATTACATAACACATATGGGTCACAAACGATTCAATCCTTTTTAATTCATACATCCCTCTTAGGCTTCTTTCTTATCCTTTTAACTCATTTATAATGTTCAATGCATGCCTAAGAGTACTTAGAAATGAAAGAGAACGGAAAATTAAACATAAAACATCTTTACAAAATTTCTGAAACAGGACTCCCCACTCGAGCATGGCTTTGGCCGTTCGACCGGACCCATTGGGTCTGCAAAAATACTAGTTGTCTCATTTTTACGCTCGAGCGTGACTTCGGACGCTCGAGCTGCAAGTCAAACTACATGGCTTGATGCTTGAGCGTAAATCTCCCCGCTCGAGCGGACATCCAAGTCTGTAAAAATTCTGAGAACTAGCATTTCGCGCTCGAGCGGCCATTACCCCACTTGAGCGGACATGCCGAATTCTGGGTTTTTCGGCAAGCTGTTTGAGCTTCAAACTTGCATTCAAACTGATTTAACTTGCATATTATGGCTCATACTTCACATACACGTCCTCTAACATGATACAAATGGGAAATTACAACATTATGAAGCTCAATTCTCATGAATCAATTACATGCATGCTCAAATTACACCAAACTTACTTCCAACACATCAAATTCATGCATTCAAAACCCACACCTTTATGAATTGTTCTTGCATGTGGGATATAACCTCCATTCTCAATCTAAATGGTGAAAAGGTGATGAAAAGCATGAACTTCAATCAAAATTCAACATGAATTTTACACTTTATGCTCAAATATGAAAATTCATGGCAATTTCTTACATGCATGCATTCATTGACCCCAAATTCACCAAAATCAACTTCATTCATATTTTTGATTACCATTTAACCTTAAATTCACAAAATTACAACTTATACTCACAAATCTTTGCTCAATTACTCACCTAGGAGCTTCAATCCTCACAATTGTAGTTAAATCTTGAGTTGATCTTCAAAATCTCTAAGTTTCTTACTCAAATCTTCAATTGCTTTCACTCCCTCACTCTAACTGACCCTCTCTCTCTCTCTCTCTCTCTAGAGGAATTTCAGATTTTATGAGTTCATAGGGAGTGAGATTAAGTGTAACATGGCCCTTTTATAGTCTCTCTTAATTAAATTTGGTTAGGCAAAGTAATTGAGCTTAATTCATCGTTCTGAATCTAATTATTTTGATCCAAATCAATTTATAATTAAATTTCACCATAGGCTCTAAAAATTACGCCAATTACAATGGCATAGTCAATTTCGTTTGCTGTAGCCGATAAGGCCTTCAATTTAAATTCTAAAGCAGAAAATCAGACAGATTTTCCTACGGTGAACAGATAGAAATTCAAAATCACATATAATCATATAAATAACACTCAAAATTATATTAAACACATAATCACAATACTAAATAAGATCAATTAGCATAATACGGAACAGGGTTATCACACTCACGACTCCGGCACCGACACCGACCATCGTATCATCTCGAGTAGGGAACCACAAGGGAGAGCTCCTCCATAGGCTTTAGAGTGAGGGTTGGAAAATATACATAAACCCATAGATGTAAGGAAAGTGCAGTGATATGAACTCAACATGAACAGATGCAGAAAGTACAAAGCAAAAAGCACACAGTATGAACAGATATAGAAAGTGCAAAGCAGAAAGCACACAGCATGAACAGGTACAGAAAGTGCAAAGCAGAAAGCATAGGTGTTGAACAGATATAAGGCAAAAATTATAAAATACAAAGTATAAGTACAAAGCGAGAACTGAAATGTATACCGCCCAGGCTTGCCAGTAGCCTTTGATCCGCTCTCCCCTCAGGCGGGAGGTGGAGCTCATATAGTTGTAAAGGGTAGCGAGGCCAGCTCCACCCCAGTCATAGAATCGCACCCGGGGAAGGGTTACCAGGGCACTCAACAAATATAAACGCACGGTGTTCCACCTGTTCAAAAATAAGGTGGTACCGAGGACAAACATCAAGAAGTCCCGGGCATACTACTCTATCTCCTCCAGCGTCTCAGGCTCGCTTCTGCGGAACTACTCAGCGAACCAACTCTATCTCACCATAGCTGGCCAGTACAGAGGTGGACGCGCTCCCAACAAGTGGATCCAAGTAGCCTTCCACTCGCCCATGTTTGTGTCAAAATGGATCGGATCACCCCTTACTCCTAAGCTCGTGATCATGGCGAAGTCATAGGGAGTCATCGTCATCTCTCTGACAGTAGAGAGGTGGAAGGAGTTAGTGGTGTCTTACCACCTCTTCACTAGCACTCCTAGAAGGGGACAGCTCGTTATGATGCGTGTCAGTACGAAGCAAAAAAGGCCAAATCCGGCCTCATCGATGATGTCACGGACCTCAATAGGGAGCTCGTCGTACTAGTGCCTTGCCGTTGTTGCTTCGTACCCCTGTAGGCACGGGAGTCTTCCTGTGGCAGAGAAAAAACGTGAATCCGGCAGTGATGAAAGAGAAATCAGATGAAAGATAGTGCGAGAAATGCAGTAAAAGGAAAGGCAGGAATGCATGAAAATAGAGTTCATACCTCAGTAACGCTGGAAGAAATGTGGGAGTCCGGCTCCCTCAGTAAGAGGTCCACTGGTACACCGTGAGCAAAATCGCTAAAATGCCTAATCCTTCCGGGCGGTAATATGTGTGTGCGGGGATGATATGTCGCCGAATAGAAAGGCCGCAGCCTCAATGGTAACGGCTTTGGCTCGAATTCTGGCACAAACTCCGCCTTAAGGTCAGCCTCAATGTCCTCTGCCGCCTCACCGGCCTCGGCAATGGGTGGAAACACAGGTGGAACCTTTGGAGGAGCTCCGTCGTGAGGAATCTTATCCGCCATCTAGAAAATGGGTGGAAAGTAGGCGAAAAGTGAAGAAAAATGGAGAAAATAGGGTAAACTTGGAAAAAGCCAACCCTAAGAGAGAGAAAATGACAGAAAAAGTCAGAACCCGGGAAAGTTCACGGAACCCGAGAGAAACTCGAGGGAAACAAGCCTAAAGTGGTGAAAATCTAAGAAAAAGTAACGAAATCAAAATCTAATCAGTTTAAAACATAGAGAACTAAGAAGGTTTTACGAAAAAAGTGTGCGTGGGACGTTGAAAAACGCATATAAAGCACGAATCTAAAGAGAGAAAGTACCTAGAGACAGAGAGAGGGAGAGGATTTTCGAGCTTGAAGAAGTGGGGAAATGAAGCCTTGAGATGTATACTTAAAGACCCGAGCCAAAAAAGCTAATTTTTCCTGAATCTGCCATTGGTGGCCGGTAAGGTTTTACGGTGGCAGAGGTGGCTAGCTTCTCTGGTGGCGGTGGTGGTGATGGCTCTCGTGTGGGTCTGGTGTACGTGCTTCTACTTCCTAAGTAGTGTATAGAAGGTTCTGTTTCGAAAGCTTACAGCTGCGTTCCGGTGTGTGAACATGTCCCACTTGCTATTATGAACGAGGTGTATCCTTTTTGAACATGTTGCAATTCCTCCAAGAGGTAAATCGGAGGTTGTCACTAGATATCGTTTTATTCGTTTTGTCAAATTACGTCTTCATTCACTTCTATTGCATAGAATGTGCATTTCACATATACGGATGTTGCATGCGTGTCTTGCATCATTTATGATTCGTGCGTAGAACACGCTGTCAATTTCACATAGAATATTCTCTTGTTTCATGCATAGAATATGTTTTTGTTTCTTGCATAAAACATGCCTTTAATTAACATCATATGTCGATTGTTTATCTTGCATGGAATATGCGTTGTCACTATATTGACTCGTTCACTTTGTGCATCTATCGCTTTTGTTCATTTTGTGCATCTATCGCGCACCTCTCTGTTTTATCTCGGGATACGTGAATCACAAGTTCGAGCAGTTTTTTTTTTGTTTCTCAGGATGTGTGAAGCACGGCTCTAGGAGTGTTTTATCTCGGGACGCGTGAAGCGCGAGTCTGAGCGATTTTCTCTTGTTTCTCAGGATGCGTGAAGCTCGACTCTGGGCGTGTTTTTATCGCGGGAAGCGTGAAGCGCGAGTCCGAGAGGTTTTCTCTTGTTTCTCAAGATGCGTGAAGCACGACTCTGGGTGTGTTTTATCTTGGGACACATGAAGCGCGAGCTCAAGCAATTTCTCTTGTTTCTCAGGACGCGTGAAGCACGACTCTGGGCATGTTTTTGTCTCGGGACGCGTGAAGCGCCAGCCCAAGTGATTTCTCTTTTATCTCGGGATGCATGAAACGCGACCTCGAGCGGTTTTTGTTTCTCAAGACGCGTGAAACGTAAACCTGAGCGGTGTCTTCTTTCCTCGTCTCGTGCTTTGGCTTGGTCAGTGTGTGTTTTAGATCTTTTTGCATGGAACCTATGTTAGTTTTAAGCTTAAAACTGCTCATTTATATGTTCATATCTGTTATTGTTTATTGCATCATCTTGCATGATCATGAGTTTTCAAAATAGCCGGCTTCGGGAAGCGTGTGACTCCAGCTTCAAAGTATCTTTGTACATATCATTTGCATCTTGTCCCAGAACTACGCTGGTTTGATTCCTTGCAAAGGGATACGTAGGTTGCCTGCGGGCGCAACCATTTATTTCTGTCTTGATTGTTTGTCCAAGTCTTACGGCCTTTGTCAAAATAGGTCGTCTTCGGGCTTTAACATCCACTCACGTCATTTCATGACCTCGAGTTCTGTCAAAGAGGGGCAACTGTAGACATCCCATTTTTGACCACCCTTACGACTTGGACATCATCACTTGCACACCCAATGATGAGTGTATATGCTTGTCAAGTGCTCAAAGTTCTCAGCGGAATGCCACAGCTTTAAGCCTTTCAAACCCTACACCCCTGTTGCCTTGTTTTTGGACCAAACCCAGAGATCTTCAAGCCTGCAACCTTTTGTGGCTTGCTGGCCCTTTCTATTGGTTGCCAGCCATTGCTTCTGGTTGCCAGCCACCAATGTGTTTTGCAGATATTTTTCTGCCAACTGTGTCAACTGTTGGCACAGATGCATGCACCTTCCTACACGTGTATGTCTTGATATTTCTGAGGGAGTTGCTTGGTTTTCTATATATAGGAGGCCTCCCCTTCCATTTTTAAGGTTGGAATTTTTAGAGCAACAATTCTCTCTCTATCTACAATTCTCTCTCTCTCTCTTAAAATTTCTTAGCTTTTAGCAAACTTTTGCCTATACACTCATAACCAAACCTCTCCATCTTTGAGCTGAGGTACCTTTGAGCCTTGTTTGAGCTCTTGAGAGTGTTTTTGTCTTGATTTGCTGCCTAGAATTGGTTCTTCTTTTCAAGAGGTATAAAGCTTTACTTCTCTACTTGCTTTATTTACTCTTTTTTCGACTGTTTTCCAACTATTTTTGGGCTGTCTAAATTCCGTATTTTTGGACTAAAACTTGGGTTTTAAGGCCAATAAAGGTTGAGGGGTGGTTCACCCTTCTTGACACCTTACTTTCAAGGCCTTTACCCTCGTGTTTCCCATCTTTACACTATCTTTTTTTGAGTTTTTAAACACTAATTTTTAGGGTTATTTCAGTGGCAAAAATGTTGTATTGAAGTCCAAAATTGGAAGGGTTAGCCTCCCCTCCTTGTGTTTTGCTTACTAGCTTAGCATGATCTATGTTTTAGCTTATTATTCTAGCTATTTTTGTCTTAATTCCAGTATGTTTTAGGACTTATTTAGCACTATTTTAGGGTTGTTTTTAAGTGTTCATTGCATTTGAGCCTTATATTGCATGCTTGTAGTGTAATTATCCTCATAAGTTTGGTGTTTTAGGTCTTAGACACCACCTTATTTGAGTTGATTGCATTTATTTAGTGCTTTTCTTACTTGTTCTCACCTTTAATCATCTCTGCAACCTCCCTCCTTTATTGGCGTTTTCTTTTCTTTGAAAGTGGTTTCAAATTATTTGTTCGTTTATGCATGAGATTGAGGTGTCATGCTTAATGGTTTAATCCCTTTGGGGGTTCATTACCAACGGTATGATGTCTCTTGCATTCCTTAAGTAACACTTAGTTTGAGCCCTCTTTCCTTTAGAGGACTTAAACTCACCTTTGGACTTAATTGATTAAAGAATTGAAAGGTAACTAAAATGGAGTAATAAAACTTGGTGATTAAAAATGATGCAAGATAATAATTTGGTTTGGGTTTAATCAGACGTTAATTGAACCCTTGAGTCTTGAGTCGTTTCATATTCATTAGTGATTAAAACGGTTCAAGATTCATTGTCAACTACTTCCCTTGATCATTCATGATAGGGAGGTGGTTTTGAGAGTCTTATTTTGTTGCATTTATTGAACTTACACACTTTGGTTCATAGGCCATCATGCAATGAAATTGCATGGATTGATAGTTTGTGAATCAAGTTTTATTACTCCTTTGAGCTGTTCAAATGATAAGAAGGGGTAAATTGTGCAAACAAACCCTTGAGAATACCTATCCCTGCTCTGTTTGCTCTCTGTTGCAGCAAGACAATCCAGTCATTAGTGGCCGGCAGGCCATCATCAGTGGATGGCAGGTCATCTGCCGGCCACTTGTGCAAAATCCAACAATGTACTTTTGAGGCAGAATAGAGTTGGTCTGGAGGTGGAAATCAGCGCAAGTGTTCTACTATGCAACAGAGGCATTTGGCAGCAAAAACAATGGCTTTTTTTGGGTGGAAAGTCTGTGCATGCATGACCATTCCTCATTTCCCAAGGAGGAGTAATTAGAATAGTTAATTTGGTTACTTCGTTTTTGTAATTAATTTGTTAGATAATTTTGTCTTGTAATAATTAGTTAACTAGAATAGTTAATTAATTCAGTTTGTAATAATTAGTTAAGTAGTTTAGCTAATTTATTCATTTGGGTTTGTAATAATTGCTTAATTAGCTTAGCTTTAATTAGTTAGTTAGCTAGTTTATTCGGATCCTCCTATGAGAAGGCGTGCAATTGTAATAATATGTATGTCTTCCAACCCCACGTCTTTCTTCCTTTTATTTAACTGCTTACAATGGTTAGATTAGAACATAATGTTTTGATTAGCATTCTCTATGTTTGTATCCACTTGTATTGCATGCACTAAGGCTCGGTTCATCATTCTAACTTGCATTGTTAGTTTAAATACTTCTTTGAATACATACTTAGACCGCATGCTATCAAATTGATTCATATTCCATATGAATAGCCGAGCCTAGTAATTGCATATCGCATGTGTGGCATTAGTCATATTGCATATCATGCATTGTTCTAACTCTTTCATTTTTTTTGGCTTGGAGTACTAGGTGAGCCTTTACTTGCTTTAGCATATTACATGATTGTGATTGTTGCCCTGTCTACCATGCTTTCCATGAGGCTAAATGTTTAAATGATAAACTGTTTTGAATGCCTGTGGATGAAGGTTAGTTGCTTGAATTGGGATAATTTGAGTAATGTTCATTTAAGCCCACTTTTTCGAGCGGCACATTCACAAAATATTTTCAAAATAAACATGAAATCAAGTGTTCCAATTTTTGCAAGTTAGTCTATACTTGTGTGCGTGCGTATCACATAGTAAATTAGTCTAATAATCGGAACAAGAGCATATAATGTAGATAAGAATCACATCATGATTAGTAGAGGCCGATCTTTGATTGGGCAAGCGAGGGTGCTCAATTCATGACCTTCCCCTCTCGTATCTAAGTTCCCGAGCTGAGACAATCTTGGTGATGACGGACACATGGCCTTTGGCACGAGTCATGGGTTTCCTAAATTTCCCAAAAATATTTAGGTAATGACTCTATATCTAGCAAAACAGTCTATTTTTGACATTTTGATTCAAAATCGATTTTCCTAAAGATTTGTCGGATTTGGACTCTTTAGTGTTTATCTATTTCACATTGCACTTGTGGAATCAGATTTAGAATCGCAGAAGTCCGATACTGTAGGGCTTATTCGTCTTCCGAAAGAGGGCATGAAAAGTCGAGCTACAATGAGGCCGTAGGTAATTGAGTGATTACTGGCCGGTTATGATCTAAACTTTTAGAGCCGAGTTTGGGTCATAACAAATCATGTCTTTGTTGTGTTGCATCAGTTCTATCCCATGTCGCCTGACGTCAGCACAGACACGTCGTCCAAGGATTCGAAATCATAACTTTTTGTTGCCCTTTTCCAATTCCAACAAAACCTTTTTACTTTCTCATTTTGTCTCTCTCTGTGTCCTCCGACTCTCTCTTTTGGCCTCTATAAACCATCATCATTGTTCTTGAAACTTTCATTGCTACGAATACTCCGTTCGTGCCTAAGATTCAAACTCTACCAGTTGAACGAGACTAGTAGCCAAGCACTTCATCAGCTGCTTCACGCATCAACCCATCATTTTAATGGCAGTATAAACGCCAACATAGCGACAATCTTGCCGCCAAAACCAAGAGTAGGAAACACCAAGGTCCTAAGCCTCCAGTCTACGACCTTAACAATCCTTCAATCACTTTATCTGCGAGTAACCATCGCTGTAATCAATGACGACATGTCTCACCGAACTCTTGTCATAGGAGACCTTTTTGCTGACATTTGTGATGTCATAACTGTGCAATCCACTCCATCTCCTTATAGTCAATCTAACATGCTTATGCCTCCAGCAATTCAACAGCTCGGAAGAGAAGCACATGAAGCAAATGACCAAGTTACTGCTACCAAAGCTAAGGCCATTACTAAGGCTGCTGAAAAAAAATCTGTCGAAGTTGAGAAGAAACTAACAGAGACACTAACCATCAAGGAGTAGATGCTAAGGCCTATCAAGAAGGCCAAGACTCCGTTCGAGATCAATATAAGAAACATGTGAACATCTCGGATAAAATCATCATCCCAGATCATGTTATCTCGAGTATAAGTGTTATCTCAAATACCTACATCTCACCGAATTTGTTTGAAAATTTCGCTAAGTATCACTTTTAAATCACTAACTCAGTCTTCATTAACTCATCTTTACTCTCTGCCTCCTAATATAAATGTAAGTTATAACTTAGGTTCATATTAAGGACATAGTAGCTCAACCTTACCTAAGTCTGACTTAAACATCCATGACCAAGGTCATCGTGTTTAGCTTGCCTAAACAAAATACTTAAGGCTTAACTTTAGTGCACCGAGAGTACTACCTATCTCGGCTTTTTGTACAAACTAGCCAAATCATTGCTGGTTTTGCCTTGTTTCTTTTTGAAACATCTCTTTAACTTAGTTTAGCTCTGCCTTCTTAAAAAGCCTAAGTTAAATGCACAATTCCTAGTTAGAACATCACTTTAACTTAGTTTTAGCCCTACCTTTTTGGCAAGCCTAAGTTAACATGCTCAAGGGTCGTTCCCCATTCAAGGGTCATTCATTCGATTTCATTTCAATGGTCATTTCTATCGATTTATTCTTAACTTTGACTGAGGTTATCGACATCATTAAAGCTGAGCTCCAAATTTCGTCAAGCCACATTCCAAGGCTTCAATAATCCCTTGCTATCAAGATCTTCTAATCTTGGGTAGGCTTTATTTTATATCAACTATGTTCGCTTCCGATAAATTCTGATCTTTTCAAAATTATCCACCTAGATCGAACTCATTTTATATTGGATCTGCCAACCTAGGTTGAGGCCTTTTCCTCTTGAATCTGCACACTTAGGTTGAGCTCTTGTCTTTTGGGACCTACTCATTTAGGCCGAGATCTTGTCTTCTGGGATCTAAGATCTGCTCATTTAGATTAAGCTCTTATCTTCTAGGACCTACTCATCTAGGCCAAGGTCTTGTCTTCTAGAATCTGGAATCTGCTCACTTAGGTTGAGCTCCTAACTTCTCGAACCTACTCATCTAGGTTGAGTTTTTATTTCTGGGATCTGGGATCTACTTACTTAGGTTGAGCTCTTATCTTCTTAGACCTACTGATCTGGGCCTAGATCTTGTCTTCTGGATTCTGGGATCCACTCACTTAGTTTGAGTTCTTGTCTTCTCGGACCTACTGATCTAGGCCGAGGTCATGTCTTTCTAGATCCACTCACCTAAGGTGAGGTCGTTCATCTAGGATCTACTCACCTAGGTCGAGATCTTATCTTCTAGGATCTGGGGTCTGCTCACTTAGGTCAAGCTCTTTCATCTGGGATCTGCTTCACCTAGGTCAATGTCTTCTCTTCTCGGACCTACTCATATAGGGCAATACATTGTTTTCTAGGGTCTGGGATCTGCTTACCTAGGATAAGCTCTTGTCTTCTGGGACCTACTCATGTAGGTAGAGATCTTGTCTTATGGAATCTGAGATCTGCTCACTTAGGATGAGCTCTTGTTTTTTTAGACCTACTCATCTAGGCCGAGATTTTGTCTTCTAGGATCTGAGGTTTGCTCACCTAGGTTGAGCTCTTGTCTTCTTGGATCTACTTGTCTAGGTTGAGATCTTGTCTTCTAGGATCTAGGATCTGCTTAACTAAGGTGAGCTCTTGTCTTCTCGAACCTATTCATCTAGACCAAGATCTTGTTTTCTAGGATCTGGGATCTGCTCACTTAGGTTGATGTCTTTTCTTCTCGGACCTACTCATCTAGGCTGAGGTCATGCCTTATTGGATCTACTCACCTAGGTTGAGGTCGTTCAGCTGGGATCTACTCACCTAGTCCGAGCTACTCCATCTGGGATCTGCTTCACCTAGGTTATGCTCTTCTATCTGGGATTTGCTTCACCTAGGTCGTGCTCTTCCATATGGGATCTGCTTCACCTAGGTCAATATCTTATCTTCTAGGGTCTGGGATCTGCTCACCTAGGATGAGCGATCTTGTCTTCTGGGATCTAGGATCTGCTCACTAAGGGTGAGCTCTTATCTTCTCGAACCTATTCATCTTGGCCGAGATCTTGTCTTCTAGGATATGAGATCTGCTCACTTAGGCTGAGCTCTTGTCTTCTCGGACTTACTCATCTAGGTTAAGATCTTGTCTTCTGGAATCTGGGATTCACTTACGTAGGTTGAGCTCTTGTCTTCTTGGACCTATTCATCAAGGTTGAGATATTGTCTTTTGGGATCTGGGATATATTTAGTTTGGTTGAGCTATTATCTTCTCAGACCTACTTATTTAGGCCGAGATCTTGTCTTTTGAGATTTGGGATTTACTCACTTAGGTTGAGCTCTTGTCTTCTCGGACCTATTCATCTAGGCTGAGATCTTGTTTTTTGGGATCTGAGATTAGCTTACTTAGGTTGAGCTCTTGTCTTCTCGGATCTACTCATCTAGGTCAAGATTTTGTCTTACGGAATCAAGGATCGGTTCACATAGGTTGAGCTCTTGCCTTCTCGGACCTACTCATCTAGGCCAAGATCTTGTCTCTTGGGATCTAGGATCTGCT
This sequence comes from Camellia lanceoleosa, assembly GCA_025200525.1. Lineage (NCBI taxonomy): Eukaryota > Viridiplantae > Streptophyta > Magnoliopsida > Ericales > Theaceae > Camellia > Camellia lanceoleosa. Next base: position 111,731,702 of record CM045764.1, on the reverse strand, counting down.
TAGTTTGGTTGAGCTATTATCTTCTCAAACCTACTCATCTAGGCCGAGTTTTTGTCTTTTGAGATCTGGGATTTACTCACTTAGGTTGAGCTCTTGTCTTCTCGGACCTATTCATCTAGGCTGAGATCTTGTTTTTTGGGATCTGAGATCAGCTTACTTAGGTTGAGCTCTTGTCTTCTCGGATTTACTCATCTAGGTCAAGATTTTGTCTTACGGAATCAAGGATCGGTTCACATAGGTTGAGCTCTTGTCTTCTCGGACCTACTCATCTAAGCCAAGATCTTATCTTTTGGGATCTGGGATCTGCTTAGTTTGGTTGAGCTATTATCTTCTCAAACCTACTCATCTAGGCCGAGATCTTGTCTTTTGAGATCTGGGATTTACTCACTTAGGTTGAGCTCTTGTCTTCTCGGACCTATTCATCTAGGCTGAGATCTTGTTTTTTGGGATCTGAGATCAGCTTACTTAGGTTGAGCTCTTGTTTTCTCGGATCTACTCATCTAGGTCAAGATTTTGTCTTACGGAATCAAGGATCGGTTCACATAGGTTAAGCTCTTGTCTTCTCGGACCTACTCATCTAGGCCAAGATCTTGTCTTCTGGGATTAGGAATCTGCTCACTTTGGTTGAGCTCTTGTCTTCTCAGACTTATTCATCTTGGTTGAAATCTTGTTTACTAGGATCTAGAATTTGCTCACCTAAGTTGATCCTTTCATACTTGAAGGTCGTCTTCATCTCCTTAGGAGCACTTATGCCCCTTTTTCTTTGCATTCATCTCTTCTGAAAGGGTCTTTATTCCGTCAATGTCGATAAGTTCTCTATCTTCGCTGAACCCGTCTTTGCCGACACGTTGATCTTGCACGATGATGGTCATCTATTTCGACTAAGTTCCTATAGATGGTGCACAATTGTAGGTGTTGATTTTTTACCTCACAACCAAATAGATTTCCTTCCGAGATCTATGGAACTTAGCTGGAGAGCACGTGACAGAATAGCTTAAGCCAGTACCTACGCACAAAAAGACAAGAAATACCGCGGTGGCTCGTCCACCCGGGGGCACTCCAACGATCAAGTCAGTCAACTTATCTCTTAAAGATATTAACACAAGTACACAATTCAGAGTCAAAAAGCAGACCTTATACATATGAGGTGCCTTACTTTTATAGCCAGCAGTATCCGCGTCCTCTAAAAGTCTTACTTCATAGGACTCTATCCTTACAAGAATATCACTTATCCAAAACTCTTCTTATTTAGATTAGGATCAACTTTCTTAAGAGTCCAATCTTACCCAAACAAGTAGTCTAACATCATTTAGGACTCTTGTCCTCTATCTAAATATCTCGGATTCCAACATTATTGCACCATATCTCGGCAATATCACAAGAACCTTGGCATTATGACTCACCCACGTGGCACCTCGAAACATGAAACCTTATTTTGCATAAACTGTAAAACCTTTTCATATCTGATTTGTAACTCGATAGGTAACAAATAAAAAATAAATACAAATTGACTGGTTAATAAACATCTTGTCAAAATTTTTAAATAATTACGAAACATAATTTATAGGGTGAAGTACTAATAAATCCAAAAATGTGATTTTGTGAACTATTTAGTTCTCATTTTTTTTTCTTATGAAACTAAAGGTCCCATTAGAGTAGAAATTACATAAAATGGTAGTCACTTACTTGTTTGGGTTTAATTTTTTACAGATAAAATTGGGTTTCTCAAAAAGTAAAATTACAAATTTGGGTAATTTGCACTATAGAAGTTTCGAATTTTTCCTCATTCTAGAATAAATCCCACATTATGAATAAAAACACCTCAATGTAACACTCCAATAACGTAACACTTTAATGTAACACATTAAAAAATTATTTGGTGTACTTTTCCTAAACGTAATAACGGAACATTCAAAAAAGACTCTTTGGTATACTTTTTCCAAACGTAACACTCCAATGTAAAAAAAAAAAAAAACTCCTAAGTGTACCAAAGAGTTTTTTTTTGTGTTATATTAAAGTGTTACACTAAGAAATTTTGTTAGAGTATTATATTGAAGTGTTACGTTTGGAGAAAGTACACTAAGGAGTTTTTTTTGTGTGTTACATTAAAATGTTACACTAAGGAGTTTTTGTGTGTTACATTAGAGTGTTACATTAAGGAGTTGTTGTGTGTTACATCAGAGTGTTACACTAAAGAGTTTTTTTGGAGTGTTATATTAGAGTGTTATGTTTGAAAAAAATACACTAAGAAGTTTTTTTGTATGTTACATTAGAGTGTTACAATAAGGAATTTTTTTGTGTGTTACATTGGGGGTGTTTGGTGTGAATTGTAGGGGCTGATTATAGTTTTTTAATTTGGAAATCTGTGTCAGACTGTTTGGTGCAGCTTCTGCTTACAACTTTTTAGGGAGAAATAACTTAAATAAATTGAGAAAAGTTGATTATTTAGAAACTGGGGAAGGAGTGTGTTTGGTTTCTACTTTCTGATTATTAGCGTTTAGCTTACAATAAGCTGCACCAAACAATATCATCAGAGTGTTACACTAAGGAATTTGTTTGGAGTGTTATATTAGAGTGTTACGTTTGAGAAAAGTACAATAATTAGTTTTTTTATGTGTTACATTAGGGTATTACACTAAGTTTTTTTTTTTTAGTGTTACATTAGAGTGTTATGTTTGAGTGTTATAGTAGAGTAATACAGTTTGAAATTATACATTTGGCCAAAACTTACTAAGTAATTTTTGTGCTTCTTTTGAAATATTTGAAAAATCCCACATCCTTGTAGGATATTTGAAGAATTTCATATTTTAAGTCATTTTTATATTTCTTTTGAAATGTTTTCCAAATAAAAAAGATTTTTATAGAAAAATTCATCATAAATTTGATTCTCATATATTGTGTACCTTACCTTTCTAGCACCAAAAAAAAAAAAAAAAAAAAAAATTGAATATAATAGAAATAAGAGTAACCGTAAATCTAATTTTTAAATAATATATTAAATCTACATTTTCAAAATCAATGGGACTAATGGTCTATAAGAAAATTCTTAGGACTAAATAGATCATCATTCCTCAAGATGGAATTTATAGATAAATTTTCCTAATTTATATTGGTTAAAAAACACCCAATCAAAATTTTTAAATAATTAAGCAACATAATTTCTATAAATTTCATAAAAGACAAAAAATATATATATTTGAATAGAAAATTTTTACCATATACACCTTAGATGAATTTGATTATAACCAAAATAACAATCACAATAAATCATAATAATTTTATAAATCATTAAAAAAAAAAACTCTTAAACCCTCATAAATTAAATATCACAAAAGTCATAATCACACATACATATATGTGTTTTATAAAAAATTTCATTTGAATATCACCCAAAAGAAAAAAATGAAAAATACAAATCAATTATGAAATATAATCTCATTCCATTGCTGATTTGTCTGATCATATTCACTCAACCGAAAAGCTTTGGACCCACCTTAACTGGCAATAATTGCAAAAATTATATGCATGTGCAACACAATCTGGTCACAATTTTACTGAGCTCTAGATTCCAATGGTGATGATGTTGGCAGGTAGTGCTTTTTTTGAGACATGTATGATGCACATACATGCTGAGCTGGCATTCCTATCGCATCCTCCACCGTCCGATCGTTCCAACCAACTCTCATGCCTTGATTCAACCGTTGGATGAACCCTTTCTTGTACACCTCGCAATAATTCAAGAAATGTGCCACGGCTCTAGGATTCTCATCCTTCCAGCAAATGTTGTCAGATTCCGGCTGATTGCCACCGCCGGAGAAATCTTCCACCGCCGCACCACCACCCAACCCAGCTAAGCCACTGATGTATTCAACCATGCCATCGATGAGAGACTTTGGAGCATTATTATTATAGAGCCATACAAGTGACATGCCATTTTGGACTGCTCTTAACATGGCATGGTCAACATTAGTCTCTTCCATGAATATTGAGGGGCTTAAAAGAAGAACAAATTCATGTTCTTTCAAGGACTCAACCATGACCATGTGGCTCAGATTCCGGCTGGTGAGCCCGAGGGTGACACGGTTGACTTGCTTCTTGGGTTGTGTAGTATCAGGATTGGGATAAAGAATTGTTTCAACAAATTTACTTGTTTTGAGTACTAACCTTGTAGCTTTGTCGTTTGACACGTATAAGAGGTCGAATTGGCGGCTGGCGGCGGAGTCGGCCGCGGCATTGTTTTGAATTTTGATTTGAAAACCTTTGGAGGCTTCATGGTTTGCCCATAAAGAGAGAATACCGACCATGACGATGAAGAAAAGTCGGAGAATGATTTTGGAGTTGGATGAGACCAATTGGATGTTATCATCATCAGAAGGGTTGGTGGTGGTTGGGACATCAACGGTGGCGGCGGTGATGGTGTTAGGGAGGAGGGGATGAAGGAGGTGGTGGTCCTCCATGTGGAGAGAAATAATGAGAGATTGATTTTGGTGTGTCGTAGAAATACAATTGGCAATGAATTGTCATGAAGCATAACAACCTGCTCCCATATGTTGTTTGGTTGAGTGGGCCATCTGTCCAAAAATTATTTAATATTTTTGGAGCCACTTCAATTAGTTTTCAAATTAATACTAATTTGGAAAGGCCAACACATTAAAGGAGATAAGCTTCTCTCTAGGTGGAGAGAAGCAACCGCATGAAAGTTGTTTCTCTCTATTTAGAGATAAATCACCTTAATAATTGTTTTGTAACTTTTTATTTGTAAATCATCAAAAAAAAAAAAAAAACAAAACAAAACAAAACAAAAACAAAAACAAAAACAAAAAAATATATATTAATAATTTGTTTCGAATTTTTTTGTTTTAGTCTATCACTTTTGATGAGTTTCCTTTCCCTAGTAAGTGAACCAAAATTTAAAAAAAATAATAATAATAATTTGACAATTAGGTTTTATAAAATAGATTTACGAATTTTTTTTTTAGATTTATAGTTATTATGGACGACCAAAATGGTTATGCACATATTAATTAGGCAAATTACATCCGTATCTCTAAAGTTTGGCCATTGTATCTATTAGTTGACTTTCTAATTATAATATATTTGATTTTGAATTTTAAAATTTGTATCAATTAATTGTTAGCCAGTCTGTATCTAATATTAAAGTAGGAAAATACTTTAGAGTTCTAATTTTTGAGCCTTAAAAGTAGCTCTAATGAGTTGTCAGTAAATTTCATCTACAGTAATGTGATGTTTTTGTCTTGATTTGTTTTTATTTTATTTTTTTTGTTCATTACCATGTCATTAATACTCCATTAGAGCACCAAAATTAATGATCTAAATCATTCCTGACTAAAGTGTGAACAAATGTATGGAGATGAATGAATATGTATGTGATGCACCCGTATCTAACAAAACTATAGTTAAAGTATGAAAAATTACAGAAATACATCAGATCACACATTGTCCGACTAGATTCTCATCTCATCCATTACCTGTTTGTTTCCACATAATCTCTGGAAATCGATTCCTATGTTTATCAACACACTTTCTTGCTTAGTTGTGCACGGCATCATCACTTTGCCTTGCTGGAGTTCTCATCTTGACTTGGGTTGGAATCTGGTGCTTCTCTGGAATTGATACAACTGGGCTGCTTTGTTGGGTTCTCATCTGATGCTTTTCGAGGATCAATATAACTGGGCTGCTGCAGCTTTGCTTAAAAAATATTAGCGTTTATTAAAGACAAATACTAAGAAGTGTCTATGGCCATTATTTAATGTTGAGAACGGTATAAAAAATATTTTAAAAATATATAAAAATATTTTAAATTATATTCAGTTTATTTGATTTGAGTTTTTTGAATTAAATTTTTTGAAAATTCAGTTTTTTAATTTTCGTATTTTTTTTGTTTTTAGTAAATATTTTTAAAATTTTAAACATTTTTTTTACTTTTTTAGATGCACCTTACTTAAATGTATCTAAAAAGTAAAAAATTTGTGAAAAAATATTTTAAAATTTTAATAAATACATAAAAATATAAAAAATGTACTGAATTCTCGTTTTTTTTTATTTATATTTTTGGTATTTATAGTGAATTTTTAAAAGGTTTTTTTCACAATTTTTTTACTTTTTAGGTATATTTATGTTAGGTATGTCTAAAAATTTAAAAAAAAATTACTTAAAATATTAAAAAAATTTAGTAAAAATAAAAAAATTGAATTTTCTGAAAAGTGTTTTTAAAAAAACACAACCACGCAAGCAGATTAATTTAACAAAAGTGCATAATGTTAGTGTTTTAAAAATATTTCGTTTGCACTTGTTAACAGGATCCAATATTAAAAAGAAAAATGATGAGACACCTAATTTATCACTATTAAAAATTACTTCAAATGATGTGTTTGACAAGTGTCAAATTTTAATTTGTCAAACATTTCATTATATAGAGTCTAACCTCAATGCTATGAGATTATTTAAAAGTAATAAATTAGAAGAATGTAACATTATTGTATTAAAAAATGCTGTAAACAATAAAAGTCATCCAACTATCAAGCGAAACACCACGATATATTTTAATGCTTCCATGCAATTATTTAATCTATTTTCATGTAGATTCTAATTTCTTTTATTTTTTCACTAAATTTTTGGAATACTAATTAAAAATAAAAATAAATAGAATAAGACAACATAAATTATGAAATAGGTCTAACAAAATGTAAACTAAGACTACAAAATACACATCAAATATTTCCAAATTAAAACTTCGCTGGCCCTCGATTAAATAAATAAATAAATCAAAAATTAGGAAAATAAAATCTACTTTTCCAAGTCTCTTAATTACATTTAGTAGTAACAAGACTTTCGATTTCTAAGTTACCTTATATAAATGTGTATAGTCTCGTGACAGTTTATTATTTTTATACTCATAAAATTTAAAATTCTACTCCATTAAGAATAAATACAAGAATAAAACTGTGAATCCAAATATACCTCGTCAAAAAATTATTCAAAATTTAAAATACTATATCCTATACTATCCAAATTGTAGAGTGCGTTAAATTTTTTTGTCAAAATAAATACAACCTCGCTCTCAAAATAAAATATAACCTACATCCCTTTTCGAAATATGCTTCAACTCAATTCTCATAGGATATTTCACTCAACGAAAAGTCACTTTGAAATAGGAGCTAAAATTACTCTAAATATATGGGAACAAAATATCTTGTACAATGTACTTAAAAAACGCAAATAACAAATAGTCTCATTAAAGGGATGCAAACATTGTGAATCAATTTTTTTTTTCATACTATTACCCCCATTCATCATATATCCACACCCATATCATATGAAATGAATCTTTTATTTGGTTGTAATGAAAAGGTAAAGGTAAGATGGAAAAAATTAAAAGCGCATAGGTGATATAATAAAATTGAATATCTGAAAACTAATTGAGATAAGAACGAATATGATTAGGGTACAAGTGTAAGTGATCCTCTTTTTCTTTCGCAACTTCACAATTTTTTTACGCTCACATTTTTTTTTATATATATTTTTTTAAACTATCTTTCTCTTTTTCAATCTCTTTTTTAATTTTTCAATCAAATTTGCCCTTTTCTTTATCCACACTTCAAGTATAATGTTTTCTTGGTTTTCAAATGACAATTTTATGAGAATTGCTGCCCAAACTATATACTCTTTTGTGGTTCATGCTAAATTGTTTTCCTACTTCAACTATGTTCAGTAAAAATAAAAATAAAAATCACTATCTGCTGCAACACCTTGGACCAACTTTCTCTTTCACATGGAAGCAATCCTGTCTTCAATTTTTCTTTTCTTTTCTTTTCTTTTTTTTTTTTTTACACACTTTTGAGTGGGAAATGGGAGAAAGGCTGTCAATGATATTCATTTCAACATATTGTGCTTTCATTTGTGTCCTTCAATATCACAAACCAATATTCTCCTTTCATATCCTTCACAAAAACAATCTCAAAAACCTCATGGGCTTGTCCCAAAAATCATATTATTGTTCTTGGATTACAATAAAGAAAGGTGAACTATATTTCTACAAAAAAAAAAAAAGAAAAAAAATCTCAATCTCTTTCTCATCCTCTCTCACATCTATATCATTTACAAAACATGTTTTGAAATCATCATCAATTTAAAACTAAAGCCTTCATATTTATGTCCCCTACTTAAATCATCATTTTGACATCTATACCCTTGTTGGTCTAGTAAAAAAAGCCAACTTGTCAGCAACCAAGCTAATTGCCAACCCATCTTGAAGCAAAAAAGTGTGTGATTGTAGTTTTCCATATGATTTTATAAGTGATTTTTGGCTAGCACCATGATGATCATGAGACATGCTGAAATGAAGAAATATGGACTTCTTGGCGCGGTAGCTGATGAACCTGTGGGGTTCGAAGGTCCTCCGCCAAAAACTGTTGATCCGCTTGAATTTGTCGTGTTTAAAACTGATGAACTCGTGCTGTATTTTGAAAAACAATAAAATCAGTTTTTTCTTTCTCTGTTCAATTTTGCAAATTAGAGATAATAAAGTTAGATGTGAAGGAAATTAACCTTGTTGATGGATATTGACATGTCCCATTACCTGAACAAAGTAAGGAAACATAAAATTAAACAAGAAAACATGAAGCACATTTGAATACTACCAACAATAATTGGAGAAAAATTCATTTCACCACTAAAACTAACTCTAAAAAATTAATCATACTTCTGTTCTTTAGTTGGCTTTTTGCCTATTAAAAAAAAATCCCAAAAACCACTTATAAAACAAGTCATACGCTTCAGTCATTCACGCTTTATAAAAGTCATTCCTAAACACATTAACTTTTTTTCACCTCATAAAAAACGTAAAATGTCACTAAAATTAGTCAAACCCCAAACACAAAAATATCAATTTTACACTTCAATTATTTGAATTGGGATTAATTTGACTCATACCGTCACCTGTCGTGTACAATTAAACAAAATTTGCTAACTTGTCCTCCCAAACTCTTCTTAGCAGAGAAAATGATGTGTTTTCCACCTATATACAACAACTCCACACATGAAGGACTATCTCAATTTCAATTTGGAACCTTAATGAAGAATCCTAATATAATCCACACTTATGGGTGTCCCTCAGGTGTAAAGTTGTTGTACATAGGCATGAAATACTTCATTTTCCCTTCAGATTGTAGGGGGTGACATGGATCAAATTGATCCCAATTTAAATAGTTTACGGTAAAATGACAATCAAGACATATATCCAGAACAAGAAGTGACTGAAGCTTTGCAAGTAATGTGTATCATATCAGATGGCATTTCTCTTTTCCTCAAATATGATTCAAAACACAAATAACCTGGCACATGTTGGCATTAAGATGATGACTTACTTGGGTCAGTGCTAGTAATAACAGCAGTGCCACCAAAATTACAGCTATTAGGGACTGGATTCTTCTGATAGTAGCTATTGAATGCGTAAGAAGCGTGGCTATGTGGCGTATCGGGGTTGTAACATCTGCCACCGGGCTGAATTGCTGAACAGTCAGCGCCACCGTACCCGCAGGCATAGTCTAAAGCAACCTGTAATGCAGTTTGTGACGCAGATTGGCTTGCAACACACCAGCTTCCACTAGAAGATACCGGGGATGATGATGTTGTGGTTGGTGTCATGGCTGGATTGGTGATAGCTGGTGAGTCTGGGTTTGAAACTGCCGGGTTAATAACAGGAGGAGGATTAGTGGTTATTGTTGGAGTAGAGGGATTTGTCGTAGGGACGGTTGGTAGAGGAGTGGTAATATCTGCTTGGGTGGTGGAAATTGAACCTGAAATTGAAATTGAAATAGAAATCAGATAAATTCCTGACTTTTCAAGCACAAAATATTGCTTCCATTTTAGTAACAACTAGTAAATTACTAGAGAAATGGTTGATAAATCATTAGTATATCATCATCATAGCAGCCTGAATCATTAGTTTTTTTTAGTAATTTTCCTTGTATTTCTTTGATTCTGTCTTGTTAATTAAGGAATTACCAATTCCGATTGTTTCCTAGTATATTATGTTTGTATTTATTATAAGTAATTATTCTAGGTCTTAGGGCTTCTAAGTTTTTGAGAATTAATACAATTTCGAGTTTATACTCTATTTTCAACTTTGGATACTCTTTGAGAATCAACAAATCGAATTGAAAGGATTAATTTCAAAACTGAACTTATTTAAGTTTCAAATTCACCATATTATCAGGTCAGATATAAAAAAGACCTATCAATTAAAGAATTAATATATTACTATATGCTGATATCTAATTAAAGGCAATTCAGGCTATTAGAGACTAGGCATATAAAAAAAAACACAGAATTTGCAAATATTTCAATTATAAATCACTGATTAATAAATTTCATGAACCAAACAGAGCTTTTGATCAAGGACAGAAAACATGAACCCAGCTGAAAGGATCAAATGCATTTCCAATAATTTCCGAGTAAATTCAAACTGGGGAACGATGCATAGCGAAGACGATGACTAAACATGCCATACTTTTGATGCAAATTGAAGGCATAATTTACGAAGATTTAAGTGTGGATAATTTTAAATCAACAAAAGCCATCATTAAAATTTCAAATATGTAAAAAATAGTCATTCAAAAGCATCATCATGAATGTGAATAAAAGAGCAATGATTTAACACAAGGGAAACAGGAACCAGTAGTACAGCCCACTTGCAAAAGCAATCAAATTCAAAAATCCACAGGAAATCAACAAGAATTTCAAAATTCAAAAACATGACATGTTACAAGAAATGTAGGTTCCAATTACATATATTTCAGAAAATAATATTTAATTGCAAGGTAGCTTAAAAATAAAGAGCAGGTGGGTATATTCCCAGGTGAGAAAAGAGAATAAAAGCATTTGGAATCACAATCTCATAATTGCAGAGAGTAAGATACCCATATCAGAAATCAAACAATGAAACAAAGAAAAACCAGATTGGAGAGAGTCATGATAGTGAATTCAAGACCAAGCAAGTCACCTGAACAAAGAAAAACACCCAAGAGGATAAGACAATGAACAATCCTTGTGCCCATTCTCTTTCTCCAAACTTCAAGCCTTCTTCTTCTTTTGTTGTTGTACTTTGTTGCTGCTATTTCTGCTTCTGCTTCTGCTTCATCTCTTTCTTTGGACTATTTTTCAAATCTATGTTTGGCTTTTACTTCTCTTTCAAACAAAGAAAGACAATCCAATATATATCTCAAACAAGAGGAACATCATTACCTTGTTAAAAAGTTGAGGACTTTGTATCCTCCATGGTATTTTTAAAATATTTCTTGATGACTAACAGCTTAGAGAGAGAGAGAGGAGAGAAAATTATTCCATGTTACATGGGACAATGTTACAGACAGATTTGGACCATTCATTGATGCAGGTCCCACGTGAGCTCCACATCAATTAACTGGTCAAATATGTTTATGAAATAGCCATATTATTGCCACATAGAACAGTGAATAATTGTTTGAGCTAGAAAGAGAGAAAAAAGAATAAAAGAAAACTTGAGAAAAGAGACATGGAGGTGGTGGTGCAAGCAAGAGAAGGTGCAAAAGGTGGAAGGAAGAGAGGGGAAAAGAAAGCAAAAGAGGGAATAGTTTGGAATTAGAGTATGGGGAGTGTGGGGTTGTGAATTGAAGCAAGTGATGATAGTAATGATGGTGATGATATGTGTGGATTTTACTTTAATCTTTTTGGTGCTTCTACTTTTCACCACCTCATGGGACTATTTTAGTACCCAATAGCCAAAGTTGGCCAAGCACAGTAGTTCTAGTCCCTGGTGACTTGGGTGTGGCAACCCATCTCATATTCAATCCCAGGGAAATTCTAAAGTTCCCTTGTGTTAGTGGAGTTCTTACCAGCTGAAAGTCGGTAATTAAAAAATAAAAGTTAAAAATATTATTTTTTTATATTTTAATAATTAGTTTTTTTCTTTAACTTATATATTATTTCTGTCTTATAAATTGTAATAAGAAATTACATCAAACATTTTGATATAATTTTCTAAAATAAAAAATATTATAAGTCGTACCAAACATGCCAATTTATTCTTTCAATAATTGTAAATGTGGGAACAAGCATGTCATTAGAAGAAGAGGATTTCACAATTTGTCTCTAGGTGGTGGTGCCCAAAACTCATGAAAAGTGACAATCAAGAATTTTCCTTTTGTTTATTCCCTTTATTTTTTCTTTTGTTGGGTTGTTATGTGACCATGACGACCAAGTGCATAGTCCACAAGCATCATGCTTTTGCAATTTTTTTTTTTTAATTCTTAATTTTTTTTATTTTTTTATTTTTTGGAATTATCAGTATTTTCCATTTGGTGAAACTATATAGTCAAATGTTTCCTTCAAGCCAGGAGAAGGTAATGGATTATGCTGCACGGTTTTGCACATAGTGCAAGACACCTCTCCCACCCCCAACTACTTATGTTTGACCTAAACCATAAATTTTATTTGTTTTTTTAACAATAATTGAGCGAAGAATAAAATACGAGAAATTACACTCAAACTGAAAAGACTCAAAATTAGATATCATGGGGTAAGAAACCGTCCCATTTATTAGGGTAACTCCCTAATCTCACTAGTCATAGATCAAGGGCAAATTAGTTCCACCCCTTGATCTCACTAAAATAAAATCAAAAGCAAAATAGTTTACAAATATGACTTTTTCTCAATCCACCCATTATTATACACAAGAGTCTTGCAATGACCTTTACCCCATCTGATAAATATCCCTACTATTTATTTATTTTTGAAAAACATATGAGATCTGGTGGTTCCATTCCCACTTACCCACTTTGCTTTCTCACGCAGTCCACAAAGTCTAAACCCTGACCAACTATTCCAATCTGTGGAGACTACATTTTATTTTTCTTATTTTTTTATGGATGTCCATCAAATGGAGGCTTTTCTCAAACTAGGCCTAGGTATTAATTTATTTTTCAAATTAAATCTAGTTTGGCTGAATTTTTTAAACTAAATTGAAGCGTGTTTACAAAACACGCTTTCAGCATGTTTCTGGCCCAGTCGGACAAAATAAATAAAATCATAAAAGCGTGGTTAAAAAACACGATTTTAATTAAGAAACCGCTATTGCTATTAGCGTTTTTAGGTTTAAATAATAGCGCGATTTGGAAACACACTTTTAATAGAAAACGTGATTTGTAACCACGCTTTTAAAGAAATATTTGCTTTTAATAGAAAGCGTGATTTATAACCACGTTTTTTAATAAATATTTGCTTAACCAGCATGTGAAATTAGTAAAAAACTGTTTTTTATTATTATTATTATTATTTTGATTGATTTCTCTTTAATCCACACTCTATAATTCACTCAGTCATCTTTTAGATCTTTATATATAAATTATTCATATAAAATATCATATTGATAAACAATCTTAGCTATCAAATTTTATTATTTTAATATTTAAAAATAAATTATCTAATTTTAAAATTATGTTTCTTATCCATTATTTTTTTTTTAAATGATCAAATTATATATACGATTATCAGATCAATTTGATAATTACATAAATAATTTATACATAAAATTTTTAAAAAATAAATAGCATGAATTGTCTAAAGAGTAGTGATTAAGAGTTCTAAAACTAGAGTTCTAATTTAAGCTATAATAATGTGGCATAAAAAAATAAAAAATAAAAACCATAAACAAGCAAGCATAAACATCATATCACATGGTGCGTCCCACCATTAAAGCTACTCCTAGAGCTCTAAAATTAAAGCTCTCAATCATTTTTGTTGTCTAAATCAGATGTGTGACCATACATCTTGCAAATAAATGAAAGTAAAAGTAAAATGATTAATGACATAGTTCTGACACTGTCACACTATTATTGAACAAGAGAACTATATATATGTAAGAGTTAGAGAAAAAACAATCAACACATAGAGGGGTATAAATAACACTTGCATCTCTACAATTTTTCATTTATAACCCACCATAAACACACTTATATCCACCATGTGATAATAATTTATTTTTTTTTCTCTTTTTTCTACCTAAATGCAATCCCCTTATTAAAAAATTCCAAAACCCAAAATGAAGAGATTCTCTCAACAACTTTCTGAGTAGCCAGACAGTACTAGTTGGTACTCGCATAATGTGTTATATTATGAATTTAAATAAAAGGAAAAACAATGTTTAAATAGTACATCTTAATGTGTATTTAGAAGAGAAAAAATTGAATACACACATAATTTAATAGTAGATATTAATGTATAAACATAGAAAAAAGAGAGAAAAGATTAGGACACACCTAACATTAATGTGTGTTTGAGAGAGGAAAGAGGGAAAAAAAAATGCTAGACCCCAAATATTTTACCAGATGTTCTATCAAATGTCTTACATGGGTGTGGGACCCACACCATGTGGGTTCCATGTGGGTCTCACACCCATGTGAAATATTTAGTAAAATATTTGGTAAAACATTTGGGGTCCCTAGCATTACTTAGAGAAAAAAGATTAGGTACACACCTAACCTTTGACATAGTGCACAAAGTGATTATCCCGAGACTTAAACTCATAATCTCAAAAATTATTAGACTAAGATTTCACCATTGAATCAATGATCACTGCTTATGACTTTAAAAATATAAAAGTAAAAAAGAATATGAAAAAATATAAATTAAATATTTACTTAATTTACCTTATTATTTTGTCTTTTTAAAATTTTATTTAAATTTATAATTCAAATATAATTTAAAAGAGATCGATGATGGACAAAAATAAAAACAAGAAGTTAAAAATTAAAAATTAAAAAAGAAGAAGAAAAGAATGGCCAATTTCAGAGAGATTTTCTCGGGGCTTTTCTCAAACTAAGCCCCTATACTAAATTATTTCCCAAACTAAACCTACTTTTGTGGAATTTTCCAAAGTAAATATTTGTTGTTCTCTTAAATATTTGTTGCCAAGAAATATTTAAATAAAACTTCACACAGCATATACAAAGTATCTAATTTGCTAATTACTACTACGAACAGAGAAACAAAATAAATGTATGACTATAACACTTATAACACTTCAAAACAACGTAACTAGTTCAAATATAAGTATCCCACAAAAATAATTTGTGAAAACATTCAACATAACACAGTACATAAAAAAAAGCGATGAGTACAATACTTAACAGTTACATAGACAAATATTAGACAAACCTTTCACAAACTCATTGCCGAAAGAGTTATTTTAACACACACAGTACATAATTATGGATAACCTAATATAATTTAGTAGACAGATAGACACCTAATCCAGTTAGCTCAAATCGACAATCTCAGAGTCCGAACAATTTGAGAGCTCAGGGTCAGAGAGAAGTGCAGGATCCTCCTTGATAGCCTCAGCATTTGGTGTTGTTCTGTTCTTCTTGGCATCCGACTTAAGTATAGATAGTTTCATATTGCAAGCTAACCTACAGTGCCTTTGAGAAATCTCACGTCGAAGTCTTTTACATAGTCGATCAACATTATCTGGATCTTCCTTTTGGATCTCAACTGAACGTGCTTTCGGCACCTTCAGTCAATTTTCCCAACATAATCTTTCTATTTGCACTTGCTCTATAAGTAGTGCGGGCCACTTCAGAAGTGTAGCGTCTACTAAACCATATCCTGTTTGATTATCAGATGGACCCTCCACGAAACCACATGAATCTCGATAGTACTTGGGCATGACTGTAGACACCCCATTTTTGACCGTTCTCAAGGCTTGGACGTCACCGTTGGAACACCCAGTGATCATCCATGATCGTGTTCGTTTTGAGTTTCTGGAGGCCTCGGCTGCGCACCTTGCCTCAAGATCTCTCAACTCGTTTGTTTTGTGTTTGGTTTTGCACCAAATGCTTGTGCTTTTGCTTTGAGGGGCAGGGAATGGCTTGTTGGCCATCTCCACACCCCACCGGCCTCCCATTTGCCTCACCGGCCATTCAGTGTTGCCACCGGCCATGGTTTCTTGATACCAATGGCCGGTCGGCTCTTTATGTGGCCGGACGGCATTTTGTTTGGCCGGTGACCTCTTTTGCTGGCCGGTATGTACCTTTTGCACCCTTAAGGCATGGTGCATACCAGCTGTGCCAGCTGGGATGCACCAAGACTGTTCCCCATGCGTAGTGTGGCTGTTTTGCCCCTTTTACACCTTTTTGGTCAAAGCTTCTTAAGGAAGCTTGACCCTTTGTCAAAGCCTCCTCAAGAAGCTTGGC
This sequence comes from Camellia lanceoleosa, assembly GCA_025200525.1. NCBI lineage: Eukaryota > Viridiplantae > Streptophyta > Magnoliopsida > Ericales > Theaceae > Camellia > Camellia lanceoleosa. The sequence continues at coordinate 111,715,452 of CM045764.1, read as the reverse complement.
CAGCTGTCTTAGCTTCCTCTAGAAGCCTTGACTTTCTTGCCCCCTTTGCCCCTTTCTTATTTAGCTTCTTTGAGAAGCTTTAAGCTCTTACATTGCCTATATAAGACCTCCTCCTTCTTCATTGTTAGGGTTAGAACAAAAAACCAGAGCTTATATATATATTCTGATATATATCATACTCTCTCTCTATATATTTCCCTCTCTCTCCTCTTTTGTGTGTGTTTTGTGGCCTGAAGTGTGTGTTTGTTCTTAATTTTGCACTAGAACACATAGCATTACACCTTATTTCGACTTTGGGAGACTTTGAGGGTTTGTTCTTGAGGTTTTGGACTGATTTTGATCAGAAGAGAGTGGCTAGACTTGTTGTTCTTGGACTGTTCTTCAAGGGTAACAATCTTGCTTTAGTTTCCCCAATCTTGCATTAACTTTTGACCTATCTTGCATGTTGATTTAAGCTTTGTGTATAACTAAAAAAAGTCTTGTATTTTCATGCTTAAGATACTTCATTAAGGTTGTTTTGTGATTTGGGGTCGATCTCCCCTTCTTAGGCTTTGTTTGGCCCTTTTGGAGTCCCTTTTGTTAAGCCTTGGTTGTTTTTGTGTATTGGCCTTCTCACCACTGAAATCTAGTGGATTTTCAGTGGTAAAGAAGGGGTTTCTAGGTCTTGCATAGGGGAGGGACACCCCTCTCCCTTGGTCTCTCATTTGTGCATGTTTTTTGTTCATGATGGTAGCATGCATGAGTAGTTATTATTGACTCCTTTTCAGAGGCTTTTTGGGTGTTTTGGGTCATATTATACCTCTGTCCTATGTTGTTTTATTGACCTTTAGCATGCATTATGCACTTGCTTTGCATTCCTCCATTTTGCCTAGAAGTGTCTCATGACATTTGACTACCATGCTCTCATATTTTGGCCTTGTTTCATGAAGTTATTGGTCATATTTTTCCATGTTTGAGGTCTGTTAGGTGCTGGTTTGGTCGCATTTAATATGCTTTGTATGGCCCCTTTGCATTCTTGCATGTTAGCATCGGGTGTGTGAGTCCTTCGTATGCATTGGTTAGGCTATTTCAGTGATTTGGAATCACTTAACATGCCATTTCAGTCCCTAAACGATGCTTGTATGCTTACATTCATCACCTCTTTCATGCTTTGAAGATGTGTCCTTTATGCCTTGAAATGAGCATTGCGTATGCCTATGCATTTAGGTCATTTGAGTTGTCATAACATTGGGTTTTAGGACATGTTTTAATGCATTAAAACTCTGTTTTAGTTGTATAGCTCATGCCATGTTTGCTTGGGGTAGTGATAGTGGAATGCTCCTTTGTTATGCCTTAGCCTTGAGCCTATTGGTGTGCATGCTTACATGAGTCTTTATCCATCATTTTAAACATCTTTTGTCACCGTTTTGGGGGTGGGCTGAGGTCTGCCCCTTTGTGTTTTAGGTCCATCATTGCATGATTGTATTGCATTCCTTCGGTTTCATGCTTGCATTGTATGATAGGATGTAATGCATGACATTTGCATGCTTAGGTTACCTTGCATCTGGCATGCCTTGTACCTTTAGCATCATGTTGCATGTTTGAGTCATGTGGTGTATTTGAAGCTCTATTGCATATATTGCATTTTGCTTGGTTTGGGGTGTCAAACCAAGCGTGAGGATTGAGAAGTGTTCATACTTCAAGTGATGTAACACCTCTCAACTCTCGGACGTCGATACCCTTGATCCCAATATGATAGGATGTTGGCTTTCATTTGTTTGTTGCATGCATTCTTACATTAAGTGGCAAGCTTGGCTTCTTAGGCCATCATGCCTAATTGATGGCCCGAGAGCCGAGGGTCATGCTTCCTTGAGTTCCTTACATGATAGGGAGTGTGGCCATGCTTACATTTGCTTAAAATTCCATGCCATACATCGCTGTTCTCTGTCTTTGTCAAAACCAGTTTCTACAGGAAGCTTTGGCCGGCCGGCCATCTCTAGTGCCGACCGGCCATCCATAAATGGCCGATAACTTCAGCAGCGGCCGGTGACCATTTTGCATAGCCGGTGGCCATTCCTCCTAGCCGATGGTGCTCCACAGGGTGCAGAGAATCTAACCCAAGACTTGTGCAGTCTTCAGAGAAGCTAGGCAATGTAAACAGAGGCAGCAATGCTATGGCAGCGAGTTTCCGGGCAGTACGAGTCAAGCATGCATCATCCAAATATTTTGAAGGCGGGGCTGTGGCCATTTTAATTTTGCATTTAATTTATTAATTAATTAGGAGTTTTGTAATATTTAGTAGGCTAGGGTAGTTAATTATTTATTCGGTTTGTAATATTTATTCGAACCCTCCGAGCGAGGGCAATTGTGTAATAAGTGTGGGTGAGTGTTTGTATGTCTTCCAATCCCACGTCTTTCTTCCCTTTTATTTACCCGCTTATGATGGTAAACTAGGGCATATTTAAATTAGCATACCTTATGCTATGCATGCGTGCATCTATACATTTGTCTTGCATGCACCGGGCTCGGCGCATCCATACTAACTGCATTGTATTTCAATTCCAAGTTGAGTACTTGTTAGTTGCAGCATCTCACATGCCATCTTTAGGATAGCCGAGCCTATTATAGTTGCATTTTGCATGTGTTGCATTAGCCATCTTAACATGAACTAAGATCATGCATATGATTACTAACTAGTTTCTATTTTGGCTCGGAGTACTAGGTAAGCTTTTATGCTTTAGCATACTGCATGCGTGTGAGTGTTGCCATAATAACATGATTGCCATGAGACTAGCTGCTTATGTGATGTAACTGCTTGAATGCCTGTGGATGGAGGTTGAATTACCTAAATTGGAATGATGCATTAAAACTGCGAGTTTTAAGCCCACTTGAGGGTGGCAAAAATCTGCATTTTTAGCCTACTTGCGGGTAGCAAACCATTTTCCAAACAAACATGAAATGTTTTGTTCCAATTTAGGCGATTTGGTCTATACTTGTTTGTTGTGCGCATAACATAGTAATTCTAGGCTAATAACCGGAATAAGAACGCATAATGTTTTCAAAACAAGATATCATGGTTAGTAGAGGCCGATCTTCGGATCGGGCGAGAGGGGGTGCTCATAGCTGACCTTCCCCAATCGTACCCAAGTTTCTGAGCCGAGGCAACTTTGGTGATGACGGACACGTGGCCTTTGCCACCGAGTCAGAGTTTCCTAAATTCCCCCATTAAAAAAATATTTAGGTGGTGACTCTGTATCTGGCAAAGCAGTCCATGTTTGGCACTTCTTTCAAAAAATCTGTTTCTCAAAACGATTTGCCGGATTTGGACTCTTTGGTTCAGATTAAGAACTGTGACAATTTAAGTCTGAACTGTAGTGAGCCCAAAATGAACAGAACGGGATTCATCCTCCCGGGACATTCGAGGACGTCTACAATGACAAAATGTCGTTTCCCAAACCTATCATGATAAGCACAAGAGGCATTTAACAAAGCACATGGTTTTTCATCTTCAGCATCACCACTTCCCCTTCCTGTTCCTCTTCCTTGGCGTGAACTCTCACCTCTTTCGAAGTTTCTACCCCTTGCGAGTCCCCTTCACATTCCTCTTCCTCTTTGTGAACTCTCACTTCGGCGATTCTTACCCCATGCCATGAATCTATACTCCATTTGATTTTTTCTCAATAAATGAACGATAGTTTTTGTAGACACCCCATTTTTGACTGACCTTAAGACTCAGACGTCATCGATTGAGCGCTCGATGATGGTGCATGTTGTGCTCGTTCTGAGGTTTCGGAGTTTCGACTGAGAGCCTTACCCCCGAACCTCTGGACCCTTTTGTGCTTTGTCTCGGTTTGCAAACCAGGTCTTGTTTTCTCTTCCCGAAGGGAGGGAGAGGTCTCGTAGACCATCTCTTAGTGACCGTAGGCTACTTTTCGTGGTCGTAGGCCACTTTTCCCGTTTGGATACCAGTTTTCAGTTTTCGGAGCCGTCGGCAGTGCGTCTCGATTCGAGACCGCTTAACTTTCTCCGTTTGGTACGGTTTTTGGCACACACCTTGCTTCCTCTCTTTAGAGAGACACTGTGGCTCAGGAGACCACCTTTGTGGTCGCACGCCACTTTCGATGCTTAACAGCCTGTTTTCGGGGCACCCGGCTGCGTGTTTTGCCCCCCGAACCCCGTTTTACATCCGTCTTGGTTCATTTTTGGCATGGACCTTACTTTCATTGTTTGGAAGGTGGTACAAGGGTGGGAGACCACCTTTTCTCCTTGGAGACCACTTTTCTCCCGCCGGCCGATTTTCTTGACAGGAAACTGGTCTCCTTGGTCTTTGAGCCACATTTACTGATCTCTCACCATACCACTAGCTTGCATTCAATGTAGAGACCATCAAATGGGGCTGCCGACCACCTTTCTTTGAGTTGGACCTTTTGAACTGGCTGGCCGACCACCTGAACTGGTCAGCCTACTCCCTCTAGTTTTGTCTCTATGAGTGCTTGCCAGCTGTGCCAGCTAGAAGGCACGGACTGCATCCTCCATACACGTGTATGGAGGATCTTGAGCCTTGGTTTTTAGCTTCTTTGAGAAGCTTTGGCTTGAAACCTCTATAAGAGAGGCCCTCCTTGTTACTAAGCTGCTGGAGGGTCTTGAGAAAGCTCAAGGGTTAGGATTTTGGTCCAGAAACTTGCTGATTTTTGCTGAGCTTCAAGGGTAATCACTTTTCCCCCTTTTAAGCATTATTTTGATCCCTCTCTTATCCAAACTTGCATGCTTATTTGAGCTTTGTTGTTAATTGAAAAAAGTCTTGTTTTGAGGTCTTTTTGATGTTTGTTTAAGACTATTTTCGTGTTGAAGGTCATTTACCCTTTTGCATGCTTTAAATAGCCTTGTTTTGTGCCATGCCCTAAAGCCCTTGATTTAATCTTTGCTTGGCCTTCCTACCACTGAAATCCAGTGGATTTTCAGTGGTGAGCATGTGGTTTTGAGGGCCTAAATCAGAGAGGGGTGACCCTCTCTCTTGTTGTCTTGTTTACTAGCATTTTTGGCCTACCAAAAGAGTATATGTTTATACCATTTGGAGGCCTAGTTCAGGCACTTTTTGGTGACTTCTAGGACTTGCTTAGGCTCTGACCATGGCTGGTTTGGTCCCCTTTTGCTTGCTTCTTGCATGTGTAGAGTAATCCCTCAAAGGAGCATGTTATTCTTGCATGTATTGGTCTTGTTTCAGTGGGTTTTTGGCCATAATTTGGCATGCCATAACTCTTTTTTTGCTTGGTTTGGTAGTCCTTCACACGCTTCATATGCTTGTAATGTAAACCATGCTCACTAGCTTACATTGCATGTTGTTTTGGCCATGGATTCTAGCATATTTTGGCCATACTTCAAACTGATTTTGTTCATATTTTGGGCTGCCTTAGCTCTGTTTTGAGGCCTCTTGGTCGAATGATGCTTTCCATGCATACTTGTAGTGTAACATCCTTGCCTAACCTTGAGTTTTGGACCCCCTTGCATGCTTAACTTGAGGTGTTTCCATGTCTTGGCATCATTGAGCATTTTATTTCAGAGCCTATACTTGTGCCATGTTCCCATGTTTTCCACTCTTTAAATGCGTTTGAGAGTTGTGCTTGTATACCTCATTTATGGGCCATTGCATGAGCTTCATTTTTGTGCATTTCAAGCCATCATCTTAGTCCATTTTGCCACTGTTTTGGGCTGCATAGGGACTGTTTGGGGTTGGTTTGTTCATTTGGGCATTGCTTTGCATACCTCTAGTGTAATGCACTTCACTAGTTTCGGTATTTGAGCCATTCAACATGCATAACATGAGTTGTTTGCATGATTCGGGACCATGTTGAATGTTATTTCAAAGCTGCAACTTGTGCCATTGTATGCAATATTTCATCCTTTCAATGCTTTTGTAGAATTGTATCTCGTACCTTAGGCCTTGATCCCTTGCATTGTGCATGCTTGTGTGTGTGTCATTGCCTTGTTTTCATCATGTTTGGCCACTGATTTGGGTGTGGCTGAGGCCCATTCATTTTGGTTTAAGTCCATTTTTGCATTGAGTATGCCATTGTATTCCATAGCATTGAGTATGCCACATTGTCGCATGATTGATCATTGCATTGTGCATGCCTTGTTCATCTCATTGTGTATGTTAGTTTTTAGGTGCATTGTGTATGCTAAGTACCACGTGCATTGAGTATGCCATTGTTAATTCATAGCATTGTGTATGCTAGTTGCATGTTTCCATGTCATCCTTTGCATGTTTGCATCACTTAGTTGCATAGCATTTAGGTTGCATACTTAAAGACGCATTGTGCATGCCATTGTTTGTTGCATTGTGTTCGGAATAGGAGTCAGTCCGAACACGGGAAACGAGGAACGTTTCGTACTCAAAGTGACGAAACGTGCCTCGATTCCTGGTCACCGACACTCTTGACTACCCATGATAGAGTTGTTGGCTTTAGGTGCTTGTATGTGCATTCATTTCATATTGAGTCGTGCAATTCGGCTCCTCGGCCATCATGCATCGAAATACGTGATTGGTAGCCCGAGTGTCGAGGACTACACTCCCTCGAGCTTATGCAATAATGGGGAGAGTAGTCGTGCACACATGTGTTGAAAATACTTTGCCTTCTCTCTCTCTTGCCTTTGTTGTAGAAAATGCAGAAACCAGGAGAAGAAACTGGCCGGCCGACCAGGTTTTCTGGCAGGCCGACCACCTTTTCTGGTTTTCACCACCAAGGGTGGTCGGTAGGTGGTCTCCAATGCCTATAGCTGGTCGGTAGCCTTCCCCTAGATTCCCAGGGTGGAGTTTCATGTCCTTGGAGCTTTGTGCAAGTTTCTGAGTTCAATTGCAAATAAAGGCGAGCTGAGACATCGTGATGGATTTCCCGACAAGGCGACTCGAGCATGCATGCATCCTTTATCATTCGGAACAGAGCTGAGGCAGTCCATTTCATGTAGCTTGCATGCTAATTTGTTTGCTTCCTTAGTTTAATTTGTTAATTAATTAATGTTGTGTAATATTTAGTTGTAATTCGTTATTCATTTCGATTGTGTAATAACTAGTTTAATTAGCTTAGATTAGCTATTTGGTTCTATATTATTTATTCGGACCCTCCGCGAGAGGGCGAACTTTGTAATAAGTGTGCGTGTGTGTGATGCATGTCTTCCAACCCCACGTCTTTCTCTCTTTTATTTACCAGCTTATGATGGTTAGTTTTAGGGCACGTTTCAGTTAGCATCCTTATGCTCGTATGTTTGCATCCATTCATCTGTTTTACATGCACCGAGCTCGGCACACCACGCTAACTGCATTGTATTTCAATTCCAAGTTGAATACATGTATCGATTGTTGCATCTCATATGTCATCTTAGAATAGCCGAGCCTATTGTAGTTGCATTTTTGCATGTGTTGCATTAGGCATTCTTAGCATGGTTAGGATTCATGCATGATTTCTAATTAGCTTCTTTCTTTAGCTCGGAGTACTCGGTAAGTGTTTATGCTTTAGCATCCTTGCATGCGTGTGAGTGACTGTCATGATAGCATGCTTACCATAAGGCTATGTGCTTATGTGATATAACTGCCTGAATGCCTGTGGGTGAAGGCTGGGTTGCTTAAATTGGAATAATTCGTCGAAACCCATGTTTTAGCCTACGTGCGAGTAGCAAACTTCAATCCATTTTTAAAACAAACGGATATGCGATGCTTTGTTCCAATTTAGGCAATCTAGTCTATACTTGTATGTTGTGCGCATCACATAGTAATTCTAGGTTAATAACTGGAATAAGAGCATATGTGTTTTTCAAAAACAAGATATCATGCTTAGTAATGGTCGATCTTTGATCGGGCGAGCCAGGGTGCTCATGAAATGACCTTTCCCAGTCATACCCAAGTTCCCGAGCCGAGGTAACTTTGGTGATGACGGATACGTGGCCTTAGGCACAAGTCAGGGTTTCCTAAATTCTCCCAAAAAAAATATTTAGGTGGCGACTCTATATATGGCAAAGCAGTCCATGTTTGGCACTTCTTTCTAAAAATCAGTTTTTCAAAACGATTTGCCGGATTTGGACTCTTTGGTGATTTATCGATCTTGCATTGCACTTTGCGAGATTAGATTCAGAACCGTAACATTTGAGTCCGAACAGTAGTAAGCCCAATGAACAAAATGGGATTTTTCCCGGGACGTTCGGGGACGTCTACAGTTTCCTAGGGCGAACTAAGTGGAAAAGTTGTGTGCTTACCATCACTCCTTCAGTCCTTTATATAGTTGTTTGTCAACACTATTGCCATGTGGTCGTATTAATGTGACTTAGATGTGATGGACCCTCATGCATGCCACTTTAGCATTGGTAGATAGCATGTTGTTTGCAAGTTGTTGCATTGCATTGTGTCTTGCATGTTTTTGCATTGCGTTGTGTTTGGATCGGACGTTAATTCAAACACGAGGAACGAGGGACGTTTCATACTCAAAGTGATGAAACGTGCCTCATTCCTTAGGTCACCAGCACCTTTGATCATGCATGATAAGGTGGAGGTTTATCGAGTCCTATGTGTTATTTGTGCATTCTGTAGACGCACCCCGGGAACTCTCCGATATCCGTGCCTGCGAGGGCGTGAATCTCGTTTTGTCCTGAGCTACTATAGTTCGGACTCAATGTCACGGTTCTGAATCCAATCTCGCAAAGTGCAATGCAAGATCGATAAATCACCAAAGAGTCCAAATCCGGCAAATCGTTTTGGAAAACTAATTTTTTATAAAGAAGTGCCAAACATGGACTGCTTTGCCCGATACAGAGTCGCCACCTAAATATTTTATTTTGGGAGAATTTAGGAAACCCTGACTCGTGCCTAAGACCACGTGTCCGTCATCACCAAAGTTGCTTCGACTCAGGAACTTGGATACGAGAAGGGAAGGTCATGCAATGAGCACCCCTGCTCGCCCGATCAAAGATCAGCCTTTACTAACATAATATGTTGTTTTTGAAAACACATATGCTCTTATTCCGTTTAATTAGCTAATCTTACTACGTGATGCGCACAACATACAAGTATAGACTAGATCGCCTAATTTGGAACAAAACATTGCATATTCGTTTGTGAAAACGATTTGAAGTTTGCTACTCGCAAGTAGGCTAAAACGAGGATTTTGATGAATTGTTCCAATTCAAGTAATCCAACCTTCACCCACAGGCATTCAGGCAGTTATATCAAATAAGCAGTTAGCCTCATGGCAAGCATGCTTAACATGGTAGTCAATAACACACATGCAGTATGCTAAAGCGCAAACACTCATAGTGTACTCCGAGCCAAAACAAAGAACTGGTTAGAAATCATGCATGATCCTAGTTGATGTTAAGATGACTAATGCAACACATGCAAAAATGCAGCTAAGATAGGCTCGGCTATTCTAGAATGGCATATGAATGTGACAATTCGATACATGTATTCAAATCGGAATTGAAATACAATGCAATTAGTATGATGCGCCAAGCCCGATGCATGCAAAACAAATAAATGATGCACGCATGCAAAGCATAAGTATGCTAATCGAAATATGCCCTAAAACTAACCATCGTAAGTGTCACGACCCAAACTCGGCCCTATGGGTTTAGCACCGTAACCGGCCAGTAATCCGAGATTACCGAAGGCCTGCTTAACAGTAGAACAGTAAAAACAGAGTTCAGGGCTTGGCGGAAGCCAATACAGTAAATAAATAATGTCTATTGAGCTGTGACAGTCTGTATGCCAAAAAGATTTTTCATGCCTTCATACATTCAAACAGTACAGTCTATACAAAATTTACAGTCACACAGTACAAGGACCTAATCCCTTGATAACAGTACAGTTAGTAGCTGACAGTCTACACAGTAATCCAACCAGTACGGAGACAGACGGGGGGAAAAATAAAACACCCCAAAGCCATAACATGGCAACTCGGAACCTCGCAGTGAGGCACAAAGGCTGGCTTGACAAAACTGGAGTCTAACCCATACTCCTAGCTCCGGTCTGGTGGCTGAGCACCTACATATATATATAAACAATGAGCTAAAGCCCAGTGAATAACATAAAGCGTAAAGAGGTTAAGAATGAAATGTCCTTACAGTAATGAAAACGGTTCATTAAACAGTATTCCAGTCTTTCAGTCATAACAGTTATTCAGTCATATGTGGTACATCCATTAGCATAGCAGTAAACAGTAGGTCTTAAAGACCGAACAGTAATGATGGCCATCAATCAGTAAACAGTAGTGGTTCCAACGAGGGAACCGACAGAGATCTCTGTAACAGTAACAGTAAACAGTAGGTGCTAAGGATGCCACAGTACAGTTCAGAATATAGGACATACATTCATTCAGTAAACAATATCAGTTCAGTAAACAGTTCAGTTCAGTATTCAGAAGATAATCATTTGAACATATCTTTACACAATTGTTACTCACAGAGTTTGGGCTACAGTATACTAGAGCGTGTCTCCCCAGTCGCCAACCCTACACAGTTCACAGGTTGAACACACACTAAGCTACACAGTTGCGAAATATTATAACTTAATCCCTTATTTGCCTTGGTGTGTTCTACATCTATATCCTCATTAAGGTGTCTTAAACTAGGCCTAAGAATGCCTAGAATGGGATGAGGATGCAAAAATACACTTAGAAACATTTTGCAAAGTTTGCTGAAAATAGGATCCTCGCTCGAACGAGCCTTCCTTCGCTCGAGCGAGCTTCCAAAATCAAAGGTTTCGCTCGAGTGAGAAATCCTTCGCTCGAGCGGTCTGTCGAAACAGTAAAAGTACTGGATGCTCGAATTTTACGCTCGAGCCACCAATCCTTCGCTCGAGCGTGGCTCAGAGTAAACGTTGGTCGCTCGAGCGAGGAATCCTTCGCTCGAGCGAAAAAGCCAAATCTGGAATTTCCAGATTTGCCTTCCAAGCTCAAACCAAGCATTCTACCACTCTTTACTCGACCTCTTGGGCCCAAATTCTGGAAAACACCTCTAGATTCAATATACAACAAGTTTCAAAGCTCAATTTGTGAATTCAAAGCCCAAGAGTGAGTCAATTAAAACCATTTTTCAAACCCATTTTTCATGAACATGGAGAATATGCAACATGCATGGATTCAACCCAAATTCAACCTTCAAAGCTTGTCCCAATGGACTCATTTCTTCAAGAACGTTATGAATACATGGATTTATACATGAATATGAGCATGCATGTACATTTTACTATGGACTCAACTCAAAATGCATCAATATAAACATGCATGTATGAATTGAGTTATGTTTTCAACATGTGAAGCTATTTCATGGCTTAATCCACCAACTTGACATAGACCATGCAAGAACAAGTTTAAGGACAACAATAAAGACTTAAATTTCTTACCTAGGTCTTGTATTCAAGGTTTAAGAGCTCAAGTTTTGTCAATTACACTTCAATTCCAAGTAATTCAAGCTAATTCTTCAAGTTCCAAGCAAAACCACCAAAATGAACTCAATTCTCCCCTATTCCTCTCTTGGTCGGCTAGAGTGTGAGAAAAAGGCTGATGAAATGTTTTTGATTAAGTGTGTAATAGGCTCAAGTAGTAAGAATAGACAAAGCCCCCCTCAATGGCAAAAGTGTAATTTCGACAAACTCTTTAATTGGTTTAAATTAATCTAGTTTAATCATACCTAATCACATTTTAGTTAAATATACCATTAAATCACAAAAATTCCACTGATCATGAGGCACTAAACAATTTTCAGTTCGGCCGCCGATAAGGCCTTCAATTTACAGTTTAAACATAAAACACGAACAGATAATCAAATAATCAAACAGATAAAAATGCAATACAATAACATGCTCAGTCAGTTCAGTTTAAATTTTCAATCAGTCCGTTCAGTACTTCAGTTAGTTCAATTATCAGTCATCAGCAGTCCTGTTTAGCAATAATCAGTATGTAATTCAATAATTTATCGATAAACGGTATGGGGGTTGTTACAGTAAGCGATTAAGTAAAAGGGAGAAAGAAATGGGGGTTGGAAGACATGCATCACACACACGCACATTTATTACAACAATTGGCCCTCTCGACAGAGGGTCCGAATAAGAAGCTAACTAGCTAATCTAAGCTAATTAAACTAATTATTACAAAATAAAATTAATTAACTAACGCTAGTTAACTAATTATTACAAAACAAATTGAAATAGCTAAACGCATTAACTATTAAAGTATAAAACGAATGCCTAATCTAGCTAAGTTAAGAAGCCAAATAAAGCAGTAAAACAGGAGGTTCTCAGAGGGAGAAGACTGGATGCATGCTCGGTCACCTTATTCGAAAATCCGTCGCGATACCCCAATTTGCCTCTGTTTGCAATTGTCCTCAAAACCTTGCACCAAGCTCTAGAAAGCTTCTAACTCACCTTGGGGACCTGTGGGAGGTTGGCCGACCACCTAGGGATGTCACCAGCCACTGGCCGACCACTTTCTGTGTTGAAAACCAGAAAAAGTGGTCGGCCGACCAGCTTTTTGGCCGGCAGTTATTGTCGCCAAACTCGATTTTTCGCAACAGAGAGCAAGAGAGCAAGAAAGGGCATGGCAATGTATTTGTAAGATATGTGTACACAACCACCCTCCCTATTATTTCATGAGCTCAAGGGAGTGTGGTTCTCGACCCTCGGGCCACCAATCGCACATTTCAATGCGTGATGGCCAAGAAGTCAAATTGCATAATTCAATATAAAATTAATGCACAAGTAAACACATAAAGCCTAAATCTCTATCATGCTTGATCAAGAGCGTCGGCGACCGAGAATTGAGATACGTTTCATCACTTCAAGTATGAAACGTCCCTCGTTTCTCGTGCTTGGATTAACACTTAATCCAAACAACTATGCAACAACATGGCATATACAATGCAAACAACAACATGGCATACTCAATGCAATGTGACATGATCAACTTAACAAAGCTAATGACATGCGAACAATGCTAATGCATGCATGCACAATGGAATGCTACAAGGGCAACTTAGCAATGTTAGGAACATGCATACTCAATGCAAAGAAACAACTTGGCATACACAATGCAAATAACCACATGGCATTCACAATGCTATGTAAAATGGCATACTCAATGCAATGAACAATAAGCATGCAAACAACATGTAAAGAAACATGCTAAATAGACTTAAACCAAAAAGGGGTAGACCTCAATCATGCCCAAATCAGTGGCCATAACACCAAAATAAAAGGCACATGAAGCATATACAAGCATGCACATGCAATGGCTCATCAAAGAGGCCTAAAAGCACAACCCTCAAGAAGGCTCAAGGAGTGACAAATGCAAAAGTGTAACAACACTAAATGCACTGAAATTAAGTAAGAAATGATGCCAAATCATTCAAACAAAGCAAGCATGGCATGCAAAGGTCCTAAAGCATGAAAGCTAATAAGGAAGACTACAAAGGAGGCATGCAATATATGGCACAAATGCATGAACCAAACATGGACAAAGCTGAAATAGGTCAAAACAAAGACCTAAACATGCTAAGGTAGGGGTTCAAAGACCTAGGCATGCAAGCATACAAGCTAAGCCATAAAAGAGGCAACAATGCACAACACTCAAAGGCACTTAAAGAGTGAATGAAGTGGGAACATGGCAATGTGATAAGCTCTGAAATGTCATGTTAAGTGATGCCAAATCATGTACACAACACAAATGAAGCATGCTATGGTGCCCGAAGCTTGAAGCTAGCATAGGCACTTGTACTACAACTAGGCAAAATGTCACGACCCAAACCCGCCCCTATGGGTTTAGCACCGTAACCGGCCAGTAATCTGAGATTACCGAAGGCCTACTTAACAGTAGAACAGTAAACTAGAGTACAGGGGCATGGCGGAAGCCAATACAATAATAAAACAATGTCCAATGAGCTGTGACAGTCTGTATGCAAAAAGACTTTTCATACATTTGTACAGGCAGTGACAAAACAGTATGTACATTATATACAACCATCCAGAGCAGGGACTAAAACCCTATTAACACAAAGACAAGATACTTATACAAAGATACAAAACGGTGCAGAGACAAACGGGGAAATAAAAACACCTCTAAGCCATAGCTCGAACAGGCTTGGAACCTCGCAGTAAGGCACAGTGGTTGGTTTAACAAAACTGGAGTTTACCCCAACGCTTCTAGCATTGGTCCGGTGCCTGTACACCTACATATATATATGAACAGTGAGCTAAAGCCCGGTGAATAACATAATGCGTAAAGGGGTTTAGAATGAATGTCCTTACAGTAATGAAAATAGTTCATTTCAATCAGTATATCAGTTGTTCAGTACAATAAACAGTCATATGTGGTACATCCATTAGCATAACAGTAAATAATAGGTCTTAAAAGACCGAACAGTAAATGATGGCCATCAATCAAGAAATGAGTGGTTCCAACGAGGAACCGACAGAGATCTCAGAATAAGAATAAAGAATACCAAGAATAAGAGTTGCTAAGGATGCCACAATACAGTTCAGAATATAGGACATACATTCATTCAGTTAACAATATCAGTTCAGAAAGCAGTACAGTTCAGTTGTTCAGAAGATAATCATTTTGAACATATCTTTACACAGTTGTTACTCACAAAGTTCTGGGCTACAGTAAACTAGAGCACGTCTCCTCGGAAAGCCAACCCTACACAATTTACAGATTGAACACACACTAAGCTACACAGTTGGGAAAAATGATAACTCAATCCCTAAATTGCCTTGGTGTGGTTCTACATCTATATCCTCATTAAGATGCCTTAAACTAGGCCTAAGAATGCTTAGGATGGGATGAGGATGCAAAGATGCACTTAGAAAACATTTTCAGAATTTTTCAGAAAATAAGGGTCTCGCTCGAGCGTGGATTTCTTCGCTCGAGCGAGCTTGTCAAAACAGTGGGGTCGCTCGAGCGTGGACTTCCTCGCTCGAGCGGTCTGTCAAAATGCAAAAAGTGCTGGATGTTAGAAATTTCCGCTCGATGCTCGCTCGAGCGTAAAACACAGACCTCGCTCGAGCGTAGGTTCTCTCGCTCGAGCGTGCATCTGCATGCACTAAGATTCTGAGAGCTTGAAATTTACACTCGAGCCACCATTCCTTCGCTCGAGCGGAGCTCAGAATAAACGATGCTCGCTCGAGCGTGGAATCCTTCGCTCGAGCGAAGAAGCCAAATTCTGAAATTTTCAGATTTGCCTCCCAAGCTCAAACCAAGCATTCTACAGCTCAAAACTCGATCTCTAGGGCCCAATTTCTAGAAAACACATCAAAACTCAATATACAACAAGTTTCAAAGCTCAATTTGAGAAATCAAAGCCCAAGGGTGAGTTAATTAAATCCAATTTCAAACCCATTTTCATGAACAAGATGAACATGCAAACATGCATGAATTAAACTCAATTCAAAGCTTCAATCTCATGCTCTAATGAGCCAAAAACTTTCAAAAACATGGTGAAATCATGGTCCATTGTAAGAATATGAACATGCATGTACAATTTCATGAAGAACAACATCAAAACTCAATGATGTAAACATGCATGCATGAATTAAGCTATAATTCAACAATTTAGGACCAATTCAAGCCTTAGCTCTACAATGAGGCATGAATCATGCAAGGACCACTTAAAGACACAATTAAGAGGTTGAATTCCTTACCTAAGGTCCTTAATTCCAAGTATGGAAGCTCAATTGCACAAATCTTCTACAAATTCTTCAAGTTCTCTAGCCAAACTCTCAAGAACAAGTCAATCACTCACTCTCCCTCTCTCTTGATCGGTTTTGCTCTCAAAAATGGCTGATGGAAAAGTTGTAACAAATGCAATACAAGGCTTAAACAAAAGGCTAGCAAAGTCCACTAAGTGGCAAAGTTGTAGATAAATTTAACTTATGTAATTTAGCTTATTTTAATCTAATTTAATCATACCAAATCACTTTTTAGATAAATACACCATTAAATCACATAAATTCTACTGATCATGAAACACTAATCAATTTCTGGTTCGGCTGCCGATAAGGCCTTCAATTCACAGTTTAAACATAAAAACATGAACAGATAACTAAACAGGAAACAGATAGAAATGCTATTCAGACAGATACAGTCAATCAATCAGTTCCAGATTTCAGTCAGTTAGTTCAGTATTTCAATCAATTCAATTATCAGTCATAATCAGTCTTAGTTTAGCAGTAATCAGTATTAATCAGTGATCAGTGATGAGGGTTGTTACACAAAACATGAAGCATGTGATCAAGGCAACCCAAAACAGTCCTAGAACATGTTAAAATGAGTCTAAAACATGCATGGAAGGAAGCCAAAACAAGCTAGCATGAAGGGCATAAGGCATGGCTAGTGTAAGGCAAATAAGGTAGTTTACACTACACCTATTAAGACCAAGCATGGAATGACTTAAGCAACAAAAATCAGAGTTATATCATGGCATAATAACCCCAAAAACACATTGAAATGATAGCTCGCAAGCTTAGGCATAAAGGCATACGCAATGATTCATGTTAAGGCATAAAGGGGGAAACCCTCCAACGCATTGAATGAGTGATAAATGCAAGTGCATGACCATGAAACATGGACTGAAATCACATTACAAATGATGCCAAATCATTCAAATAGGCCAAGCAATGCATACTAGTGGACTTGATACACAAAGCTAACAAGCTAGATTGAACCATGGCTATACAAAGCAAGTCATGCATGGCCAAAAAAAACACAAATTAGAGCTAGAGCATGCTAAAACATGGACAAAAGCTTCTTGAAGTTAAGCCTAAAGCATGCTAGAATGACATGTTAAAGCATGATGCATGTTAGGCTATTTCATGGAACTGCACTACAAGTGCATGGAGCATGCATGAGGTGACCAAACCAAACCCTAACAGAGGTATGACATGGAAAAACATTACCAAAAACATGCTGAAATGGAAACAAAACAAGCTAGAATGACATACTACTTCATGAAGCACACAAGACTAGTTTGTGAGATTTACACTACAAGTGTATTAGGCATGCATGGAGTGAAAAAACCAAGTAAAAACAGTGGCATGCCATGCTAAAATAATCCCAAATACAAGCTAAGATATGGTCAACATAAGCTTAGCAAACATGCTCACACATGAGGCAAAAGAAACAAGTATTTAAGACACAAGGAGAGGGGATGACCCTCTCCTTTTTGGGACCTCAAAACACCCTTCCCACCACTAAAATTCCTCTGAGTTTCAGTGGTGAGAAGACCAAAACAAGGTAGTCTCAAAGGCTTAAAAAGATGGCACAAAAGCAAGGCCAAACAAGACCTAAGAGGGGGTAAACAACCCTCAACACAAAAGTGACCTTAAACAAAGATCTTAAGCATACAAAATCAGAACTTTTTATAGTTTAGAGTTAAGCTTAAAACAATATCCAAGTAAGGCTAAAAGCTTAAGCAAGAATGGGGGTTTAAGGAGTTAAAGGCTCACCCTTGAAGACCACATTCAAAACCACAACTCCAGCAGGTTTTTCAAGCTTAAACCAAATCAAAAACTCCAAAACCAGCTCCTAAGCACCTCAGCAACAAAGGGATGGTGTTTGAGGGTGTGTTTGTGTGTTAAAGTATGAAGAATATGCACTTTTGAACACAAATATGAATGGGAATGGAGATGTATAGATGTAGATGATATGTATAGCTTTAATACAAAAATTTGAACTTAAGGCATGAGGAAGGAAGCTCCTTTATATAGAAAAAACAAAGTTCAAGCTTGTTGAGGAAGTTTGGAGCTCCAAGCAATCCCTCCATACACGTGTATGGAGGATGGTTTCTGTGCCCAATAGCTGGCACAGCTGGCAAGAAAATATCTTCAGAAAGCTGAAGGAAAGTGGCCGACCAATTGAAGTGGTCGGCCAGCTACTTTTTCTGGTCGGCAGGAAGAGCAAGTGGTCGGCAGTGGCTACCAAGGCCAAAAGTGGTCGGCCATGTGTCCAAATTGAAGCTCCAAAAGTTAGCTTTCCAATGGCGCCAGCCTTGCATCAAAATTCCAACTATGCAAAAAGTTATGCCTGTTTTGGTGAAGCCGCGCAATTTCGATCCAACCGGATTGATGCCCTACTTCAACCAACCACATCTCCCCTATCCGGACTTGGCTTTAGGAGATTCTTGAGTGAAAAATGAAGCCCTGGAAGTAATCTTTCCAATGGTGGTTGCCTCATAGCTGAAATCCAAGTATGCAAAAGGATAGGCCTGATTTAGCGAGGACTGCTCGATTAAAAAAACCAGCTGGCCAACCAGAAAACTAGCTGGTGGAGAAGAAAAGTGGTTTACGAGGAGAGAAACTGGTCTCCCACCCTTATTCCACCCTCCAAGCAAAGAAAACAAGGTTTGTACCAAAAACAAACCAAAAAAAGGATGCAAGACGAAAGTCCAGGAGGCAAGGCGCGCAGCCAGGAGCCTCGAAAACTTGTCACGAGCACCAAAAGTGGTCTACGACCACAAAAGTGGTCTCCCGGACCACAATGTCCCTCTAGGCAGAGGCAACAAGGTGTGGTTCAAAAACCACGCCAAATAGAGAACGTTAAGCGGTCCCGTGACAAGGCGCACGGCCGAAGGCTCCGAAAATCAAAAACTAGTCTCCAAACGAGAAAAGTGGTCTACGACCACAAAGAGGTGGTCTACAAGACCACTCCCTCCCTCCAGGGAAGAGAAACAAGGTTTGGTCCGCAAACCGAGCCGAAACACAAAGAGTTTAGAGGCCCGGAGGCAAGGCACTCGGCCAAAACTTCGGAACCTCGAAACGAGCTCAACATGCACTATCACCGAGCGCTCAATCGATGACGTCTGAATCTTAAGGTCGGTCAAAAATGGGGTGTCTACACATTCATTGACATTGACTTGTGCAACTTGGCCTCTTTGGCCATCATGCATTGAGATGCGTAATTGGTGGCTCGAGAGCCGAGCACTACACTCCTTTAAGCTTGAGACATGATAAGGAGTGTAGTTGCTTACACATTTCCTTGCAAATACACTTCCATGCCTCTGTTTGTGCTTTGTTGCAGCAAAAGGAGAAATTGCAGGAAGCAGTGGCCGACTGACCACCAATGTCTACCGATCGACTATCAGAAGTGGCTGATAGCCATAAGCTCTGGCCGATGGCCATCCCTCTTGGTCGACTATCCCTCAGCATGTTCTTAAGGGGGATCAAAAGTATCTTGGAAGTTGGCACAATTTTCAGAAGTCCAAAAGAGTGCAAACAGAGGCATCACGAGGCACGGTAGTGGATTTCTGAACGAAGCCGACCGAGCATGCATCTCTTCCTTGCCTGCGAGGCCATTTCATTACTTATGATTAGTTCGTGTAAACTAGTCATTTGATTTGTTTTGTAATATTCTAATTAGCTTAGCATAGCTATTTGTTTCAATATGGGTTGTAATACTTAATTAGCTAGAGTTAGTTAATTAGCTTACTTGTAATTAATTAGCTTAGCGTAACTAGTTAGTTGATTTATTCGGACCCTCCGTCGAGAGGGCAACTGTTGTAATAAGTGTGCGTGTGTGTGATGCATGTCTTCCAATCCCACATCTTTCTCTCTTTTATTTACCAGCTTTTGATAGTTAGTTTTAGGGCATGTTTCAATTAGCATCCTTATGTTTGCATGTGTGCATCATTCATCTGTCTTGCATGCACGGGGCTCGGCGCATCATTCAAACTGCATTGTATTTCAATACACTTTCTTGAATACGTGTTTCAGAGCATGTTATCAAGTGTTGCATTTATATGCCATCTTAGATAGCCGAGCCTACTTAGTTGCATTTTGCATGTGTTGCATTAGGCATTTCAAACATAGCTAGGATTATGCATTGATTGCTAACTAGCTTCTGTTTTGGCACGGAGTACACTGTGAGTGTTTATGCTTTAACATCCTTGCATGAGTGTGAGTGTTGCCATGACAATATGCTTGCCATGAGGCTATATGCTTATTTGATATAACTGCATGAATGCCTGTGGATGAAGGCTTCATTGCTTGAATTGGAACAATTCATCAAAATATGTGTTTTAAACCCACTTTGCGGAGTGGCAAAATCATGTTGTTTTCTAAGCTCACTTGAGGGTGGCAAATCCGCGTCTTAGCCTACTTGTGAGTAGCATTTTCAAACCATTTTCAAAAAATAAACATGAAATGTTTTCTTCTAAATCGAGTGATTTAGTCTATACTTGTGTGTTGTGCGCATCACGTAGTAGTAATAGATTAATAAACGGAATAAGAACACATGTGTTTTCAAAAACAACATATCATATTAGTAAAGGCCGATCCTTTGATCGAACGAGCGGGGGTGCTCATTTCAGGACCTTTCCCTCCCGGGCCAAGGCAACTTTGGTGATGACGGACACGTCGCCTTAGGTACGAGTCAGGGTTTTCTAAATTTCTCGAAAACAAAATATTTAGGTGGCGACTCTAAAATCTGGCAAAGCAATCCATGTTTGGCGCTTTTTGATTAAAATCGATTTTTCAAAACGATTTTCCGGATTTGGACTCTTTGGTGATTTATCAATCTTACATTGCACTTTGTGAGATTAGATTCAGAACCATGACAGGAGTCTGAACTGTAGTAGCTAGAACTACAATTCGCGCCCTCGCGCACGGAGCGAAGTTCCGGGCAGTCTACAAATGGCCAAGTATAAATGCGCGTGTGTTATATGTTGAGAGCAAATGTGGATTTTCTCATAATGTTGAAATTACTAAACATAACACTTCAAAAAAACTTCTTAATGTATTTTTTCTAAACGTTACAATCAATGTAACACACTAAATAGAACTTGTGAGTCAAGAACTTTATTTAAGTAATCATTAATTGTAGGGTTGCTCGCGGGTCGGTTTTGGCCGAGTGCGGGTCAAAACCGACCCGACCCGCACTTATGCGGTTGGGAAAAAATGGACTCAAGAACCCGTGATGCGATTCATGGTTTGTGCGGTAGTCTTGATTCGGTTCATTTTATTTTTTTTTTTTGTTTTTTTTTTAAATTTAACTTAAGCAAATTTGACATTTTTTGTTACTTTCTAAACACTTTTTTTTTTAGAAGAGTTATAAATTAAATTACAAGATATACAATTCATGATCATAATAAATAGTCCACATGTTAGATAAGATGATATGGAACCATGCTTGGGGATAGTGGATTAATCTTCCTCCTTAGCTTGCAAAAACAAACCCTTAAAAGTCAAACTAGTAACACTAATTTAAATATGCAGAAACAAACCCTTAAAAGTCAAACTAGAATTTTAATAGTGGATTAATCTTCACTGTTTAGTTTTTAATATGCAATAATGTGATAATAGAATGACAATTCAAAATATCATATTTAACTGTGTCTACTAGACTAATGGAATATAATGATTTTTTTATATATATATAAATAAAAATCAAACTAGTAACACTAATTTAAATATCATTAGATCATGATAATGTATATAAGTGCCCAGTTAATAAATTTTACTTTTATCTAAAATGTAAAAATAAAAATAATAACTAGTTATCTCCATCGATCCAAAATGCAAAAAATAATAATAATAACTAGTTATTTTTTCTTTAAAAAAAAAAAAGATTCGGGTTGGGTTCGACCCGAATCCAATCTTTTGCGAATTTCTTGACACGCACCCGCCCGCCTACCTACATCGAAACCGCCCAAAGCGCTGCGGGTAGGGTAGGGTAGGGTCGGGCGGTTTGTGTGGGCGGGTAGGTTTGTTGCCCAGCCCTAATTAATTGTAATTCAACAATAATTATTGATTTTTAATTAAAATATAAGTTAAAAAAATTATTATGTTTTGGATATTTTTTGGCTTTTTAAGAAAAAAATTTACAAAAAGTAAGGAGAAAATAGAATCTTTAACTTTTTTGTATAATTTGTTGGCTAACTGGTTTTTTTTAATAATTTTTTGACTTTTTAACAAAAAAATGGAATTGCCAAATGAGAAAATCAAATAAAACATAATTTATTAGTGGGGATCAAAATCAACACATAAAGAATGTTGGTTTGTTTTGACATAAAATAATTTTTTTAAATAATTACATATTTTTTATTATTTGGTTAAATTAAAACTAAGTAAAATATTTTTTGGCATAGTCTCTAAAATAACTTATCATTACAAATTTTGTAAGTCAATTTTTAAGAAGTTTACTTCCTACCTTTGTAACACAGTGATCTTTAGGCAAATTACACTTCATATCACTTTTTTCCCATTGAACTTAAAATTATAACACTCCTCCTCCCCCTCCCCCTCTTTCTCTCCCTCTCCCTCTCCTCTCTTATCTATTAATTTTTTTTGTCTTTTCAATTTGGACTTTAATAATGAAAATACCCTTTCACTGTAAGCAAATTACACTTCACCCTGTTAAACTATCACACTTTGTTACATAGAACTATCAATTTGTATCGATATAAATCTTCGACTAATGATTTATTACATAAATAGATAGAAAATTGATATAGTGATCCCGATTTTACCCCGACCTTTATTGTGTTCCAAACTCAAGTTTCGTGATTGTATGTTGTTGTCTATGTCTTGTTTTCTCCCTTTAATTCTTTGAATTTGAGTTATGGGACTTGTTGAGCATGTTTGGAACAGGTTCGTTGTTAGTTGGTTTAGAGTGTTATTGCCCAGATTTTGGCTTCTTCGCTCGAGCAAGCCTTGTGTAATCTGCTTCGTTGCTCGAGTGAGAGCTCTTACGCTCAAGCGAGGATTGAGAGTTCTCAGGTCTTTTCCCAAACACAGCTTTTCTAGGAAAGTGGAGTGCTTTGCTCGAGCGAGGCTTCTTGCGCTCGAGCGAGCCTTGTGAAATTGTTTCTTCGCTCGAGCAAGACTTCTTGCACTCGAGCGTGCGTTTGCGTTGGTGGCAAATCTGAAGCTTTACATTCTACGCTCAAGCGACGCTTCTTGAGCTCGAGCGAGGTCATTGTTGTGTCTAGTCGCTCGAGCGACGACTCCTTCGCGCGAGCGAGGACTGTGTATATCAATTCGCAGCAGCGTGATTTTATATCACTTTTTGGTCTCTTTTCACTCAAAACCCTAATCCGGCTGTCTCTCTCTCTAAAACACACTCTCTCTCTACAAATACTCCATGATCTTGGGTCTCTCTACCCTACTCCCTTTGTTAGAAAGATGGAGTTTTGCGTGGGCTTCCTTTTGATCCGAAGAAGTTTGAGTTTTGAGCATCTTCAAGTTTCTCCTCCTTCCTCTTTGAGCTTCTCCACTTGAGGTAGAGATGTTCTACTCTTTAATATGGGTTTTAACCTAGATATTTGTCATTTTGCATAAATGGTGGTGTTGGGAAGTTTGGGTGAAGTTAGGGTTTGGGTTTGAATTTTTTGAAAGAGGGGTTTTCTATTTTTGGCTCCATATGTGTGTGTGAGGTCTTGAAAATGGGGTTATTTATATATAAATGATGAAATTGAACCTTGGGGGTTGATATTTGAAAAATGGGGAGATTTGCCCTAATATGAGTTAAGTAAATTATTGGTAGAAATAATGAAATTGTTATGAGAAATATGAAATTGGAAGAATGCACAAGTGAGATGTGTAGTGGATTTGGTAAATCATTCATCTATGGAATTTGATAAATTATCTGTTAATAAATTTATTTATCTGTTTAGATATATCTGTTTTGGGCTATCAGTGGAGGATAGCTGTGATTGTTGAAGAAATTGTATGTGGACTAGGTAAATTGAAACTAGTCATATGAATATTGTCATTGAATATGACGGTTTGATTAAACCATTGAATATGTGATTTGATTAGTCATTGTATATGACAACGTGTTTAAATACATTGTATATATATCTTTGTTTGGGAAGAGATAGGAGATGTATTCCATTGTTTGGGAGGAGATAGAGGATGGACTCCATTGATAATTAAGTTGGCCAAAGTGTCTAGGGTGAAAGTCCCAAAATCTTATATATTTATGGGTGTCAATTCCCTCGGACGTAGTTCCATAAAATGGCAAGAAATAGAAGTGTTAGATTGATGAATGTATTGAATTATGAACCATTGAGTTGTAGCCTCATATTGGTTGCTTTGATAATAATGAATTTGGTTAATTGATTTACTCGAAATGGAAGAATGGAAAGGAATTGAGATATTGGTTATCTATATTGAATGACCTTGAAAAGAATATGTGTTGGTTAAGGATATTGCACATTTATCTGATGCTCATGTTTTAGTTAATTCTCATATATTGTTTAATATATCTCTACTGGGCTTTGGCTCACCCTACTTGGGAAACCATTTTCAGGTATAGGTGACATGCCACCTCCAAGGACATAGCTTGGGAGGCTTAGGGGCTGAAGGCTCCGTTTTGTTGTTACATTTTGTGTTTATATATTTCCTTTCAAGCCGAGGGCTTTATATGTATAAAGCTAGGACTCTTCTTTTGTTGTAACCAAGTAACAACTTGGAAAGATATAAGCCCATAGGGCACTTATTCTGTTGTTTACATTTAGAGTTACATGCTATAGTTTCAAAATGAGTATTTATGAAAGTGTAATGCATGTAATATCTTCTGTAATATAGGCTCTGATGAATGGAATATAACATTTCTATTATCCCTATAGATCTTATGAATGGTTGATTTATATAATATTTTGAGGGCGTTACAACTTGGTATCATAGCGTACCGGGTTTGAATATTTTGGGTACGTGGGAAGTGGTTAGTACCACAATGGGTTTGTCTCGCTTGTTAGAGACTTAAGTATGATGTTATGTGCTTATATGATAACATGTTTACGTGACTATATGGGTATGGGATTTAGTTTCTAGGATGTTGATCAGGTTTATGGGTTTCTAGGAGTCCCGTTAGAAAGGCACTTGATCACTGCCGTTTTCTAACTAGAACTCTAGCAATGCCACGGGACGGTCATTATCCGGAAATAAAATTCGTATGTGCTTATGTGATTATGTGCTTACGTGGAGTGAATTACAGTTGTCCATTATATTAGGATGCAAGTGAAATAGCTTCAGCACATTTGTAAATGTGCTAATATCTTTGTTACCTTTATTAGGAAGTCAGGACAAGGTCATGGTGGTAGGTGTGGTAGACCTAAGAGGCATGAGATGCCTATATCGGATGAGATTCCGGCCCAGGGAGAAGGAGTGGGTCAGGCCAACGTGGCCAAGCCAGTAGGTCAACAGGCCATTGGTGCCTTAGCCCATGAAATGGCCGGAGCATTGAGGGAATCTATGGACATTCTCAGGGCTGAGAATCAAGTCCAGGCCCATGTAGCTGAAGCTGGGCCGTCTTTTCTGAAAAGAGAGTTCTTCCGATCGAATCTGGATGAGTTTTTGGGTGACCCTAAAGAGCCACTGAAGGCTGATGAATGGCTTGAACAGATAACGAAGACGTTTGAGATGCTTGGCATCTAAGACGGAAGTCTGAGAGTAACCTTGGCGTCCTTCCAGCTAAAGGAAGACGCGGGTCAGTGGTGGAAGTATGTGCGGGGGGGCATTGGAGAGACTTGAGAGGCCTTCGTTGAAACTTTCCAAAATAAGTACTTGCCTGCTACAGTGAGGGATCAGTTTTCTCAACTCAAACAGTTGAATACACTAGTGGCTGAGTTTGAGGCCACCTTTACTAGCTTGTCTAGGTTTGCACCGAAGTTAGTGGCGACTGAAGAACGCCATTGTCTAGAGTTCGAGAAGAAACTGAGGACCGGACTCATGTTCAGAGTTGCCAGGTCCATGATTAGGGATTATGGGCGCCTCGTGGAGGCTACGGCCCATCTTAAGACTATTATGCATACGGAGGAGGAGAGGATGAAGGGCTCCAAGAGGAGTCAAGATAGTCAGAGGGACGATAAGAGGCAGAGGGGTTCTAACCCTCAGCAGTCCTAGAGAGCGCATTCGAGATCTACCTTTCCAGTGCCGAGTTCGGGTTTTGGGAGAGGCGGTCAGGGAGACGTTACTTGTTTCAAATGTGGTCAGTTGGGCCACAAGTCTCCAGCTTGCCTATAGAGGGGAAGAAGGCAGCGAGCAGCTTCATCTTCGGCCCATTCTCAGGGCCAGAGTCAGAGTAGAGGTCAACCGCTCACTTATTATCAGTGTGGGCAGGCGGGGCACTTAAAGAGGTTTTGCCCGCAGTTGGGTGGCACACCGAGTGTGTCTGGTTCGAGGCAGACACAGAGTCACCAGCCAGCTCAGTCGGTACAGGCCTCGAGGGCCAATCAAGAAGCCTCTTCGACTTAGTCAGTATCACCTGTTGGAGGTGAAATGATTTTGAAACGGGGGTGTTGGGGCTATGATATAGAGGTCGCCGATCGTTGGCTTCCCTTTTCTTTTGTGTTGATGGATATGATTGGTTTTGATGTTATTTTTGGTATGGATTGGTTATCGTCATACCGGGCTATTATAGATTGCTACCGTCAGAGGGTTACTATATGTACCTTGAGCAGAGATTGTTTTCATTTCTTGGGGGATCGGGTTGGTAGAGTTTTACCACCGGTGTATGATCTATGCGAGCGGAATGAGCTTAGTTACCTTATCGCTAGCTTTATGAATAGTAAATGTAATGAAGTCCAGGTTGAATTGCCAAGAGTGGTTTGTAAGTACTCAGATGTCTTTCTCGAGGATCTTATTAGTTTACCACCTCACCGAGAGATTGAGTTCTCTATTGATTTGGTGCCTGGCACAGCACCGATTTCCATGGCACCGTATCGTTTTGCCCCAGCTGAGTTGAGTGAGTTGAAGGTTCAACTCCAGGAATTACTAGATAAGGGTTTTATTCACCCTAATACTTCGCCTTGGGGAGCACCGACCCTTTTTAGGGGAAAAGAAAGAGACGTGTTTAAAAGCGTGGTTACAAATGAGGGGGGGTGGGCCATTTTATAATGGCTTTCTGTTGAAATCATGTTTCCAAATCGTGCTATTATTTAAATCTAAAAATGCCAATAGCAACATCATTTTCTTATTAAAGTCGTATTTTCTAACCACGCTTTTATGATTTTGTTTATTTTGTCCATCTGGGTCAGAAACATGCTGAAAGCGTGTTTTGTAAACACGCTTCAGCTTAGTTTGGGAAATTTGGCCAAACTAAGCTTAGTTGGGGAAATAAATTAGTAACTAGGCTTAGTTTGGGAAAAGCCTCTATCAAATGAGCACATGAACATTCCACACATGAACATCTATATAAGACCTATAGAGAATGCACTAATGTATTTTTCTTCCAAGAAAGCAAGAAAATTCACTTTCCAGACAAATTTAACAGAGCTAATACAGATGATGATGTGTAGATACATAGATAATTAATGGATAAAATATATATTTTAGTATAAAAGATATGATGAAATCATTTTTATATTAATATGACTAACAAATGACTGATGAAAAAAAATAATGTTAAATAAATTAAAATCTTAAATGAGCATGTGCAATTATATTAAATTTGTAGAACTTGGTTTTTTTTTCCTTAAACCGCAATTAGTGTAATTTACCCTAAAATATTTCAATATTTTTATACGTACATATGAATGATATTGTTTTAACAAAATCAAAGCTACTTTGTTAATGAAAACCTTCTGATGATACAGTTCATTCATAGTAAATGGGCTGGATTGATCCAAGCTCCTCAAGCCCACGCCCGAGTGATGAAGCCCACTGGAAGACCTGCAAACAAGTTCAACGGGGAACAGGGTAGTCCCCCAGTGAACCCTCCGGTGTGTAAGTTAGAAGTGGAAGTAGTGGATATAGATAGATAGATAGAGAGAGAGAGAGAGAGAGAGAGAGAGAGAGGGTTAGAGGAATAGAAAATGCTTAACCTTCTTCTTGCCTTCCATGCTTGCTTATATTCCTTGGTAATCATTTCACCGTCCCTTCCGACGTGCCTCTCTCGCCGAAAGCCTGTGATGCAGCCTACCTTGTTCAGGGTAAGGGGCGCTGTTCCGATGGAAAGGTGTTGTCGTAATAAATGCTGTGATGGGGCGCATTAATGGTGATGTATTGTGGCAATAACTTTGCAGATCTTTATCTGCTGACGTGGCCTATTCTGCACCTGCCATGTGTCTGAGTATCATTGGCCTTCCCTGCTCAGTTGGGCTCCAGCTGTCCTGAGTTTTACTACCCGGGTTATGCAATGGGGTCTAAATGGTGGGCTTGGGTTGGTTCACTGTGGGTTGTGGTCCTTGTGGGCCTATCCATGTCACCTTCTATTATTATACTAAAAAAAGGAATAATTGATTAGTGAGCCAATTCACCCTTAAATGTGAACTATTTTGTCGCAAGGTGATAATTGTGTTGTTTTTGTATCATGTAAATAAAGAAAAGTCTAAAAAATATAAAAATCAATAATAAAATTAGTCACAATCTTCGAAAGTTATGTTGGGATTGTGTAATTGATCTATGTCCATCTCATATAAGTTTAATTGGGAACCATGTTATAAAAGTAAACCAAATGGTTGAAAATGAACTTTAAAGTGATGATGGCCCAAAGTCATAACCTAAAACTGCCCTTTTGACCAATTGCTTACAAAAATTTCCAGGGGATAGGTATATATAATCATCTTAAGGTCCACTTTAACCTCCATGTGAAAGGCATTACTTGATCGTTGCCCCACATTGGTGCTTAATAATGTGGACTGTGTTTGTTAAAGACACTAAAGTATCTTAATTAACAGTCCCTAATGACTAAAAAAACCATTTTCATCCCATTAAATGGTCTGGATAAATTAAGAAAAAACTTAACAAGTGGACATTATTTAAGGCATAAAAAAGATTAATATACAAATAAAAACTCGTGATTCAGATATGAATTGCTAAACAAAAAGTCATGTGGTGTGTACTAATATCTTTATTAGTCATTTTTCTTGATGGTATAATTGTGAAAAAAAATTAATTCACTAATGCTGTGTTTGGTTGAGGGATTTGGAAAGGGAAATGGAAAAGGTAGGTGAAATGTGAAAAAAATATACCTACATTTCACATAGTTTCACACACCTTTTCCCTTTCCCTTTTCAAATCCCTTCCCAAATCCCCCAACCAAACACAGCGTAGCGTATAACCAGAAAGTAAATAGTGTGTAGAAATAAAAGGTTTCCGGGACTTAAGTGTCCTAAAACTCTAAAGACGGGTCCTTTTTACCAACAAAAAATAATCCTTAGTCGTAATGCCTTGAGTACATTTTAAAGTAGATTAATGAGCCATTTTCATTAATTTTTTCAATCCAAGAGACAAAATTATTTATTTACAAGAGATTAGATGACACATCAATAGTAGTCTCACATTACATAAAATGGCATACAAAATTGGGCATTTGAGCAATGTTCTTATATCCGACCATTAATGTGTTTTTTTGAATACTTTTTTGATTTTTTTTTTCTTTCAAAAATTTGTAATATTACTGGATCTAAACCATTCTCAAAATGTTGACAATCATCCGAAAAGAATGTGGATAGACCAAATCAGATTTGACATTGAACTTGAAAAAATGGTATCGCGAGCATGCACAAAAAGTGGAGTAAGGATTTAATCTGCTGCTATATTAGTGGGAGTACTATAATCTAATATATAGAAAGTGCATTGTGTGAATGTTTGCACTTAAAAAATGACTAATCTCTAGAGTGTTGTCACGTGGCACAATTATGTAATTATAGATAACATTCTTGTTGAGTTTGACATATTTGTTTCATTCAAATTAATATTCCGCACTTGTGGGGTCAAGATAATTGGGAATTATCTTCACTTTTGGTGACGGGCTTAAGCTCAAGAAGACATGAGAGAATGGTTGAAGGTAAGCCTCAGCATTTGGCGTCCGCAGTCCGGCTCAGGCTTGCTTGGCTCATTGGGTTTTTATTTGGTCCAAGTTCAAACCTTCAGTGGGTCTGAGTGTTGGGTTTGAAGCCTGGCCGTTGGCCTGGCTCACAAGCCCTAAAAAATTATGAAAATTATTTCTTAAAAAAATAAAAATAATAAGACTTAAATCTTAAACAGTCAAGGTGTCGTTTTCGAAGTGGGTTGACTTTTTAATTTTTTTAACTATTTTAGTCTAAGCTAAAAAGTTTGATTTGGGAAGAACTTTTTAATTTTTTTTTGTGAGAGAAGAGTGTAATGATTATGTGTTAGATGTGATATTTTATTTGTTGTGATTAAAATAATCTATTTTATTTTTTGTGATTAAAATAGTCAAAAAAAAAAAAAAAAAAAAAAAACAACCCACTCAAACCTATTTTGTCTTTAGTAGGTTTGGATTTTACATTCATTGCCTGACCTAATAATACGACTTTATTGATAAGCTGAAAAGACATTAAGAAAAAGTCTAAGAACAAATTCACGTGACGTCGATTAGTTTGTTACAATTAAATTATTTTTTTTTTTAAATGACAATAAAGGCGCATGCAGCCAAATGAGATGATGCACCTTATCCATTGTGGCTAATGGGGTAATGATGAGTGACCACAAATTACAGTCCTTCTGTTCAAGCACTAGTCATCAATCTACGAGGTAGTACCCAGAATTGGAAAGGAAGTGTGAGAAAAAAATGGCACCAAGTTTTTGTTGTTTGACACCACCAATTCCAATTCCAATTCTAATTCCAATATCATCATCATCATCCTCTATCTCCAAATTCATCTCAGACCAACCTTACCTTTCCATGCTAGAGACACAATGCAAGTCCATGACCAACCTCAAAACAATTCATGCCCAACTCATCAAGACTGGTCTAGCCAAAGACACTGTTGCTTCCAGTCGCGTATTAGCCTTTTGCGCTACCAACCCATCTGGCGATTTGAACTATGCTTACCTTGTCTTCACTCAAATTCACAATCCAAATCTCTTCACTTGGAACACTATAATCAGAGGCTTCTCTAATAGCTCAACTCCACAAATTTCTATCTCTCTCTTCATTGATATGTTGGTTTCTTCACCAATTCAACCACAAAATCTCACTTACCCATCACTCTTCAAGGCCTATTCTCAACTGGGTTTAGCTCGTGATGGAGCTCAGCTTCATGCCAGAATCATCAAACAGGGTCTTCAATTTGATCCCTTTATACGAAACACTGTTTTAAATATGTATGCGAATTGTGGGTTTTTATTAGAGGCCTGTAAATTGTTTGATGAAGATGATGATTTTGATATCGTTGCGTGGAATTCGATGATAATGGGTCTTGCGAAAAGTGGGGAAATTGAGTATGCAAAGAGACTGTTTGATAAAATGCCAACTAGAAATGAAATTTCATGGAATAGTATGATCAGTGGGTATGTTAGGAATGGCAAGTGGGTTGAGGCATTAGACCTTTTTAACCAAATGCAATCGGAGAATGTTGAACCGAGTGAGTTTACAATGGTGAGCTTGTTGAACGCTTCGGCTCGCTTAGGAGCAATTAAACAAGGCAAATGGATTCATGATTATATGAGGAAGAAGGATATGGATTTGAATAATGTGATTGTTGTTACTGCAATTATAGACATGTATTGCAAGTGCGGTTGTATTGAAAAGGGTCTTGAGGTGTTTGAGAAAGCCCCAGTGAAAGGATTGTCATGTTGGAACTCAATAATTTTAGGGTTAGCGACAAACGGGCGTGAAGAAGAAGCACTGCAATTTTTCTTAAGGCTTGAATCATTGTCAGAACACGAACCAGATTGTGTTAGTTTTATAGGTGTTCTAACGGCTTGTAATCACTCGGGTTTGGTTGACAAGGCAAGAGACTATTTCACCTTTATGACCAAGAAATACAATATTGAACCGTCAATGAGGCACTATGGTTGTTTGGTTGATGTACTAGGGCGGGCAGGACTAGTCGAAGAAGCAGAAGAGGTTATAATGACAAGTATGCCAATGAGCCCTGATGAAGTTATATTGGGGTCTTTACTTTCAGCTTGCTGGAAGCATGGAAATGTAGAGATAGGCCAACGGGTGGCGAAAAAATTAGTTGAGTTGAATCCAAGCGAGAGCTGTGGGTATGTGCTAATGTCCAATTTCTATGCGGCATCTGGTGAATTTGAGAAAGCGATGGCAGAGAGGATTGCAATGAAAAAGAAGCAACCGGGATGCAGCTCAATCGAAATAGATGGAGTAGTTCATGAGTTTGTAGCTGGTGGGAGGAGGTTAAATCCTCAAATCCAAGAAATATATTATCTATCCAATGACTGAATGACTTGAGCTTGATGTTGCAAGATGATGAACAACTTGTTTTCGACCCAAATTCGGTAAAATTTCCAGGATAATTGACATTTTACAAAGAAATAGTCTGTTTTGTTCCAAGGTGCAACAAATTCTTCTAGGGGGATTTGGTGACAGACTGCTCAATATCTAACATGTCTTTCAAAATGACAAGAATTATATAGATCCTTTTAAAACCCCCTAGTATTTTAAAACTTATTTTTTTTACTATAATACCCTCATATATATATGTGTGTGTGTGTGTGTGTGTGTGGGTGTGTATATCAAATTGCAATCACTCTCTCTTATCTCAATCTCTCTTTTTTTTGTCTCGCTCTTATCACTGTTACTCTTCATTGGCATCATCACTGCTCTCCACCGGATGCTACCGCCGTTCACCATGGAACTCTTTCTCTACCGTCTTCATCACCACCGTCACTTGTCGCATCCATAACCTTAGATCTGAGATCATTCACAGTCGTCATCGCTGGAAAATGACGATTTGCGACGGTTCGCAAACCTCAAATCTGAGATTCTTCACTCTCTCTCTCTCTCTCTAGTTCTGATGGTTCGTGCTCTCTCTCTCTCTCATGATGTTCTATTATTCCAATAGTAAAATTTTACTTTGGTTCATGACACAACACTCTTCTATAAAGCCATCCTCGTAGCTTGTTTCAAAGTAAATTTTACTTTGTAATAAAAAATAAAAAAATAAAAGAGTAAAATTTTATTCTGAATATTAAATGAACGAATTAGAGTCAAATTTTACTTTTAGATCTATGAACAAACAAACAAAAAAAAAAATCTTGATTTTTCATTGTAATATCTTGATTTCTCATTTTTCTGTCAAATTTAAGTTTTTTTTTTTTTTTAAATCTCAGATATGAAGTTATTGATCTCAAATATGAGTATCAAATCTGAGATGGTGGTGGTTTGATGGTAAAAATGGTGGTTGCCGACCGATGGTAAGGATGAGCGATGCCGATAGACGATGAAGCTGGTGGAGACAATGAACAACATCAAGTTGGTGAAGAGAGAGAGAGCTGTAAAAGAAAAAGAAGAGAGGGTATAATTGTCAAATAAAATATTTAAATAACAAATTTTGTCCTTCATACAGGATTATATAATTATGAGAGGGTTTTAAAAGTTTTTTTTTTTTTTTTTTTTTTTTTGTCCTTTTAATAAGAAAAGGAAGTTAGGAGGGGTTTATGGCCAAATTTCCAATTTTTCTATTCAAACTCTACTTTGTATTGGATGTGAATTTGCATCATGGGATCCTAAAATTTGTTGAGCCTGATTAGGATGAAAATAGTGAAAAATGCATAAAAGAGAAACAATTGAAACTTTCACGCATATGATCTTTCTTCTTACTCATTTTTAATGTAGTAATATATTCTATTATATGAGTTTGTTGATGATTGACAATTTTTGTCGGAGTAATGCAAGATATCGGATTTGGCAAACAGAACAGAAAACGGAAAAAAAAAAAATACTGTCTTAAAATTGGGAAACGGTATAAAATGTCTTGGGCTATGAAAGAATTTTCTTGCGTCGTTAAATATGAGAATATTTAGTAAAGGAGTGGAGTGAATAGTTCCATGATTGACCCTGCATTGCATATAATAGGACCAAATTCTTGTTCCATATACCTTCCTTTTCCTGTTTCTCAGTATTGTATAATCCCTTGTTTTATTGTGGTAACAGAGTGATGGTCCTGCTATGTGGGTTAATGGGTCTGGCTCAAGATCAATGTTAAGCTTGTTTTTTGGAATTTGTGCTGTGCTCATCTATTTTTTAGGTACGGATTGATTTCAAAAGTAGAATGTAAAGTAAAACAGATCAGAGTCTCCAACATTGCACTTTACAAAGAAAATCTACCTGTAATTGTTTTAGTTATTAAGAATAATGCATTAATTGCTTGCCGAAATCCTTTAATTGCCTTGTTCTTTTGGAATGCAGCAGGGACTCAAAATGTAGACTTTTGATCAGCATTACAAGATGTTATTTGGACTCACTTTTTTTTCTGACCCCTTTTTTTTTTTCAGTTCTCTTGATTGTTGTCTGTTTTGTTCAGGAACAATTTGGTATGAATTTGTTTTTCTAGATCAATAAACTTTCATTTCCTTGTAATAAGATCTGCCTTAAATTGAATACTTTTATATAGATTTTGGGAATTTGTTGGGAAAGACAATTGACATGAGAGAAAAGTCTGTTGAGAGTTAGGCAGTGGGAAGAAAAATCATATAATAGAAATAGATTATTAATTACAGGTTTTGTGCTTACTTAACCATCTCCTAACCCTCAATCATTCTTTTGATTTTTCGTCATAAATTTATAGCTGAAATTCCTTACTTAAACTCATCATTTCCATAGACAGGTTTGGTGATGTTCTCGTCGACTACGTGAATGGCTGGCAGTGCTGACCTTACTCTCCCTTCCACCGAGTCCAAAAACGCGATGAACAACAATTCAGAAGCAAGGGGGTTACTAATGGCTCCTAAAGTCCCAAAGTCAATACCGGTACTACTGTCATCACAAGCTGAGGGAGAAAACATTCATCGGAGGCCACGTGGCAGGCCAGCTGGCTCAAGAAACAAGCCCAAGCCGCCCATTATCATCACCCGGGACAGTGCTAACGCCCTTCGAGCTCACGCCATCGAGGTGAGCTCTGGGTGCGATGTAAGTGAAAGCTTGGCTAACTTTGCACGGCGGAAGCAGCGAGGCATCTGCGTGCTCAGCGTGACTGGCTGTGTCATGAATGTCACATTGCGCCAACCGGCCTCATCAGGGGCAATTGTGACCCTCCATGGCCGGTTTGAGATACTGTCACTGCTCGGATCTATCTTGCCTCCGCCAGCCCCACCTGGGGTCACAGGCCTAACCATTTACATTGCAGGGGCACAAGGTCAGGTCGTTGGTGGGGTTGTGGTGGGGGCACTTATTGCTTCAGGACCTGTCGTAATCATGGCTGCATCATTCATGAATGCAACTTTTGATAGGTTGCCATTGGACGATGATGAAATGGCTGCTGCTACTGCTGCAGCGCGTCAGCAGCAGCATCACATCGACGTGTCGGATATTTATGGGGTGCCACAAAACATGCTAGGAAATGGGGCACTGCCACCGCAAGTGTATTCATGGGCACCAGGGCGAACACTGTCAATGACCTAGCTTAGATCAGTTTGGATAGGTCTAAAGTCGTTCATTTCAATTTGACAAATGATTTACAAATATGTGTTGTTTTTATTAATATTTCAGTCATGGTTGTATGCATTTCGGAAATTATTAGAAGTTACTCGAGTAACATATTATAGCTCAATTCAAAATGCAAGTCCTAATTTCTTGCAATTACTCATCAATCTCTACAAACAAAGGCAACTGTTATTTGCATTATGGCCCTTCACAAAACCAAGTTGTGAAAACAACAATTGAAAGCAAAGAAAGGACTATAGACAACTAGGTGGGTTTTGAGTACCAATAGTTTGACCTCGGACATTAGAACAAAAAGAAGATGAAGGTCCTCCACCAGGGCCATCATATGACAAATTGATATTCACAAGCGTGATGTTCTCACAAGGTACAATCCTACTACATTTTAGCGTCACTGCTACTTTTGAGCTTGAACTCCCCCATATATTCTTGAATGTCACATTGCTGATCTGAACTTCAGACTGAGCCTATAAACAGAGGGGTGGAAAGAAAAAAAGAAAAAAAATATGAAATTTAATTTAACAAGTGCATAATGGAAAATGAAAATTTCATAGAGTAAAACAAATTAGTACTTAGGTTTCGTTTTGTTTCGCCAGAAACATTTTTCTTATTTTCTAGCATTTGGTACAATGGAAAATGAGAGTACGTGAAAAAGGTTTCTGTGAGTAACAGATAACAAGTTTATTTGAATATAAAATATTTTCTACTTTTGAAAAGTAGAAAATGTTTTTTGAACTAAATTTTTTCGACTACCACCATCACTACTACTGCGCACAACCAAATATAGAAAACCATTTTCTTTGAAAACTTTTTTCTTTTCCATATAAAATATTTTTCGCCAAAATAAACAGAGTATACGTACATTTTCATCACAGTTGGGCCTAGGACAGTATTGTTGATCGATGATGATGGGATTGTTCACTTTGCTCATGACAATATTTTCAAACTTAAAATCCGAGGCAACGCTAGGCCAAGACGGCGCCCATGTCTTGATTCGGACCCCATTTTGAGTACCGTTGAGAGTGCAGTTTCTGATGGTTATACCGGTGACATGTTCTTCATACGGGGACCTTCCAAGGCTACCAATACTAATGCCATGTCCAGGTCCACAGGAGACATCAGAAATGTCGATGTTTTGACTCCCAGAGACCATGGAAATGCAGTCATCGCCGGTGCCAATGACGGAATGGGCTATCTTGATGTTGTTTGAGCTTCCAATGTGGATACCATCTGTGTTGGGGCTGAATTCAGGGGCTGAGATTTTAATGTGGCTCATGTTGAGATTGTTGCAGGCAAAAATGTTGAAGTGCGAGTTCTTGCTGTTAATTGATTTTATGTGGCGAATCCTCGCATTGTTCACAAAATCGAACCTCATTGTCTGATCCAATCCAATTCAAATTTAACATCACCATCAAGATTTAATAAATCCTTACATTTCATCAAGGAATAGAACTAAAAACCAAATTTATTTAGCTTTAATTATTGTATAGGTTCTTCAGAAATCAATCACAATACCACATACAATCCTTTCTCATGAATCTAGGACTCACGAAAAAGTAAGACTCGCCTTATGTGAAAGAGTTGTGTCTGATTTTGAGATCAATTTCTGTTTTCTTAAATTTCATAATTTTTTTTTTAGTATTATTCAAACACTGGCATTTGTGAAATTTCATCCAAAATCTGGATCCACAGTGTACCACTTAACTATCAAGAACGATACAAATAAAGAAATAGAAGAAGACCCAAAAACAGAAGAATGATCAAGAAGGTAGAAACAATTCCAATACGAAAAATTCACAATTATTGAATATTTTTCTTGTATAAACCCTTATAGAAATAGATAATATTCGAATATTAAAACAAATTTAATAATATTAAAGAAAAATACTTAAAGATCCCTAAAACGACACTTGCAAATGTACTACAATTTACATAGATTTATATAAACAATTGCTTTGATGTCCGTTAGATTGTTAAAAAAAAATTATGCTGAAAAGTGAAAATAATAGAAAATGAAGCGAAATGGGAAAAATAAATAACAATTTATTTTATTCCATACATTTGATTAGAATAAAGATGTTGTGTGTGTATATATATGATGATATGGTAGAAGATTAAGAGCAAGAAGAACTTACAACTGGAAGGGGTTTGCATTGAGAATTAGTGAAGCAATCATTGTAAGACCAAGCAGAAAGACCTTGTCCATCCAAAATTCCACCTCCTTTTATTACCAATCCATCGACATATTGGAACCCAATCCAATGGTCAGTC
Organism: Camellia lanceoleosa; assembly: GCA_025200525.1. Lineage (NCBI taxonomy): Eukaryota > Viridiplantae > Streptophyta > Magnoliopsida > Ericales > Theaceae > Camellia > Camellia lanceoleosa. The sequence goes on along the minus strand of CM045764.1, from coordinate 111,677,857 downwards.
ATGAACAGTTTCGGATCAGAAGGAGCCATAAGCGTCCCATTAATCAAAAGCACCATTGGACCTTGGCATGGTCCCCTGAATATTACAGAATTCACCATGTACGTCCCCCGCGGTATCAATACCCTACTCTTCCCCTTCCAACGGCACGCTTCATTCCATGTTTTCCAAAATGCCTATCAATATAATACAGGTCACATATATCAGTTGATACGTACCATATTGTATCGCACACATTTAGACAAATTTCACTTTTTACGCTTTTACTTTACACCTAGTTTAATTGTATCAATCAACTCATAAATTTCTAGTCAAGTTATAATTAATTGGGCACTTTATTATGACACCATTTTAAAAATTATTTTGATAAAAGTATGGAGGTGATAAAAATTAAAGTGCAGTGATTAAAGTGAGATTTTAATAAAAATATAGAAAATGTAATTAATACTATCACGAGACTGTATTGCACACTGCATAGAGATAGATAGATTAGATACCATGGAGTTGTCAGTCTTGCCATCTGCCACAGCACCAAACTGGGTTACATCAAAAAACATTGGCTGCCAACCTCCTCCTCCTCCTCGGGCATCAGTTATGCACACCAAAGATAACAACATTAAGAATAAGCAAAGAGTCGCACAACATGTCCACACAGAACCCATTTTCTTCTTCTTCTTCTTCTTCTTCTTCTTCTTCTTCTTCTTCTTCCTCTTCTTTTTCTTCTACTCTACTGATCTGTTTTTCTTTGTGGTTTGGAATCATATAATATACTAAAAAAAATATGACCCCATAGAGTTAAGAATGGAATGATAGAAAAGGATTCCTTTGTTGCATAGATTTTATTTTTTACCCTTTTTACCCCATCAAAGTCAGATCTGTTCTTTACTTTTTTTTATACTTGATTTTGTTCCTATATTAAAACCTACCATGCACGTACCAATTTTTTTATGTTCTTCATTTTACTTAGATCACTCAATAAAATTTTCAGTTGTCTGCGTTCCAAGGCTTTTTTTTATAATATTTTGAAAATGAGCGGAAGAGGCATTAAGAATCTAAGAGCATTCACATCAGCTGGTTAGTACGGATTTAGAATAAAATTTGTTTATCGAGGTGCAAAATCACTCTTCCATTAGTCTCGCTACACCAAAATTAAATTTAGCATTGCTACAGTAAATCACTACATGTAATGATGCACTGTTTACACATTATACAAAAAATATTTTATCATTTATTTTTAAGAATGACCGGACATCCTGCCGGATGACCGGTTGCTATACCATTTTTTTTTTGAGAATATGAAATACAATATTTTATCATTTATTATCAGACATCCGGTCGGTCATCCGATCGAACATCCAACTAGATGGTCGGCTGTGCACCATTATTATTATTATTATTTTGAGGAATATGACAACTTTTCCTAAAACCTTTTAAAAGCTGCTTTAGGCAGGGTTGTTTATATTATCCAGCAGATCATAAAAATGAATATTTTATAAAATTAAATTTTAAAATGGGAATAATGTTATATGTATCCATTAATGTACTAATTAGTATATTTATAAATAATGTGGCATAATTTTAGAGGTTTTGGACATTTGTAATTTTTATAATAGGTGGAGTTAGTAATAATGGCATAACACTAATTGATACACTAGTATATATATTAATTGGCATATGTAATACCACTGTTAAAATAAAAAATCTAGTGTGAGTGTACATACAAAAAATGCTTTCAAAATTTATTGGATCTGATATGGATGCTCTAATTACACTAAACATTTCTGCTCTTCCATTCAACTGTTTGATTTTTTAGATGAATTCAACCCTTTTAAGTGTACGGGTCATTCTTGATTTTTAAAAATTAATTCACCTTTGATTTTACAACATTCTTATTTCTAAATAAGTAATTATGCATTTAATAAAACTAAATGGAGGGATAATTTTGGGAATTCAATAATGATAGTGCTATATGCACCAAGTAGTGTACTAACTAATATACCAACACTAGTTATGACATTATTACTGACTCCACTCATTATACAAATTACAAATATCAAAAATCTCTTAAATTATGTCACATTATCAATTAATAGACTAGTTAATATACTAATTGGTGCATATAGTATTATTCTTAAGTGTAAATGAATTCAATGCATGTTTTTGTTAAAAAATTGATTTTTATTTTTTCGTTGCAGGCAAATTGAAAAGACCCTCTTATTTAAATTTAAAAAAATGTTTGAGTGTATTTTTTTTTTTTTTTGTTTCGGTAAGAAAATATATATATATATATATATATATTATCAACATACAAATTTGAACATCAATATTTAAGAAAGTTTAACAATACAAATTGAAGAAGAAATAAATAATTAATTAAAATCGTTCATTTTCTTTTCTATATTTTGGATTTAAAATAAAGACCCTCTTATTAGAATGATAATGATAATAATTATACAACTTAATTAAGTTAGCTAAACTATATTGGGGAAATAGTCCAAATTATTATTATTATTATTATTATTATTATTATTATTATTATTATTTAAACAAACCACACCTTAATAAGAAAGGAAATTGAAGAATAAATCTTAAGGACATCATCACCATATGATTTGGTCAATTTGACGTTATTTATAGAGCAATGAGATGTCTATGGAAAAAAAATCTTGATTCATTATTTTCAATTTTTACAACATTAAAAATTTCACTTTTCATTATATCTTGTAATGATTAGTGATATCAAATTCCTCCTTGTAAAAGTTAAACCCATAATCTCTCACTACAAAATAGTACTACAACTAGGCCAAAACAAGGTTCACTATGACTATCATAATTGCTATAATAAACATTTCTTAAAATATGATCATAAATACAATGTCATCAATATCTTTTCCTTAAACTATGTTATCATAATTTCAATTTATAAATACGGAAAGAATGTCCCTTATAGCAATAAATAAATAGATAGAAAATTGTAATTCAACAATAAATTTTCTCAATTACAGAAGACAAAACACTGGAATAAAATAAATTAAAATTTAAGATTGACAGGGTTTCATTTGAGGCATCTCTTCATTTGAATTGGTATTTATTGACACAATAGTGTGTTTGGTTTGTATTTTGAGATAAATTTTCAAAAAAAAAATTGGGAGAAAGTTTAGAAAATTTTTTTGATTTGTTTGGTTGTATATTTAGAAAATATTTTTGGAGTTTGAGAGTTTGGAATGATTTGATATTTTGTTGTAGTTGAGTAGATGTGTGTGAGAGAAAAAATAATTGAGAAGGAGAGAGGAGAGAGAAAAAATGATTAATTGATGTGTAAGAGAGAGTGTGTGTTTTTGGAAAAAATTTTCAAAAAAATTTTCAACCAAACAAAATTTTGAAATTTTTTTTCAAAGATTGTGTTTTGAGAGTTAAACCAAATAAGTCCAACAACTCCTTTGATCTTTTAGTACCCATCAAAAGTTTTAAAAAAAATTTGATTTTAACTAGGTATGTCTTATTATTGAAATGTCCTTCCAAGTTTCTTTCACGTGTGTATGTGCCTGTTTAGTAGCACTTAAAAATAGCTTAAATCTACTTTTAGCTTAAATTAAGTTATTTTGGTGTGTTTGGTAAAACTTAAAGGGATAGATTATAGTTTTAATTAAGCTACTTTCAGCTTAAATTTGTAAGCAGCTCCGAGGGTGCTTCTTGATTTGAGCTTATGCGGCAAGCTGAAATAGGGGGCGTAAAATGACTTAAATGCCTTTTACAATTTTTAGTTATTACAAGTGTGCCATGTATATAAACCAAGAACACGCATTCTTTCTCTCTCATACAAATGGGAGAAGTGATTTCTAGCAAACCAAAACGATTTCCAGCGACCAAAGCTCTCTCTCTCTCTCTCTCTCTCTCTCTCTCTCTCTCTCTCTCCGGTGTTCTCCGATCGTTCTCTATCTCAATTTGAACCATCGCGATCTGAACCAACACGATTTGAACCATCGCGATCGACAACGTGACAAACCCTAGCTCTCTCTTCGTTTTCACGATTGACACCAGCGGTGAAATGAGAAGGAGAAGGAAAAGAAGAAGAAGGGACTGCCGGCGTGACAAAACCCTAACTCTCTCTCTTCGGCGTTGCTCTCCCAATGGCTCTCTCTACTCTCTCAACGGCTCTTTTTCTCTCTCACTCTGTGGATCAATCTCAAACCCTAACGCCGATTGATTGCCGCTGTGCCCGCCAGAACTAGGGTTTGTAGTTTTTTTTTTTTTTTTTTTTGGTAGAGGTTTTCAGTGTTTTTTTAATAAAAAATAATAATAATTAATGAATAAAAAATAATAATTGATGCTAATTAAGCCATTAATTGACACTAATTAATTTATAATGAAAAAATGAAAACAAAATTATACTAATTGATACTATTAATAATTTTAGTATTAATTGATGCTGATTAAGCCATTAATTGACACTAATTAATTTATAATGAAAAAATGAAAAAAAAAATTATACTAATTGGTACTATTAATAATTTTAGTATTAATTGATACTAATTAAGTCATTACTGGACACTAATTAATTTATAATCAAAATTTTTTATACTAATTGGTACTATTGATAATTTTAGTATTAATTGATACTTATTAAGCCATTAATTGACACTAAATAATTTATAATAAAAAAATAAAAAAAAAATTATACTAATTGATACTATTAATAATTTTAGTATTAATTGATGCTAATTAAGCCATTAATTGACACTAATCTATACTATATATTAAGCAAAAGGGGATTTTTAACCCTCAAGGCCTGTGAGAGCTTCAATATCCCAATCTGAATTTTTTAAATTTTTTATTTTTAATTTTAAAAAAAATCTCAACATTAATTGATTTGGTCAAAATCCCCTGATTAGCATTTATTAAATTTTTTCAATCCACATGTCTTTTCACATGCCTGCATTTATTGATTTGGTCAAAATCCCCTAATCAACATTTAAAATCCCATCATATAAATAATTATAGATACAATTCATGTATAGTTACTGCAGTACTCTTTTCAACTTCTCCCATACACTATGGTTAGTGATAAGATTGTTAAATTATTTTTTATAAAAAAATCTTGAAAAACATAATTTATATATTAAAAAAAAATCTAAAACAAATATAAAATATCTATAATTATCTCGTGCATAGCACGGGTGATAGGCTAGTTAATTTATAATGAAAAAAAGAAAAAAAATTATACTAATTGGCACTATTAATGATTTTAGTATTAATTGATACTTATTAAGCCATTAATTGACATTAATTAATTTATAATGAAAAAATAAAAAAAATTTATACTAATTGATACTATTAATAATTTTAGTATTAATTGATGTCAATTAAGCCATTAATTGACACTAATTAATTTATTGGTGATGCATGCACCAATTAGTAAAATAACTAATGTACCAACACTAGTTATGACATTATTATTGACCCAACTCATTAATCACATTGCAAATTCAAAAACCTCTTAAATTATGCCACATCATTAATTGGTACACTAGTTAGTATATCAATTGGTACATATAGCATTATTCTTAATTTATAATGAAAAAATGAAAAAAATTTATACTAATTGATACTATTAATAATTTTTGATACTATTAATAATTTTAGTATTAATTAATGCTAATTAAGCCATTAATTGACACTAATTAATTTATAATGAAAAACTGAAATAATTTTATACTAATTGGTACTATTAATAATTTTAGTATTAATTGATGCTTATTAAGCCATTAATTGACACTAATTAATTTATAATGAAAAATGAAAAAAAAATTATATTAATTGATACTATTAATAAGTTTAGTATTAATTGATGCTAATTAAGCAATTAATTGACACTAATTAATTTATAATAAAAAAATGAAAAAAAAAATTACGGTGGTGCTACATGCACCAACTAGTATAACAACACTAGTTATGAGATTGAATAATGCTATATGTACCAATTAGTGTATTAACTAGTATACCAATTGATGATGTGGCATAATTTAAGAGGTTTTTGGTACTTGTAGTGTGATTAATGAGTGGGGTCAATAATAATGTCATAACTAGTGTACCAAAAACCTCTTAAATTATGCCACATCATCAATTGGTACACTAGTTAGTATACTAATTGGTACATATAGCATTATTCAAAAATTTATACTAATTGGTACTATTAATAATTTTAGTATTAATTGATGCTTATTAAGCTATTAATTGATACTAATTAATTTATAATGAAAAGTGAAAAAAAATTATACTAATTGATACTATTAATAATTTTAGTATTAATTGATGCTTATTAAGCTATTAATTGATACTAATTAATTTATAATGAAAAGTGAAAAAAAATTATACTAATTGATACTATTAATAATTTTAGTATTAATTGATGCTAATTAAGCCATTAATTGACACTAATTAATTTATCCGTGGTGCTACATGCACCAATTAGTGTACACACTAGTGTACCAACTAGTGTTATAATATTATTATTAACCATATTTATTATACAAATTATAAATACTCAAAATCATACAAATGATGTCACATCATCTGTTAATACACTAGTGTATACATTAATTAGTACATATATCATTATTCTTAATCTATTATGAAAACATTGAAATAAAATTATACTTATTGATTCTATTAATAATTTTAGTATTAATTGATGCTAATTAAGCCATTAATTGACATTAATTAATTTATAATAAAAAATTGAAATAATTTTATACTAATTTGTACTATTAATAATTTTAGTATTAATTGATGCTTATTAAGCCATTAATTGACACTAATTAATTTATAATGAAAAAATGAATAAAACAAATTTATACGAATTGATACTATTAATAATTTTAGTATTAATTGATACTAATTAAACCATTAATTTACACTAATTAATTTATAATGAGAAAAAGAAAAAAAATTATATTAATTGGTACTATTAATAATTTTAGTATTAATTGATACTTATTAAGGCATTAATTGACACTAATTAATTTATAATGAAAAAATGAAAAAAAATATATATTAATTGATACTATTAATAATTTTAGTATTAATTGATACTAATTAAGCCATTAATTGACACTAATAATGAAAAAATAAAATAAATTGATACTAATTGATACTATTAATGAAATGATAATTTTTATAATACTAATTATATTAACTTTTATTAATGAAATAATTTTTTTAAATTAAAACTAAAAAAAATGACAAAATAATCATTTTATATCATATAAGGGCAAAGAGGACAATTACATAATAAAAAGCTATTTTATAGTTTATTAACCAAATACTACTTAGTTGCTTAAATCTATAATTCCACCGTTGCACCAAACAGATAACAACTTATGTTCATAGTTATAAGTCATAATCTATTAAGGTATAATCTATAATTACTTTTTCACAGGTCTACCAAACGGGGCTTATATGGGCTCTACTATAACAATCCATAATTCATATATATTGAACTGCCACAAGACTAATTCCCATAGGATTATTTGATTTCAGAGACACCAACAATTACAAACTATTAATTTAACAAATTTATTTAAGAGAGCCTATATATTCAAAAAAAGGACCAAAAAACTATATCCACAATATAGAATATAAGGTCAAGATTCTTTCACAAAGTAGCTCCACAAAAATAAGATTTTTTTTTTAGTAATGCTCTATCTTAAAAATTCTATCAAAAGTTTTATCAAATGTCTCACAATAGTATGGGACCCTCACAATGTGGGTCTTATGTGAGTCACACGCCTATGTAAGACATTTAATAGAACTTTTGGTAGAATTTTTGATATCTCTATCATTTTTGTTTTTTTATTTTTTAATATACTATAGTAAATACTAATAAGTGTCTCATATACATTGTTTAATGTTAAAAAATGTGTAAAAAGAATCCTAAAAATATGTAAAAATATAAAATAATATATATATATATTGATTTTAATAAAAGTGTATTGACTTTAGCAAAAAATATGTTGTGTAAGAGACATTTTTCAAATTCATGTTGGAGTAAGAGTTGAAACTGATTCACCATCCATTTCCAACCTGGCTAAGTAGTAAGCACCTGCATGAGACAACAAAATTATGTTAGCTTGAGTTGAGAGTGTGCATGGATTGTTGCTTCCACGTGAGTAATGTGTTATGCAGCCACTCTCCATGAGCTCACCTCATGCTTGACCCCCATTGCACCTTTTTACTCTAATTCTATGGAGACTGGTTCAACCATGTCACCTCTTAACATAACCTCGGCTTAACTTCAACTTGTAAATTTTTCTTAAAATTTCAACAAATGTTAAACCAACTTTAGCTTGTAAATTCCAATTTCCAAGCATCATTCTCTAGCTATCTGCCCCCTAATGTGAACCTAAGTTCCACTTGAGTTCTCATTAAGCATGGGGCTTTGACCTTGTCGCCGAGGTCAGATTCAAACAAAGAGTGGCCGAGGTTACCAACCCTGGTCTTTTTGTTAATTTGATTGACATGTACTTAGTTCCAATCTGTGTTTGACTCTGCTGGCATGGCGAGTTCATGTTAATCCAACTTAGTTCAACTCTATTATATGCAAGTGTAATTCTACTCTGCCATATAATAAGTCTAAGTTATTCGTCATGTTTCGTTTAGAAATATCGCCAACTTAGTTCAACTCTATTATATGCAAGTAGAAACTCTGTCATATAATAAGTCTAAGTTATTTGTCATGTTTCAATCAGAAACATCGCCAACTTAGTTCAACTCTATTATATGCAAGTAGGAACTCTGCCATATAATAAGTCTAAGTTATTCGTCATGTTTCGCTTAAAAATATCGCCAACTTAGTTCAACTCTATTATATGCAAATAGAAACTCTGCCATATAATAAGTCTAACTTATTCGTTATGTTTCAATCAGAAACATCGTCAAGTGATTGACCAATCATACTACACAAGTTAAAAAAATCAAGCCAAAACTTTATTAATACTTTTGCTAATAACAAAATAAAAGAAAACTTTAAAAAATAAAAAATAAATAAAAAATAAAAATAAAAATAAAAAAAGAGGGAAATCTAGTGATAGAAAAACTTCAGACTGCCAGTATTCTAGGGTCTTGGCAGCTCTTTGCCTTCACTGTTTTTAAGCCGATATGCCCCATTGCCCAAGACCGAGATGATTTTATAGGGTCCCTCCCAATTCAGGCCAAGCTTGCCCTCTCTGAGATCCTTCTTGTTGCCGACGACCTTTCTCAGGACGAGGTCACCAACTTGGAACTCTCGCAGGTTCACCTTCTTATTATAAGCCCTAGCAAGCTGCTGCTAGTATGCCCCCAACTAGGGGTGTGCATAATACCGCCGAAACCGTCGAAACCGCCAAAATCGCACCGAACCGCACCGCCAAGGCAAATTCATTATTATTTGCCAATCGAACCGCCGGTTTTTGATAAGAAAAATGGAAAATTCTAGTGCCACTTTTATCAATCTGCCGGTTTCTATTTTTCTTCCAAACCGCACCGACCCGCACCGCTATTAAATCATGTTTTATAAGATTCTAAAAATTCTTTTTTACTTAAGTTTGCTTGTTGTTCTATACCTTAGAATATAGTATTACATTACTACTCGAAGAGAATTCAAGATGTCAGTAATCCAAAATAAAGTTGGATTCCAATTCAAGATGCTTAACATCACGGTATCTCTCGTCTTTTTTCTACTCTTTGATTTAAGTTTTGTAATTTGAATTATATTTTTTGTAAACCGCCAATCCGCCCGAACCGCCAAGGCAAATCCGCCATTATTTTCCAACCGAACCGTCGGTTTTTGATAAGGAAAATGGCAAATTCTAATGACACTTTTATCAATCCGCCACCCGCCATACGGTTTCTATTTTTCTCTCAAACCGCACCGACCCGCACCGCGCACACCCCTACCCCCAACTGAATTGTTGCTCTCTCCCTTCGTTCCTCTAGCAGATCCAGATCTCAGGCTAAGAATGCCTCATTGGTCCCATTTTCTACTCCCTAGGTTTTGATCCCTGAGATGCCGACCTCCAGTGGAATTACTGCCTCTGTGCCATAAGCCATGGCAAATGGGGATTCCCCAATTGATCTTCTCTGCGTAATCTGATATGCCCAGAGTACACTGGGTAACTCATCCACCCACTTTCCCTTTGGTGCTTGCAGCCTCTTCTTAATCCCATCCAAGATAACTTTGTTGGATGCTTCTGCTTGTCCATGGTTTTGAGGAAAACTTAGAATAGAAAAATAATTCTTGATTTTGAACTTTACACAAAAGCTCTTGATTAGCTTACTGTCAAACTGTATGCCATTGTCAGCTACTATTGCTCTTGGGATCCCAAACCTAGTGATGATGTTCTTCTATATGAAGTTCTTCGCATTAACGCCCCGAATCTTGGCAAGGGGTTCAACTTCCACCCACTTGGTGAAGTAATCTATTACCACTAGCAAGTACTTCCTTTGTCTAGTTGCTTAAGGCAGTTTTCCAACAAGATCCATGCCCATTGGGCAAATGGCCAAGGATTGGACACTGGGTTCAAGTCTGCTGCTGGTTGGTGTATCAAAGGTGCAAACCTTTGGCACTTATCATACTTCTTAACATAGGCTTCAGCATCTTTCTGCATGGAAGGCCACCAGTACCCCTAAGTAATGGCCCTATGAGCAAGTGACCTGCCCCTAATGTGGCTTCCACATACTCCTTCATGTATCTCGTACAGAAAATCTTCAACCTGTGCAGGATGCACACACCTCAAGGGTCCAAGAAAGATCTTCAGAGATATGTCCTTCATTGTCAATCAATCTTGCCGACTTCAGCCTAACCTTGTCGCCTTTACTGGCCGTCTTCCCATATCTAAGGAATACTATTATTGTATCCATCTAACTTGGTCCCATCTCCACACACATTGCTTCATGCTTTGTGTTTAGTGGTTCTATGCTTGGACCTGACAAGTAGTCAACCATTATCGTTCTTGCCTCTCAAGGTTTCATTGCAATAGCCAGGTTGGCCAGAGCATCTGCATGGCTATTGTTATCTCGGCTAACTTACTGTAGTCGGCAATTCTGGAATAAGGCTACCAGTCTGCCCACTTCCTTTGCATAGGCCAACATCCTTTTATCTCGGGCTACATATTCCTCGTTGTGCGTTGACTATAAGCCGAGTCAGAAGACTATTATCTCGCTTGGCCCATGGTCACCGCCAGTTTTAATTCTGTGATTAGTGCTTCATACTCTACCTCATTGTTTGAGGCTTTAAACCCCAAACGAATGGATTGTTCCAATATCTACCCATCTAGTGATACTAGTACTACTCCTACCCCCGCTTCTTGTTGGTTTGAACTTCCATCAACAAACAACCGGAAGGAGTCGCCGATGTAAATGCTGCAGGGCCTAAGTTTCTCTTCCTTCCTTTGTTCTGCTATCCTCCGCTGGGTTTTTCCTTGCTCATTTGGACGTTGTATACCTCAGCTCAACGGAGCCCGATGTATAGCAACATCTGGTGTGAATTCAGCCACTAAGTCAGCTAAGACTTGGCCTTTGATTGCTATCCTGGGTCTGAATTCCAGGTCATATTGGTCCAAGGCCACTGCCCGTCTGGCTATTTTGTTTGTTAAGTCTCCCTACTGCAACAGGGACTTCAAAGGATGCTTAGTTAAAACCACAATCTTGTGGGCTTGAAAGGAATGATTCAACTTCTTGGAAGCCATTACTAAAGCCAGTGTTAACTTCTCCAAGGGTAGGTATCTGGTCTCTACATCTGCTAGGGTTTTACTCACGTAGTAAACTGCCCTTTGCGCCCATTTTTCTTCTCTAACTACTACTACACTCACTGCGTGCTCTGAAACTGCCAAGTATAAGAACAGCTCCTCTCCAAGTACTGGATTTGAGAGAACTGAAACTGTGGTCAAATAGTTCTTCAAGTCGGCCAAGGCAGCTTCGCACACTTCGGTCCATAAGAAGTCTGTGGCTTTCTTCACTAAGCTGAAGAAAAGTTTGCACTTGTCTAAGTTTCTGCTTATGAACCTATTCAGGGCTGCAAGCCTTCCAGTCAACATCTGCACTTGTTTTGCCGATGTTGGGCTCTTCAGTTCTAAGATGGCTTTAATCAGATCTGGGCTTGCCTCAATACCCCTTCTGGTTACCAGATATCCTAAGAACTTACCAGACCCAACTCCAAATGCACACTTCGATGCATTGAGTCGGAGCCGATATGTTTTAAGGATGTCAAAGACTGTCTTTAAGTCTTCCAGATGATCCTTAGGTTCCTTGGTTTTCACGACCATGTCATCTATGTATACCTCTACTGTTCTACCAATTAAATGTCTGAACATCTTGGTTACCAATCTCTGGTAAGTTGCTTCTGCATTTTTCAACCCAAAAGGCATTACTCTGTAGCAATATAGTCCTTTTGGGGTGATAAATGCAGTTTTTTCCTCATCTGGGGGGTACATAGCTATCTGATGGTACCCCATGTAGGCATCCAGGAAACTCATCATTTTATGCCCTGAAGTGGCATCCACCAATTGGTCAATCTTGGGTAATGGAAAACTGTCTTTAGGACAAGGCTTGTTCAGGTTGGTGAAGTCCACGTAGACCCTCCACTTACCATTTTTTTCTTCACCACCACTGTGTTTGACAACCATGTCGGGTAGTTTACCTCTCAAATGGCTCTGACCTCTAGAAGTCTATCAACTTCCTCTTCTACTGCTTCAACATGCATTAAAGTCGGACTTCTTGCTCGTTGGATGATAGGTTTGGCCGACCTGTCCACATTTAGTCTATGGCAAGTGACCTCGGGGTCAATGCCTGGCATCTCGTACAGTGTCCATGCAAACACCTCAAGGTTTGCTCTCAGGAATGCCTCTAACTCTTTTTCCTCTTCCTCGGCTAAGCCCGAGCCAAGAAGGAAGAAGCGTTCTTCATCCCCTTGCTGGACAAGGATTTTCTTCAGGGTTTCTTCACTCTTCTCGGCTGGCTCTTTGCCGACATCCTCCAGGACTTCCACATTCTCTTCCTCGATCTCTGCTGTTTTTGCTTCTCGTATGTTGCAGGTAGATTTCATTGCTACCATGGAGCAATTCTTTGCCTGCAACTGATCCCCTCTGACTTCCTCTATTCCATGCTCTATTGGGAACCACAATAGCTGATGCAATGTTGAAAGAACTGCCCCTATTGCATGTAGCCATGGCCTTCCCAGAATAGCATTGTAAGAGGAGGAGGTGTCGATTAAGGTGAACTCTATTTTTATCTTCTTGGTACCAGCCTGCACCTCCAAACTCGCTGCTTCCAAGGGCCACGTCGGCGTTCCATTGAACCCAACCATTGGGCCGTTGGACTGCTCCAGATCATCTTGGGGAAGGCCAAGCTCCTTGTAACACCTGACATACATGATGTCACAAGAGCTGCCCTGGTCAACTAAGATGTGCTTCATTTGGCACTCTCCAATCTTGAGGGATATTACCAAGGCATCGTTGTGTGGATGCTGCACCATCTCCAGGTCTTCCTCAGTAAAGGACACCACTAGCCCCTGGCTCTCGTCTACCCTAGGTCTCTTCTTTCCGACCTGATACACGTGTTGTAGGTGTTTTATCTTCTGGATCTCCCCCCATTATCTCATTCTCATTCACCTTCGAGTAAATCACATTGATCACTCGAGGTCCGCCTGCTTGTGGTTGTGGTGCTGGTGGGGGTGGTGCTGTCGGTGCCTGGGGCAGTCTTGCTTGCTCTTTCCTTGTCCTGGCCTCGTCTACCAGGTCCCTTAAATGGCCCTGTCTTACCAGGTCTTCCAGATATGTCTTCAGGGCTCTACACCCTTAAGTCAGATGTCCAATCTCATTGTGGTAAGCAAAGTGTTTGCCAAGACTTCTTTCTATAAATTCGCCTGGTACCCTTGCTGGTGCTCTGTAATAGGGCTGATTTCGGATTTTCTCCAAGACTTTGTAGATAGGGATTCAGAATACGGTTGTGACTGCCTGTGTAGCCCTTAATCATGTCTCTGGTTTGTTGTAGCCACCATCACTTCAGCCTCGCTTCGACGAGCCGCGTTTCTTCCCTTGTTTTGATGTCTTTGTGCCTAGCGTGTCCTATTTGGCCCTAGCATACTTCTCTATCCTGGCCATAAGCTCTTCCATGCTTTTCGGCAATGTCTTTGCCAGTGATTTTTGAAGCAGGCAGTCATCTTTCAGGCTGTTCTTAAATGACACAACCGCCACCTCTTGGTTGCATCCTGGTATTCGGTTGAATACCTCATAATACCTTTTGGCATAAGCCCTAAGGCTTTCGTCCTCGCTGATTTTCAAGGCCATCAAGACGTCCACCCGTAATGGTTATAACTTGTTTGTCAAGAACCTGGCCACAAACATCTCAGCCTGGCCTTCCTAGGTTTTCACAGTTCTTTTCAGCAACTTGTGAAACCAATCCGATGCAATTTCCCCGAAGGATGAGGGGAACACCGTACAAAGCAACGGCTCGTTCCCGGTGTACAACGCCATTGAGTTTTAGGGAAAGTAGTTCAGTTATTCATGAACGCAGAGGTCGTCTGAGTTTGTCAGAGATTGATGTACGCAGAGGTGGTGATGACACTAGTGATATTGATCCTGGTCCGTCGATTTTAGAGGTTGGTGTTAGCAAAGAGGAAGTTGATCGTAGAGGATCAGTTGTTATGGATCTAGCGAAATTTTCTAATGTTTTACGAAATGTAATCATCAGTGTAAAAAATAGTGATGTGACTCAAGATGTAATAGTTGATGATAAGGGAAATGTAGTAAGTAAATAAAATTTTGAGTGGTTTCATAAATAAAATTAATAAAATTTTTCATTAATCATGACAGTGGTTACATTAACATCAAACCATTCTCTCATTTTTGGGGACATTGCATCTAACCAACTACTGTCCCCATTAGATAATATAATACAAGGAATTCCTCCTTTAATAGTGAGATCTGGTTGGAACTTAACAAATACATGGAAATCTCTCTAGCAGCCTACTAAATTCTTCATTAATTCGGTAGGGACTGTCGAGTATTTGATGTCGTCTATGACGTTGTAGACGGCATCTTGGTCGTAGTCCTTGAAGCTTATTTTGCCGGAGAAGTAATTGTGTCGTTTGAGCCTTCTGGCCCAGGCGATTTTGCCTATTCTTGAGGGTCTTTCGAGGTAAAGGGAGATTGGGCAGATGGGCCTCTGTTCTGGTTCCTATTATCAGAGGAGGATGAGAGTTCTTTGTCAGTATATAAATTGTTGATATTACTTTTACCGACGTGAAAGTTGGTGTCTGACTTACCGTCGTAGATCTGGAATCTCGGCATGCTAAACCTTTTCAGGGCTTCGAATTTGTCTAATTCTACTGAGAACGGCGTTCTTGGTTTGACTGAGGAAGTTACCTCGGCATCTTGTTACTTCCTTTGTAGGTAATCCCTCAGATCCTCCTTGGTCCGTCCAGGAGCTCGGCTATCTCCTGATTTCAGCCTTTTCGGTGCACTACTCCCAGTTTCATTATGAGTCCTCTTGGACCTTTCTCTATTAGTTGCGTCGAAGCACAGCTCCTGCCCCTAAACATGCCGATGTTCTTTGGGGTCAGCTTCCTTGGTGCGATGCGTCCTCCTAGATTTTTCCTTTCTTGACTCTCCTCCCCCGACCTCCCTTGAAGGCCGGTAAGAGTGTTTTTCGGTCCTAGTGTGCTAGGGGACTGTAAGGACTGTTTTCTGCCCATCTTTTCGAGCATCTTTCTTGGTCGCTGGAATCGACGTATTTTATAACAAAAATGGTGGCTGCATGACATTGTTCTGCATCATAAAGTTGACGACCGTTTGTAGGTCCGCCAATTTGTTTGCCATTCCCTTCATCTCGTTGTCCCTCCGCAGGCATCTTTCTTTCCATACTTGGAAGTCGTCCTCGTTATAATACCCGCCTTGGTCTGATTTCTTTTTTACGTTGCCCTCCTGACCGACGTCCTTCTCTCGGTGATTCTTATCATGAGTCTCTTTGTTGCAGTTGTCTTCTTCAACGTCAAGGTTAATAGGTTTCCCACTCCCCATAGGAGTATCGTCCCCAACCTTCTCTTTCTGTCCGTTATTGGCCATCTATTCTTCTTTCTTTCCCACAGACGGCGCCAAATTATGTAAGTAGATTTCTAACCACACTGCTAAATTAGCATTTAGCTGTAGAGCACCGGCAGAATAGATTAAGCCCAAACGACCTGTCACAGAAAGAAGAGATTCCGGTGGTAGTTCGTCCACCCGGGGGTACTCCGACGATCAAGTCAGTTATCTCTCGAAGATAGCAAAAATGTTTAACTCACTATTCAAAATATAAAAAGCGTCCCTTAGACCCATGAGGGTATCTTTCTTTTATAGCCAACACAAACCTAGTCCTAATAGAAGCCTAGCCTCAATGGACTTTGGATTTCTGCTAATCTTGGACTCTTAGTAGGATTGGGATAAACTCTCTAAGAATCTTATCTTTATCCAAACTGAAGTCTTCTCTCATTCTAGGACTCTTGTCCCTTATCCCCTTATTCCGGATTCCGGTATCTTCGAAGATAACCTCGGCCTATCCAAGATTACCTCGGCATCATAACCAGGACACTTCGGTGCCACCTCGGCCGACACTTCGGTGCCACCTCAGCCACGTACTGCCATTCAAAAATTATGTCCCCATAATTATCTACCCACATTCACATTTTCACAAACAAAATCAACATAAATAAAATTCAAACTGTGAGAGAGAGAGAGAGAGAGAGAGAGAGTGCCAACATACCTACGAGAGAAAGAGCAGAGAGCGACCCACAAAGAGAGAGAGCAGAGAGAGCAGAGAGTAATAGAGAGAGGGAGAACTGGTTCGGGTTTTGGGGGAAAAGAAAGAGACGTGTTTAAAAGAGTGGTTGCAAATGAGGAGGGGTGGGCCATTTTATAATGACTTTCTGTTAAAAGCGTGTTTCCAAATTGTGCTATTATTTAAACCTGAAAATGCTAATAGCAACAGCGTTTTCTTAATTAAAATTGTGTTTTCTAACCACGCTTTTATGATTTTGTTTATTTTGTCCCGCTGAGCCAGAAACATGCTGAAAGCGTGTTTTGTAAATACGCTTCAGCTTAGTTTGGGAACTTCGGCCAAACTAAGTTTAGTTTGGAAAATAAATTAGCACCTAGGCTTAGTTTGGAAAAAGCCTCCATCAAATGAGCACATGAACATTCCACACATGAAGATCAATATAAGGCCTATAAAGAATGCACTGATGTATTTTTCTTCCAAGAAAGCAAGAAAATTCACTTTCTAGACAAATTTAACAAAGCTAATACAGATGATGATGTGTAGATACATAGATAATTAATGGATAAAATTATTTTTTTAGTATAAAAGATATGATGAAATTATTTTTATATTAATATGACTAACAAATGGCTGATGAAAAAAAATAATGTTAAATAAATTAAAATCTTAAATGGGCATGTACAATTATATTAAATATATAGAACTTGGCATTTTTTTTCCCCTAAACCACAATTAGTGTAATTTATCCTAAAATATTTCAATATTTTTATACGTACATATGAATGATATTGTTTTAACAAAATCAAAGCTACTTTGTTAATGAAAACCTTCTATTATTATACTAAAAAAAGGCATAATTGATTAGTGAGCCAATTCACCCCTAAATGTGAACTATTTTGCCGCAAGGTGATAATTGTGTTGTTTTTGTATCATGTAAATAAAGAAAAGTCTAAAAAATATATAAATCAATAATAAAATTAGTCATAATCTTCGAAAGTTATGTTGGGATTGTGTAATTGATTTATGTCCATCTCATAGAAGTTTAATTGGGAACCATGTTATAAAAGTAAACCAAATGGTTGAAAATGAACTTTAAAGTGATGATGGCCCAAAGTCATAACCTAAAACTGCCCTTTTGACCAATTGCTTACAAAAATTTCCAGGGGATAGGTATATATAATCATCTTAGGGTCCACTTTAACCTCCATGCGAAAGGCATTACTTGATCGTTGCCCCACATCGGTGCTTAATAATGTGGACTGTGTTTGTTAAAGACACTTAAAGTATCTTAATTAACAGTTCCTAATGACTAAAAAAACCATTTTCATCCCATTAAATGGTCTGGATAAATTAAGAAAAAGCTTAACAAGTGGACATTATTTAAGGCAATAAAAAAGATTAATATACAAATAAAAACTCGTGATTCGGATATGAATTGCTAAACAAAAAGTCATGTGGTGTGTACTAATATCTTTATTAGTCATTTTTCTTGATGGTATAATTGTGAAAAAAAATTAATTCACTAATGCTGTGTTTGGTTGAGGGATTTGAGGAGGGATTTGGAAAGGGAAATGGAAAAGGTAGGTGAAATGTGAAAAAAATATACCTACATTTCACATAGTTTCACACACCTTTTCCCTTTCCCTTTTCAAATCCCTTCCCAAATCCCCCAACCAAACACAGCGTAGCGTATAACCAGAAAGTAAATAGTGTGTAGAAATAAAAGGTTTCCGGGACTTAAGTGTCCTAAAACTCTAAAGACGGGTCCTTTTTACCAACAAAAAATAATCCTTAGTCGTAATGCCTTGAGTACATTTTAAAGTAGATTAATGAGCCATTTTCATTAATTTTTTCAATCCAAGAGACAAAATTATTTATTTACAAGAGATTAGATGACACATCAATAGTAGTCTCACATTACATAAAATGGCATACAAAATTGGGCATTTGAGCAATGTTCTTATATCTGGACCATTAATGTGTTTTTTTGAATACTTTTTTGATTTTTTTTTTCTTTCAAAAATTTGTAATATTACTGGATCTAAACCATTCTCAAAATGTTGACAATCATCCGAAAAGAATGTGGATAGACCAAATCAGATTTGACATTGAACTTGAAAAAATGGTATCGCGAGCATGCACAAAAAGTGGAGTAAGGATTTAATCTGCTGCTATATTAGTGGGAGTACTATAATCTAATATATAGAAAGTGCATTGTGTGAATGTTTGCACTTAAAAAATGACTAATCTATAGAGTGTTGTCACGTGGCACAATTATAGTGGGAGATATAGGTAACGTTCTTGGTGAGTTTAACACATTTGTTTCATTCAAATTAATATTCCGCTAGCACTTGTGGGGTCAAGATAATTGGGAATTATCCTCACTTTTGGTAATGGGCTTAAGCTAAAGAAGACATGAGAGAATGGTTTAAGGTAAGCCTCAACATTTGGCGTCCGCAGTCCGGCTCAGGCTTGCTTGGCTCATTGGGTTTTTATTTGGTCCAAGTTCAAACCTACAGTGGGTCTAAGTGTTGGGTTTGAAGCTTGGCCGTTGACCTGGCTCACAAGCCCTAAAAAATTATGAAAATTATTTCTTAAAAAAATAAAAATAATAAGACTTAAATCTTAAATCGTCAAGGTGTCATTTGGGAAGTGGGTTGACTTTTTAACTTTTTTGATTATTTTAACCTGAGTTAAAAAACTTAGTTTAGAAAGGGCTTTTTGACTTTTTTTGTGAGAGGAGTGTGTAATGATTATGGATTGGATGTGATATTTTGTTTGTTCTGACTAAAATAATTTATTTTGTCTTTTGTAATTAAAATAGTCAAAAAAAAAAAAAACTCATAACCCATTTTCCCAAGGGCTTGGCTTCTGTCCAGTCCAGATCTGGACTGGACCGTGCTGTTGGGCCCGTGGGGGCCCACTACGGATCCCATTTTGATAATCTAAACCGTTCAATGTGTAGAACTCGTCGAGTACTATAAGCCTGTAAAAAATCACGTTAATCGGATATCGGTAGCTATATGATCAAATCAGTTTTGTATGAAAAAAAATGAACGGTGAATAAATTAACGGTTGAAAAAAATCTGATTTAATCACATAGCTACCGATATCCGATTTTCGTGATTTTTTACAGGCTTATAGTACTCGACGAGTTCTACACATTGAACGGTTTAGATTATCAAAACGGGACCCGTGGTGGGCCCCCACGGGCCCAACAGCACGGTCCAGTCCAGATCTGGACTAGACAGAAGCCAAAGCCTTTTCCCAAACCTATTTTGTCTTTAGTAGGTTTGGATTTTACATTTATTGCCTGGAGGCTTTTCCCAATATAAGCCTTTTTTACATTGTAATTCCAAAACTAAGCCAACTTTTGACGGATTTCCAAAACTAGGCTAAAGCGCCATTACTATTCGCGCTTTTACTGTTAGGAGCACAAAAATAGATAAACAATAAAATCGCTATTACAAATAGCGACTTTGATTAAGAAGTCGCTGTTACAAATAGCGCTTTTAGCCTTAATTTTTTTTCGCCAATAAAACGCTGTTAAGAACAGCGCTTTTTACAGAAAATTTGTTTACCATAAACTCGCTATTAGAAATAGCGATTTTACACAAAAAAAATTTTCCTCAAAAACGCTATTCCTAATAGCGCTTATAACATGATCTTTTTTTCTCGCCTTTTCAACATAAACTTTTTTCGAATAAAACGCTATTTTCAATATAAAACAAAAGAAAAAAACATAAAACATATTTACACTGTATATTTTAGTACTTGGCTTTGCTAAAGCCATTGTCATGTTAAAATATGTTTTTTTTTTTTTTTTCTGTTGTTTTTGTTTTGGTTTAGAATGTGTAATTCATAAATTTTACAATATGAAAAAAAAAAACCTCTTTTCCTATATTAATTTTACATACTATTTTTCATATATATAATTTTAAAATTATATTCATTTAGATATTATTAAGCCAATCATGTTTATTTTTTTGGCTTTACTGAAGCCGTTGTCATGGTAAATTTTTTATTTTTTCTTTTCTCTTTGTTTTGATTTAGAAAATGTAATTAAAAAATTTTTTTCATCTTTACTGAAGTTGTTTTCATGTAAATTTTTTTTTTTGCTTATTGTTTTGTGTTTGTTTTGGGTTAGAAGGTGATAATGTAATTAATAATTTTTTTTCGCTTTACTAAAGTCGTTTTCATGTAATTTTTTTTTTCTTTTGTCTTTGTTTTGGGTTAGAAGGTGTTATTTAGAAAATTATTTTGGCTTTACGAAAGCCGTTTTCATTTAAACATACATATATATTTATTCTTTTGTCTTTGTTTTGGGTTAGAAGGTGAGAATGTAATTCAGAAAATCAGTTTAGTAAACCAGTTTAGTAAAACTGTTTTGTACCCGTTTTCATTTATAAAATTTATTTTGTTGTTTCGTCTTTGTTATGGGTTAGAATGTGATATGCATGCTCTACGGTCCGAATGTGATATTCATTTTTGTAATAATACTTAATACATAATATACGAAGTCAGTACTTTACTAAATACTCATACATGCATGAAAACAACATAACTGAAGTTGCAAATGTAATAGTTTTCAGTTACATAGGTGGTACTGTGGGGATGTATTTCCAGAGTACCAACACGTGGCAAGGTGATGCCGACGTGTCAGCCGAGGTGCCACGTGTCTTGGTAGTTTAGCCGAGGTGATCTCGGGCGTGCCGAGGTTACCTCAGAGTTGCCGAGGTTCACTCCGAAGAGATCGGAGTCCGAAGTAAGCAGATAAAGGACAAGAGTCCTAGAATGAGGAAAGACTTCGGAATAGATAAGGAAAGAACTCCTGAAGAGTTTATCCCTATCTATCCGGAAGAATCCTAACGGAATGAGAGTCCATAGGAGTGAAACTTCTAGTAGGACTAGGAGAGAGTTCAACTATAAAAGGGAGGCACCCCCGGCGGGTCTAAGGTACGCAATTTATAGTCTTGAGCAGTACTTAAGCACTTGAATTATATAGAATTGGGCCTGACTTGATCGTCGGAGAGTCCCCGGGTGGAAGAACCACCGCCGGAGCCTTATCTTTCTGTGCAGGGTTACAGGGTGCCATCTATTCTGCTGGTGGTCTACGGTTGATTCACTAAGGAGGGCAGTGTGATCGGAAAACCACTCACACAATTTGGCGCCGTCTGTGGGAAGAACAGAAGAATAAATGGCCAGCAACGCGCAGAAGGAAAAGGTTGGGAACGACGCCCCTGCTGGGGATGGCAGGCCCATCGACCTTGACGTTGGAGAAGACAATGCAGAAACCCGTGATCCAAGTCACGCAGGGACAGGCGTTGGCCAAGAGGGCGACACATCGAAGAAAACGGATCATGGCAGATACTACAACGAAGATAACCTCCAGACCTGGAAAGACAGATGTCTTAGGAGGGATGCAGAAGTAAAGGAGATGGCGGACAAGTTGGCGGACCTTCAGTCGGTCGTCAACTTCATGATGCAGAACAATGTCATGCAGCCGCCATACCCGCTGCAGGACACGCCCATGCCAGTAGCAAACGTCCAGAAGAGGGGGCGGAAAGAAATTCCCGAAGCACCTCAGCACACGAGGAGTGGAAGGCAGTCACGCCGACCTTCTAGGGAAGTAGGCCGAGAAGAGTCCTGGAGGGCATATCACGCGAAGGAGGCAGACCCCAAGGAACATCAGCATGTTCAGGGGCAGATATTGTGTTTCGATGCATCCGTTGGGGAAGGGTCGAAAAGGAGCCGACCTGAGGTCGAAAGTAGTGCGCCGAAGAGGCTGAAGTCCATAGATAGCCGGGCGGCAGGAAGAAGTAAAGAAGACCTGAGAGATTACCTCAGGAGGAAGCGAGAGAATGCCGAGGCCGAAGTAACTTCCCCGGTTAAGCCGAGGACGCCATTCTCGGTGGAATTGGACAAATTCACCGCGCCGAAAAGATTCAGCATGCCGAGATTCCAAATATACGATGGTAAGTCCGACCCTAACTTCCATGTTGGCTTATTTTTGAATTCAATGGCATTGTACAGTGGGAACGAGCCGTTGCTCTGTAAGGTGTTCCCATCTTCCTTCGGGGAGATTGCGTCGGACTGGTTTCACAAGCTACCCAAGGGGAGTGTGAAGACGTGGGAAGGCCTGGCCGAGATGTTTGTGGCCAGGTTCATAACCAACAAACTACAACCATTGAGGGTGGATGCACTGATGGCTCTAAAGATCGGCAAAGATGAAAGCCTTAGGGCTTATGCAAAAAGGTACTACGAGGTGTTCAATCGTATACCTGAATGCAACCAGGAGGTGGCGGTCGTGTCTTTTAAGAACGGCCTGAAGGATGATTGTTCACTACGGAAGTCTTTGGCAAAGACATTGCCAAAGAACATGGAGGAGCTCATGGCGAGGATTGAGAAGTATGCCAGAGCCGAGGAAGACACATCGGGGAATAAGGAGGCAAAGCCAGAAAAAGACCACGGCTCGCCGAAGCGAGGCCGAGGTAACAATATACCCAACAAACAAGAAACAGAGTTGAGGGCTAAACAGGCAGTGACAACGGTGTTCCGAATTCCGGTCCACAAAGTCCTTGACCAAATTCGGAATCAACCCTACTTCAGAGCGCCAGTAAGGGCACCAGGAGAATTTATGGGAAGAAACCATGGTAGGCGCTGTGCTTACCACAATGAGGAGGGGCATCCAACTCAGGGCTGCAGAGCCCTTAAAGCACATTTGGAAGATCTAGTGAGGCAAGGCCATCTGAGAGACCTTGTGGATGAGGCCAAGACAAGGGAAGAACAGGCACGATTGCCTCAGCTTGAATTCTCCCCAAGACAAAGAACCAACCACCAGCAGGCGGACCTCGGGTGGTTAATGTGATCCATTCAAGGGTGAGTGAAAACGATATAAGGGGGGAGACACAGAGGGTAAAACACCTGCAGCACGTCAACCAGGTCGGACTGAAAAGACCTCGGCCTGAAGAGTACCGAGGCCCAATAATAGCCTTCGCAGAAGCCGACCTAGATATGGTCCAGCACCCGCACAATGATGCCTTGGTAGTATCCCTCCAGGTTGGGGAGTGCCAAGCGAAACGCATCTTGATTGATCAAGGCAGCTCCTGTGACATCATGTATGTCAAATGTTACAAGGAGTTACGCTTGTACCCTGATGACATGGAGCAGTCAAACAGCCCGATGGTCGGCTTCAATGGAACGCCGACATGGCCGTTAGGTGCAGCAACCTTGGAGGTACAGGCTGGAATGAAAAAGATTAAGACGGAGTTCATTGTGATTGACACTCCCTCGCCTTACAACATAATTTTGGGGAGGCCCTGGTTGCATGCAATGGGGGCAGTTCCCTCAACGTTGCATCAACTGCTACGATTCCCAACAGAACACGGGATTGAAGAAGTTAGAGGAGATCAGCTGCAGGCGAAAAATTGCTCCATGGCAGCAATGAAGTTAACCTGCAGCGTTCGGGAGCCAGAGAAGGCAGAAGTTGAAGAGGAGGACATGAAAGTCCTAGATGATGTCGGCAAGGAGCCGGCCGAGAAAAGTGAGGAAGTACTGAAGAAAGTCCTCGTCCAGGAGGGTGAAGAGGAACGCTACTTTCTTCTCGGCTCAGGATTAGCCGAAGAAGAAGAAAGGGAGTTGGAGACCTTTCTGAGAAGAAATATTGAGGTGTTCGCCTGGACACCGTACGAAATGCCTGGCATTGACCCTGAGGTCACATGTCATAGACTCAATGTTGACAGATCGGCAAAACCTGTGATACAACGGGCCAGAAGACCGACGTTGGTACACGTCGGGGCAGTGGAGGAGGAAGTGGACAGACTTCTGGAGGCCAGGGCCATCCGAGAAGCCAACTACCCGACGTGGTTGTCAAACACCGTGGTAGTGAAGAAGAAGAATGGCAAGTGGAGGGTCTGTGTAGACTTCACAAACTTGAACAAAGCCTGTCCCAAAGACAGCTTCCCTCTGCCAAAGATTGACCAGCTTGTAGACGCCACATCTGGCCATGGGAGGATGAGCTTCTTGGATGCCTATAGGGGGTATCACCAGATAGCCATGTACCCCCCTGATGAGGAGAAGACAGCATTTATCACCCCAAAGGGTCTGTACTGTTACAGAGTTATGCCCTTTGGGTTGAAAAACGCAGGAGCAACTTACCAAAGGCTGGTAACCAAAATGTTCAAGCATTTAATTGGCCGAACAGTGGAAGTCTACATTGACGACATGGTCGTGAAGACCAGGGAACCAAAGGATCATCTTGCCGACCTAGCAGAGGTCTTTGACATACTCAAGACATATCGGCTCCGACTCAATGCATCGAAATGCGCATTTGGAGTCGGATCTGGTAAGTTTTTGGGATACTTAGTGACTAGAAGGGGTATTGAAGCCAGCCCAGATCAGATCAAGGCCATCCTAGAATTACAGAGTCCAACCTCGGTAAAACAGGTTCAAATGCTTACTGGAAGGGCCGCAGCCCTAAACAGGTTCATAAGCCGAAGTTCGGACAAATGTAAGCCCTTTTTCAGTCTGGTGAAAAAGGCCACGGAATTTCTATGGACTGAGGAATGTGAGGCAGCATTGGCCGACCTAAAGAAGTATCTTACCACTGCTCCAGTTCTCTCAACACCTGAGCCTGGGGAAGATTTGTTTTTGTATTTAGCGGTGTCGGAGCACGCAGTAAGTGCTGTGATAGTACGAGAAGAGAAGGGAGAACAGAAGGCTGTTCACTATGTGAGTAAAACCTTGGCCGATGCAGAAACAAGGTACCTGCCGCTGGAGAAGTTAATGCTGGCCTTGGTAATGGCTTCGAAGAAACTAAACCATTACTTTCAGGCTCACAAGGTTGTGATATTGACAGAGCACCCACTGAAGTCCTTGTTGCAACAAGGAGATTTAACTGGAAGAATAGCCAGATGGGCCGTAGCCCTGGGCCAATATGACCTGGAGTTCAGGCCGAGAACAGCAATTAAGGGCCAAGTATTGGCCGATTTCGTGGCCGAGTTCTCGCCAGAACACATCGAACATCAGGCTCCGTTGAGCCGAGATGAACGATGCCCAAACAAGGAGGGAGAAGTCCAGCAAAGGGCTAAAGAGCCAAGGAAGGAAAGACTCAGACCCTGCAGCATTTACATCGGCGACTCCTTTCAACTGTTTGTTGATGGGAGCTCAAATCGGCAGGGGGCGGGAGCAGGAGTAGTGTTGATATCTCCAGACGGAGAGATACTGGAGCAGTCCATTCGACTAGGGTTCAAAGCCTCGAACAATGAGGCGGAGTATGAGGCACTGATTGCTGGACTAAAGCTGGCAGTAGCAGCAGAAGCAGATGAGGTAATAATTTTTTGTGATTCACAACTTATAGTGAATCAGACTACGGGGGAATTCGCAGCCAGAGACGAAAGGATGTCGGCATATGCAAAAGAGGTCATCAGGCTAGCAGCCTTGTTTCAGAACTGCCGACTGCTGCAAGTAAGCCGAGATGATAACAGCCACGCCGATGCATTGGCCAACCTGGCAAGTTCAATGTAGACAGGCAAGACAAGGACAATTATGATTGACTACATGTCGGGCCCGAGCATAGAACCACAGAACACAAAGCAGGAGGCAATGTGTATGGACATGGGGCCAAGCTGGATGGATGCAATTGTTGCATTCCTGAAAGGAGGGAAGCTGCCAGAAGACCGCAAGGAGGCACACAAAGTCAGATTGAAGTCGGCAAGATTCAGCCTGACTGCTGAAGGGCATCTTTACAGAAGATCCTTCACCGAACCTCTTCTAAGGTGTGTACACCCTCTTCAGGTAGAAGATTTTTTATTTGAAATTCACGAAGGAGTCTGTGGAAGCCATACTGGGGGCAAATCATTAGCTCACAGGGCCATTACCCAGGGGTATTGGTGGCCCTATATGCAAAAAGATGCCGAGGCCTATGTGAAGAAATGTGAGCAATGTCAGAGGTTTGCACCTTTGATACATCAGCCAGCTGCCGACCTGAATCCGGTTTCCAGCCCTTGGCCGTTTGCCCAATGGGGCATGGACCTCGTTGGACAATTGCCCCAAGCAACTGGGCAGCGGAAGTACTTGCTGGTAGCAACAGACTACTTCACGAAGTGGATAGAAGCAGAGCCTCTTGCCAAGATCCGAGATGTGGATGTGAAGAACTTCATCTGGAGAAACATCATAACCAGATTTGGGATTCCAAGGGCAATAGTTGTTGACAATGGGACACAGTTTGACAGCAAACTTATCAAGAGTTTTTGTGCAAAATTCAAGATAAAGAATTACTTTTCAACGCCAAGTTTTCCCCAAAGTAATGGGCAAGCAGAAGCATCGAACAAAGTAATTCTGGATGGGATAAAGAAGAGGCTGCAGGCAGCAAAAGGAAAGTGGGTAGACGAATTGCCCAATGTGCTCTGGGCCTATCGCACTACGCTGAGAAGATCAACAGGGGAATCCCCCTTCGCCATGACTTATGGCACAGAGGCAGTCATCCCTTTGGAGATCGGCATCCCAAGAATCAGAACCCAGGGAGTTGAAAACGGGACTAATGATGCGCTCTTAGCCCGAGATCTGGATCTCCTAGAAGAAAGAAGAGAGAAAGCTACAGTCCAGCTTGCAGCATACCAGCTACAGCTTGCCAGAGCTTACAACAAGAAGGTTAATCCAAGGGATTTTCAGGTCAATGACCTAGTTTTGCGGAAAGTCGTCGGCAATAAGAAGGATCCCAGAGAGGGCAAGCTTGGCCCAAACTGGGAAGGACCCTACAGAATTACCTCGGTATTGGGGAATGGGGCATATCGGCTAGAAGATAATGAAGGCAAAGCATTGCCTAGACCATGGAACACTTGTAATTTAAAGTTTTTCTATCATTAGATGTTGTTCTATTTTTTGCCGATGTGATCAATAAAATCTCAACAAGATTTTCCAGAACTTGTAAAACCATGCATAGTAGTGTTTGTGTTTCTTCTTACGAATAATGAGAACCCAAGTGGAACTTAGGTTCACATTGGGGGCAGAGATAAGACAGTTAAGTTAAGCCGAGGTGAATTCCTTAACATTTGTTAAAATTTGTAGCAATTTACAAGTTGTTAAGCTGAGATAAATTCCTTATCTTTACTTGTTGAAGTTTGTAGCAACTTACAAGTCAAAGTTAAGCCGAGATAAATTCCTTAACATTTGTTGAAATTTGTAGCAATTTACAACTTGTTAAGCTGAGATAAATTCCTTATCTTTACTTGTTGAAGTTTGTAGCAACTTACAAGTCAAAGTTAAGCCGAGATAAATTCCTTAACATTTGTTGAAATTTGTAGCAATTTACAAGTTGTTAAGCTGAGATAAATTCCTTATCTTTACTTGTTGAAGTTTGTGGCAACTTACAAGTCAAAGTTAAGCCGAGATAAATTCCTTAACATTTGTTGAAATTTGTAACAATTTACAAGTTGTTAAGCTGAGATAAATTCCTTATCTTTACTTGTTGAAGTTTGTAACAACTTACAAGTCAGAGTTAAGCCGAGTTAAATTCCTTAACACTTGTTGAAATTTATAACAATTTACAAGTTGATTAAGCTGAGAACATTCCTTATCTTTACTTGTTGAAGTTTGTAGCAACTTACGAGTTAAAGTTAAGCTAAGTA
The DNA here is from genome assembly GCA_025200525.1 of Camellia lanceoleosa. Classification (NCBI taxonomy): domain Eukaryota; kingdom Viridiplantae; phylum Streptophyta; class Magnoliopsida; order Ericales; family Theaceae; genus Camellia; species Camellia lanceoleosa. The sequence continues at coordinate 111,649,445 of CM045764.1, read as the reverse complement.
TATTGTTTAAATCCTTGTTGAAATCTGTAGTGATTTACAAGTACTAGTTGAAATTAAAGTTTGCAGATCAGTATCTTGCCGAAGTAAAACTTACAGTGATTGTACCCGAGGTATTCAACCCCAAGATGATTGCATAAAAAAAGAAGAAGTATGGAAATCATGCAAAATATTCTAAGTCTAGAACCTTGCAGAAGCAGTCAAAAGAAGTTAAAGACTCAAGCATCCAATGGAAAGCAACTGCAGTTGTATATAGAAAAGGCACTGTGGCCTAACAAGAGTAAATTGTTCACAGATAACAAAAGGCACATCGGCCATTTAAAAAAAAAAGAGCTTACATTGTGCAAAGATCCAAACAAAAGTACAAGGTGCAGAGTAAAAAAAAAGAGAAAAGACATCAAGGTTATGATTCTTCGGCTTGAGGAGCGGCATGGGTTTCCACCTCGGAAGTCTCTTGGAGAACAACCTCGGCATTCTTTTCTGCTACAACCTCGCCCTCCTTCTCAGCAGCCACTTCGGCATCAATCTCGGCCAAAGTATTCTCGATAGTTCTCTCAGCCAAGAGGAGGTCAGATGAAAGATGCCCAGTGAAGAGGACCTTGGATGCTTCCTCAACCACATCACCCTCTTCCTCCACAGTCAAGTCCAGGACTTGTTGAGGAAGAGGAGGGGACTTGGCCTCAGAATCATCCTTGGACTTCCTCACCAAGGCACCATCATCCTCATTGTCCTCATCCTCAGCTTCAGATGCTGCTTCATCCTCGGCCTGAGCTGATGGTTGAAGAGGAGGAAAGGGCAGAGGGATGGCTTCGGCCTTGCGCAATGGAGAGTCAGCTGGAAGATCAAGCTTCTTGGCCAAGGACATCCAACCAAGGGAGAAGCCCCTGTTGCATGCCTGCCTAACTTGAGCCTTGTAATCCTCAGCTACATCATCCATGCCTTGGGAATAGGCCTTGTCTTCAGCTTCAGCAATTTGGGCACTCTTGGTGGCCAGGGCCTCCTCAAGCTCTTTCTCAGCTTGGGCCTTTTTCTTCTCGGCATCCCTCTTCTCAGCCTCAGCCACCTTTTTGATTGCTTCGGCCGCTTCAACTTTCTCTTCGGCCAGAGATCTGGCCTTAGTAGCATTCTCAGCTTGGTCTTCTAGTTTCTTCATCCTAGAGTGAAGAGACTTGCTCTCCTTCTTCAAGGCAGCAATTTCTTTGTTCATCTCGGCCATCTTTTTTCTGTTTTCATAGGCCTGAATTGATAAAGAGTGGGCGTGTTGAACGGCCTGAAATAAGAACAAGGCAAAAATTATTTCAAAGTGTTAGACAAAATTTTCAGGTATGAAACAGGAAGAAAGCGAAAGTACCAAGCAGGGGCACTTACTTGAACTGAGTGCTGGAGCATCAGGGCATAATTCTCCTCCTGACTGTATGAGGCATTTCGCTCCAAGTCGTTTGGCAGGAGCAGAGCCATGCTGACGCCAACTGCGACGTTGATGTCGTCAGTACTCTCAGAAGCCATTATCGGCCTGTCTTCCAGAGTGAAATCTGGGGCCCATGGAACATCGGGCTTTTTGGAGCCCGAGGTCGTCGCAGACAAGGACCTCGGCTTTTTCGGCTGGGAGGATTGTGGTGGTGGAGCGTCGGCAGGTCTTTTGACGGAGGAAGAAGCAGACTTCTTACCTACCGCCCGCTGGGATATAGGGATAGTATCTTCATCCTCGGCCTCGTTAGCCTTGGACTTTTGCTGGGTCTTCTTAACTCTGGTGGGTTTTGGTGGTGGCAGTGGTTGAGCTGGCGGAGCATCCACGTCGGTCGGGAGGTCGGCGAGAAGATCTCGAATAACTGGCCTTGGGCGCACCATGTCGGCTGTTTTAACAAGCCTACGTCGGCGTTTTCTTTCAGAAATTGGGATCAAGGAGGGAGCCGAGGTTGAAGGAAGATCGGCTGGGTCGGATGTGGAGCCTTGATCTGTTCTTGATGAAGAGGCGCCTTGGGTTGTCGCAGTCAAGGCGGAGCGGCTCTTCTTCTTCTGCCTTGGAACGTCGGGCAGAGTTGATCTATGGCGGGGAATGAAGTTGAGCACCACTGGAGCCTTGCGTTCTTGTATTGGCAGGCCCAAAAGCTTCTTCAAACCCTTGCTTGGATGGTAAGATTGGCGAAAGCCTTTTGGTGGCTGATGTAGATCTGCAAAACAAGAAAGCCGACATTAGAAACAGAAAAGACAGTAAACATTAAAAGGAAGCATCTCAGCAAGTGACACAGGGCCCTTACCCTTGCCTTCTCTAACTGTACGGGGAAGAGGGAAAATGTGGACATCTTCATCCGGGCCAAATTCCCAGTTTCCTGAGGCGATCACGTAGTCATCCCCAGCTCCCTTGTTGGAGTCTGGGAGGTCGACAATAATCTTAAATTCTGTAGATCTCGGTTTGAGGTAGTAAATGAAGCCCTTTTCCTTCAAGTCTAAGGGGGACATGGTATAACAGTACTGAAGGTCGGAAAGAGTGATTCTAACGTTATTTTGCCTAGCTAAGATTATGATGCCGTTTATCACCCTGTAGGAGTTGATTGCAAGTTGCATGGGGTTTAGTTTGTAGAAATGGAGAACTTGGCGAAACAAGGGATTTAATGGAGCCGAAGTCCACACTCGGCAAAAGCGACAATGGGGAAAGGCATGGTGTCATCAGTGGGCATGATAGAGTCATCCTCCCCAGCCAGTCTCAGTTGGACATCGGCTGGGATGGAGAACTCTTGCCTAAAATATTCTAACTTGGTTGAGGTGTTTACTCGACGCCTCCACATACCCATGACCTCGGCTAAAGAAAGGAGGGGCTAGGTTTCAGAAAGAAATTACTTAAGAAGGGATGTAAGAACCTCGGCCACAAGCTGGGGTAACTACAGATAAGGTTCGTTTCAGTTTTTCCTAAGGATCAATGGTTCTATAATCAAATCCCAAAACCTAAGAACTATGACGACAAAGATCGAAAGCACAGATCTGGAAAAGACACAACAAAGCAGAAAAACAAAATCGCAGTTTCAGATTCAAGAACGTAAAGGGAGGAAGGCCAAGAACACAGGTGAAACAGTGAGACGCATTCAGAGGAATGATTCGCAGTTTAAATGCAAAAGCAGAACAGTAATGGCAGCAAAAAGATGAAAGAACTTCAAATGAATTGAAAACAAGGAGAACAGTAGCTTACTAGAAAAGTGGAGCCGAAACGAGTTTCGCCGAAGTCAAGTGATGTTGACAGAGGGGACGAAATGCTAAGAGCTTCACCAAAAAGACCAAACGAGAACGGATTCGGAGCTTGAGGATGTGTAACAATGGCGGATTCGCAGAGAAAAATTTTTAGAGAGAGAGAATGCAAGAGTATTCAAAATGCAAAAGTGAAGGGACAAAAGGGCAGGCAAGGGTTTTTGTCAAAACCCCCAAACGGCGGCAAAAGATTTCAGCATTTATTGCGCCTGGAGCAACGCAGTCGTCAGACGGCGTGAGCAGTGAAAAGACGGTTACAAGCGCGTCGCCAGCACGGACCAATAAGAATAAAACACGTCGGCAAAGCGGTTGAGGAGCGATGCATGACAGCTCATGCGCGTGGCAAAGTTCGTCTGAACTCTTGGTTTTCTGATGAAAGCACATCGGCATAAAGTGAACGACCTCGGCAAAGACAGGTCCTGACGCCGACATGATGGTGAATAGAACAGTATAGGTTCCATCACCTCAGAATGCCGAGGTAATAGAACCTAGGGGGCAGTTGTGGGGATGTATTTCCAGAGTACCAACACGTGGCAAGGTGATGCCGACGTGTCAGCCGAGGTGCCACGTGTCTTGGTAGTTTAGCCGAGGTGATCTCGGGCGTGTCGAGGTTACCTCAGAGTTGCCGAGGTTTACTCCGAAGAGATCGGAGTCCGAAGTAAGCAGATAAAGGACAAGAGTCCTAGAATGAGGAAAGACTTCGGAATAGATAAGGAAAGAACTCCTGAAGAGTTTATCCCTATCTATTCGGAAGAATCCTAACGGAATGAGAGTCCATAGGAGTGAAACTTCTAGTGGGACTAGGAGAGAGTTCAACTATAAAAGGGAGGCACCCCCGGCGGGTCTAAGGTACGCAATTTATAGTCTTGAGCAGTACTTAAGCACTTGAATTATATAGAATTGGGCCTGACTTGATCGTCGGAGAGTCCCCGGGTGGAAGAACCACCGCCGGAGCCTTATCTTTCTGTGCAGGGTTACAGGGTGCCATCTATTCTGCTGGTGGTCTACGGTTGATTCACTAAGGAGGGCAGTGTGATCGGAAAACCACTCACACAGGTACAAACATAATTCTCCCACAAAAATACATTCTGGACACCATAAACTGAACACACATTACATACATCCTGGACACTCTTAACTGAACACACAATACATAAACATAACGGTTAGACAGACAAACACCTAATTCATCACCTAATATTGCATATTAATAGCCGTAACATTTGACAAACACAATACATAAACATAAACTTAAACTTAAACATAAACATAACATAACATAACAGTTATACTTACTCTAACACAAACATTACATATTAATGCAAGTTGTTATATTGCCGAAGTGTAGACATTAACACCTAATTCGCGCTTAAATCGGCAGGTGGCTCAGAGTCTGAACAATCAGAAAGCTCAGCGTCAGAGACAAGTGCAGGATCCTCCATGATACCGTTGATAGCCGCAACATCTGGTTCTGTTTTGTTCTTCTGGGCATCCTTCTTAACTATGAGTAGCTTCATATCGCGGGCCAACCTACGATCCATTTGAGAAATCTCATGTTGTAGTCTTTCACATAGTCGATCAACATTATCGGGATCTTCCTTTTGGATCTCAACAGAACATGCTTTTGGCACCTTCAGTCGTCTTTCTCGACATAATCTTTCCGATTGCACTCGCTCTATAAATAGTGCGGGCCACTTCAGACGTCTAGCGTTTGCATAACCATATCCTGTTTGATTAGAACCAGGAGACTCCACCAAACCACATGGATCTCGATAGTACTTGGGCATGACAAAATGTCGCTTCCCAAACCTATCATGATAAGCACAAGAGGCATCTAACAAAGGAAACGGTGTTTCATCTTCAGCATCGCCACTTCCCCTTCCCCCTCCTCGTCGTGAACTTTCACCCCTTTGCAAGTTCGTACCACCTCTGCGATTCCCACCACTCCCTCCCATGAACCATATAGCCATGCTAATTTTGTAAAGCAAATAAATGATAATTTCGTAGGGCGAAATGAGTTGTAAGGTTGTGTCTTCACCTTTACTCGTTTATATAGTTGGTTATGAACGACTTTAGAAAGATGCCTCTGCATGACAATCCCACATATATGAACAAGGTATGAGTTGCCAGTAGATTGAAAAAACAGATAAAAGCAAATACTGTGTACGAAGTCACGTGACAATCCATCTGTATATACGGACAAAATAAATGCATGCTAACTGTAAGGTAAATCAGTGAATTTACTGTTGTCATGTGACTTTCTGAATTGAGAATCGCACGTATATCAATAACAGATTAGTTGTCACTACAATAAAAAAATCGAGCAACAAAATCGAGAAAACCAAAGCCTCTGCACCAAGTCACATGACTTGACAATCCATCTGCATATACAGACAAAATAAAACAATGCTGCCTGTAAGGTAAATCAGTGAATTCACTGTTGCCATGTGACTTTCTGAGTTGAGAATCTCACATATATCAATAACAGATGAGTTGTCACTATAATAAAAAAATCAAGAAAAAAATCGATAAAACCAAAGCCTCTGCACCAAGTCACATGACTTCACAATCCATCTGCATTTATGGACAAAATAAAACAATGCTGACTGTAAGGTAAATCAGTGAATTCACTGTTGCCATGTGACTTTCTCAGTTGAGAATCCCACATATATCAATAACAGATGAGTTGTCACTATAATAAAAAAATCGAGAAAAAAATCGATAAAACCAAAGCCTCTGCACCAAGTCACATGACTTCACAATCCATCTGCATATACAAACAAAATAAAACAATCTCGATCAGAAGGTAAATCGCTGAATTCATCATTTGCCATGTGACTTTCTGAGTTGAGAATCCCACATATATCAATAACAGATGAGTTGTCACTATAATAAAAAAATCGAGAAAAAAATCGATAAAACCAAAGCCTCTGCACCAAGTCACATGACTTCACAATCCATCTGCATTTATGGACAAAATAAAACAATGCTGACTGTAAGGTAAATCAGTGAATTCACTGTTGCCATGTGACTTTCTCAGTTGAGAATCCCACATATATCAATAACAGATGAGTTGTCACTATAATAAAAAAATCGAGCAAAAAAACGATAAAACCAAAGCCTCTGCACCAAGTCACATGACTTCACAATCCATCTGCATTTACGGACAAAAAAAAAACAATGCTGACTGTAAGGTAAATCAGTGAATTCACTGTTGCCATGTGACTTTTTGAGTTAAGAATCCCACATATATCAATAACAGATGAGTTGTCACTAAAATAAAAAAATCGAGCAAAAAAACGATAAAACCAAAGCCTCTGCACCAAGTCACATGACTTCACAATCCATCTGCATTTACGGACAAAATAAAACAATGCTGACTGTAAGGTAAATCAGTGAATTCACTGTTGCCATGTGACTTTTTGAGTTGAGAATCCCACATATATCAATAACAGATGAGTTGTTACTAAAATAAAAAAAATCGATAAAACCAAAGCCTCTGCACCAAGTCACATGACTTCACAATTCCATCTGCATTTACGGACAAAATAAAACAATGCTGACTGTAAGGTAAATCAGTGAATTCACTGTTGCCATGTGACTTTCTTAGTTGAGAATCCCACATATATCAATAACAGATGACTTGTCACTATAATAAAAAAATCGAGCAAAAAATCGATAAAACCAAAGCCTCTGCACCAAGTCACATTACTTCACAATCCATCTGCATTTACGGACAAATCTCTCCACGATTTGACTACTAAATGTGTGAAAAAATGAAGCTTATGTAGCCAATGTTGTGTTTCATCATTACCAGAGTCATCATTTTTACAGAACTTTCAAGAATTTGAAGGTGACTCTTTCTTCTTTCCCGATGGAGATTGAAATTCGTTGTAAATTCATCCCTATTTCAAATAATGGTGTATCTTCTGAGCGAAACGTGGGTTACGTAGGACTACTTGTGTATCTTGTTCTCTTAGGGTATAAATCCTGAAAAATAACAATACAGCATCATTACAACTGGTTACAATTCTAGTTTCTATACTAAGACAATTCTAGTTTTTACTGTACTTTCAAGAATTGGAAGGTGACTCTTTCTTCTTTCCCGATGGAGATTGAAATTCGTTGTAAATTCATCCCTATTTCAGCAGCCCTAGTTAAGGGAACCTTTTCTCCGAGTTGCCTGATCTATTTTATGTGTTTTAAGTATTCACATAATTGAACATATATTAATCCAGAACATTCATTAACTAATTGCAATTCAATAAAGAAAGTCATGAACTCATAAATGTGTAGTTATAAATGTATTTATTTCATAAACTTCAGGTTCATAAAAAAAATACTTGAAATATATCTGTACGTTAGACCAACAACAACATTGTCTTACACTCCAGTAACAAACATATGAAAGATAATGGTGTTTGATTTCTCATTCCTCATCTGACATGTAGTAGTCAGAGAGATATTTTTCATTGTTTAAGACATTATTTCGCTCAACCATTGTCAAATCTCTGTTGCTTGCTTCTGCCATTTCAGTGGCTAGCTGAAGCATGAAATGTCGACATCTCCGCATCAACATTCTGTTGTTCTCCTTCTTAATTCTGCTAACTGTTTTTTCATAGTCACTCACATTTCGTCTAGCCATGGTCAATGAATGACGATGAGGTACCGGTGCCCCAAAATTACGTAGATCATTATACAATCCTTCTTGTTCCGTTACCCTGAACGCCCATTCTGCTCGGATACCAACATAATAATCCTTCGGACTCGAGTACTTTTCGCTCTTGTAGTCATACGTAAATGGACGTAGCAGCCACACTTTCGGATTTCTTTGCCGGCGTGAACTTCCTGCACCTCTTGAAGACATTGTTAATAAAACAAAAAAAATAATAATAATAGTATTTGTATATATATTACTTTTGTTATGACTTCAACAAACATCATTCTGGGGTATTTATAGACATCATAGTGGTGCTAGGGCAGTATGGAATAAGTGATACACGTGATATTATTTGATGTTATTCATTTCATGTAATTTTGATTACCCGTGACTTTGTGTACCTGTGATATAGTCACAGACGTGATTGTCAGATAAAATCATAATTGTAGGCCACAGAATCACAATGCAATCCCTTCATATTCGAGCAGTGCATTGTCAAATAAAACAAAATGCAGTGAGTTGTCACATCGCCACATGAAACTATTTTCTCATGCTTACTTTTGTAATACAATAAGTAGTCACTTGAAATTGACGATTTCAGTACAATACAGTGTTTTCGAGAAATTATAATATAATTATCTTTGTATTAAACTAATATTGTTCATAAATTATCATTGTTTTTCTCACCAACATAATAAAATGTTCACCTGCTACATAAACACGATTGGAACTTTGGTGCCTATATTTTATCTTATTTTTAGTTAATGAACTTCACAGTCATCCTATTTTCATTGTCATTACACAACCGTCCATCACGTTTTTTTACCAACATAATAGTATTTTCTGATTCTTTTCACATTCGTAATAATGTGACTCAGATGAATTCTGAAATGTGAGGAAAAGTACTCACCCCGACCTCGGCCTCGGCCGCGACGTCCCCCGCGACCATAACCTCGGCCTCTCCCTCGCGCTCTGGATGGGGGCTCAATACGGGCCTCATCATCAATCTGGGAGATGTCAGTGAGAACTGCATCATGTGTACTCCTGGGCGCGGTCGAAGTACTCCCCATAAAAGCAGGTGCTAACTGGGTGGGTGGGGTAACAACATCATGCATGAACCGGGGCGCGGTCGAAGTACTCCCCAGAAAAGCAAGCTGTAACTGGGTGGATGGGGTAACAACATCATGCATGAACCGGGGCGGTGACCAATCAGGGTCAGGGTCAGCATGCTGGGTAAGATGTACGTGTGGGGAATGTGGAGAAATGTATGGGGTATCATGCGGTGGGGTGACTGAAGTCGAAGGACCTGTTGTGGCTGGTGCTGCTGCTGAAGTATGAGGTGACCGACGTGACGGATCGAGGTTCGAGTGCAGACTGTGGTACACCGTAGTCCCCAAAATGCAGACGATCTACCCGATGGGCATGCTGGATCCCCTCGTACAATAACTCTCTGATCTCTACAAGGGCTTGCAGACCAAGCTGTCCATCACGTCTGAAAATGGCGTCCTCGGCCAAGTGATATGACCTCCCAGCTCGAACCACCTGCAAAAAAAATCAGATATATTAGGCTATAGTTGACTGAAAATAATCAATTATGATATTAACAATTATCGGACATATAGTACGATACTCACCAATGCCTCGAGAGAAGGCCCAACTCCCTGATATCCGGCCTCGGACAGATGGCTCGGATTACCGACAAGTAGGTGTGTATGTCGCCGATACCACAACATGTAAGGGTCGGGAGAGGGAAGGACTCCATCGCTCCAGTCAGCCTGTACAATAGGCATCCCACAACTGTATATATCGCATATGCTGCAGACTCCAGTCAGTGCTGGCTCGGCCACGTCTATCAGTCGCATGCAACCGCCACTCGGTGTCACATCGATCCGGCACGGGCTGGACCCAACCAAACTGTCGAAGGACACGATCAGGGAGATGCCACTCAACCACGTCAAAACAAATGAGTGGTACTCTCGCCAGCCATATATCCTCACCTAGGCGGCAGTAGTCTAGGAGCGTCTGGAGGACATCAGCATAAGGCTGCCAGATAAACTACAATAACGACAAGTCTATTACAAATCGCTCATAAACATATACACTCCATATGACAATTTAAATTTAGGTATTTAAATTTGATACCTCGCCGTCTATCATCCGGTCAAGCTGGTCTCTATACACGACCACTACGTGGGTCGATACGACCTCGTGGCTCATGTCAACCCTCCACCGGCTACCTCGAGGTCCGGCCGGCATCTGCATGTCTCCCTGCCCGATGGGAAGCTCACCAGGACCAACTAGTTGCCGCCTAGACGGGGCAATGCGAATCAATCTCTCCCACGCCCAAATCTGCAATAGTTTGAACGCAATTACAATACTGATATATGCCATACAATATGAATTGACATGTAATAAAATTCTTACTAACCTGTAGCAAGACAAGGGGTCCTCCGATCTGAGTCACACCCACCTGAGTGGCTCGACATAACATCCTATACAAGCATGCCAAGTCATGGCGCGCCACCAAATCTTGGCCGATGACGTCAATGTCTCTCAACAGTGGCAAATACATCAGCTTGAGCAGGTTCTGTGACTTATCAGGGAGAAGTACCCCCCCAATAAGCCACAGAATATATGCTCGCGCATGCTGCTGTACTAACTCATCTGCAGCATGATCTGGAAGATCGCCTTGAAAATGCTCCGACAGCCACCTCACCCTCACTCTACCTGCGTGTAAGTCTGCAGGTGTAGGTGCTACTCCCAATAGCTCAGCACATAGCGCTATCCACTGCTCCGTCGTCAATGATGGGTCAAGTCCAGTAACTGCTCGCCCATCAATCTGTAGACCGTATAGGACAGATACATCCTGCACTGTGACGGTGGCCTCACCGATCGGGAAATGAAATGTATGAGTCTCTGTACGCCATCTCTCGACGAGAGCAGTAATGAGTGGGTGGTCCAGTCTGATATGGCCTATACGATATACACCATAGAATCCCGCGCGTAGTAGACACTGCAAGACTCTATGGTCCAATGGACGATCCCACAAGCCGGAATCTCCCCGTCGGCATGTCAAACCCTAATTTCCTTTTAATTCCTCTTAACAAGCAAAAAAAAAAAAATTCCAATTCAACAAAATTCCAATTCCAATTCCAATTCAACAAATTCCAATTCAACAAAATACAGACATTCCAATTCCAATTCAACAAATTCCAATTCCAATCCAATTCAACAAAAATTCCAATTCCAATTCAATAAATTCCAATTCCAAACCCTAATTTCATAACCACAATGATAAAACCCTAATAATTCACATTGACAGAAAAATACTTCATAGAGCAGACTTAATAATTCACATGTAAAACCCTAATTTCCAAACCCTAATTTCCAAACCCTAACACATTTAATAATTCACACGTAAAACCCTAACATTGACAGAAAAATACAACACATTCACATACACAAAAACTAAATACATAAAATTAGGGTTAATGGCATACCACGGAGAGAGAGAGAGAGCAGAGACAGAGAGCAGAGAGCGAGAGACCGAGAGCAGAGAGTGAGAGCGAGAGTAGAGAGTGAGAGCGAGACCGACCTGATCTGAGAGCGAGATCGAGTGAGTCTGAGATGGAGGAGAATGAGAGATGGAGAGTGAGTGTGGAGAGGCTGTTCGAAACCAAGAGCTGGAAAAACCTAAGTGTCAAAATCGTATGCAAATGAGAGGGGGAGCCTTCGTAGTTATATAGGTGTTAAAAACGTTGATTGTAATAGTGTTTTCCTTTAAATGAACTCGCTATTTGTAATAGCGTTTATTGCTGAGCAAAATTTTGTTAAAATCGCTATTTGTAATAGCGTTTTCTGGGCAAACTTGGGACTGAGTTAAAAGCGCTGTTCTTAACAGCGTTTTATTGGCGAAAAAAAATTAAGGCTAAAAGCGCTATTTGTAACAGCGACTTCTTAATCAAAGTCGCTATTTGTAATAGCGATTTTACTGTTCATCTATTTTTGCGCTCCTAACAGTAAAAGCGCGAATAGTAATGACGCTTTAACCTAGTTTTAAAAATCTGTCAAAAGTTACCCTAATTTTAAAATTACAATGTAAAAAAGGCTTATATTGAGAAAAGCATCTCATTGCCTGACCTAATAATACGACTTTATTGATAAGCTGAAAAGACATTAAGAAAAAGTCTAAGAACAAATTCACGTGACGTCGATTAGTTTGTTACAATTAAAAGTTTTTTTTTTTTTTAAATGACAATAAAGGTGCATGCAGCCAAACGAGATGATGCACCTTATCCATTGTGGCTAATGGGGTAATGATGAGTGACCACAAATTACAGTCCTTCTGTTCAAGCACTAGTCATCAATCTATGAGGTAGTACCCAGAATTGGAAAGGAAGTGTGAGAAAAAAATGGCACCAAGTTTTTGTTGTTTGACACCACCAATTCTAATTCCAATATCATCATCATCCTCTATCTCCAAATTCATCTCAGACCAACCTTACCTTTCCATGCTAGAGACACAATGCAAGTCCATGACCAACCTCAAAACAATTCATGCCCAACTCATCAAGACTGGTCTAGCCAAAGACACTGTTGCTTCCAGTCGCGTATTAGCCTTTTGCGCTACCAACCCATCTGGGGATTTGAACTATGCTTACCTTGTCTTCACTCAAATTCACAATCCAAATCTCTTCACTTGGAACACTATAATCAGAGGCTTCTCTAATAGCTCAACTCCACAAATTTCAATCTCTCTCTTCATTGATATGTTGGTTTCTTCACCAATTCAACCACAAAATCTCACTTACCCGTCACTCTTCAAGGCCTATTCTCAACTGGGTTTAGCTCGTGATGGAGCTCAGCTTCATGCCAGAATCATCAAACAGGGTCTTCAATTTGATCCCTTTATACGAAACAATGTTTTAAATATGTATGCGAATTGTGGGTTTTTGTTAGAGGCCTGTAAATTGTTTGATGAAGATGATGATTTTGATATCGTTGCGTGGAATTCGATGATAATGGGTCTTGCGAAAAGTGGGGAAATTGAGTATGCAAAGAGACTGTTTGATAAAATGCCAACTAGAAATGAAATTTCATGGAATAGTATGATCAGTGGGTATGTTAGGAATGGCAAGTGGGTTGAGGCATTAGACCTTTTTAACCAAATGCAATCGGAGAATGTTGAACCGAGTGAGTTTACAATGGTGAGCTTGTTGAATGCTTCAGCTCGCTTAGGAGCAATTAAACAAGGCAAATGGATTCATGATTATATGAGAAAGAAGGATATGGATTTGAATAATGTGATTGTTGTTACTGCAATTATAGACATGTATTGCAAGTGCGGTTGTATTGAAAAGGGTCTTGAGGTGTTTGAGAAAGCCCCAGTGAAAGGATTGTCATGTTGGAACTCAATAATTTTAGGGTTAGCGACAAACGGGCGTGAAGAAGAAGCACTGCAGTTTTTCTTAAGGCTTGAATCATTGTCAGAACACGAACCAGATTGTGTTAGTTTTATAGGTGTTCTAACGGCTTGTAATCACTCAGGTTTGGTTGATAAGGCAAGAGACTATTTCACCTTAATGACCAAGAAATACAATATTGAACCGTCAATGAGGCACTATGGTTGTTTGGTTGATGTACTAGGGCGGGCAGGACTAGTCGAAGAAGCAGAAGAGGTTATAATGACAGGTATGCCAATGAGCCCTGATGAAGTTATATTGGGGTCTTTACTTTCAGCTTGCTGGAAGCATGGAAATGTAGAGATAGGCCAACGGGTGGCGAAAAAATTAGTTGAGTTGAATCCAAGGGAGAGCTGTGGGTATGTGCTAATGTCCAATTTCTATGCAGCATCTGGTGAATTTGAGAAAGCGATGGCAGAGAGGATTGCAATGAAAAAGAAGCAACCGGGATGCAGCTCAATCGAAATAGATGGAGTAGTTCATGAGTTTGTAGCTGGTGGGAGGAGGTTAAATCCTCAAATCCAAGAAATATATTATCTATCCAATGACTGAATGACTTGAGCTTGATGTTACAAGATGATGAACAACTTGTTTTTGACCCAAATTAGGTAAAATTTCCAGGATAATTGACATTTTACAAAGAAATAGTCTGTTTTGTTCCAAGGTGCAACAAATTCTTCTAGGGGGATTTGGTGACAGACCGCTCAATATCTAACTTGTCCTTCAAAATGACAAGAATTATATAGATCCTTTCAAAACCCCCTAATATTTTAAAACTTATTTTTTGTGTGTGTGTGTGTGTGTGTGGGTGTTTATATCAGATTGCAATCACTCTCTCTTATCTCAATCTCTCTTCTTTCTGTCTTGCTCTTATCACTGTTACTCTTCATCGGCATCATCGCCACTTTCCACCGGATGCTACCGCCGTTCACCATGGAACTTTTTCTCTACCGTCTTCATTGCCACCGTCACTTGTCATATCCATAACCTCAGATCTGAGATCATTCACAGTTGTCGTCGCCAAAAAATGACGATTTGTGACGGTTCACAAACCTCAAATCTGAAATACTTCACTCTCTCTCTCTCTCTGGTTCTAATGGTTCGTGCTCTCTCTCTCTCTTTATGTGTGTGTGTGTATGTCACTCACCATTTATGCTCTCTCTGGCTCTTTCTCTCTTTCTCTCTCTTTACTTCTTCTTTTCTTGATCTTCTGTTTTCGAACTCTGTCTCTCTTTCTTCTTCTCATGATGTTTTGTTATTCCAATAGTAAAATTTTTCTTTGATTCATGACACAACACTCTTCTATAAAGCCATCCTCGTAGCTTGTATCAGTGTAAAATTTTACTTTGTAATAAAAAATAAAAAATAAAAGAGTAAAATTTTATTCTGAATATTAAATGAACGAATCAGAATCAAATTTTACTTTTAGATCTCTGAACAAACAAACAAAAAAAACTCTTGATTTTTCATTGTAATATCTCGATTTCTCATTTTTCTGTCAAATCTAAGTTTTTTTTTTTATTATAAAAAATCTTAGATATGAAGTTATTGATCTCAAATATGAGTATCAAATCTGAGATGGTGGTGGTTTGACGGTAAAAATGGTGGTTGCCAATCGACGGTAAGGATGACCGATGCCGATAGACGATGAAACTGGTGGAGACGATGAACAACATCGAGTTGGTGAAGAGAGAGAGAGAGAGAGAGAGAGAGAGAGAGAGAGTAACAGAGAGCTATAAAAGAAAGAGAAGAAAGAGAGGGTATAATTGTCAAATAAAATATTTAAATAACAAATTTTGTCCTTCATACAGGACTATATAATTATGAGAGGGTTTTGAAAGTATTATTTTTTTTATTATTATTATTTATTTTTTTTTGGGTCCTTTTAACAAGAAAAGGAAGTTAGGAGGGGTTTATGGCCAAATTTCCAATTTTTCTATTCAGACTCTATTTTGTATTGGATGTGAATTTGCATCGTGGGATCCTAAAACTTGTTGAGCTTGATTAGGATGAAAGTAGTGAAAAATGCATAAAAGAGAAACAATTAAAACTTTCACGCGTATGATCTTTCTTCTTACTCATTTTTAATGTAGTAATATATTCTATTATATGAGTTTGTTGGTGATTGACAATTTTTGTCAGAGTAATGCAAGATATCGGATTTGGCAAACAGAACAGAAAACAGAAAAAAAAAATACTATCTTAAAATTGGGAAACGGTATAAAATGTCTTGGGCTATGAAAGAATTTTCTTGCGTCGTTAAATATGAGAATATTTAGTAAAGGAGTGGAGTGAATAGTTCCATGATTGACCTTGCATTGCATATAATAGGACCAAATTCTTGTTCCATATACCTTCCTTTTCCTGTTTTTCAGTATTGTATAATCCCTTGTTTTATTGTGGTAACAGAGTGATGGTCCTGCTATTTGGGTTAATGGTGGTCTGGCTCAAGATCAATGTTAAGCTTGTTTTTTGGAATTTGTACTGTGCTCATCTATTTTTTAGGTACGGATTGATTTCAAAAGTAGAATGTAAAGTAAAACAGATTAGAGTCTCCAACATTGCACTTTACAAAGAGAATCTACCTGTAATTGTTTTAGTTATTAAGAATAATGCATTAATTGCTTGCCAAAATCCTTTAATTGCCTTGTTCTTTTGGAATGCTGCAGGGACTCAAAATATAGACTTTTGATCAGTATTACAAGACGTTATTTGGACTCACTTTTTTTTCTGACCCCTTTTTTTTTCAGTTCTCTTCATTGTTGTCTGTTTTGTTCAGGAACAATTTGGTATGAATTTGTTTTTCTAGATCAATAAACTTTCATACTTTTATATAGATTTTGGGAATTTGTTGGGAAAGACAATTGACATGAGAGAAAAGTCTGTTGAGAGTTAGGCTGTGGGAAGAAAAATCATATAATAGAAATAGATTATTAATTACAGGTTTTGTGCTTACTTAACCATCTCCTAACCCTCAATCATTCTTTTGATTTTTCGTCATAAATTTATAGCCGAAATTCCTTAAACTCATCATTTCCATAGACAGGTTTGGTGATGTTCTCGTCAACTACATGAATGGCTGGCAGTGCTGACCTTACTCTCCCTTCCACCGGGTCCAAAAGCACGATGAACAACAATTCAGAAGCAAGGGGGTTACTAATGGCTCCTAAAGTCCCAAAGTCAATACCAGTACTACTGTCATCACAAGCTGAGGGAGAAAACATTCATCGGAGGCCACGTGGCAGGCCAGCTGGCTCAAGAAACAAGCCCAAGCCGCCCATTATCATCACTCGGGACAGTGCTAACGCCCTTCGAGCTCACGCCATGGAGGTGAGCTCTGGGTGCGATTTAAGTGAAAGCTTGGCTAACTTTGCACGGCGGAAGCAGCGAGGCATCTGCGTGCTCAGCATGACTGGCTGTGTCATGAACGTCACGTTGCGCCAACCGGCCTCATCAGGGGCAATTGTGACCCTCCATGGCCGGTTTGAGATACTGTCACTGCTTGGATCTATCTTGCCTCCGCCGGCCCCACCTGGGGTCACAGGCCTAACCATTTACATTGCAGGGGCACAAGGTCAGATCGTTGGTGGGGTTGTGGTGGGGGCACTTATTGCTTCAGGACCTGTTGTAATCATGGCTGCATCGTTCATGAATGCCACTTTTGATAGGTTGCCATTGGACGATGATGAAGTGGCTGCTGCTGCAGCGCGTCAGCAGCAGCATCACATCGATGTCTCGGATATTTATGGGGTGCCACAAAACATGCTAGGAAATGGGGCACTGCCACCGCAAGTGTATTCATGGGCACCGGGGCGAACACTGTCAATGACCTAGCTTAGATCAGTTTGGATAGGTCTAAAGTCGTTCATTTCAATTTGACAAATGATTTACAAATATGTGTTGTTTTTATTAATATTTCAGTCATGGTTGTATGCATTTTGGAAATTATTAGAAGTTACACGAGTAACATATTATAGCTCAATTCAAAATGCAAGTCCTAATTTCTTGCAATTACTCATCAATCTCTACAAACAAAGGCAATAGTTATTTGCATTATGGCCCTTCACAAAACAAAGTTGTGAAAACAACAATTGAAAGCAAAGAAAGGACTATAGACAACCAGGTGGGTTTTGAGTGCCAATAGTTTGACCTCGGACATTAGAACAAAAAGAAGATGAAGGTCCTCCACCAGGGCCATCATATGACAAATTGATATTCACTAGCGTAATGTTCTCACAAGGTACAATCCCACTACATTTTAGCGTCACTGCTACTTTTGAGCTTGAACTCCCCCATATATTCTTGAATGTCACATTGCTGATCTGAACTTCAGATTGAGCCTATAAACAGAGGGGTGGAAAGAAAAAAAGAAAAAAAATATGAAATTTAATTTAACAAGTGCATAATGAAAAATGAAAATTTCATAGAGTAAAACAAATTAGTACTTAGGTTTCGTTTTGTTTCGCCAGAAACATTTTCCTTATTTTCTAGCATTTGGTACAATGGAAAATGAGAGTACGTGAAAAAAGTTTCTGTGAGCAACAGATAACAAGTTTATTTGAATATAAAATATTTTCTACTTTTGAAAAGTAGAAAATGTTTTCTGAACTAAATTTTTTCCACTACTACCATCACTACTACTGCTCACAACCAAATATAAAAAACCATTTTCTTTGAAAACTTATTTCTTTTCCATATAAAATATTTTTCGCCGAAATAAAGTATACGTACATTGTCATCACAGTTGGGCCTAGGACAGTATTGTTGATCGATGATGATGGGATTGTTCACTTTGCTCATGACAATATTTTCAAACTTAAAATCTGAAGCAACGCTAGGCCAAGAAGGCGCCCATGTCTTGATCCGGACCCCATTTTGAGTACCGTTGAGAGTGCAGTTTCTGATGGTTATACCGGTCACATGTTCTTCATACGGGGACCTTCCAAGGCTACCAATACTAATGCCATGTCCAGGTCCACAGGAGACATCAGAAATGTCGATGTTTTGACTCCCTGAGACCATGGAAATGCAATCATCGCCGGTGCCAATGACGGAATGGGCGATCTTGATGTTGTTTGAGGCTCCAATGTGGATACCATCTGTGTTGGGGCTGAATTCAGGGGCTGAGATTCTAATGTGGCTCATGTTGAGATTGTTGCAGGCAAAAATGTTGAAGTGCGAGTTCTTGCTGTTAATTGATCTTATGTGGTGAATCCTTGCATTGTTCACAAAATCGAACCTCATCGTCTGATCCAATCCAATTCAAATTTTGACATCACCATCAAGATTTAATAAATCCTTACATTTCATCAAGGAATAGAAATTAAAACCAAATTTATTTAGCTTTAATTATTGTATAAGTTCTTCTATTTGTATAGAAATCAATCACAATACCACATACAATCCTTTCTCATGAATCTAGGACTCACAAAAAAAGTAAGACTCACCTAATGTGAAAGAGTTCTGTCTGATTTTGAGATCAATTTCTGTTTTCTTAAATTTCATAATTTTTTTTAGTATTATTCAAACACTGGCATTTGTGAAATTTCATCCAAAATCTGGATCCACAGTGTACCACTTAACTATCAAGAACGATACAAATAAAGAAATAGAAGAAGACCCAAAAACATAATCATGATCAAGAAGGTAGAAACAATTCCAATACGAAAAATTCACAATTATTGAATATTTTTCTTGTATAAACCCTTATAGAAATAGATAATATTCGAATATTAAAACAAATTTAATAATAATAAAGAAAAATACTTAATGATCCCTAAAACGACACTTGCAAATGTACTACAATTTACATAGATTTATATAAACAATTGCTTTGATGTCCGTTAGATTATTAAAAAAAAATTATGTTGAAAAGTGAAAATAATAGAAAGTGAAGCGAAATGGAAAAAATAAATAACAATTTATTTTATTCCATACATTTGATTAGAATAAAGATTTTGTGTGTGTATATATATATGATGATATGGTAGAAGATTAAGAGCAAGAACTTACAACTGGAAGGGGTTTGCATTGAGAATTAGTGAAGCAATCATTGTAAGACCAAGCAGAAAGACCTTGTCCATCCAAAGTTCCACCTCCTTTTATTACCAATCCATCGACATATTGGAACCCAATCCAATGGTCAGTCATGAACAGTTTCGGATCAGAAGGAGCAATAAGCATCCCATTAATCAAAAGCACCATTGGACCTTGGCATGGTCCCCTGAATATTACAGAATTCACCATGTACGTCCCCCGCGGTATCAATATCCTACTCTTCCCCTTCCAACGGCACGCTTCGTTCCATGTTTTCCAAAATGCCTATCAATATAATACAGGTTACATATATCAGTTGATATGTATCATATTGTATAGCACACATTTAGACAAATTTCACTTTTTACGTTTTTACTTTACACCTAGTTTAATTGTATCAATCAACTCACAAATTTCTAGTCAAGTCATAATTAATTGGGCACTTTTTTATGACACCATTTTAAAAATTATTTTGATAAAAAGTATGGAGGTGCTAAAAATTAAAGTGAGGTTTTAATAAAAATATAGAAAATGTAATTAATACTATCACGAGACTGTATTGCACACTGCATAGAGATAGATAGATTAGATACCATGGAGTTGTCAGTCTTGCCATCTGCCACAGCACCAAACTGGGTTACATCAAAAAACACTGGCTGCCAACCTCCTCCTCCTCCTTGTGCATCAGTTATGCACACCAAAGATAACAACATTAAGAATAAGCAAAGAGTCGCACAACATGTCCACACTGAACCCATTTTCTTCTTCTTCTTCCTCTTCCTCTTCCTCTTCTTTTTCTTCTACTCTATACTGATCTGTTTTTCTTTGTGGTTTGGAATCATATAATATACTAAAAAAAATATGACCCCTTAGAGTTAAGAATGGAATGATAGAAAAGCTTTCCTTTGTTGCATAGATTTTATTCTTTACCCTTTTTACGCCCATCAAAGTCAGATCTGTTCTTTACTTTCTTTTTTATACTTGATTTTGTTCCTATATTAAAACCAATTTGAATATACCATGTACGTACCAATTTTTTTATGTTATTCATTTTACTTAGATCACTCAATAAAATTTCCAGTTGTCTGCGTTCCAAGGCTTTTTTTCATAATATTTTGAAAATGAGCAGAAGAGGCATTAAGAATCTGAGAGCGTTCACATCAGCGGGTTTACTACGGGTGCTGGCCAAGGCTGTGGCATGGCAATGCGGCTGGCCAAGACTGTGACATGGCATGCTGCTGGCCAAGGCTGTGGCATCCTCCATTAGTCTCGCTACACCAAAATTAAATTTGGCATTTCTACAGTAAACCACTACATGTAATGATGCACTGTTTACAGATTATACAAAAAAAATATTTTATCATTTATTTTTAAGAGCGACCGAACATTCGGCCGGATGACCAATTGCTGCACCATTTTTTTTTTATAGGAAATATGAAATACAATATTTTATTATTTATTATCGGACATCTGGTCAATCATCCGGTCGAACATTCAACCAGATGGTCGGTTGTGCACCATTATTATTATTATTATTTTGATGAATATGACAACTTTTCCTAAAACATTTTGAAAGCTGCTTTAGGCAGGGTGGTTTATATGGAAAATGTGGCATACACCCAGTGACTGGTGTCACGGACTTAGACTTCGCAAGTCTTTCGTGCGGCCTTAGATGCCTTCAACCCTCCTGGTTGCACCTAAGTCAGCCTCACCCACTCAACCACACAAACACACACAAGATTTGGTGGAAGAATGCCTTCACTATACAAGTTAACTTTACAAGTATAGTTGTGTACAAAGCTTTACAAGACTCTCACACTCACACTCACAAGTGTTTCACTCTTAGAGCTCTCTTGATCTCCAGGTCTCTAGGTTGCCCTACAAATGAGACCCCTCACCCTTTTATAGCCATCCCCCTCCTCAATGGACGGCTCAGATCGTTTTGATCCAAGGGCTACAAACTCTCATCTAAAACATTCCATAGAACTATCTAGGACAACTACCCTATCTACTACATTCTAGAACTCTCTTAGACTAGTGTAGTACATGGTAGGCTTCTCCTAGCATAATCTAGGATGTTCCAGACCCATCCAGACTCTACTGGACACTCCAAGGCTCTTCCATCTTCCGGAATCTTCCAGGTCGCTCCAGACCCTTCCACCACGTTCTAGAGTCTTCCAGCATACTCTAGCCCGTTCTCAAGCCTTCCGGAACCTTCCAGCATCCTCCAAATGCTGCTCCTCGTGTCACAGAATTCTCGGGGCGTGACACTAGGCACCCTCACTACCCCCCTCCCCCCAGTGCCACGTGGCACTGCAGGATTGGAAGGAAAAAAAAAAACAGAAAACGGGCCAATTGCTGCGCGCCACCTCACTGGAGGTCGACCCCCAGTGGGTGTAGGTAGCAGCGTTGGGTTTATATTATCCAGCAGATCATAAAAATGAATATTTTATAAAATTAAATTTAAAATAGGAATAGTATTATATGTATCAATTAATGTACTAATTAGTATACTAACAAATGATGTGGTATAAATTTAGAGGTTTTGGACATTTGTAATTTTTATAATAGGTGGGGTTAGTAATAATGGCATAATACTAATTGGTATACTAGTGTGTATATTAATTGGTGCATGTAGCACCACGGTGAAAATAGAGAATCTAGTGGGAGTGTACATACAAAAAATGCTTTCAAAATTTATTGGATGCTCCAATTACACTAAACATTTCTGCTCTTCCATTCAACTGTTTGATTTTTTAGATGAATTCAACCTTTTTTAACTGTACGGGTCATTCTTGATTTTTAAAAATTAATTCACCTTTGATTTTACAACATTCTTATTTTTAAATAAGTAATTATGCATTTAATAAAACTAAATGGAGGGATAATTTTGGGAATTCAATAATGATAGTGCTATATGCACCAATTAGTGTACTAACTAATATATTAACACTAGTCAGGACATTATTACTGACTCCACTCATTATACAAATTAAAAATACCAAAAATCTCTTAAATTATATCACATCATCAATTGATACACTAGTTAATATACTAATTGGTGCATAGAGCATTATTCAATCAATGATAGTTTGAGTGTGAATGAATTCAATGCATGTTTTTGTTAAAAAATTGATTTTTATTTTTTTGTTGCAGGCAAATTGAAAAGACCCTCTTATTTAAATTTAAAAAAATGTTTGAGTGTATTTTTTTTTTTTTGGGTAAGAAAATATATATATATATATTTTATCAACATACAAATTTGAACATCAATATTTAAGAAAGTTTAACAATACAAATTGAAGAAGAAATAAATAATTAAATAAAATCGTTCATTTTCTTTTTCTATATTTTGGATTTAAAATACAGACCCTCTTATTAGAATGATAATGATTGACCGCATGAACTCTCAATTAGAATGATAATGATAATAATTATACAACTTAATTAAGTTAGCTAAACTATAATGGGGAAATAGTCCAAATTATTATTATTTAAAAAAAAAAAAAAAAAAAAACACACCTTAATAAGAAAGGAAATTGAGGAATAAATCTTAAGAACATCATCACCATTTTGGTAGCTAATTCCCACACTTTGGCAATTAAATTTGTTTTGGTAGCTAAAATTGGTTGCCAAAAATGTATTTTCTTGTATATATATGATTTGGTTAATTTGACGTTATTTATAGAGCAATGAGATGTCTATGAAAAAAAATATTAATTCATTATTTTCAATTTTTACAACATTAAAAATTCCACTTGTCATTATACCTTGTAATGATTAGTGATATCAAATTCCTCCCTATAAAAGTTGAACCCACAATCTCTCACTGCAAAATAGTACTACAACTAGGCCAAAACAAGGTTCACCATGACTATCACAATTGCTATAATAAACATTTCTTAAAATATGATCATAAATACAATGTCATCAATATCTTTTCCTTAAACTATGTTATCATAATTTCAATTTATAAAAACGGAAAGAATGTCCCTTATAGCAATAAATAAATAGATAGAAAATTGTAATTCAACAATAAATTTTCTCAATTACAGAAGAGAAAACACTGGAATAAAATAAATTAAAATTTAAGATTGACAGGGTTTCATTTTAGGCATCTCCTCATTTGAATTGGTATTTATAGACACAATGGTGTGTTTGGTTTGTATTTTGAGATAAATTTTCAAAAAAAAAAAATTTGGGGAGAAAGTTTAGAAATTTTTTTGATTTGTTTGGTTGTATATTTAGAAAATATTTTTGGAGTTTGAGAGTTTGGAATGATTTGATATTTTGTTGTAGTTGAGTAGATGTGTGTGAAAGAAAAAGTGATTGAGAATGAGAGAAGAGAGAAAAAAAATAATTGATTGATTTGTAGGAGAGAGAAAGTGCATTTGGAAATTTTTTTCAAAAAATTCCAACCAAACAAAATTTTGAATTTTTTTTTCAAAAATTGTGTTTTGAGAGTTAAACCAAACAAGACCAACAACTCCTTTGATCTTTTAGTACCCATCGAAAGTTTTTTTAAAAAAAAAATTAATTTTAACTAGGTATGTCTTAGTATTGAAATGTCCTTCCAATTTTCTTTCACTTGTGTATGTGCCTATTTGGTAGCACTTAAAAGCAGCTTAAATCAATTTTTAACTTAAATTAAGTTATTTTGGTGTGTTTGGTAAAACTTAAAGGGATAGATTATAGCTTTAATTAAGCTACTTTTAACTTAAATTTGTAAGCAATTCCGGGGGTGCTTCTTGATTTGAGCTTATGCAGCAAGCTGAAATGGGAGGCGTAAAATGACTTAAATACCCTTTACAATTTTTAGTTATTACAAGCGTGCCATGTGTATAAACCAAGAACACTCATTCTTTCTCTCTCATACAAACGGAAGAGGCGATTCTTGGCGAACTAGGGCGATTTCCGGTGACCAAAGCTCTCTCTCTCTCTCTCCGGTGTTCTCTGATCGCTCTCTATCACAATTTGAACCATCGTGATCTGAACCATCACGATCGACAACGTGATAAACCCTAGCTCTCTTCCTCTTCACGATCGATGCCGGCGGTGAGATGAGAAGGAGGAGGAGAAGAAGAAGGGGTTGCTGGCGTGACAAAACCCTAACTCTCTCTCTTTGGCGTTACTCTCTCAATGGCTCTCTCTCTCTACTCTCTCAATGGCTCTGTCTCTCTCTGTGGATCAATCTCAAACCCTAGCGCCGGTTCGTCACCATTGTGCCTGCCAGAGCTAGGGTTTTCAGTTTGTTTTTATTTTTATTTTTTTTTTGTGTAAAGGTTTCAGTGTTTTTTTAAATAAAAAATAATAATAATTAATGAATAAAAATAATAATTTATGCTAATCAAGCCATTAATTGACACTAACTAATTTATAATGAAAAAATAAAAAAAGTTTATACTAATTGATACTATTAATAATTTTAGTATTAATTGATGTTAATTAAGCCATTACTTGACACTAATTAATTTATAATGAAAAAATGAAAAAAAAATTATACTAATTGGTACTATTAATAATTTTAGTATTAATTGATTCTAATTAAGCCATTAATTGACACTAATTAATTTATAATGAAAAAATTTTATACTAATTGGTACTATTAATAATTTTAGCATTAATTGATGCGTATTAAGCCATTAATTGACACTAATTAATTTATAATGAAAAAAAGAAAAAAAAATTATACTAATTGATACTATTAATAATTTTAGTATTAATTGATGCTAATTAAGCCATTAATTGACACTAATGAATTTATAATGAAAAAAAGAAAAAAAAATTATACTAATTGGCACTATTAATAATTTTAGTATTAATTGATGCTTATGAAGCCATTAATTGACACTAATTAATTTATAATGAAAAAATGAAAAAAAAAATTATACTAATTGATACTATTAATAATTTTAGTATTAATTGATACTAATTAAGGCATTAATTGACACAAATTAATTTATTGGTGAAGCTACATGCACCAATTAACAAACTACCTAGTGTACCAACACTAGTTATAAAATTATTATTGACCCCACTCATTAATCACATTACAAATTTCAAAAACCTCTTAAATTATGTCACATCATCAATTGGTACACTAGTTAGTATATCAATTGATACATATAGCATTATTCTTAATTTATAATGAAAAAATGAAAAAAAAAAATTATACTAATTGATACTATTAATAATTTTAGTATTAATAAATGCTAATTAAGCCATTAATTGACCCTAATTAATTTATAATGAAAAAATGAAATAATTTTATACTAATTAGTACTATTAACAATTTTAGTATTAATTGATGCTTATTAAGCCATGAATTGACACTAATTAATTTATAATGAAAAATGAAAAAAAATTATACTGATTGATATTATTAATAATTTTAGTATTAATTGATACTAATTAAGCCATTAATTGACACTAATTAATTTATAATGAAAAAATGAAAAAAAAAATTACAATGGTGCTATATGCACCAACTAATGTACTAACACTAGTTATGACATTGAATAATACTATATGTATCAATTAGTGTACTAGCTAGTATACCAATTGATGATGTGACATAATTTAAGAGGTTTTTGGTACTTGTAATATGATTAATGAGTGGAGTGAATAATAATGTCATAACTAGTATTGGTACACTAGTTAAATTAGCACACATCACATTACAACTGTACCAACACTAGTTATGACATTATTATTGACCCCACTAATTAATCACATTACAAGTACCAAAAACCTCTTAAATTATGTCACATCATCAATTGGTACACTAGTTAGTACACTAATTGGTACATATAGCATTATTCAAAAATTTATACTAATTGGTACTATTAATAATTTTAGTATTAATTGATACTTATTAAGCCATTAATTAATACTAATTAATTTATAATGAAAAGTGAAAAAAAAAATTATACTAATTGATATTATTAATAATTTTAGTATTAATTGATGCTAATTAAGCCATTAATTGACACTAATTAATTTATCGGTGGTAGTGTACCAACTAGTATTATAATATTATTATTGATCACATTTATTATACAAGTTACGAATACCTAAAACCATACAAATGATGCCACATTATCTGTTAGTACACTAGTGTGTACATTAATTAGTACATATAGCATTATTCTTAATTTATAATGAAAAAAAAAATTATACTAATTGATACTATTAATAATTTTAGTATTAATTGATGCTAATTAAGCCATTAATTGACACTAATTAATTTATAATGAAAAAATGAAATAATTTTATACTAATTGGTGTTATTAATAATTTTAGTATTAATTGATGTTTATTAAGCCATTAATTCACACTAATTAATTTATAATGAAAAAATTAAAAAAAATTATACTAATTGATACTATTAATAATTTTAGTATTAATTGACACTAATTAATTTATAATGAAAAAAAGAAAAAAAATTATACTAATTGATACTATTAATAATTTTAGTATTAATTGATACTTATTAAGCCATTAATTGACCCTAATTAATTTATAATGAAAAAATGAAAAAAATTTATATTAATTGATACTATTAATAATTTTAGTATTAATTGACGCTAATTAAGCCATTAATTGAAATTAATTAATTTATAATAAAAAAATAAAATAATTTTATTCTAATTCATACTATTAAAATGATAATTTTTGTAATACTAATTATATTAACTTTTATTAATGAAATAATTTTCTTAAATTAAAACTAAAAAAAATGACAAAATAATCATTTTATATCATATAAGGACAAAAAGGATAATTACACAATAAAAAGTTATTTTATAGCTTATTAATCAAACACTACTTAGCTGCTTAAATCCATAATCTCATAATTACACCAAACAAATTAACAACTTATATTTACAGCTATAAGACAATCTATTAAGTTATAATTCACTTTTTTATAACTCTACCAAAAGGGGCTTGTATGGGCTTTACTCTAACTATCCATAATTTATATATATTGAACTGCCACAATATTACCATAGGATTATTTGATTTCAGACACCAACAATTACAAACTATTAATTTAACAAATTTATTTAAGAGAGCCTATATGTTCAGAAAAAGGACCAAAAAACTATCCACAATATAGAATATAAGGTCAAGATTCTTTCACAAAGTAGCTCCACAAAAATAATATATTTTTTTTAGTAATGCTCTATCTTAAAAATTTTATCAAAAATTCTACCAAATGTCTCACATTGGTATGGGACCCTCACAATATGGGTCTTATGTTAGTCCCACATCTATGTGACATTTAGTAAAACTTTTGGTAAAATTTTTGATATCTCTAACATTTTTGTTTTTTTTTTTTAATATACTATAGTATTAGGCCAAGTTTGGAAAGACTAAATAAGTGCACTTTTTGACTTTTTATGAAATATGGGTTGGATTTGGGTTGGGTTTGAAGTGATGTGTTAAAGAGGTGATGTGACTTAAATAAGATGATGTGACTTAAATAGGATAGTGACTTTTTGACTTTTTAGATTTTTTTGAGGATGCCAAACTTGGCCTAAATACTAATAAGTGTCCCATATACATTGTTTAATGTTAAAAAAATGTGTAAAAAGAATCTTAAAAATATGTAAAAATATAAAGAAAAATAAATATATATATTGATTTTAATAAAAGTGTATTGACTTTAGCAAAAAAATATGTTGTGTGAGAGACATTTTTCAAATTCATGTTGGAGTAAGAGTTGAAACTGATTCACCATCCATTTCCAACCTGGCTAAGCAGTAAGCACCTGCATGAGACAACAAAATTATGTTAGCTTGAGTTGAGAGTGTGCATGGATTGTTGCTTCCACGTGAGTAATGTGTTATGCAACCACCCTCCATGAGCTCACCTCATGCTTGACCCCCATTGCACCTTTTTACTCTAATCTATGGAGACTGGTTCAACCATGTCACCTCTTTTTTTCTCCTTTTTGACTCACCCTGCTCTGCCCTACATATTATGACAATCAAATAAAAGTTGCAAGAAAATAATAAATAAATAGATAAAGAAAAGTCTCAGAAAAATTTTGATAATGAATGCCATTGCTCTTCACTTATAAATAGGTGAAGAATGTCCCTTACCCTTACATCATCACCTTAAAGTCTTGTTTTATTTCTTAGCTCAATATCTATTCCAATGGTGGTGATTATTATTGTCTCTACTGGCAACAACCACCACCTTGATTACTCCAAGTTGATTGCCAATGAAGGAGGGGTCTCAACTAGCTTTCCTGTTTATATGAGAGGTGAGGGCGATGGTGATGATGACGATGACGATGATGATTCTGGTGTGGCGCCAGCCGCATAACTTTTTTTCAGTTTTGATTGTCTAAGGTTTTGAATATGTTAATGGTGAGCTAAGCAAGATAGATGAGCTCATAATATTAAGTACTTGACATTATAAATAACCTGTCTTGCTATTCATATTAATGTTCTATAATATGATAATCACTTCTCTCTCTCTCTCTCTGTATGTGTGTGCTATTGAGGTGTCTGCTTCACTTTGTATTAGGTAAATTTTTACTACAAGGGTGAAGGCATTCACACTTATCTAATTGTGCTTGAATGTGACTTGTAGATTGTGAATTTGAAGAGATAAACTTTCTCTTTTTTTTCTTTTTTGTTTTTTGGCTCCATAAATTGCCCCTCAAATCTTTAATCCAAACAAAATTATGAGGAATTCAAGGTGTGTGTGTTGTGGTGATACAAAGGGAAGCATTTCAAACAGGAACAGATCTAAGATTCTAACATTGGGGTGAATAAATACACTAACAAAAAATTTAAAAATAAATTATGGACTACAACTTCAATTTTTACCAGCATGACAAGTGAAAAATAAAAACAAAAACATATACAAATAATAATATTTTCTTATATCTACTTTCAATTACAAAACATATCAAATGTAAGACAATCTACCTACTAAAGTGAGACAGCTTGAATTGTGTTCGAAACTCTTCATTTTTTGATGTCTTTCGTTCTAGAATTAACTGCAAGGAAAATGATTGAGACAACTAAAAAATTTCTTATTTTACATATAATGATGTGATATATTTACATTTCAATTTTTAATTAGTTACAAGTTCAACAGTTTTATTACAATTACAAATTAATTTATCAATTTTTCTATCAGCTACTCACGTGTGTAACCTACACATGTGGACTCCACCCACATAGGGTTGTTTGGGATAAACTAAATAAGTGTACTTTTTGACTTTTTATGAAATATGGGTTGGGTTTGAAGTGATATGATAGAGAGATGATATGACTTAAATAAGATGATGTAACTTAAATAAGATAATGACTTTTTCACTTTTTAACTTTTTTTGATTATGAAAAACCAAAGTCTCATCACAAACACTGCTTATGTAACTAGAAAATTTATGAGATAGTCCTGGTTAAATTCATATGATAATATTTCAAAATCATCACCAAATAATCAAAGTAATTTAAACATAACTTTGGCCTTGTTTGTAGATTATGATTTTTAGCCAAAAAATACTACCAATTATTATATCACTTTTTTTACTTTTTTTTAACCTGTCCTTTTATAAAAAAAGATTAAAAAATTAATTAAAATAGTTAATTTTCAAAGGAGGCTTACTTAGAAGTTAAAAAGCACACGGACAAGAATGAATTGTAAACTTGAGTCACACCAGGCTCCTTTTTTTTCTCTCCAGTCATCATCAGTTGGGCTCTTTTTCTCTCCAATAATATCATACCATGATAATCTTATTATTTTATTTATTTATTTTAAGAAAATATAAGAACATTAATAAATACTAAGTGTTGAGACCCGTTAAATGAGTACAATAATAATACATCACACAATAATAAATTATAATATATTAATTATTATAAGATTATTCTTATATGCTGAATAAAATTTAATGATATATTTGCATAAAATTTAATGAAAAGCAGGGTCCTAAAAATTACTCAAGGATACAAAAAATTATATGGTGATCTTTGGCAAATTTATATGGTGCCCAACTTCTTGTTGATTGGTTAAAGGTTATTTTTTGTTAGTATTGTAAGTAATTAGTGGTGTAAAACAATATTCCAAGACTACCTAATCATATAAAAGCAATGTTAAACAATGTTTGGTTGAAAAATTTGATAAGGTAAATGAAACCAAAAAAAAAAATGCAATCCCACTTTTTTGAATTTTACTTGTCAAATTCTCTAACCAAACACAACACTCAACAAATTCTCAAACCAAACCCGACTTAAAAACTTAATAAAAATTATTAAAAATTCTATATAATATGTAGCCGATGTCGCTTTTTACTCCAATTACGAAGCAGTGCTTAATTATGAACGAATTACACTAACAATCTCTATAGTTTGGGATTCGTGTCACTTTGGTCCTTAGTTTTTCAATTGTAACACATTTGATCTTAAATTTTAAATCTTATTCCAAATAAGGACAATTGATAATACCATTGTTCAATTTCAAGAGTAAAGTCGTCAATTTGATAAAATATAAATTAATTTGATAAAAATAATTGTCAAAAAATATTTTTGAATTTTAAAAAATTATTTCTACTGACCAAAGATAAAATTATGTAAAATTAATAAATCATTTACGCATTTATTTATTTTACCAAAATAATTTTTATTATGTGTTTGGATGATAATCATGTAATGTGTGGTTATTAGAATTTTAATATGTAATTAATATATTTAATATATGAAATATTTTTATTTTTGGATTTTTTGACTTAATAGATTGATTTAATAATGATATCAAAGTTATTGTCATATTTAAGTTTTGAAAAAATATAAACTAATTTAATGAAAATAAAAATAACTATCCATTACATGATCACATCCAAACACATAATAATTTTTAAAAATTCAAAAATCAGCTACTCACGTGTGTAAACCTACACATGTGGACTCCACCACATAGTTATGTAAATTGTAAGTCTCTTCACAACCATTGCTTATGTAACTGGAAAATTTATGAGATAGTCCTGGTTAAATTCATATGATAATATTTCAAAATTATCAAATAATTAAAGTAAACATAACTTAGGCCTTGTTTATAGAGTATGATTTTTAGCCAAAAAATACTACCAATTATCATATCACTTTCTTTACTTTTTTTTTTTTTTTTTTAACATGCCCTTTTATAAAAAAAAGATTAAAAAATTAATTAAAATAGTTAATTTTCAAATGAGGCTTACATAGAAGTTAGAAAGCACATGGACAAGAATGAATTGTAAACTTGAGTCACACCAGGCTCCTTTTTTTCTCTCCAGTCATCAGCTGGGCTCTTTTTCTCTCCAATGATATCATACCATGATAATCTTATTATTTTATTTATTTATTTTAAGAAAATATAAGAACATTAATAAATATTATGTGTTGAGACCCGTTAGACCATCTCCAACGCTTCACCAAAGTTGATATCAAATTCAAATTTTGATGAAAAAGCTACTGTTCACTGCTTCAACGGTTGCACCAAATCGATATCAGATTGAGATTTCATCAAACAATTCATCAAAGTGACAAAAAGACATTGATTTCACCAAAACACTGTTAGTGACCGTTGGAGGGAGGACCCAGTCGACCAACCGGTTACCCGGCCGGTTGACCAACCGGTCGACCGATTTCCTTTAAAATAGGTAGGTTCAAACCGGTCAAAAAATGTTCAAACAGGTAAAAATATATATATATTTATTTTGTCTTACCGGTCGACCGGCCGGTCAACCAACCGGTTAACCCACCAAAGCAAACATCTAAAATTGTTTACATCATGAAAACCCAATTGAAACCTGATATGTTGATGGAATATGACAAAGGAAATCTTCCTGTCAATGCCAATCCATTGGAATTAATGGAAGACTTTCTGGAGATGGAGAAAATGGCACATTCTGAAAATATTTCTGACAAGATCTCCATTTCCAGCAGTTCAAACTATATGAGAACTGAAACTGCTAGCTATGATGTTTCAGTTGATGCTGCTAAGCATGAGGAACCTCTTCAGTCTAAAATACAGTCTGCGAGGAATCCATCAACATATCAGGTTTCCATCAACAATCATGAAAACCTCTTAAGTCTAATATTTACGTTTACCGGTCGACCCACCAGTCGACCAACCGGTTGACCCACGGGATTTGATACAAGATTTGATGCACCGTTGGAGCTTGTGATATCAAATTTGATGAAATGAGTCATTTTTTACTCAGATTTGGTGAAAAAAGAAGTTCACCGCTGGAGATGCTCTTAGATGAGTACAATAATAATACATCACACAATAATAAACTATAATATATGAATTATTATAAGATTATTCTTATATGCTGAATAAAATTTGCATAAAATTTAATGATATATTTGCATAAAATTTAATGAAAAGCAGGGTCCTAAAAATTACTCAAGGATACAAAAAAATTATATGGTGATCTTTGGCAAATTTACATGGTGCCCAACTTCTTGTTGATTGGTTAAAGGTTTGGGATCTAGTATTTTTTGTTAGGATTGTACGTAATTAGTGGTGTAAAACAGTACTCCAAGACTACCTAATCATATAAAAGTAATGTTAAATTGTGTTTGGTTGAAGAATTTGATAAGGTAAATCAAACGGAAAAAGAAAATACAATCCCACTTTTTTAATTTCACTTGTCAAATTCTCCAACTAAACACGTTGCTCGACAAATTCTCAAACCAAACCCAATTTAAAGACTTAAAATAAAAATTACTAAAAATTCTATATAATAGGTAGTGGATGTCGCTTTTTACTCCAATTATGAAGCGGTGCATAATTATGAACGAATTACACTAACAGTCCCTTTAATTTGAGATTCGTGTCACTTTAATTTCTGATTTTTTAATTGTGATACATTTGATCATAAATTTTAAATCTTGTTTCAAATAAGGACAATTGATGATACTATTACTCAATTTCAAAGGTAAAGTCGTCAATTTGATAAAATATAAATTAATTTGACAAAAATAATTGTTAAAAAAATATTTTTGAATTTTAAAAAATTATTTCTACCTACCAAAGATAAAATTATGTAAAATTGATAAATCATTTATGCATTTATTTATTTTACTAAATTAATTTTTATTATGTATTTGGATGATAATCATGTAATGTGTAATTGTTAGATTTTTAATGTGTAATTAATATATTTAATATATGAATGTTTTTAGTTTTGAATTTAATTAATATATCAAAGTTGTTGTCATATTTGAGTTTTGAAAAAATATAAACTAATTTAATGAAAAAAAAAATAAGCATCCATGACAACCAAACATCCGAACTCATAATTAAAATTAATTTGATAAAAAATTAATAAATGTGTAAAAGATTTATCAATTTTACATAATTTTATCTTTAGTAGATAGAAATAATTTTTAAAAATTCAAAAATATTTTTTTGACATTTGTTTTTGTCAAATTAATTTATATTTTATCATATCGATGACTTGCCCTTAAAATTGAGTAATGGTATCTTCAATTGTCTTTATTTGAAACAAAATTTAAAATTCTAGATCAAATATGTCACAATTAAAAAGTCAAAAACTAAAGTTATACAAATCCCTAACTACAGGGACCATTAATTTAATTTGCCCCATAATTATTTAACACTCAATAGGTTTTAATGTAATTTGCCCCCTAATTATTTAACATTAGCTAAAATTGAGTAATGGCATTATCCATTGTCCTCATTTTTTGACTGTATTTTGATGATTTGAATCGTTATATTGTAAGGTTTGTCGAGCATATCATTTATATAAAAAATCAAATTAATCGGATATCTGTAACCCCATGATCACGTCCTAATTGTTTTAAAAAAATTATTAAAATCATGTTAACCGTTTATTTTTTGAAAAACAAATGTGCTCTTTTTATGAGACTACAAATGTCTAATTTACTTGATTTTTTATATGAATGATCTATTCGACGAACCTTACAATATGAACAATTAGAATCACCGAAAAAGATTTGAGACACGCCCCCAATGGGCTCTCAGCAGCCTGTTGTGTCCCCCCAAACGGTATCGTTTGTTTAACAAATTATACTTCATACCACCCCCACCCACCCTCCCCCACCCTTCCCCCGGCACAACAAACATGTGTTACATACACTAATTTAAAATCAACTTAAAGCCATCTAAAAAAATAATAATAATTAAGGCAATCTAAATCCATAAATAGATTTAAATAGCTTATATCTTGCAAATTCAATTAAAATGGATCAAACATGAGTATCTATTTAGACGTTTAAATAAATTCTACCACTGCCACCACCACAGCCATTCCACCACCATTTGTTAGAGAGAAAAATTAATAAAGCAAACAAATTGGTCAAATTTATATGTCCAACCCCTATCAATTCAACCTAACCCATTTAACCCTATATATTAAATGGGTCAGGTTTGGTTGAGTTGGGTTGTTTTAAATGCATGACCCATTTTCAAATTTTGTAATACCTAATCAAGGTCAAAGAAACACGAAACACATAAACGAACAAATGCACAAAAAAAAAAAAAAAACAAACAAATCACACACACACACACACACACACGCGAAGAACACAAGGTGTGGTTCAACCCAAACTTGGGTTACATCTATGACTATTGCGATTTTTCACTTTGATAAAAAAAAGTTACAAGAGATTAGAAAAGATATATGCCTCCGCTAAACTATAAATACATATAAATTAAGACATGTTATAAATGTGAAATACCATAAATATCCTTACTCTAAAATTTGAGTGGTGTGTGTCTAATACTTGATGAAATCCGCACTACCCAAAAAAGGGGTTAATTAATGTGACAGAGGTTGACCCTTGTGAAAACAAAAGACGTCAAAAACAGCAAGCCCAAAAAGAAAGTAAGAAAACCTGTGATGATTTTTGTTAAAAATGTGAAGTCACAATTCACAACAACTACCAGCATGCATCGATATGCGATGGTTAAACAGTTTTCAAAAAGAGGACATGCACCACTTGCCCCCTATTTGACTGGTAGATGAACAGATCATCTAACCAAAAGAAAGCTATCGTTCTTCATTGTATTCATGACTTCTAGTTGCACTTCACTTAATATTTCCTTTATTTTTTATTTTATATCCTAACAAAAACAATAAAAAATATATCATTTTCACACACAACAAAAATTTTAAAATAATAAAATAACAATAATAATAATAATAACTATATACAGTACCTATTTCATGTAATGCAGATTTATCACCATGGATGATGATGAGCCTCTTCTCTGCAAGACAACAGGAGGAGAAGAAGCATCAAACAAATCAACACCAAAGAGAGAATTCTCACCGGCTTTCATCGACATCACACCGTCTTGGCAACAATCAAATAACCAACTTATCAACAATGAATCTGCAATTCCAATCATCACAACGCCACATTCTTCGTCGTTGATGAACCTCCTAGCCAATTTGAACAGAAAGAGAAGGCTCACCCGGCGCTCCAACTCCGCTCCTTGTGTCATAACTGATGTGAGGGAAGCTTTCCACGATTCCATAGACCCAAGACCTGCAAGAAAATCAACACCATCGATCGTCAGGCAAGCCTTCATTGGAGTAGTTATATATGCAATAATTGGCATGTCAGTATACCTATTGAAAAGCGGAGGTTTTAAGGGGGACGCCACATTGAAGCCAGTGGACGCCTTGTACTTCACTGTCGTCACTCTTTGCACCATTGGCTACGGTGACATTGTTCCGGACACAACATTCACAAAGCTATTTACTTGTGCTTTCATCTTAGTTGGTTTTGGTTTGGTAGATATATTGCTTAATGGGTTGGTCACTTATATTCTAGATAGGCAAGAGGCTGTTTTGTTGAGCACAGTGGACGAGAATCGATTCAATACGATGGTTCGAGCATATGTGATTGATCCAGCAAAGGGGAGGATGAGGATAAGGATGAAAGTGGGATTGGCTTTGGCAGTTGTTGTAGGTTGTATTGCTATAGGGACAGTTACGGTGCATTTATTGGAGGATATGAGTTGGGTTGATAGTTTTTATCTGTCTGTAACATCTGTTACGACAGTTGGTTATGGGGATTATGCCTTCACGACATTAACAGGCAGGTGTTTTGCTATAATTTGGCTTTTAGTCAGCACATTGGCTGTTGCCAGGGCATTTTTGTATCTCACTGAGCTCAGGATTGACAAGAGGAATCGTAGAATTGCCAAGTGGGTTCTTCAGAAGAAGATGACTCTTGGGGATTTAGTGGCTGCAGATCTAGACCACGATGGATCGATCAGGTAATTTTGAAAGAAAATTGTTTCTCTATATGTAAGTGTTGTTGAATTAACATACAAGTTCAGAAGAATTCTAGCACGCATATTGGGCTGAGACTCCTTTTAACATGAAGAAATTTAAAGATGTTCTCTGCACTAGATTTTCTACAAACAGAGTGGAACCTGTTGGCATAAAATTAGAATATCTAGAACCATGCAGAAAGTATATGGAGAACTACATATGAAAAAAAACACATTAGACAGGCACAAATATGATTGACCACTTTCATATCCCAGATCCACCTTAGCATTTCAGAGAGAGAGAAATGACTCCCCCAAAAGTCTCAACAATTACTAGCATACAATAGATGAATGTCATAATTTTGATGATTATGAACCTCAAAAGTCAATTCAACAAACACTGCGACCAACTCAATTTCAACAATATATTCAACTACTAATGAATCTAAGTAAAATCTAGCAAACACAATGGAGAGATGAGATTTTTAACATGGAAAAACCACGATTGAGGAACATAAAATTGGGATAAAAGACCATGGGCACTAGGCCACCAAATCAATCCATTAGATCAAATGAGCAATTACAAGAGTCTTACAATCACCTGTGAATCTACACCCAATAGACTTAAGCTCCTCTTTCTGAATCCACACTCATTGCTCTCTTGGGATCGATCTCCAATGCACCAAGTCTACGGCATGAAAACCTCTAGAATCCGCCAGATGTATTTCAAAATTGCCTTTGGAACCCACCAAAGGACTTCAACCAAGTGTAGAAAAGAGAATTGTAGACTTGGAGAAGATTGATTCAAGCTTGTTGATTGATAGATTTCATAGTTGATCTCCGCGGGTTGAAGAAACCTCTCTCCAAATCCAAATAACTCTGTAACTATTTCACACAAATAGAGAGAGAATGGGAGAGATCCAATCTGAAAATTAGTAGTTTCATGCTTTCATAACTGAATCTAACTCTAGTAACGTAACAAAGAGGATGAAACCATGGGACCACTACATTGGTGGAATTTGATAAGCTGGCCATTTGAGCAATGAATTCACATTCTCTGCATTTTCATAGCAGGCTTTGAGATCCAAAGAGGATGAAACCATGGGACCACCGCTCAAGTGGTGGATCCTCTGGATTTTGGAACGACTACTCAGACCTTTGTAGATGATGCCCAAACTTCCTTGCAACTTAAGTCCACGGATGTGATTCACACATGTAACTATAACGACTTACAAATCAAATGAATTTGAACTACAACGTAAGTGTTTACCATAGTGGGACTCTAGGTCCTAATAATCTCCCATTTTGGCAATTCTGTGACAAAACACTTCTAGACAAATCATATCCTAATCCCAACCCCAAAGAATAAACAAACTTGTATGGGCCAAGTTGATGAGCTAGCTCCAAGAAGCTTCTCAGCAAGAAACAATACCTTGGGAAGCACTAAACAAATAACATGATATTTATATTGACAATTGAGTTGACTTTGTTCAATTGAGTTGACTCCTTGAGATTAGGCCTCTTATTTTTCCCTTTCTTTTTATTTTTTTTGAATTTCTTAGTGAAGAGTTCCATCAACTCAAGATCAAATTCAATTTCATCATCAAACTCCTCATCAACGTGAGAGCTATTAAAAGCAACACTTTTCAATTTATTGTTTGGCGCAAATTAACCTCATAAGTTTGAAGATTACTAATCAATTGCTCCACATTTAATTTATCTACGTCTTGAATCTTTTCAACTGTGGTATCATTTTATTGAAATCTTTCTGGCAATGATCTCAAAAAAAAAAAAAAGATTGACTACTTTGGACTCCAAATTTTCTCACAAAAGTTGAGGCTAGATTTGACAATGTCACTCAATTTAGCGTAAAACTCATCAAAGGACTCATTCTCTTCCATTCTCAAAGTTTCAAAACTAGTGAGCTTTTGAAGTTTTAAATGCTCGACTGTTTTGGTCCCTTATGAGTGTCTTGCAAGATATCCCATACCTCTTTTGCAATTTCACAAATACAAATAGGTCGAAATTCTTTTGATGTAACATTACAAGAAAGGGCATTGATAACCTTGCTATTCCTTACACAATTCTCAAAATCAACCTTGTCTAATTGTTAAATGGTCTAGGAGTAGTCATACCATCCTTTGTAACAATTGGCTCCTTCTAACCATGTCGATAGCCTAACTATTTTAGCAATTGACTTTCATATTCTCATTTCGGCTTTCTATTATGAACAGTTTTTTTTTAATATTTAATTATGAATAGTTGCAACCATCAAAGAGTACAATAATGGTTGAATTGCCTTGTCCAACTGAATCCATATCAATAAATCAACCAAATCTCGCTCGTAGAGTTTTTTGGAAAACAAGGTTTAAAGCGACCCGTTCTAATATTAATTGAAATTCCCTTTGCGATGATTGACTTAGAATCATGAATCTCAAAGTCAAATCAACAAACACTATGTGAGCAACTGATGTAGCACAAGATTTTAAGAATTTCTATATTTTTAGTTTTAATATTTTTGATATATTATTTGATTGGATTCTTGTCATTTCGCGTAAATATTCTAGAATCAGGTTTCTTCATTTAGATTTATTTTGCTTTCCTAATATGTAGATTAGTTGTTTTCCAAGAATTAGACTAGTTGGATTGTTCCTTAACTTTAGATTTCTTGGTGTCCAAGAATACTTGGTCTCTAAGGTTTAGATTATTATGAATACCAATGTCAACGTTACAGCAAGGACAACTTTTATCAGTAATATTTCAATTTTCTCTTCGAGAATTATACTTACTCCTTGTGGATTCAAGGTTTTCTTTCTGTGGATTTGGAATTCGGCTACTAGAACGATATTTAGTGCCTCTTGTATTCCACTGCATCAACAATCTTTTTTTCAAAATAATTTCAACAATATAATCAACTCCTAATGAAGCTATGAAAAGTAAAATCTACCTGAAAGACAATATTTTTTACACGGAAAAACCTCAATTTGGGAACCTCCAATAAGATCAAAAACCATAGGCCCAAGGTCACCAAATCAATCCACTAGATCGAATGAGCCATCATGAGAGAGACTCAACGTTCATTGCTCTCTCCGAATTGATCTCCAATGCACCGAGGACACCACCTCTGAAATCCGCCAGAGGTATTCACAAATTACCTTTGGAATTCACCAAACATCTTCAATTTCCTTTAGAATCCACCAAAGAAATTCAACCGAGTATAGGAGAAGAGAACTATGGACTTGGAGATAATCGATACAAGCTTGTTTATCCATAGATCTCATAATTGATCTCCATGGGTTGAATAAATCTGTCTCTAGATCACTTTGTAACTGTTTCACACCAGTAGATAGAGAATGCGAGTCATCCAAATACAATATGAAAATGAACAGTTTCCATACTTTTATAACTGAATCTAACCAACATAGACCACTCAAGTGTCGGAATTTATTCCATATCCCGCCAACGCGAACGGAAGCACATCAACGTACATACCAAAGAGAAAAATAATCACACACAAATTTACATGATTCGGCCCAAATTGGCTACATCCACGGGCGAGAGAGTTTCCACTATGAATAAAATAGAAAATATATGTGAGATGGCCAAAATACTCAAAACCCACACCATTACCCGAAACCTCATGCTTAAGGGTAGTTGATCTCTATTTTTCCCTCACCTCAATCTCTCAATCTCTCTCACAAGAAACCCTATAGTACACATGACTATTTATAATAGTCTACCCATGAGAACCCTAACCCCATACAATTAGGTAAGCAAATCCTACATATATAAGGTTTCCCTGTAGATTTCGGACTCTACTATCCTAACCCAAATACATGTATAAACTACCCTAATAACTGTATGGGACCCACCTTTTATCACATGGGTGGACTAATCCTAACAGTAAGCTGTTTCTTCACCGCTTGAGTAGCGAATTTCACATTCTTTGTATTTTGACAACATGCTCTAGGATCCAGAGAGGGTGGCTTCTGGACTGCTGAACTACGTCAACTTGTCAATGACTGCTCCGACCTCTATAGATTATGCCCTGGCTTGCTTACAACTTAATTCCATGGATGGGATTCACACATGTAAACATACAAGAACTTACAAATCAAATGAATTTGGATTACAACATAAATAAATGTTCATCATAAGGGATTTCCAAACTACAGCAGAGGGACTCTAGGTCCTAATAGAAGAAAACTTAAAATTAGATGAAAGCACTGAGAAACATGAAGATGTACATAAGAGAGGTAAAAGAAGAAAAATGCGGAGATAAAATGTTGACCTTTACAATAAAATATTGACAGGAAAGGAAGAAATCTATCAACCAATTCATAAAAATTATAAGCTACTGATGTGGAAATCAATATTTGGTTCACTCAGTGAGGTGTGAGTGGTTTGTAGACGGGAGCCATTATACAAGTTCAGGATTTCACTCTCAATTAGAGATGAATGACAATGACAGGTGAAATGTAGAGTGTCACAGTTGATGATGGAAACAAGAAAAACAGGTTGTGACTTGAGCAAATAACGAATATGATCAATTCATACATGGGATGGGATACTAAAGTGTACCGCAGGTGGCAAAGAACAAGGCATCATAAGACCAACTGAGTTTTTTTTTATAAAGATTTTGAGCGGCTCTTGGGTCACGGGAATAAAATATTGCTGTTCAGAAATGGTGGAAAACCCAATTTACATAAGTCCTAGCTTTTGATTTCTAGTACTTGGCTTTTCATGGAGCGTCCTTATTTGTTGTGAACCTGTGATGTTTGAACTGAATCTACTTGTGGAGGAAGGATTTTAAGCTATTCAACGTGTTGATAGCTCAAGAGTTCATCCTATGAAAGAGTAACCATCTAGATCAAATTTGCTGATAAATTGATTTGAATATGGGAACCTGATGTAGGAAATCAGACACAAAAGCAAAACACAGCATATATAACCAAAATGAACATTCAGAATGTGATGTGGGGAAACGATTGAGAGAGAATTTGGAAACCTATTGCAAAATTCAACTGAACCATAATCAAAGCTTTTCGATGTTGGAGTAGTGTGATCCTCATAAGTACTGGACAATAACCACTCGATTTTGAATTTTGGAGTAAGGGTGTTTATGGTATTTTTTGCACTTGTAACATGTTATCCTAATTTGTATGTATTTATAGTTAAGGAGAGCCGTCTATCCATTGTAATCTCTTGTAACCTTTATGATCATAGTAAATAAGGATTAACCGCGTAAATCTTGTGTTCTTTGTTTGTGCATATGAATTATCTTTCTTGTACATTTATTTTATATGTCCTGATTAGGTGTTACAGATTCTGCATATGAAGGAGGGTCTATAATAATAAAATAAAATAAAAAAGGTGAAACTTGTGTCATAGTCCTCCTAATCATTCAGCATTGTCATCATCTCTAATTTCTTCTTAATTGATGATTCAAATGGGTGCAGCAAATCAGAGTATATCATCTACAAGCTGAGGGAAATGGGGAAAATAGCAGAGAAAGACATCATGCAAATCTGCACCCAGTTTGATACATTAGATAACACCAACTGCGGCAGACTTACCATTGCCGATCTCATGGAGGAGAGTGACGCTGATTGATTCAGATCCACTGCTAAATTTCCCTATTTTAATGGAAATACAGCAACAGCAACATCATTTTCCGGATCATTCGCCTTTGGAGCAAATTTTCCTAGAATCCAAACAGAGCGAGGAGATCAAGCATTGCGTTTCATTTTTCTCTGTGCAGCACAGAAAACAGATCATGAAAGGATAAGCTTTCCATTCCTATTCATCGACTAACGGAGAATATGCATTGCATGTTCATAATTATAATTGTTAGATTAGAATTCTATTTATTTAATTTGTATTTGTCTATCAATGTTATGATTATTTTCCAAAATTCAAGTCTACTGAAGTTAGGAAATCAGCTGAGCTGCTCACCCCTACACTTACATATATGATAGGAGGTAGGAGCGAATTCGTATTTGATTAATGATTCATCGACTGAATTTGTTTAGTCTGAATTCGTCTGAATGAATTTCTTTTCGGGGAAGAAAACTCTTCTCAGAAAATGACTTGTTAATTTGGTGGATGTAGCAGTGTTGTTTAATGTATGCATTGATAATTTGTTTTTAATTATAAGATTATGTTATCTCATATTAAAATTGGTTTCAAAGTTTGGTCTTATATGATAAATCAAATTAGTAATCTCTGTATTTATTTATTTTATTTTAGTTTTTGTAATTTTTATTGACTCGATTTTGATATTAAATTTATGGTTTTTTCAATTTGATCTAATTAATAACTATGATTGTAGTTTTTGAAATAAAATTGTTAATAATTTGGTTAATATTAATTCATTGAGTTGAATAAATTTATAATTTTACTTATAAATCTTCTTCATGGGTTGCCAATATTCTTATGTGCACATTTTCTATAAAATATATATATTTCTTTTAGAATAAATTTATAATTCTAAACCCACTATTCACATGTAAACTTATGTATACATTTTTTATAAATATATATATATATATATATTAACAATTATAATTAATTGAATCAAATTAAGAAAAAATTATAAATTTAGAGTCAAATCAAATTAATTAAAATTATAGAGACCAAAATGATGTAAAGACCAAAATATAGAGACTAAAAACGTAATTTGCTATTTTTATATCAAATAGGAATGTAAAAATAAATCAATTTTAGAATTAGATACAATTCTTATATAAAAATGATTATGTATAAGACTGTAACCAGTTTCTAATTATGTATTGTTCTAATTTTGTTATCGATTTTTATATACCAATAAATGTATATTAAAATTAATTTCTCCAAGTTTTATTGGAAGTGTACAATGACAAAAGCTAAAGAAGTTGCTTCAGTAATCACTTGAGTGGTCAAAAGTGCACTTGAAGAACACGGTACTTAGGACTCGTTTGGGATTAAATTTTTTTAATAATTTTTTGACTTTTTAATTAAAATATAATATAAAAATATTAATATATTTGTAATAATTTTTTAGTTTTTTATGAAAAGATGTGTAAAAAGTAAAAAATAAATAAAATTTTTGACTTTTTAATATAATTTATTGACTTTTTGAATTTTTGGACTAAAATCACCACTTGTCAAACGGGGCCTGAGTTTTAGTTGTTGAAAATAGGATTTCAAGTGACCAAAAAAAATTTTGGGTGTAATTAAAAGTTTGGAAGAGGGCATTTCGAATTTTGGAGGGGTTTCTAAATTAATTGGCTTAGGCTTGATTTGGGAATTGGGTTGACTTTTTGGATTTTTGATTTTTTTGGCTATTTTAGCCAAGGGCTTTTTAGGTTTTTTAACTTTTTTGTGAGAGAAATAATATAATGATTATGGAATATAATGTTTTGTCTTATTGGATTAAAAGCTTATTTTGTTTTTTGTAACTATTTTAGCCAAAAAAATCCTCAAATCCAACTTTCCAAACATAGGCTTAGGCCTCGTTTGACAAGTGCTTGTTTTAGTCTAAAAACTAAAAAGTTATTAAAAAAATCAAAAAGTTTATAATTTATATTAAAAAGTCAAGAATCACATTTTCTTTCTACTTTTTGCATATCTTTTTGTAAAAAATTAAAAAAGTCATTATAAACATACTATTTTTTTTATATCTCATATTTTAATCAAAAAGTTACTAAAATAGACTGTTCCAAACGAGGCCTTAGGTTGTTCTGTTGTTTTAATTTCCTGAACAATCATCTGATAAGTATTTTAACTTAATTTGTAAAAGTTATTCAATTATAGTTGACATGCTTATAATTATATTTTTGATATTCAAATTGTCAAAAAGACAACACCTTTATATAAGTTGCCTAAGAAAAGAAAAAAACTTAAGATAACAAATTTTATTTTATTTTTTCTGCCCATTTTTGTAAGATGAACAACAATAGCAAGGGATCAATATTCCCTTGAGGGTGTTTATCACACACAAAGAGTTTGCCAAATCATCAGAAGAGAGAAGAACTGAAAATGAATTGCGAGTGAATAAATGGAATTCCACCACACCTATTTATATACATTGTTGGTGGCTCTTCTTAACGTTGGACAATTTTAAGAATAAATTTTATTTAAATACTAAATAACAAATACAATACAAAAGAAATAAAGGAAAGAAGGGAGAATGTTTGATTGCAAAAATTAAATTAGAAATAAAATTAAATAAATAAAAACATATTTTATTTTGTTACAAAAATAAAATCAAAATCTGATTTAAATAAATAAAACAGAAAATTAGCAAT
This sequence comes from Camellia lanceoleosa, assembly GCA_025200525.1. Classification (NCBI taxonomy): domain Eukaryota; kingdom Viridiplantae; phylum Streptophyta; class Magnoliopsida; order Ericales; family Theaceae; genus Camellia; species Camellia lanceoleosa. The sequence continues at coordinate 111,604,485 of CM045764.1, read as the reverse complement.
TTACTTGATTAATTTTTTGAACAATATTTTGATCAAGTCCAGTGTTTGACACTGTGTCTTTGAGACAGATTCGTCCTCTCTACGGTACTAACAGAATGTGAACGTCTATCTCCAAGAATAAAATGATTAACAACAAATAAATACAGCACTACAATTTATTCGTACAACAAACACACTAAGTGTATACACTCTTTCTCATAGAAATTTAATGCAGCAAAATGTAGAGATTATTTGCAAAGGAGAATTACAAAAATTGTGAATGAAAACATCAAATGAGAGCTGCCTCTTTATAGATGGAGTAGTGGCTGTTTAATTTGAATTAAACAGGTGCAGATTTGAATGAACAGGTATGGTACCTGTTGGGTTTGATTTAAACTACAAAGTTTTATTTACAATGTAAGCATTTGGTTTGAATTTAAAATTTCAACAGATTAAAAATTGTATTAAACAGATTCGAATTTGTACAGAAATTCGGAAGAGGTGCAGAAATAAATTTGAATTTGAAATTAAAATTTTGGATAGATTTTATTTTACTAAAAAATAAAATTAAATGCAAATATTTTTGGTCCAAAAAGATAAGTATTGGGCCGAACAAGCCTAACCCAACTTCACACCATGCACCTGCGCCCAAGCCCATGCCTAGACCAGACCAGCTCGCCCGACCAGCAACGGCGGCGCGCGCCCGTATGGTGATTTTTTTGGTCCAATGGGTTTAGCCCATAACCTCCCTCTCTACAAAACTTGGGTGCCCCTTGGGGCCTACCCCAAATTCCAATTCCAAACCTCATAAACCCACTCAAAATTTCCCACCAAATCAATGTGGGACAAGCTATTTTCCAAATCTTAAGGAATTTTCACCAAAAACTCCATTTCCATGGAACTCACTTTGGCTTCAATTTTTCATTCAGTCGATAATAGTTTTGAGTAACCAAATATACCACGTGAATCACAACGCAGAATAGAACCCGTTACCACTTAGACCATGAAATTAGCATGGGTCCTCTCTAAAAATTAGGCCAAAGTTTAGGAAAAAATTTGTTTTCCAGATTTTTTCAAAACCATTTCTAACAATCCCCCACATGAATGGAATTTGATGACAACGGAAATGCAACAATATGTAGAATTTGTCGAAATAGTGTAAATCGAAAATATCTTGCATCAAGATAGGTAGTTTTCGTCCTTGAACCTTCCCTAGTGATAATCTATCGGACTTACTAGCTAACCAATGGACGCGATGCCTTGAATTGTTCAGTCGTTTGTATAAGCCAAGACAATAGATTTCACACAAAATATCTTCTAACATATCGTGGTTCTCACTGTTGTGTTCATTTTGGCCTTGAACGCTCTTGGTTTTCATGAGTGCTTCTAGAGAATTTAACCTCTTCATTCTCATAGAACCGGCCCTAGTTCGACACTCATATAAGTGATTCTTATTGTGAGTATCTCCTTATACTCGTCTTGATTTTTATGCCTAAATCAAGATATAAGTAATCATTAAAAGCTAAGCTTATCCTTAGACCCCTGCATACAACATATGTTGCAGATATTACTCTCACCATAGGAATGGGTAGGGAATTTTAATCCCTTGGTGATTTCTAGCAAGCCACACATAACTTAGTTGTCCCTTTGAACTTAGTTCTTGGGATCTCCAGTCATATAAGTAGGGTTACCATTATGATGACTCTTATGTAATAAGCTTTAATCTCATCCCATTCGATGAACTATACACTTGCCCTTTTGTCAAACATTTTGTTAACGGATCCGCAATATTCTCTTTAAATTTTATATAATCTATTGAGATTATTCCACTTGACAGCAATTGCCTTACGGTATTATGTCGACGATGAATATGTTGTGACTTACCGTTATACATATGATTTTGTGCCTTGCCTATTGCAAATTGACTATCACAATGAATGCAAATAGCTTGCACAAGTTTTGGCCACATTGGAATGTCTTCTAAGAAGTGACGAAGCCATTCTACTTCTTCTCCTACTTTGTCTAAAGCAATGAACTCAAATTCCATTGTGGATCATGCGATACATGTTTGTTTCGTGGATTTCCAAAAAACAGCAGCGCCTCTCAGAGTAAAGACATATCCACTAATGGATTTTTAATCTTTAATATCTGATATCCAATTGGCATCACAACAACCTTCGAGTACTGCTGGATATCGAGTAGAGTTCAAACCATGATCACGGGTAAATCTTAAATATCTAAGAACCCGAATGATCGCTTTCCAATGGTCTTCTCCGGGGTTACTAATGTACTTACTCAATTTACTGACTGCATAAGCTATGTCAGGACGAGTACAATTCATTAGGTATATTAGGCTTCCAATGATCTGGGAGTATTTTAACTGAGACATCGCATCACCCATATTTTTTGATAAATAAAGACTGATATCTATAGGTATTCTAGCTACATTCATATCATCCTTGATAAATTTACCAAGAATTTTCTCAATATAATGTGATTGAGATAACGCATATCTGTTAGATGTTTTAGTAATTTCTATTCTTAATATAACATCTGTGGCCCCCCTATCTTTCATATCAAATCTTCTATTAAGCATTTGCTTAGTTAATTTGATCATGTTTTAACTGTTTCCAATAATAAGCATGTCATCCACATAAAGACAAACTGTGACATATCCTTGGTCAGTATTTTTAACATAAACGCACTTGTCACATTCGTTTATCTTAAACCTATTAGTAAGTATAGCATGAGCAAATTTTTCATGCCACTGCTTAGGTACTTGTTTTAATCCATAAAGAGATTTTATAAGCCGACAAACTTCATTTTCTTGCCCCGGTACTACAAACGCTTCGGGTTGCTTCATATAGATCTCTTTATTTAGATCACCGTTTAAGAAAGCTATCCTAATATCTATTTGATGTATTTCTAAATTATACAATGTTGTTATGGCAATAAGCATGCTGATGAATGTTATTCTTGTAACAAGAGAATATGTGTCAAAATAGTCAAGACCTTCCTTTTGTCTGTAACCTTTTTACTATAAGTCTTGCTTTATACTTGTCTATTAAACCATCTGCTTTCATTTTTCTATTGAATATCCACTTATATCCAATAGGTTTAGAACCAAGTGGAAGATTCACCAATTCCCAAGTATGATTTTGCATAATGGATTCAATTTAATTATTAACAGCCTCTTTCCATAAAGGTACTTCAAGACTTGTCATTACTTCCTTAAAGCTTTGAGGTTCATTTTCTAACAAGTATGTCAAAAAATCTGGACCAAAGGATTTTGATGTTCTTGCTCTCTTACTTCGTCTTAGTTCATCATCAATTAAATCCTGTTGGTCGAGACCATTACTAATCTCTTATGTTTGATTGTCATTAGTCTCTTGACTTGTGTACAATCATAAGTTATTTTCTGTAAACTTAATTTCTGTCCTTTCTTGTAAAGAAAGACATGTTCAAAAAACACTACATTCATTGACTCTATAATATTGTTCACATTTATATCAGGTATTTCTAATTTATAAGTCAGAAACTGATATGCACTACTACTCTGAGCATAACCAATAAACACACAATCCATTATTTTTGGTCCTATCTTTGTCTTTTTCGGAACAGAAACTTCAACTTTTGCGAAACACCCACACTTTTAAGTATTTATAGGAAGGTGGTCGACCTTTCCATAATTCATAAGAAGTGATGTTTGATTTCTTGTGGAGTATTCTGTTAAGAACATAATTAGCAGACAATATTGCTTCCCCCCATAAGTTTTGCGGTAAGTCTGAACTTAGTAACATAGTATTTATCATTTCTTTAAGGGTTCTATTTTTCCTTTCAGCAATTCCATTTTCCTGTGAAGAATAGAGTGCTGTAGTTTGGTGAATAATGTCATGTTGTGCACAAAATTCATTTAATGGTGCATAATATTCACCACCCTTATGACTTTTAATCATTTTAATGGTTTTACCAAGTTGATTTTCAACTTCAGTTTTGTAGAATTTAAACATTTTTAAGACTTCATATTTATTTATAAATAAGTATACATAACAATATCTTGTGTAATCATCGATAAATGTTATGAAATACTTTTTGCCTCCTCTAGTTTGAACAAATTTAAGATCACATACATCAATATGAATTAATTCTAGAGGTTCGATTTTTTTTTCAATCGATTTAAATGGAACCTTAGTTAGTTTCGCTTATTAGGATCAATTTCAAATTTTGGTATATAATCCAAACCAATTAATCTACACAAAGCATCAAAATTCACATGTCCTAATCTACCATGCCATAAATTCGACTCAAGAATATAAGCAAAATATGTGTTATTCTTATTAATAGCAACTTTTGGTACAATCGTCATTACATTTAATTTGAAGAGACCATCACTCATGTATCCCTTACCAACATACATACCACTATTTGTTAATACAAACTTATCAGACTCAAAGACAAGCTTAAAGTCATTTTTACTTAACAAAGAACTATAAACTAAGGCCTTGTTTGGGAACATGCTAATTTAGTAATTTTTTGGTTATTTTGCTAAAATATGAGCTAAAAAAAACTAGTATGTTTGGGATGACTTTTTGACTTTTTACGAAAATATGTGTAAAAAGTAGAGAGAAAATAAAATCTTTGACTTTTTGATATGAGTTGTTGGCTTTTTGGCTAATTTAGTAATTTTTTGACTTTTTGGCTAAAGAGGGTTCCCAAACGAGGCCTAAATTCTTCCGAATGTTCGATACATGTAGTATGTTGTTGCGGGTCAGTTCATTCCCCGATGTCATCTTCAAGATCACCTTTCCTTGTTCAGCCACAGTAGAAGTAGAAGAATTTCTTGTTCACCATTTGCAGCGTCATTGTAGGTAGTGAACATATTCTTGTCCGCACAAATGTGACGAGTTGCCCCAGTGTCAACCCACCGCTCCTTGGGATTTCCACCAAAATTAGCCTTAGACACCACAATAGAGAGGTTGATGTCATTTAGTCCGTTAGAGATGTAATCTAATTCTATTGCATTGGCTTGATTGGTGGTCTTCTTGCTTGTATTTCCACGATCCTTCTTAGGGCGGCAGCAATCAGAAGCTCGATGTCCAGTCTTTCCACAGTTATAACATTTTCCTTTGAACTTCTTATTACCATTGTTGTCGCCTTGTTTAGGACCATCTCCAGTAAACTTCCTCTTTTTGTTATGTGGTTTGTGAACTTGTTCTACTACATTAGCCTTGGACTCAATGGGATTTTTCCCATTCCTCTTTTCTACTTTTCAGTTATCTCCCTCAATTCTCAATCTTACAATCAACTTATCCATGATCATCTCCTTGCGTTTATGTTTTAAATAATTTTTGAAATCTTTCCAAGTCGGTGGTAACTTTTCTACTAAAGCAGCAACTTGGAAAGACTCGCTAAGAGACATACCTTCAGAATGAATATCATGCAAAATTATTTAAAAATTTTAAACTTGAGAAATTACTGTTTGGGAGTCTACCATAACGAAATCCACAAATTTACCGACAATAAATTTCTTTGTACCGGGCATCCTCTGTCTTGTATTTTTTCTCCAAAGAATTCCATAATTCTTTTGTTGTTTTTAGAGGGTTATAAACATTATACAACATGCTATCAAGGCCATTGAGGATGTAGTTTCTGCATATAAATCTAAATGTTTCCAAGCATCTATAGCAATAACAACTTGCCGATCACTTTCACCCTCTTTAAGTACTAGAGCCTTTTTCACAGAGAAACCGGGCCAAATTTAGAGTTATAAGATAAAACAGTATTTTCTACTATCATCTCTTTAACTCAGTGCCATTAAATTTTTCCCGTTTTTCTCCATGGTTTATCAGAACTTGAACATGGTTCTGGATAGGGACCGGAGTCGTTATAACGATCGAATTTGGAGTACTACTTTCAGTAGCCATTATATCTGATTACAAAAATCAGAAAAAATCAAAACACAAATTAATTTTCTAATTACCAAAACTAGAAAATAAATTATAACACAAAATAATTTTATTTTCCTTATTACTAAAACTAGGAAAATAAAATAATATAATAATTTTCTGTAACACAAATTAATATTCTGTAATTGTTAATGATATTAGTATATTACTACTAGTTGTCAAAGAAAATAGACAGTATATTACTACTATCTGTCAAACAGTATATTGCTACTATTTGTTTTCCAATCAGAATATTACTTTGTGAAAACATAGAAAATTAAATACAATGAAGACATCAAAAATTAATCTGTTTTAAGATTGTTGGACAATCTTCACTGTATTTGAAAAAATAAATTCTGTTTGTGTACTAAACAACAAACAGAATACAAAAGAAATAAAGGAAATGAGGGGAGAATTTTTTATTACAAAAATCAAACTATAAATAAAATTAACTAAATAAAAATAGATTTTATTTTGTTATAAAAACAAAATCAAAATCTGATTTAAATAAATAAAACAGAAAATTAACAACTTACTTGATTAATTTCTTGAACGATATTCTGATCAAGTCCAGTGTTTGACACTGTATCTTTAAGATAGATTCGTCATCTCCACAGTGCTAACAGAATATGGATGTCTATCTCCTAGGATAAAATGAACAACAATGAATAAATGTAGCACTATAATTTATTCGCACAACGAACATACTAAGTGTATACACTCTTTCTCATAGAAATTTAATGCAACAAAATACAGAGATTATTTGCAAAGGAGAAGTACGAAAATTGTGAATAAAACCATCAAACGAAGGCTGTCTATTTATAGATGGAGTGGTGGCTATTTAATTTGAATTAAACAGGTGTAGATTTGAATGAACAGGTATGGTACTTGTTGGATTTGATTTAAACAGATACAAATCTGTTTACACAGGTAAGCACTATTTGGTTTGAATTTAAATTTCGAACAGATTAAAACTGTATTAAACAGATTCAAATTTGTACAAAAATTCGGAAAAGGTGCAGACACAAATTTGAATTTGAAATTAGGGTAAATTACACTGACACCCCCTGAGGTTTATGTTTATCATAGTTTCCCTCTCATCTTTTGGAAATTACATCTCTCCCCCTCAGGTTTAAAGTTTCATTATAGATTTCACCCCTCAGCAATTTAATTTTTTTAAATACAAATGTTGCTCTCACTATATAAATTACGTTAACACCCTCACATTTTAGAAATTACAATCCCCTGCCTAAGGTTTAAAGTAGCATTACCAATTGCCCCCTTGGTTAGTATTGGTTGAAAAAAAATTAATTGACAAAAAATTTTGTCAGTAAATTTTTAAATTTTCTGTTTAAAAACCAATATAAACTCATTTATTTAATTTACGTTTTTTTTCTCAAATTTATAAACTGAGACAACAATTTATAAACAAAAAAAATTATCAAACAAGTTTTTATTACAATTTTTAAAATTTTTGTAAATATAAATTGAAAACTGAAAACGAAATGGTTACCAAACAAGCCTCAGATGGTAAAAATGTCGTAAAATTAACAAATAATTAAATAAGTTAACAACGTAAGAAATGACTTATCAAAAGATTCTTAGGCTGTGTATGGTTTGATTTTTAGAAATTTTTTTAAAAATTAAAAATTAATTTGGTTAAGAAATAAAAAATAAAAAATAATTATCATTTAAGCGTAAAAAATTATTATTATTTTAACTTTTGGACAGGTTATATACATACGTATAGTTATTTCAATTTAATTTGTAAAAAATTATTTCTAACCACTCGAAATATAAAAATTATATAAAAACGATAATTATTATTATTATTTATTTCTTAACCAAATTAATTTTTAATTTAAAAAAAATTATAAAAATCAAACCATACATAGCCTAAGAATATTTTAATAAGTCATTTCTTACGTTAATAACTTATTTAATTATTTGTTAATTTTATGACATTTTTACCATTTGAAACCTGTTTGGTAACCATTTCGTTCAATTTATATTTACAAAAATTTTAAAACTATCATAAAACTTGTTTGATAATTTTTAGTTTATAAATGGTTGTCTCAATTTTTAAATTTGAGGAAAACGTAAATTCAAAAATAAGTTCGTTGGTTTTTAAAAATTTAAAAATTTTACTAACAAATTTTTTTCCAATTAATTTTTTTTTCAATTAATTTTTTCTAACTAATACTAAGCGAGGAGCAATTAGTAATGCTACTTTAAACCTTAGGGAGGGATTGTAATTTCTAAAATGTGAGGTGTCAATGTAATTTACCTAGTGAGGCAAAATTGGTATTTAAAAAATTAAATTGTTAAGAGGAAATCAGAATGAAACTTTAAACCTTAGGAGGAGATGTAATTTCTAAAAGGTGAGGAAGCTAAAACATAAATCTCGAGTGTTAGTGTAATTTACTCTTGAAATTAAAATTTGAGCAGATTTTATTTTACTAAAAATAAAATAAAATTCAAATATTTTTGGCTCAAAAAGATAAGTATTGGGCCGGACAAGTCCAACCCAATCTTATACCATGCACCCAGGCCTAGACCAGTGGCGGTGCGTGCACGTGTGGTGATTTTTTTGGGTCCAATGGGTCTAGTCCATACTCTCCCTTTTTACAAAAGTTGGGTGTCCTTGGGGCCTACCGAAGTTCCAATTCAAACCTTATAAACCCACTCAAAATTTCCCACAAAATCAATATGGGACAAGCCATTTCCCAAATCTTAAGGAATTTTCACCAAAAACTCCATGTCTATGGGGCTTACTTTAGCTTCAATTTCTCATTCACCCGATAATGGTTTTGAGTAACCAAATATACCACATGAATCACAACGCGGTATAAAATGCGTTACCACTTAGACCCGCGAAATTCGGCGGATGAGTCCCACCTAAAAATTAAGCCAAAGTTTAGAAAAAAATATGTTTTCCAGATTTTCCCAAAACCATGGGTTCTAGTATTCATGAATCAACACATCCATTGAAATGTTGTGAGCAGTGGGTTTAGAATTCATATACTCTTTTTTGCATCTCTTTGTGCGGGAAAAAAGTTTCTCACCCATGTGTTTAGGTATGATGCAAGAGGCTGTACCATTATTACGGTGTGATCACCTCTTGTTCCATCAATCAATTTAAAAATAAATGTGAGTTAACATAATATATTTTATATAAGTTATGTTTTATAACTTATATTTATATTTCAATTACGTTAATTATTTTATGAACTCTATTTGTTTAAATTAAAATTTATGAATATGTTTGTTTAAATTTTAATAATTATTTGACAGTGATTTTATAAACAATTATTTTCTGTAAGTACTACCACGGAGGTCCCATGCCTTTGGGGACTAAATAATTATTGACCCTTTAATTAGATACTTTGTGACTCTCTGTTTATCATGGATCCATAGACATTTTGATTTCTAGTATGGAGCCAAGTGTTGTATGGAGCTAAGTGTTACACTATTGTAGGAGCCACCTTTAGAGTTAAATGACGAGCCACCTCTTGAATCCTATTCTGATGTGGAGTAAAGTGTTGTACGGAGCTAAGTGCTACACTATTGTAGGAATCATCTCTAGAGTTTGTATGAGCCACCTCTTGAGTCCATACATCTGTTATGTTTTGTACCGTAGTTATCATTATTCTATTTATATGATTTATGTATTATATGTCAAATGATTTCTGTATTATATATTATGTATTTTAATATCAAGTTCTGTTTAGTCCCATAATTATCCATGATGAATTTTATGCCCTTATGCTCTTATTATAATATTTCTCACTCTGCTATGTGGTTATAACTGTTTACCAATTTTTAAGAAACAATGTAATTCAGAAATAACTTTTGGAGAGTCTTAGACGCGGGGCTGCGGAATAGACACACACAACACTTTTATAGTATTTATAATTCTATTCTTCATATGTAAATATCAGCATTTTTTATTAATAAATTTTGTTATAAAAATAAAAGCTCAAATGATTATTTTGGTACCCTCACTTAAATATTTTTTCCGCTCGCGTTTAGTAATTTGTTTAAGAAGTTGTTGGAGGTAACTTCAGTTATTGGCTATTACGATACTTTTAATTCTTGGATACGGGGAGCGGGTTATGACATTAAAAAATTCACTAAATACCAAAAAAACAAAATAAATAGAATACGATAATACAGTACATTTTACGTATTCTTGTGTATTTATTATTCTTTAAAATATTTTTTTATAAATATTTATTTTTTAAATACATCTAAGTAAGATGCATCTAAAAAAAAAAGTTGCTTAAAATTTTAAAATATTCACTCAAAACAAAAAAAACATGAAAAACAAAAAATTCAATTTTCAAAAAATTGAAACTAAACACATTGAATAGTAGTCCTGCAACATAAATAAATCAAAACATGATCTAATCACACGTCACAAGTGTAACACGGGCAAAACCAACCCAAATCAATGTCATTCATATATCTAGTAGGACACAAACAACCCACATAATGAAAAAAAATCCTAAACAAGTCTCAACCAAGAAATATGCACAAAATTGACATAGCTAGCTAAAATGAAAAAAATAAAAATGTAATTGATTCTAATAACACTGATTTGATAATTTTCAAATTTATACCTAAAAGAAACGATATACGAAGTTATAGTTTTGTACTAGTTTCTTGGACAGATTTGAATGCATCAGTTTATATGGATTTTGACTTCCATAAATTATAAGAAAATTTTGGTATAAAATTCAATATGTAATTAATCTGCTGTAAAAATTTCACTTTGAAATTCATCTGTTTGATATGATTTATTGATTTTTGAAGTTTATGGTTTTGTACAAAAATTTTGAATTAAGAATTACACTCATTCTTTATACACAAATTAGCTCTTTAGATTTCTTGACAATATATATATATATATACACACACAAAATATACACAATTACAACCTCTACATGAATGAATTAAATAGTAAAGCAATAAGGACAAAAAACAAAGGAAGAATAGAAGAAAACCTATGAGGGATATCCTCTGATGATCACACACAACACAAAACACACATAGAGAAAACCTATGGCTAGATATATATATATATATATATTTGTGTGTTATACATAACATAAAAGATTCTAAATAATAATCCTTTATTTTATGGGTGTTTGGGAAAACAGTCCAATTTATTATTTTCATTACCCAATAGTCCAGGGAAAATTCTATTTCCAACACCCTGATAAACTCAGGACAAATCTTTTCTCAATACACATCCCTATTAATTTAATTATTAAGTAATTATCTCAACCCACATCCTTAAAATTACAAACAACCCCTTCACTCATATGTACACACACTTTACCTTCAAAATACACATTTGAATTTCCACCCACTCCCTTCAAGACCAAACTGTCCCCAATTTGCATCTGTACTTCAAACAAGAAGGAAGAAGAAGAAGTTCAAACAGAAAACCAAAAAAAAAAAAAAATCTGCACTTTCCTCACCTCCATTGAAGATTTCAAGAGCTCCATTCAATATCGACTAAACACTGTTGAAAACCTTGTTTAAGGTAAGAAATCTTTCAATTTTATTATTACATTTATCATTTTATTGTTGGATTGACAATTTTCGGATCTCTCTTCACTCCATTGGCATGAAAGTAGGTTTGGAGTCATTTGGAGGTGCTTTCGACCTTTGGGTTGCCCGAATATATGTTTTTCATTAGGCACTTGACTTCGAATATTATGCATAATTTAGTCCATTGTATTCGAAAAATATAGATAACCGTTGTTCAAATTCGAATTTATTCTATATTTTTGGTTCTCTTAATCGAATAAATGCAATAATTTGTAGTTTATTGATGAAATCTTTGTGTCATTTAGGTCTGAAGTGCCAAATGGGTTTTTTTTGATATAGAACTAGGTTACATAGGCCACCAATATTTGTTTTACTTTAGGTTCAATTTTATTTTATGGGTATGTTTATGTATTTATTTTTTCCCCAAATTGAATGCATAACAATAGAAACAAAAAGCTGCAATATTGGTATGTTCACGTGATATTGTTAGCTTAGTAGTTGGGTCTTCATAAATTTTGTTAACTAAATAGGTGAACAAAACAATTGCATTATATAGAGTATTAAAAGCTTGAGTTAATTTCACATCCAAATTGTGAATTTAATGGTCTATAACTGTATATTAGATTTCATTAAGGTGGCATGGTTAGGCTACTTATTACCGCATTGATGTGATCCTTTTATGAGAGTGCTTATTATGTTTCATTATATTGGGTTGATAAGAACAACTTTTCTTATGCGATGGATGTCGGTCCTAGTGAGCGTCGATCGATATGACTTCAAGCGAAGACTTCGATGAATTAGAGACACTTGGACGTGGACGTGGCCGTGCTCGAGTGCATGATGATGACATGCACATTGCCATGGATGATGATCCTATACATGGGGCACCAGTTATGGATGATATTGCTATGGATGATGACCCTATTGGTGATGATGCTGACATTGTTGATGAAGATATCCTTACTCAGCCATTTCCGGGAGGCCCAATTGATCCATCAATCCTTAAAAGTTTTAAAAGTCATGTTGCCGCAACTATTTGGAATGGTGCTGATGAAAAGGGGCCCTTAAAGTGTCATAATTACTCATCTAAGATTCGTTCGTGGCCATGGTGGGAACAAGGAAACAACGGTATATTTGTAAACATTGTGGAGATGTCAGGACTTGCACAATTAGCTCGTTGCACATACCGCTTTGTCAATAAAATTGTAGTGTCTATGTCACGACCCAAACCCGGCCCTATGGGTTTAGCAATGGCCAAGCGATGTCCGAGATTAGAAGGCCCTCTTGAGCGATAACAGTTAAGCAGTCTGAGAACTGGCGGAAGCCAATCTGATAAATAACTAGTGTCCATTAAGCTGTGTAAATCTATATGCCAAAAACATTTTCCATGCATTCATTCAGAACAGTCTATTCAGTCTATACAATCATTTACAATCGGTCGAGCAGAGTTAAATCCCTAGACAACGTCTGATATAACGATGAGTCTATACAAAAGTACAAAACAGTAAGGAGACCGATAGGGGACACAAAACACCCCAAGCCAAAGCATGGCAATTCGGAACCTCACAGTGAGGCACATAGGCTGGCTTGACAAAACTAGGGACCGTCCCACGCTCCTAGCTCGATCATTGCAGGCGAGAACCTACATATATATATAAGCGATGAGCTAAAGCCCGATGAATAACATAATGCGTAAAGAGGTTATGAATGAATGTCCTTCTGATAATGAAATCGATTCATTAATGATATTTGATCTTCGATATTTGATCAATCGGTCATATGTGGTACACCCATTAGCCTATAAGCGATGGGTCCAAAAGGACCGAGTCTTAACAGATGAATGATGGCCATCAATCAATAAATGTATGGTTCCACAAGGAACCGACAGAGCTCTATATGATAACGATCAATACTAAGGATGCCACAATGATTCGAATACAAGACATACATTCATTCAGTAAACAATATCAGTTCGATAAACAATTCAGTTCAGTATTCAAAAGATAACCATTTTGAACATATCTTTACACAACTGTTACTCACAGAGATTGGGCTATAGCAGCTAGAGCGCGCCTCCGAGAGCCAACCCTAAACAATTAACAAATAGAACACACACTAAGTTCACAATCGGAAGGATGATAATTAAATCCCTAAATTTCCTCGGTGTGGTTCTATGTCTAAATCCTCATTAAGATGCCTTAAACTAGGCCTAAGAATGCCTAGGATGGGATGAGGATGCAAAGATGTGCACAGAAATCAGTTTCAGAATTTTCAATGAAACAGGGCCTCCGCTTCGGCCTTGAGTTTCCCCTCGGCGGACAAGCCCTAAAGGTCCCTTCGGCGTATATTCCACCGCTCGGCGGTGATGAATGGTGCAAGATCTTTGGATGCTTTCGATTTCTCCGCTCGGCGTGAAACACTCCGCTCGGTTTATCGAAACAAGTCGAAGAAAATCTTTGGGAGCTTGTTTTCCCGCTCGGCAACACTTCTCCGCTTCGGCAGACGGCCAAAATCTGGGAAATCCAGATTCAACCTCCAAGTTCCAAACCAAGTTTTGATGCTCCAAATTCGATTTTCTTGGGCCCATTTTCTGGGAAACATTTGCAAACTCATATAACAACATGATTTGAAGCTCAATTTAAAAAATCAAGGCCCAAGGGTGTTTCAATTAACTCAATTTCAAACCCAATTTACATGAACATGCATGAACAACATTCAAACATGACATGCATGCATTTAAACCAATTTAAAACTCCCATGTGATGCTCTAATGAGCTCAATACTTTGAAAACATGATGGTTTCATGAACCTTAACAAGAACTTGTACATGCATGCAACAATTAGCTATGAATTCCACTTTAAACTCAACAAAGAACACATGCATACAAATGTTAAGCTTCAATTCAATACTTGAACTTAAAACATGGCTTAGCTCTACAATGATGCATGAAACATGCAAGATTTAGCTCAAGACAACAAGAAGAATATGATTTCCTTACCTAGAGTGTCAATTTCAAGGTGTGGGAGCTAGATTATGCCAATTATACTTCAATTCTAGGCAATCTCCAAGCAAATTCAACAATTGAGCTAAATTCTCTCTTCTCCTTCACTCTCTCTAAGTTTGGTCGGTTGGAAAGCAAGATGGGAGCTGATCAATTGATATGGCAAGTGTAATAAGGCTCTAGGAAATCAATAAATAAAAGGGCCACTCACATGGCAAAGTCGTAATTACGGCAACCTCTTTAATTGACTTAATTTAATCTAATTTAATCATTCCTAATCAGTTTTCAGATAAATATACCATTAAATCACAAATATTCTCCTGACTACAAAACACTAAACGGTTTCTAATTCGGCCGCCGATAAGGCCTTCAATTAGCAGTTTAAACACATACACTCAAACAGATAGAAATGCAATATAACAGATAAACTTATTCAATTTCAGTTTCGATTTCAATCAGTCCATTCAGTACTTCGGTTAATTCAATTATCAGTCATTATCAGTTCGGTTTAGCGATTATTGACGTAATTGATGGTTGTCGGTAATCAAGGCGAGGTTATTCTGATCTAGTTTTGTTGAAGATGGCGGTAGAGACAAACACCTTCCATTTGTTGTTGGAGAGATGACTATCACATTAGACGATATCGCCACTATCCTAAAATTTTTGCCCATTGTAGGCAAATCTATTAGTGTCGTAAGTTGTCGAGAAAAGTATTTGTTACATTAGTAGTTAATACCTTGAAATTGATGAGCAATAAGTCAAACATGAGATGTCTCTTCTTTGAGGCAATTGATTGAGGCTTGAGTGGTTGAGGACACACTTTCATAATGTCACAGACAATGATTCAATGGAAAGAATTGCATGTGCAGGTAGAGCGTACTTGCTATTTTTGTTGGGTTGTACACTTTTTAGTGACAAGACATGTACTAGGGTCCCCGTTGTTTATTTGAGGTTGTTGTCGGGTTGTATTTGTATCTTCATATGCTTGGGGTCTTTCTTTGCATTGGCATACTTATATAGACAGTTGGGGTACGCTAGCAAGTCCGGCATTAAACAAATAGCCGGTTACATGACACTCATTGAGGGATGGATTTATGAGCACTTTCGTGGATTCCGACCACACTTAAATATGAATTACACTCGAGACATGCCACATATTTACCGTTGGACTTCTCGGAGAGTGTGGTGAAGAGACACAGTTGCAGGCTTTTCGAGAGGAGCTTGAT
Source organism: Camellia lanceoleosa (assembly GCA_025200525.1). Lineage (NCBI taxonomy): Eukaryota > Viridiplantae > Streptophyta > Magnoliopsida > Ericales > Theaceae > Camellia > Camellia lanceoleosa. The sequence continues at coordinate 111,588,774 of CM045764.1, read as the reverse complement.
AGGTTGGGTGTACATGATGTAAGTTGAAAAGTCCTTCAAAATTTGAAATTTTATATCATACAAAATTTACAGTTGTCATATCTTACAGTTTTTATTGTTTGTAGGTTATTTGGGACGTGCGAGTTGCGAGATGTCCATCCATGTCATCGATTCGTTCTACCATGGTTGCCTAAAGTGTTTGGAAGTAGTTGAACCATATCACCACGATAGAGTGTTGAGACAGTTTGGCAAAGTCGAGACAATCCTAATTCACCACTTGGCCTATCGTGCTTCTCGAGAACCCTGACACAGCTACAATGTTATGTATGCATACTTGGACATCATTTGGGAGGCATGGGACAACCATGTGTTATCGATCGGAGGAGAATTACACGATGCGACAACCTTGGGATTGTGCTCTGGTTACATGGTTGGTACCAAACCATTACCCATATGCGTACAAAACCCATCGCGTCGTTCTCAAGTGGATCGAATATCCATCATTATCGATATCCTAGCCAAGATGCACAGTATCCTTTTTCTTTTACATTGCAAATTATTTATATGGCTGTTATAAGTTTGTACATAATGTTATATTTGTTCTCGTATTGCAGCGTTTGTCACAGGTACATCAGATTACTCATCCTTTCATTGAAATTTGGCTATGAGGTCGGTGTTCAACATCTGATAAATTTTGTACTATGCAATTGATGCAATCGAACAACTTCTTCAAGATCAACACATTAGTGAAGTTGTGCCGAACATCCACTTTCGAGGTGGATGCACCTAGCTCTTCCTTTGCACATCGTTTTGGAGCACATTACACTTTCATTTGGTCACGTAGTTAGTAGTAGTTCATAATGTTAGCACAAGTAGTTTACGATGATGTTGGTAGATATATAAGGGACAAATATTATTATTATCTTGAATTTTGTATCTTTTGGATTATGTACAAGCGGACATGTGGTTTGTGATGGTGCGGATGGATTGAACTACTATTTAGTATATATATATTTCATTTACATACTTGTTTAATCAATGGCATTTTAGCGCAATTGCACTTGGTTAATATTATTATCATTACGTTTTGTGTTAGGACAATGTAAAAATAATATGACATCCATTCCAAAAATTGGAGAACTATAATATTCTATTTTGTAAAACAAAAACCATTACAAAATCAATGGCAAACGCTATCTACCTCGTTCTTGTATGCTAGTAAATCATAAAAACTAATGTCCTAACCTCTCATTACTACTCTGTAATACCTCAATCTATGTCAACTACATCAAATGTGTCTCGAGTAGCTACATTAGGTCCTATGTTGTCTTTGAATTTTTGAACGCGGCGAACATATGCATTCTCCCATTCTGACGCACAAGGGTGATGGTGAACTCGCCAAAACACAGCAATGGGAGGAACTGGATGACCGACTTCCAAAAACACCTGCACATACATCCAAAAAATTACATATCTGTACCAAATACATAAAATTTGCAATTACAAAAATATTAGACAACAATGTTTGGTTATTTTCATAACTTACACCTGCACAAAATGATTTCCATTGACAAATCTAATGGCAATCTTGTGACGATCAGCTAGGGTTACCGGCGGTGATCTCAAAGGTAAGAAAGTGAGACACTGTTGCAATGACAAGTGGTACAATACTACATTATAAAATGATGCAATAAGATGGCCCATGTCAGGCATAGTTATCCAACGATCAAAGCTTGCGCTATTTTCAAAATATGAAAGGATGTGTGTCAGCTCCTTAACCCTCTCATGCAACCCATATAGTACGACGTATTCATCTCTGTGATTATTCAATTCAAGTGGCGAGATCCGCCTAACTTGCACCAGTCATTCTCTCGAAGACCAAGTAAACTGCGATAGCTAAAATTCACAATTCCATCACCATCTACATCCTTCATCAACTTTATGAATGGTATTAACATAGGCGGGAAGTCGGTGATATGCACTTTCGATAAACTTGTTCTTGTACGATATGTCTTTGTTTTCACATTCCGCTTCTTCTCATGCACTTTTGAAGCTCTTTTTTGTTTGGTATTTGGAAGCTAATGTGCTTTGGCTATCATACTCATCATCAACCAACTCAAATGCACCGGATTCTGATGACAAGATATATCAATTTTCTTATGTCCTCGGCGTGGATTAGGTTTCACATCGGGCTCGATAAGAAAAGTCTTGTTTGGATTTGCAATTTCCCTCAACTTCTTCAACATATCAATTGCGTGGCAATATCAGTTCTTGAACAGCTTTTAAATCAACTCAAGTTACGGGATACAAGTCAATTCCAACCTTCCTTTGGATTATGCACACATATAATAAGGCGCGTCCAATGTACATGTATGCTACTGAGTGGAATAGGACGGCCTTGTCTTGTGTAATCTGCAATCTTGTGAGCACAAGGTAAACCATGTGTGCGCCTAAGTACACCCTCACATGTTGCAACATCAATTCCAACTGAATTTGATCTCTTGCTCTCTGCTAACACATACTCCAACGCACAAATAGACACATTACCCCGGAGCTCTTTGAATTGAGAAGGTTTGAATTGATGTTATGCGTTGTCAAACTCTTCTCGAATGATGCTTTAATTTGAATGTCTTTGCAACTCAAGTAGACAATGTATTTTTTCAAATGAAACCTCAAATGTCGTTTGACTTGAACCTAATTGCCTCTTCAATCTAGCATGAGCACTCTCAACCACTGTTCATATGGATGTAAACCAAAATAGTCAAGCATAATAATTAAAAATAATAATATGATTTATTAAAAATAAAAATAAAAAAACAAATCTTAGATTGGTTGTAACATTGCCAAAATGCATACACATATCTGTATGTACATAATAAATTTTTCTTGATCGGATTCAACCAACTCACGGTAACATATTTGATTGCCTCAGGATAGTTCTTGAGATCCTTATGTAGTGTTGCAAGGTGATCATTGTATTCCTCTTGGATGACAATGTCAAATAGTTCCATCGGTGTTAAACTTGTCCCATTTTTCTTTTGTCTTAAACATTTTCTTGCATTTTGTCAATACATTCTTATTAATATGCCAGCGACATAACAAATGTCGAGCATTAGGAAGGTGTTGTCAATGGCATTCATCAAAACAAGCTCTCATGCTGTGACAATGACTTGAGTAAACAACGTCGTCCATAAGATCACGCAATGTTTTATAGCGCCCATGCATAATTATCGACCGCTTCGGTTTGCAAGTATCGATAGCCACGGAGAATGTCATATGAGTTGATGTTACTCCCACAATTTCAAGAAGAGGAAGCCGATATCTATGCGTCTTATATGTGCAATCCATAATCAACACACGAGGAATATGCGAAGCAAATCCAAGCGCCTGGATGTACCCAAAACAAGTCGTGGCGATCATAGAGCCTTCCTCACATTGATGGCGCTCAATGTACTTATGTTTAGCTAATTCACCCGATGGTTGTTGCATCTGGGATCTACCGACTACTGTAGAACCCTACATTGATGTAAATTGCAAACCATGTCTTCATTGTGCTCATATTAAGGGCATCCTCTGTTTGAGTGTAATGAGTATCTCTTTTGGTCTTATTAGGCTCTTTGACATATCAACTAATAGCAACTTTTCATTGGTGATAATCTCTGCATATGAATGTCCTTGGAGATGCTCCGCATTTGGATGATTATCATTTCATAAACTACATTCAATGTCCATTCATCGTTTGTTTCAACTTGAATGCCCTCAAATCAAATGGACATTCGCACTTCTTCGTGCAGTTTGTCTCAATAAGTCTTTTGGGCCAACTTTCGACTTTTCATAATCTATACTTCCCTCCGCTCAAGCAAGATAAATTCTTGGTCTCTTACCACCGCCACCATAGTTCGTCGCCCTTAGAATAATAACAAAGCCATTTATCCTTCCAATGTCTCGTACCCAAGTGAGTAATTCATCTTTGCTGTCGAAAACCTATATATGATGTCACATAACTTTCATAATAACAAACTAAACAAACTAACTAATGCAAATTTATGAACTTACAAATTTTATGTTAAAAATTACCTGTTTAGCTGTAAAATGACTAGTACAATCCACCATAATATCTGATCGAATCTCAGGTTCTTCAGTGCATGCCATCTGAATAGGAGGGGGAAAATTTTAATTCGGTTCTCTGAATGAAATAAATAAAAAATTGGCCGACATTCGAAAATAATAATAAAATTCGGCATCCAAGAATAGAATATATTGATTTTGTTCAACACAAAAATACCGAAACAAATTAAAAAAATCGGCATAGTACTGACGAAATACTTATATTATTTCAGAATCGGATTCTGAATTAATTTAATAAATTGTACTGGATCACCAAACTAAAAAGCGAAAAAATAAAAAAATTACTCACGATTTTACCTTTTCAACAACTGATTTCTTTGTCACCATTGCTTGAGTTTGAGCTGGCATAGGTTTGCAACTCTTCCATATCAAAATCAAATAAAAGATGTTGAACTAATAATTAAACAATGTTAATAATTGAGTATAAACTTAAAGATTAAAGCAATAGAGATGTTTTGTTTGCAAATAAGAGAGAAGAGTCTGAGTGTATAACAAGCAAAGTGACTACAAAAAAAAAAAATTAGGGTTTGATTTTTTATTTCAAGTAGTGTACATTGAGATATTTTTATATTTAGAGGATGTGTACAGAGAATTTATATATATAATAATAGGAGTGTTAATCAATGACTATTATAGTAAATTTTAAGTAAGATATAATTGTCATTAATTTATTTTTTCATTAAGTGTGTTGACTTAGTATATTAGGGTGTTGGAAATAGAATTTCCCAGAGTCCGAGCATTAATTTCTTATGTCCATAAGGACAAGGTTGTGTGAAATGACCAAAATACCCCTACATACATATATCATTACACACGGATGATTTCCATCACACACTCTCTGTCAACCTCTTCAAACCACAAATCCTAAATCCACTATATCTATCTCTCTCTCTCTCTCTCTCTCTCTCATTTCTCTCTGCCATTTTCTCTCTTTTCTCTCTCTCTCTCTCTACGATCTATTAGGGCTACTATGATAGTTTGGTCCCTCTTTGTCTCTGGCGTTGCTATTCTAGTGGTTTCATCATGGTGGTTTGAGCTTTGTAAGACTACCTTAGTGTATTGATTGGCCGAATTATGCGACATTGAGGCCAATAACTAAGATCTTTTCACCTTACTTGCTAGCCAAATTGTATATTTATGTACATTTAATGCCAATTAGGTTGGATGCATTAGGAGCATAAAATGAGCAAAATTGGTATTTTAGCGAAAATGCTTTTCGTACCTGCCGCCCATCTATCATGACCAAAGAGGGCCCAAGAAAATCGCACGTGCTGAGCCTATTCCCGCGTGTGCAACCACTTCATGTCGCATTTCCCATATGTCGGCCGTACCTAAAAAACATGCATGTTGTTTGGAATTGTTTTGAAAGAATTGGAGGTATAAAAAAGATAGAAAAAAGGCCGATTAGGGTTTTGAAATTTTCTAAAAAAGGGTAGGAGGGCTAGGGTTTGAAAGGAAGGATTCAAGCTTCAAGAAAATCTTCCATGGTGGTGCCTTTTTCCTCTACATTTCTCACTCCCCATGGTGGCTAGGCTTCTATTTAGGGTTTTGATGAAACCTAGCTAAATAAATAGGGCTTTCTTTTTTTTTGATTATGTAATGGTTTGAACAAGTTATATAGTATTCAAGAAGTTTTTAAATAGATTTTCCATTATTTCTTCAAATATTCTTCTTTTCTGTGATTGTTGAATGCTTTCCATGCATTGGTTTTTGTTCTTTTCGTATTCAAAGTATGAGCGAATCATACTACGAGGACGAAATCGTGTTGCTACACTAGTTTAGAGCAAACAACTCGTGCTACTTGAGATGGTTCATGCTTATACATTGAACATGATAATTCTCTTGATCAATGCTTGAACTTCTTGTTGCGAAGTATTATTTGGTTGACCGTAACATAATTGATTTTCAAATTGAGACCTTATTTGTGTGACTAGTGGTGAATTCATTACCTTAGTTTTTTTTCAAAAATCAATAATCCAGTTTCACTTGCTAGGTTAAATTCTTAGTGTATTTTAATTATTATTAGTTTATGAATCATCATCTTTTTTAATCAAAGTAAATTAGAAATTTTACAATTAAATTGGTTTAATTTCACATTTGTCTCTGTGGATCGATACCTAGACTTACTATTATTTTAAGGACTTTTTTACAGTTTAGTATTTATTTTTGTTGTGTAAAATGACCCATCGCGTATTCTTCTTACGCGGCGATGATCATCGTGACCCTAACATATAGCGATCGGTTTCCCTTCTTTGTTTATCAGGACTTAGGTTAGTGGGGTTGAGTTGTTGTGTATATCTAGTTTCGTCCTTTACTCTTTGTATTTAAGTCTTGGGTTGTGTTGGCGAGGTTTGAAATAGGTTGGTTGAGCTTAGAAACCAAAAGTGGTGCTTTCGAATTTTTGCCTTCAGCATCGGCGAGCTTTTTGACCTCGGCGGAGCCCTTCGTTGTTCTTCTGCTCGGCAGTGTGTTTTGGCCTTTCGGCGTGATTTTTCATCTCCTAGTATTTTCCTCTGCGGTGTTGGGCCTTTCGGCGAGAGACTTGGTTACGCAAAAGTTCTAGGAAGCGTGTATCCGGCGCTTGAAGCGGCCCGATGCAGCTCGGCGGGGCGGTTTTTTAGAGTCTCGAGTTTTGGCTTTTTAAACACTTTTTCACATCTATTCTCTCTCTTACTTTTTCAATAAACACCATTGGAGCTTCTCTAAACCCTTCCCTTCTCTACAGGTATTGATCTAGCTTGAAGTTGTTTCCTCACCTTTGGCCCTTTACAAAGGTTGTTGATCGTCGAGGCTATCTTTTGATCAGAAATTTAGAATTTGGAGCATTTTCGTTTTCTTAATCTTCTTAGATTGGGTGTCATCTTTTGAGGTAGGGATTCCTATTACTCTTATGGGTTTTGACCTAGATTTTTGGGCACTTTGTTAAATGGTTTGATTTTTGGGATCTAGGGTTTCAAAATGTATAAAGGGGTTTGTTATTTTGATTCAAAATGTATATTTTGGATTTCAAATTAATGATATTGTGGTTGGTTGTTGATATTTGAACTCTTGGAGTACGTATTGAAATGGGGTGAAAATCCTAATTTGTTGTATAAATTAATTGGTATAATTAATTTGGGAAAATTGTTGTTATTTGGAATTGAGTTGGAAATAATGAAATTGGCTCATTATATTGTAAAATTGTAGAGTTGGATTTATTAATCTCTCTTTTGAAAACATTGATATTTTTATCTGTTGGAGCCTTTATTATCTGTTTAGAAATAATTGCTTTGGGCTACGGTGGAGGGTAGTTTTGATTGTTTGTAGACAATGCATAATGATTAGGCAAACTAAAACTAATCGATTGGATGTGTCATAGAGTATGACGGTTGATAGAATACATGCGTTATGTATTGATTGATTGTGTATATGACCTATGTGTAATATCGTTGTGTGTGTGTAAGAGAGGAGGAGATAAGGGATGTACTCCACGGTTTAGGGAAGATAGGGGATGGACCTCCTAAGCTTGGATGTTGTTGGGAGGGAGATAGAGAGATGGACTCGTGATACAACTCATATCCTTATCGATTAATGTATCACGATATAGCTACCGTATGTACTCTTGTTGAAGTGTGGATCTGATTTCGTATACTTATTTGTTGGAATGTTGATATAGTTTGTATGCTTATCTATCGAGGTGTTGATATAGCTAGTGTGTATCTATTGTGAAATGGGAAATGTTTAGTATGAATTTTCTATTAAATTGTTGCTTGCGGTTTTGAGCATGATGAAATCATGAATGGGTGAGAATGTGATAAAAGAAATGGAAAATGAAAGGAAACATGGACACGATTGTCATGTAATAGAAAATGGTGTATGAATTGGCTTATGTAGAGTCAGCGTTTATCAATTGCTAATGTCTTGATTCTTTGTTCATGTTGTGTTTTAGCATATCTCTTTGGGCGTTGGCTACGCTTTTATGGGACATCATTTTTGAATGCGTGTAGCGTACATACTCTCCAAGGACATAAGCTTAGATAGTTACAGGGGAGTTGAAGACTCTTTTGATTATTTTGTTTGTATTACATGTAATTCAAGCCAAGGGCTTATTTTGTATAGAGTTAGTACTCTTTTCTAACAGTAACAGTGTTGACTTGGAAAATTGTACATAGCTTTTAGGGCATTGCTTTTGTTGTTAACATATATGTCTTGATGTAAGAACTACTCGATGAATAGGAAAGGTGTTAATTTCATTTTATATCATTGTATGTCTAAAATGATGGATTTTATGTATTATTTTGAGGCGTTACAACTAACAAGTTCTCTTGTCTTGGAAGGATAAGAAGGCGACGACAACCGTCACGCATCACTTGCGAGATCTCTTTTCGAAGCGGTGGTGGGCACGGCAGAAAGGTCGAAGAAGAGGAGGGTTGGCCGGCGGTGGTCATTGTCTCAAGTGGGGTTATAGCATTGTTGGCAATGGGATGAAAAAAGGGTTAGGGTTTTTCGAGCTAAATTTTTTATATATAACATGTTAGCGTATTAAATCTTAGATTCTCGCGATCCTCTCTCTATAACTCTCTGTCTCTGTCAAGAACTTGGCCATGTGAAAGACTTGTACTAAATGTTCGGATCTAAAATTTACTGCGTGTGTGTTTGTATAGTATATGTGTTTATATCTCGGATCTAGGGTTTTATATGTGTTATATATATATGTATGTGTGTGTATAGATTTAGAATATGTAAAATTTGAAAATATGTATTGAAGTCAATTTTCTCTCTCGTATTTTTTTATTGAAGGCTTAGATATGTATTGAGGTTAAATGTCTGGAAAGTCTTTGATAATGATGATAACGTTTTCTATAATTTTAGATAGATATCATTCATGATTTAAGAGGCAATATTTATATAGAGGAAGCCATTGCTCTGACCAAAGTTGTGTATTATTGTTATTAATATTAATATCATCTCGACTATAAGTAGATCTAATGTTTTCCTGCTGATTTTTTTATAGTCAATAACGTTGTGAATCGTTCAAAAACATGTTTCTAGATAGAGGTAGGGTAGAACAATTGAAAAGATAAAATTTTTGGGATTAAAAATTGAACTGAGGAGAAAAAAAATTCAACAAATAAAAAAATTAATGAAAAAAAATTAACAAATAAAAACTTGAATAGATCTGGTGAGATCTTTTGTATTTTTTAAACGACTAGAAAACTCACAAATTTAAGCAGGATAGAGAAACTCACAAATTTTGCAGACAAATATGAAAAAAATTTAATGAATAGATATAAATTTGAGCGGACTCATCCAAAAAAATTGAATAGATAGCAAATGATGTGAGAATAGATAGATATAAATTTGAATAGATAGTCAAAAAGCCAATAGATAAAAAAAAGTTAA